>OZ014523.1:6231343-11031343 GCA_963966055.1 Lathyrus aphaca
TGGAACACAAATTTAAAGACAATAATATATATTCTCAGTTGGTTGGAAACATATCTCGAGCGAGTTTGAATTATATTTTTATGAAGCTAAACGAGTTCATAATGTAGGCTCCGACAACGTAAAGTGTGAATGCATAATTGTGAAAACATATGTTTTTCATGTGCTTGAGTTATTGCAAATAAGGTGAAACTTGTTAGCCAGATAAGAATGGATAAGGTTTTCACTCACTGGAAGAGGATTATATTTTCTCCTTCATAGAATTTATGTGGTCCGCATGTTGGTGTAAGCCCTAAAGGCCAATAATTTTGGTACTTGTATCGAATTATTTATTAATAATAAAATCATTTCTTTATTATATTTGTTTTTTCAAAATAACAAAGTCCCTGGAATAGATTGTTCTTTTAATGAAATATTTAGTGTGACTTAATCATGAGATTCAATTAAACATAAGGACATTATTCTTAAAGTATCTGTAGTCGAGCTTTACTGTGAAGTGAGATAACCTTAAAGCATTAAGACTATTATGTAGATAGACTGACAATCACGTCTCATGAATCCATGGATAAGGAGTTATCAAGTTTTAACATAGGTATGAATATTAGGAATAATATTTACTCTCGTGGTGATAGTGGTGTATACCACTCTTCAACCTAAAACCACTGTGGACCCTAGATGTAGAGTCAAATACTTTATTGTTAATCAAACATTGTTTTAACTGGACGAACATAAAGACAGATGATTGGTACTTCACAAAGCATGTTGAGGAACATGGGTGACCTAGATGGAATTTGTCCATTCCTGCATAACAGGATAAATGTCTAAGGGCTCAATATTAAATTGGACAAGGATGACACAATATGTACCTTGTATTCAATATAGACATAAGGGAAACAGGGTAATCATACACACAAACGTTATCACATAAAACGGTTTTGTCATATCACATGACATTTTCGTGACTTGGGTAACAATGATGTGTTCCTAGATGTATTGCTATATACTGCTAACTGTTTATTATGTTAAATGTGTGATTTAATATAATTGTCAATATCGCGAGAACCTACAGGTCACACACATAAAAACAAATTAATGAGAGAGATAAAATAAATAAGGCACATCTTAAAGTACTATGTACTTGAGTGAAATATGGAACATCATATAATATAATAATAGTTATAAAATACAATAATAATAACATATGTTTATTATAATAATAGTTATTATAATAATATCTTATTATTATATGGTGCACTTAAGTTTGGTTTTTTAGCTTGCAGCCTACACAAGTGGTTCTATAAATACAATCCTTGTGTATAAAGCTTTGTTACTTGATGAAAATTTTAGGGGTGTTCAAAACCAAACCAACCCAATAGAAAACCGCAAACCAAACCAAACCAAACTGAAACCGCAAAAAAACCGCACTTGGTTCGGATGTATTTGGGTCATTATTTAACAATATCGCGCGGTTCGGTTCGGTTTGCGGTTTGTATTTTGCAAACCGAACTAAACCAAACCAAACTGCATTATGTTACAACCTAAACTTCGCTTATCCCACATCCAACCCAAAACTTAAATATATTATGTCTTAACCATACAAATATTCTCTTAGTCACACTTAGGGTTTTAGTTTCAACATTCTCAAATCTCTTTGAGTAGTATCGCACATTCTTCTCATCATATTTGCTATGTACATATCATCTCTTCTACTCTAATCTATCTTATCTTATGTTCTTTCTTTTTCATATTCATCTTCTCCTTTTTTATATTATTGTTTTCTCATCCAATTACGTTTTTATCGCACATTTCTTCTATAATATCGCATATCTTATGATCTTTCTTTTTCATCTTATCTAATCTTTCCTATCCTCCATTTTTTCTTTTTATTGTAATATTTTTGATATTGTTTTATACTACTATTTATATTTTTTATTCCACTTTGATCTAATCTTATTTTTGTATATTGAATGAGAATTTATTGTCTAAATATGATGAGTTTTGTTGCTATTTGATTATGTATGAATGACTAAATACAAAATTATGTTGTTCTCTATAGGTGTATGTATGACTCAATAAAAATATTATAAAAAACCGAACCAACCGAACCAATCCAAACCACGTTGGTTTGGTTTGGTTCAGTTTTAATTCTTAAAGTAAACCAAACCAAACCAAACCGCATGCTTTTTTCTCTTGCGGTTCGGATGATTTTTTTGCGTAAAAACCGCCCAAACCGCACCGCGAACACCCCTAGAAAATTTAGTGGTGAAATCCTAGTCGTATTTTCTTCTTTCTCTCTCACTCAAAGCCTTCAACCGTAACAGTTAGCACTGAGACTGAAGGAATTTGTTCATGTGGACTGAGTAGAGACGTTGTTCATTGTATATCGCTCATGATCACTCCTTCGATTCAGAATCAAAGGTTTTCATCGCCACAAGAGGTGACCATTATATCATTGATCATGATCATTCGTAAGGATCACTAAAGAAAAAATTTATTTTCCGCTGCATTTTAAGATCGCGATTTCCCTTCTCCACATTTGTCTACATCTTCTATAAATTTTGGGCTTGTGATTTTTTATTTCACACAAACATAAAATGTCTCAAATGTCACAAATAAACATCATCTGATATGTCGCAAATGTCTCATTCTCTAGCGTGAGACTTGGACGAAAATTTAATTTCAACAAGTACATCACTTTTGCATATCTGAAATACGAAGTCCATAATCTCCTACCTTACGAAGACAATTGAAAACTCATGAAACTCGAGTAAAGTTCATTGTCTATTGACAACGTGGGAAATATTGAGTTCAACAACTTTGAGCTCAAGAAGAATGCAGATGTAAAAACTATTTGGAATACATTTTTCTGTTTCGAAACAAAAGTTCCACTCGAGTTGGAAGCGACGATTTCAAGATCGACCGAAGATATTATGAAGATGTTGAAGCGTCCACCTGAATATTGAAATGTAATGTTACATTTTATGTTAAAATCATCTATGTAATGCTGATTTTATGTTATGAATGATAATTTTATTTTGTCAAATTACAAGTTTTTTGTTTCTACATATGATACTGCTGCACATACATTACATAAATGCATCTACAAACAGATTTCAGAAATGCATCTTTGGATTAAAAAAAAATCTCAGCTTCTAGGACATCACTGAGAATGACCTAATTGTGTGTGGCCGGAGATACATCTCCAGAAGACATTTTAGTATTTTTCATGTGGTGTAGTAATATATATGGTGCATTAAGAAATTTTCTTAAATTGTAGTTCGTTTACAAAACGGACTTTTTAGCCCGATCGACATAAAACCCGAACTTGTTAAGAATCAGTCTATTATATGTCGGATAATCCATTTTGCCTGTTCAACATCAGCCTTAGTTCACCCTACTTTTAAAGCAAATTAAACTAAATAAACAAATTAAAATTTTTTTATTAAAAGTTTCGACTAAACGTATAAAAAATAAATATTTAACAAATAAATCTGATTAATCTAATATTTTTTTATCGGCCATATATAGATTTTTTTAATGTAAATACCCTTATTTTTCAAAAATAATCCCCAAATAATTCATTTTTAAAACAATTTCTCAATCTACCCCACTTTTAAACAATTTAAGAGGAGTCACCAATTCAATTGGCGACCATGTACAAAATTAAAGAAGTGTCGCCAATTGGTTTGGCGACTACATGATCACCAATTGAATTGACTACTTCTCCTAAATTTGTTTAAAAATAAGATAGATTGAGAAATTGTTTTAAAAATAGATTATTTTGGAAATATTTTTGAAAAATAGAGGTATTTACATTAAAAAAAATCCCATATATATCTCTAGCAAAATAAGTTTTTAAAAATAGCTTCCAAGTGAGCTATATTTATCTAAACATGCTTACCTAATCATTTTAATCTATAACCATCATGAGCACAACGTTCTAAAAGTCTTTTTTATTTTCAAAAGAAAATTTAAAATTACAAAAAAAAAAAAAACATAGATTTCAGAGAAACACTTCACACCACAGCGTTTGCAGAGAGATTAGATTTTGTGGCAAGAATCACCACCACCTATTTTCTCGTTCTGTTTTTACACTTTTTTCTATTTCTACATTTTTCCCTAAATTCTAGGGTTTTATTCTTGTCCTCTTTTTCTTTTTCCCCCTCTTCTTTCTCCATTCTTTCCCTTTTCCCTTCTCAATTCCTTCACATTTTTTCATCAGACAACCTCAGTCTAACAGATTTAAGCTCAAACTTTCAAGCTTTCAAATTATGATTTTTTTTAATTTTGCTCTAGAATTTTGAATCTCATCTATAAAAATCAGATTTTTCTCACCTAATCTTAATGACCCAGGTCCTCAAAATGGACCCTTTCGTTGTTCCAGTTTCAGATTAGTTTAATTATTTATTTCTCATTTGAAAAGGTCCTTCCTTTTTCCAATTTTCAATACATTAACGTTAACCCCTTTGTGTCATCAATTCATTTAACCCCTTTGAAAAATGTATGGAACAAAAGGCAAAATTGATCTTGCCTTTGAATACCAATCTCAAGCATCAATTTTGAGGCCTAGTATTCATTCTAGAAGAGCAAATCTGACTGTGAAATTCCAAGACCTTTATGGATTTACGGTCGAAGGGAATGTCGATGATGTGAATGTGATGAATGAGGTTAGGGAGAAGGTGAGACAACAGGGTAGAGTTTGGTGGGCTTTAGAGGCTAACAAAGGTGTTAATTGGTATCTTCATACAACCATAGGACAAGGGAGTGCTCTTACTTCTTCATTGAAATTCTCAGCTTTGGCTAATGCTATTACTTTGAAGAAGCTGATAAGGAAAGGGATTCCACCTGTTCTTAGGCCTAAGGTTTGGTTTTCGTTGTCCGGGGCTGCGAAGAAAAAGTCCACCGTTCCTGATAGTTATTATGATGATTTGACAAAAGCTGTGGAGGGGAAGGTCACCCCTGCTACTAGACAGATAGATCATGTGAGTTTTTCGCCTTTTTTGTTTATGATCATCATCACACAATTGGGGGTTGATTATTTTGATCACGTATTTAGATCATCACACAATTCAGATTAACGATTTGGATAGAAGTATGGTCCTGGATAGAACATGACGACGTAGGTTGATCCATGTAGCCGATCCTATTTAGTATGATAAGGCTCGGTTGTTGCTTTTATTTGTGCGTAGCATCGTTCGAATGGCTTGTTTGTTTCCCTTTTATTTGACATATATTTGCAGTTATGCTGTGTTGTTGATCATCTCCAATTGAAATTAATGAGGATTTACATTGTATATACTTTTACATTGTTGATTTTGTGAATAGTTTTTCAGATTAATCATGCTGCAGATCATTTATGATCCTCACAGGGTTGACTTTCATATTTTTTCCACCCGATGAGCAAAATTTATTATTTATGGATGACAATGAGAGTTAAGAAACATTCATTCATGAGTGGTGAAGCATTTGCAAGCTCTATCTATATTTACAACCAATGAGCCGTCTTAAGTTTTCGGAGGCTCTGTGCCACGGTTTAACTGTGGCAAGCTCTTTTAACCATGGTATAACCATGTCAAATTTTAGGCCCTGTGCAATAGCCCGTCTTGCACGCCTTTAAAGACTGCCCTGTAATAATGTATATGTTCTCGATTACATGCTGATCAGAAAAACATGCGAGCTTGTATGGTCCTCTCCTCGATGCAGTTTAAAGATTCGAGACCAACTTTATATATCTTCACTGTTTGAGAAATGGATGTTATTTGTTTACTTATTCTACAATTGTGAATTCCATTAGTTCTTTGATGCGATCTTTAATTGATGTCTGTTTGGGAGTACTTTGAATTTTTTCTGAATCTAATTTGTTTTTCATAAAAACAATTACAGGACCTACCAAGAACTTTCCCAGGTCATGCTTGGTTAGACACTCCTGAAGGGCATGCTGCTCTTAGGCGTGTTCTTGTTGCATATTCTTTCCGTGATTCTGAAGTTGGGTATTGTCAGGTGTGTGCAGCTCTGATCTCCTTTTCTGAAGTTTTTTCCCTTGCAATATACATGAAAGATAGTGCTTGGGAACGTTGAATTCGACTCGACTAAATGCCTCATGTTTGCTGCAGGGCTTAAATTATGTTGCAGCACTGTTGTTGTTGGTCATGAAAACCGAAGAAGATGCATTCTGGATGCTTGCTGTCTTGTTGGAAAATGTCCTGGTCAACGACTGTTACACAAACAACTTATCGGGATGCCATGTTGAACAAAGAGTGTTTAAAGATTTACTTACTAAAAAGTGTCCGAGGTAGTATTTTTACGCCACGTGTTATATTAACTTTGTATCATGTTTATTTCTTAGTAAAATTCTGAAAATTGCCGAAATGGAAATGCAGGATTGCGACTCATTTGGAAGGTTTGGAATTCGACGTTTCCCTTGTTACCACTGAGTGGTTCCTTTGCTTGTTTTCAAAGAGTTTGCCTTCGGAGGTTAATTTGAATATTACAGTAATGAAATTAGTACATTTGATATATTAAATTGTTCGACATACTAATACTTTAATTTTTGAATCAGACAACGCTACGAGTATGGGATGTTATTTTCTACGAGGGGGCTAAGGTTATATTTAATGTTGCCTTGGCAATTTTTAAGGTACAATTATGTAGTCTTTCTTTATTCTTTCTTGTTTTTTTTTATCAATACCGATGATAGATACCCCGGTGGATAGAAGCATGATCCTGGATAGAACATTATGGCGAAAGTTGATCCATGTAATCGACCCCACTTAGTGTTATAAGACTTAGTTGTTGTTGTTGTTGTTGTTGTACCGATAGAGACCCCGAATGATGGAATTAATGTTGGTGCATACAATAAAAGACCACAAAAAATTCGATTCCGTTTTCTATCATTCGTTTTGCTGTCGTAATAGCTTTAGCTCATTTTCGAACTAATACACAACACTAAAGCATTTCAACAATTTTCACCTCTTATTGCAGATGAAGGAAGATCAATTAATCATAACTCATCATGTTGGAGAAGTAATCAATGTTCTGCACACGACGACTCATCACCTATTCGATCCAGATGATTTACTAACCGTAAGACAAATTTCAGTAATTCTCATATGAATCATATCTTAGTCGACTATGGTTTCCTTGTTATCACTCTTTTTCATGTTTGCAGGTTGCATTCGACCAGATAGGTTCGATGACGACAAATACGATATCGAAACAAAGGAAAAAACAGGAACCTGAAGTGATGAAGGAGCTTGATCAAAGGATAAGAAGGCTAAATTCCCTTAAAGTGGATAATAAATAATAATCTTAATAATAGTTTTTTGATTTGTCTTTCATTTTCTTTTTGGTTTCTTTTCAGACATTGAAATGTCTTGTTTTTAATCTGAAATATTTCGTAACCACCACCGTCCTAAGTACGGTTGGTTAATCGATCGATCTGCTTCGACGACGACGGGCAGAACATTGAATCTACGGAATCCTTTATATCCTCCACAGGGCATCATGATGTGAGCCTTGGTGTTTTTCAGGATGTTTGTGGGTGAAATATAAGTGTACATTTGAATATGAAACATTATAAACTATTAATTAATCTTATAATGTGTATTATCATCAAATTTTACAACATTAATAATTTGATTATGTTAACTTGTTTAAACTTTTAATTAATCTTATATTGTGTATACTAGCAATATCCATAATTTGATCGTCATTGGATATATCAAGTGATGTGTGAACCAATTGATTTTTGATATCGTTGTTCGCCATAATGTTTACAAAGTTTTGATGGAAAGGCTTATAACTTCATATGACATTGATGAATTAGACAAGATTTAAATTATTGTAGATTCAACTTATAACTTCATATGACTTTATAATATGATCAAAGTTGATAAGTTTATCCGCACAAGAATTATCTTCTCAATAAATGTGGGATCAAATCAAATTCACACCCAAAACATCATTATCTTATGAAGAAGATGTTCATCTTCTATCTTAACTTAGTTTTGATGAAGACAAAAATTTATCATATAAGAAATATCAAAGAAAAGTATTGAAATCAAATATCAAGAAGATTTGTTGGAGTATCAAAATTTTAGTGTGGAAATGGGGTTGTATGCGAAATTCCTTATTCCAAATTCATCCTTTCTAGACTTTAGTGCTAATCCAATTTAATTCTAGTGTGGTGTTAGTTCGGAATTTACCTTTTAATCTTCTGTGAGGGTTAGAATACCCCTTGTATTCTTTTGATATTAATTCATTGACCATTTAATATTTACTAAGATTTCCACCAAAAGCACAACTTTTAAATGGAAAATTTTCAAGTTTTTAGGTAGATCAATCCATTGACCCCGAGCACTCAATCGATTGATGCGATATCTGTAAAAAAAAAAGTGAGTTAATCGATTGACTCGTTATGTCAATCAATTGACACAGTGAAAATTTTGATTTTTTTAACGTTGAAATTGAGTTTTGATTGACATCTTAAGTTAATCGATTGACATCCTGAAACATTTTGAAAATTCGAAAACATTGCATACTTGTTTATTGCATATGATCATGATACATTTTCCAAATCATTACAAATTCTCATGATAATTTTCCAAGCATTGTTACTCATTCAAGAGTCATCTTGTGATGTATTTAAAGCAAAAATAAGAAACAGATTTCAAATCACCTCTTTCAATCATATTTTTCAAATAATTCTTATTTTTTTTCAAGTGTTCATATACAATATCATAGAAACTTTTTATTGCATAAATTTTATTCTTTGAGAAAAAATTTCATAAACCATTGATCACTTAAATGTTTATATATTTTTGAAGTATTCATTGAAGGAGAAGATTAAATTTTCATTATATTGGAAAGTATACAAAGTTGTTTGTATTCAGTTTAGTTGTCTGTTGTAAACTATTCATCAAATGTGCGGTGATTTTTATTTAAGGAAAATGGTTGTAGTTTCTACGGGTGTTTACAAATAGGAAATGACGTTCTTTCTGTTTGTTGAAAAAATATCATTTGAATCAGGGAGATTCAAAGTCCACCATAGGTTTGGTGTTTATGTTAGAAGATTGTAAGAGATGTCTTGGTGTGAGGTTTGTAAAAAAATCTAACACAGTGAAATCCTTCACACGATGTGGAGGGATTGAACTACCCTGTTTGGAAAGGGAAACCATGATATATCTTTGTGTTCTTTATTATTTATGCACTTTTATTTTTCTGCACGTTTATTCATACATTCATTATAATTCTTCCAGAAAAATAAAAGAATCAAAACATCTGCAAAATAACGAGAATAATTCATAAAACATAACTCAACCCCTTTTAGATTGCACTATAAACTTATAATTGGTATCATAGCAGAATAAGGTAACTTGCTCCTCGATCTGAAATTTATGGCTTCCGCTAATCCTATTTTTGCAGATGGTGGTAACAACAACAAACCTCCATATTTCGTTGCTGAATATTATGACTTCTGAAAAATTTACATGCAATTATATTTTGAAGCATAAGGAGAAGAAATATAGGTTGCTAATTAAAATGGTCCATACGATTCTACAATGGTCATAAACAATGTAGGACAAGTAAAGGTGAAAGGCTCTTGGAACAATAAAGACATGAAAGTAATGTATGAAAAAAAAAAAGGTAAAGCACATTCTTACATCTACACTAGGTATGAACAAATTATTTAGTATTTCAAATTGTAAAATAGAAAAAAAGAAAAGGATATGTTAGAGGTAACAACTTCAAGCATAATAAAGTTAAAAATACAAACTAAATACTTTATCACAATAATATGAATTACTTAGAATGCAATCCGGTGAATCAATTCTTGATTTGAAAAAGAGATTCTGTCGTTTAACAAATTATTTGATGGCTCTTGGAAAAATATTTACAAACAATGATTTAAATCTCAAATTTCTTAGATAGTTGACAAGAGAATGGTAACCAAAGGTAATTTCTATATCGAAAAAAAAAAGTCTCTGTAAAATGTCTTCGGTAGCATTGTTGAGTAGATCTCAAGAACATGAGTTAGAGTTTCAAAGACTAGAAAAACATGAAGATCAAGGAAAAACACTCAAAAGTATGGCCTTACAAACTAGAGTCAAAGACCATGATAGTAATCAAGAGGATGAATCTCGATTCACTAGTGATGAAGATGATGCATTAATCTATAAATTCGAAAAATTATTGAGAAGGGAAAGAAAAAAAGAAATTAGCCTAAAAGAAGCACAAGTTTCGAAAAGGAAGATTACTTGTTTTGAATGTGGAAAAAGAGTACATGCCAAAAGTGAATGCTCTACATTTCTAAAGAAGAACAAAATTAATGGCAATAAGGAAAAAAAAACAAATAAAACAGATGTGGTATGGAATGACAATGAGATATATTCATCTTTAGATGAAGAGCACGAAAAGATGGCATTAATGTCTTCACACCATTTTGAGGATGAAGAAAATGAGATTATTTATTCTGAAATTAATGATATACCTTCATACGATAAATTTCAAAATGTTTTTCATGAATTATATGAGGAATGTTTGAATCTTTCTAGAAAATATTCAAAATAAAAGAAACTAATTTTATCTCTTGAAAGTAAGACTAATGACACATGTGTGGAATTAGAGAAAGTAAAAATTCAACTTGTAATACATATGAATCTCTTGAATCCAAAATTGTTGAATTAAATCAAGTGATCAAGAAATATGAAAAAAGTAAAATTAATATTGAAGATGTGCTAAGTAGACAAATATATTCAAATGATAAATGTGGGTTGGAACCCCCCTCAGACGCAAGTGTTATTTGCACTGAACTGGATTAAGAATTGTTGTTGTTCTTTTATTGCTTTATGAATTTTCATATTGTTTTATATTATATGCCAATTCTGATTTAAGATGTTGAACACATTGGCTTATGCATATGATCCAACATTTGTTCTCTTAAGAACATGATTTCAATTGACATCAGAGCAGGTATCCTGTTCTGTTTGGGTGAACTCCAGAGAATATATTTTATGTTCAAATGAACAACACTAAGGATGAAGGATTTGTCAATAGACAATCTGTTTTGGATGACACCAACTATGATTATTGAAAAGACAAGATGATTGCTTTTCTCAAAATCATGGACAACAAAACATAGAAAATTGTTATAAAATATTGGAAACATCATGTGTTTACCTCTCAAGATAGAACATCAACCTTAAAGCTTGAAGTTGATTGGACAAATGTTGAAGATGATGAAGCTCTTGGAAATTCCAAGGCTTTAAATGTTATTTTTAATGGTGTTTACAAGAACATGTTAAAATTAATCAACCCATGTATTGAAGTCAAATAAGCACGAGAGGTTCTAAAAAATTCTCATGAAGGCACATTCGATGGTGTTAAGAATCTGAGAATGATTGAAGATGAATATATCTCTGACTTCAACATCAGACTACATGACATTGCCAACACTACAGGAGAGAATATGTATGAATACAAGCTTGCCAGAAAATCACACAGATCTCTTGCTAAGAATTTTGATACGAAAGTCACAACCATTGAAGAAGCCCAAGACCTAAGAAACATCAAAGTTGATGAGATCTTTGGTTCTTTACAACCCATTGAGATAACTTTAAATGACATCTAAAAAGAAGAACAAAAATACAACCTTTGTATCCAACACTGAAGAGGATGAAGATCAACGTGAACAAACTTTATAAGAGGCCATAACCCTTGTTTGGAGAAAGTGTAATAAAGTCTTAGGAAGGCTGGACAAAAATTAGAGGACAAATGTCTCAGACAAGGTGTCAGACATCAGTCTCCGGAGAAAGAGTAAAGATGATCACAAACCTAACAAAAGCAAAAAAGCACAATGTTATGAATGTGAATGGTTTAGTCACACTAAAGCTAAATGTCTTACTTTTTTAAGGAAACTAGAAAAGAGAATGACAATCACTTGGTCTGATTCTGATGATGAAAGTGAATGAGAAATAGTTAGCAAGGTGATGACTTTCATTGAAAAATATGAATCTTGTAGTGAGTCTAATGATAAAAAAAATCTCAAAAGAAAAACTAGTTAATACACACAAACTCTTGCTCATTCAGTGAAAGGAAGTTTGTTTGAGAGAAGAGAAACATACGAAAATCATAAGTAACTTATTTATGAAAAAAGAGAAATTTGACTCAACTATTGCAGGTCTAGAAGAGGAAGTAAAATTGTTAAATTCCAAACTTGACAATATAACAAAATTTGTACGCATGTTCTGATATTCTGATATGTTAGATGAGATCTTAGAAGTTGGGGAAAAGTCCAGGAATACGAAGGCTATATGATTCGACAACATTTTCATGAACAAAAAGTCAAAAATTCCACTAAGAGGTTTGTTTCTCTTAAAAGAAAACTTAGTTCCTTATGAAGGACATGTTCCAACATCTTGCTTTACACGTGCATCCTCATAACAGAGACAACAAGAACACATGTTAGAGGTGTAACCACTTTGGAAAATATAATCATATACAGAATGTATGAATATATTAAATATAATCCGCATTTTATATTTAATATATTATAACAGATAGATTTATCTTTGAATCAAAATAACTAGAAGAAATTAAGAAAAGACTTCATGTTCTTATGTGGTACATAAGTATCTGTTTTTCAAATAAAACATATTTCAGTAACACTTTGTGAAAATGATACTAAATTTATTTTTAATAGGATGCTTTAATTATAAAGCTAAAATATGATATAGAGGTTACTAAATCCAATTTTAAGAGAAAAAGATGAATGAGATAACAAAGGATTGTGCTAGATCACATGAATGACTCATGGATATTATGAGCACCTTGTATGACAAACATGGGCACAACAGGAAAACGAAAATGATTAATCCTATTGTTCAAGATAGTAAAATACTAATGTTATAAGTCAATACAAAATAATGAGTACCTAATGAGATTCATGTAGCATTTTCTTTCAACATATATATCAAATTCTATTTAGGGTATCATTTGAGATGAAGTCAAGACTTTTGAGTTTCAAACCAGTTGAATTTCACAATTCTGTTGGCAATATTTTCAGAACCAAGTTATGAAAAGAAAACAAGAATAATTTTGTATTTAAAGGAAAAACAAATAAATTAAAATGCACCATCCCTGTTATCTGCTTATACAATACCAAACCTGAACTAGAAAAACTACTCATTGAAATGGAGTGCAGGCACAAACCGGCAAGAACGCATTAGGAGTAATATCGGCTATCAGACAGAAAATAAAACTGATGCCTTGCTACCTTTTCTTATTATTGAGAGAAAAAAATGCATACGATTTTTGTCAAAGAATATACAAAAAAACACGAACAAATTTTACAAGATCCTTCTATAATCTGTGGTTTGTCATAAAAAAATATAAGCTCTTTCTTTTGCGTCGAGCACCAAGAGGCTGGCTTCAACCTTCTATTCTATAAACAAAAATGAATGGTTTATTTCAACTTTTTAACAGGCTTTCTTTTCTAATGTCGGCAGAGATTCCATATTACCAACTTATGGAGAGTTGGCTTTCTCTGAAGCATTATCATCAATGGCTAAATCGGATACCTCATTGACTAAATCTGTTTCATGTTCGCCATCTAATGAAGCTACGGGCGATGCCTCGGCGCTGTTTTCTTCAGAATGCTGAAGACTCCAGTACATGATGCTAGCAGATAAAGTAAGTATCATCTTCTGGTTTACCTGTCAAGGTTAAATGCAAAATAAGCTATCAAATTTCTCAGCCTATTAAGAACAGTTTAAAGTATGCTATATGGGATCCACAAGATTTCGTGGGATCCATATGAATTTTAATCAATAAAAGAAAGTGTCTAAGTGTGTTGCTAGCAGTGTTATCAAATATCCGCAATTGCAGCACTATGGCAGATAAATGTGGCGGGGTTTTGGGCTCGCCGCAAGGGTAAATATTGACCGATATTGCAGGTTTTTCGGCCATAACCCGTTATAACGGCGCCAGAAAGCATAAATATGGACAACACTGGTTGCTAGCATTCTTCAACTGAACAAAAACAGTGAAGTTGATTTTTTCATGGCACACGGCAAAATTACATATATTATTGTTGACATTACCTCTATAATATCCTCAGGTAACAGGAAAATGGAGCATCCAAGTTTTCGGGCAACACTGATGATATATGTTGAATTCAACTTCTTGTCATCATCTGCGATTTGTCCAACAGATATACATTTGAACATTTCAATTGTTGTTTGTAAGATTACATATTCACATTACATCAATGTTAAACTAAATCTTCGATAATTAGTTTCAAGTTGAATGCAAAGTTGACATACCAGTCTCCCCTTTAGTAACTAGACTCCAGTTGACCACTCTTGGCTCCACGGCGCTCAAAAGCTCAAGGAAGAAAATACCGTTTGAAAGATTTTTATCCTGATGAAATAAAATAAATGAAAAATTAAGAGAAGCAAGAATGGTATTATACGTAAATACATGTTAATTCATAATTTCAATTTTTTCTGAGCCACCTTAAGATCAAATATTTGCATACATGTTAATACCACAATATACTAAGAACTGGTTATTTTCTTCTTTATTACCTTGAAACTCTCCATTTGAGACGTTCTTCCGGCTTTCTTCACTTTGTTGTTTGCCCAGTCCAATATATCAGCATCCGTAATCTCTTTACCTTGCGAGTGTGATCTTAAGTTTCTCAGAAGTTGAAGCATGGTAAATCTCATAAGCTGCCACATAAAGGCTGTTGGACAAACAGAGATGAACATTTTTGTTAGACACTCCTATGCTATCAAACAAACATATCGGCTTCACCAACAATACAAATCTACCATAAAGCTGAAAATCATTGAACTAACCTAGTAAGAGCTTCTTATTCCCTTGTACAATATCATTACCAGCAATATTGACTAAGGAAAAGTTAAGGTCCTTCCCAATTTTTATAACTTGGTTGCAATTCTCCACTTTTCGAAATGGCATCTTTATAGGAGGCTTTGTCGCCTGCTTCCAGTTGACAGATCCAGGTGAAACCTTATCAAGAACTTCTAATAGAACCCATCTGTGGAAAAGGAAATAAAGAAAACCATAACCAGTAATTAGGTTAAGGAAAATTTTCAAGTACATGTGTAGATGTCAGATGTGAACAGAGTAAGAAAAATGCAGATGATGAACCAACTGAATAGTGGAAAGGCTACCCATTTCTGACATCCTCGAAAACATTATTGACATAAGTAACGATTCCAAGACTGTTAATCCAGAGTCTGAAGCATCTTTCTTCCCGAGATGTCTGTGCATCATCAGTCATCATCTCAGCAAAGGACATTTTCTTTGAGTCAACTGTAAGGCCATTCCTACACAAGTGAAATTACCAGAGATTTTTGAATTTATAACAATGAAAATCACAATCTCCAAGCTAAAGATCCACCCTCTAAATGTTTTCTAACTCTATAACTTAACTATTCCTACATACTTGTTCCTAACAAATGAATCAATTGCCCCGTCCTCTTTTTTCCTAAAGGGAAACTTTTAGTCTAGTGGAAAGAATCGTAAGAAAGAACAATCTTTCTATATTCATAAGATCTAATACACCTGATACTCGGAAGTCAGAAGCCTATTGAAAAAATTAAAGGAGACACTCTTTTCCCAATAGAAAAGGAAAAGAAGAAAGAACAAAGGTTCTTCGAAGCGTGCCCCCAAAAAATTGCAACAAAGCGAATAGCACAATTTGCAACATGTTTAAAGTAACCCATACCTATGCTGGAATATTTGAGCAACAAACGCAAGATTAAGGTTAGGCGACCCCTCCACTATGTCCTTGGGAGTGAGGTATCTCTTGCAATCTAATCTCTCTGCCTGCTCAAGAACCATATTTGCTCTTTCTGTAGGATCAGTTGTGGTCAAGGCACCTGGGCCTGCAACTTCCGGAGCAAGAGCACTTAGCAAGTAAGCATAAGCCTCTCCATCCTGCAAAAAAGAAAGCATTAAAGATAAAATAGACCCGTGGCAGCTTATAACCATGTCGTATCTGTTTACATCTATCAAACATCTGCTATGTGAGGAAAATGTGCCACACAATGATTCAGTATTCAGATATGGTATATGACAATACAGTGAATTTATTCCTAGAAAACTACTAAACGCTGTAAAGAACAACAGAACAAAAGGAGGTTCACAGTTTCTTCACTGATCAAGTAGATCAGAATAAAATGGGTTCATAAGGAGTACTACAATACTATGGCATTAAATTTTATACACGTATACATACCTCTTTAATTTCTTTCTATAGTTTACGCTGCCCTATATTATTATATATTTACATGATACCTTAACTACTTAATTTTATCATTTCTTACGATTTATATTAGAGTAAGTAAACATACAATAAGAATTAACATTTCTCTCACCTTTACATCAGAGGAGAAATTTGTCACTTGTTTTTCATATCCAGCTTTCTTCAAGTGGAAATTCATCCATTTCAATAAAACCTTGTCAGGTGGTAAGCTGATAAGCTCCTCCACATCCTGCCATTTTGTCATAACGTAATGAAGATGTTTAATTTAATTGTAGTTCTGACAAATGTAAAGAAAAGAATATTATACGACTTGCAAATTACAGATAGCAGGAACAATATTAGCTTATATCACCTTATCATCTTCCACTAATTCCAAAAGTTGAGGAGTTTTCTTCAGATTGAGATCAGCTAATAGTTGAATCTAATGCCACATAATGGAAAAAACCGAAAACCACAATACACTGTAAGTTTAAAAGTCTTTCCAATGAATAATCAAAATCAGAAAGTTGTCAATCCCTCCTCTTAGCTCCATACTATGCAAGTAAAAAGCGAGTAGATTTCAGTAGCATACCTTGATTATTTGTGAAATCAGACCAAGTATCAAATAAGGCTACAAATAAACAAACAAGAAAATGTTCATAATTGAAGTGTTATAGTTTTTCAAAATCAGACGATTAAAATTGAAAAAAAGGGGATAGGGACACAAAGAAGATTGAACATACTCTTCCTTCAACCATATCCTGAGTACCAATATTAACCACTGTGCACCCAATAGCCTTTGCTGAATTGAGGCCAAGGGTATGATTTTCATTTCTCTCCCATGGATTAAGATCCCGTTTAGTGTTAATAGCTCGCTCATCTATGGTCCCAGGAACAGCGATATTAATAAGCTTGCTGCAGCAATAAAATAACCAATAAAATTGAAGAGCAAAAATGCTAGTCTTTAAAAAAGTTTGATCTCGTGTTGTGCACCAATCATTTACCAGAGCAGAACTCCATCTTTAGCAAGATCAAACAATGCATTTGAAGATGGATCAATTGGAAGAAACTGCTTCATGAATTTATCTTCAGCCAAGTAACTGTTAATATGTGCAACATAAGAAGCCTTCTCAGATTCATTAATTGCATGATGAACAGTCGTTGTGGCTGTCTTCAGAAATGAAGAAGAACTTTTTGAACCGCCGCCTTTTGCTACAGCTCGAGTTTGCAAATTTAAATGTGCCTACCACATAATGTCAATAAATAAGCTTCCGGGTTCAATATAGATAATACCTATAAAAGTACTTCCGGGTTCAACATAGATAATACCTATAAAAGTACTTGCAAATAAACGATATTTTTCCACACAGAAATTCAAAACATAAACAAAAGTATACATGCTAAGACCCTAGAGACAAATTGCAACAAACCTCCCATTAGTTTGGCTTAAATGAAACAAATACACACCCACTATTTTACATAATAGATGGGAGATTCGGGCAATTTAGGGAGATGTCAATGTCTTTTCCTAACTCAAGGGAGCAGATGTATCATTTAAGCACTTAGGGAGATGAGTGCAATTTATCGATTATCATACTATTTCTTCTAAGAAATCAACAAACACACATATTCTAAGACAGAAGAATCATATAAGAAACAAAACAAAAAACAAATGGGAACAGAAATCTAAAGCTTTAACTTTTGAAGAACAACAATGCAAGAACGAAAAAAAGACTCACCCTAAGGAAGGACTCAAAGTCAATTTCTTCATCCATGTTCTGATATGACTCTGCCAATACATCCTTAATTTCATCCTCGGTAAAAAACTCAGAGAAAGCCTTTAATTTCTTGAAAACGGGTGGCAAATCTCCCACAGTAACACGTCCCGATAGAGTTCTTTGAGATACATACTACAAACAACACAAATACATTCCACATTTCACAATTTCACAATCAGATACATCTAGACTGTTATCAATAATCAAGAAAACAAAAGGGTTCAATTTTAAATAAATAAAAAAACTTACTTTTGATTTGAGGGTTCGAAGTTCGACTTGGGTGAACTGGCTCTGAAGCCATTGATCAGAAACAAGGACACCCACAAAGCTAGACATGATGAACTTTGGTTGAGGAAAATGATCAAACAGTAGGAAGAACACTGACCCAAGAAACAAAATCAAAGCTTTAACGCATTGGAATCAACGATGCGTGAATAAATAGCAAATCCAATAGCAAAATCCGAAAAGAAGAAGACGTACCTTATGGGTTCAGATTGAAAAAAGCTATCATTTTTGAGCAAAAAAGGAACGAGAGAAAGAAGTGTGTGTTTGTTTGTAGGAAAGTGAGAAATGGGGTGGAGAGAAAAAAACGATTTGTGATAGGAAACGCGAAGGACAAGGAAATGGCCGAATGGGAACGCAACAAAATACTATACAATCAATCGAAATTGCTTTTTCCTTTTCTTCCTTTTTATTTCAATCTTACCATATATATGTAACACTCTTTGACACCTGTCTATCATTGTCACATTAGAATCAATCCCTTGATATATAATTTTTTTTTTCCAAACAGAAGAGGTCATTCTTTATTTAAGATTAGAATCCGATCCACTTAATTTGATTTAGAGATTAGTTCTGATATTAAGTTCAATTCGGAGATATATATCTGATTAATTTTTATTTTTTTAGTTTCTTAGGTTTTACATAGACAAGTTAATGAGTTTAATTGAGATTGATGTAAGAGAAATGATGATTTTATGAATGTAGATGATTTAATATTAAATGATGGGATATAAATGATTTAATATTAATGAAGGGATATAAATGATAACCTCATTAGTAAAATAAAAATATTTCTTTAAAAAATATAGTTAATAAAAAATTCCCTTAATGATTGAGATCATATTTTTTATGTTTTTTAGTAATAAGTTTTATGATAAGGTATAAATATAATTTCAATTAGTTGTTGGTTTTGGTTTTGAGCTCCATTTTTATGTAGAGAAATATTCAAATATGATTAGTTTATTTGTCTCATTTATTTAAGTTGAGATGATCAATTTAGTAGGGTATGTTCGTAACCATCAAATCAAGTTCAAATTTGGAGGGCATGTTTGTAATATATGTATCTAACGTTTGACTGTTTGGAATTTCAAAACAATGTCTGAGATGAGAGTTATCTACTTCGCACAGATGTTATAGATTTGAGAAAAAAATTAGTTTTTTTTAATTCTTATTTGTAAGCTAGTTTATTTTGTGATTTACAGTTGTTAGCGCTAGTTTATGAATCACTTCAAGACCCTTTTGTACTCTTAATTGATTATAGTGAAGTTATTTCTTTGGTTTGGACGACTCGTGGTTTTTACTCTCATATTGAAGGGTTTTCCACGTTAAAAATATCAATGTTCCTTTTTGTCGTTATTTGTTCAACTTGTCGTTTTATATTTGTTTTTTATCTTCAAGGTTCCTATAAGTCTGAATAATAAGGTAGAGAATGTTACTCCCAAGAAAGATATCAATTTGTCTAATGTTAATTCAGTTTGGTTACCTATTCATAATTTGGATGCTATTGGTGGTGATGATCACAGTGGTTAGCCATATGATTATGTTAATGATCAACAACTTAGAGATTAGGTAAGTATTCCAACTAATGATGGTGAAAGGGGAAGTGATATGTCACAGGATGAGAATCTTGGTGAAGCTTCAGAATCATCTTAAGTTCAACTTAGGAGGTCTAACACGCAGAGACAACCTTCTACAAGGTATAATCTGATGAGTATGTGACCTTGACTGATGAGGGTGAACCCCAGTGTTTTCAAGAGGTCACGGAAAGTGATGAAAATAAAAAAATGGATGCAATGCAATGCATGATGAGATGAAATCATTGCATGATAATCAGAACTTTATTTAGAGTTTGAAAAAACTCAACCTCTAATATGTAATAGTTAACATTCTTACAGAATGTTGCACAACCATCCAAATCAACAACTTGTTGTTATCCATTGAGTTTTAGGTTAAGGTTTGTTAACTTCATATTGGGTTGATACCGTTGTCGGAACCCTTATTCAAGAAGTTTTAATCCCATACATCTCAAGGTAGTATTTACTAAATCGCTGGCCAATGGTTTAGTAAATGGATCAAACAAATTATAGCTCAATCATATATATATATATATATATATATATATATATATATATATATATATATATATATATATATATATATATATATATATATATATATATATATATATATATATATAAGAATGAAATGATTACATCCCTAATCAATTTTCTCACAAAAGAATGTCTAAGTCCTACTTGCCTAAACTTTTTGGTATACACATTTTGTATGATCTAGGTAAAGTGGTTTGATTACTGCAATGTATCAACACCTTTGAAACATTGTTTTTAGCCAATAAAACTTCTAACAGAAGGTCCCTCAACCATTCAACTTCTTCACCAGCTGAAGCAAGAGCCTTAAACTCTAATTTTATAATTGAGAGAGTGATCCACATTTGTTTCTTGCTCTTCCAAGAAATTACACCCCGACTTGTGTAAATATCCACCCAAATGCATATTTATGATATTCAACATTCGATATCCAACTCCCACTGGTATATCCTTCTAATATGGCAGGAAATCTACCATAATGGAGGACATGATTTTTGGTTTTCATAAGATAGCCAAAAACCGTAATGATGGTTTTCTAGTGCCCACCATTTGGATTGCTAGTAAAATCTACTCATTTTACTAATTACAAATGTTATGTCGGGTCTAGTACATTGCATGCGCATGTTCTAATTAAGACAACTCTTTTATCATTCTTTTGAATTTTGACTCTAGGATCAAATGGAATAGTCATTTCCTTAAAGCGTAAGTGTTTGAACTTATCAAGCATTTCTCAATATAGTGTGTTTGACTAAGTTCATAACCCCCATTATTTCGCTTTACTTTGATCCCAAAAGTGTGTCAACTAATGCAAGATCATTCATCTTGAATGTGAAAGTTAGAAACCTCTTAGTTTCTAAAATTCAATTCATCTTGTTGATAATGATCAATCATATAATCAACATGGAAATAAATGAATATCATAATATTCTCACACAACTTTGTGTACAAACACTTGTAGCAAAAATTAGAAGAAAAATGTTTTCAGATAATCATGCATGATGATGCAAAAGTATTTTTAGATGAAGTAAGAGATGAAATTATGAGCAACTTAAAGTAATATAGTATAAATTGCAATGAACACCTTAGTTATGTTCATTTATCTCATATTTTCACTTGAATTTCTATGTTCAACCTTCTTGATAAACGTCATCATTGATGTGCATGACACTTTTGATCTTTTTTTTCTTTAATATCTTTGTCTTCATCAAAATTGAACTAGATGTAAGATGTATTCCTTACAGTCTCCCCCATTTTGATGATGATAAACTTTTTGAATTTGTATTTTGATAAGCATCCAATGAATCTTGATCCTTTAGGTCGATCGATAAGTTCTCAAGTATGGTTTGACATTACTGAATCTATTTCGTCTTGGATAACAACATCCTTCAAAAAGGAAAAGTCTCTTGAAGTTACTACTTACTTATAAATCAGAATCATTTTCCACTTGAAGAATAATAGGAATCTTATGAACAAAATTCTCACTATTTTCTTCTACTAGATAAAAAGAAATAAGTCGATAATCAATTTTGTTCGGTCTTAGATCTTTAGCCTTTTGGGCTCTCTTGCTTATCCTATGTTCGGTTGTGTTCAAATAATCCGTGAAGAACTTTCAGTTTGCGTTTCAACAATCCGTGTAGAATCTTCCTTGTAAGGTTCTTCATTTGGTGGAATCTCGAATTCTTTATCCTCCATTATAATCTTCTCAAAATTCCACATCATATTATTCAATAGTTACATTAAACTTCAAATTTATAAATCTATATAAGTCATCATTCATTTTATATATCTTATAATAATTTGAAATTATATTTTTTTTTATGAAATTGACCACTTTAGTGATTAATAATTTCTACTTTGATAAATAATTTCAAAATATAAATACAACATTTTATTCAAAATCTTTATTACATAGTATCATTTATTACAAATTGTATAATTTAAAATTATAAACTTTATTAAATTTGACTATTTGGTAATTAACAAATCCAAACTTAAAAAATTTTAAAATTTCAATTTTAATTTATACTTAATGCAAATTATTATCCTTTATTCAAATTAATTTTATAAAACTTTGCAATCAAACCACTTATACTTGGATGTTTGAAAATTAATTACATGCAAATGCATATCCATGTCAACAGGAATTAGAAGAAGAATATCACAATATTCTCAACTTTGTGTAGAAAAACAAGAATTAGAAGAAGAATATTTTCAACTCATTTCTATGGTTAATAATATTCACAAGATCTAAACTGCCAAAACTCTCCTATCACATGTCCACTGGCATTAAAAAAATTGTCGGTGAAGACTCATAACAACCTTAAACTTCACAAGATCCATTTCATTTTTCAAATCCTTATTTATTTGTTCATTTCAAAACTAAAAGATAAATTTTAAAATCAATTACTATCAACCCACCCAACTAAAAAAAACTAATCTTTATAATTACAAACATATAGAATACTCTATTATTAAAAGAAAATTAATTGTTACATCAAATTTAGAGTAGAAAAATGAATGATGGACTTAATAAAGAAATTGATTTCAACTACGAAAAAATAACATCATAGTATATAACATGACAATAACATGCTACAAGTTGTTTATTTAAGAAAAAAGTGTTGAATAGAAATGACATTGTCATACATATATTGAATAACACATTATGTTCACAAAAAAATGGATTCAAATCAAAGCAAATATCATCATCAAAAGTAGATACATGATCAACACAATAAATCTAAATTAAATACTCAACAAATTCATCTTCATCTTCACAACATCATCATCACCAAACCACAACTTGCCAACACAATGTTGCTCCACATTCCATAGCCGAGTAACTTGTAACCAGAGGAACCATCAGGCGAAGATGAAGGCGATGACGATTTACTGTCAGCACTTTTCTCAGTTGGAGAATCCGCTGCTGGCGCGATCTCGGGCGTAGGCGCTGGAGCTGGTACAGGTGGAATATCAGTTCCGAAAATGGCCTCCGGAAGTAAGACCTTATCAACTTGATAAATTGCAACAGGGTTAGTTGCATGAACAGCACTTGTTACTTTCGTAATGGACCATCCTGAGTTAATGCGAACGGTTCCTGAATCATCGGTGAAATTCAGCGTGTAATCGCCTCCGGCGAACGTGGGAGTTAAGCTAGTCTGGCTAAGGTTTTTGAAATCAGAGAGAGAATAGAAATGTGGCAATGCATGGAAAAGGATCACTTGTTTAATTTGATCATCTTTGAGTTTGGATAGAGATGGTTTCTTCAATGAATTGAAGGCACTGTCTTTTGGTACAAAGATAGTGATTCCTTCTTCTGTGTTGTTTGCTTGGTTTTGGAATGTGTCCAATACTTTTGTGGATTCGAGGTATCCAAGAAAAGTGCCAAATGGACCGGCGACAGTGAGTAGTTCGGTAAGGTTTACATAATCCGGTGCAGGTGCTGGTGCCGGAGTTGGGGTTGGAGTCGGCGCGATTGGTGCCGGTGGACTTACCGTTTTGGCAAATGCTGGTGAAGATGTTAGAAGCAATAGAATGTTGCTAACAAGAAAAATCATTGGAAACTTCATGTTTGCTTATTTTCTTCAAATCAAATCACTACTCTCTCCAAATTCCTATAAGCAAAAAGCTCAAGAATGTTAGATCTCAACTAAAAAATTACTAGATTTCTTGATCGAAACAATCAAGACTATCTTTCTATGAGAGTGTGCAAGACGGACTACAAACTCATACTAAGTAAAGCCTCGTAAAATACTTGTCACAGCTAAATTATGGTAAAAATGTTTATATCGGTTTTGTCACCGTTAAAGGGCGACCATAGTTAAACCACGACTAACCTACGCAGAACATCAAAATTCGGCTCTCAAAACAATATACTAGTAAGGAAATATGAACTTCAAGTTAAAACTTGAAAGTCAATTTCCAATGCATAATAAACATATAATTATAAATCTTTCAACTTAGTCTAGATTCTCTTATTTACATAACATTCAACATTTGTAAACAATTAAGTTAAATCTATATCCAGATCTTGCAAAATTTAACATACATCAACTACAGAGAATTATTCAATAGAAAGATCTAGGAATTCTAATTGAATTATCAAAGTAAGCAGAATCAATTACAGATCTGAACATATTATGAAAACTGAGTGAAAAAAATAATGAAAATTCTAAAACAATAAAATTGTGGAATCACATTAGACCAAAATTCAAAAAATGGAAAATTGAAGATGAGAAAATGAAGTGAATGTAACTAAAATATATATTTTTACAAAAATTATTAAATGATTTAAAATAAAAACTCATGAGTTAAAAGAGTTAGACTAGTCAAGAAGACAGTGAGAGAGTCCACATCATGAAAACATCAAGATCTATAAAACAAAAACTGATCCAATATTGCAATGACCCATGAAGGCAAAAATGAAAAACTAAAACTTTGCATGAAAAACAAAAAGTAAGAAATGTAAGAATGAGAATGCAGAAAAAGACAGACCTGAGAGAGAGAATGAGAAAGAGAAGATGGTGTAGGAAGAATGAGAATGGAGAAGAGGGTATATAAAGGTGAAATGGAAGTATAAAGAGGAAGAGAGAGATGTAGATGGATACAGCACACAGATGTTTGTAACTTGAGAGTGGTTCTTTTTGTTTTTGTTTTTTAATAGGAAATGATGGTTCTTGGTGGATACATATAGCTTTTGTTATTTTTTTATTAGAAAAATAATTAAGGATTTAATGGAATTTTTTATAATGTTAAATAATTTAAAATTTTTAGATTTAAAAATATACGATCTTCATTAATTATTAATGACAGTATAAAATTAATTTTATACGATTTTTCAGTGCATTATTATTTTTTAGGTTAAATATATTTTTGTCCCTATAAATATCTTAATTTTAATTTTTAATTTAAAAAAAATGTGAGTTTTAGTCCCTATAAAATTATTTTTGCATGCAATTTTAGTTCATCTATAGAGACTAAATCTGATTGCAAATGTAATTTTATAAGGATTAAAACTCGGCGTATTTTTTTATAAGGACTAAATATCAAAATTGAGATATTTATAAGGACTAAAAACATATTTAACCTTTTTTTTTTCTTCTAATAATTAGTTACAAATATTTTTACATCATTTTATTTATAAAATAGATCAATAGTTAATTTTATCAAATATTATAAATTTAATCTATAAATTTATCTTATTTAAATTCTATGAATTAATTTATCAACTATTCATCACTTTTTAATGATAGAGATTATTCAAAAAGATAATTAACATAACAACTTTCTCCTAATTACATCTAAAATATATGATGAAAAAAATCAATTTAGTCTCTAAACAATTTATTTTTTATTTTTGTCAATTTGATCCCTAACTATTATTTTTTTGAAATAATAATTTCAAAATTATTAAATTTTTTTTAAATAATTTAGGGACTAAATTGATAGAATCGTGATATTTTATGAGTTAAATTAATTGTTTATTCAAAATTATTTAGATTCGATTTGAACTAGTTTCTTAAAAAATATTTAAATATGATTGAAAAATATTCAATTTTGTGTAACTTTTAATTTTTTTGAAATCAATTTATAATTTTAGTGTATTTTGTGTCATTTTTAATTTTTTTTAATTGATTTATAATTTGTTTGAATTGTTTGAATATAAACACACCTAATTTTCAAAATAAAATTGTTGCCAAATCATTTACAATGTATCATTAGGTGATAGTTTTAACAAATTTATTACAAAAATTGAAGAAGAATAAAGTTGGTTTAGTAGTGAACTTTTTAAAAGATATAATGATATATAACTATATAAGTGACTAACTTAACATGAAAAAGCAATAATATGTTAAAAAAATTTAAAGTCTCACAAGTGCAACTTTAGACCATGCTTCTTTAGCATAATTTAAAGTTTAAGACATGTTTGTTATTTATTTTTTAAAATTAGTCCTTTATCCTTTAATTTTAAAAATATTAATTTGATATTGAAAATCATAAAAGAGAGGTCTATGGAAGAGTCCATTCTTAATATGAATGTATGGTGATCTTTCTTTATCCAATTGAACTAACCACTTCTTAAATTCATGATAAATCAACCTTGCACTCTACCCCACCATTTCTCTTTTCTTTTATCATCTCTTTCTTTCTCTCTAAAATTCATCATTCCAGAAACATATATGTGAGATGTTTTGTATTGCAAGTTTGTTTATTCATTTTTATCAAGAAATATCGACCTTCCGCCTACAATTTGGGCACCTTTAGTCTTTGTTTGACCATTGATGATGTAAAATAGAGGGAAGGTTGAGATTTTCATATTTCTCTTACATAACATGATGATATAGCTGTAATTGAGTTTTTTAATTTTATTGAAAAAACTTGTAGTTGAGTTTAACTAATCAATTTAGGACAATACATGATGATATAGCTGTAAATTCGGTTGCGAGTCAACAATTAGACTCGTCTACGAGGTCAAATAATATGGCTCACACTCAAACTCATTTTTTAAATAAATTTGTTTGAATCAAATAGACTCGTAAATGTTTGAAATTGTAATTGAATGTTTAGTCCAAAGTTAGCATTTGACTGTATCAAAGTAGCTAGTTGAGGTAAAAAAAAGTCAATTGTATTCGAAGGAGTCTAATACAACATATAATTGTGTCAAAATGTAACTTATAATTTTACACTTTACATTTTGTATGTTTTGTACTTGTTTAGATTTATATAGTTTTTGGGCCTAGACTTTAGTTTTCTATAAAGACATTGTATGATATAAACACAACAACTTCACACAATAATATTTCTCTTTTACAATTAAGTTTCTATCTCTTTTCTCTCTTCTTCTTATTCTCCATCTTTCTAGAAACCTCTTTTGTTCCAACAAATTGGTATCAAAGAGCCCAAATTGCGACTCATAGAGAATTTGTAATGGAAAACGAAAACACAACAACAACTCAATTTCTATCAAATCTACCGATTTTCAAAGGTAAAACATACGAACGATGGATTGCACAGATGAATGTCATATTCATATTTCAAGAAGTGTCTGAAATCTTGAATGATGGAGTACTGACATTGAAAGTGAATGCATATGATGTTCAACAAGCTACGCACAAGGAACAAAGAACGAAAGATGAAATATGTTTGTTCTTGATTCACCTGTGTGTGAATTTTAATGTGTTTGAGAAAATAATTGAAGAATAAACAACCAAAGGAGCGTGAGACAAGTTAAAGAACTTGTATGACATAGATGAAAAATTGAAAAGGATGAAGTTTCAGATGTTGAAAAGTAATTAGAGATAACTCAAATGAAGGAAGATGAATCAGTCTCGGAATATCTTTCACATGTGGTGTTGTTAACGAATTAGATGAAGTCATGTGGTGAATCAATCAACGACTTGCAGAAGATTGAGAAAGTGTTGAGATCTTTGACTATGAAGTTTGCTTACACTACATTGTCAATTGAAGAGTCCAAAAACCTAGTTAAGATGAAGTTAGAAGGACTTCAAGCTTCATTAGTGCTCATGAGATGAGACTGAAGTAGAGGAACTCAGAAAGGGAGAAGGTGGATGATCAAACACTACTAGCAAGATTCATCAAGAAATTTGGGAAAGAGAAGGGAAAGAAACTTGCTAATGATGAGAAGCCAAGCAAGAAATCAAAGAATCACTCTGATTCGATCAAGAAAGGCATGTGCAACAAATATTATGGGAAGAAAGTTGACATGAAGGAGGTACATTGTCAGAACTTTCAAGGATTTGGTCACCATGCTTGAGATTGTTGAAGAAAGAAGGAAGCACGAGCGAAAGATGGTGCTTTATAACAGATATAATTTCATCTACTCTTCCAAAGTTATGGCTCTATGGACTCAGTGACTTCGAGGTTTGAGTTATAAGTTTGTAAGCACACATCTCTCCATTGTACCGCAAACTTGCACTGCCATATTGAAGAGTTTTGGATCAACATGTCATATATTTTTTGTTTCATATCGGAATAGTGGTGTCATTTAAGGAAACAACTTCTTGATTCTCAAGAAATTCTATGTCGAATTCATCAATTCTTTTCGGTTGCATTGTCGCAAAAACTCTATCAACCGTTCAGATCGCCAATAATTTATTCAATAAACAATGGTAACATCTAAGGTAAATCAAATGGCCTCTCATCGTAACGTAAATCCCATAGATGAAATTATTGTGGTAATTTAAACCTCATTCATGTTCCCATCTCATATCGTCTCCTCGATTACTGAAGGATTACCATGGTTGAATATGATGGTCAAGAGATCTACAAAGAAAAATGCCTTTGAATCCAAGACGAGTGACAAAGAGGAAGAATCAATAGACAAAATACTAATTAAAGGGTTTCGAGATAAAGGAAAACTGGACAAAGACTAATTAAAGGGTTCCGAGATAAAGGAAAACTAGACAAAGACTAATTAAAGGGTTCCGAGATAAAGGAAAACTGGACAAAGTCCCTTTTGAAGTGCTTCCTTTGGTGATAACAGTCAAGGTAAAAAATTGTTGAGTATCAAGAATCAAGATCAACGAAAAAATTTCATGTGACATGATGTACACCATGCTCTTTGAGGAATTAAGAATAGATAAAGGAGGATTATTACCCTACAAGCAAAATTTTTTGCAAGTTTTCAACGATTCTATAACTCATCCTTGCGGAAGTATAAAATTAATAGCCTCTTAAGTAGAAGGAAGGGATGTAAGGGTATTTGACGTGCAATTCTTGGTGGACCCCTGCGAAAAAGTCTACAACTGCATCATGAAAAGACCTTTCTTTGCGACGCTTGACTTCGTCGGTTAGATTGTCCACCTAAAGATGAAGTACCAAAAAAATATATGAAGAACTAGTTTTTATCCAAGCTTATCTTTCCTAGATTATGCTCGATACATGAAATATTTCTGAAATATCCAACTGTAGTAACCTTCCATGTAGAAAGGAGGGGAAATAGTTGTTGTTCCCAACCATAACCGATTGGATATCAACACAACACATTTCCATGGACACTGGGACAAAACCACAATGGATGAAAAGCATTACCTCCTTACCAAAGCGAGAATGAAAAAACCAAGGCAAATTTCAAATGGAGAATTCGTAGTCATCTAAATTGATGAAAAACCTTCCAAAATAGTGAAGGTAAGAGTCAACCTCCCGACCCTATTAGAAAGGTACCTCATCATGTGCCTTAAAACTAATGTCGACCTCTTTGCGATTTTCCTGGATAAGGTGCCTAGTGCTGACCCCAACATGGCTTGTTATCAATTGAATACTGACCACTCAGCCAGATACATGGTCTAATGAATGAGATTACAAACATTTAATGCATATATTTCTAAGGTCACCTAATCTCACTCAACACGTCTCTGACTTTATTTATAAAGTGGGGACATGCCTGAATACTTTGAGGCAGCGAAGAAGGAAGGTCTTGAGGCCAATCTCATTGATTATGTCATAATCCTAGCTTCATACATCAAGGACTTCAAGGAAACTCTTTCAAACCGATAAAAAAACCAAACAAAACCAATCAAATTTGAGAGGGTCCAACCCATTACACTCTCACATCAGATTGATGAATAGGTGGACGCTCCCCAAAAGAACATGTACCAAGATCCAATCCAACCACTTGCCCATCTTAAGCCAATAAATCCAATTCAACGCTCTTGCACAATCCATGTCGCACCAATAGTAAGTGATTTCAACCGTTAACCATAATATAAGCTCGTCTATGCGGCATAACAAACACAATTTCATTCAATCTTACAAAGTTACATCTCTTTGACCTCATTGACTTGAGAGTCGAAATATTAACCTTGTAAACACATCATATTCCATTGTACTAGAGACCTACACCGTCATATAAGAGAACTTCATATCAACCTGTCATCTATCTTCATTCCTACAAATGAATTGTTTTATAATTTTGAAAATATATATTATGATGCTTAATGAACACAATAACATTTTTAATATTGTTACTTATCTTGGTTACCAAAATTATTGCATGAAGTGCATTTTTTTGTAAATCTTGCATTTGATTAAGATGTCCCATTTAAATGTATTAAATAATTGCACCTTAAGTTACAAGGCTAACATAATCCCACAAGAACATACACAATAATCATTTGTGTAACATAGTGTAATGATTTATGTAACACTTTGGAGGGAGTGGACCATAGCATACCTATGATTCTTGAGAACCCAAATAGAAAAGGAATGAAGCTGAGGTGTATCTGCCAAACAAGGATAGAACTAGTAACATATCTGGCGCTCATAGAGGCCCACCCCCACAACACCCATGCCAACTCTGCCTCAATCATATATTTTCCAACCCATCTTTACTTTCGTCTTCTTGCCACCTTCATACTATTTTTCACTACATTTTTTTTAACATTATTATGAATTCAACAAAATCATTCCAACCACCACCGACACTTATTTTATTTCCATTGATTATACGTATAAAATGCTTATTTAATAGTATCATCAACATTTAATTCACATTAAATTATGACATACAAACAACTTGTATACAATTATTATCATTATAAGAATCATCAAAATCATTACATTAATGCTGATACCTTCTTTATTCTGGTTTAATCAATTCAATATTATTAGGATTAAACATATAACAACCGGTTAGTACATCCAACCAATTCATTTCAAGAGTTAATTTCAAAAAGATAATAACTATTTCATTGATGGCTTCAACTTACACCTCAGTAGAATTTTTACAAAACATCAATAAACGGATAAAGTAAGTTACACCATTGACTAACTAGCTAGGAAAAATGATATTAACTAATTCAGTTAACTCAGTGTAAGATTTATCTTACAATTGTACAAGACATAGAGAGAGATATTAAGCTAATAGGAGTGGAAAATAATTTACTTTTTTTTAATCAAATTATTTACCATCTATTGACTACATAATGTAAAATAACTGGAGATCTTTCACAAATAAAAAATTAATCTAAAGATTTTTCAAAAAACAATTTTATATAATAGTATAAAATGAAGACAGAGAACAAGTGAAGAAGCATTGACGTCGAAATGATAAATGATACTCCCTCCGTCCCATGTTATTTGTCACATTGATCATTTCACACAGATTTAGAAACAGTAATAAATGAAAGAGAGATAATAGTAACTTTACCAAATTATCCTAATTAACTATTGGTGTATTCAAATTAGTATTAATGTTTAGTGAGAAAACAATTAATTAAGAGTATTTATTAGAGGATATAATTGAAAGATTAAATATAAAAATGTCTTGGTAATCTAAAGTGACAAGTATTTTGCGACAATTTTTTTTCCTCAAATGTGACAATTATTTTGGGACGGAGGGAGTAATTGATAATCAAATTCTGAAAATGATATTGTTTTGTCCTAACCGTTGAAAAGATTAGGGTCGGCCCAAGGATAAGGCAGACTTGGCCTTTGCCTTGGGCCTCATAAAAAAATATTTTTTCTAAGAGGTATTTAGGCCTCAAAAATTATATTTTATATTTTGAGAATAGTTAAATTTCCATCAAATTGTTTACATGACATAGTTTGTTAGTAAATAACTCCTTGTTCAAAAGGGTCTGGAGTTCGAACCTGGTTGTGGCACAAATATTTTTTTACTATATTATTTCAATTTAACTTAAAGACTTTTTAATTATAGTGAATGAAAAAAATCTTCGTTTTAATATTCGCCTTGGGCCTCCGATTACGTTGGGTCGGTCCTGGATATGAATTTTGAATCTTTCTCTTCAACAAACTCAAGAAATAACATTGATTAATTTAACAATCTACACTCTGAACCAATCTTTCACACTTGAAAACCTCAGAGAAACATAAACTTTTCCCCCACTTGTTTCAATCTCGGTCATACAGACAATCGATTAGAAAAACAAATAAACACTGACACTGTTTCACACACATGTCATATATTATGGAACAAACAACATGTCAAAAACCTGGCCAGATGGACCGACCTGTTCTAATACCATTATGTAACATCCTAAACCCCAAAACACAAAAATCACGAAAACAAAAACAACTTTACACATAGGGTGTCACTCAAATACAATAGAAACATGCTCTCTAACATCAGTTATATAAAACATGCATTAATTAAACACATGTCATCATATACCGCATAAACATAGACTAATCGCAGCGAAAATAAATCAACAATCAAGAAAACTCCATAATCATAAAACAAGGTTACAACTACATGCCTTAAACATAATAACAGGAAAAAAATGTCAAATAGTTAAATAAAACGTTCGTCCGCCCAGTGTTACAAACAAACCAACGAACTACTAAATAAGTGCATAAAACATGAAAAATAAGAATAACCTCTACGTCATCCTTCATCTTATAAGCAACTACTCAATTACTGGCTCATTTGTACCCCAAGAAGGAACACATAACCACACAAACAACAAAGATGTGAGAAAATACACTTATAATATATAATGATGCAAGAGTATGCAAGAGTAGCCTAAATAAACAACAATAGTTATTCAACACAATTCATTCACATACATCACCAAAGTATTCCCGTTCACCAACAATCAACATAATCATCCATATACATATGCAAATCATGAATGCAAATGTACTTAACACCACGACTCAACAATGCATGTGTTACCATTTTGGACAACACATGTCCATCTCGCTCCTGAATCCACACCATATGACTAGAGCACACCAATTCGTTACCATAGCCATATGTAACACTTCACCAATTCTCATATGAAACCGACTACTTGCTCATGAATCAACATCATCGGACCAGAACACACCAAAATTCATTGTTATAACCCTAAGCAACACTTCACTATTCCCCATTGGAATTAGCTACTCGCTCCTAAATCCATAACAGACTAGAGTACACAAAAACTGGACCTAAGCTCGTACACCATGATGCATGATTCATCATAACATGCAAACTCACCAAAATGATCACCATAAATTATCACATAATCACCATAATAAACAACAACATCATTCTCTATATAAAATAAGTGACTTAATTCAATCAATATCACAAACAACATCAAACACCCCTAGACACTGGCAAACGGTAGCCAAATTCACAACAACACAACAAAAATTAGAAGCGACACTCAATTTTAAGCAAATGAGTGAACGATGCTCATTCTGGCAGCGTGATGGTTTACATGTCACCAAGATGACGTATGTCACCTTCATCCTTTTGCTATCATTACAACTCATCTCTGATTCAACGACGTGAGATCAATTGTATTACCTAATATACGATTTTTTGCCCTATTAATGAATACAACAAGAAATTTGAAGAACTAATGCAAATATTAATAGTCCCTATCACCAATATCGTTATTTGTGAGGATATCAAACCTAACTCTATCTCTAAACATTAACATCCAACATATGGAGAATTGAATCTAGTAAGGACCATCGCCTCTCGTATGTCAAGTCATATCATGAAAATATGTTTTAGGTAGCTAAATCTACAACAAACATTAAGACTGAAGTACCATCAATATTAAAGCTTAAGTATAATTATATAAGATGTGATGGTCATTATTAATATATGAGTATAATTATGACTACACTTAACCCTAATAAAAGAGAATTAGCTACACTTACTCATTGTAGTTTTAGAGTTAAATCCTAGAAGAAAGAGTTTGGACAACATCTGTAACGGTTCCTCGAGCAACACTTTCGCCTCCAATCTTCCTCTCATATTCTCTGTTGTTGAAATAAGACCCCTATTTATAGATGTTGATATGAGGTATTCGCTAGACACACCACCCATTTTTGCAATGACTATTCACCTTCAACTTTCCCTAGCCGACCTATCTCGCTAGGCGTACCTCTCTTCCCCGTCCATCACACAAACTCTTCATTCATCTTGAAGTTACTTAATCATGAAGTCTTCTCAGTTGTATGTGCTTCTTAAGCTCACTTTGATCTTGGCTAAGTAAGGCTTTTTTTTGTGTAGAAAAATGCTTTGACAAAGTCTTTGGATGTTTTATGGCTATTTTTCAATCCTTTTTTTATACATTTTTTTGTTATTATGCAGTCAATATCAATATGTACAAACAAGTGTTTTTTATCACTTTTTATTGATAAATAAGAGATTTTTCTATTAATTACATATAAAATAAATTAAAAAATATCTATTTATTTTTCGTAATTTTGGCACTTATCAATTCTCCCTTTCTAAAATGAAAAATCTCAATGACATGTGTTTTCCCTTCAATTTCATATATAGAGGTAAACTTTATGCCCCTATCAATACCTACCAAGCTTCTCTAATCCTGTGTATTATAATATACATGTATTGTTAGAAAAATAAATCTGAACTCTTTTTTCTATTTTCCACTTTGATTTTATGAATTTCTATTGAGAAAATTTAAAGCTCAATATAATTATAGATAAACTTTATATGGAGTAGTGACACACCTCATGTTATAAATCAATGAATTAGAATAAATTTTATTCAAAATATCACTTGTCACTTTACAATGGATTTTAAATGAATAAATTACGTTAAATTAAATTCTAATACTCTATTGTTGATTTCCTTTACCTATTCAAATAACTTACACCATTTTATTTCACTACTTTTTTTTATCCTTTTCTTTCCTTCCCCAAAATTGTAACAGTTTGTTTCACAAAGAAATTAAAAGTGTTTTTTTATAAAATAAATAATAAAAGGAAAATTAAATTTTTCTTTCAACTTTATATATATATATATATATATATATATATATATATATATATATATATATATATATATATATATATATATATATATATATATATATATATATATATATATATATATATATATATATAGATAGATAGAAAGATAGATAGATAGATATATAATTATCAGGAAGAATCTTCCAGTAATGAACAACTACGGTGGTAAATTGGGGGATATACCTGCAAGGTACTCCGATGCCAAAGTGAGAAAATGTTTACGGAGTGTAAGTACAAAATAGTTAAGAGTAGAATAAAATACATGACCCTATAGTAAAAGGGGTATTTATAATGTCCTCCAACGCTGGGCCAAGATTCTTCTCATGTGCTAGATTAGTTAGGTCCAAGGAAGAATTGTCAAGGACTACGTAGGAGCAGATAAGACATGACCTAGCGTGTGGTCTTACCATTGGTCCAATTGTCTCGTAATACTAGGAGAAAATAGTGGGACAATTGATTGAATGGGACACGTGGGAGTGACTCTCTCCCCACGTCCCCATGTGTTAGGTCGCGGGCCTGCCCGACAGACTGAGTCTTTGTCCGACATGTGTTGTGTTGGTCCAGTCCGGAACAGGAGTCTTTGGATCGAATTAAGGGCTTATGCCCGACATGGATTACGTCGGCTCAGTCTAGAATATATATATATATAAAAGTGAGGATATTCTTACTCCAGGAGTAAGTTATTAAGACTTACTCCACATCTTGACCATTGATTCATTTGTAATCAATGGTTATAATAATTAATAATTATTCAACATGTGATTAATTGTTTCTCTATTCATATTTAATTACTTGCTAATTATTATAACCATTGATTAAAAATGAATCAATGGTCAAGATGTGAAGTAAGATTTAGATACTTTTGGAGTAAGAATATCTCTACTCATATACAAGACCGGCCCCGAGTTAGGGCAAGCAGACCCACAACCCAGGGTTTCCAAAATAGAAAGGCCTCGAAAATTTAGATAATGAGCTTTTAAGTAATATGATTAAATATTTATATATATTATTTCGTTGAAAGATATAAGATGCAAAATTATCCTAGCTGTAGGATAATGTATTTTGACATTTGTATTATGTGTTCGATTCTTGTGTGAGGCTTTGATAATATTATTTTAGTTTTTTGTTTCAAAACCTAATAAAACCAAATGTCTGTTCAAAACCAAATGTCTTCCATTTTATTTTGGCCAATGACATTTAACTAGTATATTATGAAATCAAAATATATAATATTTTATACTTAAAAGCAACATTATTTCTTTAACATCTTTCTTTTTCATTTACTTCTTAACACCAACTCTCACATATTTTAATTAATTTTTATAATTATATAAATAATAAATTAAATGAATAAATTCAAAATATTTTTTAAATATTCTAATTTGTGTTAGTCTGTTAGTACAATTTTTTTATAAAATTATATAACTAATTCGATTTCTTCACAATATTATATGAACTTTAGTAAAATTTTGATGTCTTGATCACAATATTAAAATTATAAAATTATGAGGGTCTTGTATTTTTAAAAATATATTTAACACAAAATTTTGAATATTTATATTTTTTGTCATATAGTTGTAATTATTTTAGTGATTTTCAAAATAGTTGTAATGTATTCTCGTGTTTTATAATTTTAATATTTAATTGATTAAATGAAATGTTTTAAATAACTTTTATTTTATTTAATAGAGATCAATTTTGAAAATTACAAGAGGCCTCCAAATTTGTATGAGATGGCTCTGTCTTTAATGTATAGTTTAAATAATATTTATTTTCATCATTAAATATTTAAAATATTATTATATGACCAAAATTTAAGATTTTTTACTCAGTTTTTTTAATTAGGAATCCATTTTCATTATTAACCTTGGACCTCTAGAAAGTCATGACCGACCCTGCTTATATATATATATATATATATATATATATATATATATATATATATATATATATATATATATATATATATATATATATATATATATATATATATATATATATATAAACAAACTTATGGCACTATCAACACCTACCATGTTTCTCTAATCAACCACCCTAGCTTGCTTATACTGAGATAAATGACAAGTTTCTCTAATCACCTAGCTTGATTATACTAGAAAGTAGAAAAATAAATCTAAACTCTCTTTTCTTCTTCTGTACAATTTAAACTCTTTTAAAATTACTAGATACTACATTAACTACGATCTTAAAAACAATACTCCTTCATTAATTGATTATATTTTTGATGTCATAGTTCAACTAAAATATTAATATATCAAATTGACAGATTTAATACAGTGCTCATTTTTTTAGTATATATGTTAAAAATCATCTAAAAGTGTTTATAATAAGAGACCAAAGTTGTATATAAACAACAAAACATGTGAAGTTTATTGGGGCCAGTGGTCAAATCAAGAAAAAATGGTTAGAAAATCAATTATAGATCAGTGATCAAATCAAAAAATCCGATTACATTAATTACAACTTTAATTATCATTAACAAACGGTGTAATAGGTTTTGTCTCAATGTCAATGGTCTAATCCAACAAATTAGTAGACATGAAAATGGTTAAACAAGTTAATCTAAATATTGGAAAGCACGTGACAACATTAAAATGTAATAAAGAAAGGAAGTAGTTAAAGGATTCAAACTGATCACCCATTTGGCTAAAAGTTTATTATTTTTTGTTTTGCTTGGAAATTTTGGTCGTGAAAATAAAGCAAAAGTGATGAAATTCAAAGATGAAAATGAATATATTAGAAAAAGCAAAAGGAAGTAGTGATGAGAAAATGTAGAAATATAGATGAGAGATTGCTATCAAAAGTGACTTGTAGGTTGAATGGATTTATCAAAGTGATTCTATAAGTCATTGGATTTAGTGGGTCTTGTAATCTTTTACGCGTCCTTTAGTATATGGGAAATGCATGTTTGATGTAATGTATCATGCATGTATATGGTATGAATATCATGCCACCAGCTCATAATTGAAGTTGGAAAAAAATAAAATAAAAAGAAGAAATAAATGAAAGTGTAAATGCAACTATTTATGTAGGCTATAATAAGAAAGGACTCACATGTGTATATGAGGTTATTGGGCCGGTGAAATTTAGAAAGCCCAAGAGAAAAATAAAGGGAAAGTTGGGCCTTGTGTTATTAGATTGGCAGGTCCAATCAGAAGATCCTATTGAGCAATTCTCATAGTACCCTCCTATTTTGAATCCCTAATTCATTTCCTTTTTTGTCTAACAATCATATTTCGAAGGAGGTTTCTATGAACTCAACAAATTTGTCTGCAAGTCTAATGTTAGATTGTGCAACACAAAATTATGGGATAATATTGAATCAAATGTTGGCGATAAAATTTGGAGTGCAGGGTGACAGTGACCACCAAGACGAAGGATTATCCTAAGAAGATAACGAAGATGAAAGTGTCGGATAAAGGCAAATCTAAGGGTAAGGAGTTGTCTGAAAATGGTTCTCAATGATTGTGAGATCAATGAACATTATAGGTGTAAAAACATTTCAAAAAGAAGGAGAAATAACAATATAATTAGAAAAGATAATGCTGACATTTTTTTCTTACTAGAGTCTAAATTAAAATTAAAAAAAACAATTATGGTATCATTGGTAGTTAGTGGAGTGGTTACGAGGTGGAGTGGTCTGTCATAATCCTCGTGGTCTTTCTGGTGGTATCATCACTTTTTGAAAAGAGAATTCCATTAAACCTATTTTATTTTTCAAAGGTGACTGTTATCTCGGTCTTAAATTTGAATGGAAGAAGACCACTTATTTTGTTGTAAACGTTTATTCAGGATTTGATATTCTTCAGTCGAAGAGAAAATTATGGAGAGATTTACTCAGTCTTAGAAGGAAGTTGCAAGATGGTTTTTGGATTCTAGGAGGTGATTTTAACGCGATTTCTTCGTCATTTGAAAGGAAGTGGCAGAATGCAAATTCAAGAGTTAGGGAACAAGAGGAGTTTGAAGCATTCATTACGGATATTGTAACGCCCCAATTTATTTATTTAATTATTTAATTTAAATAATTGGAAAATTGTTGTGTGTTGTGTGAATTGTGAAGTTTGGTGGTGTGTTGTGTGAAGGGATAATGTTATTTTAATTTATATAAGTTTAAATAATTTATATTATATTGAAATAAATATTGGAATATTAAATGAAAGGGTGTGTTGGTAATTGGATGAGGGAATAGTGAAGGTAAGATGGGGATTCCATATTAGGGGTCCAAAGGTTATGTTGGGAATTGAGAAAAGGAGAAGTCAATTCTCGTAGAAACTGATAGTGGAATTGGGAAGAGCATGAAGAAGAGATAAGAGGAGAAGGGCTAGAGGCAAGGATTTCGTAAGAAAGGAAGAGATTTTTCATAGAATTAAAGTAAGGGTGAGATCTCTTTCATCTTTTAAGGATATTATTATCTGAATGTTAGGGTAGATTTCCTTAGGTATGTTAGTGGAATTTGGTGATTGATAAATTGACGAATGTAGTATGAAAGTGAGGAATTCATGATGCTTGAATTGTATGTTTATGTTGGTAGCGTTAGATGTGAATTTTATGGTGAAAAATAAGGATTTGGACTGCTTTTATACACTATTTTAGGATGAGAATCGCAAGGGAGAAGTGAAAAAATCACAGGGTATTTCTGCCAAAATCGTTTTGGCCGCTTAGCGAGCAGTTGGAAATTTTCGACTCTTAAAGTCAGTAGCTTGCGCTCTTAGTGAGCAAGGAGACCACTTAGCGAGACCTGGAAGGGAGAAAATGTGTTTTTAATTTATTAAAATTCATGAAAAATTATGTTTTATGTTTTAGGAAGGTTGGTGTGTTGATGAGGCGGTGAGAGCAAGTTTAGAGAGGGTGTATGTGTACTTTGACGATGTTGAATATTGTTATGTGAAACATTTGAATGCATGATATATGTTTAGTTGTGTATGTGTTATTGACTAAAATTGTTAGTATGAGAAAAAATATGCATGAAATGTTGTTGTTGTTGTTGCATATTGTCGTCGTTCTTCCATGTTGTCGTTGTTGGTAAGGTGATTGTGTTCAATCACGGTGTAGGGTGTGATCATGAAGTAGGGGGTCACACTGGACCATGAAATAGGGGTCGAGGGTGTAATCATGAAAAATGGGTTGCACTGGACCGTGGAAAATGGGTCGAGAGTTGCGACAGGAACTAGATAATGAAATATGGATCGATTCTTGGTACCACATGCATTGAGTCTATGGTGGAGTCTCATTTTCATGATTTGTTGTTGATGTGTATGATGTGGATGTATATGTTATTGATATGTTTGTTGTAGATGTGTAGTTGGATTGTGATTCTTGTGGTGATGAATATGTTGTTGTTGTACTTATGTGATATATGTCTTACATTTATATCATTTTTCTCTTTTAATTGGTTTAAGAATCTTACCCATTCTGTTTGATTGTTACCCCTATGTTGGTAACGTGCAGATACTCAGGAGTAGTCGTGGCGTCCGCTCTGATATGTAACATGAGAGCTAGGAACGTCGTTTAATTGCCTTAGTTCTTTTATTATATTTTGGAATATGATGACGTTGTTTTAGAAGTTTTCATATTATTTCCTATTTTAAGGATATTGCTAAAGTTTGGTTTTTCCGCTGCTTAATTTGAATAATTGTCCATTTCATGTTATGTATCAAATTTTAAGAGCATGTTTGATGTTGATTGAAAGTAGTACCTTGAATTGAAAATGATGTTTTACTCTGATATTGTCTTATTTTTTTATTAAATATTGCGGGGAAAATTCGGGGTATTACAGATATGGGGTTGGTCGATCTTCCTATATCAGGAAACCGATTTACCTGGTTTAGTGGAGACGGGAAATCCATGAGCAGAATTGACAGATGTTTGTTGGATGATGCTATTGTCAAAAGATGGGGGTGGTTGGTCAATTGATCGGTAAGAGGGATGTGTTGGATCATTGTTCGATTTGGGTGAAGGTTCTTTCAACCAATTGGGGACCTAAACCTTTTAAATCAAGCGATTGTTGGTTCTATAATCTGAACTTCATTAAATTTGTAAGAAATTAGTGGAAGGATTTTAAGGTTACGGGAATGAAAGATTTTGTTATTAAGGAAAATTTCAAACTATTGAAGGATAGTATTAAGAAGTGGAATAAGGAAACTTTTTGATTGTTTGATCTTAAAGTGGAAGAAGGGGTAAAGGATCCTAATGAGGTAGATTCTCAGTTAGCAAAAAGCAAATGGAAATGATATCAAAAAGCTTGTGATATACCGGTAGCGTGTAGATTGATTTGGAGAAACCTTCATATAAAGGATAACATTCTCTCTCAAAAGGTTAAAGTGAAATGGAATCGGGATGGTGATTTGAACTCTAAGTTTTATCATAATTGGATTAAGGGAAGAGTTAAGAGAAATTTTATTGGAATGATTTGATCTTAAAGTGGAAGAATGAGTAAATGTCATGTTTGAAGTCTTCGATCTCCTTCTTGCAACTTCCTGTTATCAACAGGTCATCGACATAGAGACATAGTATAAGCAATTCAAAATTGGTTCTTCTTACATATACTTCATGCCTAGTTGTGCACTTCACAAATTCCTTCTCACTTAGAAAGTTATCTATCTTCTTATTCCGAGCTTGCCTAAGTCCATGCATGACTTTATACAACCTGCACACCTTTCTTTCTTCGCCTTGTTTCACAAACCCAGCTGGTTGTGCAACATAAATTTTTCTTCTAAGAGGCCATTCAGGAATGTACATTTCACATCCATCTGACACATCCGCCTATTGTTCATGTTTGTTGGACCAACAACCAACATAATTCTCTCGATCCTAGCAACAGGTGCAAAAACTTCGTCGAAGTCGATTCCTTCCTTCTGAAGAAATCCTTTCGACAAGTCTTTTCTTGTGTTGAATTACTTCCTTTAGGAATGTTGGATGCTGGATCAAGTAAGTTATTGAACTAATGAAAGTTGGTTATAATCGGTCAAAATTGATAAATATCGATAGATCAACGTTTTTAAAAAATTAACAAATTAAATGATTGTTTTTTTACCGTAGACAAAACAATATTGTTTTTATATATATTTTAAATTAAATTAAAATATAGATAAATTTTGCTCAAAATTTATTTAGAACAATTTTTCTTTATTATAATTAAATTTATTAAACAATTATTTTACTACTGAATTTATATTACAATTGAATTTTATTTAAAATTTATTTAAATTTGTATTTTATACTATATTATTGTATGTAATTTATAATTTAAATTAAAAAATAAAAATTTGTAAAATTATGATATTTTAAAATTTAAAATTTTATAGATTTCATAATGTTTTTTTTTTAAAAAATTTGATCGATTTAATAATTATATCATTTTATTATAGAGATTAATTTATAATTTCTTTGATGAACCATTTATTCATGAATAACGCTAAAAGATTTCATGATCTATCCGATTAAAAGATTACATACACCCATGTCAACATGGACATGATTCACCAATTTTGATTTTACAATTACACAGTAATAGTATCAAAATAAAAAATATAATGAAATAAAAGGCAGCTACAAAACGACAACATAGTCGGTGATGTGATTTTGTATTTTCCACGTGTCATACTTCCATTGGATGCAGGAACGGTTTATGATGTAAATTTTCGCTGAAGGTCATTATAGTAGGTTCATGTCCATTGGCTCAACTCAAGGATATAAGATTTATTTGCCACTCATACTTTTCTCCATTAATTTATTTATTAAAGATGTCAAAATTTTAATCAGTGCTACTAGTATGCTAGTACTAAGATTTGACACAAGCGTTGGAAAAATAAACTTACAATTGAATGTTTAATTTTAGGTATAATTAGTCTCTAAAATTCTGTAAATTAATTTTGAGTTTTGTTTTAGTTTCTTAATAAAAAAATATTTCACGTTAATCCTATAATATTATTTTCGTTAAGACATTTGATCCTCCACCATTAATTTTAGTATTCAGCTGTTAGTTATACCATGGTGACATGTCAAATGTGCGCTGAGTCATCAAATATATAATAAAACATTATTTTAAATATGACATGGTATATTATTTAATTTTAATAATTATTAATAAAATTGTTTCAATTTTAATTATGTCAAATTTAAACTTATGTTATTGTTTTAATTTTACTATATATTCAGATTTCATTTTTTTATTAGGATTATTAATATATTCTATGTTAGGGAAAAAATTCATTTTTCCTGTAGAGTCACTCATAACAATTTTTGGACTTTTATTTTCATTAGATCTTGTTTTACATAAGAGATTTTATTCCTATGCTATTTTAATCATCAATTTCATAAAATTATCATTACAAACTCGGGTCTGTTGTATAACAAATTCATTAATTTCACAAAAAATATCATTATAAAATTAGAATTTTATCCTAAATTCATAAACACACCGAAGATCTGAATTGATTGGTGGCCTGAAAACATCACCATGGACAAGCTTCCAACCAGTCTCTTATTGTGCTTCTTCTTGGGTCTCAAGCTCGTTGTACTTGAAAATATCGCGATAAAGTGTAAGCAACATTGTGAAAGAGAACAATCATCAATGAGTTCACAATTGAGAACCAGTGAATTTGATCATCATTCATCTGCAAATAGACATCCCATCTTGAAGCCCACTTCAGATCACTCTCCTGAATGTAGTAGACAAAGGTAAATTGTTATACAAAATAAAATATCATCATCTTTCACTAAACTAATAATAAGAACGGAAGGAAGAAGAGGAAAAACAACATACTTCTTGAATGCAAGGGAAAAACAGAAATTTATTAATGAAAAGCCAAAATAATTCAACAATAATACAAGAGGAATTTAAGCTTGGAAAGCCTGTAATATATCAAAAGTCAATAAATATAATTTGATAAAATTGTAATATTTCTTTCATCTTACATTAATGATAATTATAATATATCAAAAGTAATAAATATAATTTGATAAAATTGTTGGTCTCTCTTTCATTTTATCACAATTTATGAATCCTTATTTTAGAAATAGGGATCTAAGGTTGAGTGGTTAAGCAAGTATTTACAAATGTCAAGACCTTGAACGACCTCTTGTTACACATTGTCTAATAATGAATTTACAAAAATAACTAAACAAATAATTGTTTGAGAATTAAGTGTCCAAATATAATCACCATTTTAATTGACCTCAAAAATAGTAATTAATTAGATGGTTTCCCCTTACAGACGACTGCACAAAGCACATACCTTAGAACCAAAAGAAAATTATGGCATCCATGAAATCATGTTCCATTATTCATCCTTCCAATATTAAATAACATTATAACCTCATCTCAAAGTTTTTGCCACCATTATTTCTCAACATTCACTGAATGGAATGTCATATCCCAATATTCTTCATCTCTCCCCACCTCATTTCTTTCATCAACTTGTGCCCTCAAACCTCTATATAAACCATTCGCAATCCCATCATTTTTCATCAAACTTAAACCATACTTTCCTATACCACTCTTTCACTAAGCATTTTCTTTCTGTTCCAATTATGGCCACTCTTCAGGTTACTATATTTTCTTTTATATTTTCTTATCAAAATGAGCAATGCTCGGTTCATCAGACCAGTTTTGCCACTCCTAGTTTTCAGTTTGATTTTAAACAACTGCTTAAGCAATTTGTGTTCATTTTTTAATCTTTGTAGGTTGTATCAGCAAAGACTGCACTCTCCGACGACACCACCGCGTTTTCATTGAAATCTGATGAGAAAACAACTGAAGAAGTACTTGAGAGTCCAATTACACCAGCAGCATCAGAAACCAAACAAGAAAAAGAAGAAGAAGCTGCAGAAGCAAAAGTACCTTTGATTGAATCTGAAACTAAATTGGCGGTAGAAGAAACTGTGACTGTGAAAGACACCCAAGAGGAACCAAAGAAGGAAGAAGAAACTGTGACTGTGAAAGACACCGAAGAGGAACCAAAGAAGGAAGAAGAAACTGAGAAAGAGGAAACAAAAGAAAATGCTGATTCTGTTGCTGAGGTTGTTCAGGAACCACCAACTGCAGAATCTGAAACAGAAAATGCTGTTAAGGATGATAATGTGATAGATGAGCCTGAAACTAAGGACAATGCTAACATAGAAGAAGTACCAAAAGAGAAAGCCGAGGAGAACGTTGAGAAAAAAGAAGCCATAGATGAGAAGAAAGAGGAGGAAGTGATCAGCAACACTGAGGCACAAACTGACAAGAGTGAGTAAGGAAAATTGTGAAGTTTAAGTTTCATGTTTTGTTGTTGAGTGTCTTTTTCTTGTTACTTGTTTGTTAGTGGTGTAATAAAATAGCTATAGTATTACTACTAGTAGCTAACTCTAAATGCATGGGTACAAGACATGGGTGATGTGATGACCCATTTGAATTTACCTAATGCAGCTTCTTTTTAGTAATATGTTGCTATTTGTGTGATTCTGCATAACTGTTTTCTGTGTTAATCCTTCAAATAAATATTTAGATTACTGTATTTCTTTGAGCATTGATTCCATGTTTCTTAAAACTATGAAACTTTTATATAAATTCATTTTATATATGAAACGTCTCACCAGACACTTCATTTAAAAGTAATCAAATTTTAACTTCGATCAAAATTTTATTTTGATTTAGAAGCAAAACCTTAACAATAAGCAAGGGAAGTTTGGAATTTAGATCGTTGGTGAAATCTAATTTTTTTTTATGCGATAGTACATTTGTTATTACAATAGAGATCAATAGGATCTATAATGCTAAGGATTATGCAAAGTTCGCTAATGAACTTCTTGATCCAAATAATTACAGGTAGAAATATACTCGACCTCAGTTGTAAAGTCAACAACTATATTCTACTTGAACTTTTCCACCTCACAATACCACCATTTAAGCAAAACATATAACCAGTTTGCGTTCTAAAGTCATCCTTATCTATCTAGAAGATAATATTGGTGTATCAAATTACATCGAACTCTTCTTAACCTTCATATATCAAGAACGAGTCTTTGATTCTTCTCTAGTACTTAAGAATATTCTTGACAACAATCCAATGAGCATCAACGGTATCAGATTGGTACCTACTCATTGACTTAATGCATACGAGACATCTGATCGAGTAAATAACATGACATACATGATAGATCCTATTGTAGATGCATATGTAATCTTATTCATGCAATATCTTTTTTTCTTAGTTGAAGGAGATTGCGTTTTTGATATACACAAGTCATGTTGTATATGTATGGATCCTTTCTCAGAATCATGCATATTAAAGCATCTCAACACTTTGCATATGTATGTACTCCAACTTAGGCAATGCACTCGTTGTGATATATTTTTATAGATCCTGATTCCTAATATATAGGCGGCTTCACCTAGGTCCTTCATAGAAAAGCATTTCCTAGCCAAGTTTTCACTTGCTGCAAGGTATGTACATCATTTCCAATGAGTAATATGCCATCTACATATAATATCAGGAAAACAATCATGCTCCTACTAACCTTCTTGTAGACATAAGGTTCATCTTCGTTTTTAATGAATCCATATTATTTTATTGATTCATTAAAACAAAGATTTCAACTTCTGGAAGCTTGCTTCAATCGATAGATTGATCACTTCAACTTACATATCTTTTAGGTTTCTTTTAGTATGTTAAATCCTTCAGGATGTGTCATGTACACATCTTTAAGAAGATTCCCATTAAAGAAAGTAGTCTTGACATCCATCTGCCATATTTTATAATCATGATATGCAGCGATAACAAGTAAAATCCGGACATATTTGAGCATTACAACTGGTAAAAAGATTTCATCATAGTCTACACCATGAATTTTATTATACCCCTTAGTAACAAATCTTTCCTTATAGGTATGTACCTTACCATCCATGTGACTCTTCTTTTTAAAGACTCAGTTGCATTCAATATGATTAACTCAAACATAAGGGTCTACCAAGGTTCAAACATGGTTTGTGTACATTTTTAGATTTCATGACTTCTAGTAACTTCTCATACGCAGGACTAGTAACATTCTCATGGTAGGTCACAGACCCATATTGATCCATAAGTAATACATCACATTGATATGTTACGAGATGACCATATCTCTCAGGTTGGTGACATATCTTGTTTGAACTACGCTGGTCTTGTTCTACTTGAGCAAATTTCTCTTTCATAAGTGTTTATGTTTCCTGCTCTAGTTCCTCCATAGGTGTATCAATTCTTTGTGATTCTTGAATTTCTTCAAGCTCTACTTTCTTCCCACTGATTCCTTTGAAAATAAAGTCCTTTTCAAGGAATACTCCAATTCGAACAACAAATTAAAAGGATTGTAGAAGTAATACCATATTATTCCTTTAGGATACCTTATAAATAAACATCTGTCAGATTTAGGCTAAAGCTTAGTTGAAAAATATAAACAAACCAACCAGTCAGTTCAAGAAATCTATTGATTCGCTAATCTAATCGATGAACTGGGTTAGATCACATCAATTTTTATTGGGTCGATTGTAACTACGATTTTATACCTTTACCAGACCATTCTATCGCTTCATTTACAGACCAATCGATTTGACCAAGAGGTCGAGTTTTAGAACACTGAACAAAATGAGACATGTAAAAAAATCTAAAAAACTAAAATGTTTGCACAACAAAATTAAAATTTATTTACATTTTAGATTTTTTCCATAGATCGTCTCCTTCAAATAAAACACATGCAATATAATATAATAAATAAAAAATGAGAGAGAATGTTAGAGAGAGATAGAGACACAAATATGAAGGAGATAGTTGGAGAAAAAATATTGAAAGAGATGATCAAAATTTATCTTTTGTTCAGCTAATTGAGGTCAGAAATTTAATCGGACTAATCCAATCGAATTGCCATTAACCCAATTATCTTATCTTTTTAAACATTTCTTCTAAACATTTTAAAATTGACTATTAATGTCACTTTATTTAATGAAAAAACAAAGAGAAATAAAATAAATAAAATATGTAAAGTGATGATAAAGTATAAAACAAAAGAAATAAGGTTCCTTTCTATATATTTTATATGAATACACATCATTCAATTTCAACCACTAGTTTCTCTTAAAACAAGGCGGATTGGATAAATTAGAGGAATTCTGAGAGAGTGAGAGAAAAATGGCATCAGTGCTATCAAACACAAGAATGATAAGTGCAAGAAATGAAGTGTATGTGGCAGCAATGCCTCTAAGGGCTACAAAGGGTCCACCTCAATTGCTTATGTCTGCTGCTTATTCCCTTAATCTATGGGATTTTCAGCATCTCATGGTCATCATCAAACCTTCATCCTCTTCACAGGTTCTGGTTTTTGATTTTCAACCAAAAGATCCTGAAAATATATATGTGGCCCTATCAGCTTTATTTGGAAGAGCTGTACCAGGTGAGTCAGATTTGGAATTTATTTATGATTCTATATATAAATCACCATTTCTGTTGATATTATCAGGAGCTGTTCTTGTAAGGAAGTTAAATAAGCTGCCGCGAAGCAAATGCTGGTTCGTTGGATATGCAGAAACAGATGCTGTGGAAATGGCAAATGAATTCAATAGAAAATATGAAACAGATTTGAGAATCGGTCTTAATGATTGTCGCGACTATACAAATGGTAATAAGTTATTTAAATAATGAACCTTTTGCAGCATCCATATGTGTTTATGTAACAATTACTCCTGCAATATTGCATTATGAATGAAGGTTTGGTCAGGGAACTCACTGGCGAAAAAGATGTGCTAAAACGTTTGAGAAACCTTGGTAGATAGAGGTACTATGGTGCTAATTCATCCGGACACATGTTGCTTTGTATTGAAGTATGAGAATGAAGAATCAAATGAGTCAATAAAAGTTAGTTAGCAATAGCATGCTTTGGTTAGTTACAAATTGTGTTACAGTCAGGAAGTACAGTAGTTATGACAGTTATTTGGGCTTAAAGCTACAATCATATAGTGCATACATACAGTAGATTATTGAACTTTTAATTTTTACAACTATCATTCTTACTATACTCGTTTCCAGAATTATCCACGTTCTTCAGCTCTAGTATCAGAGTCTGACTTCGTTGAGATAGTAACTTATTTCTTTAGCATATTATTTTCTAAAACAGATTTGCTTTATTTCATGGTTTATATAAAAAAAAAGTGCATAAGAAAGTGAGAATAAGTTTTTAAGTTATGAACCATGATTACAAGAGATCGATAACATTCAAAACAGATAAATAATATACACACAAAAGTTGACACCAACTTAAATTGTGAACTAAATAAGCAAGATTCAAAACATAGATGGATTATACTCACTAGGAGAGGTTGGTTGATACTAAAATAAGTTCTAAACCTTAGTTACAATTGATAGACAACACTCAAAACATGTTATAAATTATAGTCCTACCATACAAGCATGAAAGGAGCATCAATGTCATCTCCCCTATTTTTTTACCTGATCATCATCGAAATTAAATAATTCCGATTCATAATCATCTGGCCACCAACTTGGTCGAGGAAAAGTAATATTAGACCGCTTTGCAGCTTCCAACAAGGTAAGACCACCACCATTAGCACCACCACCATTAGCACCACCACCATTAGCATATTTATCTTCCTTATAGTTATCAACAAGATCTTTCAATATATCAAAAATAGAACCCTTTTGTTTCCCTTTATCATTCCCAGGCACTGGATCCTCGCACATTCCAGAATCCTTTTGTTTCCCTTTATCATTCCCAGGCATTTGCGGCACTGGATCCTCGCACATTCCAGAATCCTTTTGTTTCCCTTTATCATTCCCAGGCATTTGCGGCACTGGATCCTCGCGCATTCCAGAACCTTCTGCAACACTCTCAGCATTTTGAAATTGAACATCAACAACTGGATTAGCTTGACCTAATTCAGAAATATCCGTCTCCAAAACCCTAAATACATCGCCATGTGCCTCAACAAACACATCAGACTCCGCGTTTATGTCGACGGTCTGATTAAGAGTACATTGAGGAACATCAATGTAGGAAGAGGGAAGCCTCGGGTTCTCCGGTGGAGTGGACAAAACGTCAGACTCCGCGTCTATGTCGACGGTCTGATTAAGAGTACATTGAGGAACATCAATGTAGGAAGAGGGAAGCCTCGGGTTCTCCGGTGGAGTGGACAAAACGTCTTGGTTGACGATCGGGTTACCGACATCATCCGACAGGGTTTCTTGATGGTGATTATTGGGTGAAGAGTCCCCGACGAGAGGGGTGTTTTGCAAAAGGTGTTCCTGGGAAATGGAAATACAACATAGTTCTGGAAAGAGAGCGTGAGGATCAATGTAGGAAGAGGGGTTCTCCGGTGGAGTGTACAAAACGTCTTGGTTGACGATGGGAGGAGAGGAGACCGGGAGGTTACCGGCATCATTTTCCGACGGGGTATCGTGAAGGTGATTGTTGGGTGAAGTGTCCCCAACGAGAGGGGTGTTTTGCAAAAGGTGTTCCTGGGAAATGGAAATACTACAGAGTTCTGGAAAGAGAGTGTGAGGATCAATGTAGGAAGAGGGGTTCTCCGGTGGAGGGTACAAAACGTCTTGGTTAACGATGGGAGGAGAGGAGACCGGGATGTTACCCGCATCAATTTCCGATGGGGTTTCGGGATGGTGATTGTTGGGAGAAGTGTCTCCGATAAAAGGGGTGTTTTGCAAAAGGTGTTCTTGGGAACTGGAAATACTAGAGAATTCTGGAAAGAGAACGTGAGTATCTGAAGGGTCCATATTCTCTTGTTATTTTTCTTCAAATCCTTGTTAACTCCTTCTTAAATATCTCTAACAAATTTTAAGCTTCTTAACCTAATTCTCACTTTCTTTTCTCACGCACTTTATTATAAATTTATAAATAAATTTTTCTTAAAAATTCAAATGAAATATTAATTTGAATAATTACTCTAAAAATATTATTTTAAGTATTTCATTATTTTATTAAGATAAATTGGATAATAAAATTTCAAAAAAAAAAGTATTTTAAATAGTTTTTCAAAAAAAATCATATTCTAAATATAACTTTTTAAAAAATTTAAAATTTTGATTATATTTTGGTTTCAATAAATCATAGAATATCAAAATTAATATTTTAGTTTGGAAAAAATGAATTAAAAGAAATTATAATATTTTAAAAAATGTTATTATAAAAGTCATATTTAAAAATATAAAAAAATATGTTTAAAAAAAAATTCATAACGAGCATGTCAATTATTATATGCATAAATGAACTAAATTTAGATTTAGAATTTTTTTTTAAAAAGTTTTAAATATTAATTTATATCTAAAGTTTATGATTGTTATTTTATTATATTAAATTTATAAAATATATGTATTCTAATATAATTTATAAGATTGAATTTGTTTGTGGTCTTCTAAATATTTCATTTTTCATTTTTAATTCCTAAAAATATTTTTTTTAAAGAATGATCATTTTAAATATTTTCATCCATACTTTTAATCTTTCTTAGAACTTAGTGGCAATTGTTTTCAATTTAGCGAAAAAACTAACGATGATTTTAGCGACTGAGTGACAAAATTAGTGATAATTTTAGCGATGATTCTAGTAGAAAGGATCAAAAGTGTGGATGAAATTTTTTAAGAAAATAATTTTTTAAATCACAAATATATTTAACCCTAATTTATAATATGCACAATAGTACTATATGACTGCTCGTATATATGTATGTATATAATTTGTTTTACATTTATAATATCAATTAAAGTCAAAATATAAAAATAATCGATTATGGAAGTTCCTAAGCATCAAGAATCATTTAAAAATGTACCATTGATTTATTTTTTTGCTACGTGCCATGTGTTAGATCATCATGAGGAGCATCCATATTGGGTCAAAAGCAACACACAAGTGAAAAACACACCACATGTTCACACAAAATCTTAAGATGATGGATATGTGTATGGGTCCTCTCACTAATAAAATGCTTAACCTCCACTTTGTTAAGTCATATGGGACTTCCAACTCACAGTTGTACACAACAATTTCCCCCTCAAGTGTGAGTCCATCCACTATGCTCATCCTCAAGCGTGGATGAATTTTTTTAAGAGAATACGTCAGATCATTTAAGAAAGATATATGAGTTAGGATCCAAACTTGGTCAGACTTTTCTTAAAATAAAAAGACATGATTTTTCTTATAAATCTATTTAGTTAAAAATGCTTGATCATAAGTTATAAAAAATATTTTAAACTTATCAGACCAGTTTATTTAAATAAATATAAATATTTTTATTATTATATATCTTTTATATTTTAAGCTAAATTACAAAATTAAAGTTTAGTTATCATCAATAACTTACAAAATTAAAGTTTAGTTATCATCAATTGCTTAATGTGCAAGTTATCTCTCTTGTCACTAATAGAAAAATTTAAAATATTTACGGAATTTAGAGATGGAAAATATTCAGTCTCAAATAGAGACGGAAATTGAGATGGAATATGACAATTTGAGACCGAAATTAAATATTGAAAATTAGAAATGGAATTTAGAGACGAAATTTGTCATTTCCAAAGTTTTCCGTCTCAGATTCTGTCTCAAAGATATAAATTTTGTTTTATTATTAATTTTTTTTTATCGGAGACAAATATTAGAGACGAAAATATTTTATATCATATAATATCCGTCTCTATTTCTGCCTCAAACAAAACAAACGTTTAGTGACCAAATTTTTCCGTCTCTGAATAAAATATAATTTTAGAAATATATTTAAATGTGTTATCAAAGGGCATTGCAATGTTGATTAATGGATAAATTAATCTCAAAATGTGAATTTCTATTTTAATGTTATTTATTGTGTTTTAAAAAAAATTAAAATAAAATAAACTAAATGTTAAATATATTATTAAATCATAAAGATTTGTTGTGTTATTTTATTAAAATTTATTTTTTCTCTTAAATTTCTTTAAATATCATTTTTATTCTATAAATTTCTATAAATATCGCTCCAACCTAAAATTCCCTCTTCTACTAAAAATGAAAAAAATTCTCCCTCCAACACAAAAAGTTCCCTTTTTAAAATGTCTCAATTCTCCCTCCAACCTAAAAATTCCCCCCTTTCTAGAAATTCTCAACCCTCTTCTCCCTCCAACCCTAAATCAAAACCCTAATCACATATCCCTTGTTCTCGTTTTCTAAATCAAAACGAGTATTCACTTGTTCTCGTTCTCTAAATCAAAACGAGTTTCAACTTGTTCTCGTTCTCGATGAACCCCAATCAAATATCCCTTTGGTCTCGTGTGACTCTTTGAAACATCATTCACTCAGAGTCCTTAATCTTCGAGTTAGATAAGTGGACACCAAGTCCCTTAGACAACTAGAGGTTTAAAATATTTAATCCCTTTATACAAATTGAGTTGTTTTATCTTCACTGTTAACGTATCATCTCCCTTCTTACAATATGTATACAAAAATAAAGAAAATCTACATATGGACTTTGGATGACCATCATCACTCAAGGTTTAATAACAAAACTTATTTGTGATGGAACTTTTAATGAGTTTTGGTACATCTGAGTGCTCATCAGATCATATATATAAAGCCTTTTTCTATTTAATTGGAAATGGAGGACCATCTGTTTTATTTACTTTTTGAAATTTTCTATATGATTCTTGTGTAAGGTAAATGCCAACTTATTTTTGGATCTTTGATTTATCTATGATCACCTAATAACTGCATTTTATTTCTAACTCGTTGTTTATGTTTTATGCCTAAACTTACCTCATTTTTTTTGGTTTCAGGTAAATGTAGAGTTTTGAACCTGCAACTTTCTGTAAATTAGCCTCTATTTATTTGATCTTCAATAATCTCAAAATAACTTTTTATTTGATCTTTACCACACACACGATTGATTTTTAGAAAGGATTTGTGGGTATGCTGCATCTGAATCACCTCAATTATGAATATGAGCACAATGCATTGGTCTGCATTCTTTTTTCTAGCTAGTACAACAATTGTCATCTCATATCTAATCCTAATTAATTGATCAATAGATTAGAGATTTGTTATATATATATATATATATATATATATATATATATATATATATATATATATATATATATATATATAATGGTAAAACTTGTTTAAATATTTTAGAAAAACCATAATAATTTTTCAGATATAAAAAAATTTATGTTTAGAGATGGAAACTTAGAGACGGAATTAATATTATAGTTATGGGACAAAATTCAATTATTAGACACATAATATATCTGTCTCTATTTGACACCAAAACAATAAATCTGTCTCTAAAGTCTTAGAGACAAATTTTTTAATGACAGAGATTCGTCTCTAACATTCTTAGTGATGAAAATTTATTATTTTAGAGATAGATTTCTCCTGTCTCTAAATTCAATTTTTCTAGTAGCGTGTATATATATTATCATTGTAAGTTTTCAATGTTAATGAAAATTTACTTTAGAGATTGTTCAATTATGGAAGATTCACAGGACAATGATTCACATCTTGTATATTAGATAGACAATAAATTGCATCCAAGCGAAAAAAATAAAAAAGAAGGTTGTGGGGTGAGAGATGCTCGAACTATCGTCTTCAGGATAACTATGAGAATTTGTTTTAGAGATTGTTCAATTATGGAAGATTCACAGGACATGATTCACATCTTGTATATTAGATAGACAAAAAATTGCATCCAAGCGAAAAATAAAAAAGAAGGTTGCACATGACAATGATTCACATCTTGTATATTAGATAGACAAAAAATTGCATCCAAACGAAAAATAAAAAAGAAGGTTGTGGGGTGAGAGAGGCTCGAACTCTCGACCTCAGGATAACTCTTAGCTATGAGACCTACGCGCTAGCCAACTGCGCCACCACCCCAATGATGTTGGAAAACAACTATATTGATTATTATTTTATAAACATTATAAGGAAAATAATATTTGTATTTAAAAACAAGTCTAATGAGAATAAAAAAGTAATGTTACTTAGGAAAAGCTAATCAAAGATACACTTCCTCCAATTTTTCAAGAATTTATGTTTTCCCAAAAGTATTGTTTATATATTTAAATATTAACTCAATAAAAAAATAGACAGTTGGACACGCACATTTGCAATCCTAATTTTAAATATAGTCTCTCTTTTTGCTAATCTACATAATGTGTGGTCTTTATCCCTTAACTCATCCCTACAAAATCGGTTTTTTAAGATTAGTGGTTTCACTCGATATAAACTCTTTTCAGGTTTTATCCTTAACAGATGTGGGACATGGCTTTTTCCAATAACTCCCTCACACTCAACTCTATTGAGCTTTTCAATACACCTCATTATGCTTAGCAATATTGGTCTTTGTCGCGTATATAAATGATGAGTGGCCCGATTATATGCTTACATATAAATGGAGATATCTTGATTGCTAGATATGAGATTGTTGAGGTGAGAGAGGTGTGAACTCTCGGCCTTGGGATAACTCTTAGCTATAAAATCTATGCGTTAGCCAACTGCGCCACCACCCCAATGATGTTGGAAAACTACCTATAATGTATATAATTTTATAAATATTCCATTCATTATAAGAAGAAAAAAAAGGTTTGTGTAAAAATAACTATATTGAATGCTTGATTTATTTGATATGATTAGGTTTACATTTATATTACAATAAGCATGGATCAAGGTTGTACAAGAGTTGGTCCATTTGATCGAGTTGGTCCATTTGATTGAAATTAAGAAACGAGAATCAACACTAATAATTATAGTGTGTAAATAATTTCTTTTGATAAACGATATTGATTAAAAGGAGAAAAATGGGTTCTCAGTCCCAATACAAAAGCCTATCAACAATTAAAAGTAAATGGGTAAACCAAAATAATTACAAAAATCGAATGGAAACAATCCAAACGAAACAAAAATCCAACCTATCTCCTACAAAAAATCAAGAGGATGGTGAATCCAATCGTATAAAGAGCAAATCCTACGTCCTATATTCAACCACCTTCAAGCCGTAATAACTATATAATAAGAAACGTCTTCGACCGTATAAGAAGTTCCCTTAAAAATCATAATATTCCTCAAATTCCAAACATCACAAACCGTAACAAACCAAGTATAGCACTTCATATCTTCCTTAATGGAATCTGACATTAACAAGAACCACCAAAGGACATGCTTTGTTAAGGAATCCTCAAAGATCGGATATACATCAAGCCAAAGGCAAATCTTCCGCCACACCAAGGTAATAAAAGAACAAGAATAGAAAAGATGAAAATAATTCTCTTCTTGTTGACAACAAAAAGGACACAATTTGTCGGAGTCACGGACAATAATCCTGTGGATTCCGAAATTAACTTTAGTTGGTAATCGATCCAAAGCAAGCCTCTAAGAAAAACTTTGGATTTCATAGGTAATTTAATATTTCAAACAATTCGTAAGAAAAGACTAACCTCTTTTTGTAATTGGTTTGGACTATCTCATTCATTGACAATGGTATACACAGACTTAACCGAAAAGGCAAGTGAATGGTTTGGTCTCCAAGCCCAAGTGTCAACAGCCCCATGATGCGGCTAAAAAGAGGAAATGAAACTTGAAAAATTTTGCACAGATGTTATTGAAAGAGAAGTTGCGTTGAAGCCAAGTCTTGATAAGTCCCACGACCAACAGTTGTTATCCTAATAACCCGCCTTAGCCACACTACATGAAGTGTTTAACGCCACTTGATAAACATCTGGATAAGCCAAATATAAAGCAGTAGTTTCGCACCAAACAAATTTCCAAAATGAAACATTATTGTCGGAACCGAGTGACGGAATAACAAAATTATTGAAAGAAGTATCAACATTCAGCATTTTAATCTTCAATAAGTCCTTCATCCATAAAGAAGTTTTAGATGGAAATGGAGCCTCAACATAGTCCAAAATCCACTTGCTCAAGTTACCGTATCTTCCAACCATAAAGCTCCTCCAAATCTCTTTCCCGTCTATGATAAATTTCCAAAGCCACTTGGTTAATAAAACTTTGTTGAAATTTCCGACGTGTTTAATCCCTAGACCTCATTTAGATTTATCTCTACAAACGTCCGTCCATTTTACCCATGATATGAAGGAATTATCCTTTGAACCCGACCAAAGGAATCTACGTTGAATAACAATAACCGAATTTACTATTTTCTTCAGAGCTTTAAAGAAGGATAAGAAGTGAATCAATAAATTAGTGAGCACATAATTGATAAGCGTAATCCGTCCTCCTATCGAAACATTTTTGCCAATCCAAGAATTTAATCGACCCTTTATACTACTAATAATGGGATTCCAAAAGGAGATTTTTCTATGGTTTCCGCTAATAGTCAGACCAAGAAATTTACAAGGCAGCGCATTGGACTTGCAGTGAAGAAAAGTGTCAGCAGCATCCAAAAAACCTTTATCAAAACCCACTCCAAAAAGAAAACTCTTAGAAAAATTAATTTTCAAACCAGATACCATTTCGAACCCGCGAAGGATGAATTTAAAACCCCACAGATCAGAAAATTTGCCATTACAAAATAGAAGTGTGTCGTCCGCAAATTGAAGGAGGTGAGTAGGAGTTCCTTCGAAATGGAAAAGCCAGTATACGTACCAATAATAGAAGCTTTTCAAATAAAAACAGCCAGCATTTTCGCTACAAGAGCAAAAAGGAACGGGACTAACGGATCCCCTTGCTTCAGCCCCCTCGATGCCGCAAAATAATTACAATGAATGAGAAAATAAAATAAATTGATGATTGCAATAATTGTAAGAAACTAAATTCTGTAGTTAAAATATTTTCGGACACTTTTTCTACTATACTTCTACTGGTGGAGGTTTTACTCAAAAACTGCCTTTTTCTTATTTCTCTGCTTTCTTACTTGCACTTCTCTAAATGACAGCATAAAAGGTCTTTATATAGACTCACAACCTTTAGCTATTCTAGGAGACTTAATAACTAGTAAATACTATTAATTTGCCCACTATCTCTTGGCCTTCCAATTATAACAGACTCTTAAACTCTCCATTAACTTAATAGTAAAAACTCATTAACTATAACATTAAAGTTTATTCAACAAAACTCCTCTGTAAACTTAAATGTTTCTTCTATCCATCATGCCTATCAATTTCTTGCCTCTGTCGAAGATTTCTTTTGATAGTGGTTTTGTGAAAATGTCTGTTGCTTGATCTTTACTTGCTACATGCTTCAATTCGACATTTCCTTCCTTCACGTGTTCTCGAATGAAGTGGAAGCGAACGTCAATGTGTTTGCTCCTTTCATGATTTACTGGATTCTTTGCTAACTCAATTGCTGACCTGTTGTCAACTTGTATCGTTGTTGCACCTTTCTGTTCTAGCTCCATTTTACTCATCAATCTTCTGAGCCATACTGCATAACACACACACACCAGGATGCTGCTACATATTCTGCTTCACATGTCTCCATTCTTGCAACCGGTGCAAATACTTCGTCATAATCAACTCCTGCTTTCTGTTTGTATCCCTTCGCAACAAGTCTCGCTTTGTATCGTTCTATTTCTCCTTGAGCGTTCATCTTTTTCTTGAATACCCACTTTACACCAATGGGTTGACTACCTTTTGGCAATTCAACTAGCTCCCAAGTGTTGTTGTGATTAATCGCCCTCATCTCTTCGTCCATGGCAATTTTCCATTTCTTGTCTCGTACTGCTTCTTCAAAACTAATGTTTTCAGCGTCTGCCAAGAGACATACAAGGTGCACTTCACTTGTTGAATCATACAAATCTTGCAAACTTCGCATTCTAGGTTGTAGAGGTTCATCTTCGTTGTCAGAATCTTCAATGTTTTTCGAAATGTTTGGTGGTACAGCGACAGATGATTCTTCAACTTCGACAGTAGCTTCTGTCGAACTGTTCCAGTCCCACTTACTTGCTTCGTTTATTCGAACGTCTCTACTCACTATCACCTTCCTTCTTATGGGATCAAATAGCTTGTACCCTTTTGTTTTCTCATCATACCCAATGAGTATGTACTTCTGACTTTTGTCTTCAAGCTTCGTTCTTCGTTGATCTGGTACGTGTGCATACGCCACACTACCAAATACTTTGAGATGAGAAACTGTTGGCTTCTGTCCGCTCCATACTTCTTGTGGTGTTTGATCTTCTAACTTCGAATGTGGACATCGATTCTGAACATAAATAGCACATTGTACAGCTTCTGCCCAGAATTCCTTTGGCATGTTCTTGCTTTTAAGCATTGAACGAACCATGTCGAGAACTGTTCGATTCTTCCTTTCAGCCACACCGTTTTGTTGAGGTGAATATGGTGCAGTTAGAAATCTCCTTATGCCCTGCTCTTCACAATACTTCATAAAAGCTGTTGAAATATACTCACCACCTCTGTCAGATCGAACAGCTTTGATGTGTCTGTCAGTTGCCTTCTCCACCATTACTTTGAACTTTTTGAACACCTCGAATGCTTCAGATTTTTCTTTCAAGAAATAAACCCAGGTTTTTCGCGAGAAATCGTCGATAAAGGAAATGAAGTACCTTTTGCCACTGAAAGATTCCAGAGTGATTGGCCCACATATTTCGGTATGAATCAGTTCGAGAATATGTTTAGCTTGATATTCTGCCTTCTTTTGAAATGAGCTTCTTGTTTGTTTGCTAAGCACACATTCTTCACAAAACTTTCCTTCATAGTCCATGTTTGGTAGCCCGTGCACCATGTTCTCTTTCGCCAACCTTTTCAAACCAGCATGATGTAGATGACCAAAACGTAGATGCCACAACGACGCTTTGTCTTCGATATTGACCTGCAAACATTTTTCTCGAACGCTTCTCAAATTTAGTTTGTACATTCGATTTCTCCCCATCTCGACTTGAGCAATCAGATGCCCTAGCTTGTCCTTCAAATGCAGTATTCGTTCTTTCATAAGTATCGAATAACCTTTTTCTGTAAGTTGTCCCAAACTCAAGATGTTGGTCTTGAGATCTGGTACATAATAAACATCCTGAATTGATCCAATCAACCCATCTTTCTGCAAGTAATAGATCGTTCCCTTGCCTTCGACCTTCACTTTCGATGCATCTCCGAAGGACACATGACCATCTTCAATCTTTTGCATTTCTTTAAACAGGTGTTTGTAACCACACATATGATTACTTGCTCCTGAGTCAAGATACCAAACATTGTCATTTATGTTGATCTCATTTTGAGCCATCAAGAGAAAACCTTCATTTGCTTCAGTTTCCAAAGTTAGATTGGTTGTTTCTTCTACCTTCTTTTCGATTCGACAATCTTTTGCAAGATGTCCCACTTTATCACAGTTATAGCATTTGAATGAGTTGCAATCCTTCGCATAATGACCATACTTGCCACACTTGTAGCATTCAAAGTTTGAATGGTTCGACCTACCACCTCTTTGACCACGTCCTCTGCCACGCCAATTTTGTTGGATCGACTGTCCTCTCCCGAAATTGCTGCATCTACCACTTCGACCACTGTCACGTCCTCCACGACCACGTCCTCTTCCTCGAAAATTTTGAGAAAAAAGTACCTTTTCGTCTTTGATTTGCTCCTTGGTTTGATTTGCGTCCTCTACTCCTTCTTCCTTCTTTTTTATCTTTCGTTGTTCGTGTGCTTCGAGGGAACCAGCGAGGTCTTCGACTGAGAGTGTCGAAAGGTCCTTCGACTCTTCTATTGCACACACAATATTCTCAAATTTATCTGTTAAAGATCTCAAAATCTTTTCGACAACTCGTGCATCAGTTACTGTTTCGCCATTTCTGGTGAGTTGGTTCACCACCTTTTGTACACGCGTGATGTAGTCAGATACATTTTCTGACTCCTTCATCTGCATCCTCTCCAATTCTCCACGAAGAGTTTGGAGTCGAACTTGCTTTACTCGATCTGCTCCTTTGAACACTTTCTCTAGCGTGTCCCACGCTTCTTTCGACGTAGTCGAACCGACAATCTTTTCGAAGCCTGATTCATCAACAGCCCTAAACAGCATGTATAGTGTCGTTTTATCCTTCGATCGCGTCTCTTTCAACGCCTTGTTTTGAGCTGCCGTATATCCCCCAATATCTGTTGGTTCTTCAAACCCATCTTTGGTCACCTCCCACGCGTCTAGAGATCCGAGAAGTGCTTTCATTTGGATACTCCAGTTTTCGTAATTTAACTTCGTTAGCCGTGGCAACGGCATTTGATTCATCATGTTTGCCATTAGCTCTGATGCCAATTTGTAAGAAACTAAATTCTGTAGTTAAAATATTTTCGGACACTTTTTCTACTATACTTCTACTGGTGGAGGTTTTACTCAAAAACTGCCTTTTTCTTATTTCTCTGCTTTCTTACTTGCACTTCTCTAAATGACAGCATAAAAGGTCTTTATATAGACTCACAACCTTTAGCTATTCTAGGAGATTTAATAACTAGTAAATACTATTAATTTGCCCACTATCTCTTGGCCTTCCAATTATAACAGACTCTTAAACTCTCCATTAACTTAATAGTAAAAACTCATTAACTATAACATTAAAGTTTATTCAACAATAATTAGGAAGATATATGTTACATTATAATGAGGATTCTGCCTTATGTATTTTATATTGTTAACTTGAGATATTGGTCTAACACGCCCTTGCAAGATCAGGGTTCCATCAAAAATGCCAATCTTGTTTTTATCCTCTTTCTTTGGTAGTAATGATTTCAATCTAACATATATCTCCTTTTTTTTAAAATCAAAATACTAATATATTGCACTATATAGTCATGGAAATGTGAGATCTAAAGAGGACATAATTAAGTTGACTGTAGAGAGTGGTCACTCAACCAAAACACATCCATTTTTTAGGCTGTAGATGAAAACTATGATTGATTTAGATAAAATTATGATATAAGCTAACTAATAACTTATAAATCATAAATTAAAATATTTAGATTAAAAAAAAAAGATAGATTATGAAGCAAAAATAAACTTAAAGGACTTTTAGCATCTTTTCTTTTATATTTCATCATCCCAAAGATCATTGAGACTTGGCTTGGTTGGTCCAGGAATCAAACGATTCTGCTTAATTTGATCTATTTTCTCATGATCCTCCTTTGTCAGTGTCCAATCAAAGATAGCCAAATTCTGTCCCATTCTCTCCTTATCATAACTCTTTGGAACAAAAGTGATTCCTTGTTCATATAACCATCTCAGAGATATTTGTGCAACAGACTTTCCATGAGCATCTGCAATCTCTTTCAGCATATCATTCTCCATAACCTCATTTGCTCCTCTGCTTGCACCTTTTCTCAATGGTGAAAATGCAGTTAACACTATTCCATTTTCATTGCAATACTCTCTCAGCTTCTTTTGTTGCCATGCAAGGTTCATCTCCACCTATACATACACAAGCAGATTATATAAATACATATTGATAATCAATCAAAGTTTTGATCTAAATTCATGTCTGGTTAATGACTTACTTGATTAACAGCAGGAAGAACAGTGGCAACAGATAGTAGCTTTTGAAGTTTCTTGACAGAGAAGTTACTGACTCCAATAGCTTTAGTGAGTCCAAGTTTCAAAGCTTCTTCCATGGATTCCCACACACCTTTTACATCAAATGGCAAGAGATCCGCCACATCAATTGGAAATGAAAACTTTCCAGGCTGAGAACTAAGTGGCCAATGAATCAAATACAAATCCAAGTAATCCAATTGAAGAGTCCTGCACAAAATCAATCAGGAAATCCAATAAGTATATGTTAAGAATATTAATAAAAGTGAATAATAATAGTTTACTTACTTGAGAGATTTTTGTAGAGCAGGAATAACAAGATGATGATGATTTTCAGTAACCCAAAGTTTGGAAGTAACAAAAAGTTGTTCTCTGGTAACAAGACCAAGTTGAATAGCTTCATTCAAAGCCTCACCAAGAGCTTGTTCAGAGCCATAAGCAGCAGCAGTATCAAAGTGTCTGTAACCTTGTCTGATGGCTTCAATGATTGCTTCTTTGGTATCTTTCTTGCAAGTGAAGTCAGGTGCTGATCCCATTCCAACAACAGGCATCTTAATCTGAGCAGATGTGTTGGTAAGAACCTTTGTTGGAATTTCTACACTGCCCATGTTGTTGTTATTGTTGGGATGAGAAGGTTTAAGGTAAGATTGTTAGAATATGAAGTATGTTTGATGATGGATTAAGCTTTGCAAGAAACTATTATATATAGCTAAAAAAAGTTATATTCTTTGTGATAAAAAAATGGTGAGTAGCATTATTGTAATTGTTGTTGAATTAGAGGGTAGGTGGGTTATGATAATTTCTACCAGAAATTCATTTGATTTGATAGAATAATATTGTAATGACTAAAGTGTGTGGTGGCAGACATAGTCCAACTTGGCATGTATACATTTTTGACTTATTTTCTTTGGAAATTTGCATGCTGTGGATATATTTCTTAATCAGTAACATATATAGATATTAGTAAAGCATATGTCTATGTTAATTTGACTATTTTTTTGTTTTGTTTAGAAATATGCAGGCTATCTTTTATCTATTAATTTGTGGACATATATTATATATTCTTAATTCGTAATTACGTGGTATCAAGTCTATATGATAGGAGTGTTGAATAAAATAATAATGGTGGTAGAAATGACCCTAACCCACCTACCCTCTAAAAATAAAAAAGTTTTAAAATTGGACTGAAAAAAAATTACCAATAGTGTAAGTTTCAATATTTTTAATGCATGTTGTTAGAGGAAGCTATTGACACGTGAATTGCTCATTACTCTAATTGCTAATTACTCCAAAGCAAAATTTTCTAATCATGTTCAAATTCCCATTACTCTAATTGAAAATCTATTTCAAATATGTCCTACATTTGTTAGATTAAATATTGTCCCTGAATTCATCATTCCTAAATTCTATGCCGCCATAGGTATTGTTCATCAAATATCGTTGGTTATTGTGATCGTTGAAAATATATAGCAGCATTTGAATAAAAAATGTTAAAGTATGTAAGTTTCACACTAATATTTAGGTTCAATTCATCCATACCAATTAATATATATTTGATACAATAAATATTAACGGTACATTCCTTTCAAGGTACTTTAAATATCTTAATGTTAATTACACAAACATACTATGCTTATCTTTTGATAAAAGTTTACAAAAAAATGTTTCTTATATTTCACTCATGCATTAATGAACGATGATTTAGAATAATTAAAATAGTGAAAAATGGATGTGAATATTTCTAGTTTCATGTGCTCTATCTATTTTTTCAAGTGACTTTATTTATAGAGAAATTAACATTACTTGGTGAAAAGTAGCACTTTTAATTTAAATTATGCATCTGAAATATTGAAGCATCATATCTTTTTGTATTCAAATTATGTTAAAAATGTTGCAATTGCGGGTGCATTTTGTAACCTATAGATCACAGGTTCAAGCCTTGTATCCATTCATCACGTTAGTAAACAAAATTTATTCAAAAATGTATCATACAAGATTCCAACCTTAACACCTTTCTATTAAAACAAGCACTATTTACCACCTAGCCATTTCAACAAAATGGGAAAAAGTTACTTCCAATTTATATAGATTGTTATACAAAACAATATTTTGAAAATCTCTTAAAGATCACGATTAGAGTGACCCCATCAAAATTGGACAATTGAAAGGAGACATCAATATCTCATTAATGTGGGAAGAGCTCTATTATATCATTTCAAACTACCAATAAATCCTTTTGGTCATATATAATATATTATGGTACTTTCATCAACAACAAAGTTAACACTCATTTATTGTCATGAGTAATAAATAACCCTATCAAATGTTTCAAGATTATTGACCTAATATGATTCAAATTAAAGATTTTGGCTCACTTTGTTATGTTTCCACTATACAAAACCACATGACTAAACTTGCTTGAAGAGCAAACTAATCATTATTTTTAGGATATGTTGTTGATTTCAAAAATAATCTTATTAAACCTTCATTAACAAGAAATTTTCATATATCTAAGAATGTTACCTCATAAGCATATATTTCTATATCAAATTCAAAATCCACCTAACTCACATAATTGTAACAAGTTCGATATAAGTTCGCCCATTTGTCATGTAGCTAATTCACCAATCATTTCATCAAATAGTTCATTGCTTTAATAACCCTTTAATTCTTCATTATTGCCTTGGTGCTTTGAGGGTAGATTTTTATTTGTGAGGTAGTTTGGATCGAGTGTGGGGCATTGTTGTAATATCTCTCTTATGAGAAACTTATTATTTATGAGATAAACCAATTGTTATTTTGGTTTGTGAAAACGATTTAATCATGATTCTGATGGGGTGCATAAATAAGTTTCTTTATTGGTTAAATGATCTTTTTAATTAAAACCTAAAACCTGATTGATGTGGGCAAAAGCTTAGGCCCTTACCCTTGGCCCATAATGGATATAAATTATGGTTATATTTTTTGTCATTAGGTCTCCTTTGTAATAACAAAATCAGAAAAAGAACCGATGGCTCATAACTTGCCCATTGAGAGTTGTGAACGGGAGTGTGAGATGCAGAAGAAGATTGAGTTACTTATCCTTTCAATATTTCGAATCAAGGTGACAAGAACGACAAGCCTTATTCTCAAATCATATCTTTAACAAGTAAGTGTTGATGTTCTAATTTCATATAATTGATCGATTTTTCGCTTACAATTGGCATCAGAGCTTAATTATACGAGTTATGACTCAATTATCATGAATTAAGGATCCTACTTATCTTGATCTACTCCTAAATAATTACCGTAATCAATTTTCAATTGGGGTTTTTCGATTACTGTTCACGTTAATTAAAGTTGTAAAAATCAATTAAAGTTACAATAGTTATATAATGTGTGATAGGGTGATTGATTAACCGATTGAATCCAAATAACAACGATACAATATTGGCGCATGTGCAATTTTTTTTCTTTTTTTTTCCACTTCTGAATTTTGTTTATTGTCTTTGATGAATGGAGTAGTATTTGAACAAGATAGTAGTCTTTGGAAGAATCCTTGAGACATATATCTTGAGGAATAACTATAGGTCTTCTTGACCTAAAGATATGTGAGGTATCACACTAACTTAACAGAGTAGTCACTATTACGGAAAACACCTATCATAACAGTTGGAAAAGGGAAATAACCACATTCGACCAACCGTTGTGAGGTAGGGTGTGATTGTATGTATGATGCTTTCCACCACAGGCGTTGGACCATTCTGAAAATCTAGGTAGCGCAGTATATATCACAACGGTCAAGATATACAATTGTTGTGATATAAAGCGATTTTTCTTAATTTGATCAAACGATTTTGCTTAATTTGATCAATTTTGTCATGATCCTTCTATGTCATTATCCAATTAAAGATACTCAAATTATGGCTCATTTTCTCCTTATCATAACTCCTTAAAATAAAAGTGATTCCTTGTTCATAAAACCATCTTAGATAAATTTGTACAATAGACTTTCCATGAACATATATCATTCTCTATATCCTCATTTGCTCCTTTGCTTGTACGTTTTCTCAATGGTGAAAATACAGTTAACACTATTCCATTTTCATTTGCAAAACTTTATATGCTTCTTTTGTTGTCATGCAAGGTTCATCTCCACCTATACATACAAAAGTATATGATAGATCCACAAGTGCACGAAAATGTCATTTGTAATATAAAAAATGTCGAACCCACCGAGATCAATGTCAACCTACCATTATTTATTGCTACTATGTAAATCTAAAGCTATGAATGATTGCTTTGGTTTGCAAAAGAAAATAAGTAAGTTGTTTGAAATGAATTCTGAAACGGGAGACCAAAATGTTTCTCTCGTCAATCGTTAGCGCTTGCAAAGTCGTTAATTATAATTAATATGAGACAATATTTTCTTGTAGAAAAAAGAATTAGTTTTTAAGGAACTGTTTGCTTTCACGTAACTGGAACCGAATTTAGCCTATAATTTATAATGTCCGCTTTCGCGTGTCCAACGTGTTAAAGTGCAAAAGTAATTCTAAAAATTGATTGCTTTTAATTACTTGAAAATTTACTTAAGATAGAAAAATAAATTTAAAGGTCTTGTCGGCTTTCACACGTCCAATACTGGATTTTATACGCATAAAAACCCATTTTCGCGTGTCTGTTTATGCTCTTAGAATCACCTTTTTGAAAACATATTTACTTATAAACTAAAAAATATTTTCACCTTGTTAATAATTGAAAATTGAATATTTTCTAAGTCAGATACAGGTTTTGTTCTTTCGAATCAGAATCGGTATCTCTAAGTTTCTGCTTTTGTGGTAAACATTTAAGTTAAAACAGAAAACAATCCAGCCCATTAAATAATTCCCATTTAATTATAATTTTTACGACTTATTTCGCACACAGTCAGTACAACGGTCATCACATTCCAAATTCGGCAGAATTAACATGACATGTTTGAAACATATATGCTACTCTAATTCAAATTCATGTAAGACGTACTTAATATAGTAACAATAAATAGACACATCCAGATGACGATCTATCTGTCATCCAAGTGAGCCGCATATTCTTTCCTTTTTGTCTTCTAGATGTGACGGGTTGCCCTTGACACGTCATGACGCTCGTCATGCTGCCAATGTGTTCGTTATGACAGTGCAACAAGCATAAAAAAGAATAAGAAATAACACAAAATCGCACTTGTTATGAATCGAATAAAAGGAAATTGAACTTGTTATGATAGAAGAATATGTGAGAATATAATTAAGAATGCTGCAAACTAATACAGAGAAAATATTGAATAAAAATTCTGGAAAGACTATGCAGACAAGATTAAATTGTGAACGGTCCAAATATAAATTGGAAATCTAAACTCAAAAGTATTTTTTTTTGCGTAAATATAAAATCTAAAAACTTGGATGCTGAAATTCAAACTCAATGGTCCTATTTATAATATTCAATTTCGTGTAGGAGTGTCCTATATCATATAGGGGAAATGGAGATAATGATGGATCATCCCTTTTACCGAGTCTGAAAATATGGCCTATAAGTTTGGACATTAACACTATGACGGACGTCATGGTCATAACGCCCTGATTGTCATAAGATGGGGAGGAATGACGGGCGTCATCCAGATGACGACGTCCCCGTCATCCAAGTGAACCACATATTCTTTCTTTTTTGTCTTCTAGATGTGACAAGTTGTCCTTGATACGTCATGACATTTGTTATGCTGATAGTGTGACAGTGCAACAAACATAAAAAAGAATAAAAAATAACACAAAATAGCATGTGAATCGGAAAAAAAATGATATAATAAATTATATAAATACAACTTGATTATCAAACTGATAATTATTACATTCTTTATTCTATTGTATTTTGTTAGCAGCATTCAACTTTAAAATTAGTTTATTCTATAGAGGGTAGGTGGGTTATGATCATTTCTACCACCATTTTATTTTATTGAACAATTATTCAAAGTTGGTGGCATTCAACGAAACATATCTATTTTTTGTTTTATTTAGAAATTTGCAAGCAACATGCATCACTATCTTTCACTATCTTTTTAATAAATACTATATATCCTTAATTGGTAACAACACTATTTTATGATAAGATTTTGAGTTTTTTAATTGCAACAGTCAAGCTTGTAGGGTGGCATGCATGTTCATTGGCAAGCTGCACGAACTTTCGTTTTTCATTCTTCCATAAATTTAATCCATTTGAAATATATCATACAATAAAATAAAATAAAAGGTAATAATAATTAATAATATGTAGTTTGACTTAATTAACAACTCTTTCAATAGTTTGTGAAATTCTGATTTTTCTACACAACAAGGGGCTGCTGTTTGATTTTCTACAGCTATTCAAAATTAAAATACAAGGGGCTGCTGCATGCTATAATATCTTCTACACAACAAATGGAAAGTAATAAACAAATTAAAAATAAAATTATTGACCATGCTATTTATTTATTACTATAGGAATAAAGAAATTTATCATATTTGTTCGTAAATTCTACCTCAACATGCTAGTAGATTGAATGTAACACTAAAATTCGAGCTCTAATACTTATTATTGTGTATGAGTTTTTAGTGGATATATTATTTATAAAAAGTATCACCTCTTGATATTAAATTGATGTTTATTAAAGCTTTGACTAGTAATTCAAGAAAATAAATTATCACCCCTTATGAGAGTGAGTATGCAACATAACTATCATACTACACTAGTGACTTATTTAATAAGTAATTAATTTTTAACAAACTAAAATAGAAAAGTAATTTTATGACTAACTTCATCTCCTTTTGAAATAATAATAATAATAATAATAATAATAATAATAATAATAATAATAATGATAATGCTTAAAAATAGAATATATTTGAAAATCCAACACTTAAATTGGAGGTGGTTAGAGATAGGCGTAGAAACTGTTCTTTATACAATTGGGTGAATCATCCGCTTGAATTTTTATAGGATTAATTTTTGCTCTCTGTGTTGAATGGATTAGCTTTCCGTTTGATTTTTGTGTATATGAGTTTTCTCTTTTCCTTATTTTGCTAAGTTCTTGTACTGAGTTGGAGAACCCATTTTTCTCTTTTTTCAATCAATATTACTTATAAAAAAAACATAGAAAGAACTCACAATCTTCATGTTCTCAACATGATTTTTTAACACAATGGGCCTAAGTCCCTTGGTTAAGGGATCAGCAAGCATGAAATCAAATACCAATGTAGTCAATAATAATATCATTTTTTGACAAGTTCTCTAACTATTAAATACTTCAATTCCAAATGCTTAGAACCGTTAGAAATTTTATTATTCTTAGAGTAAAACACAACCACATTGTTATCACAATGAAGTTTTAGTGGTCTAGCAATGGAATCAACAATATGAAGTCTAGTTACTAAATTTCTCAACCAAACAGAATGAGTGGCAGGAGCATAACAAGCAATAAATTTTGCATGCATTGTAGAATAATAGGCAACCAAAGTTTGATTTTTACTCTTCTCTAGTATTGCAACCTCAGCGACAATAGGAGGATCAACTACATTTTCAACAAGTGGTTCAACCACATTTTGTTCAAACTAGTACCAGACATGGTGCATTGTGGAACAATTCCACAATCCTACAAGTATTTTGCCAAAGGTCACATATGTTGTCTAGTAGAACCATATTTATCATAATGCTTTCCACCACGATCAGAACGCACCATCTTTATCACCTTTCCTAGTTGCTTTTCAACTATAATTTTAAAGATTTTAAACTTTTCAAGTGCTTCTGGTTTTTCCATAATCAAATAAAGATAGATAAATCGGGAAAATCATCAATGAAAGTGATAAAAGATTTACTACCACATATAGTAGGAGAAAGTGGGTCGCTAATATTTGTATGAACAATTTTCAAAAGGTCTGAACTTCTAGTTGAACATTTCTTATTGCTTCACATCTGCATTGATGAAAGCATGTACGAATTGGCATAGGTATATGTGAATTGAGTTCTTACCTGAGAGAAATAGTCAAGAACAGACTTGGATCCTTGATTATGGTTATTGATTTTAGCAGGAAGGTTTGAGGCAAAGCATTTCTTAAGCAATCCATGCGTCAATAGCATTCTCTAAGAACATGATTTTTGAAGCTATTGGTGCAGAAATAGAATTCAAAATCCATGAATGAATATGGTAATTTTTTCGTTCCCATGCAGCTCAAAAACAAAAACGGATCTATCAATTAAAGCTAACTTGTTTTTGGCGCAAAGAGCTTATTGTATTGTTCTTCCGTTTGTAACACAACAAGGGAATTTGAAGTGGATAAAAACAAAGGCAATGTTATTTAGAAAGTTAGGCCTCCCAACATTAAGAAAGAAGAAAAATTAGATCTAATTCGACTTGCAATATTATGAAAAGTTCCTCACTCTTGCTTAGGCTAAAGGAGTCAAAAGAAATTATGAGGAAAATAAATATATTTATCAAAGAAAAAATGTAAAACATATGGTAGTATGTTTAATGATGGGCGGCCTTAGTTATGCTTGAGACCTTTATATATATTGTCACACTCTTTATAATAAAAGTATTGACACTTGCACTAATGGTGTTTGTTTTTTGTTTGCAGTCCAATTTTAAAACTTTTTTATTTTTAGAGGGTAGGTGGGTTAGGCTCATTTCTACCACCATTCTTATTTTATTCAACACTCTTATCAGTCAAGTTGGTGATGATCTAGTACAATGATGCAAGGGATATAATATTTACTAGTAGTTAGTAAGTAATACTACACACTTCTTTGACTTTTTTTTGTTTTGTTCAAGAATTTGTAACTTGTATTTCTATATTAATTAATTATTTGAGAACAAATACAATACTCTTAATAACAAACTTATTGGTATAATGGTGGAGACTCGAGTCTTGAGAGTAAGTTACTTGTATATAGAGTTTTATTCTGACTTTATATAATAGGATCTCTGTTAGATGTTAAAAATGAGATTGATTTTTTTTTTTAAATTAGTTTGTCGCAATGCTATATACCAAAATTTCTATAATAAATAATTTACAAAAATAAATAAAATAAAATAGTGACATCTATAATAAATAAATAAATAATTTAAAAAATATATAAAATAAAATAGTAACATCTCTCTTTCATATCATAAGAATGTTAATATACACCGACTATATATACATATTCTTATTCTTATGTAATATTTATATTAATCAGAATAAACCACCAACTTTTTACGTTCCCATAATTCAGTTATTTCTTTTAACTTTATTTTAAAATCTTAAAATAAGCATAATGAAATTAAACCTAGTAAAAAAATTAGTTCAACTATTTGAATAAGGTAAAAAGAATTAATGAAATACTAGTTTATTCTGCCTAAGTCATAGAAAGAAAAATGATGCTAACTGATGGAAAGATATAGCAATTAAGAATATTTCTAAACAAAACAAAAAAGTAGTCAAAGTTACTATATATATAAGATAGACTTACTTTGTTGAATGACTATTCTGTAATATTTATAGATGTTAATGTTACTGATTAAGAAATATATAATAAATATCCACAACATGCAAATTTCCAAAGAAAACGAAACAAAACAAGTCAAAAATGTATGGTATTACTTACACTGCCAAGTTGGACTATATATTATTCAATCAAAAGGTGGTAGAAATTATCATAACCCACCTACTCTCTAAACAAAAAATAGAATAATGCTACTAACCATTTTTTATCACAAACAATATAATATTTTTTAGCTATATATAATAGTTTCTTGCAAAGCTTAATCCATCCTCAAACATACTTCATATTCTAACAATCTTACCTTAAACCTTCTCATCCCAACAATAACAACAACATGGGCAGTGTAGAAATTCCAACAAAGGTTCTTACCAACACATCTGCTCAGATTAAGATGCCTGTTGTTGGAATGGGATCAGCACCTGACTTCACTTGCAAGAAAGATACCAAAGAAGCAATCATTGAAGCCATCAGACAAGGTTACAGACACTTTGATACTGCTGCTGCTTATGGCTCCGAACAAGCTCTTGGTGAGGCTTTGAATGAAGCTATTCAACTTGGTCTTGTCACCAGAGAACAACTTTTTGTTACTTCCAAACTTTGGGTTACTGAAAATCATCCTCATCTTGTTATTCCTGCTCTCCAAAAATCTCTCAAGTAAGTAAACTATTATTAATCACTTTTATTAATATTCTTAACATATACTTATTGGATTTCCTGATTGATTTTGTGCAGGACTCTTCAGTTGGATTACTTGGATTTGTATTTGATTCATTGGCCACTTAGTTCTCAGCCTGGAAAGTTTTCATTTCCAATTGATGTGGCGGATCTCTTGCCATTTGATGTAAAAGGTGTGTGGGAATCCATGGAAGAAGCTTTGAAACTTGGTCTCACTAAAGCTATTGGAGTCAGTAACTTCTCTGTCAAGAAACTTCAAAAGCTACTATCTGTTGCCACTGTTCTTCCTGCTGTTAATCAAGTAAGTCATTAACCAAACATGAATTTAGATTAAAACTTTGATTGATTATCAATATGTATTTATATAATCTGCTTGTGTATGTATAGGTGGAGATGAACCTTGCATGGCAACAAAAGAAGCTGAGAGAGTATTGCAATGAAAATGGAATAGTGTTAACTGCATTTTCACCATTGAGGAAAGGTGCAAGCAGAGGAGCAAATGAGGTTATGGAGAATGAAATGCTGAAAGAGATAGCAGATGCTCATGGAAAGTCTGTTGCACAAATTTCTCTAAGATGGTTATATGAACAAGGAATCACTTTTGTTCCAAAGAGTTATGATAAGGAGAGAATGGGACAGAATTTGAGCATCTTTGATTGGTCACTGACAAAGGAGGATCATCACAAAATAGATCAAATTAAGCAGAATCGTTTGATCCCTGGACCAACCAAGCCTGGTCTCAATGATTTATGGGATGATGAAATATGAAAGAAAAGATGCTAAAGTCATTTATGTTTGCTCTGGCATGTACTATCTTTTGTATTTAAGTGTTTTATACTAGTTGTTTCTTCTGAGCTTTGAATTACTCACGTTGTATTGGGTTTAAATAATCAATTTTAAAGTTAATAATTTTCTCCAATATGTCTTATAATAGTATTTTTACTTTACTGTCTTGAAAATTGTATTATTTTAATTAAAAAAAACTATATTGACTTGATTATAAGATTCAATTATGGGATGTGTATCCAACAAATAAGAAGATTAATGGTTCTGAAAAAACCATTTTTTTCATCCTTCTATCTGCCGTGGTTTCAAAATGAGGGTTTTTAATGTCTTAAAAACAATTTGCAACTAGTTTTATTTCTGGTTTATAACCATTATCACGACTATTATAAGATACCAAAATATCCATGGGTGGATAACACAAGTTAGGTTTTTAGTTCACTTTCCAGCATGGCTTCTCAAAATTCCGCCCCTTCTCAACTTAGCCTTTTTGATCAATCTATGTTGATCTAACTAATTTCTGACTCTTATGTTTAGCCTAATTTTCCATTGCATGATCATAACATTTTTTCTGGTGGCTTTCTTAGATTAAAGAGAGTGTAGATGAGCCAAACGTTATAGATGAGTGGGAAATTGTTCAGATATAACAAGTCACCATTATAGAAAATTTTCTTAATATTTCCCTCTGTTATTAACCATTTTACTTTGGTTATTATCAAAGGACTTGGAAATCACTTTAAAGCATAACCAACTCATATCACACCAACAGCTACCACAAAACGAATTGTAGATTATTTTGAGACCTCCCAATGAGTCTGCTCCTCCTAGCATGCGTCGAAGAGATTTACAAGAAAAATTGGATGATTTTGAGAGTCACTTGGTACCCAAGGAGTATCTTTGGGAACCAACTCATGTACATTGGTTTTTTGCTAAAGGTTAATTGACATGGTTCTATAAGGTGTAACACTCTATCATGATGTTAGACGCTCCTGGAGAACCGCCAAGGTCAACTAACCTGGCGGTACTTAAGGTTTGGGATGAGCAGGCAAAGAGCGTGACGGTGGTATGTTTTTGTGTTGCGGATATAGGTAGAGCAGCCATAGAGTCGGGACTCTTTGAGGATGGAAGTCCCCGGTTGTTCCTAACAATATTGATCCACCATCTTGATCATATAATTCCTCAAGCACATGTTTGTTTGGAGTCGTGTTTCAAGTTCAATCTGAATCCACAATCCATTTCTTGCTAGAGTCACTACTTGAAACCACTAGGACATTAGATTATTCATAACCATCTTCCACAATGACAAAATTATCATTATCCTTTCCACCATAATTATTCAATCGACCAGGGCACACCTTTCTTATATGATCCTCCTTTTAACAACGATAACACCTAATTACATGAGTCTTACCACCATAAGAATTTTGTAGCATTTTGCCCTTCTTCTCAAATCTACCATATTTCTTCAAGAATTTTCCTTTGACGGACAATCCTTCACCAACATAATATGGTTTATGCTTCTTTCTTTTATTTAGGTCCTTAGAGTACAAGGTTGATTGAACTTCTTCAAAGGTCAACGAATCTTTTCCATACAAAAGAGTTTCTATAAAATGAGCATGAGACTTAGGTAAAGCACCTAACAACAACAATGCTTGATTTTCATCATTAATCTTGACATCGATATTTTCAAGATCAAGAATCAACTTGTTCAGCATATAAAATTGCTCAACCAAGACTTTGTCTTCACTCATCTTGAACGAATGCAAATCTTACTTCAGGTAGAAATAATTGACCAATGATTTCGTCATGTACAACCCTTCGAGTTTCGTCCACACACCAGGTGCAGTTTTCTCTTTTGAAATCTTTCGAAAAAACTTATCACCAAGGCTCAATATGATGGTATTGTGGACTTTCTCGATCATCGTCGTCTTCTCCTTCTCCGTCAGGGAAACATCCATCTTCTTTAATCTTTTCAATGCTTCTAACAAACCCTACTGAACCAGTAGGGCTTGTATCTTCAAGTGTCATAAACCTAAATCCACATCGGTGAATCTCTCAATCTCATATGTTGTTGACGACATCTTCTCCTTCACGATCACCGCAACAGTTTGTTATGAATTGATTATGTTAAGAACAAATGAAAGTATGAAAAAGATTGAGTTTCTTGAACAAATACAAGAAACCTTATTAGGTTTTACGAAAGAGAGAGAAGAAGGAAGAGAAGACTCGAGATTGGTTATAATTGTTTTATTATTCACTTTCTTTATTGGGATTCAAAGATTACAACTGAATATCAACAACCAAAACTCTCTTTCAACAAACTGAGATAAACATTCTATTTATATACTACTAGGATAACTTAAGAAACAAGCTAACTTAAACAATTGGTCCAACAAACTGACCTAATTCAACATGTTAACTTAAATAAAAAGCTAATATATTTTTGAATGCAAGAACAGACTTCGACAGAGTTTGCTACAACACTAGCTTATAACCATATTTGAAACTTTAATAGAAGAAGAGGAAAAGCCAGTGAAAAAAAAGAGAAAATCATAAAATCACTTTACATTTAAGAAGTATTGAAAATCAACATAATTATAAAATCAATGTCAGATTCATTCAATAACACCATTAAACTTTGACATCTTAGTAAATCAATAGCCAACCATAGACCTCATACCCATTTGTCTGGAAACAAAGTTAATAACATGATACCATAATCTTTGATTGAGAAGTAACATCATTACACAATCTATTTGTAATTATACATTTAAGTATTCAGATTAAGAAACTTAAAACACGGTTTCTGATAATTATTCAGATCATCGAACTCAAAATGAAATATATGTTTGAAGTGAAAATCAGATCTTACCGATTCTAAGAGTGACTTTTCTTACATTCATGACAACACTTTTTGGGCTTGCATTTGTCATTGCTAATTTTTAAAATACGCGCCAATCAATCTTACATGTTGCCCTAAACCACCTTAATTGATGATTATATGAAGGTGAAGATTAAGTGGGGGCGAGAAAGACGTGTGCTTTAAACAAACAAACATAAGGGTTCAAAAAAGCGAAATGGAATGATATAGTAAAAGCAAGGCTAGGTTCCTTGATTAAAATAAACAAAGCAAAAAAGTCACCTCAAATTAATAATACTAACAAGATTTTCGTGTATGTCCAACTAAACGTTTTTTCTCAAAATTTAATAAAAATGACATACTTGACTAACCGAAAGTTTTTAAGGAACTAAATATGAATGTTTATTAGTTAAGGAATTAAAGTAATACTTAAATAAAATGAAAAGAGTAACCAAACATTTGGGCTCGAGTGATAAACGAATTTCTGCTAAGGAATGAAGATTCAAGAAAAATTACTTATGGTGTTAGAAGATCAAAGATAAAATGTACGAGAGCTTATTAATTGTCGAAACACATTTTTTCATGTTTAGTCACTTTATTTAGAGGGACTTTGAGAACTTTTTATTCAAAAATAAAACCTACATTTCTCAATCACACAAATAGAGATTTCGATCAAGTCGACCCACTTTGAAAAAAAAACTTTTATTCTTGAATTTCTCATTCCAATCCTAAAAATCCAAACTTGTTTGATTCATTCCGGGTTTGCGTATGCTTGTTGCTCATTCCAATTTGGATTTTGGTGTGACTCTCTAAAATTGGAAAAGTAGATCTTGTTTCTATGACAAACTTTAGTTTCCTGACATCCTCAAAAAACACAATAGCAGCCCCTGCTGTGTAGAAAGGTCATGGTCCAAAATATCAGAATTTCTCAATTTGTTACCATTTTTTAGTGTGTTAGATATATTATTAAAGGATAAAATTCGTGCGGCGTGCCATTAACTTGCCACCCTGCAATTGACTGTTAGAATTTAATAAAATAAATCTCTAAATATATTATTATAAATTCGATACCTACAAATAATCAATAAGATAGCGATGCAGCATGCAAATTTCTAAACAAAATGAAACCAAAAAAAGAGTCAAAGATGTATGGTATTACTATCTAGAATAATATTACATGCATAGTTGGACTATATATGCCACCACAAACTTTAGTCATAATTCAGTCAAATTGTGGTAGAAATTATCATTACCCACCTACCCTCTAAACACCATTTTTTAGCTATATATAATAGTTTCTTGCAAAGCTTAATCCATCCTCAAACATACTTCATATTCTAACAATCTTACCTTAAACCTTCTCATCCCAACAATAACAACAACATGGGCAGTGTAGAAATTCCAACAAAGGTTCTTACCAACACATCTGCTCAGATTAAGATGCCTGTTGTTGGAATGGGATCAGCACCTGACTTCACTTGCAAGAAAGATACCAAAGAAGCAATCATTGAAGCCATCAGACAAGGTTACAGACACTTTGATACTGCTGCTGCTTATGGCTCCGAACAAGCTCTTGGTGAGGCTTTGAATGAAGCTATTCAACTTGGTCTTGTCACCAGAGAACAACTTTTTGTTACTTCCAAACTTTGGGTTACTGAAAATCATCCTCATCTTGTTATTCCTGCTCTCCAAAAATCTCTCAAGTAAGTAAACTATTATTAATCACTTTTATTAATATTCTTAACATATACTTATTGGATTTCCTGATTGATTTTGTGCAGGACTCTTCAGTTGGATTACTTGGATTTGTATTTGATTCATTGGCCACTTAGTTCTCAGCCTGGAAAGTTTTCATTTCCAATTGATGTGGCGGATCTCTTGCCATTTGATGTAAAAGGTGTGTGGGAATCCATGGAAGAAGCTTTGAAACTTGGTCTCACTAAAGCTATTGGAGTCAGTAACTTCTCTGTCAAGAAACTTCAAAAGCTACTATCTGTTGCCACTGTTCTTCCTGCTGTTAATCAAGTAAGTCATTAACCAAACATGAATTTAGATTAAAACTTTGATTGATTATCAATATGTATTTATATAATCTGCTTGTGTATGTATAGGTGGAGATGAACCTTGCATGGCAACAAAAGAAGCTGAGAGAGTATTGCAATGAAAATGGAATAGTGTTAACAGCATTTTCACCATTGAGGAAAGGAGCAAGCAGAGGAGCAAATGAGGTTATGGAGAATGAAATGCTGAAAGAGATAGCAGATGGTCATGGAAAGTCAGTAGCACAAATATCTCTGAGATGGTTATATGAACAAGGAATCACTTTTGTTCCAAAGAGTTATGATAAGGAGAGAATGGGACAGAATTTGAGCATCTTTGATTGGTCACTGACAAAGGAGGATCATGAGAAAATCGATCAAATTAAGCAGAATCGTTTGATTCCTGGACCAACCAAGCCAAGTCTCAATGATCTTTGGGATGATGAAATATAAAAGAAAAGATGCTAAAGTCCTTTAAGTCAGCTCTGGCATCTATCCTTTGTATTTTTGAATATTTTATACTAGTTGTTTCTTTTGAGCTTTGAATTATCAATGTTGTATTGGATTTAAATAATCAATTTTAAATATAAATAATTTTCTCCAATATAATTTATAATAGTATTATATTTTACTGACTTGAAAAAATTGTATATTTTTTATCAAAATGTATTGACTTGATTATACAATTCAATTATGGGATGCATGTCCAACAAGTAATATTATACTAAGAAGTTGAAAGAGTGGTTAGTGGTATACCACTAAAATCAAAATTTAAGAATTGCATAATCGCCATATTATAGGCCAACAAGCAGAATGGTAGTTTACGTTATATTTAAGAAATTTAGATTCAGGATAGTGTCAATGAAATTGTCCCATATACAAATGACCAGTGCTAGAAACACTAATTTTATGTTGAGTCCATTTTTAAAATGGTGGAGCTTACATGAGTTGCATCTTAAGAAACCTTAAAATGTGTTTCTAACACTCCTCATATCTAATTTCTTATGTAAGATATTGCATATGATTTCAAATTTGTCTAGAACAAGATATGGACTGATAACAATGCAGGAATTTCACCTTTTAGACATCAAATTATCAATCCAAATTTAGGATTTGCAATATAAGTAATGAAACGCCAACGCCGCCGGCACTGGCAAAAATGTTCCTCGACAAATGAACATGTTGCTACAATTACATTTAGTGGCATATCATTCATGACAAGCAAGACCAATATAAAAAACCACACAAATTTCATTGATCATATATGCAGATCAGGATCCTGCCTTGCAAACACACATTGAACTTCTATTCTGATTTTACTTTAGAATCCAACAGTAAATGGCAGATTGTAGAGTCAAGTTGCAATCTCAGACAAAAAGCGGGTGAACAGATACACTGCATCCTGCAAGTGACCGGAGCGCAGGTCTTCTGGAATGGGGGCGCTGAAAGCAGTGTCAAAGCAACTAAACTGCTCATCACATGTGGCACCCTCACCAACAGCAGATAACAGCAAATCACATATTTCGCTAGCCATTTTTGAATACGCCACTCTGCAAAATAAGTAGTAAATGTGAATATAGCAATTAAAATACTATCACGACAAAAGGTTTTCATGGAAAAGGACATATTTATACCTTGCATCAGCAGGTAATCTGTTACCCCAAACAGCCAAAGATTCATTTAACTGACTGACAAATTCCTGACATGCAGCATTTTTACTTGGAAGAGAATCCTGAAACAAGAAATTGTGGCTTCAATCAATTAAACAGAAAAGACAAATTCTTGCACTTTCATGTTTCAGGTTCAAACTTGTTCAAGTTTTAGTTACACTTCACAATCAACTACAAACCAGTAAAACCATAAGAGACAGAAGCAAGCATTATCCATACCGATTCAGTCATGGCATTTGTATCTCCCTGAAGTGAGTTTCTCATTAAATAAAATGAAATATAAATTCCAGCTCCTAACTCCCAGTTTTCAATTTCAGATTTATAGTCCTCCATGGAAGTTGCTATCCTCCATATCTCAGTATGTTTAGCTGCACAGTAAATTAAAGAAGTTATAACTATGGTGCACTGTAAATTGCACTTATCTGGAATTAAGAAAAATTCTAGCCATTATTTTCATGCCATTGAAAAGAAAGATGAAGTACAAAAATATGTAAAATTCTGACGATGCAGGGCAAAAGAGGAGGGAGACTTTACAAGTAGTTTTTAACTAAATTATCTTTTGGCAATTTTCTGCAGTGCATAGGATGATTTTGTTTCATGACAATTTCCAGAAAAATAAAGTCCAGTAAGGATATCTGGATAACGAAATATCTAGAAAATTCGTTGTTTTGTCCATAGAACTTAGAAGGGCCGGCCAGCTATGTGCAAAACAACACCCAACAACAAACTTTCAAATTTAATTATGAATATTATGCAACATTCCAAGGATAGTCCTTAACTTTTGTTTGTCCAAAGCTTAGACCTTGTAATGTTTGGGTTAGGTAGTAGGATAAATACCCAAGTCCCCTCATACTCTTTTTGAGGATTCAGAGTCAATTGATTGGTGCGAGAACCTAGACCAAATCCTATAAGTCTATAACTGTATTAACTAGCAACGAATAGCAGAGCAAGGAAACATCCTCTTGAGTTACTTAATTGATTTTATATACTAGTGTTCTTACATCCTAAGTTTAGCTGCTAAAGATCCTTTCTGATGAAGCATTTAGTTGTTTAGTTAGTATGGAAAATCATACAGCCCAAGTTAAACATTATTTTCAATTAAATAATAAAGAACCATCAACGCATCAACTATCTAATCCATGTTTGTGAACAGTATTGGTCAAAAGAATCAACCATAACACCTTAAAACTTTCCAAAATGCAACGTAATAAAACCTACAAACATTAGGTGTTTCTTTTACCAAGCAATATACAATCAAACGCATTACCTTGCAAGAATAGCTTATGAGCAACTGAAGTTATAAAAATGGTATGAGCTTTCTGCCAATTAGCACACTGAAGAAATTCCTCAAGGGCTCTTGTGAGATCTCCATAATAATTATAATATATTGCCTGCACCACAACAAGAAAATCATTCAAATAATTAAAACTTCCTCGATGAAAGAAATCGGTAACATCCAGAAACTGCAAGCATTTGCACGCCCCATTAATCAACGAAGAACACCACGAGGACAGCAAATTAATGCGGTTTTAGTCAGAAGTTGATCATTCAGTAACCCTATGAATGATAAGCTTTTTATTTTCCTAGAACAAATATAATCTCATTGGTTCTAAAAATCCACTCAAGCCAGGTTACAGACATCATTTATTTTAAATCTTCTTTGTTTGGTTGAATTATTTAGAGCGGAAGGGAGAGGAGTGGAGTGAAATCACTCCTCACTTTATATTGGAGGATTTTGTTAGGAGAATGGAGATGAGTTCATAAAATTTTAAATGCATTGACTAAAATACTTTTGCATAAAATGTAAAATAAGAAGTTATGAAGTATAAAAAGAAAATTAGTCTTCCTCTTCATTAAAATCTCTCGCCTTCCCTTTTGAACCAAATAAACAGAGAATTATCTCCGTTATAATCCCTCTCCTCCCCTCATTTAAACCCAACACTGTAATATAATGGAGTGGAACACAAGGGAATGAATGGAACAAAGCAACCATTCCCCATCTTTGAAACAGAACTCAGTTGCCTTTTGAGTTTTCTTCTATTCTACGGTAATTTTGGGCAGAACAATTTGCGTATTTGAGGTGAAATGATCTCCCCTGTGTTCTATTACCCTCCTATATGAAGTCCTAAACATGGCTTAATTACTACCCTTCCACTCATTATCAGCTATCCAAACAGGCAGTTAAAAGGGTAAAACAACAAAATTATGCGAGTCATAAATTTTTTTATAATTGTAAAAATATGAAGGGATGAATAAATAGGACGCATACCAAAGCCTCATGCATCCATTCTTTGGGAATGCCTAAATCCTCAATGAAACGGTACTGAGAGTCATCTGAACTCCAAGTTTCACAGTATTGGAACAATATTTCCCGAATGAGATTTACATGAAGATATGGATAATCTTCCCGGTGGGGCAGGTGAAGGGCCACATATATTGCCCAGTGGCATTTCCCTAAGCACAATAGCTGGGACACAAATCCCATGTCTAGAATATGAAGATCATTAGAATTGATGACACCCACTGCTTCCAAAACTTCACGTTGATGCCAGATCATATGATAGTCAAGAGGATCAGGGGTTGACGAGAAGGCACTGAACATGGCCCTCAGAAAGCTGAATTCTGTGTCTTCATTGGCATGAAGAAGCATGAGATAAAATGAAATGTCAAAGTGTTTATTTGATTTCCAATTGACAACCTCTTCTGACGTTCCTTCATCAATAAAAAGTGGAACAGGATATGGAGCCGCTCCCCCATCAAGAAATTGTTTATAAGTCTCAAAAGCAGCTGGTAATGAAGTGACAGGAGATAATTGGTACCACATTAATAATCCTAAGAACCTCCTCCAGTCAATTTGGATATCGTACAATGCATCATGAATATTTCCCGCAAGCAGTTCGTAAAGTCTCAATCTGTCTTTTTCAATGAAATTAAAATCAAGCCCTTTATTCCTCCAGATATCAAGTTGCTTTGCAACATCAGAGCGGTTCAGAGTAGAACCACCAGCCTGACTTAACAAACAAGCCAACCTCACATCTCCTTTAGACACAGCCAACTGCACTGCTTCATCCAATTGCCGCCCAGTCAGAAGTGTAAAAATATGTTGCAAATAGTTAGAGTCATCAAGAGAGCTTATTTGGTTTTGGACATGATAGGAGACACTCTCTCGCAACCAATAACTGAACTCTGCTCTTCTCATAAGAGGGAGTGCTTCTTGGTCAACATCTTTATCAACTTCCTTTATATCCTGCATCATATCTTCCTCATTGTCAGCGCCCAAAGATTCTACTCGACCCTTCTGTTCTCTCTCAGAAAAAAGAACTCGCATTAACTCCCAGGTCATTACTTGGTGTGTCAAACATAATCGATTCAAGGAAGGTAAGCCAGGCACACTCAATTGCCTCTCAATAATATCACAGTATTGATGAGAAATCTCTGACAGGTCCGTACGATCAGCTTCGAGTTTTTGAAGTGTTAACTTGTAGGGACCAAAGTCAACCTCTTTAGTCACATGGTTTATTCCTTTGTGAAAATTTAGTGGAGAAACCAAGGCATGGTCAACAAGTTCTTCACTCACTTTCTTATTTTCATCCCTGACCAAATTATCAAAAGCAACTTTCTCCAAAGTGACAATAGATGACAATAGCTTTTGATCACCACCACTACCTACAGGTGCACCAGAGTGTAACAGAACGCCATTTGGCCCCCACCCAACTCGAAATGATTTACCCATAAACAGACCAGCATCAACTATATTGTGAGCATAGTTTCCAGATACTGGAGTTTCATGCTTGAGGTCCAGCTTGAACCCCTGTGTTTTTACTGCCCTCAGAGGCATGCCCTTATGTTGCTGAACCATCAAAATGGATCCAGGAGAATTTGAATCTAGATTCCCTTGCTTATTATACTCAAGTAATGGAAATGGAGTATTTCTTACGGCTTGAGGAGTAGATCTATTGGTCACTGCCTGAGCTGAACTTTTTAAAGGCCTCACATGCTCCTTACCAAAAGATAATTTCCGACTCACGTCCTCCATCTCTTCTTCGTCAGGAAACATCAATAATCTCATCTCTCTCATTTTATCGGGGTCAAGTCTAAGATGGGAAGGAAGTGAATGAGAAAGCTCAATCTCATCAATATTTACCGGCAATTCTTTCTCAACATCACGTGTCTCAGCGTCATCCATAACAGCATCCTCTTCATCATCTTCATCAAACCCAAATCTACTGAAATGTTCAACTAAGAATTTCCACTCACAAGTCACTGGATCAAAGGAAACAAACTTTGCACCTTGTCTCTCGGTAATTTGTTTTAATTTTTTCACCAGAACATCGTTCCGACACTCTTTCAATTTCAACTTTCCACTATCTAGTATCAAAACAACTTCAGCTGCTTTGTTAAGACCGTCACCAACCGCAGGCTTATCATTTTCATCCTCATAAACTACAACCTCGTGCCTATGAAACTTTACAATGTCATCTAAACATAATCCTCTTACATCCGTTTTATTAAGATACCTAACGTATCCATAACCAACTCTCCCAACAGTGAAACCAGGAACACCACTGCAATAACCAGGGTAACGAACTTCCTGTTTCGCTAATTCCTTCAAAGACGGTTCAGTATAGTAACCAACGGAGTTCACAATTGGCAACAAAGCCTCAATTTCCGTCATGATATCGTTCGACGGAGTAATGCAACACTCAGAAACCCTTCTTTTCTTGTAACTATGCACAACGCGAGAATCAAAAATACCTTCCACACCACATTCCATCACACAAACAGTTCAAAACGACAACGACAACGACAACACACTGCGTATTGAACATTGAAATTTCAACTGTATTTCCAGAAACAATCCCTAAAACAGAACAGGTAAGAAAAATAAATTAACTAAATATACTTGTAAGAATTAATTGAACCATTATAGAACAATTATTAGTAATTATTTAGCTGAGAATATGAAAATTATGAACAAATTGATTGAACAATGATCTAAATCGAAGTTTAACTAACTAACCTAATGAACTTGTGAAGTAAAATTGTTGCATACGTGAATAGATAAGCTAATGAGAGAACAAAATGAAGGAGAGAAAATTTGAGTGAAAGAAAGAGAGAGGAGAGTGTGAGAGAAGGAGGACTCACGGTGACGGAGACGGTGACTGGTGAGGAAAGACACTGCGCGGGACGAAGAAGAGGTTTTAGGAGGTTTGGATTGAATTGGAAAATTGGGCTGCTTATAGGCCCAATTTTAGAGAGGGGGTTTAAGGCCCAACGTTTTCACATGTATATAATTTATGAGGGTTTCTTAGTACACCTTTTGATACTCTTACGCATCTAGCGCTTTTTTTTTATGTCTCAACTTCTGAAGATACATATCCGGACGTATCTTTTGTTTTCTAAAATTTTATTTTTCTGGATCTACGGAAGTATTTTAACCTAGTAAACGTTGGGAAAAACCTCAAAATAAGTCAATTTAGAGAAACTTTCGTAGATGCATCTCTAGAACGTCTTAGTGCTAGATTATTCGGTAGATGCATATCTGGAATTTTCTGCAATATTTTAAACCAACATGATCACTCCCCTCGTTATTGTCTTTTTTTCTTCCACACTCACCTTCACCAACCTAAAAAACCCTTCATAATCTATATCATTTTTCACTCCAAAACTCCAATTTTTTCGTGCAACAAATCAAAGGGAGCAAGAAAAAATTGAATACTAGGTCAAGATTCAACTTTGTTCACTACATTGCTCACATTAATCATCAAAATTTTGGAGAGAAAAAAAATAATGTTGCTTCCGGATGTACATCTACGGAACATGTTGAAGATGAACACTTTCAGATGTACATCTTTGGAACAATGGTTGCAACCTGTTTTTTTACAGCGGTTTTGTAATTTTTGTTTATTTTTCTTATTGTTTATGAATAGGTATGGTGCACTTCGATAACATCTCAAAATAATTAGTTTATACAAATGATGTTTCTTTGAATGTTCAAGGGGTTGTCGTAAAGACGGTAGATGTCGGTAGTAACTTTAATAACAAGCAAGAGTTTGATGATCGTGATAGCATGACCACATGGATTCGTAGGACAAAAACTAGACTTGATTTTGGTGTGGTTATAGGAAGATCGAATAACGGTTCAGAAAGAAGAAACACTTTTGTAACTTTGTTGTGCGAAAGAAACAGAATATATCAGACTCCTTTACAAAAGTTTAAAAGAGACGACATGTAACACCCTCTACCCCAAAACATAATATTTAAATAATATCAGAGTAATCATCAAAAAAGGTATTACATATCATCAAAAATCAACACAACAGTGTCCTGTCCCGTAACACGGGTTAATCAACATCAAAATAACATAAATCATTTCACAGCGGAATTTAACTTCATAAGTCAAAACTTCATAAACATAATTTTCACCATCTTGAATTTAACATCATAAAATGGAAAACATTTATCCAGATAACAACATACTGAAAACAACTTAACAAAGAAACTCATCCCAGTGTTACATGACACAGAGCAGGACACATAAACCAGAACCACTCCTAAGGAACACTAAAGCACGCTCCGAGACTCACGAATTACTCCTATTGCACTGCAGGACTATTCTTCGACATCTGCAAGTTACCCACGAAAGAGGCAACATTTCCAAGCAGGCAGGGTGAGTAATCATAATATATCATAAACGTACAAGAATATAGAATCATAAATAAATTAGTACACATATCATGACATCGTCAACTTCAAAATTCAGCAATGACCACAACACTATCATGAAATCAATCAACACCAACACAGTCATGAAATTCATCCAGAATATGCAATTCTAACATCCTGATATGCAATATGCATGTGGTACCATTTTCATCGTGAGATGGATACATGACCATCAATCCTCCACAAAGGAACACATCGTAAATCATCGAGACACTTCAATCCACACAATGGGATTGAAGCAAATAAATAGGCCGAAGCCCCATCGTGAATGTTATGAAATGCAATGATGCGCTACATCGAAAAAATTCATCAAAACAATTCGCATCATTCATTTTAATCAGCAGAACAACCATCAAATAATCATACATATCATCATGACATTACACCCTGAACACTGGTTCTCTAACCACTCTGACACATCAAAGATTAACCCGTACTCGATAATTTATAAGGGAATTATAAGGTTATTTCACAAATTCATTTATCAAAAACTATTGCATTTTTCTCGTTTCTATTTATCAAAATAAAGTTCAGTTTGTGCTCTTTCCGACGCTTCAAACGGAATGCGAATCGGACTTACGGTTTGAAAGATATGAATTTTTAAAGAAATAAAATTTACTATCCCAACAGTGTTAACCGGTTAACCAAAGCGTTAACCGGTTAACGCCTGTGTATTTTTAGAAAAATATTCAAAGTTTTCAATGGTTAACCGGTTAACCAAAGCGTTAACCGGTTAACGCCTGTTTTCCAGCAGCCCTCTGCTACACAATTGCAGACTGTTCCAATTTCAAAAATCCCCAAACCCCATTACGGGTTTCACATCATGACACTCAAAAACCATTCAAAAACATCAATTAAACCTCAACAACATCCAGACAACAATTATACAAACAAATATACAATTATAACTCATTCTAAACACTCTAATTCATCAAGATTTCTCATAAAACTCAACCTAACTCAAACCCCAAAAACCCCTAAAACTCATACCATCCTAATCCATTCATATTCCAATTCTTATACAATTATCATAGATTATAAGAACTCCCCATACCTTAGAGAATTTTCGTCGCTTTACACTCTTCTCTGGGGTTCTCCACAGCCTCCTTACTTTGAGCTTCTCCTTTCTTCAGAGTACTTCTCCAAACACGATAGAAAACCAAAAAAATGAGAAAACTGATCGTATTCTCTTCTTTGGATATATTATCCCAGTTTAGCTTTTTCTCACCTTATCCTCATAAATTCACAAAAGGACCACTTTACCCTTTCTTTAAAATATTTTTAATAATAATAATAAAATAGCATAATAAAACACTATTTATCCTTATTATATATAAATACTCATTTTCTTCAAAATTCTCAAAATAACTCAAACTCTCCAATTTTTTTCTAAATTAATTAAATAAATGATTAAATAATTAAATTTAGATTTTCGGGGTGTTACACGACACGGGTAATAGAAAATGTGAATATCCTTTTAAAATTTGTGGTTACATGTTGGCTACCAAGAAGTGGTAATTTAGTGTCATCTGTAGTTTGCATAACCATGAATTGTGCTTAAATGTACAAGGTCATACTAGTGTATGTTAGCTCAAACCAGAAGAGAAAACATGTATAAATGACATGACCTTGAATCTTGTTCAACCGAAAAATATACTTGCCACATTGAAACGAAAGGAACCCGACAATTTTCAGATATTATGCAAGTTTATAACATTTGGTACCGTAATAGCAAGGTCATTAGGAAAGATAGATCAACGATGCAACAATTGTTAAAATTGTTGGTTGATAACAATTACATGTCCCTGTACCGAACTTGCGCCAATGGAGTTATGGGTAGAGACATATTTTGGACTTATCCGGAATCGATAAAGTTGTTCGACACGTTTTCGACGACGCTCATTCTTGATTCTACCTATAAGACCAATAAGTATATGCTTCCATTATTTGAGATGGTTGGTGTTACCTCCACCGAGAAGACATATTCTGTTGGTTTTACTTTTATAGAGTGCGAAAAAAAAGATAATTTTACTTGGGCTTTAGAGGTGTGTCGGTCACTTTTGAATGATTAAGTTGAGATGACCAAGGCTATTGTTACAGACTGTGATACCGCATTGATGAATGTGATTGCAAAGGTATTCCATTTTTCTTATGCGTTACTTTGAAGGTATCACATAACAAATAATGTGAGAAGTCTATTAAACTTGCGGTAGGGACAAAACAAGTGGATACCGAAGATGGAAAATTGGTGAAGCGGGGTGTGATAATTGAAAAAATTATGCATGCATGAAATCGTATTATAAATGCTTCCACAAAAGAATTATATATCGATTTCGTCATTAATTTCTTGAAAGTGTGTGAAAAGTATCCGACTTTGTTGAAATACGTTGAAAACACTATTCTTGATCAGGTGAAGGAGAAAATAGTTTGTGTGTGGATTGATAATGTCCGACACATTGGAAACACAACTACCAATAGAGTTGAGTCAACACAACTACCAATGTAGGCTCGGATAACGCAAAGTGTGGTTGCACTATTGTATAGAAATGATCTGGACATGTACTCGTGGTCTTCAGCTGAGACTGCGGCGAAGCTTGTAGGATAAAAGGTGGGGTACCTGCAAGGTCATCCGACGCTCAAGTTAGTTTCGGGGTGAAGCAAACTAAAGCGTTAAGAAAGAATGTGAGTCAATAGAATTGAATATATGGCCCTCCAAAGATGAAGGGTATTTATAAGGACATATGGTCGTGGATCGCGTGTGCGTGGCCCTTGACTGGGTGTAACTGCTTCCTGTAGCTTCAGAGGGCAGTTGGTAGCGTAAATCTAATATCTTCATTTTGACTGAATGGAAAGTGATACAAGAGATATTTTCAAAGGTCGATGACAACATGAAACTTCACATCAAAGAACAATTGAGGAAGATTGTCTTTCCCGAAACAACCGACATGAAACCGCCTTCTCAACCAGTAAAGACAGGAGGTGCTACAAAGAAAATGAAGCATACACCGAAAGAGAACTCGATTACACGAACTCTATCATATTGTGAGCATGTAGACAAACTTTTTCCCGACTCACCGACTCCTAAATCTCAAAAAAAAAATCATGAAAGGAGCCCGCATAAGCAACTGCCTCCGACATTGATTCCACAAAAATTCTATTCATCGACGAAATATCGATTTTTATGCACAAATATATTGAATGTATCATCAATATTGAGGTAAATGGTAATTACGGCTACCGAGCCATTCAGAATTTCTTGGTAAAGGAGAAGATAATCATACGTTTGTTCGTCGTCAACTTATCCAAGAGTTGAAGACGCATAAAGAATCGTACACGCGGTTGTACGACAAAAAGGAAAAGTTTGATGTGGTATATGAATCTTTTGTTCCTTGGTTGATCGGTTCGACATCAGTGTTGAAATGGACGACCTTCCTTGAAATTGGACATCTAATTGCATGCACATATGATAGGGTGTGCATTGACCTAGCACACTACGAGTTTTCGAAAACCTTTTTTCCACTTTGCACCACCCAAAAATACAAATGAGCGCATCATGTGCATTGGATGACTTTTAGATCAAATCATTTTGTTCAAGTGTACTTGAAACTGAGATGCCTCATACCACCTACATCACCAGAATGTAGGAGTCATTCAACCACAAATGCGGAGACGTGACCGAATCATTTTATGAAAAAAATGCAAGAATTTCAGAGATTGAACAATATTGAAAAGGAATCGAATGCAAAAAATTCCAAAGGAGTGTCACCGATAGATTTATCCGGCGAGACTTGTTTTAATTCGTTTTAAAGTCTTGTATAATCGGACGACTAATTGTAAATTTTTGAAGTGCAAAATAGTCAATTTTTGTTCATATTTCTTGTTTATGCATTTATGCCTTTTATTTGTCTCTATTGATATGCTTATCTATTTTGTTCTGGTTTGAAAATGCAGCAGGAAAATTTATGTTGATATATTTACAGAAGTTTCAAGCGCTTCGATAAAAGTTCCGGAGATATATCTACAAAACCAAAAATATATGGGGTTGTTATGTGGATATATCTCAAGAAGTAGTTGACCAGACAATGGTTGGTCTATATTTACCCAGGTTTTTTTATAAATTTGGGATTTCAAGTGTTATCTTTCACACAAACACAAAAATATCTCAAGGGTGTGAAATCAATATATGTTGGCATGTCGCAAGTGTCTCCTACACCGACGACAAAACACCTCGGGCGGACGTTCAAACTCACAAATCTCACCCCGCTCGACGATATCATTGACGAAATTCACTATCTCCTACCATACAGTGACAAAAGAAAAGTGCAGAAGCTCGAATACCGTTCCCCTTAAGTTGACAACGAATGAAACGCTGTGCTCAGTAAATTTCAGCTCAAGAATGAAGATTTTATTAGGACGATTTGGCGAACGTATTTTGTTTCGTAGAGAAAATTCTGCTTGAATTGGATGCGATTGTAGGAAGAACGGTCGATGACATCTTGAAAATGTGCAAGCGTCCATCGGGTAATTGAAACGTAGTATTTAATTTTATGTCAAAATCATCAATGTAGTGTCGATTTTATTTTATGAATGATGATTTTATAGTTACTATGTTCACTTGTTTGGATACTGTCTCTTATTTATCTTCGCAAATATGCATACAGTTAGCTTTTGTAGATGCATTTATGAAATTAATAAAAAAACAACATAAAAAAGGGTGCGTACGAAAATACATCTTCGAAAGTAGAAATATATTTTTGAAGCACTCATGGTGCGTAAGAACCCCAATAGAATAGAGTAAGAAATTCTCTAATTTATGAAGATTTCTTAATGCACATGTATGTTCCTATGTTCCGTAAGACACTATACGAAAAATACTAAAATGTCTTTAGTTTTCGAAGTTACATTTTCAAACACATTCTAATACACATTTTATTCATTTTTTAGTCATATTCCAATAATAAATTTATTCCAAAAATATATTTCTAAAATATGTTAAAATTAATTAAATACGTTTATCTTTTCAAATGTGTTCAAATCTACAACATTAATTATACCCGGAAGAAACATTTGTATTTTTAGTGACCAAATCTATTATATTATAGTACTATTAAATATTATAATATCTATTATTGATAACAAATTAGAGTATAAATAATAAATAAATAAATAAAATGTGTGAATAGATGAGACATTTTAATATTTCCGTGATAAGAAAGATATAGGTTGTATTAAAAAAATCCTATAACTTATATATTTATAAAATCATATAATTTAATATGAAAGTTTTATGGTTTTATTAGATGAATATAAATAAATAAATAAATAAATAATGAAATAATCAAAAGGGTTTAACTTCATTTGTTCTTGGTCACCCAGTTCGTTTACCCTCTTGAGCCGCCAGCCACCGCTACCTTTCACTCCACTGTCTAGGTTTGGCCGTAGAACCAGAAAGCTATGATCGCTGCAATTTCATGGATTCCCAAAGGAGTCTTCAAAGCAGAACCTGTTTTCGCAGAACCTCCTTCCAAAGAGGAAATTGAAGAAATCATCTCCAACACTGTCACAGGGTGCGTTTGTGTTCGTTTACCATCAATAATTTACATTAAACTAACATTAACATTAACATTGTCTTGTATTAAATTATTGCAGTGTGGATGAAGAGAATGACATGGAAGAAGACACTAACAAACACAACGATGAAGTAGCTCACGCTTTAACCGTCGCTGATGCAATTGGCAGACCATCAAAGGAAGCTAATGACGATATTACCCTTGCCTTGCAAGCCCTCAACATGGAAACCTATGATGAAGAAGATGATAAAGGTGTCTTTTTTATCTATCTATCTATCTATGTTTTCAAATCATTCACAGACCTAATTATTTATGCTTCATTTTTCTTTTCATGTTAGGATTTGAGTTGTTCAGTTCAGGGACGGGTGATCTTTTTTATCAGAGTAATGAATTGGATCCATATATTAAAGATAAGAATGTGAGATAAATTCAAATACTTGATTTTTTTTTATTTGTGTGTGTGGCGAATTTGATCTGTTTACTGATTTTATATCATTTATATGTTTTTTAGGAAGAGTATGATTCTGAAGATCTTGAAGACATGATTATAAATCCAACTGATTCTGTTGTTGTTTGCGCGCGTACGGAAGACGATGTCAATTACCTTGAAGTATGTTATAGTTTTATGTTATATACATTATGTGACTTGAGCAATATGTTTAGCCTATCCCACATGTACATCATCAACCCCTACTATCGGCCTACATGAAGAATAATATGTGTTGATGCCTTCATTTGTTACCAAAATTTCAAAGGTTTTAAGTGTATTGATGATTTTAGACATAGTTTTAGATCATGCAAACCGGTCACAGGACTTGGACATTTTGTTTTTATACTAAGATGAACTAAGCACTTAATTTCCATAACATAGTGTAAACAATGAGCTTTTTTTTTGTCCGCAACGAATGTGTTTATAGGACTAATTTTTATTTTTTTTTGAAATCTTGGTATCCGGCCTTGAGACCGACTAATCCAAGAGGACCAATCCCACCGTCCACTAGTGGGGCCCCGTTTAAAGACAGAGCAAAGCTCCGCATGGACTGGCCCACACAAGGATTGATTGCACCCAACAGGATTTGAACCTGAGACCTTGAGAGGAACATACTCTCAAGACCCAAGCCTCCACCAATAGGACAACCACTGGGGGTTATAGGACTAACTTGTTATAATCATTTATCTGAAAGGAGTGCATGATGCATCTGGTCTTATATTTACTATTACTTTTTAGATTTATCATGCGCTTGTCGTCTATGGCAGGTTTGGATACTTGAGGATGCCAATACCCGTGATATGAACTTGTATATTCACCATGATATAATTATTCCGGAATTTCCACTCTGCACGGCTTGGCTTGATTGTCCCCTTAAAGGAGGAGAAAAAGGTTCAAACCCTATGAGTTTTTTGCTTCATATGTGTAGATGGATGGTTTGTAATGTTTTTTGCTCTTCAGTCTTTCTGTTTCTTTGCTAGTAAATGTATGGGTTAATGGAAATATGAATAGCACAAGACAAAGTTTAGTCATAATTATATGCTCTGGTAGTCTTTTTACCTTCAATTTAGTATGACAAAAGCATTAACAAACTTCAGTTATGAATTACGATTAGTTAGAAAATAAGGAGATTAATGCTTGATGTTTTAGGTTATTGCAATTTATGTTTAAGATTCAACCTTTGCATCATCTTACTATCTTAAAATTGTTTCGTTATGATAACAGGAAACTTCTTGGCTGTTGGTTCAATGGGACCATCCATAGAAATTTGGGATCTTGATGTTGTAAGTGTATAAATGTTGCTGTACTATCCAAAACCTCCTAAGCTTAAATGGAGGTTTTTTTTTTTTGGTGCAGAATATGTAGTAATTTTCTTTTGTTCTCAGATTGATGAGGTAGAACCATGTGTGGTGTTGGGTGGCAAAGAGGAAAGCAAAAAGGGGAAAAATGGGAAAAAGGTTTGTTATACATTCTTGTTAATCAATCAGCATAAATTATTTGTTTACCTCTTTCGTTTTGGATTTGCTGGTTACTAAAATTTGTGACAAAATTATAAAGTCACATGTGCTGTTCTGTTTGTATGGTCTGTGCTATGTGAAAATTTAAATTCTGTTGGCCGTCTATCTATCTATATTTCGGTGATTTATGGATTTTATAACTTTTAGATTGTGAATAGCATTAGATGGAACTTAAGATAGAGATGTCATATATGCATATGAGGATCAAAGCTTCTATTGCGAACTTCCCTCATTTTCGAATGTCGTTTGATTATAGTTTTTTATACCATGCATGTGCCAACAGAAGCCTTATAAGCTAGACTTACTAACAACTAATGGAAACCTCCTCTCATTATTATTGTATTTATTCCTTTTAGATTTAAAATGAATATATTAGCCATTTCTTTTTATTAAAATTTGATTTCAAGCTATCATTTGAATCTCTTGAACTGATTCTGCAATTTGTTTTGTAAAAGAAATCAATAAAATACAGAGAGGGCAGTCACACTGACTCAGTACTTGGTCTTGCTTGGAACAAGGAGTTCAGGTTTGTTAGATTTGGATTCTGCTTTTATTTTACCTCTCTTCTTTGACACCTTGAGTTTGACAAATATTCTTAAAAATTACAGTAATCTACTTGCAAGTGCTAGTGCTGACAAGAGAGTAAAAATTTGGGATGTCGTCGCTGGAAAGTGTACTCTTACAATGGAGCAACACACTGACAAGGTAAGAATCAATTTACAATGCATATCGTTGATAAAGAAAAAGATGGCACATTTTTTTAAGTTATATCGTAAAATACAATATTCTATAAATTCCCGTCATTGAGTAATTTAACTTGTTTGAGTCGATGTTTTTCCTGATGTCTTTCAACTATCCTCACAGGTTCAAGCAGTTGCTTGGAATCATCATAGACAACATGTCCTTCTTAGTGGTTCATTTGATCAAACGGTTGCCTTGGTAATGATCCAATGTTTCCTTGTTACTTGGCTTTTATATTTTGTACTGATTACCTATTATACCTTACTCTTTGTTTGCATATTCGTATGCTAAAAGATATATTTCTGTTTTCAACTGAATACGTTGAAACTTCAGAAGGGTTAGTTCGTTTAAAATTCCAGCTATTTAATGGTTTTAGTTATATTAAACTTTTGCAGAAGGATGTAAGGAATCCGTCGCATTCAGGCTGTACGTGGTCATGTGGTGCTGATGTAGAGAGCTTAGCATGGGATCCACACGCCGAGAACCTTTTTACGGTACGTTATGGTTATTTCTGTCCCCTGTGAACTAATTTTACTTTATATTTCTGATAAATTATACAAACTAGCATCTTTTTTCTTTTCTGATAAAGATATACTAACTTCCCCTTATGCTGTTTTTATTTATTTATTAACTGATTCTTTTTCTGTTAGATGAATGTACTATTTTGATTTCTTGAATGCATAGGTGCTAGTTCACTAATCATATGATTTAATTGTCCTGTCAGGTGAGTCTTGATGATGGTACCGTCAAGTGTTTTGATGTCCGGAATGCCATGTCCAATGCCACATCTGAGCAGAGTGCTACTTTTACACTTCATGCACACGACAAATCTGTAACCTCCGTAGCCTATAATATGTCAGCACCTAATGTATGTATCTTCAAAACTTTGGTGATATTACCATTTTATTGTTTACTTTAGTTTGACCCTTGACGTGACCTCATGCAGCTTCTTGCTACTGGATCCACGGATAAAACGGTAATAGTGATGTCAAATTTGTTGTTTTCCTGCATACCATATGCCGCAGATTTGTATTAATCTAATTTTACTTCCTTGTTTATCACAGGTAAAACTATGGGATTTGTCTAACAACCAACCATCTTGCGTCGCAACCCAAGAACCAAAAGCTGTAAGCCCGTAAAATATTTGATGAACCATGAAGTCTTTTGTTGAATTGGCACTGACGATTTTTTCGCTCTCTTTTTTATGGTGTTTGTTAGGGGTCTGTCTTTTCTATCTCTTTCGCAGATGACAACCCATTCTTGTTGGCAATAGGAGGCTCAAAGGGAAAATTAGAAGTAAATGAAAAGAGATGACCTTTAACTTGGTATTCTAAGTAGTTCCCTCTTTGAAATTGATACTAATATCCAACTATTTTGCAGCTATGGGACACTATGACTAACGAAAGCGTTTCTCGGAGATACGAGAAATACAGCAGGAACCAACCTCAATCCGGGGCCTGATATAATACAATGTCGACTCGAGCCCTTAAGTTGGATTTTTTGTTTCTTTTTACTATATATATGTCGAGCTTCAATGCTTTTTTGTAGTTTAGGAGTATTTAAATTTGCAAGGTTGTATTATTAAGGATGGATTGATATACAGTTTATCTTGAATGGTTTTTGTAGTTTAGGAGTATTTAAATTTTGGAAGGTTGTATTATTAAGGATGTATTGTTATACAGTTTGGTAGTAGTGTTCTGTCCTTAATTATATTTATAACAGGTTTTGTGACAGTTGCAATTAATAATAGAGAAGTTCCTGGAGAACTAGGCCAAGTCTTGATCCTCACATCATTATCCATATTTGTCAAAGTGCAAGTCTTGATTAGAATACGTTCAACAACTTCTTCATATGTATACTTTCCTAAACTTCCAACACTTCCACAATTCACATTTTGAACTGTTATTTTTCTTCTTCATATGAATACTTTTCTAAACTTCTAACACTTATTCCATGTCTAGGTTCACAATTCATATTTCGAGCTGTTGTTTGTCTAGTACCATCTACTAATGAGATACAATCATCTCGAGTACCAATATTTGTGTTGAGAAATTTCACATCAGTTGATCTTCCAATTTGGATTTCATTGGTGTTTAAGCATGTCGTTTGAAATGATCGGTTACAACCGTAAATTAATCATAGCAATTAGATTTTTAGTAATGTTTAACTTTTATTTAATCAAATTTAAATTATAGGGGTTGTATTGCACCGATCATAATATAGGGGTTGTTATGCACCGATCATATAAATTATTTTACAACAGTTCATAATAATTAATATCATTAAAACAAAATATATAATTTGTCATAAGTAAATAGTTGAGTAATTTTATCCAAATGAGTTGTCTCATTTATATTGGGTTAGAAATATACAGTTTGTCATGAGTAAAGATTAAATTTTTTATCCAAATGAATTGTATCATTTATATTAATTTGGAAATATACAATTTGTCATTAGTAAAAGGTTGAAAAACTTTCTTATTTATATTCGGCTAGAAATGTACAATTTGTCAATGATTTTTTTTATCGAAACTAACATTTCAAAAAGTTTAATAGAATATAATTTTGCATTGATTTTTTGCATGAACTTTCCTCATAACATAACCACATAACATATAGAAAGGATCTGAAAAATTTCGTAGCATTTTGAATAGTGTTCGATTTAATTTGATTTTTTAGCCGAAGCTAGTATAAACTAGTGTAAAATAATTATGATTTTTTTGACTGAAACTATCATTTTGAACAATCCTCGATTTAATTTAATTTTTTTAGCCGAAACTAGTATAAACTAGTGTAAAATATATTATGATTTTTAGATGATTTTTTGCATGAACTTCTCTCATAACCTTCCCTCATAACATATAGAAATGATCTGAAAAGTTTAGTAACATTTCTAACAGTCCCGATTTAATTTGATTTTTTTTACTGAAACTAGTATAAACTAATGTATAATATATTATGATTTTTTTGGTCGAAGCTATCATTTTGAAAAGTTTCATAGAATATAAATTTAAGATGTTTTTTTTTGTGTGCATGAATTCCCTCAAGACTTTCCCTTGTAATATAAAAAAAAGATTTGAAAGGTTTCGTAGCATTTCGATCAATCCTCGATTTAATTTGATTTTTTTGACCGAAACTAGTATAAACTAGTGTATAATATATTATGATTTTTTGACCGAAACTAGCCGTTCAAAAATTTTCATAGAATCTAATTTTGAGAAGATTTTTTGCATGAACTTCCCTCATAACCTTCCCTCGTAACATATAGAAAGGATATGAAATGTTTCGTAGCATATCAATCAGTCCTCGATTTAATTTGATTATTTTATCGAAACTAGTATAAACTATTGTATAATATATTATGATTTTTTGACCGAAACTAGAATTTCAAAAAGTTTCATAGAATATAATTTTTAGATGATTATTTGCATGGACTTCCCTCATAACCTTCCCGCGTAACATATTGAAAGGATCTGAAAAGATTTGTACCATTTCTAACCTTCCTCGATTTAGTTTGATTTTTTTGACCGAAACTAGTATAAACTAGTGTTTATATATTATGATTTTTTGATCGAAACTAACACTTCGAAAAGTTTCATAGAATATAATTTTGAAATTATTTTTTGCATGGACTTCCCCAAAACCTACCCTCATAACATATAAAAAGGATCTGAAATTTTTTGTACCATTTCGAACAATCCTCAATTTAATTTGATTTTTTTGACCGAAACCAGTATAAACTAGTGTATAATATATTATGATTTTTAACCGATACTAGCATTTCGAAAATTTTCATAGAATCAAATTTTAGATGATTATTAACATGAACTTCCCTCATAACCTTCCCTCGTAACATATAGAAAGGATCCGAAAAATTGCGTAGCATTTTGAACGATCCTTGATTTAATTTGATTTTTTGACCGAAACTAGTGTATAATATATAATTATTTTTTGACTGAAACTAGAATTTTGAAAAGTTTCATATAATCTAATTTTGAGATGCTTTTGTTTTGCATGGACTTCCCTTATAGCCTTCCCTGGTAACATATAAAAAGGATATGAAAAGTTTGTAGTATTTCGAACAATCCTCGATTTAATTTGATTTTTTGACCGAAATTAGTATAAACTAGTGTATAATATATTATGATTTTTTGACCGAAACTAGCATTTTGAAATGTTTCATAGAATATAATTTTGCGATGTTTTTTTTGCATGGACTTCTCTCATAACCTTCCTCGTAACATAGAAAAAGGATTTGAAAAGTTTCTTAGTATTTCTAACAGTCCTCGATTTAATTTGATTTTTGACGGAAACTAGTATAAACTAGTGTATAATATATTATGATTTTTTTGAATGAAACTAGCATTTCTAAAAGTTTCTTAGAATATAATTTTGAGATGATTTTTTGCATGTACTTCACTTATAACCTTCTCTCGTAACATATAGAAAGGATCTGAAAAGTTTCGTAGTATTTCGAACAATCCTTAATTAAATTTTATTTTTAGACCTAAACTAGTATAAACTAGTGTATAATTTATTATGATTTTTTTGACCGAAACTACCATTTCAAAAAGTTTCATAGAAGATAATTTTGAGATAATTTTTTGCATAGACTTCCCCCACAACCCTCCCTCGTAACATATAGAAAGGATCTGAAAAGATTTGTAGCATTTCGCACAGTCCTAGATTTAATTTGATTTTTTGACATAAACTAGTATAAAGTAGTGTATAATATATTATGATTTTATGACCGAAACTAGCATTTGAAAAAGTTTCGTAGAATTTAATTTTGCGATGATTTTTTGCGTGGACTTCCGTCTTAACCTTCCCTTATAACATATAGAAAGGATCTGAAAAGTTTCGTAGTATCATAAATAGTCCTCGATTTAATTTGATTTTTTGATCGAAACTAGTATAAACTAGTGTATAATATATTATGATATTTTGACCGAATGTAGCATTTCAAAAAAAATTCATATAATCTAATTTTGAGATGATTTTTTACATGGACTTCCCCCATAACTTTCCCACATAACAGTCCTCGAATTAATTTGATTTTTTGAACGAAACTAGTATAAACTAGTTTATAATGTATTATGATTTTTTTGACCGAAACTAGAATTTTGAAAAGTTAGATTCTACGAAACTAGCATTTTGAAAAGTTTCATAGAATATAATTTTAAGATTTTTTTTTGCATGGACTTCCCTCAAAACATCCCCTTGTAAGAAATATAAAGGATTTGAAAAGTTTCGTAGTATTATGAATAGTTCTCGATATTATTTGATTTTTTGACCAAAACTAGTATAAACTACTGTATAATATATTATGATTTTTTGATCGAAACTAGCATTTCAAAAAGTTTCATATGATCTAATTTTGAGATTCTTTTTTGCATGGACTTCCCTCACAACCTTCGCTCGTAACATATAGAAAGGATATGAAAAGCTTCGTAGCATTTCGAACAGTTATCGATTTAATTTGATTTTTTGATCGAAACTAGTATAAACTAGTGTATAATATATTTTTATTTTTGACCGAAACCAACATTTTGAAAAGTTTCATAAAATATAATTTTAAGATGTTTTTTGCATGAACTTCCCTCATAACTTTCCCTCGTAATATAAAAAAATGATTTGAAGAGTTTCATAGCATTTCGAACAATCCTCGATTTAATTTGATTTTTTGACCGAAACTAGTATAACATAATGTATAATTTATTATGATTTTTTGACTGAAACCATCATTTTGAGTTTTATATAATATAATTTTAAGATGTTTTTCTTGCATGGACTTCCCTCATGACCTTCCCCCATAACATAGAAAAAGGATCTGAAACTTACATTTAAAAACGTTTCATATCATTTCAGATGATTTTTTGCATAAATTTCCATCATTACCTTCCCTCCTAACATATATAAATGATATGAAAAGTTTAGTATCATTTCGAACAGTCCCCAATTTAATTTAAATTTTGACCGAAACTAGTATAAACTAGTGGATACTATATTATGATTTTTTTTATCGAAACTTTTCATAGAATCAAATTCTCAGATGATTTTTTGCATGGACTTCCATCATAACATTCCGTAGTAACATATAGAAAGGTTTTGAAAAGGTTCATATCGTTTCGAACAGTCCTCGATTTAATTTGATTTTTTGACTGAACCTAGTGTATAATATATAATGATTTTTTGGATGTACTTCCATCATAACCTTCCCTTGTAACATATATAAATGTTCTGAAAAGTTTCGTTTCATTTCGAATAGTCCTTGATTTAATTTGATTTTTTGACCAAAACTAATATAAACTAGTGTATAATATATCATGATTTTTGACTGAAACTCGCATTTCGAAAAGTTTCATAGAATCTAATATTCAGATGATTTTTTGCATGGACTTCCATCATAACCTTCCCTTGTAACATATATAAATATTATGAAAAGTTTCGTATCATTTTGAACAGTCCTTGATTTAATTTGATATTTTAAACGAAACTAGTAGAAACTAGTGTATACTATATTATGATTTTTCACCGAAACTCGCATTTCGAAAAGTTTCATAGAATCTGATTTTCGGATGATTTTTTGCATGGACATCCATCATAACCTTCCCTTGTAATATATATAAATGTTCTGAAAAGTTTCTTATCATTTCGAAACAAATCATTGATATAATTTGATTTTTTTAATTGAAACAAGTATAAACTAGTGTATAATACATTATGATTTTTTGACCGAAACTTGGATTTCAAAATGTTTCATAGAATCAAATTTTTAGATGATTTTTTGCATGGACTTCCAACATAACCTTCCCCAATAACATATAGAAAGGATCTGAAAAGGTTCATATCATTTCAAATAGTTCTCGATTTAATTTAAATTTTTGACCGAAACTAGTGTATAATATAATGATTTTTTGACCGAAACTTGCATTTCGAAAAGATTTATAAAATCTAATTTTCAGAGGATTTTCTGCATGGAGTTCCATCATAAACTTCCCTTGCAACATATATAAATGTTCAGAAAAGTTTCGTATCATTTTGAACAGTCTTTGATTTAATTCGATTTTTTTGACATAAACTAGTATAAACTAGTGTATAATATATTATGATTTTTGATCGATACTTGAATTTTGAAAAGTTTCAAAGAATTTAATTTTCAGATTTTTTTTTTTGCATGGATTTCCATCATAACCTTCCCTCTTAACATAAATAAATGATCAGAAAAGTTTCGTATCATTTCGAACAGTCCCCGATTTAATTTGATTTTTGACCGAAACTAGTATAAACTAGTGTATAATATATTTTGATTTTTTTTACCGAAACTTGCATGTCAAAATGTTTTATAGAATCTAATTCTCAGATTATATTTTTGCATGGACTTCCATCATCACCTTCCCACGTAACATATAGAAAGGATCTGAAAATGTTCGTATCGTTTCGAACAGTCCTCGATTTAATTTGATTTTTTGACTGAACCTAGTGTATAATATATTATTATTTTTTGACTGAAACTTGCATTTCGAAAAGATTCATAGAATCTAATTTTCAGATGATTTTTTGCATGTACTTCCATCATAACCTTCCCTTGTAACATATATAAATTTCCTGAAAAATTTCGTATCATTTCGAACAGTCCTTGATTTAATTCGATTTTTTTGACCTAAACTAGTATAAATTAGTGTATAATTATGATTTTTGACCGAAACTTGCATTTCGAAAAGTTTCATAGAATTTAATTTTCAGATGATTTTCTGCATGGATTTACATCACAACCTTCCCTTGTAACATATATAAATGTTCTGAAAAGTTTCATATCATTTCGAACAGTCCTTGATTTAATTTGATTTTTGACCGAAACTAGTATAAACTAGTGTATAATACATTATGAGAAACTTGCATTTCTAAACGTTTCATAGAAAGGATCTGAAAAGGTTCATATCGTTTCGAACAGTCCAGAATTTAAGTTGATTTTCTAACCAAAACTAGTGTATAATATATTATAATTTTTGACCGAAACTTGCATTTCGAAAAGTTTCATAGAATCTAATTTTCAGATGATTTTTTGCATGAATTTCCATCATAACCTTCCCTCCTAACATAAATAAATTATATGAAGAGTTTCGTATCGTTTCAAACAGTCCCCTATTTAATTTGATTTTTGACCGAAACTAGTATAAACTAGTGTATAACATATAATGATTTTTTTTTACCGAAACTTGCATTTCAAAAAGTTTCATAGAATCTAATTCTCAGATGATTTATTGCATGGACTTCCATCATAACCTTCCCTCGTAACATATAGAAAGGATATGAAAAGGTACTTATCATTTCCAACACTCCTCGATTTAATTTGATTTTTTGACTGAACCTAGTGTATAATATATTATGATTTTCGACCGAAACTAGCAATTCAAAAAGTTTCATAGAATCTAATTTTCAGAGGATTTTCTGCACGGACTTCCATCATAACCTTCCCTTGTAACATATATAAATGTACTATATAGTTTCGTATCATTTCGAATAGTCTTTGATTTAATTTGATTTTTTGACCGAAACTAGTATAAACTAGTGTATAATATATTATGATTTTTGACCGAAACTTGCATTTCGAAAAGTTTCATAAAATCTAATTTTCTGATGATTTTTGGATGGACGTCCATCATAACCATCCCTTGTAACATATATAAATGTTCTATAAAGTTTTGTATCATTTCGAATAGTCCTTGATTTAATTTGATTTTTGACCGAAACTAGTATAAACTAGTGTAAAATATATTATGATTTTTTTACTGAAACTTGCATTTCAAATTGTTTCATAGAATCTAATTCTCAGATGATTTTTTTGCATGGACTTCCATCATAACCTTCCCTCGTAACATATATAAATGTTTTGAAAAGTTTCATATCATTTTGAACAGTACTTGATTTAATTTGATTTTCTGATCAAAACTAGTGTATAATATATTATGATTTTTTTTGAACGAAACTTGCATTTCGAAAAGATTCGTAAAATCTAATTTTCAGATGATTATTTGCATGGACTTCCATCATAACCTTCCCTTGTAACATATATAAATGTTCTAATAAGTTTTGTATCATTTCGAACGGTCCTTGATTTAATTTGATTTTTTTGACCGAAACTAGTATAAACTAGTGTATAATATATTATGATTTTTGACTGAAACTTGGATTTCGAAAAGTTTCATAGAATCTAATTTTCAGATGATTATTTTGCAGGGATTTCCATCATAACCTTCCCTCTTAACATAAATAAATGACCTGAAAAGTTTCGTATCTTTTCGAATAGTCCCCGATTTAATTTGATTTTTGACCGAAACTACTATAAACTAGTGTATAATATATTATGATTTTTCTTACCGAAACTTGCATTCCAAAACATTTCATAGAATTTAATTTACAGATAATATTTTGCATGGAGTTCCATCATAACCTTCCCTCATAATATATAGAAAGGATATGAAAAAGTTCTTATCGTTTTGAATTGTTCTCGATTTAATTTGATTTTTTGATTGAACCTAGTGTATAATATATTATGATTTTTTCACCAAAACTTGCATTTCGAAAAGATTCATAGAATCTAATTTACAGATGATTATTTGCATGTATTTCCATCATAACCTTCCCTTGTAAGATATATAAATGTTCTGAAAAGTTTCGTATCATTTCAAACAGTCCCCGATTTAATTTAATTTTTTGTCCAAAACTAGTATAAACTAATGTATAATATATTATGATTTTTACCGAAACTTGCAATTCAAAAAGTTTCATAGAATCTAATTTTCTGATGATTTTCTACATGGACTTCCATCATAACCTTCCCTTGTAACATATATAAATGTTCTGAATAGTTTCGTATCATTTCGAATAGTCTTTGATTTAGTTTGATTTTTTGACCGAAACTAGTATAAACTAGTGTATAATATATTATGATTTTTGACCGAAACTTGCATTTCGAAAAGTTTCATAGAATCTAATTTTCTAATGATTTTTGGATGAACTTCCATCATAACCTTCCCTTGTAACACACACACACACACACACACACACACACACACACACACATATATATATATATATATATATATATATATATATATATATATATATATATATATATATATATATATATATATATATATATATATATATATATGTTTTGTAAAGTTCCGTATAATTTCGAATAGTCCTTGATTTAATTTGAATTTTGACCGAAACTAGTATAAACTAGTGTAAAATATATTATGATTTTTTTTTTACCGAAACTTGCATTTCAAATCGTTTCATAGAATCTAATTCTCAGATGATTTTTTTTGCATGGACTTCCATCATAACATTCCCTTGTAACATATATCAATGTTATTAAAAGTTTCATATCATTTCTAACATTACTTGATTTAATTTGATTATCTGATCAAAACTAGGGTATAATATATTACGATTTTTTAACCGAAACTTGCATTTTGAAAAGATTCATAAAATCTAATTTTCAGATGATTTTTTTGCATGTACTTCCATCATAACCTTCCCTTGTAACATATATAAATGTTCTAATAAGTTTCGTATGATTTCGAATGGTCCTTGATTTAATTTGATTTTTTTGACCGAAATTAGTATAAACTAGTGTATAATATATTATGATTGTTGACCGAAACTTGCATTTCGAAAAGTTTCATAGTATCTAATTTTCAGATGTTTATTTTGCATGGATTTCCATCACAACCTTCCCCCCTAACTCAAATAAATGACCTGGAAAGTTTCGTATCATTTTTAATAGTCCCCGATTTAATTTGATTTTTGACCGAAACTAGTGTATAATATATTATGAATTTTTTTACCGAAACTTGCATTCCAAAACGTTTCATAGAATTTAATTCACAGATAATTTTTTGCATGGAGTTCCATCATAACCTTCCCTCGTAACATATAGAAAGGATCTGAAAAAGTTCTTATGGTTTCGAACTGTTCTCGATTTAATTTGATTTTTTGATAGAACCTAGTGTATAATATATTATGATTTTTTTGACTAAAACTTGCATTTCGAAAAGCTTCATAGAATCTAATTTTCAGATGATTTTTTGCATGTATTTCCATCATAACCTTCCCTTGTAAGATATATAAATATTCTGAAAAGTTTCGTTTCATTTCGAACAGTCCCCGATTTAATTTAATTTTTTTGACCGAAACTAGTATAAACTAGTGTATAATATATTATTATTTTTGACCGAAACTTGAAATTCAAAAAGTTTCATAGAATCTAATTTTCAGATGATTTTCTGCATGGACTTCCTTCGTAACCTTTCCTTGTAACATATATAAATGTTCTGAATAGTTTCGTATCATTTCGAATAGTCTTTGATTTAATTTGATTTTTTTGACCGAAACTAGTATAAACTAGTGTATAATATATTATGATTTTTGACCAAAACTTGCATTTCGAAAAGTTTCATAGAATCTAATTTTCTGATGATTTTTGGATGGACTTCCATCATAACCTTCCCTTGTAACATATATATGTTTTGTAATGTTTCGTATCATTTCGAATAGTCCTTGATTTAATTTTATTTTTGACCGAAACTATTATAAATTAGTGTATAATATAATATAATTTTTTTTACCGAAACTTGCATTTCAAATCGTTTCATAGAATTTAATTCTCAGATGATATTTTTGCATGGACTTCCATCATAACCTTCCCTCGTAACATATATAAATGTTCTGAAAAGTTTCATATCAATTCAAACAGTACTTGATTTAATTTGATTATCTGATAAAAACTAGTGTATAATATATTATGATTTTTTAACAGAAACTTGCATTTCGAAAAGATTCATAAAATCTAATTTTCAGATGATTTTTTGCATGTACTTGCATCATAACCTTCCCTTGTAACATATATAAATGTTCTAATAAGTTTCGTATCATTTTGAATGGTCCTTGATTTAATTTGATTTTTTTGACCGAAACTAGTATAAACTATTGTATAATATATTTTGATTTTTGACCGAAACTTGCATTTCGAAAAGTTTCATAGTATCTAATTTTCAGACGTTTATTTTGTATGGATTTCCATCATAACCTTCCCTTCTAACATAAATAAATGATCTGAAAAGTTTCGTATCGTTTTGAATAGTCCCCAATTTAATTTGATTTTTGACCGAAACTAGTGTATAATAGATTATGAATTTTTTACCGAAACTTGCATTCCAAAACGTTTCATAGAATTTAATTCACAGATAATTTTTTGCATGGAGTTCCATCATAACCTTCCCTCGTAACATATAGAAAGGATCTGAAAAAGTTCTTAACGTTTCAAACTGTTCTTGTTTTAATTTGATTTTTTGATTGAACCTAGTGTATAATATATTATGATTTTTTGACCAAAACTTGCATTTTGAAAAGATTCATAGAATCTAATTTTCAGATGATTTTTTGCATGTATTTCCATCATAACCTTCCCTTGTAAGATATATAAATGTTCTGAAAAGTTTCGTATCATTTCGAACAGTCCCCGATTTAATTTATTTTTTTGATCGAAACTAGTATAAACTAGTGTATTATATATTATGATTTTTGACCGAAACTTGCAATTCAAAAAGTATCATAGAATCTAATTTTAAGATTATTTTCTGCATGGACTTCCATCATAACCTTCCCTTGTAACATATATAAATGTTCTGAATAGGTTCGTATCCTTTCGAATAGTTGTCGCACCCCGAAAAATACGACCTCACGCGATCCGAAAAGACGGAGCCGCGCGCTGGACAGACTGAAGAGTCGCCACCTAATTCTATTTATTCCCGAAGAGGGAAAAGGAAGATATAGATAAAACCCGGGAAGAGAGGGATGAGGACAAAGGTCTCGCAACCATTGCCTGGGTTCGGAAGTCGGTTATGCAGGGGGAAGGTATTAGCACCCCCTACATCCATCGTACTCGATGGGAACCATCTAATTTGTCACGCGCGAAAGGATGTCTATGCTTAACGAGTTACTTGCTGAGGGGAAATGAGTTGAATCAGCAAGGATTGAGATCCTTGTGCCTAAGTACTCCCGCGTGCAATGGGAAAGTCAAAGCCTTGTAGTTCGGCCTACTACTGTTGATGGTTGTTGATTTTATTACCTTCCTTCGATGAAAGGGTTTAGGAGTTGAATTGCACTAAAGACTATGGGTAGTTTATTCCGTCCAACAAGACGAGCGTCTTGCGTCGAAATAATCGGAGCGAGTAACGAGCGCTCATTATCCTTCTTTCTACCGCTTAAGGCTCGTGGCATACAATTTCTTCTCGTATTATTAATGTGTTTTATTAACCTACGACCGCTTGACGTTGGATCAAGGGTTTGGATCTAATTGAAACATTTTGTTTTTTTGAGGTTTATGGGTGAATGCGAATGGAGGTTTATTTTGTGGTTTGTTAGCGAGGCACAATGCGCTCGGCTCGCAAGGTGAAGTGGATCCTAATAAACGAAACAATAAATGAAAAATAAAGTGCGAGTGTGCAAGTGCAACCGCTTGGCGTTGGACCAAGGGTTCGCGAACGAAATAACGATTGATAAAATGCTGAAAATAAAATGCGTACATAAAATGGGGGAGGGATACATATACGTTACACGGGATTGCGAGAAATAAAGAGTATCGTTGTAGTTTGCCCAAGAGGAAGCGTGTGTGCAGTGTTTTCTGTAACGCCTCAATTTTAATATTTATTTTTATGAAATAAATATAAATAAAGATAATGGAATATTTGGATTATAATTGGAGAGAAATGTTTTAAGAGAATAATAATAATATAATAATGTGTACTATTATAATATTGTTATTATTTAAATAAAAGAAAAGAAAAGAGTTAGTTAGAGATTTAAAGGGCAAAAGTGGAATTGTTTGTTTTATGTAAGTGGGAATAGGGATACAAACCTCATTCATCGTATTTTGACGAAGAAAAGGGGGCTCTGGAGAAAAGGGAAAGGAGAAGAGAAATCAAGGATCGTAAAGCTTCAAGATCAAGGCTTTGCAAAGAATTCTTCAAATTCAAGGTAAGGGGGGAGAAAAGGTTTTATATGGGTGACCTAACATATGAGGGTAATTGGGAGATCCTTGCTCCCTTAGGTTTATGATTGAATTTAATGAAATTATGATATGTTGGTGATTGATTGATGAATTGATGAAATAATATTGAATTGTTGCAGAATATGATCTTATGTTGAGTGGTGATAATATATTTGATATTGTATGTATGGTATTGAGAGATTTGGCATATGAATGTTAGGAAGTTAGAGTGAGTGAGGAAGAGGATTAAACCTCATAATTTCCCTAATTCAATATAGGAAAGTTTAATAATAAAACTAGTTGATGTTATAGGCCTAAATGGATAATAAACATGTGATTTGGTTTGTTTTGAGTGTTAAATTCGATTTAGAATGATTGAAGTTCGTGCAGGTGAGAAAGAAGGAAGAAATTGGGACTTTTGGAAAAATTGGATTTTTGGGGTACAGGTGCCCTGACACGGGCCGTGTCCCATGACACGGGCGGTCGTGTCAGGCTACGGGCAATATATTAAAAAGTGGAATTTCGGGAAGTTGTCTTCAGGAGGCCTGACACGGGCCGTGTCAGGCGACACGGGCGGCCGTGTCAGCCCCCTGTAGGATTGGGATTTTGGGATTTTGGGGGCGTGTCCTCAGGCCACCTGACACGGGCCATGTCAGGGGACATGGGAGGCCGTGTCAGGCCACTATATTTTTGATATTTTATTCGTTTTAAGTCGGATTCGATTTATTCTTTTGGCTTAGACTCATATAAGTGAGCTAAGACATTGAGAGTAATGTTAGTAGCGATTATAGAACCCGACGAATAATAATAATAAGGGTGCGTGTTAGGTGATTGTTGTGGATAATATGACTTTAATAATGTGTCGATTAGAAGTATGGATGATGGAAAGGTCTATTATAAGTTTGGTATAAATTATATGAAGGAATGGGTGATAACCGATGAGGATCGTGTTGATTGGTAACATTATTGATTATGTAATTTTGCTTAGACCCCATGATGTAAGACTTGGTAGCAGTGAGGATCGGAATGATTATGTTGTATTAGAAAATGTGTATAGGAAATGACTGAGAGAGGAATTAATAAGTAGTTCACTGGATATTATAATTAGTAATTAGTGTGTATGAGTATACGTGCTTGTGTTGTTTTGCATGACTCTTAATGGTGAACCATATTAATGGTGTTGACATTGTGTATGAATATTGTTTGACTATCTATATGACCCACGTGATGGGATATGTGTTAGATCATGAGGATCGTGTTGACATGATTGTATTCATGTGTAATTATGTTGATGTGTACTATGTGCTTAGTGCTATTTATATGATGAAATGATATATATGTTTTGATGAGGATCATGAGGATCGTAAAGCATGATGTGTTCATGTATGTTATGATATGGTATGCATTGTTGTGTCTGCATGCGCATACATTTGGTGGAATAATCATGTCGTAGATGTGATTATTCGGGATTCGTTGAGAATTGTGGTTGCAGGGATGATCGTGTCTTGTTGGAGACGTTAACGATGCATTCAGGGTTCTATTTAATGAACCGTTATTGTGAGTCGTACCGCATTTGCATTGTGCATTTGAGTCACACTGCATCATGATAATTGTTTTGTTGTGCATTATGTGTTAATAGGTGTGAATTAATTCTTCATATATGTTATTTGCACCACTATTATATGAAACTATTTCTCACCCCTTTGTTGCGTGTGGTTGCAACTGTGCTTCTTTGGAAGTACAGGTGTTTCAGGTACTTGAGTAAGCTCGGAGTACAAGTCGCTTGGTCGAGTCGTAGGAGTCGCTCTGATACGTAACGGGAATGGGGATAATTATTGATTTAGTGTTTTTGGTTATAATGGTTACGTATCTTATTTTCCTGAAAATTGTAAATTGAGGATATTGATGAATAATGTGGATTTGCGGCTAGTATGCCATTCATTGAAATAAGAAATATTTTCTGCTGAAGTATTAATCAATTATGATTTTGGTTGATTTTTTAAAATGTAGCCACTCACTTATATAATAAACTCTGATTTATCTGAAAACCTCTATTATTTTTGAAAATGGGATAAGTGGGTGTTACATTTTCGAACTGTTCGGAGGCGTTCGGCCTTTTTATTCGAATGCAACTGTTCGGAGGCGTTGTACCTTTTTATTCGGACGCGTCGAAATATAGTTCGTTTGCTTCCTTAGAGTCGATTTAAAATTGAAATCGTTCTATGAGGAGTCGAAACAATTTGTTGGAATGCGATAAATAAATTGAATAAATTGACTAAATAAAATTGCGGAAATAAAATAACAAATATGATATAATAAATTAAATTGATTAAATTGATGAATAGTCGGAATAATACAATAAATAAATCAAACTAAGTTAAATAATCGAAAAAAATGGTAATTAGAAATAAATCTAACTACTTAGGCCTCATATTAATCAAGTTCTACCGATTTAATGAAATCGGGTAGACCACTTGATTTTTTGTCATATCATTGGCCCGGAAGAAAAAACAATGAACTAAAACCTAGTTAAAACTTCTAAGAAAACTAACTTTGTTATATTAAAAATAAAAAAAGTTTGTTAAAAAAAACAAAACAAAAGTTAATTAATAATAATAATAATAGTAAAGTAATAGAAGCTACAAGGCTACAATCTAATATCTAATGAAGATGAATAATAAAAGAAAATAAAACAATAAGAAATTTTCTAATGAAGATAAACAATAAAAGAAAAATAGTAAATCAATAAGAAAACTAAAAACAAACTTCAAAGAGCAAAATCCCAAAAAAACAACGTACCAATCTAACAGCAAAACGGGTCAAAGGCCCAAGTCCTAGAGTATAAACATGAGGTTTTAAATATATGATTCAGAATAAATCATCTTTAGGTCACACAGTAATTAGAATACGGAAAAAAGAGAAAAGAACATGTTAACCTCAAACGCTGATCAAAAGAAAACGGAAGTGGAATACCCACCAACACGCATCAAAATCGCCGGAAGAGAGAACTCCACCGTATCTCACTCGGCTTTCACTCCTCACGGACTGCGTCTCGCTCGTGTTCAACTCGATTCCGATTCACTCTCACATTCACAACGATTTCCCTGCTTGTTTCGGTTTTGGAGTTCGCAATTTCAGGTTGATGCGGATCTTTCTCATTTATATTTCGAAACGGCGGTGGTTTCGCTCCAGATCGGGAAGGTTTGCGTGTAGTGGGTTTGGCTTGTGTTTGGTTCTCAACGGTTTCACGGCGTCGGTTCTCAAGTTTTTTGCGTTTTCGCACTCAATCGCACGGTGGTTTCATGGTTTTGGATCGGAGTTCTCACTCATTCACAATGGTTTTGTGATTTACGGTGGCTGTCAAAAGGGGGTGATGGCGTTAGACGGAGGTTTCAGGTATTTTCGGTTTTGGTTGTTTTGTAATTTGGTTTGATGAAGGTGGATTGTGGTTTCTTTTGGATGAATATTTTCTGCTATTTTTCTTTGCTACTAGGGTTTCTCCCTTGGGCCCCTGCTACCAATGATTGAAGGATAATTATATAGTGGAAATTTAGGATACCTGATACATGTGAAATTCTGAAACTCGCGTGAGGAATGAATTTTGTGTGATGAATCCGTTACTAATTTCACGGGATTTTTGATGTACGAAAACTTTCATTTTGTCTTTTCTGCCTTAGACTTGCGGTCCCCAACATGATTTTCCTTGATTTTTATTGACTGCTTTTACTGCTATGACTGCTTTTTACTGCTTGGTCTTGTTTTCCCTACTGAGGCTTGGTTGTTTACCGTGAAGATAAATTTCTCCTGCTGCTAACTTCCACTTCTTTCTAATGTTCATTCTTTTTCTTCCTTTTCATGTACACGGTAACAATGGGTGGAAGAGTAAGGCTGGTGCAGAGGAGCAAGACAAATTCCCACAAACTTTGAATTCATTCAACTCTTTTTTTTTGAATTCCACCTGTGGCACTAATTTTGACAATCTTCTTGTGCGTATTCGCTTGGCTTGAAACAAGATTTTGGCATGAAGGTTAACTGTTTTGATGAATCTTTGTAAGCCTTGTTTCTGTATTGCCCTGAAAACATGGTTGCACTATTGCTTGATGTTACTCCTTGTTATTTGACATGTTGAGGTATTTGTAGAACCTAGTTTGCTGCATATGGTAAGAAATTGATTTTTTCTTCGGCTGTGATTTGTTTTAATAGGGTGTTGAACCATTTGTCTGAGATATTTTTTTTAGCCATCTGTTATGCTTTCTTATGCAGGCCTTCATGAAGATAATTTAGCATGAACTTGGGCTCATGATAATGACCTAAGAACTAGCATGGAAGAGGCAAGTCAAACATGGAGCCTTGGATTTTGACATTTCGGCAGGAGCATATTTCTTGGAACAAGGACTTGTATTTTTTTTTCTTGTATTAAGCTTAGAGAATGAAATTTGATCTTAGGACTCTTGCAGAATTTTGTGTCAATAATCTTATAACATCACGTGGTTCCTTTGTGATTCTCCTTGTAATTTGGTGGACTGAAATAATGGAATCTTGACATCCTTGTATTTTTTAACTCAATTGAATTTTAATTTGAACTTTTTATCCTTGAATTCATACGTTTGGATCTTGAAAGACGTCTTGATTATTTCACTTTCCAAAATGGTTTGCACAAGTAGGCTTTTAGTGACCTTGCTCCATGGATTGGAAATGAATAAGCGAATGGCTGAAACTATTCTTGAAACCAAGCTTATAATTTGTTTTGAGAAATGATTCGAAGTATAAACTCTAAAAATGGCTTTGAATGAACTTGCATCTTAAAAGACATGCCTTAAGCTTTAAACAATTTAACCACTTAGTCATGATTCAATACAACTTAAGGATTCTTGTAACAATTTCCAACTTATGCCTTGATATGATTTCCCCACATGCTTTGGATTTGAGTACGCACTTGATCACAAATTGGTTACTTTGAGTTTCCTTGAAACCTTATTTGTATATGCCCAAAAATCACCCATTCCACTTTGACTCAATTCAAATTTGGATTTAAACAAATTCCAACAAGACGATGTGATATTAGAATCAAGCCTGGTTAATCTTGACAATGATAATGCCTCAGTTTTTTTATTTTAAAAATCATGCCTTGAATCAAAACAATTCCACAAACCACTTTTAAACCAAATTTCCATCTTCTTTGAAATGAACACATTATGGCCTTAAAACTCTTGAGAAATGACATCAATCTTGATGACTAATGGCCAACTTGCATTACTTGGGTCTATCCATTTAGCAAGACAAATGAAACAGCGACCACACATTTTTTGAATTTTGAATAATGGTTAGTAACACAATAATAAAAATATAAATGAAGGTAAAATTACATGGGTAGGACAAATTTAGGGTATGACAATAGTCTTTGATTTAATTTGATTTTTAGACCGAAAATAGTATAAACTAGTGTATAATATATTATGATTTTTGACCGAAACTTGCATTTTTATAAGTTTCATAGAATCTAATTTTCTGATGATTTTTGGATGGACTTCCATCATAACCTTCCCATGTAACATATATATATGTTTTGTAAAGTTTCGTATCATTTCGAATAGTCCTTGATTTAATTTGAATTTTGACCGAAACTATTATAAACTAGTGTATAATATAATATAATTTTTTTTAACCAAAACTTACATTTCAAATCGTTTCATAGAATCTAATTCTCAGATGATATTTTTGCATGGACTTCCATCATAACCTTACCACGTAACATATATAAATGTTCTGGAAAGTTTCATAGCATTTCAAATAGTACATGATTTAAATTGATTATCTGATCAAAACTAGTGTATAATATATTATGATTTTTTGACCGAAACTTGCATTTCGAAAAGATTCATAAAATCTAATTTTCAGATGATTTTTTGCACGTACTTCCATCATAACCTTCCCTTATAACATATATAAATGTTCCAATAAGTTTCGTATCATTTCGATTGGTCCTTGATTTAATTTGAATTTTTTGACCGAAACTAGTATAAACTAGTGTATAATATATTATGATTTTTGACCGAAACTTGCATTTCGAAAAGTTTCATAGTATCTAATTTTCAGATGTTTATTTTGCATTGATTTCCATCATAACCTTCCCTCCTAACATAAATAAATGATCTGAAAAGTTTCGTATCGTTTCGAATAGTCCCCGATTTAATTTGATTTTTTGACCGAAACTAGTGCATAATATATTATGAATTTTTTACCGAAACATGCATTCCAAAACGTTTCATAGAATTAAATTCACAGATAATTTTTTTGCATGGAGTTCCATCATAACCTTCCCTCGTAACATATAGAAAGGATCTAAAAAATTTCTTATCATATCGAACTGTTCTCGATTTAATTTGATTTTATGATTGAACCTAGTGTATAATATATGAAACTTTTCTGATCCTTTGTTTATGGTATGAGGGAAGGTTATGATGGAAGTCCAATCAAAAAACTATCTCAAAATCAGATTTTATGAAACTTTTTGAAATGCTAGTTTAGGTCAAAAAATTGTAGTATATTATACACAATTATATATTAGTTTCGGTCAAAATATCAAATTAAATCGAGGATTGTTCAAATGCTACGAAACTTTTCAGATCCTTTCTATATGTTACTAGGGAATATTATGATGGAAGTCCAAGCAAAAAATTATCTCAAAATTAGATTCTATGAAACTTTTTGAAATACTAGTTTCGATCAAAAATCGTAGTATATTATACACAATTTTATACTAGTTTCGGTCAAAAAATCAAATTAAATCGAGGATTGTTCTAAATGCTACGAAATTTTTAAATTCCTTTCTATAGGTTACTAGGGAAGGTTATGATTGAAGTCCAATCAAAAAATTATCTCAAAATCAGATTCTATGAAACTTTTTAAAATACTAGGTTCGGTCAAAAATCGTAGTATATTATACACAATTTATACTAGTTTCTATCAAAAAATCAAATTAAATCGAGAATTGTTCAAAATGCTACGAAACATTACAGATCCTTTCATTATGGTACGAGGGAAGTTTATGATGGAAGTCCAATAAAAAAATTATCTCAAAATCAGATTCTATGAAACTTTTTGAAATGCTAGTTTAAGTCAAAATAACGTAGTATATTATACACAATTTTATACTAGTTTCGGTCAAAAAATCAAATTAAATCGAGGATTGTTCTAAATGCTACGAAACTTTTCAGATCCTTTCTATATGTTACTAGGGAAGATTATTATGGAAGTCCATGCAAAAAATTATCTCAAAATTAGATTCTATGAAACTTTTTGAAATACTAGTTTTAGTCAAAAAGCGTAGTATATTATACACAATTTTATACTAGTTTCGGTCAAAAATAAAATTAAATCGAAGATTTTTCTAAATGCTAAGAAACTTTTCAGATACTTTCTATATGTTACTATGGAAGGTTATGATGGAAATCCATGCAAAATATAATCTCAAAATTACATTCTATGAAACTTTTTGAAATACTAGTTTTAGTCAAAAATCTTAGTATATTATACTCAATTTATACTAGTTTCGGTGAAAAAATCAAATTAAATCGAGGATTGTTCAAAATGCTACGAAACTTTCCAGATCCTTTGTTTATGGTACGAGGGAACGTTATGATGGAAGTCCAATAAAAAACTATCTCAAAATCAGATTTATGAAACTTTTTGAAATGCTAGTTTAGGTCAAAAAATCGTAGTATATTATACACAATTATATACTAGTTTCGGTAAAAAAATCAAATTAAATCGAGGATTGTTTAAATGTTACGAATTTTTTTCCAGATCCTTTCTATATGTTACTAGGGAATATTATGATAGAAGTCCATGCAAAAGGTTATCTCAAAATTAAATTCTATGAAACTTTTTAAAATACTAATTCGGTCAATAATTGTAGTATATTATACACAATTTTATACTAGTTTCGGTCAAAAAATCAAATTAAATCGAGGATTGTTCTAAATGCTACGAAACTTTTCAGATCCGTTCTATAGGTTACTAGGGAAGGTTATGATGGAAGTCCAATCAAAAAATTATCTCAAAATCAGATTCTATGAAACTTTTTAAAATACTAGTTTCGGTCAAAAATCGTAGTATATACACAATTTATACTAGTTTCTATCAAAAAATCAAATTAAATCAAAAATTGTTCAAAAAACTACGAAACTTTCCAGATCCTTTCTTTATGGTATGAGGGAAGATTATGATGGAAATCCAATCAAAAGATTATCTCAAAATCATATTCTATGAAACTTTTTGAAATGCTAGTTTAGGTCAAAAAAACGTAGTATATTATACACAATTTTATACTAGTTTCGGTCAAAAAATCAAATTAGATCGAGGATTGTTCTAAATGCTACGAAACTTTTCAGATCCTTTCTATATGTTACTAGGGAAGATTATTATGGAAGCCCATGCAAAAAATTATCTCAAAATTAGATCCTATGAAAATTTTGGAATTACTAGTTTCGGTAAAAAATCGAAGTATATTATACACAATTTTATACTAGTTTCGGTCAAAAATAAAATTAAATCGAGGATATTTCTGAATGCTAAGAAAATTTTCAAATACTTTCTTTATGTTACTATGGAAGGTTATGATGGAAATCCATGCAAAAAATTATCTCAAAATTACATTCTATGAAACTTTTTTAAATACTAGTTTCGGTCAAAAATCGTAGTATATTATACTCAATTTATACTAGTTTTGGTGAAAAAATCAAATTAAATCGAGGATTGTTCAAATTGCTATGAAATTTTTCAAATCCTTTGTTTATGGTATGAGGGAAGGTTATGATAGAAGTCCAATAAAAAAACTATCTCAAACTCAGATTTTATGAAACTTTTTGCAATGCTAGTTTAGGTCAAACAATCGTAGTATATTATACATAATTATATATTAGTTTCAGTCAAAATATCAAATTAAATTGAGGATTGTTCAAAAGCTACGAAACTTTTCAGATCCTTTCTATATATTACTAGGGAATATTATGATGGAAGTCCATGCAAAAAATTATCTCAAAATTAGATTCTATGAAACTTTTTGAAATACTAGTTTCGGTTAAAAATCGTAGTATATTATACATAATTTTATAATAGTTTCGGTCAAAAAATCAAATTAAATCGATGATTGTTCTAAATGCTACAAAACTTATAAATTCCTTTCTATAGGTTATTAGGGAAGGTTATGATGGAAGTCCAATCAAAAAATTATCTCAAAATCAGTTTCTATGAAACTTTTTGAAATACTAGTTTCGGTCAAAAATCTTAGTATATTATACACAATTTATACTAGTTTCTGTCAAAAAATCAAATTAAATCGAGAATTGTTCAAAAGGCTACAAAACTTTCCAGACCCTTTCTTTATGGTACGAGGGAAGGTTATGATGGAAGTCCAATCAAATAATTATCTCAAAATCAGATTCTATGAAATTTTTTGAAATGCTAGTTTAAGTAAAAAAAACATAGTATATTATACACAATTTTATACTAGTTTCGGTCAAAAAATTAAATTAAATCGAGGATTGTTCTAAATGCTACGAAACTTTTCACATCCTTTCTATATGTTACTAGGGAAGATTATTATGGAAGTCCACTCAAATAGTAATCTCAAAAGTAGATTCTATAAAACTTTTTCAATTACTAGTTTCGGTCAAAAATCGTAGTAAATTATACACATACTAGTTTCGGTCAAAAATAAAATTAAATCGAGTATTGTTCTAAATGCTAAACAACTTTTCAGATTCTTTCTTTATGTTACTATGGAAGGTTATGATGGAAATCCATGCAAAAGATTATCTAAAAATTACATTCTATGAAACTTTTTTAAATACTAGTTTTGGCCAAAAATCGTAGTATATTACACTCAATTTATACTAGTTTCGGTGAAAAAATCAAATTAAATCGAGGATTGTTCGAAATGCTATGAAACTTTTCTGATCCTTTGTTTATGGTATGAGGGAAGGTTATGATGGAAGTCCAATCAAAAAACTATCTCAAAATCATATTTTATGAAACTTTTTGAAATGCTAGTTTAGGTCAAAAAATTGTAGTATATTATACAAAATTATATATTAGTTTCGGTCAAAATATCAAATTAAATCGAGGATTGTTCAAATGCTACGAAACTTTTCATATCCTTTCTATATGTTACTAGGGAATATTATGATGGAAGTCCAAGCAAAAAATTATCTCAAAATTAGATTCTATGAAACTTTTTGAAATACTAGTTTCGATAAAAAATCGTAGTATATTATACACCATTTTATACTAGTTTCGGTCAAAAAATCAAATTAAATCGAGGATTGTTCTAAATGCTACGAAACTTTTAAATTCCTTTCTATAGGTTACTAGGGAAGGTTATGATTGAAGTCCAATCAAAAAATTATCTCAAAATCAGATTCTATGAAACTTTTTAAAATACTAGGTTCGGTCAAAAATCGTAGTATATTATACACAATTTATACTAGTTTCTATCAAAAAATCAAATTAAATCGAGAATTGTTCAAAATGCTACGAAACATTACAGATCCTTTCATTATGGTACGAGGGAAGTTTATGATGGAAGTCCAATAAAAAAATTATCTCAAAATCAGATTCTATGAAACTTTTTGAAATGCTAGTTTAAGTCAAAATAACGTAGTATATTATACACAATTTTATACTAGTTTCGGTCAAAAAATCAAATTAAATCGAGGATTGTTCTAAATGCTACGAAACTTTTCAGATCCTTTCTATATGTTACTAGGGAAGATTATTATGGAAGTCCATGCAAAAAATTATCTCAAAATTAGATTCTATGAAACTTTTTGAATTACTAGTTTCGGTCAAAAAGCGTAGTATATTATACACAATTTTATACTAGTTTCGGTCAAAAATAAAATTAAATCGAAGATTTTTCTAAATGCTAAGAAACTTTTCAGATACTTTCTATATGTTACTATGGAAGGTTATGATGGAAATCCATGCAAAAAATAATCTCAAAATTACATTCTATGAAACTTTTTGAAATACTAGTTTCAGTCAAAAATCTTAGTATATTATACTCAATTTATACTAGTTTCGGTGAAAAAATCAAATTAAATCGAGGATTGTTCAAAATGCTACGAAACTTTTTAGATCCTTTGTTAATGGTTCGAGGGAACGTTATGATGGAAGTCCAATAAAAAACTATCTCAAAATCAGATTTTATGAAACTTTTTGAAATGCGAGTTTAGGTCAAAAAATCGTAGTATATTATACACAATTATATACTAGTTTCGGTAAAAAAATCAAATTAAATCGAGGATTGTTCAAATGTTACGAAACTTTTTACAGATCCTTTCTATATGTTACTAGGGAATATAATGATAGAAGTCCATGCAAAAGGTTATCTCAAAATTAGATTCTATGAAACTTTTTAAAATACTAATTCGGTCAATAATCGTAGTATATTATACACAATTTTATACTAGTTTCGGTTAAAAAATCAAATTAAATCGAGGATTATTCTAAATGCTACGAAACTTTTCAGATCCTTTTTATAGGTTACTAGGGAAGGTTATGATGGAAGTCCAATCAAAAAATTATCTCAAAATCAGATTCTATGAAAGTTTTTGAAATACTAGTTTCGGTCAAAAATCGTAGTATATTATACACAATTTATACTAGTTTCTATCAAAAAATCAAATTAAATCGAGAATTGTTCAAAAAACTACGAAACTTTCCAAATCCTTTCTTTATGGTACGAGGGAAGATTAAGATGGAAATCCAATCAAAAAATTATCTCAAATTCAGATTCTATAAAACTTTTTGAAATGCTAGTTTAGGTCAAAAAAACGTATTATATTATACACAATTTTATACTAGTTTCGGTCAAAAAATCAAATTAGATCGAGAATTGTTCTAAATGCTACGAAACATTTCAGATCCTTTCTATATGTTACTAGGGAAGATTATTATGGAAGCCCATGCAAAAAATTATCTCAAAATTAGATCCTATGAAAATTTTGGAATTACTAGTTTCGGTAAAAAATCGAAGTATATTATACACAATTTTATACTAGTTTCGGTCAAAAATAAATTTAAATGGAGGATTTTTCTAAATGCTAAGAAAATTTTAAGATACTTTCTTTATGTTACTATGGAAGGTTATGATGGAAATCCATGCAAAATATTATCTCAAAATTACATTCTATGAAACATTTTTAAATACTAGTTTCGGTCAAAAATCGTAGTATATTATACTCAATTTATACTAGTTTCGGTGAAAAAATCAAATTAAATCGAGGATTGTTCAAAATGCTATGAAATTTTTCAAATCCTTTGTTTATGGTATGATGGAAGGTTATGATGGAAGTCCAATAAAAAAACTATCTCAAAATCATATTTTATGAAACTTTTAGCAATGCTAGTTTAGGTCAAACAATCGTAGTATATTATACACAATTATATATTAGTTTCAGTCAAAATATACAATTAAATCGAGGATTTTTCAAAAGCTACGAAACTTTTCAGATCCTTTCTATATATTACTAGGGAATATTATGATGGAAGTCCATGCAAAAAATTATCTCAAAATTTGATTCTATGAAACTTTTTGAAATGCTAGTTTAAGTCAAAATAACGTAGTATATTATACACAATATTATACTAGTTTCGGTCAAAAAATCAAATTAAATCGATGATTGTTCTAAATGCTACAAAATTTATAAATTCCTTTCTATAGGTTATTAGGGAAGGTTATGATTGAAGTCCAATATAAAAATTATCTCAAAATCAGATTCTATGAAACTTTTTGAAATACTAGTTTCGGTCAAAAATCGTAGTATATTATACACAATTTATACTAGTTTCTATCAAAAAATCAAATTAAATTGAGAATTGTTCAAAAGGCTACAAAACTTTCCAGACCCTTTCTTTATGGTACAAGGGAAGGTTATGATGGAAGTCCAATCAAATAATTATCTCAAAATCAGATTCTATGAAATTTTTTGAAATGCTAGTTTAAGTCAAAATAACGTAGTATATTATACACAATTTTATACTAGTTTCGGTCAAAAAATTAAATTAAATCGAGGATTGTTCTAAATGCTACGAAACTTTTCACATCCTTTCTATATGTTACTAGGGAAGATTATTATGGAAGTCCACTCAAAAAGTTATCTCAAAATTAGATTCTATAAAACTTTTTGAATTACTAGTTTCGGTCAAAAATCGTAGTATATTATACACATACTAGTTTCGGTCAAAAATTAAATTAAATCGAGGATTGTTCCAAATGCTAAACAACTTTTCAGATTCTTTCTTTATGTTACTATGGAAGGTTATGATGGAAATCCATTTAAAAAATTATCTAAAAATTAAATTCTATGAAACTTTTTAAAATACTAGTTTCGGCCAAAAATCGTAGTATATTATACTCAATTTATACTAGTTTCGGTGAAAAAATCAAATTAAATCGAGGATTGTTCGAAATGCTATGAAACTTTTCAGATCCTTTGTTTATGGTATGAGGGAAGGTTATGATGGAAGTCCAATCAAAAAACTATCTCAAAATCAGATTTTATGAAACTTTTTGAAATGCTAGTTTAGGTTAAAAAATTATAATATATTATACTCAATTATATATTAGTTTCAGTTAAAATATCAAATTAAATCGAGGATTGTTCAAATGCTACGAAACTTTTCAGATCCTTTCTATATGTTACTAGGGAATATTATGATGGAAGTCCAAGCAAAAAATTATCTCAAAATTAGATTCTATGAAACTTTTTGAAATACTAGTTTCAATCAAAAATCGTAGTATATTATACACAATTTTATACTAGTTTCGGTTAAAAAATCAAATTAAATCGAGGATTGTTCTAAATGCTACAAAACTTTTAAATTCCTTTCTATAGGTTACTAGGGAAGGTTATGATTGAAGTCCAATCAAAAAATTATTTCAAAATCAGATTCTATGAAACTTTTTGAAATACTAGGTTCGGTCAAAAATCGTAGTATATTATACACAATTTATACTAGTTTCTGTCATAAAATCAAATTAAATCGAGAATTGTTGAAAATGCTACCAAACTTTCCAGATACTTTCTTTATGGTACGAGGGAAGGTTATGATGGAAGTCCAATAAAAAATTATCTCAAAATCAGATTCTATGAAACTTTTTGAAATGCTAGTTTAGGTAAAAAAAACGTAGTATATTATACACAATTTTATACTAGTTTCGGTCAAAAAATCAAATTAAATAGAGGATTGTTCTAAATGCTACGAAACTTTTCATATCCTTTCTTTATGTTACTAGGGAAGATTATTATGGAAGTCCATGCAAAATATTATCTCAAAATTAGATTCTATGAAACTTTTTGAATTACTAGTTTCGGTCAAAAATCGTAGTATATTATACACAATTTTATACTAGTTTCGGTCAAAAATAAAATTAAATCGAATATTTTTCTAAATGCTAAGAAACTTTTCAGATACTTTCTATATGTTACTATGGAAGGTTATGATGGAAATCCATGCAAAAAATTATCTCAAAATTACATTCTTTGAAACTTTTTGAAATACTAGTTTCGGTAAAAAATCTTAGTATATTATACTCAATTTATACTAGTTTCGGTGAAAAAATCAAATTAAATCGAGGATTGTTCAAAATGCTACGAAACTTTTCAGATCTTTTGTTTATGGTATGAGGGAAGTCCAATAAAAAACTATCTCAAAATCAGATTTTATGAAACTTTTTGAAATGCTAGTTTAGGTCAAAAAATCGTAGTATATTATACATAATTATATACTAGTTTCGGTTAAAAAATTAAATTAAATTGAGGATTGATCAAATGCTACGAATTTTTTTTCCAGATCCTTTCTATATGTTACTAGGGAATATTATGATAGAAGTCCATGCAAAAAGTTATCTCAAAATTAGATTCTATGAAACTTTTTAAAATACTAATTCGGTCAATAATCGTAGTATATTATACACAATTTTATACTAGTTTCGGTCAAAAAATCCAATTAAATCGAGGATTGTTCTAAATGCTACGAAAATTTGCAGATCCTTCCTATAGGTTACTAGGGAAGGTTATGATGGAAGTCCAATCAAAAAATTATCTCAAAATCAGATTCTATGAAACATTTTGAAATACTAGATTCGGCCAAAAATCGTAGTATATTATACACAATTTATACTAGTTTCTGTCAAAAAATCAAATTAAAATGAGAATTGTTCAAAAAGCTACGAATCTTTCCAGATCCTTTCTTTATGGTACGAGGTAAGGTTATGATGGAAATCCAATCAAAAAATTATCTCAAAATCAGATTCTATGAAACTTTTTGAAATGCTAGTTTAGGTCAAAAAAACGTAGTATATTATACACAATTTTATACTAGTTTCGGTCAAAAAATCAAATTCAATCGAGGATTGTTCTAAATGCTACGAAACTTTTCATATCCTTTCTATATGTTACTAGGGAAGATTATTATGGAAGCCCATGCAAAAAACTATCTCAAAATTAGATTCTATGAAACTTTTGGAATTACTAGTTTCGGTAAAAAATCGAAGTATATTATACACAATTTTATACTAGTTTCGGTTAAAAATAAAATTAAATCGAGGATTTTTCTAAATGCTAAGAAAATTTTCAGATACTTTCTTTATGTTACTATGGAAGGATATGATGGAAATCCATGCAAAAAATTATCTCAAAATTACATGAAACTTTTTTAAATACTAGTTTCGGTCAAAAATCTTTTTTAAATACTCAATTTATACTAGTCTCGGTGAAAAAATAAAATTAAATCATGGATTGTTCGAAATGCTATGAAACTTTTCAGATCCTTTGTTTATGGTATGAGGGAAGGTTATGATGGAAGTCCAATCAAAAAACTATCTCAAAATCATATTTTATGAAACTTTTTGAAATGCTAGTTTAGGTCAAAAAATCGTAGTATATTATACACAATTATATATTAGTTTCAGTCAAAATATCAAATTAAATCGAGGATTGTTCAAAAACTACGAAACTATTTAGACCCTTTCTATATATTACTAGGGAATATTACGATGGAAGTCCTTGCAAAAAATTATCTCAAAATCAGATTTTATGAAACTTTTTGAAATACTAGTTTCGGTTTAAAATCGTAGTATATTATACATAATTTTATAATAGTTTCGGTCAAAAAATCAAATTAAATCGATGATTGTACTAAATGCTACAAAACTTATAAATTCCTTTCTATATGTTACTAGGGAAGGTTATGATGGAATTCCTTGCAAAAAATTATCTCAAAATCAGATTTTATGAAACTTTTTGAAATACTAGTTTCGGTCAAAAATCGTAGTATATTATACACAATTTATACTAGTTTCTGTCAAAAAATCAAATTAAATCGAGAATTGTTCAAAAAGCTACGAAATTTTCCAGATCCTTCATTTATGGTAAGAGGGAAGGTTATGATGGAAATCCAATCAAAAAATTATCTCAAAATCAGATTCTATGAAACTTTTTGAAATGCTAGTTTAGGTCAAAAAAACGTAGTATGTTATACACAATTTTATACTTGTTTCGGTCAAAAAATCAAATTAAATCGAGGATTGTTCTAAATGCTACGAAACTTTTCAGATCCTTTCTATATGTTACTAGGGAAGATTATTATGGAAGTCCACGCAAAAAGTAATCTCAAAATTAGATTCTATAAAACTTTTTGAATCACTATCTTCGGTCAAAAATCGTAGTATATTATACACATACTAGTTTCGGTCAAAAATAAAATTAAATCTAGGATTGTTCTAAATGCTAAACAACTATTTAGATACTTTGTTTATGTTACTATGGAAGGTTATGATTTAAATCCATGCAAAAAATTATCTCAAAATTACATTCTATGAAACTTTTTTAAATACTAGTTTCGGCCAAAAATCGTATTCTATTATACTCAATTTATACTAATTTCGGTGAAAAATCAAATTAAATCGAGGATTGTTCGAAATGCTACGAAACTCTTCAGATCCTTTGTTTATGGTATGAGGGAAGGTTATGATGGAAGTCCAATCAAAAAACTATCTCAAAATCAGATTTTATGAAACTTTTTGAAATGCTAGTTTAGGTCAAAACATCGTAGTATATTATACACAATTATATATTAGTTTCGGTCAAAATATCAAATAAATCAAGGATTGTTCAAATGCTACGAAACTTTTCAGATCCTTTCTATATGTTACTAGGGAATATTATGATGGAAGTCCAAGCAAAAATTATCTCAAAATTAGATTCTATGAAACTTTTTGAAATACTAGTTTCGGTCAAAATTCGTAGTATATTATACAAAATTTTATACTAGTTTTGGTCAAAAAATCAAATTAAATCGAGGATTGTTCTAAATGCTACGATACTTTTAAATTCCTTCGTTTATGGTACGATGGAAGGTTATGATAGAAGTCCAATAAAAAACTATCTCAAAATCAGATTTTATGAAACTTTTTGAAATGCTAGTTTAGGTCAAAAAATCGTAGTATATTATACACAATTATATACTAGTTTCGGTAAAAAAATAAAATTAAATCGAAGATTATTCAAATGCTACGAATTTTTTTCCAGATCCTTTCTATATGTTACTAGGGAATATTATGATGGAAGTCCATGCAAAAAGTTATCACAAAATTAGATTCTATGAAACTTTTTAAAATTCTAATTCGGTCAATAATTGTAGTATATTATACACAATTTTATACTAGTTTCGGTCAAAAAATCAAATTAAATCGAGGTTTGTTCTAAATGCTACGAAACTTTTCAGATCCTTTCTATAGGTTACTAGGGAAGGTTATGATGGAAGTCCAATAAAAAAATTATCTCAAAATCAGATTCTACTAAACTTTTTGAAATACTAGTTTCAGTCAAAAATCGTAGTATATTATACACAATTTATACTAGTTTCTGTCAAAAAATCAAATTAAATCGAGAATTGTTCAAAATGCTATGAAACTTTCCAGACCCTTTCTTTATGGTACGAGGGAAGGTTATGATGGAAGTCCAATCAAAAAATTATCTTAAAATCAGATTCTATGAAACATTTTGAAATGCTAGTTTAAGTCAAAAAAACGTAGTATATTATACACAATTTTATACTAGTTTCGGTATTAAAATCAAATTAAATCGAGGATTGTTCTAAATGCTACGAAACTTTTCATATCCTTTCTATATGTTACTAGGGAAGATTATTATGGAAGCCCATGCAAAAAACTATCTCAAAATTAGATTCTATGAAACTTTTGGAATTACTAGTTTCGGTAAAAAATCGAAGTATATTATACACAATTTTATACTAGTTTCGGTTAAAAATAAAATTAAATCGAGGATTTTTCTAAATGCTAAGAAAATTTTCAGATACTTTCTTTATGTTACTATGGAAGGATATGATGGAAATCCATGCAAAAAATTATCTCAAAATTACATGAAACTTTTTTAAATACTAGTTTCGGTCAAAAATCTTTTTTAAATACTCAATTTATACTAGTCTCGGTGAAAAAATAAAATTAAATCAAGGATTGTTCGAAATGCTATGAAACTTTTCAGATCCTTTGTTTATGGAATGAGGGAAGGTTATGATGGAAGTCCAATCAAAAAACTATCTCAAAATCATATTTTATGAAACTTTTTGAAATGCTAGTTTAGGTCAAAAAATCGTAGTATATTATACACAATTATATATTAGTTTCAGTCAAAATATCAAATTAAATCGAGGATTGTTCAAAAACTACGAAACTATTTAGACCCTTTCTATATATTACTAGGGAATATTACGATGGAAGTCCTTGCAAAAAATTATCTCAAAATCAGATTTTATGAAACTTTTTGAAATACTAGTTTCGGTTAAAAATCGTAGTATATTATACATAATTTTATAATAGTTTCGGTCAAAAAATAAAATTAAATCGATGATTGTACTAAATGCTACAAAACTTATAAATTCCTTTCTATATGTTACTAGGGAAGGTTATGATGGAATTCCAATAAAAACATTATCTCCAAATCAGATACTATGAAACTTTTTGAAATACTAGTTTCGGTCAAAAATCGTAGTATATTATACACAATTTATACTAGTTTCTGTCAAAAAATCAAATTAAATCGAGAATTGTTCAAAAAGCTACGAAATTTTCCAGATCCTTCATTTATGGTAAGAGGGAAGGTTATGATGGAAATCCAATAAAAAAATTATCTCAAAATCAGATTCTATGAAACTTTTTGAAATGCTAGTTTAGGTCAAAAAAACGTAGTATGTTATACACAATTTTATACTAGTTTCGGTCAAAAAATCAAATTAAATCGAGGATTGTTCTAAATGCTACGAAACTTTTCAGATCCTTTCTATATGTTACTAGGGAAGATTATTATGGAAGTCCACGCAAAAAGTAATCTCAAAATTAGATTCTATAAAACTTTTTGAATCACTATCTTCGGTCAAAAATCGTAGTATATTATACACATACTAGTTTCGGTCAAAAATTAAATTAAATCTAGGATTGTTCTAAATGCTAAACAACTATTCAGATACTTTGTTTATGTTACTATGGAATGTTATGATTTAAATCCATGCAAAAAATTATCTCAAAATTACATTCTATGAAACTTTTTTAAATACTAGTTTCGGCCAAAAATCGTAGTATATTATACTCAATTTATACTAATTTTGGTGACAAAATCAAATTAAATCGAGGATTGTTCGAAATGCTACGAAACTTTTCAGATCCTTTGTTTATGGTATGAGGGAAGGTTATGATGGAAGTCCAATCAAAAAACTATCTCAAAATCAGATTTTATGAAACTTTTTGAAATGCTAGTTTAGGTCAAAAAATCGTAGTATATTATACACAATTATATATTAGTTTCGGTCAAAATATCAAATTAAATCGAGGATTGTTCAAATGCTACGAAACTTTTCAGATCCTTTCTATATGTTACTAGGGAATATTATGATGGAAGTCCAAGCAAAAATTATCTCAAAATTAGATTCTATGAAACTTTTTGAAATACTAGTTTCTGTCAAAATTCGTAGTATATTATACACAATTTTATACTAGTTTCGGTCAAAAAATCAAATTAAATCGAGGATTGTTCTAAATGCTACGATACTTTTAAATTCCTTCGTTTATGGTACGATGGAAGGTTATGATAGAAGTCTATTAAAAAACTATCTCAAAATCAGACTTTATGAAACTTTTTGAAATGCTAGTTTAGGTCAAAAAATCGTAGTATATTATACACAATTATATACTAGTTTCGGTAAAAAAAAAAAATTAAATCGAAGATTATTCAAATGCTACGAATTTTTTTCCAGATCCTTTCTATATGTTACTAGGGAATATTATGATGGAAGTCCATGCAAAAAGTTATCACAAAATTAGATTCTATGAAACTTTTTAAAATTCTAATTCGGTCAATAATTGTAGTATATTATACACAATTTTATACTAGTTTCGGTCAAAAAATCAAATTAAATCGAGGATTGTTCAAAATGCTACGAAACTTTTCAGATCCTTTCTATAGGTTACTAGGGAAGGTTATGATGGAAGTCCAATCAAAAAATTATCTCAAAATCAGATTCTACTAAACTTTTTGAAATACTAGTTTCGGTCAAAAATCGTAGTATATTATACACAATTTATACTAGTTTCTGTAAAAAAATCAAATTAAATCGAGAATTGTTCAAAATGCTATGAAACTTTCCAGACCCTTTCTTTATGGTACGAGGGAAGGTTATGATGGAAGTCCAATCAAAAAATTATCTTAAAATCAGATTCTATGAAACATTTTGAAATGCAGGTTTCGGTTAAAAAAACATAGTATATTATACACAATTTTATACTAGTTTCGGTATTAAAATCAAATTAAATCGAGGATTGTTCTAAATGCTACAAAACTTTTCATATCCTTTCTATATGTTACTAGGGAAGATTATTATGGAAGCCCATGCAAAAAACTATCTCAAAATTAGATTCTATGAAACTTTTGGAATTACTAGTTTCGGTAAAAAATCGAAGTATATTATACACAATTTTATACTAGTTTCGGTCAAAAAATAAAATTAAATCGAGGATTTTTCTAAATGCTAAGAAAATTTTCAGATACTTTCTATATATTACTATGGAAGGATATGATGGAAATCCACGCAAAAAGTAATCTCAAAATTAGATTCTATAAAACTTTTTGAATCACTATCTTCGGTCAAAAATCGTAGTATATTATACACATACTAGTTTCGGTCAAAAAGAAAATTAAATCTAGGATTGTTCTAAATGCTAAACAACTATTCAGATACTTTCTTTATGTTACTATGGAAGGTTATGATTTAAATCCATGCAAAAAATTATCTCAAAATTACATTCTATGAAACTTTTTTAAATACTAGTTTCGGCCAAAAATCGTAGTATATTATAATCAATTTATACTAATTTCGGTGACAAAATCAAATTAAATCGAGGATTGTTCGAAATGCTACGAAACTTTTCAGATCCTTTGTTTATGGTATGAGGGAAGGTTATGATGGAAGTCCAATCAAAAAACTATACCAAAATCAGATTTTATGAAACTTTTTGAAATGCTAGTTTAGGTCAAAAAATCGTAGTATATTATACACAATTATATATTAGTTTCGGTCAAAATATCAAATTAAATCGAGGATTGTTCAAATGCTACGAAACATTTCAGATCTTTTCTATATGTTACTAGGGAATATTATGATGGAAGTCCAAGCAAAAATTATCTCAAAATTAGATTCTATGAAACTTTTTGAAATACTAGTTTCTGTCAAAATTCGTAGTATATTATACACAATTTTATACTAGTTTCGGTCAAAAAATCAAATTAAATCGAGGATTGTTCTAAATGCTACGATACTTTTAAATTCCTTCGTTTATGGTACGATGGAAGGTTATGATAGAAGTCTAATAAAAAACTATCTTAAAATCAGACTTTATGAAACTTTTTGAAATGCTAGGTTAGGTCAAAAAATCGTAGTATATTATACACAATTATATACTAGTTTCGGTAAAAAAATAAAATTAAATCGAGGATTATTCAAATGCTACGAATTTTTTTCCAGATCCTTTCTATATGTTACTAGGGAATATTATGAAGGAAGTCCATGCAAAACGTTCTCTCAAAATTAGATTCTATGAAACTTTTTAAAATACTAATTCGGTCAATAAACTTAGTAATTATACACAATTTTATACTAGTTTCGGTCAAAAAATCAAATTAAATCGAGGTTTGTTCTAAATGCTACGAAAGTTTTCAGATCCTTTCCATAGGTTACTAGGGAAGATTATGATGGAGGTCCATGCAAAAAGTTATATCAAAATTAGATTCTATGAAACTTTTTAAAATACTAATTCGGTCAATAATTGTAATATATTATACACAATTTTATACTAGTTTCGGTCAAAAAAATTAAATTAAATCGAGGATTGTTCTAAATGCTACGAAACATTTCGGATTCTTTCTATAGGTTACTAGAGAAGGTTATGATGGAAGTCCAATCAAAAAATTATCTCGAAATCAGATTCTATGAAACTTTTTGAAATACTAGTTTCGGTCAAAAATTGTAGTATATTATACACAATTTATACTAGTTTCTGTCAAAAAATCAAATTAAATCGAGAATTGTTCAAAAAGCTACGAAATTTTCCAGATCCTTCCTTTATGGTAAGAGGGAAGGTTATGATGGAAATCCAATCAAAAAATTATCTCAAAATCAGATTCTATGAAACTTTTTGAAATGCTAGTTTAGGTCAAAAAAACGTAGTATGTTATACACAATTTTATACTAGTTTCGGTCAAAAAATCAAATTAAATCGAGGATTGTTCTAAATGCTACGAAACTTTTCAGATCCTTTCTATATGTTACTAGGGAAGATTATTATGGAAGTCCACGCAAAAAGTAATCTCAAAATTAGATTCTATAAAACTTTTTGAATCACTATCTTCGGTCAAAAATCGTAGTATATTATACACATACTAGTTTCGGTCAAAAATAAAATTAAATCTAGGATTGTTCTAAATGCTAAACAACTATTCAGATACTTTGTTTATGTTACTATGGAATGTTATGATTTAAATCCATGCAAAAAATTATCTCAAAATTACATTCTATGAAACTTTTTTAAATACTAGTTTCGGCCAAAAATCGTAGTATATTATACTCAATTTATACTAATTTCGGTGACAAAATCAAATTAAATCGAGGATTGTTCGAAATGCTACGAAACTTTTCAGATCCTTTGTTTATGGTATGAGGGAAGGTTATGATGGAAGTCCAATCAAAAAACTATCTCAAAATCAGATTTTATGAAACTTTTTGAAATGCTAGTTTAGGTCAAAAAATCGTAGTACATTTTACACAATTATATATTAGTTTCGGTCAAAATATCAAATTAAATCAAGGATTGTTCAAATGCTACGAAACTTTTCAGATCCTTTCTATATGTTACTAGGGAATATTATGATGGAAGTCCAAGCAAAAATTATCTCAAAATTAGATTCTATGAAACTTTTTGAAATACTAGTTTCTGTCAAAATTCGTAGTATATTATACACAATTTTATACTAGTTTCGCTCAAAAAATCAAATTAAATCGAGGATTGTTCTAAATGCTACGATACTTTTAAATTCCTTCGTTTATGGTACGATGGAAGGTTATGATAGAAGTCTAATAAAAAACTATCTCAAAATCAGACTTTATGAAACTTTTTGAAATGCTAGGTTAGGTCAAAAAATCGTAGTATATTATACACAATTATATACTAGTTTTGGTAAAAAAATAAAATTAAATCGAGGATTATTCAAATGCTACGAATTTTTTTCCAGATCCTTTCTATATGTTACTAGGGAATATTATGAAGGAAGTCCATGCAAAACGTTATCTCAAAATTAGATTCTATGAAACTTTTAAAAATACTAATTCGGTCAATAATCGTAGTAATTATACACAATTTTATACTAGTTTCGGTCAAAAAATCAAATTAAATCGAGGTTTGTTCTAAATGCTACGAAACTTTTCAGATCCTTTCCATAGGTTACTAGGGATGATTATGATGGAGGTCCATGCAAAAAGTTATATCAAAATTAGATTCTATGAAACTTTTTAAAATACTAATTCGGTCAATAATTGTAATATATTATACACAATTTTATACTAGTTTCGGTCAAAAAAATAAAATTAAATCGAGGATTTTTCTAAACGCTACGAAACATTTCAGATTCTTTCTATAGGTTACTAGAGAAGGTTATGATGGAAGTCCAATCAAAAAATTATCTCGAAATCAGATTCTATGAAACTTTTTGAAATACAAGTTTCGGTCAAAAATTGTAGTATATTATACACAATTTATACTAGTTTCTGTCAAAAAATCAAATTAAATCGAGAATTGTTCAAAAAGCTACGAAATTTTCCAGATCCTTTCTTTATGGTAAGAGGGAAGGTTATGATGGAAATCCAATCAAATAATTATCTCAAAATCAGATTCTATGAAACTTTTTGAAATGCTAGTTTAGGTCAAAAAAACGTAGTATGTTATACACAATTTTATACTAGTTTCGGTCAAAAAATCAAATTAAATCGAGGATTGTTCTAAATGCTACGAAACTTTTCAGATCCTTTCTATATGTTACTAGGGAAGATTATTATGGAAGTCCACGCAAAAAGTAATCTCAAAATTAGATTCTATAAAACTTTTTGAATCACTATCTTCGGTCAAAAATCGTAGTATATTATACACATACTAGTTTTGGTCAAAAATAAAATTAAATCTAGGATTGTTCTAAATGCTAAACAACTATTCAGATACTTTCTTTATGTTACTATGGAAGGTTATGATTTAAATCCATGCAAAAAATTATCTCAAAATTACATTCTATGAAACTTTTTTAAATACTAGTTTCGGCCAAAAATCGTAGTATATTATACTCAATTTATACTAATTTCGGTGACAAAATCAAATTAAATCGAGGATTGTTCGAAATGCTACGAAACTTTTCAGATCCTTTGTTTATGGTATGAGGGAAGGTTATGATGGAAGTCCAATCAAAAAACTATCTCAAAATCAGATTTTATGAAACTTTTTGAAATGCTAGTTTAGGTCAAAAAATCGTAGTATATTATACACAATTATATATTAGTTTCGGTCAAAATATCAAATTAAATCGAGGATTGTTCAAATGCTACGAAACTTTTCAGATCCTTTCTATATGTTACTAGGGAATATTATGATGGAAGTCCAAGCAAAAATTATCTCAAAATTAGATTCTATGAAACTTTTTGAAATACTAGTTTCTGTCAAAATTCGTAGTATATTATACACAATTTTATACTAGTTTCGGTCAAAAAATCAAATTAAATCGAGGATTGTTCTAAATGCTACGATACTTTTAAATTCCTTCGTTTATGGTACGATGGAAGATTATGATAGAAGTCTAATAAAAAACTATCTCAAAATCAGACTTTATGAAACTTTTTTAAATGCTAGGTTAGGTCAAAAAATCGTAGTATATTATACACAATTATATACTAGTTTCGGTAAAAAAATAAAATTAAAACGAGGATTATTCAAATGCTACGAATTTTTTTCCAGATCCTTTCTATATGTTACTAGGGAATATTATGAAGGAAGTCCATGCAAAACGTTATCTCAAAATTAGATTCTATGAAACTTTTTAAAATACTAATTCGGTCAATAATCGTAGTAATTATACACAATTTTATACTAGTTTCGGTCAAAAAATCAAATTAAATCGAGGTTTGTTCTAAATGCTACGAAACTTTTCAGATCCTTTCCATAGGTTACTAGGGAAGATTATGATGGAGGTCCATGCAAAAAGTTATATCAAAATTAGATTCTATGAAACTTTTTAAAATACTAATTCGGTCAATAATTGTAATATATTATACACAATTTTATACTAGTTTCGGTCAAAAAAATAAAATTAAATCGAGGATTTTTCTAAACGCTACGAAACATTTCAGATTCTTTCTATAGGTTACTAGAGAAGGTTATGATGGAAGTCCAATCAAAAAATTATCTCGAAATCAGATTCTATGAAACTTTTTGAAATACAAGTTTCGGTCAAAAATTGTAGTATATTATACACAATTTATACTAGTTTCTGTCAAAAAATCAAATTAAATCGAGAATTGTTCAAAAAGCTACGAAATTTTCCAGATCCTTCCTTCATGGTAAGAGGGAAGGTTATGATGGAAATCCAATCAAAAAATTATCTCAAAATCAGATTCTATGAAACTTTTTGAAATGCTAGTTTAGGTCAAAAAAACGTAGTATGTTATACACAATTTTATACTAGTTTCGGTCAAAAAATCAAATTAAATCGAGGATTGTTCTAAATGCTACGAAACTTTTCAGATCCTTTCTATATGTTACTAGGGAAGATTATTATGGAAGTCCACGCAAAAAGTAATCTCAAAATTAGATTCTATAAAACTTTTTGAATCACTATCTTCGGTCAAAAATCGTAGTATATTATACACATACTAGTTTCGGTCAAAAATAAAATTAAATCTAGGATTGTTCTAAATGCTAAACAACTATTCAGATACTTTCTTTATGTTACTATGGAAGGTTATGATTTAAATCCATGCAAAAAATTATCTCAAAATTACATTCTATGAAACTTTTTTAAATACTAGTTTCGGCCAAAAATCGTAGTATATTATACTCAATTTATACTAATTTCGGTGACAAAATCAAATTAAATCGAGGATTGTTCGAAATGCTACGAAACTTTTCAGATCCTTTGTTTATGGTATGAGGGAAGGTTATGATGGAAGTCCAATCAAAAAACTATCTCAAAATCAGATTTTATGAAACTTTTTGAAATGCTAGTTTAGGTCAAAAAATCGTAGTATATTATACACAATTATATATTAGTTTCGGTCAAAATATCAAATTAAATCGAGGATTGTTCAAATGCTACGAAACTTTTCAGATCCTTTCTATATGTTACTAGGGAATATTATGATGGAAGTCCAAGCAAAAATTATCTCAAAATTAGATTCTATGAAACTTTTTGAAATACTAGTTTCTGTCAAAATTCGTAGTATATTATACACAATTTTATACTAGTTTCGGTCAAAAAATCAAATTAAATCGAGGATTGTTCTAAATGCTACGATACTTTTAAATTCCTTCGTTTATGGTACGATGGAAGGTTATGATAGAAGTCTAATAAAAAACTATCTCAAAATCAGACTTTATGAAACTTTTTTAAATGCTAGGTTAGGTCAAAAAATCGTAGTATATTATACACAATTATATACTAGTTTCGGTAAAAAAATAAAATTAAAACGAGGATTATTCAAATGCTACGAATTTTTTTCCAGATCCTTTCTATATGTTACTAGGGAATATTATGAAGGAAGTCCATGCAAAACGTTATCTCAAAATTAGATTCTATGAAACTTTTTAAAATACTAATTCGGTCAATAATCGTAGTAATTATACACAATTTTATACTAGTTTCGGTCAAAAAATCAAATTAAATCGAGGTTTGTTCTAAATGCTACGAAACTTTTCAGATCCTTTCCATAGGTTACTAGGGAAGATTATGATGGAGGTCCATGCAAAAAGTTATATCAAAATTAGATTCTATGAAACTTTTTAAAATACTAATTCGGTCAATAATTGTAATATATTATACACAATTTTATACTAGTTTCGGTCAAAAAAATAAAATTAAATCGAGGATTATTCTAAATGCTACGAAACATTTCAGATTCTTTCTATAGGTTACTAGAGAAGGTTATGATGGAAGTCCAATCAAAAAATTATCTCGAAATCAGATTCCATGAAACTTTTTGAAATACTAGTTTCGGTCAAAAATTATAGTATATTATACACAATTTATACTAGTTTCTGTCAAAAAATCAAATTAAATCGAGAATTGTTCAAAAAGCTACGAAATTTTCCAGATCCTTCCTTTATGGTAAGAGGGAAGGTTATGATGGAAATCCAATCAAAAAATTATCTCAAAATCAGATTCTATGAAACTTTTTGAAATGCTAGTTTAGGTCAAAAAAACGTAGTATGTTATACACAATTTTATACTAGTTTCGGTCAAAAAATCAAATTAAATCGAGGATTGTTCTAAATGCCACGAAACTTTTCAGATCCTTTCTATATGTTACTAGGGAAGATTATTATGGTAGTCCACGCAAAAAGTAATCTCAAAATTAGATTCTATAAAACTTTTTGAATCACTATCTTCGGTCAAAAATCGTAGTATATTATACACATACTAGTTTCGGTCAAAAATAAAATTAAATCTAGAATTGTTCTAAATGCTAAACAACTATTCAGATACTTTCTTTATGTTACTATGGAAGGTTATGATTTAAATCCATGCAAAAAATTATCTCAAAATTACATTCTATGAAACTTTTTTAAATACTAGTTTCGGCCAAAAATCGTAGTATATTATACTCAATTTATACTAATTTCGGTGACAAAATCAAATTAAATCGAGGATTGTTCGAAATGCTACGAAACTTTTCAGATCCTTTGTTTATGGTATGAGGGAAGGTTATGATGGAAGTCCAATCAAAAAACTATCTCAAAATCAGATTTTATGAAACTTTTTGAAATGCTAGTTTAGGTCAAAAAATCGTAGTATATTATACACAATTATATATTAGTTTCGGTCAAAATATCAAATTAAATCAAGGATTGTTCAAATGCTACGAAACTTTTCAGATCCTTCCTATATGTTACTAGGGAATATTATGATGGAAGTCCAAGCAAAAATTATCTCAAAATTAGATTCTATGAAACTTTTTGAAATACTAGTTTAGGTCAAAATTCGTAGTATATTATACACAATTTTATACTAGTTTCGGTCAAAAAATCAAATTAAATCGAGGATTGTTCTAAATGCTACGATACTTTTAAATTCCTTCGTTTATGGTACGATGGAAGGTTATGATAGAAGTCTAATAAAAAACTATCTCAAAATCAGACTTTATGAAACTTTTTGAAATGCTAGGTTAGGTCAAAAAATCGTAGTATATTATACACAATTATATACTAGTTTCGGTAAAAAAATAAAATTAAATCGAGGATTATTCAAATGCTACAAAATTTTATCCAGATCCTTTCTATATGTTACTAGGGAATATTATGATGGAAGTCCATGCAAAACGTTATCTCAAAATTAGATTCTATGAAACTTTTTAAAATACTAATTCGGTCAATAATCGTAGTATATTATACACAATTTTATACTAGTTTCGGTCAAAAAATGAAATTAAATCGAGGTTTGTTCTAAATGCTATGAAACTTTTCAGATCCTTTCTATAGGTTACTAGGGAAGGTTATGATGGAAGTCCAATCAAAAAATTATCTCAAAACCAGATTCTATTAAACTTTTTGAAATACTAGTTTCGGTCAAAAATCGTATTATATTATACACAATTTATACTAGTTTCTGTCAAAAAATCAAATTAAATCGAGAATTGTTCAAAATGCTATGAAACTTTCCAGACCCTTTCTTTATGGTACGAGGGAAAGTTATGATGGAAGTCCAATCAAAAAATTATCTCAAAATCAGATTCTATGAAACGTTTTGAAATGCTAGTTTAAGTCAAAAAAACGTAGTATATTATACACAATTAATTCATAAAATCAAATTAAATCGAGGATTGTTCAAATGCTACGATACTTTTCAGATCCTTTCTATATGTTACTAGGGAATATTATGATGGATGTCCATGCAAAATATTATCTCAAAATTAGATTCTACGAAACCTTTTGAAATACTAGTTTCGGTCAATAATAGTAGTAAATTATACACAATTTTATACTAGTTTCGATCAAACAATCAAACTAAATCGAGGATTGTTCTGAATGCTACGAGCTTTCCAGATCCTTTCTATATTTTAATAGGGAATGTTATGGTGGAAGTCTATGCAAAAAATTATCTCAAAAATAGATTTTATGAACCTATTTGAATTACTAATTTCGGTCAAAAATTGTAGTATATTATAAACAATTTTATACTAGTTTCTGTAAAAAATCAAATTAAATCGAGGATTGTTCTTTTGCTACGAAACTTTTCAGATCCTTTCTATATGTTACTAGGGAAGATTATGATGGAAGTGCATGAAAAAAATTATCTCAAAATTAGATTCTAAGAAACTTTTTGAATTACTAGTTTCGGTCAAAAATCATAGTATATTATACACAATTTTATACTAGTTTCGGTCAAAAATAAAATTAAATCGAGGAATGTTCTAAATGCTAAAAAACTTTTCAGATACTTTCTATATGTTATTATGGAAGGTTATGATGGAAATCCATGCAAAAATTTATCTTAAAATTACATTCTATGAAACTTATTGAAATACTAGTTTCGGTCAAAAAATGTAGTATATTATACTCACTTTATACTAGTTTCGGTGAAAAAATCAAATTAAATCGAGGATTGATCGAAATGCTACGAAACTTTTCAGATCCTTTGTTTATGGTACGAGGGAAGTTTATGATGGAAGTCCAATAAAAAAACTATCTCAAAATCAGATTTTATGAAACTTTTTGAAATTCTAGTTTAGATCAAAATATCGTAGTATATTATACACAATTATACACTAGTTTCGGTCAAAAAATCAAATTAAATCGAGGATTGTTCAAATGCTAAGAAATTTTTCAGATCCTTTCTATATGTTACTAGGGAATATTATGATGGAAGTCCATGCGAAATATTATCTCAAAATTAGATTCTACGAAACTTTTTGAAATACTAGTTTCGGTCAATAATAGTAGTAAATAATACGCAATTTTATACAAGTTTCGGTCAAAAAATAAAATAAAATTGAGGATTGTTCAAAATGTAACGAAACTTTTCAGATCCTTTCTATAGGTTACTAGGGAAGGTTATGATGGAAGTCCAATAAAAAAATTATCTCAAAATAAGATTCTATGAAAGATTTTGAAATGCTAGTTTAGGTCAAAAAATGTAGTATATTTTACACAATTTTATACCAGTTTCAGATCCTTTCTATAGGTTACTAGGGAATGCTATGATGGAATTCCATGCAAAAAATTATCTCAAAATTACATTCTATGAAACTTTTTGAAATACTTGTTTCAGACCAAAATCTGAGTATATTATACACAATTTTATACTAGTTTCGGCCAAAAAATAAAATTAAATCGAGGATTGTTCTAAATGCTACGAGCTTTCCAGATCCTTTCTATATTTTAATAGGGAATGTTATGGTGGAAGTCCATGCAAAAAATTATCTCAATATTAGATTCTATGAAACTATTTGAATTACTAATTTCGGTCAAAAATCGTAGTATATTATACACAATTTTATACTAGTTTCTGTTAAAAATCAAATTAAATCGAGGATTGTTCTTTTGCTACGAAACTTTTCAGATCCTTTCTATATGTTTCTAGGGAAGATTATGATGGAAGTCCATGCAAAAAATTATCTCAAAATTAGATTCTATGAAACTTTTTGAATTACTAGTTTCGGTAAAAAATCGTAGTATATTATACACAATTTTATACTAGTTTCGTTCAAAAATAAAATTAAATCGAGGAATGTTCTAAATGCTAAGAAACTTTTCAGATACTTTCTATATGTTACTATGGAATGTTATGATGGAAATCTATGCAAAATATTATTTCAAAATTACATTCTATGAAACTTTTTGAAATACTAGTTTCGGTCAAAAATCGTAGTATATTATACTCAATTTATACTAGTTTCGGTGAAAAAGTCAAATTAAATCGAGGATTGATCGAAATGCTACGAAACTTTTCAGATCCTTTGTTTATGGTACGAGGGAAGTTTATGATGGAAGTCCAATAAAAAACTATCTAAAAATCAGATTTTATGAATCTTTTTGAAATGCTAGTTTAGATCAAAAAATCGTAGTATATTATACACAATTATATACTAGTTTCGGTCAAAAAATCAAATTAAATTGAGGATTGTTCAAATGCTACGAAACTTTTCAGATCCTTCCTATATGTTACTAGGGAATATTATGATGGAAGTCCAAGCAAAAATTATCTCAAAATTAGATTCTATGAAACTTTTTGAAATACTAGTTTAGGTCAAAATTCGTAGTATATTATACACAATTTTATACTAGTTTCGGTCAAAAAATCAAATTAAATCGAGGATTGTTCTAAATGCTACGATACTTTTAAATTCCTTCGTTTATGGTACGATGGAAGGTTATGATAGAAGTCTAATAAAAAACTATCTCAAAATCAGACTTTATGAAACTTTTTGAAATGCTAGGTTAGGTCAAAAAATCGTAGTATATTATACACAATTATATACTAGTTTCGGTAAAAAAATAAAATTAAATCGAGGATTATTCAAATGCTACAAAATTTTATCCAGATCCTTTCTATATGTTACTAGGGAATATTATGATGGAAGTCCATGCAAAACGTTATCTCAAAATTAGATTCTATGAAACTTTTTAAAATACTAATTCGGTCAATAATCGTAGTATATTATACACAATTTTATACTAGTTTCGGTCAAAAAATGAAATTAAATCGAGGTTTGTTCTAAATGCTATGAAACTTTTCAGATCCTTTCTATAGGTTACTAGGGAAGGTTATGATGGAAGTCCAATCAAAAAATTATCTCAAAACCAGATTCTATTAAACTTTTTGAAATACTAGTTTCGGTCAAAAATCGTATTATATTATACACAATTTATACTAGTTTCTGTCAAAAAATCAAATTAAATCGAGAATTGTTCAAAATGCTATGAAACTTTCCAGACCCTTTCTTTATGGTACGAGGGAAAGTTATGATGGAAGTCCAATCAAAAAATTATCTCAAAATCAGATTCTATGAAACGTTTTGAAATGCTAGTTTAAGTCAAAAAAACGTAGTATATTATACACAATTAATTCATAAAATCAAATTAAATCGAGGATTGTTCAAATGCTACGATACTTTTCAGATCCTTTCTATATGTTACTAGGGAATATTATGATGGATGTCCATGCAAAATATTATCTCAAAATTAGATTCTACGAAACCTTTTGAAATACTAGTTTCGGTCAATAATAGTAGTAAATTATACACAATTTTATACTAGTTTCGATCAAACAATCAAACTAAATCGAGGATTGTTCTGAATGCTACGAGCTTTCCAGATCCTTTCTATATTTTAATAGGGAATGTTATGGTGGAAGTCTATGCAAAAAATTATCTCAAAAATAGATTTTATGAACCTATTTGAATTACTAATTTCGGTCAAAAATTGTAGTATATTATAAACAATTTTATACTAGTTTCTGTAAAAAATCAAATTAAATCGAGGATTGTTCTTTTGCTACGAAACTTTTCAGATCCTTTCTATATGTTACTAGGGAAGATTATGATGGAAGTGCATGAAAAAAATTATCTCAAAATTAGATTCTAAGAAACTTTTTGAATTACTAGTTTCGGTCAAAAATCATAGTATATTATACACAATTTTATACTAGTTTCGGTCAAAAATAAAATTAAATCGAGGAATGTTCTAAATGCTAAAAAACTTTTCAGATACTTTCTATATGTTATTATGGAAGGTTATGATGGAAATCCATGCAAAAATTTATCTTAAAATTACATTCTATGAAACTTATTGAAATACTAGTTTCGGTCAAAAAATGTAGTATATTATACTCACTTTATACTAGTTTCGGTGAAAAAATCAAATTAAATCGAGGATTGATCGAAATGCTACGAAACTTTTCAGATCCTTTGTTTATGGTACGAGGGAAGTTTATGATGGAAGTCCAATAAAAAAACTATCTCAAAATCAGATTTTATGAAACTTTTTGAAATTCTAGTTTAGATCAAAATATCGTAGTATATTATACACAATTATACACTAGTTTCGGTCAAAAAATCAAATTAAATCGAGGATTGTTCAAATGCTAAGAAATTTTTCAGATCCTTTCTATATGTTACTAGGGAATATTATGATGGAAGTCCATGCGAAATATTATCTCAAAATTAGATTCTACGAAACTTTTTGAAATACTAGTTTCGGTCAATAATAGTAGTAAATAATACGCAATTTTATACAAGTTTCGGTCAAAAAATAAAATAAAATTGAGGATTGTTCAAAATGTAACGAAACTTTTCAGATCCTTTCTATAGGTTACTAGGGAAGGTTATGATGGAAGTCCAATAAAAAAATTATCTCAAAATAAGATTCTATGAAAGATTTTGAAATGCTAGTTTAGGTCAAAAAATGTAGTATATTTTACACAATTTTATACCAGTTTCAGATCCTTTCTATAGGTTACTAGGGAATGCTATGATGGAATTCCATGCAAAAAATTATCTCAAAATTACATTCTATGAAACTTTTTGAAATACTTGTTTCAGACCAAAATCTGAGTATATTATACACAATTTTATACTAGTTTCGGCCAAAAAATAAAATTAAATCGAGGATTGTTCTAAATGCTACGAGCTTTCCAGATCCTTTCTATATTTTAATAGGGAATGTTATGGTGGAAGTCCATGCAAAAAATTATCTCAATATTAGATTCTATGAAACTATTTGAATTACTAATTTCGGTCAAAAATCGTAGTATATTATACACAATTTTATACTAGTTTCTGTTAAAAATCAAATTAAATCGAGGATTGTTCTTTTGCTACGAAACTTTTCAGATCCTTTCTATATGTTTCTAGGGAAGATTATGATGGAAGTCCATGCAAAAAATTATCTCAAAATTAGATTCTATGAAACTTTTTGAATTACTAGTTTCGGTAAAAAATCGTAGTATATTATACACAATTTTATACTAGTTTCGTTCAAAAATAAAATTAAATCGAGGAATGTTCTAAATGCTAAGAAACTTTTCAGATACTTTCTATATGTTACTATGGAATGTTATGATGGAAATCTATGCAAAATATTATTTCAAAATTACATTCTATGAAACTTTTTGAAATACTAGTTTCGGTCAAAAATCGTAGTATATTATACTCAATTTATACTAGTTTCGGTGAAAAAGTCAAATTAAATCGAGGATTGATCGAAATGCTACGAAACTTTTCAGATCCTTTGTTTATGGTACGAGGGAAGTTTATGATGGAAGTCCAATAAAAAACTATCTAAAAATCAGATTTTATGAATCTTTTTGAAATGCTAGTTTAGATCAAAAAATCGTAGTATATTATACACAATTATATACTAGTTTCGGTCAAAAAATCAAATTAAATTGAGGATTGTTCAAATGCTACGAAACTTTTCAGATCCTTTCTATATGTTACTAGGGAATATTATGATGGAAGTCCATGCAAAATATTATCTCAAAATTAGATTCTACGAAACCTTTTGAAATACTAGTTTCGGTCAACAATAGTAGTAAATTATACACAATTTTATACTAGTTTCGGTCAAAAAATCAAACTAAATCGAGGATTGTTCAAAATGCTACGAAACTTTTCAGGTCCTTTCTATAGGTTACTAGGGAAATTTATAATGGAAGTCCAAACAAAAAATGATCTCAAAATCAGATTCTATGAAACCTTTTGAATTGCTAGTTTAGGTCAAAAAACGTAGTATATTACACAATTTTATACTAGTTTCGGTCAAAAAATCAAATTAAATCGTGGATTGTTCAAAATGCTACGAAACTTTTCAGATCCTTTCTATAGGTTACTAGGGAATACTATGATGGAATTCCATGCAAAAAATTATCTCAACATTTCATTCTATAAACTTTTTGAAATTCTTGTTTCAGACCAAAATCTGAGTATATTATACACAATTTTATACTAGTTTCGGTCAAAAAATCAAATTAAATCGAGGATTGTTCTAAATGCTACGAGCTTTCCAGATCCTTTCTATATTTTAATAGGGAATGTTATGGTGGAAGTCCATGCAAAAAATTATCTCAAAATTAGATTCTATGAAACTATTTGAATTACTAATTTCGGTCAAAAATCGTAGTATATTATACACAATTTTATACTAGTTTCTATAAAAAATCAAATTAAATCGAGGATTATTCTTTTGCTACGAAACTTTTCAGATCCTTTCTATATGTTACTAGGGAAGATTATGTTGGAATTCCATGCAAAAAATTATCTCAAAATAAGATTCTATGAAACTTTTTGAATTACTAGTTTCGGTAAAAAATCGTAGTATATTATACACAATTTTATACTAGTTTCGGTCAAAAATAAAATTAAATCGAGGAATGTTCTAAATGCTAAGAAACTTTTCAGATACTTTCTATATGTTACTATGGAATGTTATGATGGAAATCTATGCAAAATATTATCTCAAAATTACATTCTATGAAACTTTTTGAAATACTAGTTTCGGTCAAAAATCGTAGTATATTATACTCAATTTATACTAGTTTCGGTGAAAAAGTCAAATTAAATCGAGGATTGATCGAAATGCTACGAAACTTTTCAGATCCTTTGTTTATGGTACGAGGGAAGTTTATGATGGAAGTCCAATAAAAAACTATCTAAAAATCAGATTTTATGAATCTTTTTGAAATGCTAGTTTAGATCAAAAAATCGTAGTATATTATACACAATTATATACTAGTTTCGGTCAAAAAATCAAATTAAATCGAGGATTGTTCAAATGCTACGAAACTTTTCAGATCCTTTCTATATGTTACTAGGGAATATTATGATGGAAGTCCATGCAAAATATTATCTCAAAATTAGATTCTACGAAACCTTTTGAAATACTAGTTTCGGTCAATAATAGTAGTAAATTATACACAATTTTATACTAGTTTCGGTCAAAAAATCAAACTAAATCGAGGATTGTTCAAAATGCTACGAAACTTTTCAGGTCCTTTCTATAGGTTACTAGGGAAATTTATAATGGAAGTCCAAACAAAAAATGATCTCAAAATCAGATTCTATGAAACCTTTTGAATTGCTAGTTTAGGTTAAAAAACGTAGTATATTACACAATTTTATACTAGTTTCGGTCAAAAAATCAAATTAAATCGTGGATTGTTCAAAATGCTACGAAACTTTTCAGATCCTTTCTATAGGTTACTAGGGAATACTATGATGGAATTCCATGCAAAAAATTATCTCAACATTTCATTCTATAAACTTTTTGAAATTCTTGTTTCAGACCAAAATCTGAGTATATTATACACAATTTTATACTAGTTTCGGTCAAAAAATCAAATTAAATCGAGGATTGTTCTAAATGCTACGAGCTTTCCAGATCCTTTCTATATTTTAATAGGGAATGTTATGGTGGAAGTTCATGCAAAAAATTATCTCAAAATTAGATTCTATGAAACTATTTGAATTACTAATTTCGGTCAAAAATCGTAGTATATTATACACAATTTTATACTAGTTTCTGTAAAAAATCAAATTAAATCGAGGATTATTCTTTTGCTACGAAACTTTTCAGATCCTTTCTATATGTTACTAGGGAAGATTATGATGGAATTCCATGCAAAAAATTATCTCAAAATAAGATTCTATGAAACTTTTTGAATTACTAGTTTCGGTAAAAAATCGTAGTATATTATACACAATTTTATACTAGTTTCGGTCAAAAATAAAATTAAATCGAGTAATGTTCTAAATGCTAAGAAACTTTTCAGATACTTTCTATATGTTACTATGGAATGTTATGATGGAAATCTATGCAAAATATTATCTCAAAATTACATTCTATGAAACTTTTTGAAATACTAGTTTCGGTCAAAAATCGTAGTATATTATACTCAATTTATACTAGTTTCGGTGAAAAAGTCAAATTAAATCGAGGATTGATCGAAATGCTACGAAACTTTTCAGATCCTTTGTTTATGGTACGAGGGAAGTTTATGATGGAAGTCCAATAAAAAACTATCTAAAAATCAGATTTTATGAATCTTTTTGAAATGCTAGTTTAGATCAAAAAATCGTAGTATATTATACACAATTATATACTAGTTTCGGTCAAAAAATCAAATTAAATCGAGGATTGTTCAAATGCTACGAAACTTTTCAGATCCTTTCTATATGTTACTAGGGAATATTATGATGGAAGTCCATGCAAAATATTATCTCAAAATTAGATTCGACGAAACTTTTTGAAATACTAGTTTCGGTCAATAATAGTAGTAAATAATACACAATTTTATACAAGTTTCGGTCAAAAAATTAAATTAAACTGAGGATTGTTCAAAATGCAACGAAACTTTTCAGATCCTTTCTATAGGTTACTAGGGAAGGTTATGATGGAAGTCCAATCAAAAAATTATCTCAAAATATGATTCTATGAAAGATTTTGAAATGCTTGTTTAGGTCAAAAAACGTAGTATATTTTACACAATTTTATACCAGTTTCGGTCAAAAAACAAATTAAATCGAGGATTGTTCAAAATTCTACGAAACTTTTCAGATCCTTTCTATAGGTTACTAGGGAATGCTATGATGGAATTCCATGCAAAAATTTATCTCAAAATTACATTCTATGAAACTTTTTGAAATACTTGTTTCAGACCAAAATCTGAGCACAATTTTATACTAGTTTCGGTCAAAAAATCAAATTAAATCGAGGATTGTTCTAAATGCTACGAGCTTTCCAGATCCTTGTTTCAGACCAAAATTAAATCGAGGATTGTTCTAAATGCGACGAGCTTTCCAGATTCTATGAAACTTTTTGAAATACTTGTTTCAGACCAAAATCTGAGCACAATTTTATACTAGTTTCGGTCAAAAAATCAAATTAAATCGAGGATTGTTCTAAATTTTTTTCAGATCCTTTCTATATGTTACTAGGGAATATTATGATGGAAGTCCATGCAAAAAGTTATCACAAAATTAGATTCTATGAAACTTTTTAAAATTCTAATTCGGTCAATAATTGTAGATTCTATGAAACTTTTCAGATCCTTTCTATAGGTTACTAGGGAAGGTTATGATGGAAGTCCAATCAAAAAATTATCTCAAAATATGATTCTATGAAAGATTTTGAAATGCTTGTTTAGGTCAAAAAACGTAGTATATTTTACACAATTTTATACCAGTTTCGGTCAAAAAACAAATTAAATCGAGGATTGTTCAAAATTCTACGAAACTTTTCAGATCCTTTCTATAGGTTACTAGGGAATGCTATGATGGAATTCCATGCAAAAATTTATCTCAAAATTACATTCTATGAAACTTTTTGAAATACTTGTTTCAGACCAAAATCTGAGCACAATTTTATACTAGTTTCGGTCAAAAAATCAAATTAAATCGAGGATTGTTCTAAATGCTACGAGCTTTCCAGATCCTTTCTATATTTTAAATCGAGGATTGTTCGAAATGCTACGAAACTTTTCAGATCCTTTGTTTATGGTATGAGGGAAGGTTATGATGGAAGTCCAATCAAAAAACTATCTCAAAATCAGATTTTATGAAACTTTTTGAAATGCTAGTTTAGGTCAAAAAATCGTAGTACATTTTACACAATTATATATTAGTTTCGGTCAAAATATCAAATTAAATCGAGGATTGTTCAAATGCTACGAAACTTTTCAGATCCTTTCTATATGTTACTAGGGAATATTATGATGGAAGTCCAAGCAAAAATTATCTCAAAATTAGATTCTATGAAACTTTTTGAAATACTAGTTTCGGTCAAAATTCGTAGTATATTATACAAAATTTTATACTAGTTTTGGTCAAAAAATCAAATTAAATCGAGGATTGTTCTAAATGCTACGATACTTTTAAATTCCTTCGTTTATGGTACGATGGAAGGTTATGATAGAAGTCCAATAAAAAACTATCTCAAAATCAGATTTTATGAAACTTTTTGAAATGCTAGTTTAGGTCAAAAAATCGTAGTATATTATACACAATTATATACTAGTTTCGGTAAAAAAATAAAATTAAATCGAGGATTATTCAAATGCTACGAAATTTTTTTCAGATCCTTTCTATATGTTACTAGGGAATATTATGATGGAAGTCCATGCAAAAAGTTATCACAAAATTAGATTCTATGAAACTTTTTAAAATTTGATTTTTCAGATCCTTTCTATAGGTTACTAGGGAAGGTTATGATGGAAGTCCAATAAAAAAATTATCTCAAAATAAAATTCTATGAAAGATTTTGAAATGCTAGTTTAGGTCAAAGAACGTAGTATATTTTACACAATTTTATACCAGTTTCGGTCAAAAAATCAAATTAAATCGAGGATTGTTCAAAATTCTACGAAAATTTTCAAATCCTTTCTATAGGTTACTAGGGAATGCTATGATGGAATTCCATGCAAAAAATTATCTCAAAATTACATTCTATGCACAATTTTATAGAAACTAGTATTATTGACCGAAACTATCTCATAACCTTCCCTAGTAACCTATAGAAAGGATCTGAAAAGTTTCATAGAATCTACAATTATTGACCGAATTAGAATTTTAAAAAGTTTCATAGAATCTAATTTTGTGATAACTTTTTGCATGGACTTCCAGATCCTTGTTTCAGACCAAAATTAAATCGAGGATTGTTCTAAATGCTACGAGCTTTCCAGATTCTATGAAACTTTTTGAAATACTTGTTTCAGACGAAAATCTGAGCACAATTTTATACTAGTTTCGGTCAAAAAATCAAATTAAATCGAGGATTGTTCTAAATTTTTTCCAGATCCTTTCTATATGTTACTAGGGAATATTATGATGGAAGTCCATGCAAAAAGTTATCACAAAATTAGATTCTATGAAACTTTTTAAAATTCTAATTCGGTCAATAATTGTAGATTCTATGAAACTTTTCAGATCCTTTCTATAGGTTACTAGGGAAGGTTATGATGGAAGTCCAATCAAAAAATTATCTCAAAATATGATTCTATGAAAGATTTTGAAATGCTTGTTTAGGTCAAAAAACGTAGTATATTTTACACAATTTTATACTAGTTTCGGTCAAAAAATCAAATTAAATCGAGGATTGTTCTAAATGCTACGAGCTTTCCAGATCCTTTCTATATTTTAATAGGGAATGTTATGGTGGAAGTCCATGCAAAAAATTATCTCAAAATTATATTCTATGAAACTATTTGAATTACTAATTTCGGTCAAAAATCGTAGTATATTATACACAATTTTATACTAGTTTCTATTAAAAATCAAATTAAATTGAGGATTGTTCTTTTGCTACGAAACTTTTCAGATCCTTTCTATATGTTACTAGTGAAGATTATGATGGAAGTCCATGCAAAAAATTATCTCAAAATTAGATTCTATGAAACTTTTTGAATTACTAGTTTCGGTCAAAAATCGTAGTATATTATACTCAATTTATACTAGTTTCGGTGAAAAAATCAAATTAAAACAAGGATTGATCGAAATGCTACGAAACTTTTCAGATACTTTGTTTATGGTACGAGGGAAGTTTATCATGGAAGTCCAATAAAAAAACTATCTCAAAATCAGATTTTATGAAACATTTTGAAATGCTAGTTTAGATCAAAAAATCGTAGTATATTATACATAATTATATACTAGTTTCGGTCAAAAAATTAAATTAAATCGAGGATTACTAAAATGCTACGAAACTTTTCAGATCCTTTCTATATGTTACTAGGGAATATTATGATGGAAGTCCATGCAAAATATTATCTCAAAATTAGATTCTACGAAACTTTTTGAAATACTAGTTTCGGTCAATAATAGTAGTAAATAATACACAATTTTTTACAAGTTTCGGTCAAAAAATTAAATTAAATCGAGGATTGTTCAAAATGCAATGAAACTTTTCAGATCCTTTCTATAGGTTACTAGGGAAGGTTATGATGGAAGTCCAATCAAAAAATTATCTCAAAATAAGATTCTATGAAAGATTTTGAAATGCTAGTTTATGTCAAAACACGTAGTATATTTTACACAATTTTATACTAGTTTCGGTAAAAAAATAAAATTAAATCGAGGATTGTTCTAAATGCTACGAGCTTTCCAGATCCTTTCTATATTTTATTAGGGAATGTTATGGTGGAAGTCCATGCAAAAAATTATCTCAAAATTAGATTCTATGAAACTTTTTGAATTACTAGTTTCGGTAAAAAATCGTAGTATATTATACACAATTTTATACTAGTTTCGGTCAAAAATTAAATTAAACCGAGGATTGTTCGAAATGCTACGAAACTTTTCAGATCCTTTGTTTATGGTACGAGGGAAGGTTATGATGGAAGTCCAATAAAAAATTATCTCAAAATCAGATTCTATGAAACTTTTTGAAATGCTAGTATAGGTAAAAAAACGTAGTATATTATACACATTTTTGTACTAGTTTCGATCAAAAAATCAAATTAAATCGAGGATTGTTCTAAATGCTACGAAACTTTTCAGATCCTTTCTATAGGTTACTAGGGAAGGTTATGATGGAAGTCCAATCAAAAAATTATCTCAAAATCAGATTCTATGAAACTTTATGAAATTTTAGTTTCGGTCAAAAATCTTAGTATATTATACAAAATTTATACTAGTTTCTGACAATATATCAAATTAAATCGAGGATTGTTCAAAATGCTACAAAACATTCCAAATCCTTTCTTTATGGTACGAGGGAAGGTTATTATGGAAGTCCAATAAAAAATTTATCTCAAAAATCAGATTCTATTAAACTTTTTGAAATGCTAGTTTAGGTCAAAAAACATAGTATATTATACACAATTTTATACTAGTTTCGGTCAAAAACTCAAATCAAATCGAAGATTGTTCAAAATGCTACAAAACGTTTCAGATCCTTTCTATAGGTTACTAGGGAATGCTATGATGGAAGTCCATGCAAAAAATTATCTCAAAATTACATTCTATGAAACTTTTTAAAATACTTGTTTCGGTCAAAAATCTGAGTATATTATACACAATTTTATACTAGTTTCGGTCAAAAAATAGAATTAAATCGAGGATTGTTCTAAATGCTATGAAGCTTTCCAAATCCTTTCTATATTTTACAAGGGAATGTTATGATGGAAGTCCATGCAAAATATTATCTCAAAATTAGATTCTATGAAACTATTTGAATTACTAATTTCCGTCAAAAATCGTACTATATTATACATAATTTTATACTAGTTTCGGTCAAAAAATAATATTAAATCGAGGATTGTTCTAAATGCTATGAAACTTTTCAGATCCTTTCTATATGTTACCAGGGAAGATTATTATGGAAGTCCATGCAAAAAATTATATCAAAATTAGATTCTATGAAACTTTTTGAGTTACTAGTTTCGGTCAAAAATCGTAGTATATTATACACAATTTTATACTAGTTTCGGTCAAAAATTAAATTAAATCGAGGATTGTTCTAAATGCTACAAAACGTTTCAGATACTTTCTATATGTTACTATGGAAGGTTATGATGGAAATCCATGCAAAACATTATCTCAAAATTACATTCTATGAAATTTTTTGAAATACTAGTTTCGGTAAAATATCGTAGTATATTATACTCAATTTATACTAGTTTCGGTGAAAAAATACAATTAAATCGAGGATTGTTCGAAATGCTATGAAACCTTTCAGATACTTTTTGAAATACTAGTTTCGGTCAAAAATCCTAGTATTATACACAATTTTATAATAGTTTCGGTCAAAAAATCAAATTAAATCGAGGATTATTCTAAATGCTACGAAACTTTTAAATTCTTTCTATAGGTTACTATGGAAGGTTATGATGGAAGTCCAATAAAAAAATTATCTCAAAATCAGATTCTATGAAACTTTTTGAAATACTAGTTTCGGTCAAAAATCGTAGTATGTTATACACAATTTATACTAGTTTCTGTAAAAAAATCAAATTAAATCGAGAATTGTTCAAAATGCTACGATACTCTCCAGATCCTTTCTTTAAGGTAGGAGGGAAGGTTATGATGGAAGTCCAATCAAATAATTATATCAAAATCAAATTATATGAAATTTTTTGAAATGCTAGTTTAGGTCAAAAAACATAGTATATTATACACAATTTTATACTAGTTTCGGTCAAAAAATCAAATTAAATCGAGGATTGTTCTAAATGCTACGAAACTTTTCAGATTCTTTCTATATGTTACTAGGGAAGATTATTATGGAAGTCCATGCAAAAAATTAAATCAAAATTAGATTCTATGAAACTCTTGGAATTACTAGTTTCGGTGAAAATCGTAGTATATTATACACAACTTTATACTAGTTTCGGTCAAAAATAAAATTAAATCGAGGATTTTTCTAAATGCTAAGAAACTTTTCAGATACTTTCTATATGTTACTATGGAAGGTTATGATGGAAATCCATGCAAAACATTATCTCAAAATTACATTTTATGAAACTTTTTAAAAATACTTGTTTCGGTCAAAAATCGTAGTATATTGTACTCAATTTATACTAGTTTCGGTGAAAAAATCAAATTAAATCGAGGATTGTTTTAAATGCTATGAAACTTTTCAGATCCTTTGTTTATGGTACGAGGAAAGGTTAAGATGGAAATCCAATAAAAAAACTATCTCAAAATCAGATTTTATGAAACTTTTTGAAATGCTAGTTTAGATCAAAAAATCGTAGTATATTATACACAATTATATACTAGTTTCGGTCAAAAAACAAATTAAATCGAGGATTGTTCAAATGCTTCGAAACTTTTCAGATCCTTTCTATATATTACAAGGGAATATTATCATGGAAGTCCATGCAAAAAAATTATCTCAAAATTAGATTCTATGAAACTTTTTGAAATACTACTTTCGGTCAAAAATCGTAGTATATTATACACAATTTTATAATAGGTTTGGTCAAAAAATCAAATTAAATCTAGGATTGTTCTAAATGCTACGAAACTTATAAATTCCTTTCTATATTTTACCAGGGAAGTTTATGATGGAAGTCCAATAAAAAATTATCTCAAAATCAGATTCTATGAAAATTTTTGAAATACTATTTTCGGTCAAAAATCGTAGTATATTATACAAAATTTATACTAGTTTCTATAAAAAAATCAAATTAAATCGAGAATTCTTCAAATTGCTACGAAACTTTCCTGATCTTTTCTTTATGGTACGAGGAAAGGTTATGATGGAAGTCCAATCAAAATATTATCTCAAAATCAAATTCTATGAAACTTTTTGAAATGCTAGTTTAGATCAAAAAACATAGTATATTATACACAATTTTATACTAGTTTCGGTCAAAAAATCAAACAAAATCGAGGATTGTTCTAAATGCTACGAAACTTTTCAGATCCTTTCTATAAGTTACTAGGGAAGATTATTATGGAAGTCCATGCAAAACATTATACCAAAATTAGATTCTATGAAACTTTTGGAATTACTAGTTTCGGTCAAATATCGTAGTATATTATACACAATTTTATATTAGATTCGGTCAAAAATAAAATTAAATCGAGGATTTTTCTAAATGCTAAGAAACTTTTCAGATACTTTCTATATGTTACTATGGAAGGTTATGATGGAAATCCATGCAAAAAACTATCTCAAAATTACATTCTATGAAACTTTTTGAAATACTAGTTTCGGTCAAAAATCGCAGTATATTATACTCAATTTATACTAGTTTCGGTGAAAAAATAAAATTATATCGAGGATTGTTCGAAATGCTATGAAACTTTTCAGATCCTTTGTTTATGGTACGAGGGAAGGTTATGATGGAAATTCAATAAAAAAAATTATCTCAAAATCAGATTTTATGAAACTTTTTGAAATGCTAGTTTAGGTCAAAAAATCGTAGTATATTATACACAATTATATATTAGTTTCGGTCAAAAAATCAAATTAAATCGAGGATTGTTCAAATGCTTCGAAACATTTCAGATCCTTTCTATATGCTACTAGGGAATATTATCAGGGAAGTCCATGCAAAAAAATTATCTAAAAATTAGATTCTAAGATACTTTTTGAAATACTACTTTCGGTCAAAAATCGTAGTATATCATACACAATTTTATAATAGTTTCGGTCAAAAAATCAAATTAAATCTAGGATTGTTCTAAATGCTACGAAACTTTTAAATTCCTTTCTATAGGTTACCAGGGAAATTTATGATGGAAGTCCAATCAAAAAATTAACTCAAAATCAGATTCTATAAAACTTTTTGAAATACTATTTTCGGTCAAAAATCGTAGTATATTATACAAAATTTATACTAGTTTCTGTCAAAAAATCAAATTAAATCGAGAATTGTTCAAAATGCTACGAAACTTTCCAGATCCTTTCTTTATGGTACGAGGGAAGGTTATGAAGGAAGTCTAATCAAAAAATTATCTCAAAATCAAATTCTATGAAAGTTTTTGAAATGCTAGTTTAGGTCAAAAAACATAGTATATTATACACAATTTTATACTAGTTTCGGTCAAAAAATCAAATTAAATCGAGGATTGTTCTAAATGCTACGAAACTTTTCAGATCCTTTCTATATGTTACTAGGGAATTCTATGATGGAAGTCCATGCAAAAAATTATCTCAAAATTAGATTCTATGAAACGTTTGGAATTACTAGTTTCGGTCAAAAATCGTAGTATATTATACACAATTTTATACTAGTTTCGATAAAAAATAAAATTAAATGAGGATTTTTCTAAATGCAAAGAAACTTTTCAGATACTTTCTATATGTTACTATGGAAGGTTATGATGGAAATCCATGCAAAAAATTATCTCAAAATTACATTCTATGAAACTTTTTGAAATACTAGTTTCGCTCAAAAATCGCAGTATATTATACTCAATTTATACTAGCTTCGTTGAAAAACTCAAATTAAATCGAGGATTGTTCGAAATGCTATGAAACTTTTCTGATCCTTTGTTTATGGTACGAGGGAAGGTTTTGATGGAAATCCAATAAAAAACTATCTCAAAATCAGATTTTATTAAACCTTTTGAAATGCTAGTTTAGGTTAAAAAATCGTAGTATATTATACACAATTATATACTAGATTCGGTTAAAAAATCAAATTAAATCGAGGATTGTTCAAATGCTTCGAAACTTTTCAGATCCTTTCTATATGTTATTAGGGAATATTATCATGGAAGTCCATGCAAAAAAATTATCTCAAAATTAGATTCTATAAAACTTTTTGAAATACTAGTTTCGTTCAAAAATCGTAGTATATCATACACAATTTTATAATAGTTTCGGTCAAAAAATCAAATTAAATCTAGGATTGTTCTAAATGCTAAGAAACTTTTAAATTCCTTTCTATAGGTTACCAGGGAAGGTTATGATGGAAGTCCAATAAAAAATTATCTCAAAATCAGATTCTATGAAACTTTTTGAAATACTAGTTTCGGTCAAAAATCGTAGTATATTATACAAAATTTATACTAGTTTCTGTCAAAAAATCAAATTAAATCGAGAATTGTTCAAAATGCTACGAAACTTTCCAAATCATTTCTTTATGGTACGAGGGAAGGTTATGATGGAAGTCCAATCAAAAAAATATCTCAATATCAAATTCTATGAAACTTTTTGAAATGCTAGTTTAGGTAAAAAAAACATAGTATATTATACACAATTTTATACTAGTTTCGGTCAAAAAATTAAATTAAATCGAGGCTTGTTCTAAATGCTACGAAACTTTTCAGATCCTTTCTATATGTTATTAAGGAAGATTATGATGGAAGTCCATGCAAAAAATCATCTCAAAATTAGATTCTATGAAACTTTTTGAATTACTAGTTTCGGTCAAAAATCGTAGTTTATTATACACAATCTTATACTATTTTCGGTCAAAATTAAATTAAATCGAGGATTGTTCTAAATGGTAAGAAACTTTTCAGATACTTTCTATATGTTACTATGGAAGGTTATGACGGAAATCCATGCAAAATATTATCTCAAAATTACATTCTATGAAACTTTTTGAAATACTAGTTTCCGTCAAAAATCGTAGAATATTATACTCAAATTATACTAGTTTCGGTGAAAAAATCAAATTAAATCGAGGATTATTCGAAAGGCTATGAAACTTTTCAGATCCTTTGTTTATGGTACGAGGAATTGTTATGATGGAAGTCCAATCAAAAAACTATCTCAAAATCAGATTTTATGAAACTTTTTGAAATGCTAGATTAGGTCAAAAAATCGTAGTATATTATACACAATTATATACTAGTTTCGGTCAAAAAATCAAATTAAATCGAGGATTGTTCAAATGCTTCGAAACTTTTTAGATCCTTTCTATATGTTACTAGGGAATATTATCATGGAAGTCCATGCAAAAACATTATCTCAAAATTAGATTCTATGAAACTTTTTGAAATACTAGTTTCGGTCAAAAATCTTAGTATATTATACACATTTTTATAATAGTTTCGGTCAAAAAATCAAATTAAATCAAGGATTGTTCTAAATGCTACGAAACTTTTAAATTCCTTTCTATAGGTTACCAGGGAAAGTTATGATGAAAGTCAAATCAAAAAATTATCTCAAAATCAGATTCTATGAAACTTTTTGAAATACTAGTTTCGGTCAAATATCGTAGTATATTATACAAAATTTATACTAGTTTATGTGAAAAAATCAAATTAAATCGAGAATTGTTCGAAAGGCTATGAAACGTTTCAGATCCTTTGTTTATGGTACGAGGAATTGTTATGATGGAAGTCCAATAAAAAAACTATCTCAAAATCAGATTTTATAAAACTTTTTGAAATGCTAGATTAGGTCAAAAAATCGTAGTATATTATACACAATTATATACTAGTTTCGGTCAAAAAATCAAATTAAATCGAGGATTGTTCAAATGCTTCGAAACTTTTTAGATCCTTTCTATATGTTACTAGGGAATATTATCATGGAAGTCCATGCAAAAACATTATCTCAAAATTAGATTCTATGAAACTTTTTGAAATACTAGTTTCGGTCAAAAATCTTAGTATATTATACACAATTTTATAATAGTTTCGGTCAAAAAATAAAATTAAATCAAGGATTGTTCTAAATGCTACGAAACTTTTAAATTCCTTTCTATAGGTTACCAGGGAAAGTTATGATGGAAGTCCAATAAAAAAATTATCTCAAAATAAGATTCTATGAAACTTTTTGAAATACTAGTTTCGGTCAAATATCGTAGTATATTATACAAAATTTATACTAGTTTCTGACATAAAATCAAATTAAATCGAGAATTGTTCAAAATGCTACGAAACTTTCTAGATTCTTTCTGTATGGTACGAGGGAAGGTTATGATGGAAGTCCAATAAAAAATTTATCTCAAAATCAAATTCTATGAAACTTTTTGAAATGCTAGTTTAGGTCAAAAAACATAGTATATTATACACAATTTTATACTAGTTTCGGTCAAAAAATCAAATTAAATCGAGGATTGTTCTAAATGCTACAAAACTTTTCAGATCCTTTCTGTATGTTACTTGGGAATGCTATGATGGAAGTCCATGCAAAAAATTATCTCAAAATTAGATTATATGAAATTTTTTGGAATTACTAGTTTCGGTCAAAAATCGTAGTATATTTTACTCAATTTATAATAGTTTTGGTGAAAAATCAAATTAAATCGAGGATTTTTCGAAATGCTATGAAACTTTTCAGATCCTTTGTTTATGGTACGAGGGAAGTTTATGATGGAAGTCCAATAAAAAACTATCTAAAAATCAGATTTTATGAAACTTTTTGAAATGCTAGTTTAGATAAAAAAATCGTAGTATATTATACGAGGGAAGTTTATGGTACGAGGGAAGTTTATGATGGAAGTCCAATAAAAAACTATCTAAAAATCAGATTTTATGAAACTTTTTGAAATGCTAGTTTAGATCAAAAAATCGTAGTATATTATACACAATTATATACTAGTTTCGGTCAAAAAATCAAATTAAATCGAGGATTGTTCAAATGCTACGAAACTTTTCAGATCCTTTCTATATGTTACTAGGGAATATTATGATGGAAGTCCATGCAAAATATTATCTCAAAATTAGATTCGACGAAACTTTTTGAAATACTAGTTTCGGTCAATAATAGTAGTAAATAATACACAATTTTATACAAGTTTCGGTCAAAAAATTAAATTAAATTGAGGATTGTTCAAAATGAGACGAGACTTTTCAGATCCTTTCTATAGGTTACTAGGGAAGGTTATGATGGAAGTCCAATCAAAAAATTATCTCAAAATATGAATCTATGAAAGATTTTGAAATGCTAGTTTAGGTCAAAAAACGTAGTATATTTTACACAATTTTATACCAGTTTCGGTCAAAAAACAAATTAAATCGAGGATTGTTCAAAATTCTACGAAACTTTTCAGATCCTTTCTATAGGTTACTAGGGAATGCTATGATGGAATTCCATGCAAAAAATTATCTCAAAATTACATTCTATGAAACTTTTTGAAATACTTGTTTCAGACCAAAATCTGAGTATATTATACACAATTTTATACTAGTTTCGGTCAAAAAATCAAATTAAATCGAGGATTGTTCTAAATGCTACGAGCTTTCCAAATCCTTTCTATATTTTAATAGGGAATGTTATGGTGGAAGTCCATGCAAAAAATTATCTCAAAATTATATTCTATGAAACTATTTGAATTACTAATTTCGGTCAAAAATCGTAGTATATTATACACAATTTTATACTAGTTTCTGTTAAAAATCAAATTAAATTGAGGATTGTTCTTTTGCTACGAAACTTTTCAGATCCTTTCTATATGTTACTAGTGAAGATTATTATGGAAGTCCATGCAAAAAATTATCTCAAAATTAGATTCTATGAAACTTTTTGAATTACTAGTTTCGGTCAAAAATCGTAGTATATTATACACAATTTTATACTAGTTTCGGTCAAAAATAAAATTAAATCGAGGAATGTTCTAAATGCTAAGAAACTTTTCAGATACTTTCTATATGTTACTATGGAAGGTTATGATGGAAATCCATGCAAAAAATTATCTGAAAATTACATTCTATGAAAGTTTTTGAAATACTAGTTTCAGTAAAAAATCGAAGTATATTATACTCAATTTATACTAGTTTCGGTGAAAAAATCAAATTAAAACGAGGATTGATCGAAATGCTACGAAACTTTTCAGATACTTTATTTATGGTACGAGGGAAGTTTATCATGGAAGTCCAATAAAAAAACTATCTCAAAATCAGATTTTATGAAACATTTTGAAATGCTAGTTTAGATAAAAAATCGTAGTATATTATACATAATTATATACTAGTTTCGGTCAAAAAATTAAATTAAATCGAGGATTACTCAAATGCTACGAAACTTTTCAGATCCTTTCTATATGTTACTAGGGAATATTATGATGGAAGTCCATGCAAAATATTATCTCAAAATTAGATTCTACGAAACTTTTTGAAATACTAGTTTCGGTCAATAATAGTAGTAAATAATACACAATTTTATACAAGTTTCGGTCAAAAAATAAAATTAAATCGAGGATTGTTCAAAATGCAATGAAACTTTTCAGATTCTTTCTATAGGTTACTAGGGAAGGTTATGATGGAAGTCCAATCAAAAAATTATCTCAAAATAAGATTCTATGAAAGATTTTGAAATGCTAGTTTAGGTCAAAACACGTAGTATATTTTACACAATTTTATACTAGTTTCGGTCAAAAAATAAAATTAAATCGAGGATTGTTCTAAATGCTACGAGCTTTCCAGATTCTTTCTATATTTTATTAGGGAATGTTATGGTGGAAGTCCATGCAAAAAATTATCTCAAAATTAGATTCTATGAAACTTTTTGAATTACTAGTTTCGGTAAAAAATCGTAGTATATTATACACAATTTTATACTAGTTTCGGTCAAAAATTAAATTAAACCGAGGATTGTTCTAAATGCTAAGAAACTTTTCAGATACTTTCTATATGTTCCTATGGAAGGTTATGATGGAATTCAATGCAAAAAATTATCTCAAAATTACATTCTATGAAACTTTTTGAAATACTAGTTTCAGTAAAAAATCGTAATATATTATACTCAATTTATACTAGTTTCAGTGAAAAAATCAAATTAAATCGAGGATTGTTCGAAATGCTACGAAACTTTTCAGATCCTTTGTTTATGGTACGAGGGAAGGTTATGATGGAAGTCCAAAAAAAAATTATCTCAAAATCAGATTCTATGAAACTTTTTGAAATGTTAGTATAGGTAAAAAAACGTAGTATATTATACACATTTTTATACTAGTTTCGATCAAAAAATCAAATTAAATCGAGGATTGTTCTAAATGCTACGAAACTTTTCAGATCCTTTCTATAGGTTACTAGGGAAGGTTACGATGGAAGTCCAATAAAAAAATTATCTCAAAATCAGATTCTATGAAACTTTATGAAATTTTAGTTTCGGTCAAAAATATTAGTATATTATACAAAATTTATACTAGTTTCTGACAATATATCAAATTAAATCGAGGATTGTTCAAAATGCTACAAAACTTTCCAAATCCTTTCTTTATGGTACGAGGGAAGATTATTATGGAATTCCAATAAAAATTTTATCTCAAAAATCAGATTCTATTAAACTTTTTGAAATGCTAGTTTAGGACAAAAAACATAGTATATTATACACAATTTTATACTAGTTTCGGTCAAAAACTCAAATCAAATCGAAGATTGTTCAAAATGCTACAAAACGTTTCAGATCCTTTCTATAGGTTACTAGGGAATGCTATGATGGAAGTCCATGCAAAAAATTATCTCAAAATTACATTCTATGAAACTTTTTAAAATACTTGTTTCGGTCAAAAATCTGAGTATATTATACACAATTTTATACTAGTTTCGGTCAAAAAATAGCATTAAATCGAGGATTGTTCTAAATGCTATGAAGCTTTCCAAATCCTTTCTATATTTTACAAGGGAATGTTATGATGGAAGTCCATGCAAAATATTATCTCAAAATTAGATTCTATGAAACTATTTAAATTACTAATTTCCGTCAAAAATCGTACTATATTATACAGAATTTTATACTAGTTTCGGTCAAAAAATAATATTAAATCGAGGATTGTTCTAAATGCTACGAAACTTTTCAGATCCTTTCTATATGTTACCAGGGAAGATTATTATGGAAGTCCATGCAAAAAATTATATCAAAATTAGATTCTATGAAACTTTTTGAGTTACTAGTTTCGGTCAAAAATCGTAGTATATTATACACAATTTTATACTAGTTTCGGTCAAAAATTAAATTAAATCGAGGATTGTTCTAAATGCTACAAAACGTTTCAGATACTTTCTATATGTTACTATGGAAGGTTATGATGGAAATCCATGCAAAACATTATCTCAAAATTACATTCTATGAAATTTTTTGAAATACTAGTTTCGGTAAAATATCGTAGTATATTATACTCAATTTATACTAGTTTCGGTGAAAAAATACAATTAAATCGAAGATTGTTCGAAATGCTATGAAACTTTTCAGATACTTTTTGAAATACTAGTTTCGGTCAAAAATCCTAGTATTATACACAATTTTATAATAGTTTCGGTCAAAAAATCAAATTAAATCGAGGATTGTTCTAAATGCTACGAAACATTTAAATTCTTTCTATAGGTTACTATGGAAGGTTATGATGGAAGTCCAATAAAAAAATTATCCCAAAATCAGATTCTATGAAACTTTTTGAAATACTAGTTTCGGTCAAAAATCGTAGTATGTTATACACAATTTATACTAGTTTCTGTAAAAAAATCAAATTAAATCGAGAATTGTTCAAAATGCTACGATACTCTCCAGATCCTTTCTTTAAGGTACGAGGGAAGGTTATGATGGAAGTCCAATCAAATAATTATCTCAAAATCAAATTCTATGAAATTTTTTGAAATGCTAGTTTAGGTAAAAAAACATAGTATATTATACACAATTTTATACTAGTTTCGGTCAAAAAATCAAATTAAATCGAGGATTGTTCTAAATGCTACGAAACTTTTCAGATCCTTTCTATATGTTACTAGGGAAGATTATTATGGAAGTCCATGCAAAAAATTAAATCAAAATTAGATTCTATGAAACTCTTGGAATTACTAGTTTCGGTGAAAATCGTAGTATATTATACACAACTTTATACTAGTTTCGGTCAAAAATAAAATTAAATCGAGGATTTTTCTAAATGCTAAGAAACTTTTTAGATACTTTCTATATGTTACTATGGAAGGTTATGATGGAAATCCATGCAAAACATTATCTCAAAATTACATTTTATGAAACTTTTTAAAAACACTAGTTTCGGTCAAAAATCGTAGTATATTATACTCAATTTATACTAGTTTCGGTGAAAAAATCAAATTAAATCGAGGATTGTTTTAAATGCTATGAAACTTTTCAGATCCTTTGTTTATGGTACGAGGAAAGGTTAAGATGGAAATCCAATAAAAAAACTATCTCAAAATCAGATTTTATGAAACTTTTTGAAATGCTAGTTTAGATCAAAAAATCGTAGTATATTATACACAATTATATACTAGTTTCGGTCAAAAAACAAATTAAATCGAGGATTGTTCAAATGCTTCGAAACTTTTCAGATCCTTTCTATATATTACAAGGGAATATTATCATGGAAGTCCATGCAAAAAAATTATCTCAAAATTAGATTCTATGAAACTTTTTGAAATACTACTTTCGGTCAAAAATCGTAGTATATTATACACAATTTTATAATAGTTTTGGTCAAAAAATCAAATTAAATCTAGGATTGTTCTAAATGCTACGAAACTTTTAAATTCCTTTCTATATTTTACCAGGGAAGTTTATGATGGAAGTCCAATAAAAAATTATCTCAAAATCAGATTCTATGAAACTTTTTGAAATACTATTTTCGGTCAAAAATCGTAGTATATTATACAAAATTTATACTAGTTTCTATAAAAAAATCAAATTAAATCGAGAATTCTTCAAAATGCTACGAAACTTTCCAGATCTTTTTTTTATGGTACGAGGAAAGGTTATGATGGAAGTCCAATCAAAATATTATCTCAAAATCAAATTCTATGAAACTTTTTGAAATGCTAGTTTAGATCAAAAAACATAGTATATTATACACAATTTTATACTAGTTTCGGTCAAAAAATCAAACAAAATCGAGGATTGTTCTAAATGCTACGAAACTTTTAAGATCCTTTCTATAAGTTACTAGGGAAGATTATTATGGAAGTCCATGCAAAACATTATACCAAAATTAGATTCTATGAAACTTTTGGAATTACTAGTTTCGGTCAAATATCGTAGTATATTATACACAATTTTATATTAGATTCGGTCAAAAATAAAATTAAATCGAGGATTTTTCTAAATGCTAAGAAACTTTTCAGATACTTTCTATATGTTACTATGGAAGGTTATGATGGAAATCCATGCAAAAAACTATCTCAAAATTACATTCTATGAAACTTTTTGAAATACTAGTTTCGGTCAAAAATCGTAGTATATTATACTCAATTTATACTAGTTTCGGTGGAAAAATAAAATTAAATCGAGGATTGTTCGAAATGCTATGAAACTTTTCAGATCCTTTGTTTATGGTACGAGGGAAGGTTAAGATGGAAATTCAATAAAAAAACTATCTCAAAATCAGATTTTATGAAACTTTTTGAAATGCTAGTTTAGGTCAAAAAATCGTAATATATTATACACAATTATAAATTAGTTTCGGTCAAAAATTCAAATTAAATCGAGGATTGTTCAAATGCTTCGAAACTTTTCAGATCCTTTCTATATGTTACTAGGGAATATTATCAGGGAAGTCCATGCAAAAAAATTATCTAAAAATTAGATTCTAAGAAACTTTTTGGAATACTAGTTTCGGTCTAAAATCGTAGTATATTATACACAATTTTATAATAGTTTCGGTCAAAAAATCAAATTAAATCTAAGATTGTTCTAAATGCTACGAAACTTTTAAATTCCTTTCTATAGGTTACTAGGGAAATTTATGATGGAAGTCCAATCAAAAAATTATCTTAAAATCAGATTCTATAAAACTTTTTGAAATACTATTTTTGGTCAAAAATCGTAGTATATTGTACAAAATTTATACTAGTTTCTGTCAAAAAATCAAATTAAATCGAGAATTGATCAAAATGCTACGAAACATTCCAGATCCTTTCTTTATGGTACGAGGGAAGGTTATGACGGAAGTCTAATAAAAAAATTATCTCAAAATCAAATTCTATGAAAGTTTTTGAAATGCTAGTTTAGGTCAAAAAACATAGTATATTATACACAATTTTATACTAGTTTCGGTCAAAAAATCAAATTAAATCGAGGATTGTTCTAAATGCTACGAAACTTTTCAGATCCTTTCTATATGTTACTAGGGAATGCTATGATGGAAGTCCATGCAAAAAATTATCTCAAAATTAGATTCTATGAAACGTTTGGAATTACTAGTTTCGGTCAAAAATCGTAGTGTATTATACACAATTTTATACTAGTTTCGGTAAAAAATAAAATTAAATGAGGATTTTTCTAAATGCAAAGAAACTTTTCAGATACTTTCTATATGTTACTATGGAAGGTTATGATGGAAATCCATGCAAAAAATTATCTCAAAATTACATTCTATGAAACTTTTTGAAATACTAGTTTCGGTAAAAAATCGCAGTATATTATACTCAATTTATACTAGTTTCGGTGAAAAAATCAAATTAAATCGAGGATTGTTCGAAATGCTATGAAACTTTTCAGATCCTTTGTTTATGGTACGAGGGAAAGTTTTGATGGAAATCCAATAAAAAACTATCTAAAAATCAGATTTTATTAAACCTTTTGAAATACTAGTTTAGGTTAAAAAATCGTTGTATATTATACACAATTATATACTAGATTCGGTTAAAAAATCAAATTAAATCGAGGATTGTTCAAATGCTTCGAAACTTTTCAGATCCTTTCTATATGTTACTAGGGAATATTATCATGGAAGTCCATGCAAAAAAATTATCTCAAAATTAGATTCTATAAAACTTTTTGAAATACTAGTTTCGTTCAAAAATCGTAGTATATCATACACAATTTTATAAAAGTTTCGGTCAAAAAATCAAATTAAATCTAGGATTGTTCTAAATGCTAAGAAACTTTTAAATTCCTTTCTATAGGTTACCAGGGAAGGTTATGATGGAAGTCCAATAAAAAAATTATCTCAATATCAGATTCTATGAAACTTTTTGAAATACTAGTTTCGGTCAAAAATCTTAGTATATTATACAAAATTTATACTAGTTTCTGTCAAAAAATCAAATTAAATCGAGAATTGTTCAAAATGCTACGAAACTTTCCATATCATTTCTTTATGGTACGAGGGAAGGTTATGATGGAAGTCCAATCAAAAAATTATCTCAAAATCAAATTCTATGAAACATTTTGAAATGCTAGTTTAGGTCAAAAAACATAGTATATTATACACAATTTTATATTAGTTTCGGTCAAAAAATCAAATTAAATCGAGGATTGTTCTAAATGCTATGAAACTCTTCAGATCCTTTCTATATGTTACTAGGGAATGCTATGATGGAAGTCCATGCAAAAAATTATCTCAAAATTAGATTCTATGAAAAGTTTGGAATTACTAGTTTCGGTCAAAAATCGTAGTATATTATACACAATTTTATACTAGTTTCGTTAAAAAATAAAATTAAATCGAGGATTTTTCTAAATGCTAAGAAACTTTTCAGATACTTTCTATATGTTACTATGGAAGGTTATGATGGAAATCCATGCAAAAAATTATCTCAAAATTACATTCTATGAAACTTTTTGAAATACGAGTTTCGCTCAAAAATCGCATTATATTATACTCAATTTATACTAGCTTCGGTGAATAACTCAAATTAAATCGAGGATTGTTCGAAATGCTATGAAACTTTTCAGATCCTTTGTTTATGGTACGAGGGAAGGTTTTGATGGAAATCCAATAAAAAACTATCTCAAAATCCGATTTTATTAAACCTTTTGAAATGCTAGTTTAGGTTAAAAAATCGTAGTATATTATACACAATTATATACTAGATTCGGTTAAAAAATCAAATTAAATCGAGGATTGTTCAAATGCTTCGAAACTTTTCAGATCCTTTCTATATGTTATTAGGGAATATTATCATGGAAGTCCATGCAAAAAAATTATCTCAAAATTAGATTCTATAAAACTTTTTGAAATACTAGTTTCGTTCAAAAATCGTAGTATATCATACACAATTTTATAATAGTTTCGGTCAAAAAATCAAATTAAATCTAGGATTGTTCTAAACGCTAAGAAACTATTAAATTCCTTTCTATAGGTTACCAGGGAAGGTTATGATGGAAGTCCAATAAAAAATTATCTCAAAATCAGATTCTATGAAACTTTTTGAAATACTAGTTTCGGTCAAAAATCGTAGTATATTATACAAAATTTATACTAGTTTCTGTCAAAAAATCAAATTAAATCGAGAATTGTTCAAAATGCTACGAAACTTTCCAAATCATTTCTTTATGGTACGAGGGAAGGTTATGATGGAAGTCCAATCAAAAAAATATCTCAATATCAAATTCTATGAAACTTTTTGAAATGCTAGTTTATGTCAAAAAACATAGTATATTATACACAATTTTATACTAGTTTCGGTCAAAAAATTAAATTAAATTGAGGCTAGTTCTAAATGCTACAAAACTTTTCAGATCCTTTCTATATGTTATTAGGGAAGATTATGATGGAAGTCCATGCAAAAAATCATCTCAAAATTAGATTCTATGAAACTTTTTGAATTACTAGTTTCGGTCAAAAATCGTAGTTTATTATAAACAATCTTATACTATTTTCGGTCAAAAATTAAATTAAATCGAGGATTGTTCTAAATGGTAAGAAACTTTTCAGATACTTTCTATATGTTACTATGGAAGGTTATGACGGAAATCCATGCAAAATATTATCTCAAAATCAGATTCTATGAAACTTTTTGAAATACTAGTTTCGGTCAAATATCGTAGTATATTATACAAAATTTATACTAGTTTCTGTCAAAAAATCAAATTAAATCGAGAATTGTTCGAAAGGCTATGAAACGTTTCAGATCCTTTGTTTATGGTACGAGGAATTGTTATGATGGAAGTCCAATCAAAAAACTATCTCAAAATCAGATTTTATGAAACTTTTTGAAATGCTAGATTAGGTCAAAAAATCGTAGTATATTATACACAATTATATACTAGTTTCGGTCAAAAAATCAAATTAAATCGAGGATTGTTCAAATGCTTCGAAACTTTTTAGATCCTTTCTATATGTTACTAGGGAATATTATCATGGAAGTCCATGCAAAAACATTATCTCAAAATTAGATTCTATGAAACTTTTTGAAATACTAGTTTCGGTCAAAAATCTTAGTATATTATACACAATTTTATAATAGTTTCGGTCAAAAAATCAAATTAAATCAAGGATTGTTCTAAATGCTACGAAACTTTTAAATTCCTTTCTATAGGTTACCAGGGAAAGTTATGATGGAAGTCCAATCAAAAAATTATCTCAAAATCAGATTCTATGAAACTTTTTGAAATACTAGTTTCGGTCAAATATCGTAGTATATTATACAAAATTTATACTAGTTTTTGTCAAAAAATCAAATTAAATCGAGAATTGTTCGAAAGGCTATGAAACGTTTCAGATCCTTTGTTTATGGTACGAGGAATTGTTATGATGGAAGTCCAATCAAAAAACTATCTCAAAATCAGATTTTATGAAACTTTTTGAAATGCTAGATTAGGTCAAAAAATCGTAGTATATTATACACAATTATATACTAGTTTCGGTCAAAAAATCAAATTAAATCGAGGATTGTTCAAATGCTTCGAAACTTTTTAGATCCTTTCTATATGTTACTAGGGAATATTATCATGGAAGTCCATGCAAAAATATTATCTCAAAATTAGATTCTATGAAACTTTTTGAAATACTAGTTTCTGTCAAAAATCTTAGTATATTATACACAATTTTATAATAGTTTCGGTCAAAAAATCAAATTAAATCAAGGATTGTTCTAAATGCTACGAAACTTTTAAATTCCTTTCTATAGGTTACCAGGGAAAGTTATGATGGAAGTCCAATCAAAAAATTATCTCAAAATCAGATTCTATGAAACTTTTTGAAATACTAGTTTCTATCAAATATCGTAGTATATTATACAAAATTTATACTAGTTTCTGTCAAAAAATCAAATTAAATCGAGAATTGTTCAAAATGCTACGAAACTTTCTAGATTCTTTCTGTATGGTACGAGGGAAGGTTATGATGGAAGTCCAATAAAAAATTTATCTCAAAATCAAATTCTATGAAACTTTTTGAAATGCTAGTTTAGGTCAAAAAACATAGTATATTATACACAATTTTATACTAGTTTCGGTCAAAAAATAAAATTAAATCGAGGATTTTTCTAAATGCTACAAAACTTTTCAGATCCTTTCTATATGTTACCTGGGAATGCTATGATGGAAGTCCATGCAAAAAATTATCTCAAAATTAGATTATATGAAATTTTTTGGAATTACTAGTTTCGGTCAAAAATCGTAGTATAGTATACACAATTTTATACTAGTTTCGGTCAAAAATAAAATTAAATCGAGGATTTTTCTAAATGTTAAGTAACTTTTCAGATACTTTCTATATGTTACTATGGAAGGTTATGATGGAAATCAATGCAAAAAATTATCTCAAAATTACATTCTATGAAACTTTTTGAAATACTAGTTTCGGTAAAAAATTGTAGTATATTTTACTCAATTTATACTAGTTTTGGTGAAAAATCAAATTAAATCGAGGATTTTTCGAAATGCTATGAAACTTTTCAGATCCTTTGTTTATGGTACGAGGGAAGGTTATGATGGAAATACAATAAAAAAACTATCTCAAAATATGATTTTATGAATATTTTTGAAATGCTAGTTTAGGTCAAAAAATCGTAGTATATTATACACAATTATATACTAGTTTCGGTCAACAAATCAAATTAAATCGAGGATTGTTCAAATGCTTCTAAACTTTTCAGATCCTTTCTATATGTTACTAGGGAATATTATCATGGAATACCATGCAAAAAATTTATCTAAAAATTAGATTCTATGAAACTTTTTGAAATACTAGTTTTGTTCAAAAATCATAGTATATTATACACCATTTTATAATAGTTTCGGTCAAAAAATAAAATTGAATCTAGGATTTTTCTAAATGCTAAGAAACTTTTAAATTCCTTTCTATAGGTTACCAGGGAAGGTTATGATGGAAGTCCAATCAAAAAATTATCTCAAAATCAGATTCTATGAAACTTTTTAAAATACTAGTTTCGGTCAAAAATCGTAGTATATTATACAAAATTTATACTAGTTTCTGTCAAAAAATCAAATTAAATCCAGAATTGTTCAAAATGCTATGAAACTTTCCATATCCTTTCTTTATGGTACGAGGGAAGGTTATGATGAAAGTCCAATAAAAAAAAATCTCAATATCAAATTCTATGAAACTTTTTGAAATACTAGTTTAGGTCAAAAAACATAGTATATTATACACAATTTTATACTAGTTTCGGTCAAAAAATCAAATTAAATCGAGGCTTGTTGTAAATGCTACGAAACTTTTCAGATCCTTTCTATATGTTATTAGGGAAGATTATGATGGAAGTCCATGCAAAAAATCATCTCAAAATTAGATTCTATGAAACTTTTTGAACTACTAGTTTCGGTCAAAAATCGTAGTTTATTATACACAATTTTATACTAGATTCGGTCAAAAATTAAATTATATCGAGGATTGTTCGAAATGGTAAGAAACTTTTCAGATACTTTCTATATGTTACTATGGATGGTTATGACGGAAATCCATGCAAAAAATTATCTCAAAATTACATTCTATGAAACTTTTTGAAATACTAGTTTCGGTCAAAAATCGTAGTATATTATACTCAAATTATACTAGTTTCGGTGAAAAAATCAAATTAAATCGAGGATTATTCGAAAGGCTATGGAAATTTTCAGATCCTTTGTTTATGGTACGAGGGAAGGTTATGATGGAAGTCCAATAAAAAAACTATCTCAAAATCAGATTTTATGAAACTTTTTGAAATGCTAGTTTAGGTCAAAAAATCGTTGTATATTATACACAATTTTATACTAGTTTCGGTCAAAATATCAAATTAAATCGAGGATTGTTCAAATGCTTCGAAAATTTTTAGATCCTTTCTATATGTTACTAGGGAATATTATCATGGAAGTCCATGCAAAAAATTATCTCAAAATTAGATTCTATGAAACTTTTTGAAATACTAGTTTCGGTCAAAAATCATAGTATTATACACAATTTTATACTAGTTTCGGTCAAAAAATCAAATTAAATCGAGGATTGTTCTAAATGCTACGAAACTTTTAAATTCTTTCTATAGGTTACTAGGGTAGGTTATGATGGAAGTCCATTCAAAAAATTATCTCAAAATCAGATTCTATGAAACTTTTTGAATACTAGTTTCGGTAAAAAATCGTAGTATATTATACACAATTTATACTAGTTTCTGTCAAAAAATCAAATTAAATCGAGAATTGTTCAAAATGCTACGATACTTTCCAGATCCTTTCTTTATGGTAAGAGGGAAGGTTATGATGGAAGTCCAATAAAAAAAATTATCTCAAAATCAAATCATATGAAACTTTTTGAAATAATAGTTTAGGTCAAAAAACATTGTATATTATACAGAATTTTAAACTAGTTTCTGTCAAAAAATCAAATTAAATCGAGGATTGTTCTAAATGCTACGAAACTTTTCAGATCCTTTCTATATGTTATTAGGGAAGATTATTATGGAAGTCCATGCAAAAAATTATATCAAAATTAGATTCTATGAAACTTTTGGAATTACTAGTTTCGGTCAAAAATCGTAGTATATTATAAACAATTTTATACTAGTTTCGGTCAAAAATAAAAATAAATCGAGGATATTTCTAAATGCTAAGAAACATTTCAGATAGTTTCTATATGTTACTATGGATGGTTATGATGGAAATCCATGTAAAAAATTATCTCAAAATTACATTCTATGAAACTTTTTGAAATACTAGTTTCGGTCAAAAATCGTAGTATATTATACACAATTTATACTAGTTTCAGTGAAAAAATACAATTAAATCAAGGATTGTTTGAAATGCTATGAAACTTTTCAGATCCTTTGTTTATGGTACGAGGGAAGGTTATGATGAAAATCCAATAAAAAACTATCTCAAAATCAGATTTTATGAAACTTTTTGAAATGCTAGTTTAGGTTAAAAAATCGTAGTATATTATACACAATTATATACTAGATTCGGTTAAAAAATCAAATTAAATCGAAGATTGTTCAAATGCTTCGAAAATTTTCAGATCCTTTCTATATGTTACTAGGGAGTATTATCATGGAAGTCCATGCAAAAAAATTATCTTAAAATTAGATTCTATGAAACTTTTTGAAATACTAGTTTCGGTCAAAAATCGTAGTATATCATACACAATTTTATAATAGTTTAGGTCAAAAAATCAAATTAAATCTAGGATTGTTCTAAATGCTAAGAAACTTTTAAATTCCTTTCTATAGGTTACCATGGAAGGTTATGATGGAAGTCCAATCAAAAAATTATCTCAAAATCTGATTCTATGAAACTTTTTGAAATACTAGTTTCGGTCAAACATCGTAGTATATTATACACAATTTATACTAGTTTCTGTCAAAAAATCAAATTAAATCGAGAATTGTTCAAAATGCTATGAAACTTTCCATATCCTTTCTTTATGGTACGAGGGAAGGTTATGATGGAAGTCCAATCAAAAAATTATCTCAAAATCAAATTCTATGAAACTTTTTGAAATGCTAGTTTAGATCAAAAAACATAGTATATTATACACAATTTTATTCTAGTTTCGGTAAAAAATCAAATTAAATCGAGGATTGTTCTAAATGCTACGAAACTTTTCAGATCCTTTCTATATGTTACTAGGGAATAATATGATGGAAGTCCATGCAAAAAATTATCTCAAAATTAGATTCTATGAAACTTTTGGAATTACTAGTTTCGGTCAAAAATCGTAGTATATTATACACAATTTTATACTAGTTTCGGTAAAAAATAAAATTAAATCGAGGATTTTTCTAAATGCTATGAAACTTTTCATATAATTTCTATATGTTACTATGGAAGGTTATGATGGAAATCCATGCAAAAAATTATCTCAATATTACATTCTAGGAAACTTTTTGAAATACTAGTTTCGGTCAAAAATCGTAGTATATTATACTCAATTTAAAGTAGTTTCGGTGAAAGGAACAAATTAAATCGAGGATTGTTCGAAATCTATGAAACTTTTCAGATCCTTTTTTATGGTACGAGGGAAGGTTATGATGGAAATCCAATAAAAAAACTATCTCAAAATCAGATCTTATGAAACTTTTTGAAATGCTAGTTTAGGTCGAAAAAGCGTAGTATATTATACACAATTATATACTAGTTTTGGTCAAAAAATCAAATTAAATCGAGGTTTGTTCAAATGCTTCGAAACGTTTCAGATCCTTTCTATATGTTACTAGGGAATATTATCATGGAAGTCCATGCAAAAAAATTATCTCAAAATTAGATTCTATGAAACTTTTTGAAATACTAGTTTCGTTCAAAAATCGTAGTATATTATACACAATTTTATAATAGTTTCGGTCAAAAAATCAAATTAAATCAAGGATTGTTCTAAATGCTAAGAAACTTTTAAATTCCTTTCTATAGGTTACCAGGGAAGGTTATGATGGAAGTCCAATCAAAAAATTATCTCAAAATCAGATTCTATGAAACTTTTTGAAATGCTAGTTTAGGTCAAAAAACATAGTATATTATACACAATTTTATACTAGTTTCGGTCAAAAAATAAAATAAATCGAGGATTGTTCTAAATGCTACGAAACTTTTCAGATCCTTTCTTTATGGTACGATGGAATGCTATGATGGAAGTCCATGCAAAAAATTATCTCAAAATTAGATTCTATGAAACTTTTTGAAATGCTAGTTTAGTTCAAAAATCGTAGTAATTATACACAATTTTATACTAGTTTCGGTCAAAAATAAAATTAAATCGAGGATTTTTCTAAATGCTAAGAAACTTTTCAGATACTTTCTCTATGTTACTATGGAAGGTTATGATGGAAGTCCATGCAAAAAATTATCTCAAAATTACATTCTATTAAACTTTTTGAAATACTAGTTTCGGTCAAAAATCGTAGTATATAATACTCAATTTATACTAGTTTCGGTGAAAAATCAAATTAAATCGAGGATTGTTCGAAATGCTATAAAACTTTTCAGATCCTTTGTTTATGGTACGAGGGAAGGTTATGATGGAAATCCAATAAAAAAACTATCTCAAAATCAGATTTTATGAAACTTTTTTAAATGCTAGTTTAGGTCAAAAAATCGTAGTATATTATACACAATTTTATACTAGTTTCGGTCAAAAAAATCAAATTAAATCGAGGATTGTTCAAATTCTTCGAAAATTTTCAGATCCTTTCTATATGTTACTAGGGAATATTATCATGGAAGTCCATGCAAAAAAATTATCTAAAAATTAGATTCTATGAAACTTTTTGAAATACTAGTTTCGTTCAAAAATCGTAGTATATTATACACCATTTTATAATAGTTTCGGTCAAACAATAAAATTGAATCTAGGATTGTTCTAAATGCTAAGATACTTTTAAATTCCTTTCTATAAGTTACTAGGGAAGGTTATGATGGAAGTCCAATCAAAAAATTATCTCAAAATCGGATTCTATGAAACTTTTCTAATTACTAGTTTCGGTCAAAAATCGTAGTATATTATAAAAAATTTATACTTGTTTCTGTCAAAAAATCAAATTAAATCGAGAATTGTTCAAAATGCTACAAAACTTTCCATATCCTTTCTTTATGGTACGAGGGAAGGTTATGATGGAAGTCCAATCAAAAAATTATCTCAAAATCAAATTCTATGAAACTTTTTGAAATGTTAGTTTAGGTCAAAAAACATAGTATATTATACACAATTTTATACTAGTTTCGGTCAAAAAATCGAATTAAATCGAGTATTGTTCTAAATGCTACGAAACTTTTCAAATCCTTTCTATATGTTATTAGGGAAGATTATGATGGAAGTCCATGGAAAAATTATCTCAAAATTAAATTTTATGAAACTTTTTGAATTACTAGTTTCGGTCAAAAATCGTAGTTTATTATACACAATTTTATACTAGTTTCAGACAAAAATTAAATTAAATCGAGGATTGTTCTAAATGCTAAGAAACTTTTCATATACTTTCTATATGTTACTATGGAAGGTTATGACGGAAATCCATGCAAAAAATTATCTCAAAATTACATTCTATGAAACTTTTTGAAATATTAGTTTCGGTCAAAAATCGTAGTATATTATACTCAATTTATACTAGTTTCGGTGAAAAAATCAAATTAAATCGAGGATTGTTCGAAAGGCTATGAAACTTTTATGATCCTTTGTTTATGGTAGGAGGGAAGGTTATGATGGAAGTCCAATCAAAAAACTATCTCAAAATCAGATTTTATGAAACTTTTTGAAATGCTAGTTTAGGTCAAAAAATCGTAGTATATTATACACAATTATATACTAGTTTCAGTCAAAATATCAAATTAAATCGAGGATTATTCAAATGCTTCGAAACTTTTTAGATTCTTTCTATATGTTACTAGGGAATATTATCATGGAAGTCCATGCAAAAAATCATCTCAAAATTAGATTCTATGAAACTTTTTGAAATATTAGTTTCGGTCAAAAATCATAGTACTATACACAATTTTATACTAGTTTCGGTCAAAAAATCAAATTAAATCGAGGATTGTTCTAAATGCTACGAAACTTTTAAATTCTTTCTATAGGTTACTAGGGAAGGTTATGATGGAAGTCCAATAAAAATATTATCTCAAAATCAGATTCTATGAAACTTTTTGAAATACTAGTTTCGGTAAAAAATCGTAGTATATTATACACAATTTATACTAGTTTCTGTCAAAATATCAAATTAAATCGAGAATTGTTCAAAATGCTACGATACTTTCCAGATCTTTTCTTTATGGTACGAGGGAAGGTTATGATGGAAGTCCAATAAAAAATTATCTCAGAATCAAATTCTATGAAACGTTTTGAAATAATAGTTTAGGTCAAAAAAATTGTATATTATACACAATTTTATACTAGTTTCGGTCAAAAAATCAAATAAAATCGAGGAGTGGTCTAAATGCTACGAAACTTTTCAGATCCTTTCTAAATGTTACTAGGGAAGATTATTATAGAAGTCCATGCAGAAAATTATATCAAAATTAGATTCAATGAAACTTTTGGAATTACTAGTTTCGGTCAAAAATCGTAGTATATTATACACAATTTTATACTTGTTTCGGTCAAAAATATAATTAAATCGAGGATTTTTCTAAATGCTAAGAAACTTTTCAGATACTTTCTATAAGTTACTATGGAAGGTTATGATGGAAATCCATGCAAAAAATTATCTCAAAATTACATTCTATGAAACTTTTTGAAATACTAGTTTCGGTCAAAAAGCGTAGTATTTTATACTCAATTTATACTAGTTTCGGTGAAAAAATCAAATTAAGTCGAGGATTGTTCGAAATGCTATGAAACTTTTCAGATCCTTTGTTTATGGTACGAGGGAAGGTTATGATGGAAATCCAATAAAAAACTATCTAAAAATCAGATTTTAAGAAACTTTTTGAAATGCTAGTTTAGGTTAAAAAATCGTAGTATACTATACACAATTATATACTAGATTCAGTTAAAAAATCAAATTAATTCGATGATTGTTCAAATGCTTCGAAAATTTTCAGATCCTTTCTTTATGTTACTAGGGAACATTATCATGGAAGTCCATGCAAAAAAAATTATCTTAAAATTAGATTCTATGAAACTTTTTGAAATACTAGTTTCGTTCAAAAATCGTAGTATATCATACACAATTTTATAATAGTTTCGGTCAAAAAATCAAATTAATTCTAGGATTGTTCTAAATGCTAAGAAACTTTTAAATTCCTTTCTATAGGTGACCATGGAAGGTTATGATGGAAGTCCAATCAAAAAATTATCTCAAAATCAGATTCTATGAAACTTTTTGAAATACTAGTTTCGGTCAAAACTCGTAGTATATTATACAAAAATCATAGTATTATACACAATTTTATACTAGTTTCGGTCAAAAAATCAAATTAAATCGAGGATTGTTCTAAACGCTACGAAACTTTTAAATTCTTTCTATAGGTTACTAGGGAAGGTTATGATGGAAGTCCAATAAAAAAATTATCTCAAAATCAGATTCTATGAAACTTTTTGAAATACTAGTTTCGGTCAAAAATCGTAGTATATTATACACAATTTATACTAGTTTCTGTCAAAAAATCAAATTAAATCGAGAATTGTTCAAAATGCTACGATACTTTCCAGATCCTTTCTTTATGGTACGAGGGAAGGTTATGATGGAAGTCCAATAAAAAATTATCTCAGAATCAAATTCTATGAAACGTTTTGAAATAATAGTTTAGGTCAAAAAAATTGTATATTATACACAATTTTATACTAGTTTCGGTCAAAAAATCAAATAAAATCGAGGAGTGGTCTAAATGCTACGAAACTTTTCAGATCCTTTCTAAATGTTACTAGGGAAGATTATTATAGAAGTCCATGCAAAAAATTATATCAAAATTCGATTCAATGAAACTTTTGGAATTACTAGTTTCGGTCAAAAATCGTAGTATATTATACACAATTTTATACTTGTTTCGGTCAAAAATATAATTAAATCGAGGATTTTTCTAAATGCTAAGAAACTTTTCAGATACTTTCTATAAGTTACTATGGAAGGTTATGATGGAAATCCATGCAAAAAATTATCTCAAAATTACATTCTATGAAACTTTTTGAAATACTAGTTTCGGTCAAAAAGCGTAGTATTTTATACTCAATTTATACTAGTTTCGGTGAAAAAATCAAATTAAATCGAGGATTGTTCGAAATGCTATGAAACTTTTCAGATCCTTTGTTTATGGTACGAGGGAAGGTTATGATGGAAATCCAATAAAAAACTATCTAAAAATCAGATTTTAAGAAACTTTTTGAAATGCTAGTTTAGGTTAAAAAATCGTAGTATACACAATTATATACTAGATTCAGTTAAAAAATCAAATTAATTCGATGATTGTTCAAATGCTTCGAAAATTTTCAGATCCTTTCTATATGTTACTAGGGAACATTATCATGGAAGTCCATGCAAAAAAAATTATCTTAAAATTATATTCTATGAAACTTTTTGAAATACTAGTTTCGTTCAAAAATCGTAGTATATCATACACAATTTTATAATAGTTTCGGTCAAAAAATCAAATTAATTCTAGGATTGTTCTAAATGCTAAGAAACTTTTAAATTCCTTTCTATAGGTGACCATGGAAGGTTATGATGGAAGTCCAATCAAAAAATTATCTCAAAATCAGATTCTATGAAACTTTTTGAAATACTAGTTTCGGTCAAAACTCGTAGTATATTATACAAAAATCATAGTATTATACACAATTTTATACTAGTTTTGGTCAAAAAATCAAATTAAATCGAGGATTATTCTAAACGCTAAGAAACTTTTAAATTCTTTCTATAGGTTACTAGGGAAGGTTATGATGGAAGTCCAATAAAAAAATTATCTCAAAATCAGATTCTATGAAACTTTTTGAAATACTAGTTTCGGTCAAAAATCGTAGTATATTATACACAATTTATACTAGTTTCTGTCAAAAAATCAAATTAAATCGAGAATTGTTCAAAATGCTACGATACTTTCCAGATCCTTTCTTTATGGTACGAGGGAAGGTTATGATGGAAGTCCAATAAAAAATTATCTCAGAATCAAATTCTATGAAACGTTTTGAAATAATAGTTTAGGTCAGAAAAATTGTATATTATACACAATTTTATACTAGTTTCGGTCAAAAAATCAAATAAAATCGAGGAGTGGTCTAAATGCTACGAAACTTTTCAGATCCTTTCTAAATGTTACTAGGGAAGATTATTATAGAAGTCCATGCAAAAAATTATATCAAAATTAGATTCAATGAAACTTTTGGAATTACTAGTTTCGGTCAAAAATCGTAGTATATTATACACAATTTTATACTTGTTTCGGTCAAAAATATAATTAAATCGAGGATTTTTCTAAATGCTAAGAAACTTTTCAGATACTTTCTATAAGTTACTATGGAAGGTTATGATGGAAATCCATGCAAAAAATTATCTCAAAATTACATTCTATGAAACTTTTTGAAATACTAGTTTCGGTCAAAAAGCGTAGTATTTTATACTCAATTTATACTAGTTTCGGTGAAAAAATCAAATTAAATCGAGGATTGTTCGAAATGCTATGAAACTTTTCAGATCCTTTGTTTATGGTACGAGGGAAGGTTATGATGGAAATCCAATAAAAAACTATCTAAAAATCAGATTTTAAGAAACTTTTTGAAATGCTAGTTTAGGTTAAAAAATCGTAGTATACTATACACAATTATATACTAGATTCAGTTAAAAAATCAAATTAATTCGATGATTGTTCAAATGCTTCGAAAATTTTCAGATCCTTTCTATATGTTACTAGGGAACATTATCATGGAAGTCCATGCAAAAAAAATTATCTTAAAATTAGATTCTATGAAACTTTTTGAAATACTAGTTTCGTTCAAAAATCGTAGTATATCATACAAAATTTTATAATAGTTTCGGTCAAAAAATCAAATTAATTCTAGGATTGTTCTAAATGCTAAGAAACTTTTAAATTCCTTTCTATAGGTGACCATGGAAGGTTATGATGGAAGTCCAATCAAAAAATTATCTCAAAATCAGATTCTATGAAACTTTTTGAAATACTAGTTTCGGTCAAAACTCGTAGTATATTATACAAAAATCATAGTATTATACACAATTTTATACTAGTTTCGGTCAAAAAATCAAATTAAATCGAGGATTGTTCTAAATGCTACGAAACTTTTAAATTCTTTCTATAAGTTACTAGGGAAGGTTATGATGGAAGTCCAATAAAAAAATTATCTCAAAATCAGATTCTATGAAACTTTTTGAAATACTAGTTTCGGTCAAAAATCGTAGTATATTATACACAATTTATACTAGTTTCTGTCAAAAAATCAAATTAAATCGAGAATTGTTCAAAATGCTACGATACTTTCCAGATCCTTTCTTTATGGTACGAGGGAAGGTTATGATGGAAGTCCAATAAAAAATTATCTCAGAATCAAATTCTATGAAACGTTTTGAAATAATAGTTTAGGTCAAAAAAATTGAATATTATACACAATTTTATACTAGTTTCGGTAAAAAAATCAAATAAAATCGAGGAGTGGTCTAAATGCTACGAAACTTTTCAGATCCTTTCTAAATGTTACTAGGGAAGATTATTATAGAAGTCCATGCAAAAAATTATATCAAAATTAGATTCAATGAAACTTTTGGAATTACTAGTTTCGGTCAAAAATCGTAGTATATTATACACAATTTTATACTTGTTTCGGTCAAAAATATAATTAAATCGAGGATTTTTCTAAATGCTAAGAAACTTTTCAGATACTTTCTATAAGTTACTATGGAAGGTTATGATGGAAATCCATGCAAAAAATTATCTCAAAATTACATTCTATGAAACTTTTTGAAATACTAGTTTCGGTCAAAAAGCGTAGTATTTTATACTCAATTTATACTAGTTTCGGTGAAAAAATCAAATTAAATCGAGGATTGTTCGAAATGCTATGAAACTTTTCAGATCCTTTGTTTATGGTACGAGGGAAGGTTATGATGGAAATCCAATAAAAAACTATCTAAAAATCAGATTTTAAGAAACTTTTTGAAATGCTAGTTTAGGTTAAAAAATCGTAGTATACTATACACAATTATATACTAGATTCAGTTAAAAAATCAAATTAATTCGATGATTGTTCAAATGCTTCGAAAATTTTCAGATCCTTTCTATATGTTACTAGGGAACATTATCATGGAAGTCCATGCAAAAAAAATTATCTTAAAATTATATTCTATGAAACTTTTTGAAATACTAGTTTCGTTCAAAAATCGTAGTATATCATACACAATTTTATAATAGTTTCGGTCAAAAAATCAAATTAATTCTAGGATTGTTCTAAATGCTAAGAAACTTTTAAATTCCTTTCTATAGGTGACCATGGAAGGTTATGATGGAAGTCCAATCAAAAAATTATCTCAAAATCAGATTCTATGAAACTTTTTGAAATACTAGTTTCGGTCAAAACTCGTAGTATATTATACAAAAATCATAGTATTATACACAATTTTATACTAGTTTCGGTCAAAAAATCAAATTAAATCGAGGATTGTTCTAAATGCTACGAAAATTTTAAATTCTTTCTATAGGTTACTAGGGAAGGTTATGATGGAAGTCCAATAAAAAAATTATCTCAAAATCAGATTCTATGAAACTTTTTGAAATACTAGTTTCGGTCAAAAATCGTAGTATATTATACACAATTTATACTAGTTTCTGTCAAAAAATCAAATTAAATCGAGAATTGTTCAAAATGCTACGATACTTTCCAGATCCTTTCTTTATGGTACGAGGGAAGGTTATGATGGAAGTCCAATAAAAAATTATCTCAGAATCAAATTCTATGAAACGTTTTGAAATAATAGTTTAGGTCAGAAAAATTGTATATTATACACAATTTTATACTAGTTTCGGTCAAAAAATCAAATAAAATCGAGGAGTGGTCTAAATGCTACGAAACTTTTCAGATCCTTTCTAAATGTTACTAGGGAAGATTATTATAGAAGTCCATGCAAAAAATTATATCAAAATTCGATTCAATGAAACTTTTGGAATTACTAGTTTCGGTCAAAAATCGTAGTATATTATACACAATTTTATACTTGTTTCGGTCAAAAATATAATTAAATCGAGGATTTTTCTAAATGCTAAGAAACTTTTCAGATACTTTCTATAAGTTACTATGGAAGGTTATGATGGAAATCCATGCAAAAAATTATCTCAAAATTACATTCTATGAAACTTTTTGAAATACTAGTTTCGGTCAAAAAGCGTAGTATTTTATACTCAATTTATACTAGTTTCGGTGAAAAAATCAAATTAAATCGAGGATTGTTCGAAATGCTATGAAACTTTTCAGATCCTTTGTTTATGGTACGAGGGAAGGTTATGATGGAAATCCAATAAAAAACTATCTAAAAATCAGATTTTAAGAAACTTTTTGAAATGCTAGTTTAGGTTAAAAAATCGTAGTATACTATACACAATTATATACTAGATTCAGTTAAAAAATCAAATTAATTCGATGATTGTTCAAATGCTTCGAAAATTTTCAGATCCTTTCTATATGTTACTAGGGAACATTATCATGGAAGTCCATGCAAAAAAAATTATCTTAAAATTAGATTCTATGAAACTTTTTGAAATACTAGTTTCGTTCAAAAATCGTAGTATATCATACACAATTTTATAATAGTTTCGGTCAAAAAATCAAATTAATTCTAGGATTGTTCTAAATGCTAAGAAACTTTTAAATTCCTTTCTATAGGTGACCATGGAAGGTTATGATGGAAGTCCAATCAAAAAATTATCTCAAAATCAGATTCTATGAAACTTTTTGAAATACTAGTTTCGGTCAAAACTCGTAGTATATTATACAAAAATCATAGTATTATACACAATTTTATACTAGTTTCGGTCAAAAAATCAAATTAAATCGAGGATTGTTCTAAATGCTACGAAACTTTTAAATTCTTTCTATAGGTTACTAGGGAAGGTTATGATGGAAGTCCAATAAAAAAATTATCTCAAAATCAGATTCTATGATACTTTTTGAAATACTAGTTTCGGTCAAAAATCGTAGTATATTATACACAATTTATACTAGTTTCTGTCAAAAAAACAAATTAAATCGAGAATTGTTCAAAATGCTACGATACTTTCCAGATCCTTTCTTTATGGTACGAGGGAAGGTTATGATGGAAGTCCAATAAAAAATTATCTCAGAATCAAATTCTATGAAACGTTTTGAAATAATAGTTTAGGTCAGAAAAATTGTATATTATACACAATTTTATACTAGTTTCGGTCAAAAAATCAAATAAAATCGAGGAGTGGTCTAAATGCTACGAAACTTTTCAGATCCTTTCTAAATGTTACTAGGGAAGATTATTATAGAAGTCCATGCAAAAAATTATATCAAAATTAGATTCAATGAAACTTTTGGAATTACTAGTTTCGGTCAAAAATCGTAGTATATTATACACAATTTTATACTTGTTTCGGTCAAAAATATAATTAAATCGAGGATTTTTCTAAATGCTAAGAAACTTTTCAGATACTTTCTATAAGTTACTATGGAAGGTTATGATGGAAATCCATGCAAAAAATTATCTCAAAATTACATTCTATGAAACTTTTTGAAATACTAGTTTCGGTCAAAAAGCGTAGTATTTTATACTCAATTTATACTAGTTTCGGTGAAAAAATCAAATTAAATCGAGGATTGTTCGAAATGCTATGAAACTTTTCAGATCCTTTGTTTATGGTACGAGGGAAGGTTATGATGGAAATCCAATAAAAAACTATCTAAAAATCAGATTTTAAGAAACTTTTTGAAATGCTAGTTTAGGTTAAAAAATCGTAGTATACTATACACAATTATATACTAGATTCAGTTAAAAAATCAAATTAATTCGAGGATTGTTCAAATGCTTCGAAAATTTTCAGATCCTTTCTATATGTTACTAGGGAACATTATCATGGAAGTCCATGCAAAAAAAATTATCTTAAAATTAGATTCTATGAAACTTTTTGAAATACTAGTTTCGTTCAAAAATCGTAGTATATCATACACAATTTTATAATAGTTTCGGTCAAAAAATCAAATTAATTCTAGGATTGTTCTAAATGCTAAGAAACTTTTAAATTCCTTTCTATAGGTGACCATGGAAGGTTATGATGGAAGTCCAATCAAAAAATTATCTCAAAATCAGATTCTATGAAACTTTTTGAAATACTAGTTTCGGTCAAAACTCGTAGTATATTATACAAAAATCATAGTATTATACACAATTTTATACTAGTTTCGGTCAAAAAATCAAATTAAATCGAGGATTGTTCTAAATGCTACGAAACTTTTAAATTCTTTCTATAGGTTACTAGGGAAGGTTATGATGGAAGTCCAATAAAAAAATTATCTCAAAATCAGATTCTATGAAACTTTTTGAAATACTAGTTTCGGTCAAAAATCGTAGTATATTATACACAATTTATACTAGTTTCTGTCAAAAAAACAAATTAAATCGAGAATTGTTCAAAATGCTACGATACTTTCCAGATCCTTTCTTTATGGTACGAGGGAAGGTTATGATGGAAGTCCAATAAAAAATTATCTCAGAATCAAATTCTATGAAACGTTTTGAAATAATAGTTTAGGTCAGAAAAATTGTATATTATACACAATTTTATACTAGTTTCGGTCAAAAAATCAAATAAAATCGAGGAGTGGTCTAAATGCTACGAAACTTTTCAGATCCTTTCTAAATGTTACTAGGGAAGATTATTATAGAAGTCCATGCAAAAAATTATATCAAAATTAGATTCAATGAAACTTTTGGAATTACTAGTTTCGGTCAAAAATCGTAGTATATTATACACAATTTTATACTTGTTTCGGTCAAAAATATAATTAAATCGAGGATTTTTCTAAATGCTAAGAAACTTTTCAGATACTTTCTATAAGTTACTATGGAAGGTTATGATGGAAATCCATGCAAAAAATTATCTCAAAATTACATTCTATGAAACTTTTTGAAATACTAGTTTCGGTCAAAAAGCGTAGTATTTTATACTCAATTTATACTAGTTTCGGTGAAAAAATCAAATTAAATCGAGGATTGTTCGAAATGCTATGAAACTTTTCAGATCCTTTGTTTATGGTACGAGGGAAGGTTATGATGGAAATCCAATAAAAAACTATCTAAAAATCAGATTTTAAGAAACTTTTTGAAATGCTAGTTTAGGTTAAAAAATCGTAGTATACTATACACAATTATATACTAGATTCAGTTAAAAAATCAAATTAATTCGAGGATTGTTCAAATGCTTCGAAAATTTTCAGATCCTTTCTATATGTTACTAGGGAACATTATCATGGAAGTCCATGCAAAAAAAATTATCTTAAAATTAGATTCTATGAAACTTTTTGAAATACTAGTTTCGTTCAAAAATCGTAGTATATCATACACAATTTTATAATAGTTTCGGTCAAAAAATCAAATTAATTCTAGGATTGTTCTAAATGCTAAGAAACTTTTAAATTCCTTTCTATAGGTGACCATGGAAGGTTATGATGGAAGTCCAATCAAAAAATTATCTCAAAATCAGATTCTATGAAACTTTTTGAAATACTAGTTTCGGTCAAAACTCGTAGTATATTATACAAAAATCATAGTATTATACACAATTTTATACTAGTTTCGGTCAAAAAATCAAATTAAATCGAGGATTGTTCTAAATGCTACGAAAATTTTAAATTCTTTCTATAGGTTACTAGGGAAGGTTATGATGGAAGTCCAATAAAAATATTATCTCAAAATCAGATTCTATGAAACTTTTTGAAATACTAGTTTCGGTCAAAAATCGTAGTATATTATACACAATTTATACTAGTTTCTGTCAAAAAAACAAATTAAATCGAGAATTGTTCAAAATGCTACGATACTTTCCAGATCCTTTCTTTATGGTACGAGGGAAGGTTATGATGGAAGTCCAATAAAAAATTATCTCAGAATCAAATTCTATGAAACGTTTTGAAATAATAGTTTAGGTCAGAAAAATTGTATATTATACACAATTTTATACTAGTTTCGGTCAAAAAATCAAATAAAATCGAGGAGTGGTCTAAATGCTACGAAACTTTTCAGATCCTTTCTAAATGTTACTAGGGAAGATTATTATAGAAGTCCATGCAAAAAATTATATCAAAATTAGATTCAATGAAACTTTTGGAATTACTAGTTTCGGTCAAAAATCGTAGTATATTATACACAATTTTATACTTGTTTCGGTCAAAAATATAATTAAATCGAGGATTTTTCTAAATGCTAAGAAACTTTTCAGATACTTTCTATAAGTTACTATGGAAGGTTATGATGGAAATCCATGCAAAAAATTATCTCAAAATTACATTCTATGAAACTTTTTGAAATACTAGTTTCGGTCAAAAAGCGTAGTATTTTATACTCAATTTATACTAGTTTCGGTGAAAAAATCAAATTAAATCGAGGATTGTTCGAAATGCTATGAAACTTTTCAGATCCTTTGTTTATGGTACGAGGGAAGGTTATGATGGAAATCCAATAAAAAACTATCTAAAAATCAGATTTTAAGAAACTTTTTGAAATGCTAGTTTAGGTTAAAAAATCGTAGTATACTATACACAATTATATACTAGATTCAGTTAAAAAATCAAATTAATTCGAGGATTGTTCAAATGCTTCGAAAATTTTCAGATCCTTTCTATATGTTACTAGGGAACATTATCATGGAAGTCCATGCAAAAAAAATTATCTTAAAATTAGATTCTATGAAACTTTTTGAAATACTAGTTTCGTTCAAAAATCGTAGTATATCATACACAATTTTATAATAGTTTCGGTCAAAAAATCAAATTAATTCTAGGATTGTTCTAAATGCTAAGAAACTTTTAAATTCCTTTCTATAGGTGACCATGGAAGGTTATGATGGAAGTCCAATCAAAAAATTATCTCAAAATCAGATTCTATGAAACTTTTTGAAATACTAGTTTCGGTCAAAACTCGTAGTATATTATACAAAAATCATAGTATTATACACAATTTTATACTAGTTTCGGTCAAAAAATCAAATTAAATCGAGGATTGTTCTAAATGCTACGAAACTTTTAAATTCTTTCTATAGGTTACTAGGGAAGGTTATGATGGAAGTCCAATAAAAAAATTATCTCAAAATCAGATTCTATGATACTTTTTGAAATACTAGTTTCGGTCAAAAATCGTAGTATATTATACACAATTTATACTAGTTTCTGTCAAAAAAACAAATTAAATCGAGAATTGTTCAAAATGCTACGATACTTTCCAGATCCTTTCTTTATGGTACGAGGGAAGGTTATGATGGAAGTCCAATAAAAAATTATCTCAGAATCAAATTCTATGAAACGTTTTGAAATAATAGTTTAGGTCAGAAAAATTGTATATTATACACAATTTTATACTAGTTTCGGTCAAAAAATCAAATAAAATCGAGGAGTGGTCTAAATGCTACGAAACTTTTCAGATCCTTTCTAAATGTTACTAGGGAAGATTATTATAGAAGTCCATGCAAAAAATTATATCAAAATTAGATTCAATGAAACTTTTGGAATTACTAGTTTCGGTCAAAAATCGTAGTATATTATACACAATTTTATACTTGTTTCGGTCAAAAATATAATTAAATCGAGGATTTTTCTAAATGCTAAGAAACTTTTCAGATACTTTCTATAAGTTACTATGGAAGGTTATGATGGAAATCCATGCAAAAAATTATCTCAAAATTACATTCTATGAAACTTTTTGAAATACTAGTTTCGGTCAAAAAGCGTAGTATTTTATACTCAATTTATACTAGTTTCGGTGAAAAAATCAAATTAAATCGAGGATTGTTCGAAATGCTATGAAACTTTTCAGATCCTTTGTTTATGGTACGAGGGAAGGTTATGATGGAAATCCAATAAAAAACTATCTAAAAATCAGATTTTAAGAAACTTTTTGAAATGCTAGTTTAGGTTAAAAAATCGTAGTATACTATACACAATTATATACTAGATTCAGTTAAAAAATCAAATTAATTCGAGGATTGTTCAAATGCTTCGAAAATTTTCAGATCCTTTCTATATGTTACTAGGGAACATTATCATGGAAGTCCATGCAAAAAAAATTATCTTAAAATTAGATTCTATGAAACTTTTTGAAATACTAGTTTCGTTCAAAAATCGTAGTATATCATACACAATTTTATAATAGTTTCGGTCAAAAAATCAAATTAATTCTAGGATTGTTCTAAATGCTAAGAAACTTTTAAATTCCTTTCTATAGGTGACCATGGAAGGTTATGATGGAAGTCCAATCAAAAAATTATCTCAAAATCAGATTCTATGAAACTTTTTGAAATACTAGTTTCGGTCAAAACTCGTAGTATATTATACAAAAATCATAGTATTATACACAATTTTATACTAGTTTCGGTCAAAAAATCAAATTAAATCGAGGATTGTTCTAAATGCTACGAAACTTTTAAATTCTTTCTATAGGTTACTAGGGAAGGTTATGATGGAAGTCCAATAAAAATATTATCTCAAAATCAGATTCTATGAAACTTTTTGAAATACTAGTTTCGGTCAAAAATCGTAGTATATTATACACAATTTATACTAGTTTCTGTCAAAAAAACAAATTAAATCGAGAATTGTTCAAAATGCTACGATACTTTCCAGATCCTTTCTTTATGGTACGAGGGAAGGTTATGATGGAAGTCCAATAAAAAATTATCTCAGAATCAAATTCTATGAAACGTTTTGAAATAATAGTTTAGGTCAGAAAAATTGTATATTATACACAATTTTATACTAGTTTCGGTCAAAAAATCAAATAAAATCGAGGAGTGGTCTAAATGCTACGAAACTTTTCAGATCCTTTCTAAATGTTACTAGGGAAGATTATTATAGAAGTCCATGCAAAAAATTATATCAAAATTAGATTCAATGAAACTTTTGGAATTACTAGTTTCGGTCAAAAATCGTAGTATATTATACACAATTTTATACTTGTTTCGGTCAAAAATATAATTAAATCGAGGATTTTTCTAAATGCTAAGAAACTTTTCAGATACTTTCTATAAGTTACTATGGAAGGTTATGATGGAAATCCATGCAAAAAATTATCTCAAAATTACATTCTATGAAACTTTTTGAAATACTAGTTTCGGTCAAAAAGCGTAGTATTTTATACTCAATTTATACTAGTTTCGGTGAAAAAATCAAATTAAATCGAGGATTGTTCGAAATGCTATGAAACTTTTCAGATCCTTTGTTTATGGTACGAGGGAAGGTTATGATGGAAATCCAATAAAAAACTATCTAAAAATCAGATTTTAAGAAACTTTTTGAAATGCTAGTTTAGGTTAAAAAATCGTAGTATACTATACACAATTATATACTAGATTCAGTTAAAAAATCAAATTAATTCGAGGATTGTTCAAATGCTTCGAAAATTTTCAGATCCTTTCTATATGTTACTAGGGAACATTATCATGGAAGTCCATGCAAAAAAAATTATCTTAAAATTAGATTCTATGAAACTTTTTGAAATACTAGTTTCGTTCAAAAATCGTAGTATATCATACACAATTTTATAATAGTTTCGGTCAAAAAATCAAATTAATTCTAGGATTGTTCTAAATGCTAAGAAACTTTTAAATTCCTTTCTATAGGTGACCATGGAAGGTTATGATGGAAGTCCAATCAAAAAATTATCTCAAAATCAGATTCTATGAAACTTTTTGAAATACTAGTTTCGGTCAAAACTCGTAGTATATTATACAAAAATCATAGTATTATACACAATTTTATACTAGTTTCGGTCAAAAAATCAAATTAAATCGAGGATTGTTCTAAATGCTACGAAACTTTTAAATTCTTTCTATAGGTTACTAGGGAAGGTTATGATGGAAGTCCAATAAAAAAATTATCTCAAAATCAGATTCTATGAAACTTTTTGAAATACTAGTTTCGGTCAAAAATCGTAGTATATTATACACAATTTATACTAGTTTCTGTCAAAAAAACAAATTAAATCGAGAATTGTTCAAAATGCTACGATACTTTCCAGATCCTTTCTTTATGGTACGAGGGAAGGTTATGATGGAAGTCCAATAAAAAATTATCTCAGAATCAAATTCTATGAAACGTTTTGAAATAATAGTTTAGGTCAGAAAAATTGTATATTATACACAATTTTATACTAGTTTCGGTCAAAAAATCAAATAAAATCGAGGAGTGGTCTAAATGCTACGAAACTTTTCAGATCCTTTCTAAATGTTACTAGGGAAGATTATTATAGAAGTCCATGCAAAAAATTATATCAAAATTAGATTCAATGAAACTTTTGGAATTACTAGTTTCGGTCAAAAATCGTAGTATATTATACACAATTTTATACTTGTTTCGGTCAAAAATATAATTAAATCGAGGATTTTTCTAAATGCTAAGAAACTTTTCAGATACTTTCTATAAGTTACTATGGAAGGTTATGATGGAAATCCATGCAAAAAATTATCTCAAAATTACATTCTATGAAACTTTTTGAAATACTAGTTTCGGTCAAAAAGCGTAGTATTTTATACTCAATTTATACTAGTTTCGGTGAAAAAATCAAATTAAATCGAGGATTGTTCGAAATGCTATGAAACTTTTCAGATCCTTTGTTTATGGTACGAGGGAAGGTTATGATGGAAATCCAATAAAAAACTATCTAAAAATCAGATTTTAAGAAACTTTTTGAAATGCTAGTTTAGGTTAAAAAATCGTAGTATACTATACACAATTATATACTAGATTCAGTTAAAAAATCAAATTAATTCGAGGATTGTTCAAATGCTTCGAAAATTTTCAGATCCTTTCTATATGTTACTAGGGAACATTATCATGGAAGTCCATGCAAAAAAAATTATCTTAAAATTAGATTCTATGAAACTTTTTGAAATACTAGTTTCGTTCAAAAATCGTAGTATATCATACACAATTTTATAATAGTTTCGGTCAAAAAATCAAATTAATTCTAGGATTGTTCTAAATGCTAAGAAACTTTTAAATTCCTTTCTATAGGTGACCATGGAAGGTTATGATGGAAGTCCAATCAAAAAATTATCTCAAAATCAGATTCTATGAAACTTTTTGAAATACTAGTTTCGGTCAAAACTCGTAGTATATTATACAAAAATCATAGTATTATACACAATTTTATACTAGTTTCGGTCAAAAAATCAAATTAAATCGAGGATTGTTCTAAATGCTACGAAACTTTTAAATTCTTTCTATAGGTTACTAGGGAAGGTTATGATGGAAGTCCAATAAAAATATTATCTCAAAATCAGATTCTATGAAACTTTTTGAAATACTAGTTTCGGTCAAAAATCGTAGTATATTATACACAATTTATACTAGTTTCTGTCAAAAAAACAAATTAAATCGAGAATTGTTCAAAATGCTACGATACTTTCCAGATCCTTTCTTTATGGTACGAGGGAAGGTTATGATGGAAGTCCAATAAAAAATTATCTCAGAATCAAATTCTATGAAACGTTTTGAAATAATAGTTTAGGTCAGAAAAATTGTATATTATACACAATTTTATACTAGTTTCGGTCAAAAAATCAAATAAAATCGAGGAGTGGTCTAAATGCTACGAAACTTTTCAGATCCTTTCTAAATGTTACTAGGGAAGATTATTATAGAAGTCCATGCAAAAAATTATATCAAAATTAGATTCAATGAAACTTTTGGAATTACTAGTTTCGGTCAAAAATCGTAGTATATTATACACAATTTTATACTTGTTTCGGTCAAAAATATAATTAAATCGAGGATTTTTCTAAATGCTAAGAAACTTTTCAGATACTTTCTATAAGTTACTATGGAAGGTTATGATGGAAATCCATGCAAAAAATTATCTCAAAATTACATTCTATGAAACTTTTTGAAATACTAGTTTCGGTCAAAAAGCGTAGTATTTTATACTCAATTTATACTAGTTTCGGTGAAAAAATCAAATTAAATCGAGGATTGTTCGAAATGCTATGAAACTTTTCAGATCCTTTGTTTATGGTACGAGGGAAGGTTATGATGGAAATCCAATAAAAAACTATCTAAAAATCAGATTTTAAGAAACTTTTTGAAATGCTAGTTTAGGTTAAAAAATCGTAGTATACTATACACAATTATATACTAGATTCAGTTAAAAAATCAAATTAATTCGAGGATTGTTCAAATGCTTCGAAAATTTTCAGATCCTTTCTATATGTTACTAGGGAACATTATCATGGAAGTCCATGCAAAAAAAATTATCTTAAAATTAGATTCTATGAAACTTTTTGAAATACTAGTTTCGTTCAAAAATCGTAGTATATCATACACAATTTTATAATAGTTTCGGTCAAAAAATCAAATTAATTCTAGGATTGTTCTAAATGCTAAGAAACTTTTAAATTCCTTTCTATAGGTGACCATGGAAGGTTATGATGGAAGTCCAATCAAAAAATTATCTCAAAATCAGATTCTATGAAACTTTTTGAAATACTAGTTTCGGTCAAAACTCGTAGTATATTATACAAAAATCATAGTATTATACACAATTTTATACTAGTTTCGGTCAAAAAATCAAATTAAATCGAGGATTGTTCTAAATGCTACGAAACTTTTAAATTCTTTCTATAGGTTACTAGGGAAGGTTATGATGGAAGTCCAATAAAAAAATTATCTCAAAATCAGATTCTATGAAACTTTTTGAAATACTAGTTTCGGTCAAAAATCGTAGTATATTATACACAATTTATACTAGTTTCTGTCAAAAAAACAAATTAAATCGAGAATTGTTCAAAATGCTACGATACTTTCCAGATCCTTTCTTTATGGTACGAGGGAAGGTTATGATGGAAGTCCAATAAAAAATTATCTCAGAATCAAATTCTATGAAACGTTTTGAAATAATAGTTTAGGTCAGAAAAATTGTATATTATACACAATTTTATACTAGTTTCGGTCAAAAAATCAAATAAAATCGAGGAGTGGTCTAAATGCTACGAAACTTTTCAGATCCTTTCTAAATGTTACTAGGGAAGATTATTATAGAAGTCCATGCAAAAAATTATATCAAAATTAGATTCAATGAAACTTTTGGAATTACTAGTTTCGGTCAAAAATCGTAGTATATTATACACAATTTTATACTTGTTTCGGTCAAAAATATAATTAAATCGAGGATTTTTCTAAATGCTAAGAAACTTTTCAGATACTTTCTATAAGTTACTATGGAAGGTTATGATGGAAATCCATGCAAAAAATTATCTCAAAATTACATTCTATGAAACTTTTTGAAATACTAGTTTCGGTCAAAAAGCGTAGTATTTTATACTCAATTTATACTAGTTTCGGTGAAAAAATCAAATTAAATCGAGGATTGTTCGAAATGCTATGAAACTTTTCAGATCCTTTGTTTATGGTACGAGGGAAGGTTATGATGGAAATCCAATAAAAAACTATCTAAAAATCAGATTTTAAGAAACTTTTTGAAATGCTAGTTTAGGTTAAAAAATCGTAGTATACTATACACAATTATATACTAGATTCAGTTAAAAAATCAAATTAATTCGAGGATTGTTCAAATGCTTCGAAAATTTTCAGATCCTTTCTATATGTTACTAGGGAACATTATCATGGAAGTCCATGCAAAAAAAATTATCTTAAAATTAGATTCTATGAAACTTTTTGAAATACTAGTTTCGTTCAAAAATCGTAGTATATCATACACAATTTTATAATAGTTTCGGTCAAAAAATCAAATTAATTCTAGGATTGTTCTAAATGCTAAGAAACTTTTAAATTCCTTTCTATAGGTGACCATGGAAGGTTATGATGGAAGTCCAATCAAAAAATTATCTCAAAATCAGATTCTATGAAACTTTTTGAAATACTAGTTTCGGTCAAAACTCGTAGTATATTATACAAAAATCATAGTATTATACACAATTTTATACTAGTTTCGGTCAAAAAATCAAATTAAATCGAGGATTGTTCTAAATGCTACGAAACTTTTAAATTCTTTCTATAGGTTACTAGGGAAGGTTATGATGGAAGTCCAATAAAAATATTATCTCAAAATCAGATTCTATGAAACTTTTTGAAATACTAGTTTCGGTCAAAAATCGTAGTATATTATACACAATTTATACTAGTTTCTGTCAAAAAAACAAATTAAATCGAGAATTGTTCAAAATGCTACGATACTTTCCAGATCCTTTCTTTATGGTACGAGGGAAGGTTATGATGGAAGTCCAATAAAAAATTATCTCAGAATCAAATTCTATGAAACGTTTTGAAATAATAGTTTAGGTCAGAAAAATTGTATATTATACACAATTTTATACTAGTTTCGGTCAAAAAATCAAATAAAATCGAGGAGTGGTCTAAATGCTACGAAACTTTTCAGATCCTTTCTAAATGTTACTAGGGAAGATTATTATAGAAGTCCATGCAAAAAATTATATCAAAATTAGATTCAATGAAACTTTTGGAATTACTAGTTTCGGTCAAAAATCGTAGTATATTATACACAATTTTATACTTGTTTCGGTCAAAAATATAATTAAATCGAGGATTTTTCTAAATGCTAAGAAACTTTTCAGATACTTTCTATAAGTTACTATGGAAGGTTATGATGGAAATCCATGCAAAAAATTATCTCAAAATTACATTCTATGAAACTTTTTGAAATACTAGTTTCGGTCAAAAAGCGTAGTATTTTATACTCAATTTATACTAGTTTCGGTGAAAAAATCAAATTAAATCGAGGATTGTTCGAAATGCTATGAAACTTTTCAGATCCTTTGTTTATGGTACGAGGGAAGGTTATGATGGAAATCCAATAAAAAACTATCTAAAAATCAGATTTTAAGAAACTTTTTGAAATGCTAGTTTAGGTTAAAAAATCGTAGTATACTATACACAATTATATACTAGATTCAGTTAAAAAATCAAATTAATTCGAGGATTGTTCAAATGCTTCGAAAATTTTCAGATCCTTTCTATATGTTACTAGGGAACATTATCATGGAAGTCCATGCAAAAAAAATTATCTTAAAATTAGATTCTATGAAACTTTTTGAAATACTAGTTTCGTTCAAAAATCGTAGTATATCATACACAATTTTATAATAGTTTCGGTCAAAAAATCAAATTAATTCTAGGATTGTTCTAAATGCTAAGAAACTTTTAAATTCCTTTCTATAGGTGACCATGGAAGGTTATGATGGAAGTCCAATCAAAAAATTATCTCAAAATCAGATTCTATGAAACTTTTTGAAATACTAGTTTCGGTCAAAACTCGTAGTATATTATACAAAAATCATAGTATTATACACAATTTTATACTAGTTTCGGTCAAAAAATCAAATTAAATCGAGGATTGTTCTAAATGCTACGAAACTTTTAAATTCTTTCTATAGGTTACTAGGGAAGGTTATGATGGAAGTCCAATAAAAATATTATCTCAAAATCAGATTCTATGAAACTTTTTGAAATACTAGTTTCGGTCAAAAATCGTAGTATATTATACACAATTTATACTAGTTTCTGTCAAAAAAACAAATTAAATCGAGAATTGTTCAAAATGCTACGATACTTTCCAGATCCTTTCTTTATGGTACGAGGGAAGGTTATGATGGAAGTCCAATAAAAAATTATCTCAGAATCAAATTCTATGAAACGTTTTGAAATAATAGTTTAGGTCAGAAAAATTGTATATTATACACAATTTTATACTAGTTTCGGTCAAAAAATCAAATAAAATCGAGGAGTGGTCTAAATGCTACGAAACTTTTCAGATCCTTTCTAAATGTTACTAGGGAAGATTATTATAGAAGTCCATGCAAAAAATTATATCAAAATTAGATTCAATGAAACTTTTGGAATTACTAGTTTCGGTCAAAAATCGTAGTATATTATACACAATTTTATACTTGTTTCGGTCAAAAATATAATTAAATCGAGGATTTTTCTAAATGCTAAGAAACTTTTCAGATACTTTCTATAAGTTACTATGGAAGGTTATGATGGAAATCCATGCAAAAAATTATCTCAAAATTACATTCTATGAAACTTTTTGAAATACTAGTTTCGGTCAAAAAGCGTAGTATTTTATACTCAATTTATACTAGTTTCGGTGAAAAAATCAAATTAAATCGAGGATTGTTCGAAATGCTATGAAACTTTTCAGATCCTTTGTTTATGGTACGAGGGAAGGTTATGATGGAAATCCAATAAAAAACTATCTAAAAATCAGATTTTAAGAAACTTTTTGAAATGCTAGTTTAGGTTAAAAAATCGTAGTATACTATACACAATTATATACTAGATTCAGTTAAAAAATCAAATTAATTCGAGGATTGTTCAAATGCTTCGAAAATTTTCAGATCCTTTCTATATGTTACTAGGGAACATTATCATGGAAGTCCATGCAAAAAAAATTATCTTAAAATTAGATTCTATGAAACTTTTTGAAATACTAGTTTCGTTCAAAAATCGTAGTATATCATACACAATTTTATAATAGTTTCGGTCAAAAAATCAAATTAATTCTAGGATTGTTCTAAATGCTAAGAAACTTTTAAATTCCTTTCTATAGGTGACCATGGAAGGTTATGATGGAAGTCCAATCAAAAAATTATCTCAAAATCAGATTCTATGAAACTTTTTGAAATACTAGTTTCGGTCAAAACTCGTAGTATATTATACAAAAATCATAGTATTATACACAATTTTATACTAGTTTCGGTCAAAAAATCAAATTAAATCGAGGATTGTTCTAAATGCTACGAAACTTTTAAATTCTTTCTATAGGTTACTAGGGAAGGTTATGATGGAAGTCCAATAAAAATATTATCTCAAAATCAGATTCTATGAAACTTTTTGAAATACTAGTTTCGGTCAAAAATCGTAGTATATTATACACAATTTATACTAGTTTCTGTCAAAAAAACAAATTAAATCGAGAATTGTTCAAAATGCTACGATACTTTCCAGATCCTTTCTTTATGGTACGAGGGAAGGTTATGATGGAAGTCCAATAAAAAATTATCTCAGAATCAAATTCTATGAAACGTTTTGAAATAATAGTTTAGGTCAGAAAAATTGTATATTATACACAATTTTATACTAGTTTCGGTCAAAAAATCAAATAAAATCGAGGAGTGGTCTAAATGCTACGAAACTTTTCAGATCCTTTCTAAATGTTACTAGGGAAGATTATTATAGAAGTCCATGCAAAAAATTATATCAAAATTAGATTCAATGAAACTTTTGGAATTACTAGTTTCGGTCAAAAATCGTAGTATATTATACACAATTTTATACTTGTTTCGGTCAAAAATATAATTAAATCGAGGATTTTTCTAAATGCTAAGAAACTTTTCAGATACTTTCTATAAGTTACTATGGAAGGTTATGATGGAAATCCATGCAAAAAATTATCTCAAAATTACATTCTATGAAACTTTTTGAAATACTAGTTTCGGTCAAAAAGCGTAGTATTTTATACTCAATTTATACTAGTTTCGGTGAAAAAATCAAATTAAATCGAGGATTGTTCGAAATGCTATGAAACTTTTCAGATCCTTTGTTTATGGTACGAGGGAAGGTTATGATGGAAATCCAATAAAAAACTATCTAAAAATCAGATTTTAAGAAACTTTTTGAAATGCTAGTTTAGGTTAAAAAATCGTAGTATACTATACACAATTATATACTAGATTCAGTTAAAAAATCAAATTAATTCGAGGATTGTTCAAATGCTTCGAAAATTTTCAGATCCTTTCTATATGTTACTAGGGAACATTATCATGGAAGTCCATGCAAAAAAAATTATCTTAAAATTAGATTCTATGAAACTTTTTGAAATACTAGTTTCGTTCAAAAATCGTAGTATATCATACACAATTTTATAATAGTTTCGGTCAAAAAATCAAATTAATTCTAGGATTGTTCTAAATGCTAAGAAACTTTTAAATTCCTTTCTATAGGTGACCATGGAAGGTTATGATGGAAGTCCAATCAAAAAATTATCTCAAAATCAGATTCTATGAAACTTTTTGAAATACTAGTTTCGGTCAAAACTCGTAGTATATTATACAAAAATCATAGTATTATACACAATTTTATACTAGTTTCGGTCAAAAAATCAAATTAAATCGAGGATTGTTCTAAATGCTACGAAACTTTTAAATTCTTTCTATAGGTTACTAGGGAAGGTTATGATGGAAGTCCAATAAAAATATTATCTCAAAATCAGATTCTATGAAACTTTTTGAAATACTAGTTTCGGTCAAAAATCGTAGTATATTATACACAATTTATACTAGTTTCTGTCAAAAAAACAAATTAAATCGAGAATTGTTCAAAATGCTACGATACTTTCCAGATCCTTTCTTTATGGTACGAGGGAAGGTTATGATGGAAGTCCAATAAAAAATTATCTCAGAATCAAATTCTATGAAACGTTTTGAAATAATAGTTTAGGTCAGAAAAATTGTATATTATACACAATTTTATACTAGTTTCGGTCAAAAAATCAAATAAAATCGAGGAGTGGTCTAAATGCTACGAAACTTTTCAGATCCTTTCTAAATGTTACTAGGGAAGATTATTATAGAAGTCCATGCAAAAAATTATATCAAAATTAGATTCAATGAAACTTTTGGAATTACTAGTTTCGGTCAAAAATCGTAGTATATTATACACAATTTTATACTTGTTTCGGTCAAAAATATAATTAAATCGAGGATTTTTCTAAATGCTAAGAAACTTTTCAGATACTTTCTATAAGTTACTATGGAAGGTTATGATGGAAATCCATGCAAAAAATTATCTCAAAATTACATTCTATGAAACTTTTTGAAATACTAGTTTCGGTCAAAAAGCGTAGTATTTTATACTCAATTTATACTAGTTTCGGTGAAAAAATCAAATTAAATCGAGGATTGTTCGAAATGCTATGAAACTTTTCAGATCCTTTGTTTATGGTACGAGGGAAGGTTATGATGGAAATCCAATAAAAAACTATCTAAAAATCAGATTTTAAGAAACTTTTTGAAATGCTAGTTTAGGTTAAAAAATCGTAGTATACTATACACAATTATATACTAGATTCAGTTAAAAAATCAAATTAATTCGAGGATTGTTCAAATGCTTCGAAAATTTTCAGATCCTTTCTATATGTTACTAGGGAACATTATCATGGAAGTCCATGCAAAAAAAATTATCTTAAAATTAGATTCTATGAAACTTTTTGAAATACTAGTTTCGTTCAAAAATCGTAGTATATCATACACAATTTTATAATAGTTTCGGTCAAAAAATCAAATTAATTCTAGGATTGTTCTAAATGCTAAGAAACTTTTAAATTCCTTTCTATAGGTGACCATGGAAGGTTATGATGGAAGTCCAATCAAAAAATTATCTCAAAATCAGATTCTATGAAACTTTTTGAAATACTAGTTTCGGTCAAAACTCGTAGTATATTATACAAAAATCATAGTATTATACACAATTTTATACTAGTTTCGGTCAAAAAATCAAATTAAATCGAGGATTGTTCTAAATGCTACGAAACTTTTAAATTCTTTCTATAGGTTACTAGGGAAGGTTATGATGGAAGTCCAATAAAAATATTATCTCAAAATCAGATTCTATGAAACTTTTTGAAATACTAGTTTCGGTCAAAAATCGTAGTATATTATACACAATTTATACTAGTTTCTGTCAAAAAAACAAATTAAATCGAGAATTGTTCAAAATGCTACGATACTTTCCAGATCCTTTCTTTATGGTACGAGGGAAGGTTATGATGGAAGTCCAATAAAAAATTATCTCAGAATCAAATTCTATGAAACGTTTTGAAATAATAGTTTAGGTCAGAAAAATTGTATATTATACACAATTTTATACTAGTTTCGGTCAAAAAATCAAATAAAATCGAGGAGTGGTCTAAATGCTACGAAACTTTTCAGATCCTTTCTAAATGTTACTAGGGAAGATTATTATAGAAGTCCATGCAAAAAATTATATCAAAATTAGATTCAATGAAACTTTTGGAATTACTAGTTTCGGTCAAAAATCGTAGTATATTATACACAATTTTATACTTGTTTCGGTCAAAAATATAATTAAATCGAGGATTTTTCTAAATGCTAAGAAACTTTTCAGATACTTTCTATAAGTTACTATGGAAGGTTATGATGGAAATCCATGCAAAAAATTATCTCAAAATTACATTCTATGAAACTTTTTGAAATACTAGTTTCGGTCAAAAAGCGTAGTATTTTATACTCAATTTATACTAGTTTCGGTGAAAAAATCAAATTAAATCGAGGATTGTTCGAAATGCTATGAAACTTTTCAGATCCTTTGTTTATGGTACGAGGGAAGGTTATGATGGAAATCCAATAAAAAACTATCTAAAAATCAGATTTTAAGAAACTTTTTGAAATGCTAGTTTAGGTTAAAAAATCGTAGTATACTATACACAATTATATACTAGATTCAGTTAAAAAATCAAATTAATTCGAGGATTGTTCAAATGCTTCGAAAATTTTCAGATCCTTTCTATATGTTACTAGGGAACATTATCATGGAAGTCCATGCAAAAAAAATTATCTTAAAATTAGATTCTATGAAACTTTTTGAAATACTAGTTTCGTTCAAAAATCGTAGTATATCATACACAATTTTATAATAGTTTCGGTCAAAAAATCAAATTAATTCTAGGATTGTTCTAAATGCTAAGAAACTTTTAAATTCCTTTCTATAGGTGACCATGGAAGGTTATGATGGAAGTCCAATCAAAAAATTATCTCAAAATCAGATTCTATGAAACTTTTTGAAATACTAGTTTCGGTCAAAACTCGTAGTATATTATACAAAAATCATAGTATTATACACAATTTTATACTAGTTTCGGTCAAAAAATCAAATTAAATCGAGGATTGTTCTAAATGCTACGAAACTTTTAAATTCTTTCTATAGGTTACTAGGGAAGGTTATGATGGAAGTCCAATAAAAATATTATCTCAAAATCAGATTCTATGAAACTTTTTGAAATACTAGTTTCGGTCAAAAATCGTAGTATATTATACACAATTTATACTAGTTTCTGTCAAAAAAACAAATTAAATCGAGAATTGTTCAAAATGCTACGATACTTTCCAGATCCTTTCTTTATGGTACGAGGGAAGGTTATGATGGAAGTCCAATAAAAAATTATCTCAGAATCAAATTCTATGAAACGTTTTGAAATAATAGTTTAGGTCAGAAAAATTGTATATTATACACAATTTTATACTAGTTTCGGTCAAAAAATCAAATAAAATCGAGGAGTGGTCTAAATGCTACGAAACTTTTCAGATCCTTTCTAAATGTTACTAGGGAAGATTATTATAGAAGTCCATGCAAAAAATTATATCAAAATTAGATTCAATGAAACTTTTGGAATTACTAGTTTCGGTCAAAAATCGTAGTATATTATACACAATTTTATACTTGTTTCGGTCAAAAATATAATTAAATCGAGGATTTTTCTAAATGCTAAGAAACTTTTCAGATACTTTCTATAAGTTACTATGGAAGGTTATGATGGAAATCCATGCAAAAAATTATCTCAAAATTACATTCTATGAAACTTTTTGAAATACTAGTTTCGGTCAAAAAGCGTAGTATTTTATACTCAATTTATACTAGTTTCGGTGAAAAAATCAAATTAAATCGAGGATTGTTCGAAATGCTATGAAACTTTTCAGATCCTTTGTTTATGGTACGAGGGAAGGTTATGATGGAAATCCAATAAAAAACTATCTAAAAATCAGATTTTAAGAAACTTTTTGAAATGCTAGTTTAGGTTAAAAAATCGTAGTATACTATACACAATTATATACTAGATTCAGTTAAAAAATCAAATTAATTCGAGGATTGTTCAAATGCTTCGAAAATTTTCAGATCCTTTCTATATGTTACTAGGGAACATTATCATGGAAGTCCATGCAAAAAAAATTATCTTAAAATTAGATTCTATGAAACTTTTTGAAATACTAGTTTCGTTCAAAAATCGTAGTATATCATACACAATTTTATAATAGTTTCGGTCAAAAAATCAAATTAATTCTAGGATTGTTCTAAATGCTAAGAAACTTTTAAATTCCTTTCTATAGGTGACCATGGAAGGTTATGATGGAAGTCCAATCAAAAAATTATCTCAAAATCAGATTCTATGAAACTTTTTGAAATACTAGTTTCGGTCAAAACTCGTAGTATATTATACAAAAATCATAGTATTATACACAATTTTATACTAGTTTCGGTCAAAAAATCAAATTAAATCGAGGATTGTTCTAAATGCTACGAAACTTTTAAATTCTTTCTATAGGTTACTAGGGAAGGTTATGATGGAAGTCCAATAAAAATATTATCTCAAAATCAGATTCTATGAAACTTTTTGAAATACTAGTTTCGGTCAAAAATCGTAGTATATTATACACAATTTATACTAGTTTCTGTCAAAAAAACAAATTAAATCGAGAATTGTTCAAAATGCTACGATACTTTCCAGATCCTTTCTTTATGGTACGAGGGAAGGTTATGATGGAAGTCCAATAAAAAATTATCTCAGAATCAAATTCTATGAAACGTTTTGAAATAATAGTTTAGGTCAGAAAAATTGTATATTATACACAATTTTATACTAGTTTCGGTCAAAAAATCAAATAAAATCGAGGAGTGGTCTAAATGCTACGAAACTTTTCAGATCCTTTCTAAATGTTACTAGGGAAGATTATTATAGAAGTCCATGCAAAAAATTATATCAAAATTAGATTCAATGAAACTTTTGGAATTACTAGTTTCGGTCAAAAATCGTAGTATATTATACACAATTTTATACTTGTTTCGGTCAAAAATATAATTAAATCGAGGATTTTTCTAAATGCTAAGAAACTTTTCAGATACTTTCTATAAGTTACTATGGAAGGTTATGATGGAAATCCATGCAAAAAATTATCTCAAAATTACATTCTATGAAACTTTTTGAAATACTAGTTTCGGTCAAAAAGCGTAGTATTTTATACTCAATTTATACTAGTTTCGGTGAAAAAATCAAATTAAATCGAGGATTGTTCGAAATGCTATGAAACTTTTCAGATCCTTTGTTTATGGTACGAGGGAAGGTTATGATGGAAATCCAATAAAAAACTATCTAAAAATCAGATTTTAAGAAACTTTTTGAAATGCTAGTTTAGGTTAAAAAATCGTAGTATACTATACACAATTATATACTAGATTCAGTTAAAAAATCAAATTAATTCGAGGATTGTTCAAATGCTTCGAAAATTTTCAGATCCTTTCTATATGTTACTAGGGAACATTATCATGGAAGTCCATGCAAAAAAAATTATCTTAAAATTAGATTCTATGAAACTTTTTGAAATACTAGTTTCGTTCAAAAATCGTAGTATATCATACACAATTTTATAATAGTTTCGGTCAAAAAATCAAATTAATTCTAGGATTGTTCTAAATGCTAAGAAACTTTTAAATTCCTTTCTATAGGTGACCATGGAAGGTTATGATGGAAGTCCAATCAAAAAATTATCTCAAAATCAGATTCTATGAAACTTTTTGAAATACTAGTTTCGGTCAAAACTCGTAGTATATTATACAAAAATCATAGTATTATACACAATTTTATACTAGTTTCGGTCAAAAAATCAAATTAAATCGAGGATTGTTCTAAATGCTACGAAACTTTTAAATTCTTTCTATAGGTTACTAGGGAAGGTTATGATGGAAGTCCAATAAAAATATTATCTCAAAATCAGATTCTATGAAACTTTTTGAAATACTAGTTTCGGTCAAAAATCGTAGTATATTATACACAATTTATACTAGTTTCTGTCAAAAAAACAAATTAAATCGAGAATTGTTCAAAATGCTACGATACTTTCCAGATCCTTTCTTTATGGTACGAGGGAAGGTTATGATGGAAGTCCAATAAAAAATTATCTCAGAATCAAATTCTATGAAACGTTTTGAAATAATAGTTTAGGTCAGAAAAATTGTATATTATACACAATTTTATACTAGTTTCGGTCAAAAAATCAAATAAAATCGAGGAGTGGTCTAAATGCTACGAAACTTTTCAGATCCTTTCTAAATGTTACTAGGGAAGATTATTATAGAAGTCCATGCAAAAAATTATATCAAAATTAGATTCAATGAAACTTTTGGAATTACTAGTTTCGGTCAAAAATCGTAGTATATTATACACAATTTTATACTTGTTTCGGTCAAAAATATAATTAAATCGAGGATTTTTCTAAATGCTAAGAAACTTTTCAGATACTTTCTATAAGTTACTATGGAAGGTTATGATGGAAATCCATGCAAAAAATTATCTCAAAATTACATTCTATGAAACTTTTTGAAATACTAGTTTCGGTCAAAAAGCGTAGTATTTTATACTCAATTTATACTAGTTTCGGTGAAAAAATCAAATTAAATCGAGGATTGTTCGAAATGCTATGAAACTTTTCAGATCCTTTGTTTATGGTACGAGGGAAGGTTATGATGGAAATCCAATAAAAAACTATCTAAAAATCAGATTTTAAGAAACTTTTTGAAATGCTAGTTTAGGTTAAAAAATCGTAGTATACTATACACAATTATATACTAGATTCAGTTAAAAAATCAAATTAATTCGAGGATTGTTCAAATGCTTCGAAAATTTTCAGATCCTTTCTATATGTTACTAGGGAACATTATCATGGAAGTCCATGCAAAAAAAATTATCTTAAAATTAGATTCTATGAAACTTTTTGAAATACTAGTTTCGTTCAAAAATCGTAGTATATCATACACAATTTTATAATAGTTTCGGTCAAAAAATCAAATTAATTCTAGGATTGTTCTAAATGCTAAGAAACTTTTAAATTCCTTTCTATAGGTGACCATGGAAGGTTATGATGGAAGTCCAATCAAAAAATTATCTCAAAATCAGATTCTATGAAACTTTTTGAAATACTAGTTTCGGTCAAAACTCGTAGTATATTATACAAAAATCATAGTATTATACACAATTTTATACTAGTTTCGGTCAAAAAATCAAATTAAATCGAGGATTGTTCTAAATGCTACGAAACTTTTAAATTCTTTCTATAGGTTACTAGGGAAGGTTATGATGGAAGTCCAATAAAAATATTATCTCAAAATCAGATTCTATGAAACTTTTTGAAATACTAGTTTCGGTCAAAAATCGTAGTATATTATACACAATTTATACTAGTTTCTGTCAAAAAAACAAATTAAATCGAGAATTGTTCAAAATGCTACGATACTTTCCAGATCCTTTCTTTATGGTACGAGGGAAGGTTATGATGGAAGTCCAATAAAAAATTATCTCAGAATCAAATTCTATGAAACGTTTTGAAATAATAGTTTAGGTCAGAAAAATTGTATATTATACACAATTTTATACTAGTTTCGGTCAAAAAATCAAATAAAATCGAGGAGTGGTCTAAATGCTACGAAACTTTTCAGATCCTTTCTAAATGTTACTAGGGAAGATTATTATAGAAGTCCATGCAAAAAATTATATCAAAATTAGATTCAATGAAACTTTTGGAATTACTAGTTTCGGTCAAAAATCGTAGTATATTATACACAATTTTATACTTGTTTCGGTCAAAAATATAATTAAATCGAGGATTTTTCTAAATGCTAAGAAACTTTTCAGATACTTTCTATAAGTTACTATGGAAGGTTATGATGGAAATCCATGCAAAAAATTATCTCAAAATTACATTCTATGAAACTTTTTGAAATACTAGTTTCGGTCAAAAAGCGTAGTATTTTATACTCAATTTATACTAGTTTCGGTGAAAAAATCAAATTAAATCGAGGATTGTTCGAAATGCTATGAAACTTTTCAGATCCTTTGTTTATGGTACGAGGGAAGGTTATGATGGAAATCCAATAAAAAACTATCTAAAAATCAGATTTTAAGAAACTTTTTGAAATGCTAGTTTAGGTTAAAAAATCGTAGTATACTATACACAATTATATACTAGATTCAGTTAAAAAATCAAATTAATTCGAGGATTGTTCAAATGCTTCGAAAATTTTCAGATCCTTTCTATATGTTACTAGGGAACATTATCATGGAAGTCCATGCAAAAAAAATTATCTTAAAATTAGATTCTATGAAACTTTTTGAAATACTAGTTTCGTTCAAAAATCGTAGTATATCATACACAATTTTATAATAGTTTCGGTCAAAAAATCAAATTAATTCTAGGATTGTTCTAAATGCTAAGAAACTTTTAAATTCCTTTCTATAGGTGACCATGGAAGGTTATGATGGAAGTCCAATCAAAAAATTATCTCAAAATCAGATTCTATGAAACTTTTTGAAATACTAGTTTCGGTCAAAACTCGTAGTATATTATACAAAAATCATAGTATTATACACAATTTTATACTAGTTTCGGTCAAAAAATCAAATTAAATCGAGGATTGTTCTAAATGCTACGAAACTTTTAAATTCTTTCTATAGGTTACTAGGGAAGGTTATGATGGAAGTCCAATAAAAAAATTATCTCAAAATCAGATTCTATGATACTTTTTGAAATACTAGTTTCGGTCAAAAATCGTAGTATATTATACACAATTTATACTAGTTTCTGTCAAAAAAACAAATTAAATCGAGAATTGTTCAAAATGCTACGATACTTTCCAGATCCTTTCTTTATGGTACGAGGGAAGGTTATGATGGAAGTCCAATAAAAAATTATCTCAGAATCAAATTCTATGAAACGTTTTGAAATAATAGTTTAGGTTAGAAAAATTGTATATTATACACAATTTTATACTAGTTTCGGTCAAAAAATCAAATAAAATCGAGGAGTGGTCTAAATGCTACGAAACTTTTCAGATCCTTTCTAAATGTTACTAGGGAAGATTATTATAGAAGTCCATGCAAAAAATTATATCAAAATTAGATTCAATGAAACTTTTGGAATTACTAGTTTCGGTCAAAAATCGTAGTATATTATACACAATTTTATACTTGTTTCGGTCAAAAATATAATTAAATCGAGGATTTTTCTAAATGCTAAGAAACTTTTCAGATACTTTCTATAAGTTACTATGGAAGGTTATGATGGAAATCCATGCAAAAAATTATCTCAAAATTACATTCTATGAAACTTTTTGAAATACTAGTTTCGGTCAAAAAGCGTAGTATTTTATACTCAATTTATACTAGTTTCGGTGAAAAAATCAAATTAAATCGAGGATTGTTCGAAATGCTATGAAACTTTTCAGATCCTTTGTTTATGGTACGAGGGAAGGTTATGATGGAAATCCAATAAAAAACTATCTAAAAATCAGATTTTAAGAAACTTTTTGAAATGCTAGTTTAGGTTAAAAAATCGTAGTATACTATACACAATTATATACTAGATTCAGTTAAAAAATCAAATTAATTCGAGGATTGTTCAAATGCTTCGAAAATTTTCAGATCCTTTCTATATGTTACTAGGGAACATTATCATGGAAGTCCATGCAAAAAAAATTATCTTAAAATTAGATTCTATGAAACTTTTTGAAATACTAGTTTCGTTCAAAAATCGTAGTATATCATACACAATTTTATAATAGTTTCGGTCAAAAAATCAAATTAATTCTAGGATTGTTCTAAATGCTAAGAAACTTTTAAATTCCTTTCTATAGGTGACCATGGAAGGTTATGATGGAAGTCCAATCAAAAAATTATCTCAAAATCAGATTCTATGAAACTTTTTGAAATACTAGTTTCGGTCAAAACTCGTAGTATATTATACAAAAATCATAGTATTATACACAATTTTATACTAGTTTCGGTCAAAAAATCAAATTAAATCGAGGATTGTTCTAAATGCTACGAAACTTTTAAATTCTTTCTATAGGTTACTAGGGAAGGTTATGATGGAAGTCCAATAAAAATATTATCTCAAAATCAGATTCTATGAAACTTTTTGAAATACTAGTTTCGGTCAAAAATCGTAGTATATTATACACAATTTATACTAGTTTCTGTCAAAAAAACAAATTAAATCGAGAATTGTTCAAAATGCTACGATACTTTCCAGATCCTTTCTTTATGGTACGAGGGAAGGTTATGATGGAAGTCCAATAAAAAATTATCTCAGAATCAAATTCTATGAAACGTTTTGAAATAATAGTTTAGGTCAGAAAAATTGTATATTATACACAATTTTATACTAGTTTCGGTCAAAAAATCAAATAAAATCGAGGAGTGGTCTAAATGCTACGAAACTTTTCAGATCCTTTCTAAATGTTACTAGGGAAGATTATTATAGAAGTCCATGCAAAAAATTATATCAAAATTAGATTCAATGAAACTTTTGGAATTACTAGTTTCGGTCAAAAATCGTAGTATATTATACACAATTTTATACTTGTTTCGGTCAAAAATATAATTAAATCGAGGATTTTTCTAAATGCTAAGAAACTTTTCAGATACTTTCTATAAGTTACTATGGAAGGTTATGATGGAAATCCATGCAAAAAATTATCTCAAAATTACATTCTATGAAACTTTTTGAAATACTAGTTTCGGTCAAAAAGCGTAGTATTTTATACTCAATTTATACTAGTTTCGGTGAAAAAATCAAATTAAATCGAGGATTGTTCGAAATGCTATGAAACTTTTCAGATCCTTTGTTTATGGTACGAGGGAAGGTTATGATGGAAATCCAATAAAAAACTATCTAAAAATCAGATTTTAAGAAACTTTTTGAAATGCTAGTTTAGGTTAAAAAATCGTAGTATACTATACACAATTATATACTAGATTCAGTTAAAAAATCAAATTAATTCGAGGATTGTTCAAATGCTTCGAAAATTTTCAGATCCTTTCTATATGTTACTAGGGAACATTATCATGGAAGTCCATGCAAAAAAAATTATCTTAAAATTAGATTCTATGAAACTTTTTGAAATACTAGTTTCGTTCAAAAATCGTAGTATATCATACACAATTTTATAATAGTTTCGGTCAAAAAATCAAATTAATTCTAGGATTGTTCTAAATGCTAAGAAACTTTTAAATTCCTTTCTATAGGTGACCATGGAAGGTTATGATGGAAGTCCAATCAAAAAATTATCTCAAAATCAGATTCTATGAAACTTTTTGAAATACTAGTTTCGGTCAAAACTCGTAGTATATTATACAAAAATCATAGTATTATACACAATTTTATACTAGTTTCGGTCAAAAAATCAAATTAAATCGAGGATTGTTCTAAATGCTACGAAACTTTTAAATTCTTTCTATAGGTTACTAGGGAAGGTTATGATGGAAGTCCAATAAAAATATTATCTCAAAATCAGATTCTATGAAACTTTTTGAAATACTAGTTTCGGTCAAAAATCGTAGTATATTATACACAATTTATACTAGTTTCTGTCAAAAAAACAAATTAAATCGAGAATTGTTCAAAATGCTACGATACTTTCCAGATCCTTTCTTTATGGTACGAGGGAAGGTTATGATGGAAGTCCAATAAAAAATTATCTCAGAATCAAATTCTATGAAACGTTTTGAAATAATAGTTTAGGTCAGAAAAATTGTATATTATACACAATTTTATACTAGTTTCGGTCAAAAAATCAAATAAAATCGAGGAGTGGTCTAAATGCTACGAAACTTTTCAGATCCTTTCTAAATGTTACTAGGGAAGATTATTATAGAAGTCCATGCAAAAAATTATATCAAAATTAGATTCAATGAAACTTTTGGAATTACTAGTTTCGGTCAAAAATCGTAGTATATTATACACAATTTTATACTTGTTTCGGTCAAAAATATAATTAAATCGAGGATTTTTCTAAATGCTAAGAAACTTTTCAGATACTTTCTATAAGTTACTATGGAAGGTTATGATGGAAATCCATGCAAAAAATTATCTCAAAATTACATTCTATGAAACTTTTTGAAATACTAGTTTCGGTCAAAAAGCGTAGTATTTTATACTCAATTTATACTAGTTTCGGTGAAAAAATCAAATTAAATCGAGGATTGTTCGAAATGCTATGAAACTTTTCAGATCCTTTGTTTATGGTACGAGGGAAGGTTATGATGGAAATCCAATAAAAAACTATCTAAAAATCAGATTTTAAGAAACTTTTTGAAATGCTAGTTTAGGTTAAAAAATCGTAGTATACTATACACAATTATATACTAGATTCAGTTAAAAAATCAAATTAATTCGAGGATTGTTCAAATGCTTCGAAAATTTTCAGATCCTTTCTATATGTTACTAGGGAACATTATCATGGAAGTCCATGCAAAAAAAATTATCTTAAAATTAGATTCTATGAAACTTTTTGAAATACTAGTTTCGTTCAAAAATCGTAGTATATCATACACAATTTTATAATAGTTTCGGTCAAAAAATCAAATTAATTCTAGGATTGTTCTAAATGCTAAGAAACTTTTAAATTCCTTTCTATAGGTGACCATGGAAGGTTATGATGGAAGTCCAATCAAAAAATTATCTCAAAATCAGATTCTATGAAACTTTTTGAAATACTAGTTTCGGTCAAAACTCGTAGTATATTATACAAAAATCATAGTATTATACACAATTTTATACTAGTTTCGGTCAAAAAATCAAATTAAATCGAGGATTGTTCTAAATGCTACGAAACTTTTAAATTCTTTCTATAGGTTACTAGGGAAGGTTATGATGGAAGTCCAATAAAAATATTATCTCAAAATCAGATTCTATGAAACTTTTTGAAATACTAGTTTCGGTCAAAAATCGTAGTATATTATACACAATTTATACTAGTTTCTGTCAAAAAAACAAATTAAATCGAGAATTGTTCAAAATGCTACGATACTTTCCAGATCCTTTCTTTATGGTACGAGGGAAGGTTATGATGGAAGTCCAATAAAAAATTATCTCAGAATCAAATTCTATGAAACGTTTTGAAATAATAGTTTAGGTCAGAAAAATTGTATATTATACACAATTTTATACTAGTTTCGGTCAAAAAATCAAATAAAATCGAGGAGTGGTCTAAATGCTACGAAACTTTTCAGATCCTTTCTAAATGTTACTAGGGAAGATTATTATAGAAGTCCATGCAAAAAATTATATCAAAATTAGATTCAATGAAACTTTTGGAATTACTAGTTTCGGTCAAAAATCGTAGTATATTATACACAATTTTATACTTGTTTCGGTCAAAAATATAATTAAATCGAGGATTTTTCTAAATGCTAAGAAACTTTTCAGATACTTTCTATAAGTTACTATGGAAGGTTATGATGGAAATCCATGCAAAAAATTATCTCAAAATTACATTCTATGAAACTTTTTGAAATACTAGTTTCGGTCAAAAAGCGTAGTATTTTATACTCAATTTATACTAGTTTCGGTGAAAAAATCAAATTAAATCGAGGATTGTTCGAAATGCTATGAAACTTTTCAGATCCTTTGTTTATGGTACGAGGGAAGGTTATGATGGAAATCCAATAAAAAACTATCTAAAAATCAGATTTTAAGAAACTTTTTGAAATGCTAGTTTAGGTTAAAAAATCGTAGTATACTATACACAATTATATACTAGATTCAGTTAAAAAATCAAATTAATTCGAGGATTGTTCAAATGCTTCGAAAATTTTCAGATCCTTTCTATATGTTACTAGGGAACATTATCATGGAAGTCCATGCAAAAAAAATTATCTTAAAATTAGATTCTATGAAACTTTTTGAAATACTAGTTTCGTTCAAAAATCGTAGTATATCATACACAATTTTATAATAGTTTCGGTCAAAAAATCAAATTAATTCTAGGATTGTTCTAAATGCTAAGAAACTTTTAAATTCCTTTCTATAGGTGACCATGGAAGGTTATGATGGAAGTCCAATCAAAAAATTATCTCAAAATCAGATTCTATGAAACTTTTTGAAATACTAGTTTCGGTCAAAACTCGTAGTATATTATACAAAAATCATAGTATTATACACAATTTTATACTAGTTTCGGTCAAAAAATCAAATTAAATCGAGGATTGTTCTAAATGCTACGAAACTTTTAAATTCTTTCTATAGGTTACTAGGGAAGGTTATGATGGAAGTCCAATAAAAATATTATCTCAAAATCAGATTCTATGAAACTTTTTGAAATACTAGTTTCGGTCAAAAATCGTAGTATATTATACACAATTTATACTAGTTTCTGTCAAAAAAACAAATTAAATCGAGAATTGTTCAAAATGCTACGATACTTTCCAGATCCTTTCTTTATGGTACGAGGGAAGGTTATGATGGAAGTCCAATAAAAAATTATCTCAGAATCAAATTCTATGAAACGTTTTGAAATAATAGTTTAGGTCAGAAAAATTGTATATTATACACAATTTTATACTAGTTTCGGTCAAAAAATCAAATAAAATCGAGGAGTGGTCTAAATGCTACGAAACTTTTCAGATCCTTTCTAAATGTTACTAGGGAAGATTATTATAGAAGTCCATGCAAAAAATTATATCAAAATTAGATTCAATGAAACTTTTGGAATTACTAGTTTCGGTCAAAAATCGTAGTATATTATACACAATTTTATACTTGTTTCGGTCAAAAATATAATTAAATCGAGGATTTTTCTAAATGCTAAGAAACTTTTCAGATACTTTCTATAAGTTACTATGGAAGGTTATGATGGAAATCCATGCAAAAAATTATCTCAAAATTACATTCTATGAAACTTTTTGAAATACTAGTTTCGGTCAAAAAGCGTAGTATTTTATACTCAATTTATACTAGTTTCGGTGAAAAAATCAAATTAAATCGAGGATTGTTCGAAATGCTATGAAACTTTTCAGATCCTTTGTTTATGGTACGAGGGAAGGTTATGATGGAAATCCAATAAAAAACTATCTAAAAATCAGATTTTAAGAAACTTTTTGAAATGCTAGTTTAGGTTAAAAAATCGTAGTATACTATACACAATTATATACTAGATTCAGTTAAAAAATCAAATTAATTCGAGGATTGTTCAAATGCTTCGAAAATTTTCAGATCCTTTCTATATGTTACTAGGGAACATTATCATGGAAGTCCATGCAAAAAAAATTATCTTAAAATTAGATTCTATGAAACTTTTTGAAATACTAGTTTCGTTCAAAAATCGTAGTATATCATACACAATTTTATAATAGTTTCGGTCAAAAAATCAAATTAATTCTAGGATTGTTCTAAATGCTAAGAAACTTTTAAATTCCTTTCTATAGGTGACCATGGAAGGTTATGATGGAAGTCCAATCAAAAAATTATCTCAAAATCAGATTCTATGAAACTTTTTGAAATACTAGTTTCGGTCAAAACTCGTAGTATATTATACAAAAATCATAGTATTATACACAATTTTATACTAGTTTCGGTCAAAAAATCAAATTAAATCGAGGATTGTTCTAAATGCTACGAAACTTTTAAATTCTTTCTATAGGTTACTAGGGAAGGTTATGATGGAAGTCCAATAAAAATATTATCTCAAAATCAGATTCTATGAAACTTTTTGAAATACTAGTTTCGGTCAAAAATCGTAGTATATTATACACAATTTATACTAGTTTCTGTCAAAAAAACAAATTAAATCGAGAATTGTTCAAAATGCTACGATACTTTCCAGATCCTTTCTTTATGGTACGAGGGAAGGTTATGATGGAAGTCCAATAAAAAATTATCTCAGAATCAAATTCTATGAAACGTTTTGAAATAATAGTTTAGGTCAGAAAAATTGTATATTATACACAATTTTATACTAGTTTCGGTCAAAAAATCAAATAAAATCGAGGAGTGGTCTAAATGCTACGAAACTTTTCAGATCCTTTCTAAATGTTACTAGGGAAGATTATTATAGAAGTCCATGCAAAAAATTATATCAAAATTAGATTCAATGAAACTTTTGGAATTACTAGTTTCGGTCAAAAATCGTAGTATATTATACACAATTTTATACTTGTTTCGGTCAAAAATATAATTAAATCGAGGATTTTTCTAAATGCTAAGAAACTTTTCAGATACTTTCTATAAGTTACTATGGAAGGTTATGATGGAAATCCATGCAAAAAATTATCTCAAAATTACATTCTATGAAACTTTTTGAAATACTAGTTTCGGTCAAAAAGCGTAGTATTTTATACTCAATTTATACTAGTTTCGGTGAAAAAATCAAATTAAATCGAGGATTGTTCGAAATGCTATGAAACTTTTCAGATCCTTTGTTTATGGTACGAGGGAAGGTTATGATGGAAATCCAATAAAAAACTATCTAAAAATCAGATTTTAAGAAACTTTTTGAAATGCTAGTTTAGGTTAAAAAATCGTAGTATACTATACACAATTATATACTAGATTCAGTTAAAAAATCAAATTAATTCGAGGATTGTTCAAATGCTTCGAAAATTTTCAGATCCTTTCTATATGTTACTAGGGAACATTATCATGGAAGTCCATGCAAAAAAAATTATCTTAAAATTAGATTCTATGAAACTTTTTGAAATACTAGTTTCGTTCAAAAATCGTAGTATATCATACACAATTTTATAATAGTTTCGGTCAAAAAATCAAATTAATTCTAGGATTGTTCTAAATGCTAAGAAACTTTTAAATTCCTTTCTATAGGTGACCATGGAAGGTTATGATGGAAGTCCAATCAAAAAATTATCTCAAAATCAGATTCTATGAAACTTTTTGAAATACTAGTTTCGGTCAAAACTCGTAGTATATTATACAAAAATCATAGTATTATACACAATTTTATACTAGTTTCGGTCAAAAAATCAAATTAAATCGAGGATTGTTCTAAATGCTACGAAACTTTTAAATTCTTTCTATAGGTTACTAGGGAAGGTTATGATGGAAGTCCAATAAAAATATTATCTCAAAATCAGATTCTATGAAACTTTTTGAAATACTAGTTTCGGTCAAAAATCGTAGTATATTATACACAATTTATACTAGTTTCTGTCAAAAAAACAAATTAAATCGAGAATTGTTCAAAATGCTACGATACTTTCCAGATCCTTTCTTTATGGTACGAGGGAAGGTTATGATGGAAGTCCAATAAAAAATTATCTCAGAATCAAATTCTATGAAACGTTTTGAAATAATAGTTTAGGTCAGAAAAATTGTATATTATACACAATTTTATACTAGTTTCGGTCAAAAAATCAAATAAAATCGAGGAGTGGTCTAAATGCTACGAAACTTTTCAGATCCTTTCTAAATGTTACTAGGGAAGATTATTATAGAAGTCCATGCAAAAAATTATATCAAAATTAGATTCAATAAAACTTTTGGAATTACTAGTTTCGGTCAAAAATCGTAGTATATTATACACAATTTTATACTTGTTTCGGTCAAAAATATAATTAAATCGAGGATTTTTCTAAATGCTAAGAAACTTTTCAGATACTTTCTATAAGTTACTATGGAAGGTTATGATGGAAATCCATGCAAAAAATTATCTCAAAATTACATTCTATGAAACTTTTTGAAATACTAGTTTCGGTCAAAAAGCGTAGTATTTTATACTCAATTTATACTAGTTTCGGTGAAAAAATCAAATTAAATCGAGGATTGTTCGAAATGCTATGAAACTTTTCAGATCCTTTGTTTATGGTACGAGGGAAGGTTATGATGGAAATCCAATAAAAAACTATCTAAAAATCAGATTTTAAGAAACTTTTTGAAATGCTAGTTTAGGTTAAAAAATCGTAGTATACTATACACAATTATATACTAGATTCAGTTAAAAAATCAAATTAATTCGAGGATTGTTCAAATGCTTCGAAAATTTTCAGATCCTTTCTATATGTTACTAGGGAACATTATCATGGAAGTCCATGCAAAAAAAATTATCTTAAAATTAGATTCTATGAAACTTTTTGAAATACTAGTTTCGTTCAAAAATCGTAGTATATCATACACAATTTTATAATAGTTTCGGTCAAAAAATCAAATTAATTCTAGGATTGTTCTAAATGCTAAGAAACTTTTAAATTCCTTTCTATAGGTGACCATGGAAGGTTATGATGGAAGTCCAATCAAAAAATTATCTCAAAATCAGATTCTATGAAACTTTTTGAAATACTAGTTTCGGTCAAAACTCGTAGTATATTATACAAAAATCATAGTATTATACACAATTTTATACTAGTTTCGGTCAAAAAATCAAATTAAATCGAGGATTGTTCTAAATGCTACGAAACTTTTAAATTCTTTCTATAGGTTACTAGGGAAGGTTATGATGGAAGTCCAATAAAAATATTATCTCAAAATCAGATTCTATGAAACTTTTTGAAATACTAGTTTCGGTCAAAAATCGTAGTATATTATACACAATTTATACTAGTTTCTGTCAAAAAAACAAATTAAATCGAGAATTGTTCAAAATGCTACGATACTTTCCAGATCCTTTCTTTATGGTACGAGGGAAGGTTATGATGGAAGTCCAATAAAAAATTATCTCAGAATCAAATTCTATGAAACGTTTTGAAATAATAGTTTAGGTCAGAAAAATTGTATATTATACACAATTTTATACTAGTTTCGGTCAAAAAATCAAATAAAATCGAGGAGTGGTCTAAATGCTACGAAACTTTTCAGATCCTTTCTAAATGTTACTAGGGAAGATTATTATAGAAGTCCATGCAAAAAATTATATCAAAATTAGATTCAATAAAACTTTTGGAATTACTAGTTTCGGTCAAAAATCGTAGTATATTATACACAATTTTATACTTGTTTCGGTCAAAAATATAATTAAATCGAGGATTTTTCTAAATGCTAAGAAACTTTTCAGATACTTTCTATAAGTTACTATGGAAGGTTATGATGGAAATCCATGCAAAAAATTATCTCAAAATTACATTCTATGAAACTTTTTGAAATACTAGTTTCGGTCAAAAAGCGTAGTATTTTATACTCAATTTATACTAGTTTCGGTGAAAAAATCAAATTAAATCGAGGATTGTTCGAAATGCTATGAAACTTTTCAGATCCTTTGTTTATGGTACGAGGGAAGGTTATGATGGAAATCCAATAAAAAACTATCTAAAAATCAGATTTTAAGAAACTTTTTGAAATGCTAGTTTAGGTTAAAAAATCGTAGTATACTATACACAATTATATACTAGATTCAGTTAAAAAATCAAATTAATTCGAGGATTGTTCAAATGCTTCGAAAATTTTCAGATCCTTTCTATATGTTACTAGGGAACATTATCATGGAAGTCCATGCAAAAAAAATTATCTTAAAATTAGATTCTATGAAACTTTTTGAAATACTAGTTTCGTTCAAAAATCGTAGTATATCATACACAATTTTATAATAGTTTCGGTCAAAAAATCAAATTAATTCTAGGATTGTTCTAAATGCTAAGAAACTTTTAAATTCCTTTCTATAGGTGACCATGGAAGGTTATGATGGAAGTCCAATCAAAAAATTATCTCAAAATCAGATTCTATGAAACTTTTTGAAATACTAGTTTCGGTCAAAACTCGTAGTATATTATACAAAAATCATAGTATTATACACAATTTTATACTAGTTTCGGTCAAAAAATCAAATTAAATCGAGGATTGTTCTAAATGCTACGAAACTTTTAAATTCTTTCTATAGGTTACTAGGGAAGGTTATGATGGAAGTCCAATAAAAATATTATCTCAAAATCAGATTCTATGAAACTTTTTGAAATACTAGTTTCGGTCAAAAATCGTAGTATATTATACACAATTTATACTAGTTTCTGTCAAAAAAACAAATTAAATCGAGAATTGTTCAAAATGCTACGATACTTTCCAGATCCTTTCTTTATGGTACGAGGGAAGGTTATGATGGAAGTCCAATAAAAAATTATCTCAGAATCAAATTCTATGAAACGTTTTGAAATAATAGTTTAGGTCAGAAAAATTGTATATTATACACAATTTTATACTAGTTTCGGTCAAAAAATCAAATAAAATCGAGGAGTGGTCTAAATGCTACGAAACTTTTCAGATCCTTTCTAAATGTTACTAGGGAAGATTATTATAGAAGTCCATGCAAAAAATTATATCAAAATTAGATTCAATGAAACTTTTGGAATTACTAGTTTCGGTCAAAAATCGTAGTATATTATACACAATTTTATACTTGTTTCGGTCAAAAATATAATTAAATCGAGGATTTTTCTAAATGCTAAGAAACTTTTCAGATACTTTCTATAAGTTACTATGGAAGGTTATGATGGAAATCCATGCAAAAAATTATCTCAAAATTACATTCTATGAAACTTTTTGAAATACTAGTTTCGGTCAAAAAGCGTAGTATTTTATACTCAATTTATACTAGTTTCGGTGAAAAAATCAAATTAAATCGAGGATTGTTCGAAATGCTATGAAACTTTTCAGATCCTTTGTTTATGGTACGAGGGAAGGTTATGATGGAAATCCAATAAAAAACTATCTAAAAATCAGATTTTAAGAAACTTTTTGAAATGCTAGTTTAGGTTAAAAAATCGTAGTATACTATACACAATTATATACTAGATTCAGTTAAAAAATCAAATTAATTCGAGGATTGTTCAAATGCTTCGAAAATTTTCAGATCCTTTCTATATGTTACTAGGGAACATTATCATGGAAGTCCATGCAAAAAAAATTATCTTAAAATTAGATTCTATGAAACTTTTTGAAATACTAGTTTCGTTCAAAAATCGTAGTATATCATACACAATTTTATAATAGTTTCGGTCAAAAAATCAAATTAATTCTAGGATTGTTCTAAATGCTAAGAAACTTTTAAATTCCTTTCTATAGGTGACCATGGAAGGTTATGATGGAAGTCCAATCAAAAAATTATCTCAAAATCAGATTCTATGAAACTTTTTGAAATACTAGTTTCGGTCAAAACTCGTAGTATATTATACAAAAATCATAGTATTATACACAATTTTATACTAGTTTCGGTCAAAAAATCAAATTAAATCGAGGATTGTTCTAAATGCTACGAAACTTTTAAATTCTTTCTATAGGTTACTAGGGAAGGTTATGATGGAAGTCCAATAAAAAAATTATCTCAAAATCAGATTCTATGAAACTTTTTGAAATACTAGTTTCGGTCAAAAATCGTAGTATATTATACACAATTTATACTAGTTTCTGTCAAAAAAACAAATTAAATCGAGAATTGTTCAAAATGCTACGATACTTTCCAGATCCTTTCTTTATGGTACGAGGGAAGGTTATGATGGAAGTCCAATAAAAAATTATCTCAGAATCAAATTCTATGAAACGTTTTGAAATAATAGTTTAGGTTAGAAAAATTGTATATTATACACAATTTTATACTAGTTTCGGTCAAAAAATCAAATAAAATCGAGGAGTGGTCTAAATGCTACGAAACTTTTCAGATCCTTTCTAAATGTTACTAGGGAAGATTATTATAGAAGTCCATGCAAAAAATTATATCAAAATTAGATTCAATGAAACTTTTGGAATTACTAGTTTCGGTCAAAAATCGTAGTATATTATACACAATTTTATACTTGTTTCGGTCAAAAATATAATTAAATCGAGGATTTTTCTAAATGCTAAGAAACTTTTCAGATACTTTCTATAAGTTACTATGGAAGGTTATGATGGAAATCCATGCAAAAAATTATCTCAAAATTACATTCTATGAAACTTTTTGAAATACTAGTTTCGGTCAAAAAGCGTAGTATTTTATACTCAATTTATACTAGTTTCGGTGAAAAAATCAAATTAAATCGAGGATTGTTCGAAATGCTATGAAACTTTTCAGATCCTTTGTTTATGGTACGAGGGAAGGTTATGATGGAAATCCAATAAAAAACTATCTAAAAATCAGATTTTAAGAAACTTTTTGAAATGCTAGTTTATGTTAAAAAATCGTAGTATACTATACACAATTATATACTAGATTCAGTTAAAAAATCAAATTAATTCGAGGATTGTTCAAATGCTTCGAAAATTTTCAGATCCTTTCTATATGTTACTAGGGAACATTATCATGGAAGTCCATGCAAAAAAAATTATCTTAAAATTAGATTCTATGAAACTTTTTGAAATACTAGTTTCGTTCAAAAATCGTAGTATATCATACACAATTTTATAATAGTTTCGGTCAAAAAATCAAATTAATTCTAGGATTGTTCTAAATGCTAAGAAACTTTTAAATTCCTTTCTATAGGTGACCATGGAAGGTTATGATGGAAGTCCAATCAAAAAATTATCTCAAAATCAGATTCTATGAAACTTTTTGAAATACTAGTTTCGGTCAAAACTCGTAGTATATTATACAAAAATCATAGTATTATACACAATTTTATACTAGTTTCGGTCAAAAAATCAAATTAAATCGAGGATTGTTCTAAATGCTACGAAACTTTTAAATTCTTTCTATAGGTTACTAGGGAAGGTTATGATGGAAGTCCAATAAAAATATTATCTCAAAATCAGATTCTATGAAACTTTTTGAAATACTAGTTTCGGTCAAAAATCGTAGTATATTATACACAATTTATACTAGTTTCTGTCAAAAAAACAAATTAAATCGAGAATTGTTCAAAATGCTACGATACTTTCCAGATCCTTTCTTTATGGTACGAGGGAAGGTTATGATGGAAGTCCAATAAAAAATTATCTCAGAATCAAATTCTATGAAACGTTTTGAAATAATAGTTTAGGTCAGAAAAATTGTATATTATACACAATTTTATACTAGTTTCGGTCAAAAAATCAAATAAAATCGAGGAGTGGTCTAAATGCTACGAAACTTTTCAGATCCTTTCTAAATGTTACTAGGGAAGATTATTATAGAAGTCCATGCAAAAAATTATATCAAAATTAGATTCAATGAAACTTTTGGAATTACTAGTTTCGGTCAAAAATCGTAGTATATTATACACAATTTTATACTTGTTTCGGTCAAAAATATAATTAAATCGAGGATTTTTCTAAATGCTAAGAAACTTTTCAGATACTTTCTATAAGTTACTATGGAAGGTTATGATGGAAATCCATGCAAAAAATTATCTCAAAATTACATTCTATGAAACTTTTTGAAATACTAGTTTCGGTCAAAAAGCGTAGTATTTTATACTCAATTTATACTAGTTTCGGTGAAAAAATCAAATTAAATCGAGGATTGTTCGAAATGCTATGAAACTTTTCAGATCCTTTGTTTATGGTACGAGGGAAGGTTATGATGGAAATCCAATAAAAAACTATCTAAAAATCAGATTTTAAGAAACTTTTTGAAATGCTAGTTTAGGTTAAAAAATCGTAGTATACTATACACAATTATATACTAGATTCAGTTAAAAAATCAAATTAATTCGAGGATTGTTCAAATGCTTCGAAAATTTTCAGATCCTTTCTATATGTTACTAGGGAACATTATCATGGAAGTCCATGCAAAAAAAATTATCTTAAAATTAGATTCTATGAAACTTTTTGAAATACTAGTTTCGTTCAAAAATCGTAGTATATCATACACAATTTTATAATAGTTTCGGTCAAAAAATCAAATTAATTCTAGGATTGTTCTAAATGCTAAGAAACTTTTAAATTCCTTTCTATAGGTGACCATGGAAGGTTATGATGGAAGTCCGATCAAAAAATTATCTCAAAATCAGATTCTATGAAACTTTTTGAAATACTAGTTTCGGTCAAAACTCGTAGTATATTATACAAAAATCATAGTATTATACACAATTTTATACTAGTTTCGGTCAAAAAATCAAATTAAATCGAGGATTGTTCTAAATGCTACGAAACTTTTAAATTCTTTCTATAGGTTACTAGGGAAGGTTATGATGGAAGTCCAATAAAAAAATTATCTCAAAATCAGATTCTATGAAACTTTTTGAAATACTAGTTTCGGTCAAAAATCGTAGTATATTATACACAATTTATACTAGTTTCTGTCAAAAAAACAAATTAAATCGAGAATTGTTCAAAATGCTACGATACTTTCCAGATCCTTTCTTTATGGTACGAGGGAAGGTTATGATGGAAGTCCAATAAAAAATTATCTCAGAATCAAATTCTATGAAACGTTTTGAAATAATAGTTTAGGTCAGAAAAATTGTATATTATACACAATTTTATACTAGTTTCGGTCAAAAAATCAAATAAAATCGAGGAGTGGTCTAAATGCTACGAAACTTTTCAGATCCTTTCTAAATGTTACTAGGGAAGATTATTATAGAAGTCCATGCAAAAAATTATATCAAAATTAGATTCAATGAAACTTTTGGAATTACTAGTTTCGGTCAAAAATCGTAGTATATTATACACAATTTTATACTTGTTTCGGTCAAAAATATAATTAAATCGAGGATTTTTCTAAATGCTAAGAAACTTTTCAGATACTTTCTATAAGTTACTATGGAAGGTTATGATGGAAATCCATGCAAAAAATTATCTCAAAATTACATTCTATGAAACTTTTTGAAATACTAGTTTCGGTCAAAAAGCGTAGTATTTTATACTCAATTTATACTAGTTTCGGTGAAAAAATCAAATTAAATCGAGGATTGTTCGAAATGCTATGAAACTTTTCAGATCCTTTGTTTATGGTACGAGGGAAGGTTATGATGGAAATCCAATAAAAAACTATCTAAAAATCAGATTTTAAGAAACTTTTTGAAATGCTAGTTTAGGTTAAAAAATCGTAGTATACTATACACAATTATATACTAGATTCAGTTAAAAAATCAAATTAATTCGAGGATTGTTCAAATGCTTCGAAAATTTTCAGATCCTTTCTATATGTTACTAGGGAACATTATCATGGAAGTCCATGCAAAAAAAATTATCTTAAAATTAGATTCTATGAAACTTTTTGAAATACTAGTTTCGTTCAAAAATCGTAGTATATCATACACAATTTTATAATAGTTTCGGTCAAAAAATCAAATTAATTCTAGGATTGTTCTAAATGCTAAGAAACTTTTAAATTCCTTTCTATAGGTGACCATGGAAGGTTATGATGGAAGTCCAATCAAAAAATTATCTCAAAATCAGATTCTATGAAACTTTTTGAAATACTAGTTTCGGTCAAAACTCGTAGTATATTATACAAAAATCATAGTATTATACACAATTTTATACTAGTTTCGGTCAAAAAATCAAATTAAATCGAGGATTGTTCTAAATGCTACGAAACTTTTAAATTCTTTCTATAGGTTACTAGGGAAGGTTATGATGGAAGTCCAATAAAAATATTATCTCAAAATCAGATTCTATGAAACTTTTTGAAATACTAGTTTCGGTCAAAAATCGTAGTATATTATACACAATTTATACTAGTTTCTGTCAAAAAAACAAATTAAATCGAGAATTGTTCAAAATGCTACGATACTTTCCAGATCCTTTCTTTATGGTACGAGGGAAGGTTATGATGGAAGTCCAATAAAAAATTATCTCAGAATCAAATTCTATGAAACGTTTTGAAATAATAGTTTAGGTCAGAAAAATTGTATATTATACACAATTTTATACTAGTTTCGGTCAAAAAATCAAATAAAATCGAGGAGTGGTCTAAATGCTACGAAACTTTTCAGATCCTTTCTAAATGTTACTAGGGAAGATTATTATAGAAGTCCATGCAAAAAATTATATCAAAATTAGATTCAATGAAACTTTTGGAATTACTAGTTTCGGTCAAAAATCGTAGTATATTATACACAATTTTATACTTGTTTCGGTCAAAAATATAATTAAATCGAGGATTTTTCTAAATGCTAAGAAACTTTTCAGATACTTTCTATAAGTTACTATGGAAGGTTATGATGAAAATCCATGCAAAAAATTATCTCAAAATTACATTCTATGAAACTTTTTGAAATACTAGTTTCGGTCAAAAAGCGTAGTATTTTATACTCAATTTATACTAGTTTCGGTGAAAAAATCAAATTAAATCGAGGATTGTTCGAAATGCTATGAAACTTTTCAGATCCTTTGTTTATGGTACGAGGGAAGGTTATGATGGAAATCCAATAAAAAACTATCTAAAAATCAGATTTTAAGAAACTTTTTGAAATGCTAGTTTAGGTTAAAAAATCGTAGTATACTATACACAATTATATACTAGATTCAGTTAAAAAATCAAATTAATTCGAGGATTGTTCAAATGCTTCGAAAATTTTCAGATCCTTTCTATATGTTACTAGGGAACATTATCATGGAAGTCCATGCAAAAAAAATTATCTTAAAATTAGATTCTATGAAACTTTTTGAAATACTAGTTTCGTTCAAAAATCGTAGTATATCATACACAATTTTATAATAGTTTCGGTCAAAAAATCAAATTAATTCTAGGATTGTTCTAAATGCTAAGAAACTTTTAAATTCCTTTCTATAGGTGACCATGGAAGGTTATGATGGAAGTCCAATCAAAAAATTATCTCAAAATCAGATTCTATGAAACTTTTTGAAATACTAGTTTCGGTCAAAACTCGTAGTATATTATACAAAAATCATAGTATTATACACAATTTTATACTAGTTTCGGTCAAAAAATCAAATTAAATCGAGGATTGTTCTAAATGCTACGAAACTTTTAAATTCTTTCTATAGGTTACTAGGGAAGGTTATGATGGAAGTCCAATAAAAATATTATCTCAAAATCAGATTCTATGAAACTTTTTGAAATACTAGTTTCGGTCAAAAATCGTAGTATATTATACACAATTTATACTAGTTTCTGTCAAAAAAACAAATTAAATCGAGAATTGTTCAAAATGCTACGATACTTTCCAGATCCTTTCTTTATGGTACGAGGGAAGGTTATGATGGAAGTCCAATAAAAAATTATCTCAGAATCAAATTCTATGAAACGTTTTGAAATAATAGTTTAGGTCAGAAAAATTGTATATTATACACAATTTTATACTAGTTTCGGTCAAAAAATCAAATAAAATCGAGGAGTGGTCTAAATGCTACGAAACTTTTCAGATCCTTTCTAAATGTTACTAGGGAAGATTATTATAGAAGTCCATGCAAAAAATTATATCAAAATTAGATTCAATGAAACTTTTGGAATTACTTGTTTCGGTCAAAAATCGTAGTATATTATACACAATTTTATACTTGTTTCGGTCAAAAATATAATTAAATCGAGGATTTTTCTAAATGCTAAGAAACTTTTCAGATACTTTCTATAAGTTACTATGGAAGGTTATGATGGAAATCCATGCAAAAAATTATCTCAAAATTACATTCTATGAAACTTTTTGAAATACTAGTTTCGGTCAAAAAGCGTAGTATTTTATACTCAATTTATACTAGTTTCGGTGAAAAAATCAAATTAAATCGAGGATTGTTCGAAATGCTATGAAACTTTTCGGATCCTTTGTTTATGGTACGAGGGAAGGTTATGATGGAAATCCAATAAAAAACTATCTAAAAATCAGATTTTAAGAAACTTTTTGAAATGCTAGTTTAGGTTAAAAAATCGTAGTATACTATACACAATTATATACTAGATTCAGTTAAAAAATCAAATTAATTCGAGGATTGTTCAAATGCTTCGAAAATTTTCAGATCCTTTCTATATGTTACTAGGGAACATTATCATGGAAGTCCATGCAAAAAAAATTATCTTAAAATTAGATTCTATGAAACTTTTTGAAATACTAGTTTCGTTCAAAAATCGTAGTATATCATACACAATTTTATAATAGTTTCGGTCAAAAAATCAAATTAATTCTAGGATTGTTCTAAATGCTAAGAAACTTTTAAATTCCTTTCTATAGGTGACCATGGAAGGTTATGATGGAAGTCCAATCAAAAAATTATCTCAAAATCAGATTCTATGAAACTTTTTGAAATACTAGTTTCGGTCAAAACTCGTAGTATATTATACAAAAATCATAGTATTATACACAATTTTATACTAGTTTCGGTCAAAAAATCAAATTAAATCGAGGATTGTTCTAAATGCTACGAAACTTTTAAATTCTTTCTATAGGTTACTAGGGAAGGTTATGATGGAAGTCCAATAAAAAAATTATCTCAAAATCAGATTCTATGAAACTTTTTGAAATACTAGTTTCGGTCAAAAATCGTAGTATATTATACACAATTTATACTAGTTTCTGTCAAAAAAACAAATTAAATCGAGAATTGTTCAAAATGCTACGATACTTTCCAGATCCTTTCTTTATGGTACGAGGGAAGGTTATGATGGAAGTCCAATAAAAAATTATCTCAGAATCAAATTCTATGAAACGTTTTGAAATAATAGTTTAGGTCAGAAAAATTGTATATTATACACAATTTTATACTAGTTTCGGTCAAAAAATCAAATAAAATCGAGGAGTGGTCTAAATGCTACGAAACTTTTCAGATCCTTTCTAAATGTTACTAGGGAAGATTATTATAGAAGTCCATGCAAAAAATTATATCAAAATTAGATTCAATGAAACTTTTGGAATTACTAGTTTCGGTCAAAAATCGTAGTATATTATACACAATTTTATACTTGTTTCGGTCAAAAATATAATTAAATCGAGGATTTTTCTAAATGCTAAGAAACTTTTCAGATACTTTCTATAAGTTACTATGGAAGGTTATGATGGAAATCCATGCAAAAAATTATCTCAAAATTACATTCTATGAAACTTTTTGAAATACTAGTTTCGGTCAAAAAGCGTAGTATTTTATACTCAATTTATACTAGTTTCGGTGAAAAAATCAAATTAAATCGAGGATTGTTCGAAATGCTATGAAACTTTTCAGATCCTTTGTTTATGGTACGAGGGAAGGTTATGATGGAAATCCAATAAAAAACTATCTAAAAATCAGATTTTAAGAAACTTTTTGAAATGCTAGTTTAGGTTAAAAAATCGTAGTATACTATACACAATTATATACTAGATTCAGTTAAAAAATCAAATTAATTCGAGGATTGTTCAAATGCTTCGAAAATTTTCAGATCCTTTCTATATGTTACTAGGGAACATTATCATGGAAGTCCATGCAAAAAAAATTATCTTAAAATTAGATTCTATGAAACTTTTTGAAATACTAGTTTCGTTCAAAAATCGTAGTATATCATACACAATTTTATAATAGTTTCGGTCAAAAAATCAAATTAATTCTAGGATTGTTCTAAATGCTAAGAAACTTTTAAATTCCTTTCTATAGGTGACCATGGAAGGTTATGATGGAAGTCCAATCAAAAAATTATCTCAAAATCAGATTCTATGAAACTTTTTGAAATACTAGTTTCGGTCAAAACTCGTAGTATATTATACAAAAATCATAGTATTATACACAATTTTATACTAGTTTCGGTCAAAAAATCAAATTAAATCGAGGATTGTTCTAAATGCTACGAAACTTTTAAATTCTTTCTATAGGTTACTAGGGAAGGTTATGATGGAAGTCCAATAAAAATATTATCTCAAAATCAGATTCTATGAAACTTTTTGAAATACTAGTTTCGGTCAAAAATCGTAGTATATTATACACAATTTATACTAGTTTCTGTCAAAAAAACAAATTAAATCGAGAATTGTTCAAAATGCTACGATACTTTCCAGATCCTTTCTTTATGGTACGAGGGAAGGTTATGATGGAAGTCCAATAAAAAATTATCTCAGAATCAAATTCTATGAAACGTTTTGAAATAATAGTTTAGGTCAGAAAAATTGTATATTATACACAATTTTATACTAGTTTCGGTCAAAAAATCAAATAAAATCGAGGAGTGGTCTAAATGCTACGAAACTTTTCAGATCCTTTCTAAATGTTACTAGGGAAGATTATTATAGAAGTCCATGCAAAAAATTATATCAAAATTAGATTCAATGAAACTTTTGGAATTACTAGTTTCGGTCAAAAATCGTAGTATATTATACACAATTTTATACTTGTTTCGGTCAAAAATATAATTAAATCGAGGATTTTTCTAAATGCTAAGAAACTTTTCAGATACTTTCTATAAGTTACTATGGAAGGTTATGATGGAAATCCATGCAAAAAATTATCTCAAAATTACATTCTATGAAACTTTTTGAAATACTAGTTTCGGTCAAAAAGCGTAGTATTTTATACTCAATTTATACTAGTTTCGGTGAAAAAATCAAATTAAATCGAGGATTGTTCGAAATGCTATGAAACTTTTCAGATCCTTTGTTTATGGTACGAGGGAAGGTTATGATGGAAATCCAATAAAAAACTATCTAAAAATCAGATTTTAAGAAACTTTTTGAAATGCTAGTTTAGGTTAAAAAATCGTAGTATACTATACACAATTATATACTAGATTCAGTTAAAAAATCAAATTAATTCGAGGATTGTTCAAATGCTTCGAAAATTTTCAGATCCTTTCTATATGTTACTAGGGAACATTATCATGGAAGTCCATACAAAAAAAATTATCTTAAAATTAGATTCTATGAAACTTTTTGAAATACTAGTTTCGTTCAAAAATCGTAGTATATCATACACAATTTTATAATAGTTTCGGTCAAAAAATCAAATTAATTCTAGGATTGTTCTAAATGCTAAGAAACTTTTAAATTCCTTTCTATAGGTGACCATGGAAGGTTATGATGGAAGTCCAATCAAAAAATTATCTCAAAATCAGATTCTATGAAACTTTTTGAAATACTAGTTTCGGTCAAAACTCGTAGTATATTATACAAAAATCATAGTATTATACACAATTTTATACTAGTTTCGGTCAAAAAATCAAATTAAATCGAGGATTGTTCTAAATGCTACGAAACTTTTAAATTCTTTCTATAGGTTACTAGGGAAGGTTATGATGGAAGTCCAATAAAAAAATTATCTCAAAATCAGATTCTATGATACTTTTTGAAATACTAGTTTCGGTCAAAAATCGTAGTATATTATACACAATTTATACTAGTTTCTGTCAAAAAAACAAATTAAATCGAGAATTGTTCAAAATGCTACGATACTTTCCAGATCCTTTCTTTATGGTACGAGGGAAGGTTATGATGGAAGTCCAATAAAAAATTATCTCAGAATCAAATTCTATGAAACGTTTTGAAATAATAGTTTAGGTCAGAAAAATTGTATATTATACACAATTTTATACTAGTTTCGGTCAAAAAATCAAATAAAATCGAGGAGTGGTCTAAATGCTACGAAACTTTTCAGATCCTTTCTAAATGTTACTAGGGAAGATTATTATAGAAGTCCATGCAAAAAATTATATCAAAATTAGATTCAATGAAACTTTTGGAATTACTAGTTTCGGTCAAAAATCGTAGTATATTATACACAATTTTATACTTGTTTCGGTCAAAAATATAATTAAATCGAGGATTTTTCTAAATGCTAAGAAACTTTTCAGATACTTTCTATAAGTTACTATGGAAGGTTATGATGGAAATCCATGCAAAAAATTATCTCAAAATTACATTCTATGAAACTTTTTGAAATACTAGTTTCGGTCAAAAAGCGTAGTATTTTATACTCAATTTATACTAGTTTCGGTGAAAAAATCAAATTAAATCGAGGATTGTTCGAAATGCTATGAAACTTTTCGGATCCTTTGTTTATGGTACGAGGGAAGGTTATGATGGAAATCCAATAAAAAACTATCTAAAAATCAGATTTTAAGAAACTTTTTGAAATGCTAGTTTAGGTTAAAAAATCGTAGTATACTATACACAATTATATACTAGATTCAGTTAAAAAATAAAATTAATTCGAGGATTGTTCAAATGCTTCGAAAATTTTCAGATCCTTTCTATATGTTACTAGGGAACATTATCATGGAAGTCCATGCAAAAAAAATTATCTTAAAATTAGATTCTATGAAACTTTTTGAAATACTAGTTTCGTTCAAAAATCGTAGTATATCATACACAATTTTATAATAGTTTCGGTCAAAAAATCAAATTAATTCTAGGATTGTTCTAAATGCTAAGAAACTTTTAAATTCCTTTCTATAGGTGACCATGGAAGGTTATGATGGAAGTCCAATCAAAAAATTATCTCAAAATCAGATTCTATGAAACTTTTTGAAATACTAGTTTCGGTCAAAACTCGTAGTATATTATACAAAAATCATAGTATTATACACAATTTTATACTAGTTTCGGTCAAAAAATCAAATTAAATCGAGGATTGTTCTAAATGCTACGAAACTTTTAAATTCTTTCTATAGGTTACTAGGGAAGGTTATGATGGAAGTCCAATAAAAATATTATCTCAAAATCAGATTCTATGAAACTTTTTGAAATACTAGTTTCGGTCAAAAATCGTAGTATATTATACACAATTTATACTAGTTTCTGTCAAAAAAACAAATTAAATCGAGAATTGTTCAAAATGCTACGATACTTTCCAGATCCTTTCTTTATGGTACGAGGGAAGGTTATGATGGAAGTCCAATAAAAAATTATCTCAGAATCAAATTCTATGAAACGTTTTGAAATAATAGTTTAGGTCAAAAAAATTGAATATTATACACAATTTTATACTAGTTTCGGTCAAAAAATCAAATAAAATCGAGGAGTGGTCTAAATGCTACGAAACTTTTCAGATCCTTTCTAAATGTTACTAGGGAAGATTATTATAGAAGTCCATGCAAAAAATTATATCAAAATTAGATTCAATGAAACTTTTGGAATTACTAGTTTCGGTCAAAAATCGTAGTATATTATACACAATTTTATACTTGTTTCGGTCAAAAATATAATTAAATCGAGGATTTTTCTAAATGCTAAGAAACTTTTCAGATACTTTCTATAAGTTACTATGGAAGGTTATGATGGAAATCCATGCAAAAAATTATCTCAAAATTACATTCTATGAAACTTTTTGAAATACTAGTTTCGGTCAAAAAGCGTAGTATTTTATACTCAATTTATACTAGTTTCGGTGAAAAAATCAAATTAAATCGAGGATTGTTCGAAATGCTATGAAACTTTTCGGATCCTTTGTTTATGGTACGAGGGAAGGTTATGATGGAAATCCAATAAAAAACTATCTAAAAATCAGATTTTAAGAAACTTTTTGAAATGCTAGTTTAGGTTAAAAAATCGTAGTATACTATACACAATTATATACTAGATTCAGTTAAAAAATCAAATTAATTCGAGGATTGTTCAAATGCTTCGAAAATTTTCAGATCCTTTCTATATGTTACTAGGGAACATTATCATGGAAGTCCATGCAAAAAAAATTATCTTAAAATTAGATTCTATGAAACTTTTTGAAATACTAGTTTCGTTCAAAAATCGTAGTATATCATACACAATTTTATAATAGTTTCTGTCAAAAAATCAAATTAATTCTAGGATTGTTCTAAATGCTAAGAAACTTTTAAATTCCTTTCTATAGGTGACCATGGAAGGTTATGATGGAAGTCCAATCAAAAAATTATCTCAAAATCAGATTCTATGAAACTTTTTGAAATACTAGTTTCGGTCAAAACTCGTAGTATATTATACAAAAATCATAGTATTATACACAATTTTATACTAGTTTCGGTCAAAAAATCAAATTAAATCGAGGATTGTTCTAAATGCTACGAAACTTTTAAATTCTTTCTATAGGTTACTAGGGAAGGTTATGATGGAAGTCCAATAAAAATATTATCTCAAAATCAGATTCTATGAAACTTTTTGAAATACTAGTTTCGGTCAAAAATCGTAGTATATTATACACAATTTATACTAGTTTCTGTCAAAAAAACAAATTAAATCGAGAATTGTTCAAAATGCTACGATACTTTCCAGATCCTTTCTTTATGGTACGAGGGAAGGTTATGATGGAAGTCCAATAAAAAATTATCTCAGAATCAAATTCTATGAAACGTTTTGAAATAATAGTTTAGGTCAGAAAAATTGTATATTATACACAATTTTATACTAGTTTCGGTCAAAAAATCAAATAAAATCGAGGAGTGGTCTAAATGCTACGAAACTTTTCAGATCCTTTCTAAATGTTACTAGGGAAGATTATTATAGAAGTCCATGCAAAAAATTATATCAAAATTAGATTCAATGAAACTTTTGGAATTACTAGTTTCGGTCAAAAATCGTAGTATATTATACACAATTTTATACTTGTTTCGGTCAAAAATATAATTAAATCGAGGATTTTTCTAAATGCTAAGAAACTTTTCAGATACTTTCTATAAGTTACTATGGAAGGTTATGATGGAAATCCATGCAAAAAATTATCTCAAAATTACATTCTATGAAACTTTTTGAAATACTAGTTTCGGTCAAAAAGCGTAGTATTTTATACTCAATTTATACTAGTTTCGGTGAAAAAATCAAATTAAATCGAGGATTGTTCGAAATGCTATGAAACTTTTCGGATCCTTTGTTTATGGTACGAGGGAAGGTTATGATGGAAATCCAATAAAAAACTATCTAAAAATCAGATTTTAAGAAACTTTTTGAAATGCTAGTTTAGGTTAAAAAATCGTAGTATACTATACACAATTATATACTAGATTCAGTTAAAAAATCAAATTAATTCGAGGATTGTTCAAATGCTTCGAAAATTTTCAGATCCTTTCTATATGTTACTAGGGAACATTATCATGGAAGTCCATGCAAAAAAAATTATCTTAAAATTAGATTCTATGAAACTTTTTGAAATACTAGTTTCGTTCAAAAATCGTAGTATATCATACACAATTTTATAATAGTTTCGGTCAAAAAATCAAATTAATTCTAGGATTGTTCTAAATGCTAAGAAACTTTTAAATTCCTTTCTATAGGTGACCATGGAAGGTTATGATGGAAGTCCAATCAAAAAATTATCTCAAAATCAGATTCTATGAAACTTTTTGAAATACTAGTTTCGGTCAAAACTCGTAGTATATTATACAAAAATCATAGTATTATACACAATTTTATACTAGTTTCGGTCAAAAAATCAAATTAAATCGAGGATTGTTCTAAATGCTACGAAACTTTTAAATTCTTTCTATAGGTTACTAGGGAAGGTTATGATGGAAGTCCAATAAAAATATTATCTCAAAATCAGATTCTATGAAACTTTTTGAAATACTAGTTTCGGTCAAAAATCGTAGTATATTATACACAATTTATACTAGTTTCTGTCAAAAAAACAAATTAAATCGAGAATTGTTCAAAATGCTACGATACTTTCCAGATCCTTTCTTTATGGTACGAGGGAAGGTTATGATGGAAGTCCAATAAAAAATTATCTCAGAATCAAATTCTATGAAACGTTTTGAAATAATAGTTTAGGTCAGAAAAATTGTATATTATACACAATTTTATACTAGTTTCGGTCAAAAAATCAAATAAAATCGAGGAGTGGTCTAAATGCTACGAAACTTTTCAGATCCTTTCTAAATGTTACTAGGGAAGATTATTATAGAAGTCCATGCAAAAAATTATATCAAAATTAGATTCAATGAAACTTTTGGAATTACTAGTTTCGGTCAAAAATCGTAGTATATTATACACAATTTTATACTTGTTTCGGTCAAAAATATAATTAAATCGAGGATTTTTCTAAATGCTAAGAAACTTTTCAGATACTTTCTATAAGTTACTATGGAAGGTTATGATGGAAATCCATGCAAAAAATTATCTCAAAATTACATTCTATGAAACTTTTTGAAATACTAGTTTCGGTCAAAAAGCGTAGTATTTTATACTCAATTTATACTAGTTTCGGTGAAAAAATCAAATTAAATCGAGGATTGTTCGAAATGCTATGAAACTTTTCGGATCCTTTGTTTATGGTACGAGGGAAGGTTATGATGGAAATCCAATAAAAAACTATCTAAAAATCAGATTTTAAGAAACTTTTTGAAATGCTAGTTTAGGTTAAAAAATCGTAGTATACTATACACAATTATATACTAGATTCAGTTAAAAAATCAAATTAATTTGAGGATTGTTCAAATGCTTCGAAAATTTTCAGATCCTTTCTATATGTTACTAGGGAACATTATCATGGAAGTCCATGCAAAAAAAATTATCTTAAAATTAGATTCTATGAAACTTTTTGAAATACTAGTTTCGTTCAAAAATCGTAGTATATCATACACAATTTTATAATAGTTTCGGTCAAAAAATCAAATTAATTCTAGGATTGTTCTAAATGCTAAGAAACTTTTAAATTCCTTTCTATAGGTGACCATGGAAGGTTATGATGGAAGTCCAATCAAAAAATTATCTCAAAATCAGATTCTATGAAACTTTTTGAAATACTAGTTTCGGTCAAAACTCGTAGTATATTATACAAAAATCATAGTATTATACACAATTTTATACTAGTTTCGGTCAAAAAATCAAATTAAATCGAGGATTGTTCTAAATGCTACGAAACTTTTAAATTCTTTCTATAGGTTACTAGGGAAGGTTATGATGGAAGTCCAATAAAAATATTATCTCAAAATCAGATTCTATGAAACTTTTTGAAATACTAGTTTCGGTCAAAAATCGTAGTATATTATACACAATTTATACTAGTTTCTGTCAAAAAAACAAATTAAATCGAGAATTGTTCAAAATGCTACGATACTTTCCAGATCCTTTCTTTATGGTACGAGGGAAGGTTATGATGGAAGTCCAATAAAAAATTATCTCAGAATCAAATTCTATGAAACGTTTTGAAATAATAGTTTAGGTCAAAAAAATTGAATATTATACACAATTTTATACTAGTTTCGGTCAAAAAATCAAATAAAATCGAGGAGTGGTCTAAATGCTACGAAACTTTTCAGATCCTTTCTAAATGTTACTAGGGAAGATTATTATAGAAGTCCATGCAAAAAATTATATCAAAATTAGATTCAATGAAACTTTTGGAATTACTAGTTTCGGTCAAAAATCGTAGTATATTATACACAATTTTATACTTGTTTCGGTCAAAAATATAATTAAATAGAGGATTTTTCTAAATGCTAAGAAACTTTTCAGATACTTTCTATAAGTTACTATGGAAGGTTATGATGGAAATCCATGCAAAAAATTATCTCAAAATTACATTCTATGAAACTTTTTGAAATACTAGTTTCGGTCAAAAAGCGTAGTATTTTATACTCAATTTATACTAGTTTCGGTGAAAAAATCAAATTAAATCGAGGATTGTTCGAAATGCTATGAAACTTTTCGGATCCTTTGTTTATGGTACGAGGGAAGGTTATGATGGAAATCCAATAAAAAACTATCTAAAAATCAGATTTTAAGAAACTTTTTGAAATGCTAGTTTAGGTTAAAAAATCGTAGTATACTATACACAATTATATACTAGATTCAGTTAAAAAATCAAATTAATTCGAGGATTGTTCAAATGCTTCGAAAATTTTCAGATCCTTTCTATATGTTACTAGGGAACATTATCATGGAAGTCCATGCAAAAAAAATTATCTTAAAATTAGATTCTATGAAACTTTTTGAAATACTAGTTTCGTTCAAAAATCGTAGTATATCATACACAATTTTATAATAGTTTCTGTCAAAAAATCAAATTAATTCTAGGATTGTTCTAAATGCTAAGAAACTTTTAAATTCCTTTCTATAGGTGACCATGGAAGGTTATGATGGAAGTCCAATCAAAAAATTATCTCAAAATCAGATTCTATGAAACTTTTTGAAATACTAGTTTCGGTCAAAACTCGTAGTATATTATACAAAAATCATAGTATTATACACAATTTTATACTAGTTTCGGTCAAAAAATCAAATTAAATCGAGGATTGTTCTAAATGCTACGAAACTTTTAAATTCTTTCTATAGGTTACTAGGGAAGGTTATGATGGAAGTCCAATAAAAAAATTATCTCAAAATCAGATTCTATGAAACTTTTTGAAATACTAGTTTCGGTCAAAAATCGTAGTATATTATACACAATTTATACTAGTTTCTGTCAAAAAATCAAATTAAATCGAGAATTGTTCAAAATGCTACGATACTTTCCAGATCCTTTCTTTATGGTACGAGGGAAGGTTATGATGGAAGTCCAATAAAAAATTATCTCAGAATCAAATTCTATGAAACGTTTTGAAATAATAGTTTAGGTCAAAAAAATTGTATATTATACAGAATTTTATACTAGTTTCGGTCAAAAAATCAAATAAAATCGAGGAGTGGTCTAAATGCTACGAAACTTTTCAGATCCTTTCTAAATGTTACTAGGGAAGATTATTATAGAAGTCCATGCAAAAAATTATATCAAAATTAGATTCAATGAAACTTTTGGAATTACTAGTTTCGGTCAAAAATCGTAGTATATTATACACAATTTTATACTTGTTTCGGTCAAAAATATAATTAAATAGAGGATTTTTCTAAATGCTAAGAAACTTTTCAGATACTTTCTATAAGTTACTATGGAAGGTTATGATGGAAATCCATGCAAAAAATTATCTCAAAATTACATTCTATGAAACTTTTTGAAATACTAGTTTCGGTCAAAAAGCGTAGTATTTTATACTCAATTTATACTAGTTTCGGTGAAAAAATCAAATTAAATCGAGGATTGTTCGAAATGCTATGAAACTTTTCGGATCCTTTGTTTATGGTACGAGGGAAGGTTATGATGGAAATCCAATAAAAAACTATCTAAAAATCAGATTTTAAGAAACTTTTTGAAATGCTAGTTTAGGTTAAAAAATCGTAGTATATTATACACAATTATATACTAGATTCAGTTAAAAAATCAAATTAATTCGAGGATTGTTCAAATGCTTCGAAAATTTTCAGATCCTTTCTATATGTTACTAGGGAACATTATCATGGAAGTCCATGCAAAAAAAATTATCTTAAAATTAGATTCTATGAAACTTTTTGAAATACTAGTTTCGTTCAAAAATCGTAGTATATCATACACAATTTTATAATAGTTTCTGTCAAAAAATCAAATTAATTCTAGGATTGTTCTAAATGCTAAGAAACTTTTAAATTCCTTTCTATAGGTGACCATGGAAGGTTATGACGGAAGTCCAATCAAAAAATTATCTCAAAATCAGATTCTATGAAACTTTTTGAAATACTAGTTTCGGTCAAAACTCGTAGTATATTATACAAAAATCATAGTATTATACACAATTTTATACTAGTTTCGGTCAAAAAATCAAATTAAATCGAGGATTGTTCTAAATGCTACGAAACTTTTAAATTCTTTCTATTGGTTACTAGGGAAGGTTATGATGGAAGTCCAATAAAAAAATTATCTCAAAATCAGATTCTATGAAACTTTTTGAAATACTAGTTTCGGTCAAAAATCGTAGTATATTATACACAATTTATACTAGTTTCTGTCAAAAAATCAAATTAAATCGAGAATTGTTCAAAATGCTACGATACTTTCCAGATCCTTTCTTTATGGTACGAGGGAAGGTTATGATGGAAGTCCAATAAAAAATTATCTCAGAATCAAATTCTATGAAACGTTTTGAAATAATAGTTTAGGTAAAAAAAAATTGTATATTATACAGAATTTTATACTAGTTTCAAAAAATCAAATTAAATCGAGGATTATTCTAAATGCTACGAAACTTTTCAGATCCTTTCAATATGTTACCAGGGAAGATTATTATGGAAGTCCATGCAAAAAATTATATCAAAATTAGATTCTATGAAACTTTTGGAATTACTAGTTTCGGTCAAAAATCGTAGTATATTATACACAATTTTATACTAGTTTCGGTCAAAAATATAATTAAATCGAGGATTTTTCGAAATGCTAAGAAACTTTTTAGATACTTTCTATATGTTACTATGGAAGGTTATGACGGAAATCCATGCAAAAAATTATCTAAAAAATTTTATTCTATGAAACTTTTTGAAATACTAGTTTCGGTCAAAAATCGTAGTATATTATACTCAATTTATACTAGTTTCGGTGAAAAAATCAAATTAAATCGAGGATTGTCCGAAAGGCTATGAAACTTTTCAGATCCTTTGTTTATGAAACTTTTTGAAACGCTAGTTTAGGTCAAAAAATCGTAGTATATTATACACAATTTTTTACTAGTTTCAGTCAAAAAACAAATTAAATCGAGGATTGTTCAAATGCTTCGAAACTTTTCAGATCCTTTCTATATGTTACTAGGGAATATTAACATGGAAGTCCATACAAAAACATTATCTATGAAACTTTTAGAAATAATAGTTTCGGTCAAAAAATAAAATTAAATCAAGGATTGTTCTAAATGCTACGAAACTTTTAAATTCCTTTCTATAGGGTACAAGGGAAAGTTATGATGGAATTCCAATCAAAAAATAATCTCAAAATCAGATTCTATGAAACTTTTTGAAATACTAGTTTCGGTCAAATATCGTAGTATATTATACAAAATTTAGACTAGTTTCTCTTAAAAAATCAAATTAAATCGAAAATTGTTCAAAATGCTACGAAACTTTCCAGATTCTTTCTTTATGGTACGATGGAAGGTTATGATGGAAGTCCAATAAAAAAATTATCTCAAAATCAAATTCTATGAAACTTTTTGAAATGCTAGTTTAGGTCAAAAAACATAGTATAATAAACAATTTTATACTAGTTTCGGTCAAAAAATCAAATAAAATCGAGGATTGTTCTAAATGCTACGAAAGTTTTCAGATCCTTTATATATGTTACTAGGGAAGATTATTATGGAAGTCCATGCAAAATATTATATCAAAATTAGATTCAATGAAACTTTTGGAATTACTAGTTTTGGTCAAAAATCGTAGTATATTATACACAATTTTATACTAGTTTCGGTCAAAAATAAAATTAAATAGAGGATTTTTCTAAATGCTAAGATACTTTTCAGATACTATCTATAAGTTACTATGGAAGGTTATGATGGAAATACATGCAAAAAATTATCTCAAAATTACATTCTATGAAACTTTTCAGATCCTTTGTTTATTGTACGAGGGAAGGTTATGATGGAAATCCAATAAAAAATATCTCAAAATCAGATTTTATGAAACTTTTTGAAATGCTAGTTTAGGTCAAAAAATCGTAGTATTTTATACACAATTATATACTAGTTTTGGTCAAAAAATCAAATTAAATCGAGGATTGTTCAAATGCTTCGAAACTTTTCAGATCCTTTCTATATATTACTAGGGAATATTATCATGGAAGTCCATGCAAAAAAATTATCTCAAAATTATATTCTATGAAACTTTTTGAAATACTACTTTCGGTCAAAAATCGTAGTATATTATACACAATTTTATAATAGTTTTGGTCAAAATATCAAATTAAATCTAGGATTGTTCTAAATGTTACAAAACTTTTCAGATCCTTTCTATATGTTACTAGGGAATGCTATGATGGAAGTCCATGCAAAAAATTATATCAAAATTAGATTCTATGAAACTTTTGGAATTACTAGTTTCGGTCAAAAATCGTAGTATATTATACACAATTTTATACTAGTTTCGGTCAAAAATAAAATTAAATCGAGGATTTTTCTAAATGCAAAGAAACTTTTCAGATACTTTCTATATGTTACTATGGTAGGTTATGATGGAAGTCCATGCAAAAAATTATCTCAAAATTACATTCTATGAAACTTTTTGAAATACTAGTTTCGGTCAAAAATCGTAGTATATTATACTCAATTTATACTAGTTTCGGTGAAAAAATCAAATTAAATCGAGGATTGTTCGAAATGCTATGAAACTTTTCAGATCCTTTGTTTATGGTACGAGGGAAGGTTATGATGGAAATCCAATAAAAAACTATCTCAAAATCAGATTTTATGAAACTTTTTGAAATGCTAGTTTAGGTTAAAAAATCGTAGTATATTATACACAATTATATACTAGATTCGGTTAAAAAATCAAATTAAATCGAGGATTGTTCAAATGCTTCGAAAATTTTCAGATCCTTTCTATATGTTACTAGGGAGTATTATCATGGAATTCCATGCAAAAAAATTATCTTAAAATTAGATTCTATGAAGCTTTTTGAAATACTAGTTTCGTTCAAAAATCGTAGTATATCATACACAATTTTATAATAGTTTCGGTGAAAAAATCAAATTAAATCTAGGATTGTTCTAAATGTTACGAAACTTTTAAATTCCTTTCTATAGGTTACTAGGGAAATTTATGATGGAAGTCCAATCAAAAAATTATCTCAAAATCAAATTCTATGAAACTTTTTGAAATACTAGTTTCGGTCAAAAATCGTAGTATATTATACAAAATTTAAAATAGTTTCTGTCAAAAAATCAAATTAAATCGAGAATTGTTCAAAATGCTACGAAACTTTCCAGATCCTTTCTTTATGGTACGAGGGAAGGTTATGATGGAAGTCCAATCAAAAAATTATCTCAAAATCAAATTCTATGAAACTTTTTGAAATGCTAGTTTTGGTCAAAAAACATAGTATATTATACACAATTTAAAACTAGTTTCGGTCAAAAAATCAAATTAAATCGAGGATTGTTCTAAATGCTACGAAACTTTTCAGATCCTTTCTATATGTTGCTAGGGAATAATATGATGGAAGTCCATGCAAAAAATTATCTCAAAATTAGATTCTATGAAACGTTTGGAATTACTAGTTTCGGTCAAAAATTGTAGTATATTATACACAATTTTATACTAGTTTCGGTAAAAAATAAAATTAAATCGAGGATTTTTCTAAATGCTATGAAACTTTTCATATACTTTCTATATGTTACTATGGAAGGTTATGATGGAAATCCATGCAAAAAATTATCTAAATATTACATTCTATGAAACTTTTTGAAATACTAGTTTCGATCAAAAATCGTAGTATATTATACTCAATTTATAGTAGTTTCGATGAAAAAGACAAATTAAATCGAGGATTGTTCGAAATGCTATGAAACTTTTCAGATCCTTTTCTATGGTACGAGGAAAGGTTATGATGGAAATCCAATAAAAAAACTATCTCAAAATCACATTTTATGAAACTTTTTGAAATGCTAGTTTAGGTCGAAAAAGCGTAGTATATTATACACAATGATATACTAGTTTCGGTCAAAAAATTAAATTATATAGAGGATTGTTCAAATGCTTCGAAAAGTTTCAGATCCTTTTTATATGTTACTAGGGAATATTATCATGGAAGTCCATGCAAAAAAATTATCTCAAAATTAGATTCAATGAAACTTTTTGAAATACTAGTTTCGTTCAAAAATTGTAGTATATTATACACAATTTTATAATAGTTTCGGTCAAAAAATCAAATTAAATCTAGGATTGTTCTAAATGCTAAGAAACTTTTAAATTCCTTTCTATAGGTTACTAGGGAAGGTTATGATGGAAGTCCAATCAAAAAATTATCTCAAAATCAGATTCTATGAAACTTTTTGAAATGCTAGTTTAGGTAAAAAAACATAGTATATTATACACAATTTTATACTAGTTTCGGTCAAAAAATAAAATTAAATCGAGAATTGTTCTAAATGCTACGATACTTTTCAGATCCTTTCTTTATGGTACGAGGGAATGCTATGATGGAAGTCCATGCAAAAAATTATCTCAAAATTACATTCTATGAAACTTTTTGAAATACTAGTTTCGGTCAAAAATCGTAGTATATTATACTCAATTTATACTAGTTTCGGTGAAAAAATCAAATTAAATCGAGGATTGTTCAAAATGCTATGAAACTTTTCAGATCCTTTGTTTATGGTACGAGGGAAGGTTATGATGGAAATCCAATAAAAAACTATCTCAAAATCAGATTTTATGAATCTTTTTGAAATGCTAGTTTAGGTTAAAAAATCGTAGTATATTATACACAATTATATACTAGATTCGGTTAAAAAATCAAATTAAATCGAGGATTGTTCAAATGCTTCGAAAATTTTCAGATCCTTTCTATATGTTACTAGGGAGTATTATCATGGAATTCCATGCAAAAAAATTATCTTAAAATTAGATTCTATGAAGCTTTTTGAAATACTAGTTTCGTTCAAAAATCGTAGTATATCATACACAATTTTATATTAGTTTCGGTGAAAAAATCAAATTAAATCTAGGATTGTTCTAAATGTTACGAAACTTTTAAATTCCTTTCTATAGGTTACTAGGGAAATTTATGATGGAAGTCCAATCAAAAAATTATCTCAAAATCAAATTCTATGAAACTTTTTGAAATACTAGTTTCGGTCAAAAATCGTAGTATATTATACAAAATTTAAAATAGTTTCTGTCAAAAAATCAAATTAAATCGAGAATTGTTCAAAATGCTACGAAACTTTCCAGATCCTTTCTTTATGGTACGAGGGAAGGTTATGATGGAAGTCCAATCAAAAAATTATCTCAAAATCAAATTCTATGAAACTTTTTGAAATGCTAGTTTTGGTCAAAAAACATAGTATATTATACACAATTTAAAACTAGTTTCGGTCAAAAAATCAAATTAAATCGAGGATTGTTCTAAATGCTACGAAACTTTTCAGATCCTTTCTATATGTTGCTAGGGAATAATATGATGGAAGTCCATGCAAAAAATTATCTCAAAATTAGATTCTATGAAACGTTTGGAATTACTAGTTTCGGTCAAAAATTGTAGTATATTATACACAATTTTATACTAGTTTCGGTAAAAAATAAAATTAAATCGAGGATTTTTCTAAATGCTATGAAACTTTTCATATACTTTCTATATGTTACTATGGAAGGTTATGATGGAAATCCATGCAAAAAATTATCTAAATATTACATTCTATGAAACTTTTTGAAATACTAGTTTCGATCAAAAAGCGTAGTATATTATACTCAATTTATAGTAGTTTCGATGAAGAAGACAAATTAAATCGAGGATTGTTCGAAATGCTATGAAACTTTTCAGATCCTTTTCTATGGTACGAGGAAAGGTTATGATGGAAATCCAATAAAAAAACTATCTCAAAATCACATTTTATGAAACTTTTTGAAATGCTAGTTTAGGTCGAAAAAGCGTAGTATATTATACACAATGATATACTAGTTTCGGTCAAAAAATCAAATTATATAGAGGATTGTTCAAATGCTTCGAAAAGTTTCAGATCCTTTTTATATGTTACTAGGGAATATTATCATGGAAGTCCATGCAAAAAAATTATCTCAAAATTAGATTCAATGAATCTTTTTGAAATACTAGTTTCGTTCAAAAATTGTAGTATATTATACACAATTTTATAATAGTTTCGGTCAAAAAATCAAATTAAATCTAGGATTGTTCTAAATGCTAAGAAACTTTTAAATTCCTTTCTATAGGTTACTAGGGAAGGTTATGATGGAAGTCCAATCAAAAAATTATCTCAAAATCAGATTCTATGAAACTTTTTGAAATGCTAGTTTAGGTAAAAAAACATAGTATATTATACACAATTTTATACTAGTTTCGGTCAAAAAATAAAATTAAATCGAGAATTGTTCTAAATGCTACGATACTTTTCATATCCTTTCTTTATGGTACGAGGGAATGCTATGATGGAAGTCCATGCAAAAAATTATCTCAAAATTACATTCTATGAAACTTTTTGAAATACTAGTTTCGGTCAAAAATCGTAGTATATTATACTCAATTTATACTAGTTTCGGTGAAAAATCAAATTAAATCGAGGATTGTTCGAAATGCTATGAAACTTTTCAGATCCTTTGTTTATGGTACGAGGGAAGGTTATGATGGAAATCCAAAAAAAAAACTATCTCAAAATCAGATTTTATGAAACTTTTTGAAATGCTAGTTTAGGTCAAAAAATCGTAGTATATTATACACAATTATATACTAGTTTCGGTCTAAAAATCAAATTAAATCGAGGATTGTTCAAATGCTTCGAAACTTTTCAGATCCTTTCTATATGTTACTAGGGAATATTATCATGGAAGTCCATGCAAAAAAATTATCTAAAAATTAGATTCTATGAAACTTTTTGAAATACTAGTTTCGTTCAAAAATTGTAGTATATTATACACCATTTTATAATAGTTTCGGTCAAACTATAAAATTGAATCTAGGATTGTTCTAAATGCTAAGAAACTTTTAAATTCCTTTCTATAAGTTACCAGGGAAGGTTATGATGGAAGCCCAATCAAAAAATTATCTCAAAATCAGATTCTATGAAACTTTTTGAAATACTAGTTTCGGTCAAAAATCGTAGTATATTATACAAAATTTATACTAGTTTCTGTCAAAAAATCAAATTAAATCGAGAATTGTTCAAAATGCTACGAAACTTTCCATATCCCTTCTTTATGGTATAAGGGAAGGTTATGATGGAAGTCCAATCAAAAAATTATCTCAAAATCAAATTCTATGAAACTTTTTGAAATGCTAGTTTTGGTCAAAAAACATAGTATATTATACACAATTTTATACTAGTTTCGGTCAAAAAATCAAATTAAATCGAGGATTGTTCTAAATGCTACGAAACTTTTCAAATCCATTCTATATGTTATTAGGGAAGATTATGATGGAAATCCATGCAAAAAATTATCTCAAAATTAAATTCTATGAAACTTTTTGAATTACTAGTTTCGGTCAAAAATCGTAGTTTATTATACACAATTTTATACTAGTTTCGGTCAAAAATTAAATTAAATCGAGGATTGTTCTTAAGGCTAAGAAACTTTTCATATACTTTCTATATGTTACTATGGAAGGTTATGACGGAAATCCATGCAAAGAATTATCTCAAAATTACATTCTATGAAACTTTTTGAAATATTAGTTTCGGTCAAAAATCGTAGTATATTATACTCAATTTATACTAGTTTCGGTCAAAAAATCAAATTAAATCGAGGATTGTTCGAAAGGCTATGAAACTTTTCAGATCCTTTGTTTATGGTAGGAGGGAAGGTTATGATGGAAGTCCAATTAAAAAACTATCTCAAAATCAGATTTTATGAAACTTTTTGAAATGCTAGTTTAGGTAAAAAAATCGTAGTATATTATACACAATTATATATTAGTTTCGGTCAAAATATCAAATTAAATCGAGGATTATTCAAATGCTTCGAAATTTTTTAGATCCTTTCTGTATGTTACTCGGGAATATTATCATGGAAGTCCATGCAAAAAATTATCTCAAAATTAGATTCTATGAAACTTTTTGAAATACTAGTTTCGGTCAAAAATCATAGTACTATACACAATTTTATACTAGTTTCGGTCAAAAAATCAAATTAAATCGAGGATTGTTCTAAATGCTACGAAACTTTTAAATTCTTTCTATAGGATACTAGGGAAGGTTATGATGGAAGTCCAATAAAAAAATTATCTCAAAATCAGATTCTATGAAACTTTTTGAAATACTAGTTTCTGTCAAATAATCAAATTAAATCGAGAATTGTTCAAAATGCTACGATACTTTCCAGATCCTTTCTTTATGGTACGAGGGAAGGTTATGATGGAAGTCCAATAAAAAATTATCTCAAAATCAAATTCTAGGAAACTTTTCGAAATGCTAGTTTAGGTCAAAAAACATTGTATATTATAAAGAATTTTATAATAGTTTCGGTCAAAAAATAAAATTAAATCGAGGATTGTTCTAAATGCTACGAAACTTTTCAGATCCTTTCTATATGTTACCAGGGAAGATTATTATGGAAGTCCATGCAAAAAATTATATCAAAATAAGATTCTATGAAACTTTTGGAATTACTAGTTTCGGTCAAAAATCGTAGTATATTATACACAATTTTATACTAGTTTCGGTCAAAAATAAAATTAAATCGAGGATTTTTCTAAATGCTAAGAAACTTTCCAGATCCTTTATTTATGGTACGAGGGAAGGTTATGATGGAAATCCTATAAAAAACTATCTCAAAATCAGATTTTATGAAACTTTTTGAAATGCTAGTTTAGGTCAAAAAATCATAGTATGTTATACACAACTATATACTAGTTTCGGTCAAAAAATCAAATTAAATCGAGGATTATTCAAATGCTTCGAAACTTTTCAAATCCTTTATATATGTTACTAGGGAATATTATCATGGAAGTCCATGCAAAAAAATTATCTCAAAATTAGATTCTATGAAACTTTTTGAAATAGTACTTTCGGTCAATAATCATAGTATATTATACACAATTTTATAATAGTTTCGGTCAAAAAATAAAATTAAATCTAGGATTGTTCTAAATGCTACGATACTTTTAAATTCCTTTCTATAGGTTACCCGGGAAATTTATGATGGAATTCCAATAAAAAATTATCTCAAAATCAGATTCTATGAAACTATTTGAAATACTAGTTTCGGTCAAAAATCGTAGTATATTATACAAAATTTATACTAGTTTCTGTCAAAAAATCAAATTAAATCGAGAATTGTTCAAAATGCTACGAAACTTTCTAGATCCTTTCTTTATGGTACGAGGGAAGGTTAAGATGGAAATCCAATAAAAAAATTATCTCAAAATCAAATTCTATGAAACTTTTTGAAATGCTAGTTTAGGTCAAAAAACATTGTATATTATACAGAATTTTATAATAGTTTCGGTCAAAAAATTAAATTAAATCGAGGATTGTTCTAAATGCTACGTAACTTTTCAGATCCTTTCTATATGTTACCAGGGAAGATTATTATGGAAGTCCATGCAAAAAATTATATCAAAATAAGATTCTATGAAACTTTTGGAATTACTAGTTTCGGTCAAAAATCGTAGTATATTATACACAATTTTATACTAGTTTCTGTCAAAAATAAAATTAAATCGAGGATTTTTCTAAATGCTAAGAAACTTTTCATATCCTTTGTTTATGGTACGAGGGAAGGTTATGATGGAAATCCTATAAAAAACTATCTCAAAATCAGATTTTATGAAACTTTTTGAAATGCTAGTTTAGGTCAAAAAATCGTAGTATGTTATACACAACTATATACTAGTTTCGGTCAAAAAATCAAATTAAATCGAGGATTATTCAAATGCTTCGAAACTTTTCAGATCCTTTATATATGTTACTAGGGAATATTATCATGGAAGTCCATGCAAAAAAATTATCTCAAAATTAGATTCTATGAAACTTTTTGAAATACTACTTTCGGTCAATAATCATAGTATATTATACACAATTTTATAATAGTTTCGGTCAAAAAATCAAATTAAATCTAGGATTGTTCTAAATGCTACGAAACTTTTAAATTCCTTTCTATAGGTTACCCGGGAAATTTATGATGGAAGTCCAATAAAAAAATTATCTCAAAATCAGATTCTATGAAACTATTTGAAATACAAGTTTCGGTCAAAAATCGTAGTATATTATACAAAATTTATACTAGTTTCTGTCAAAAAATCAAATTAAATCGAGAATTGTTCAAAATGCTACGAAACTTTCTAGATCCTTTCTTTATGGTACGAGGGAAGGTTAAGATGGAAATCCAATAAAAAAATTATCTCAAAATCAAATTCTATGAAACTTTTTGAAATGCTAGTTTAGGTCAAAAAACATTGTATATTATACAGAATTTTATAATAGTTTCGGTCAAAAAATTAAATTAAATCGAGGATTGTTCTAAATGCTACGAAACTTTTCAGATCCTTTATATGTTACCAGGGAATATTATTATGGAAGTTCATGCAAAAAAATTATATCAAAATAAGATTCTATGAAACTTTTGGAATTACTAGTTTCGGTCAAAAATCGTAGTATATTATACAAAATTTTATACTAGTTTCTGTCAAAAATAAAATTAAATCGAGGATTTTTCTAAATGCTAAGAAACTTTTCAGATCCTTTGTTTATGGTACGAGGGAAGGTTATGATGGAAATCCTATAAAAACTATCTCAAAATCAGATTTTATGAAACTTTTTGAAATGCTAGTTTAGGTCAAAAAATCGTAGTATGTTATACACAACTATATACTAGTTTCGGTCAAAAAATCAAATTAAATCGAGGATTATTCAAATGCTTCGAAACTTTTCAGATCCTTTATATATGTTACTAGGGAATATTATCATGGAAGTCCATGCAAAAAAATTATCTCAAAATTAGATTCTATGAAACTTTTTGAAATACTACTTTCGGTCAATAATCGTAGTATATTATACACAATTTTATAATAGTTTCGGTCAAAAAATCAAATTAAATCTAGGATTGTTCTAAATGCTACGAAACTTTTAAATTCCTTTCTATAGGTTACCCGGGAAATTTATGATGGAAGTCCAATAAAAAAATTATCTCAAAATCAGATTCTATGAAACTTTTTGAAATACTAGTTTCGGCCAAAAATCGTAGTATATTATACAAAATTTATACTAGTTTCTGTCAAAAAATCATATTAAATCGAGAATTGTTCAAAATGCTACGAAACTTTCTAGATCCTTTCTTTATGGTACGAGGGAAGGTTAAGATGGAAGTCCAATAAAAAAATTATCTCAAAATCAAAGTCTATGAAACTTTTTGAAATGCTAGTTTAGGTCAAAAAAACATAGTATATTATACATAATTTTATACTAGTTTCGGTCAAAAAATCAAATAAAATCGAGGGTTGTTCTAAATGCTACGAAACTTTTAAGATCCTATCTAAATGTTACTAGAAAAGATTATTATGGAAGTCCATGAAAAATATTATATCAAAATTAGATTCAATGAAACTTTTGGAATTACTAGTTTCAGTCAAGAATCGTAGTATATTATACACAATTTTATACTAGTTTCGGTCAAAAATCAAATTAATTCGAGGATTGTTAAAATTACTACGAAACTTTTCAGATATTTCTATAAGTTACTATGGAAGGTTATGATGGAAATCCATGCAAAAAATTATCTCAAAATTACATTCTATGAAACTTTTCAGATCCTTTGTTTATGGTACGAGGGAAGGTTATGATGGAAATCCAATAAAAAGCTATCTCAAAATCAGATTTTATGAAACTTTTTGAAATGCTAGTTTAGGTCAAAAAATCGTAGTATATTATACACAATTATATACTAGTTTCGGTCAAAAAATCAAATTAAATCTAGGATTGTTCAAATGCTTTGAAACTTTTCAGATCCCTTCTATATGTTACCAGGGATTATTATGATGGAAGTCCAATCAAAAAATTATCTCAAAATCAGATTCTATGAAACTTTTTGAAATACTAGTTTCGGTCAAAAATCGTAGTATATTATACAAAATTTAAACTAGTTTCTGTCAAAAAATCAAATTAAATCGAGAATTGTTCAAAATGCTACGAAACTTTCCAGATCCTTTCTTTATGGTACGAGGGAAAGTTATGATGGAAGTCCAATCAAAAAATTATCTCAAAATAAAATTCTATGTAACTTTTTGAAATGCTAGTTTTGGTCAAAAAACATAGTATATTATACACAATTTTATACTAGTTTCGGTCAAAAAATCAAATTAAATCGAGGATTGTTCTAAATTCTAGAAAACTTTTCAGATCCTTTCTATATGTTACTAGGGAATGCTATGATGGAAGTCCATGCAAAAAATTATCTCAAAATTAGATTCTATGAAACGTTTGGAATTACTAGTTTCAGTCAAAAATCGTAGTATATTATACACAATTTTATACTAGTTTCGGTCAAAAATAAAATTAAATCGAGGATTTTTCTAAATGCAAAGAAACTTTTCAGATACTTTCTATATGTTACTATGGTAAGTTATGATGGAAATCCATGCAAAAAATTATCTCAAAATTACATTCTTTGAAATTTTTTGAAATACTAGTTTCGGTCAAAAATCCTAGTATATTATAATCAATTTATACTAGTTTCGGTGAAAAAATCAAATTAAATCGAGGATTGTTCGAAATGCTATGAAACTTTTCAGATCCTTTGTTTATGGTACGAGGGAAGTTTATGATGGAAATCCAATAAAAAACTATCTCAAAATCATATTTTATGAAACTTTTTGAAATGCTAGTTTTGGTTAAAAAATCGTAGTATATTATACACAATTATATACTAGATTCGGTTAAAAAATCAAATTAAATCGAGGATTGTTCAAATGCTTCGAAAATTTTAAGATCCTTTCTATATGTTACTAGGGAGTATTATCATGGAACTCCATGCAAAAAAATTATCTTAAAATTATATTCTATGAAACTTTTTGAAATACTAGTTTCGTTCAAAAATCGTAGTATATCATACACAATTTTATAATAGTTTCGGTCAAAAAATCAAATTAAATCTAGGATTGTTCTAAATGCTAAGAAACTTTTAAATTCCTTTCTATAGGTTACCATGGAAGGTTATGATGGAAGTCCAATCAAAAAATTATCTCAAAATCAAATTCTATGAAACTTTTTGAACTGCCAGTTTAGATCAAAAAACATAGTATATTATACACAATTTTATACTAGTTTCGGTCAAAAAATCAAATTAAATCGAGGATTGTTCTAAATGCTACGAAACTTTTCAGATCCTTTCTATATGTTACTAGGGAATAATATGATGGAAGTCCATGCAAAAAATTATCTCAAAATTAGATTCTATGAAACTTTTGGAATTACTAGTTTCGGTAAAAAATCGTAGTATATTATACACAATTTTATACTAGTTTCGGTAAAAAATAAAATTAAATCGAGGATTTTTCTAAATGCTATGAAACTTTTCATATACTTTCTATATGTTACTATGGAAGGTTATGATGGAAATCCATGCAAAAAATTATCTCAAAATTACATTCTATGAAACTTTTTGAAATATTAGTTTCGGTCAAAAATTGTAGTATATTATACCTAATTTATACTAGTTTCGGTGAAAAAATCAAATTAAATCGAGGATTGTTCGAAAGGCTATGAAACTTTTCAGATCCTTTGTTTATGGTAGGAGGGAAGGTTATGATGGAAGTCCAATAAAAAAACTATCTCAAAATGAGATTTTATGAAACTTTTTGAAATGCTAGTTTAGGTAAAAAAATCGTAGTATATTATACACAATTATATAGTAGTTTCAGTCAAAATATCAAATTAAATCGAGGATTGTTCAAATGCTTCGAAAATTTTTAGACCCTTTCTATATGTTACTAGGGAATATTATCATGGAAGTCCATGCAAAAAATTATCTTAAAATTAGATTCTATGAAACTTTTTGAAATACTAGTTTCGGTCAAAAATCATAGTATTATACACAATTTTATACTAGTTTCGGTCAAAAAATCAAATTAAATCGAGGATTGTTCTAAATGCTACAAAACTTTTAAATTCTTTCTATAGGTTACTAGGGAAATTTATGATGGAAGTCCAATAAAAAAACTATCTCAAAATCAGATTTTATGAAACTTTTTGAAATGTTAGTTTCGGTCAAAAAATCGTAGTATTTTATACACAATTATATACTAGAATCGGTTAAAAAATCAAATTAAATCGAGGATTGTTCAAATGCTTCGAAAATTTTCAGATCCTTTCTATATGTTACCAGGGAATATTATCATGGAAGTCCATGCAAAAAAATTATCTTAAAATTAGATTCTATGAAACTTTTTGAAATACTAGTTTCGTTCAAAAATCGTGGTATATCATACACAATTTTATAATAGTTTCGGTCAAAAAATCAAATTAAATCTAGGATTGTTCTAAATGCTAAGAAAGTTTTAAATTCCTTTCTATAGGTTACCAGGGAAGGTTATGATGGAAGTCCAATCAAAAAATTATCTCAAAATCAGATTCTATGAAACTTTTTGAAATACTAGTTTCAGTCAAAAATCGTAGTATTATACACAATTTTATACTAGTTTCGGTCAAAAAATCAAATTAAATCGAGGATTGTTCTAAATGCTACAAAACTTTTAAATTCTTTCTATAGGTTACTAGGGAAGGTTATGATGGAAGTCCTATAAAAAAATTATCTCAAAATCAGATTCTATGAAACTTTTTGAAATACTAGTTTCGGTCAAAAATCGTAGTATATTATACAAAATTTATACTAGTTTCTGTCAAAAAATCATATTAAATCGAGAATTGTTCAAAATGCTACGAAACTTTCTAGATCCTTTCTTTATGGTACGAGGGAAGGTTAAGATGGAAGTCCAATAAAAAAATTATCTCAAAATCAAAGTCTATGAAACTTTTTGAAATGCTAGTTTAGGTCAAAAAAACATAGTATATTATACATAATTTTATACTAGTTTCGGTCAAAAAATCAAATAAAATCGAGGGTTGTTCTAAATGCTACGAAACTTTTAAGATCCTATCTAAATGTTACTAGAAAAGATTATTATGGAAGTCCATGAAAAATATTATATCAAAATTAGATTCAATGAAACTTTTGGAATTACTAGTTTCAGTCAAGAATCGTAGTATATTATACACAATTTTATACTAGTTTCGGTCAAAAATCAAATTAATTCGAGGATTGTTAAAATTACTACGAAACTTTTCAGATATTTCTATAAGTTACTATGGAAGGTTATGATGGAAATCCATGCAAAAAATTATCTCAAAATTACATTCTATGAAACTTTTCAGATCCTTTGTTTATGGTACGAGGGAAGGTTATGATGGAAATCCAATAAAAAGCTATCTCAAAATCAGATTTTATGAAACTTTTTGAAATGCTAGTTTAGGTCAAAAAATCGTAGTATATTATACACAATTATATACTAGTTTCGGTCAAAAAATCAAATTAAATCTAGGATTGTTCAAATGCTTTGAAACTTTTCAGATCCCTTCTATATGTTACCAGGGATTATTATGATGGAAGTCCAATCAAAAAATTATCTCAAAATCAGATTCTATGAAACTTTTTGAAATACTAGTTTCGGTCAAAAATCGTAGTATATTATACAAAATTTAAACTAGTTTCTGTCAAAAAATCAAATTAAATCGAGAATTGTTCAAAATGCTACGAAACTTTCCAGATCCTTTCTTTATGGTACGAGGGAAAGTTATGATGGAAGTCCAATCAAAAAATTATCTCAAAATAAAATTCTATGTAACTTTTTGAAATGCTAGTTTTGGTCAAAAAACATAGTATATTATACACAATTTTATACTAGTTTCGGTCAAAAAATCAAATTAAATCGAGGATTGTTCTAAATTCTAGAAAACTTTTCAGATCCTTTCTATATGTTACTAGGGAATGCTATGATGGAAGTCCATGCAAAAAATTATCTCAAAATTAGATTCTATGAAACGTTTGGAATTACTAGTTTCGGTCAAAAATCGTAGTATATTATACACAATTTTATACTAGTTTCGGTCAAAAATAAAATTAAATCGAGGATTTTTCTAAATGCAAAGAAACTTTTCAGATACTTTCTATATGTTACTATGGTAAGTTATGATGGAAATCCATGCAAAAAATTATCTCAAAATTACATTCTTTGAAACTTTTTGAAATACCAGTTTCGGTCAAAAATCCTAGTATATTATAATCAATTTATACTAGTTTCGGTGAAAAAATCAAATTAAATCGAGGATTGTTCGAAATGCTATGAAACTTTTCAGATCCTTTGTTTATGGTACGAGGGAAGTTTATGATGGAAATCCAATAAAAAAACTATCTCAAAATCATATTTTATGAAACTTTTTGAAATGTTAGTTTCGGTCAAAAAATCGTAGTATTTTATACACAATTATATACTAGAATCGGTTAAAAAATCAAATTAAATCGAGGATTGTTCAAATGCTTCGAAAATTTTCAGATCCTTTCTATATGTTACCAGGGAATATTATCATGGAAGTCCATGCAAAAAAATTATCTTAAAATTAGATTCTATGAAACTTTTTGAAATACTAGTTTCGTTCAAAAATCGTGGTATATCATACACAATTTTATAATAGTTTCGGTCAAAAAATCAAATTAAATCTAGGATTGTTCTAAATGCTAAGAAAGTTTTAAATTCCTTTCTATAGGTTACCAGGGAAGGTTATGATGGAAGTCCAATCAAAAAATTATCTCAAAATCAGATTCTATGAAACTTTTTGAAATACTAGTTTCAGTCAAAAATCGTAGTATTATACACAATTTTATACTAGTTTCGGTCAAAAAATCAAATTAAATCGAGGATTGTTCTAAATGCTACAAAACTTTTAAATTCTTTCTATAGGTTACTAGGGAAGGTTATGATGGAAGTCCTATAAAAAAATTATCTCAAAATCAGATTCTATGAAACTTTTTGAAATACTAGTTTCGGTCAAAAATCGTAGTATATTATACAAAATTTATACTAGTTTCTGTCAAAAAATCATATTAAATCGAGAATTGTTCAAAATGCTACGAAACTTTCTAGATCCTTTCTTTATGGTACGAGGGAAGGTTAAGATGGAAGTCCAATAAAAAAATTATCTCAAAATCAAAGTCTATGAAACTTTTTGAAATGCTAGTTTAGGTCAAAAAAACATAGTATATTATACATAATTTTATACTAGTTTCGGTCAAAAAATCAAATAAAATCGAGGGTTGTTCTAAATGCTACGAAACTTTTAAGATCCTATCTAAATGTTACTAGAAAAGATTATTATGGAAGTCCATGAAAAATATTATATCAAAATTAGATTCAATGAAACTTTTGGAATTACTAGTTTCAGTCAAGAATCGTAGTATATTATACACAATTTTATACTAGTTTCGGTCAAAAATCAAATTAATTCGAGGATTGTTAAAATTACTACGAAACTTTTCAGATATTTCTATAAGTTACTATGGAAGGTTATGATGGAAATCCATGCAAAAAATTATCTCAAAATTACATTCTATGAAACTTTTCAGATCCTTTGTTTATGGTACGAGGGAAGGTTATGATGGAAATCCAATAAAAAGCTATCTCAAAATCAGATTTTATGAAACTTTTTGAAATGCTAGTTTAGGTCAAAAAATCGTAGTATATTATACACAATTATATACTAGTTTCGGTCAAAAAATCAAATTAAATCTAGGATTGTTCAAATGCTTTGAAACTTTTCAGATCCCTTCTATATGTTACCAGGGATTATTATGATGGAAGTCCAATCAAAAAATTATCTCAAAATCAGATTCTATGAAACTTTTTGAAATACTAGTTTCGGTCAAAAATCGTAGTATATTATACAAAATTTAAACTAGTTTCTGTCAAAAAATCAAATTAAATCGAGAATTGTTCAAAATGCTACGAAACTTTCCAGATCCTTTCTTTATGGTACGAGGGAAAGTTATGATGGAAGTCCAATCAAAAAATTATCTCAAAATAAAATTCTATGTAACTTTTTGAAATGCTAGTTTTGGTCAAAAAACATAGTATATTATACACAATTTTATACTAGTTTCGGTCAAAAAATCAAATTAAATCGAGGATTGTTCTAAATTCTAGAAAACTTTTCAGATCCTTTCTATATGTTACTAGGGAATGCTATGATGGAAGTCCATGCAAAAAATTATCTCAAAATTAGATTCTATGAAACGTTTGGAATTACTAGTTTCGGTCAAAAATCGTAGTATATTATACACAATTTTATACTAGTTTCGGTCAAAAATAAAATTAAATCGAGGATTTTTCTAAATGCAAAGAAACTTTTCAGATACTTTCTATATGTTACTATGGTAAGTTATGATGGAAATCCATGCAAAAAATTATCTCAAAATTACATTCTTTGAAACTTTTTGAAATACCAGTTTCGGTCAAAAATCCTAGTATATTATAATCAATTTATACTAGTTTCGGTGAAAAAATCAAATTAAATCGAGGATTGTTCGAAATGCTATGAAACTTTTCAGATCCTTTGTTTATGGTACGAGGGAAGTTTATGATGGAAATCCAATAAAAAACTATCTCAAAATCATATTTTATGAAACTTTTTGAAATGCTAGTTTTGGTTAAAAAATCGTAGTATATTATACACAATTATATACTAGATTCGGTTAAAAAATCAAATTAAATCGAGGATTGTTCAAATGCTTCGAAAATTTTAAGATCCTTTCTATATGTTACTAGGGAGTATTATCATGGAACTCCATGCAAAAAAATTATCTTAAAATTATATTCTATGAAACTTTTTGAAATACTAGTTTCGTTCAAAAATCGTAGTATATCATACACAATTTTATAATAGTTTCGGTCAAAAAATCAAATTAAATCTAGGATTGTTCTAAATGCTAAGAAACTTTTAAATTCCTTTCTATAGGTTACCATGGAAGGTTATGATGGAAGTCCAATCAAAAAATTATCTCAAAATCAAATTCTATGAAACTTTTTGAACTGCCAGTTTAGATCAAAAAACATAGTATATTATACACAATTTTATACTAGTTTCGGTCAAAAAATCAAATTAAATCGAGGATTGTTCTAAATGCTACGAAACTTTTCAGATCCTTTCTATATGTTACTAGGGAATAATATGATGGAAGTCCATGCAAAAAATTATCTCAAAATTAGATTCTATGAAACTTTTGGAATTACTAGTTTCGGTAAAAAATCGTAGTATATTATACACAATTTTATACTAGTTTCGGTAAAAAATAAAATTAAATCGAGGATTTTTCTAAATGCTATGAAACTTTTCATATACTTTCTATATGTTACTATGGAAGGTTATGATGGAAATCCATTCAAAAAATTATCTCAAAATTACATTCTATGAAACTTTTTGAAATATTAGTTTCGGTCAAAAATTGTAGTATATTATACCTAATTTATACTAGTTTCGGTGAAAAAATCAAATTAAATCGAGGATTGTTCGAAAGGCTATGAAACTTTTCAGATCCTTTGTTTATGGTAGGAGGGAAGGTTATGATGGAAGTCCAATAAAAAAACTATCTCAAAATGAGATTTTATGAAACTTTTTGAAATGCTAGTTTAGGTAAAAAAATCGTAGTATATTATACACAATTATATACTAGTTTCAGTCAAAATATCAAATTAAATCGAGGATTGTTCAAATGCTTCGAAAATTTTTAGACCCTTTCTATATGTTACTAGGGAATATTATCATGGAAGTCCATGCAAAAAATTATCTTAAAATTAGATTCTATGAAACTTTTTGAAATACTAGTTTCGGTCAAAAATCATAGTATTATACACAATTTTATACTAGTTTCGGTCAAAAAATCAAATTAAATCGAGGATTGTTCTAAATGCTACAAAACTTTTAAATTCTTTCTATAGGTTACTAGGGAAATTTATGATGGAAGTCCAATAAAAAAACTATCTCAAAATCAGATTTTATGAAACTTTTTGAAATGTTAGTTTCGGTCAAAAAATCGTAGTATTTTATACACAATTATATACTAGAATCGGTTAAAAAATCAAATTAAATCGAGGATTGTTCAAATGCTTCGAAAATTTTCAGATCCTTTCTATATGTTACCAGGGAATATTATCATGGAAGTCCATGCAAAAAAATTATCTTAAAATTAGATTCTATGAAACTTTTTGAAATACTAGTTTCGTTCAAAAATCGTGGTATATCATACACAATTTTATAATAGTTTCGGTCAAAAAATCAAATTAAATCTAGGATTGTTCTAAATGCTAAGAAAGTTTTAAATTCCTTTCTATAGGTTACCAGGGAAGGTTATGATGGAAGTCCAATCAAAAAATTATCTCAAAATCAGATTCTATGAAACTTTTTGAAATACTAGTTTCAGTCAAAAATCGTAGTATTATACACAATTTTATACTAGTTTCGGTCAAAAAATCAAATTAAATCGAGGATTGTTCTAAATGCTACAAAACTTTTAAATTCTTTCTATAGGTTACTAGGGAAGGTTATGATGGAAGTCCTATAAAAAAATTATCTCAAAATCAGATTCTATGAAACTTTTTGAAATACTAGTTTCGGTCAAAAATTGAAGTATATCATACACAATTTATACTAGTTTATGTCAAAAAATCAAATTAAATTGAGAATTGTTCAAAATGCTATGTTACTTTCCAGATCCTTTCTTTATGGTACGAGGGAAGGTTATGATGGAAGTCCAATAAAAAAATTATCACAAAATAAAACTCTATGAAACTTTTTGAAATGCTAGTTTAGGTCAAAAAACATTGTATATTATACAGAATTTTATACTAGTTTCGGTCAAAATATCAAATTAAATCATGGATTGTTCTAAATGCTACGAAACTTTTCAGATCCTTTCGATATGTTACTAGGGAAGATTATTATGGAAGTCCATGCAAAAAATTATATCAAAATTAGATTCTATGAAACTTTTGGAATTACTAGTTTCGGTCAAAAATCGAAGTATATTATACACAATTTTATACTAGTTTCGATCAAAAATAAAATTAAATCGAGGATTTTTCTAAATGCTAAGAAACTTTTCAGATACTTTCTATATGTTACTATGGAATGTTATGATGGAAATCCATACAAAAAATTATCTCAAAATTACATTCTATGAAACTTTTTGAAATACTAGTTTCGGTCAAAAATCGTAGTATATTATACTCAATTTATACTTGTTTTAGTGAAAAAATACAATTAAATTGAGGATTAATTGAAATGCTATGAAACTTTTCAGATCCTTTGTTTATGGTACGAGGGAAGGTTATGATGGAAATCCAATAAATAAACTATCTCAAAATCAATTTTTATGAAACTTTTTGAAATGCTAGTTTAGGTCAAAAAATCGTAGTATATTATACACAATTATATACTAGTTTAGGTCAAAAAATCAAATTAAATCGAGGATTGTTCAAATGCTTCGAAACTTTTCAGATCCTTTCTATATGTTACTAGGGAATATTATCAAGGAAGTCCATGCAAAAAAATTATCTCAAAATTAGATTCTATGAAACGTTTTGAAATACTAGTTTCGGTCAAAAATCTTAGTATATTATACACAATTTTATAATAGTTTCGGTCAAAAAATCAAATTAAATCTAGGATTGTTCTAAATGCTACGAAACTTTTAAATTCTTTTCTATAGGTTAGCAGGGAAAGTTATGATGGAAGTCCAATCAAAAAATTATCTCAAAATCAGATTCTAGGAAACTTTTTGAAATACTAGTTTCGGTCAAATATCGTAGTATATTATACAAAATTTATACTAGTTTCTGTCAAAAAATCAAATTAAATCGAGAATTGTTCAAAATGCTACGAAACTTTCTAGATTCTTTCTTTATGGTACGAGGGAAGGTTATGATGGAAGTCAATTAAAATAATTATCTCAAAATCAAAGTCTATGAATCTTTTTGAAATGCTAGTTTAGGTCAAAAAACATTGTATATTATACACAATTTTATTCTAGTTTTTGTCAAAAAATCAAATAAAATCGAGGATTGGTCTAAATGCTACGAAACTTTTCAGATACTTTCTCAATGTTACTAGGGAAGATTATTATGGAAGTCCATGCAAAAAATTATATCAAAATTAGATTCAATGAAACTTTTGGAATTACTAGTTTCGGTCAAAAATCGTAGTATTTTATACACAATTTTATACTAGTTTCGGTCAAAAATAAAATTAAATCGAGGATTTTTCTAAATGCAAAGAAACTTTTCAGATACTTTCTATATGTTACTATGGAAGGTTATGATGGAAATCCATGCAAAAAATTATCTCAAAATTACATTCTATGAAACTTTTTGAAATACTAGTTTCGGTCAAAAATCCTAGTATATTATACTCAATTTATACTAGTTTCGATGAAAAAATCAAATCAAATCGAGGATTGTTCGAAATGGTATGAAACTTTTCAGATCCTTTGTTTATGGTACAAGGGGAGGTTATGATTCAAATCCAATAAAAAACTATCTCAAAATCAGATTTTATGAAAATTTTTGAAATGCTAGTTTAGGTTAAAAAATCGTAGTATATTATACACAATTATATACTAGGTTCGGTTAAAAAATCAAATTAAATCGAGGATTGTTCAAATGCTTCGAACTTTTCAGATCCTTTCTATATGTTAAAAGGGAATATTATCATGGAAGTCCATGCAAAAAAATTATCTCAAAATTAGATTCTATGAAACTTTTTGAAATACTACTTTCGGTCAAAAATCGTAGTATATTATACACAATTTTATAATAGTTTCGGTCAAAAAATTAAATTAAATCTAGGATTATTCTAAATGCTATGAAACTTTTAAATTCCTTTCTATAGGTTACCAGGGAAATTTATGATGGAAGTCCAATCAAAAGATTATCTCAAAATCAGATTCTATGAAACTTTTTGAAATACTAGTTTCAGTCAAAAATCGTAGTATATTATACAAAATTTATACTAGTTTCTGTCAAAAAATCAAATTAAATCGAGAATTGTTCAAAATGCTACGAAACTTTCCAGATCCTTTCTTTATGGTACGAGGGAAGGTTATGATGGAAGTCCAATCAAAAAATTATCTAAAAATCAAATTCTATGAAACTTTTTGAAATGCTAGTTTTGGTAAAAAATCATAGTATATTTTACACAATTTTATACTAGTTTCGGTCAAAAAATCAAATTAAATCGAGGATTGTTCTAAATGCTACGAAACTTTTCAGATCCTTTCTATATGTTACTAGGGAATGCTATGATGGAAGTCAATGCAAAAAATTATCTCAAAATTAGATTCTATGAAACTGTTGGAATTACTAGTTTCAGACAAAAATCGTAGTATATTATACACAATTTTATACTAGTTTCGGTCAAAAATAAAATTAAATCGAGGATTTTTCTAAATGCAAAGAAACTTTTCAGATACTTTCTATATGTTACTATGGAAGGTTATGATGGAAATACATGCAAAAAATTATCTCAAAATTACATTCTATGAAACTTTTTGAAATACTAGTTTCGGTCAAAAATCCTAGTATATTATACTCAATTTATACTAGTTTCGATGAAAAAATAAAATCAAATCGAGGATTGTTCGAAATGGTATGAAACTTTTCAGATCCTTTGTTTATATTACAAGGGGAGGTTATGATTCAAATCCAATAAAAAACTATCTCAAAATCAGATTTTATGAAACTTTTTGAAATGCTAGTTTAGGTCAAAAAATCGTAGTATATTATACACAATTATATACTAGGTTCGGTTAAAAAATCAAATTAAATCGAGGATTGTTCAAATGCTTCGAAAATTTTCAGATCCTTTCTATATGTTACCAGGGAATATTATCATGGAAGTCCATGCAAAAAAATTATCTTAAAATTAGATTCTATGAAACTTTTTGAAATACTAGTTTCGGTCAAAAATCGTAGTATATTATACACAATTTTATAATAGTTTCGGTCAAAAAATTAAATTAAATCTAGGATTATTCTAAATGCTATGAAACTTTTAAATTCCTTTCTATAGGTTACCAGGGAAATTTATGATGGAAGTCCAATCAAAAGATTATCTCAAAATCAGATTCTATGAAACTTTTTGAAATACTAGTTTCAGTCAAAAATCGTAGTATATTATACAAAATTTATACTAGTTTCTGTCAAAAAATCAAATTAAATCGAGAATTGTTCAAAATGCTACGAAACTTTCCAGATCCTTTCTTTATGGTACGAGGGAAGGTTATGATGGAAGTCCAATCAAAAAATTATCTAAAAATCAAATTCTATGAAACTTTTTGAAATGCTAGTTTTGGTAAAAAATCATAGTATATTTTACACAATTTTATACTAGTTTCGGTCAAAAAATCAAATTAAATCGAGGATTGTTCTAAATGCTACGAAACTTTTCAGATCCTTTCTATATGTTACTAGGGAATGCTATGATGGAAGTCAATGCAAAAAATTATCTCAAAATTAGATTCTATGAAACTGTTGGAATTACTAGTTTCAGACAAAAATCGTAGTATATTATACACAATTTTATACTAGTTTCGGTCAAAAATAAAATTAAATCGAGGATTTTTCTAAATGCAAAGAAACTTTTCAGATACTTTCTATATGTTACTATGGAAGGTTATGATGGAAATACATGCAAAAAATTATCTCAAAATTACATTCTATGAAACTTTTTGAAATACTAGTTTCGGTCAAAAATCCTAGTATATTATACTCAATTTATACTAGTTTCGATGAAAAAATAAAATCAAATCGAGGATTGTTCGAAATGGTATGAAACTTTTCAGATCCTTTGTTTATATTACAAGGGGAGGTTATGATTCAAATCCAATAAAAAACTATCTCAAAATCAGATTTTATGAAACTTTTTGAAATGCTAGTTTAGGTCAAAAAATCGTAGTATATTATACACAATTATATACTAGGTTCGGTTAAAAAATCAAATTAAATCGAGGATTGTTCAAATGCTTCGAAAATTTTCAGATCCTTTCTATATGTTACCAGGGAATATTATCATGGAAGTCCATGCAAAAAAATTATCTTAAAATTAGATTCTATGAAACTTTTTGAAATACTAGTTTCGTTCAAAAATCGTAGTATATCATACACAATTTTATAATAGTTTCGGTCAAAAAATCAAATTAAATCTAGGATTGTTCTAAATGCTAAGAATGTTTTAAATTCCTTTCTATAGGTTACCAGGGAAGGTTATGATGGAAGTCCAATCAAAAAATTATCTCAAAATCAGATTCTATGAAACTTTTTGAAATACTAGTTTCAGTCAAAAATCGTAGTATATTATACAAAATTTATACTAGTTTCTGTCAAAAAATCAAATTAAATCGAGAATAGTTCAAAATGCTATGAAACTTTCCATATCCTTTCTTTATGGTACGAGGGAAGGTTATGATGGAAGTCCAATCAAAAAATTATCTAAAAATCAAATTCTATGAAACTTTTTGAAATGCTAGTTTTGGTAAAAAAACATAGTATATTTTACACAATTTTATACTAGTTTCGGTCAAAAAATCAAATTAAATCGAGGATTGTTCTAAATGCTACGAAACTTTTCAGATCCTTTCTATATGTTACTAGGGAATGCTATGATGGAAGTCCATGCAAAACAATTATCTAAAAATTAGATTCTATGAAACTGTTGGAATTACTAGTTTCGGACAAAAATCGTAGTATATTATACACAATTTTATACTAGTTTCGGTCAAAAATCAAATTAAATCTAGGATTTTTCTCAATGCTAAGAAACTTTTCAGATACTTTCTATATGTTACTATGGAAGGGTATGATGGAAATCCATGCAAAATATTATCTCAAAATTACATTCTATGAAACTTTTTGAAATACTAGTTTCGGTCAAAAATTGTATTATATTATACTCAATTTATACTAGTTTCGGTGAAAAAGACAAATTAAATCGAGGATTGTTCGAAATGCTATGAAACTTTTCAGATCCTTTTTTTATGGTACTAGGGAAGGTTATGATGGAAATCCAATAAAAAACTATCTCAAAATCAGATTTTATGAAACTTTTTGAAATGCTAGTTTAGGTCAAAAAATCGTAGTATATTATACACAATTATATACTAGGTTCGGTTAAAAAATCAAATTAAATCGAGGATTGTTCAAATGCTTCGAAAATTTTCAGATCCTTTCTATATGTTACCAGGGAATATTATCGTGGAAGTCCATGCAAAAAAAAAATCTTAAAATTAGATTCTATGAAACTTTTTGAAATACTAGTTTCGTTCAAAAATCGTAGTATATCATACACAATTTTATAATAGTTTCGGTCAAAAAATCAAATTAAATCTACGATTGTTCTAAATGCTAAGAATGTTTTAAATTCCTTTCTATAGGTTACCAGGGAAGGTTATGATGGAAGTCCAATCAAAAAATTATCTCAAAATCAGATTCTATGAAACTTTTTGAAATACTAGTTTCAGTCAAAAATCGTAGTATATTATACAAAATTTATACTAGTTTCTGTCAAAAAATCAAATTAAATCGAGAATAGTTCAAAATGCTATGAAACTTTCCATATCCTTTCTTTATGGTACGAGGGAAGGTTATGATGGAAGTCCAATCAAAAAATTATCTAAAAATCAAATTCTATGAAACTTTTTGAAATGCTAGTTTTGGTAAAAAAACATAGTATATTTTACACAATTTTATACTAGTTTCGGTCAAAAAATCAAATTAAATCGAGGATTGTTCTAAATGCTACGAAACTTTTCAGATCCTTTTTATATGTTACTAGGGAATGCTATGATGGAAGTCCATGCAAAACAATTATCTAAAAATTAGATTCTATGAAACTGTTGGAATTACTAGTTTCGGACAAAAATCGTAGTATATTATACACAATTTTATACTAGTTTCGGTCAAAAATAAAATTAAATCGAGGATTTTTCTAAATGCTAAGAAACTTTTCAGATACTTTCTATATGTTACTATGGAAGGGTATGATGGAAATCCATGCAAAATATTATCTCAAAATTACATTCTATGAAACTTTTTGAAATACTAGTTTCGGTCAAAAATCGTATTATATTATACTCAATTTATACTAGTTTCGGTGAAAAAGACAAATTAAATCGAGGATTGTTCGAAATGCTATGAAACTTTTCAGATCCTTTTTTTATGGTACTAGGGAAGGTTATGATGGAAATCCAATAAAAAAACTATTTCAAAATCAGATTTTATGAAACTTTTTGAAATGCTAGTTTAGTTCGAAAAAGCGTAGTATATTATACACAATTATATAATAGTTTCGGTCAAAAAATCAAATTAAATCGAGGATTGTTCAAATGCTTCGAAACTTTTTAGATCCTTTCTATATGCTACTAGGGAATATTATCGTGGAAGTCCATGCAAACAAATTATCTCAAAATTAGATTCTATGAAACTTTTTGAAATACTAGTTTCGTTCAAAAATCTTCGTATATTAAACACAATTTTAGAATAGTTTCGGTCAAAAAATCAAATTCAATCTAGGATTGTTCTAAATGCTAAGAAACTTTTAAATTCCTTTCTATAGGTTACCAGGGAAGGTTATGATGGAAGTCCATGCAAACAAATTATCTCAAAATTAGATTCTATGAAACTTCTAAATGCTATGAATCTTTTCAGATCTTTTCTATATGTTACTAGGGTAGGTAATGATGGAAGTTCATTCAAAAAATTATCTTAGAATTAGATTATTTGAAACTTTTTGAAATACTAGTTTCGGTCAAAAATCGTAGTATATTATACATAATTTTATACTAGTTTCGATCAAAAACTCAAATTAAATCTAGGATTGTTCGAAATGCTATGAAACTTTTCAGATCCTTTCTATATGTTACTAGGGAATGTTTTAATAGAAGAACAAGCAATAAATTATCTAAAAATTAGATTCTATTAAACTATTTGAAATGCTAGTTTCGGTCAAAAATCGTAGTATATTATACACAATTTTATACTAGTTTCGGTCAAAAAATCAACTTAATTCGAGGATTATTCTAAATGCTACGATAATTTTTAGATCCTTTATATATGTTAATAGGTAAGTTTATGATAGAAGTCCATGCAAAAATTATCTCAAAATTACATTTTATGAAACTTTTTGAAATGCTAGTTTAGTTCAAAAAATCTTAGTATATTATACACAATTTTATACTAGTTTAGGTCAAAAAATCAAATTAAATCGAGGATTGTTCAAAATGTTACGAAACCTTTCAGATCCTTTCTATAGGTTATTAGGGAATGCTATGAAGGAAGTCCATGCAAAAAATTATCTCAAAATTACATTCTATGAAACTTTTTGAAATACTTGTTTTTCGCTAAAAAATCGTAATATATTATACACAATTTTATATTAGTTTCATTCAAAAAATCAAATTAAATCGAGGATTGTTCTAAATGCTACGAAGCTTTCCAAATCCTTTCTATATTTTACTAGGGAATGTTATGATGGAAGTCCATGCAAATCATTATCTCAAAATTAGATTCTATGAAACTATTTGAATTACTAATTTCAGTCAAAAATCATAGTATATTATACACAATTTTATACTAGTTTCGGTCAAAAAATCAAATTAAATCGAGGATTGTTCAAAATGTTATAAAACTTTTCAGAACCTTTCTATATGTTACTAGGAGAGGTTATGATGGAAGTCCATGCAAATATTTATCTCAAAATTACATTCTATGAAAATTTTAGAAATACTAGTTTCGGTCAAAAATCGTAGTATATTATACACAATTTTATACTAATTTCGGTCAAAAAAATCAAATAAAAAATCGGGAATTGTTCTAAATGCTATGAAACTTTTCAGATATTTTCTTTATGTTACTAGGGTAGGTTATGATGGAAGTTCATTCAAAATATTATCTCAAGATTAGATTATTTGAAACTTTTTGAAATACTAGTTTCGGTAAAAAATCGTAGTAAATTATATATAATTTTATACTAGTTTCGGTCAAAAACTCAAATTAAATCGAGGATTGTTTGAAATGCTATGAAACATTTCAGATCCTTTCTATATGTTACTAGGTAATGTTATGATGGAAGTCCATGCAAAAAATATTCTAAGGATTAGATTATATGAAACTTTTTGAAATACTAGTTTCGGTCAAAAATCGTAGTATATTATACACAATTTTATACTAGTTTCGGTCAAAAAATCAAATTAAATCGAGGATTGTTCTAAATGCTACGATAATTTTTAGATCCTTTATATATGTTACTAGGTAAGATTATGATGTAAGTCCATGCAAAAATTATCTCAAAATTATATTTTATGAAACTTTATGAAATGCTAGTTTAGGTCAAAAAATCGTAGTATATTATAAACAATTTTATACTAGTTTCGGTTAAAAAATCAAATTAAATCGAGGATTGTTCTAAATGCTATGAAACTTTTCAGATCTTTTCTATATGTTACTAGGGTAGGTAATGATGGAAGTTCATTCAAAAAATTATCTTAGAATTAGATTATTTGAAACTTTTTGAAATACTAGTTTCGGTCAAAAATCATAGTATATTATACATAATTTTATACTAGTTTCGATCAAAAACTCAAATTAAATCTAGGATTGATCGAAATGCTATGAAACTTTTCAGATCCTTTCTATATGTTACTAGGGAATGTTTTAATAGAAGAACAAGCAATAAATTATCTAAAAATTAGATTCTATTAAACTATTTGAAATGCTAGTTTCGGTCAAAAATCGTAGTATATTATACACAATTTTATACTAGTTTCGGTCAAAACATCAACTTAATTCGAGGATTATTCTAAATGCTACGATAATTTTTAGATCCTTTATATATGTTAATAGGTAAGTTTATGATAGAAGTCCATGCAAAAATTATCTCAAAATTACATTTTATGAAACTTTTTGAAATGCTAGTTTAGTTCAAAAAATCTTAGTATATTATACACAATTTTATACTAGTTTAGGTCAAAAAATCTAATTAAATCGAGGATTGTTCAAAATGTTACGAAACCTTTCAGATCCTTTCTATAGGTTATTAGGGAATGCTATGAAGGAAGTCCATGCAAAAAATTATCTCAAAATTACATTCTATGAAACTTTTTGAAATACTTGTTTTTCGCTCAAAAATCGTAGTATATTATACACAATTTTATACTAGTTTCGGTCAAAAAATCAAATTAAATCGAGGATTGTTCTAAATGCTATGAAACTTTTCATATCTTTTCTAAATGTTACTAGGGTAGGTTATGATGGAAGTCCATTCAAAAAATTATCTTAGGATTAGATTATTTGAATCTTTTTAAAATACTAGTTTCGGTCAAAAATCGTAGTATATTATACATAATTTTATACTATTTTCGATCAAAAACTCAAATTAAATCCAGGATTGTTCGAAATGCTATGAAACTTTTCAGATCCTTTCTATAAGTTTCTAGGGAATGTTATTATGGAAGTCCATGCAAAAAATTATCTAAAAATTAGATTCTATGAAACTATTTGAAATGTTAGTTTAGGTCAAAAATCGTAGTATATTATACAACATTTTATACTAGTTTCGGTCAAAAAATCAAATTAAATCGAGGATTGTTCTAAATGCTACGATAATATTTAGATCCTTTATATATGTTACTAGGTAAGATTATGATGGAAGTCCATGCAAATATTATCTCAAAATTACATTTTATGAAACTTTATGAAATGCTTGTTTAGGTCAAAAAATCGTAGTATATTATACACAATTTTATACTTGTTTCGGTCAAAAAATCAAATTAAATCGAGGATTGTTCTAAATGCAATGAAACTTTTCAGATCTTTTCTATATGTTACTAGGGTAGGTAATGATGGAAGTCCATTCAAAAATTATCTTAGGATTAGATTATTTGAAACTTTTTGAAATACTAGTTTCGGTCAAAAATCGTAGTATATTATACATAATTTTATACTTGTTTCAATCAAAAACTCAAATTAAATCCAAGATTGTTCGAAATGCTATGAAACTTTTCAGATCCTTTCTATATGTTACTAGGGAATGTTATGATAGAAGTCCATGCAAAAAATTATCTAAAAATTAGATTCTATTAAACTATTTGAAATACTAGTTTCGGTCAAAAATCGTAGTATATTATACACAATTTTATACTAGTTTCGGTCCAAAAATCAACTTAATTCGAGGATTATTCTTTAATAATACGATAATTTTTAGATCCATTATATATGTTAAATAGGTAAGTTTATGATGGAAGTCCATGCAAAAATTATCTCAAAATTACATTTTATGAAACTTTTTGAAATGCTAGTTTAGTTCAAAAATTCATAGTATATTATACACAATTTTATACTAGTTTAGGTCAAAAAATCAAATTAAATCGAGGATTGTTCAAAATGTTACGAAACCTTTCAGATCCTTTCTATAGGTTAGTAGGGAATGCTATGATGGAAGTCCATGCAAAAAATTATCTCAAAATTACATTCTATGAAACTTTTTGAAATACTTGTTTTTCGCTCAAAAATCGTAATATATTATACACAATTTTATACTAGTTTCAGTCAAAAAATCAAATTAAATTGAGGATTGTTCTAAATGCTACGAAGCTTTCCAAATCCTTTCTATATTTTACTAGGGAATGTTATGATGGAAGTCCATGCAAAGCATTATCTCAAAATTAGATTATATGAAACTATTTGAATTACTAATTTCGGTCAAAAATCATAGTATATTATAAACAATTTTATACTAGTTTCGGTCAAAAAATCAAATTAAATCGAGGATTGTTCAAAATGCTGCGAAACTTTTCAGAACCTTTCTATATGTTACTAGGAGAGGTTATGATGGAAGTCCATGCAAATAATTATCTCAAAATAACATTCTTTGAAACTTATAGAAATACTAGTTTCGGTCAAAAATCGTAGTATATTATACACAATTTTATACTAATTTCGGTCAAAAAATCATATAAAAAATCGTGGATTGTTCTAAATGCTATGAAACTTTTCAGATATTTTCTATATGTTACTAGGGTAGGTTATGATGGAAGTCCATTCAAAATATTATCTCAAGATTATATTATTTGAAACTTTTTGAAATACTAGTTTCGGTAAAAAATCGTAGTATATTATACATAATTTTATACTAGTTTCGGTCAAAAACTCAAATTAAATCGAGGATTGTTCGAAATGCTATGAAACTTTTCAGATCCTTTTTATATGTTACTAGGGAATGTTATGATGGAAGTCCATGAAAAAAATTATCTAAGGATTAGATTATATGAAACTTTTTGAAATACTAGTTTCGGTCAAAAATCGTAGTATATTATACACAATTTTATACTAGTTTCAGTCAAAAAATCAAATTAAATCGAGGATTGTTCTAAATGCTACGATAATTTTTAGATCCTTTATATATGTTACTAGGTAAGATTATGATGGAAGTCCATGTAAAAATTATCTCAAAATTATATTTTATGAAACTTTATGAAATTTTAGTTTAGGTCAAAAAATCGTAGTATATTATAAACAATTTTATACTAGTTTCGGTAAAAAAATTCAAATTAAATCGAGGATTGTTCTAAATGCTATGAAACTTTTCAGATCTTTTCTAAATGTTACTAGGGTAGGTTATGATGGAAGTCCATTCAAAAAATTATCTTAGGATTAGATTATTTGAATCTTTTTAAAATACTAGTTTCGGTCAAAAATCATAGTATATTATACATAATTTTATACTATTTTCGATCAAAAACTCAAATTAAATCCAGGATTGTTCGAAATGCTATGAAACTTTTCAGATCCTTTCTATAAGTATCTAGGGAATGTTATTATGGAAGTCCATGCAAAAAATTATCTAAAAATTAGATTATATGAAACTTTTTGAAATACTAGTTTCGGTCAAAAATCGAAGTATATTATACACAATTTTATACTAGTTTTGGTCAAAAAATCAAATTAAATAGAGGATTGTTCTAAATGCTACGATATTTTTTAGATCCTTTATATATGTTACTAGGTAAGATTATGATGGAAGTCCATGCAAAAATTATCTCAAAATTACATTTTATGAAACTTTATGAAATGCTTGTTTAGGTCAAAAAATCGAAGTATATTATATACAATTTTATACTAGTTTCGGTCAAAAAATCAAATTAAATCGAGGATTGTTCTAAATGCTATGAAACTTTTCAGATCTTTTCTATATGTTACTAGGGTAGGTAATGATGGAAGTCCATTCAAAAAATTATCTTAGGATTAGATTATTTGAAACTTTTTGAAATACTAGTTTCGGTCAAAAATCGTAGTATATTATACATAATTTTATACTAGTTTCGATCAAAAACTCAAATTAAACCCAGGATTGTTCGAAATGCTATGAAACTTTTCAGATCCTTTCTATATGTTACTAGGGAATGTTATGATAGAAGTCCATGCAAAAAATTATCTAAAAATTAGATTCTATTAAACTATTTGAAATACTAGTTTCGGTCAAAAATCGTAGTATATTATACACAATTTTATACTAGTTTCGGTCCAAAAATCAACTTAATTCGAGGATTATTCTAAATAATACGATAATTTTTAGATCCATTATATATGTTAATAGGTAAGTTTATGATGGAAGTCCATGCAAAAATTATCTCAAAATTACATTTTATGAAACTTTTTGAAATGCTAGTTTAGTTCAAAAAATCATAGTATATTATACAAAATTTTATACTAGTTTAGGTCAAAAAATCAAATTAAATCGAGGATTGTTCAAAATGATACGAAACCTTTCAGATCCTTTCTATAGGTTACTAGGGAATGCTATGATGGAAGTCCATGCAAAAAATTATCTCAAAATTACATTCTATGAAACTTTTTGAAATACTTGTTTTTCGCTCAAAAATCGTAATATATTATACACAATTTTATACTAGTTTCAGTCAAAAAATCAAATTAAATCGAGGATTGTTCTAAATGCAACGAAGCTTTCCAAATCCTTTCTATATTTTACAAGGGAATGTTATGATGAAAGTCCATGCAAAGCATTATCTCAAAATTAGATTATATGAAACTATTTGAATTACTAATTTCGGTCAAAAATCATAGTATATTATAAACAATTTTATACTAGTTTCGGTCAAAAAATCAAATTAAATCGAGGATTGTTCAAAATGCTACGAAACTTTTCAGAACCTTTCTATATGTTACTAGGAGAGGTTATGATGGAAGTCCATGCAAATAATTATCTCAAAATAACATTCTATGAAACTTTTAGAAATACTAGTTTCGGTCAAAAATCGTAGTATATTATACACAATTTTATACTAATTTCGTTCAAAAAATCAAATAAAAAATCGTGGATTGTTCTAAATGCTATGAAAGTTTTCAGATATTTTCTATATGTTACTAGGGTAGGTTATGATGGAAGTCCATTCAAAATATTATCTCAAGATTAGATTATTTGAAACTTTTTGAAATACTAGTTTCGGTAAAAAATCGTAGTATATTATACATAATTTTATACTAGTTTCGGTCAAAAACTCAAATTAAATCGAGGATTGTTCGAAATACTATGAAACTTTTCAGATCCTTCCTATATGTTACTAGGGAATGTTATGATGGAAGTCCATGCAAAAAATTATCTAAGGATTAGATTATATGAAACTTTTTGAAATACTAGTTTCGGTCAAAAATCGTAGTATATTATACACAATTTTATACTAGTTTCGGTCAAAAAATCAAATTAAATCGAGGATTGTTCTAAATGCTACGATAATTATTAGATCCTTTATATATGTTACTAGGTAAGATTATGATGGAAGTCCATGCAAAAATTATCTCAAAATTATATTTTATGAAACTTTATGAAATGCTAGTTTAGGTCAAAAAATTGTTGTATATTATAAACAATTTTATACTAGTTTCGGTCAAAAAATCAAATTAAATCGAGGATTGTTCTAAATGCTATGAAACTTTTCAGATCTTTTCTATATGTTACTAGGGTAGGTAATGATGGAAGTCCATTCAAAAAATTAACTTAGGATTAGATTATTTGAAACTTTTTGAAATACTAGTTTCGGTCAAAAATCGTAGTATATTATACATAATTTTATACTAGTTTCGATCAAAAACTCAAATTAAATCCAGGATTGTTCGAAATGCTATGAAACTTTTCAGATCCTTTCTATAAGTTTCTATGGAATGTTATTATGGAAGTCCATGCAAAAAATTATCTAAAAATTAGATTATATGAAACTTTTTTAAATACTAGTTTCGGTCAAAAATCGAAGTATATTATACATAATTTTATACTAGTTTCGGTCAAAAAATCAAATTAAATAGAGGATTGTTCTAAATGCTACGATATTTTTTAGATCCTTTATATATGTTACTAGGTAATATTACGATGGAAGTCCATGCAAAAATTATCTCAAAATTACATTTTATGAAACTTTATGAAATGTTAGTTTAGGTCAAAAAATCGTAGTATATTATACTCAATTTTATACTAGTTTCGGTCAAAAAATCAAATTAAATCGAGGATTGTTCTAAATGCTATGAAACTTTTCAGATCTTTTCTATATGTTACTAGGGTAGGTAATGATGGAAGTCCATTCAAAAAATTATCTTAGGATTAGATTATTTGAAACTTTTTGAAATACTAGTTTCGGTCAAAAATCGTAGTATATTATACATAATTTTATACTAGTTTCGATCAAAAACTCAAATTAAATCCAGAATTGTTCTAAATGCTATGAAACTTTTCAGATCCTTTCTATATTTTACTAGGGAATGTTATGATGGAAGTCCATGCAAATCGTTATCTCAAAATTAGATTCTATGAAACTATTTGAATTACTAATTTCGGTCAAAAATCATAGTATATTATACAAAATTTTATACTAGTTTCGGTCAAAAAATCAAATTAAATCGAGGATTGTTCAAAATGCTACGAAACTTTTCAGAACCTTTCTATTTGTTACTAGGAGAGGTTATGATGGAAGTCCATGCAAATATTTATCTCAAAATTACATTCTATGAAACTTTTAGAAATACTAGTTTCGGTCAAAAATCGTAGTATATTATACACAATTTTATACTAATTTCGGTCAAAAAAATCAAATAAAAAATCGGGGATTGTTCTAAATGCTATGAAACTTTTCAGATATTTTCTTTATGTTAATAGGGTAGGTTATGATGGAAGTCCATTCAAAATATTATCTCAAGATTAGATTATTTGAAACTTTTTGAAATACTAGTTTCGGTAAAAAATCGTAGTATATTATACATAATTTTATACTAGTTTCGGTCAAAAACTCAAATTAAATCGAGGATTGTTCGAAATGCTATGAAACTTTTCAGATCCTTTTTATATGTTACTAGGGAATGTTATGATGGAAGTCCATGAAAAAAACTATCTAAGGATTAGATTATATGAAACTTTTTGAAATACTAGTTTCGGTCAAAAATCGTAGTATATTATACACAATTTTATACTAGTTTCGGTCAAAAAATTAAATTAAATCGAGGATTGTTCTAAATGCTACGATAATTTTTAGATCCTTTATATATGTTACTAGGTAAGATTATGATGTAAGTCCATGCAAAAATTATCTCAAAATTACATTTTATGAAACTTTATGAAATGCTTGTTTAGTTCAAAAAATCATAGTATATTATACACAATTTTATACTAGTTTAGGTCAAAAAATCAAATTAAATCGAGGATTGTTCAAAATGTTACGAAACCTTTCAGATCCTTTCTATAGGTTACTAGGGAATGCTATGATGGAAGTCCATGCAAAAAATTATCTCAAAATTACATTCTATGAAACTTTTTGAAATACTTGTATTTCGCTCAAAAATCGTAATATATTATACACAATTTTATACTAGTTTCAGTCAAAAAATCAAATTAAATTGAGGATTGTTCTAAATGCTACGAAGCTTTCCAAATCCTTTCTATATTTTACTAGGGAATGTTATGATGGAAGTCCATGCAAAGCATTATCTCAAAATTAGATTATATGAAACTATTTGAATTACTAATTTCGGTCAAAAATCATAGTATATTATAAACAATGTTATACTAGTTTCGGTCAAAAAATCAAATTAAATCGAGGATTGTTCAAAATGCTGCGAAACTTTTCAGAACCTTTCTATATGTTACTAGGAGAGGTTATGATGGAAGTCCATGCAAATAATTATCCCAAAATAACATTCTATGAAACTTTTAGAAATACTAGTTTCGGTCAAAAATCGTAGTATATTATACACAATTTTATACTAATTTCGGTATGTTACTAGGGTAAGTTATGATGGAAGTCCATTCAAAATATTATCTCAAGATTAGATTATTTGAAACTTTTTGAAATACTAGTTTCGGTAAAAAATCGTAGTATATATTATACATAATTTTATACTAGTTTCGGTCAAAAACACAAATTAAATCGAGGATTGTTCGAAATGCTATGAAACTTTTTAGATCCTTTTTATATGTTACTAGGGAATGTTATGATGGAAGTCCATGAAAAAAATTATCTAAGGATTAGATTATATGAAACTTTTTGAAATACTAGTTTCGGTCAAAAATCGTAGTATATTATACACAATTTTATACTAGTTTAGGTCAAAAAATCAAATTAAATCGAGGATTGTTCTAAATGCTATGAAACTTTTCAGATCTTTTCTATATGTTACTAGGGTAGGTTATGGTGGAAATACATTAAAAAAATTATCTTAGAATTAGATTATTTGAAACTTTTTGAAATACTAGTTTCGGTCAAAAATCGTAGTATATTATACATAATTTTATACTAGTTTCGATCAAAAACTCAAATTAAATCCAGGATTGTTCGAAATGCTATGAAACTTTTCAGATAGAATTCCATGCAAAAAATTATCTAAAAATTAGATTCTATTAAACTATTTGAAATACTAGTTTCGGTAAAAAATTGTAGTATATTATAAACAATTTTATACTAGTTTTGGTCAAAAAATCAACTTAAATCGAGGATTATTCTAAATGCTACGAAAATTTTTAGATCCTTTATATATGTTAATAGGTAAGTTTATGATGGAAGTCCATGCAAAAATTATCTCAAAATTACATTTTATGAAACTTTTTGAAATGCTAGTTTAGTTCAAATAACAGTAGTATATTATACACAATTTTAGACTAGTTTCAGTCAAAAAATCAAATTAAATCGAGGATTGTTCTAAATGCTACGAAACTTTTCAGATCCTTTCTATATGTTACTAGGGAAGGTTATGATGGAAGTCCATGCAAATAATTATCTCAAAATTACATTCTATGAAACTTTTCAAAATACTAGTTTCGGTCAAAAATCGTAGTATATTATACACAATTTTATACTAGTTTCGGTCAAAAAATCAAATAAAAAATCGAGGATTATTCAAAATGCTATGAAACCTTTCAGATCTATTCTATATGTTACTAGGGTAGGTTATTATGGAAGTCTATTCAAAAAATTATCACAAGATTAGATTATTTGAAACTTTTTGAAATACTAGTTTCGGTAAAAAATCGTAGTATATTATACATAATTTTATACTAGTTTTGGTCAAAAACTCAAATTAAATCCAGGATTGTTCGAAATGCTATGAAACTTTTCAGATCCTTTCTATATGTTACTAGGGAATGTTATGATGGAAGTCCATGCAAAAAATTATCTAATAATAAGATTCTATGAAACTATTTGAAATACTAGTTTCGGTCAAAAAAAGTAGTATATTATACACAATTTTATACTAGTTTCGGTCAAAAAATCAAATTAAATCGAGGATTGTTCTAAATGCTACGATAATTTTTAGATCCTTTATATATGTTACTAGGTAAGATTATGATGGAAGTCCATGCAAAAATTATCTCAAATTTACATTTTATGAAACTTTTTGAAATGCTAGTTTAGTTCAAATAACAGTAGTATATTATACACAATTTAAGACTAGTTTCGGTCAAAAATTCAAATTAAATCGAGGATTGTTCAAAATGCTACGAAACTTTTCAGATCCTTTCTATATGTTACTAGGGAAGGTTATGATGGAATTCCATGCAAATAAATATCTCAAAATTACATTCTATGAAACTTTTCAAAATATTTGTTTCGGTCAAAAATCGTAGTATATTATACACAATTTTATACTAGTTTCGGTCAAAAAATCAAATGAAATATCGAGGATTATTCTAAATGCAATGAAACTTTTCAGATCTTTTCTATATGTTACTAGGGTAGGTTATGATGGAAGTCCATTCAAAAAATTATCTCAATATTAGATTATTTGAAATTTTTTGAATAACTAGTTCCGGTCAAAAATCATAGTATATTATACATAATTTTATACTAGTTTCGGTCTAAAACACAAATTAAATCCAGGATTTTTCGAAATGCTATGAAACTTTTCAGATCCTTTCTATATATTACTAGGGAATGTTATGATGGAAGTCCATGCAAAAAATTATCTAAAAATTAGATTCTATGAAACTTTTTGAAATGCTAGTTTCGTTCAAAAATCGTAGTATATTATACACAATTTTATACTAGTTTCGGTCAAAAAATCAAATTAAATCGAGGATTGTTAAAAATGCTACGAAACCTTTCAGATCCTTTCAATATGTTACTAGGGAATGTTATGATGGAAGTCTATGCAAAAAAATTATCTCAAAATTAGATTGTATGAATCTTTTTGAATTACTAGTTTCTATCAAAAATCGTACTATATTATACACAATTTTATACTAGTTTCGGTCAAAAAATCAAATGAAATCGAGGATTATTCTAAATGCTATGGAAGTCCATGCAAAAAATTATCTAAAAATTACATTCTATGAAACTTTTTAATATACTAGTTTCGGTCAATATTCGTAGTATATTATACACAATTTATACTAGTTTCGGTCAAAAAATCAAATTAAATCGAGGATTGTTCTAAATGCTAAGATAATTTTCAGATTCAATATATATGTTACTAGGTAAGATTATGATGGAAGTCCATGCAAAAGTTATCTCAACATTACATTTATGAAACTTTTTGAAATGCTAGTTTAGGTCAAAAATGCGTAGTATATTATTCACAATTTTATACTAGTTTCGGCCAAAAAATCAAATTAAATCGAGGATTGTTCAAAATGCTACGAAACTTTTCAAATCCATTCTATATGTTACTAGGGAAGGTTATGATGGAAGTCCATGCAAAAAATTATCTAAAAATTAGATTCTACGAAACGTTTCAAAATACTAGTTTCGATCAAAAATCGTAGTATATTATACACAATTTTCAACTAGTTTCGGTCAAAAACCAAATTAAATCGAGGATTGTTCAAAATGCTACGAAACTTTTCAGATGCTTTCTTTATGTTACTAGGGAATGTTATGATGGAAGTCAATGCAAAATTTTTTTCTCAAAATTAGATTGTATGAATCTTTTTTATTTACTAGTTTCGGTCAAAAATCGTAGTATATTATACACAATTTTATACTAGTTTCAGTCAAAAAATCAAATTAAATCGAGGATTATTCTAAATGCTATGAAACTTTTCATATCCTTTATATATGTTATAAGGGAAGATTATGATGGAAGTCCATGTAAAAAATTATCTCAAATTTACATTCTATGAAAATTTTTGAAATACTAGTTTCGATCAAAAATCGTAGTATATATTATACACAATTTCTACTAGTTTCGGTCAAAAAATCAAATTAAATCGAGGATTGTTCTAAATGCTACGATAATTTTCAGATCCTTTATATATGTTACTAGGTAAGATTATGATGGAAGTCCATGCAAAAATTATCTCAAAATTACATTTTATGAAACTTTTTAAAATGCTAGTTTAGGTCAAAAAAGCGCTGTATATTATACACAATTTTATACTAGTTTCGGTCAAAAAATCAAATTAAATCGAGGATTGTTCAAAATGCTACGAAACTTTTCAGATCCTTTCTATATGTTACTAGGGTAGGTTATGATGGAAGTTCATGCAAAAAAATTATCTCAAAATTAGATTGTATGAAACTTTTTGAATTACTAGTTTTGATTGAAAATCGTAGTATATTATACATAATTTTATACTAGTTTCAGTCAAAAAATCAAATTAAATAGAGGAATATTCTAAATGGTATGAAACTTTTTAGATCCTTTCTATATGTTACTAGGGAATGTTATGATGGAAGTCCATGCAAAAAGTTATGTCAAAGTTAAATTTTATGAAACTTTTTGAAATACTAGTTTCGGTCAAAAATCGTAGTATATTGTACACAATTTTATACTACTTTCGATCAAAAAATCAAATTAAATCGAGGATTGTTCTAAATGTTAGGATAATTTTCAGATCCTTTATATATGTTACTAGGTAAGATTATGATGGAAGTCCATGCAAAAATTATCTCAAAATTACATTTTATCAAACTTTTTGAAATGCTAGTTTAGGTAAAAAATCCTAGTATATTATACACAATTTTATACTAGTTTCGGTCAAAAAATCAAATTAAATCGAGGATTGTTCAAAATGCTACGAAACTTTTCAGATCCTTTCTATATGTTCCTAGGGAAGGTTATGATGGAAGTCCATGCAAATAATTATCTCAAAATTACATCCTATGGCATTTTTCGAAATACTAGTTTCGATAAAAAATTGTAGTATATTATACACAATTTTATACTAGTTTCGGTCAAAAATTCAAATTAAATCGAGGATTGTTCTAAATGCTATGAAACGTTTCAGATCTTTTCTATATGTTACTAGGGTAGGTTATGATGGAAGTCCATTCAAAAAATTATCTCAAGATTAGATTCTTTAAAACTTTTTGAAATACTAGTTTCGGTCAAAACTCGTAGTATATTATACATAATTTTATACTAGTTTCAGTCAATAACTCAAATTAAATCGACGATTGTTAGAAATGCTACGAAATATTTTAGGTCCTTTCTACATGTTACTAGGGAATGTTATGATGGAAGTCCATGCGAAAAATTATCTAAAAATTAGATTCTATGAAACTTTTTGAAATACTAGTTTCGGTCAAAAATCATAGTATATTATACACAATTTTATACTAGTTTCGGTCAAAAAATCAAATTAAATCGAGGATTATTCTAAATGGTATGAAACTTTTCATATCCTTTCTATATGTTACTAGGGAAGATTATGATGGGAGTCCATGCAAAAAATTATCTCAAAATTACATTCTATGAAACTTTTTGAAATACAAGTTCCGGTCAAAAATCGTAGTATATTATACACAATTTTATACTAGTTTCGTTCAAAAAATCAAATTAATTCGAGGATATTTTTAAATGCTACAAAACTTTTCAGATCCTTTCTATATGTTACTAAGGAAGGTTATGAGAGAAGTCCATGCAAAAAGTTATCTCAAAGTTTCATTCTATGAAACTTTTTGAAATACTAGTTTCGGTCAAAAATCGTAGTATATTATACACAATTTTATACTAGTTTCGATAAAAAAATCAAATTACATCGAGGATTGTTCTAAATGTTAAGATAATTTTAAGATCCTTTATATATGTCACTAGGTAAGATTGTGATGGAAGTCCATGCAAAAATTATCTCAAAATTACATTTTATCAAACTTTTTGAAATGCTAGTTTAGGTAAAAAAAATACTAGTATTTTATACACAATTTTATACTAGTTTCGTTCAAAAAATCAAATTAAATCGAGGATTATTCAAAATGCATGCAAATAATTTTCATATCCTTTTTATATTTTCCTAGGGAAGGTTATGATGGAAGTCCATGCAAATAATTATCTCAAAATTACATTCTAGGGAATTTTTCGAAATACTAGGTTCGATCAAAAATTGTAGTATATTATACACAATTTTATACTAGTTTCGGTCAAAAATTCAAATTAAATCGAGGATTGTTCTAAATGCTATGATACGTTTCAGATCTTTTATATATGTTACTAGGGTAGGTTATGATGGAAGTCCATTCAAAAAATTATCTCAAGATTAGATTGTATAAAACGTTTTGAAATACTAGTTTCGGTCAAAACTCGTAGTATATTATACATAATTTTATACTAGTTTCAGTCAAAAACTCAAATTAAATCGACGATTGTTCGAAATGCTACGAAATATTTTAGATCCTTTATATATGTTACTAGGGAATGTTATGATGGATGTTCATGCAAAAAAGCGTAGTATATTATTATACACAATTTTAATCTAGTTTCGATCAAAAAATCAAATTAAATCGAGGATTGTTCAAACTGCTACGAAACTTTTCAGATCCTTTCTATATGTTACTAGGGAAGGTTATGATGGAATTTCATGCAAATAATTATCTCAAAATTACATTTTATGAAACTTTTTGAAATGCTAGTTTCGGTCAAAAAATAGTAGTATACTATACATAATTTTATACTAGTTTCGGTCAAAAACTCAAATTAAATTGAGGATTGTTCAAAATGCTATGAAACATTTCAGATCCTTTCTATATGTTACTAGGGAAGGTTATGATGGAAGTCCATGCAAAATATTATCTAAAAATTAGATTTTATGAAACTTTTTGAAATACTAGTTTCGGTCAAAAATCTTAGTATATTATACACAATTTTATACTTGTTTCGGTAAAAAAATCTAATTAAATCGAGGATTATTCTAAATGGTATGAAACTTTTCAGATCCTTTCTATATGTTACTAGGGAAGATTATGATGGGAGTTCATGCAAAAAATTATCTCAAAATTACATTCTATGAAACTTTTTGAAATACAAGTTTCGGTCAAAAATCGTAGTATATTATACACAATTTTATACTAGTTTCGTTCAAAAAATCAAATTAAATCGAGGATTGTTTAAATGCTACGAAACTTTCCAGATCCTTTCTATATGTTACTAAGGAAGGTAATGATAGAAGTCCATGCAAAAAGTTATCTCAAAATTACATTTTATGAAACGTTTTGAAATACTAGTTTCGGTCAAAAATCGTAGTATATTATATACAATTTTATACTAGTTTCGATCAAAAAAATAAATTAAATTTTGGATTGTTCTAAATGCTAGGATAATTTTCAGATCCTTTATATATGTTACTAGGTAAGATTATGATGGAAGTCCATGCAAATAATTATCTCAAAATTACATTCTATGAAACTTTTCGAAATACTAGTTTAGGTCAACAAATCCTAGTATATTATACACAATTTTATACTAGTTTTTGTCAAAAAATAAAATAAAAAATCGAGGATTGTTCTAAATGCTATGAATCTTTTCAGATCTTTTCTATATGTTACTAAGGTAGGTTATGATGGAAGTCCATTCAAAAAATTATCTCAAGATTAGATTATTTCAATGTTTTTGAAATACTAGTTTCGGTCAAAAATCGTAGTATATTATACATAATTTTATACTAGTTGCGGTCAAAAACTCAAATTAAATCCTGGATTGTTCGAAATGCTATGAAACTTTTCAGATCCTTTCTATATATTACTAGGGAATGTTATGATGGAAGTCCATTCAAAAAATTATCTCAAGATTAGATTCTATGAAACTTGTTGAAATACTAGTTTCGGTCAAAAATCGTAGTATATTATACACAATTTTATACTAGTTTCGGTCAAAAAATCAAATTAAATCGAGGATTGTTCTAAATGCTACGATAATTTTTAGATCCTTTATATATGTTACTAGGTAAGATTATGATGGAAGTCCATGCAAAAATTATCTCAAAATTACATTTTATGAAACTTTTTGAAATGCTAGTTTAGGTTAAAAAATAGTAGTATACTATACACAATTTTATACTAGTTTCGGTCAAAAATTCAAATTAAATCGAGGATTATTCTAAATGCTATGAAACATTTCAGATCTTTTATATATGTTACTAGGGTAGGTTATGATGGAAGTCCATTCAAAAAATTATCTCAAGATTAGATTGTATAAAACGTTTTGAAATACTAGTTTCGGTCAAAACTCGTAGTATATTATACATAATTTTATACTAGTTTCAGTCAAAAACTAAAATTAAATCGACGATTGTTCGAAATGCTACGAAATATTTTAGATCCTTTTTACATGTTACTAGGTAATGTTATGATGGAAGTTCATGCAAAAAATTATCTTAAAATTAGATTCTATGAAACTTTTTGAAATACTAGTTTCGGTCAAAAATCATAGTATATTATACACAATTTTATACTAGTTTCGGTCAAAAAATCAAATTAAATCAAGGATTGTTCAAAATGCTACGAAACTTTTCAGATCCTTTCTATATGTTACTAAGGAATGTTATGATGGAAGTCCATGCAAACAAATTATCTCAAAATTAGATTGTATGAAACGTTTTGAATTACTAGTTTCGGTCAAAAATCGTAGTATATTATACACAATTTTATACTAGTTTCGGTCAAAAAATCAAATAAAATATCGAGGATTGTTATAAATGCTATGAAACTTTTCAGATCTTTTCTATATGTTACTAGGGTAGGTTATGATGGAAGTCCATTCAAAAAATTATCTCAATATTAGATTATTTGAAAATTTTTGAATAACTAGTTTCGTTCAAAAATCGTAGTATATTATACACAATTTTATACTAGTTTCGGTAAAAAAATCAAATTAAATCGGGGATTGTACAAAATGCTACGAAACATTTCAGATCCTTTCTATATGTTACTATTGAATGTTATGATGGAAGTCCATGCAAAAAAATTATCTCAAAATTAGATTGTATGAAACTTTTTGAATTACTAGTTTCTGTCAAAAATCGTACTATATTATACACAATTTTATAATAGTTTTGGTCAAAAAATAAAATTAAATCGAGGATTATTCTAAATGCTAAGATAACTTTCAGATTCATTATATATGTTACTAGGTAAGATTATGATGGAAGTCCATGCAAAAGTTATCTCGAAATTACATTTATGAAACCTTTTGAAATGCTAGTTTAGGTAAAAAAACGTAGTATATTATTCACAATTTTATACTAGTTTCGGTCAAAAAATCAAATTAAATCGAGAATTGTTCAAAATGCTACAAAACTTTTCAAATCAATTATATATGTTAAGAGGGAAGGTTATGATGGAAGTCCATGCAAAAAATTATCTAAAAATTAGATTCTATGAAACTTTTCAAAATACTAGTTTCGATCAAAAATCGTAGTATATTATACACAATTTTCAACTAGTTTCGGTCAAAAAACCAAATTAAATAGAGGATTGTTCAAAATGCTACGAAACGTTTCAGATGATTTCTATATGTTACTAGGGAATGTTATGATGGAAGTCAATGCAAAACATTTGTCTCAAAATTAGATTGTATGAATCTTTTTTAATTACTAGTTTCGGTCAAAAATCGTAGTATATTATACACAAATTTATACTAGTTTCGGTCAAAAAATCAAATTAAGTCGAGGATTATTCTAAATGCTATGAAACTTTTCATATCCTTTATATATGTTATAAGGGAAGATTATGATGGAAGTCCATGTAAAACATTATCTCAAAATTACATTCTATGAATCTTTTTGAAATACTAGTTTCGAATAAAAATCGTAGAATATATTATACACAATTTATACTAGTTTCGGTCAAAAAATCAAATTAAATCGAGGATTGTTCTAAATGCTACGATAATTTTCAGATCCTTTTATATATGTTACTAGGTAAGATTATGATGGGAGTCCATGCAAAAATTATCTCAAAATTACATTATAAGAAACTTTTTAAAATGCTAGTTTAGGTCAAATAAGCGTAGTATATTATTATACACAATTTTATTCTAGTTTCGGTCAAAAAATCAAATTAAATCGAGGTTTGTTCAAAATGCTACGAAACTTTTCAGATCCTTTCTATATGTTACTAGGGAAGGCTATGATGGAATTTCATGCAAATAATTATCTCAAAATTACATTCTATGAAAGTTTTTGAAATACTAGTTTCGGTCAAAAATCGTAGTATATTATACATAATTTTATACTAGTTTCGGTCAAAAACTCAAATTAAATCGAGGATTGTTCAAAATGCTACAAAACTTTTCAGATCCTTTCTATATGTTACTAGGGAAGGTTATGATGGAAGTCCATGCAAAATATTATCTAAAAATTAGATTCTATGAAACTTTTTGAAATACTAGTTTCGGTCAAAAATCGTAGTATATTATACACAATTTTATACTTGTTTCGGTAAAAAAATCAAATTAAATCGAGGATTATTCTAAATGGTATGAAACTTTTCAGATCCTTTCTATATGTTACTAAGGAAGGTTATGAGAGAAGTCCATGCAAAAAGTTATCTCAAAGTTTCATTCTATGAAACTTTTTGAAATACTAGTTTCGGTCAAAAATCGTAGTATATTATACACAATTTTATACTAGTTTCGATAAAAAAATCAAATTACATCGAGGATTGTTCTAAATGTTAAGATAATTTTAAGATCCTTTATATATGTCACTAGGTAAGATTGTGATGGAAGTCCATGCAAAAATTATCTCAAAATTACATTTTATCAAACTTTTTGAAATGCTAGTTTAGGTAAAAAAAATACTAGTATTTTATACACAATTTTATACTAGTTTCGTTCAAAAAATCAAATTAAATCGAGGATTATTCAAAATGCATGCAAATAATTTTCATATCCTTTTTATATTTTCCTAGGGAAGGTTATGATGGAAGTCCATGCAAATAATTATCTCAAAATTACATTCTAGGGAATTTTTCGAAATACTAGGTTCGATCAAAAATTGTAGTATATTATACACAATTTTATACTAGTTTCGGTCAAAAATTCAAATTAAATCGAGGATTGTTCTAAATGCTATGATACGTTTCAGATCTTTTATATATGTTACTAGGGTAGGTTATGATGGAAGTCCATTCAAAAAATTATCTCAAGATTAGATTGTATAAAACGTTTTGAAATACTAGTTTCGGTCAAAACTCGTAGTATATTATACATAATTTTATACTAGTTTCAGTCAAAAACTCAAATTAAATCGACGATTGTTCGAAATGCTACGAAATATTTTAGATCCTTTATATATGTTACTAGGGAATGTTATGATGGATGTTCATGCAAAAAAGCGTAGTATATTATTATACACAATTTTAATCTAGTTTCGATCAAAAAATCAAATTAAATCGAGGATTGTTCAAACTGCTACGAAACTTTTCAGATCCTTTCTATATGTTACTAGGGAAGGTTATGATGGAATTTCATGCAAATAATTATCTCAAAATTACATTTTATGAAACTTTTTGAAATGCTAGTTTCGGTCAAAAAATAGTAGTATACTATACATAATTTTATACTAGTTTCGGTCAAAAACTCAAATTAAATTGAGGATTGTTCAAAATGCTATGAAACATTTCAGATCCTTTCTATATGTTACTAGGGAAGGTTATGATGGAAGTCCATGCAAAATATTATCTAAAAATTAGATTTTATGAAACTTTTTGAAATACTAGTTTCGGTCAAAAATCTTAGTATATTATACACAATTTTATACTTGTTTCGGTAAAAAAATCTAATTAAATCGAGGATTATTCTAAATGGTATGAAACTTTTCAGATCCTTTCTATATGTTACTAGGGAAGATTATGATGGGAGTTCATGCAAAAAATTATCTCAAAATTACATTCTATGAAACTTTTTGAAATACAAGTTTCGGTCAAAAATCGTAGTATATTATACACAATTTTATACTAGTTTCGTTCAAAAAATCAAATTAAATCGAGGATTGTTTAAATGCTACGAAACTTTCCAGATCCTTTCTATATGTTACTAAGGAAGGTAATGATAGAAGTCCATGCAAAAAGTTATCTCAAAATTACATTTTATGAAACGTTTTGAAATACTAGTTTCGGTCAAAAATCGTAGTATATTATATACAATTTTATACTAGTTTCGATCAAAAAAATAAATTAAATTTTGGATTGTTCTAAATGCTAGGATAATTTTCAGATCCTTTATATATGTTACTAGGTAAGATTATGATGGAAGTCCATGCAAATAATTATCTCAAAATTACATTCTATGAAACTTTTCGAAATACTAGTTTAGGTCAACAAATCCTAGTATATTATACACAATTTTATACTAGTTTTTGTCAAAAAATAAAATAAAAAATCGAGGATTGTTCTAAATGCTATGAATCTTTTCAGATCTTTTCTATATGTTACTAAGGTAGGTTATGATGGAAGTCCATTCAAAAAATTATCTCAAGATTAGATTATTTCAATGTTTTTGAAATACTAGTTTCGGTCAAAAATCGTAGTATATTATACATAATTTTATACTAGTTGCGGTCAAAAACTCAAATTAAATCCTGGATTGTTCGAAATGCTATGAAACTTTTCAGATCCTTTCTATATATTACTAGGGAATGTTATGATGGAAGTCCATTCAAAAAATTATCTCAAGATTAGATTCTATGAAACTTGTTGAAATACTAGTTTCGGTCAAAAATCGTAGTATATTATACACAATTTTATACTAGTTTCGGTCAAAAAATCAAATTAAATCGAGGATTGTTCTAAATGCTACGATAATTTTTAGATCCTTTATATATGTTACTAGGTAAGATTATGATGGAAGTCCATGCAAAAATTATCTCAAAATTACATTTTATGAAACTTTTTGAAATGCTAGTTTAGGTTAAAAAATAGTAGTATACTATACACAATTTTATACTAGTTTCGGTCAAAAATTCAAATTAAATCGAGGATTATTCTAAATGCTATGAAACATTTCAGATCTTTTATATATGTTACTAGGGTAGGTTATGATGGAAGTCCATTCAAAAAATTATCTCAAGATTAGATTGTATAAAACGTTTTGAAATACTAGTTTCGGTCAAAACTCGTAGTATATTATACATAATTTTATACTAGTTTCAGTCAAAAACTAAAATTAAATCGACGATTGTTCGAAATGCTACGAAATATTTTAGATCCTTTTTACATGTTACTAGGTAATGTTATGATGGAAGTTCATGCAAAAAATTATCTTAAAATTAGATTCTATGAAACTTTTTGAAATACTAGTTTCGGTCAAAAATCATAGTATATTATACACAATTTTATACTAGTTTCGGTCAAAAAATCAAATTAAATCAAGGATTGTTCAAAATGCTACGAAACTTTTCAGATCCTTTCTATATGTTACTAAGGAATGTTATGATGGAAGTCCATGCAAACAAATTATCTCAAAATTAGATTGTATGAAACGTTTTGAATTACTAGTTTCGGTCAAAAATCGTAGTATATTATACACAATTTTATACTAGTTTCGGTCAAAAAATCAAATAAAATATCGAGGATTGTTATAAATGCTATGAAACTTTTCAGATCTTTTCTATATGTTACTAGGGTAGGTTATGATGGAAGTCCATTCAAAAAATTATCTCAATATTAGATTATTTGAAAATTTTTGAATAACTAGTTTCGTTCAAAAATCGTAGTATATTATACACAATTTTATACTAGTTTCGGTAAAAAAATCAAATTAAATCGGGGATTGTACAAAATGCTACGAAACATTTCAGATCCTTTCTATATGTTACTATTGAATGTTATGATGGAAGTCCATGCAAAAAAATTATCTCAAAATTAGATTGTATGAAACTTTTTGAATTACTAGTTTCTGTCAAAAATCGTACTATATTATACACAATTTTATAATAGTTTTGGTCAAAAAATAAAATTAAATCGAGGATTATTCTAAATGCTAAGATAACTTTCAGATTCATTATATATGTTACTAGGTAAGATTATGATGGAAGTCCATGCAAAAGTTATCTCGAAATTACATTTATGAAACCTTTTGAAATGCTAGTTTAGGTAAAAAAACGTAGTATATTATTCACAATTTTATACTAGTTTCGGTCAAAAAATCAAATTAAATCGAGAATTGTTCAAAATGCTACAAAACTTTTCAAATCAATTATATATGTTAAGAGGGAAGGTTATGATGGAAGTCCATGCAAAAAATTATCTAAAAATTAGATTCTATGAAACTTTTCAAAATACTAGTTTCGATCAAAAATCGTAGTATATTATACACAATTTTCAACTAGTTTCGGTCAAAAAACCAAATTAAATAGAGGATTGTTCAAAATGCTACGAAACGTTTCAGATGATTTCTATATGTTACTAGGGAATGTTATGATGGAAGTCAATGCAAAACATTTGTCTCAAAATTAGATTGTATGAATCTTTTTTAATTACTAGTTTCGGTCAAAAATCGTAGTATATTATACACAAATTTATACTAGTTTCGGTCAAAAAATCAAATTAAGTCGAGGATTATTCTAAATGCTATGAAACTTTTCATATCCTTTATATATGTTATAAGGGAAGATTATGATGGAAGTCCATGTAAAACATTATCTCAAAATTACATTCTATGAATCTTTTTGAAATACTAGTTTCGAATAAAAATCGTAGAATATATTATACACAATTTATACTAGTTTCGGTCAAAAAATCAAATTAAATCGAGGATTGTTCTAAATGCTACGATAATTTTCAGATCCTTTTATATATGTTACTAGGTAAGATTATGATGGGAGTCCATGCAAAAATTATCTCAAAATTACATTATAAGAAACTTTTTAAAATGCTAGTTTAGGTCAAATAAGCGTAGTATATTATTATACACAATTTTATTCTAGTTTCGGTCAAAAAATCAAATTAAATCGAGGTTTGTTCAAAATGCTACGAAACTTTTCAGATCCTTTCTATATGTTACTAGGGAAGGCTATGATGGAATTTCATGCAAATAATTATCTCAAAATTACATTCTATGAAAGTTTTTGAAATACTAGTTTCGGTCAAAAATCGTAGTATATTATACATAATTTTATACTAGTTTCGGTCAAAAACTCAAATTAAATCGAGGATTGTTCAAAATGCTACAAAACTTTTCAGATCCTTTCTATATGTTACTAGGGAAGGTTATGATGGAAGTCCATGCAAAATATTATCTAAAAATTAGATTCTATGAAACTTTTTGAAATACTAGTTTCGGTCAAAAATCGTAGTATATTATACACAATTTTATACTTGTTTCGGTAAAAAAATCAAATTAAATCGAGGATTATTCTAAATGGTATGAAACTTTTCAGATCCTTTCTATATGTTACTAGGGAAGATTATGATGGGAGTCCATGCAAACAATAATCTCAAAATTACATTCTATGAAACTTTTTGAAATAAAAGTTTCGGTCAAAAATCGTAGTATATTATATACAATTTTATACTAGTTTCGTTCAAAAAATCAAATTAAATCGAGGATTGTTTAAATGCTACGAAACTTTCCAGATCCTTTCTATATGTTACTAAGGAAGGTAATAATAGAAGTCCATGCAAAAAGTTATCTCAAAGTCACATTTTATGAAACGTTTTGAAATACTAGTTTCGGTCAAAAATCGTAGTATATTATTTACAATTTTATACTAGTTTCGATCAAAAAAATAAATTAAATCGAGGATTGTTCTAAATGCTAGGATAATTTTCAGATCCTTTATATATGTTACTAGGTAAGATTATGATGGAAGTCCATGCAAATAATTATCTCAAAATTACATTCTATGAAACTTTTCGAAATACTAGTTTAGGTCAACAAATCCTAGTATATTATACACAATTTTATACTAGTTTTTGTCAAAAAATAAAATAAAAAATCGAGGATTGTTCTAAATGCTATGAATCTTTTCAGATCTTTTCTATATGTTACTAAGGTAGGTTATGATGGAAGTCCATGCAAAAAATTATCTCAAGATTAGATTATTTCAAAGTTTTTGAAATACTAGTTTCGGTCAAAAATCGTAGTATATTATACATAATTTTATACTAGTTGCGGTCAAAAACTCAAATTAAATCCTGGATTGTTCGAAATGCTATGAAACTTTTCAGATCCTTTCTATATATTACTAGGGAATGTTATGATGGAAGTCCATTCAAAAAATTATCTCAAGATTAGATTCTATGAAACTTTTTGAAATACTAGTTATGGTCAAAAATCGTAGTATATTATACACAATTTTATACTAGTTTCAGTCAAAAACTCAAATTAAACCGACGATTGTTCGAAATGCTACGAAATATTTTAGATCCTTTCTACATGTTACTAGGGAATGTTATGATGGAAGTTCATGCAAAAAATTATCTTAAAATTAGACTCTATGAAACTTTTTGAAATACTAGTTTCGGTCAAAAATCGTAGTATATTATACACAATTTTATACTAGTTTCGGTCAAAAAATCAAATTAAATCGAGGAATGTTCTAAATGCTACGATAATTTTTAGATCCTTTATATATGTTACTAGGTAAGATTATGATGGAATTCCATGCAAAAATTATCTCAAAATTACATTTTATGAAACTTTTTGAAATGCTAGTTTAGGTCAAAAAATAGTAGTATACTATACACAATTTTATACTAGTTTCGGTCAAAAATTCAAATTAAATCGAGGATTGTTCTAAATGCTATGAAACATTTCAGATCTTTTATATATGTTACTAGGGTAGGTTATGATGGAAGTCCATTCAAAAAATTATCTCAAGATTAGATTGTATAAAACGTTTTGAAATACTAGTTTCGGTCACAACTCGTAGTATATTATACATAATTTTATACTAGTTTCAGTCAAAAACTCAAATTAAATCGACGATTGTTCGAAATGCTACGAAATATTTTAGATCCTTTCTACATGTTACTAGGGAATGTTATGATGGAAGTTCATGCAAAAAATTATCTTAAAATTAGATTCTATGAAACTTTTTGAAATACTAGTTTCGGTCAAAAATCATAGTATATTATACACAATTTTATACTAGTTTCGGTCAAAAAATCAAATTAAGTCGAGGATTATTCTAAATGCTATGAAACTTTTCATATCCTTTCTATATGTTACTAAGGAATGTTATGATGGAAGTCCATGCAAAAAAATTATCTCAAAATTAGATTGTATGAAACGTTTTGAATTACTAGTTTCGGTCAAAAATCGTAGTATATTATACACAATTTTATACTAGTTTCGGTCAAAAAATCAAATAAAATATCGAGGAATGTTATAAATGCTATGAAACATTTCAGATCTTTTCTATATGTTACTAGGGTAGGTTATGATGGAAGTCCATTCAAAAAATTATCTCAATATTAGATTATTTGAAAATTTTTGAATAACTAGTTTCGTTCAAAAATCGTAGTATATTATACACAATTTTATACTAGTTTCGGTAAAAAAATCAAATTAAATCGAGGATTGTTCAAAATGCTACGAAACATTTCAGATCCTATCTATATGTTACTATTGAATGTTATGATGGAAGTCCATGCAAAAAAATTATCTCAAAATTAGGTTGTATGAAACTTTTTGAATTACTAGTTTCGGTCAAAAATCGTACTATATTATACACAATTTTATACTAGTTTTGGTCAAAAAATAAAATTAAATCGAGGATTATTCTAAATGCTAAGATAACTTTCAGATTCATTATATATGTTACTAGGTAAGATTATGATGGAAGTCCATGCAAAAGTTATCTCGAAATTACATTTATGAAACTTTTTGAAATGCTAGTTTAGGTAAAAAAACGTAGTATATTATTCACAATTTTATACTAGTTTCGGTCAAAAAATCAAATTAAATCGAGGATTGTTCAAAATGCTATGAAACTTTTCAAATCCATTCTATATGTTAAGAGGGAAGGTTATGATGGAAGTCCATGCAAAAAATTATCTAAAAATTAGATTCTATGAAACTTTTAAAAATACTAGTTTCGATCAAAAATCGTAGTATATTATATACAATTTTCAACTAGTTTCGGTCAAAAAACCAAATTAAATAGAGGATTGTTCAAAATGCTACGAAACTTTTCAGATGATTTCTATATGTTACTAGGGAATGTTATGATGGAAGTCAATGCAAAAAATTTGTCTCAAAATTAGATTGTATGATTTTTTTATAATTACTAGTTTCGGTCAAAAATCGTAGTATATTATACACAAATTTATACTAGTTTCGGTCAAAAAATAAAATTAAATCGAGGATTATTCTAAATGCAATGAAACTTTTCATATCCTTTATATATGTTATAAGGGAAGATTATGATGGAAGTCCATGTAAAAAATTATCTCAAAATTACATTTTATGAAACTCTTTGAAATACTAGTTTCGATCAAAAATCGTAGAATATTTGATACACAATTTATACTAGTTTCGGTCAAAAAATCAAATTAAATCGAGGATTGTTCTAAATGCTACGATAATTTTCAGATCCTTTTATATATGTCACTAGGTAAGATTATGAAGGAAGTCCATGCAAAAATTATCTCAAAATTACATTTTAAGAAACTTTTTAAAATGCTAGTTTAGGTCAAATAAGCGTAGTATATTATTATACACAATTTTATTCTAGTTTCGGTCAAAAAATCAAATTAAATCGAGGTTTGTTCAAAATGCTACGAAACTTTTCAGATCCTTTCTATATGTTACTAGGGAAGGCTATGATGGAATTTCATGCAAATAATTATCTCAAAATTACATTCTATGAAAGTTTTTGAAATACTAGTTTCGGTCAAAAATCGTAGTATATTATACATAATTTTATACTAGTTTCGGTCAAAAACTCAAATTAAATCGAGGATTATTCAAAATGCTACAAAACTTTTCACATCCTTTCTATATGTTACTAGGGAAGGTTATGATGGAAGTCCATGCAAAATATTATCTAAAAATTAGATTCTATGAAACTTTTTTAAATACTAGTTTCGGTCAAAAATCGTAGTATATTATACACAATTTTATACTTGTTTCGGTAAAAAAATCAAATTAAATCGAGGATTGTTCAAAATGCTACAAAACTTTTCAAATCAATTATATATGTTAAGAGGGAAGGTTATGATGGAAGTCCATGCAAAAAATTATCTAAAAATTAGATTCTATGAAACTTTTCAAAATACTAGTTTCGATCAAAAATCGTAGTATATTATACACAATTTTCAACTAGTTTCGGTCAAAAAACCAAATTAAATAGAGGATTGTTCAAAATGCTACGAAACGTTTCAGATGATTTCTATATGTTACTAGGGAATGTTATGATGGAAGTCAATGCAAAACATTTGTCTCAAAATTAGATTGTATGAATCTTTTTTAATTACTAGTTTCGGTCAAAAATCGTAGTATATTATACACAAATTTATACTAGTTTCGGTCAAAAAATCAAATTAAGTCGAGGATTATTCTAAATGCTATGAAACTTTTCATATCCTTTATATATGTTATAAGGGAAGATTATGATGGAAGTCCATGTAAAACATTATCTCAAAATTACATTCTATGAATCTTTTTGAAATACTAGTTTCGAATAAAAATCGTAGAATATATTATACACAATTTATACTAGTTTCGGTCAAAAAATCAAATTAAATCGAGGATTGTTCTAAATGCTACGATAATTTTCAGATCCTTTTATATATGTTACTAGGTAAGATTATGATGGGAGTCCATGCAAAAATTATCTCAAAATTACATTATAAGAAACTTTTTAAAATGCTAGTTTAGGTCAAATAAGCGTAGTATATTATTATACACAATTTTATTCTAGTTTCGGTCAAAAAATCAAATTAAATCGAGGTTTGTTCAAAATGCTACGAAACTTTTCAGATCCTTTCTATATGTTACTAGGGAAGGCTATGATGGAATTTCATGCAAATAATTATCTCAAAATTACATTCTATGAAAGTTTTTGAAATACTAGTTTCGGTCAAAAATCGTAGTATATTATACATAATTTTATACTAGTTTCGGTCAAAAACTCAAATTAAATCGAGGATTGTTCAAAATGCTACAAAACTTTTCAGATCCTTTCTATATGTTACTAGGGAAGGTTATGATGGAAGTCCATGCAAAATATTATCTAAAAATTAGATTCTATGAAACTTTTTGAAATACTAGTTTCGGTCAAAAATCGTAGTATATTATACACAATTTTATACTTGTTTCGGTAAAAAAATCAAATTAAATCGAGGATTATTCTAAATGGTATGAAACTTTTCAGATCCTTTCTATATGTTACTAGGGAAGATTATGATGGGAGTCCATGCAAACAATAATCTCAAAATTACATTCTATGAAACTTTTTGAAATAAAAGTTTCGGTCAAAAATCGTAGTATATTATATACAATTTTATACTAGTTTCGTTCAAAAAATCAAATTAAATCGAGGATTGTTTAAATGCTACGAAACTTTCCAGATCCTTTCTATATGTTACTAAGGAAGGTAATAATAGAAGTCCATGCAAAAAGTTATCTCAAAGTCACATTTTATGAAACGTTTTGAAATACTAGTTTCGGTCAAAAATCGTAGTATATTATTTACAATTTTATACTAGTTTCGATCAAAAAAATAAATTAAATCGAGGATTGTTCTAAATGCTAGGATAATTTTCAGATCCTTTATATATGTTACTAGGTAAGATTATGATGGAAGTCCATGCAAATAATTATCTCAAAATTACATTCTATGAAACTTTTCGAAATACTAGTTTAGGTCAACAAATCCTAGTATATTATACACAATTTTATACTAGTTTTTGTCAAAAAATAAAATAAAAAATCGAGGATTGTTCTAAATGCTATGAATCTTTTCAGATCTTTTCTATATGTTACTAAGGTAGGTTATGATGGAAGTCCATGCAAAAAATTATCTCAAGATTAGATTATTTCAAAGTTTTTGAAATACTAGTTTCGGTCAAAAATCGTAGTATATTATACATAATTTTATACTAGTTGCGGTCAAAAACTCAAATTAAATCCTGGATTGTTCGAAATGCTATGAAACTTTTCAGATCCTTTCTATATATTACTAGGGAATGTTATGATGGAAGTCCATTCAAAAAATTATCTCAAGATTAGATTCTATGAAACTTTTTGAAATACTAGTTATGGTCAAAAATCGTAGTATATTATACACAATTTTATACTAGTTTCAGTCAAAAACTCAAATTAAACCGACGATTGTTCGAAATGCTACGAAATATTTTAGATCCTTTCTACATGTTACTAGGGAATGTTATGATGGAAGTTCATGCAAAAAATTATCTTAAAATTAGACTCTATGAAACTTTTTGAAATACTAGTTTCGGTCAAAAATCGTAGTATATTATACACAATTTTATACTAGTTTCGGTCAAAAAATCAAATTAAATCGAGGAATGTTCTAAATGCTACGATAATTTTTAGATCCTTTATATATGTTACTAGGTAAGATTATGATGGAATTCCATGCAAAAATTATCTCAAAATTACATTTTATGAAACTTTTTGAAATGCTAGTTTAGGTCAAAAAATAGTAGTATACTATACACAATTTTATACTAGTTTCGGTCAAAAATTCAAATTAAATCGAGGATTGTTCTAAATGCTATGAAACATTTCAGATCTTTTATATATGTTACTAGGGTAGGTTATGATGGAAGTCCATTCAAAAAATTATCTCAAGATTAGATTGTATAAAACGTTTTGAAATACTAGTTTCGGTCACAACTCGTAGTATATTATACATAATTTTATACTAGTTTCAGTCAAAAACTCAAATTAAATCGACGATTGTTCGAAATGCTACGAAATATTTTAGATCCTTTCTACATGTTACTAGGGAATGTTATGATGGAAGTTCATGCAAAAAATTATCTTAAAATTAGATTCTATGAAACTTTTTGAAATACTAGTTTCGGTCAAAAATCATAGTATATTATACACAATTTTATACTAGTTTCGGTCAAAAAATCAAATTAAGTCGAGGATTATTCTAAATGCTATGAAACTTTTCATATCCTTTCTATATGTTACTAAGGAATGTTATGATGGAAGTCCATGCAAAAAAATTATCTCAAAATTAGATTGTATGAAACGTTTTGAATTACTAGTTTCGGTCAAAAATCGTAGTATATTATACACAATTTTATACTAGTTTCGGTCAAAAAATCAAATAAAATATCGAGGAATGTTATAAATGCTATGAAACATTTCAGATCTTTTCTATATGTTACTAGGGTAGGTTATGATGGAAGTCCATTCAAAAAATTATCTCAATATTAGATTATTTGAAAATTTTTGAATAACTAGTTTCGTTCAAAAATCGTAGTATATTATACACAATTTTATACTAGTTTCGGTAAAAAAATCAAATTAAATCGAGGATTGTTCAAAATGCTACGAAACATTTCAGATCCTATCTATATGTTACTATTGAATGTTATGATGGAAGTCCATGCAAAAAAATTATCTCAAAATTAGGTTGTATGAAACTTTTTGAATTACTAGTTTCGGTCAAAAATCGTACTATATTATACACAATTTTATACTAGTTTTGGTCAAAAAATAAAATTAAATCGAGGATTATTCTAAATGCTAAGATAACTTTCAGATTCATTATATATGTTACTAGGTAAGATTATGATGGAAGTCCATGCAAAAGTTATCTCGAAATTACATTTATGAAACTTTTTGAAATGCTAGTTTAGGTAAAAAAACGTAGTATATTATTCACAATTTTATACTAGTTTCGGTCAAAAAATCAAATTAAATCGAGGATTGTTCAAAATGCTATGAAACTTTTCAAATCCATTCTATATGTTAAGAGGGAAGGTTATGATGGAAGTCCATGCAAAAAATTATCTAAAAATTAGATTCTATGAAACTTTTAAAAATACTAGTTTCGATCAAAAATCGTAGTATATTATATACAATTTTCAACTAGTTTCGGTCAAAAAACCAAATTAAATAGAGGATTGTTCAAAATGCTACGAAACTTTTCAGATGATTTCTATATGTTACTAGGGAATGTTATGATGGAAGTCAATGCAAAAAATTTGTCTCAAAATTAGATTGTATGATTTTTTTATAATTACTAGTTTCGGTCAAAAATCGTAGTATATTATACACAAATTTATACTAGTTTCGGTCAAAAAATAAAATTAAATCGAGGATTATTCTAAATGCAATGAAACTTTTCATATCCTTTATATATGTTATAAGGGAAGATTATGATGGAAGTCCATGTAAAAAATTATCTCAAAATTACATTTTATGAAACTCTTTGAAATACTAGTTTCGATCAAAAATCGTAGAATATTTGATACACAATTTATACTAGTTTCGGTCAAAAAATCAAATTAAATCGAGGATTGTTCTAAATGCTACGATAATTTTCAGATCCTTTTATATATGTCACTAGGTAAGATTATGAAGGAAGTCCATGCAAAAATTATCTCAAAATTACATTTTAAGAAACTTTTTAAAATGCTAGTTTAGGTCAAATAAGCGTAGTATATTATTATACACAATTTTATTCTAGTTTCGGTCAAAAAATCAAATTAAATCGAGGTTTGTTCAAAATGCTACGAAACTTTTCAGATCCTTTCTATATGTTACTAGGGAAGGCTATGATGGAATTTCATGCAAATAATTATCTCAAAATTACATTCTATGAAAGTTTTTGAAATACTAGTTTCGGTCAAAAATCGTAGTATATTATACATAATTTTATACTAGTTTCGGTCAAAAACTCAAATTAAATCGAGGATTATTCAAAATGCTACAAAACTTTTCACATCCTTTCTATATGTTACTAGGGAAGGTTATGATGGAAGTCCATGCAAAATATTATCTAAAAATTAGATTCTATGAAACTTTTTTAAATACTAGTTTCGGTCAAAAATCGTAGTATATTATACACAATTTTATACTTGTTTCGGTAAAAAAATCAAATTAAATCGAGGATTATTCTAAATGGTATGAAACTTTTCAGATCCTTTCTATATGTTACTAGGGAAGATTATGATGGGAGTCCATGCAAAAAATTATCTCAAAATTACATTCTATGAAACTTTTTGAAATACAAGTTTCGGTCAAAAATCGTAGTATATTATACACAATTTTATACTAGTTTCGTTCAAAAAATCAAATTAAATCGAGGATTGTTTAAATGCTACGAAACTTTCCAAATCCTTTCTATATGTTACTAAGGAAGGTAATGATAGAAGTCCATGCAAAAAGTTATCTCAAAGTTACATTTTATGAAACGTTTTGAAATACTAGTTTCGGTCAAAAATCGTAGTATATTATATACAATTTTATACTAGTTTCGATCAAAAAAATAAATTAAATCGAGGATTCTTCTAAATGCTAGGATAATTTTCAGATCCTTTATATATGTTACTAGGTAAGATTATGATGGAAGTCCATGCAAATAATTATCTCAAAATTACATTCTATGAAACATTTCGAAATACTGGTTTAGGTCAAAAAATCCTAGTATATTATACACAATTTTATACTAGTTTTTGTCAAAAAATAAAATAAAAAATCGAGGATTGTTCTAAATGCTATGAATCTTTTCAGATATTTTCTATATGTTACTAAGGTAGGTTATGATGGAAGTCCATTAAAAAAATTGCCTCAAGATTAGATTATTTCAAAGTTTTTGAAATATTAGTTTCGGTCAAAAATTGTAGTATATTATACATAATTTTATACTAGTTGCGGTCAAAAACTCAAATTAAATCCAGGATTGTTCGAAAAGCTATGAAACTTTTCAGATCCTTTCTATATATTACTAGGGAATGTTATGATGGAAGTCCATTAAAAAAATTATCTCAAGATTAGATTCTATGAAACTTTTTGAAATACTAGTTTCGGTGAAAAATCGTAGTATATTATACACAATTTTATACTAGTTTCAGTCAAAAACTCAAATTAAACCGACGATTGTTCGAAATGCTACGAAATATTTTAGATCCTTTCTACAAGTTACTAGGGATTGTTATGATGGAAGTTCATGCAAAAAATTATCTTAAAATTAGACTCTATGAAACTTTTTGAAATACTAGTTTCGGTCAAAAATCGTAGTATATTATACACAATTTTATACTAGTTTCGGTCAAAAAATCAAATTAAATCGAGGAATGTTCTAAATGCTACGATAATTTTTAGATCCTTTATATATGTTACTAGGTAAGATTATGATGGAAGTCCATGCAAAAATTATCTCAAAATTACATTTTATGAAACTTTTTGAAATGCTAGTTTAGGTCAAAAAATAGTAGTATACTATACACAATTTTATACTAGTTTCGGTCAAAAATTCAAATTAAATCGAGGATTGTTCTAAATGCTATGAAACATTTCAGATCTTTTATATATGTTACTAGGGTAGGTTATGATGGAAGTCCATTCAAAAAATTATCTCAAGATTAGATTGTATAAAACGTTTTGAAATACTAGTTTCGGTCAAAACTCGTAGTATATTATACATAATTTTATACTAGTTTCAGTCAAAAACTCAAATTAAATCGACGATTGTTCGAAATGCTACGAAATATTTTTGATCCTTTCTACATGTTACTAGGGAATGTTATGATGGAGGTTCATGCAAAAAATTATCTTAAAATTAGATTCTATGAAACTTTTTGAAATACTAGTTTCATTCAAAAATCATAGTATATTATACACAATTTTATACTAGTTTCGGTCAAAAAATCAAATTAAATCAAGGATTGTTCAAAATGCTACGAAACTTTTCAGATCCTTTCTATATGTTACTAAGGAATGTTATGATTGAAGTCCATGCAAAAAAATTATCTCAAAATTAGATTGTATGAAACGTTTTGAATTACTAGTTTCGGTCAAAAATCGTAGTATATTATACACAATTTTATACTAGTTTCGGTCAAAAAATCAAATTAAATCGAGGATTGTTCAAAATGCTACGAAACTTTTCAGATCCTTTCTATATGTTACTATTGAATGTTATGATGGAAGTCCATGCAAAAAAATTATCTCAAAATTAGATTGTATGAAACTTTTTGAATTACTAGTTTCTGTCAAAAATCGTACTATATTATACACAATTTTATACTAGTTTTGGTCAAAAAATAAAATTAAATCGAGGATTATTCTAAATGCTAAGATAACTTTCAGATTCATTATATATGTTACTAGGTAAGATTATGATGGAAGTCCATGCAAAAGTTATCTCGAAATTACATTTATGAAACTTTTTGAAATGCTAGTTTAGGTAAAAAAACAAGTAGTATATTATTCACAATTTTATACTAGTTTCGGTCAAAAAATCAAATTAAATCGAGGATTGTTCAAAATGCTACGAAACTTTTCAAATCCATTCTATATGTTAAGAGGGAAGGTTATGATGGAAGTCCATGCAAAAAATTATCTAAAAATTAGATTCTATGAAACTTTTCAAAATACTAGTTTCGATCAAAAATCGTAGTATATTACACACAATTTTCAACTAGTTTCGGTCAAAAAACCAAATTAAATAGAGAATTGTTCAAAATGCTACGAAACTTTTCAGATGATTTCTATATGTTACTAGGGAATGTTATGATGGAATTCAATGCAAAAAATTTGTCTCAAAATTAGATTGTATGAATCTTTTTTAATTACTAGTTTCGGTCAAAAATCGTAGTATATTATACACAAATTTATACTAGTTTCGGTCAAAAAATCAAATTAAATCGAGGATTATTCTAAATGCTATGAAACTTTTCATATCCTTTATATATGTTATAAGGGAAGATTATGATGGAAGTCCATGTAAAAATTATCTCAAAATTACATTCTATGAAACTTTTTGAAATACTAGTTTCGATCAAAAATCGTAGAATATTTTATACACAATTAATACTAGTTTCGGTCAAAAAATCAAATTAAATCGAGGATTGTTCTAAATGCTACGATAATTTTCAGATCCTTTTATTATTGTTACTAGGTAAGATTATGATGGAAGTCCATGCAAAAATTATCTCAAAATTACATTTTAAGAAACTTTTTAAAATGCTAGTTTAGGTCAAATAAGCGTAGTATATTATTATACACAATTTTATTCTAGTTTCGGTCAAAAAATCAATTTAAATAGAGGATTGTTCAAAATGCTACGAAACTTTTCAGATCCTTTCTATATGTTACTAGGGAAGGTTATGATGGAATTTCATGCAAATAATTATCTCAAAATTACATTCTATGAAAGTTTTTGAAATACTAGTTTCGGTCAAAAATCGTAGTATATTATACATAATTTTATACTAGTTTCGGTCAAAAACTCAAATTAAATCGAGGATTGTTCAAAATGCTACAAAACTTTTCAGATCCTTTCTATATGTTACTAGGGAAGGTTATGATGGAAGTCCATGCAAAATATTATCTAAAAATTAGATTCTATGAAACTTTTTTAAATACTAGTTTCGGTCAAAAATCATAGTATATTATACACAATTTTATACTTGTTTCGGTAAAAAAATCAAATTAAATCGAGGATTATTCTAAATGGTATGAAACTTTTCAGATCCTTTCTATATGTTACTAGGGAAGATTATGATGGGAGTCCATGCAAAAAATTATCTCAAAATTACATTCTATGAAACTTTTTAAAATACAAGTTTCGGTCAAAAATCGTAGTATATTATACACAATTTTATACTAGTTTCGTTCAAAAAATCAAATTAAATCGAGGATTGTTTAAATGCTACGAAACTTTCCAGATCCTTTCTATATGTTACTAAGGAAGGTAATGATAGAAGTCTATGCAAAAAGTTATCTCAAAGTTACATTTTATGAAACGTTTTGAAATACTAGTTTCGGTCAAAAATCATAGTATATTATATACAATTTTATACTAGTTTCGATCAAAAAAATAAATTAAATCGAGGATTCTTCTAAATGCTAGGATAATTTTCAGATCCTTTATATATGTTACTAGGTAAGATTATGATGGAAGTCCATGCAAATAATTATCTCAAAATTACATTCTATGAAACATTTCGAAATACTGGTTTAGGTCAAAAAATCCTAGTATATTATACACAATTTTATACTAGTTTTTGTCAAAAAATAAAATAAAAAATCGAGGATTGTTCTAAATGCTATGAATCTTTTCAGATATTTTCTATATGTTACTAAGGTAGGTTATGATGGAAGTCCATTAAAAAAATTGCCTCAAGATTAGATTATTTCAAAGTTTTTGAAATATTAGTTTCGGTCAAAAATTGTAGTATATTATACATAATTTTATACTAGTTGCGGTCAAAAACTCAAATTAAATCCAGGATTGTTCGAAAAGCTATGAAACTTTTCAGATCCTTTCTATATATTACTAGGGAATGTTATGATGGAAGTCCATTAAAAAAATTATCTCAAGATTAGATTCTATGAAACTTTTTGAAATACTAGTTTCGGTGAAAAATCGTAGTATATTATACACAATTTTATACTAGTTTCGGTCAAAAAATCAAATTAAATCGAGGAATGTTCTAAATGCTACGATAATTTTTAGATCCTTTATATATGTTACTAGGTAAGATTATGATGGAAGTCCATGCAAAAATTATCTCAAAATTACATTTTATGAAACTTTTTGAAATGCTAGTTTAGGTCAAAAAATAGTAGTATACTATACACAATTTTATACTAGTTTCGGTCAAAAATTCAAATTAAATCGAGGATTGTTCTAAATGCTATGAAACATTTCAGATCTTTTATATATGTTACTAGGGTAGGTTATGATGGAAGTCCATTCAAAAAATTATCTCAAGATTAGATTGTATAAAACGTTTTGAAATACTAGTTTCGGACAAAACTCGTAGTATATTATACATAATTTTATACTAGTTTCAGTCAAAAACTCAAATTAAATCGACGATTGTTCGAAATGCTACGAAATATTTTTGATCCTTTCTACATGTTACTAGGGAATGTTATGATGGAGGTTCATGCAAAAAATTATCTTAAAATTAGATTCTATGAATCTTTTTGAAATACTAGTTTCGTTCAAAAATCATAGTATATTATACACAATTTTATACTAGTTTCGGTCAAAAAATCAAATTAAATCAAGGATTGTTCAAAATGCTACGAAACTTTTCAGATCCTTTCTATATGTTACTAAGGAATGTTATGATTGAAGTCCATGCAAAAAAATTATCTCAAAATTAGATTGTATGAAACGTTTTGAATTACTAGTTTCGGTCAAAAATCGTAGTATATTATACACAATTTTATACTAGTTTCGGTCAAAAAATCAAATTAAATCGAGGATTGTTCAAAATGCTACGAAACTTTTCAGATCCTTTCTATATGTTACTATTGAATGTTATGATGGAAGTCCATGCAAAAAAATTATCTCAAAATTAGATTGTATGAAACTTTTTGAATTACTAGTTTCTGTCAAAAATCGTACTATATTATACACAATTTTATACTAGTTTTGGTCAAAAAATAAAATTAAATCGAGGATTATTCTAAATGCTAAGATAACTTTCAGATTCATTATATATGTTACTAGGTAAGATTATGATGGAAGTCCATGCAAAAGTTATCTCGAAATTACATTTATGAAACTTTTTGAAATGCTAGTTTAGGTAAAAAAAACAAGTAGTATATTATTCACAATTTTATACTAGTTTCGGTCAAAAAATCAAATTAAATCGAGGATTGTTCAAAATGCTACGAAACTTTTCAAATCCATTCTATATGTTAAGAGGGAAGGTTATGATGGAAGTCCATGCAAAAAATTATCTAAAAATTAGATTCTATGAAACTTTTCAAAATACTAGTTTCGATCAAAAATCGTAGTATATTACACACAATTTTCAACTAGTTTCGGTCAAAAAACCAAATTAAATAGAGGATTGTTCAAAATGCTACGAAACTTTTCAGATGATTTCTATATGTTACTAGGGAATGTTATGATGGAATTCAATGCAAAAAATTTGTCTCAAAATTAGATTGTATGAATCTTTTTTAATTACTAGTTTCGGTCAAAAATCGTAGTATATTATACACAAATTTATACTAGTTTCGGTCAAAAAATCAAATTAAATCGAGGATTATTCTAAATGCTATGAAACTTTTCATATCCTTTATATATGTTATAAGGGAAGATTATGATGGAAGTCCATGTAAAAATTATCTCAAAATTACATTCTATGAAACTTTTTGAAATACTAGTTTCGATCAAAAATCGTAGAATATTTTATACACAATTAATACTAGTTTCGGTCAAAAAATCAAATTAAATCGAGGATTGTTCTAAATGCTACGATAATTTTCAGATCCTTTTATTATTGTTACTAGGTAAGATTATGATGGAAGTCCATGCAAAAATTATCTCAAAATTACATTTTAAGAAACTTTTTAAAATGCTAGTTTAGGTCAAATAAGCGTAGTATATTATTATACACAATTTTATTCTAGTTTCGGTCAAAAAATCAATTTAAATCGAGGATTGTTCAAAATGCTACGAAACTTTTCAGATCCTTTCTATATGTTACTAGGGAAGGTTATGATGGAATTTCATGCAAATAATTATCTCAAAATTACATTCTATGAAAGTTTTTGAAATACTAGTTTCGGTCAAAAATCGTAGTATATTATACATAATTTTATACTAGTTTCGGTCAAAAACTCAAATTAAATCGAGGATTGTTCAAAATGCTACAAAACTTTTCAGATCCTTTCTATATGTTACTAGTGAAGGTTATGATGGAAGTCCATGCAAAATATTATCTAAAAATTAGATTCTATGAAACTTTTTGAAATACTAGTTTCGGTCAAAAATCATAGTATATTATACACAATTTTATACTTGTTTCGGTAAAAAAATCAAATTAAATCGAGGATTATTCTAAATGGTATGAAACTTTTCAGATCCTTTCTATATGTTACTAGGGAAGATTATGATGGGAGTCCATGCAAAAAATTATCTCAAAATTACATTCTATGAAACTTTTTAAAATACAAGTTTCGGTCAAAAATCGTTGTATATTATACACAATTTTATACTAGTTTCGTTCAAAAAATCAAATTAAATCGAGGATTGTTTAAATGCTACGAAACTTTCCAGATCCTTTCTATATGTTACTAAGGAAGGTAATGATAGAAGTCTATGCAAAAAGTTATCTCAAAGTTACATTTTATGAAACGTTTTGAAATACTAGTTTCGGTCAAAAATCATAGTATATTATATACAATTTTATACTAGTTTCGATCAAAAAAATAAATTAAATCGAGGATTGTTCTAAATGCGAGGATAATTTTCAGATCCTTTATATATGTTACAAGGTAAGATTATGATGGAAGTCCATGCAAATAATTATCTCAAAATTACATTCTATGAAACTTTTCGAAATACTAGTTTAGGTCAAAAAATCCTAGTATATTATACACAATTTTATACTAGTTTTTGTCAAAAAATAAAATAAAAAATCGAGGATTGTTCTAAATGCTATGAATCTTTTCAGATCTTTTCTATATGTTACTAAGGTAGGTTATGATGGAAGTCCATTCAAAAAATTATCTCAAGATTAGATTATTTCAAAGTTTTTGAAATACTAGTTTCGGTCAAAAATCGTAGTATATTAAACATAATTTTATACTAGTTGCGGTCAAAAACTCAAATTAAATCCAGGATTGTTCGAAATGCTATGAAACTTTTCAGATCCTTTCTATATATTACTAGGGAATATTATGATGGAAGTCCTTTCAAAAAATTATCTCAAGATTAGATTCTATGAAACTTTTTGAAATACTAGTTTCGGTCAAAAATCGTAGTATATTATACACAATTTTATACTAGTTTCAGTCAAAAACTCAAATTAAACTGACGATTGTTCGAAATGCTACGAAATATTTTTTATCCTTTCTATATGTTACTAGGGAATGTTATGATGGAAGTCCATGCAAAAAAATTATCTCAAAATTAGATTGTATGAAACTTTTTGAATTAATAGTTTCGGTCAAAAATCGTAGTATATTATAAACAATTTTATACTAGTTTCGGTCAAAAAATCAATTTAAATCGAAGATTGTTCTAAATGCTACGAAACTTTTCAGTTCCTTTATATATGTTACTAGGTAAGATTATCATGGAAGTCCATGCAAAAATTATCTCAAAATTACATTTTATGAAACTTTTTGAAATGCTAGTTTAGGTCAAAAAATAGTAGTATACTATACACAATTTTATACTAGTTTCGGTAAAAAAATCAAATTAAATCTAGGATTGTTCAAAATGCTACGAAACTTTTCAGATCCTTTCTATATGTTACTAGGGAAGGTTATGATGGAAGTCCATGCAAATAAATATCTCAAAATTAGATTGTATGAAACTTTTTGAATTACTAGTTTCGTTCAAAAATCGTACTATATTATACACAATTTTATACTAGTTTTGGTCAAAAAATCAAATAAAATATCGAGGATTGTTCTAAATACTATGAAACTTTTCAGATCTTTTCTATATGTTACTAGGTTAGGTTATGATGGAAGTCCATTCAAAAAATTATCTCAATATTAGATTATTTGGAATTTTTTGAATAACTAGTTTCAGTCAAAAATCGTAGTATATTATACATAATTTTATACTAGTTTCGGTCTTAAACTCAAATTAAATCCATGATTTTTCGAAATGCTATGAAACATTTCAGATCCTTTCTATATATTACTAGGGAATGTTATGATGGAAGTCCCTGCAATAAATTATCTAAAAATTAGATTCTATGAAACTTTTTGAATTACTAGTTTCTGTCAAAAATTGTACTATATTATACACAATTTTATACTAGTTTCGGTCAAAAAATCAAATTAAATCGAGGATTATTCTAAATGCTATGAAACATTTTAGATCCTTTATATATGTTATTAGAGAATATTATGATGGAAGTCCATGCAAAAAATTATCTAAAAATTACATTCTATGAAACTTTTTGAAATACTAGTTTCGGTCAAAAATTGTAGTATATTATACACAATTTATACTAGTTTCGGTCAAAAAATCAAATTAAATCGAAGATGGTTCTAAATGCTAAGATAATTTTCAGATTCGTTATATATGTTACTAGGTAAGATTATGATGGAATTCCATGCAAAAGTTATCTCAAAATTACATTTATGAAACTTTTTGAAATGCTAGTTTAGGTCAAAAAAGCGTAGTATATTATTCACAATTTTATACTAGTTTCGGTCAAAAAATCAAATTAAATCGAGGATTGTTCAAAATGCTACGGAACTTTTCAAATCCATTCTATATGTTACTAGGGAAGGTTATGATGGAAGTCCATGAAAAAAATTATCTAAAAATTAGATTCTATGAAACTTTTCAAAATATTAGTTTCGATCAAAAATCGTAGTATATTATACACAATTTTCAACTAGTTTCGGTAGAAAAACCAAATTAAATCGAGGATTGTTCAAAATGCTACGAAACTTTTCAGAAACGTTCTATATGTTACTAGGGAATGTTATGATGGAAGTCCATGCAAAAAATTATCTAAAAATTAGATTCTATGAAACTTTTTAAATTACTAGTTTATGTCAAAAATTGTACTATATTATACAAAATTTTATACTAGTTTCGGTCAAAAAATCAAATTAAATCGAGGATTATTCTAAATGCTATGAAACATTTCAGATCCTTTATATATGTTATTAGGGAAGATTATGATGGAAGTCCATGCAAAACATTATCTAAAAATTACATTCTATGAAACTTTTTGAAATACTAGTTTCGGTCAAAAATCGTAGTATATTATACACAATTTATAATAGTTTCGGTCAAAAAATCAAATTAAATCGAAGATTGTTCTAAATGCTGAGATAATTTTCAGATTCATTATATATGTTACTAGGTAAGATTATGATGGAATTCCATGCAAAAGTTATCTCAAAATTACATTTATGAAACTTTTTGAAATGCTAGTTTAGGTCAAAAAAGCGTAGTATATTATTCACAATTTTATACTAGTTTCGGTCAAAAAATCAAATTAAATCGAGGATTGTTCAAAATGCTACGGAACTTTTCAAATCCATTCTATATGTTACTAGGGAAGGTTATGATGGAAGTCCATGAAAAAAATTATCTAAAAATTAGATTCTATGAAACTTTTCAAAATACTAGTTTCGATCAAAAATCGTATATTATACACAATTTTATACTAGTTTCGGCCAAAAAATCAAATTAAATCGAGGATTGTTCAAAATGTTACGAAACTTTTCAGATCCTTTCTATATGTTACTAGGGAATGTTATGATGGAAGTCCATGCAAAAAAATTATCTCAAAATTAGATTGTATGAAACCTTTTGAATTACTAGTTTCTGTCAAAAATTGTACTATATTATACACAATTTTATACTAGTTTCGGTCAAAAAATCAAATAAAAAATCGAGGATTGTTCTAAATGCTATGAAACTATTCAGATCTTTTCTATATGTTACTAGTTTCGGTCAAAAATCGTAGTTTCGGTCCATTCAAAAAATTATCTCAATATTAGATTATTTGAAATTATTTGAATAACTAGTTTCGGTCAAAAATCGTAGTATATTATACATAATTTAATACTAGTTTCGGTCTTAAACTCAAATTAAATCCATGATTTTTCGAAATGCTATGAAACATTTCGGATCCTTTCTATATATTACTAGGGAATGTTATGATGGAAGTCCATGCAAAAAAATTATCTCAAAAGTAGATTGTATGAAACTTTTTGAAATACTAGTTTCTGTCAAAAATCGTAGTATATTATACACAATTTTATATTATTTTCGGTCAAAAATTCAAAATAAATCAAGGATTGTTCTAAATGCTATGAAACTTTTCAGATCTTTTCTATATGTTACTAGGGTAGGTTATGATGGAAGTCCATTCAAAAAATTATCTCAAGATTAGATTCTATGAAACATTTTGAAATACTAGTTTCGGTCAAAAATCGTAGTATATTATACATAATTTTATACTAGTTTCGGTCAAAAACTCAAATTAAATCGAGGTTGATCGAAATGCTATGCAAATTTTTAGATCCTTTCTATATGTTACTAGGGAATGTTATGATGGAAGTCCATGCAAAAAAAATATCTCAAAAGTAGATTGTATGAAACTTTTTGAATTAATAGTTTCTTTCAAAAATCGTAGTATATTATACACAATTTTATACTAGTTTCGGTCAAAAAATCAAATTAAATCGAGGATTATTCTAAATGCTATGTAACTTTTCAGATCCTTTATATATGTTACTAGGGAAGATTATGATGGAAGTCCATGCAAACAATTATCTAAAAACTACATTCTATGAAACTTTTTGAAATAACTAGTTTCGGTCAAAAATCGTAGTATATTATACACAATTTATACTAGTTTCGGTAAAAAAATCAAATTAAATCGAGGATTGTTCTAAATGCTAAGATAATTTTCAGATTCTTTATATATGTTACTAGGTAAGATTATGATGGAAGTCCATGCAAAAAATATCTCAAAATTACATTTATGAAACTTTTTGACATGCTAATTTTGGTCAAAAAAGCGTAGTATATAATACACAATTTTATACTAGTTTCGGTCAAAAAATCAAATTAAATCGAGGATTGTTCAAAATGCTACGAAACTTTTCAGATACTTTCTATATGTTACTAGGGAAGGTTATGATGGAATACCATGCAAATAATTATCTAAATATTACAGTCTATGAAACTTTTCAAAATACTAGTTTCGGTCAAAAATCGTAGTATATTATAAACAATTTTATACTATTTTCGGTCAAAAATTAAAAATAAATCGAGTATTGTTCTAAATGCTATGAAACTTTTCAGATCTTTTCTATATGTTACTAGGGTAGGTTATGATGGAAGTCCATTCAAAAAATTATCTTCAGGTTAGATTCTATGAAACTTTTTGAATTACTAGTTTTGGTCAAAAATCGTAGTATATTATACACAATTTTATACTAGTTTCGGTCAGTAACTCAAATTAAATCGAGGTTGATCGAAATGCAATGCAAATTTTTAGATCCTTTCTATATGTTACAAGGGAATGTTATGAGGGAAGTCCATGCAAAAAAAATATCTCAAAATTAGATTGTATGAAACTTTTTGAAATACTAGTTTCGGACAAAAATTGTAGTATATTATTCACAATTTATACTAGTTTCGGTCAAAAAATCAAATTAAATCGAGGATTGTTCTAAATGCTAAGATTATTTTCAGATTCTTTATATATGTTACTAGGTAAGATTATGATGGAAGTCCATGCAAAAAGTATCTCAAAATTACATTTATGAAACTTTTTGAGATGCTAAATTTGGTCAAAAAAGCGTAGTATATTATATACAATTTTATACTAGTTTCAGTCAAAAATTCAAAATAAATCGAGGATTGTTCTAAATGCGATGAAACTATTCAGATCTTTTCTATATGTTACTAGGGTAGGTTATGATGGAAGTCCATTCAAAAAATTATATCAAGATTAGATTCTATGAAACTTTTTGAAATACTAGTTTCGGTCAAAAATCGTAGTATATTATACATAATTTTATACTAGTTTCGGTCAAAAACTCAAATTAAATCGAGGATTGATCGAAATGCTATGCAACATTTTAGATCCTTTCTATATGTTTCTAGGGAATGTTATGATGGAAGTCCATGAAAAAAATTATCAAAAATTAAATTCAATGAAACTTTTTGAAATACTAGTTTCGGTAAAAAAATCGTAGTATATTATTCACAATTTTATACTAGTTTCGGTCAAAAAATCAAATTAAATCGATGATTATTTTAAATTCTACGAAACTTTGCAGATCCTTTCTATATGTTACTACGGGAGGATATGATTGAAGTCCATGCAAAAAATTTTATGAAACTTTTTGAAAAACTAGTTTCGGTCAAAAATCGTTGTATATTATACACAATTTTATACTAGTTTCGGTCAAAAAATCAAATTAAATCGACGATTGTTCTAAATGCTAAGATAATTTTCAGATCCTTTATATATGTTACTAGGTAAGATTATGATGGAAGTCCATGCAAAAATTATCTCAAAATTACATTTTATGAAACTTTTTGAAATGCTAGTTTAGGACAAAAAATCGTAGTATATTATACACAATTTTATACTAGTTTCGTTCAAAAAATCAAATTAAATCGAGGATTGTTCAAAATGCTACGAAACTTTTCAGATCCTTTCTATATGTTACTAGGGAAGGTTATGATGGAAGTCCATGCAAATAATTATCTCAAAATTACATTATATGAAACGTTTCGAAATACTAGTTTCGGTCAAAAATCGTAGTACATTATACACAATTTTATACTAGTTTCGGTCAAAAAATCAAATTAAATCGAGGATTGTTATAAATGCTATGAAACTTTTCAGATCTTTTATATATGTTTCTAGTGTAGGTTATGATGGAAGTCCATTAAAAAAATTATCCCAATATTAGATTCTATGAAACTTTTTAAAATACTAGTTTCGGTCAAAAATCGTAGTATATTATTCATAATTTTATACTAGTTTCGGTCAAAAACTCAAATTAAATCGAGGATTGTTGGAAATGCTACGAAATATTTTAGATCCTTTCTACATGTTACTAGGGAATGTTATGATGGAAGTCCATGCAAAAAATTATCTAAAAATTAGAATCTATGAAACTTTTTAAAATACTAGTTTCGGTCAAAAATCGGAGTATATTATACACAATTTTATATTAGTTTCGGTCAAAAAATCAAATTAAATCGAGGATTGTTCTAAATGCTATGAAACTTTTCAGATTCTATGAAACTTTTTGAAATACTAGTTTCGGTCAAAAATCGTAGTATATTATGCATAATTTTATACTAGTTTCAGTCAAAAATTCAAATTAAATCGAGGATTGTTCGAAATGCTATGAAACATTTTAGATCCTTTCTACATGTTACTAGGGAATGTTATGATCGAAGTCCATATAAAAAATTATCAAAAAATTAGATTCTATGAAACTTTTTGAAATACTAGTTTCGGTCAAAAAATCAAATTAAATCGAGGATTATTCTAAATGGTATGAAACTTTTCAGATCCTTTATATATGTTACAAGGGAAGATTATGATGGAAGTCCATGCAAAAAATTATCTCAAAATTACATTCTATGAAACTTTTTGAAATACTAGTTTCGGTCAAAAATCGTAGGATATTAAACACAATTTTATACTAGTTTCAGTAAAAAAATCAAATTAAATCGAGGATTTTTCAAAATGCTTTGAAACTTTTCAGATCCTTTCTATATGTTACTAGGGAAGGTTATGATGGAATTCCATGCAAATAATTATCTAAAAATTACATTCTATGAAACTTTTAGAAATACTAGTTTCGGTCAAAAATCGTAGTGTACTACTATACACAATTTATACTAGTTTCGGTCAAAAAATCAAATTAAATCGAGGATTGTTCTAAATGCTATGAAACTTTTCAGATCTTTTCTATATGTTAATAGGGTAGGTTATGATGGAAGTCCATTCAAAAAATTATCTCAAGATTAGGTTCAATGAAACTTTTTGAAATACTAGTTTCGGTCAAAAATCGTAGTATATTATACACAATTTTATACTAGGGAATGTTATGATGGAAGTCCATGCAAAAAATTATTCGAAATGCTATGAAACTTTTTAGACCCTTTCTATATGTTACTAGGGAATGTTATGATGGAAGTCCATGCAAAAAATTATATAAAAATTAGATTGAATGAAACTTTTTAAAATAGTAGTTTCGGTCAAAAATCGTAGTATATTATTCAAAAAATTTATCCTAGTTTCGGTCAAAAAATCAAATTAAATCGAGGATTGTTTAAAATTCTACGAAGCTTTTCAAATCCTTTCTATATGTAACTAGGGAAGGTTATGATAGAATTCCATGCAAAAATCGTAGTATATCATACATAATTTTATACTAGTTTCGGTCAAAATATCAAATTAAATCGAGGATTGTTCTAAATGCTATGAAACTTTTCAGATCTTTTCTATATGTTACTAGGGTAGGTTATGATGGAAGTCCATTCAAAAAATTATCTCAAAATTACATTCTATGAAATTTTTCGAAATACTAGTTTCAGTCAAAAATCGTAGTATATCATACACAATTTTATACTAGTTTCGGTCAAAATATCAAATTAAATCGAGGATTGTTCTAAATGCTATGAAACTTTTCAGATCTTTTCTATATGTTACTAGGGTAGTTTATGATGGAAGTCCATTCAAAAAATTATCTCAAGATAAGATTCTATAAAACTTTTTGAAATACTAGTTTCGGTAAAAAAACGTAGTATATTATACATAATTTTATACTAGTTTCGGTCAAAAACTCAAATTAAATCGAGGATGTTCTAAATGCTACGAAATATTTTAGATCCTTTCTACATGTTACTAGGGAATGTTATGATGGAAGTCCATGCAAAAAATTATCTAAAAATTAGATTCAATGAAACTTTTTGAAATACTAGTTTCGGTCAAAAATCATAGTAAATTATACACAATTTTATACTAGTTTCGGTCAAACAATCAAATTAAATCGAGGATTGTTTATGAAAGAAGGATTTATTCAAAATAAAAAGACAAGTTGATGAATTAAGTTGAAGGATCAAGTCGGAAGATTGCTATGCCTTGAGTGTAGTTTGATTAAAGTCGAGCATTCTTCAAAGTTGGATGTAGAGCAAGATTTTTTTTTGGTAGAACTTGGAAGTAAGATGGAGAGAGGTGGAAATTACATTCATCAATCTCAAAAAAAAAAAAAATCTGGTTTTTGCAATCTTGGAGCAGTTGTCACGAGAAGTGGCATAACTTTTTAACCGTGATTCGGATTGAAGCGGTTCTGGACTTTTTGGAAAGCTTACGAAATTCCCTACAGTTTGAATATAAGATTTGCATTCAGGAGGTTTATAATGAGGGATATAAGTGCATTTTAATAGTTGGGTCTGCTGCTGATTTTTGGAAAATTCTGCATACGGGAATTGTCGACCAGCCTCATTGCAAGGAGGATAACCTTTTACTCGTAAGTCGGATTCGAGCGATTCTTGAAGTTCTGGAATCTGCACAAATTTATCTTCATGATAGAATATAATTTTGTGATTTGGAGGTCTGTATTGGAGAAGATAATTGCATTCGAAGTGGAGCGTGTGTTGCTGGAAATTTTAGAAAGATGAAAATGTTGGAAAAATAATAAGATGTTGGTATTAGAGGGAATGCATAAGTATTCGGAGAATGAATAAATTAGAATGATTAAAGTACTGATGTTAGATGTTAATAATGTCGAGAGGAAGACAGATGTTTGAATTGTGTTGTTAAGAATTATAATTTGGATGAAAGTCATGATTGGAAGAGATAATTGTGTTCGAAGTTGAACGTCTATTGCTGAAAATTTGGAAAGATGAAAACGTTATTAAATAATAAAATGTTGGTATCGGAGAATGCATAGAGACACGATTTATGTCGAATGAGGGTAATTAAAGTGTTGATGTTAGACGATGGTAATATTGAGAAGAAGATGGATGTTTGATCAATGTTGTTAAGAATTTTAACTTGGTTGAACGTTGTATATGGAGCAAACCGACTTGGATGGTACTGGTTGTAGTGAATAAAGTGTTAGTGGGATATCGAGAGTCGTGTGGTACTATAAATGTACATAAGGGAATCGGTACTGGATTTTTTTTGGATGTTTTATGTCGTTGTTGAAGTTGGAATTAAGGAGACTAAGGAGATGTTGGTAAGCCTTAGAGAGTTGACGGGGCATTATGCTTACGGACTCTGGGCACAAGTTGAAGTACGCTATTGTGCTGGGTAATGATGACTTATGTCACCGTTATGATTGCCGGATGTCTATTGAGAAATTGAGGAACTGATCACCCTTAATCTATTGTTGATAGCAGACGTAAATCATAATTAATGGATAGATGTGCCATGCCAACTAGTATAGTATGTACGTCGAATTGGTTGAAGTCAAGTCGAGTGCTTGAGTATTGTTTGTTTTGTTGATGCAAGTTATTATATGAGAGTATTAGTTGGAATTTAAGAGGGAAGTATGAAATTGCGCTTGGATTGAAATGTAATAAGAAAATTCATAGTTGGACTCGAAATAATTGGAATTTGTTTAATGATGAATTAAGTAGCTTGAGACTTGAAGTTCTCTTGAGATGATTAGAAAGGAAAGTAGGTGGAAATGTGAAATGGTGATTTGATAAGAATGTCAGATATAAGGTAGTTGCAAGTATTAGGAGTGAAATTATAAGTTGGTTTATTAAATAACGGTTTTGGTTGGAATAAGAGGAGTTGTTTGGTTGTGTCTATTCGGATAAGAATCTATAAAAGGTTGTGTCGGTATGAGTAAGAATCGAGTATTCGGTAAGTTGAATTAGTTGGAAGCGAAGGGTATGAGTTATCTAATGGAGATTCGTTGGGCCCTTGTATCTTATGTTGGTGCAATGATGTTGTGTAGTTAAGATGATTTTTGCAAGGCGTGTTATTATAGATGGTAAACTTGTAGTCGTGATGATGATAATTGGGAATTCATGGAAGTATATGAATAATTGTCCAAGATTTGGAAGTAGTCACGATTGTAATTATGTTGAACGTTCGAAGTTGTGATCTTAGGGATCTAAGTCGGAAGTATTCGGTAACTACAAGAGTAAAATACCTATTGGAACGAAATTTAGAAGAGTTAAGTCAGAGGTGTTATTGATGTGTTGGTTTGGTGATTGAAGAAGTTGGAAATAAACTTGGTAGTCCTGGAACTTTGCAGAGTAATCAGAGTGCGCAGCGAACGCGTGATGCGGTGTAGTCTTTTGTCTGCGAATGACGACGATGTTGATAATCGATTGTTTTGATGTTGGAATTGTGTGTTCCTATGTTGTGATATTCTAACGTTTCAATCATTGAATTCTTGAGTTGGGTACTATCTTGTGTTACGATGCTAATGGTCAAGTGTATCACTTGTGTAATGTTCGTATTGTTATTGTCGTTGATGCTATGAGTTATGGTTTGTATGATATGTGGAGCTGCCTTTCTGAGTTGAGAATTGATTAGTTGGATGGATTAAGTAGTTGAAATAGTTGAATCGGATATATTTTCGAGGGCGAAAATTCTTTAAGTGGGGGAGAGTTGTAACACCCCAAATTCGATTATGAGTATTTGTGACTTATTGGAGGATATATGAATGAATTGACAATTGGTGATTATGTAACTGATGCCGGTGGTGAAATTATTTTAGTAATGTTAATAATAAGAATAATCATGTAGTATTATTCGGATTATTGGTTATTATTTAAAATAATTTGAGTGGAAGTATGAATGTTATGTTGGATATTTTAGAGAAAATGAGTATTTTTATATAATAAGAATAAATAGTGTTTTATTATGCTATTTTATTATTATTGTTAAAAATATATTAGAGAAAAGGGTAAGGTGGTCCTTTTGTGAAATTATGAGGGTAAGATGGGAAAAGGCTAAACTGGGATAATTTTACCCAAATAGGAGAACACGATCAAAGTTCTCACTTATCGTATTCTTTTTGGTGAAGAGGAGCTTTGAGGAGAAGAAAAGAGGAAGGAGAATCTCAGAGTCAGAAAGTTGCGAGGAACCTTGGATGAAGAGTATCAATCGGCGAAATTCTCTAAGGTATGGGGAGTTTTCATAATCTATGATAAGTGTATAGGAATTGGAATATGAATGGATTAGGATGGTATGAGTTTTAGGGGTTTTTGAGTTAGGTTGAGTTCTAAGAGAAATCTTGATGAATTAGAGAGATTAGAATGAGTTATAATCGTATATTTGTCTGTATAATTATTGTCTGGATGTTGTTGAGGTTTAATTGATGTTTTTAAATGGTTTTTGGGTGTTATGATGTGAAATCCGTAATGGGGTTTGGGAATTTTGGAAATTGGAACAGTCTGCAATTGTGTAGCAGAAGACTGCTAAAACGCGTGCGTTAACCGGTTAACGCTTTGGTTAACCGGTTAACCATTGGAAATTTTGGGGTATTTTCTGAAATTACGCAGGCGTTAATCAGTTAACGCTTTGGTTAACCGGTTAACACTGTTGGGACAGCAAATTTTATTTCTTTGAAAATTCATATCTTTTAAACCGTAAGTCCGATTCGCATTCCGTTTGAAGCTTCGGAAAGAGTACAAACTGAACTTTATTTTGATGAACAGAAAGGAGGAAAATGCAATAGTTTTTGATGAATTAATTTGTGAAATAACCTTATAATTACCTTATAAATTACCGGGTACGGGTTAATTCTGGATGTGTCAGAGTGGTTAGAAAACCAGTGTTCAGGGTGTAATATCATGATATATATATATATATATATAGATATGATTAATTGGTGTTTTATTGTTGATGTGTTGTCATGATGAAAGATATTATTTTACGATGGTTAATTGATGAACATGAAATGAATGGTTATGTCTTGATGTGTTGAGATAGCTAATGAGATGAGGCTTCGGTGTATTTTCATGATGAAATTATATGAATATTTGATGTTTGAACTGTTAGATATGAAATGAATGATGCGCATTTGACTTCTCGATGAATATTTACGGTGTAACGCATCATTGCATTTCATAACATTCACGATGGGGCTTCGGCCTATTTATTTGCTTCAATCCCATTGTGTGGATTGAAGTGTCTCGATGATTATGGTGTGCTCCCATGTGGAGGGTTGATGGTCATGTATCCATCTTATGGTGAAAATGGTACCACATGCATATTGCATATCAGGATGTTAGAATTACATATTCTGGATGAATTTCATGATTGTGTTGATGTTGATTGATTTCATGATAGTGTTGTGGTTGTTGCTGAATTTTGTAGTTGACAATGTCATGATATGTGTTCTAATTTATTTATGATTCTATATTCTTGTATGTTTATGATATATTATGATTACTCACCCTGCCTGCTTGGAAATGTTGCCTCTTTCGTGGGTAACTTGCAGATGTCGAAGAATAGTCCTGTAGTGCAATAGGAGTAATTCATGAGTCTCGGAGCATGCTTTAGTGTTCCTTAGGAATGGTTATGGTTATGTGTCCTGCTCTGTGTCATGTAACACTGGGATGGGTTTCTTTTGTTAAACTGTTTTCAGTATGTTGTTATCTGGATAATGTTTTCCATTTTATGATGTTAAATTCAGGATGGTGAAAAATGATTTTTATGAAGTTTTAAATTATGAAGTTAAATTCCGTTGTGAAATGATTTATGATATTTTGATGTTGATTAACCCGTGTTACGGGACAGGACACTGTTGTGTTGATTTTTGATGAAAATGTGATACCCTTTTTGATGAATACTCTGATAATATTTTACTTAAATTGTTTGTGGGGTAGAAGGGTGTTACATAGGTTATGATGGAATTCCATTCAAAAAATTATCTCATGATTAGATTCTATGAAACTTTTTGAAATACTAGTTTTGGTCAAAAATCGTAGTATATTATACATAATTTTATACTAGTTTCTGTCAAAAACTAAAATTAAATCGAGGATTATTCGAAATGCTATGAAACTTTTTAGATCCTTTCTATATGTTATTAGGGAAAGTTATGATGGAAGTACATGCAAAAAATTATCTAAAAATTAGATTCTATGAAACTTTTTGAAATACTAGTTTCAGTCAAAAATCACAGTATATTATACACAATTTTATATTAGTTTCAGTCAAAAAATCAAATTAAATCAAGGATTGTTCAAAATGTTACGAAACATTTCAGATTCTTTCTATATGTTACTAGGGAAGGTTATGATAGAAGTCCATGCAAAAAATTTATCTCAAAATTAGATTGTATGAAACTTTTTTAATTACTAGTTTCGGTCAAAAATCGTAGTATATTATACACAATTTTATACTAGTTTCGGTCAAAATAATAAAATTAAATCGAGGATTGTTCTAAATGCTATGAAACTTTTCAGATATTTTCTATATGTTACTAGGGTAGGTTATGATGGAAGTACATGCAAAAAATTATCTAAAAATTAGTTTCGGTCAAAAATCGTAGTATATTATACATAATTTTATACTAGTTTCTGTCAAAAACTCAAATTAAATCGAGGATTGTTCGAAATACTATGAAACTTTTTAGATCCTTTCTATATGTTACTAGGGAAAGTTATGATGGAAGTCCATGCAAAAAATTATCTAAAGATTAGATTCTATGAAACTTTTTGAAATACTAGTTTCGGTCAAAAATCATAGTATATTATACACAATTTTATACTAATTTCGGTCAATAAATTCAAATTAAATCAAGGATTGTTCAAAATGCTACGAAACTTTTCAGATCCTTTCTATATGTTACTAAGGAATGTTATGATGGAAGTCCATGCAAAAAAATTATCTCAAAATTAGATTGTACGAAACTTTTTGAATTACTAGTTTCGGTCAAAAATCGTAGTATATTATACACAATTTTATACTAGTTTCGGTCAAAAAATCAAATTAAATCGAGGATTGTTCAAATTGCTACGAAACTTTTCAGATCCTTTCTATATGATACTAGGGAAGGTTATTATGGAAGTCCATGCAAATAATTATCCCAAAATTAGATTCTATGAAACTTTTCGAAATACTAGTTTCGGTCAAAAATCATAGTATATTATACACAATTTTATACTAGTTTCGGTCAAAAAATCAAATTAAATCGAGGATTGTTCTATATGCTATGAAACTTATTAGATCTTTTCTATATGTTACTAGGGTAGGTTATGATGGAAGTCCATTCAAAAGATTATCTCAAGATTAGATTCTATGAAACTTTTTGAAATACTAGTTTCGGTCAAAAATCGTAGTATATTATACATAATTTTATACTAGTTTCTGTCAAAAACTCAAATTAAATCGAGGATGGTTTGAAATGGTATGAAACTTTTTAGATCCTTTCTATATGTTACTATGGAAAGTTATGATGGAAGTCCATGCAATAAATTATCTAAAAATTAGATTCTATGAAACTTTTTGATAAACTAGTTTCGGTCAAAAATCATAGTATATTATACACAATTTTATACTAGTTTTAGTTAAAAAATCAAATTAAATCAAGGATTTTTCAAAATGCTACGAAACTTTTCAGATCCTTTCTATATGTTACTAGGGACGGTTATGATGGAAGTCCATGCAAATAATTATCTCAAAATTACATTCTATGAAACTTTTCTAAATACTAGTTTCGGTCAAAAATCGTAGTATATTAAACACAATTTTATACTAGTTTCGGTCAAAAAATCAAATTAAATGGAGGATTGTTCTAAATGCTATGAAACTTTTCAGATCTTTTCTATTTGTTACTAGGGTAGGTTATGATGGAAGTCCATTCAAAAAATTATCTCAAGATTAGATTGTATGAAACTTTTTGAAATACTAGTTTCGGTAAAAAAATCGTAGTATATTATACATAATATTATACTAGTTTCTGTCAAAAACTCAAATTAAATCGAGGATTATTCGAAATGCTATGAAACTTTCTAGATCCTTTATATATGTTACTAGGGAAAGTTATGATGGAAGTCCATGCAAAAAATTATCTAAAGATTAGATTCTATGAAACTTTTCGAAATACTAGTTTCGGTTAAAAATCATAGTATATTATACACTATTTTATACTAGTTTGGGTCAAAAAAATCAAATTAAATCAAGGATTGTTCAAAATGCTACGAAACGTTTCAGACCCTTTCTATATGTTACTAGGGAATGTTATGATGGAAGTCCTTTCAAAAAAATTATTTCAAAATTAGATTGTATGAAGCTTTTTGAATTACTAGTTTCGGTCAAATATCATTGTATATTATACACAATTTTATATTAGTTTCGGTCAAAAAAATCGAATTAAATCGAGGATTGTTTAAATTGCTACGAAACTTTTCAGATCCTTTCGATATGATACTAGGGAAGGTTATTATGGAAGTCCATGCAAATAATTATATCTAAATTACATTCTATGAAACTTATCAAAATACTAGTTTCGGTCAAAAATCGTACTATGTTAAACACAATTTTATAATAGTTTCGGTCAAAAAATCAAATTAAATTGAGGATTGTTCTAAATGCTATGAAACTTTCAGATCTTTTCTATATGTTACTAGGGTAGGTAATGATGGAAATCCATTCAAAAAATTATCTCAATATTAGATTCTATGAAACTTTTTGAAATACTAGTTTCGATCAAAAATCGTAGTATATTATACATAATTTTATACTAGTTTCTGTCAAAAACTCAAATTAAATCGAGGATTGTTCGAAATGCTATGAAACTTTTTAGATCCTTTTTATATGTTACTAGGGAAAGTTATGATGGAAGTCCATGCAAAAAATTATCTAAGGATTAGATTCTATGAAAATATTTGAAATACTAGTTTCGGTCAAAAATCATAGTATATTATACACAATTTTATACTAATTTCGGTCAATAAATTCAAATTAAATCAAGGATTGTTCAAAATGCTACGAAACTTTTCAGATCCTTTCTATATGTTACTAAGGAATGTTATGATGGAAGTCCTTGCAAAAAAATTATCTCAAAATTAGATTGTATGAAACTTTTTGAATTACTAGTTTCGGTCAAAAATCGTAGTATATTATACACAATTTTATACTAGTTTCGGTCAAAAAATCAAATTAATTCGAGGATTGTTAAAATTGCTACGAAACTTTTCAGATCCTTTCTATATGTTACTAGGGAAGATTATGATGGAAGTCCATGCAAATAATTATCCCAAAATTACATTCTATGAAACTTTTCGAAATACTAGTTTCGGTCAAAAATCATAGTATATTATACACAATTTTATACTAGTTTCGGTCAAAAAATCAAATTAAATCGAGGATTGTTCTATATGGTATGAAACTTTTTAGATCTTTTCTATATGTTACTAGGGTAGGTTATGATGGAAGTCCATTCAAAAAATTATCTCAGGATTAGATTCTATGAAACTTTTTGAAATACTAGTTTCGGTCAAAAATCGTAGTATATTATACATAATTTTATACTAGTTTCTGTCAAAAACTCAAATTAAATCGAGGATGGTTTGAAATGGTATGAAACTTTTTAGATCCTTTCTATATGTTACTATGGAAAGTTATGATGGAAGTCCATGCAATAAATTATCTAAAAATTAGATTCTATGAAACTTTTTGATAAACTAGTTTCGGTCAAAAATCATAGTATATTATACACAATTTTATACTAGTTTTAGTTAAAAAATCAAATTAAATCAAGGATTTTTCAAAATGCTACGAAACTTTTCAGATCCTTTCTATATGTTACTAGGGACGGTTATGATGGAAGTCCATGCAAATAATTATCTCAAAATTACATTCTATGAAACTTTTCTAAATACTAGTTTCGGTCAAAAATCGTAGTATATTAAACACAATTTTATACTAGTTTCGGTCAAAAAATCAAATTAAATGGAGGATTGTTCTAAATGCTATGAAACTTTTCAGATCTTTTCTATTTGTTACTAGGGTAGGTTATGATGGAAGTCCATTCAAAAAATTATCTCAAGATTAGATTGTATGAAACTTTTTGAAATACTAGTTTCGGTAAAAAAATCGTAGTATATTATACATAATTTTATACTAGTTTCTGTCAAAAACTCAAATTAAATCGAGGATTATTCGAAATGCTATGAAACTTTTTAGATCCTTTATATATGTTACTAGGGAAAGTTATGATGGAAGTCCATGCAAAAAATTATCTAAAGATTAGATTCTATGAAACTTTTCAAAATACTAGTTTCGGTTAAAAATCATAGTATATTATACACTATTTTATACTAGTTTGGGTCAAAAAATCAAATTAAATCAAGGATTGTTCAAAATGCTACGAAACGTTTCAGACCCTTTCTATATGTTACTAGGGAATGTTATGATGGAAGTCCTTTCAAAAAAATTATTTCAAAATTAGATTGTATGAAACTTTTTGAATTACTAGTTTCGGTCAAATATCATTGTATATTATACACAATTTTATACTAGTTTCGGTCAAAAAAATCGAATTAAATCGAGGATTGTTTAAATTGCTACGAAACTTTTCAGATCCTTTCGATATGATACTAGGGAAGGTTATTATGGAAGTCCATGCAAATAATTATATCAAAATTACATTCTATGAAACTTATCAAAATACTAGTTTCGGTCAAAAATCGTACTATGTTAAACACAATTTTATAATAGTTTCGGTCAAAAAATCAAATTAAATTGAGGATTGTTCTAAATGCTATGAAACTTTCAGATCTTTTCTATATGTTACTAGGGTAGGTAATGATGGAAATCCATTCAAAAAATTATCTCAATATTAGATTCTATGAATTTTTTTGAAATACTAGTTTCGATAAAAAATCGTAGTATATTATACATAATTTTATACTAGTTTCTGTCAAAAACTCAAATTAAATCGAGGATTGTTCGAAATGCTATGAAACTTTTTAGATCCTTTTTATATGTTACTAGGGAAAGTTATGATGGAAGTCCATGCAAAAAATTATCTAAAGATTAGATTCTATGAAAATATTTGAAATACTAGTTTCGGTCAAAAATCATAGTATATTATACACAATTTTATACTAATTTCGGTCAATAAATTCAAATTAAATCAAGGATTGTTCAAAATGCTACGAAACTTTTCAGATCCTTTCTATATGTTACTAAGGAATGTTATGATGGAAGTCCTTGCAAAAAAATTATCTCAAAATTAGATTGTATGAAACTTTTTGAATTACTAGTTTCGGTCAAAAATCGTAGTATATTATACACAATTTTATACTAGTTTCGGTCAAAAAATCAAATTAATTCGAGGATTGTTAAAATTGCTACGAAACTTTTCAAATCCTTTCTATATGTTACTAGGGAAGATTATGATGGAAGTCCATGCAAATAATTATCCCAAAATTACATTCTATGAAACTTTTCGAAATACTAGTTTCGGTCAAAAATCATAGTATATTATACACAATTTTATACTAGTTTCGGTCAAAAAATCAAATTAAATCGAGGATTGTTCTATATGGTATGAAACTTTTTAGATCTTTTCTATATGTTACTAGGGTAGGTTATGATGGAAGTCCATTCAAAAAATTATCTCAAGATTAGATTCTATGAAACTTTTTGAAATACTAGTTTCGGTCAAAAATCGTAGTATATTATACATAATTTTATACTAGTTTCTGTCAAAAACTCAAATTAAATCGAGGATGGTTTGAAATGGTATGAAACTTTTTAGATCCTTTCTATATGTTACTATGGAAAGTTATGATGGAAGTCCATGCAATAAATTATCTAAAAATTAGATTCTATGAAACTTTTTGATAAACTAGTTTCGGTCAAAAATCATAGTATATTATACACAATTTTATACTAGTTTTAGTTAAAAAATCAAATTAAATCAAGGATTTTTCAAAATGCTACGAAACTTTTCAGATCCTTTCTATATGTTACTAGGGACGGTTATGATGGAAGTCCATGCAAATAATTATCTCAAAATTACATTCTATGAAACTTTTCTAAATACTAGTTTCGGTCAAAAATCGTAGTATATTAAACACAATTTTATACTAGTTTCGGTCAAAAAATCAAATTAAATGGAGGATTGTTCTAAATGCTATGAAACTTTTAAGATCTTTTCTATTTGTTACTAGGGTAGGTTATGATGGAAGTCCATTCAAAAAATTATCTCAAGATTAGATTGTATGAAACTTTTTGAAATACTAGTTTCGGTAAAAAAATCGTAGTATATTATACATAATTTTATACTAGTTTCTGTCAAAAACTCAAATTAAATCGAGGATTATTCGAAATGCTATGAAACTTTTTAGATCCTTTATATATGTTACTAGGGAAAGTTATGATGGAAGTCCATGCAAAAAATTATCTAAAGATTAGATTCTATGAAACTTTTCGAAATACTAGTTTCGGTTAAAAATCATAGTATATTATACACTATTTTATACTAGTTTGGGTCAAAAAATCAAATTAAATCAAGGATTGTTCAAAATGCTACGAAACGTTTCAGACCCTTTCTATATGTTACTAGGGAATGTTATGATGGAAGTCCTTTCAAAAAAATTATTTCAAAATTAGATTGTATGAAACTTTTTGAATTACTAGTTTCGGTCAAATATCATTGTATATTATACACAATTTTATACTAGTTTCGGTCAAAAAAATCGAATTAAATCGAGGATTGTTTAAATTGCTACGAAACTTTTCAGATCCTTTCGATATGATACTAGGGAAGGTTATTATGGAAGTCCATGCAAATAATTATATCAAAATTACATTCTATGAAACTTATCAAAATACTAGTTTCGGTCAAAAATCGTACTATGTTAAACACAATTTTATAATAGTTTCGGTCAAAAAATCAAATTAAATTGAGGATTGTTCTAAATGCTATGAAACTTTCAGATCTTTTCTATATGTTACTAGGGTAGGTAATGATGGAAATCCATTCAAAAAATTATCTCAATATTAGATTCTATGAATTTTTTTGAAATACTAGTTTCGATAAAAAATCGTAGTATATTATACATAATTTTATACTAGTTTCTGTCAAAAACTCAAATTAAATCGAGGATTGTTCGAAATGCTATGAAACTTTTTAGATCCTTTTTATATGTTACTAGGGAAAGTTATGATGGAAGTCCATGCAAAAAATTATCTAAAGATTAGATTCTATGAAAATATTTGAAATACTAGTTTCGGTCAAAAATCATAGTATATTATACACAATTTTATACTAATTTCGGTCAATAAATTCAAATTAAATCAAGGATTGTTCAAAATGCTACGAAACTTTTCAGATCCTTTCTATATGTTACTAAGGAATGTTATGATGGAAGTCCATGCAAAAAAATTTTCTCAAAATTAGATTGTATGAAACTTTTTGAATTACTAGTTTCTGTCAAAAATCGTAGTATATTATACACAATTTTATACTAGTTTCGGTCAAAAAATCAAATTAATTCGAGGATTGTTAAAATTGCTACGAAACTTTTCAGATCCTTTCTATATGTTACTAGGGAAGGTTATGATGGAAGTCCATGCAAATAATTATCCCAAAATTACATTCTATGAAACTTTTCGAAATACTAGTTTCGGTCAAAAATCATAGTATATTATACACAATTTTATACTAGTTTCGGTCAAAAAATCAAATTAAATCGAGGATTGTTCTATATGCTATGAAACTTTTTAGATCTTTTCTATATGTTACTAGGGTAGGTTATGATGGAAGTCCATTCAAAAAATTATCTCAAGATTAGATTCTATGAAACTTTTTGAAATACTAGTTTCGGTCAAAAATCGTAGTATATTATACATAATTTTATACTAGTTTCTGTCAAAAACTCAAATTAAATCGAGGATGGTTTGAAATGGTATGAAACTTTTTAGATCCTTTCTATATGTTACTATGGAAAGTTATGATGGAAGTCCATGCAATAAATTATCTAAAAATTAGATTCTATGAAACTTTTTGATAAACTAGTTTCGGTCAAAAATCATAGTATATTATACACAATTTTATACTAGTTTTAGTTAAAAAATCAAATTAAATCAAGGATTTTTCAAAATGCTACGAAACTTTTCAGATCCTTTCTATATGTTACTAGGGACGGTTATGATGGAAGTCCATGCAAATAATTATCTAAAAATTACATTCTATGAAACTTTTCTAAATACTAGTTTCGGTCAAAAATCGTAGTATATTAAACACAATTTTATACTAGTTTCGGTCAAAAAATCAAATTAAATGGAGGATTGTTCTAAATGCTATGAAACTTTTCAGATCTTTTCTATTTGTTACTAGGGTAGGTTATGATGGAAGTCCATTCAAAAAATTATCTCATGATTAGATTCTATGAAACTTTTTGAAATACTAGTTTCGGTAAAAAAATCGTAGTATATTATACATAATTTTATACTAGTTTCTGTCAAAAACTCAAATTAAATCGAGGATTATTCGAAATGCTATGAAACTTTTTAGATCCTTTATATATGTTACTAGGGAAAGTTATGATGGAAGTCCATGCAAAAAATTATCTAAAGATTAGATTCTATGAAACTTTTCGAAATACTAGTTTCGGTTAAAAATCATAGTATATTATACACTATTTTATACTAGTTTGGGTCAAAAAATCAAATTAAATCAAGGAGTGTTCAAAATGCTACGAAACGTTTCAGACCCTTTCTATATGTTACTAGGGAATGTTATGATGGAAGTCCTTTCAAAAAAATTATTTCAAAATTAGATTGTATGAAACTTTTTGAATTACTAGTTTCGGTCAAATATCATTGTATATTATACACAATTTTATACTAGTTTCGGTCAAAAAAATCGAATTAAATCGAGGATTGTTTAAATTGCTACGAAACTTTTCAGATCCTTTCGATATGATACTAGGGAAGGTTATTATGGAAGTCCATGCAAATAATTATATCAAAATTACATTCTATGAAACTTATCAAAATACTAGTTTCGGTCAAAAATCGTACTAAGTTAAACACAATTTTATAATAGTTTCGGTCAAAAAATCAAATTAAATTGAGGATTGTTCTAAATGCTATGAAACTTTCAGATCTTTTCTATATGTTACTAGGGTAGGTAATGATGGAAATCCATTCAAAAAATTATCTCAATATTAGATTCTATGAAACTTTTTGAAATACTAGTTTCGATCAAAAATCGTAGTATATTATACATAATTTTATACTAGTTTCTGTCAAAAACTCAAATTAAATCGAGGATTGTTCGAAATGCTTTGAAACTTTTTAGATCCTTTTTATATGTTACTAGGGAAAGTTATGATGGAAGTCCATGCAAAAAATTATCTAAAGATTAGATTCTATGAAAATATTTGAAATACTAGTTTCGGTCAAAAATCATAGTATATTATACACAATTTTATACTAATTTCGGTCAATAAAATCAAATTAAATCAAGGATTGTTCAAAATGCTACGAAACGTTTCAGACCCTTTATATATGTTACTAGGGAATGTTATGATGGAAGTCCTTTCAAAAAAATTATCTCAAAATTAGATTGTATGAAACTTTTTGAATTACTAGTTTCGGTCAAATATCGTAGTATATTATACACAATTTTATACTAGTTTCGGTCAAAAAATCAAATTAATTCGAGGATTGTTAAAATTGCTACGAAACATTTCAGATCCTTTCTATATGTTACTAGGGAAAGTTATGATGGAAGTCCATGCAAATAATTATCCCAAAATTACATTCTATGAAACTTTTCGAAATACTAGTTTCGGTCAAAAATCATAGTATATTATACACAATTTTATACTAGTTTCGGTCAAAAAATCAAATTAAATCGAGGATTGTTCTATATGGTATGAAACTTTTTAGATCTTTTCTATATGTTACTAGGGTAGGTTATGATGGAAGTCCATTCAAAAAATTATCTCAAGATTAGATTCTATGAAACTTTTTGAAATACTAGTTTCGGTCAAAAATCGTAGTATATTATACATAATTTTATACTAGTTTCTGTCAAAAACTCAAATTAAATAGAGGATGGTTTGAAATGGTATGAAACTTTTTAGATCCTTTCTATATGTTACTATGGAAAGTTATGATGGAAGTCCATGCAATAAATTATCTAAAAATTAGATTCTATGAAACTTTTTGATAAACTAGTTTCGGTCAAAAATCATAGTATATTATACACAATTTTATACTAGTTTTAGTTAAAAAATCAAATTAAATCAAGGATTTTTCAAAATGCTACGAAACTTTTCAGATCCTTTCTATATGTTACTAGGGACGGTTATGATGGAAGTCCATGCAAATAATTATCTCAAAATTACATTCTATGAGATTTTTCTAAATACTAGTTTCGGTCAAAAATCGTAGTATATTAAACACAATTTTATACTAGTTTCGGTCAAAAAATCAAATTAAATGGAGGATTGTTCTAAATGCTATGAAACTTTTCAGATCTTTTCTATTTGTTACTAGGGTAGGTTATGATGGAAGTCCATTCAAAAAATTATCTCAAGATTAGATTCTATGAAACTTTTTGAAATACTAGTTTCGGTAAAAAAATCGTAGTATATTATACATAATTTTATACTAGTTTCTGTCAAAAACTCAAATTAAATCGAGGATTATTCGAAATGCTATGAAACTTTTTAGATCCTTTATATATGTTACTAGGGAAAGTTATGATGGAAGTCCATGCAAAAAATTATCTAAAGATTAGATTCTATGAAACTTTTCGAAATACTAGTTTTGGTTAAAAATCATAGTATATTATACACTATTTTATACTAGTTTGGGTCAAAAAATCAAATTAAATCAAGGATTGTTCAAAATGCTACGAAACATTTCAGACCCTTTCTATATGTTACTAGGGAATGTTATGATGGAAGTCCTTTCAAAAAAATTATTTCAAAATTAGATTGTATGAAACTTTTTGAATTACTAGTTTCGGTCAAATATCATTGTATATTATACACAATTTAATACTAGTTTCGGTCAAAAAATCAAATTAATTCGAGGATTGTTAAAATTGCTACGAAACATTTCAGATCCTTTCTATATGTTACTAGGGAAGTTTATGATGGAAGTCCATGCAAATAATTATCCCAAAATTACATTCTATGAAACTTTTCGAAATACTAGTTTCGGTCAAAAATCATAGTATATTATACACAATTTTATACTAGTTTCGGTCAAAAAATCAAATTAAATCGAGGATTGTTCTATATGGTATGAAACTTTTTAGATCTTTTCTATATGTTACTAGGGTAGGTTATGATGGAAGTCCATTCAAAAAATTATCTCAAGATTAGATTCTATGAAACTTTTTGAAATACTAGTTTCGGTCAAAAATCGTAGTATATTATACATAATTTTATACTAGTTTCTGTCAAAAACTCAAATTAATTCGAGGATGGTTTGAAATGGTATGAAACTTTTTAGATCCTTTCTATATGTTACTATGGAAAGTTATGATGGAAGTCCATGCAATAAATTATCTAAAAATTAGATTCTATGAAACTTTTTGATAAACTAGTTTCGGTCAAAAATCATAGTATATTATACACAATTTTATACTAGTTTAAGTTAAAAAATCAAATTAAATCAAGGATTTTTCAAAATGCTACGAAACTTTTCAGATCCTTTCTATATGTTACTAGGGACGGTTATGATGGAAGTCCATGCAAATAATTATCTCAAAATTACATTCTATGAGACTTTTCTAAATACTAGTTTCGGTCAAAAATCGTAGTATATTAAACACAATTTTATACTAGTTTCGGTCAAAAAATCAAATTAAATGGAGGATTGTTCTAAATGCTATGAAACTTTTCAGATCTTTTCTATTTGTTACTAGGGTAGGTTATGATGGAAGTCCATTCAAAAAATTATCTCATGATTAGATTCTATGAAACTTTTTGAAATACTAGTTTCGGTAAAAAAATCGTAGTATATTATACATAATTTTATACTAGTTTCTGTCAAAAACTCAAATTAAATCGAGGATTATTCGAAATGCTATGAAACTTTTTAGATCCTTTATATATGTTACTAGGGAAAGTTATGATGGAAGTCCATGCAAAAAATTATCTAAAGATTAGATTCTATGAAACTTTTCGAAATACTAGTTTCGGTTAAAAATCATAGTATATTATACACTATTTTATACTAGTTTGGGTCAAAAAATCAAATTAAATCAAGGAGTGTTCAAAATGCTACGAAACGTTTCAGACCCTTTCTATATGTTACTAGGGAATGTTATGATGGAAGTCCTTTCAAAAAAATTATTTCAAAATTAGATTGTATGAAACTTTTTGAATTACTAGTTTCGGTCAAATATCATTGTATATTATACACAATTTTATACTAGTTTCGGTCAAAAAAATCGAATTAAATCGAGGATTGTTTAAATTGCTACGAAACTTTTCAGATCCTTTCGATATGATACTAGGGAAGGTTATTATGGAAGTCCATGCAAATAATTATATCAAAATTACATTCTATGAAACTTATCAAAATACTAGTTTCGGTCAAAAATCGTACTAAGTTAAACACAATTTTATAATAGTTTCGGTCAAAAAATCAAATTAAATTGAGGATTGTTCTAAATGCTATGAAACTTTCAGATCTTTTCTATATGTTACTAGGGTAGGTAATGATGGAAATCCATTCAAAAAATTATCTCAATATTAGATTCTATGAAACTTTTTGAAATACTAGTTTCGATCAAAAATCGTAGTATATTATACATAATTTTATACTAGTTTCTGTCAAAAACTCAAATTAAATCGAGTATTGTTCGAAATGCTATGAAACTTTTTAGATCCTTTTTATATGTTACTAGGGAAAGTTATGATGGAAGTCCATGCAAAAAATTATCTAAAGATTAGATTCTATGAAAATATTTGAAATACTAGTTTCGGTCAAAAATCATAGTATATTATACACAATTTTATACTAATTTCGGTCAATAAAATCAAATTAAATCAAGGATTGTTCAAAATGCTACGAAACGTTTCAGACCCTTTCTATATGTTACTAGGGAATGTTATGATGGAAGTCCTTTCAAAAAAATTATCTCAAAATTAGATTGTATGAAACTTTTTGAATTACTAGTTTCGGTCAAATATCGTAGTATATTATACACAATTTTATACTAGTTTCGGTCAAAAAATCAAATTAATTCGAGGATTGTTAAAATTGCTACGAAACATTTCAGATCCTTTTCTATATGTTACTAGGGAAGGTTATGATGGAAGTCCATGCAAATAATTATCCCAAAATTACATTCTATGAAACTTTTCGAAATACTAGTTTCGGTCAAAAATCATAGTATATTATACACAATTTTATACTAGTTTCGGTCAAAAAATCAAATTAAATCGAGGATTGTTCTATATGGTATGAAACTTTTTAGATCTTTTCTATATGTTACTAGGGTAGGTTATGATGGAAGTCCATTCAAAAAATTATCTCAAGATTAGATTCTATGAAACTTTTTGAAATACTAGTTTCGGTCAAAAATCGTAGTATATTATACATAATTTTATACTAGTTTCTGTCAAAAACTCAAATTAAATAGAGGATGGTTTGAAATGGTATGAAACTTTTTAGATCCTTTCTATATGTTACTATGGAAAGTTATGATGGAAGTCCATGCAATAAATTATCTAAAAATTAGATTCTATGAAACTTTTTGATAAACTAGTTTCGGTCAAAAATCATAGTATATTATACACAATTTTATACTAGTTTTAGTTAAAAAATCAAATTAAATCAAGGATTTTTCAAAATGCTACGAAACTTTTCAGATCCTTTCTATATGTTACTAGGGACGGTTATGATGGAAGTCCATGCAAATAATTATCTCAAAATTACATTCTATGAGATTTTTCTAAATACTAGTTTCGGTCAAAAATCGTAGTATATTAAACACAATTTTATACTAGTTTCGGTCAAAAAATCAAATTAAATGGAGGATTGTTCTAAATGCTATGAAACTTTTCAGATCTTTTCTATTTGTTACTAGGGTAGGTTATGATGGAAGTCCATTCAAAAAATTATCTCAAGATTAGATTCTATGAAACTTTTTGAAATACTAGTTTCGGTAAAAAAATCGTAGTATATTATACATAATTTTATACTAGTTTCTGTCAAAAACTCAAATTAAATCGAGGATTATTCGAAATGCTATGAAACTTTTTAGATCCTTTATATATGTTACTAGGGAAAGTTATGATGGAAGTCCATGCAAAAAATTATCTAAAGATTAGATTCTATGAAACTTTTCGAAATACTAGTTTTGGTTAAAAATCATAGTATATTATACACTATTTTATACTAGTTTGGGTCAATAAATCAAATTAAATCAAGGATTGTTCAAAATGCTACGAAACATTTCAGACCCTTTCTATATGTTACTAGGGAATGTTATGATGGAAGTCCTTTCAAAAAAATTATTTCAAAATTAGATTGTATGAAACTTTTTGAATTACTAGTTTCGGTCAAATATCATTGTATATTATACACAATTTTATACTAGTTTCGGTCAAAAAATCAAATTAATTCGAGGATTGTTAAAATTGCTACGAAACATTTCAGATCCTTTCTATATGTTACTAGGGAAGGTTATGATGGAAGTCCATGCAAATAATTATCCCAAAATTACATTCTATGAAACTTTTCGAAATACTAGTTTCGGTCAAAAATCATAGTATATTATACACAATTTTATACTAGTTTCGGTCAAAAAATCAAATTAAATCGAGGATTGTTCTATATGGTATGAAACTTTTTAGATCTTTTCTATATGTTACTAGGGTAGGTTATGATGGAAGTCCATTCAAAAAATTATCTCAAGATTAGATTCTATGAAACTTTTTGAAATACTAGTTTCTGTCAAAAATCGTAGTATATTATACATAATTTTATACTAGTTTCTGTCAAAAACTCAAATTAATTCGAGGATGGTTTGAAATGGTATGAAACTTTTTAGATCCTTTCTATATGTTACTATGGAAAGTTATGATGGATGTCCATGCAATAAATTATCTAAAAATTAGATTCTATGAAACTTTTTGATAAACTAGTTTCGGTCAAAAATCATAGTATATTATACACAATTTTATACTAGTTTTAGTTAAAAAAAATCAAATTAAATCAAGGATTTTTCAAAATGCTACGAAACTTTTCAGATCCTTTCTATATGTTACTAGGGACGGTTATGATGGAAGTCCATGCAAATAATTATCTCAAAATTACATTCTATGAGACTTTTCTAAATACTAGTTTCGGTCAAAAATCGTAGTATATTAAACACAATTTTATACTAGTTTCGGTCAAAAAATCAAATTAAATGGAGGATTGTTCTAAATGCTATGAAACTTTTCAGATCTTTTCTATTTGTTACTAGGGTAGGTTATGATGGAAGTCCATTCAAAAAATTATCTCATGATTAGATTCTATGAAACTTTTTGAAATACTAGTTTCGGTAAAAAAATCGTAGTATATTATACATAATTTTATACTAGTTTCTGTCAAAAACTCAAATTAAATCGAGGATTATTCGAAATGCTATGAAACTTTTTAGATCCTTTATATATGTTACTAGGGAAAGTTATGATGGAAGTCCATGCAAAAAATTATCTAAAGATTAGATTCTATGAAACTTTTCGAAATACTAGTTTCGGTTAAAAATCATAGTATATTATACACTATTTTATACTAGTTTGGGTCAAAAAATCAAATTAAATCAAGGAGTGTTCAAAATGCTACGAAACGTTTCAGACCCTTTCTATATGTTACTAGGGAATGTTATGATGGAAGTCCTTTCAAAAAAATTATTTCAAAATTAGATTTAATGAAACTTTTTGAATTACTAGTTTCGGTCAAATATCATTGTATATTATACACAATTTTATACTAGTTTCGGTCAAAAAAATCGAATTAAATCGAGGATTGTTTAAATTGCTACGAAACTTTTCAGATCCTTTCGATATGATACTAGGGAAGGTTATTATGGAAGTCCATGCAAATAATTATATCAAAATTACATTCTATGAAACTTATCAAAATACTAGTTTCGGTCAAAAATCGTACTATGTTAAACACAATTTTATAATAGTTTCGGTCAAAAAATCAAATTAAATTGAGGATTGTTCTAAATGCTATGAAACTTTCAGATCTTTTCTATATGTTACTAGGGTAGGTAATGATGGAAATCCATTCAAAAAATTATCTCAATATTAGATTCTATGAATTTTTTTGAAATACTAGTTTCGATCAAAAATCGTAGTATATTATACATAATTTTATACAAGTTTCTGTCAAAAACTCATATTAAATCGAGGATTGTTCGAAATGCTATGAAACTTTTTAGATCCTTTTTATATGTTACTAGGGAAAGTTATGATGGAAGTCCATGCAAAAAATTATCTAAAGATTAGATTCTATGAAAATATTTGAAATACTAGTTTCGGTCAAAAATCATAGTATATTATACACAATTTTATACTAATTTCGGTCAATAAATTCAAATTAAATCAAGGATTGTTCAAAATGCTACGAAACTTTTCAGATCCTTTCTATATGTTACTAAGGAATGTTATGATGGAAGTCCATGCAAAAAAATTATCTCAAAATTAGATTGTATGAAACTTTTTGAATTACTAGTTTCGGTCAAAAATCGTAGTATATTATACACAATTTTATACTAGTTTCGGTCAAAAAATCAAATTAATTCGAGGATTGTTAAAATTGCTACGAAACTTTTCAGATCCTTTCTATATGTTACTAGGGAAGGTTATGATGGAAGTCCATGCAAATAATTATCCCAAAATTACATTCTATGAAACTTTTCGAAATACTAGTTTCGGTCAAAAATCATAGTATATTATACACAATTTTATACTAGTTTCGGTCAAAAAATCAAATTAAATCGAGGATTTTTCTATATGCTATGAAACTTTTTAGATCTTTTCTATATGTTACTAGGGTAGGTTATGATGGAAGTCCATTCAAAAAATTATCTCAAGATTAGATTCTATGAAACTTTTTGAAATACTAGTTTCGGTCAAAAATCGTAGTATATTATACATAATTTTATACTAGTTTCTGTCAAAAACTCAAATTAAATCGAGGATGGTTTGAAATGGTATGAAACTTTTTAGATCCTTTCTATATGTTACTATGGAAAGTTATGATGGAAGTCCATGCAATAAATTATCTAAAAATTAGATTCTATGAAACTTTTTGATAAACTAGTTTCGGTCAAAAATCATAGTATATTATACACAATTTTATACTAGTTTTAGTTAAAAAATCAAATTAAATCAAGGATTTTTCAAAATGCTACGAAACTTTTCAGATCCTTTCTATATGTTACTAGGGACGGTTATGATGGAAGTCCATGCAAATAATTATCTCAAAATTACATTCTATGAAACTTTTCTAAATACTAGTTTCGGTCAAAAATCGTAGTATATTAAACACAATTTTATACTAGTTTCGGTCAAAAAATCAAATTAAATGGAGGATTGTTCTAAATGCTATGAAACTTTTCAGATCTTTTCTATTTGTTACTAGGGTAGGTTATGATGGAAGTCCATTCAAAAAATTATCTCAAGATTAGATTCTATGAAACTTTTTGAAATACTAGTTTCGGTAAAAAAATCGTAGTATATTATACATAATTTTATACTAGTTTCTGTCAAAAACTCAAATTAAATCGAGGATTATTCGAAATGCTATGAAACTTTTTAGATCCTTTATATATGTTACTAGGGAAAGTTATGATGGAAGTCCATGCAAAAAATTATCTAAAGATTAGATTCTATGAAACTTTTCGAAATACTAGTTTCGGTTAAAAATCATAGTATATTATACACTATTTTATACTAGTTTGGGTCAAAAAATCAAATTAAATCAAGGAGTGTTCAAAATGCTACGAAACGTTTCAGACCCTTTCTATATGTTACTAGGGAATGTTATGATGGAAGTCCTTTCAAAAAAATTATTTCAAAATTAGATTGTATGAAACTTTTTGAATTACTAGTTTCGGTCAAATATCATTGTATATTATACACAATTTTATACTAGTTTCGGTCAAAAAAATCGAATTAAATCGAGGATTGTTTAAATTGCTACGAAACTTTTCAGATCCTTTCGATATGATACTAGGGAAGGTTATTATGGAAGTCCATGCAAATAATTATATCAAAATTACATTCTATGAAACTTATCAAAATACTAGTTTCGGTCAAAAATCGTACTATGTTAAACACAATTTTATAATAGTTTCGGTCAAAAAATCAAATTAAATTGAGGATTGTTCTAAATGCTATGAAACTTTCAGATCTTTTCTATATGTTACTAGGGTAGGTAATGATGGAAATCCATTCAAAAAATTATCTCAATATTAGATTCTATGAATTTTTTTGAAATACTAGTTTCGATCAAAAATCGTAGTATATTATACATAATTTTATACAAGTTTCTGTCAAAAACTCAAATTAAATCGAGGATTGTTCGAAATGCTATGAAACTTTTTAGATCCTTTTTATATGTTACTAGGGAAAGTTATGATGGAAGTCCATGCAAAAAATTATCTAAAGATTAGATTCTATGAAAATATTTGAAATACTAGTTTCGGTCAAAAATCATAGTATATTATACACAATTTTATACTAATTTCGGTCAATAAATTCAAATTAAATCAAGGATTGTTCAAAATGCTACGAAACTTTTAAGATCCTTTCTATATGTTACTAAGGAATGTTATGATGGAAGTCCATGCAAAAAAATCATCTCAAAATTAGATTGTATGAAACTTTTTGAATTACTAGTTTCGGTCAAAAATCGTAGTATATTATACACAATTTTATACTAGTTTCGGTCAAAAAATCAAATTAATTCGAGGATTGTTAAAATTGCTACGAAACTTTTCAGATCCTTTCTATATGTTACTAGGGAAGGTTATGATGGAAGTCCATGCAAATAATTATCCCAAAATTACATTCTATGAAACTTTTCGAAATACTAGTTTCGGTCAAAAATCATAGTATATTATACACAATTTTATACTAGTTTCGGTCAAAAAATCAAATTAAATCAGGGATTTTTCTATATGCTATGAAACTTTTTAGATCTTTTCTATATGTTACTAGGGTAGGTTATGATGGAAGTCCATTCAAAAAATTATCTCAAGATTAGATTCTATGAAACTTTTTGAAATACTAGTTTCGGTCAAAAATCGTAGTATAGTATACATAATTTTATACTAGTTTCTGTCAAAAACTCAAATTAAATCGAGGATGGTTTGAAATGGTATGAAACTTTTTAGATCCTTTCTATATGTTACTATGGAAAGTTATGATGGAAGTCCATGCAATAAATTATCTAAAAATTAGATTCTATGAAACTTTTTGATAAACTAGTTTCGGTCAAAAATCATAGTATATTATACACAATTTTATACTAGTTTTAGTTAAAAAATCAAATTAAATCAAGGATTTTTCAAAATGCTACGAAACTTTTCAGATCCTTTCTATATGTTACTAGGGACGGTTATGATGGAAGTCCATGCAAATAATTATCTCAAAATTACATTCTATGAAACTTTTCTAAATACTAGTTTCGGTCAAAAATCGTAGTATATTAAACACAATTTTATACTAGTTTCGGTCAAAAAATCAAATTAAATGGAGGATTGTTCTAAATGCTATGAAACTTTTCAGATCTTTTCTATTTGTTACTAGGGTAGGTTATGATGGAAGTCCATTCAAAAAATTATCTCAAGATTAGATTCTATGAAACTTTTTGAAATACTAGTTTCGGTAAAAAAATCGTAGTATATTATACATAATTTTATACTAGTTTCTGTCAAAAACTCAAATTAAATCGAGGATTATTCGAAATGCTATGAAACTTTTTAGATCCTTTATATATGTTACTAGGGAAAGTTATGATGGAAGTCCATGCAAAAAATTATCTAAAGATTAGATTCTATGAAACTTTTCGAAATACTAGTTTCGGTTAAAAATCATAGTATATTATACACTATTTTATACTAGTTTGGGTCAAAAAATCAAATTAAATCAAGGATTGTTCAAAATGCTACGAAACGTTTCAGACCCTTTCTATATGTTACTAGGGAATGTTATGATGGAAGTCCTTTCAAAAAAATTATTTCAAAATTAGATTGTATGAAACTTTTTGAATTACTAGTTTCGTTCAAATATCATTGTATATTATACACAATTTTATACTAGTTTCGGTCAAAAAAATCGAATTAAATCGAGGATTGTTTAAATTGCTACGAAACTTTTCAGATCCTTTCGATATGATACTAGGGAAGGTTATTATGGAAGTCCATGAAAATAATTATATCAAAATTACATTCTATGAAACTTATCAAAATACTAGTTTCGGTCAAAAATCGTACTATGTTAAACACAATTTTATAATAGTTTCGGTCAAAAAATCAAATTAAATTGAGGATTGTTCTAAATGCTATGAAACTTTCAGATCTTTTCTATATGTTACTAGGGTAGGTAATGATGGAAATCCATTCAAAAAATTATCTCAATATTAGATTCTATGAATTTTTTTGAAATACTAGTTTCGATCAAAAATCGTAGTATATTATACATAATTTTATACAAGTTTCTGTCAAAAACTCAAATTAAATCGAGGATTGTTCGAAATGCTATGAAACTTTTTAGATCCTTTTTATATGTTACTAGGGAAAGTTATGATGGAAGTCCATGCAAAAAATTATCTAAAGATTAGATTCTATGAAAATATTTGAAATACTAGTTTCGGTCAAAAATCATAGTATATTATACACAATTTTATACTAATTTCGGTCAATAAATTCAAATTAAATCAAGGATTGTTCAAAATGCTACGAAACTTTTCAGATCCTTTCTATATGTTACTAAGGAATGTTATGATGGAAGTCCATGCAAAAAAATTATCTCAAAATTAGATTGTATGAAACTTTTTGAATTACTAGTTTCGGTCAAAAATCGTAGTATATTATACACAATTTTATACTAGTTTCGGTCAAAAAATCAAATTAATTCGAGGATTGTTAAAATTGCTACGAAACTTTTCAGATCCTTTCTATATGTTACTAGGGAAGGTTATGATGGAAGTCCATGCAAATAATTATCCCAAAATTACATTCTATGAAACTTTTCGAAATACTAGTTTCGGTCAAAAATCATAGTATATTATACACAATTTTATACTAGTTTCGGTCAAAAAATCAAATTAAATCGAGGATTTTTCTATATGCTATGAAACTTTTTAGATCTTTTCTATATGTTACTAGGGTAGGTTATGATGGAAGTCCATTCAAAAAATTATCTCAAGATTAGATTCTATGAAACTTTTTGAAATACTAGTTTCGGTCAAAAATCGTAGTATATTATACATAATTTTATACTAGTTTCTGTCAAAAACTCAAATTAAATCGAGGATGGTTTGAAATGGTATGAAACTTTTTAGATCCTTTCTATATGTTACTATGGAAAGTTATGATGGAATTCCATGCAATAAATTATCTAAAAATTAGATTCTATGAAACTTTTTGATAAACTAGTTTCGGTCAAAAATCATAGTATATTATACACAATTTTATACTAGTTTTAGTTAAAAAATCAAATTAAATCAAGGATTTTTCAAAATGCTACGAAACTTTTCAGATCCTTTCTATATGTTACTAGGGACGGTTATGATGGAAGTCCATGCAAATAATTATCTCAAAATTACATTCTATGAGACTTTTCTAAATACTAGTTTCGGTCAAAAATCGTAGTATATTAAACACAATTTTATACAAGTTTCGGTCAAAAAATCAAATTAAATGGAGGATTGTTCTAAATGCTATGAAACTTTTCAGATCTTTTCTATTTGTTACTAGGGTAGGTTATGATGGAAGTCCATTCAAAAAATTATCTCAAGATTAGATTGTATGAAACTTTTTGAAATACTAGTTTCGGTAAAAAAATCGTAGTATATTATACATAATATTATACTAGTTTCTGTCAAAAACTCAAATTAAATCGAGGATTATTCGAAATGCTATGAACCTTTCTAGATCCTTTATATATGTTACTAGGGAAAGTTATGATGGAAGTCCATGCAAAAAATTATCTAAAGATTAGATTCTATGAAACTTTTCGAAATACTAGTTTCGGTTAAAAATCATAGTATATTATACACTATTTTATACTAGTTTGGGTCAAAAAATCAAATTAAATCAAGGAGTGTTCAAAATGCTACGAAACGTTCAGACCCTTTCTATATGTTACTAGGGAATGTTATGATGGAAGTCCTTTCAAAAAAATTATTTCAAAATTAGATTTAATGAAACTTTTTGAATTACTAGTTTCAGTCAAATATCATTGTATATTATACACAATTTTATACTAGTTTCGGCCAAAAAAATCGAATTAAATCGAGGATTGTTTAAATTGCTACGAAACTTTTCAGATATTTTCGATATGATACTAGGGAAGGTTATTATGGAAGACCATGCAAATAATTATATCAAAATTACATTCTATGAAACTTATCGAAATACTAGTTTCGGTCAAAAATCGTACTATGTTAAACACAATTTTATACTAGTTTCGGTCAAAAAATCAAATTAAATCGAGGATTGTTCTAAATGCTATGAAACTTTCAGATCTTTTCTATATGTTACTAGGGTAGGTAATGATGGAAATCCATTCAAAAAATTATCTCAATATTAGATTCTATGAAACTTTTTGAAATACTAGTTTCGATCAAAAATCGTAGTATATTATACATAATTTTATACTAGTTTCTGTCAAAAACTCAAATTAAATCGAGGATTATTCGAAATGGTATGAAACTTTTTAGATCCTTTCTATATGTTACTAGGGAATGTTATGATGGAAGTCCATGCAAAAAAATTATCTCAAAATTAGATTGTATGAAACTTTTTGAATTACTAGTTTCGGTCAAAAATCGTAGTATATTATACACAATTTTATACTAGTTTCGGTCAAAAAATCAAATTAAATCGAGGATTGTTCAAAATGCTACGAAACGTTTCAGATCCTTTCTATATGTTACTAGGGAATGTTATGATGGAATTCCATGCAATAAAATTATCTCAAAATTAGATTGTATGAAACATTTTGAATTACTAGTTTCGGTCAAAAATCATAGTATATTATACACAATTTTATACTAGTTTCGGTCAAAAAATCAAATTAATTCGAGGATTGTTAAAATTACTACGAAACTTTTCAGATCCTTTCTATATGTTACTAGGGAAGGTTATGATGGAAGTCCATACAAATAATTATCTCAAAATTACATTCTAAGAAACTTTTCGAAATACTAGTTTCAGTCAAAAATCGTAGTGTATTAAACACAATTTTATACTAGTTTCGGTCAAAAATCAAATTAAATCGAGGATTGTTCTAAATGATATGAAACTTTCTAGATCTTTTCTATTTGTTACTAGGGTAGATTATGATGGAAGTCCATGCAAAAAATAATCTAAAGATTAGATTCTATGAAACTTTTCGAAATACTAGTTTCGGTCAAAAACATAGTATATTATACATAATTTTATACTAGTTTCGGTCAAAAAATCAAATTAAATCAAGTATTGTTCAAAAAGCTACGAAACGTTTTAGATCCTTTCTATATGTTACTAGGGAATGTTATGATGGAAGTCCATGCAAAAAAAATATCCCAAAATTAGATTGTATGAAACTTTTGGAATTACTAGTTTCGGTCAAAAATCGTAGTATATTATACACAATTTTATACTAGTTTCGGTCAAAAAATCAAATTAAATCGAGGATTGTTCAAATTGCTACGAAACTTTTCAGATCCTTTCTATATGATACTAGGGAAGGTTATTATGGAATTCCATGCAAATAATTATCTCAAAATTACATTCTATGAAACTTTTCGAAATACTAGTTTCGGTCAAAAATCATAGTATATTATACACAATTTTATACTAGTTTCGGTCAAAAAATCAAATTAAATCGAGGATTGTTCTAAATGCTATGAAACGTTTTAGATCTTTTCTATATGTTACTAGGGTAGGTTATGATGGAAGTACATTCAAATAATTATCTCAAGATTAGATTCTATGAAACTTTTTGAAATAATAGTTTCGGTCAAAAATCGTAGTATATTAGACATAATTTTATACTAGTTTCTGTCAAAAACTCAAATTAAATCGAGGATTGTTCGAAATGCTATGAAACTTTTTAGATCCTTTTTATATGTTACTAGGGAAAGTTATGATGGAAGTCCATGCAAAAAATTATGTAAAGATTAGATTCTATGAAACTTTTTGAAATACTAGTTTCGGTCAAAAATCATAGTATATTATACACAATTTTATACTAGTTTAAGTTAAAAAATCAAATTAAATCAAGGATTGTTCAAAATGCTACGAAACTTTTCAGATCCTTTCTATATGTTACTAGGGAATGCTATGATGGAAGTCCATGTAAAAAAATTATCTCAAAATTAGATTTTATGAAACTTTTTGAATTACTAGTTTCGGTAAAAAAAATCGTAGTATATTATACACAATTTTATACTAGTTTAGGTCAAAAAATCAAATTAAATTGAGGATTGTTCAAATTGCTACGAAACGTTTCAGATCCTTTCTATATGATACTAGGGACGGTTATGATGGAAGTCCATGCAAATAATTATCTCAAAATTACATTTTATGAAACTTTTCTAAATACTAGTTTCAGTCAAAAATCGTAGTATATTAAACACAATTTTATACTAGTTTCGGTCAAAAAATCAAATTAAATCGAGGATTGTTCTAAATTGTATGAAACTTTTCAGATCTTTTCTATTTGTTACTAGGGTAGGTTATGATGGAAGTTCTTCAAAAAATTATCTCAAGATTAGATTCTATCAAACTTTTTGAAATACTAGTTTCGGTCAAAAATCGTAGTATATTATACATAATTTTATACTAGTTTCTGTCAAAAACTCAAATTAAATCGAGGATTGTTCGAAATGCTATGAAAATTTTTAGATCCTTTTTATATGTTACTTGGGAAAGTTATGATGGAAGTCCATGCAAAAAATTATCTAAAGATTAGATTCTAAGAAACTTTTTGAAATACGTGTTTCGGTCAAAAATCATAGTATATTATACACAATTTTATACTAGTTTCGGTCAAAAAATTAAATTAAATCAAGGATTGTTCAAAATGCTACGAAACTTTTCAGATCCTTTCTATATGTTACTAAGGAATGTTATGATGGAAGTCCATGCAAAATAATTATCTCAAAATTAGATTGTATGAAACTTTTTGAAATACTAGTTTCGGTAAAAAATCGTAGTATATTATACACAATATTATACTAGTTTCGGTCAAAAAATCAAATTAAATCGAGGATTGTTCAAATTGCTACGAAACTTTTCAGATCCTTTCTATATGATACTAGGGAAGGTTATTATGGAAGTCCATGCAAATAATTATCTCAAAATTACATTCTATGAAACTTTTCTAAATACTAGTTTCGGTCAAAAATCGTAGTATATTAAACACAATTTTATACTAGTTTCAATCAAAAAATAAATTAAATGGAGGATTGTTCTAAATGCTATGAAACTTTTTAGATCTTTTCTATTTGTTACTAGGGTAGGTTATGATGGAAGTCCATTCAAAAAATTATCTCAAGATTAGATTCTATGAAACTTTTTGAAATACTGTTTCGGTCAAAAATCGTAGTATATTATACATAATTTACACTAGTTTCTGTCAAAAATTCAAATTAAATCGAGGATTGTTCGAAATGCTATGAAACTTTTTAGATCCTTTCTATATGTTACTAGGGAAAGTTATGATGGAAGTCCATGTAAAAAATTATCTAAAGATTAGATTCTATGAAACTTTTTGAAATACTAGTTTCGGTTAAAAATCATAGTATATTATACACTATTTTATACTAGTTTCGGTCAAAAAATCAAATTAAATCAAGGATTGTTCAAAATGCTACGAAACGTTTCAGTCCCTTTCTATATGTTACTAGGGAATGTTATGATGGAAGTCCATTCAAAAAAATTATTTCAAAATTAGATTGTATGAAACTTTTTGAATTACTAGTTTTGGTCAAAAATCATTGTATATTATACACAATTTTATACTAGTTTCGGTCAAAAAAATCGAATTAAATCGAGGATTGTTCAAATTGCTACGAAACTTTTCAGATCCTTTCGATATGATACTAGGGAAGGTTATTATGGAAGTCCATGCAAATAATTATCTCAAAATTACATTCTATGAAACATATCGAAATACTAGTCTCGGTCAAAAATCGTACTATGTTAAACACAATTTTATACTAGTTTCGGTCAAAAAATCAAATTAAATCGAGGATTGTTCTAAATGCTATGAAAACTTCAGATCCTCTCTATATGTTACTAGGGAATGTTATGATGGAAGTCCAGGCAAAAAAATTATCTCAAAATTAGATTGTATGAAACTTTTTGAATTACTAGTTTCGGTCAAAAATCGTAGTATATTATACACAATTTTAAACTAGTTTCGGTCAAAAAATCAAATTAATTCGAGGATTGTTCAAATTACTACGAAACTTTTCAGATCCTTTCGATATGTTACTAGGGAAGGTTATGATGGAAGTTCATGCAAATAATTATCTCAAAATTACATTCTAGTTTCGGTCAAAAAATCAAATTAAATCAAGGATTGTTCAAAATGCTACGAAACGTTTCAGACCCTTTCTATATGTTACTAGGGAATGTTATGATTGAAGTCCATGTAAAAAATTATCTAAAGATTAGATTCTAAGAAACTTTTTGAAATACTAGTCTCGGTCAAAAATCATAGTATATTATACACAATTTTATACTAGTTTCGGTCAAAAAATCGAATTAAATCGAGGATTGTTCAAATTGCTACGAAACTTTTCAGATCCTTTCGATTTGATACTAGGGAAGGTTATTATGGAAGTCCATGCAAATAATTATCTCAAAATTACATTCTATGAAACTTTTCGAAATACTAGTTTCAGCAAAAAATCGTAGTATATTAAACACAATTTTATACTAGTTTCGGTCAAAAAATCAAATTAAATCGAGGATTGTTCTAAATGCTATGAAACTTTTCAGATCTTTTCTATATGTTACTAGGGTAGGTTATGATGGAAATCCTTTCAAAAAATTATCTCAAGATTAGATTCTAGGAAATTTTTGAAATACTAGTTTCGGTCAAAAAACATAGTATATTATAAATAATTTTACACCAGTTTCTGTCAAAAACTCAAATTAAAGAGAGGATTGTTCGAAATGGTATGAAACTTTTTAGATCCTTTCTATATGATACTAGGGAAAGTTATGATGGAAGTCCATGCAATAAATTATCTAAAAAATTAGATTCTATGAAACTTTTCGAAATACTAGTTTCGGTCAAAAATCATAGTAAATTATACACAATTTTATACTAGTTTCGGTCAAAAAATCAAATTAAATCAAGGATTGTTCAAAATGCTACGAAACTTTTCAGATCCTTTCTATATGTTACTAGGGAATGTTATGATGGAAGTTAATGCAAAAAAATTGCTCAAAATTAGATTGTAAGAAACTTTTCGAAATACTAGTTTCGGTCAAAAATCGTAGTATGAAACACAATTTTATACTAGTTTCGGTCAAAAAATTGAATTAAATGGAGGATTGTTCTAAATGCTATGAAACTTTTCAGATCTTTTCTATTTGTTACTAGGGTAGTTTATGATGGAAGTCCATTCAAAAAATTATCTCAAGATTATATTCTATGAAACTTTTTGAAATACTAGTTTCGGTCAAAAATCGTAGTATATTATACATAATTTTATACTAGTTTCTGTCAAAAACTCAAATTAAATCGAGGATTGTTCGAAATGCTATGAAACTTTTTAGATTCTTTCTATATGTTACTAGGGAAAGTTATGATGGAAGTCCATGAAAAAAATTATCTAAAGATTAGATTCTATGAAACTTTTTGAAATACTAGTTTCGGTCAAAAAATATAGTTTATTATACACAATTTTATACTAGTTTCGGGCAAAAAATCAAATTAAATCAAGGATTGTTCAAAATGCTACGAAACGTTTCAGATCCTTTCTATATGTTACTAAGGAATGTTATGATGGAAGTCCATGCAAAAAAATTATCTCAAAATTAGATTGTATGAACCTTTTCGAATTACTAGTTTCGGTCAAAAATCGTAGTATATTAAACACAATTGTATACTAGTTTCTGTAAAAAAATCAAATTAAATCGAGGATTGTTCTAAATGCTATGAAACTTTAATATCTTTTCTATATGTTACTAGGGGAGGTAACGATGGAAATTCATTCAAAAAATTATCTCAATATTAGATTCTATGAAACGTTTTGAAATACTAGTTTCGGTCAAAAATCGTAGTATATTATACATAATTTTATACTAGTTTCTATCAAAAACTCAAATTAAATCGAGGATTGTTCAAAATGCTACGAAACTTTTCAGATCCTTTCTATATGTTACTAGGAAATGTTATGATGGAAGTCCATGCAAAATAATTATCTCAAAATTAGATTGTATGAAACTTTTTGAATTACTAGTTTCGGTAAAAAATCGTAGTATATTATACACAATTTTATACTAGTTTCGGTCAAAAAATCAAATTAATTCGAGGATTGTTCAAATTACTACGAAACTTTTCAGATCCTCTCTATATGTTACTAGGGAAGGTTATGATGGAAGTCCATGCAAATAATTATCTCAAAATTACATTCTATGAAACTTTTCGAAATACTAGTTTCAGTAAAAAATTGTAGTATTTTAAAGACAATTTTTGCTAGTTTCGGTCAAAAATCAAATTAAATCGAGGATTGTTCTAAATGCTATGAAACTTTCCAGATCTTTTCTATTTGTTACTAGGGTAGGTTATGATGGAAGTCCATTCAAAAAATTATCTCAAGATTAGATTCTATGAAACTTTTTGAAATAGCAGTTTCGGTCAAAAATCGTAGTATATTATACATAATTTTATACTAGTTTCTGTCAAAAACTCAAATAAAATCGAGGATTGTTCTAAATGCTATGAAACTTTTTAGATCCTTTCTATATGTTACTAGGGAAAGTTATGATGGAAATACATGCAAAAAATTAGCTAAAGATTAGATTCTATGAAACATTTTGAAATACTAGTTTCGGTCAAAAATCATAGTATATTATACACAATTTTATACTAGTTTCGGTCAAAAAATCAAATTAAATCAAGGATTTTTCAAAATGCTACGAAACTTTTCAGATCCTTTCTATATGTTACTAGGGAATGTTATGATGGAAGTCCATGCAAAAAAATTATCTCAAAATTAGATTGTATGAAACTTTTTGAATTACTAGTTTCGGTAAAAAATCGTACTATATTAAACACAATTTTATACTAGTTTCGGTCAAAAAATCAAATTAAATCGAGGATTGTTCTAAATGTATGAGTCTTTTCAGATCTTTTCTATATATTACTAGGGTAGGTTATGATGGAAATCCATTCAAAAAATTATCTCAAGATTAGATTCTATGAAACGTTTTGAAATACTAGTTTCGATCAAAAACGTAGTATATTATAAATAATTTTACACCAGTTTCTGTCAAAAACTCAAATTAAATCGAGGATTGTTCGAAATGGTATGAAACTTTTTAGATCCTTTCTATATGTTACTAGGGAAAGTTATGATGGAAGTCCATGAAAAAAATTATCTAAAAATTAGATTCTATGAAACTTTTTGAAATACTAGTTTCGGTCAAAAATCATAGTTTATTATAGACAATTTTAAACTAGTTTCGGTCAAAAAATCAAATTAAATCAAGGATTGTTCAAAATGCTACGAAACGTTTCAGATCCTTTCTATATGTTACTAAGGAATGTTATGATGGAAGTCCATGCAAAAAAATTATCTCAAAATTAGATTGTATGAAACTTTTTGAATTACTAGTTTCGGTCAAAAATCGAAGTATATTATACAAAATTTTATACTAGTTTCGATCAAAAAATCAAATTAAATCGAGGATTGTTTAAATTGTTACAAAACTTTTCAGATCCTTTCTATATGATACTAGGGAAGGTTATTATGGAAGTCCATGCAAATAATTATCTCAAAATTACATTCTATGAAACCTTTCGAAATACTAGTTTCGGTCAAAAATCGTAGTATATTAAACACAATTTTATACTAGTTTCGGTCAAAAAATCAAATTAAATCGAGGATTGTTCTAAATGCTATGAAACTTTCAGATCTTTTCTATATGTTACTAGGGGAGGTAACGATTGAAATTCATTCAAAAAATTAACTAAATATTAGATTCTATGAAACGTTTTGAAATACTAGTTTCGGTCAAAAATCGTAGTATATTATACATAATTTTATACTAGTTTCTATCAAAAACTCAAATTAAATCGAGGATTGTTCGAAATGCTATAAAACTTTTTAGATCCTTTCTATATGTTACTAGGGAAAGTTATGATGGAATTCCATGCAAAAAATTATCTAAAAATTAGATTCTATGAAACTTTTACAAATACTAGTTTCGGTAAAAAAAATCATAGTATATTATACACAATTTTATACTAGTTTCGATCAAAAAATCAAATTAAATCAAGGATTGTTCAAAATGCTACAACACTTTTCAGATCCTTTCTATATGTTACTAGGGAATGTTATGATGGAAGTCCATGCAAAAAAATTATCTCAACATTAGATTGTATGAAACTTTTTGAATTACTAGTTTCGGTCAAAAATCGTAGTATATTATACACAATTTTATACTAGTTTCGGTCAAAAAATCAAATTCATTCGAGAATTGTTCAAATTACTACGAAACTTTTCAGATCCTTTCTATATGTTACTAGGGAAGGTTATGATAGAATTCCATTCAAATAATTATCTCAAAATTACATTCTATGAAACTTTTCGAAATACTAGTTTCAGTCAAAAATCGTAGTATATTAAACACAATTTTTTTCTAGTTTCGGTCAAAAATCAAATTAAATCGAGGATTGTTCTAAATGCTATGAAACTTTCCAGATCTTTTCTATTTGTTACTAGGGTAGATTATGATGGAAGATTAGATTCTATGAACCTTTTTGAAATACTAGTTTCGGTCAAAAATCGTAGTATATTATACATTATTTTATACTAGTTTCTGTCAAAAACTTTAATTGAATCGAGGATTGTTCGAAATGCTATGAAACTTTTTAGATCCTTTCTATATGTTACTAGGGAAAGTTATGGTGGAAGTCCATCCAAAAAATAATCTAAAGTTTAGATTCTATGAAACTTTTCGAAATACTAGTATCGGTCAAAAACGTAGTATATTATACACAATTTTATACAAGTTTCGGTCTAAAAATCAAATTAAATCAAGTATTGTTCAAAATGCTACGAAACGTTTCAGATCCTTTCTATATGTTACTAGGGAATGTTATGATGGAAGTACATGCCAAAAAATTATCTCAAAATTAGATTGTATGAAACTTTTTGAATTACTAGTTTCGGTCAAAAATCGTGGTATATTATACACAATTTTATACTAGTTTCGGTCAAAAAATCAAATTAAATCGAGGATTGTTCAAAATGCTACGAAACTTTTCAGATCCTTTCTATATGTAACTAGGGAATGTTATGATGGAAGTCCTTGCAAAAAAATTATCTCAAAATTAGATTGTATGAAACTTTTCGAAATACTAGTTTCGGTCAAAAATCATAGTAAATTATACACAATTTTATACTAGTTTCGGTCAAAAAATCAAATTAAATCAAGGATTGTTCAAAATGCTACGAAACTTTTCAGATCCTTTCTATATGTTACTAGGGAATGTTATGATGGAAGTTAATGCAAAAAAATTGCTCAAAATTAGATTGTAAGAAACTTTTCGAAATACTAGTTTCGGTCAAAAATCGTAGTATGAAACACAATTTTATACTAGTTTCGGTCAAAAAATCGAATTAAATGGAGGATTGTTCTAAATGCTATGAAACTTTTCAGATCTTTTCTATTTGTTACTAGGGTAGTTTATGATGGAAGTCCATTCAAAAAAATATCTCAAGATTAGATTCTATGAAACTTTTTGAAATACTAGTTTCGGTCAAAAATCGTAGTATATTATACATAATTTTATACTAGTTTCTGTCAAAAACTCAAATTAAATCGAGGATTGTTCAAAATGCTATGAAACTTTTTAGATTCTTTCTATATATTACTAGGGAAAGTTATGATGGAAGTCCATGAAAAAAATTATCTAAAGATTAGATTCTATGAAACTTTTTGAAATACTAGTTTCGGTCAAAAATCATAGTTTATTATACACAATTTTATACTAGTTTCGGGCAAAAAATCAAATTAATTCGAGGATTGTTCAAAATGCTACGAAACGTTTCAGATCCTTTCTATATGTTACTTGGGAAGGTTATGATGGAAGTCCATGCAAAAAAATTATCTCAAAATTAGATTGTATGAAACTTTTCGAATTACTAGTTTAGGTCAAAAATCGTAGTATATTAAACACAATTGTATACTAGTTTCTGTAAAAAAATCAAATTAAATCGAGGATTGTTCTAAATGCTATGAAACTTTCATATCTTTTCTATATGTTACTAGGGTAGGTTATGATGGAAGTCCATTCAAAAAATTATCTCAAGATTAGATTCTATGAAACTTTTTGAAATAGCAGTTTCGGTCAAAAATCGTAGTATATTATACATAATTTTATACTAGTTTCTGTCAAAAACTCAAATAAAATCGAGGATTGTTCTAAATGCTATGAAACTTTTTAGATCCTTTCTATATGTTACTAGGGAAAGTTATGATGGAAATACATGCAAAAAATTAGCTAAAGATTAGATTCTATGAAACATTTTGAAATACTAGTTTCGGTCAAAAATCATAGTATATTATACACAATTTTATACTAGTTTCGGTCAAAAAATCAAATTAAATCAAGGATTTTTCAAAATGCTACGAAACTTTTCAGATCCTTTCTATATGTTACTAGGGAATGTTATGATGGAAGTCCATGCAAAAAAATTATCTCAAAATTAGATTATATGAAACTTTTTGAATTACTAGTTTCGGTAAAAAATCGTACTATATTAAACACAATTTTATACTAGTTTCGGTCAAAAAATCAAATTAAATCGAGGATTGTTCTAAATGTATGAGTCTTTTCAGATCTTTTCTATATATTACTAGGGTAGGTTATGATGGAAATCCATTCAAAAAATTATCTCAAGATTAGATTCTATGAAACGTTTTGAAATACTAGTTTCGATCAAAAACGTAGTATATTATAAATAATTTTACACCAGTTTCTGTCAAAAACTCAAATTAAATCGAGGATTGTTCGAAATGGTATGAAACTTTTTAGATCCTTTCTATATGTTACTAGGGAAAGTTATGATGGAAGTCCATGAAAAAAATTATCTAAAAATTAGATTCTATGAAACTTTTTGAAATACTAGTTTCGGTCAAAAATCATAGTTTATTATAGACAATTTTAAACTAGTTTCGGTCAAAAAATCAAATTAAATCAAGGATTGTTCAAAATGCTACGAAACGTTTCAGATCCTTTCTATATGTTACTAAGGAATGTTATAATGGAAGTCCATGCAAAAAAATTATCTCAAAATTAGATTGTATGAAACTTTTTGAATTACTAGTTTCGGTCAAAAATCGAAGTATATTATACAAAATTTTATACTAGTTTCGATCAAAAAATCAAATTAAATCTAGGATTGTTTAAATTGTTACAAAACTTTTCAGATCCTTTCTATATGATACTAGGGAAGGTTATTATGGAAGTCCATGCAAATAATTATCTCAAAATTACATTCTATGAAACCTTTCGAAATACTAGTTTCGGTCAAAAATCGTAGTATATTAAACACAATTTTATACTAGTTTCGGTCAAAAAATCAAATTAAATCGAGGATTGTTCTAAATGCTATGAAACTTTCAGATCTTTTCTATATGTTACTAGGGGAGGTAACGATGGAAATTCATTCAAAAAATTATCTAAATATTAGATTCTATGAAACGTTTTGAAATACTAGTTTCGGTCAAAAATCGTAGTATATTATACATAATTTTATACTAGTTTCTATCAAAAACTCAAATTAAATCGAGGATTGTTCGAAATGCTATAAAACTTTTTAGATCCTTTCTATATGTTACTAGGGAAAGTTATGATGGAATTCCATGCAAAAAATTATCTAAAAATTAGATTCTATGAAACTTTTACAAATACTAGTTTCGGTAAAAAAAATCATAGTATATTATACACAATTTTATACTAGTTTCGATCAAAAAATCAAATTAAATCAAGGATTGTTCAAAATGCTACAACACTTTTCAGATCCTTTCTATATGTTACTAGGGAATGTTATGATGGAAGTCCATGCAAAAAAATTATCTCAACATTAGATTGTATGAAACTTTTTGAATTACTAGTTTCGGTCAAAAATCGTAGTATATTATACACAATTTTATACTAGTTTCGGTCAAAAAATCAAATTCATTCGAGAATTGTTCAAATTACTACGAAACTTTTCAGATCCTTTCTATATGTTACTAGGGAAGGTTATGATGGAAGTCCATTCAAATAATTATCTCAAAATTACATTCTATGAAACTTTTCGAAATACTAGTTTCAGTCAAAAATCGTAGTATATTAAACACAATTTTTTTCTAGTTTCGGTCAAAAATCAAATTAAATCGAGGATTGTTCTAAATGCTATGAAACTTTCCAGATCTTTTCTATTTGTTACTAGGGTAGATTATGATGGAAGATTAGATTCTATGAACCTTTTTGAAATACTAGTTTCGGTCAAAAATCGTAGTATATTATACATTATTTTATACTAGTTTCTGTCAAAAACTTTAATTGAATCGAGGATTGTTCGAAATGCTATGAAACTTTTTAGATCCTTTCTATATGTTACTAGGGAAAGTTATGGTGGAAGTCCATCCAAAAAATAATCTAAAGTTTAGATTCTATGAAACTTTTCGAAATACTAGTATCGGTCAAAAACGTAGTATATTATACACAATTTTATACAAGTTTCGGTCTAAAAATCAAATTAAATCAAGTATTGTTCAAAATGCTACGAAACGTTTCAGATCCTTTCTATATGTTACTAGGGAATGTTATGATGGAAGTACATGCCAAAAAATTATCTCAAAATTAGATTGTATGAAACTTTTTGAATTACTAGTTTCGGTCAAAAATCGTAGTATATTATACACAATTTTATACTAGTTTCGGTCAAAAAATCAAATTAAATCGAGGATTGTTCAAAATGCTACAAAACTTTTCAGATCCTTTCTATATGTTACTAGGGAATGTTATGATGGAAGTCCTTGCAAAAAAATTATCTCAAAATTAGATTGTATGAAACTTTTTGAATTACTAGTATCGGTCAAAAATCGTAGTATATTATACACAATTTTATACTAGTTTTGGTCAAAAAATCAAATTAAATCGAGGATTGTTCAAATTGCTACGAAACTTTTCAGATCCTTTCTATATGTTACTAGGGAATGTTATGATGGAAGTCCATGCAAAAAATTTATCTCAAAATTAGATTGTAAGAAACTTTTTGAATTACTAGTTTCGGTCAAAAATCGTAGTATATTATACACAATTTTATACTAGTTTCGGTCAAAAAATCAAATTAAATCGAGGATTGTTCAAAATGCTACGAAACTTTTCAGATCCTTTCTATATGTTACTAGGGAATGTTATGATGGAAGTCCTTGCAAAAAAATTATCTCAAAATTAGATTGTATGAAACTTTTTGAATTACTAGTTTCGGTCAAAAATCGTAGTATATTATACACAATTTTATACTAGTTTCAGTCAAAAAATCAAATTAAATCGAGGATTGTTCAAATTGCTACGAAACTTTTCAGATCCTTTCTATATGTTACTAGGGAATGTTATGATGGAAGTCCATGCAAAAAATTTATCTCAAAATTAGATTGTATGAAACTTTTTGAATTACTAGTTTCGGTCAAAAATCGTAGTATATTATACACAATTTTATACTAGTTTCGGTCAAAAAATCAAATTAAATCGAGGATTGTTCAAAATGCTACGAAACTTTTCAGATCCTTTCTATATGTTACTAGGGAAGGTTATGATGGAAGTCCATTCAAATAATTATCTCAAAATTACATTCTATGAAACTTTTCAAAATACTAGTTTCAGTCAAAAATCGTAGTATATTAAACACAATTTTTTTCTAATTTCGGTCAAAAATCAAATTAAATCGAGGATTGTTCTAAATGTTATGAAACTTTCCAGATCTTTTCTATTTGTTACTAGGCTAGATTATGATGGAAGTCCATTCAACAAATTATCTCAAGATTAGATTCTATGAACCTTTTTGAAATACTAGTTTCGGTCAAAAATCGTAGTATATTATACATAGTTTTATACTAGTTTCTGTCAAAAACATAAATTAAATCGAGGATTGTTCGAAATGCTATTAAACTTTTTAGATCATTTCTATATGTTACTAGGGAAAGTTATGGTGGAAGTCCATGCAAAAAATAAACGAAAGATTAGATTCTATGAAACTTTTTGAAATATTAGTTTCGGTCAAAAACGTAGTATATTATACACAATTTTATACTAGTTTCGGTCTAAAAATCAAATTAAATCAAGTATTGTTCAAAATGCTACGAAACGTTTCAGATCCTTTCTATATGTTACTAGGGAATGTTATGATGGAAGTACATGCAAAAAAATTATCTCAAAATTAGATTGTATGAAACTTTTTGAATTACTAGTTTCGGTCAAAAATCGTAGTATATTATACACAATTTTATACTAGTTTCAGTCAAAAAATCAAATTAATTAAAGGATTGTTCAAATTACTACGAAACTTTTCAGATCCTTTCTATATGTTACTAGGGAAGGTTATGATGGAAGTCCATGCAAATAATTATCTCAAAATTACATTCTATGAAACTTTTCGAAATACTAGTTTCAGTTAAAATCCGTAGTATATTAAACACAATTTTATACTAGTTTCGGTCAAAAATCAAATTATATCGAGGATTGTTCTAAATGTTATGAAACTTTCCAGATCTTTTCTATTTGTTACTATTGTAGATTATGATGGAAGTCCATTCAAAAAATTATCTCAAGATTAGATTCTATGAATCTTTTTGAAATACTAGATTCGGTCAAAAATCGTAGTATATTATACATAGTTTTATACTAGTTTCTGTCAAAAACTTAAATTAAATCGAGGATTGTTCGAAATGCTATGAAACTCTTTAGATCCTTTCTATATGTTACTAGGGAATGTTATGGTGGAAGTCCATGCAAAAAATAATCTAAAGATTAGATTCTATGAAACTTTTACAAATACTAGTTTCCGTCAAAAACGTAGTATATTATACACAATTTTATACTAGTTTCGGTCAAAAAATCAAATTAAATCAAGTATTGTTCAAAATGCTATGAAACTTTTCAGATCCTTTCTATATGTTACTAGGGAATGTTATGATGGAAGTCCATGCAAAAACATTATCTCAAAATTAGATTGTATGAAACTTTTTTAATTACTAGTTTCGGTCAAAAATCGTAGTATATTATACACAATTTTATACTAGTTTCAGTCAAAAAATCAAATTAATTCGAGGATTGTTCAAATTACTACGAAACTTTTCAGATCCTTTCTATAAGTTACTAGGGAAGGTTATGATGGAAGTCCATGCAAATAATTATCTCAAAATTACATTCTATGAAACTTTTCGAAATACTAGTTTCAGTTAAAATCCGTAGTATATTAAACACAATTTTATACTAGTTTCGGTTAAAAATCAAATTATATCGAGGATTGTTCTAAATGTTATGAAACTTTCCAGATCTTTCTATTTGTTACTAGGGTAGATTATGATGGAAGTCCATTCAAAAAATTATCTCAAGATTAGATTCTATGAATCTTTTTGAAATACCAGATTCGGTCAAAAATCGTAGTATATTATACATAGTTTTATACTAGTTTCTGTCAAAAACTTAAATTAATTCGAGGATTGTTCGAAATGCTAGGAAACTCTTTAGATCCTTTCTATATGTTACTAGGGAAAGTTATGGTGGAAGTCAATGCAAAAAATAATCTAAAGATTAGATTCTATGAAACTTTTAAAAATACTAGTTTCGGTCAAAAACATAGTATATTATACACAATTTTATACTAGTTTCGGTCAAAAAATCAAATTAAATCAAGTATTTGTCAAAATGCTACGAAAGTTTTCAGATCCTTTCTATATGTTACTAGGGAATGTTATGATGGAAGTCCATGCAAAAACATTATCTCAAAATTAGATTGTATGAAACTTTTTGAATTACAAGTTTCGGTCAAAAATCGTAGTGTATTATACACAATTTTATACTAGTTTCGGTCAAAAAATCAAATTAAATCAAGGATTGTTCAAAATGCTACGAATTTTTTCAGATCCTTTCTATATATTACTAGGGAATGTTATGATGGAAGTCCATGTAAAAAAATTATCTCAAAATTAAAATGTATGAAACTTTTTGAATTACTAGTTTAGGACAAAAATCATAGTATATTATACACAATTTTATACTAGTTTCGGTCAAAAAATCAAATTAAATCGAGGATTGTTCAAAATGCTACGAAACATTTCAGATCCTTTCTATATGTTACTAGGGAAACTTATGATGTAAGTCCATGGAAAAAATTATCTAAAGATTATATTCTATGAAACATTTTGAAATACTAGTTTCGGTCAAAAATCATAGTATATTATACACAATTTTATACTAGTTTCGGTCAAAAAATCAAATTAAATCGAGGATTGCTCAAATTGCTACGAAACTTTTCAGATCCTTTCTATATGATACTAGGGAAGGTTATTATGGAAGTTCATGCAAATAATTATTTCAAAATTACATTCTATGAAACTTTTCGAAATACTAGTTTCGGTAAAAAATTGTAGTATATTATACACAATTGTTATACTAGTTTCGGTCAAAAAATCAAATTAAATCGAGGATTATTTTAAATGCTATGAAACTTTTCAGATCCTTTATATATGTTTCTTGGGAAGATTATGATGGATATCCATTCAAATAATTATTTCAAAATTACATTCTATGAAACTTTCCGAAATACTAGTTTCGGTCAAAAATCGTAGTATATTATACACAATTTTATACTAGTTTCGGTCAAAAATCGTAGTATAATAAACACAATTTTATAATAGTTTCGGTAAAAAAATCAAATTAAATCGAGGATTGTTCAAAATGCTACGAAACGTTTCAGATCCTTTCTATATGTTACTAGGGAATGTTATGATGGAAGTCCATGCAAAAAAATTATCTCAAAATTAGTTTGTATGAAACTTTTTGAATTACTAGTTTCGGTAAAAAATCGTAGTATATTATACACAATTTTATACTAGTTTCGGTCAAAAAATAAAATTAAATCGAGGATTGTTTAAATTGCTACGAAACTTTTCATATCCTTTCTATATGTTACTAGGGAAGGTTATGATGGAAGTCCATGCAAATAATTATCTAAAAATTACATTCTATGAAACTTTTCGAAATACTAGATTCGGTCAAAAATCGTAGTATATTAAACACAATTTTATACTAGTTTCGGTCAAAATATCAAATTAAATCGAGGATTGTTCGAAATGCTATGAAATTTTTTAGATCCTTTCTATATGTTAATACGGAAAGTTATAATGGAAGTCCATGCAAAAAATTATCTAAAAATTAGATTCTATGAAACTTTTTGAAATACTAGTTTCGGTCAAAAATCGTAGTATATTATACATAATTTTATACTAGTTTCTGTTAAAAATTCAAATTAAATCGAGGATTGTTCGAAATGCTATGAAACTTTTTAGATCCTTTCTATATGTTACTAGGGAAAGTTATGATGGAAGTCCATGCAAAAAATTATCTAAAGATTAGATTCTATGAAACATTTTGAAATACTAGTTTCGGTCAAAAATCATAGTATATTATACACAATTTGTTACTAGTTTCGGTCAAAATATCAAATTAATTCGAGGATTGTTCAAAATGCTACGAAACTTTTCAGATCCTTTCTATATGATACTAGGGAAGGTTATTATGGAAGTTCATGCAAATAATTATTTCAAAATTACATTCTATGAAACTTTTCGAAATACTAGTTTCGGTCAAAAATCGTAGTATATTATACACAATTGTTATACTAGTTTTGGTCAAAAAATCAAATTAAATCGAGGATTATTTTAAATGCTATGAAACTTTTCAGATCCTTTATATATGTTTCTAGGGAAGATTGTGATGGAATTCCATTTAAATAATTATCTCAAAATTACATTCTATGAAACGTTTTGAAATAATAGTTTCGGTCAAAAATCGTAGTATATTATACACAATTCTATACTAGTTTCGGTCAAAAAAATCAAATTAAATCAAGGATTGTTCAAAATGTTACGAAACTTTTCAGATCCTTTCTATATGTTACTAGGGAATGTTAAGATGGAATTCCATGCAAAACGATTATCTCAAAATTAGATTGTATGAAACCTTTTGAATTACTAGTTTCGGTCTAAAATCGTAGTATATTATACACAATTTTATAGTAGTTTAGGTCAAAAAATCAAATTAAATCGAGGATTGTTCAAATTGCTACAGAACTTTTCAGATCCTTTCTATATGTTACTAGGAAAGGTTATGATGGAAGTCCATGCAAATAATTATCTCAAAATTACATTCTATGAAACTTTTCAAAATACTAGTTTCGGTCAAAAATCGTAGTATATTAAACACAATTTTATACGAGTTTCGGTCAAAAAATCAAATTAAATCGAGGATTGTTCTAAATGCTATGAAACTTTTCAGATCTTTTCTATTTGTTACAAGGGTAGGTTATGATGGAAGTCTATTCAAAAAATTATCTCAAGATTAGATTTTATGAAAACTTTTTGAAATATTAGTTTCGTTCAAAAATCGTAGTATATTATACATAATTTTATACTAGTTTTTGTCAAAAACTCATATTAAATCGAAGATTGTTCGAAATGCTATGAAACGGTTTAGATCGTTTATATATGTTACTAGGGAAAGTTATGATTGAAGACCATGCAAAAAATTATCTAAAGATTAGATTCTATGAAACTTTTACAAATACTAGTTTCGGTTAAAAATCATAGTATATTATACACAATTTTATACTAGTTTCGGTCAAAAAATCAAATTAAATCAAGGATTGTTCAAAATGCTACGAAACTTTTCAGATCCTTTCAATGTGTTACTAGGGTATGTTATGATGAAAGTCCATGCAAAAAAATTATCTCAAAATTATATTGTATGAAACTTTTTGAATTACTAGTTTCGGTCAAAAATCGTAGTATATTATACACAATTTTATACTAGTTTCGGTAAAAAAATCAAATTAAATCGAGGATTGTTCAAAATGCTACGAAACGTTTCAGATCCTTTCTATATGTTACTAGGGAATGTTATGATGGAAGTCCATGCAAAAAAATTATCTCAAAATTAGATTGTATGAATCTTTTTGAATTACTAGTTTCGGTAAAAAATCGTAGTATATTATACACAATTTTATACTAGTTTCGGTCAAAAAATTAAATTAAATCGAGGATTGTGCAAATGCTACGAAACGTTTCAGATCCTTTCTATATGTTACTAGGGAAGGTTATGATGGAAGTCCATGCAAATAATTATCTAAAAAGTACATTCTATGAAACTTTTCGAAATACTAGTTTCGGTCAAAAATCATAGTATATTAAACACAATTTTATACTAGTTTCGGTCAAAATATCAAATTAAATCGAGGATTGTTCGAAATGCTATGAAATTTTTTAGATCCTTTCAATATGTTACTACGGAAAGTTATAATGGAAGTCCATGCAAAAAATTATCTAAAAATTAGATTCTATGAAACTTTTTGAAATACTAGTTTCGGTCAAAAATCGTAGTATATTATACATAATTTTATACTAGTTTCTGTCAAAAATTCAAATTAAATCGAGGATTGTTCGAAATGCTATGAAATTTTGTAGATCCTTTCTATATGTTACTAGGGAAAGTTATGATGGAAGTCCATGCAAAAAATTATCTAAAGATTAGATTCTATGAAACATTTTGAAATACTAGTTTCGGTCAAAAATCATAGTATATTATACACAATTTTATACTAGTTTCTGTCAAAAAATCAAATTAAATCGCGGATTGTTCAAAATGCTACGAAACTTTTCAGATCCTTTCTATATGAAACTAGGGAAGGTTATTATGGAAGTTCATGCAAATAATTATTTCAAAATTACATTCTATGAAACTTTTCGAAATACTAGTTTCGGTCAAAAATCGTAGTATATTATACACAATTGTTATACTAGTTTTGGTCAAAAAATCAAATTCAATCGAGGATTATTTTAAATGCTATGAAACTTTTCAGATCCTTTATATATGTTTCTAGGGAAGATTGTGATGGATATCCATTCAAATAATTATTTCAAAATTACATTCTATGAAACTTTCCGAAATACTAGTTTCGGTCAAAAATCGTAGTATATTATACACAATTTTATACTAGTTTCGGTCAAAAATCGTAGTATAATAAACACAATTTTATACTAGTTTCGGTAAAAAAATCAAATTAAATCGAGGATTGTTCAAAATGCTACGAAACGTTTCAGATCCTTTCTATATGTTACTAGGGAATGTTATGATGGAAGTCCATGCAAAAAAATTATCTCAAAATTAGTTTGTATGAAACTTTTTGAATTACTAGTTTCGGTAAAAAATCGTAGTATATTATACACAATTTTATACTAGTTTCGGTCAAAAAATAAAATTAAATCGAGGATTGTTTAAATTGCTACGAAACTTTTCATATCCTTTCTATATGTTACTAGGGAAGGTTATGATGGAAGTCCATGCAAATAATTATCTAAAAATTACATTCTATGAAACTTTTCGAAATACTAGATTCGGTCAAAAATCGTAGTATATTAAACACAATTTTATACTAGTTTCGGTCAAAATATCAAATTAAATCGAGGATTGTTCGAAATGCTATGAAATTTTTTAGATCCTTTCTATATGTTAATACGGAAAGTTATAATGGAAGTCCATGCAAAAAATTATCTAAAAATTAGATTCTATGAAACTTTTTGAAATACTAGTTTCGGTCAAAAATCGTAGTATATTATACATAATTTTATACTAGTTTCTGTTAAAAATTCAAATTAAATCGAGGATTGTTCGAAATGCTATGAAACTTTTTAGATCCTTTCTATATGTTACTAGGGAAAGTTATGATGGAAGTCCATGCAAAAAATTATCTAAAGATTAGATTCTATGAAACATTTTGAAATACTAGTTTCGGTCAAAAATCATAGTATATTATACACAATTTGTTACTAGTTTCGGTCAAAATATCAAATTAATTCGAGGATTGTTCAAAATGCTACGAAACTTTTCAGATCCTTTCTATATGATACTAGGGAAGGTTATTATGGAAGTTCATGCAAATAATTATTTCAAAATTACATTCTATGAAACTTTTCGAAATACTAGTTTCGGTCAAAAATCGTAGTATATTATACACAATTGTTATACTAGTTTTGGTCAAAAAATCAAATTAAATCGAGGATTATTTTAAATGCTATGAAACTTTTCAGATCCTTTATATATGTTTCTAGGGAAGATTGTGATGGAATTCCATTTAAATAATTATCTCAAAATTACATTCTATGAAACGTTTTGAAATAATAGTTTCGGTCAAAAATCGTAGTATATTATACACAATTCTATACTAGTTTCGGTCAAAAAAATCAAATTAAATCAAGGATTGTTCAAAATGTTACGAAACTTTTCAGATCCTTTCTATATGTTACTAGGGAATGTTAAGATGGAATTCCATGCAAAACGATTATCTCAAAATTAGATTGTATGAAACCTTTTGAATTACTAGTTTCGGTCTAAAATCGTAGTATATTATACACAATTTTATAGTAGTTTAGGTCAAAAAATCAAATTAAATCGAGGATTGTTCAAATTGATACAGAACTTTTCAGATCCTTTCTATATGTTACTAGGAAAGGTTATGATGGAAGTCCATGCAAATAATTATCTCAAAATTACATTCTATGAAACTTTTCAAAATACTAGTTTCGGTCAAAAATCGTAGTATATTAAACACAATTTTATACGAGTTTCGGTCAAAAAATCAAATTAAATCGAGGATTGTTCTAAATGCTATGAAACTTTTCAGATCTTTTCTATTTGTTACAAGGGTAGGTTATGATGGAAGTCTATTCAAAAAATTATCTCAAGATTAGATTTTATGAAAACTTTTTGAAATATTAGTTTCGTTCAAAAATCGTAGTATATTATACATAATTTTATACTAGTTTTTGTCAAAAACTCATATTAAATCGAAGATTGTTCGAAATGCTATGAAACGGTTTAGATCGTTTATATATGTTACTAGGGAAAGTTATGATTGAAGACCATGCAAAAAATTATCTAAAGATTAGATTCTATGAAACTTTTACAAATACTAGTTTCGGTTAAAAATCATAGTATATTATACACAATTTTATACTAGTTTCGGTCAAAAAATCAAATTAAATCAAGGATTGTTCAAAATGCTACGAAACTTTTCAGATCCTTTCAATGTGTTACTAGGGTATGTTATGATGAAAGTCCATGCAAAAAAATTATCTCAAAATTATATTGTATGAAACTTTTTGAATTACTAGTTTCGGTCAAAAATCGTAGTATATTATACACAATTTTATACTAGTTTCGGTAAAAAAATCAAATTAAATCGAGGATTGTTCAAAATGCTACGAAACGTTTCAGATCCTTTCTATATGTTACTAGGGAATGTTATGATGGAAGTCCATGCAAAAAAATTATCTCAAAATTAGATTGTATGAATCTTTTTGAATTACTAGTTTCGGTAAAAAATCGTAGTATATTATACACAATTTTATACTAGTTTCGGTCAAAAAATTAAATTAAATCGAGGATTGTGCAAATGCTACGAAACGTTTCAGATCCTTTCTATATGTTACTAGGGAAGGTTATGATGGAAGTCCATGCAAATAATTATCTAAAAAGTACATTCTATGAAACTTTTCGAAATACTAGTTTCGGTCAAAAATCATAGTATATTAAACACAATTTTATACTAGTTTCGGTCAAAATATCAAATTAAATCGAGGATTGTTCGAAATGCTATGAAATTTTTTAGATCCTTTCAATATGTTACTACGGAAAGTTATAATGGAAGTCCATGCAAAAAATTATCTAAAAATTAGATTCTATGAAACTTTTTGAAATACTAGTTTCGGTCAAAAATCGTAGTATATTATACATAATTTTATACTAGTTTCTGTCAAAAATTCAAATTAAATCGAGGATTGTTCGAAATGCTATGAAATTTTGTAGATCCTTTCTATATGTTACTAGGGAAAGTTATGATGGAAGTCCATGCAAAAAATTATCTAAAGATTAGATTCTATGAAACATTTTGAAATACTAGTTTCGGTCAAAAATCATAGTATATTATACACAATTTTATACTAGTTTCGGTCAAAAAATCAAATTAAATCGCGGATTGTTCAAAATGCTACGAAACTTTTCAGATCCTTTCTATATGAAACTAGGGAAGGTTATTATGGAAGTTCATGCAAATAATTATTTCAAAATTACATTCTATGAAACTTTTCGAAATACTAGTTTCGGTCAAAAATCGTAGTATATTATACACAATTGTTATACTAGTTTTGGTCAAAAAATCAAATTCAATCGAGGATTATTTTAAATGCTATGAAACTTTTCAGATCCTTTATATATGTTTCTAGGGAAGATTGTGATGGAATTCCATTCAAATAATTATCTCAAAATTACATTCTATGAAACTTTTTGAAATACTAGTTTCGGTCAAAAATCGTAGTATATTATAAACAATTCTATACTAGTTTCGGTCAAAAAAATCAAATTAAATCAAGGATTGTTCAAAATGTTAGGAAACTTTTCAGATCCTTTCTATATGTTACTAGGGAATGTTATGATGGAATTCCATGCAAAACGATTATCTCAAAATTAGATTGTATGAAACTTTTTGAATTACTAGTTTCGGTCTAAAATCGTAGTATATTATACACAATTTTATAGTAGTTTAGGTCAAAAAATCTAATTAAATCGAGGATTGTTCAAATTGCTACGAAACTTTTCAGATCCTTTCTATATGTTACTAGGAAAGGTTATGATGGAAGTCCATGCAAATAATTATCTCAAAATTACATTCTATGAAACTTTTCAAAATACTAGTTTCGGTCAAAAATCGTAGTATATTAAACACAATTTTATACGAGTTTCGGTCAAAAAATCAAATTAAATCGAGGATTGTTCTAAATTCTATGAAACTTTTCAGATCTTTTCTATTTGTTACTAGGGTAGGTTATGATGGAAGTCTATTCAAAAAATTATCTGAAGATTAGATTCTATGAAAACTTTTTGAAATATTAGTTCCGTTCAAAAATCGTAGTATATTATAAATAATTTTATACTAGTTTTTGTCAAAAACTGATATTAAATCGAAGATTGTTCGAAATGCTATGAAACGGTTTAGATCGTTTATATATGTTACTTGGGAAAGTTATGATGGAAGACCATGCAAAAAAATATATAAATATTAGATTCTATGAAACTTTTACAAATACTAGTTTCGGTTAAAAATCATAGTATATTATACACAATTTTATACTAGTTTCGGTAAAAAAATCAAATTAAATCAAGGATTGTTCAAAATGCTACGAAACTTTTCAGATCCTTTCAATATGTTACTAGGGTATGTTATGATGGAAGTCCATGCAAAAAAATTATCTCAAAATTATATTGTATGAAACTTTTTGAATTACTAGTTTCGGTCAAAAATCGTAGTATATTATACACAATTTTATACTAGTTTCGGTAAAAAAATCAAATTAAATCGAGGATTGTTCAAAATGCTACGAAACGTTTCAGATCCTTTCTATATGTTACTAGGGAATGTTATGATGGAAGTCCATGCAAAAAAATTATCTCAAAATTAGATTGTATGAAACTTTTTAAATTACTAGTTTCGGTAAAAAATCGTAGTATATTATACACAATTTTATACTAGTTTCGGTCAAAAAATCAAATTAAATCAAGGATTGTTCAAAATGCTACGAAACTTTTCAGATCCTTTCTATATGTTACTAGGGTATGTTATGATGGAAGTCCATGCCAAAAAATTATCTCAAAATTATATTGTATGAAACTTTTTGAATTACTAGTTTCGGTCAAAAATCGTAGTATATTATACACAATTTTATACTAGTTTCGGTCAAAAAAATCAAATTAAATCAAGGATTGTTCAAAATGCTACGAAAGTCTTCAGATCCTTTCTATATGTTACTAGGGAATGTTATGATGGAAGTCCATGCAAAAAAATTATCTCAAAATTAGATTGTATGAAACTTTTTGAATTACTAGTTTCGGTCAAAAATCGTAGTATATTATACATAATTTTATACTAGTTTCTGTCAAAAATTCAAATTAAATCGAGGATTGTTCGAAATGCTATGAAATTTTGTAGATCCTTTCTATATGTTACTAGGGAAAGTTATGATGGAAGTCCATGCAAAAAATTATCTAAAGATTAGATTCTATGAAACATTTTGAAATACTAGTTTCGGTCAAAAATCATAGTATATTATACACAATTTTATACTAGTTTCGGTCAAAAAATCAAATTAAATCGAGGATTGTTCAAAATGCTACGAAACTTTTCAGATCCTTTCTATATGATACTAAGGAAGGTTATTATGGAAGTTCATGCAAATAATTATTTAAAAATTACATTCTATGAAACTTTTCGAAATACTAGTTTCGGTCAAAAATCGTAGTATATTATACACAATTGTTATACTAGTTTCGGTCAAAAAATCAAATTAAATCGAGGATTGTTCAAATTGCTACGGAACTTTTCAGATCCTTTCTATATGTTACTAGGAAAGGTTATGATGGAAGTCTATTCAAAAAATTATCTCAAGATTAGATTCTATGAAAACTTTTTGAAATATTAGTTTCGTTCAAAAATCGTAGTATATTATACATAATTTTATACTAGTTTTTGTCAAAAACTCAAATTAAATCGAAGATTGTTCGAAATGCTATGAAACGGTTTAGATCGTTTATATATGTTACTAGGGAAAGTTATGATGGAAGACCATGCAAAAAATTATCTAAAGATTAGATTCTATGAAACTTTTACAAATACTAGTTTCGGTCAAAAATCATAATATATTATACACAATTTTATACTAGTTTCGGTCAAAAAATCAAATTAAATCAAGGATTGTTCAAAATTCTATGAAACTTTTCAGATCCTTTCTATATGTTACTAGGGTATGTTATGATGGAAGTCCATGCAAAAAAGTTATCTCAAAATTATAATGTATGAAACTTTTTGAATTACTAGTTTCGGTCAAAAATCGTAGTATATTATACACAATTTTATACTCGTTTCGGTCAAAATATCAAATTAAATCAAGGATTGTTCAAAATGCTACGAAACTTTTCTGATCCTTTCAATATGTTACTAGGGTATGTTATGATGGAAGTCCATGCAAAAAAATTATCTCAAAATTAGATTGTATTAAACTTTTTGAATTACTAGTTTCAGTCAAACATCGTAGTATATTATACACAATTTTATACTAGTTTCGGTAAAAAAATCAAATTAAATCGAGGATTGTTCAAAATGCTACGAAACGTTTCAGATCCTTTCTATGTGTTACTAGGGAATGTTATGATGGAAGTCCATGCAAAAAAATTATCTCAAAATTAGATTGTATGAAACTTTTTGAATTACTAGTTTCTGTAAAAAATCGTAGTATATTATACACAATTTTATACTAGTTTCGGTCAAAAAATTAAATTAAATCGAGAATTGTTCAAATTGCTACGAAACTTTTCAGATTCTTTCTATATGTTACTAGGGAAGGTTATGATGGAAGTCCATGCAAATAATTATCTAAAAATTACATTCTATGAAACGTTTCGAAATACTAGTTTCGGTCAAAAATCATAGTATATTAAACACAATTTTATACTAGTTTCGGTCAAAATATCAAATTAAATCGAGGATTGTTCGAAATGCTATGAAATTTTTTAGATCCTTTCTATATGTTACTAGGGAATGTTATGATGGAAGTCCATGCAAAAAAATTATCTCAAAATTAGATTGTATGAAACTTTTTGAATTACTAGTTTCGGTCAAAAATCTCAATATATTATACACAATTTTATACTAGTTTCGGTAAAAAAATCAAATTAAATCGAGGATTGTTCAAAATGCTACGAAACGTTTCAGATCCTTTCTATATGTTACTAGGGAATGTTATGATGGAAGTCCATGCAAAAAAATTATCTCAAAATTAGATTGTATGAAACTTTTTAAATTACTAGTTTCGGTAAAAAATCGTAGTATATTATACACAATTTTATACTAGTTTCGGTCAAAAAATCAAATTAAATCAAGGATTGTTCAAAATGCTACGAAACTTTTCAGATCCTTTCTATATGTTACTAGGGTATGTTATGATGGAAGTCCATGCCAAAAAATTATCTCAAAATTATATTGTATGAAACTTTTTGAATTACTAGTTTCGGTCAAAAATCGTAGTATATTATACACAATTTTATACTAGTTTCGGTCAAAAAAATCAAATTAAATCAAGGATTGTTCAAAATGCTACGAAAGTCTTCAGATCCTTTCTATATGTTACTAGGGAATGTTATGATGGAAGTCCATGCAAAAAAATTATCTCAAAATTAGATTGTATGAAACTTTTTGAATTACTAGTTTCGGTCAAAAATCGTAGTATATTATACATAATTTTATACTAGTTTCTGTCAAAAATTCAAATTAAATCGAGGATTGTTCGAAATGCTATGAAATTTTGTAGATCCTTTCTATATGTTACTAGGGAAAGTTATGATGGAAGTCCATGCAAAAAATTATCTAAAGATTAGATTCTATGAAACATTTTGAAATACTAGTTTCGGTCAAAAATCATAGTATATTATACACAATTTTATACTAGTTTCGGTCAAAAATCAAATTAAATCGAGGATTGTTCAAAATGCTACGAAACTTTTCAGATCCTTTCTATATGATACTAAGGAAGGTTATTATGGAAGTTCATGCAAATAATTATTTAAAAATTACATTCTATGAAACTTTTCGAAATACTAGTTTCGGTCAAAAATCGTAGTATATTATACACAATTGTTATACTAGTTTCGGTCAAAAAATCAAATTAAATCGAGGATTGTTCAAATTGCTACGGAACTTTTCAGATCCTTTCTATATGTTACTAGGAAAGGTTATGATGGAAGTCTATTCAAAAAATTATCTCAAGATTAGATTCTATGAAAACTTTTTGAAATATTAGTTTCGTTCAAAAATCGTAGTATATTATACATAATTTTATACTAGTTTTTGTCAAAAACTCAAATTAAATCGAAGATTGTTCGAAATGCTATGAAACGGTTTAGATCGTTTATATATGTTACTAGGGAAAGTTATGATGGAAGACCATGCAAAAAATTATCTAAAGATTAGATTCTATGAAACTTTTACAAATACTAGTTTCGGTCAAAAATCATAATATATTATACACAATTTTATACTAGTTTCGGTCAAAAAATCAAATTAAATCAAGGATTGTTCAAAATTCTATGAAACTTTTCAGATCCTTTCTATATGTTACTAGGGTATGTTATGATGGAAGTCCATGCAAAAAAGTTATCTCAAAATTATAATGTATGAAACTTTTTGAATTACTAGTTTCGGTCAAAAATCGTAGTATATTATACACAATTTTATACTCGTTTCGGTCAAAATATCAAATTAAATCAAGGATTGTTCAAAATGCTACGAAACTTTTCTGATCCTTTCAATATGTTACTAGGGTATGTTATGATGGAAGTCCATGCAAAAAAATTATCTCAAAATTAGATTGTATTAATCTTTTTGAATTACTAGTTTCAGTCAAACATCGTAGTATATTATACACAATTTTATACTAGTTTCGGTTAAAAAATCAAATTAAATCGAGGATTGTTCAAAATGCTACGAAACGTTTCAGATCCTTTCTATGTGTTACTAGGGAATGTTATGATGGAAGTCCATGCAAAAAAATTATCTCAAAATTAGATTGTATGAAACTTTTTGAATTACTAGTTTCTGTAAAAAATCGTAGTATATTATACACAATTTTATACTAGTTTCGGTCAAAAAATTAAATTAAATCGAGGATTGTTCAAATTGCTACGAAACTTTTCAGATTCTTTCTATATGTTACTAGGGAAGGTTATGATGGAAGTCCATGCAAATAATTATCTAAAAATTACATTCTATGAAACGTTTCGAAATACTAGTTTCGGTCAAAAATCATAGTATATTAAACACAATTTTATACTAGTTTCGGTCAAAATATCAAATTAAATCGAGGATTGTTCGAAATGCTATGAAATTTTTTAGATCCTTTCTATATGTTACTACGGAAAGTTATAATGGAAGTCCATGCAAAAAATTATCTAAAAATTAGATTCTATGAAACTTTTTGAAATACTAGTTTCGGTCAAAAATCGTAGTATATTATACATAATTTTATACTAGTTTCTGTCAAAAATTCAAATTAAATCGAGGATTGTTCGAAATGCTATGAAACTTTTTAGATCCTTTCTATATGTTACTAAGGAAAGTTATGATGGAAGTCCATGCAATAAACTATCTAAAGATTAGATTCTATGAAACATTTTGAAATACTAGTTTCGGTCAAAAATCATAGTATATTATACACAATTTTATACTAGTTTCGGTCAAAAAATCAAATTAAATCGAGGATTGTTCAAAATGCTACGAAACTTTTCAGATCCTTTCTATATGATACTAGGGAAGGTTATTATGGAAGTTCATGCAAATAATTATTTAAAAATTACATTCTATGAAACTTTTCGAAATACTAGTTTCGGTCAAAAATCGTAGTATATTATACACAATTGTTATACTAGTTTCGGTCAAAAAATCAAATTAAATCGAGGATTATTTTAAATGCTATGAAACTTTTCAGATCCTTTATATATGTTTCTAGGGAAGATTGTGATGGATTTCCATTTAAATAATTATCTCAAAATTACATTCGATGAAACTTTCTGAAATACTAGTTTCGGTCAAAAATCGTAGTATATTATACACAATTTTATACTAGTTTCGGTAAAAAAAAATCAAATTAAATCAAGGATTGTTCAAAATGTTACGAAACTTTTCAGATCCTTTCTATATGTTACTAGGGAATGTTATGATGGAATTCCATGCAAAACAATTATCTCAAAATTAGATTGTATGAAACTTTTTGAATTACTAGTTTCGGTCAAAAATCGTAGTATATTATACACAATTTTATAGTAGTTTCGGTCAAAAAATCAAATTAAATCGAGGATTGTTCAAATTGCTACGAAACTTTTCAGATCCTTTCTATATGTTACTAGGAAAGGTTATGATGGAAGTCCATGCAAATAATTATCTCAAAATTACATTCTATGAAACTTTTAAAGATACTAGTTTCGGTCAAAAATCGTAGTATATTAAACACAATTTTATACGAGTTTCAGTAAAAAAATCAAATTAAATCGAGGATTGTTCTAAATGCTATGAAGCTTTTCAGGTCTTTTCTATTTGTTACTAGGGTAGGTTATGATGGAAGTCTATTCAAAAAATTATCTCAATATTAGATTCTATGAAAACTTTTTGAAATATTAGTTTCGTTCAAAAATCGTAGTATATTATACATAATTTTATACTAGTTTCTGTCAAAAACTCAAATTAAATCGAAGATTGTTTAAAATGCTATAAAACGTTTTAGATCGTTTATATATGTTACTAGGGAAAGTTATGATGGAAGACCATGCAAAAAATTATCTAAAGATTAGATTCTATGAAACTTTTACAAATACTAGTTTCGGTCAAAAATCATAGTATATTATACACAATTTTATACTAGTTTCGGTCAAATAATCAAATTAAATCATGGATTGTTCAAAATGCTACGAAACTTTTCAGATCCTTTCTATATGTTACTAGGGTATGTTATGATGGAAGTCCATGCAAAAAAATTATCTCAAAATTATATTGTATGAAACTTTTTGAATTACTAGTTTTGGTCAAAAATCGTAGTATATTATACACAATTTTATACTAGTTTCGGTCAAAAAAATCAAATTAAATCAAGGATTGTTCAAAATGCTACGAAAGTCTTCAGATCCTTTCTATATGTTACTAGGGAATGTTATGATGGAAGTCCATGCAAAAAAATTATCTCAAAATTAGATTGTATGAAACTTTTTGAATTACTAGTTTCGGTCAAAAATCTCAATATATTATACACAATTTTATACTAGTTTCGGTAAAAAAATCAAATTAAATCGAGGATTGTTCAAAATGCTACGAAACGTTTCAGATCCTTTCTATATGTTACTAGGGAATGTTATGATGGAAGTCCATGCAAAAAAATTATCTCAAAATTAGATTGTATGAAACTTTTTGAATTACTAGTTTCGGTAAAAAAATCGTAGTATATTATACACAATTTTATACTAGTTTCGGTCAAAAAATTAAATTAAATCGAGGATTGTTCAAATTGCTACGAAACTTTTCAGATCCTTTCTATATGTTACTAGGGAAGGTTATGATGGAAGTCCATGCAAATAATTATCTAAAAATTACATTCTATGAAACTTTTCGAAATACTAGTTTCGGTCAAAAATCGTAGTATATTAAACACAATTTTATACTAGTTTCGGTCCAAATATCAAATTAAATCGAGAATTGTTCGAAATGCTATGAAATTTTTTAGATCCTTTCTATATGTTACTACGGAAAGTTATAATGGAAGTCCATGCAAAAAATTATCTAAAGATTAGATTCTATGAAACATTTTGAAATACTAGTTTCGGTCAAAATTCATAGTATATTATACACAATTTTATACTAGTTTCGGTCAAAAAATCAAATTAAATCGAGGATTGTTCAAAATGCTACGAAACTTTTCAGATCCTTTCTATATGATACTAGGGAAGGTTATTATGGAAGTTCATGCAAATAATTATTTCAAAATTACATTCTATGAATTTTTTTGAAATACTAGTTTCGGTCAAAAATCGTAGTATATTATACACAATTGTTATACTAGTTTTGGTCAAAAAATCAAATTAAATCGAGGATAATTTTTTAAATGCTATGAAACTTTTCAGATCCTTTATATATGTTTCTAGGGAAGATTATGATGGAATTCCATTCAAATAATTATCTCAAAATTACATTCTATGAAACTTTTTGAAATACTAGTTTCGGTCAAAAATCGTAGTATATTATACACAATTTTATACTAGTTTCGGTCAAAAAAATCAAATTAAATCAAGGATTGTTCAAAATGTTACGAAACTTTTCAGATCCTTTCTATATGTTACTAGGGAATGTTATGATGGAATTCCATGCAAAACAATTATCTCAAAATTAGATTGTATGAAACTTTTTGAATTACTAGTTTCGGTCAAAAATCGTAGTATATTATACACAATTTTATAGTAGTTTCGGTCAAAAAATCAAATTAAATCGAGGATTGTTCAAATTGCTACGGAACTTTTCAGATCCTTTCTATATGTTACTAGGAAAGGTTATGATGGAAGTCCATGCAAATAATTATCTCAAAATTACATTCTATGAAACTTTTAAAAATACTAGTTTCGGTCAAAAATCGTAGTATATTAAACACAATTTTATACGAGTTTCGGTCAAAAAATTCAAATTAAATCGAGAATTGTTCTAAATGCTATGAAGCTTTTCAGATCTTTTCTATTTGTTACTAGGGTAGGTTATGATGGAAGTCTATTCAAAAAATTATCTCAATATTAGATTCTATGAAAACTTTTTGAAATATTAGTTTCGTTCAAAAATCGTAGTATATTATACATAATTTTATACTAGTTTCTGTCAAAAACTCAAATTAAATCGAAGATTGTTCCAAATGCTATAAAACGTTTTAGATCGTTTATATATGTTACTAGGGAAAGTTATGATGGAAGACCATGCAAAAAATTATCTAAAGATTAGATTCTATGAAACTTTTACAAATACTAGTTTCGGTCAAAAATCATAGTATATTATACACAATTTTATACTAGTTTCGGTCAAAAAATCAAATTAAATCAAGGATTGTTCAAAATGCTACGAAACTTTTCAGATCCTTTCTATATGTTACTAGGGTATGTTATGATGGAAGTCCATGCAAAAAAATTATCTCAAAATTATATTGTATGAAACTTTTTGAATTACTAGTTTCGGTCAAAAATCGTAGTATATTATACACAATTTTATACTAGTTTCGGTCAAAAAAATCAAATTAAATCAAGGATTGTTCAAAATGCTACGAAAGTCTTCAGATCCTTTCTATATGTTACTAGGGAATGTTATGATGGAAGTCCATGCAAAAAAATTATCTCAAAATTAGATTGTATGAAACTTTTTGAATTACTAGTTTCGGTCAAAAATCTCAATATATTATACACAATTTTATACTAGTTTCGGTAAAAAAATCAAATTAAATCGAGGATTGTTCAAAATGCTACGAAACGTTTCAGATCCTTTCTATATGTTACTAGGGAATGTTATGATGGAAGTCCATGCAAAAAAATTATCTCAAAATTAGATTGTATGAAACTTTTTGAATTACTAGTTTCGGTAAAAAAATCGTAGTATATTATACACAATTTTATACTAGTTTCGGTCAAAAAATTAAATTAAATCGAGGATTGTTCAAATTGCTACAAAACTTTTCAGATCCTTTCTATATGTTACTAGGGAAGGTTATGATGGAAGTCCATGCAAATAATTATCTAAAAATTACATTCTATGAAACTTTTCGAAATACTAGTTTCGGTCAAAAATCGTAGTATATTAAACACAATTTTATACTAGTTTCGGTCCAAATATCAAATTAAATCGAGAATTGTTCGAAATGCTATGAAATTTTTTAGATCCTTTCTATATGTTACTACGGAAAGTTATAATGGAAGTCCATGCAAAAAATTATCTAAAAATTAGATTCTATGAAACTTTTTGAAATACTAGTTTCGGTCAAAAATCGTAGTATATTATACATAATTTTATACTAGTTTCTGTCAAAAATTCAAATTAAATCGAGGATTTTTCGAAATGCTATGAAACTTTTTAGATCCTTTCTATATGTTACTAGGGAAAATTATGATGGAAGTCCATGCAAAAAATTATCTAAAGATTAGATTCTATGAAACATTTTGAAATACTAGTTTCGGTCAAAAATCATAGTATATTATACACATTTTTATACTAGTTTCGGTCAAAAAATCAAATTAAATCGAGGATTGTTCAAAATGCTACGAAACTTTTCAGATCCTTTCTATATGATACTAGGGAAGGTTATTATGGAAGTTCATGCAAATAATTATTTCAAAATTACATTCTATGAATTTTTTTGAAATACTAGTTTCGGTCAAAAATCGTAGTATATTATACACAATTGTTATACTAGTTTTGGTCAAAAAATCAAATTAAATCGAGGATTATTTTAAATGCTATGAAACTTTTCAGATCCTTTATATATGTTTCTAGGGAAGATTATGATGGAATTCCATTCAAATAATTATCTCAAAATTACATTCTATGAAACTTTTTGAAATACTAGTTTCGGTCAAAAATCGTAGTATATTATACACAATTTTATACTAGTTTCGGTCAAAAAAATCAAATTAAATCAAGGATTGTTCAAAATGTTACGAAACTTTTCAGATCCTTTCTATATGTTACTAGGGAATGTTATGATGGAATTCCATGCAAAACAATTATCTCAAAATTAGATTGTATGAAACTTTTTGAATTACTAGTTTCGGTCTAAAATCGTAGTATATTATACACAATTTTATAGTAGTTTCGGTCAAAAAATCAAATTAAATCGAGGATTGTTCAAATTGCTACGGAACTTTTCAGATCCTTTCTATATGTTACTAGGAAAGGTTATGATGGAAGTCCATGCAAATAATTATCTCAAAATTACATTCTATGAAACTTTTAAAAATACTAGTTTCGGTCAAAAATCGTAGTATATTAAACACAATTTTATACGAGTTTCAGTAAAAAAATCAAATTAAATCGAGGATTGTTCTAAATGCTATGAAGCTTTTCAGGTCTTTTCTATTTGTTACTAGGGTAGGTTATGATGGAAGTCTATTCAAAAAATTATCTCAATATTAGATTCTATGAAAACTTTTTGAAATATTAGTTTCGTTCAAAAATCGTAGTATATTATACATAATTTTATACTAGTTTCTGTCAAAAACTCAAATTAAATCGAAGATTGTTCCAAATGCTATAAAACGTTTTAGATCGTTTATATATGTTACTAGGGAAAGTTATGATGGAAGACCATGCAAAAAAATTGTCTAAAGATTAGATTCTATGAAACTTTTACAAATACTAGTTTCGGTCAAAAATCATAGTATATTATACACAATTTTATACTAGTTTCGGTCAAAAAATCAAATTAAATCAAGGATTGTTCAAAATGCTACGAAACTTTTCAGATCCTTTCTATATGTTACTAGGGTATGTTATGATGGAAGTCCATGCAAAAAAATTATCTCAAAATTATATTGTATGAAACTTTTTGAATTACTAGTTTCGGTCAAAAATCGTTGTATATTATACACAATTTTATACTAGTTTCGGTCAAAAAAATCAAATTAAATCAAGGATTGTTCAAAATGCTACGAAATTTTTCAGATCCTTTCTATATGTTACTAGGGAATGTTATGATGGAAGTCCATGCAAAAAAATTATCTCAAAATTAGATTGTATGAAACTTTTTGAATTACTAGTTTCGGTCAAAAATCTCAATATATTATACACAATTTTATACTAGTTTCGGTAAAAAAATCAAATTAAATCGAGGATTGTTCAAAATGCTACGAAACGTTTCAGATCCTTTCTATATGTTACTAGGGAATGTTATGATGGAAGTCCATGCAAAAAAATTATCTCAAAATTAGATTGTATGAAACTTTTTGAATTACTAGTTTCGGTAAAAAAATCGTAGTATATTATACACAATTTTATACTAGTTTCGGTCAAAAAATTAAATTAAATCGAGGATTGTTCAAATTGCTACGAAACTTTTCAGTTCCTTTCTATATGTTACTAGGGAAGGTTATGATGGAAGTCCATGCAAATAATTATCTAAAAATTACATTCTATGAAACTTTTCGAAATACTAGTTTCGGTCAAAAATCGTAGTATATTGAACACAATTTTATACTAGTTTCGGTCCAAATATCAAATTAAATCGAGAATTGTTCGAAATGCTATGAAATTTTTTAGATCCTTTCTATATGTTACTACGGAAAGTTATAATGGAAGTCCATGCAAAAAATTATCTAAAAATTAGATTCTATGAAACTTTTTGAAATACTAGTTTCGGTCAAAAATCGTAGTATATTATACATAATTTTATACTAGTTTCTGTCAAAAATTCAAATTAAATCGAGGATTGTTCGAAATGCTATGAAACTTTTTAGATCCTTTCTATATGTTACTAGGGAAAATTATGATGGAAGTCCATGCAAAAAATTCTCTAAAGATTAGATTCTATGAAACATTTTGAAATACTAGTTTCGGTCAAAAATCATAGTATATTATACACAATTTTATACTAGTTTCGGTCAAAAAATCAAATTAAATCGAGGATTGTTCAAAATGCTACGAAACTTTTCAGATCCTTTCTATATGATACTAGGGAAGGTTATTATGGAAGTTCATGCAAATAATTATTTCAAAATTACATTCTATGAATTTTTTTGAAATACTAGTTTCGGTCAAAAATCGTAGTATATTATACACAATTGTTATACTAGTTTTGGTCAAAAAATCAAATTAAATCGAGGATTATTTTAAATGCTATGAAACTTTTCAGATCCTTTATATATGTTTCTAGGGAAGATTATGATGGAATTCCATTCAAATAATTATCTCAAAATTACATTCTATGAAACTTTTTGAAATACTAGTTTCGGTCAAAAATCGTAGTATATTATACACAATTTTATACTAGTTTCGGTCAAAAAAATCAAATTAAATCAAGGATTGTTCAAAATGTTACGAAACTTTTCAGATCCTTTCTATATGTTACTAGGGAATGTTATGATGGAATTCCATGCAAAACAATTATCTCAAAATTAGATTGTATGAAACTTTTTGAATTACTAGTTTCGGTCAAAAATCGTAGTATATTATACACAATTTTATAGTAGTTTCGGTCAAAAAATCAAATTAAATCGAGGATTGTTCAAATTGCTACGGAACTTTTCAGATCCTTTCTATATGTTACTAGGAAAGGTTATGATGGAAGTCCATGCAAATAATTATCTCAAAATTACATTCTATGAAACTTTTAAAAATACTAGTTTCGGTCAAAAATCGTAGTATATTAAACACAATTTTATACGAGTTTCAGTAAAAAAATCAAATTAAATCGAGGATTGTTCTAAATGCTATGAAGCTTTTCAGGTCTTTTCTATTTGTTACTAGGGTAGGTTATGAAGGAAGTCTATTCAAAAAATTATCTCAATATTAGATTCTATGAAAACTTTTTGAAATATTAGTTTCGTTCAAAAATCGTAGTATATTATACATAATTTTATACTAGTTTCTGTCAAAAACTCAAATTAAATCGAAGATTGTTCCAAATGCTATAAAACGTTTTAGATCGTTTATATATGTTACTAGGGAAAGTTATGATGGAAGACCATGCAAAAAAATTGTCTAAAGATTAGATTCTATGAAACTTTTACAAATACTAGTTTCGGTCAAAAATCATAGTATATTATACACAATTTTATACTAGTTTCGGTCAAAAAATCAAATTAAATCAAGGATTGTTCAAAATGCTACGAAACTTTTCAGATCCTTTCTATATGTTACTAGGGTATGTTATGATGGAAGTCCATGCAAAAAAATTATCTCAAAATTATATTGTATGAAACTTTTTGAATTACTAGTTTCGGTCAAAAATCGTAGTATATTATACACAATTTTATACTAGTTTCGGTCAAAAAAATCAAATTAAATCAAGGATTGTTCAAAATGCTACGAAAGTCTTCAGATCCTTTCTATATGTTACTAGGGAATGTTATGATGGAAGTCCATGCAAAAAAATTATCTCAAAATTAGATTGTATGAAACTTTTTGAATTACTAGTTTCGGTCAAAAATCTCAATATATTATACACAATTTTATACTAGTTTCGGTAAAAAAATCAAATTAAATCGAGGATTGTTCAAAATGCTACGAAACGTTTCAGATCCTTTCTATATGTTACTAGGGAATGTTATGATGGAAGTCCATGCAAAAAAATTATCTCAAAATTAGATTGTATGAAACTTTTTGAATTACTAGTTTCGGTAAAAAAATCGTAGTATATTATACACAATTTTATACTAGTTTCGGTCAAAAAATTAAATTAAATCGAGGATTGTTCAAATTGCTACGAAACTTTTCAGATCCTTTCTATATGTTACTAGGGAAGGTTATGATGGAAGTCCATGCAAATAATTATCTAAAAATTACATTCTATGAAACTTTTCGAAATACTAGTTTCGGTCAAAAATCGTAGTATATTAAACACAATTTTATACTAGTTTCGGTCCAAATATCAAATTAAATCGAGAATTGTTCGAAATGCTATGAAATTTTTTAGATCCTTTCTATATGTTACTACGGAAAGTTATAATGGAAGTCCATGCAAAAAATTATCTAAAAATTAGATTCTATGAAACTTTTTGAAATACTAGTTTCGGTCAAAAATCGTAGTATATTATACATAATTTTATACTAGTTTCTGTCAAAAATTCAAATTAAATCGAGGATTGTTCGAAATGCTATGAAACTTTTTAGATCCTTTCTATATGTTACTAGGGAAAATTATGATGGAAGTCCATGCAAAAAATTATCTAAAGATTTGATTCTATGAAACATTTTGAAATACTAGTTTCGGTCAAAAATCATAGTATATTATACACAATTTTATACTAGTTTCGGTCAAAAAATCAAATTAAATCGAGGATTGTTCAAAATGCTACGAAACTTTTCAGATCCTTTCTATATGATACTAGGGAAGGTTATTATGGAAGTTCATGCAAATAATTATTTAAAAATTACATTCTATGAAACATTTCGAAATACTAGTTTCGGTCAAAAATCGTAGTATATTATACACAATTGTTATACTAGTTTCGGTCAAAAAATCAAATTAAATCGAGGATTATTTTAAATGCTATGAAACTTTTCAGATCCTTTATATATGTTTCTAGGGAAGATTGTGATGGATTTCCATTTAAATAATTATCTCAAAATTACATTCGATGAAACTTTCTGAAATACTAGTTTCGGTCAAAAATCGTAGTATATTATACACAATTTTATACTAGTTTCGGTAAAAAAAAATCAAATTAAATCAAGGATTGTTCAAAATGTTACGAAACTTTTCAGATCCTTTCTATATGTTACTAGGGAATGTTATGATGGAATTCCATGCAAAACAATTATCTCAAAATTAGATTGTATGAAACTTTTTGAATTACTAGTTTCGGTCAAAAATCGTAGTATATTATACACAATTTTATAGTAGTTTCAGTCAAAAAATCAAATTAAATCGAGGATTGTTCAAATTGCTACGAAACTTTTCAGATCCTTTCTATATGTTACTAGGAAAGGTTATGATGGAAGTCCATGCAAATAATTATCTCAAAATTACATTCTATGAAACTTTTAAAGATACTAGTTTCGGTCAAAAATCGTAGTATATTAAACACAATTTTATACGAGTTTCAGTAAAAAAATCAAATTAAATCGAGGATTGTTCTAAATGCTATGAAGCTTTTCAGGTCTTTTCTATTTGTTACTAGGGTAGGTTATGATGGAAGTCTATTCAAAAAATTATCTCAATATTAGATTCTATGAAAACTTTTTGAAATATTAGTTTCGTTCAAAAATCGTAGTATATTATACATAATTTTATACTAGTTTCTGTCAAAAACTCAAATTAAATCGAAGATTGTTCCAAATGCTATAAAACGTTTTAGATCGTTTATATATGTTACTAGGGAAAGTTATGATGGAAGACCATGCAAAAAATTATCTAAAGATTAGATTCTATGAAACTTTTACAAATACTAGTTTCGGTCAAAAATCATAGTATATTATACACAATTTTATACTAGTTTCGGTCAAAAAATCAAATTAAATCATGGATTGTTCAAAATGCTACGAAACTTTTCAGATCCTTTCTATATGTTACTAGGGTATGTTATGATGGAAGTCCATGCAAATAAATTATCTCAAAATTATATTGTATGAAACTTTTTGAATTACTAGTTTCGGTCAAAAATCGTAGTATATTATACACAATTTTATACTAGTTTCGGTCAAAAAAATCAAATTAAATCAAGGATTGTTCAAAATGCTACGAAAGTCTTCAGATCCTTTCTATATGTTACTAGGGAATGTTATGATGGAAGTCCATGCAAAAAAATTATCTCAAAATTAGATTGTATGAAACTTTTTGAATTACTAGTTTCGGTCAAAAATCTCAATATATTATACACAATTTTATACTAGTTTCGGTAAAAAAATCAAATTAAATCGAGGATTGTTCAAAATGCTACGAAACGTTTCAGATCCTTTCTATATGTTACTAGGGAATGTTATGATGGAAGTCCATGCAAAAAAATTATCTCAAAATTAGATTGTATGAAACTTTTTGAATTACTAGTTTCGGTAAAAAAATCGTAGTATATTATACACAATTTTATACTAGTTTCGGTCAAAAAATTAAATTAAATCGAGGATTGTTCAAATTGCTACGAAACTTTTCAGATCCTTTCTATATGTTACTAGGGAAGGTTATGATGGAAGTCCATGCAAATAATTATCTAAAAATTACATTCTATGAAACTTTTCGAAATACTAGTTTCGGTCAAAAATCGTAGTATATTAAACACAATTTTATACTAGTTTCGGTCCAAATATCAAATTAAATCGAGAATTGTTCGAAATGCTATGAAATTTTTTAGATCCTTTCTATATGTTACTACGGAAAGTTATAATGGAAGTCCATGCAAAAAATTATCTAAAGATTAGATTCTATGAAACATTTTGAAATACTAGTTTCGGTCAAAATTCATAGTATATTATACACAATTTTATACTAGTTTCGGTCAAAAAATCAAATTAAATCGAGGATTGTTCAAAATGCTACGAAACTTTTCAGATCCTTTCTATATGATACTAGGGAAGGTTATTATGGAAGTTCATGCAAATAATTATTTCAAAATTACATTCTATGAATTTTTTTGAAATACTAGTTTCGGTCAAAAATCGTAGTATATTATACACAATTGTTATACTAGTTTTGGTCAAAAAATCAAATTAAATCGAGGATAATTTTTTAAATGCTATGAAACTTTTCAGATCCTTTATATATGTTTCTAGGGAAGATTATGATGGAATTCCATTCAAATAATTATCTCAAAATTACATTCTATGAAACTTTTTGAAATACTAGTTTCGGTCAAAAATCGTAGTATATTATACACAATTTCATACTAGTTTCGGTCAAAAAAATCAAATTAAATCAAGGATTGTTCAAAATGTTACGAAACTTTTCAGATCCTTTCTATATGTTACTAGGGAATGTTATGATGGAATTCCATGCAAAACAATTATCTCAAAATTAGATTGTATGAAACTTTTTGAATTACTAGTTTCGGTCAAAAATCGTAGTATATTATACACAATTTTATAGTAGTTTCGGTCAAAAAATCAAATTAAATCGAGGATTGTTCAAATTGCTACGGAACTTTTCAGATCCTTTCTATATGTTACTAGGAAAGGTTATGATGGAAGTCCATGCAAATAATTATCTCAAAATTACATTCTATGAAACTTTTAAAAATACTAGTTTCGGTCAAAAATCGTAGTATATTAAACACAATTTTATACGAGTTTCAGTAAAAAAATCAAATTAAATCGAGGATTGTTCTAAATGCTATGAAGCTTTTCAGGTCTTTTCTATTTGTTACTAGGGTAGGTTATGATGGAAGTCTATTCAAAAAATTATCTCAATATTAGATTCTATGAAAACTTTTTGAAATATTAGTTTCGTTCAAAAATCGTAGTATATTATACATAATTTTATACTAGTTTCTGTCAAAAACTCAAATTAAATCGAAGATTGTTCCAAATGCTATAAAACGTTTTAGATCGTTTATATATGTTACTAGGGAAAGTTATGATGGAAGACCATGCAAAAAAATTGTCTAAAGATTAGATTCTATGAAACTTTTACAAATACTAGTTTCGGTCAAAAATCATAGTATATTATACACAATTTTATACTAGTTTCGGTCAAAAAATCAAATTAAATCAAGGATTGTTCAAAATGTTACGAAACTTTTCAGATCCTTTCTATATGTTACTAGGGTATGTTATGATGGAAGTCCATGCAAATAAATTATCTCAAAATTATATTGTATGAAACTTTTTGAATTACTAGTTTCGGTCAAAAATCGTAGTATATTATACACAATTTTATACTAGTTTCGGTCAAAAAAATCAAATTAAATCAAGGATTGTTCAAAATGCTACGAAAGTCTTCAGATCCTTTCTATATGTTACTAGGGAATGTTATGATGGAAGTCCATGCAAAAAAATTATCTCAAAATTAGATTGTATGAAACTTTTTGAATTACTAGTTTCGGTCAAAAATCTCAATATATTATACACAATTTTATACTAGTTTCGGTAAAAAAATCAAATTAAATCGAGGATTGTTCAAAATGCTACGAAACGTTTCAGATCCTTTCTATATGTTACTAGGGAATGTTATGATGGAAGTCCATGCAAAAAAATTATCTCAAAATTAGATTGTATGAAACTTTTTGAATTACTAGTTTCGGTAAAAAAATCGTAGTATATTATACACAATTTTATACTAGTTTCGGTCAAAAAATTAAATTAAATCGAGGATTGTTCAAATTGCTACGAAACTTTTCAGATCCTTTCTATATGTTACTAGGGAAGGTTATGATGGAAGTCCATGCAAATAATTATCTAAAAATTACATTCTATGAAACTTTTCGAAATACTAGTTTCGGTCAAAAATCGTAGTATATTAAACACAATTTTATACTAGTTTCGGTCCAAATATCAAATTAAATCGAGAATTGTTCGAAATGCTATGAAATTTTTTAGATCCTTTCTATATGTTACTACGGAAAGTTATAATGGAAGTCCATGCAAAAAATTATCTAAAAATTAGATTCTATGAAACTTTTTGAAATACTAGTTTCGGTCAAAAATCGTAGTATATTATACATAATTTTATACTAGTTTCTGTCAAAAATTCAAATTAAATCGAGGATTGTTCGAAATGCTATGAAACTTTTTAGATCCTTTCTATATGTTACTAGGGAAAATTATGATGGAAGTCCATGCAAAAAATTATCTAAAGATTAGATTCTATGAAACATTTTGAAATACTAGTTTCGGTCAAAAATCATAGTATATTATACACAATTTTATACTAGTTTCGGTCAAAAAATCAAATTAAATCGAGGATTGTTCAAAATGCTACGAAACTTTTCAGATCCTTTCTATATGATACTAGGGAAGGTTATTATGGAAGTTCATGCAAATAATTATTTCAAAATTACATTCTATGAATTTTTTTGAAATACTAGTTTCGGTCAAAAATCGTAGTATATTATACACAATTGTTATACTAGTTTTGGTCAAAAAATCAAATTAAATCGAGGATTATTTTAAATGCTATGAAACTTTTCTGATCCTTTATATATGTTTCTAGGGAAGATTATGATGGAATTCCATTCAAATAATTATCTCAAAATTACATTCTATGAAACTTTTTGAAATACTAGTTTCGGTCAAAAATCGTAGTATATTATACACAATTTTATACTAGTTTCGGTCAAAAAAATCAAATTAAATCAAGGATTGTTCAAAATGTTACGAAACTTTTCAGATCCTTTCTATATGTTACTAGGGAATGTTATGATGGAATTCCATGCAAAACAATTATCTCAAAATTAGATTGTATGAAACTTTTTGAATTACTAGTTTCGGTCAAAAATCGTAGTATATTATACACAATTTTATAGTAGTTTCGGTCAAAAAATCAAATTAAATCGAGGATTGTTCAAATTGCTACGGAACTTTTCAGATCCTTTCTATATGTTACTAGGAAAGGTTATGATTGAAGTCCAGGCAAATAATTATCTCAAAATTACATTCTATGAAACTTTTAAAAATACTAGTTTCGGTCAAAAATCGTAGTATATTAAACACAATTTTATACGAGTTTCAGTAAAAAAATCAAATTAAATCGAGGATTGTTCTAAATGCTATGAAGCTTTTCAGGTCTTTTCTATTTGTTACTAGGGTAGGTTATGATGGAAGTCTATTCAAAAAATTATCTCAATATTAGATTCTATGAAAACTTTTTGAAATATTAGTTTCGTTAAAAAATCGTAGTATATTATACATAATTTTATACTAGTTTCTGTCAAAAACTCAAATTAAATCGAAGATTGTTCCAAATGCTATAAAACGTTTTAGATCGTTTATATATGTTACTAGGGAAAGTTATGATGGAAGACCATGCAAAAAAATTGTCTAAAGATTAGATTCTATGAAACTTTTACAAATACTAGTTTCGGTCAAAAATCATAGTATATTATACACAATTTTATACTAGTTTCGGTCAAAAAATAAAATTAAATCAAGGATTGTTCAAAATGCTACGAAACTTTTCAGATCCTTTCTATATGTTACTAGGGTATGTTATGATGGAAGTCCATGCAAAAAAATTATCTCAAAATTATATTGTATGAAACTTTTTGAATTACTAGTTTCGGTCAAAAATCGTAGTATATTATACACAATTTTATACTAGTTTCGGTCAAAAAAATCAAATTAAATCAAGGATTGTTCAAAATGCTACGAAAGTCTTCAGATCCTTTCTATATGTTACTAGGGAATGTTATGATGGAAGTCCATGCAAAAAAATTATCTCAAAATTAGATTGTATGAAACTTTTTGAATTACTAGTTTCGGTCAAAAATCTCAATATATTATACACAATTTTATACTAGTTTCGGTAAAAAAATCAAATTAAATCGAGGATTGTTCAAAATGCTACGAAACGTTTCAGATCCTTTCTATATGTTACTAGGGAATGTTATGATGGAAGTCCATGCAAAAAAATTATCTCAAAATTAGATTGTATGAAACTTTTTGAATTACTAGTTTCGGTAAAAAAATCGTAGTATATTATACACAATTTTATACTAGTTTCGGTCAAAAAATTAAATTAAATCGAGGATTGTTCAAATTGCTACGAAACTTTTCAGATCCTTTCTATATGTTACTAGGGAAGGTTATGATGGAAGTCCATGCAAATAATTATCTAAAAATTACATTCTATGAAACTTTTCGAAATACTAGTTTCGGTCAAAAATCGTAGTATATTAAACACAATTTTATACTAGTTTCGGTCCAAATATCAAATTAAATCGAGAATTGTTCGAAATGCTATGAAATTTTTTAGATCCTTTCTATATGTTACTACGGAAAGTTATAATGGAAGTCCATGCAAAAAATTATCTAAAAATTAGATTCTATGAAACTTTTTGAAATACTAGTTTCGGTCAAAAATCGTAGTATATTATACATAATTTTATACTAGTTTCTGTCAAAAATTCAAATTAAATCGAGGATTGTTCGAAATGCTATGAAACTTTTTAGATCCTTTCTATATGTTACTAGGGAAAATTATGATGGAAGTCCATGCAAAAAATTATCTAAAGATTAGATTCTATGAAACATTTTGAAATACTAGTTTCGGTCAAAAATCATAGTATATTATACACAATTTTATACTAGTTTCGGTCAAAAAATCAAATTAAATCGAGGATTGTTCAAAATGCTACGAAACTTTTCAGATCCTTTCTATATGATACTAGGGAAGGTTATTATGGAAGTTCATGCAAATAATTATTTCAAAATTACATTCTATGAATTTTTTTGAAATACTAGTTTCGGTCAAAAATCGTAGTATATTATACACAATTGTTATACTAGTTTTGGTCAAAAAATCAAATTAAATCGAGGATTATTTTAAATGCTATGAAACTTTTCAGATCCTTTATATATGTTTCTAGGGAAGATTATGATGGAATTCCATTCAAATAATTATCTCAAAATTACATTCTATGAAACTTTTTGAAATACTAGTTTCGGTCAAAAATCGTAGTATATTATACACAATTTTATACTAGTTTCGGTCAAAAAAATCAAATTAAATCAAGGATTGTTCAAAATGTTACGAAACTTTTCAGATCCTTTCTATATGTTACTAGGGAATGTTATGATGGAAGTCCATGCAAAAAAATTATCTCAAAATTAGATTGTATGAAACTTTTTGAATTACTAGTTTCGGTAAAAAAATCGTAGTATATTATACACAATTTTATACTAGTTTCGGTCAAAAAATTAAATTAAATCGAGGATTGTTCAAATTGCTACGAAACTTTTCAGATCCTTTCTATATGTTACTAGGGAAGGTTATGATGGAAGTCCATGCAAATAATTATCTAAAAATTACATTCTATGAAACTTTTCGAAATACTAGTTTCGGTCAAAAATCGTAGTATATTAAACACAATTTTATACTAGTTTCGGTCCAAATATCAAATTAAATCGAGAATTGTTCGAAATGCTATGAAATTTTTTAGATCCTTTCTATATGTTACTACGGAAAGTTATAATGGAAGTCCATGCAAAAAATTATCTAAAAATTAGATTCTATGAAACTTTTTGAAATACTAGTTTCGGTCAAAAATCGTAGTATATTATACATAATTTTATACTAGTTTCTGTCAAAAATTCAAATTAAATCGAGGATTGTTCGAAATGCTATGAAACTTTTTAGATCCTTTCTATATGTTACTAGGGAAAATTATGATGGAAGTCCATGCAAAAAATTATCTAAAGATTAGATTCTATGAAACATTTTGAAATACTAGTTTCGGTCAAAAATCATAGTATATTATACACAATTTTATACTAGTTTCGGTCAAAAAATCAAATTAAATCGAGGATTGTTCAAAATGCTACGAAACTTTTCAGATCCTTTCTATATGATACTAGGGAAGGTTATTATGGAAGTTCATGCAAATAATTATTTCAAAATTACATTCTATGAATTTTTTTGAAATACTAGTTTCGGTCAAAAATCGTAGTATATTATACACAATTGTTATACTAGTTTTGGTCAAAAAATCAAATTAAATCGAGGATTATTTTAAATGCTATGAAACTTTTCAGATCCTTTATATATGTTTCTAGGGAAGATTATGATGGAATTCCATTCAAATAATTATCTCAAAATTACATTCTATGAAACTTTTTGAAATACTAGTTTCGGTCAAAAATCGTAGTATATTATACACAATTTTATACTAGTTTCGGTCAAAAAAATCAAATTAAATCAAGGATTGTTCAAAATGTTACGAAACTTTTCAGATCCTTTCTATATGTTACTAGGGAATGTTATGATGGAAGTCCATGCAAAAAAATTATCTCAAAATTAGATTGTATGAAACTTTTTGAATTACTAGTTTCGGTAAAAAAATTGTAGTATATTATACACAATTTTATACTAGTTTCGGTCAAAAAATTAAATTAAATCGAGGATTGTTCAAATTGCTACGAAACTTTTCAGATCCTTTCTATATGTTACTAGGGAAGGTTATGATGGAAGTCCATGCAAATAATTATCTAAAAATTACATTCTATGAAACTTTTCGAAATACTAGTTTCGGTCAAAAATCGTAGTATATTAAACACAATTTTATACTAGTTTCGGTCCAAATATCAAATTAAATCGAGAATTGTTCGAAATGCTATGAAATTTTTTAGATCCTTTCTATATGTTACTACGGAAAGTTATAATGGAAGTCCATGCAAAAAATTATCTAAAAATTAGATTCTATGAAACTTTTTGAAATACTAGTTTCGGTCAAAAATCGTAGTATATTATACATAATTTTATACTAGTTTCTGTCAAAAATTCAAATTAAATCGAGGATTGTTCGAAATGCTATGAAACTTTTTAGATCCTTTCTATATGTTACTAGGGAAAATTATGATGGAAGTCCATGCAAAAAATTATCTAAAGATTAGATTCTATGAAACATTTTGAAATACTAGTTTCGGTCAAAAATCATAGTATATTATACACAATTTTATACTAGTTTCGGTCAAAAAATCAAATTAAATCGAGGATTGTTCAAAATGCTACGAAACTTTTCAGATCCTTTCTATATGATACTAGGGAAGGTTATTATGGAAGTTCATGCAAATAATTATTTCAAAATTACATTCTATGAATTTTTTTGAAATACTAGTTTCGGTCAAAAATCGTAGTATATTATACACAATTGTTATACTAGTTTTGGTCAAAAAATCAAATTAAATCGAGGATTATTTTAAATGCTATGAAACTTTTCAGATCCTTTATATATGTTTCTAGGGAAGATTATGATGGAATTCCATTCAAATAATTATCTCAAAATTACATTCTATGAAACTTTTTGAAATACTAGTTTCGGTCAAAAATCGTAGTATATTATACACAATTTTATACTAGTTTCGGTCAAAAAAATCAAATTAAATCAAGGATTGTTCAAAATGTTACGAAACTTTTCAGATCCTTTCTATATGTTACTAGGGAATGTTATGATGGAAGTCCATGCAAAAAAATTATCTCAAAATTAGATTGTATGAAACTTTTTGAATTACTAGTTTCGGTAAAAAAATCGTAGTATATTATACACAATTTTATACTAGTTTCGGTCAAAAAATTAAATTAAATCGAGGATTGTTCAAATTGCTACGAAACTTTTCAGATCCTTTCTATATGTTACTAGGGAAGGTTATGATGGAAGTCCATGCAAATAATTATCTAAAAATTACATTCTATGAAACTTTTCGAAATACTAGTTTCGGTCAAAAATCGTAGTATATTAAACACAATTTTATACTAGTTTCGGTCCAAATATCAAATTAAATCGAGAATTGTTCGAAATGCTATGAAATTTTTTAGATCCTTTCTATATGTTACTACGGAAAGTTATAATGGAAGTCCATGCAAAAAATTATCTAAAAATTAGATTCTATGAAACTTTTTGAAATACTAGTTTCGGTCAAAAATCGTAGTATATTATACATAATTTTATACTAGTTTCTGTCAAAAATTCAAATTAAATCGAGGATTGTTCGAAATGCTATGAAACTTTTTAGATCCTTTCTATATGTTACTAGGGAAAATTATGATGGAAGTCCATGCAAAAAATTATCTAAAGATTAGATTCTATGAAACATTTTGAAATACTAGTTTCGGTCAAAATTCATAGTATATTATACACAATTTTATACTAGTTTCGGTCAAAAAATCAAATTAAATCGAGGATTGTTCAAAATGCTACGAAACTTTTCAGATCCTTTCTATATGATACTAGGGAAGGTTATTATGGAAGTTCATGCAAATAATTATTTCAAAATTACATTCTATGAATTTTTTTGAAATACTAGTTTCGGTCAAAAATCGTAGTATATTATACACAATTGTTATACTAGTTTTGGTCAAAAAATCAAATTAAATCGAGGATAATTTTTTAAATGCTATGAAACTTTTCAGATCCTTTATATATGTTTCTAGGGAAGATTATGATGGAATTCCATTCAAATAATTATCTCAAAATTACATTCTATGAAACTTTTTGAAATACTAGTTTCGGTCAAAAATCGTAGTATATTATACACAATTTTATACTAGTTTCGGTCAAAAAAATCAAATTAAATCAAGGATTGTTCAAAATGTTACGAAACTTTTCAGATCCTTTCTATATGTTACTAGGGAATGTTATGATGGAATTCCATGCAAAACAATTATCTCAAAATTAGATTGTATGAAACTTTTTGAATTACTAGTTTCGGTCAAAAATCGTAGTATATTATACACAATTTTATAGTAGTTTCGGTCAAAAAATCAAATTAAATCGAGGATTGTTCAAATTGCTACGGAACTTTTCAGATCCTTTCTATATGTTACTAGGAAAGGTTATGATGGAAGTCCATGCAAATAATTATCTCAAAATTACATTCTATGAAACTTTTAAAAATACTAGTTTCGGTCAAAAATCGTAGTATATTAAACACAATTTTATACGAGTTTCAGTAAAAAAAATCAAATTAAATCGAGGATTGTTCTAAATGCTATGAAGCTTTTCAGGTCTTTTCTATTTGTTACTAGGGTAGGTTATGATGGAAGTCTATTCAAAAAATTATCTCAATATTAGATTCTATGAAAACTTTTTGAAATATTAGTTTCGTTCAAAAATCGTAGTATATTATACATAATTTTATACTAGTTTCTGTCAAAAACTCAAATTAAATCGAAGATTGTTCCAAATGCTATAAAACGTTTTAGATCGTTTATATATGTTACTAGGGAAAGTTATGATGGAAGACCATGCAAAAAAATTGTCTAAAGATTAGATTCTATGAAACTTTTACAAATACTAGTTTCGGTCAAAAATCATAGTATATTATACACAATTTTATACTAGTTTCGGTCAAAAAATCAAATTAAATCAAGGATTGTTCAAAATGTTACGAAACTTTTCAGATCCTTTCTATATGTTACTAGGGTATGTTATGATGGAAGTCCATGCAAATAAATTATCTCAAAATTATATTGTATGAAACTTTTTGAATTACTAGTTTCGGTCAAAAATCGTAGTATATTATACACAATTTTATACTAGTTTCGGTCAAAAAAATCAAATTAAATCAAGGATTGTTCAAAATGCTACGAAAGTCTTCAGATCCTTTCTATATGTTACTAGGGAATGTTATGATGGAAGTCCATGCAAAAAAATTATCTCAAAATTAGATTGTATGAAACTTTTTGAATTACTAGTTTCGGTCAAAAATCTCAATATATTATACACAATTTTATACTAGTTTCGGTAAAAAAATCAAATTAAATCGAGGATTGTTCAAAATGCTACGAAACGTTTCAGATCCTTTCTATATGTTACTAGGGAATGTTATGATGGAAGTCCATGCAAAAAAATTATCTCAAAATTAGATTGTATGAAACTTTTTGAATTACTAGTTTCGGTAAAAAAATCGTAGTATATTATACACAATTTTATAGTAGTTTCGGTCAAAAAATTAAATTAAATCGAGGATTGTTCAAATTGCTACGAAACTTTTCAGATCCTTTCTATATGTTACTAGGGAAGGTTATGATGGAAGTCCATGCAAATAATTATCTAAAAATTACATTCTATGAAACTTTTCGAAATACTAGTTTCGGTCAAAAATCGTAGTATATTAAACACAATTTTATACTAGTTTCGGTCCAAATATCAAATTAAATCGAGAATTGTTCGAAATGCTATGAAATTTTTTAGATCCTTTCTATATGTTACTACGGAAAGTTATAATGGAAGTCCATGCAAAAAATTATCTAAAAATTAGATTCTATGAAACTTTTTGAAATACTAGTTTCGGTCAAAAATCGTAGTATATTATACATAATTTTATACTAGTTTCTGTCAAAAATTCAAATTAAATCGAGGATTGTTCGAAATGCTATGAAACTTTTTAGATCCTTTCTATATGTTACTAGGGAAAATTATGATGGAAGTCCATGCAAAAAATTATCTAAAGATTAGATTCTATGAAACATTTTGAAATACTAGTTTCGGTCAAAAATCATAGTATATTATACACAATTTTATACTAGTTTCGGTCAAAAAATCAAATTAAATCGAGGATTGTTCAAAATGCTACGAAACTTTTCAGATCCTTTCTATATGATACTAGGGAAGGTTATTATGGAAGTTCATGCAAATAATTATTTCAAAATTACATTCTATGAATTTTTTTGAAATACTAGTTTCGGTCAAAAATCGTAGTATATTATACACAATTGTTATACTAGTTTTGGTCAAAAAATCAAATTAAATCGAGGATTATTTTAAATGCTATGAAACTTTTCAGATCCTTTATATATGTTTCTAGGGAAGATTATGATGGAATTCCATTCAAATAATTATCTCAAAATTACATTCTATGAAACTTTTTGAAATACTAGTTTCGGTCAAAAATCGTAGTATATTATACACAATTTTATACTAGTTTCGGTCAAAAAAATCAAATTAAATCAAGGATTGTTCAAAATGTTACGAAACTTTTCAGATCCTTTCTATATGTTACTAGGGAATGTTATGATGGAATTCCATGCAAAACAATTATCTCAAAATTAGATTGTATGAAACTTTTTGAATTACTAGTTTCGGTCAAAAATCGTAGTATATTATACACAATTTTATAGTAGTTTCGGTCAAAAAATCAAATTAAATCGAGGATTGTTCAAATTGCTACGGAACTTTTCAGATCCTTTCTATATGTTACTAGGAAAGGTTATGATTGAAGTCCAGGCAAATAATTATCTCCAAATTACATTCTATGAAACTTTTAAAAATACTAGTTTCGGTCAAAAATCGTAGTATATTAAACACAATTTTATACGAGTTTCAGTAAAAAAATCAAATTAAATCGAGGATTGTTCTAAATGCTATGAAGCTTTTCAGGTCTTTTCTATTTGTTACTAGGGTAGGTTATGATGGAAGTCTATTCAAAAAATTATCTCAATATTAGATTCTATGAAAACTTTTTGAAATATTAGTTTCGTTAAAAAATCGTAGTATATTATACATAATTTTATACTAGTTTCTGTCAAAAACTCAAATTAAATCGAAGATTGTTCCAAATGCTATAAAACGTTTTAGATCGTTTATATATGTTACTAGGGAAAGTTATGATGGAAGACCATGCAAAAAAATTGTCTAAAGATTAGATTCTATGAAACTTTTACAAATACTAGTTTCGGTCAAAAATCATAGTATATTATACACAATTTTATACTAGTTTCGGTCAAAAAATTAAATTAAATCAAGGATTGTTCAAAATGCTACGAAACTTTTCAGATCCTTTCTATATGTTACTAGGGTATGTTATGATGGAAGTCCATGCAAAAAAATTATCTCAAAATTATATTGTATGAAACTTTTTGAATTACTAGTTTCGGTCAAAAATCGTAGTATATTATACACAATTTTATACTAGTTTCGGTCAAAAAAATCAAATTAAATCAAGGATTGTTCAAAATGCTACGAAAGTCTTCAGATCCTTTCTATATGTTACTAGGGAATGTTATGATGGAAGTCCATGCAAAAAAATTATCTCAAAATTAGATTGTATGAAACTTTTTGAATTACTAGTTTCGGTCAAAAATCTCAATATATTATACACAATTTTATACTAGTTTCGGTAAAAAAATCAAATTAAATCGAGGATTGTTCAAAATGCTACGAAACGTTTCAGATCCTTTCTATATGTTACTAGGGAATGTTATGATGGAAGTCCATGCAAAAAAATTATCTCAAAATTAGATTGTATGAAACTTTTTGAATTACTAGTTTCGGTAAAAAAATCGTAGTATATTATACACAATTTTATACTAGTTTCGGTCAAAAAATTAAATTAAATCGAGGATTGTTCAAATTGCTACGAAACTTTTCAGATCCTTTCTATATGTTACTAGGGAAGGTTATGATGGAAGTCCATGCAAATAATTATCTAAAAATTACATTCTATGAAACTTTTCGAAATACTAGTTTCGGTCAAAAATCGTAGTATATTAAACACAATTTTATACTAGTTTCGGTCCAAATATCAAATTAAATCGAGAATTGTTCGAAATGCTGTGAAATTTTTTAGATCCTTTCTATATGTTACTACGGAAAGTTATAATGGAAGTCCATGCAAAAAATTATCTAAAAATTAGATTCTATGAAACTTTTTGAAATACTAGTTTCGGTCAAAAATCGTAGTATATTATACATAATTTTATACTAGTTTCTGTCAAAAATTCAAATTAAATCGAGGATTGTTCGAAATGCTATGAAACTTTTTAGATCCTTTCTATATGTTACTAGGGAAAATTATGATGGAAGTCCATGCAAAAAATTATCTAAAGATTAGATTCTATGAAACATTTTGAAATACTAGTTTCGGTCAAAAATCATAGTATATTATACACAATTTTATACTAGTTTCGGTCAAAAAATCAAATTAAATCGAGGATTGTTCAAAATGCTACGAAACTTTTCAGATCCTTTCTATATGATACTAGGGAAGGTTATTATGGAAGTTCATGCAAATAATTATTTCAAAATTACATTCTATGAATTTTTTTGAAATACTAGTTTCGGTCAAAAATCGTAGTATATTATACACAATTGTTATACTAGTTTTGGTCAAAAAATCAAATTAAATCGAGGATTATTTTAAATGCTATGAAACTTTTCAGATCCTTTATATATGTTTCTAGGGAAGATTATGATGGAATTCCATTCAAATAATTATCTCAAAATTACATTCTATGAAACTTTTTGAAATACTAGTTTCGGTCAAAAATCGTAGTATATTATACACAATTTTATACTTGTTTCGGTCAAAAAAATCAAATTAAATCGAGGATTGTTCAAAATGTTACGAAACTTTTCAGATCCTTTCTATATGTTACTAGGGAATGTTATGATGGAAGTCCATGCAAAAAAATTATCTCAAAATTAGATTGTATGAAACTTTTTGAATTACTAGTTTCGGTAAAAAAATCGTAGTATATTATACACAATTTTATACTAGTTTCGGTCAAAAAATTAAATTAAATCGAGGATTGTTCAAATTGCTACGAAACTTTTCAGATCCTTTCTATATGTTACTAGGGAAGGTTATGATGGAAGTCCATGCAAATAATTATCTAAAAATTACATTCTATGAAACTTTTCGAAATACTAGTTTCGGTCAAAAATCGTAGTATATTAAACACAATTTTATACTAGTTTCGGTCCAAATATCAAATTAAATCGAGAATTGTTCGAAATGCTATGAAATTTTTTAGATCCTTTCTATATGTTACTACGGAAAGTTATAATGGAAGTCCATGCAAAAAATTATCTAAAAATTAGATTCTATGAAACTTTTTGAAATACTAGTTTCGGTCAAAAATCGTAGTATATTATACATAATTTTATACTAGTTTCTGTCAAAAATTCAAATTAAATCGAGGATTGTTCGAAATGCTATGAAACTTTTTAGATCCTTTCTATATGTTACTAGGGAAAATTATGATGGAAGTCCATGCAAAAAATTATCTAAAGATTAGATTCTATGAAACATTTTGAAATACTAGTTTCGGTCAAAAATCATAGTATATTATACACAATTTTATACTAGTTTCGGTCAAAAAATCAAATTAAATCGAGGATTGTTCAAAATGCTACGAAACTTTTCAGATCCTTTCTATATGATACTAGGGAAGGTTATTATGGAAGTTCATGCAAATAATTATTTCAAAATTACATTCTATGAATTTTTTTGAAATACTAGTTTCGGTCAAAAATCGTAGTATATTATACACAATTGTTATACTAGTTTTGGTCAAAAAATCAAATTAAATCGAGGATTATTTTAAATGCTATGAAACTTTTCAGATCCTTTATATATGTTTCTAGGGAAGATTATGATGGAATTCCATTCAAATAATTATCTCAAAATTACATTCTATGAAACTTTTTGAAATACTAGTTTCGGTCAAAAATCGTAGTATATTATACACAATTTTATACTAGTTTCGGTCAAAAAAATCAAATTAAATCAAGGATTGTTCAAAATGTTACGAAACTTTTCAGATCCTTTCTATATGTTACTAGGGAATGTTATGATGGAAGTCCATGCAAAAAAATTATCTCAAAATTAGATTGTATGAAACTTTTTGAATTACTAGTTTCGGTAAAAAAATCGTAGTATATTATACACAATTTTATACTAGTTTCGGTCAAAAAATTAAATTAAATCGAGGATTGTTCAAATTGCTACGAAACTTTTCAGATCCTTTCTATATGTTACTAGGGAAGGTTATGATGGAAGTCCATGCAAATAATTATCTAAAAATTACATTCTATGAAACTTTTCGAAATACTAGTTTCGGTCAAAAATCGTAGTATATTAAACACAATTTTATACTAGTTTCGGTCCAAATATCAAATTAAATCGAGAATTGTTCGAAATGCTATGAAATTTTTTAGATCCTTTCTATATGTTACTACGGAAAGTTATAATGGAAGTCCATGCAAAAAATTATCTAAAAATTAGATTCTATGAAACTTTTTGAAATACTAGTTTCGGTCAAAAATCGTAGTATATTATACATAATTTTATACTAGTTTCTGTCAAAAATTCAAATTAAATCGAGGATTGTTCGAAATGCTATGAAACTTTTTAGATCCTTTCTATATGTTACTAGGGAAAATTATGATGGAAGTCCATGCAAAAAATTATCTAAAGATTAGATTCTATGAAACATTTTGAAATACTAGTTTCGGTCAAAAATCATAGTATATTATACACAATTTTATACTAGTTTCGGTCAAAAAATCAAATTAAATCGAGGATTGTTCAAAATGCTACGAAACTTTTCAGATCCTTTCTATATGATACTAGGGAAGGTTATTATGGAAGTTCATGCAAATAATTATTTCAAAATTACATTCTATGAATTTTTTTGAAATACTAGTTTCGGTCAAAAATCGTAGTATATTATACACAATTGTTATACTAGTTTTGGTCAAAAAATCAAATTAAATCGAGGATTATTTTAAATGCTATGAAACTTTTCAGATCCTTTATATATGTTTCTAGGGAAGATTATGATGGAATTCCATTCAAATAATTATCTCAAAATTACATTCTATGAAACTTTTTGAAATACTAGTTTCGGTCAAAAATCGTAGTATATTATACACAATTTTATACTAGTTTCGGTCAAAAAAATCAAATTAAATCAAGGATTGTTCAAAATGTTACGAAACTTTTCAGATCCTTTCTATATGTTACTAGGGAATGTTATGATGGAAGTCCATGCAAAAAAATTATCTCAAAATTAGATTGTATGAAACTTTTTGAATTACTAGTTTCGGTAAAAAAATCGTAGTATATTATACACAATTTTATACTAGTTTCGGTCAAAAAATTAAATTAAATCGAGGATTGTTCAAATTGCTACGAAACTTTTCAGATCCTTTCTATATGTTACTAGGGAAGGTTATGATGGAAGTCCATGCAAATAATTATCTAAAAATTACATTCTATGAAACTTTTCGAAATACTAGTTTCGGTCAAAAATCGTAGTATATTAAACACAATTTTATACTAGTTTCGGTCCAAATATCAAATTAAATCGAGAATTGTTCGAAATGCTATGAAATTTTTTAGATCCTTTCTATATGTTACTACGGAAAGTTATAATGGAAGTCCATGCAAAAAATTATCTAAAAATTAGATTCTATGAAACTTTTTGAAATACTAGTTTCGGTCAAAAATCGTAGTATATTATACATAATTTTATACTAGTTTCTGTCAAAAATTCAAATTAAATCGAGGATTGTTCGAAATGCTATGAAACTTTTTAGATCCTTTCTATATGTTACTAGGGAAAATTATGATGGAAGTCCATGCAAAAAATTATCTAAAGATTAGATTCTATGAAACATTTTGAAATACTAGTTTCGGTCAAAAATCATAGTATATTATACACAATTTTATACTAGTTTCGGTCAAAAAATCAAATTAAATCGAGGATTGTTCAAAATGCTACGAAACTTTTCAGATCCTTTCTATATGATACTAGGGAAGGTTATTATGGAAGTTCATGCAAATAATTATTTCAAAATTACATTCTATGAATTTTTTTGAAATACTAGTTTCGGTCAAAAATCGTAGTATATTATACACAATTGTTATACTAGTTTTGGTCAAAAAATCAAATTAAATCGAGGATTATTTTAAATGCTATGAAACTTTTCAGATCCTTTATATATGTTTCTAGGGAAGATTATGATGGAATTACATTCAAATAATTATCTCAAAATTACATTCTATGAAACTTTTTGAAATACTAGTTTCGGTCAAAAATCGTAGTATATTATACACAATTTTATACTAGTTTCGGTCAAAAAAATCAAATTAAATCAAGGATTGTTCAAAATGTTACGAAACTTTTCAGATCCTTTCTATATGTTACTAGGGAATGTTATGATGGAAGTCCATGCAAAAAAATTATCTCAAAATTAGATTGTATGAAACTTTTTGAATTACTAGTTTCGGTAAAAAAATCGTAGTATATTATACACAATTTTATACTAGTTTCGGTCAAAAAATTAAATTAAATCGAGGATTGTTCAAATTGCTACGAAACTTTTCAGATCCTTTCTATATGTTACTAGGGAAGGTTATGATGGAAGTCCATGCAAATAATTATCTAAAAATTACATTCTATGAAACTTTTCGAAATACTAGTTTCGGTCAAAAATCGTAGTATATTAAACACAATTTTATACTAGTTTCGGTCCAAATATCAAATTAAATCGAGAATTGTTCGAAATGCTATGAAATTTTTTAGATCCTTTCTATATGTTACTACGGAAAGTTATAATGGAAGTCCATGCAAAAAATTATCTAAAATTTAGATTCTATGAAACTTTTTGAAATACTAGTTTCGGTCAAAAATTGTAGTATATTATACATAATTTTATACTAGTTTCTGTCAAAAATTCAAATTAAATCGAGGATTGTTCGAAATGCTATGAAACTTTTTAGATCCTTTCTATATGTTACTAGGGAAAATTATGATGGAAGTCCATGCAAAAAATTATCTAAAGATTAGATTCTATGAAACATTTTGAAATACTAGTTTCGGTCAAAAATCATAGTATATTATACACAATTTTATACTAGTTTCGGTCAAAAAATCAAATTAAATCGAGGATTGTTCAAAATGCTACGAAACTTTTCAGATCCTTTCTATATGATACTAGGGAAGGTTATTATGGAAGTTCATGCAAATAATTATTTCAAAATTACATTCTATGAATTTTTTTGAAATACTAGTTTCGGTCAAAAATCGTAGTATATTATACACAATTGTTATACTAGTTTTGGTCAAAAAATCAAATTAAATCGAGGATTATTTTAAATGCTATGAAACTTTTCAGATCCTTTATATATGTTTCTAGGGAAGATTATGATGGAATTCCATTCAAATAATTATCTCAAAATTACATTCTATGAAACTTTTTGAAATACTAGTTTCGGTCAAAAATCGTAGTATATTATACACAATTTTATACTAGTTTCGGTCAAAAAAATCAAATTAAATCAAGGATTGTTCAAAATGTTACGAAACTTTTCAGATCCTTTCTATATGTTACTAGGGAATGTTATGATGGAAGTCCATGCAAAAAAATTATCTCAAAATTAGATTGTATGAAACTTTTTGAATTACTAGTTTCGGTAAAAAAATCGTAGTATATTATACACAATTTTATACTAGTTTCGGTCAAAAAATTAAATTAAATCGAGGATTGTTCAAATTGCTACGAAACTTTTCAGATCCTTTCTATATGTTACTAGGGAAGGTTATGATGGAAGTCCATGCAAATAATTATCTAAAAATTACATTCTATGAAACTTTTCGAAATACTAGTTTCGGTCAAAAATCGTAGTATATTAAACACAATTTTATACTAGTTTCGGTCCAAATATCAAATTAAATCGAGAATTGTTCGAAATGCTATGAAATTTTTTAGATCCTTTCTATATGTTACTACGGAAAGTTATAATGGAAGTCCATGCAAAAAATTATCTAAAAATTAGATTCTATGAAACTTTTTGAAATACTAGTTTCGGTCAAAAATCGTAGTATATTATACATAATTTTATACTAGTTTCTGTCAAAAATTCAAATTAAATCGAGGATTGTTCGAAATGCTATGAAACTTTTTAGATCCTTTCTATATGTTACTAGGGAAAATTATGATGGAAGTCCATGCAAAAAATTATCTAAAGATTAGATTCTATGAAACATTTTGAAATACTAGTTTCGGTCAAAATTCATAGTATATTATACACAATTTTATACTAGTTTCGGTCAAAAAATCAAATTAAATCGAGGATTGTTCAAAATGCTACGAAACTTTTCAGATCCTTTCTATATGATACTAGGGAAGGTTATTATGGAAGTTCATGCAAATAATTATTTCAAAATTACATTCTATGAATTTTTTTGAAATACTAGTTTCGGTCAAAAATCGTAGTATATTATACACAATTGTTATACTAGTTTTGGTCAAAAAATCAAATTAAATCGAGGATAATTTTTTAAATGCTATGAAACTTTTCAGATCCTTTATATATGTTTCTAGGGAAGATTATGATGGAATTCCATTCAAATAATTATCTCAAAATTACATTCTATGAAACTTTTTGAAATACTAGTTTCGGTCAAAAATCGTAGTATATTATACACAATTTTATACTAGTTTCGGTCAAAAAAATCAAATTAAATCAAGGATTGTTCAAAATGTTACGAAACTTTTCAGATCCTTTCTATATGTTACTAGGGAATGTTATGATGGAATTCCATGCAAAACAATTATCTCAAAATTAGATTGTATGAAACTTTTTGAATTACTAGTTTCGGTCAAAAATCGTAGTATATTATACACAATTTTATAGTAGTTTCGGTCAAAAAATCAAATTAAATCGAGGATTGTTCAAATTGCTACGGAACTTTTCAGATCCTTTCTATATGTTACTAGGAAAGGTTATGATGGAAGTCCATGCAAATAATTATCTCAAAATTACATTCTATGAAACTTTTAAAAATACTAGTTTCGGTCAAAAATCGTAGTATATTAAACACAATTTTATACGAGTTTCAGTAAAAAAATCAAATTAAATCGAGGATTGTTCTAAATGCTATGAAGCTTTTCAGGTCTTTTCTATTTGTTACTAGGGTAGGTTATGATGGAAGTCTATTCAAAAAATTATCTCAATATTAGATTCTATGAAAACTTTTTGAAATATTAGTTTCGTTCAAAAATCGTAGTATATTATACATAATTTTATACTAGTTTCTGTCAAAAACTCAAATTAAATCGAAGATTGTTCCAAATGCTATAAAACGTTTTAGATCGTTTATATATGTTACTAGGGAAAGTTATGATGGAAGACCATGCAAAAAAATTGTCTAAAGATTAGATTCTATGAAACTTTTACAAATACTAGTTTCGGTCAAAAATCATAGTATATTATACACAATTTTATACTAGTTTCGGTCAAAAAATCAAATTAAATCAAGGATTGTTCAAAATGTTACGAAACTTTTCAGATCCTTTCTATATGTTACTAGGGTATGTTATGATGGAAGTCCATGCAAATAAATTATCTCAAAATTATATTGTATGAAACTTTTTGAATTACTAGTTTCGGTCAAAAATCGTAGTATATTATACACAATTTTATACTAGTTTCGGTCAAAAAAATCAAATTAAATCAAGGATTGTTCAAAATGCTACGAAAGTCTTCAGATCCTTTCTATATGTTACTAGGGAATGTTATGATGGAAGTCCATGCAAAAAAATTATCTCAAAATTAGATTGTATGAAACTTTTTGAATTACTAGTTTCGGTCAAAAATCTCAATATATTATACACAATTTTATACTAGTTTCGGTAAAAAAATCAAATTAAATCGAGGATTGTTCAAAATGCTACGAAACGTTTCAGATCCTTTCTATATGTTACTAGGGAATGTTATGATGGAAGTCCATGCAAAAAAATTATCTCAAAATTAGATTGTATGAAACTTTTTGAATTACTAGTTTCGGTAAAAAAATCGTAGTATATTATACACAATTTTATAGTAGTTTCGGTCAAAAAATTAAATTAAATCGAGGATTGTTCAAATTGCTACGAAACTTTTCAGATCCTTTCTATATGTTACTAGGGAAGGTTATGATGGAAGTCCATGCAAATAATTATCTAAAAATTACATTCTATGAAACTTTTCGAAATACTAGTTTCGGTCAAAAATCGTAGTATATTAAACACAATTTTATACTAGTTTCGGTCCAAATATCAAATTAAATCGAGAATTGTTCGAAATGCTATGAAATTTTTTAGATCCTTTCTATATGTTACTACGGAAAGTTATAATGGAAGTCCATGCAAAAAATTATCTAAAAATTAGATTCTATGAAACTTTTTGAAATACTAGTTTCGGTCAAAAATCGTAGTATATTATACATAATTTTATACTAGTTTCTGTCAAAAATTCAAATTAAATCGAGGATTGTTCGAAATGCTATGAAACTTTTTAGATCCTTTCTATATGTTACTAGGGAAAATTATGATGGAAGTCCATGCAAAAAATTATCTAAAGATTAGATTCTATGAAACATTTTGAAATACTAGTTTCGGTCAAAAATCATAGTATATTATACACAATTTTATACTAGTTTCGGTCAAAAAATCAAATTAAATCGAGGATTGTTCAAAATGCTACGAAACTTTTCAGATCCTTTCTATATGATACTAGGGAAGGTTATTATGGAAGTTCATGCAAATAATTATTTCAAAATTACATTCTATGAATTTTTTTGAAATACTAGTTTCGGTCAAAAATCGTAGTATATTATACACAATTGTTATACTAGTTTTGGTCAAAAAATCAAATTAAATCGAGGATTATTTTAAATGCTATGAAACTTTTCAGATCCTTTATATATGTTTCTAGGGAAGATTATGATGGAATTCCATTCAAATAATTATCTCAAAATTACATTCTATGAAACTTTTTGAAATACTAGTTTCGGTCAAAAATCGTAGTATATTATACACAATTTTATACTAGTTTCGGTCAAAAAAATCAAATTAAATCAAGGATTGTTCAAAATGTTACGAAACTTTTCAGATCCTTTCTATATGTTACTAGGGAATGTTATGATGGAATTCCATGCAAAACAATTATCTCAAAATTAGATTGTATGAAACTTTTTGAATTACTAGTTTCGGTCAAAAATCGTAGTATATTATACACAATTTTATAGTAGTTTCGGTCAAAAAATCAAATTAAATCGAGGATTGTTCAAATTGCTACGGAACTTTTCAGATCCTTTCTATATGTTACTAGGAAAGGTTATGATTGAAGTCCAGGCAAATAATTATCTCCAAATTACATTCTATGAAACTTTTAAAAATACTAGTTTCGGTCAAAAATCGTAGTATATTAAACACAATTTTATACGAGTTTCAGTAAAAAAATCAAATTAAATCGAGGATTGTTCTAAATGCTATGAAGCTTTTCAGGTCTTTTCTATTTGTTACTAGGGTAGGTTATGATGGAAGTCTATTCAAAAAATTATCTCAATATTAGATTCTATGAAAACTTTTTGAAATATTAGTTTCGTTAAAAAATCGTAGTATATTATACATAATTTTATACTAGTTTCTGTCAAAAACTCAAATTAAATCGAAGATTGTTCCAAATGCTATAAAACGTTTTAGATCGTTTATATATGTTACTAGGGAAAGTTATGATGGAAGACCATGCAAAAAAATTGTCTAAAGATTAGATTCTATGAAACTTTTACAAATACTAGTTTCGGTCAAAAATCATAGTATATTATACACAATTTTATACTAGTTTCGGTCAAAAAATTAAATTAAATCAAGGATTGTTCAAAATGCTACGAAACTTTTCAGATCCTTTCTATATGTTACTAGGGTATGTTATGATGGAAGTCCATGCAAAAAAATTATCTCAAAATTATATTGTATGAAACTTTTTGAATTACTAGTTTCGGTCAAAAATCGTAGTATATTATACACAATTTTATACTAGTTTCGGTCAAAAAAATCAAATTAAATCAAGGATTGTTCAAAATGCTACGAAAGTCTTCAGATCCTTTCTATATGTTACTAGGGAATGTTATGATGGAAGTCCATGCAAAAAAATTATCTCAAAATTAGATTGTATGAAACTTTTTGAATTACTAGTTTCGGTCAAAAATCTCAATATATTATACACAATTTTATACTAGTTTCGGTAAAAAAATCAAATTAAATCGAGGATTGTTCAAAATGCTACGAAACGTTTCAGATCCTTTCTATATGTTACTAGGGAATGTTATGATGGAAGTCCATGCAAAAAAATTATCTCAAAATTAGATTGTATGAAACTTTTTGAATTACTAGTTTCGGTAAAAAAATCGTAGTATATTATACACAATTTTATACTAGTTTCGGTCAAAAAATTAAATTAAATCGAGGATTGTTCAAATTGCTACGAAACTTTTCAGATCCTTTCTATATGTTACTAGGGAAGGTTATGATGGAAGTCCATGCAAATAATTATCTAAAAATTACATTCTATGAAACTTTTCGAAATACTAGTTTCGGTCAAAAATCGTAGTATATTAAACACAATTTTATACTAGTTTCGGTCCAAATATCAAATTAAATCGAGAATTGTTCGAAATGCTGTGAAATTTTTTAGATCCTTTCTATATGTTACTACGGAAAGTTATAATGGAAGTCCATGCAAAAAATTATCTAAAAATTAGATTCTATGAAACTTTTTGAAATACTAGTTTCGGTCAAAAATCGTAGTATATTATACATAATTTTATACTAGTTTCTGTCAAAAATTCAAATTAAATCGAGGATTGTTCGAAATGCTATGAAACTTTTTAGATCCTTTCTATATGTTACTAGGGAAAATTATGATGGAAGTCCATGCAAAAAATTATCTAAAGATTAGATTCTATGAAACATTTTGAAATACTAGTTTCGGTCAAAAATCATAGTATATTATACACAATTTTATACTAGTTTCGGTCAAAAAATCAAATTAAATCGAGGATTGTTCAAAATGCTACGAAACTTTTCAGATCCTTTCTATATGATACTAGGGAAGGTTATTATGGAAGTTCATGCAAATAATTATTTCAAAATTACATTCTATGAATTTTTTTGAAATACTAGTTTCGGTCAAAAATCGTAGTATATTATACACAATTGTTATACTAGTTTTGGTCAAAAAATCAAATTAAATCGAGGATTATTTTAAATGCTATGAAACTTTTCAGATCCTTTATATATGTTTCTAGGGAAGATTATGATGGAATTCCATTCAAATAATTATCTCAAAATTACATTCTATGAAACTTTTTGAAATACTAGTTTCGGTCAAAAATCGTAGTATATTATACACAATTTTATACTTGTTTCGGTCAAAAAAATCAAATTAAATCGAGGATTGTTCAAAATGTTACGAAACTTTTCAGATCCTTTCTATATGTTACTAGGGAATGTTATGATGGAAGTCCATGCAAAAAAATTATCTCAAAATTAGATTGTATGAAACTTTTTGAATTACTAGTTTCGGTAAAAAAATCGTAGTATATTATACACAATTTTATACTAGTTTCGGTCAAAAAATTAAATTAAATCGAGGATTGTTCAAATTGCTACGAAACTTTTCAGATCCTTTCTATATGTTACTAGGGAAGGTTATGATGGAAGTCCATGCAAATAATTATCTAAAAATTACATTCTATGAAACTTTTCGAAATACTAGTTTCGGTCAAAAATCGTAGTATATTAAACACAATTTTATACTAGTTTCGGTCCAAATATCAAATTAAATCGAGAATTGTTCGAAATGCTATGAAATTTTTTAGATCCTTTCTATATGTTACTACGGAAAGTTATAATGGAAGTCCATGCAAAAAATTATCTAAAAATTAGATTCTATGAAACTTTTTGAAATACTAGTTTCGGTCAAAAATCGTAGTATATTATACATAATTTTATACTAGTTTCTGTCAAAAATTCAAATTAAATCGAGGATTGTTCGAAATGCTATGAAACTTTTTAGATCCTTTCTATATGTTACTAGGGAAAATTATGATGGAAGTCCATGCAAAAAATTATCTAAAGATTAGATTCTATGAAACATTTTGAAATACTAGTTTCGGTCAAAAATCATAGTATATTATACACAATTTTATACTAGTTTCGGTCAAAAAATCAAATTAAATCGAGGATTGTTCAAAATGCTACGAAACTTTTCAGATCCTTTCTATATGATACTAGGGAAGGTTATTATGGAAGTTCATGCAAATAATTATTTCAAAATTACATTCTATGAATTTTTTTGAAATACTAGTTTCGGTCAAAAATCGTAGTATATTATACACAATTGTTATACTAGTTTTGGTCAAAAAATCAAATTAAATCGAGGATTATTTTAAATGCTATGAAACTTTTCAGATCCTTTATATATGTTTCTAGGGAAGATTATGATGGAATTCCATTCAAATAATTATCTCAAAATTACATTCTATGAAACTTTTTGAAATACTAGTTTCGGTCAAAAATCGTAGTATATTATACACAATTTTATACTAGTTTCGGTCAAAAAAATCAAATTAAATCAAGGATTGTTCAAAATGTTACGAAACTTTTCAGATCCTTTCTATATGTTACTAGGGAATGTTATGATGGAAGTCCATGCAAAAAAATTATCTCAAAATTAGATTGTATGAAACTTTTTGAATTACTAGTTTCGGTAAAAAAATCGTAGTATATTATACACAATTTTATACTAGTTTCGGTCAAAAAATTAAATTAAATCGAGGATTGTTCAAATTGCTACGAAACTTTTCAGATCCTTTCTATATGTTACTAGGGAAGGTTATGATGGAAGTCCATGCAAATAATTATCTAAAAATTACATTCTATGAAACTTTTCGAAATACTAGTTTCGGTCAAAAATCGTAGTATATTAAACACAATTTTATACTAGTTTCGGTCCAAATATCAAATTAAATCGAGAATTGTTCGAAATGCTATGAAATTTTTTAGATCCTTTCTATATGTTACTACGGAAAGTTATAATGGAAGTCCATGCAAAAAATTATCTAAAAATTAGATTCTATGAAACTTTTTGAAATACTAGTTTCGGTCAAAAATCGTAGTATATTATACATAATTTTATACTAGTTTCTGTCAAAAATTCAAATTAAATCGAGGATTGTTCGAAATGCTATGAAACTTTTTAGATCCTTTCTATATGTTACTAGGGAAAATTATGATGGAAGTCCATGCAAAAAATTATCTAAAGATTAGATTCTATGAAACATTTTGAAATACTAGTTTCGGTCAAAAATCATAGTATATTATACACAATTTTATACTAGTTTCGGTCAAAAAATCAAATTAAATCGAGGATTGTTCAAAATGCTACGAAACTTTTCAGATCCTTTCTATATGATACTAGGGAAGGTTATTATGGAAGTTCATGCAAATAATTATTTCAAAATTACATTCTATGAATTTTTTTGAAATACTAGTTTCGGTCAAAAATCGTAGTATATTATACACAATTGTTATACTAGTTTTGGTCAAAAAATCAAATTAAATCGAGGATTATTTTAAATGCTATGAAACTTTTCAGATCCTTTATATATGTTTCTAGGGAAGATTATGATGGAATTCCATTCAAATAATTATCTCAAAATTACATTCTATGAAACTTTTTGAAATACTAGTTTCGGTCAAAAATCGTAGTATATTATACACAATTTTATACTAGTTTCGGTCAAAAAAATCAAATTAAATCAAGGATTGTTCAAAATGTTACGAAACTTTTCAGATCCTTTCTATATGTTACTAGGGAATGTTATGATGGAAGTCCATGCAAAAAAATTATCTCAAAATTAGATTGTATGAAACTTTTTGAATTACTAGTTTCGGTAAAAAAATCGTAGTATATTATACACAATTTTATACTAGTTTCGGTCAAAAAATTAAATTAAATCGAGGATTGTTCAAATTGCTACGAAACTTTTCAGATCCTTTCTATATGTTACTAGGGAAGGTTATGATGGAAGTCCATGCAAATAATTATCTAAAAATTACATTCTATGAAACTTTTCGAAATACTAGTTTCGGTCAAAAATCGTAGTATATTAAACACAATTTTATACTAGTTTCGGTCCAAATATCAAATTAAATCGAGAATTGTTCGAAATGCTATGAAATTTTTTAGATCCTTTCTATATGTTACTACGGAAAGTTATAATGGAAGTCCATGCAAAAAATTATCTAAAAATTAGATTCTATGAAACTTTTTGAAATACTAGTTTCGGTCAAAAATCGTAGTATATTATACATAATTTTATACTAGTTTCTGTCAAAAATTCAAATTAAATCGAGGATTGTTCGAAATGCTATGAAACTTTTTAGATCCTTTCTATATGTTACTAGGGAAAATTATGATGGAAGTCCATGCAAAAAATTATCTAAAGATTAGATTCTATGAAACATTTTGAAATACTAGTTTCGGTCAAAAATCATAGTATATTATACACAATTTTATACTAGTTTCGGTCAAAAAATCAAATTAAATCGAGGATTGTTCAAAATGCTACGAAACTTTTCAGATCCTTTCTATATGATACTAGGGAAGGTTATTATGGAAGTTCATGCAAATAATTATTTCAAAATTACATTCTATGAATTTTTTTGAAATACTAGTTTCGGTCAAAAATCGTAGTATATTATACACAATTGTTATACTAGTTTTGGTCAAAAAATCAAATTAAATCGAGGATTATTTTAAATGCTATGAAACTTTTCAGATCCTTTATATATGTTTCTAGGGAAGATTATGATGGAATTCCATTCAAATAATTATCTCAAAATTACATTCTATGAAACTTTTTGAAATACTAGTTTCGGTCAAAAATCGTAGTATATTATACACAATTTTATACTAGTTTCGGTCAAAAAAATCAAATTAAATCAAGGATTGTTCAAAATGTTACGAAACTTTTCAGATCCTTTCTATATGTTACTAGGGAATGTTATGATGGAAGTCCATGCAAAAAAATTATCTCAAAATTAGATTGTATGAAACTTTTTGAATTACTAGTTTCGGTAAAAAAATCGTAGTATATTATACACAATTTTATACTAGTTTCGGTCAAAAAATTAAATTAAATCGAGGATTGTTCAAATTGCTACGAAACTTTTCAGATCCTTTCTATATGTTACTAGGGAAGGTTATGATGGAAGTCCATGCAAATAATTATCTAAAAATTACATTCTATGAAACTTTTCGAAATACTAGTTTCGGTCAAAAATCGTAGTATATTAAACACAATTTTATACTAGTTTCGGTCCAAATATCAAATTAAATCGAGAATTGTTCGAAATGCTATGAAATTTTTTAGATCCTTTCTATATGTTACTACGGAAAGTTATAATGGAAGTCCATGCAAAAAATTATCTAAAATTTAGATTCTATGAAACTTTTTGAAATACTAGTTTCGGTCAAAAATTGTAGTATATTATACATAATTTTATACTAGTTTCTGTCAAAAATTCAAATTAAATCGAGGATTGTTCGAAATGCTATGAAACTTTTTAGATCCTTTCTATATGTTACTAGGGAAAATTATGATGGAAGTCCATGCAAAAAATTATCTAAAGATTAGATTCTATGAAACATTTTGAAATACTAGTTTCGGTCAAAAATCATAGTATATTATACACAATTTTATACTAGTTTCGGTCAAAAAATCAAATTAAATCGAGGATTGTTCAAAATGCTACGAAACTTTTCAGATCCTTTCTATATGATACTAGGGAAGGTTATTATGGAAGTTCATGCAAATAATTATTTCAAAATTACATTCTATGAATTTTTTTGAAATACTAGTTTCGGTCAAAAATCGTAGTATATTATACACAATTGTTATACTAGTTTTGGTCAAAAAATCAAATTAAATCGAGGATTATTTTAAATGCTATGAAACTTTTCAGATCCTTTATATATGTTTCTAGGGAAGATTATGATGGAATTCCATTCAAATAATTATCTCAAAATTACATTCTATGAAACTTTTTGAAATACTAGTTTCGGTCAAAAATCGTAGTATATTATACACAATTTTATACTAGTTTCGGTCAAAAAAATCAAATTAAATCAAGGATTGTTCAAAATGTTACGAAACTTTTCAGATCCTTTCTATATGTTACTAGGGAATGTTATGATGGAAGTCCATGCAAAACAATTATCTCAAAATTAGACTGTATGAAACTTTTTGAATTACTAGTTTCGGTCAAAAATCGTAGTATATTATACACGAGTTTATAGTAGTTTCGGTCAAAAAATCAAATTAAATCGAGGATTGTTCAAATTGCTACGGAACTTTTCAGATCCTTTCTATATGTTACTAGGAAAGGTTATGATGGAAGTCCATGCAAATAATTATCTCAAAATTACATTCTATGAAACTTTTAAAAATACTAGTTTCGGTCAAAAATCGTAGTATATTAAACACAATTTTATACGAGTTTCTGTAAAAAAATCAAATTAAATCGAGGATTGTTCTAAATGCTATGAAGCTTTTCAGGTCTTTTCTATTTGTTACTAGGGTAGGTTATGATGGAAGTCTATTCAAAAAATTATCTCAATATTAGATTCTATGAAAACTTTTTGAAATATTAGTTTCGTTCAAAAATCGTAGTATATTATATATAATTTTATACTAGTTTCTGTCAAAAACTCAAATTAAATCGAAGATTGTTCCAAATGCTATAAAACGTTTTAGATCGTTTATATATGTTACTAGGGAAAGTTATGATGGAAGACCATGCAAAAAAATTGTCTAAAGATTAGATTCTATGAAACTTTTACAAATACTAGTTTCGGTCAAAAATCATAGTATATTATACACAATTTTATACTAGTTTCGGTCAAAAAATCAAATTAAATCAAGGATTGTTCAAAATGCTACGAAACTTTTCAGATCCTTTCTATATGTTACTAGGGTATGTTATGATGGAAGTCCATGCAAAAAAATTATCTCAAAATTATATTTTATGAAACTTTTTGAATTACTAGTTTCGGTCAAAAATCGTAGTATATTATACACAATTTTATACTAGTTTCGGTCAAAAAAATCAAATTAAATCAAGGATTGTTCAAAATGCTACGAAAGTCTTCAGATCCTTTCTATATGTTACTAGGGAATGTTATGATGGAAGTCCATGCAAAAAAATTATCTCAAAATTAGATTGTATGAAACTTTTTGAATTACTAGTTTCGGTCAAAAATCTCAATATATTATACACAATTTTATACTAGTTTCGGTAAAAAAATCAAATTAAATCGAGGATTGTTCAAAATGCTACGAAACGTTTCAGATCCTTTCTATATGTTACTAGGGAATGTTATGATGGAAGTCCATGCAAAAAAATTATCTCAAAATTAGATTGTATGAAACTTTTTGAATTACTAGTTTCGGTAAAAAAATCGTAGTATAATATACACAATTTTATACTAGTTTCGGTCAAAAAATTAAATTAAATCGAGGATTGTTCAAATTGCTACGAAACTTTTCAGATCCTTTCTATATGTTACTAGGGAAGGTTATGATGGAAGTCCATGCAAATAATTATCTAAAAATTACATTCTATGAAACTTTTCGAAATACTAGTTTCGGTCAAAAATCGTAGTATATTAAACACAATTTTATACTAGTTTCGGTCCAAATATCAAATTAAATCGAGAATTGTTCGAAATGCTATGAAATTTTTTAGATCCTTTCTATATGTTACTACGGAAAGTTATAATGGAAGTCCATGCAAAAAATTATCTAAAGATTAGATTCTATGAAACATTTTGAAATACTAGTTTCGGTCAAAAATCATAGTATACTATACACAATTTTATACTAGTTTCGGTCAAAAAATCAAATTTAAATCGAGGATTGTTCAAAATGCTACGAAACTTTTCAGATCCTTTCTATATGATACTAGGGAAGGTTATTATGGAAGCTCATGCAAATAATTATTTCAAAATTACATTCTATGAATTTTTTTGAAATACTAGTTTCGGTCAAAAATCGTAGTATATTATACACAATTGTTATACTAGTTTTGGTCAAAAAATCAAATTAAATCGAGGATTATTTTAAATGCTATGAAACTTTTCAGATCCTTTATATATGTTTCTAGGGAAGATTATGATGGAATTCCATTCAAATAATTATCTCAAAATTACATTCTATGAAACTTTTTGAAATACTAGTTTCGGTCAAAAATCGTAGTATATTATACACAATTTTATACTAGTTTCGGTCAAAAAAATCAAATTAAATCAAGGATTGTTCAAAATGTTACGAAACTTTTCAGATCCTTTCTATATGTTACTAGGGAATGTTATGATGGAAGTCCATGCAAAACAATTATCTCAAAATTAGACTGTATGAAACTTTTTGAATTACTAGTTTCGGTCAAAAATCGTAGTATATTATACACGAGTTTATAGTAGTTTCGGTCAAAAAATCAAATTAAATCGAGGATTGTTCAAATTGCTACGGAACTTTTCAGATCCTTTCTATATGTTACTAGGAAAGGTTATGATGGAAGTCCATGCAAATAATTATCTCAAAATTACATTCTATGAAACTTTTAAAAATACTAGTTTCGGTCAAAAATCGTAGTATATTAAACACAATTTTATACGAGTTTCTGTAAAAAAATCAAATTAAATCGAGGATTGTTCTAAATGCTATGAAGCTTTTCAGGTCTTTTCTATTTGTTACTAGGGTAGGTTATGATGGAAGTCTATTCAAAAAATTATCTCAATATTAGATTCTATGAAAACTTTTTGAAATATTAGTTTCGTTCAAAAATCGTAGTATATTATATATAATTTTATACTAGTTTCTGTCAAAAACTCAAATTAAATCGAAGATTGTTCCAAATGCTATAAAACGTTTTAGATCGTTTATATATGTTACTAGGGAAAGTTATGATGGAAGACCATGCAAAAAAATTGTCTAAAGATTAGATTCTATGAAACTTTTACAAATACTAGTTTCGGTCAAAAATCATAGTATATTATACACAATTTTATACTAGTTTCGGTCAAAAAATCAAATTAAATCAAGGATTGTTCAAAATGCTACGAAACTTTTCAGATCCTTTCTATATGTTACTAGGGTATGTTATGATGGAAGTCCATGCAAAAAAATTATCTCAAAATTATATTTTATGAAACTTTTTGAATTACTAGTTTCGGTCAAAAATCGTAGTATATTATACACAATTTTATACTAGTTTCGGTCAAAAAAATCAAATTAAATCAAGGATTGTTCAAAATGCTACGAAAGTCTTCAGATCCTTTCTATATGTTACTAGGGAATGTTATGATGGAAGTCCATGCAAAAAAATTATCTCAAAATTAGATTGTATGAAACTTTTTGAATTACTAGTTTCGGTCAAAAATCTCAATATATTATACACAATTTTATACTAGTTTCGGTAAAAAAATCAAATTAAATCGAGGATTGTTCAAAATGCTACGAAACGTTTCAGATCCTTTCTATATGTTACTAGGGAATGTTATGATGGAAGTCCATGCAAAAAAATTATCTCAAAATTAGATTGTATGAAACTTTTTGAATTACTAGTTTCGGTAAAAAAATCGTAGTATAATATACACAATTTTATACTAGTTTCGGTCAAAAAATTAAATTAAATCGAGGATTGTTCAAATTGCTACGAAACTTTTCAGATCCTTTCTATATGTTACTAGGGAAGGTTATGATGGAAGTCCATGCAAATAATTATCTAAAAATTACATTCTATGAAACTTTTCGAAATACTAGTTTCGGTCAAAAATCGTAGTATATTAAACACAATTTTATACTAGTTTCGGTCCAAATATCAAATTAAATCGAGAATTGTTCGAAATGCTATGAAATTTTTTAGATCCTTTCTATATGTTACTACAGAAAGTTATAATGGAAGTCCATGCAAAAAATTATCTAAAGATTAGATTCTATGAAACATTTTGAAATACTAGTTTCGGTCAAAAATCATAGTATATTATACACAATTTTATACTAGTTTCGGTCAAAAAATCAAATTTAAATCGAGGATTGTTCAAAATGCTACGAAACTTTTCAGATCCTTTCTATATGATACTAGGGAAGGTTATTATGGAAGCTCATGCAAATAATTATTTCAAAATTACATTCTATGAATTTTTTTGAAATACTAGTTTCGGTCAAAAATCGTAGTATATTATACACAATTGTTATACTAGTTTTGGTCAAAAAATCAAATTAAATCGAGGATTATTTTAAATGCTATGAAACTTTTCAGATCCTTTATATATGTTTCTAGGGAAGATTATGATGGAATTCCATTCAAATAATTATCTCAAAATTACATTCTATGAAACTTTTTGAAATACTAGTTTCGGTCAAAAATCGTAGTATATTATACACAATTTTATACTAGTTTCGGTCAAAAAAATCAAATTAAATCAAGGATTGTTCAAAATGTTACGAAACTTTTCAGATACTTTCTATATGTTACTAGGGAATGTTATGATGGAATTCCATGCAAAACAATTATCTCAAAATTAGATTGTATGAAACTTTTTGAATTACTAGTTTCGGTCAAAAATCGTAGTATATTATACACAATTTTATAGTAGTTTCGGTCAAAAAATCAAATTAAATCGAGGATTGTTCAAATTGCTACGGAACTTTTCAGATCCTTTCTATATGTTACTAGGAAAGGTTATGATGGAAGTCCATGCAAAACAATTATCTCAAAATTAGATTGTATGAAACTTTTTGAATTACTAGTTTCGGTCAAAAATCGTAGTATATTATACACAATTTTATAGTAGTTTCGGTCAAAAAATCAAATTAAATCGAGGATTGTTCAAATTGCTACGGAACTTTTCAGATCCTTTCTATATGTTACTAGGAAAGGTTATGATGGAAGTCCATGCAAATAATTATCTCAAAATTACATTCTATGAAACTTTTAAAAATACTAGTTTCGGTCAAAAATCGTAGTATATTAAACACAATTTTATACGAGTTTCAGTAAAAAAATCAAATTAAATCGAGGATTGTTCTAAATGCTATGAAGCTTTTCAGGTCTTTTCTATTTGTTACTAGGGTAGGTTATGATGGAAGTCTATTCAAAAAATTATCTCAATATTAGATTCTATGAAAACTTTTTGAAATATTAGTTTCGTTCAAAAATCGTAGTATATTATACATAATTTTATACTAGTTTCTGTCAAAAACTCAAATTAAATCGAAGATTGTTCCAAATGCTATAAAACGTTTTAGATCGTTTATATATGTTACTAGGGAAAGTTATGATGGAAGACCATGCAAAAAAATTGTCTAAAGATTAGATTCTATGAAACTTTTACAAATACTAGTTTCGGTCAAAAATCATAGTATATTATACACAATTTTATACTAGTTTCGGTCAAAAAATCAAATTAAATCAAGGATTGTTCAAAATGCTACGAAACTTTTCAGATCCTTTCTATATGTTACTAGGGTATGTTATGATGGAAGTCCATGCAAAAAAATTATCTCAAAATTATATTGTATGAAACTTTTTGAATTACTAGTTTCGGTCAAAAATCGTAGTATATTATACACAATTTTATACTAGTTTCGGTCAAAAAAATCAAATTAAATCAAGGATTGTTCAAAATGCTACGAAAGTCTTCAGATCCTTTCTATATGTTACTAGGGAATGTTATGATGGAAGTCCATGCAAAAAAATTATCTCAAAATTAGATTGTATGAAACTTTTTGAATTACTAGTTTCGGTCAAAAATCTCAATATATTATACACAATTTTATACTAGTTTCGGTAAAAAAATCAAATTAAATCGAGGATTGTTCAAAATGCTACGAAACGTTTCAGATCCATTCTATATGTTACTAGGGAATGTTATGATGGAAGTCCATGCAAAAAAATTATCTCAAAATTAGATTGTATGAAACTTTTTGAATTACTAGTTTCGGTAAAAAAATCGTAGTATATTATACACAATTTTATACTAGTTTCGGTCAAAAAATTAAATTAAATCGAGGATTGTTCAAATTGCTACGAAACTTTTCAGATCCTTTCTATATGTTACTAGGGAAGGTTATGATGGAAGTCCATGCAAATAATTATTTAAAAATTACATTCTATGAAACTTTTCGAAATACTAGTTTCGGTCAAAAATCGTAGTATATTAAACACAATTTTATACTAGTTTCGGTCCAAATATCAAATTAAATCGAGAATTGTTCGAAATGCTATGAAATTTTTTAGATCCTTTCTATATGTTACTACGGAAAGTTATAATGGAAGTCCATGCAAAAAATTATCTAAAGATTAGATTCTATGAAACATTTTGAAATACTAGTTTCGGTCAAAAATCATAGTATATTATACACAATTTTATACTAGTTTCGGTCAAAAAATCAAATTAAATCGAGGATTGTTCAAAATGCTACGAAACTTTTCAGATCCTTTCTATATGATACTAGGGAAGGTTATTATGGAAGTTCATGCAAATAATTATTTCAAAATTACATTCTATGAATTTTTTTGAAATACTAGTTTCGGTCAAAAATCGTAGTATATTATACACAATTGTTATACTAGTTTTGGTCAAAAAATCAAATTAAATCGAGGATTATTTTAAATGCTATGAAACTTTTCAGATCCTTTATATATGTTTCTAGGGAAGATTATGATGGAATTCCATTCAAATAATTATCTCAAAATTACATTCTATGAAACTTTTTGAAATACTAGTTTCGGTCAAAAATCGTAGTATATTATACACAATTTTATACTAGTTTCGGTCAAAAAAATCAAATTAAATCAAGCATTGTTCAAAATGTTACGAAACTTTTCAGATCCTTTCTATATGTTACTAGGGAATGTTATGATGGAATTCCATGCAAAACAATTATCTCAAAATTAGATTGTATGAAACTTTTTAAATTACTAGTTTCGGTCAAAAATCGTAGTATATTATACACAATTTTATAGTAGTTTCGGTCAAAAAATCAAATTAAATCGAGGATTGTTCAAATTGCTACGGAACTTTTCAGATCCTTTCTATATGTTACTAGGAAAGGTTATGATGGAAGTCCATGCAAATAATTATCTCAAAATTACATTCTATGAAACTTTTAAAAATACTAGTTTCGGTCAAAAATCGTAGTATATTAAACACAATTTTATACGAGTTTCGGTCAAAAAATTCAAATTAAATCGAGGATTGTTCTAAATGCTATGAAGCTTTTCAGATCTTTTCTATTTGTTACTAGGGTAGGTTATGATGGAAGTCTATTCAAAAAATTATCTCAAGATTAGATTCTATGAAAACTTTTTGAAATATTAGTTTCGTTCAAAAATCGTAGTATATTATACATAATTTTATACTAGTTTCTGTCAAAAACTCAAATTAAATCGAAGATTGTTCCAAATGCTATAAAACGTTTTAGATCGTTTATATATGTTACTAGGGAAAGTTATGATGGAAGACCATGCAAAAAATTATCTAAAGATTAGATTCTATGAAACTTTTACAAATACTATTTTCGGTCAAAAATCATAGTATATTATACACAATTTTATACTAGTTTCGGTCAAAAAATCAAATTAAATCAAGGATTGTTCAAAATGCTACGAAACTTTTCAGATCCTTTCTATATGTTACTAGGGTATGTTATGATGGAAGTCCATGCAAAAAAATTATCTCAAAATTATATTGTATGAAACTTTTTGAATTACTAGTTTCGGTTAAAAATCGTAGTATATTATACACAATTTTATACTAGTTTCGGTCAAAAAAATCAAATTAAATCAAGGATTGTTCAAAATGCTACGAAAATCTTCAGATCCTTTCTATATGTTACTAGGGAATGTTATGATGGAAGTCCATGCAAAAAAATTATCTCAAAATTAGATTGTATGAAACTTTTTGAATTTCTAGTTTCGGTCAAAAATCTCAATATATTATACACAATTTTATACTAGTTTCGGTAAAAAAATCAAATTAAATCGAGGATTGTTCAAAATGCTACGAAACGTTTCAGATCCTTTCTATATGTTACTAGGGAATGTTATGATGGAAGTCCATGCAAAAAAATTATCTCAAAATTAGATTGTATGAAACTTTTTGAATTACTAGTTTCGGTAAAAAAATCGTAGTATATTATACACGAGTTTATAGTAGTTTCGGTCAAAAAATTAAATTAAATCGAGGATTGTTCAAATTGCTACGAAACTTTTCAGATCCTTTCTATATGTTACTAGGGAAGGTTATGATGGAAGTCCATGCAAATAATTATCTAAAAATTACATTCTATGAAACTTTTCGAAATACTAGTTTCGGTCAAAAATCGTAGTATATTAAACACAATTTTATACTAGTTTCGGTCCAAATATCAAATTAAATCGAGAATTGTTCGAAATGCTATGAAATTTTTTAGATCCTTTCTATATGTTACTACGGAAAGTTATAATGGAAGTCCATGCAAAAAATTATCTAAAAATTTGATTCTACGAAACTTTTTGAAATACTAGTTTCGGTCAAAAATCGTAGTATATTATACATAATTTTATACTAGTTTCTGTCAAAAATTCAAATTAAATCGAGGATTGTTCGAAATGCTATGAAACTTTTTAGATCCTTTCTATATGTTACTAGGGAAAATTATGATGGAAGTCCATGCAAAAAATTATCTAAAGATTAGATTCTATGAAACATTTTGAAATACTAGTTTCGGTCAAAAATCATAGTATATTATACACAATTTTATACTAGTTTCGGTCAAAAAATCAAATTAAATCGAGGATTGTTCAAAATGCTACGAAACTTTTCAGATCCTTTCTATATGATACTAGGGAAGGTTATTATGGAAGTTCATGCAAATAATTATTTCAAAATTACATTCTATGAATTTTTTTGAAATACTAGTTTCGGTCAAAAATCGTAGTATATTATACACAATTGTTATACTAGTTTTGGTCAAAAAATCAAATTAAATCGAGGATTATTTTAAATGCTATGAAACTTTTCAGATCTTTTATATATGTTTCTAGGGAAGATTATGATGGAATTCCATTCAAATAATTATCTCAAAATTACATTCTATGAAACTTTTTGAAATACTAGTTTCGGTCAAAAATCGTAGTATATTATACACAATTTTATACTAGTTTCGGTCAAAAAAATCAAATTAAATCAAGGATTGTTCAAAATGTTACGAAACTTTTTAGATCCTTTCTATATGTTACTAGGGAATGTTATGATGGAATTCCATGCAAAACAATTATCTCAAAATTAGATTGTATGAAACTTTTTGAATTACTAGTTTCGGTCAAAAATCGTAGTATATTATACACAATTTTATAGTAGTTTCGGTCAAAAAATCAAATTAAATCGAGGATTGTTCAAATTGCTACGGAACTTTTCAGATCCTTTCTATATGTTACTATGAAAGGTTATGATGGAAGTCCATGCAAATAATTATCTCAAAATTACATTCTATGAAACTTTTAAAAATACTAGTTTCGGTCAAAAATCGTAGTATATTAAACACAATTTTATACGAGTTTCGGTCAAAAAATCAAATTAAATCGAGGATTGTTCTAAATGCTATGAAGCTTTTCAGATCTTTTCTATTTGTTACTAGGGTAGGTTATGATGGAAGTCTATTCAAAAAATTATCTCAAGATTAGATTCTATGAAAACTTTTTGAAATATTAGTTTCGTTCAAAAATCGTAATATATTATACATAATTTTATACTAGTTTCTGTCAAAACTCAAATTAAATCGAAGATTGTTCGAAACGCTATGAAACGGTTTAGATCGTTTATATATGTTACTAGGGAAAGTTATGATGGAAGACCATGCAAAAAATTATCTAAAGATTAGATTCTATGAAACTTTTACAAATACTAGTTTCGGTCAAAAATCATAGTATATTATACACAATTTTTTTACTAGTTTCGGTCAAAAATTCAAATTAAATCAAGGATTGTTCAAAATGCTACGAAACTTTTCAGATCCTTTCTATATGTTACTAGGGTATGTTATGATGGAAGTCCATGCAAAAAAATTATCTCAAAATTATATTGTATGAAACTTTTTGAATTACTAGTTTCGGTCAAAAATCGTAGTATATTATACACAATTTTATACTAGTTTCGGTCAAAAAAATCAAATTAAATCAAGGATTGTTCAAAATGCTACGAAAGTCTTCAGATCCTTTCTATATGTTACTAGGGAATGTTATGATGGAAGTCCATGCAAAAAAATTATCTCAAAATTAGATTGTATGAAACTTTTTGAATTACTAGTTTCGGTCAAAAATCGTAGTATATTATACACAATTTTATACTAGTTTCAGTAAAAAAATCAAATTAAATCGAGGATTGTTCAAAATGCTACGAAACGTTTCAGATCCTTTCTATATGTTACTAGGGAATGTTAAGATGGATGTCCATGCAAAAAAATTATCTCAAAATTAGATTGTATGAAACTTTTTGAATTACTAGTTTCGGTAAAAAATCGTAGTATATTATACACAATTTTATACTAGTTTCGGTCAAAAAATTAAATTAAATCGAGGATTGTTCAAATTGCTACGAAACTTTTCAGATCCTTTCTATATGTTACTAGGGAAGGTTATGATGGAAGTCCATGCAAATAATTATCTAAAAATTACATTCTATGAAACTTTTCGAAATACTAGTTTCGGTCAAAAATCGTAGTATATTAAACACAATTTTATACTAGTTTCGGTCCAAATATCAAATTAAATCGAGAATTGTTCGAAATGCTATGAAATTTTTTAGATCCTTTCTATATGTTACTACGGAAAGTTATAATGGAAGTCCATGCAAAAAATTATCTAAAAATTAGATTCTATGAAACTTTTTGAAATACTAGTTTCGGTCAAAAATCGTAGTATATTATACATAATTCTATACTAGTTTCTGTCAAAAATTCAAATTAAATCGAGGATTGTTCGAAATGCTATGAAACTTTTTAGATCCTTTCTATATGTTACTAGGGAAAGTTATGATGGAAGTCCATGCAAAAAACTATCTAAAGATTAGATTCTATGAAACATTTTGAAATACTAGTTTCGGTCAAAAATCATAGTATATTATACACAATTTTATACTAGTTTCGGTCAAAAAATCAAATTAAATCGAGGATTGTTCAAAATGCTACGAAACTTTTCAGATCCTTTCTATATGATACTAGGGAAGGTTATTATGGAAGTTCATGCAAATAATTATTTAAAAATTACATTCTATGAAACTTTTCGAAATACTAGTTTCGGTCAAAAATCGTAGTATATTATACACAATTGTTATACTAGTTTCGGTCAAAAACTCAAATTAAATCGAGGATTATTTTAAATGCTATGAAACTTTTCAGATCCTTTATATATGATTCTAGGGAAGATTGTGATGGATTTCCATTTAAATAAATATCTCAAAATTACATTCTATGAAACTTTCTGAAATACTAGTTTCGGTCAAAAATCGTAGTATATTATACACAATTTTATACTAGTTTCGGTAAAAAAAAATCAAATTAAATCAAGGATTGTTCAAAATGTTACGAAACTTTTCAGATCCTTTCTATATGTTACTAGGGAATGTTATGATGGAATTCCATGCAAAACAATTATCTCAAAATTAGATTGTATGAAACTTTTTGAATTACTAGTTTCGGTCAAAAATCGTAGTATATTATACACAATTTTATAGTAGTTTCGGTCAAAAAATCAAATTAAATCGAGGATTGTTCAAATTGCTACGAAACTTTTCAGATCCTTTCTATATGTTACTAGGAAAGGTTATGATGGAAGTCCATGCAAATAATTATCTCAAAATTACATTCTATGAAACTTTTAAAAATACTAGTTTCGGTCAAAAATCGTAGTATATTAAACACAATTTTATACGAGTTTCGGTAAAAAAATCAAATTAAATCGAGGATTGTTCTAAATGCTATGAAGCTTTTCAGATCTTTTCTATTTGTTACTAGGGTAGGTTATGATGGAAGTCTATTCAAAAAATTATCTCAAGATTAGATTCTATGAAAACTTTTTGAAATATTAGTTTCGTTCAAAAATCGTAGTATATTATACATAATTTTATACTAGTTTCTGTCAAAAACTCAAATTAAATCGAAGATTGTTCCAAATGCTATAAAACGTTTTAGATCGTTTATATATGTTACTAGGGAAAGTTATGATGGAAGACCATGCAAAAAATTATCTAAAGATTAGATTCTATGAAACTTTTACAAATACTAGTTTCGGTCAAAAATCATAGTATATTATACACAATTTTATACTAGTTTCGGTCAAAAAATCAAATTAAATCAAGGATTGTTCAAAATGCTACGAAACTTTTCAGATCCTTTCTATATGTTACTAGGGTATGTTATGATGGAAGTCCATGCAAAAAAATTATCTCAAAATTATATTGTATGAAACTTTTTGAATTACTAGTTTCGGTCAAAAATCGTAGTATATTATACACAATTTTATACTAGTTTCGGTCAAAAAAATCAAATTAAATCAAGGATTGTTCAAAATGCTACGAAAGTCTTCAGATCCTTTCTATATGTTACTAGGGAATGTTATGATGGAAGTCCATGCAAAAAAATTATCTCAAAATTAGATTGTATGAAACTTTTTGAATTACTAGTTTCGGTCAAAAATCGTAGTATATTATACACAATTTTATACTAGTTTCGGTAAAAAAATCAAATTAAATCGAGGATTGTTCAAAATGCTACGAAACGTTTCAGATCCTTTCTATATGTTACTAGGGAATGTTATGATGGAAGTCCATGCAAAAAAATTATCTCAAAATTAGATTGTATGAAACTTTTTGAATTACTAGTTTCGGTAAAAAAATCGTAGTATATTATACACAATTTTATACTAGTTTCGGTCAAAAAATTAAATTAAATCGAGGATTGTTCAAATTGCTACGAAACTTTTCAGATCCTTTATATATGTTACTAGGGAAGGTTATGATGGAAGTCCATGCAAATAATTATCTAAAAATTACATTCTATGAAACTTTTCGAAATACTAGTTTCGGTCAAAAATCTAGTATATTAAACACAATTTTATACTAGTTTCGGTCCAAATATCAAATTAAATCGAGAATTGTTCGAAATGCTATGAAATTTTTTAGATCCTTTCTATATGTTACTACGGAAAGTTATAATGGAAGTCCATGCAAAAAATTATCTAAAAATTAGATTCTATGAAACTTTTTGAAATACTAGTTTCGGTCAAAAATCGTAGTATATTATACATAATTTTATACTAGTTTCTGTCAAAAATTCAAATTAAATCGAGGATTGTTCGAAATGCTATGAAACTTTTTAGATCCTTTCTATATGTTACTAGGGAAAATTATGATGGAAGTCCATGCAAAAAATTATCTAAAGATTAGATTCTATGAAACATTTTGAAATACTAGTTTCGGTCAAAAATCATAGTATATTATACACAATTTTATACTAGTTTCGGTCAAAAAATCAAATTAAATCGAGGATTGTTCAAAATGCTACGAAACTTTTCAGATCCTTTCTATATGATACTATGGAAGGTTATTATGGAAGTTCATGCAAATAATTATTTCAAAATTACATTCTATGAATTTTTTTGAAATACTAGTTTCGGTCAAAAATCGTAGTATATTATACACAATTGTTATACTAGTTTTGGTCAAAAAATCAAATTAAATCGAGGATTATTTTAAATGCTATGAAACTTTTCAGATCCTTTATATATGTTTCTAGGGAAGATTATGATGGAATTCAATTCAAATAATTATCTCAAAATTACATTCTATGAAACTTTTTGAAATACTAGTTTCGGTCAAAAATCGTAGTATATTATACACAATTGTATACTAGTTTCGGTCAAAAAAATCAAATTAAATCAAGGATTGTTCAAAATGTTACGAAACTTTTCAGATCCTTTCTATATGTTACTAGGGAATGTTATGATGGAAATCCATGCAAAACAATTATCTCAAAATTAGATTGTATGAAACTTTTTGAATTACTAGTTTCGGTCAAAAATCGTAGTATATTATACACAATTTTATAGTAGTTTCGGTCAAAAAATCAAATTAAATCGAGGATTGTTCAAATTGCTACGGAACTTTTCAGATCCTTTCTATATGTTACTAGGAAAGGTTATGATGGAAGTCCATGCAAATAATTATCTCAAAATTACATTCTATGAAACTTTTAAAAATACTAGTTTCTGTCAAAAATCGTAGTATATTAAACACAATTTTATACGAGTTTCGGTCAAAAAATCAAATTAAATCGAGGATTGTTCTAAATGCTATGAAACTTTTCAGATCTTTTCTATTTGTTACTAGGGTAGGTTATGATGGAAGTCTATTCAAAAAATTATCTCAAGATTAGATTCTATGAAAACTTTTTGAAATATTAGTTTCGTTCAAAAATCGTAGTATATTATACATAATTTTATACTAGTTTCTGTCAAAAACTCAAATTAAATCGAAGATTGTTCGAAACGCTATGAAACGGTTTAGATCGTTTATATATGTTACTAGGGAAAGTTATGATGGAAGACCATGCAAAAAATTATATAAAGATTAGAATCTATGAAACTTTTACAAATACTAGTTTCGGTCAAAAATCATAGTATATTATACACAATTTTATACTCGTTTCGGTCAAAAATTCAAATTAAATCAAGGATTGTTCAAAATGCTACGAAACTTTTCAGATCCTTTCTATATGTTACTAGGGTATGTTATGATGGAAGTCCATGCAAAAAAATTATCTCAAAATTATATTGTATGAAACTTTTTGAATTACTAGTTTCGGTCAAAAATCGTAGTATATTATACACAATTTTATACTAGTTTCGGTCAAAAAATTAAATTAAATCAAGGATTGTTCAAAATGCTACGAAACTCTTCAGATCCTTTCTATATGTTACTAGGGAATGTTATGATGGAAGTCCATGCAAAAAAATTATCTAAAAATTAGATTGTATGAAACATTTTGAATTACTAGTTTCGGTCAAAAATCGTAGTATATTATACACAATTTTATACTAGTTTAGGTAAAAAAATCAAATTAAATCGAGGATTGTTCAAAATGCTACGAAACCTTTCAGATCCTTTCTATATGTTACTAGGGAATGTTATGATGGAAGTCCATGCAAAAAAATTATCTCAAAATTAGATTGTATGAAACTTTTTGAATTACTAGTTTCGGTCAAAAATCGTAGTATATTATACACAATTTTATACTAGTTTCGGTCAAAAAATTAAATTAAATCGAGGATTGTTCAAATTGCTACGAAACTTTTCAGATCCTTTCTATATGTTACTAGGGAAGGTTATGATGGAAGTCCATGCAAATAATTATCTAAAAATTACATTCTATGAAACTTTTCGAAATACTAGTTTCGGTCAAAAATCGTAGTATATTAAACACAATTTTATACTAGTTTTGGTCAAAAAATCAAATTAAATCGAGGATTATTTTAAATGCTATGAAACTTTTCAGATCCTTTATATATGTTTCTAGGGAAGATTATGATGGAATTCAATTCAAATAATTATCTCAAAATTACATTCTATGAAACTTTTTGAAATACTAGTTTCGGTCAAAAATCGTAGTATATTATACACAATTGTATACTAGTTTCGGTCAAAAAAATCAAATTAAATCAAGGATTGTTCAAAATGTTACGAAACTTTTCAGATCCTTTCTATATGTTACTAGGGAATGTTATGATGGAATTCCATGCAAAACAATTATCTCAAAATTAGATTGTATGAAACTTTTTGAATTACTAGTTTCGGTCAAAAATCGTAGTATATTATACACAATTTTATAGTAGTTTCGGTCAAAAAATCAAATTAAATCGAGGATTGTTCAAATTGCTACGGAACTTTTCAGATCCTTTCTATATGTTACTAGGAAAGGTTATGATGGAAGTCCATGCAAATAATTATCTCAAAATTACATTCTATGAAACTTTTAAAAATACTAGTTTCTGTCAAAAATCGTAGTATATTAAACACAATTTTATACGAGTTTCGGTCAAAAAATCAAATTAAATCGAGGATTGTTCTAAATGCTATGAAACTTTTCAGATCTTTTCTATTTGTTACTAGGGTAGGTTATGATGGAAGTCTATTCAAAAAATTATCTCAAGATTAGATTCTATGAAAACTTTTTGAAATATTAGTTTCGTTCAAAAATCGTAGTATATTATACATAATTTTATACTAGTTTCTGTCAAAAACTCAAATTAAATCGAAGATTGTTCGAAACGCTATGAAACGGTTTAGATCGTTTATATATGTTACTAGGGAAAGTTATGATGGAAGACCATGCAAAAAATTATCTAAAGATTAGAATCTATGAAACTTTTACAAATACTAGTTTCGGTCAAAAATCATAGTATATTATACACAATTTTATACTCGTTTCGGTCAAAAATTCAAATTAAATCAAGGATTGTTCAAAATGCTACGAAACTTTTCAGATCCTTTCTATATGTTACTAGGGTATGTTATGATGGAAGTCCATGCAAAAAAATTATCTCAAAATTATATTGTATGAAACTTTTTGAATTACTAGTTTCGGTCAAAAATCGTAGTATATTATACACAATTTTGTACTAGTTTCGGTCAAAAAATAAAATTAAATCAAGGATTGTTCAAAATGCTACGAAACTCTTCAGATCCTTTCTATATGTTACTAGGGAATGTTATGATGGAAGTCCATGCAAAAAAATTATCTAAAAATTAGATTGTATGAAACATTTTGAATTACTAGTTTCGGTCAAAAATCGTAGTATATTATACACAATTTTATACTAGTTTAGGTAAAAAAATCAAATTAAATCGAGGATTGTTCAAAATGCTACGAAACCTTTCAGATCCTTTCTATATGTTACTAGGGAATGTTATGATGGAAGTCCATGCAAAAAAATTATCTCAAAATTAGATTGTATGAAACTTTTTGAATTACTAGTTTCGGTAAAAAATCGTAGTATATTATACACAATTTTATACTAGTTTCGGTCAAAAAATTAAATTAAATCGAGGATTGTTCAAATTGCTACGAAACTTTTCAGATATTTTCTATATGTTACTAGGGAAGGTTATGATGGAAGTCCATGCAAATAATTATCTAAAAATTACATTCTATGAAACTTTTCGAAATACTAGTTTCGGTCAAAAATCGTAGTATATTAAACACAATTTTATACTAGTTTTGGTCAAAATATCAAATTAAATCGAGGATTATTTTAAATGCTATGAAACTTTTCAGATCCTTTATATATGTTTCTAGGGAAGATTATGATGGAATTCCATTCAAATAATTATCTCAAAATTACATTCTATGAAACTTTTTGAAATACTAGTTTCGGTCAAAAATCGTAGTATATTATACACAATTGTATACTAGTTTCGGTCAAAAAAATCAAATTAAATCAAGGATTGTTCAAAATGTTACGAAACTTTTCAAATCCTTTCTATATGTTACTAGGGAATGTTATGATGGAATTCCATGCAAAACAATTATCTCAAAATTAGATTGTATGAAACTTTTTGAATTACTAGTTTCGGTCAAAAATCGTAGTATATTATACACAATTTTATAGTAGTTTCGGTCAAAAAATCAAATTAAATCGAGGATTGTTCAAATTGCTACGGAACTTTTCAGATCCTTTCTATATGTTACTAGGAAAGGTTATGATGGAAGTCCATGCAAATAATTATCTCAAAATTACATTCTATGAAACTTTTAAAAATACTAGTTTCGGTCAAAAATCGTAGTATATTAAACACAATTTTATACGAGTTTCGGTCAAAATATCAAATTAAATCGAGGATTGTTCTAAATGCTATGAAACTTTTCAGATCTTTTCTATTTGTTACTAGGGTAGGTTATGATGGAAGTCTATTCAAAAAATTATCTCAAGATTAGATTCTATGAAAACTTTTTGAAATATTAGTTTCGTTCAAAAATCGTAGTATATTATACATAATTTTATACTAGTTTCTGTCAAAAACTCAAATTAAATCGAAGATTGTTCGAAACGCTATGAAACGGTTTAGATCGTTTATATATGTTACTAGGGAAAGTTATGATGGAAGACCATGCAAAAAATTATCTAAAGATTAGATTCTTTGAAACTTTTACAAATACTAGTTTCGGTCAAAAATCATAGTATATTATACACAATTTTATACTAGTTTCGGTCAAAAAATCAAATTAAATCATGGATTGTTCAAAATGCTACGAAACTTTTCAGATCCTTTCTATATGTTACTAGGGTATGTTATGATGGAAGTCCATGCAAAAAAATTATCTCAAAATTATATTGTATGAAACTTTTTGAATTACTAGTTTCGGTCAAAAATCGTAGTATATTATACACAATTTTATACTAGTTTCGGTCAAAAAATAAAATTAAATCAAGGATTGTTCAAAATGCTACGAAACTCTTCAGATCCTTTCTATATGTTACTAGGGAATGTTATGATGGAAGTCCATGCAAAAAAATTATCTAAAAATTAGATTGTATGAAACATTTTGAATTACTAGTTTCGGTCAAAAATCGTAGTATATTATACACAATTTTATACTAGTTTAGGTAAAAAAATCAAATTAAATCGAGGATTGTTCAAAATGCTACAAAACCTTTCAGATCCTTTCTATATGTTACTAGGGAATGTTATGATGGAAGTCCATGCAAAAAAATTATCTCAAAATTAGATTGTATGAAACTTTTTGAATTACTAGTTTCGGTAAAAAATCGTAGTATATTATACACAATTTTATACTAGTTTCGGTCAAAAAATTAAATTAAATCGAGGATTGTTCAAATTGCTACGAAACTTTTCAGATCCTTTCTATATGTTACTAGGGAAGGTTATGATGGAAGTCCATGCAAATAATTATCTAAAAATTACATTCTATGAAACTTTTCGAAATACTAGTTTCGGTCAAAAATCGTAGTATATTAAACACAATTTTATACTAGTTTCGGTCAAAATATCAAATTAAATCGAGGATTGTTCGAAATGCTACGAAATTTTTTAGATCCTTTCAATATGTTACTACGGAAAGTTATAATGGAAGTCCATGCAAAAAATTATCTAAAAATTAGATTCTATGAAACTTTTTGAAATACTAGTTTCGGTCAAAAATCGTAGTATATTATACATAATTTTATACTAGTTTCTGTCAAAAATTCAAATTAAATCGAGGATTGTTGGAAATGCTATGAAACTTTTTAGATCCTTTCTATATGTTACTAGGGAAAATTATGATGGAAGTCCATGCAAAAAATTATCTAAAGATTAGATTCTATGAAACATTTTGAAATACTAGTTTCGGTCAAAAATCATAGTATATTATACACAATTTTATACTAGTTTCGGTCAAAAAATCAAATTAAATCGAGGATTGTTCAAAATGCTACGAAACTTTTCAGATCCTTTCTATATGATACTAGGGAAGGTTATTATGGAAGTTCATGCAAATAATTATTTCAAAATTACATTCTATGAAACTTTTCGAAATAAAAGTTTCGGTTAAAAATCGTAGTATATTATACACAATTGTTATACTAGTTTTGGTCAAAAAATCAAATTAAATCGAGGATTATTTTAAATGCTATGAAACTTTTCAGATCCTTTATATATGTTTCTAGGGAAGATTATGATGGAATTCCATTCAAATAATTATCTCAAAATTACATTCTATGAAACTTTTTGAAATACTAGTTTCGGTCAAAAATCGTAGTATATTATACACAATTCTATACTAGTTTCGGTCAAAAAAATCAAATTAAATCAAGGATTGTTCAAAATGTTACGAAACTTTTCAGATCCTTTCTATATGTTACTAGGGAATGTTAAGATGGAATTCCATGCAAAACGATTATCTCAAAATTAGATTGTATGAAACTTTTTGAATTACTAGTTTCGGTCTAAAATCGTAGTATATTATACACAATTTTATAGTAGTTTAGGTCAAAAAATCAAATTAAATCGAGGATTGTTCAAATTGCTACGGAACTTTTCAGATCCTTTCTATATGTTACTAGGAAAGGTTATGATGGAAGTCCATGCAAATAATTATCTCAAAATTACATTCTATGAAACTTTTCAAAATACTAGTTTCGGTCAAAAATCGTAGTATATTAAACACAATTTTATACGAGTTTCGGTCAAAAAATCAAATTAAATCGAGGATTGTTCTAAATGCTATAAAACTTTTCAGATCTTTTCTATTTGTTACTAGGGTAGGTTATGATGGAAGTCTATTCAAAAAATTATCTCAAGATTAGATTTTATGAAAACTTTTTGAAATATTAGTTTCGTTCAAAAATCGTAGTATATTATACATAATTTTATACTAGTTTTTGTCAAAAACTCATATTAAATCGAAGATTGTTCGAAATGCTATGAAACGGTTTAGATCGTTTATATATGTTACTAGGGAAAGTTATGATGGAAGACCATGCAAAAAATTATCTAAAGATTAGATTCTATGAAACTTTTACAAATACTAGTTTCGGTTAAAAATCATAGTATATTATACACAATTTTATACTAGTTTCGGTCAAAAAATCAAATTAAATCAAGGATTGTTCAAAATGCTACGAAACTTTTCAGATCCTTTCAATATGTTACTAGGGTATGTTATGATGAAAGTCCATGCAAAAAAATTATCTCAAAATTATATTGTATGAAACTTTTTGAATTACTAGTTTCGGTCAAAAATCGTAGTATATTATACACAATTTTATACTAGTTTCGGTAAAATAATCAAATTAAATCGAGGATTGTTCAAAATGCTACGAAACGTTTCAGATCCTTTCTATATGTTACTAGGGAATGTTATGATGGAAGTCCATGCAAAAAAATTATCTCAAAATTAGATTGTATGAAACTTTTTGAATTACTAGTTTCGGTAAAAAAATCGTAGTATATTATACACAATTTTATACTAGTTTCGGTCAAAAAATTAAATTAAATCGAGGATTGTGCAAATGCTACGAAACGTTTCAGATCCTTTCTATATGTTACTAGGGAAGGTTATGATGGAAGTCCATGCAAATAATTATCTAAAAATTACATTCTATGAAACTTTTCGAAATACTAGTTTCGGTCAAAAATCATAGTATATTAAACACAATTTTATACTAGTTTCGGTCAAAATATCAAATTAAATCGAGGATTGTTCGAAATGCTATGAAATTTTTTAGATCCTTTCAATATGTTACTACGGAAAGTTATAATGGAAGTCCATGCAAAAAATTATCTAAAAATTAGATTCTATGAAACTTTTTGAAATACTAGTTTCGGTCAAAAATCGTAGTATATTATACATAATTTTATACTAGTTTCTGTCAAAAATTCAAATTAAATCGAGGATTGTTCGAAATGCTATGAAATTTTGTAGATCTTTTCTATATGTTACTAGGGAAAGTTATGATGGAAGTCCATGCAAAAAATTATCTAAAGATTAGATTCTATGAAACATTTTGAAATACTAGTTTCGGTCAAAAATCATAGTATATTATACACAATTTTATACTAGTTTCGGTCAAAAAATCAAATTAAATCGAGGATTGTTCAAAATGCTACGAAACTTTTCAGATCCTTTCTATATGATACTAGAGAAGGTTATTATGGAAGTTCATGCAAATAATTATTTCAAAATTACATTCTATGAAACTTTTCGAAATAAAAGTTTCGGTTAAAAATCGTAGTATATTATACACAATTGTTATACTAGTTTTGGTCAAAAAATCAAATTAAATCGAGGATTATTTTAAATGCTATGAAACTTTTCAGATCCTTTATATATGTTTCTAGGGAAGATTGTGATGGAATTCCATTCAAATAATTATCTCAAAATTACATTCTATGAAACTTTTTGACATACTAGTTTCGGTCAAAAATCGTAGTATATTATACACAATTCTATACTAGTTTCGGTCAAAAAAATCAAATTAAATCAAGGATTGTTCAAAATGTTACGAAACTTTTCAGATCCTTTCTATATGTTACTAGGGAATGTTAAGATGGAATTCCATGCAAAACGATTATCTCAAAATTAGATTGTATGAAACTTTTTGAATTACTAGTTTCGGTCTAAAATCGTAGTATATTATACACAATTTTATAGTAGTTTAGGTCAAAAAATCAAATTAAATCGAGGATTGTTCAAATTGCTACGGAACATTTCAGATCCTTTCTATATGTTACTAGGAAAGGTTATGATGGAAGTCCATGCAAATAATTATCTCAAAATTACATTCTATGAAACTTTTCAAAATACTAGTTTCGGTCAAAAATCGTAGTATATTAAACACAATTTTATACGAGTTTCGGTCAAAAAATCAAATTAAATCGAGGATTGTTCTAAATGCTATGAAACTTTTCAGATCTTTTCTATTTGTTACTAGGGTAGGTTATGATGGAAGTCTATTCAAAAAATTATCTCAAGATTAGATTTTATGAAAACTTTTTGAAATATTAGTTTCGTTCAAAAATCGTAGTATATTATACATAATTTTATACTAGTTTTTGTCAAAAACTCATATTAAATCGAAGATTGTTCGAAATGCTATGAAACGGTTTAGATCGTTTATATATGTTACTAGGGAAAGTTATGATGGAAGACCATGCAAAAAATTATCTAAAGATTAGATTCTATGAAACTTTTACAAATACTAGTTTCGGTTAAAAATCATAGTATATTATACACAATTTTATACTAGTTTCGGTCAAAAAATCAAATTAAATCAAGGATTGTTCAAAATGCTACGAAACTTTTCAGATCCTTTCAATATGTTACTAGGGTATGTTATGATGAAAGTCCATGCAAAAAAATTATCTCAAAATTATATTGTATGAAACTTTTTGAATTACTAGTTTCGGTCAAAAATCGTAGTATATTATACACAATTTTATACTAGTTTCGGTAAAATAATCAAATTAAATCGAGGATTGTTCAAAATGCTACGAAACGTTTCAGATCCTTTCTATATGTTACTAGGGAATGTTATGATGGAAGTCCATGCAAAAAAATTATCTCAAAATTAGATTGTATGAAACTTTTTGAATTACTAGTTTCGGTAAAAAATCGTAGTATATTATACACAATTTTATACTAGTTTCGGTCAAAAAATTAAATTAAATCGAGGATTGTGCAAATGCTACGAAACGTTTCAGATCCTTTCTATATGTTACTAGGGAAGGTTATGATGGAAGTCCATGCAAATAATTATCTAAAAAGTACATTCTATGAAACTTTTCGAAATTCTAGTTTCGGTCAAAAATCATAGTATATTAAACACAATTTTATACTAGTTTCGGTCAAAATATCAAATTAAATCGAGGATTGTTCGAAATGCTATGAAATTTTTTAGATCCTTTCAATATGTTACTACGGAAAGTTATAATGGAAGTCCATGCAAAAAATTATCTAAAAATTAGATTCTATGAAACTTTTTGAAATACTAGTTTCGGTCAAAAATCGTAGTATATTATACATAATTTTATACTAGTTTCTGTCAAAAATTCAAATTAAATCGAGGATTGTTCGAAATGCTATGAAATTTTGTAGATCTTTTCTATATGTTACTAGGGAAAGTTATGATGGAAGTCCATGCAAAAAATTATCTAAAGATTAGATTCTATGAAACATTTTGAAATACTAGTTTCGGTCAAAAATCATAGTATATTATACACAATTTTATACTAGTTTCGGTCAAAAAATCAAATTAAATCGAGGATTGTTCAAAATGCTACGAAACTTTTCAGATCCTTTCTATATGATACTAGGGAAGGTTATTATGGAAGTTCATGCAAATAATTATTTCAAAATTACATTCTATGAAACTTTTCGAAATACTAGTTTCGGTCAAAAATCGTAGTATATTATACACAATTGTTATACTAGTTTTGGTCAAAAAATCAAATTCAATCGAGGATTATTTTAAATGCTATGAAACTTTTCAGATCCTTTATATATGTTTCTAGGGAAGATTGTGATGGAATTCCATTCAAATAATTATCTCAAAATTACATTCTATGAAACTTTTTGAAATACTAGTTTAGGTCAAAAATCGTAGTATATTATAAACAATTCTATACTAGTTTCGGTCAAAAAAATCAAATTAAATCAAGGATTGTTCAAAATGTTACGAAACTTTTCAGATCCTTTCTATATGTTACTAGGGAATGTTAAGATGGAATTCCATGCAAAACGATTGTCTCAAAATTAGATTGTATGAAACTTTTTGAATTACTAGTTTCGGTCTAAAATCGTAGTATATTATACACAATTTTATAGTAGTTTAGGTCAAAAAATCAAATTAAATCGAGGATTGTTCAAATTGCTACGGAACTTCTCAGATCCTTTCTATATGTTACTAGGAAAGGTTATGATGGAAGTCCATGCAAATAATTATCTCAAAATTACATTCTATGAAACTTTTCAAAATACTAGTTTCGGTCAAAAATCGTAGTATATTAAACACAATTTTATACGAGTTTCGGTCAAAAAATCAAATTAAATCGAGGATTGTTCTAAATGCTATGAAACTTTTCAGATCTTTTCTATTTGTTACTAGGGTAGGTTATGATGGAAGTCTATTCAAAAAATTATCTCAAGATTAGATTTTATGAAAACTTTTTGAAATATTAGTTTCGTTCAAAAATCGTAGTATATTATACATAATTTTATACTAGTTTTTGTCAAAAACTCATATTAAATCGAAGATTGTTCGAAATGCTATGAAACGGTTTAGATCGTTTATATATGTTACTAGGGAAAGTTATGATGGAAGACCATGCAAAAAATTATCTAAAGATTAGATTCTATGTAACTTTTACAAATACTAGTTTCGGTTAAAAATCATAGTATATTATACACAATTTTATACTAGTTTCGGTCAAAAAATCAAATTAAATCAAGGATTGTTCAAAATGCTACGAAACTTTTCAGATCCTTTCAATATGTTACTAGGGTATGTTATGATGAAAGTCCATGCAAAAAAATTATCTCAAAATTATATTGTATGAAACTTTTTGAATTACTAGTTTCGGTCAAAAATCGTAGTATATTATACACAATTTTATACTAGTTTCGGTAAAATAATCAAATTAAATCGAGGATTGTTCAAAATGCTACGAAACGTTTCAGATCCTTTCTATATGTTACTAGGGAATGTTATGATGGAAGTCCATGCAAAAAAATTATCTCAAAATTAGATTGTATGAAACTTTTTGAATTACTAGTTTCGGTAAAAAATCGTAGTATATTATACACAATTTTATACTAGTTTCGGTCAAAAAATTAAATTAAATCGAGGATTGTGCAAATGCTACGAAACGTTTCAGATCCTTTCTATATGTTACTAGGGAAGGTTATGATGGAAGTCCATGCAAATAATTATCTAAAAAGTACATTCTATGAAATTTTTCGAAATTCTAGTTTCGGTCAAAAATCATAGTATATTAAACACAATTTTATACTAGTTTCGGTCAAAATATCAAATTAAATCGAGGATTGTTCGAAATGCTATGAAATTTTTTAGATCCTTTCAATATGTTACTACGGAAAGTTATAATGGAAGTCCATGCAAAAAATTATCTAAAAATTAGATTCTATGAAACTTTTTGAAATACTAGTTTCGGTCAAAAATCGTAGTATATTATACATAATTTTATACTAGTTTCTGTCAAAAATTCAAATTAAATCGAGGATTGTTCGAAATGCTATGAAATTTTGTAGATCTTTTCTATATGTTACTAGGGAAAGTTATGATGGAAGTCCATGCAAAAAATTATCTAAAGATTAGATTCTATGAAACATTTTGAAATACTAGTTTCGGTCAAAAATCATAGTATATTATACACAATTTTATACTAGTTTCGGTCAAAAAATCAAATTAAATCGAGGATTGTTCAAAATGCTACGAAACTTTTCAGATCCTTTCTATATGATACTAGGGAAGGTTATTATGGAAGTTCATGCAAATAATTATTTCAAAATTACATTCTATGAAACTTTTCGAAATACTAGTTTCGGTCAAAAATCGTAGTATATTATACACAATTGTTATACTAGTTTTGGTCAAAAAATCAAATTCAATCGAGGATTATTTTAAATGCTATGAAACTTTTCAGATCCTTTATATATGTTTCTAGGGAAGATTGTGATGGAATTCCATTCAAATAATTATCTCAAAATTACATTCTATGAAACTTTTTGAAATACTAGTTTAGGTCAAAAATCGTAGTATATTATAAACAATTCTATACTAGTTTCGGTCAAAAAAATCAAATTAAATCAAGGATTGTTCAAAATGTTACGAAACTTTTCAGATCCTTTCTATATGTTACTAGGGAATGTTAAGATGGAATTCCATGCAAAACGATTATCTCAAAATTAGATTGTATGAAACTTTTTGAATTACTAGTTTCGGTCTAAAATCGTAGTATATTATACACAATTTTATAGTAGTTTAGGTCAAAAAATCAAATTAAATCGAGGATTGTTCAAATTGCTACGGAACTTCTCAGATCCTTTCTATATGTTACTAGGAAAGGTTATGATGGAAGTCCATGCAAATAATTATCTCAAAATTACATTCTATGAAACTTTTCAAAATACTAGTTTCGGTCAAAAATCGTAGTATATTAAACACAATTTTATACGAGTTTCGGTCAAAAAATCAAATTAAATCGAGGATTGTTCTAAATGCTATGAAACTTTTCAGATCTTTTCTATTTGTTACTAGGGTAGGTTATGATGGAAGTCTATTCAAAAAATTATCTCAAGATTAGATTTTATGAAAACTTTTTGAAATATTAGTTTCGTTCAAAAATCGTAGTATATTATACATAATTTTATACTAGTTTTTGTCAAAAACTCATATTAAATCGAAGATTGTTCGAAATGCTATGAAACGGTTTAGATCGTTTATATATGTTACTAGGGAAAGTTATGATGGAAGACCATGCAAAAAATTATCTAAAGATTAGATTCTATGTAACTTTTACAAATACTAGTTTCGGTTAAAAATCATAGTATATTATACACAATTTTATACTAGTTTCGGTCAAAAAATCAAATTAAATCAAGGATTGTTCAAAATGCTACGAAACTTTTCAGATCCTTTCAATATGTTACTAGGGTATGTTATGATGAAAGTCCATGCAAAAAAATTATCTCAAAATTATATTGTATGAAACTTTTTGAATTACTAGTTTCGGTCAAAAATCGTAGTATATTATACACAATTTTATACTAGTTTCGGTAAAATAATCAAATTAAATCGAGGATTGTTCAAAATGCTACGAAACGTTTCAGATCCTTTCTATATGTTACTAGGGAATGTTATGATGGAAGTCCATGCAAAAAAATTATCTCAAAATTAGATTGTATGAAACTTTTTGAATTACTAGTTTCGGTAAAAAATCGTAGTATATTATACACAATTTTATACTAGTTTCGGTCAAAAAATTAAATTAAATCGAGGATTGTGCAAATGCTACGAAACGTTTCAGATCCTTTCTATATGTTACTAGGGAAGGTTATGATGGAAGTCCATGCAAATAATTATCTAAAAAGTACATTCTATGAAATTTTTCGAAATTCTAGTTTCGGTCAAAAATCATAGTATATTAAACACAATTTTATACTAGTTTCGGTCAAAATATCAAATTAAATCGAGGATTGTTCGAAATGCTATGAAATTTTTTAGATCCTTTCAATATGTTACTACGGAAAGTTATAATGGAAGTCCATGCAAAAAATTATCTAAAAATTAGATTCTATGAAACTTTTTGAAATACTAGTTTCGGTCAAAAATCGTAGTATATTATACATAATTTTATACTAGTTTCTGTCAAAAATTCAAATTAAATCGAGGATTGTTCGAAATGCTATGAAATTTTGTAGATCTTTTCTATATGTTACTAGGGAAAGTTATGATGGAAGTCCATGCAAAAAATTATCTAAAGATTAGATTCTATGAAACATTTTGAAATACTAGTTTCGGTCAAAAATCATAGTATATTATACACAATTTTATACTAGTTTCGGTCAAAAAATCAAATTAAATCGAGGATTGTTCAAAATGCTACGAAACTTTTCAGATCCTTTCTATATGATACTAGGGAAGGTTATTATGGAAGTTCATGCAAATAATTATTTCAAAATTACATTCTATGAAACTTTTCGAAATACTAGTTTCGGTCAAAAATCGTAGTATATTATACACAATTGTTATACTAGTTTTGGTCAAAAAATCAAATTCAATCGAGGATTATTTTAAATGCTATGAAACTTTTCAGATCCTTTATATATGTTTCTAGGGAAGATTGTGATGGAATTCCATTCAAATAATTATCTCAAAATTACATTCTATGAAACTTTTTGAAATACTAGTTTAGGTCAAAAATCGTAGTATATTATAAACAATTCTATACTAGTTTCGGTCAAAAAAATCAAATTAAATCAAGGATTGTTCAAAATGTTACGAAACTTTTCAGATCCTTTCTATATGTTACTAGGGAATGTTAAGATGGAATTCCATGCAAAACGATTATCTCAAAATTAGATTGTATGAAACTTTTTGAATTACTAGTTTCGGTCTAAAATCGTAGTATATTATACACAATTTTATAGTAGTTTAGGTCAAAAAATCAAATTAAATCGAGGATTGTTCAAATTGCTACGGAACTTTTCAGATCCTTTCTATATGTTACTAGGAAAGGTTATGATGGAAGTCCATGCAAATAATTATCTCAAAATTACATTCTATGAAACTTTTCAAAATACTAGTTTCGGTCAAAAATCGTAGTATATTAAACACAATTTTATACGAGTTTCGGTCAAAAAATCAAATTAAATCGAGGATTGTTCTAAATGCTATGAAACTTTTCAGATCTTTTCTATTTGTTACTAGGGTAGGTTATGATGGAAGTCTATTCAAAAAATTATCTCAAGATTAGATTTTATGAAAACTTTTTGAAATATTAGTTTCGTTCAAAAATCGTAGTATATTATACATAATTTTATACTAGTTTTTGTCAAAAACTCATATTAAATCGAAGATTGTTCGAAATGCTATGAAACGGTTTAGATCGTTTATATATGTTACTAGGGAAAGTTATGATGGAAGACCATGCAAAAAATTATCTAAAGATTAGATTCTATGAAACTTTTACAAATACTAGTTTCGGTTAAAAATCATAGTATATTATACACAATTTTATACTAGTTTCGGTCAAAAAATCAAATTAAATCAAGGATTGTTCAAAATGCTACGAAACTTTTCAGATCCTTTCAATATGTTACTAGGGTATGTTATGATGAAAGTCCATGCAAAAAAATTATCTCAAAATTATATTGTATGAAACTTTTTGAATTACTAGTTTCGGTCAAAAATCGTAGTATATTATACACAATTTTATACTAGTTTCGGTAAAATAATCAAATTAAATCGAGGATTGTTCAAAATGCTACGAAACGTTTCAGATCCTTTCTATATGTTACTAGGGAATGTTATGATGGAAGTCCATGCAAAAAAATTATCTCAAAATTAGATTGTATGAAACTTTTTGAATTACTAGTTTCGGTAAAAAATCGTAGTATATTATACACAATTTTATACTAGTTTCGGTCAAAAAATCAAATTAAATCGAGGATTGTGCAAATGCTACGAAACGTTTCAGATCCTTTCTATATGTTACTAGGGAAGGTTATGATGGAAGTCCATGCAAATAATTATCTAAAAAGTACATTCTATGAAACTTTTTGAAATACTAGTTTCGGTCAAAAATCATAGTATATTAAACACAATTTTATACTAGTTTCGGTCAAAATATCAAATTAAATCGAGGATTGTTCGAAATGCTATGAAATTTTTTAGATCCTTTCAATATGTTACTACGGAAAGTTATAATGGAAGTCCATGCAATAAACTATCTAAAAATTAGATTCTATGAAACATTTTGAAATACTAGTTTCGGTCAAAAATCGTAGTATATTATACATAATTTTATACTAGTTTCTGTCAAAAATTCAAATTAAATCGAGGATTGTTCGAAATGCTATGAAATTTTGTAGATCTTTTCTATATGTTACTAGGGAAAGTTATGATGGAAGTCCATGCAAAAAATTATCTAAAGATTAGATTCTATGAAACATTTTGAAATACTAGTTTCGGTCAAAAATCATAGTATATTATACACAATTTTATACTAGTTTCGGTCAAAAAATCAAATTAAATCGAGGATTGTTCAAAATGCTACGAAACTTTTCAGATCCTTTCTATATGATACTAGGGAAGGTTATTATGGAAGTTCATGCAAATAATTATTTCAAAATTACATTCTATGAAACTTTTCGAAATACTAGTTTCGGTCAAAAATCGTAGTATATTATACACAATTGTTATACTAGTTTTGGTCAAAAAATCAAATTCAATCGAGGATTATTTTAAATGCTATGAAACTTTTCAGATCCTTTATATATGTTTCTAGGGAAGATTGTGATGGAATTCCATTCAAATAATTATCTCAAAATTACATTCTATGAAACTTTTTGAAATACTAGTTTCGGTCAAAAATCGTAGTATATTATAAACAATTCTATACTAGTTTCGGTCAAAAAAATCAAATTAAATCAAGGATTGTTCAAAATGTTAGGAAACTTTTCAGATCCTTTCTATATGTTACTAGGGAATGTTATGATGGAATTCCATGCAAAACGATTATCTCAAAATTAGATTGTATGAAACTTTTTGAATTACTAGTTTCGGTCTAAAATTTTAGTATATTATACACAATTTTATAGTAGTTTAGGTCAAAAAATCAAATTAAATCGAGGATTGTTCAAATTGCTACGGAACTTTTCAGATCCTTTCTATATGTTACTAGGAAAGGTTATGATGGAAGTCCATGCAAATAATTATCTCAAAATTACATTCTATGAAACTTTTCAAAATACTAGTTTCGGTCAAAAATCGTAGTATATTAAACACAATTTTATACGAGTTTCGGTCAAAAAATCAAATTAAATCGAGGATTGTTCTAAATGCTATGAAACTTTTCAGATCTTTTCTATTTGTTACTAGGGTAGGTTATGATGGAAGTCTATTCAAAAAATTATCTGAAGATTAGATTCTATGAAAACTTTTTGAAATATTAGTTCCGTTCAAAAATCGTAGTATATTATACATAATTTTATACTAGTTTATGTCAAAAACTGATATTAAATCGAAGATTGTTCGAAATGCTATGAAACGGTTTAGATCGTTTATATATGTTACTTGGGAAAGTTATGATGGAAGACCATGCAAAAAAATATTTAAAGATTAGATTCTATGAAACTTTTACAAATACTAGTTTCGGTTAAAAATCATAGTATATTATACACAATTTTATACTAGTTTCGGTAAAAAAATCAAATTAAATCAAGGATTGTTCAAAATGCTACGAAACTTTTCAGATCCTTTCAATATGTTACTAGGGTATGTTATGATGGAAGTCCATGCAAAAAAATTATCTCAAAATTATATTGTATGAAACTTTTTGAATTACTAGTTTCGGTCAAAAATCGTAGTATATTATACACAATTTTATACTAGTTTCGGTACAAAAATCAAATTAAATCGAGGATTGTTCAAAATGCTACGAAACGTTTCAGATCCTTTCTATATGTTACTAGGGAATGTTATGATGGAAGTCCATGCAAAAAAATTATCTCAAAATTAGTTTGTATGAAACTTTTTGAATTACTAGTTTCGGTAAAAAATCGTAGTATATTATACACAATTTTATACTAGTTTCGGTCAAAAAAATTAAATTAAATCGAGGATTAATCAAATGCTACGAAATGTTTCAGATCCTTTCTATATGTTACTAGGGAAGGTTATGATGGAAGTCCATGCAAATAATTATCTAAAAAGTACATTCTATGAAACTTTTCGAAATACTAGTTTCGGTCAAAAATCATAGTATATTAAACACAATTTTCTACTAGTTTCGGTCAAAATATCAAATTAAATCGAGGATTGTTCGAAATGCTATGAAATTTTTTAGATCCTTTCAATATGTTACTACGGATCCTTTCAAAATATCAAATTAAATCGAGGATCGGTCAAAAAATAGATTGTATGAAATTTTGTAGATCCTTTCTATATGTTACTAGGGAAAGTTATGATAGAAGTCCATGCAAAAAATTATCTAAAGATTAGATTCTATGAAACATTTTGAAATACTAGTTTCGGTCAAAAATCATAGTATATTATACACAATTTTATACTAGTTTCGGTCAAAAAATCAAATTAAATCGAGGATTGTTCAAAATGCTACGAAACTTTTCAGATCCTTTCTATATGATACTAGGGAAGGTTATTATGGAAGTTCATGCAAATAATTATTTCAAAATTACATTCTATGAAACTTTTCGAAATACTAGTTTCGGTCAAAAATCGTAGTATATTATACACAATTGTTATACTAGTTTTGGTCAAAAAATCAAATTAAATCGAGGATTATTTTAAATGCTATGAAACTTTTCAGATCCTTTATATATGTTTCTAGGGAAGATTGTGATGGAATTCCATTCAAATAATTATCTCAAAATTACATTCTTAGAAACTTTTTGAAATACTAGTTTCGGTCAAAAATCGTAGTATATTATACACAATTCTATACTAGTTTCGGTCAAAAAAATCAAATTAAATCAAGGATTGTTCAAAATGTTACGAAACTTTTTAGATCCTTTCTATATGTTACTAGGGAATGTTATGATGGAATTCCATGCAAAACGATTATCTCAAAATTAGATTAAACACAATTTTATACGAGTTTCGGTCAAAAAATCAAATTAAATCGAGGATTGTTCTAAATGCTATGAAACTTTTCAAATCTTTTCTATTTGTTACTAGGGTAGGTTATGATGGAAGTCTATTCAAAAAATTATCTCAAGATTAGATTCTATGAAAACTTTTTGAAATATTAGTTTCGTTCAAAAATCGTAGTATATTATACATAATTTTATACTAGTTTTTGTCAAAAACTCAAATTAAATCGAAGATTGTTCGAAATGCTATGATACGGTTTAGATCGTTTATATATGTTACTAGGGAAAGTTATGATGGAAGACCATGCAAAAAATTATCTAAAGATTAGATTCTATGAAACTTTTACAAATACTAGTTTCGGTCAAAAATCATAATATATTATACACAATTTTATACTAGTTTCGGTCAAAAAATCAAATTAAATCAAGGATTGTTCAAAATTCTATGAAACTTTTCAGATCCTTTCTATATGTTACTAGGGTATGTTATGATGGAAGTCCATGCAAAAAAGTTATCTCAAAATTATAATGTATGAAACTTTTTGAATTACTAGTTTCGGTCAAAAATCGTAGTATATTATACACAATTTTATACTAGTTTCGGTCAAAAAATCAAATTAAATCAAGGATTGTTCAAAATGCTACGAAACTTTTCAGATCCTTTCAATATGTTACTAGGGTATGTTATGATGGAAGTCCATGCAAAAAAATTATCTCAAAATTAGATTGTATTAAACTTTTTGAATTACTAGTTTCAGTCAAAAATCGTAGTATATTATACACAATTTTATACTAGTTTCGGTAAAAAAATCAAATTAAATCGAGGATTGTTCAAAATGCTACGAAACGTTTCAGATCCTTTCTATGTGTTACTAGGGAATGTTATGATGGAAGTCCATGCAAAAAAATTATCTCAAAATTAGATTGTATGAAACTTTTTGAATTACTAGTTTCGGTAAAAAATCGTACTATATTATACACAATTTTATACTAGTTTCGGTCAAAAAATTAAATTAAATCGAGGATTGTTCAAATTGCTACGAAACTTTTCAGATTCTTTCTATATGTTACTAGGGAAGGTTATGATGGAAGTCCATGCAAATAATTATCTAAAAATTACATTCTATGAAACGTTTCGAAATACTAGTTTCGGTCAAAAATCATAGTATATTAAACACAATTTTATACTAGTTTCGGTCAAAATATCAAATTAAATCGAGGATTGTTCGAAATGCTATGAAATTTTTTAGATCCTTTCTATATGTTACTACGGAAAGTTATAATGGAAGTCCATGCAAAAAATTATCTAAAAATTAGATTCTATGAAACTTTTTGAAATACTAGTTTCGGTCAAAAATCGTAGTATATTATACATAATTTTATACTAGTTTCTGTCAAAAATTTAAATTAAATCGAGGATTGTTCGAAATGCTATGAAACTTTTTAGATCCTTTCTATATGTTACTAAGGAAAGTTATGATGGAAGTCCATGCAATAAACTATCTAAAGATTAGATTCTATGAAACATTTTGAAATACTAGTTTCGGTCAAAAATCATAGTATATTATACACAATTTTATACTAGTTTCGGTCAAAAAATCAAATTAAATCGAGGATTGTTCAAAATGCTACGAAACTTTTCAGATCCTTTCTATATGATACTAGGGAAGGTTATTATGGAAGTTCATGCAAATAATTATTTCAAAATTACATTCTATGAAACTTTTCGAAATACTAGTTTCGGTCAAAAATCGTAGTATATTATACACAATTGTTATACTAGTTTCAGTCAAAAAATCAAATTAAATCGAGGATTATTTTAAATGCTATGAAACTTTTCAGATCCTTTATATATGTTTCTAGGGAAGATTGTGATGGATTTCCATTTAAATAATTATCTCAAAATTACATTCTATGAAACTTTCTGAAATACTAGTTTCGGTCAAAAATCGTAGTATATTATACACAATTTTATACTAGTTTCGGTAAAAAAAAATCAAATTAAATCAAGGATTGTTCAAAATGTTACGAAACTTTTCAGATCATTTCTATATGTTACTAGGGAATGTTATGATGGAATTCCATGCAAAACGATTATCTCAAAATTAGATTGTATGAAACTTTTTGAATTACTAGTTTCGGTCAAAAATCGTAGTATATTATACACAATTTTATAGTAGTTTCGGTCAAAAAATCAAATTAAATCGAGGATTGTTCAAATTGCTACGAAACTTTTCAGATCCTTTCTATATGATACTAGGGAAGGTTATTATGGAAGTTCATGCAAATAATTATTTCAAAATTACATTCTATGAAACTTTTCGAAATACTAGTTTCGGTCAAAAATCGTAGTATATTATACACAATTGTTATACTAGTTTCGGTCAAAAAATCAAATTAAATCGAGGATTATTTTAAATGCTATGAAACTTTTCAGATCCTTTATATATGTTTCTAGGGAAGATTGTGATGGATTTCCATTTAAATAATTATCTCAAAATTACATTCTATGAAACTTTCTGAAATACTAGTTTCGGTCAAAAATCGTAGTATATTATACAAAATTTTATACTAGTTTCGGTAAAAAAAAATCAAATTAAATCAAGGATTGTTCAAAATGTTACGAAACTTTTCAGATCCTTTCTATATGTTACTAGGGAATGTTATGATGGAATTCCATGCAAAACGATTATCTCAAAATTAGATTGTATGAAACTTTTTGAATTACTAGTTTCGGTCAAAAATCGTAGTATATTATACACAATTTTATAGTAGTTTCGGTCAAAAAATCAAATTAAATCGAGGATTGTTCAAAATGCTACGAAACTTTTCAGATCCTTTCTATATGATACTAGGGAAGGTTATTATGGAAGTTCATGCAAATAATTATTTCAAAATTACATTCTATGAAACTTTTCGAAATACTAGTTTCGGTCAAAAATCGTAGTATATTATACACAATTGTTATACTAGTTTCGGTCAAAAAATCAAATTAAATCGAGGATTATTTTAAATGCTATGAAACTTTTCAGATCCTTTATATATGTTTCTAGGGAAGATTGTGATGGATTTCCATTTAAATAATTATCACAAAATTACATTCTATGAAACTTTCTGAAATACTAGTTTCGGTCAAAAATCGTAGTATATTATACACAATTTTATACTAGTTTCGGTAAAAAAAAATCAAATTAAATCAAGGATTGTTCAAAATGTTACGAAACTTTTCAGATCCTTTCTATATGTTACTAGGGAATGTTATGATGGAATTCCATGCAAAACGATTATCTCAAAATTAGATTGTATGAAACTTTTTGAATTACTAGTTTCGGTCAAAAATCGTAGTATATTATACACAATTTTATAGTTGTTTCGGTCAAAAAATCAAATTAAATCGAGGATTGTTCAAATTGCTACGAAACTTTTCAGATCCTTTCTATATGTTACTAGGAAAGGTTATGATGGAAGTCCATGCAAATAATTATCTCAAAATTACATTCTATGAAACTTTTAAAAATACTAGTTTCGGTCAAAAATCGTAGTATATTAAACACAATTTTATACGAGTTTCGGTAAAAAAATCAAATTAAATCGAGGATTGTTCTAAATGCTATGAAGCTTTTCAGATCTTTTCTATTTGTTACTAGGGTAGGTTATGATGGAAGTCTATTCAAAAAATTATCTCAAGATTAGATTCTATGAAAACTTTTTGAAATATTAGTTTCGTTCAAAAATCGTAGTATATTATACATAATTTTATACTAGTTTCTGTCAAAAACTCAAATTAAATCGAAGATTGTTCCAAATGCTATAAAACGTTTTAGATCGTTTATATATGTTACTAGGGAAAGTTATGATGGAAGACCATGCAAAAAATTATCTAAAGATTAGATTCTATGAAACTTTTACAAATACTAGTTTCGGTCAAAAATCATAGTATATTATACACAATTTTATACTAGTTTCGGTCGAAAAATCAAATTAAATCAAGGATTGTTCAAAATGCTACGAAACTTTTCAGATCCTTTCTATATGTTACTAGGGTATGTTATGATGGAAGTCCATGCAAAAAAATTATCTCAAAATTATATTCTATGAAACTTTTTGAATTACTAGTTTCGGTCAAAAATCGTAGTATATTATACACAATTTTATACTAGTTTCGGTCAAAAAAATCAAATTAAATCAAGGATTGTTCAAAATGCTACGAAAGTCTTCAGATCCTTTCTATATGTTACTAGGGAATGTTATGATGGAAGTCCATGCAAAAAAATTATCTCAAAATTAGATTGTATGAAACTTTTTGAATTACTAGTTTCGGTCAAAAATCGTAGTATATTATACACAATTTTATACTAGTTTCGGTAAAAAAATCAAATTAAATCGAGGATTGTTCAAAATGCTACGAAACGTTTCAGATCCTTTCTATATGTTACTAGGGAATGTTATGATGGAAGTCCATGCAAAAAAATTATCTCAAAATTAGATTGTATGAAACTTTTTGAATTACTAGTTTCGGTAAAAAAATCGTAGTATATTATACACAATTTTATACTAGTTTCGGTCAAAAAATTAAATTAAATCGAGGATTGTTCAAATTGCTACGAAACTTTTCAGATCCTTTCTATATGTTACTAGGGAAGGTTATGATGGAAATCCATGCAAATAATTATCTAAAAATTACATTCTATGAAACTTTTCGAAATACTAGTTTCGGTCAAAAATCGTAGTATATTAAACACAATTTTATACTAGTTTCGGTCCAAATATCAAATTAAATCGAGAATTGTTCGAAATGCTATGAAATTTTTTAGATCCTTTCTATATGTTACTACGGAAAGTTATAATGGAAGTCCATGCAAAAAATTATCTAAAAATTAGATTCTATGAAACTTTTTGAAATACTAGTTTCGGTCAAAAATCGTAGTATATTATACATAATTTTATACTAGTTTCTGTCAAAAATTCAAATTAAATCGAGGATTGTTCGAAATGCTATGAAACTTTTTAGATCCTTTCTATATGTTACTAGGGAAAATTATGATGGAAGTCCATGCAAAAAATTATCTAAAGATTAGATTCTATGAAACATTTTGAAATACTTGTTTCGGTCAAAAATCATAGTATATTATACACAATTTTATACTAGTTTCGGTCAAAAAATCAAATTAAATCGAGGATTGTTCAAAATGCTACGAAACTTTTCAGATCCTTTCTATATGATACTAGGGAAGGTTATTATGGAAGTTCATGCAAATAATTATTTAAAAATTACATTCTATGAAACTTTTCGAAATACTAGTTTCGGTCAAAAATCGTAGTATATTATACACAATTGTTATACTAGTTTCGGTCAAAAAATCAAATTAAATCGAGGATTATTTTAAATGCTATGAAACTTTTCAGATCCTTTATATATGTTTCTAGGGAAGATTGTGATGGATTTCCATTTAAATAATTATCTCAAAATTACATTCTATGAAACTTTCTGAAATACTAGTTTCGGTCAAAAATCGTAGTATATTATACACAATTTTATACTAGTTTCGGTAAAAAAAAATCAAATTAAATCAAGGATTGTTCAAAATGTTACGAAACTTTTCAGATCCTTTCTATATGTTACTAGGGAATGTTATGATGGAATTCCATGCAAAACAATTATCTCAAAATTAGATTGTATGAAACTTTTTGAATTACTAGTTTCGGTCAAAAATCGTAGTATATTATACACAATTTTATAGTAGTTTCGGTCAAAAAATCAAATTAAATCGAGGATTGTTCAAATTGCTACGAAACTTTTCAGATCCTTTCTATATGTTACTAGGAAAGGTTATGATGGAAGTCCATGCAAATAATTATCTCAAAATTACATTCTATGAAACTTTTAAAAATACTAGTTTCGGTCAAAAATCGTAGTATATTAAACACAATTTTATACGAGTTTCGGTCAAAAAATCAAATTAAATCGAGGATTGTTCTAAATGCTATGAAACTTTTCAGATCTTTTCTATTTGTTACTAGGGTAGGTTATGATGGAAGTCTATTCAAAAAATTATCTCAAGATTAGATTCTATGAAAACTTTTTGAAATATTAGTTTTGTTCAAAAATCGTAGTATATTATACATAATTTTATACTAGTTTCTGTCAAAAACTCAAATTAAATCGAAGATTGTTCGAAACGCTATGAAACGGTTTAGATCGTTTATATATGTTACTAGGGAAAGTTATGATGGAAGACCATGCAAAAAATTATCTAAAGATTAGAATCTATGAAACTTTTACAAATACTAGTTTCGGTCAAAAATCATAGTATATTATACACAATTTTATACTCGTTTCGGTCAAAAATTCAAATTAAATCAAGGATTGTTCAAAATGCTACGAAACTTATCAGATCCTTTCTATATGTTACTAGGGTAAGTTATGATGGAAGTCCATGCAAAAAAATTATCTCAAAATTATATTGTATGAAACTTTTTGAATTACTAGTTTCGGTCAAAAATCGTAGTATATTATACACAATTTTATACTAGTTTCGGTCAAAAAATAAAATTAAATCAAGGATTGTTCAAAATGCTACGAAACTCTTCAGATCCTTTTTACATGTTACTAGGGAATGTTATGATGGAAGTCCATGCAAAAAAATTATTTAAAAATTAGATTGTATGAAACATTTTGAATTACTAGTTTCGGTCAAAAATCGTAGTATATTATACACAATTTTATACTAGTTTCGGTAAAAAAATCAAATTAAATCGAGGATTGTTCAAAATGCTACGAAACCTTTCAGATCCTTTCTATATGTTACTAGGGAATGTTATGATGGAAGTCCATGCAAAAAATTTATCTCAAAATTAGATTGTATGAAACTTTTTGAATTACTAGTTTCGGTAAAAAATCGTAGTATATTATACACAATTTTATACTAGTTTCGGTCAAAAAATTAAATTAAATCGAGGATTGTTCAAATTGCTACGAAACTTTTCAGATCCTTTCTATATGTTACTAGGGAAGGTTATGATGGAAGTCCATGCAAATAATTATCTAAAAATTACATTCTATGAAACTTTTCGAAATACTAGTTTCCGTCAAAAATCGTAGTATATTAAACACAATTTTATACTAGTTTCGGTCAAAATATCAAATTAAATCGAGGATTGTTCGAAATGCTACGAAATTTTTTAGATCCTTTCAATATGTTACTACGGAAAGTTATAATGGAAGTCCATGCAAAAAATTATCTAAAAATTAGATTCTATGAAATTTTTTGAAATACTAGTTTCGGTCAAAAATCGTAGTATATTATACATAATTTTATACTAGTTTCTGTCAAAAATTCAAATTAAATAGAGGATTGTTCGAAATGCTATGAAACTTTTTAGATCCTTTCTATATGTTACTAGGGAAAGTTATGATGGAAGTCCATGCAAAAAATTATCTAAAGATTAGATTCTATGAAACATTTTGAAATACTAGTTTCGGTCAAAAATCATAGTATATTATACACAATTTTATACTAGTTTCGGTCAAAAAATCAAATTAAATCGAGGATTGTTCAAAATGCTATGAAACTTTTCAGATCCTTTCTATATGATACTAGGGAAGGTTATTATGGAAGTTCATGCAAATAATTATTTAAAAATTACATTCTATGAAACTTTTCGAAATACTAGTTTCGGTCAAAAATCGTAGTATATTATACACAATTGTTATACTAGTTTTGGTCAAAAAATCAAATTAAATCGAGGATTATTTTAAATGCTATGAAACTTTTCAGATCCTTTATATATGTTTCTAGGGAAGATTATGATGGAATTCCATTCAAATAATTATCTCAAAATTACATTCTATGAAACTTTTTGAAATACTAGTTTCGGTCAAAAATCGTAGTATATTATACACAATTTTATACTAGTTTCGGTCAAAAAAATCAAATTAAATAAAGGATTGTTCAAAATGTTACGAAACTTTTCAGATCCTTTCTATATGTTACTAGGGAATAATATGATGGAATTCCATGCAAAACAATTATCTCAAAATTAGATTGTATGAAACTTTTTTAATTACTAGTTTCGGTCAAAAATCGTAGTATATTATACACAATTTTATACTAGTTTCGGTCAAAAAATCAAATTAAATCGAGGATTGTTCAAATTGCTACGGAACTTTTCAGATCCTTTCTATATGTTACTAGGAAAGGTTATGATGGAAGTCCATGCAAATAATTATCTCAAAATTACATTCTATGAAACTTTTCAAAATACTAGTTTCGGTCAAAAATCGTATTATATTAAACACAATTTTATACGAGTTTCGGTCAAAAAATCAAATTAAATCGAGGATTGTTCTAAATGCTATGAAACTTTTCAGATTTTTTCTATTTGTTACTAGGGTAGGTTATGATGGAAGTCTATTCAAAAAATTATCTCAAGATTAGATTCTATGAAAACTTTTTGAAATATTAGTTTCGTTCAAAAATCGTAGTATATTATACATAATTTTATACTAGTTTCTGTCAAAAACTCAAATTAAATCGAAGATTGTTCGAAATGCTATGAAACGGTTTAGATCGTTTATATATGTTATTCGGGAAAGTTATGATGGAAGACCATGCAAAAAATTATCTAAAGATTAGATTCTATGAAACTTTTACAAATACTAGTTTCGGTCAAAAATCATAATATATTATACACAATTTTATACTAGTTTCGGTCAAAAAATCAAATTAAATCAAGGATTGTTCAAAATGCTACGAAACTTTTCAGATCCTTTATATATGTTACTAGGGTATGTTATGATGGAAGTCCATGCAAAAAAATTATCTCAAAATTATATTGTATGAAACTTTTTGAATTACTAGTTTCGGTCAAAAATCGTAGTATATTATACACAATTTTATACTAGTTTCGTTCAAAAAATCAAATTAAATCAAGGATTGTTCAAAATGCTACGAAACTCTTCAGATCCTTTCTATATGTTACTAGGGAATGTTATGAAGGAAGTCCATCCAAAAAAATTATCTAAAAATTAGATTGTATGAAACATTTTGAATTACTAGTTTCGGTCAAAAATCGTAGTATATTATGCACAATTTTATACTAGTTTCGGTAAAAAAATCAAATTCAATCGAGGATTGTTCAAAATGCTACGAAACCTTTCAGATCCTTTATATATGTTACTAGGGAATGTTATGATGGAAGTCCATGCAAAAAAATTATCTCAAAATTAGATTGTATGAAACTTTTTGAATTACTAGTTTCGGTAAAAAATCGTAGTATATTATACACAATTTTATACTAGTTTCGGTCAAAAAATTAAATTAAATCGAGGATTGTTCAAATTGCTACGAAACTTTTCAGATCCTTTCTATATGTTACTAGGGAAGGTTATGATGGAAGTCCATGCAAATAATTATCTAAAAATTACATTCTTTGAAACTGTTCGAAATACTAGTTTCGGTCAAAAATCGTAGTATATTAAACACAATTTTATACTAGTTTCGGTCAAAATATCAAATTAAATCGAGGATTGTTCGAAATGCTACGAAATTTTTTAGATCCTTTCAATATGTTACTACGGAAAATTATAATGGAAGTCCATGCAAAAAATTATCTAAAAATTAGATTCTATGAAACTTTTTGAAATACTAGTTTCGGTCAAAAATCGTAGTATATTATTCACAATTTTATACTAGTTTCGGTCAAAAAATCAAATTAAATCGAGGATTGTTTTAAATGCTACGAAAGTTTTCACATCCTTTCTATATGTTACTAGGAAAGGTTATGATAGAAGTCCATACAAAAAATTATCTCAAAATTACATTTTATGAAACTTTTTGAAATACTAGTTTCGGTCAAAAATCGTATTATATTATACACAATTTTATATTAGTTTCGGTCAAAAAGTCAAATTAAATCGAGGATTTTTCTAAATGCTACGATAATTTTTATATCCTTTATATATGTTACTAGGTAAGATTATGATGGAAGTCCATGCAAAAATATTCTCAAAATTACATTTTATGAAACTTTTTGAAATACTAGTTTCGGCCAAAAATCATAGTATATTATACACAATTTTATAGTAGTTGTGGTCAAAAAAATCAAATTAAATCGAGGATTGATAGAAGTCCATGCAAATAATTATCTCAAAATCATATTTTATGAAAATTTTTGAAATGTTAGTTTAGGTCAAAATATCGTAGAATGTTTTACACAATTTTATACTTGTTTCGGTCAAATAATCAAATTAAATCGATGATTTTTCAAAATGCTACGAAACTTTTCAGATCCTTTCTATATGTTACTAGGGAATGTTATGATGGAAATCCATGCAAAAAAATTATCTCAAAATTGGATTGTATGAAACGTTTTAAATTACTAGTTTCGGTAAAAAATCATAGTCTATTATACACAATTTTATACTAGTTTCGGTGAAAAAATCAAATTAAATCGAAGATTATTCTAAATGCTATGAAATTATTCAGATCCTTTATATATGTTACTAGGGAAGATTATGATGGAAGACCTTGCAAAAATTATCTCAAAATTATATTCTACGAAACTTTTTGAAATACTAGTTTCGGTCAGAAATCGTAGTATATTATTAACAAATTTGTACTAGTTTCGGTCAAAACTCAAATTAAATCAAGGACTGTTCTAAATGCTACGATAATTTGCAGATCCTTTATATATGTTACTAGGTAAGATTATGATGGAAGTCCATACAAATAATTATCTAAAAATTAGATTCCATGAAACATTTTGAAATACTAGTTTCGGTCAAAAAATCAAATTAAATCAAGGATTGTTCAAAATGATACGAAACGTTTCAGATCCTTTCTATATGTTACTAGGGAATTTTATGATGGAAGTACATGCAAAAAAATTATCTCAAAATTAGATCGTATGAAACTTTTTGAATTACTAGTTTCGTTCAAAAATCGTAGTATATTATACACAATTTTATACTAGTTTCAGTCAAAAAATACATTTTAAATCAAGGATTATTTTGAATGTAATGAAACTTTTCAGATCCTTTATATATGTTACTAGGGAAGATTTTGATGGAAGTCCATGCAAAAAATTATCTCAAAATTACATTCTATGAAACTTTTTGAAATACTAGTTTCGGTCAAAAATCGTAATATATTATACACAATTTATACAAGTTTCGGTCAAAAAATCAAATTAAATTGAGGATTGTTCAAAATGATACGAAACTTTTCAGATCCTTTCTATATGTTATTAGGGAAGGTTATGATGGAAGTCCATGCAAATAACTGTCTCAAAAGTCCATGCAATTTTATACTAGTTTCGGTCAAAAAATCAAATTAAATCGAGGATTGTTCTAAATGCAATGAAACTTTTTGGATCTTTTCTATATGTTACTAGGGTAGGTTATGATGGAAGTCCATTCAAAAAATTATCTCAAGATTAGATTCTATGAAACTTTTTGAAATACTAGTTTCGGTCAAAAATCGTAGTATATTATACATAATTTTATACTAGTTTCTGTCAAAAACTTAAATTAAATTGAGAATTGTTCGAAATGCTATGATACTTTTTAGATCCTTTCTATATGTTAATAGGGAATGTTATAATGGAAGCCCATGCAAAAATTTATCTAAAAATTAAATTCTACGAAACTTTTTAAAATACTAGTTTCGGTCAAAAATCGTAGTATATTATTCACAATTTTATACTAGTTTCGGTCAAAAAATCAAATTAAATCGAGGATTGTTTTAAATGCTACGAAAGTTTTCACATCCTTTCTATATGTTACTAGGAAAGGTTATGATAGAAATCCATGCAAAAAATTATCTCAAAATTACATTTTATGAAACTTTTTGAAATACTAGTTTCGGTCAAAAATCGTAGTATATTATACACAATTTTATATTAGTTTCGGTCAAAAAGTCAAATTAAATCGAGGATTGTTCTAAATGCTACGATAATTTTTAGATCCTTTATATATGTTACTAGGTAAGATTATGATGGAAGTCCATGCAAAAATATTCTCAAAATTACATTTTATGAAACTTTTTGAAATACTAGTTTCGGTCAAAAATCATAGTATATTATACACAATTTTATACTAGTCGTGGTCAAAAAAATCATATTAAATTGAGGATTGTTTTAAATGCTACGAAACTTTTCAGGTCCTTTCTATATGTTACTAGGGAATGTTATTATAGAAGTCCATGCAAATAATTATCTGAAAATCATATTTTATGAAAAATTTTGAAATGCTAGTTTAGGTCAAAATATCGTAGAATGTTTTACACAATTTTATACTTGTTTCGGTCAAAAAATCAAATTAAATCGATGATTTTTCAAAATGCTACGAAACTTTTTAGATCCTTTCTATATGTTACTAGGGAATGTTATGATGGAAATCCATGCAAAAAAATTATCTCAAAATTAGATTGTATGAAACGTTTTAAATTACTAGTTTCGGTCAAAAATCATAGTCTATTATACACAATTTTATACTAGTTTCAGTGAAAAAATCAAATTAAATCCAAGATTATTCTAAATGCTATGAAATTATTCAGATCCTTTATATATGTTACTAGGGAAGATTATGATGGAAGTCCTTGCAAAAATTATCTCAAAATTATATTCTATGAAACTTTTTGAAATACTAGTTTCGGTCAAAAATCGTAGTATATTATTAACAAATTTGTACTAGTTTCGGTCAAAACTCAAATTAAATCGAGGACTGTTCTAAATGCTACGATAATTTTCAGATCCTTTATATATGTTACTAGGTAAGATTATGATGGAAGTCCATGCAAAAAATTATCTAAAAATTAGATTCCATGAAACATTTTGAAATACTAGTTTCGGTCAAAAATCTTAGTATATTATACACAATTTTATACTAGTTTCGGTCAAAAAATCAAATTAAATCAAGGATTGTTCAAAATGATACGAAACGTTTCAGATCCTTTCTATATGTTACTAGGGAATTTTATGATGGAAGTACATGCAAAAAAATTATCTCAAAATTAGATTGTATGAAACTTTTTGAATTACTAGTTTCGGTCAAAAATCGTAGTATATTATACACAATTTTATACTAGTTTCAGTCAAAAAGTACATTTTAAATCAAGGATTATTTTGAATGTAATGAAACTTTTCAGATCCTTTATATATGTTACTAGGGAAGATTATGATGGAAGTCCATGCAAAAAATTATCTCAAAATTACATTCTATGAAACTTTTTGAAATACTAGTTTCGGTCAAAAATCGTAGTATATTATACACAATTTATACTAGTTTCGGTCAAAAAATCAAATTAAATCGAGGATTGTTCAAAATGATACGAAACTTTTCAGATCCTTTCTATATGTTATTAGGGAAGGTTATGATGGAAGTCCATGCAAATAACTGTCTCAAAAGTCCATGCAATTATATATTAGTTTCGGTCAAAAAATCAAATTAAATCGAGGATTGTTCTAAATGCAATGAAACTTTTTGGATCTTTGCTATATGTTACTAGGGTAGGTTATGATGGAAGTCCATTCAAAAAATTATCTCAAGATTAGATTCTATGAAACTTTTTGAAATACTAGTTTCGGTCAAAAATCGTAGTATATTATACATAATTTTATACTAGTTTCTGTCAAAAACTTAAATTAAATTGAGAATTGTTCGAAATGCTATGATACTTTTTAGATCCTTTCTATATGTTAATAGGGAATGTTATAATGGAAGCCCATGCAAAAATTTATCTAAAAATTAAATTCTACGAAACTTTTTAAAATACTAGTTTCGGTCAAAAATCGTAGTATATTATTCACAATTTTATACTAGTTTCGGTCAAAAAATCAAATTAAATCGAGGATTGTTTTAAATGCTACGAAAGTTTTCACATCCTTTCTATATGTTACTAGGAAAGGTTATGATAGAAATCCATGCAAAAAATTATCTCAAAATTACAAGTTATGAAACTTTTTGAAATACTAGTTTCGGTCAAAAATCGTAGTATATTATACACAATTTTATATTAGTTTCGGTCAAAAAGTCAAATTAAATCGAGGATTGTTCTAAATGCTACGATAATTTTTAGATCCTTTATATATGTTACTAGGTAAGATTATGATGGAAGTCCATGCAAAAATATTCTCAAAATTACATTTTATGAAACTTTTTGAAATACTAGTTTCGGTCAAAAATCATAGTATATTATACACAATTTTATACTAGTCGTGGTCAAAAAAATCATATTAAATTGAGGATTGTTTTAAATGCTACGAAACTTTTCAGGTCCTTTCTATATGTTACTAGGGAAGGTTATTATAGAAGTCCATGCAAATAATTATCTGAAAATCATATTTTATGAAAATTTTTGAAATGCTAGTTTAGGTCAAAATATCGTAGAATGTTTTACACAATTTTATACTTGTTTCGGTCAAAAAATCAAATTAAATCGATGATTTTTCAAAATGCTACGAAACTTTTTAGATCCTTTCTATATGTTACTAGGGAATGTTATGATGGAAATCCATGCAAAAAAATTATCTCAAAATTAGATTGTATGAAACGTTTTAAATTACTAGTTTCGGTCAAAAATCATAGTCTATTATACACAATTTTATACTAGTTTCGGTGAAAAAATCAAATTAAATCCAAGATTATTCTAAATGCTATGAAATTATTCAGATCCTTTATATATGTTACTAGGGAAGATTATGATGGAAGTCCTTTCAAAAATTATCTCAAAATTATATTCTATGAAACTTTTTGAAATACTAGTTTCGGTCAAAAATCGTAGTATATTATTAACAAATTTGTACTAGTTTCGGTCAAAACTCAAATTAAATCGAGGACTGTTCTAAATGCTACGATAATTTTCAGATCCTTTATATATGTTACTAGGTAAGATTATGATGGAAGTCCATGCAAAAAATTATCTAAAAATTAGATTCCATGAAACATTTTGAAATACTAGTTTCGGTCAAAAATCTTAGTATATTATACACAATTTTATACTAGTTTTGGTCAAAAAATCAAATTAAATCAAGGATTGTTCAAAATGATACGAAACGTTTCAGATCCTTTCTATATGTTACTAGGGAATTTTATGATGGAAGTACATGCAGAAAAGTTATCTCAAAATTAGATTGTATGAAACTTTTTGAATTACTAGTTTCGGTCAAAAATCGTAGTATATTATACGCAATTTTATACTAGTTTCAGTCAAAAAATACATTTTAAATCAAGGATTATTTTGAATGTAATGAAACTTTTCAGATCCTTTATATATGTTACTAGGGAAGATTATGATGGAAGTCCATGCAAAAAATTATCTCAAAATTACATTCTATGAAACTTTTTGAAATACTAGTTTCGGTCAAAAATCGTAGTATATTATACACAATTTATACTAGTTTCGGTCAAAAAATCAAATTAAATCGAGGATTGTTCAAAATGATACGAAACTTTTCAGATCCTTTTTATATGTTATTAGGGAAGGTTATGATGGAAGTCCATGCAAATAACTGTCTCAAAAGTCCATGCAATTATATATTAGTTTCGGTCAAAAAATCAAATTAAATCGAGGATTGTTCTAAATGCAATGAAACTTTTTGGATCTTTTCTATATGTTACTAGGGTAGGTTATGATGGAAGTCCATTCAAAAAATTATCTCAAGATTAGATTCTATGAAACTTTTTGAAATACTAGTTTCGGTCAAAAATCGTAGTATATTATACATAATTTTATACTAGTTTCTGTCAAAAACTCAAATTAAATCGAGAATTGTTCGAAATGCTATGATACTTTTTAGATCCTTTCTATATGTTAATAGGGAATGTTATAATGGAAGCCCATGCAAAAATTTATCTAAAAATTAGATTCTATGAAACTTTTTAAAATACTAGTTTCGGTCAAAAATCGTAGTATATTATTCACAATTTTATACTAGTTTCGGTCAAAAAATCAAATTAAATCGAGGATTGTTTTAAATGCTACGAAAGTTTTCACATCCTTTCTATATGTTACTAGGAAAGGTTATGATAGAAATCCATGCAAAAAATTATCTCAAAATTACATTTTATGAAACTTTTTGAAATACTAGTTTCGGTCAAAAATCGTAGTATATTATACACAATTTTATATTAGTTTCGGTCAAAAAGTCAAATTAAATCGAGGATTGTTCTAAATGCTACAATAATTTTTAGATCCTTTATATATGTTACTAGGTAAGATTATGATGGAAGTCCATGCAAAAATATTCTCAAAATTACATTTTATGAAACTTTTTGAAATACTAGTTTCGGTCAAAAATCATAGTATATTATACACAATTTTATACTAGTCGTGGTCAAAAAAATCATATTAAATCGAGGATTGTTTTAAATGCTACGAAACTTTTCAGGTCCTTTCTATATGTTACTAGGGAAGGTTATTATAGAAGTCCATGCAAATAATTATCTCAAAATCATATTTTATGAAATTTTTTGAAATGCTAGTTTAGGTCAAAATATCGTAGAATGTTTTACACAATTTTATACTTGTTTCGGTCAAAAAATCAAATTAAATCGATGATTTTTCAAAATGCTACGAAACTTTTTAGATCCTTTCTATATGTTACTAGGGAATGTTATGATGGAAATCCATGCAAAAAAATTATCTCAAAATTAGATTGTATGAAACATTTTAAATTACTAGTTTCGGTCAAAAATCATAGTCTATTATACACAATTTTATACTAGTTTCAGTGAAAAAATCAAATTAAATCCAAGATTATTCTAAATGCTATGAAATTATTCAGATCCTTTATATATGTTACTAGGGAAGATTATGATGGAAGTCCTTGCAAAAATTATCTCAAAATTATATTCTATGAAACTTTTTGAAATACTAGTTTCGGTCAACAATCGTAGTATATTATTAACAAATTTGTACTAGTTTCGGTAAAAACTCAAATTAAATCGAGGACTGTTCTAAATGCTACGATAATTTTCAGATCCTTTATATATGTTACTAGGTAAGATTATGATGGAAGTCCATGCAAAAAATTATCTAAAAATTAGATTCCATGAAACATTTTGAAATACTAGTTTCGGTCAAAAATCTTAGTATATTATACACAATTTTATACTAGTTTTGGTCAAAAAATCAAATTAAATCAAGGATTGTTCAAAATGATACGAAACGTTTCAGATCCTTTCTATATGTTACTAGGGAATTTTATGATGGAAGTACATGCAGAAAAGTTATCTCAAAATTAGATTGTATGAAACTTTTTGAATTACTAGTTTCGGTCAAAAATCGTAGTATATTATACACAATTTTATACTAGTTTCAGTCAAAAAATACATTTTAAATCAAGGATTATTTTGAATGTAATGAAACTTTTCAGATCCTTTATATATGTTACTAGGGAAGATTATGATGGAAGTCCATGCAAAAAATTATCTCAAAATTACATTCTATGAAACTTTTTGAAATACTAGTTTCGGTCAAAAATCGTAGTATATTATACACAATTTATACTAGTTTCTGTCAAAAAATCAAATTAAATCGAGGATTGTTCAAAATGATACGAAACTTTTCAGATCCTTTCTATATGTTATTAGGGAAGGTTATGATGGAAGTCCATGCAAATAACTGTCTCAAAAGTCCATGCAATTATATATTAGTTTCGGTCAAAAAATCAAATTAAATCGAGGATTGTTCTAAATGCAATGAAACTTTTTGGATCTTTTCTATATGTTACTAGGGTAGGTTATGATGGAAGTCCATTCAAAAAATTATCTCAAGATTAGATTCTATGAAACTTTTTGAAATACTAGTTTCGGTCAAAAATCGTAGTATATTATACATAATTTTATACTAGTTTCTGTCAAAAACTCAAATTAAATCGAGAATTGTTCGAAATGCTATGATACTTTTTAGATCCTTTCTATATGTTAATAGGGAATGTTATAATGGAAGCCCATGCAAAAATTTATCTAAAAATTAGATTCTATGAAACTTTTTAAAATACTAGTTTCGGTCAAAAATCGTAGTATATTATTCACAATTTTATACTAGTTTCGGTCAAAAAATCAAATTAAATCGAGGATTGTTTTAAATGCTACGAAAGTTTTCACATCCTTTCTATATGTTACTAGGAAAGGTTATGATAGAAATCCATGCAAAAAATTATCTCAAAATTACATTTTATGAAACTTTTTGAAATACTAGTTTCGGTCAAAAATCGTAGTATATTATACACAATTTTATATTAGTTTCGGTCAAAAAGTCAAATTAAATCGAGGATTGTTCTAAATGCTACGATAATTTTTAGATCCTTTATATATGTTACTAGGTAAGATTATGATGGAAGTCCATGCAAAAATATTCTCAAAATTACATTTTATGAAACTTTTTGAAATACTAGTTTCGGTCAAAAATCATAGTATATTATACACAATTTTATACTAGTCGTGGTCAAAAAAATCATATTAAATCGAGGATTGTTTTAAATGCTACGAAACTTTTCAAGTCCTTTCTATATGTTACTAGGGAAGGTTATTATAGAAGTCCATGCAAATAATTATCTCAAAATCATATTTTATGAAAATTTTTGAAATGCTAGTTTAGGTCAAAATATCGTAGAATGTTTTACACAATTTTATACTTGTTTCGGTCAAAAAATCAAATTAAATCGAGGATTTTTCAAAATGCTACGAAACTTTTCAGATCCTTTCTATATGTTATTAGGGAATGTTATGATGGAAATCCATGCAAAAAAATTATCTCAAAATTAGATTGTATGAAACGTTTTAAATTACTAGTTTCGGTCAAAAATCATAGTCTATTATACACAATTTTATACTAGTTTCGGTGAAAAAATCAAATTAAATCCAAGATTATTCCAAATGCTATGAAATTATTCAGATCCTTTATATATGTTACTAGGGAAGATTATGATGGAAGTCCTTGCAAAAATTATCTCAAAATTATATTCTATGAAACTTTTTGAAATACTAGTTTCGGTCAACAATCGTAGTATATTATTAACAAATTTGTACTAGTTTCGGTCAAAACTCAAATTAAATTGAGGACTGTTCTAAATGCTACGATAATTTTCAGATCCTTTATATATGTTACTAGGTAAGATTATGATGGAAGTCCATGCAAAAAATTATCTAAAAATTAGATTCCATGAAACATTTTGAAATACTAGTTTCGGTCAAAAATCTTAGTATATTATACACAATTTTATACTAGTTTTGGTCAAAAAATCAAATTAAATCAAGGATTGTTCAAAATGATACGAAACGTTTCAGATCCTTTCTATATGTTACTAGGGAATTTTATGATGGAAGTACATGCAAAAAAATTATCTCAAAATTAGATTGTATGAAACTTTTTGAATTACTAGTTTCGGTCAAAAATCGTAGTATATTATACACAATTTTATACTAGTTTCAGTCAAAAAATACATTTTAAATCAAGGATTATTTTGAATGTAATGAAACTTTTCAGATCCTTTATATATGTTACTAGGGAAGATTATGATGGAAGTCCATGCAAAAAATTATCTCAAAATTACATTCTATGAAACTTTTTGAAATACTAGTTTCGGTCAAAAATCGTAGTATATTATACACAATTTATACTAGTTTCGGTCAAAAAATCAAATTAAATCGAGGATTGTTCAAAATGATACGAAACTTTTCAGATCCTTTCTATATGTTATTAGGGAAGGTTATGATGGAAGTCCATGCAAATAACTGTCTCAAAAGTCCATGCAATTATATATTAGTTTCGGTCAAAAAATCAAATTAAATCGAGGATTGTTCTAAATGCAATGAAACTTTTTGGATCTTTTCTATATGTTACTAGGGTAGGTTATGATGGAAGTCCATTCAAAAAATTATCTCAAGATTAGATTCTATGAAACTTTTTGAAATACTAGTTTCGGTCAAAAATCGTAGTATATTATACATAATTTTATACTAGTTTCTGTCAAAAACTCAAATTAAATCGAGAATTGTTCGAAATGCTATAATACTTTTTAGATCCTTTCTATATGTTAATAGGGAATGTTATAATGGAAGCCCATGCAAAAATTTATCTAAAAATTAGATTCTATGAAACTTTTTAAAATACTAGTTTCGGTCAAAAATCGTAGTATATTATTCACAATTTTATACTAGTTTCGGTCAAAAAATCAAATTAAATCGAGGATTGTTTTAAATGCTACGAAAGTTTTCACATCCTTTCTATATGTTACTAGGAAAGGTTATGATAGAAATCCATGCAAAAAATTATCTCAAAATTACATTTTATGAAACTTTTTGAAATACTAGTTTCGGTCAAAAATCGTAGTATATTATACACAATTTTATATTAGTTTCGGTCAAAAAGTCAAATTAAATCGAGGATTGTTCTAAATGCTACGATAATTTTTAGATCCTTTATATATGTTACTAGGTAAGATTATGATGGAAGTCCATGCAAAAATATTCTCAAAATTACATTTTATGAAACTTTTTGAAATACTAGTTTCGGTCAAAAATCATAGTATATTATACACAATTTTATACTAGTCGTGGTCAAAAAAATCATATTAAATCGAGGATTGTTTTAAATGCTACGAAACTTTTCAAGTCCTTTCTATATGTTACTAGGGAAGGTTATTATAGAAGTCCATGCAAATAATTATCTCAAAATCATATTTTATGAAAATTTTTGAAATGCTAGTTTAGGTCAAAATATCGTAGAATGTTTTACACAATTTTATACTTGTTTCGGTCAAAAAATCAAATTAAATCGAGGATTTTTCAAAATGCTACGAAACTTTTCAGATCCTTTCTATATGTTATTAGGGAATGTTATGATGGAAATCCATGCAAAAAAATTATCTCAAAATTAGATTGTATGAAACGTTTTAAATTACTAGTTTCGGTCAAAAATCATAGTCTATTATACACAATTTTATACTAGTTTCGGTGAAAAAATCAAATTAAATCCAAGATTATTCCAAATGCTATGAAATTATTCAGATCCTTTATATATGTTACTAGGGAAGATTATGATGGAAGTCCTTGCAAAAATTATCTCAAAATTATATTCTATGAAACTTTTTGAAATACTAGTTTCGGTCAACAATCGTAGTATATTATTAACAAATTTGTACTAGTTTCGGTCAAAACTCAAATTAAATTGAGGACTGTTCTAAATGCTACGATAATTTTCAGATCCTTTATATATGTTACTAGGTAAGATTATGATGGAAGTCCATGCAAAAAATTATCTAAAAATTAGATTCCATGAAACATTTTGAAATACTAGTTTCGGTCAAAAATCTTAGTATATTATACACAATTTTATACTAGTTTTGGTCAAAAAATCAAATTAAATCAAGGATTGTTCAAAATGATACGAAACGTTTCAGATCCTTTCTATATGTTACTAGGGAATTTTATGATGGAAGTACATGCAAAAAAATTATCTCAAAATTAGATTGTATGAAACTTTTTGAATTACTAGTTTCGGTCAAAAATCGTAGTATATTATACACAATTTTATACTAGTTTCAGTCAAAAAATACATTTTAAATCAAGGATTATTTTGAATGTAATGAAACTTTTCAGATCCTTTATATATGTTACTAGGGAAGATTATGATGGAAGTCCATGCAAAAAATTATCTCAAAATTACATTCTATGAAACTTTTTGAAATACTAGTTTCGGTCAAAAATCGTAGTATATTATACACAATTTATACTAGTTTCGGTCAAAAAATCAAATTAAATTGAGGATTGTTCAAAATGATACGAAACTTTTCAGATCCTTTCTATATGTTATTAGGGAAGGTTATGATGGAAGTCCATGCAAATAACTGTCTCAAAAGTCCATGCAATTATATATTAGTTTCGGTCAAAAAATCAAATTAAATCGAGGATTGTTCTAAATGCAATGAAACTTTTTGGATCTTTTCTATATGTTACTAGGGTAGGTTATGATGGAAGTCCATTCAAAAAATTATCTCAAGATTAGATTCTATGAAACTTTTTGAAATACTAGTTTCGGTCAAAAATCGTAGTATATTATACATAATTTTATACTAGTTTCTGTCAAAAACTCAAATTAAATCGAGAATTGTTCGAAATGCTATAATACTTTTTAGATCCTTTCTATATGTTAATAGGGAATGTTATAATGGAAGCCCATGCAAAAATTTATCTAAAAATTAGATTCTATGAAACTTTTTAAAATACTAGTTTCGGTCAAAAATCGTAGTATATTATTCACAATTTTATACTAGTTTCGGTCAAAAAATCAAATTAAATCGAGGATTGTTTTAAATGCTACGAAAGTTTTCACATCCTTTCTATATGTTACTAGGAAAGGTTATGATAGAAATCCATGCAAAAAATTATCTCAAAATTACATTTTATGAAACTTTTTGAAATACTAGTTTCGGTCAAAAATCGTAGTATATTATACACAATTTTATATTAGTTTCGGTCAAAAAGTCAAATTAAATCGAGGATTGTTCTAAATGCTACGATAATTTTTAGATCCTTTATATATGTTACTAGGTAAGATTATGATGGAAGTCCATGCAAAAATATTCTCAAAATTACATTTTATGAAACTTTTTGAAATACTAGTTTCGGTCAAAAATCATAGTATATTATACACAATTTTATACTAGTCGTGGTCAAAAAAATCATATTAAATCGAGGATTGTTTTAAATGCTACGAAACTTTTCAAGTCCTTTCTATATGTTACTAGGGAAGGTTATTATAGAAGTCCATGCAAATAATTATCTCAAAATCATATTTTATGAAAATTTTTGAAATGCTAGTTTAGGTCAAAATATCGTAGAATGTTTTACACAATTTTATACTTGTTTCGGTCAAAAAATCAAATTAAATCGAGGATTTTTCAAAATGCTACGAAACTTTTCAGATCCTTTCTATATGTTATTAGGGAATGTTATGATGGAAATCCATGCAAAAAAATTATCTCAAAATTAGATTGTATGAAACGTTTTAAATTACTAGTTTCGGTCAAAAATCATAGTCTATTATACACAATTTTATACTAGTTTCAGTGAAAAAATCAAATTAAATCCAAGATTATTCCAAATGCTATGAAATTTTTCAGATTCTTTATATATGTTACTAGGGAAGATTATGATGGAAGTCCTTGCAAAAATTATCTCAAAATTATATTCTATGAAACTTTTGAAATACTAGTTTCGGTCAAAAATCGTAGTATATTATTAACAAATTTGTACTAGTTTCGGTCAAAACTCAAATTAAATCGAGGATTGTTCTAAATGCTACGATAATTTTCCGATCCTTTATATATGTTACTAGGTAAGATTATGATGGAAGTCCATGCAAAAAATTATCTAAAAATTAGATTCTATGAAACATTTTGAAATACTAGTTTCGGTCAAAAATCTTAGTATATTATACACAATTTTATACTAGTTTCGGTCAAAAAATCAAATTAAATCAAGGATTGTTCAAAATGATACGAAACGTTTCAGATCCTTTCTATATGTTACTAGGGAATTTTATGATGGAAGTACATGCAAAAAAATTATCTCAAAATTAGATTGTATGAAACTTTTTGAATTACTAGTTTCGGTCAAAAATCGTAGTATATTATACACAATTTTATACTAGTTTCAGTCAAAAAATACATTTTAAATCAAGGATTATTTTGAATGTAATGAAACTTTTCAGATCCTTTATATATGTTACTAGGGAAGATTATGATGGAAGTCCATGCAAAAAATTATCTCAAAATTACATTCTATGAAACTTTTTGAAATACTAGTTTCGGTCAAAAATCGTAGTATATTATACACAATTTATACTAGTTTCGGTCAAAAAATCAAATTAAATCGAGGATTGTTCAAAATGATACGAAACTTTTCAGATCCTTTCTATATGTTATTAGGGAAGGTTATGATGGAAGTCCATGCAAATAACTGTCTCAAAAGTCCATGCAATTATATATTAGTTTCGGTCAAAAAATCAAATTAAATCGAGGATTGTTCTAAATGCAATGAAACTTTTTGGATCTTTTCTATATGTTACTAGGGTAGGTTATGATGGAAGTCCATTCAAAAAATTATCTCAAGATTAGATTCTATGAAACTTTTTGAAATACTAGTTTCGGTCAAAAATCGTAGTATATTATACATAATTTTATACTAGTTTCTGTCAAAAACTCAAATTAAATCGAGAATTGTTCGAAATGCTATAATACTTTTTAGATCCTTTCTATATGTTAATAGGGAATGTTATAATGGAAGCCCATGCAAAAATTTATCTAAAAATTAGATTCTATGAAACTTTTTAAAATACTAGTTTCGGTCAAAAATCGTAGTATATTATTCACAATTTTATACTAGTTTCGGTCAAAAAATCAAATTAAATCGAGGATTGTTTTAAATGCTACGAAAGTTTTCACATCCTTTCTATATGTTACTAGGAAAGGTTATGATAGAAATCCATGCAAAAAATTATCTCAAAATTACATTTTATGAAACTTTTTGAAATACTAGTTTCGGTCAAAAATCGTAGTATATTATACACAATTTTATATTAGTTTCGGTCAAAAAGTCAAATTAAATCGAGGATTGTTCTAAATGCTACGATAATTTTTAGATCCTTTATATATGTTACTAGGTAAGATTATGATGGAAGTCCATGCAAAAATATTCTCAAAATTACATTTTATGAAACTTTTTGAAATACTAGTTTCGGTCAAAAATCATAGTATATTATACACAATTTTATACTAGTCGTGGTCAAAAAAATCATATTAAATCGAGGATTGTTTTAAATGCTACGAAACTTTTCAAGTCCTTTCTATATGTTACTAGGGAAGGTTATTATAGAAGTCCATGCAAATAATTATCTCAAAATCATATTTTATGAAAATTTTTGAAATGCTAGTTTAGGTCAAAATATCGTAGAATGTTTTACACAATTTTATACTTGTTTCGGTCAAAAAATCAAATTAAATCGAGGATTTTTCAAAATGTTACGAAACTTTTCAGATCCTTTCTATATGTTATTAGGGAATGTTATGATGGAAATCCATGCAAAAAAATTATCTCAAAATTAGATTGTATGAAACGTTTTAAATTACTAGTTTCGGTCAAAAATCATAGTCTATTATACACAATTTTATACTAGTTTCGGTGAAAAAATCAAATTAAATCCAAGATTATTCCAAATGCTATGAAATTTTTCAGATTCTTTATATATGTTACTAGGGAAGATTATGATGGAAGTCCTTGCAAAAATTATCTCAAAATTATATTCTATGAAACTTTTTGAAATACTAGTTTCGGTCAAAAATCGTAGTATATTATTAACAAATTTGTACTAGTTTCGGTCAAAACTCAAATTAAATCGAGGATTGTTCTAAATGCTACGATAATTTTCCGATCCTTTATATATGTTACTAGGTAAGATTATGATGGAAGTCCATGCAAAAAATTATCTAAAAATTAGATTCTATGAAACATTTTGAAATACTAGTTTCGGTCAAAAATCTTAGTATATTATACACAATTTTATACTAGTTTCGGTCAAAAAATCAAATTAAATCAAGGATTGTTCAAAATGATACGAAACGTTTCAGATCCTTTCTATATGTTACTAGGGAATTTTATGATGGAAGTACATGCAAAAAAATTATCTCAAAATTAGATTGTATGAAACTTTTTGAATTACTAGTTTCGGTCAAAAATCGTAGTATATTATACACAATTTTATACTAGTTTCAGTCAAAAAATACATTTTAAATCAAGGATTATTTTGAATGTAATGAAACTTTTCAGATCCTTTATATATGTTACTAGGGAAGATTATGATGGAAGTCCATGCAAAAAATTATCTCAAAATTACATTCTATGAAACTTTTTGAAATACTAGTTTCGGTCAAAAATCGTAGTATATTATACACAATTTATACTAGTTTCGGTCAAAAAATCAAATTAAATCGAGGATTGTTCAAAATGATACGAAACTTTTCAGATCCTTTCTATATGTTATTAGGGAAGGTTATGATGGAAGTCCATGCAAATAACTGTCTCAAAAGTCCATGCAATTATATATTAGTTTCGGTCAAAAAATCAAATTAAATCGAGGATTGTTCTAAATGCAATGAAACTTTTTGGATCTTTTCTATATGTTACTAGGGTAGGTTATGATGGAAGTCCATTCAAAAAATTATCTCAAGATTAGATTCTATGAAACTTTTTGAAATACTAGTTTCGGTCAAAAATCGTAGTATATTATACATAATTTTATACTAGTTTCTGTCAAAAACTCAAATTAAATCGAGAATTGTTCGAAATGCTATAATACTTTTTAGATCCTTTCTATATGTTAATAGGGAATGTTATAATGGAAGCCCATGCAAAAATTTATCTAAAAATTAGATTCTATGAAACTTTTTAAAATACTAGTTTCGGTCAAAAATCGTAGTATATTATTCACAATTTTATACTAGTTTCGGTCAAAAAATCAAATTAAATCGAGGATTGTTTTAAATGCTACGAAAGTTTTCACATCCTTTCTATATGTTACTAGGAAAGGTTATGATAGAAATCCATGCAAAAAATTATCTCAAAATTACATTTTATGAAACTTTTTGAAATACTAGTTTCGGTCAAAAATCGTAGTATATTATACACAATTTTATATTAGTTTCGGTCAAAAAGTCAAATTAAATCGAGGATTGTTCTAAATGCTACGATAATTTTTAGATCCTTTATATATGTTACTAGGTAAGATTATGATGGAAGTCCATGCAAAAATATTCTCAAAATTACATTTTATGAAACTTTTTGAAATACTAGTTTCGGTCAAAAATCATAGTATATTATACACAATTTTATACTAGTCGTGGTCAAAAAAATCATATTAAATCGAGGATTGTTTTAAATGCTACGAAACTTTTCAAGTCCTTTCTATATGTTACTAGGGAAGGTTATTATAGAAGTCCATGCAAATAATTATCTCAAAATCATATTTTATGAAAATTTTTGAAATGCTAGTTTAGGTCAAAATATCGTAGAATGTTTTACACAATTTTATACTTGTTTCGGTCAAAAAATCAAATTAAATCGAGGATTTTTCAAAATGCTACGAAACTTTTCAGATCCTTTCTATATGTTATTAGGGAATGTTATGATGGAAATCCATGCAAAAAAATTATCTCAAAATTAGATTGTATGAAACGTTTTAAATTACTAGTTTCGGTCAAAAATCATAGTCTATTATACACAATTTTATACTAGTTTCGGTGAAAAAATCAAATTAAATCCAAGATTATTCCAAATGCTATGAAATTTTTCAGATTCTTTATATATGTTACTAGGGAAGATTATGATGGAAGTCCTTGCAAAAATTATCTCAAAATTATATTCTATGAAACTTTTTGAAATACTAGTTTCGGTCAAAAATCGTAGTATATTATTAACAAATTTGTACTAGTTTCGGTCAAAACTCAAATTAAATCGAGGATTGTTCTAAATGCTACGATAATTTTCCGATCCTTTATATATGTTACTAGGTAAGATTATGATGGAAGTCCATGCAAAAAATTATCTAAAAATTAGATTCTATGAAACATTTTGAAATACTAGTTTCGGTCAAAAATCTTAGTATATTATACACAATTTTATACTAGTTTCGGTCAAAAAATCAAATTAAATCAAGGATTGTTCAAAATGATACGAAACGTTTCAGATCCTTTCTATATGTTACTAGGGAATTTTATGATGGAAGTACATGCAAAAAAATTATCTCAAAATTAGATTGTATGAAACTTTTTGAATTACTAGTTTCGGTCAAAAATCGTAGTATATTATACACAATTTTATACTAGTTTCAGTCAAAAAATACATTTTAAATCAAGGATTATTTTGAATGTAATGAAACTTTTCAGATCCTTTATATATGTTACTAGGGAAGATTATGATGGAAGTCCATGCAAAAAATTATCTCAAAATTACATTCTATGAAACTTTTTGAAATACTAGTTTCGGTCAAAAATCGTAGTATATTATACACAATTTATACTAGTTTCGGTCAAAAAATCAAATTAAATCGAGGATTGTTCAAAATGATACGAAACTTTTCAGATCCTTTCTATATGTTATTAGGGAAGGTTATGATGGAAGTCCATGCAAATAACTGTCTCAAAAGTCCATGCAATTATATATTAGTTTCGGTCAAAAAATCAAATTAAATCGAGGATTGTTCTAAATGCAATGAAACTTTTTGGATCTTTTCTATATGTTACTAGGGTAGGTTATGATGGAAGTCCATTCAAAAAATTATCTCAAGATTAGATTCTATGAAACTTTTTGAAATACTAGTTTCGGTCAAAAATCGTAGTATATTATACATAATTTTATACTAGTTTCTGTCAAAAACTCAAATTAAATCGAGAATTGTTCGAAATGCTATAATACTTTTTAGATCCTTTCTATATGTTAATAGGGAATGTTATAATGGAAGCCCATGCAAAAATTTATCTAAAAATTAGATTCTATGAAACTTTTTAAAATACTAGTTTCGGTCAAAAATCGTAGTATATTATTCACAATTTTATACTAGTTTCGGTCAAAAAATCAAATTAAATCGAGGATTGTTTTAAATGCTACGAAAGTTTTCACATCCTTTCTATATGTTACTAGGAAAGGTTATGATAGAAATCCATGCAAAAAATTATCTCAAAATTACATTTTATGAAACTTTTTGAAATACTAGTTTCGGTCAAAAATCGTAGTATATTATACACAATTTTATATTAGTTTCGGTCAAAAAGTCAAATTAAATCGAGGATTGTTCTAAATGCTACGATAATTTTTAGATCCTTTATATATGTTACTAGGTAAGATTATGATGGAAGTCCATGCAAAAATATTCTCAAAATTACATTTTATGAAACTTTTTGAAATACTAGTTTCGGTCAAAAATCATAGTATATTATACACAATTTTATACTAGTCGTGGTCAAAAAAATCATATTAAATCGAGGATTGTTTTAAATGCTACGAAACTTTTCAAGTCCTTTCTATATGTTACTAGGGAAGGTTATTATAGAAGTCCATGCAAATAATTATCTCAAAATCATATTTTATGAAAATTTTTGAAATGCTAGTTTAGGTCAAAATATCGTAGAATGTTTTACACAATTTTATACTTGTTTCGGTCAAAAAATCAAATTAAATCGAGGATTTTTCAAAATGCTACGAAACTTTTCAGATCCTTTCTATATGTTATTAGGGAATGTTATGATGGAAATCCATGCAAAAAAATTATCTCAAAATTAGATTGTATGAAACGTTTTAAATTACTAGTTTCGGTCAAAAATCATAGTCTATTATACACAATTTTATACTAGTTTCGGTGAAAAAATCAAATTAAATCCAAGATTATTCCAAATGCTATGAAATTTTTCAGATTCTTTATATATGTTACTAGGGAAGATTATGATGGAAGACCTTGCAAAAATTATCTCAAAATTATATTCTATGAAACTTTTTGAAATACTAGTTTCGGTCAAAAATCGTAGTATATTATTAACAAATTTGTACTAGTTTCGGTCAAAACTCAAATTAAATCGAGGATTGTTCTAAATGCTACGATAATTTTCCGATCCTTTATATATGTTACTAGGTAAGATTATGATGGAAGTCCATGCAAAAAATTATCTAAAAATTAGATTCTATGAAACATTTTGAAATACTAGTTTCGGTCAAAAATCTTAGTATATTATACACAATTTTATACTAGTTTCGGTCAAAAAATCAAATTAAATCAAGGATTGTTCAAAATGATACGAAACGTTTCAGATCCTTTCTATATGTTACTAGGGAATTTTATGATGGAAGTACATGCAAAAAAATTATCTCAAAATTAGATTGTATGAAACTTTTTGAATTACTAGTTTCGGTCAAAAATCGTAGTATATTATACACAATTTTATACTAGTTTCAGTCAAAAAATACATTTTAAATCAAGGATTATTTTGAATGTAATGAAACTTTTCAGATCCTTTATATATGTTACTAGGGAAGATTATGATGGAAGTCCATGCAAAAAATTATCTCAAAATTACATTCTATGAAACTTTTTGAAATACTAGTTTCGGTCAAAAATCGTAGTATATTATACACAATTTATACTAGTTTCGGTCAAAAAATCAAATTAAATCGAGGATTGTTCAAAATGATACGAAACTTTTCAGATCCTTTCTATATGTTATTAGGGAAGGTTATGATGGAAGTCCATGCAAATAACTGTCTCAAAAGTCCATGCAATTATATATTAGTTTCGGTCAAAAAATCAAATTAAATCGAGGATTGTTCTAAATGCAATGAAACTTTTTGGATCTTTTCTATATGTTACTAGGGTAGGTTATGATGGAAGTCCATTCAAAAAATTATCTCAAGATTAGATTCTATGAAACTTTTTGAAATACTAGTTTCGGTCAAAAATCGTAGTATATTATACATAATTTTATACTAGTTTCTGTCAAAAACTCAAATTAAATCGAGAATTGTTCGAAATGCTATGATACTTTTTAGATCCTTTCTATATGTTAATAGGGAATGTTATAATGGAAGCCCATGCAAAAATTTATCTAAAAATTAGATTCAATGAAACTTTTTAAAATACTAGTTTCGGTCAAAAATCGTAGTATATTATTCACAATTTTATACTAGTTTCGGTCAAAAAATCAAATTAAATCGAGGATTGTTTTAAATGCTACGAAAGTTTTCACATCCTTTCTATATGTTACTAGGAAAGGTTATGATAGAAATCCATGCAAAAAATTATCTCAAAATTACATTTTATGAAACTTTTTGAAATACTAGTTTCGGTCAAAAATCGTAGTATATTATACACAATTTTATATTAGTTTCGGTCAAAAAGTCAAATTAAATCGAGGATTGTTCTAAATGCTACGATAATTTTTAGATCCTTTATATATGTTACTAGGTAAGATTATGATGGAAGTCCATGCAAAAATATTCTCAAAATTACATTTTATGAAACTTTTTGAAATACTAGTTTCGGTCAAAAATCATAGTATATTATACACAATTTTATACTAGTCGTGGTCAAAAAAATCATATTAAATCGAGGATTGTTTTAAATGCTACGAAACTTTTCAAGTCCTTTCTATATGTTACTAGGGAAGGTTATTATAGAAGTCCATGCAAATAATTATCTCAAAATCATATTTTATGAAAATTTTTGAAATGCTAGTTTAGGTCAAAATATCGTAGAATGTTTTACACAATTTTATACTTGTTTCGGTCAAAAAATCAAATTAAATCGAGGATTTTTCAAAATGCTACGAAACTTTTCAGATCCTTTCTATATGTTATTAGGGAATGTTATGATGGAAATCCATGCAAAAAAATTATCTCAAAATTAGATTGTATGAAACGTTTTAAATTACTAGTTTCGGTCAAAAATCATAGTCTATTATACACAATTTTATACTAGTTTCGGTGAAAAAATCAAATTAAATCCAAGATTATTCCAAATGCTATGAAATTTTTCAGATCCTTTATATATGTTACTAGGGAAGATTATGATGGAAGTCCTTGCAAAAATTATCTCAAAATTATATTCTATGAAACTTTTTGAAATACTAGTTTCGGTCAAAAATCGTAGTATATTATTAACAAATTTGTACTAGTTTCGGTCAAAACTCAAATTAAATCGAGGACTGTTCTAAATGCTACGATAATTTTCAGATCCTTTATATATGTTACTAGGTAAGATTATGATGGAAGTCCATGCAAAAAATTATCTAAAAATTAGATTCCATGAAACATTTTGAAATACTAGTTTCGGTCAAAAATCTTAGTATATTATACACAATTTTATACTAGTTTCGGTCAAAAAATCAAATTAAATCAAGGATTGTTCAAAATGATACGAAACGTTTCAGATCCTTTCTATATGTTACTAGGGAATTTTATGATGGAAGTACATGCAAAAAAATTATCTCAAAATTAGATTGTATGAAACTTTTTGAATTACTAGTTTCGGTCAAAAATCGTAGTATATTATACACAATTTTATACTAGTTTCAGTCAAAAAGTACATTTTAAATCAAGGATTATTTTGAATGTAATGAAACTTTTCAGATCCTTTATATATGTTACTAGGGAAGATTATGATGGAAGTCCATGCAAAAAATTATCTCAAAATTACATTCTATGAAACTTTTTGAAATACTAGTTTCGGTCAAAAATCGTAGTATATTATACACAATTTATACTAGTTTCGGTCAAAAAATCAAATTAAATCGAGGATTGTTCAAAATGATACGAAACTTTTCAGATCCTTTCTATATGTTATTAGGGAAGGTTATGATGGAAGTCCATGCAAATAACTGTCTCAAAAGTCCATGCAATTATATATTAGTTTCGGTCAAAAAATCAAATTAAATCGAGGATTGTTCTAAATGCAATGAAACTTTTTGGATCTTTTCTATATGTTACTAGGGTAGGTTATGATGGAAGTCCATTCAAAAAATTATCTCAAGATTAGATTCTATGAAACTTTTTGAAATACTAGTTTCGGTCAAAAATCGTAGTATATTATACATAATTTTATACTAGTTTCTGTCAAAAACTCAAATTAAATCGAGAATTGTTCGAAATGCTATGATACTTTTTAGATCCTTTCTATATGTTAATAGGGAATGTTATAATGGAAGCCCATGCAAAAATTTATCTAAAAATTAGATTCTATGAAACTTTTTAAAATACTAGTTTCGGTCAAAAATCGTAGTATATTATTCACAATTTTATATTAGTTTCGGTCAAAAAATCAAATTAAATCGAGGATTGTTTTAAATGCTACGAAAGTTTTCACATCCTTTCTATATGTTACTAGGAAAGGTTATGATAGAAATCCATGCAAAAAATTATCTCAAAATTACATTTTATGAAACTTTTTGAAATACTAGTTTCGGTCAAAAATCGTAGTATATTATACACAATTTTATATTAGTTTCGGTCAAAAAGTCAAATTAAATCGAGGATTGTTCTAAATGCTACGATAATTTTTAGATCCTTTATATATGTTACTAGGTAAGATTATGATGGAAGTCCATGCAAAAATATTCTCAAAATTACATTTTATGAAACTTTTTGAAATACTAGTTTCGGTCAAAAATCATAGTATATTATACACAATTTTATACTAGTCGTGGTCAAAAAAATCAAATTAAATCGAGGATTGTTTTAAATGCTACGAAACTTTTCAGGTCCTTTCTATATGTTACTAGGGAAGGTTATTATAGAAGTCCATGCAAATAATTATCTCAAAATCATATTTTATGAAAATTTTTGAAATGCTAGTTTAGGTCAAAATATCGTAGAATGTTTTACACAATTTTATACTTGTTTCGGTCAAAAAATCAAATTAAATCGATGATTTTTCAAAATGCTACGAAACTTTTCAGATCCTTTCTATATGTTACTAGGGAATGTTATGATGGAAATCCATGCAAAAAAATTATCTCAAAATTAGATTGTATGAAACGTTTTAAATTACTAGTTTCGGTCAAAAATCATAGTCTATTATACACAATTTTATACTAGTTTCGGTGAAAAAATCAAATTAAATCCAAGATTATTCCAAATGCTATGAAATTTTTCAGATTCTTTATATATGTTACTAGGGACGATTATGATGGAAGTCCTTGCAAAAATTATCTCAAAATTATATTCTATGAAACTTTTTGAAATACTAGTTTCGGTCAAAAATCGTAGTATATTATTAACAAATTTGTACTAGTTTCGGTCAAAACTCAAATTAAATCGAGGATTGTTCTAAATGCTACGATAATTTTCCGATCCTTTATATATGTTACTAGGTAAGATTATGATGGAAGTCCATGCAAAAAATTATCTAAAAATTAGATTCTATGAAACATTTTGAAATACTAGTTTCGGTCAAAAATCTTAGTATATTATACACAATTTTATACTAGTTTCGGTCAAAAAATCAAATTAAATCAAGGATTGTTCAAAATGATACGAAACGTTTCAGATCCTTTCTATATGTTACTAGGGAATTTTATGATGGAAGTACATGCAAAAAAATTATCTCAAAATTAGATTGTATGAAACTTTTTGAATTACTAGTTTCGGTCAAAAATCGTAGTATATTATACACAATTTTATACTAGTTTCAGTCAAAAAATACATTTTAAATCAAGGATTATTTTGAATGTAATGAAACTTTTCATATCCTTTATATATGTTACTAGGGAAGATTATGATGGAAGTCCATGCAAAAAATTATCTCAAAATTACATTCTATGAAACTTTTTGAAATACTAGTTTCGGTCAAAAATCGTAGTATATTATACACAATTTATACTAGTTTCGGTCAAAAAATCAAATTAAATCGAGGATTGTTCAAAATGATACGAAACTTTTCAAATCCTTTCTATATGTTATTAGGGAAGGTTATGATGGAAGTCCATGCAAATAACTGTCTCAAAAGTCCATGCAATTTTATACTAGTTTCGGTCAAAAAATCAAATTAAATCGAGGATTGTTCTAAATGCAATGAAACTTTTTGGATCTTTTCTATATGTTACTAGGGTAGGTTATGATGGAAGTCCATTCAAAAAATTATCTCAAGATTAGATTCTATGAAACTTTTTGAAATACTAGTTTCGGTCAAAAATCGTAGTATATTATACATAATTTTATACTAGTTTCTGTCAAAAACTCAAATTAAATCGAGAATTGTTCGAAATGCTATGATACTTTTTAGATCCTTTCTATATGTTAATAGGGAATGTTATAATGGAAGCCCATGCAAAAATTTATCTAAAAATTAGATTCTATGAAACTTTTTAAAATACTAGTTTCGGTCAAAAATCGTAGTATATTATTCACAATTTTATATTAGTTTCGGTCAAAAAATCAAATTAAATCGAGGATTGTTTTAAATGCTACGAAAGTTTTCACATCCTTTCTATATGTTACTAGGAAAGGTTATGATAGAAATCCATGCAAAAAATTATCTCAAAATTACATTTTATGAAACTTTTTGAAATACTAGTTTCGGTCAAAAATCGTAGTATATTATACACAATTTTATATTAGTTTCGGTCAAAAAGTCAAATTAAATCGAGGATTGTTCTAAATGCTACGATAATTTTTAGATCCTTTATATATGTTACTAGGTAAGATTATGATGGAAGTCCATGCAAAAATATTCTCAAAATTACATTTTATGAAACTTTTTGAAATACTAGTTTCGGTCAAAAATCATAGTATATTATACACAATTTTATACTAGTCGTGGTCAAAAAAATCAAATTAAATCGAGGATTGTTTTAAATGCTACGAAACTTTTCAGGTCCTTTCTATATGTTACTAGGGAAGGTTATTATAGAAGTCCATGCAAATAATTATCTCAAAATCATATTTTATGAAAATTTTTGAAATGCTAGTTTAGGTCAAAATATCGTAGAATGTTTTACACAATTTTATACTTGTTTCGGTCAAAAAATCAAATTAAATCGATGATTTTTCAAAATGCTACGAAACTTTTCAGATCCTTTCTATATGTTACTAGGGAATGTTATGATGGAAATCCATGCAAAAAAATTATCTCAAAATTAGATTGTATGAAACGTTTTAAATTACTAGTTTCGGTCAAAAATCATAGTCTATTATACACAATTTTATACTAGTTTCGGTGAAAAAATCAAATTAAATCCAAGATTATTCCAAATGCTATGAAATTTTTCAGATTCTTTATATATGTTACTAGGGACGATTATGATGGAAGTCCTTGCAAAAATTATCTCAAAATTATATTCTATGAAACTTTTTGAAATACTAGTTTCGGTCAAAAATCGTAGTATATTATTAACAAATTTGTACTAGTTTCGGTCAAAACTCAAATTAAATCGAGGATTGTTCTAAATGCTACGATAATTTTCCGATCCTTTATATATGTTACTAGGTAAGATTATGATGGAAGTCCATGCAAAAAATTATCTAAAAATTAGATTCTATGAAACATTTTGAAATACTAGTTTCGGTCAAAAATCTTAGTATATTATACACAATTTTATACTAGTTTCGGTCAAAAAATCAAATTAAATCAAGGATTGTTCAAAATGATACGAAACGTTTCAGATCCTTTCTATATGTTACTAGGGAATTTTATGATGGAAGTACATGCAAAAAAATTATCTCAAAATTAGATTGTATGAAACTTTTTGAATTACTAGTTTCGGTCAAAAATCGTAGTATATTATACACAATTTTATACTAGTTTCAGTCAAAAAATACATTTTAAATCAAGGATTATTTTGAATGTAATGAAACTTTTCAGATCCTTTATATATGTTACTAGGGAAGATTATGATGGAAGTCCATGCAAAAAATTATCTCAAAATTACATTCTATGAAACTTTTTGAAATACTAGTTTCGGTCAAAAATCGTAGTATATTATACACAATTTATACTAGTTTCGGTCAAAAAATCAAATTAAATCGAGGATTGTTCAAAATGATACGAAACTTTTCAAATCCTTTCTATATGTTATTAGGGAAGGTTATGATGGAAGTCCATGCAAATAACTGTCTCAAAAGTCCATGCAATTTTATACTAGTTTCGGTCAAAAAATCAAATTAAATCGAGGATTGTTCTAAATGCAATGAAACTTTTTGGATCTTTTCTATATGTTACTAGGGTAGGTTATGATGGAAGTCCATTCAAAAAATTATCTCAAGATTAGATTCTATGAAACTTTTTGAAATACTAGTTTCGGTCAAAAATCGTAGTATATTATACATAATTTTATACTAGTTTCTGTCAAAAACTCAAATTAAATCGAGAATTGTTCGAAATGCTATGATACTTTTTAGATCCTTTCTATATGTTAATAGGGAATGTTATAATGGAAGCCCATGCAAAAATTTATCTAAAAATTAGATTCTATGAAACTTTTTAAAATACTAGTTTCGGTCAAAAATCGTAGTATATTATTCACAATTTTATACTAGTTTCGGTCAAAAAATCAAATTAAATCGAGGATTGTTTTAAATGCTACGAAAGTTTTCACATCCTTTCTATATGTTACTAGGAAAGGTTATGATAGAAATCCATGCAAAAAATTATCTCAAAATTACATTTTATGAAACTTTTTGAAATACTAGTTTCGGTCAAAAATCGTAGTATATTATACACAATTTTATATTAGTTTCGGTCAAAAAGTCAAATTAAATCGAGGATTGTTCTAAATGCTACGATAATTTTTAGATCCTTTATATATGTTACTAGGTAAGATTATGATGGAAGTCCATGCAAAAATATTCTCAAAATTACATTTTATGAAACTTTTTGAAATACTAGTTTCGGTAAAAAATCATAGTATATTATACACAATTTTATACTAGTCGTGGTCAAAAAAATCAAATTAAATCGAGGATTGTTTTAAATGCTACGAAACTTTTCAGGTCCTTTCTATATGTTACTAGGGAAGGTTATTATAGAAGTCCATGCAAATAATTATCTCAAAATCATATTTTATGAAAATTTTTGAAATGCTAGTTTAGGTCAAAATATCGTAGAATGTTTTACACAATTTTATACTTGTTTCGGTCAAAAAATCAAATTAAATCGAGGATTTTTCAAAATGCTACGAAACTTTTCAGATCCTTTCTATATGTTATTAGGGAATGTTATGATGGAAATCCATGCAAAAAAATTATCTCAAAATTAGATTGTATGAAACGTTTTAAATTACTAGTTTCGGTCAAAAATCATAGTCTATTATACACAATTTTATACTAGTTTCGGTGAAAAAATCAAATTAAATCCAAGATTATTCCAAATGCTATGAAATTTTTCAGATTCTTTATATATGTTACTAGGGAAGATTATGATGGAAGTCCTTGCAAAAATTATCTCAAAATTATATTCTATGAAACTTTTTGAAATACTAGTTTCGGTCAAAAATCGTAGTATATTATTAACAAATTTGTACTAGTTTCGGTCAAAACTCAAATTAAATCGAGGATTGTTCTAAATGCTACGATAATTTTCCGATCCTTTATATATGTTACTAGGTAAGATTATGATGGAAGTCCATGCAAAAAATTATCTAAAAATTAGATTCTATGAAACATTTTGAAATACTAGTTTCGGTCAAAAATCTTAGTATATTATACACAATTTTATACTAGTTTCGGTCAAAAAATCAAATTAAATCAAGGATTGTTCAAAATGATACGAAACGTTTCAGATCCTTTCTATATGTTACTAGGGAATTTTATGATGGAAGTACATGCAAAAAAATTATCTCAAAATTAGATTGTATGAAACTTTTTGAATTACTAGTTTCGGCCAAAAATCGTAGTATATTATACACAATTTTATACTAGTTTCAGTCAAAAAATACATTTTAAATCAAGGATTATTTTGAATGTAATGAAACTTTTCAGATCCTTTATATATGTTACTAGGGAAGATTATGATGGAAGTCCATGCAAAATATTATCTCAAAATTACATTCTATGAAACTTTTTGAAATACTAGTTTCGGTCAAAAATCGTAGTATATTATACACGATTTATACTAGTTTCGGTCAAAAAATCAAATTAAATCGAGGATTGTTCAAAATGATACGAAACTTTTCAGATCCTTTCTATATGTTATTAGGGAAGGTTATGATGGAAGTCCATGCAAATAACTGTCTCAAAAGTCCATGCAATTTTATACTAGTTTCGGTCAAAAAATCAAATTAAATCGAGGATTGTTCTAAATGCAATGAAACTTTTTGGATCTTTTCTATATGTTACTAGTGTAGGTTATGATGGAAGTCCATTCAAAAAATTATCTCAAGATTAGATTCTATGAAACTTTTTGAAATACTAGTTTCGGTCAAAAATCGTAGTATATTTTACATAGTTTTATACTAGTTTCTGTCAAAAACTCAAATTAAATCGAGATTTGTTCGAAATGCTATGATACTTTTTAGATCCTTTCTATATGTTAATAGGGAATGTTATAATGGAAGCCCATGCAAAAATTTATCTAAAAATTGGATTCTATGAAACTTTTTAAAATACTAGTTTCGGTCAAAAATCGTAGTATATTATTCACAATTTTATACTAGTTTCGGTCAAAAAATCAAATTAAATCGAGGATTGTTTTAAATGCTACGAAAGTTTTCACATCCTTTCTATATATTACTAGGAAAGGTTATGATAGAAATCCATGCAAAAAATTATCTCAAAATTACATTTTATGAAACTTTTTGAAATACTAGTTTCGGTCAAAAATCGTAGTATATTATACACAATTTTTTATTAGTTTCGGTCAAAAAGTCAAATTAAATCGAGGATTGTTCTAAATGCTACGATAATTTTTAGATCCTTTATATATGTTAATAGGTAAGATTATGATGGAAGTCCATGCAAAAATATTCTCAAAATTACATTTTATGAAACATTTTGAAATACTAGTTTCGGTCAAAAATCATAGTATATTATACACAGTTTTATACTAGTCGTGGTCAAAAAAATCAAATTAAATCGAGGATTGTTTTAAATGCTACGAAACTTTTCAGGTCCTTTCTATATGTTACTAGGGAAGGTTATTATAGAAGTCCATGCAAATAATTATCTCAAAATCATATTTTATGAAAATTTTTGAAATGCTAGTTTAGGTCAAAATATCGTAGAATGTTTTACACAATTTTATACTTGTTTCGGTCAAAAAATCAAATTAAATCGAGGATTTTTCAAAATGCTACGAAACTTTTCAGATCCTTTCTATATGTTATTAGGGAATGTTATGATGGAAATCCATGCAAAAAAATTATCTCAAAATTAGATTGTATGAAACGTTTTAAATTACTAGTTTCGGTCAAAAATCATAGTCTATTATACACAATTTTATACTAGTTTCGGTGAAAAAATCAAATTAAATCCAAGATTATTCCAAATGCTATGAAATTTTTCAGATTCTTTATATATGTTACTAGGGAAGATTATGATGGAAGTCCTTGCAAAAATTATCTCAAAATTATATTCTATGAAACTTTTTGAAATACTAGTTTCGGTCAAAAATCGTAGTATATTATTAACAAATTTGTACTAGTTTCGGTCAAAACTCAAATTAAATCGAGGATTGTTCTAAATGCTACGATAATTTTCCGATCCTTTATATATGTTACTAGGTAAGATTATGATGGAAGTCCATGCAAAAAATTATCTAAAAATTAGATTCTATGAAACATTTTGAAATACTAGTTTCGGTCAAAAATCTTAGTATATTATACACAATTTTATACTAGTTTCGGTCAAAAAATCAAATTAAATCAAGGATTGTTCAAAATGATACGAAACGTTTCAGATCCTTTCTATATGTTACTAGGGAATTTTATGATGGAAGTACATGCAAAAAAATTATCTCAAAATTAGATTGTATGAAACTTTTTGAATTACTAGTTTCGGCCAAAAATCGTAGTATATTATACACAATTTTATACTAGTTTCAGTCAAAAAATACATTTTAAATCAAGGATTATTTTGAATGTAATGAAACTTTTCAGATCCTTTATATATGTTACTAGGGAAGATTATGATGGAAGTCCATGCAAAATATTATCTCAAAATTACATTCTATGAAACTTTTTGAAATACTAGTTTCGGTCAAAAATCGTAGTATATTATACACGATTTATACTAGTTTCGGTCAAAAAATCAAATTAAATCGAGGATTGTTCAAAATGATACGAAACTTTTCAGATCCTTTCTATATGTTATTAGGGAAGGTTATGATGGAAGTCCATGCAAATAACTGTCTCAAAAGTCCATGCAATTTTATACTAGTTTCGGTCAAAAAATCAAATTAAATCGAGGATTGTTCTAAATGCAATGAAACTTTTTGGATCTTTTCTATATGTTACTAGTGTAGGTTATGATGGAAGTCCATTCAAAAAATTATCTCAAGATTAGATTCTATGAAACTTTTTGAAATACTAGTTTCGGTCAAAAATCGTAGTATATTTTACATAGTTTTATACTAGTTTCTGTCAAAAACTCAAATTAAATCGAGATTTGTTCGAAATGCTATGATACTTTTTAGATCCTTTCTATATGTTAATAGGGAATGTTATAATGGAAGCCCATGCAAAAATTTATCTAAAAATTGGATTCTATGAAACTTTTTAAAATACTAGTTTCGGTCAAAAATCGTAGTATATTATTCACAATTTTATACTAGTTTCGGTCAAAAAATCAAATTAAATCGAGGATTGTTTTAAATGCTACGAAAGTTTTCACATCCTTTCTATATATTACTAGGAAAGGTTATGATAGAAATCCATGCAAAAAATTATCTCAAAATTACATTTTATGAAACTTTTTGAAATACTAGTTTCGGTCAAAAATCGTAGTATATTATACACAATTTTTTATTAGTTTCGGTCAAAAAGTCAAATTAAATCGAGGATTGTTCTAAATGCTACGATAATTTTTAGATCCTTTATATATGTTAATAGGTAAGATTATGATGGAAGTCCATGCAAAAATATTCTCAAAATTACATTTTATGAAACATTTTGAAATACTAGTTTCGGTCAAAAATCATAGTATATTATACACAGTTTTATACTAGTCGTGGTCAAAAAAATCAAATTAAATCGAGGATTGTTTTAAATGCTACGAAACTTTTCAGGTCCTTTCTATATGTTACTAGGGAAGGTTATTATAGAAGTCCATGCAAATAATTATCTCAAAATCATATTTTATGAAAATTTTTGAAATGCTAGTTTAGGTCAAAATATCGTAGAATGTTTTACACAATTTTATACTTGTTTCGGTCAAAAAATCAAATTAAATCGAGGATTTTTCAAAATGCTACGAAACTTTTCAGATCCTTTCTATATGTTATTAGGGAATGTTATGATGGAAATCCATGCAAAAAAATTATCTCAAAATTAGATTGTATGAAACGTTTTAAATTACTAGTTTCGGTCAAAAATCATAGTCTATTATACACAATTTTATACTAGTTTCGGTGAAAAAATCAAATTAAATCCAAGATTATTCCAAATGCTATGAAATTTTTCAGATTCTTTATATATGTTACTAGGGAAGATTATGATGGAAGTCCTTGCAAAAATTATCTCAAAATTATATTCTATGAAACTTTTTGAAATACTAGTTTCGGTCAAAAATCGTAGTATATTATTAACAAATTTGTACTAGTTTCGGTCAAAACTCAAATTAAATCGAGGATTGTTCTAAATGCTACGATAATTTTCCGATCCTTTATATATGTTACTAGGTAAGATTATGATGGAAGTCCATGCAAAAAATTATCTAAAAATTAGATTCTATGAAACATTTTGAAATACTAGTTTCGGTCAAAAATCTTAGTATATTATACACAATTTTATACTAGTTTCGGTCAAAAAATCAAATTAAATCAAGGATTGTTCAAAATGATACGAAACGTTTCAGATCCTTTCTATATGTTACTAGGGAATTTTATGATGGAAGTACATGCAAAAAAATTATCTCAAAATTAGATTGTATGAAACTTTTTGAATTACTAGTTTCGGCCAAAAATCGTAGTATATTATACACAATTTTATACTAGTTTCAGTCAAAAAATACATTTTAAATCAAGGATTATTTTGAATGTAATGAAACTTTTCAGATCCTTTATATATGTTACTAGGGAAGATTATGATGGAAGTCCATGCAAAATATTATCTCAAAATTACATTCTATGAAACTTTTTGAAATACTAGTTTCGGTCAAAAATCGTAGTATATTATACACGATTTATACTAGTTTCGGTCAAAAAATCAAATTAAATCGAGGATTGTTCAAAATGATACGAAACTTTTCAGATCCTTTCTATATGTTATTAGGGAAGGTTATGATGGAAGTCCATGCAAATAACTGTCTCAAAAGTCCATGCAATTTTATACTAGTTTCGGTCAAAAAATCAAATTAAATCGAGGATTGTTCTAAATGCAATGAAACTTTTTGGATCTTTTCTATATGTTACTAGTGTAGGTTATGATGGAAGTCCATTCAAAAAATTATCTCAAGATTAGATTCTATGAAACTTTTTGAAATACTAGTTTCGGTCAAAAATCGTAGTATATTTTACATAGTTTTATACTAGTTTCTGTCAAAAACTCAAATTAAATCGAGATTTGTTCGAAATGCTATGATACTTTTTAGATCCTTTCTATATGTTAATAGGAAATGTTATAATGGAAGCCCATGCAAAAATTTATCTAAAAATTGGATTCTATGAAACTTTTTAAAATACTAGTTTCGGTCAAAAATCGTAGTATATTATTCACAATTTTATACTAGTTTCGGTCAAAAAATCAAATTAAATCGAGGATTGTTTTAAATGCTACGAAAGTTTTCACATCCTTTCTATATATTACTAGGAAAGGTTATGATAGAAATCCATGCAAAAAATTATCTCAAAATTACATTTTATGAAACTTTTTGAAATACTAGTTTCGGTCAAAAATCGTAGTATATTATACACAATTTTTTATTAGTTTCGGTCAAAAAGTCAAATTAAATCGAGGATTGTTCTAAATGCTACGATAATTTTTAGATCCTTTATATATGTTAATAGGTAAGATTATGATGGAAGTCCATGCAAAAATATTCTCAAAATTACATTTTATGAAACATTTTGAAATACTAGTTTCGGTCAAAAATCATAGTATATTATACACAGTTTTATACTAGTCGTGGTCAAAAAAATCAAATTAAATCGAGGATTGTTTTAAATGCTACGAAACTTTTCAGGTCCTTTCTATATGTTACTAGGGAAGGTTATTATAGAAGTCCATGCAAATAATTATCTCAAAATCATATTTTATGAAAATTTTTGAAATGCTAGTTTAAGTCAAAATATCGTAGAATGTTTTACACAATTTTATACTTGTTTCGGTCAAAAAATCAAATTAAATCGAGGATTTTTCAAAATGCTACGAAACTTTTCAGATCCTTTCTATATGTTATTAGGGAATGTTATGATGGAAATCCATGCAAAAAAATTATCTCAAAATTAGATTGTATGAAACGTTTTAAATTACTAGTTTCGGTCAAAAATCATAGTCTATTATACACAATTTTATACTAGTTTCGGTGAAAAAATCAAATTAAATCCAAGATTATTCCAAATGCTATGAAATTTTTCAGATTCTTTATATATGTTACTAGGGAAGATTATGATGGAAGTCCTTGCAAAAATTATCTCAAAATTATATTCTATGAAACTTTTTGAAATACTAGTTTCGGTCAAAAATCGTAGTATATTATTAACAAATTTGTACTAGTTTCGGTCAAAACTCAAATTAAATCGAGGATTGTTCTAAATGCTACGATAATTTTCCGATCCTTTATATATGTTACTAGGTAAGATTATGATGGAAGTCCATGCAAAAAATTATCTAAAAATTAGATTCTATGAAACATTTTGAAATACTAGTTTCGGTCAAAAATCTTAGTATATTATACACAATTTTATACTAGTTTCGGTCAAAAAATCAAATTAAATCAAGGATTGTTCAAAATGATACGAAACGTTTCAGATCCTTTCTATATGTTACTAGGGAATTTTATGATGGAAGTACATGCAAAAAAATTATCTCAAAATTAGATTGTATGAAACTTTTTGAATTACTAGTTTCGGTCAAAAATCGTAGTATATTATACACAATTTTATACTAGTTTCAGTCAAAAAATACATTTTAAATCAAGGATTATTTTGAATGTAATGAAACTTTTCAGATCCTTTATATATGTTACTAGGGAAGATTATGATGGAAGTCCATGCAAAAAATTATCTCAAAATTACATTCTATGAAACTTTTTGAAATACTAGTTTCGGTCAAAAATCGTAGTATATTATACACGATTTATACTAGTTTCGGTCAAAAAATCAAATTAAATCGAGGATTGTTCAAAATGATACGAAACTTTTCAGATCCTTTCTATATGTTATTAGGGAAGGTTATGATGGAAGTCCATGCAAATAACTGTCTCAAAAGTCCATGCAATTTTATACTAGTTTCGGTCAAAAAATCAAATTAAATCGAGGATTGTTCTAAATGCAATGAAACTTTTTGGATCTTTTCTATATGTTACTAGTGTAGGTTATGATGGAAGTCCATTCAAAAAATTATCTCAAGATTAGATTCTATGAAACTTTTTGAAATACTAGTTTCGGTCAAAAATCGTAGTATATTTTACATAGTTTTATACTAGTTTCTGTCAAAAACTCAAATTAAATCGAGATTTGTTCGAAATGCTATGATTCCTTTTATATCCTTTCTATATGTTAATAGGGAATGTTATAATGGAAGCCCATGCAAAAATTTATCTAAAAATTAGATTCTATGAAACTTTTTAAAATACTAGTTTCGGTCAAAAATCGTAGTATATTATTCACAATTTTATACTAGTTTCAGTCAAAAAATCAAATTAAATCGAGGATTGTTTTAAATGCTACGAAAGTTTTCACATCCTTTCTATATATTACTAGGAAAGGTTATGATAGAAATCCATGCAAAAAATTATCTCAAAATTACATTTTATGAAACTTTTTGAAATACTAGTTTCGGTCAAAAATCGTAGTATATTATACACAATTTTTTATTAGTTTCGGTCAAAAAGTCAAATTAAATCGAGGATTGTTCTAAATGCTACGATAATTTTTAGATCCTTTATATATGTTAATAGGTAAGATTATGATGGAAGTCCATGCAAAATTATTCTCAAAATTACATTTTATGAAACATTTTGAAATACTAATTTCGGTCAAAAATCATAGTATATTATACACAGTTTTATACTAGTCGTGGTCAAAAAAATCAAATTAAATTGAGGATTGTTTTAAATGCTACGAAACTTTTCAGGTCCTTTCTATATGTTACTAGGGAAGGTTATTATAGAAGTCCATGCAAATAATTATCTCAAAATCATATTTTATGAAAATATTAGAAATGCTAGTTTAGGTCCAAATATCGTAGAATGTTTTACACAATTTTATACTTGTTTCGGTCAAAAAATCAAATTAAATCGAGGATTTTTCAAAATGCTACGAAACTTTTCAGATCCTTTCTATATGTTATTAGGGAATGTTATGATGGAAATCCATGCAAAAAAATTATCTCAAAATTAGATTGTATGAAACGTTTTAAATTACTAGTTTCGGTCAAAAATCATAGTCTATTATACACAATTTTATACTAGTTTCGGTGAAAAAATCAAATTAAATCCAAGATTATTCCAAATGCTATGAAATTTTTCAGATTCTTTATATATGTTACTAGGGAAGATTATGATGGAAGTCCTTGCAAAAATTATCTCAAAATTATATTCTATGAAACTTTTTGAAATACTAGTTTCGGTCAAAAATCGTAGTATATTATTAACAAATTTGTACTAGTTTCGGTCAAAACTCAAATTAAATCGAGGATTGTTCTAAATGCTACGATAATTTTCCGATCCTTTATATATGTTACTAGGTAAGATTATGATGGAAGTCCATGCAAAAAATTATCTAAAAATTAGATTCTATGAAACATTTTGAAATACTAGTTTCGGTCAAAAATCTTAGTATATTATACACAATTTTATACTAGTTTCGGTCAAAAAATCAAATTAAATCAAGGATTGTTCAAAATGATACGAAACGTTTCAGATCCTTTCTATATGTTACTAGGGAATTTTATGATGGAAGTACATGCAAAAAAATTATCTCAAAATTAGATTGTATGAAACTTTTTGAATTACTAGTTTCGGTCAAAAATCGTAGTATATTATACACAATTTTATACTAGTTTCTGTCAAAAAATACATTTTAAATCAAGGATTATTTTGAATGTAATGAAACATTTCAGATCCTTTATATATGTTACTAGGGAAGATTATGATGGAAGTCCATGCAAAAAATTATCTCAAAATTACATTCTATGAAACTTTTTGAAATACTAGTTTCGGTCAAAAATCGTAGTATATTATACACGATTTATACTAGTTTCGGTCAAAAAATCAAATTAAATCGAGGATTGTTCAAAATGATACGAAACTTTTCAGATCCTTTCTATATGTTATTAGGGAAGGTTATGATGGAAGTCCATGCAAATAACTGTCTCAAAAGTCCATGCAATTTTATACTAGTTTCGGTCAAAAAATCAAATTAAATCGAGGATTGTTCTAAATGCAATGAAAACTTTTTGGATCTTTTCTATATGTTACTAGTGTAGGTTATGATGGAAGTCCATTCAAAAAATTATCTCAAGATTAGATTCTATGAAACTTTTTAAAATACTAGTTTCGGTCAAAAATCGTAGTATATTTTACATAGTTTTATACTAGTTTCTGTCAAAAACTCAAATTAAATCGAGATTTGTTCGAAATGCTATGATACTTTATAGATCCTTTCTATATGTTAATAGCGAATGTTATAATGGAAGCCCATGCAAAAATTTATCTAAAAATTAGATTCTATGAAACTTTTTAAAATACTAGTTTCGGTCAAAAATCGTAGTATATTATTCACAATTTTATACTAGTTTCGGTCAAAAAATCAAATTAAATCGAGGATTGTTTTAAATGCTACGAAAGTTTTCACATCCTTTCTATATATTACTAGGAAAGGTTATGATAGAAATCCATGCAAAAAATTATCTCAAAATTACATTTTATGAAACTTTTTGAAATACTAGTTTCGGTCAAAAATCGTAGTATATTATACACAATTTTTTATTAGTTTCGGTCAAAAAGTCAAATTAAATCGAGGATTGTTCTAAATGCTACGATAATTTTTAGATCCTTTATATATGTTAATAGGTAAGATTATGATGGAAGTCCATGCAAAAATATTCTCAAAATTACATTTTATGAAACATTTTGAAATACTAGTTTCGGTCAAAAATAATAGTATATTATACACAGTTTTATACTAGTCGTGGTCAAAAAAATCAAATTAAATCGAGGATTGTTTTAAATGCTACGAAACTTTTCAGGTCCTTTCTATATGTTACTAGGGAAGGTTATTATAGAAGTCCATGCAAATAATTATCTCAAAATCATATTTTATGAAAATATTTGAAATGCTAGTTTAGGTCCAAATATCGTAGAATGTTTTACACAATTTTATACTTGTTTCGGTCAAAAAATCAAATTAAATCGAGGATTTTTCAAAATGCTACGAAACTTTTCAGATCCTTTCTATATGTTACTAGGGAATGTTATGATGGAAATCCATGCAAAAAAATTATCTCAAAATTAGATTGTATGAAACGTTTTAAATTACTAGTTTCGGTCAAAAATCATAGTCTATTATACACAATTTTATACTAGTTTCGGTGAAAAAATCAAATTAAATCGAAGATTATTCTAAATGCTATGAAATTTTTCAGATCCTTTATATATGTTACTAGGGAAGATTATGATGGAAGTCCTTGCAAAAATTATCTCAAAATTATATTCTATGAAACTTTTTGAAATACTAGTTTCGGTCAAAAATCGTAGTATATTATTAACAAATTTGTACTAGTTTCGGTCAAAACTCAAATTAAATCGAGGATTGTTCTAAATGCTACGATAATTTTCCGATCCTTTATATATGTTACTAGGTAAGATTATGATGGAAGTCCATGCAAAAAATTATCTAAAAATTAGATTCTATGAAACATTTTGAAATACTAGTTTCGGTCAAAAATCTTAGTATATTATACACAATTTTATACTAGTTTCGGTCAAAAAATCAAATTAAATCAAGGATTGTTCAAAATGATACGAAACGTTTCATATCCTTTCTATATGTTACTAGGGAATTTTATGATGGAAGTACATGCAAAAAAATTATCTCAAAATTAGATTGTATGAAACTTTTTGAATTACTAGTTTCGGTCAAAAATCGTAGTATATTATACACAATTTTATACTAATTTCAGTCAAAAAATACATTTTAAATCAAGGATTATTTTGAATGTAATGAAACTTTTCAGATCCTTTATATATGTTACTAGGGAAGATTATGATGGAAGTCCATGCAAAATATTATCTCAAAATTACATTCTATGAAACTTTTTGAAATACTAGTTTCGGTCAAAAATCGTAGTATATTATACACGATTTATACTAGTTTCGGATAAAAAATCAAATTAAATCGAGGATTGTTCAAAATGATACGAAACTTTTCAGATCCTTTCTATATGTTATTAGGGAAGGTTATGATGGAAGTCCATGCAAATAACTGTCTCAAAAGTCCATGCAATTTTATACTAGTTTCGGTCAAAAAATCAAATTAAATCGAGGATTGTTCTAAATGCAATGAAAACTTTTTGGATCTTTTCTATATGTTACTAGTGTAGGTTATGATGGAAGTCCATTCAAAAAATTATCTCAAGATTAGATTCTATGAAACTTTTTGAAATACTAGTTTCGGTCAAAAATCGTAGTATATTTTACATAGTTTTATACTAGTTTCTGTCAAAAACTCAAATTAAATCGAGATTTGTTCGAAATGCTATGATACTTTTTAGATCCTTTCTATATGTTAATAGGGAATGTTATAATGGAAGCCCATGCAAAAATTTATCTAAAAATTAGATTCTATGAAACTTTTTAAAATACTAGTTTCGGTCAAAAATCGTAGTATATTATTCACAATTTTATACTAGTTTCGGTCAAAAAATCAAATTAAATCGAGGATTGTTTTAAATGCTACGAAAGTTTTCACATCCTTTCTATATATTACTAGGAAAGGTTATGATAGAAATCCATGCAAAAAATTATCTCAAAATTACATTTTATGAAACTTTTTGAAATACTAGTTTCGGTCAAAAATCGTAGTATATTATACACAATTTTTTATTAGTTTCGGTCAAAAAGTCAAATTAAATCGAGGATTGTTCTAAATGCTACGATAATTTTTAGATCCTTTATATATGTTAATAGGTAAGATTATGATGGAAGTCCATGCAAAAATATTCTCAAAATTACATTTTATGAAACATTTTGAAATACTAGTTTCGGTCAAAAATCATAGTATATTATACACAGTTTTATACTAGTCGTGGTCAAAAAAATCAAATTAAATCGAGGATTGTTTTAAATGCTACGAAACTTTTCAGGTCCTTTCTATATGTTACTAGGGAAGGTTATTATAGAAGTCCATGCAAATAATTATCTCAAAATCATATTTTATGAAAAATTTTGAAATGCTAGTTTAGGTCAAAGTATCGTAGAATGTTTTACACAATTTTATAATTGTTTCGGTCAAAAAGTCAAATTAAATCGAGGATTTTTCAAAATGCTACGAAACTTTTCAGATCCTTTCTATATGTTACTAGGGAATGTTATGATGGAAATCCATGCAAAAAAATTATCTCAAAATTAGATTGTATGAAACGTTTTAAATTACTTGTTTCGGTCAAAAATCATAGTCTATTATACACAATTTTATACTAGTTTCGGTGAAAAAATCAAATTAAATCGAAGATTATTCTAAATGCTATGAAATTTTTCAGATCCTTTATATATGTTACTAGGGAAGATTATGATGGATGTCCTTGCAAAAATTATCTCAAAATTATATTCTATGAAAATTTTTGAAATACTAGTTTCGGTCAAAAATCGTAGTATATTATTAACAAATTTGTACTAGTTTCGGTCAAAACTCAAATTAAATCAAGGATTGTTCTAAATGCTACGATAATTTTCCGATCCTTTATATATGTTACTAGGTAAGATTATGATGGAAGTCCATGCAAAAAATTATCTAAAAATTAGATTCTATGAAACATTTTGAAATACTAGTTTCGGTCAAAAATCTTAGTATATTATACACAATTTTATACTAGTTTCGGTCAAAAAATCAAATTAAATCAAGGATTGTTCAAAATGATACGAAACGTTTCAGATCCTTTCTATATGTTACTAGGGAATTTTATGATGGAAGTACATGCAAAAAAATTATCTCAAAATTAGATTGTATGAAACTTTTTGAATTACTAGTTTCGGTCAAAAATCGTAGTATATTATACACAATTTTATACTAGTTTCAGTCAAAAAATACATTTTAAATCAAGGATTATTTTGAATGTAATGAAACTTTTCAGATCCTTTATATATGTTACTAGGGAAGATTATGATGGAAGTCCATGCAAAATATTATCTCAAAATTACATTCTATGAAACTTTTTGAAATACTAGTTTCGGTCAAAAATCGTAGTATATTATACACGATTTATACTAGTTTCGGTCAAAAAATCAAATTAAATCGAGGATTGTTCAAAATGATACGAAACTTTTCAGATCCTTTCTATATGTTATTAGGGAAGGTTATGATGGAAGTCCATGCAAATAACTGTCTCAAAAGTCCATGCAATTTTATACTAGTTTCGGTCAAAAAATCAAATTAAATCGAGGATTGTTCTAAATGCAATGAAACTTTTTGGATCTTTTCTATATGTTACTAGTGTAGGTTATGATGGAAGTCCATTCAAAAAATTATCTCAAGATTAGATTCTATGAAACTTTTTGAAATACTAGTTTCGGTCAAAAATCGTAGTATATTTTACATAGTTTTATACTAGTTTCTGTCAAAAACTCAAATTAAATCGAGATTTGTTCGAAATGCTATGATACTTTTTAGATCCTTTCTATATGTTAATAGGGAATGTTATAATGGAAGCCCATGCAAAAATTTATCTAAAAATTAGATTCTATGAAACTTTTTAAAATACTAGTTTCGGTCAAAAATCGTAGTATATTATTCACAATTTTATACTAGTTTCGGTCAAAAAATCAAATTAAATCGAGGATTGTTTTAAATGCTACGAAAGTTTTCACATCCTTTCTATATATTACTAGGAAAGGTTATGATAGAAATCCATGCAAAAAATTATCTCAAAATTACATTTTATGAAACTTTTTGAAATACTAGTTTCGGTCAAAAATCGTAGTATATTATACACAATTTTTTATTAGTTTCGGTCAAAAAGTCAAATTAAATCGAGGATTGTTCTAAATGCTACGATAATTTTTAGATCCTTTATATATGTTAATAGGTAAGATTATGATGGAAGTCCATGCAAAAATATTCTCAAAATTACATTTTATGAAACATTTTGAAATACTAGTTTCGGTCAAAAATCATAGTATATTATACACAGTTTTATACTAGTCGTGGTCAAAAAAATCAAATTAAATTGAGGATTGTTTTAAATGCTACGAAACTTTTCAGGTCCTTTCTATATGTTACTAGGGAAGGTTATTGTAGAAGTCCATGCAAATAATTATCTCAAAATCATATTTTATGAAAATTTTTGAAATGCTAGTTTAGGTCAAAATATCGTAGAATGTTTTACACAATTTTATACTTGTTTCGGTCAAAAAATCAAATTAAATCGAGGATTTTTCAAAATGCTACGAAACTTTTCAGATCCTTTCTATATGTTATTAGGGAATGTTATGATGGAAATCCATGCAAAAAAATTATCTCAAAATTAGATTGTATGAAACGTTTTAAATTACTAGTTTCGGTCAAAAATCATAGTCTATTATACACAATTTTATACTAGTTTCGGTGAAAAAATCAAATTAAATCCAAGATTATTCCAAATGCTATGAAATTTTTCAGATTCTTTATATATGTTACTAGGGAAGATTATGATGGAAGTCCTTGCAAAAATTATCTCAAAATTATATTCTATGAAACTTTTTGAAATACTAGTTTCGGTCAAAAATCGTAGTATATTATTAACAAATTTGTACTAGTTTCGGTCAAAACTCAAATTAAATCGAGGATTGTTCTAAATGCTACGATAATTTTCCGATCCTTTATATATGTTACTAGGTAAGATTATGATGGAAGTCCATGCAAAAAATTATCTAAAAATTAGATTCTATGAAACATTTTGAAATACTAGTTTCGGTCAAAAATCTTAGTATATTATACACAATTTTATACTAGTTTCGGTCAAAAAATCAAATTAAATCAAGGATTGTTCAAAATGATACGAAATGTTTCAGATCCTTTCTATATGTTACTAGGGAATTTTATGATGGAAGTACATGCAAAAAAATTATCTCAAAATTAGATTGTATGAAACTTTTTGAATTACTAGTTTCGGTCAAAAATCGTAGTATATTATACACAATTTTATACTAGTTTCAGTCAAAAAATACATTTTAAATCAAGGATTATTTTGAATGTAATGAAACTTTTCAGATCCTTTATATATGTTACTAGGGAAGATTATGATGGAAGTCCATGCAAAAAATTATCTCAAAATTACATTCTATGAAACTTTTTGAAATACTAGTTTCGGTCAAAAATCGTAGTATATTATACACGATTTATACTAGTTTCGGTCAAAAAATCAAATTAAATCGAGGATTGTTCAAAATGATACGAAACTTTTCAGATCCTTTCTATATGTTATTAGGGAAGGTTATGATGGAAGTCCATGCAAATAACTGTCTCAAAAGTCCATGCAATTTTATACTAGTTTCGGTCAAAAAATCAAATTAAATCGAGGATTGTTCTAAATGCAATGAAACTTTTTGGATCTTTTCTATATGTTACTAGTGTAGGTTATGATGGAAGTCCATTCAAAAAATTATCTCAAGATTAGATTCTATGAAACTTTTTGAAATACTAGTTTCGGTCAAAAATCGTAGTATATTTTACATAGTTTTATACTAGTTTCTGTCAAAAACTCAAATTAAATCGAGATTTGTTCGAAATGCTATGATACTTTTTAGATCCTTTCTATATGTTAATAGGGAATGTTATAATGGAAGCCCATGCAAAAATTTATCTAAAAATTAGATTCTATGAAACTTTTTAAAATACTAGTTTCGGTCAAAAATCGTAGTATATTATTCACAATTTTATACTAGTTTCGGTCAAAAAATCAAATTAAATCGAGGATTGTTTTAAATGCTACGAAAGTTTTCACATCCTTTCTATATATTACTAGGAAAGGTTATGATAGAAATCCATGCAAAAAATTATCTCAAAATTACATTTTATGAAACTTTTTGAAATACTAGTTTCGGTCAAAAATCGTAGTATATTATACACAATTTTTTATTAGTTTCGGTCAAAAAGTCAAATTAAATCGAGGATTGTTCTAAATGCTACGATAATTTTTAGATCCTTTATATATGTTAATAGGTAAGATTATGATGGAAGTCCATGCAAAAATATTCTCAAAATTACATTTTATGAAACATTTTGAAATACTAGTTTCGGTCAAAAATCATAGTATATTATACACAGTTTTATACTAGTCGTGGTCAAAAAAATCAAATTAAATTGAGGATTGTTTTAAATGCTACGAAACTTTTCAGGTCCTTTCTATATGTTACTAGGGAAGGTTATTGTAGAAGTCCATGCAAATAATTATCTCAAAATCATATTTTATGAAAATTTTTGAAATGCTAGTTTAGGTCAAAATATCGTAGAATGTTTTACACAATTTTATACTTGTTTCGGTCAAAAAAATCAAATTAAATCGAGGATTTTTCAAAATGCTACGAAACTTTTCAGATCCTTTCTATATGTTATTAGGGAATGTTATGATGGAAATCCATGCAAAAAAATTATCTCAAAATTAGATTGTATGAAACGTTTTAAATTACTAGTTTCGGTCAAAAATCATAGTCTATTATACACAATTTTATACTAGTTTCGGTGAAAAAATCAAATTAAATCCAAGATTATTCCAAATGCTATGAAATTTTTCAGATTCTTTATATATGTTACTAGGGAAGATTATGATGGAAGTCCTTGCAAAAATTATCTCAAAATTATATTCTATGAAACTTTTTGAAATACTAGTTTCGGTCAAAAATCGTAGTATATTATTAACAAATTTGTACTAGTTTCGGTCAAAACTCAAATTAAATCGAGGATTGTTCTAAATGCTACGATAATTTTCCGATCCTTTATATATGTTACTAGGTAAGATTATGATGGAAGTCCATGCAAAAAATTATCTAAAAATTAGATTCTATGAAACATTTTGAAATACTAGTTTCGGTCAAAAATCTTAGTATATTATACACAATTTTATACTAGTTTCGGTCAAAAAATCAAATTAAATCAAGGATTGTTCAAAATGATACGAAATGTTTCAGATCCTTTCTATATGTTACTAGGGAATTTTATGATGGAAGTACATGCAAAAAAATTATCTCAAAATTAGATTGTATGAAACTTTTTGAATTACTAGTTTCGGTCAAAAATCGTAGTATATTATACACAATTTTATACTAGTTTCAGTCAAAAAATACATTTTAAATCAAGGATTATTTTGAATGTAATGAAACTTTTCAGATCCTTTATATATGTTACTAGGGAAGATTATGATGGAAGTCCATGCAAAAAATTATCTCAAAATTACATTCTATGAAACTTTTTGAAATACTAGTTTCGGTCAAAAATCGTAGTATATTATACACGATTTATACTAGTTTCGGTCAAAAAATCAAATTAAATCGAGGATTGTTCAAAATGATACGAAACTTTTCAGATCCTTTCTATATGTTATTAGGGAAGGTTATGATGGAAGTCCATGCAAATAACTGTCTCAAAAGTCCATGCAATTTTATACTAGTTTCGGTCAAAAAATCAAATTAAATCGAGGATTGTTCTAAATGCAATGAAACTTTTTGGATCTTTTCTATATGTTACTAGTGTAGGTTATGATGGAAGTCCATTCAAAAAATTATCTCAAGATTAGATTCTATGAAACTTTTTGAAATACTAGTTTCGGTCAAAAATCGTAGTATATTTTACATAGTTTTATACTAGTTTCTGTCAAAAACTCAAATTAAATCGAGATTTGTTCGAAATGCTATGATACTTTTTAGATCCTTTCTATATGTTAATAGGGAATGTTATAATGGAAGCCCATGCAAAAATTTATCTAAAAATTAGATTCTATGAAACTTTTTAAAATACTAGTTTCGGTCAAAAATCGTAGTATATTATTCACAATTTTATACTAGTTTCGGTCAAAAAATCAAATTAAATCGAGGATTGTTTTAAATGCTACGAAAGTTTTCACATCCTTTCTATATATTACTAGGAAAGGTTATGATAGAAATCCATGCAAAAAATTATCTCAAAATTACATTTTATGAAACTTTTTGAAATACTAGTTTCGGTCAAAAATCGTAGTATATTATACACAATTTTTTATTAGTTTCGGTCAAAAAGTCAAATTAAATCGAGGATTGTTCTAAATGCTACGATAATTTTTAGATCCTTTATATATGTTAATAGGTAAGATTATGATGGAAGTCCATGCAAAAATATTCTCAAAATTACATTTTATGAAACATTTTGAAATACTAGTTTCGGTCAAAAATCATAGTATATTATACACAGTTTTATACTAGTCGTGGTCAAAAAAATCAAATTAAATTGAGGATTGTTTTAAATGCTACGAAACTTTTCAGGTCCTTTCTATATGTTACTAGGGAAGGTTATTGTAGAAGTCCATGCAAATAATTATCTCAAAATCATATTTTATGAAAATTTTTGAAATGCTAGTTTAGGTCAAAATATCGTAGAATGTTTTACACAATTTTATACTTGTTTCGGTCAAAAAATCAAATTAAATCGAGGATTTTTCAAAATGCTACGAAACTTTTCAGATCCTTTCTATATGTTATTAGGGAATGTTATGATGGAAATCCATGCAAAAAAATTATCTCAAAATTAGATTGTATGAAACGTTTTAAATTACTAGTTTCGGTCAAAAATCATAGTCTATTATACACAATTTTATACTAGTTTCGGTGAAAAAATCAAATTAAATCCAAGATTATTCCAAATGCTATGAAATTTTTCAGATTCTTTATATATGTTACTAGGGAAGATTATGATGGAAGTCCTTGCAAAAATTATCTCAAAATTATATTCTATGAAACTTTTTGAAATACTAGTTTCGGTCAAAAATCGTAGTATATTATTAACAAATTTGTACTAGTTTCGGTCAAAACTCAAATTAAATCGAGGATTGTTCTAAATGCTACGATAATTTTCCGATCCTTTATATATGTTACTAGGTAAGATTATGATGGAAGTCCATGCAAAAAATTATCTAAAAATTAGATTCTATGAAACATTTTGAAATACTAGTTTCGGTCAAAAATCTTAGTATATTATACACAATTTTATACTAGTTTCGGTCAAAAAATCAAATTAAATCAAGGATTGTTCAAAATGATACGAAATGTTTCAGATCCTTTCTATATGTTACTAGGGAATTTTATGATGGAAGTACATGCAAAAAAATTATCTCAAAATTAGATTGTATGAAACTTTTTGAATTACTAGTTTCGGTCAAAAATCGTAGTATATTATACACAATTTTATACTAGTTTCAGTCAAAAAATACATTTTAAATCAAGGATTATTTTGAATGTAATGAAACTTTTCAGATCCTTTATATATGTTACTAGGGAAGATTATGATGGAAGTCCATGCAAAAAATTATCTCAAAATTACATTCTATGAAACTTTTTGAAATACTAGTTTCGGTCAAAAATCGTAGTATATTATACACGATTTATACTAGTTTCGGTCAAAAAATCAAATTAAATCGAGGATTGTTCAAAATGATACGAAACTTTTCAGATCCTTTCTATATGTTATTAGGGAAGGTTATGATGGAAGTCCATGCAAATAACTGTCTCAAAAGTCCATGCAATTTTATACTAGTTTCGGTCAAAAAATCAAATTAAATCGAGGATTGTTCTAAATGCAATGAAACTTTTTGGATCTTTTCTATATGTTACTAGTGTAGGTTATGATGGAAGTCCATTCAAAAAATTATCTCAAGATTAGATTCTATGAAACTTTTTGAAATACTAGTTTCGGTCAAAAATCGTAGTATATTTTACATAGTTTTATACTAGTTTCTGTCAAAAACTCAAATTAAATCGAGATTTGTTCGAAATGCTATGATACTTTTTAGATCCTTTCTATATGTTAATAGGGAATGTTATAATGGAAGCCCATGCAAAAATTTATCTAAAAATTAGATTCTATGAAACTTTTTAAAATACTAGTTTCGGTCAAAAATCGTAGTATATTATTCACAATTTTATACTAGTTTCGGTCAAAAAATCAAATTAAATCGAGGATTGTTTTAAATGCTACGAAAGTTTTCACATCCTTTCTATATATTACTAGGAAAGGTTATGATAGAAATCCATGCAAAAAATTATCTCAAAATTACATTTTATGAAACTTTTTGAAATACTAGTTTCGGTCAAAAATCGTAGTATATTATACACAATTTTTTATTAGTTTCGGTCAAAAAGTCAAATTAAATCGAGGATTGTTCTAAATGCTACGATAATTTTTAGATCCTTTATATATGTTAATAGGTAAGATTATGATGGAAGTCCATGCAAAAATATTCTCAAAATTACATTTTATGAAACATTTTGAAATACTAGTTTCGGTCAAAAATCATAGTATATTATACACAGTTTTATACTAGTCGTGGTCAAAAAAATCAAATTAAATTGAGGATTGTTTTAAATGCTACGAAACTTTTCAGGTCCTTTCTATATGTTACTAGGGAAGGTTATTGTAGAAGTCCATGCAAATAATTATCTCAAAATCATATTTTATGAAAATTTTTGAAATGCTAGTTTAGGTCAAAATATCGTAGAATGTTTTACACAATTTTATACTTGTTTCGGTCAAAAAATCAAATTAAATCGAGGATTTTTCAAAATGCTACGAAACTTTTCAGATCCTTTCTATATGTTATTAGGGAATGTTATGATGGAAATCCATGCAAAAAAATTATCTCAAAATTAGATTGTATGAAACGTTTTAAATTACTAGTTTCGGTCAAAAATCATAGTCTATTATACACAATTTTATACTAGTTTCGGTGAAAAAATCAAATTAAATCCAAGATTATTCCAAATGCTATGAAATTTTTCAGATTCTTTATATATGTTACTAGGGAAGATTATGATGGAAGTCCTTGCAAAAATTATCTCAAAATTATATTCTATGAAACTTTTTGAAATACTAGTTTCGGTCAAAAATCGTAGTATATTATTAACAAATTTGTACTAGTTTCGGTCAAAACTCAAATTAAATCGAGGATTGTTCTAAATGCTACGATAATTTTCCGATCCTTTATATATGTTACTAGGTAAGATTATGATGGAAGTCCATGCAAAAAATTATCTAAAAATTAGATTCTATGAAACATTTTGAAATACTAGTTTCGGTCAAAAATCTTAGTATATTATACACAATTTTATACTAGTTTCGGTCAAAAAATCAAATTAAATCAAGGATTGTTCAAAATGATACGAAATGTTTCAGATCCTTTCTATATGTTACTAGGGAATTTTATGATGGAAGTACATGCAAAAAAATTATCTCAAAATTAGATTGTATGAAACTTTTTGAATTACTAGTTTCGGTCAAAAATCGTAGTATATTATACACAATTTTATACTAGTTTCAGTCAAAAAATACATTTTAAATCAAGGATTATTTTGAATGTAATGAAACTTTTCAGATCCTTTATATATGTTACTAGGGAAGATTATGATGGAAGTCCATGCAAAAAATTATCTCAAAATTACATTCTATGAAACTTTTTGAAATACTAGTTTCGGTCAAAAATCGTAGTATATTATACACGATTTATACTAGTTTCGGTCAAAAAATCAAATTAAATCGAGGATTGTTCAAAATGATACGAAACTTTTCAGATCCTTTCTATATGTTATTAGGGAAGGTTATGATGGAAGTCCATGCAAATAACTGTCTCAAAAGTCCATGCAATTTTATACTAGTTTCGGTCAAAAAATCAAATTAAATCGAGGATTGTTCTAAATGCAATGAAACTTTTTGGATCTTTTCTATATGTTACTAGTGTAGGTTATGATGGAAGTCCATTCAAAAAATTATCTCAAGATTAGATTCTATGAAACTTTTTGAAATACTAGTTTCGGTCAAAAATCGTAGTATATTTTACATAGTTTTATACTAGTTTCTGTCAAAAACTCAAATTAAATCGAGATTTGTTCGAAATGCTATGATACTTTTTAGATCCTTTCTATATGTTAATAGGGAATGTTATAATGGAAGCCCATGCAAAAATTTATCTAAAAATTAGATTCTATGAAACTTTTTAAAATACTAGTTTCGGTCAAAAATCGTAGTATATTATTCACAATTTTATACTAGTTTCGGTCAAAAAATCAAATTAAATCGAGGATTGTTTTAAATGCTACGAAAGTTTTCACATCCTTTCTATATATTACTAGGAAAGGTTATGATAGAAATCCATGCAAAAAATTATCTCAAAATTACATTTTATGAAACTTTTTGAAATACTAGTTTCGGTCAAAAATCGTAGTATATTATACACAATTTTTTATTAGTTTCGGTCAAAAAGTCAAATTAAATCGAGGATTGTTCTAAATGCTACGATAATTTTTAGATCCTTTATATATGTTAATAGGTAAGATTATGATGGAAGTCCATGCAAAAATATTCTCAAAATTACATTTTATGAAACATTTTGAAATACTAGTTTCGGTCAAAAATCATAGTATATTATACACAGTTTTATACTAGTCGTGGTCAAAAAAATCAAATTAAATTGAGGATTGTTTTAAATGCTACGAAACTTTTCAGGTCCTTTCTATATGTTACTAGGGAAGGTTATTGTAGAAGTCCATGCAAATAATTATCTCAAAATCATATTTTATGAAAATTTTTGAAATGCTAGTTTAGGTCAAAATATCGTAGAATGTTTTACACAATTTTATACTTGTTTCGGTCAAAAAATCAAATTAAATCGAGGATTTTTCAAAATGCTACGAAACTTTTCAGATCCTTTCTATATGTTATTAGGGAATGTTATGATGGAAATCCATGCAAAAAAATTATCTCAAAATTAGATTGTATGAAACGTTTTAAATTACTAGTTTCGGTCAAAAATCATAGTCTATTATACACAATTTTATACTAGTTTCGGTGAAAAAATCAAATTAAATCCAAGATTATTCCAAATGCTATGAAATTTTTCAGATTCTTTATATATGTTACTAGGGAAGATTATGATGGAAGTCCTTGCAAAAATTATCTCAAAATTATATTCTATGAAACTTTTTGAAATACTAGTTTCGGTCAAAAATCGTAGTATATTATTAACAAATTTGTACTAGTTTCGGTCAAAACTCAAATTAAATCGAGGATTGTTCTAAATGCTACGATAATTTTCCGATCCTTTATATATGTTACTAGGTAAGATTATGATGGAAGTCCATGCAAAAAATTATCTAAAAATTAGATTCTATGAAACATTTTGAAATACTAGTTTCGGTCAAAAATCTTAGTATATTATACACAATTTTATACTAGTTTCGGTCAAAAAATCAAATTAAATCAAGGATTGTTCAAAATGATACGAAATGTTTCAGATCCTTTCTATATGTTACTAGGGAATTTTATGATGGAAGTACATGCAAAAAAATTATCTCAAAATTAGATTGTATGAAACTTTTTGAATTACTAGTTTCGGTCAAAAATCGTAGTATATTATACACAATTTTATACTAGTTTCAGTCAAAAAATACATTTTAAATCAAGGATTATTTTGAATGTAATGAAACTTTTCAGATCCTTTATATATGTTACTAGGGAAGATTATGATGGAAGTCCATGCAAAAAATTATCTCAAAATTACATTCTATGAAACTTTTTGAAATACTAGTTTCGGTCAAAAATCGTAGTATATTATACACGATTTATACTAGTTTCGGTCAAAAAATCAAATTAAATCGAGGATTGTTCAAAATGATACGAAACTTTTCAGATCCTTTCTATATGTTATTAGGGAAGGTTATGATGGAAGTCCATGCAAATAACTGTCTCAAAAGTCCATGCAATTTTATACTAGTTTCGGTCAAAAAATCAAATTAAATCGAGGATTGTTCTAAATGCAATGAAACTTTTTGGATCTTTTCTATATGTTACTAGTGTAGGTTATGATGGAAGTCCATTCAAAAAATTATCTCAAGATTAGATTCTATGAAACTTTTTGAAATACTAGTTTCGGTCAAAAATCGTAGTATATTTTACATAGTTTTATACTAGTTTCTGTCAAAAACTCAAATTAAATCGAGATTTGTTCGAAATGCTATGATACTTTTTAGATCCTTTCTATATGTTAATAGGGAATGTTATAATGGAAGCCCATGCAAAAATTTATCTAAAAATTAGATTCTATGAAACTTTTTAAAATACTAGTTTCGGTCAAAAATCGTAGTATATTATTCACAATTTTATACTAGTTTCGGTCAAAAAATCAAATTAAATCGAGGATTGTTTTAAATGCTACGAAAGTTTTCACATCCTTTCTATATATTACTAGGAAAGGTTATGATAGAAATCCATGCAAAAAATTATCTCAAAATTACATTTTATGAAACTTTTTGAAATACTAGTTTCGGTCAAAAATCGTAGTATATTATACACAATTTTTTATTAGTTTCGGTCAAAAAGTCAAATTAAATCGAGGATTGTTCTAAATGCTACGATAATTTTTAGATCCTTTATATATGTTAATAGGTAAGATTATGATGGAAGTCCATGCAAAAATATTCTCAAAATTACATTTTATGAAACATTTTGAAATACTAGTTTCGGTCAAAAATCATAGTATATTATACACAGTTTTATACTAGTCGTGGTCAAAAAAATCAAATTAAATTGAGGATTGTTTTAAATGCTACGAAACTTTTCAGGTCCTTTCTATATGTTACTAGGGAAGGTTATTGTAGAAGTCCATGCAAATAATTATCTCAAAATCATATTTTATGAAAATTTTTGAAATGCTAGTTTAGGTCAAAATATCGTAGAATGTTTTACACAATTTTATACTTGTTTCGGTCAAAAAATCAAATTAAATCGAGGATTTTTCAAAATGCTACGAAACTTTTCAGATCCTTTCTATATGTTATTAGGGAATGTTATGATGGAAATCCATGCAAAAAAATTATCTCAAAATTAGATTGTATGAAACGTTTTAAATTACTAGTTTCGGTCAAAAATCATAGTCTATTATACACAATTTTATACTAGTTTCGGTGAAAAAATCAAATTAAATCCAAGATTATTCCAAATGCTATGAAATTTTTCAGATTCTTTATATATGTTACTAGGGAAGATTATGATGGAAGTCCTTGCAAAAATTATCTCAAAATTATATTCTATGAAACTTTTTGAAATACTAGTTTCGGTCAAAAATCGTAGTATATTATTAACAAATTTGTACTAGTTTCGGTCAAAACTCAAATTAAATCGAGGATTGTTCTAAATGCTACGATAATTTTCCGATCCTTTATATATGTTACTAGGTAAGATTATGATGGAAGTCCATGCAAAAAATTATCTAAAAATTAGATTCTATGAAACATTTTGAAATACTAGTTTCGGTCAAAAATCTTAGTATATTATACACAATTTTATACTAGTTTCGGTCAAAAAATCAAATTAAATCAAGGATTGTTCAAAATGATACGAAATGTTTCAGATCCTTTCTATATGTTACTAGGGAATTTTATGATGGAAGTACATGCAAAAAAATTATCTCAAAATTAGATTGTATGAAACTTTTTGAATTACTAGTTTCGGTCAAAAATCGTAGTATATTATACACAATTTTATACTAGTTTCAGTCAAAAAATACATTTTAAATCAAGGATTATTTTGAATGTAATGAAACTTTTCAGATCCTTTATATATGTTACTAGGGAAGATTATGATGGAAGTCCATGCAAAAAATTATCTCAAAATTACATTCTATGAAACTTTTTGAAATACTAGTTTCGGTCAAAAATCGTAGTATATTATACACGATTTATACTAGTTTCGGTCAAAAAATCAAATTAAATCGAGGATTGTTCAAAATGATACGAAACTTTTCAGATCCTTTCTATATGTTATTAGGGAAGGTTATGATGGAAGTCCATGCAAATAACTGTCTCAAAAGTCCATGCAATTTTATACTAGTTTCGGTCAAAAAATCAAATTAAATCGAGGATTGTTCTAAATGCAATGAAACTTTTTGGATCTTTTCTATATGTTACTAGTGTAGGTTATGATGGAAGTCCATTCAAAAAATTATCTCAAGATTAGATTCTATGAAACTTTTTGAAATACTAGTTTCGGTCAAAAATCGTAGTATATTTTACATAGTTTTATACTAGTTTCTGTCAAAAACTCAAATTAAATCGAGATTTGTTCGAAATGCTATGATACTTTTAAATCCTTTCTATATGTTAATAGGGAATGTTATAATGGAAGCCCATGCAAAAATTTATCTAAAAATTAGATTCTATGAAACTTTTTAAAATACTAGTTTCGGTCAAAAATCGTAGTATATTATTCACAATTTTATACTAGTTTCGGTCAAAAAATCAAATTAAATCGAGGATTGTTTTAAATGCTACGAAAGTTTTCACATCCTTTCTATATATTACTAGGAAAGGTTATGATAGAAATCCATGCAAAAAATTATCTCAAAATTACATTTTATGAAACTTTTTGAAATACTAGTTTCGGTCAAAAATCGTAGTATATTATACACAATTTTTTATTAGTTTCGGTCAAAAAGTCAAATTAAATCGAGGATTGTTCTAAATGCTACGATAATTTTTAGATCCTTTATATATGTTAATAGGTAAGATTATGATGGAAGTCCATGCAAAAATATTCTCAAAATTACATTTTATGAAACATTTTGAAATACTAGTTTCGGTCAAAAATCATAGTATATTATACACAGTTTTATACTAGTCGTGGTCAAAAAAATCAAATTAAATCGAGGATTGTTTTAAATGCTACGAAACTTTTCAGGTCCTTTCTATATGTTACTAGGGAAGGTTATTATAGAAGTCCATGCAAATAATTATCTCAAAATCATATTTTATGAAAATATTTGAAATGCTAGTTTAGGTCCAAATATCGTAGAATGTTTTACACAATTTTATACTTGTTTCGGTCAAAAAATCAAATTAAATCGAGGATTTTTCAAAATGCTACGAAACTTTTCAGATCCTTTCTATATGTTATTAGGGAATGTTATGATGGAAATCCATGCAAAAAAATTATCTCAAAATTAGATTGTATGAAACGTTTTAAATTACTAGTTTCGGTCAAAAATCATAGTCTATTATACACAATTTTATACTAGTTTCGGTGAAAAAATCAAATTAAATCCAAGATTATTCCAAATGCTATGAAATTTTTCAGATTCTTTATATATGTTACTAGGGAAGATTATGATGGAAGTCCTTGCAAAAATTATCTCAAAATTATATTCTATGAAACTTTTTGAAATACTAGTTTCGGTCAAAAATCGTAGTATATTATTAACAAATTTGTACTAGTTTCGGTCAAAACTCAAATTAAATCGAGGATTGTTCTAAATGCTACGATAATTTTCCGATCCTTTATATATGTTACTAGGTAAGATTATGATGGAAGTCCATGCAAAAAATTATCTAAAAATTAGATTCTATGAAACATTTTGAAATACTAGTTTCGGTCAAAAATCTTAGTATATTATACACAATTTTATACTAGTTTCGGTCAAAAAATCAAATTAAATCAAGGATTGTTCAAAATGATACGAAATGTTTCAGATCCTTTCTATATGTTACTAGGGAATTTTATGATGGAAGTACATGCAAAAAAATTATCTCAAAATTAGATTGTATGAAACTTTTTGAATTACTAGTTTCGGTCAAAAATCGTAGTATATTATACACAATTTTATACTAGTTTCAGTCAAAAAATACATTTTAAATCAAGGATTATTTTGAATGTAATGAAACTTTTCAGATCCTTTATATATGTTACTAGGGAAGATTATGATGGAAGTCCATGCAAAAAATTATCTCAAAATTACATTCTATGAAACTTTTTGAAATACTAGTTTCGGTCAAAAATCGTAGTATATTATACACGATTTATACTAGTTTCGGTCAAAAAATCAAATTAAATCGAGGATTGTTCAAAATGATACGAAACTTTTCAGATCCTTTCTATATGTTATTAGGGAAGGTTATGATGGAAGTCCATGCAAATAACTGTCTCAAAAGTCCATGCAATTTTATACTAGTTTCGGTCAAAAAATCAAATTAAATCGAGGATTGTTCTAAATGCAATGAAACTTTTTGGATCTTTTCTATATGTTACTAGTGTAGGTTATGATGGAAGTCCATTCAAAAAATTATCTCAAGATTAGATTCTATGAAACTTTTTGAAATACTAGTTTCGGTCAAAAATCGTAGTATATTTTACATAGTTTTATACTAGTTTCTGTCAAAAACTCAAATTAAATCGAGATTTGTTCGAAATGCTATGATACTTTTTAGATCCTTTCTATATGTTAATAGGGAATGTTATAATGGAAGCCCATGCAAAAATTTATCTAAAAATTAGATTCTATGAAACTTTTTAAAATACTAGTTTCGGTCAAAAATCGTAGTATATTATTCACAATTTTATACTAGTTTCGGTCAAAAAATCAAATTAAATCGAGGATTGTTTTAAATGCTACGAAAGTTTTCACATCCTTTCTATATATTACTAGGAAAGGTTATGATAGAAATCCATGCAAAAAATTATCTCAAAATTACATTTTATGAAACTTTTTGAAATACTAGTTTCGGTCAAAAATCGTAGTATATTATACACAATTTTTTATTAGTTTCGGTCAAAAAGTCAAATTAAATCGAGGATTGTTCTAAATGCTACGATAATTTTTAGATCCTTTATATATGTTAATAGGTAAGATTATGATGGAAGTCCATGCAAAAATATTCTCAAAATTACATTTTATGAAACATTTTGAAATACTAGTTTCGGTCAAAAATCATAGTATATTATACACAGTTTTATACTAGTCGTGGTCAAAAAAATCAAATTAAATCGAGGATTGTTTTAAATGCTACGAAACTTTTCAGGTCCTTTCTATATGTTACTAGGGAAGGTTATTATAGAAGTCCATGCAAATAATTATCTCAAAATCATATTTTATGAAAATATTTGAAATGCTAGTTTAGGTCCAAATATCGTAGAATGTTTTACACAATTTTATACTTGTTTCGGTCAAAAAATCAAATTAAATCGAGGATTTTTCAAAATGCTACGAAACTTTTCAGATCCTTTCTATATGTTATTAGGGAATGTTATGATGGAAATCCATGCAAAAAAATTATCTCAAAATTAGATTGTATGAAACGTTTTAAATTACTAGTTTCGGTCAAAAATCATAGTCTATTATACACAATTTTATACTAGTTTCGGTGAAAAAATCAAATTAAATCCAAGATTATTCCAAATGCTATGAAATTTTTCAGATTCTTTATATATGTTACTAGGGAAGATTATGATGGAAGTCCTTGCAAAAATTATCTCAAAATTATATTCTATGAAACTTTTTGAAATACTAGTTTCGGTCAAAAATCGTAGTATATTATTAACAAATTTGTACTAGTTTCGGTCAAAACTCAAATTAAATCGAGGATTGTTCTAAATGCTACGATAATTTTCCGATCCTTTATATATGTTACTAGGTAAGATTATGATGGAAGTCCATGCAAAAAATTATCTAAAAATTAGATTCTATGAAACATTTTGAAATACTAGTTTCGGTCAAAAATCTTAGTATATTATACACAATTTTATACTAGTTTCGGTCAAAAAATCAAATTAAATCAAGGATTGTTCAAAATGATACAAAATGTTTCAGATCCTTTCTATATGTTACTAGGGAATTTTATGATGGAAGTACATGCAAAAAAATTATCTCAAAATTAGATTGTATGAAACTTTTTGAATTACTAGTTTCGGTCAAAAATCGTAGTATATTATACACAATTTTATACTAGTTTCAGTCAAAAAATACATTTTAAATCAAGGATTATTTTGAATGTAATGAAACTTTTCAGATCCTTTATATATGTTACTAGGGAAGATTATGATGGAAGTCCATGCAAAAAATTATCTCAAAATTACATTCTATGAAACTTTTTGAAATACTAGTTTCGGTCAAAAATCGTAGTATATTATACACGATTTATACTAGTTTCGGTCAAAAAATCAAATTAAATCGAGGATTGTTCAAAATGATACGAAACTTTTCAGATCCTTTCTATATGTTATTAGGGAAGGTTATGATGGAAGTCCATGCAAATAACTGTCTCAAAAGTCCATGCAATTTTATACTAGTTTCGGTCAAAAAATCAAATTAAATCGAGGATTGTTCTAAATGCAATGAAACTTTTTGGATCTTTTCTATATGTTACTAGTGTAGGTTATGATGGAAGTCCATTCAAAAAATTATCTCAAGATTAGATTCTATGAAACTTTTTGAAATACTAGTTTCGGTCAAAAATCGTAGTATATTTTACATAGTTTTATACTAGTTTCTGTCAAAAACTCAAATTAAATCGAGATTTGTTCGAAATGCTATGATACTTTTTAGATCCTTTCTATATGTTAATAGGGAATGTTATAATGGAAGCCCATGCAAAAATTTATCTAAAAATTAGATTCTATGAAACTTTTTAAAATACTAGTTTCGGTCAAAAATCGTAGTATATTATTCACAATTTTATACTAGTTTCGGTCAAAAAATCAAATTAAATCGAGGATTGTTTTAAATGCTACGAAAGTTTTCACATCCTTTCTATATATTACTAGGAAAGGTTATGATAGAAATCCATGCAAAAAATTATCTCAAAATTACATTTTATGAAACTTTTTGAAATACTAGTTTCGGTTAAAAATCGTAGTATATTATACACAATTTTTTATTAGTTTCGGTCAAAAAGTCAAATTAAATCGAGGATTGTTCTAAATGCTACGATAATTTTTAGATCCTTTATATATGTTAATAGGTAAGATTATGATGGAAGTCCATGCAAAAATATTCTCAAAATTACATTTTATGAAACATTTTGAAATACTAGTTTCGGTCAAAAATCATAGTATATTATACACAGTTTTATACTAGTCGTGGTCAAAAAAATCAAATTAAATCGAGGATTGTTTTAAATGCTACGAAACTTTTCAGGTCCTTTCTATATGTTACTAGGGAAGGTTATTATAGAAGTCCATGCAAATAATTATCTCAAAATCATATTTTATGAAAATATTTGAAATGCTAGTTTAGGTCCAAATATCGTAGAATGTTTTACACAATTTTATACTTGTTTCGGTCAAAAAATCAAATTAAATCGAGGATTTTTCAAAATGCTACGAAACTTTTCAGATCCTTTCTATATGTTATTAGGGAATGTTATGATGGAAATCCATGCAAAAAAATTATCTCAAAATTAGATTGTATGAAACGTTTTAAATTACTAGTTTCGGTCAAAAATCATAGTCTATTATACACAATTTTATACTAGTTTCGGTGAAAAAATCAAATTAAATCCAAGATTATTCCAAATGCTATGAAATTTTTCAGATTCTTTATATATGTTACTAGGGAAGATTATGATGGAAGTCCTTGCAAAAATTATCTCAAAATTATATTCTATGAAACTTTTTGAAATACTAGTTTCGGTCAAAAATCGTAGTATATTATTAACAAATTTGTACTAGTTTCGGTCAAAACTCAAATTAAATCGAGGATTGTTCTAAATGCTACGATAATTTTCCGATCCTTTATATATGTTACTAGGTAAGATTATGATGGAAGTCCATGCAAAAAATTATCTAAAAATTAGATTCTATGAAACATTTTGAAATACTAGTTTCGGTCAAAAATCTTAGTATATTATACACAATTTTATACTAGTTTCGGTCAAAAAATCAAATTAAATCAAGGATTGTTCAAAATGATACGAAATGTTTCAGATCCTTTCTATATGTTACTAGGGAATTTTATGATGGAAGTACATGCAAAAAAATTATCTCAAAATTAGATTGTATGAAACTTTTTGAATTACTAGTTTCGGTCAAAAATCGTAGTATATTATACACAATTTTATACTAGTTTCAGTCAAAAAATACATTTTAAATCAAGGATTATTTTGAATGTAATGAAACTTTTCAGATCCTTTATATATGTTACTAGGGAAGATTATGATGGAAGTCCATGCAAAAAATTATCTCAAAATTACATTCTATGAAACTTTTTGAAATACTAGTTTCGGTCAAAAATCGTAGTATATTATACACGATTTATACTAGTTTCGGTCAAAAAATCAAATTAAATCGAGGATTGTTCAAAATGATACGAAACTTTTCAGATCCTTTCTATATGTTATTAGGGAAGGTTATGATGGAAGTCCATGCAAATAACTGTCTCAAAAGTCCATGCAATTTTATACTAGTTTCGGTCAAAAAATCAAATTAAATCGAGGATTGTTCTAAATGCAATGAAACTTTTTGGATCTTTTCTATATGTTACTAGTGTAGGTTATGATGGAAGTCCATTCAAAAAATTATCTCAAGATTAGATTCTATGAAACTTTTTGAAATACTAGTTTCGGTCAAAAATCGTAGTATATTTTACATAGTTTTATACTAGTTTCTGTCAAAAACTCAAATTAAATCGAGATTTGTTCGAAATGCTATGATACTTTTTAGATCCTTTCTATATGTTAATAGGGAATGTTATAATGGAAGCCCATGCAAAAATTTATCTAAAAATTAGATTCTATGAAACTTTTTAAAATACTAGTTTCGGTCAAAAATCGTAGTATATTATTCACAATTTTATACTAGTTTCGGTCAAAAAATCAAATTAAATCGAGGATTGTTTTAAATGCTACGAAAGTTTTCACATCCTTTCTATATATTACTAGGAAAGGTTATGATAGAAATCCATGCAAAAAATTATCTCAAAATTACATTTTATGAAACTTTTTGAAATACTAGTTTCGGTCAAAAATCGTAGTATATTATACACAATTTTTTATTAGTTTCGGTCAAAAAGTCAAATTAAATCGAGGATTGTTCTAAATGCTACGATAATTTTTAGATCCTTTATATATGTTAATAGGTAAGATTATGATGGAAGTCCATGCAAAAATATTCTCAAAATTACATTTTATGAAACATTTTGAAATACTAGTTTCGGTCAAAAATCATAGTATATTATACACAGTTTTATACTAGTCGTGGTCAAAAAAATCAAATTAAATCGAGGATTGTTTTAAATGCTACGAAACTTTTCAGGTCCTTTCTATATGTTACTAGGGAAGGTTATTATAGAAGTCCATGCAAATAATTATCTCAAAATCATATTTTATGAAAATATTTGAAATGCTAGTTTAGGTCCAAATATCGTAGAATGTTTTACACAATTTTATACTTGTTTCGGTCAAAAAATCAAATTAAATCGAGGATTTTTCAAAATGCTACGAAACTTTTCAGATCCTTTCTATATGTTATTAGGGAATGTTATGATGGAAATCCATGCAAAAAAATTATCTCAAAATTAGATTGTATGAAACGTTTTAAATTACTAGTTTCGGTCAAAAATCATAGTCTATTATACACAATTTTATACTAGTTTCGGTGAAAAAATCAAATTAAATCCAAGATTATTCCAAATGCTATGAAATTTTTCAGATTCTTTATATATGTTACTAGGGAAGATTATGATGGAAGTCCTTGCAAAAATTATCTCAAAATTATATTCTATGAAACTTTTTGAAATACTAGTTTCGGTCAAAAATCGTAGTATATTATTAACAAATTTGTACTAGTTTCGGTCAAAACTCAAATTAAATCGAGGATTGTTCTAAATGCTACGATAATTTTCCGATCCTTTATATATGTTACTAGGTAAGATTATGATGGAAGTCCATGCAAAAAATTATCTAAAAATTAGATTCTATGAAACATTTTGAAATACTAGTTTCGGTCAAAAATCTTAGTATATTATACACAATTTTATACTAGTTTCGGTCAAAAAATCAAATTAAATCAAGGATTGTTCAAAATGATACGAAATGTTTCAGATCCTTTCTATATGTTACTAGGGAATTTTATGATGGAAGTACATGCAAAAAAATTATCTCAAAATTAGATTGTATGAAACTTTTTGAATTACTAGTTTCGGTCAAAAATCGTAGTATATTATACACAATTTTATACTAGTTTCAGTCAAAAAATACATTTTAAATCAAGGATTATTTTGAATGTAATGAAACTTTTCAGATCCTTTATATATGTTACTAGGGAAGATTATGATGGAAGTCCATGCAAAAAATTATCTCAAAATTACATTCTATGAAACTTTTTGAAATACTAGTTTCGGTCAAAAATCGTAGTATATTATACACGATTTATACTAGTTTCGGTCAAAAAATCAAATTAAATCGAGGATTGTTCAAAATGATACGAAACTTTTCAGATCCTTTCTATATGTTATTAGGGAAGGTTATGATGGAAGTCCATGCAAATAACTGTCTCAAAAGTCCATGCAATTTTATACTAGTTTCGGTCAAAAAATCAAATTAAATCGAGGATTGTTCTAAATGCAATGAAACTTTTTGGATCTTTTCTATATGTTACTAGTGTAGGTTATGATGGAAGTCCATTCAAAAAATTATCTCAAGATTAGATTCTATGAAACTTTTTGAAATACTAGTTTCGGTCAAAAATCGTAGTATATTTTACATAGTTTTATACTAGTTTCTGTCAAAAACTCAAATTAAATCGAGATTTGTTCGAAATGCTATGATACTTTTTAGATCCTTTCTATATGTTAATAGGGAATGTTATAATGGAAGCCCATGCAAAAATTTATCTAAAAATTAGATTCTATGAAACTTTTTAAAATACTAGTTTCGGTCAAAAATCGTAGTATATTATTCACAATTTTATACTAGTTTCGGTCAAAAAATCAAATTAAATCGAGGATTGTTTTAAATGCTACGAAAGTTTTCACATCCTTTCTATATATTACTAGGAAAGGTTATGATAGAAATCCATGCAAAAAATTATCTCAAAATTACATTTTATGAAACTTTTTGAAATACTAGTTTCGGTTAAAAATCGTAGTATATTATACACAATTTTTTATTAGTTTCGGTCAAAAAGTCAAATTAAATCGAGGATTGTTCTAAATGCTACGATAATTTTTAGATCCTTTATATATGTTAATAGGTAAGATTATGATGGAAGTCCATGCAAAAATATTCTCAAAATTACATTTTATGAAACATTTTGAAATACTAGTTTCGGTCAAAAATCATAGTATATTATACACAGTTTTATACTAGTCGTGGTCAAAAAAATCAAATTAAATCGAGGATTGTTTTAAATGCTACGAAACTTTTCAGGTCCTTTCTATATGTTACTAGGGAAGGTTATTATAGAAGTCCATGCAAATAATTATCTCAAAATCATATTTTATGAAAATATTTGAAATGCTAGTTTAGGTCCAAATATCGTAGAATGTTTTACACAATTTTATACTTGTTTCGGTCAAAAAATCAAATTAAATCGAGGATTTTTCAAAATGCTACGAAACTTTTCAGATCCTTTCTATATGTTATTAGGGAATGTTATGATGGAAATCCATGCAAAAAAATTATCTCAAAATTAGATTGTATGAAACGTTTTAAATTACTAGTTTCGGTCAAAAATCATAGTCTATTATACACAATTTTATACTAGTTTCGGTGAAAAAATCAAATTAAATCCAAGATTATTCCAAATGCTATGAAATTTTTCAGATTCTTTATATATGTTACTAGGGAAGATTATGATGGAAGTCCTTGCAAAAATTATCTCAAAATTATATTCTATGAAACTTTTTGAAATACTAGTTTCGGTCAAAAATCGTAGTATATTATTAACAAATTTGTACTAGTTTCGGTCAAAACTCAAATTAAATCGAGGATTGTTCTAAATGCTACGATAATTTTCCGATCCTTTATATATGTTACTAGGTAAGATTATGATGGAAGTCCATGCAAAAAATTATCTAAAAATTAGATTCTATGAAACATTTTGAAATACTAGTTTCGGTCAAAAATCTTAGTATATTATACACAATTTTATACTAGTTTCGGTCAAAAAATCAAATTAAATCAAGGATTGTTCAAAATGATACAAAATGTTTCAGATCCTTTCTATATGTTACTAGGGAATTTTATGATGGAAGTACATGCAAAAAAATTATCTCAAAATTAGATTGTATGAAACTTTTTGAATTACTAGTTTCGGTCAAAAATCGTAGTATATTATACACAATTTTATACTAGTTTCAGTCAAAAAATACATTTTAAATCAAGGATTATTTTGAATGTAATGAAACTTTTCAGATCCTTTATATATGTTACTAGGGAAGATTATGATGGAAGTCCATGCAAAAAATTATCTCAAAATTACATTCTATGAAACTTTTTGAAATACTAGTTTCGGTCAAAAATCGTAGTATATTATACACGATTTATACTAGTTTCGGTCAAAAAATCAAATTAAATCGAGGATTGTTCAAAATGATACGAAACTTTTCAGATCCTTTCTATATGTTATTAGGGAAGGTTATGATGGAAGTCCATGCAAATAACTGTCTCAAAAGTCCATGCAATTTTATACTAGTTTCGGTCAAAAAATCAAATTAAATCGAGGATTGTTCTAAATGCAATGAAACTTTTTGGATCTTTTCTATATGTTACTAGTGTAGGTTATGATGGAAGTCCATTCAAAAAATTATCTCAAGATTAGATTCTATGAAACTTTTTGAAATACTAGTTTCGGTCAAAAATCGTAGTATATTTTACATAGTTTTATACTAGTTTCTGTCAAAAACTCAAATTAAATCGAGATTTGTTCGAAATGCTATGATACTTTTTAGATCCTTTCTATATGTTAATAGCGAATGTTATAATGGAAGCCCATGCAAAAATTTATCTAAAAATTAGATTCTATGAAACTTTTTAAAATACTAGTTTCGGTCAAAAATCGTAGTATATTATTCACAATTTTATACTAGTTTCGGTCAAAAAATCAAATTAAATCGAGGATTGTTTTAAATGCTACGAAAGTTTTCACATCCTTTCTATATATTACTAGGAAAGGTTATGATAGAAATCCATGCAAAAAATTATCTCAAAATTACATTTTATGAAACTTTTTGAAATACTAGTTTCGGTCAAAAATCGTAGTATATTATACACAATTTTATATTAGTTTCGGTCAAAAAGTCAAATTAAATCGAGGATTGTTCTAAATGCTACGATAATTTTTAGATCCTTTATATATGTTAATAGGTAAGATTATGATGGAAGTCCATGCAAAAATATTCTCAAAATTACATTTTATGAAACTTTTTGAAATACTAGTTTCGGTCAAAAATCATAGTATATTATACAAAGTTTTATACTAGTCGTGGTCAAAAAAATCAAATTAAATCGAGGATTATTTTAAATGCTACGAAACTTTTCAGGTCCTTTCTATATGTTACTAGGGAAGGTTATTATAGAAGTCCATGCAAATAATTATCTCAAAATCATATTTTATGAAAATATTTGAAATGCTAGTTTAGGTCAAAATATCGTAGAATGTTTTACACAATTTTATACTTGTTTCGGTCAAAAAATCAAATTAAATAGAGGATTTTTCAAAATGCTAAGAAACTTTTCAGATCCTTTCTATATGTTACTACGGAATGTTATGATGGAAATCCATCCAAAAAAATTATCTCAAAATTAGATTGTATGAAACGTTTTAAATTACTAGTTTCGGTCAAAAATCATAGTCTATTATACACAATTTTATACTAGTTTCGGTGAAAAAATCAAATTAAATCGAAGATTATTCAAAATGCTATGAAATTATTCAGATCCTTTATATATGTTACTAGGGAAGATTATGATGGAAGTCCTTGCAAAAATTATCTCAAAATTATATTCTATGAAACTTTTTGAAATACTAGTTTCGGTCAAAAATCGTAGTATATTATTAACAAATTTGTACTAGTTTCGGTCAAAACTCAAATTAAATCGAGGATTGTTCTAAATGCTACGATAATTTTCAGATCCTTTATATATGTTACTAGGTAAGATTATGATGGAAGTCCATGCAAAAAATTATCTAAAAATTAGATTCTATGAAACATTTTGAAATACTAGTTTCGGTCAAAAATCGTAGTATATTTTACACAATTTTATACTAGTTTCGGTCAAAAAATCAAATTAAATCAAGGATTGTTCAAAATGATACAAAACGTTTCAGATCCTTTCTATATGTTACTAGGGAATTTTATGATGGAAGTACATGCAAAAAAATTATCTCAAAATTAGATTGTATGAAACTTTTTGAATTACTAGTTTCGGTCAAAAATCGTAGTATATTATACACAATTTTATACTAGTTTCAGTCAAAAAATACATTTTAAATCAAGGATTATTTTGAATGTAATGAAACTTTTCAGATCCTTTATATATGTTACTAGGGAAGATTATGATGGAAGTCCATGCAAAAAATTATCTCAAAATTACATTCTATGAATCTTTTTGAAATACTAGTTTCGGTCAAAAATCGTAGTATATTATACACAATTTATACTAGTTTCGGTCAAAAAATCAAATTAAATCGAGGATTGTTCAAAATGATACGAAACTTTTCAGATCCTTTCTATATGTTATTAGGGAAGGTTATGATGGAAGTCCATGCAAATAACTGTCTCAAAAGTCCATGCAATTTTATACTAGTTTCGGTCAAAAAATCAAATTAAATCGAGGATTGTTCTAAATGCAATTAAACTTTTTGGATCTTTTCTATATGTTACTAGGGTAGGTTATAATGGAAGTCCATTCAAAAAATTATCTCAAGATTAGATTCTATGAAACTTTTTGAAATACTAGTTTCGGTCAAAAATCGTAGTATATTATACATAATTTTATACTAGTTTTATTAAAAACTCAAATTAAATCGAGAATTGTTCGAAATGCTATGATACTTTTTAGATCCTTTCTATATGTTAATAGGGAATGTTATAATGGAAGCCCATGCAAAAATTTATCTAAAAATTAGATTCTATGAAACTTTTTAAAATACTAGTTTCGGTCAAAAATCGTAGTATATTATTCACAATTTTATATTAGTTTCGGTTAAAAAATCAAATTAAATCGAGGATTGTTTTAAATGCTACGAAAGTTTTCACATCCTTTCTATATGTTACTAGGAAAGGTTATGATAGAAATCCATGCAAAAAATTATCTCAAAATTACATTTTATGAAACTTTTTGAAATACTAGTTTCGGTCAAAAATCGTTGCATATTATACACAATTTTATATTAGTTTCGGTCAAAAAGTCAAATTAAATCGAGGATTGTTCTAAATGCTACGATAATTTTTAGATCCTTTATATATGTTACTAGGTAAGATTATGATGGAAGTCCATGCAAAAATATTCTCAAAATTACATTTTATGAAACTTTTTGAAATACTAGTTTCGGTCAAAAATCATAGTATATTATACACAATTTTATACTAGTCGTGTTCAAAAAAATCAAATTAAATCGATGATTGTTTTAAATGCTACGAAACTTTTCAGATCCTTTCTATATGTTACTAGGGAAGGTTATTATAGAAGTCCATGCAAATAATTATCTCAAAATCATATTTTATGAAAATATTTGAAATGCTAGTTTAGGTCAAAATATCGTAGAATGTTTTACACAATTTTATACTTGTTTCGGTCAAAAAATCAAATTAAATAGAGGATTTTTCAAAATGCTAAGAAACTTTTCAGATCCTTTCTATATGTTACTAGGGAATGTTATGATGGAAATCCATCCAAAAAAATTATCTCAAAATTAGATTGTATGAAACGTTTTAAATTACTAGTTTCGGTCAAAAATCATAGTCTATTATACACAATTTTATACTAGTTTCGGTGAAAAAATCAAATTAAATCGAAGATTATTCTAAATGCTTCGAAACTTTTCAGATCCTTTCTATATGTTACTAGGGAATTTTATGATGGAAGTCCATGCAAAAATTATCTCAAAATTATATTCTATGAAACTTTTTGAAATACTAGTTTCGGTCAAAAATCGTAGTATATTATACACAATTTTATACTAGTTTCAGTCAAAAAATACATTTTAAATCAAGGATTATTTTGAATGTAATGAAACTTTTCAGATCCTTTATATATGTTACTAGGGAAGATTATGATGGAAGTCCATGCAAAAAATTATCTCAAAATTACATTCTATGAAACTTTTTGAAATACTAGTTTCGGTCAAAAATCGTAGTATATTATACACAATTTATACTAGTTTCGGTCAAAAAATCAAATTAAATCGAGGATTGTTCAAAATGATACGAAACTTTTCAGATCCTTTCTATATGTTATTAGGGAAGGTTATGATGGAAGTCCATGCAAATAACTGTCTCAAAAGTCCATGCAATTTTATACTAGTTTCGGTCAAAAAATCAAATTAAATCGAGGATTGTTCTAAATGCAATGAAACTTTTTGGATCTTTTCTATATGTTACTAGGGTAGGTTATAATGGAAGTCCATTCAAAAAATTATCTCAAGATTAGATTCTATGAAACTTTTTGAAATACTAGTTTCGGTCAAAAATCGTAGTATATTATACATAATTTTATACTAGTTTTATCAAAAACTCAAATTAAATCGAGAATTGTTCGAAATGCTATGATACTTTTTAGATCCTTTCTATATGTTAATAGGGAATGTTATAATGGAAGCCCATGCAAAAATTTATCTAAAAATTAGATTCTATGAAACTTTTTAAAATACTAGTTTCGGTCAAAAATCGTAGTATATTATTCACAATTTTATACTAGTTTCGCTTAAAAAATCAAATTAAATCGAGGATTGTTTTAAATGCTACGAAAGTTTTCACATCCTTTCTATATGTTACTAGGAAAGGTTATGATAGAAATCCATGCAAAAAATTATCTCAAAATTACATTTTATGAAACTTTTTGAAATACTAGTTTCGGTCAAAAATCGTAGCATATTATACACAATTTTATATTAGTTTCGGTCAAAAAGTCAAATTAAATCGAGGATTGTTCTAAATGCTACGATAATTTTTAGATCCTTTATATATGTTACTAGGTAAGATTATGATGGAAGTCCATGCAAAAATATTCTCAAAATTACATTTTATGAAACTTTTTGAAATACTAGTTTCGGTCAAAAATCATAGTATATTATACACAATTTTATACTAGTTGTGTTCAAAAAAATCAAATTAAATCGATGATTATGTTGGAAGTCCTTGCAAAAATTATCTCAAAATTATATTCTATGAAACTTTTTGAAATACTAGTTTCGGTCAAAAATCGTAGTATATTATACACAATTTTATACTAGTTTCAGTCAAAAAATACATTTTAAATCAAGGATTATTTTGAATGTAATGAAACTTTTCAGATCCTTTATATATGTTACTAGGGAAGATTATGATGGAAGTCCATGCAAAAAATTATCTCAAAATTACATTCTATGAATCTTTTTGAAATACTAGTTTCGGTCAAAAATCGTAGTATATTATTATACACAATTTATACTAGTTTCGGTCAAAAAATCAAATTAAATCGAGGATTGTTCAAAATGATACGAAACTTTTCAGATCCTTTCTATATGTTATTAGGGAAGGTTATGATGGAAGTCCATGCAAATAACTGTCTCAAAAGTCCATGCAATTTTATACTAGTTTCGGTCAAAAAATCAAATTAAATCGAGGATTGTTCTAAATGCAATGAAACTTTCCGGATCTTTTCTATATGTTACTAGGGTAGGTTATGATGGAAGTCCATTCAAAAAATTATCTCAAGATTAGATTCTATGAAACTTTTTTAAATACTAGTTTCGGTCAAAAATCGTAGTATATTATACATAATTTTATACTAGTTTCTGTCAAAAACTCAAATTAAATCGAGAATTATTCGAAATGCTATGATACTTCTTAGATCCTTTCTATATGTTAATAGGGAATGTTATAATGGAAGCCCATGCAAAAAATTATCTAAAAATTAGATTCTATGAAACTTTTTAAAATACTAGTTTCGGTCAAAAATCGTAGTATATTATACACAATTTTATATTAGTTTCAGTCAAAAAGTCAAATTAAATTGAGGATTGTTCTAAATGCTACGATAATTTTTATATCCTTTATATATGTTACTAGGTAAGATTATGATGGAAGTCCATGCAAAAATATTCTCAAAATTACATTTTATGAAACTTTTTGAAATACTAGTTTCGGTCAAAAATCATAGTATATTATACACAATTTTATACTAGTCGTGGTCAAAAAAATCAAATTAAATCGAGGATTGTTTTAAATGCTACGAAACTTTTCAGATCCTTTCTATATGTTACTAGGAAAGGTTATGATAGAAGTCCATGCAAATAATTATCTCAAAATCATATTTTATGAAAATATTTGAAATGCTAGTTTAGGTCAAAATATCGTAGAATGTTTTACACAATTTTATATTTGTTTCGGTCAAAAAATCAAAGTAAATCGAGGATTTTTCAAAATGCTATGAAACTTTTCAGATCCTTTCTATATGTTACTAGGGAATGTTATGAAGGAAATCCATGCAAAAAAATTATCTCAAAATTAGATTGTATGAAACGTTTTAAATTACTAGTTTCGGTCAAAAATCATAGTCTATTATACACAATTTTATACTATTTTCGGTGAAAAAATCAAATTAAATCAAAGATTATTCTAAATGCTATGAAATTATTCAGATCCTTTATATATGTTACTAGGGAAGATTATGATGGAAGTCCTTGCAAAAATTATCTCAAAATTATATTCTATGAAACTTTTTGAAATACTAGTTTCGGTCAAAAATCGTAGTATATTATTAACAAATTTGTACTAGTTTCGGTCAAAACTCAAATTAAATCGAGGATTGTTCTAAATGCTACGATAATATTCAGATCCTTTATATATGTTACTAGGTAAGATTATGATGGAAGTCCATGCAAAAAATTATCTAAAAATTAGATTCTATGAAACATTTTGAAATACTAGTTTCGGTCAAAAATCTTAGTATATTATACACAATTTTATACTAGTTTCGGTCAAAAAATCAAATTAAATCAAGGATTGTTCAAAATGATACGAAACGTTTCAGATCCTTTCTATATGTTACTAGGGAATTTTATGATGGAAGTACATGCAAAAAAATTATCTCAAAATTAGATTGTATGAAACTTTTTGAATTACTAGTTTCGGTCAAAAATCGTAGTATATTATACACAATTTTATACTAGTTTCAGTCAAAAAATACATTTTAAATCAAGGATTATTTTGAATGTAATGAAACATTTCAGATCCTTTATATATGTTACTAGGGAAGATTATGATGGAAGTCCATGCAAAAAATTATCTCAAAATTACATTCTATGAAACTTTTTGAAATACTAGTTTCGGTCAAAAATGGTATTATATTATACACAATTTATACTAGTTTCGGTCAAAAAATCAAATTAAATCTAGGATTGTTCAAAATGATACGAAACTTTTCAGATCCTTTCTATATGTTATTAGGGAAGGTTATGATGGAAGTCCATGCAAATAACTGTCTCAAAAGTCCATGCAATTTTATACTAGTTTCGGTCAAAAAATCAAATTAAATCGAGGATTGTTCTAAATGCAATGAAATTTTTTGGATCTTTTCTATATGTTACTAGGGTAGGTTATGATGGAAGTCCATTCAAAAAATTATCTCAAGATTAGATTCTATGAAACTATTTAAAATACTAGTTTCGGTCAAAACTCGTAGTATATTATTCACAATTTTATACTAGTTTCGGTCAAAAAATCAAATTAAATCGAGGATTGTTTTAAATGCTACGAAAGTTTTCACATCCTTTCTATATGTTACTAGGAAAGGTTATGATAGAAGTCCATGCAAAAAATTATCTCAAAATCATATTTTATGAAAATATTTGAAATGCTAGTTTAGGTCAAAATATCGTAGAATGTTTTACACAATTTTATACTTGTTTCGGTCAAAAAATCAAATTAAATAGAGGATTTTTCAAAATACTAAGAAACTTTTCAGATCCTTTCTATATGTTACTAGGGAATGTTATGATGGAAATCCATGCAAAAAAATTATCTCAAAATTAGATTGTATGAAACGTTTTAAATTACTAGTTTCGGTCAAAAATCATAGTCTATTATACACAATTTTATACTATTTTCGGTGAAAAAATCAAATTAAATCAAAGATTATTCTAAATGCTATGAAATTATTCAGATCCTTTATATATGTTACTAGGGAAGATTATGATGGAAGTCCTTGCAAAAATTATCTTAAAATTATATTCTATGAAACTTTTTGAAATACTAGTTTCGGTCAAAAATCGTAGTATATTATTAACAAATTTGTACTAGTTTCGGTCAAAACTCAAATTAAATCGAGGATTGTTCTAAATGCTACGATAATTTTCAGATCCTTTATATATGTTACTAGGTAAGATTATGATGGAAGTCCATGCAATAAATTATCTAATAATTAGATTCTATGAAACATTTTGAAATACTAGTTTCGGTCAAAAATCTTAGTATATTATACACAATTTTATACTAGTTTCGGTTAAAAAATCAAATTAAATCAAGGATTGTTCAAAATGATACGAAACGTTTCAGATCCTTTCTATATGTTACTAGGGAATTTTATGATGGAAGTACATGCAAAAAAATTATCTCAAAATTAGATTGTATGAAACTTTTTGAATTACTAGTTTCGGTCAAAAATCGTAGTATATTATACACAATTTTATACTAGTTTCAGTCAAAAAATACATTTTAAATCAAGGATTATTTTGAATGTAATGAAACTTTACAGATCCTTTATATATGTTACTAGGGAAGATTATGATGGAAGTCCATGCAAAAAATTATCTCAAAATTACATTCTATGAAACTTTTTGAAATACTAGTTTCGGTCAAAAATGGTATTATATTATACACAATTTATACTAGTTTCGGTCAAAAAATCAAATTAAATCTAGGATTGTTCAAAATGATACGAAACTTTTCAGATCCTTTCTATATGTTATTAGGGAAGGTTATGATGGAAGTCCATGCAAATAACTGTCTCAAAAGTCCATGCAATTTTATACTAGTTTCGGTCAAAAAATCAAATTAAATCGAGGATTGTTCTAAATGCAATGAAACTTTTTGGATCTTTTCTATATGTTACTAGGGTAGGTTATGATGGAAGTCCATTCAAAAAATTATCTCAAGATTAGATTCTATGAAACTTTTTAAAATACTAGTTTCGGTCAAAAATCGTAGTATATTATTCACAATTTTATACTAGTTTCGGTCAAAAAATCAAATTAAATCGAGGATTTTTTTAAATGCTACGAAAGTTTTCACATCCTTTCTATATGTTACTAGGAAAGGTTATGATAGAAGTCCATGCAAAAAATTATCTCAAAATTACATTTTATGAAACTTTTTGAAATACTAGTTTCGGTCCAAAATCGTAGTATATTATACACAATTTTATATTAGTTCCGGTCAAAAAGTCAAATTAAATCGAGGATTTTCTAAATGCTACGATAATTTTTAGATCCTTTATATATGTTACTAGGTAAGATTATGATGGAAGTCCATGCAAAAATATTCTCAAAATTACATTTTATGAAACTTTATGAAATACTAGTTTCGGTCAAAAATCATAGTATATTATACACAATTTTATACTAGTTGTGGTCAAAAAAATCAAATTAAATCGATGATTGTTTTAAATGCTACGAAACTTTTCAGATCCTTTCTATATGTTACTAGGGAAGGTTATTATAGAAGTCCACGCAAATAATTATCTCAAAATCATATTTTATGAAAATATTTGAAATGCTAGTTTAGGTCAAAATATCGTAGAATGTTTTACACAATTTTATACTTGTTTCGGTCAAAAAATCAAATTAAATAGAGGATTTTTCAAAATGCTAAGAAACTTTTCAGATCTTTTCTATATGTTACTAGGGAATGTTATGATGGAAATCCATCCAAAAAAATTATCTCAAAATTAGATTGTATGAAACGTTTTAAATTACTAGTTTCGGTCAAAAATCATAGTCTATTACACACAATTTTATACTAGTTTCGGTGAAAAAATCAAATTAAATCGAAGATTATTCTAAATGCTATGAAACTTTTCAGATCCTTTATATTTGTTACTAGGGAAGATTATGATGGAAATCCTTGCAAAAATTATCTCAAAATTATATTCTATGAAACTTTTTGAAATACTAGTTTCGGTCAAAAATTGTAGTATATTATTAACAAATTTGTACTAGTTTCGGTCAAAACTCAAATTAAATCGAGGATTGTTCTAAATGCTACGATAATTTTCAGATCCTTTATATATGTTACTAGGTAAGATTATGATGGAAGTCCATGCAAAAAATTATCTAAAAATTAGATTCTATGAAACATTTTGAAATACTAGTTTCGGTCAAAAATCTTAGTATATTATACACAATTTTATACTAGTTTCGGTCAAAAAATCAAATTAAATCAAGGATTGTTCAAAATGATACGAAACGTTTCAAATCCTTTCTATATGTTACTAGGGAATTTTATGATGGAAGTCCATGCAAAAAAATTATCTCAAAATTAGATTGTATGAAACTTTTTGAATTACTAGTTTCGGTCAAAAATCATAGTATACTATACACAATTTTATACTAGTTTCAGTCAAAAAATACATTTTAAATCAAGGATTATTTTGAATGTAATGAAACTTTTCAGATCCTTTATATATGTTACTAGGGAAGATTATGATGGTAGTCCATGCAAAAAATTATCTCAAAATTACATTCTATGAAACTTTTTGAAATACTAGTTTCGGTCAAAAATGGTATTATATTATACACAATTTATACTAGTTTCGGTCAAAAAATCAATATAAATCTAGGATTGTTCAAAATGATACGAAACTTTTCAGATCCTTTCTATATGTTATTAGGCAAGGTTATGATGGAAGTCCATGCAAATAACTGTCTCAAAAGTCCATGCAATTTTATACTTGTTTCGGTCAAAAAATCAAATTAAATCGAGGATTGTTCTAAATGCAATGAAACTTTTTGGATATTTTCTATATGTTACTAGGGTAGTTTATGATGGAAGTCTATTCAAAAAATTATCTCAAGATTAGATTGTATGAAACTTTTTGAAATACTAGTTTCGGTCAAAAATTGTAGTATATTATACATAATTTTATACTAGTTTCTGTCAAAAACTCAAATTAAATCGAGAATTGTTCGAAATGTTATGATACTTTTTAGATCCTTTCTATATGTTAATAGGGAATGTTATAATGGAAGCCCATGCAAAAAATTATCTAAAAATTAGATTCTATGAAACTTTTTAAAATACTAGTTTCGGTCAAAAATCGTAGTATATTATTCACAATTTTATACTAGTTTATGTCAAAAAATCAAATTAAATCGAGGATTGTTTTAAATGCTACGAAAGTTTTCACATCCTTTCTATATGTTACTAGGAAAGGTTATGATAGAAGTCCATGCAAAAAATTATCTCAAAATCATATTTTATGAAAATATTTGAAATGCTAGTTTAGGTCAAAATATCGTAGAATGTTTTACACAATTTTATACTTGTTTCGGTCAAAAAATCAAATTAAATAGAGGATTTTTCAAAATGCTAAGAAACTTTTCAGATCTTTTCTATATGTTACTAGGGAATGTTATGATGGAAATCCATCCAAAAAAATTATCTCAAAATTAGATTGTATGAAACGTTTTAAATTACTAGTTTCGGTCAAAAATCATAGTCTATTACACACAATTTTATACTAGTTTCGGTGAAAAAATCAAATTAAATCGAAGATTATTCTAAATGCTATGAAACTTTTCAGATCCTTTATATTTGTTACTAGGGAAGATTATGATGGAAATCCTTGCAAAAATTATCTCAAAATTATATTCTATGAAACTTTTTGAAATACTAGTTTCGGTCAAAAATTGTAGTATATTATTAACAAATTTGTACTAGTTTCGGTCAAAACTCAAATTAAATCGAGGATTGTTCTAAATGCTACGATAATTTTCAGATCCTTTATATATGTTACTAGGTAAGATTATGATGGAAGTCCATGCAAAAAATTATCTAAAAATTAGATTCTATGAAACATTTTTAAATACTAGTTTCGGTCAAAAATCTTAGTATATTATACACAATTTTATACTAGTTTCGGTCAAAAAATCAAATTAAATCAAGGATTGTTCAAAATGATACGAAACGTTTCAAATCCTTTCTATATGTTACTAGGGAATTTTATGATGGAAGTCCATGCAAAAAAATTATCTCAAAATTAGATTGTATGAAACTTTTTGAATTACTAGTTTCGGTCAAAAATCATAGTATACTATACACAATTTTATACTAGTTTCAGTCAAAAAATACATTTTAAATCAAGGATTATTTTGAATGTAATGAAACTTTTCAGATCCTTTATATATGTTACTAGGGAAGATTATGATGGTAGTCCATGCAAAAAATTATCTCAAAATTACATTCTATGAAACTTTTTGAAATACTAGTTTCGGTCAAAAATGGTATTATATTATACACAATTTATACTAGTTTCGGTCAAAAAATCAATATAAATCTAGGATTGTTCAAAATGATACGAAACTTTTCAGATCCTTTCTATATGTTATTAGGCAAGGTTATGATGGAAGTCCATGCAAATAACTGTCTCAAAAGTCCATGCAATTTTATACTTGTTTCGGTCAAAAAATCAAATTAAATCGAGGATTGTTCTAAATGCAATGAAACTTTTTGGATATTTTCTATATGTTACTAGGGTAGTTTATGATGGAAGTCCATTCAAAAAATTATCTCAAGATTAGATTGTATGAAACTTTTTGAAATACTAGTTTCGGTCAAAAATTGTAGTATATTATACATAATTTTATACTAGTTTCTGTCAAAAACTCAAACTAAATCGAGAATTGTTCGAAATGTTATGATACTTTTTAGATCCTTTCTATATGTTAATAGGGAATGTTATAATGGAAGCCCATGCAAAAAATTATCTAAAAATTAGATTCTATGAAACTTTTTAAAATACTAGTTTCGGTCAAAAATCGTAGTATATTATTCACAATTTTATACTAGTTTATGTCAAAAAATCAAATTAAATCGAGGATTGTTTTAAATGCTACGAAAGTTTTCACATCCTTTCTATATGTTACTAGGAAAGGTTATGATAGAAGTCCATGCAAAAAATTATCTCAAAATTACATTTTATGAAACTTTTTGAAATACTAGTTTCGGTCAAAAATCGTAGTATATTATACATAATTTTATATTAGTTTTAGTCAAAAAGTCAAATTAAATCGAGGATTGTTCTAAATGCTACGATAATTTTTATATCCTTTATATATGTTACTAGGTAAGATTATGATGGAAGTCCATGCAAAAATATTCTCAAAATTACATTTTATGAAACTTTTTGAAATACTAGTTTCGGTCAAAAATCATAGTATATTATACACAATTTTATACTAGTTGTGGTCAAAAAAATCAAATTAAATCGAGGATTGTTTTAAATGCTACGAAACTTTTCAGATCCTTTCTATATGTTACTAGGGAAGGTTATTATAGAAGTCCATGCAAATAATTATCTCAAAATCATATTTTATGAAAATATTTGAAATGCTAGTTTAGCTCAAAATATCGTAGAATGTTTTACACAATTTTATACTTGTTTCGGTCAAAAAATCAAATTAAATAGAGGATTTTTCAAAATACTAAGAAACTTTTCAGATCCTTTCTATATGTTACTAGGGAATGTTATGATGGAAATCCATCCAAAAAAATTATCTCAAAATTAGATTGTATGAAACGTTTTAAATTTCTAGTTTCGGTCAAAAATCATAGTCTATTATACACAATTTTATACTAGTTTCGGTGAAAAAATCAAATTAAATCAAAGATTATTCTAAATGCTATGAAACTTTTCAGATCCTTTATATATGTTACTAGGGAAGATTATGATGGAAGTCCATGCAAAAATTATCTCAAAATTATATTCTATGAAACTTTTTGAAATACTAGTTTCGGTCAAAAATCGTAGTATATTATTAACAAATTTGTACTACTTTCGGTCAAAACTCAAATTAAATCGAGGATTGTTCTAAATGCTACGATAATTTTAAGATCCTTTATATATGTTACTAGGTAAGATTATGATGGAAGTCCATGCAAAAAATTATCTAAAAACTAGATTCTATGAAACATTTTGAAATACTAGTTTCGGTCAAAAATCGTAGTATATTATACATAATTTTATACTAGTTTCGGTCAAAAAATCAAATTAAATCAAGGATTGTTCAAAATGATACGAAACGTTTCAGATCCTTTCTATATGTTACTAGGGAATTTTATGATGGAAGTCCATGCCAAAAAATTATCTCAAAATTAGATTGTATGAAACTTTTTGAATTACTAGTTTCGGTCAAAAATCGTAGTATATTATACACAATTTTATACTAGTTTCAGTCAAAAAATAAATTTTAAATCAAGGATTATTTTAAATGCTATTAAACTTTTCAGAACCTTTATATATGTTACTAGGGAAAATTATGATGGAAGTCCATGCAAAAAATTATCTAAAAATTACATTCTATGAAACTTTTAGAAATACTGGTTTCGGTCAAAAATCGTAGTATATTATACACAATTTATACTAGTTTGGGTCAAAAAATCAAATTAAATCGAGGATTGTTCAAAATGATACGAAACTTTTCAGATCCTTTCTATATGTTATTAGGGAAGGTTATGATGGAAGTCCGTGCAAATAACTGTCTCAAAAGTCCATGCAATTTTATACTAGTTTCGGTCAAAAAATCAAATTAAATCGAGGATTCTTCTAAATTCAATGAAACTTTTTGGATCTTTTCTATATGTTATTAGGGTAGGTTATTATGGAAGTCCAATCAAAAAATTATCTCAAGATTAGATTCTATGAAACTTTTTGAAATTCTAGTTTCGGTAAAAAATCGTAGTATATTATACATAATTTTATACTAGTTTCTGTCAAAAACTCAAATTAAATCCAGAATTGTTCGAAATGCTATGATACTTTTTAGATCCTTTCTATATGTTAATAGGGAATGTTATAATGGAAGCCCATGCAAAAAATTATCTGAAAATTAGATTCTATGAAACTTTTTAAAATACTAGTTTCGGTCAAAAATCGTAGTATATTATTCATAATTTTATACTAGTTTTGGTCAAAAAATCAAATTAAATCGAGGATTGTTTTAAATGCTACGAAAGTTTTCACATCCTTTCTATATGTTACTAGGAAAGGTTATGATAGAAGTCCATGCAAAAAATTATCTCAAAATTACATTTTATGAAACTTTTTGAAATACTAGTTTCGGTCAAAAATCGTAGTATATTATACACAATTTTATATTAGTTTCGGTCAAAAAGTCAAATTAAATCGAGGATTGTTCTAAATGCTAGGATAATTTTTAGATCCTTTATATTTTTTACTAGGTAAGATTATGATGGAAGTCCATGCAAAAATATTCTCAAAATTACATTTTATGAAACTTTTTGAAATACTAGTTTCGGTCAAAAATCATAGTATATTATACACAATTTTATACTAGTTGTGGTCAAAAAAATCAAATTAAATCGAGGATTGTTTTAAATGCTACGAAACTTTTCAGGTCCTTTCTATATGTTACTAGGGAAGGTTAATATAGAAGTCCATGCAAATAATTATCTCAAAATCATATTTTATGAAATTTTTTGAAATGCTAGTTTAGGTCATTAATATTGTAGAATGTTTTACACAATTTTATACTTGTTTCGGTCAAAAAATAAAATTAAATAGAGGATTTTTCAAAATGCTAAGAAACTTTTCAGATCCTTTCTATATGTTACTAGGGAATGTTATGATGGAAATCCATCCAAAAAAATTATCTCAAAACTAGATTGTATGAAACGTTTTAAATTACTAGTTTCGGTCAAAAATCATAGTCAATTATACACAATTTTATACTAGTTTCGGTGAAAAAATCAAATTAAATCGAAGATTATTCTAAATGCTATGAAACTTTTCAGATCCTTTATATATGTTACTAGGGAAGATTATGATGGAAGTCCTTGCAAAAATTATCTCAAAATTATATTCTATGAAACTTTTTGAAATACTAGTTTCGGTCAAAAATCGTAGTATATTATTAACAAATTTGTACTAGTTTCGGTCAAAACTCAAATTAAATCGAGGATTGTTCTAAATGCTACGATAATTTTCAGATCCTTTATATATGTTACTAGGTAAGATTATGATGGAAGCCCATGCAAAAAATTATCCAAAAAATAGATTCTATGAAACATTTTGAAATACCAGTTTCGGTCAAAAATCGTAGTATATTATACATAATTTTATACTAGTTTCGGTCAAAAAATCAAATTAAATCAAGGATTGTTCAAAATGATACGAAACGTTTCAGATCCTTTCTATATGTTACTAGGGAATTTTATGATGGAAGTCCATGCCAAAAAATTATCTCAAAATTAGATTGTATGAAACTTTTTGAATTACTAGTTTCGGTCAAAAATCGTAGTATATTATACACAATTTTATACTAGTTTCAGTCAAAAAATACATTTTAAATTAAGGATTATTTTAAATGCTATGAAACTTTTCAGATCCTTTATATATGTTACTAGGGAAGATTATGATGGAAGTCCATGCAAAAAATTATCTCAAAATTACATTCTATGAAACTTTTTGAAATACTAGTTTCGGTCAAAAATCGTAGTATATTATACACAATTTATACTAGTTTCGGTCAAAAAATCAAATTAAATCGAGGATTGTTCAAAATGATACGAAACTTTTCAGATCCTTTCTATATGTTATTAGGGAAGGTTATGATGGAAGTCCAAGCAAATAACTGTCTCAAAAGTCCAAGCAATTTTATACTAGTTTCGGTCAAAAAATCAAATTAAATCGAGGATTATTCTAAATGCAATGAAACTTTTTGGATCTTTTCTATATGTTACTAGGGTAGGTTATGATGGAAGTCCATTCAAAAAATTATCTCAGGATTAGATTCTATGAAACTTTTTGAAATTCTAGTTTCAGTCAAAAATCGTAGTATATTATACATAATTTTATACTAGTTTCTGTCAAAAACTCAAATTAAATCGAGAATTGTTCGAAATGCTATGATACTTTTTAGATCCTTTCTATATGTTAATAGGGAATGTTATAATGGAAGCACATGCAAAAAAATTATCTAAAAATTAGATTCTATGAAACTTTTTAAAATACTAGTTTCGGTCAAAAATCGTAGTATATTATTCATAATTTTATACTAGTTTTGGTCAAAAAATCAAATTAAATCGAGGATTGTTTTAAATGCTACGAAAGTTTTCACATCCTTTCTATATGTTACTAGGAAAGGTTATGATAGAAGTCCATGCAAAAAATTATCTCAAAATTACATTTTATGAAACTTTTTGAAATACTAGTTTCGGTCAAAAATCGTAGTATATTATACACAATTTTATATTAATTTCGGTCAAAAAGTCAAATTAAATCGAGGATTGTTCTAAATGCTAGGATAATTTTTAGATCCTTTATATTTTTTTCTAGGTAAGATTATGATGGAAGTCCATGCAAAAATATTCTCAAAATTACATTTTATGAAACTTTTTGAAATACTAGTTTCGGTCAAAAATCATAGTATATTATACACAATTTTATACTAGTTGTGGTCAAAAAAATCAAATTAAATCGAGGATTGTTTTAAATGCTACGAAACTTTTCAGGTCCTTTCTATATGTTACTAGGGAAGGTTAATATAGAAGTCCATGCAAATAATTATCTCAAAATCATATTTTATGAAATTTTTTGAAATGCTAGTTTAGGTCATTAATATTGTAGAATGTTTTACACAATTTTATACTTGTTTCGGTCAAAAAATAAAATTAAATAGAGGATTTTTCAAAATGCTAAGAAACATTTCAGATCCTTTCTATATGTTACTAGGGAATGTTATGATGGAAATCCATCCAAAAAAATTATCTAAAAACTAGATTGTATGAAACGTTTTAAATTACTAGTTTCGGTCAAAAATCATAGTCAATTATACACAATTTTATACTAGTTTCGGTGAAAAAATCAAATTAAATCGAAGATTATTCTAAATGCTATGAAACTTTTCAGATCCTTTATATATGTTACTAGGGAAGATTATGATGGAAGTCCTTGCAAAAATTATCTCAAAATTATATTCTATGAAACTTTTTGAAATACTAGTTTCGGTCAAAAATCGTAGTATATTATTAACAAATTTGTACTAGTTTCGGTCAAAACTCAAATTAAATCGAGGATTGTTCTAAATGCTACGATAATTTTCAGATCCTTTATATATGTTACTAGGTAAGATTATGATGGAAGCCCATGCAAAAAATTATCCAAAAAATAGATTCTATGAAACATTTTGAAATACCAGTTTCGGTCAAAAATCGTAGTATATTATACATAATTTTATACTAGTTTCGGTCAAAAAATCAAATTAAATCAAGGATTGTTCAAAATGATACGAAACGTTTCAGATCCTTTCTATATGTTACTAGGGAATTTTATGATGGAAGTCCATGCCAAAAAATTATCTCAAAATTAGATTGTATGAAACTTTTTGAATTACTAGTTTCGGTCAAAAATCGTAGTATATTATACACAATTTTATACTAGTTTCAGTCAAAAAATACATTTTAAATTAAGGATTATTTTAAATGCTATGAAACTTTTCAGATCCTTTATATATGTTACTAGGGAAGATTATGATGGAAGTCCATGCAAAAAATTATCTCAAAATTACATTCTATGAAACTTTTTGAAATACTAGTTTCGGTCAAAAATCGTAGTATATTATACACAATTTATACTAGTTTCGGTCAAAAAATCAAATTAAATCGAGGATTGTTCAAAATGATACGAAACTTTTCAGATCCTTTCTATATGTTATTAGGGAAGGTTATGATGGAAGTCCAAGCAAATAACTGTCTCAAAAGTCCAAGCAATTTTATACTAGTTTCGGTCAAAAAATCAAATTAAATCGAGGATTATTCTAAATGCAATGAAACTTTTTGGATCTTTTCTATATGTTACTAGGGTAGGTTATGATGGAAGTCCATTCAAAAAATTATCTCAGGATTAGATTCTATGAAACTTTTTGAAATTCTAGTTTCAGTCAAAAATCGTAGTATATTATACATAATTTTATACTAGTTTCTGTCAAAAACTCAAATTAAATCGAGAATTGTTCGAAATGCTATGATACTTTTTAGATCCTTTCTATATGTTAATAGGGAATGTTATAATGGAAGCACATGCAAAAAAATTATCTAAAAATTAGATTCTATGAAACTTTTTAAAATACTAGTTTCGGTCAAAAATCGTAGTATATTATTCATAATTTTATACTAGTTTTGGTCAAAAAATCAAATTAAATCGAGGATTGTTTTAAATGCTACGAAAGTTTTCACATCCTTTCTATATGTTACTAGGAAAGGTTATGATAGAAGTCCATGCAAAAAATTATCTCAAAATTACATTTTATGAAACTTTTTGAAATACTAGTTTCGGTCAAAAATCGTAGTATATTATACACAATTTTATATTAGTTTCGGTCAAAAAGTCAAATTAAATCGAGGATTGTTCTAAATGCTAGGATAATTTTTAGATCCTTTATATTTTTTACTAGGTAAGATTATGATGGAAGTCCATGCAAAAATATTCTCAAAATTACATTTTATGAAACTTTTTGAAATACTAGTTTCGGTCAAAAATCATAGTATATTATACACAATTTTATACTAGTTGTGGTCAAAAAAATCAAATTAAATCGAGGATTGTTTTAAATGCTACGAAACTTTTCAGGTCCTTTCTATATGTTACTAGGGAAGGTTAATATAGAAGTCCATGCAAATAATTATCTCAAAATCATATTTTATGAAATTTTTTGAAATGCTAGTTTAGGTCATTAATATTGTAGAATGTTTTACACAATTTTATACTTGTTTCGGTCAAAAAATAAAATTAAATAGAGGATTTTTCAAAATGCTAAGAAACTTTTCAGATCCTTTCTATATGTTACTAGGGAATGTTATGATGGAAATCCATCCAAAAAAATTATCTCAAAACTAGATTGTATGAAACGTTTTAAATTACTAGTTTCGGTCAAAAATCATAGTCAATTATACACAATTTTATACTAGTTTCGGTGAAAAAATCAAATTAAATCGAAGATTATTCTAAATGCTATGAAACTTTTCAGATCCTTTATATATGTTACTAGGGAAGATTATGATGGAAGTCCTTGCAAAAATTATCTCAAAATTATATTCTATGAAACTTTTTGAAATACTAGTTTCGGTCAAAAATCGTAGTATATTATTAACAAATTTGTACTAGTTTCGGTCAAAACTCAAATTAAATCGAGGATTGTTCTAAATGCTACGATAATTTTCAGATCCTTTATATATGTTACTAGGTAAGATTATGATGGAAGCCCATGCAAAAAATTATCCAAAAAATAGATTCTATGAAACATTTTGAAATACCAGTTTCGGTCAAAAATCGTAGTATATTATACATAATTTTATACTAGTTTCGGTCAAAAAATCAAATTAAATCAAGGATTGTTCAAAATGATACGAAACGTTTCAGATCCTTTCTATATGTTACTAGGGAATTTTATGATGGAAGTCCATGCCAAAAAATTATCTCAAAATTAGATTGTATGAAACTTTTTGAATTACTAGTTTCGGTCAAAAATCGTAGTATATTATACACAATTTTATACTAGTTTCAGTCAAAAAATACATTTTAAATTAAGGATTATTTTAAATGCTATGAAACTTTTCAGATCCTTTATATATGTTACTAGGGAAGATTATGATGGAAGTCCATGCAAAAAATTATCTCAAAATTACATTCTATGAAACTTTTTGAAATACTAGTTTCGGTCAAAAATCGTAGTATATTATACACAATTTATACTAGTTTCGGTCAAAAAATCAAATTAAATCGAGGATTGTTCAAAATGATACGAAACTTTTCAGATCCTTTCTATATGTTATTAGGGAAGGTTATGATGGAAGTCCAAGCAAATAACTGTCTCAAAAGTCCATGCAATTTTATACTAGTTTCGGTCAAAAAATCAAATTAAATCGAGGATTATTCTAAATGCAATGAAACTTTTTGGATCTCTTCTATATGTTACTAGGGTAGGTTATGATGGAAGTCCATTCAAAAAATTATCTCAGGATTAGATTCTATGAAAGTTTTTGAAATACAAGTTTCGGTCAAAAATCGTAGTATATTATACATAATTTTATACTAGTTTCTGTCAAAAACTCAAATTAAATCGAGCATTGTTCGAAATGCTATGATACTTTTTAGATCCTTTCTATATGTTAATAGGGAATGTTATAATGGAAGCACATGCATAAAATTATCTAAAAATTAGATTCTATGAAACTTTTTAAAATACTAGTTTCGGTCAAAAATCGTAGTATATTATTCACAATTTTATACTAGTTTCGGTCAAAATATCAAATTAAATCGAGGATTGTTTTAAATGCTACGAAAGTTTTCACATCCTTTCTATATCTTACTAGGAAAGGTTATGATAGAAGTCCATGCATAAAATTATCTCAAAATTACATTTTATGAAACTTTTTGAAATACTAGTTTCGGTCAAAAATCGTAGTATATTATACACAATTTTATATTTGTTTCGGTCAAAAAGTCAAATTAAATCGAGGATTATTCTAAATGCTACGATAATTTTTAGATCCTTTATATATGTTACTAGGTAAGATTATGATGGAAGTCAATGCAAAAATATTCTCAAAATTACATTTTATGAAACTTTTTGAAATACTAGTTTCGGTCAAAAATCATAGTATATTATACACAATTTTATACTAGTTGTGGTCAAAAAAATCAAATTAAATCGAGGATTGTTTTATATGCTAAGAAACTTTTCAGGTCCTTTCTATATGTGACTAGGGAAGGTTAATATAGAAGTCCATGCAAATAATTATCTCAAAATCATATTTTATGAAATTTTTTGAAATGCTAGTTTAGGTCATTAATATCGTAGAATGTTTTACACAATTTTATACTTATTTCGGTCAAAAAATCAAATAAATAGAGGATTTTTCAAAATGCTAAGAAACTTTTCAGATCCTGTCTATATGTTACTAGGGAATGTTATGATGGAAATCAATCCAAAAAAATTATCTCAAAACTAGATTGTATGAAACGTTTTAAATTACTAGTTTCGGTCAAAAATCATAGTCAATTATACACAATTTTATACTAGTTTCGGTGAAAAAATCAAATTAAATCGAAGATTATTCTAAATGCTATAAAACTTTTCAGATCCTTTATATATGTTACTAGGGAAGATTATGATGGAAGTCCTTGCAAAAATTATCTCAAAATTATATTCTATGATACTTTTTGAAATACTAGTTTCGGTCAAAAATCGTAGTATATTATTAACAAATTTGTACTAGTTTCGGTCAAAACTCAAATTAAATCGAGGATTGTTCTAAATGCTACGATAATTTTCAGATCCTTTATATATGTTACTAGGTAAGATTATGATGGAAGCCCATGCAAAAAATTATCTAGAAAATAGATTCTATGAAACATTTTGAAATACCAGTTTCGGTCAAAAATCGTAGTATATTATACATAATTTTATACTAGTTTCGGTCAAAAAATCAAATTAAATCAAGGATTGTTCAAAATGATACGAAACGTTTCAGATCCTTTCTATATGTTACTAGGGAATTTTATGATGGAAGTCCATGCCAAAAAATTATCTCAAAATTAGATTGTATGAAACTTTTTGAATTACTAGTTTCGGTCAAAAATCGTAGTATATTATACACAATTTTATACTAGTTTCAGTCAAAAAATACATTTTAAATTAAGGATTATTTTAAATGCTATGAAACTTTTCAGATCCTTTATATATGTTACTAGGGAAGATTATGATGGAAGTCCATGCAAAAAATTATCTCAAAATTACATTCTATGAAACTTTTTGAAATACTAGTTTCGGTCAAAAATCGTAGTATATTATACACAATTTATACTAGTTTCGGTCAAAAAATCAAATTAAATCGAGGATTGTTCAAAATGATACGAAACTTTTCAGATCCTTTCTATATGTTATTAGGGAAGGTTATGATGGAAGTCCAAGCAAATAACTGTCTCAAAAGTCCATGCAATTTTATACTAGTTTCGGTCAAAAAATCAAATTAAATCGAGGATTATTCTAAATGCAATGAAACTTTTTGGATCTTTTCTATATGTTACTAGGGTAGGTTATGATGGAAGTCCATTAAAAAAATTATCTCAGGATTAGATTCTATGAAACTTTTTGAAATACTAGTTTCGGTCAAAAATCGTAGTATATTATACATAATTTTATACTAGTTTCTGTCAAAAACTCAAATTAAATCGAGAATTGTTCGAAATGCTATGATACTTTTTAGATCCTTTCTATATGTTAATAGGGAATGTTATAATGGAAGCACATGCAAAAAAATTATCTAAAAATTAGATTCTATGAAACTTTTTAAAATACTAGTGTCGGTCAAAAATCGTAGTATATTATTCATAATTTTATACTTGTTTCGGTCAAAAAATCAAATTAAATCGAGGATTGTTTTAAATGCTACGAAAGTTTTCACATCCTTTCTATATGTTACTAGGAAAGGTTATGATAGAAGTCCATGCAAAAAATTATCTCAAAATTACATTTTATGAAACTTTTTGAAATACTAGTTTCGGTCAAAAATCGTAGTATATTATACACAATTTTATATTAGTTTCGGTCAAAAAGTCAAATTAAATCGAGGATTGTTCTAAATGCTACGATAATTTTTAGATCCTTTATATATGTTACTAGGTAAGATTATGATGGAAGTCCATGCAAAAATATTCTCAAAATTACATTTTATGAAACTTTTTGAAATACTAGTTTCGGTCAAAAATCATAGTATATTATACACAATTTTATACTAGTTGTGGTCAAAAAAATCAAATTAAATCGAGGATTGTTTTAAATGCTAGGAAACTTTTCAGGTCCTTTCTATATGTTACTAGGGAAGGTTAATATAGAAGTCCATGCAAATAATTATCTCAAAATCATATTTTATGAAATTTTTTGAAATGCTAGTTTAGGTCATTAATATCGTAGAATGTTTTACACAATTTTATACTTGTTTCGGTCAAAAAATCAAATTAAATAGAGGATTTTTCAAAATGCTAAGAAACTTTTCAGATCCTTTCTATATGTTACTAGGGAATGTTATGATGGAAATCCATCCAAAAAAATTATCTCAAATCTAGATTGTATGAAACGTTTTAAATTACTAGTTTCGGTCAAAAATCATAGTCAATTATACATAATTTTATACTAGTTTCGGTGAAAAAATCAAATTAAATCGAAGATTATTCTAAATGCTATGAAACTTTTCAGATCCTTTATATATGTTAATAGGGAAGATTATGATGGAAGTCCTTGCAAAAATTATCTCAAAATTATATTCTATGAAACTTTTTGAAATACTAGTTTCTGTCAAAAATCGTAGTATATTATTAACAAATTTGTACTAGTTTCGGTCAAAACTCAAATTAAATCGAGGATTGTTCTAAATGCTACGATAATTTTCAGATCCTTTATATATGTTACTAGGTAAGATTATGATGGAAGCCCATGCAAAAAATTATCTAGAAAATAGATTCTATGAAACATTTTGAAATACCAGTTTCGGTCAAAAATCGTAGTATATTATACATAATTTTATACTAGTTTCGGTCAAAAAATCAAATTAAATCAAGGATTGTTCAAAATGATACGAAACGTTTCAGATCCTTTCTATATGTTACTAGGGAATTTTATGATGGAAGTCCATGCCAAAAAATTATCTCAAAATTAGATTGTATGAAACTTTTTGAATTACTAGTTTCGGTCAAAAATCGTAGTATATTATACACAATTTTATACTAGTTTCAGTCAAAAAATACATTTTAAATTAAGGATTATTTTAAATGCTATGAAACTTTTCAGATCCTTTATATATGTTACTAGGGAAGATTATGATGGAAGTCCATGCAAAAAATTATCTCAAAATTACATTCTATGAAACTTTTTGAAATACTAGTTTCGGTCAAAAATCGTAGTATATTATACACAATTTATACTAGTTTCGGTCAAAAAATCAAATTAAATCGAGGATTGTTCAAAATGATACGAAACTTTTCAGATCCTTTCTATATGTTATTAGGGAAGGTTATGATGGAAGTCCAAGCAAATAACTGTCTCAAAAGTCCATGCAATTTTATACTAGTTTCGGTCAAAAAATCAAATTAAATCGAGGATTATTCTAAATGCAATGAAACTTTTTGGATCTTTTCTATATGTTACTAGGGTAGGTTATGATGGAAGTCCATTAAAAAAATTATCTCAGGATTAGATTCTATGAAACTTTTTGAAATACTAGTTTCGGTCAAAAATCGTAGTATATTATACATAATTTTATACTAGTTTCTGTCAAAAACTCAAATTAAATCGAGAATTGTTCGAAATGCTATGATACTTTTTAGATCCTTTCTATATGTTAATAGGGAATGTTATAATGGAAGCACATGCAAAAAAATTATCTAAAAATTAGATTCTATGAAACTTTTTAAAATACTAGTGTCGGTCAAAAATCGTAGTATATTATTCATAATTTTATACTTGTTTCGGTCAAAAAATCAAATTAAATCGAGGATTGTTTTAAATGCTACGAAAGTTTTCACATCCTTTCTATATGTTACTAGGAAAGGTTATGATAGAAGTCCATGCAAAAAATTATCTCAAAATTACATTTTATGAAACTTTTTGAAATACTAGTTTCGGTCAAAAATCGTAGTATATTATACACAATTTTATATTAGTTTCGGTCAAAAAGTCAAATTAAATCGAGGATTGTTCTAAATGCTACATTAATTTTTAGATCCTTTATATATGTTACTAGGTAAGATTATGATGGAAGTCCATGCAAAAATATTCTCAAAATTACATTTTATGAAACTTTTTGAAATACTAGTTTCGGTCAAAAATCTTAGTATATTATACACAATTTTATACTAGTTGTGGTCAAAAAAATCAAATTAAATCGAGGATTGTTTTAAATGCTAGGAAACTTTTCAGGTCCTTTCTATATGTTACTAGGGAAGGTTAATATAGAAGTCCATGCAAATAATTATCTCAAAATCATATTTTATGAAATTTTTTGAAATGCTAGTTTAGGTCATTAATATCGTAGAATGTTTTACACAATTTTATACTTGTTTCGGTCAAAAAATCAAATTAAATAGAGGATTTTTCAAAATGCTAAGAAACTTTTCAGATCCTTTCTATATGTTACTAGGGAATGTTATGATGGAAATCCATCCAAAAAAATTATCTCAAAACTAGATTGTATGAAACGTTTTAAATTACTAGTTTCGGTCAAAAATCATAGTCAATTATACATAATTTTATACTAGTTTCGGTGAAAAAATCAAATTAAATCGAAGATTATTCTAAATGCTATGAAACTTTTCAGATCCTTTATATATGTTAATAGGGAAGATTATGATGGAAGTCCTTGCAAAAATTATCTCAAAATTATATTCTATGAAACTTTTTGAAATACTAGTTTCTGTCAAAAATCGTAGTATATTATTAACAAATTTGTACTAGTTTCGGTCAAAACTCAAATTAAATCGAGGATTGTTCTAAATGCTACGATAATTTTCAGATCCTTTATATATGTTACTAGGTAAGATTATGATGGAAGCCCATGCAAAAAATTATCTAGAAAATAGATTCTATGAAACATTTTGAAATACCAGTTTCGGTCAAAAATCGTAGTATATTATACATAATTTTATACTAGTTTCGGTCAAAAAATCAAATTAAATCAAGGATTGTTCAAAATGATACGAAACGTTTCAGATCCTTTCTATATGTTACTAGGGAATTTTATGATGGAAGTCCATGCCAAAAAATTATCTCAAAATTAGATTGTATGAAACTTTTTGAATTACTAGTTTCGGTCAAAAATCGTAGTATATTATACACAATTTTATACTAGTTTCAGTCAAAAAATACATTTTAAATTAAGGATTATTATAAATGCTATGAAACTTTTCAGATCCTTTATATATGTTACTAGGGAAGATTATGATGGAAGTCCATGCAAAAAATTATCTCAAAATTACATTCTATGAAACTTTTTGAAATACTAGTTTCGGTCAAAAATCGTAGTATATTATACACAATTTATACTAGTTTCGGTCAAAAAATCAAATTAAATCGAGGATTGTTCAAAATGATACGAAACTTTTCAGATCCTTTCTATATGTTATTAGGGAAGGTTATGATGGAAGTCCAAGCAAATAACTGTCTCAAAAGTCCATGCAATTTTATACTAGTTTCGGTCAAAAAATCAAATTAAATCGAGGATTATTCTAAATGCAATGAAACTTTTTGGATCTTTTCTATATGTTACTAGGGTAGGTTATGATGGAAGTCCATTAAAAAAATTATCTCAGGATTAGATTCTATGAAACTTTTTGAAATACTAGTTTCGGTCAAAAATCGTAGTATATTATACATAATTTTATACTAGTTTCTGTCAAAAACTCAAATTAAATCGAGAATTGTTCGAAATGCTATGATACTTTTTAGATCCTTTCTATATGTTAATAGGGAATGTTATAATGGAAGCACATGCAAAAAAATTATCTAAAAATTAGATTCTATGAAACTTTTTAAAATACTAGTGTCGGTCAAAAATCGTAGTATATTATTCATAATCTTATACTTGTTTCGGTCAAAAAATCAAATTAAATCGAGGATTGTTTTAAATGCTACGAAAGTTTTCACATCCTTTCTATATGTTACTAGGAAAGGTTATGATAGAAGTCCATGCAAAAAATTATCTCAAAATTACATTTTATGAAACTTTTTGAAATACTTGTTTCGGTCAAAAATCGTAGTATATTATACACAATTTTATATTAGTTTCGGTCAAAAAGTCAAATTAAATCGAGGATTGTTCTAAATGCTACGATAATTTTTAGATCCTTTATATATGTTACTAGGTAAGATTATGATGGAAGTCCATGCAAAAATATTCTCAAAATTACATTTTATGAAACTTTTTGAAATACTAGTTTCGGTCAAAAATCTTAGTATATTATACACAATTTTATACTAGTTGTGGTCAAAAAAATCAAATTAAATCGAGGATTGTTTTAAATGCTAGGAAACTTTTCAGGTCCTTTCTATATGTTACTAGGGAAGGTTAATATAGAAGTCCATGCAAATAATTATCTCAAAATCATATTTTATGAAATTTTTTGAAATGCTAGTTTAGGTCATTAATATCGTAGAATGTTTTACACAATTTTATACTTGTTTCGGTCAAAAAATCAAATTAAATAGAGGATTTTTCAAAATGCTAAGAAACTTTTCAGATCCTTTCTATATGTTACTAGGGAATGTTTTGATGGAAATCCATCCAAAAAAATTATCTCAAAACTAGATTGTATGAAACGTTTTAAATTACTAGTTTCGGTCAAAAATCATAGTCAATTATACACAATTTTGTACTAGTTTCGGTGAAAATATCAAATTAAATCGAAGATTATTCTAAATGCTATGAAACTTTTCAGATCCTTTATATATGATACTAGGGAAGATTATGATGGAAGTCCTTGCAAAAATTATCTCAAAATTATATTCTATGAAACTTTTTGAAATACTAGTTTCTGTCAAAAATCGTAGTATATTATTAACAAATTTGTACTAGTTTCGGTCAAAACTCAAATTAAATCGAGGATTGTTCTAAATGCTACGATAATTTTCAGATCCTTTATATATGTTACTAGGTAAGATTATGATGGAAGCCCATGCAAAAAATTATCTAGAAAATAGATTCTATGAAACATTTTGAAATACCAGTTTCGGTCAAAAATCGTAGTATATTATACATAATTTTATACTAGTTTCGGTCAAAAAATCAAATTAAATCAAGGATTGTTCAAAATGATACGAAACGTTTCAGATCCTTTCTATATGTTACTAGGGAATTTTATGATGGAAGTCCATGCCAAAAAATTATCTCAAAATTAGATTGTATGAAACTTTTTGAATTACTAGTTTCGGTCAAAAATCGTAGTATATTATACACAATTTTATACTAGTTTCAGTCAAAAAATACATTTTAAATTAAGGATTATTTTAAATGCTATGAAACTTTTCAGATCCTTTATATATGTTACTAGGGAAGATTATGATGGAAGTCCATGCAAAAAATTATCTCAAAATTACATTCTATGAAACTTTTTGAAATACTAGTTTCGGTCAAAAATCGTAGTATATTATACACAATTTATACTAGTTTCGGTCAAAAAATCAAATTAAATCGAGGATTGTTCAAAATGATACGAAACTTTTCAGATCCTTTCTATATGTTATTAGGGAAGGTTATGATGGAAGTCCAAGCAAATAACTGTCTCAAAAGTCCATGCAATTTTATACTAGTTTCGGTCAAAAAATCAAATTAAATCGAGGATTATTCTAAATGCAATGAAACTTTTTGGATCTTTTCTATATGTTACTAGGGTAGGTTATGATGGAAGTCCATTAAAAAAATTATCTCAGGATTAGATTCTATGAAACTTTTTGAAATACTAGTTTCGGTCAAAAATCGTAGTATATTATACATAATTTTATACTAGTTTCTGTCAAAAACTCAAATTAAATCGAGAATTGTTCGAAATGCTATGATACTTTTTAGATCCTTTCTATATGTTAATAGGGAATGTTATAATGGAAGCACATGCAAAAAAATTATCTAAAAATTAGATTCTATGAAACTTTTTAAAATACTAGTGTCGGTCAAAAATCATAGTATATTATTCATAATTTTATACTTGTTTCGGTCAAAAAATCAAATTAAATCGAGGATTGTTTTAAATGCTACGAAAGTTTTCACATCCTTTCTATATGTTACTAGGAAAGGTTATGATAGAAGTCCATGCAAAAAATTATCTCAAAATTACATTTTATGAAACTTTTTGAAATACTAGTTTCGGTCAAAAATCGTAGTATATTATACACAATTTTATATTAGTTTCGGTCAAAAAGTCAAATTAAATCGAGGATTGTTCTAAATGCTACGATAATTTTTAGATCCTTTATATATGTTACTAGGTAAGATTATGATGGAAGTCCATGCAAAAATATTCTCAAAATTACATTTTATGAAACTTTTTGAAATACTAGTTTCGGTCAAAAATCTTAGTATATTATACACAATTTTATACTAGTTGTGGTCAAAAAAATCAAATTAAATCGAGGATTGTTTTAAATGCTACGAAACTTTTCAGGTCCTTTCTATATGTTACTAGGGAAGGTTAATATAGAAGTCCATGCAAATAATTATCTCAAAATCATATTTTATGAAATTTTTTGAAATGCTAGTTTAGGTCATTAATATCGTAGAATGTTTTACACAATTTTATACTTGTTTCGGTCAAAAAATCAAATAAATAGAGGATTTTTCAAAATGCTAAGAAACTTTTCAGATCCTTTCTATATGTTACTAGGGAATGTTATGATGGAAATCCATCCAAAAAAATTATCTCAAAACTAGATTGTATGAAACGTTTTAAATTACTAGTTTCGGTCAAAAATCATAGTCAATTATACACAATTTTATACTAGTTTCGGTGAAAAAATCAAATTAAATCGAAGATTATTCTAAATGCTATGAAACTTTTCAGATCCTTTGTATATGTTACTAGGGAAGATTATGATGGAAGTCCTTGCAAAAATTATCTCAAAATTATATTCTATGAAACTTTTTGAAATACTAGTTTCGGTCAAAAATCGTAGTATATTATTAACAAATTTGTACTAGTTTCGGTCAAAACTCAAATTAAATCGAGGATTGTTCTAAATGCTACGATAATTTTCAGATCCTCTATATATGTTACTAGGTAAGATTATGATGGAAGCACATGCAAAAAATTATCTAAAAAATAGATTCTATGAAACATTTTGAAATACTAGTTTCGGTCAAAAATCGTAGTATATTATACATAATTTTATACTAGTTTCGGTCAAAAAGTCAAATTAAATCAAGGATTGTTCAAAATGATACGAAACGTTTCAGATCCTTTCTATATGTTACTAGGGAATTTTATGAGGAAGTCCATGCCAAAAAATTATCTCAAAATTAGATTGTATGAAACTTTTTGAATTACTAGTTTCGGTCAAAAATCGTAGTATATTATACACAATTTTATACTAGTTTCAGTCAAAAAATACATTTTAAATTAAGGATTATTTTAAATGCTATGAAACTTTTCAGATCCTTTATATATGTTACTAGGGAAGATTATGATGGAAGTCCATGCAAAAAATTATCTCAAAATTACATTCTATGAAAATTTTTGAAATACTAGTTTCGGTCAAAAATCGTAGTATATTATACACAATTTATACTAGTTTCGGTCAAAAATTCAAATTAAATCGAGGATTGTTCAAAATGATACGAAACTTTTCAGATCCTTTCTATATGTTATTAGGGAAGGTTATGATGGAAGTCCAAGCAAATAACTGTCTCAAAAGTCCATGCAATTTTATACTAGTTTCGGTCAAAAAATCAAATTAAATCGAGGATTATTCTAAATGCAATGAAACTTTTTGGATCTCTTCTATATGTTACTAGGGTAGGTTATGATGGAAGTCCATTCAAAAAATTATCTCAAGATTAGATTCTATGAAAGTTTTTGAAATACTAGTTTCGGTCAAAAATCGTAGTATATTATACATAATTTTATACTAGTTTCTGTCAAAAACTCAAATTAAATCGAGCATTGTTCGAAATGCTATGATACTTTTTAGATCCTTTCTATATGTTAATAGGGAATGTTATAATGGAAGCACATGCATAAAATTATCTAAAAATTAGATTCTATGAAACTTTTTAAAATACTAGTTTCGGTCAAAAATCGTAGTATATTATTCACAATTTTATACTAGTTTCGGTCAAAATATCAAATTAAATCGAGGATTGTTTTAAATGCTACGAAAGTTTTCACATCCTTTCTATATGTTACTAGGAAAGGTTATGATAGAAGTCCATGCATAAAATTATCTCAAAATTACATTTTATGAAACTTTTTGAAATACTAGTTTCGGTCAAAAATCGTAGTATATTATACACAATTTTATATTAGTTTCGGTCAAAAAGTCAAATTAAATCGAGGATTATTCTAAATGCTACGATAATTTTTAGATCCTTTATATATGTTACTAGGTAAGATTATGATGGAAGTCAATGCAAAAATATTCTCAAAATTACATTTTATGAAACTTTTTGAAATACTAGTTTCGGTCAAAAATCATAGTATATTATACACAATTTTATACTAGTTGTGGTCAAAAAAATCAAATTAAATCGAGGATTGTTTTATATGCTAAGAAACTTTTCAGGTCCTTTCTATATGTGACTAGGGAAGGTTAATATAGAAGTCCATGCAAATAATTATCTCAAAATCATATTTTATGAAATTTTTTGAAATGCTAGTTTAGGTCATTAATATCGTAGAATGTTTTACACAATTTTATACTTATTTCGGTCAAAAAATCAAATAAATAGAGGATTTTTCAAAATGCTAAGAAACTTTTCAGATCCTGTCTATATGTTACTAGGGAATGTTATGATGGAAATCAATCCAAAAAAATTATCTCAAAACTAGATTGTATGAAACGTTTTAAATTACTAGTTTCGGTCAAAAATCATAGTCAATTATACACAATTTTATACTAGTTTCGGTGAAAAAATCAAATTAAATCGAAGATTATTCTAAATGCTATGAAACTTTTCAGATCCTTTGTATATGTTACTAGGGAAGATTATGATGGAAGTCCTTGCAAAAATTATCTCAAAATTATATTCTATAAAACTTTTTGAAATACTAGTTTCGGTCAAAAATCGTAGTATATTATTAACAAATTTGTACTAGTTTCGGTCAAAACTCAAATTAAATCGAGGATTGTTCTAAATGCTACGATAATTTTCAGATCCTTTATATACGTTACTAGGTAAGATTATGATGGAAGCCCATGCAAAAAATTATCTAAAAAATAGATTCTATGAAACATTTTGAAATACTAGTTTCGGTCAAAAATCGTAGTATATTATACATAATTTTATACTAGTTTCGGTCAAAAAATCAAATTAAATCAAGGATTGTTCAAAATGATACGAAACGTTTCAGATCCTTTCTATATGTTACTAGGGAATTTTATGATGGAAGTCCATGCCAAAAAATTATCTCAAAATTAGATTGTATGAAACTTTTTGAATTACTAGTTTCGGTCAAAAATCGTAGTATATTATACACAATTTATACTAGTTTCGGTCAAAAATTCAAATTAAATCGAGGATTGTTCAAAATGATACGAAACTTTTCAGATCCTTTCTATATGTTATTAGGGAAGGTTATGATGGAAGTCCAAGCAAATAACTGTCTCAAAAGTCCATGCAATTTTATACTAGTTTCGGTCAAAAAATCAAATTAAATCGAAGATTATTCTAAATGCAATGAAACTTTTTGGATCTCTTCTATATGTTACTAGGGTAGGTTATGATGGAAGTCCATTCAAAAAATTATCTCAAGATTAGATTCTATGAAAGTTTTTGAAATACTAGTTTCGGTCAAAAATCGTAGTATATTATACATAATTTTATACTAGTTTCTGTCAAAAACTCAAATTAAATCGAGCATTGTTCGAAATGCTATGATACTTTTTAGATCCTTTCTATATGTTAATAGGGAATGTTATAATGGAAGCACATGCATAAAATTATCTAAAAATTAGATTCTATGAAACTTTTTAAAATACTAGTTTCGGTCAAAAATCGTAGTATATTATTCACAATTTTATACTAGTTTCGGTCAAAATATCAAATTAAATCGAGGATTGTTTTAAATGCTACGAAAGTTTTCACATCCTTTCTATATGTTACTAGGAAAGGATATGATAGAAGTCCATGCAAAAAATTATCTCAAAATTACATTTTATGAAACTTTTTGAAATACTAGTTTCGTTCAAAAATCGTAGTATATTATACACAATTTTATATTAGTTTCGGTCAAAAAGTCAAATTAAATCGAGGATTATTCTAAATGCTACGATAATTTTTAGATCCTTTATATATGTTACTAGGTAAGATTATGATGGAAGTCAATGCAAAAATATTCTCAAAATTACATTTTATGAAACTTTTTGAAATACTAGTTTCGGTCAAAAATCATAGTATATTATACACAATTTTATACTAGTTGTGGTCAAAAAAATCAAATTAAATCGAGGATTGTTTTATATGCTAAGAAACTTTTCAGGTCCTTTCTATATGTGACTAGGGAAGGTTAATATAGAAGTCCATGCAAATAATTATCTCAAAATCATATTTTATGAAATTTTTTGAAATGCTAGTTTAGGTCATTAATATCGTAGAATGTTTTACACAATTTTATACTTGTTTCGGTCAAAAAATAAAATAAATAGAGGATTTTTCAAAATGCTAAGAAACTTTTCAGATCCTTTCTATATGTTACTAGGGAATGTTATGATGGAAATCCATCCAAAAAAATTATCTCAAAACTAGATTGTATGAAACGTTTTAAATTACTAGTTTCGGTCAAAAATCATAGTCAATTATACACAATTTTATACTAGTTTCGGTGAAAAAATCAAATTAAATCGAAGATTATTCTAAATGCTATGAAACTTTTCAGATCCTTTGTATATGTTACTAGGGAAGATTATGATGGAAGTCCTTGCAAAAATTATCTCAAAATTATATTCTATGAAACTTTTTGAAATACTAGTTTCGGTCAAAAATCGTAGTATATTATTAACAAATTTGTACTAGTTTCGGTCAAAACTCAAATTAAATCGAGGATTGTTCTAAATGCTACGATAATTTTCAGATCCTTTATATACGTTACTAGGTAAGATTATGATGGAAGCCCATGCAAAAAATTATCTAAAAAATAGATTCTATGAAACATTTTGAAATACTAGTTTCGGTCAAAAATCGTAGTATATTATACATAATTTTATACTAGTTTCGGTCAAAAAATCAAATTAAATCAAGGATTGTTCAAAATGATACGAAACGTTTCAGATCCTTTCTATATGTTACTAGGGAATTTTATGATGGAAGTCCATGCCAAAAAATTATCTCAAAATTAGATTGTATGAAACTTTTTGAATTACTAGTTTCGGTCAAAAATCGTAGTATATTATACACAATTTTATACTAGTTTCAGTCAAAAAATACATTTTAAATTAAGGATTATTTTAAATGCTATGAAACTTTTCAGATCCTTTATATATGTTACTAGGGAAGATTATGATGGAAGTCCATGCAAAAAATTATCTCAAAATTACATTCTATGAAAATTTTTGAAATACTAGTTTCGGTCAAAAATCGTAGTATATTATACACAATTTATACTAGTTTCGGTCAAAAATTCAAATTAAATCGAGGATTGTTCAAAATGATACGAAACTTTTCAGATCCTTTCTATATGTTATTAGGGAAGGTTATGATGGAAGTCCAAGCAAATAACTGTCTCAAAAGTCCATGCAATTTTATACTAGTTTCGGTCAAAAAATCAAATTAAATCGAGGATTATTCTAAATGCAATGAAACTTTTTGGATCTCTTCTATATGTTACTAGGGTAGGTTATGATGGAAGTCCATTCAAAAAATTATCTCAAGATTAGATTCTATGAAAGTTTTTGAAATACTAGTTTCGGTCAAAAATCGTAGTATATTATACATAATTTTATACTAGTTTCTGTCAAAAACTCAAATTAAATCGAGCATTGTTCGAAATGCTATGATACTTTTTAGATCCTTTCTATATGTTAATAGGGAATGTTATAATGGAAGCACATGCATAAAATTATCTAAAAATTAGATTCTATGAAACTTTTTAAAATACTAGTTTCGGTCAAAAATCGTAGTATATTAATCACAATTTTATACTAGTTTCGGTCAAAATATCAAATTAAATCGAGGATTGTTTTAAATGCTACGAAAGTTTTCACATCCTTTCTATATGTTACTAGGAAAGGATATGATAGAAGTCCATGCAAAAAATTATCTCAAAATTACATTTTATGAAACTTTTTGAAATACTAGTTTCGGTCAAAAATCGTAGTATATTATACACAATTTTATATTAGTTTCGGTCAAAAAGTCAAATTAAATCGAGGATTATTCTAAATGCTACGATAATTTTTAGATCCTTTATATATGTTACTAGGTAAGATTATGATGGAAGTCAATGCAAAAATATTCTCAAAATTACATTTTATGAAACTTTTTGAAATACTAGTTTCGGTCAAAAATCATAGTATATTATACACAATTTTATACTAGTTGTGGTCAAAAAAATCAAATTAAATCGAGGATTGTTTTATATGCTAAGAAACTTTTCAGGTCCTTTCTATATGTGACTAGGGAAGGTTAATATAGAAGTCCATGCAAATAATTATCTCAAAATCATATTTTATGAAATTTTTTGAAATGCTAGTTTAGGTCATTAATATCGTAGAATGTTTTACACAATTTTATACTTGTTTCGGTCAAAAAATCAAATAAATAGAGGATTTTTCAAAATGCTAAGAAACTTTTCAGATCCTTTCTATATGTTACTAGGGAATGTTATGATGGAAATCCATCCAAAAAAATTATCTCAAAACTAGATTGTATGAAACGTTTTAAATTACTAGTTTCGGTCAAAAATCATAGTCAATTATACACAATTTTATACTAGTTTCGGTGAAAAAATCAAATTAAATCGAAGATTATTCTAAATGCTATGAAACTTTTCAGATCCTTTGTATATGTTACTAGGGAAGATTATGATGGAAGTCCTTGCAAAAATTATCTCAAAATTATATTCTATGAAACTTTTTGAAATACTAGTTTCGGTCAAAAATCGTAGTATATTATTAACAAATTTGTACTAGTTTCGGTCAAAACTCAAATTAAATCGAGGATTGTTCTAAATGCTACGATAATTTTCAGATCCTTTATATACGTTACTAGGTAAGATTATGACGGAAGCCCATGCAAAAAATTATCTAAAAAATAGATTCTATGAAACATTTTGAAATACTAGTTTCGGTCAAAAATCGTAGTATATTATACATAATTTTATACTAGTTTCGGTCAAAAAATCAAATTAAATCAAGGATTGTTCAAAATGATACGAAACGTTTCAGATCCTTTCTATATGTTACTAGGGAATTTTATGATGGAAGTCCATGCCAAAAAATTATCTCAAAATTAGATTGTATGAAACTTTTTGAATTACTAGTTTCGGTCAAAAATCGTAGTATATTATACACAATTTTATACTAGTTTCAGTCAAAAAATACATTTTAAATTAAGGATTATTTTAAATGCTATGAAACTTTTCAGATCCTTTATATATGTTACTAGGGAAGATTATGATGGAAGTCCATGCAAAAAATTATCTCAAAATTACATTCTATGAAAATTTTTGAAATACTAGTTTCGGTCAAAAATCGTAGTATATTATACACAATTTATACTAGTTTCGGTCAAAAATTCAAATTAAATCGAGGATTGTTCAAAATGATACGAAACTTTTCAGATCCTTTCTATATGTTATTAGGGAAGGTTATGATGGAAGTCCAAGCAAATAACTGTCTCAAAAGTCCATGCAATTTTATACTAGTTTCGGTCAAAAAATCAAATTAAATCGAGGATTATTCTAAATGCAATGAAACTTTTTGGATCTCTTCTATATGTTACTAGGGTAGGTTATGATGGAAGTCCATTCAAAAAATTATCTCAAGATTAGATTCTATGAAACTTTTTTAAATACTAGTTTCGGTCAAAAATCGTAGTATATTATACATAATTTTTATTAGTTTCTGTCAAAAACTCAAATTAAATCGAGAATTGTTCGAAATGCTATGATACTTTTTAGATCCTTTCTATATGTTAATAGGGAATGTTATAATGGAAGCACATGCAAAAAATTATCTAAAAATTAGATTCTATGAAACTTTTTAAAATACTAGTTTCGGTCAAAAATCGCAGTATATTATTCACAATTTTATACTAGTTTCGGTCAAAAAATCAAATTAAATCGAGGATTGTTTTAAATGCTACGAAAGTTTTCACATCCTTTCTATATGTTACTAGGAAAGGTTATGATAGAAGTCCATGCAAAAAATTATCTCAAAATTAAATTTTATGAAACTTTTTGAAATACTAGTTTCGGTCAAAAATCGTAGTATATTATACACAATTTTATATTAGTTTCGGTCAAAAAGTCAAATTAAATCGAGGATTATTCTATATGCTACGATAATTTTTAGATCCTTTATATATGTTACTAGGTAAGATTATGATGGAAGTCCATGCAAAAATATTCTCAAAATTACATTTTATGAAACTTTTTGAAATACTAGTTTCGGTCAAAAATCATAGTATATTATACACAATTTTATACTAGTTGTGGTCAAAAAAATCAAATTAAATCGAGGATTGTTTTAAATGCTACGAAACTTTTCAGGTCCTTTCTATATGTTACTAGGGAAGGTTAAAATAGAAGTCCATGCAAATAATTATCTCAAAATCATATTTTATGAAATTTTTTGAAATGCTAGTTTAGGTCATTAATATCGTAGAATGTTTAACACAATTTTATACTTGTTTCGGTCAAAAAATCAAATTAAATAGAGGATTTTTCAAAATGCTAAGAAACTTTTCAGATCCTTTCTATATGTTACTAGGGAATGTTATGATGGAAATCCATCCAAAAAAATTATCTCAAAACTAGATTGTATGAAACGTTTTAAATTACTAGTTTCGGTCAAAAATCATAGTCAATTATACATAATTTTATACTAGTTTCGGTGAAAAAATCAAATTAAATCGAAGATTATTCTAAATGCTATGAAACTTTTCAGATTCTTTATATATGTTAATAGGGAAGATTATGATGGAAGTCCTTGCAAAAATTATCTCAAAATTATATTCTATGAAACTTTTTGAAATACTAGTTTCGGTCAAAAATCGTAGTATATTATTAACAAATTTGTACTAGTTTCGGTCAAAACTCAAATTAAATCGAGGATTGTTCTAAATGCTACGACAATTTTCAGATCCTTTATATACGTTACTCGGTAAGATTATGATGGAAACCCATGCAAAAAATTATCTAAAAATTAGATTCTATGAAACATTTTGAAATACTAGTTTCGGTCAAAAATCGTAGTATATTTATACATAATTTTATACTAGTTTCGGTCAAAAAATCAAATTAAATCAAGGATTGTTCAAAATGATACGAAACGTTTCAGATCCTTTCTATATGTTACTAGGGAATTTTATGATGGAAGTCCATGCCAAAAAATTATCTCAAAATTAGATTGTATGAAACTTTTTGAATTACTAGTTTCGGTCAAAAATCGTAGTATATTATACACAATTTTATACTAGTTTCAGTCAAAAAATACATTTTAAATTAAGGATTATTTTAAATGCTATGAAACTTTTCAGATCCTTTATATATGTTACTAGGGAAGATTATGATGGAAGTCCATGCAAAAAATTATCTCAAAATTACATTCTATGAAACTTTTTGAAATACTAGTTTCGGTCAAAAATCGTAGTATATTATACACAATTTATACTAGTTTCGGTCAAAAAATCAAATTAAATCGAGGATTGTTCAAAATGATACGAAACTTTTCAGATCCTTTCTATATTGTTATTAGGGAAGGTTATGATGGAAGTCCAAGCAAATAACTGTCTCAAAAGTGCATGCAATTTTATACTAGTTTCGGTCAAAAAATCAAATTAAATCGAGGATTATTCTAAATGCAATGAAACTTTTTGGATCTCTTCTATATGTTACTAGGGTAGGTTATGATGGAAGTCCATTCAAAAAATTATCTCAAGATTAGATTCTATGAAACTTTTTTAAATACTAGTTTCGATCAAAAATCGTAGTATATTATACATAATTTTTATTAGTTTCTGTCAAAAACTCAAATTAAATAGAGAATTGTTCGAAATGCTATGATACTTTTTAGATCCTTTCTATATGTTAAGAGGGAATGTTATAATGGAAGCACATGCAAAAAATTATCTAAAAATTAGATTCTATGAAACTTTTTAAAATACTAGTTTCGGTCAAAAATCGCAGTATATTATTCACAATTTTATACTAGTTTCGGTCAAAAAATCAAATTAAATCGAGGATTGTTTTAAATGCTACGAAAGTTTTCACATCCTTTCTATATGTTACTAGGAAAGGTTATGATAGAAGTCCATGCAAAAAATTATCTCAAAATTACATTTTATGAAACTTTTTGAAATACTAGTTTCGGTCAAAAATCGTAGTATATTATACACAATTTTATATTAGTTTCGGTCAAAAAGTCAAATTAAATCGAGGATTATTCTAAATGCTACGATAATTTTTAGATCCTTTATATATGTTACTAGGTAAGATTATGATGGAAGTCCATGCAAAAATATTCTCAAAATTACATTTTATGAAACTTTTTGAAATACTAGTTTCGGTCAAAAATCATAGTATATTATACACAATTTTATACTAGTTGTGGTCAAAAAAATCAAATTAAATCGAGGATTGTTTTAAATGCTACGAAACTTTTCAGGTCCTTTCTATATGTTACTAGGGAAGGTTAATATAGAAGTCCATGCAAATAATTATCTCAAAATCATATTTTATGAAATTTTTTGAAATGCTAGTTTAGGTCATTAATATCGTAGAATGTTTTACACAATTTTATACTTGTTTCGGTCAAAAAATCAAATTAAATAGAGGATTTTTCAAAATGCTAAGAAACTTTTCAGATCCTTTCTATATGTTACTAGGGAATGTTATGATGGAAATCCATCCAAAAAAATTATCTCAAAACTAGATTGTATGAAACGTTTTAAATTACTAGTTTCGGTCAAAAATCATAGTCAATTATACACAATTTTATACTAGTTTCGGTGAAAAAATCAAATTAAATCGAAGATTATTCTAAATGCTATGAAACTTTTCAAATCCTTTATATATGTTAATAGGGAAGATTATGATGGAAGTCCTTGCAAAAATTATCTCAGAATTATATTCTAAGAAACTTTTTGAAATACTAGTTTCGGTCAAAAATCGTAGTATATTATTAACAAATTTGTACTAGTTTCGGTCAAAACTCAAATTAAATCGAGGATTGTTCTAAATGCTACGATAATTTTCAGATCCTTTATATATGTTACTAGGTAAGATTATGATGGAAACCCATGCAAAAAATTCTCTAAAAATTAGATTCTATGAAACATTTTGAAATACTAGTTTCGGTCAAAAATCGTAGTATATTTATACATAATTTTATACTAGTTTCGGTCAAAAAATCAAATTAAATCAAGGATTGTTCAAAATGATACGAAACGTTTCAGATCCTTTCTATATGTTACTAGGGAATTTTATGATGGAAGTCCATGCCAAAAAATTATCTCAAAATTAGATTGTATGAAACTTTTTGAATTACTAGTTTCGGTCAAAAATCGTAGTATATTATACACAATTTTATACTAGTTTCAGTCAAAAAATACATTTTAAATTAAGGATTATTTTAAATGCTATGAAACTTTTCAGATCCTTTATATATGTTACTAGGGAAGATTATGATGGAAGTCCATGCAAAAAATTATCTCAAAATTACATTCTATGAAAATTTTTGAAATACTAGTTTCGGTCAAAAATCGTAGTATATTATACACAATTTATACTAGTTTCGGTCAAAAATTCAAATTAAATCGAGGATTGTTCAAAATGATACGAAACTTTTCAGATCCTTTCTATATTGTTATTAGGGAAGGTTATGATGGAAGTCCAAGCAAATAACTGTCTCAAAAGTCCATGCAATTTTATACTAGTTTCGGTCAAAAAATCAAATTAAATCGAGGATTATTCTAAATGCAATGAAACTTTTTGGATCTCTTCTATATGTTACTAGGGTAGGTTATGATGGAAGTCCATTCAAAAAATTATCTCAAGATTAGATTCTATGAAACTTTTTTAAATACTAGTTTCGGTCAAAAATCGTAGTATATTATACATAATTTTTATTAGTTTCTGTCAAAAACTCAAATTAAATCGAGAATTGTTCGAAATGCTATGATACTTTTTAGATCCTTTCTATATGTTAAGAGGGAATGTTATAATGGAAGCACATGCAAAAAATTATCTAAAAATTAGATTCTATGAAACTTTTTAAAATACTAGTTTCGGTCAAAAATCGCAGTATATTATTCACAATATTATACTAGTTTCGGTCAAAAAATCAAATTAAATCGAGGATTGTTTTAAATGCTACGAAAGTTTTCACATCCTTTCTATATGTTACTAGGAAAGGTTGTGATAGAAGTCCATGCAAAAAATTATCTCAAAATTAAATTTTATGAAACTTTTTGAAATACTAGTTTCGGTCAAAAATCGTAGTATATTATACACAATTTTATATTAGTTTCGGTCAAAAAGTCAAATTAAATCGAGGATTATTCTAAATGCTACGATAATTTTTAGATCCTTTATATATGTTACTAGGTAAGATTATGATGGAAGTCCATGCAAAAATATTCTCAAAATTACATTTTATGAAACTTTTTGAAATACTAGTTTCGGTCAAAAATCATAGTATATTATACACAATTTTATACTAGTTGTGGTCAAAAAAATCAAATTAAATCGAGGATTGTTTTAAATGCTACGAAACTTTTCAGGTCCTTTCTATATGTTACTAGGGAAGGTTAATATAGAAGTCCATGCAAATAATTATCTCAAAATCATATTTTATGAAATTTTTTGAAATGCTAGTTTAGGTCATTAATATCGTAGAATGTTTTACACAATTTTATACTTGTTTCGGTCAAAAAATCAAATTAAATAGAGGATTTTTCAAAATGCTAAGAAACTTTTCAGATCCTTTCTATATGTTACTAGGGAATGTTATGATGGAAATCCATCCAAAAAAATTATCTCAAAACTAGATTGTATGAAACGTTTTAAATTACTAGTTTCGGTCAAAATTCATAGTCAATTATACACAATTTTATACTAGTTTCGGTGAAAAAATCAAATTAAATCGAAGATTATTCTAAATGCTATGAAACTTTTCAGATTCTTTATATATGTTAATAGGGAAGATTATGATGGAAGTCCTTGCAAAAATTATCTCAAAATTATATTCTATGAAACTTTTTGAAATACTAGTTTCGGTCAAAAATCGTAGTATATTATTAACAAATTTGTACTAGTTTCGGTCAAAACTCAAATTAAATCGAGGATTGTTCTAAATGCTACGATAATTTTCAGATCCTTTATATATGTTTCTAGGTAAGATTATGATGGAAACCCATGCAAAAAATTATCTAAAAATTAGATTCTATGAAACATTTTGAAATACTAGTTTCGGTCAAAAATCGTAGTATATTTATACATAATTTTATACTAGTTTCGGTCAAAAAATCAAATTAAATCAAGGATTGTTCAAAATGATACGAAACGTTTCAGATCCTTTCTATATGTTACTAGGGAATTTTATGATGGAAGTCCATGCCAAAAAATTATCTCAAAATTAGATTGTATGAAACTTTTTGAATTACTAGTTTCGGTCAAAAATCGTAGTATATTATACACAATTTTATACTAGTTTCAGTCAAAAAATACATTTTAAATTAAGGATTATTTTAAATGCTATGAAACTTTTCAGATCCTTTATATATGTTACTAGGGAAGATTATGATGGAAGTCCATGCAAAAAATTATCTCAAAATTACATTCTATGAAACTTTTTGAAATACTAGTTTCGGTCAAAAATCGTAGTATATTATACACAATTTATACTAGTTTCGGTCAAAAAATCAAATTAAATCGAGGATTGTTCAAAATGATACGAAACTTTTCAGATCCTTTCTATATGTTATTAGGGAAGGTTATGATGGAAGTCCATGCAAATAACTGTCTCAAAAGTCCATGCAATTTTATACTAGTTTCGGTCAAAAAATCAAATTAAATCGAGGATTGTTCTAAATGCAATGAAACTTTTTGGATCTTTTCTATATGTTACTAGTGTAGGTTATGATGGAAGTCCATTCAAAAAATTATCTCAAGATTAGATTCTATGAAACTTTTTGAAATACTAGTTTCGGTCAAAAATCGTAGTATATTTTACATAGTTTTATACTAGTTTCTGTCAAAAACTCAAATTGAATCGAGATTTGTTCGAAATGCTATGATACTTTTTAGATCCTTTCTATATGTTAATAGGGAATGTTATAATGGAAGCCCATGCAAAAATTTATCTAAAAATTAGATTCTATGAAACTTTTTAAAATACTAGTTTCGGTCAAAAATCGTAGTATATTATTCACAATTTTATACTAGTTTCGGTCAAAAAATCAAATTAAATCGAGGATTGTTTTAAATGCTAAGAAAGTTTTCACATCCTTTCTATATGTTACTAGGAAAGGTTATGATAGAAGTCCATGCAAAAAATTATCTCAAAATTACATTTTATGAAACTTTTTGAAATACTAGTTTCGGTCAAAAATCGTAGTATATTATACACAATTTTATATTAGTTTCGGTCAAAAAGTCAAATTAAATCGAGGATTATTCTAAATGCTACGATAATTTTTAGATCCTTTATATATGTTACTAGGTAAGATTATGATGGAAGTCCATGCAAACATATTCTCAAAATTACATTTTATGAAACTTTTTGAAATACTAGTTTCGGTCAAAAATCATCGTATATTATACACAATTTTATACTAGTTGTGGTCAAAAAAATCAAATTAAATCGAGGATTGTTTTAAATGCTACGAAACTTTTCAGGTCCTTTCTATATGTTACTAGGGAAGGTTAATATAGAAGTCCATGCAAATAATTATCTCAAAATCATATTTTATGAAATTTTTTGAAATGCTAGTTTAGGTCATTAATATCGTAGAATGTTTTACACAATTTTATACTTGTTTCGGTCAAAAAATCAAATTAAATAGAGGATTTTTCAAAATGCTAAGAAACTTTTCAGATCCTTTCTATATGTTACTAGGGAATGTTATGATGGAAATCCATCCAAAAAAATTATCTCAAAACTAGATTGTATGAAACGTTTTAAATTACTAGTTTCGGTCAAAAATCATCGTCAATTATACACAATTTTATACTAGTTTCGGTGAAAAAATCAAATTAAATCGAAGATTATTCTAAATGCTATGAAACTTTTCAAATCCTTTATATATGTTAATAGGGAAGATTATGATGGAAGTCCTTGCAAAAATTATCTCAAAATTATATTCTAAGAAACTTTTTGAAATACTAGTTTCGGTCAAAAATCGTAGTATATTATTAACAAATTTGTACTAGTTTCGGTCAAAACTCAAATTAAATCGAGGATTGTTCTAAATGCTACGATAATTTTCAGATCCTTTATATATGTTACTAGGTAAGATTATGATGGAAACCCATGCAAAAAATTATCTAAAAATTAGATTCTATGAAACATTTTGAAATACTAGTTTCGGTCAAAAATCGTAGTATATTATACATAATTTTATACTAGTTTCGGTCAAAAAATCAAATTAAATCAAGGATTGTTCAAAATGATACGAAACGTTTCAGATCCTTTCTATATGTTACTAGGGAATTTTATGATGGAAGTCCATGCCAAAAAATTATCTCAAAATTAGATTGTATGAAACTTTTTGAATTACTAGTTTCGGTCAAAAATCGTAGTATATTATACACAATTTTATACTAGTTTCAGTCAAAAAATACATTTTAAATTAAGGATTATTTTAAATGCTATGAAACTTTTCAGATCCTTTATATATGTTACTAGGGAAGATTATGATGGAAGTCCATGCAAAAAATTATCTCAAAATTACATTCTATGAAAATTTTTGAAATACTAGTTTCGGTCAAAAATCGTAGTATATTATACACAATTTATACTAGTTTCGGTCAAAAATTCAAATTAAATCGAGGATTGTTCAAAATGATACGAAACTTTTCAGATCCTTTCTATATGTTATTAGGGAAGGTTATGATGGAAGTCCAAGCAAATAACTGTCTCAAAAGTCCATGCAATTTTATACTAGTTTCGGTCAAAAAATCAAATTAAATCGAGGATTATTCTAAATGCAATGAAACTTTTTGGATCTCTTCTATATGTTACTAGGGTAGGTTATGATGGAAGTCCATTCAAAAAATTATCTCAAGATTAGATTCTATGAAACTTTTTTAAATACTAGTTTCGGTCAAAAATCGTAGTATATTATACATAATTTTTATTAGTTTCTGTCAAAAACTCAAATTAAATCGAGAATTGTTCGAAATGCTATGATACTTTTTAGATCCTTTCTATATGTTAATAGGGAATGTTATAATGGAAGCACATGCATAAAATTATCTAAAAATTAGATTCTATGAAACTTTTTAAAATACTAGTTTCGGTCAAAAATCGTAGTATATTATTCACAATTTTATACTAGTTTCGGTCAAAATATCAAATTAAATCGAGGATTGTTTTAAATGCTACGAAAGTTTTCACATCCTTTCTATATGTTACTAGGAAAGGATATGATAGAAGTCCATGCAAAAAATTATCTCAAAATTACATTTTATGAAACTTTTTGAAATACTAGTTTCGGTCAAAAATCGTAGTATATTATACACAATTTTATATTAGTTTCGGTCAAAAAGTCAAATTAAATCGAGGATTATTCTAAATGCTACGATAATTTTTAGATCCTTTATATATGTTACTAGGTAAGATTATGATGGAAGTCAATGCAAAAATATTCTCAAAATTACATTTTATGAAACTTTTTGAAATACTAGTTTCGGTCAAAAATCATAGTATATTATACACAATTTTATACTAGTTGTGGTCAAAAAAATCAAATTAAATCGAGGATTGTTTTATATGCTAAGAAACTTTTCAGGTCCTTTCTATATGTGACTAGGGAAGGTTAATATAGAAGTCCATGCAAATAATTATCTCAAAATCATATTTTATGAAATTTTTTGAAATGCTAGTTTAGGTCATTAATATCGTAGAATGTTTTACACAATTTTATACTTGTTTCGGTCAAAAAATCAAATAAATAGAGGATTTTTCAAAATGCTAAGAAACTTTTCAGATCCTTTCTATATGTTACTAGGGAATGTTATGATGGAAATCCATCCAAAAAAATTATCTCAAAACTAGATTGTATGAAACGTTTTAAATTACTAGTTTCGGTCAAAAATCATAGTCAATTATACACAATTTTATACTAGTTTCGGTGAAAAAATCAAATTAAATCGAAGATTATTCTAAATGCTATGAAACTTTTCAGATCCTTTGTATATGTTACTAGGGAAGATTATGATGGAAGTCCTTGCAAAAATTATCTCAAAATTATATTCTATGAAACTTTTTGAAATACTAGTTTCGGTCAAAAATCGTAGTATATTATTAACAAATTTGTACTAGTTTCGGTCAAAACTCAAATTAAATCGAGGATTGTTCTAAATGCTACGATAATTTTCAGATCCTTTATATACGTTACTAGGTAAGATTATGACGGAAGCCCATGCAAAAAATTATCTAAAAAATAGATTCTATGAAACATTTTGAAATACTAGTTTCGGTCAAAAATCGTAGTATATTATACATAATTTTATACTAGTTTCGGTCAAAAAATCAAATTAAATCAAGGATTGTTCAAAATGATACGAAACGTTTCAGATCCTTTCTATATGTTACTAGGGAATTTTATGATGGAAGTCCATGCCAAAAAATTATCTCAAAATTAGATTGTATGAAACTTTTTGAATTACTAGTTTCGGTCAAAAATCGTAGTATATTATACACAATTTTATACTAGTTTCAGTCAAAAAATACATTTTAAATTAAGGATTATTTTAAATGCTATGAAACTTTTCAGATCCTTTATATATGTTACTAGGGAAGATTATGATGGAAGTCCATGCAAAAAATTATCTCAAAATTACATTCTATGAATCTTTTTGAAATACTAGTTTCGGTCAAAAATCGTAGTATATTATACACAATTTATACTAGTTTCGGTCAAAAAATCAAATTAAATCGAGGATTGTTCAAAATGATACGAAACTTTTCAGATCCTTTCTATATTGTTATTAGGGAAGGTTATGATGGAAGTCCAAGCAAATAACTGTCTCAAAAGTGCATGCAATTTTATACTAGTTTCGGTCAAAAAATCAAATTAAATCGAGGATTATTCTAAATGCAATGAAACTTTTTGGATCTCTTCTATATGTTACTAGGGTAGGTTATGATGGAAGTCCATTCAAAAAATTATCTCAAGATTAGATTCTATGAAACTTTTTTAAATACTAGTTTCGATCAAAAATCGTAGTATATTATACATAATTTTTATTAGTTTCTGTCAAAAACTCAAATTAAATAGAGAATTGTTCGAAATGCTATGATACTTTTTAGATCCTTTCTATATGTTAAGAGGGAATGTTATAATGGAAGCACATGCAAAAAATTATCTAAAAATTAGATTCTATGAAACTTTTTAAAATACTAGTTTCGGTCAAAAATCGCAGTATATTATTCACAATTTTATACTAGTTTCGGTCAAAAAATCAAATTAAATCGAGGATTGTTTTAAATGCTACGAAAGTTTTCACATCCTTTCTATATGTTACTAGGAAAGGTTATGATAGAAGTCCATGCAAAAAATTATCTCAAAATTACATTTTATGAAACTTTTTGAAATACTAGTTTCGGTCAAAAATCGTAGTATATTATACACAATTTTATATTAGTTTCGGTCAAAAAGTCAAATTAAATCGAGGATTATTCTAAATGCTACGATAATTTTTAGATCCTTTATATATGTTACTAGGTAAGATTATGATGGAAGTCCATGCAAAAATATTCTCAAAATTACATTTTATGAAACTTTTTGAAATACTAGTTTCGGTCAAAAATCATAGTATATTATACACAATTTTATACTAGTTGTGGTCAAAAAAATCAAATTAAATCGAGGATTGTTTTAAATGCTACGAAACTTTTCAGGTCCTTTCTATATGTTACTAGGGAAGGTTAATATAGAAGTCCATGCAAATAATTATCTCAAAATCATATTTTATGAAATTTTTTGAAATGCTAGTTTAGGTCATTAATATCGTAGAATGTTTTACACAATTTTATACTTGTTTCGGTCAAAAAATCAAATTAAATAGAGGATTTTTCAAAATGCTAAGAAACTTTTCAGATCCTTTCTATATGTTACTAGGGAATGTTATGATGGAAATCCATCCAAAAAAATTATCTCAAAACTAGATTGTATGAAACGTTTTAAATTACTAGTTTCGGTCAAAAATCATAGTCAATTATACACAATTTTATACTAGTTTCGGTGAAAAAATCAAATTAAATCGAAGATTATTCTAAATGCTATGAAACTTTTCAAATCCTTTATATATGTTAATAGGGAAGATTATGATGGAAGTCCTTGCAAAAATTATCTCAAAATTATATTCTAAGAAACTTTTTGAAATACTAGTTTCGGTCAAAAATCGTAGTATATTATTAACAAATTTGTACTAGTTTCGGTCAAAACTCAAATTAAATCGAGGATTGTTCTAAATGCTACGATAATTTTCAGATCCTTTATATATGTTACTAGGTAAGATTATGATGGAAACCCATGCAAAAAATTATCTAAAAATTAGATTCTATGAAACATTTTGAAATACTAGTTTCGGTCAAAAATCGTAGTATATTTATACATAATTTTATACTAGTTTCGGTCAAAAAATCAAATTAAATCAAGGATTGTTCAAAATGATACGAAACGTTTCAGATCCTTTCTATATGTTACTAGGGAATTTTATGATGGAAGTCCATGCCAAAAAATTATCTCAAAATTAGATTGTATGAAACTTTTTGAATTACTAGTTTCGGTCAAAAATCGTAGTATATTATACACAATTTTATACTAGTTTCAGTCAAAAAATACATTTTAAATTAAGGATTATTTTAAATGCTATGAAACTTTTCAGATCCTTTATATATGTTACTAGGGAAGATTATGATGGAAGTCCATGCAAAAAATTATCTCAAAATTACATTCTATGAAAATTTTTGAAATACTAGTTTCGGTCAAAAATCGTAGTATATTATACACAATTTATACTAGTTTCGGTCAAAAATTCAAATTAAATCGAGGATTGTTCAAAATGATACGAAACTTTTCAGATCCTTTCTATATTGTTATTAGGGAAGGTTATGATGGAAGTCCAAGCAAATAACTGTCTCAAAAGTCCATGCAATTTTATACTAGTTTCGGTCAAAAAATCAAATTAAATCGAGGATTATTCTAAATGCAATGAAACTTTTTGGATCTCTTCTATATGTTACTAGGGTATGTTATGATGGAAGTCCATTCAAAAAATTATCTCAAGATTAGATACTATGAAACTTTTTTAAATACTAGTTTCGGTCAAAAATCGTAGTATATTATACATAATTTTTATTAGTTTCTGTCAAAAACTCAAATTAAATCGAGAATTGTTCGAAATGCTATGATACTTTTTAGATCCTTTCTATATGTTAAGAGGGAATGTTATAATGGAAGCACATGCAAAAAATTATCTAAAAATTAGATTCTATGAAACTTTTTAAAATACTAGTTTCGGTCAAAAATCGCAGTATATTATTCACAATATTATACTAGTTTCGGTCAAAAAATCAAATTAAATCGAGGATTGTTTTAAATGCTACGAAAGTTTTCACATCCTTTCTATATGTTACTAGGAAAGGTTGTGATAGAAGTCCATGCAAAAAATTATCTCAAAATTAAATTTTATGAAACTTTTTGAAATACTAGTTTCGGTCAAAAATCGTAGTATATTATACACAATTTTATATTAGTTTCGGTCAAAAAGTCAAATTAAATCGAGGATTATTCTAAATGCTACGATAATTTTTAGATCCTTTATATATGTTACTAGGTAAGATTATGATGGAAGTCCATGCAAAAATATTCTCAAAATTACATTTTATGAAACTTTTTGAAATACTAGTTTCGGTCAAAAATCATAGTATATTATACACAATTTTATACTAGTTGTGGTCAAAAAAATCAAATTAAATCGAGGATTGTTTTAAATGCTACGAAACTTTTCAGGTCCTTTCTATATGTTACTAGGGAAGGTTAATATAGAAGTCCATGCAAATAATTATCTCAAAATCATATTTTATGAAATTTTTTGAAATGCTAGTTTAGGTCATTAATATCGTAGAATGTTTTACACAATTTTATACTTGTTTCGGTCAAAAAATCAAATTAAATAGAGGATTTTTCAAAATGCTAAGAAACTTTTCAGATCCTTTCTATATGTTACTAGGGAATGTTATGATGGAAATCCATCCAAAAAAATTATCTCAAAACTAGATTGTATGAAACGTTTTAAATTACTAGTTTCGGTCAAAATTCATAGTCAATTATACACAATTTTATACTAGTTTCGGTGAAAAAATCAAATTAAATCGAAGATTATTCTAAATGCTATGAAACTTTTCAGATTCTTTATATATGTTAATAGGGAAGATTATGATGGAAGTCCTTGCAAAAATTATCTCAAAATTATATTCTATGAAACTTTTTGAAATACTAGTTTCGGTCAAAAATCGTAGTATATTATTAACAAATTTGTACTAGTTTCGGTCAAAACTCAAATTAAATCGAGGATTGTTCTAAATGCTACGATAATTTTCAGATCCTTTATATATGTTTCTAGGTAAGATTATGATGGAAACCCATGCAAAAAATTATCTAAAAATTAGATTCTATGAAACATTTTGAAATACTAGTTTCGGTCAAAAATCGTAGTATATTTATACATAATTTTATACTAGTTTCGGTCAAAAAATCAAATTAAATCAAGGATTGTTCAAAATGATACGAAACGTTTCAGATCCTTTCTATATGTTACTAGGGAATTTTATGATGGAAGTCCATGCCAAAAAATTATCTCAAAATTAGATTGTATGAAACTTTTTGAATTACTAGTTTCGGTCAAAAATCGTAGTATATTATACACAATTTTATACTAGTTTCAGTCAAAAAATACATTTTAAATTAAGGATTATTTTAAATGCTATGAAACTTTTCAGATCCTTTATATATGTTACTAGGGAAGATTATGATGGAAGTCCATGCAAAAAATTATCTCAAAATTACATTCTATGAAAATTTTTGAAATACTAGTTTCGGTCAAAAATCGTAGTATATTATACACAATTTATACTAGTTTCGGTCAAAAATTCAAATTAAATCGAGGATTGTTCAAAATGATACGAAACTTTTCAGATCCTTTCTATATGTTATTAGGGAAGGTTATGATGGAAGTCCAAGCAAATAACTGTCTCAAAAGTCCATGCAATTTTATACTAGTTTCGGTCAAAAAATCAAATTAAATCGAGGATTATTCTAAATGCAATGAAACTTTTTGGATCTCTTCTATATGTTACTAGGGTAGGTTATGATGGAAGTCCATTCAAAAAATTATCTCAAGATTAGATTCTATGAAACTTTTTTAAATACTAGTTTCGGTCAAAAATCGTAGTATATTATACATAATTTTTATTAGTTTCTGTCAAAAACTCAAATTAAATCGAGAATTGTTCGAAATGCTATGATACTTTTTAGATCCTTTCTATATGTTAATAGGGAATGTTATAATGGAAGCACATGCATAAAATTATCTAAAAATTAGATTCTATGAAACTTTTTAAAATACTAGTTTCGGTCAAAAATCGTAGTATATTATTCACAATTTTATACTAGTTTCGGTCAAAATATCAAATTAAATCGAGGATTGTTTTAAATGCTACGAAAGTTTTCACATCCTTTCTATATGTTACTAGGAAAGGATATGATAGAAGTCCATGCAAAAAATTATCTCAAAATTACATTTTATGAAACTTTTTGAAATACTAGTTTCGGTCAAAAATCGTAGTATATTATACACAATTTTATATTAGTTTCGGTCAAAAAGTCAAATTAAATCGAGGATTATTCTAAATGCTACGATAATTTTTAGATCCTTTATATATGTTACTAGGTAAGATTATGATGGAAGTCAATGCAAAAATATTCTCAAAATTACATTTTATGAAACTTTTTGAAATACTAGTTTCGGTCAAAAATCATAGTATATTATACACAATTTTATACTAGTTGTGGTCAAAAAAATCAAATTAAATCGAGGATTGTTTTATATGCTAAGAAACTTTTCAGGTCCTTTCTATATGTGACTAGGGAAGGTTAATATAGAAGTCCATGCAAATAATTATCTCAAAATCATATTTTATGAAATTTTTTGAAATGCTAGTTTAGGTCATTAATATCGTAGAATGTTTTACACAATTTTATACTTGTTTCGGTCAAAAAATCAAATAAATAGAGGATTTTTCAAAATGCTAAGAAACTTTTCAGATCCTTTCTATATGTTACTAGGGAATGTTATGATGGAAATCCATCCAAAAAAATTATCTCAAAACTAGATTGTATGAAACGTTTTAAATTACTAGTTTCGGTCAAAAATCATAGTCAATTATACACAATTTTATACTAGTTTCGGTGAAAAAATCAAATTAAATCGAAGATTATTCTAAATGCTATGAAACTTTTCAGATCCTTTGTATATGTTACTAGGGAAGATTATGATGGAAGTCCTTGCAAAAATTATCTCAAAATTATATTCTATGAAACTTTTTGAAATACTAGTTTCGGTCAAAAATCGTAGTATATTATTAACAAATTTGTACTAGTTTCGGTCAAAACTCAAATTAAATCGAGGATTGTTCTAAATGCTACGATAATTTTCAGATCCTTTATATACGTTACTAGGTAAGATTATGACGGAAGCCCATGCAAAAAATTATCTAAAAAATAGATTCTATGAAACATTTTGAAATACTAGTTTCGGTCAAAAATCGTAGTATATTATACATAATTTTATACTAGTTTCGGTCAAAAAATCAAATTAAATCAAGGATTGTTCAAAATGATACGAAACGTTTCAGATCCTTTCTATATGTTACTAGGGAATTTTATGATGGAAGTCCATGCCAAAAAATTATCTCAAAATTAGATTGTATGAAACTTTTTGAATTACTAGTTTCGGTCAAAAATCGTAGTATATTATACACAATTTTATACTAGTTTCAGTCAAAAAATACATTTTAAATTAAGGATTATTTTAAATGCTATGAAACTTTTCAGATCCTTTATATATGTTACTAGGGAAGATTATGATGGAAGTCCATGCAAAAAATTATCTCAAAATTACATTCTATGAATCTTTTTGAAATACTAGTTTCGGTCAAAAATCGTAGTATATTATACACAATTTATACTAGTTTCGGTCAAAAAATCAAATTAAATCGAGGATTGTTCAAAATGATACGAAACTTTTCAGATCCTTTCTATATTGTTATTAGGGAAGGTTATGATGGAAGTCCAAGCAAATAACTGTCTCAAAAGTGCATGCAATTTTATACTAGTTTCGGTCAAAAAATCAAATTAAATCGAGGATTATTCTAAATGCAATGAAACTTTTTGGATCTCTTCTATATGTTACTAGGGTAGGTTATGATGGAAGTCCATTCAAAAAATTATCTCAAGATTAGATTCTATGAAACTTTTTTAAATACTAGTTTCGATCAAAAATCGTAGTATATTATACATAATTTTTATTAGTTTCTGTCAAAAACTCAAATTAAATAGAGAATTGTTCGAAATGCTATGATACTTTTTAGATCCTTTCTATATGTTAAGAGGGAATGTTATAATGGAAGCACATGCAAAAAATTATCTAAAAATTAGATTCTATGAAACTTTTTAAAATACTAGTTTCGGTCAAAAATCGCAGTATATTATTCACAATTTTATACTAGTTTCGGTCAAAAAATCAAATTAAATCGAGGATTGTTTTAAATGCTACGAAAGTTTTCACATCCTTTCTATATGTTACTAGGAAAGGTTATGATAGAAGTCCATGCAAAAAATTATCTCAAAATTACATTTTATGAAACTTTTTGAAATACTAGTTTCGGTCAAAAATCGTAGTATATTATACACAATTTTATATTAGTTTCGGTCAAAAAGTCAAATTAAATCGAGGATTATTCTAAATGCTACGATAATTTTTAGATCCTTTATATATGTTACTAGGTAAGATTATGATGGAAGTCCATGCAAAAATATTCTCAAAATTACATTTTATGAAACTTTTTGAAATACTAGTTTCGGTCAAAAATCATAGTATATTATACACAATTTTATACTAGTTGTGGTCAAAAAAATCAAATTAAATCGAGGATTGTTTTAAATGCTACGAAACTTTTCAGGTCCTTTCTATATGTTACTAGGGAAGGTTAATATAGAAGTCCATGCAAATAATTATCTCAAAATCATATTTTATGAAATTTTTTGAAATGCTAGTTTAGGTCATTAATATCGTAGAATGTTTTACACAATTTTATACTTGTTTCGGTCAAAAAATCAAATTAAATAGAGGATTTTTCAAAATGCTAAGAAACTTTTCAGATCCTTTCTATATGTTACTAGGGAATGTTATGATGGAAATCCATCCAAAAAAATTATCTCAAAACTAGATTGTATGAAACGTTTTAAATTACTAGTTTCGGTCAAAAATCATAGTCAATTATACACAATTTTATACTAGTTTCGGTGAAAAAATCAAATTAAATCGAAGATTATTCTAAATGCTATGAAACTTTTCAAATCCTTTATATATGTTAATAGGGAAGATTATGATGGAAGTCCTTGCAAAAATTATCTCAAAATTATATTCTAAGAAACTTTTTGAAATACTAGTTTCGGTCAAAAATCGTAGTATATTATTAACAAATTTGTACTAGTTTCGGTCAAAACTCAAATTAAATCGAGGATTGTTCTAAATGCTACGATAATTTTCAGATCCTTTATATATGTTACTAGGTAAGATTATGATGGAAACCCATGCAAAAAATTATCTAAAAATTAGATTCTATGAAACATTTTGAAATACTAGTTTCGGTCAAAAATCGTAGTATATTTATACATAATTTTATACTAGTTTCGGTCAAAAAATCAAATTAAATCAAGGATTGTTCAAAATGATACGAAACGTTTCAGATCCTTTCTATATGTTACTAGGGAATTTTATGATGGAAGTCCATGCCAAAAAATTATCTCAAAATTAGATTGTATGAAACTTTTTGAATTACTAGTTTCGGTCAAAAATCGTAGTATATTATACACAATTTTATACTAGTTTCAGTCAAAAAATACATTTTAAATTAAGGATTATTTTAAATGCTATGAAACTTTTCAGATCCTTTATATATGTTACTAGGGAAGATTATGATGGAAGTCCATGCAAAAAATTATCTCAAAATTACATTCTATGAAAATTTTTGAAATACTAGTTTCGGTCAAAAATCGTAGTATATTATACACAATTTATACTAGTTTCGGTCAAAAATTCAAATTAAATCGAGGATTGTTCAAAATGATACGAAACTTTTCAGATCCTTTCTATATTGTTATTAGGGAAGGTTATGATGGAAGTCCAAGCAAATAACTGTCTCAAAAGTCCATGCAATTTTATACTAGTTTCGGTCAAAAAATCAAATTAAATCGAGGATTATTCTAAATGCAATGAAACTTTTTGGATCTCTTCTATATGTTACTAGGGTATGTTATGATGGAAGTCCATTCAAAAAATTATCTCAAGATTAGATACTATGAAACTTTTTTAAATACTAGTTTCGGTCAAAAATCGTAGTATATTATACATAATTTTTATTAGTTTCTGTCAAAAACTCAAATTAAATCGAGAATTGTTCGAAATGCTATGATACTTTTTAGATCCTTTCTATATGTTAAGAGGGAATGTTATAATGGAAGCACATGCAAAAAATTATCTAAAAATTAGATTCTATGAAACTTTTTAAAATACTAGTTTCGGTCAAAAATCGCAGTATATTATTCACAATATTATACTAGTTTCGGTCAAAAAATCAAATTAAATCGAGGATTGTTTTAAATGCTACGAAAGTTTTCACATCCTTTCTATATGTTACTAGGAAAGGTTGTGATAGAAGTCCATGCAAAAAATTATCTCAAAATTAAATTTTATGAAACTTTTTGAAATACTAGTTTCGGTCAAAAATCGTAGTATATTATACACAATTTTATATTAGTTTCGGTCAAAAAGTCAAATTAAATCGAGGATTATTCTAAATGCTACGATAATTTTTAGATCCTTTATATATGTTACTAGGTAAGATTATGATGGAAGTCCATGCAAAAATATTCTCAAAATTACATTTTATGAAACTTTTTGAAATACTAGTTTCGGTCAAAAATCATAGTATATTATACACAATTTTATACTAGTTGTGGTCAAAAAAATCAAATTAAATCGAGGATTGTTTTAAATGCTACGAAACTTTTCAGGTCCTTTCTATATGTTACTAGGGAAGGTTAATATAGAAGTCCATGCAAATAATTATCTCAAAATCATATTTTATGAAATTTTTTGAAATGCTAGTTTAGGTCATTAATATCGTAGAATGTTTTACACAATTTTATACTTGTTTCGGTCAAAAAATCAAATTAAATAGAGGATTTTTCAAAATGCTAAGAAACTTTTCAGATCCTTTCTATATGTTACTAGGGAATGTTATGATGGAAATCCATCCAAAAAAATTATCTCAAAACTAGATTGTATGAAACGTTTTAAATTACTAGTTTCGGTCAAAATTCATAGTCAATTATACACAATTTTATACTAGTTTCGGTGAAAAATTCAAATTAAATCGAAGATTATTCTAAATGCTATGAAACTTTTCAGATTCTTTATATATGTTAATAGGGAAGATTATGATGGAAGTCCTTGCAAAAATTATCTCAAAATTATATTCTATGAAACTTTTTGAAATACTAGTTTCGGTCAAAAATCGTAGTATATTATTAACAAATTTGTACTAGTTTCGGTCAAAACTCAAATTAAATCGAGGATTGTTCTAAATGCTACGATAATTTTCAGATCCTTTATATATGTTTCTAGGTAAGATTATGATGGAAACCCATGCAAAAAATTATCTAAAAATTAGATTCTATGAAACATTTTGAAATACTAGTTTCGGTCAAAAATCGTAGTATATTTATACATAATTTTATACTAGTTTCGGTCAAAAAATCAAATTAAATCAAGGATTGTTCAAAATGATACGAAACGTTTCAGATCCTTTCTATATGTTACTAGGGAATTTTATGATGGAAGTCCATGCCAAAAAATTATCTCAAAATTAGATTGTATGAAACTTTTTGAATTACTAGTTTCGGTCAAAAATCGTAGTATATTATACACAATTTTATACTAGTTTCAGTCAAAAAATACATTTTAAATTAAGGATTATTTTAAATGCTATGAAACTTTTCAGATCCTTTATATATGTTACTAGGGAAGATTATGATGGAAGTCCATGCAAAAAATTATCTCAAAATTACATTCTATGAAACTTTTTGAAATACTAGTTTCGGTCAAAAATCGTAGTATATTATACACAATTTATACTAGTTTCGGTCAAAAAATCAAATTAAATCGAGGATTGTTCAAAATGATACGAAACTTTTCAGATCCTTTCTATATGTTATTAGGGAAGGTTATGATGGAAGTCCAAGCAAATAACTGTCTCAAAAGTCCATGCAATTTTATACTAGTTTCGGTCAAAAAATCAAATTAAATCGAGGATTATTCTAAATGCAATGAAACTTTTTGGATCTCTTCTATATGTTACTAGGGTAGGTTATGATGGAAGTCCATTCAAAAAATTATCTCATGATTAGATACTATGAAACTTTTTTAAATACTAGTTTCGATCAAAAATCGTAGTATATTATACATAATTTTATACTAGTTTCTGTCAAAAACTCAAATTAAATCGAGAATTGTTCGAAATGCTATGATACTTTTTAGATCCTTTCTATATGTTAATAGGGAATGTTATAATGGAAGCACATGCAAAAAATTATCTAAAAATTAGATTCTATGAAACTTTTTAAAATACTAGTTTCGGTCAAAAATCGTAGTATATTATTCACAATTTTATACTAGTTTCGGTCAAAAAATCAAATTAAATCGAGGATTGTTTTAAATGCTAAGAAAGTTTTCACATCCTTTCTATATGTTACTAGGAAAGGTTATGATAGAAGTCCATGCAAAAAATTATCTCAAAATTACATTTTATGAAACTTTTTGAAATACTAGTTTCGGTCAAAAATCGTAGTATATTATACACAATTTTATATTAGTTTCGGTCAAAAAGTCAAATTAAATCGAGGATTATTCTAAATGCTACGATAATTTTTAGATCCTTTATATATGTTACTAGGTAAGATTATGATGGAAGTCCATGCAAACATATTCTCAAAATTACATTTTATGAAACTTTTTGAAATACTAGTTTCGGTCAAAAATCATCGTATATTATACACAATTTTATACTAGTTGTGGTCAAAAAAATCAAATTAAATCGAGGATTGTTTTAAATGCTACGAAACTTTTCAGGTCCTTTCTATATGTTACTAGGGAAGGTTAATATAGAAGTCCATGCAAATAATTATCTCAAAATCATATTTTATGAAATTTTTTGAAATGCTAGTTTAGGTCATTAATATCGTAGAATGTTTTACACAATTTTATACTTGTTTCGGTCAAAAAATCAAATTAAATAGAGGATTTTTCAAAATGCTAAGAAACTTTTCAGATCCTTTCTATATGTTACTAGGGAATGTTATGATGGAAATCCATCCAAAAGAATTATCTCAAAACTAGATTGTATGAAACGTTTTAAATTACTAGTTTCGGTCAAAAATCATAGTCAATTATACACAATTTTATACTAGTTTCGGTGAAAAAATCAAATTAAATAGAAGATTATTCTAAATGCTATGAAACTTTTCAAATCCTTTATATATGTTAATAGGGAAGATTATGATGGAAGTCCTTGCAAAAATTATCTCAAAATTATATTCTAAGAAACTTTTTGAAATACTAGTTTCGGTCAAAAATCGTAGTATATTATTAACAAATTTGTACTAGTTTCGGTCAAAACTCAAATTAAATCGAGGATTGTTCTAAATGCTACGATAATTTTCAGATCCTTTATATATGTTACTAGGTAAGATTATGATGGAAACTCATGCAAAAAATTATCTAAAAATTAGATTCTATGAAACATTTTGAAATACTAGTTTCGGTCAAAAATCGTAGTATATTATACATAATTTTATACTAGTTTCGGTCAAAAAATCAAATTAAATCAAGGATTGTTCAAAATGATACGAAACGTTTCAGATCCTTTCTATATGTTACTAGGGAATTTTATGATGGAAGTCCATGCCAAAAAATTATCTCAAAATTAGATTGTATGAAACTTTTTGAATTACTAGTTTCGGTCAAAAATCGTAGTATATTATACACAATTTTATACTAGTTTCAGTCAAAAAATACATTTTAAATTAAGGATTATTTTAAATGCTATGAAACTTTTCAGATCCTTTATATATGTTACTAGGGAAGATTATGATGGAAGTCCATGCAAAAAATTATCTCAAAATTACATTCTATGAAACTTTTTGAAATACTAGTTTCGGTCAAAAATCGTAGTATATTATACACAATTTATACTAGTTTCGGTCAAAAAATCAAATTAAATCGAGGATTGTTCAAAATGATACGAAACGTTTCAGATCCTTTCTATATGTTATTAGGGAAGGTTATGATGGAAGTCCAAGCAAATAACTGTCTCAAAAGTCCATGCAATTTTATACTAGTTTCGGTCAAAAAATCAAATTAAATCGAGGATTATTCTAAATGCAATGAAACTTTTTGGATCTCTTCTATATGTTACTAGGGTAGGTTATGATGGAAGTCCATTCAAAAAATTATCTCAAGATTAGATTCTATGAAACTTTTTTAAATACTAGTTTCGGTCAAAAATCGTAGTATATTATACATAATTTTATACTAGTTTCTGTCAAAAACTCAAATTAAATCGAGAATTGTTCGAAATGCTATGATACTTTTTAGATCCTTTCTATATGTTAATAGGGAATGTTATAATGGAAGCACATGCAAAAAATTATCTAAAAATTAGATTCTATGAAACTTTTTAAAATACTAGTTTCGGTCAAAAATCGTAGTATATTATTCACAATTTTATACTAGTTTCGGTCAAAAAATCAAATTAAATCGAGGATTGTTTTAAATGCTAAGAAAGTTTTCACATCCTTTCTATATGTTACTAGGAAAGGTTATGATAGAAGTCCATGCAAAAAATTATCTCAAAATTACATTTTATGAAACTTTTTGAAATACTAGTTTCGGTCAAAAATCGTAGTATATTATACACAATTTTATATTAGTTTCGGTCAAAAAGTCAAATTAAATCGAGGATTATTCTAAATGCTACGATAATTTTTAGATCCTTTATATATGTTACTAGGTAAGATTATGATGGAAGTCCATGCAAACATATTCTCAAAATTACATTTTATGAAACTTTTTGAAATACTAGTTTCGGTCAAAAATCATCGTATATTATACACAATTTTATACTAGTTGTGGTCAAAAAAATCAAATTAAATCGAGGATTGTTTTAAATGCTACGAAACTTTTCAGGTCCTTTCTATATGTTACTAGGGAAGGTTAATATAGAAGTCCATGCAAATAATTATCTCAAAATCATATTTTATGAAATTTTTTGAAATGCTAGTTTAGGTCATTAATATCGTAGAATGTTTTACACAATTTTATACTTGTTTCGGTCAAAAAATCAAATTAAATAGAGGATTTTTCAAAATGCTAAGAAACTTTTCAGATCCTTTCTATATGTTACTAGGGAATGTTATGATGGAAATCCATCCAAAAGAATTATCTCAAAACTAGATTGTATGAAACGTTTTAAATTACTAGTTTCGGTCAAAAATCATAGTCAATTATACACAATTTTATACTAGTTTCGGTGAAAAAATCAAATTAAATAGAAGATTATTCTAAATGCTATGAAACTTTTCAAATCCTTTATATATGTTAATAGGGAAGATTATGATGGAAGTCCTTGCAAAAATTATCTCAAAATTATATTCTAAGAAACTTTTTGAAATACTAGTTTCGGTCAAAAATCGTAGTATATTATTAACAAATTTGTACTAGTTTCGGTCAAAACTCAAATTAAATCGAGGATTGTTCTAAATGCTACGATAATTTTCAGATCCTTTATATATGTTACTAGGTAAGATTATGATGGAAACCCATGCAAAAAATTATCTAAAAATTAGATTCTATGAAACATTTTGAAATACTAGTTTCGGTCAAAAATCGTAGTATATTATACATAATTTTATACTAGTTTCGGTCAAAAAATCAAATTAAATCAAGGATTGTTCAAAATGATACGAAACGTTTCAGATCCTTTCTATATGTTACTAGGGAATTTTATGATGGAAGTCCATGCCAAAAAATTATCTCAAAATTAGATTGTATGAAACTTTTTGAATTACTAGTTTCGGTCAAAAATCGTAGTATATTATACACAATTTTATACTAGTTTCAGTCAAAAAATACATTTTAAATTAAGGATTATTTTAAATGCTATGAAACTTTTCAGATCCTTTATATATGTTACTAGGGAAGATTATGATGGAAGTCCATGCAAAAAATTATCTCAAAATTACATTCTATGAAACTTTTTGAAATACTAGTTTCGGTCAAAAATCGTAGTATATTATACACAATTTATACTAGTTTCGGTCAAAAAATCAAATTAAATCGAGGATTGTTCAAAATGATACGAAACGTTTCAGATCCTTTCTATATGTTATTAGGGAAGGTTATGATGGAAGTCCAAGCAAATAACTGTCTCAAAAGTCCATGCAATTTTATACTAGTTTCGGTCAAAAAATCAAATTAAATCGAGGATTATTCTAAATGCAATGAAACTTTTTGGATCTCTTCTATATGTTACTAGGGTAGGTTATGATGGAAGTCCATTCAAAAAATTATCTCAAGATTAGATTCTATGAAACTTTTTTAAATACTAGTTTCGGTCAAAAATCGTAGTATATTATACATAATTTTATACTAGTTTCTGTCAAAAACTCAAATTAAATCGAGAATTGTTCGAAATGCTATGATACTTTTTAGATCCTTTCTATATGTTAATAGGGAATGTTATAATGGAAGCACATGCAAAAAATTATCTAAAAATTAGATTCTATGAAACTTTTTAAAATACTAGTTTCGGTCAAAAATCGTAGTATATTATTCACAATTTTATACTAGTTTCGGTCAAAAAATCAAATTAAATCGAGGATTGTTTTAAATGCTAAGAAAGTTTTCACATCCTTTCTATATGTTACTAGGAAAGGTTATGATAGAAGTCCATGCAAAAAATTATCTCAAAATTACATTTTATGAAACTTTTTGAAATACTAGTTTCGGTCAAAAATCGTAGTATATTATACACAATTTTATATTAGTTTCGGTCAAAAAGTCAAATTAAATCGAGGATTATTCTAAATGCTACGATAATTTTTAGATCCTTTATATATGTTACTAGGTAAGATTATGATGGAAGTCCATGCAAACATATTCTCAAAATTACATTTTATGAAACTTTTTGAAATACTAGTTTCGGTCAAAAATCATCGTATATTATACACAATTTTATACTAGTTGTGGTCAAAAAAATCAAATTAAATCGAGGATTGTTTTAAATGCTACGAAACTTTTCAGTTCCTTTCTATATGTTACTAGGGAAGGTTAATATAGAAGTCCATGCAAATAATTATCTCAAAATCATATTTTATGAAATTTTTTGAAATGCTAGTTTAGGTCATTAATATCGTAGAATGTTTTACACAATTTTATACTTGTTTCGGTCAAAAAATCAAATTAAATAGAGGATTTTTCAAAATGCTAAGAAACTTTTCAGATCCTTTCTATATGTTACTAGGGAATGTTATGATGGAAATCCATCCAAAAAAATTATCTCAAAACTAGATTGTATGAAACGTTTTAAATTACTAGTTTCGGTCAAAAATCATAGTCAATTATACACAATTTTATACTAGTTTCGGTGAAAAAATCAAATTAAATCGAAGATTATTCTAAATGCTATGAAACTTTTCAGATCCTTTATATATGTTAATAGGGAAGATTATGATGGAAGTCCTTGCAAAAATTATCTCAAAATTATATTCTATGAAACTTTTTGAAATACTAGTTTCGGTCAAAAATCATAGTATATTATTAACAAATTTGTACTAGTTTCGGTCAAAACTCAAATTAAATCGAGGATTGTTCTAAATGCTACGATAATTTTCAGATCCTTTATATATGTTACTAGGTAAGATTATGATGGAAACCCATGCAAAAAATTATCTAAAAATTAGATTCTATGAAACATTTTGAAATACTAGTTTCGGTCAAAAATCGTAGTATATTTATACATAATTTTATACTAGTTTCGGTCAAAAAATCAAATTAAATCAAGGATTGTTCAAAATGATACGAAACGTTTCAGATCCTTTCTATATGTTACTAGGGAATTTTATGATGGAAGTCCATGCCAAAAAATTATCTCAAAATTAGATTGTATGAAACTTTTTGAATTACTAGTTTCGGTCAAAAATCGTAGTATATTATACACAATTTTATACTAGTTTCAGTCAAAAAATACATTTTAAATTAAGGATTATTTTAAATGCTATGAAACTTTTCAGATCCTTTATATATGTTACTAGGGAAGATTATGATGGAAGTCCATGCAAAAAATTATCTCAAAATTACATTCTATGAAACTTTTTGAAATACTAGTTTCGGTCAAAAATCGTAGTATATTATACACAATTTATACTAGTTTCGGTCAAAAAATCAAATTAAATCGAGGATTGTTCAAAATGATACGAAACTTTTCAGATCCTTTCTATATGTTATTAGGGAAGGTTATGATGGAAGTCCAAGCAAATAATTATCTCAAAATCATATTTTATGAAATTTTTTTGAAATGCTAGTTTAGGTCATTAATATCGTAGAATGTTTTACACAATTTTATACTTGTTTCGGTCAAAAAATCAAATTAAATAGAGGATTTTTCAAAATGCTAAGAAACTTTTCAGATCATTTCTATATATTACTAGGGAATTTTATGATGGAAATCCATCCAAAAAAATTATCTCAAAATTAGATTGTATGAAACGTTTTAAATTACTAGTTTTGGTCAAAAATCATAGTCTATTATACACAATTTTATACTAGTTTCGGTGAAAAAATCAAATTAAATCGAAGATTATTCTAAATGCTATGAAACTTTTCAGATCCTTTATATATGTTACTAGGGAAGATTATGATGGAAGTCCTTGCAGAAATTATCTCAAAATTATATTCTATGAAACTTTTTGAAATACTAGTTTCGGTCAAAAATCGTAGTATATTATTAACAAATTTGTACTAGTTTCGGTCAAAACTCAAATTAAATCGAGGATTGTTCTAAATGCTACGATAATTTTCAGATCCTTTATATATGTTACTAGGTAAGATTATGATGGAATCCCGTGCAAAAAATTATCTAAAAATTAGGTTCTATGAAACATTTTGAAATACTAGTTTCGGTCAAAAATCGTAGTATATTATACACAATTTAAAACTAGTTTCGGTCAAAAAATCAAATTAAATCAAGGATTGTTCTAAATGATACGAAACGTTTCAGATCCTTTCTATATGTTACTAGGGAATTTTAAGATGGAAGTCCATGCAAAAAAAATATCTCAAAATTAGATTGTATGAAACTTTTTGAATTACTAGTTTCGGTCAAAAATCGTAGTATAATATACACAATTTTATACTAGTTTCAATCAAAAAATACATTTTAAATCAAGGATTATTTTAAATGCTTTGAAAATTTTCAGATCCTTTATATATGTTACTAGGGAAGATTATGATGGAAGTCCATGCAAAAAATTATCTCAAAATTACATTCTATGAAACTTTTTGAAATACTAGTTTCGATCAAAAATCGTAGTATATTATACACAATTTATACTAGTTTTGGTCAAAAAATCAAATTAAATCGAGGATTGTTCAAAATGATACGAAACTTTTCAGATCCTTTCTATATGTTATTAGGCAAGGTTATGATGGAAGTCCATGCAAATAACTGTCTCAAAAGTCCATGCAATTTTATACTAGTTTCGGTCAAAAAATCAAATTAAATCGGGAATTGTTCGAAATGCTATGATACTTTTTGGATCCTTTCTATATGTTAATAGGGAATGTTATGATGGAATCCCATGCAAAACATTATCTAAAAATTAGATTCTATGAATCGTTTTAAAATACTAGTTTCGGTCAAAAATCGTAGTATATTATTCACAATTTTATACTAGTTTCGGTCAAAAAATCAAATTAAATCGAGGATTGTTTTAAATGCTACGAAAGTTTTCACATCCTTTCTATATGTTACTAGGAAAGGTTCTGATAGAAGTCCATGCAAAAAAATATCTCAAAATTACATTTTATGAAACATTTTGAAATACTAGTTACGGTCAAAAATCGTAGTATATTATACACAATTTTATATTAGTTTCGGTCGAAAAGTCAAATTAAATCGAGGATTGTTATAAATGCTACGATAATTTTTAGATCCTTTATATATGTTACTAGGTAAGATTATGATGGAAGTCCATGCAAAAATATTCTCAAAATTACATTTTATGAAACTTTTTGAAATGCTAGTTTCGGTCAAAAATCATATTATATTATACACAATTTTATACTAGTTTTGGTCAAAAAAATCAAATTAAATTGAGGATTGTTTTAAATTCTACGAAACTTTCCAGGTCCTTTCTATATGTTACTAGGTAAGATTATGATGGAATCCCGTGCAAAAAATTATCTAAAAATTAGGTTCTATGAAACAATTTGAAAGACTAGTTTCGGTACACAATTTTATACTAGTTTCGGTCAAAACATCAAATTAAATCAAGGATTGTTCTAAATGATACGAAACGTTTCAGATCCTTTCTATATGTTACTAGGGAATTTTATGATGGAAGTCCATGCAAAAAAAATATCTCAAAATTAGATTGTATGAAACTTTTTGAATTACTAGTTTCGGTCAAAAATCGTAGTATATTATACACAATTTTATACTAGTTTCAGTCAAAAAATACATTTTAAATCAAGGATTATTTTAAATGGTATGAAAATTTTCAGATCCTTTATATATGTTACTAGGGAAGATTATGATGGAAGTCCATGCAAAAAATTATCTCAAAATTACATTCTATGAAACTTTTTGAAATACTAGTTTCGATCAAAAATCGTAGTATATTATACACAATTTATACCAGTTTTGGTCAAAAAATCAAATTAAATCGAGGATTGTTCAAAATGATACGAAACTTTTCAGATCCTTTCTATATGTTATTAGGCAAGGTTATGATGGAAGTCCATGCAAATAACTGTCTCAAAAGTCCATGCAATTTTATACTAGTTTCGGTCAAAAAATCAAATTAAATCGGGAATTGTTCGAAATGCTATGATACTTTTTGGATCCTTTCTATATGTTAATAGGGAATGTTATGATGGAATCCCATGCAAAACATTATCTAAAAATTAGATTCTATGAATCGTTTTAAAATACTAGTTTCGGTCAAAAATCGTAGTATATTATTCACAATTTTATACTAGTTTCGGTCAAAAAATCAAATTAAATCGAGGATTGTTTTAAATGCTACGAAAGTTTCACATCCTTTCTATATGTTACTAGGAAAGGTTATAATAGAAGTTCATGCAAAAAATTATCTAAAAATTAGATTCTATGAAACATTTTGAAATACTAGTTTCGGTCAAAAATCGTAGTATATTATACACAATTTTATATTAGTTTCGGTCGAAAAGTCAAATTAAATCGAGGATTGTTCTAAATGCTACGAAACGTTTCAGATCCTTTCTATATGTTACTATGGAATTTTATGATGGAAGTCCATGCAAAAAAATTATCTCAAAATTAGATTGTATGAAACTTTTTGAATTACTAGTTTCGGTCAAAAATCGTAGTATATTATACACAATTTTATACTAGTTTCAGTCAAAAAATACATTTTAAATTAAGGATTATTTTAAATGCTATGAAACTTTTCAGATCCTTTATATATGTTACTAGGGAAGATTATGATGGAAGTCCATGCAAAAAATTATCTCAAAATTACATTCTATGAAACTTTATGAAATACTAGTTTCGGTCAAAAATCGTAGTATATTATACACAATTTATACTAGTTTCGGTCAAAAAATCAAATTAAATCGAGGATTGTTCAAAATGATACGAAACTTTTCAGATCCTTTCTATATGTTATTAGGGAAGGTTATGATGGAAGTCCATGCAAATAACTGTCTCAAAAGTCCAAGCAATTTTATACTAGTTTCAGATAAAAAATCAAATTAAATCGAGGATTGTTCTAAATGCAATGAACCTTTTCGGATCTTTTCTATATGTTACTAGGGTAGGTTATGATGGAAGTCCATTCAAAAAATTATCTCAAGATTAGATTCTATGAAACTTTTTGAAATACTAGTTTCGGTCAAAAATCGTAGTATATTATACATAATTTTATACTAGTTTCTGTCAAAAACTCAAATTAAATCGAGAATTGTTCGAAATGCTATGATACTTCTTAGATCCTTTCTATATGTTAATAGGGAATGTTATAATGGAATCCCATGCAAAAAATTATCTAAAAATTAGATTCTATGAAACGTTTTAAAATACTAGTTTCGGCATAAAATCGTAGTATATTATTCACAATTTTATACTAGTTTCGGTCAAAAAATCAAATTAAATCGAGGATTGTTTTAAATGCTACGAAAGTTTTCACATCCTTTCTATATGTTACTAGGAAAGGTTATGATAGAAGTCCATGCAAAAAATTTATCTCAAAATTACATTTTATGAAACTTTTTGAAATACTAGTTTCGGTCAAAAATCGTAGTATATTATACACAATTTTATATTAGTTTCGGTCGAAAAGTCAAATTAAATCGAGGATTGTTCTAAATGCTACGATAATTTTTAGATCCTTTATATATGTTACTAGGTAAGATTATGATGGAAGTCCATGCAAAAATATTCTCAAAATTACATTTTATGAAACTTTTGGAAATACTAATTTCGGTCAAAAATCATAGTATATTATACACAATTTTATACTAGTTTTTGTCAAAAAAATCAAATTAAATCGAGGATTGTTTTAAATGCTACGAAACTTTTCAGATCCTTTCTATATGTTACTAGGGAAGGTTATTATAGAAGTCCATGCAAATAATTATCTCAAAATCTTATTTTATGAAAAATTTTGAAATGCTAGTTTAGGTCAAAATATCGTAGAATGTTTTACACAATTTTATACTTGTTTCGGTCAAAAAATCAAATTAAATCGAGGATTTTTCAAGATGCTAAGAAACTTTTCAGATCCTTTCTATATGTTACTAGGGAATGCTATGATGGAAATCCATGAAAAAAAATTATCTCAAAATTAGATTGTATGAAACATTTTAAATTACTAGTTTCGGTCAAAAATCATAGTCTATTATACACAATTTTATACTAGTTTCGGTGAAAAAATCAAATTAAATCAAAGATTATTCTAAATGCTATGAAACATTTCAGATCCTTTATATATGTTACAAGGGGAGATTATGATGGAAGTCCTTGCAAAAATTATCTCAAAATTATATTCTATGAAACTTTTTGAAATACTAGTTTCGGTCAAAAATCATAGTATATTATTAACAAATTTGTACTAGTTTCGGTCAAAAATCAAATTAAATCGTGGATTGTTCTAAATGCTACGATAATTTTCAGATCCTTTATATATGTTACTAGGTAAGATTATGATGGAAGCCCATGCAAAAAATTATCTAAAAATTAGATTCTATGAAACATTTTGAAATACTAGTTTCGGTCAAAAATCGTAGTATATTATACATAATTTTATACTAGTTTCGGTCAAAAAATCAAATTAAATCAAGGATTGTTCAAAATGATACGAAACGTTTCAGATCCTTTCTATATGTTACTAGGGAATTTTATGATGGAAGTCCATGCAAAAAAATTATCTCAAAATTAGATTGTCTGAAACTTTTTGAATTACTAGTTTCGGTGAAAAATCGTAGTATATTATACACAATTTTTTACAAGTTTCAGTCAAAAAATACATTTTAAATCAAGGATTATTTTAAATGATATGAAACTTTCCAGATCCTTTATATATGTTAATAGGGAAGATTATGATGGAAGTCCATCAAAAAATTATCTCAAAATTACATTCTATGAAACTTTATGAAATACTAGTTTCGGTCAAAAATCGTAGTATATTATACATAATTTTATACTAGTTTCTGTCAAAATTTCAAATTAAATCGAGAATTGTTCGAAGTGCTATAATACTTTTTAGATCCTTTCTATATGTTAATAGGGAATGTTATAATGGAATCCCATGCAAAAATTATCTAAAAATTAGATTCTATGAAACGTTTTAAAATACTAATTTCGGTCAAAAATCATAGTATATTATTCTCAATTTTATACTAGTTTCGGTCAAAAAATCAAATTAAATCGAGGATTGTTTTAAATGCTACGAAAGTTTTCACATCCTTTCTATATGTTACTAGGAAAGGCTATGATAGAAGTCCATGCAAAAAATTATCTCAAAATTACATTTTATGAAACTTTTTGAAATACTAGTTTCGGTCAAAAATCTTAGTATATTATACACAATTTTATATTAGTTTCGGCCGAAAATTCAAAATAATCGAGGATTGTTCTAAATGCTACGATAATTTTTAGAACCTTTATATATGTTACTAGGTAAGATTATGATGGAAGTCCATGCAAAAATATTCTCAAAATTACATTTTATGGAACTTTTGGAAATACTAGTTTAGGTCAAAAATCATAGTATATTATACACAATTTTATACTAGTTTTGGTCAAAAACATCAAATTAAATCGAGGATTGTTTTAAATGCTACGAAACTTTTCAGATCCTTTCTATATGTTACTAGGGAAGGTTATTATAGAAGTCCATGATAATAATTATCTCAAAATCATATTTTATGAAAATTTTTGAAATGCTAGTTTAGGTCAAAATATCGTAGAATGTTTTACACAATTTTATACTTGTTTCAGTCAAAAAATCAAATTAAATCGAGGATTTTTCAAAATGCTAAGAAACTTTTCAGATCCTTTCTATATGTTACTAGAGAATGTTATGAAGGAAATCCATGCAAAAAAATTATCTCAAAATTAGATTGTATGAAACTTTTTAAATTACTAGTTTCGGTCAAAAATCATAGTCTATTATACACAATTTTATACTAGTTTCGGTGAAAAAATCAAATTAAATCGAAGATTATTCTAAATGCTAAGAAACTTTTCAGATCCTTTATATATGTTACTAGGGAAGATTATGATGGAAGTCCTTGCAAAAATTATCTCAAAATTATATTCTATGAAACTTTTTGAAATACTAGTTTCGGTCAAAAATACGAGTATAGTATTAACCAATTTGTACTAGTTTCGGTCAAAACTCAAATTAAATCGAAGATTGTTCTAAATGCTACGATAATTTTCCGATCCTTTATATATGTTACTAGGTAAGATTATGATGGAATCCCGTGCAAAAAATTATCTAAAAATTAGGTTCTATGAAACAATTTGAAAGACTAGTTTCGGTACACAATTTTATACTAGTTTCGGTCAAAACATCAAATTAAATCAAGGATTGTTCTAAATGATACGAAACGTTTCAGATCCTTTCTATATGTTACTAGGGATTTTTATGATGGAAGTCCATGCAAAAAAAATATCTCAAAATTAGATTGTATGAAACTTTTTGAATTACTAGTTTCGGTCAAAAATCGTAGTATATTATACACAATTTTATACTAGTTTCAGTCAAAAAATACATTTTAAATCAAGGATTATTTTAAATGGTATGAAAATTTTCAGATCCTTTATATATGTTACTAGGGAAGATTATGATGGAAGTCCATGCAAAAAATTATCTCAAAATTACATTCTATGAAACTTTTTGAAATACTAGTTTCGATCAAAAATCGTAGTATATTATACACAATTTATACTAGTTTTGGTCAAAAAATCAAATTAAATCGAGGATTGTTCAAAATGATACGAAACTTTTCAGATCCTTTCTATATGTTATTAGGCAAGGTTATGATGGAAGTCCATGCAAATAACTGTCTCAAAAGTCCATGCAATTTTATACTAGTTTCGGTCAAAAAATCAAATTAAATCGGGAATTGTTCGAAATGCTATGATACTTTTTGGATCCTTTCTATATGTTAATAGGGAATGTTATGATGGAATCCCATGCAAAACATTATCTAAAAATTAGATTCTATGAAACGTTTTAAAATACTAGTTTCGGTCAAAAATCGTAGTATATTATTCACAATTTTATACTAGTTTCGGTCAAAAAATCAAATTAAATCGAGGATTGTTTTAAATGCTACGAAAGTTTCACATCCTTTCTATATGTTACTAGGAAAGGTTATGATAGAAGTTCATGCAAAAAATTATCTAAAAATTAGATTCTATGAAACATTTTGAAATACTAGTTTCGGTCAAAAATCGTAGTATATTATACACAATTTTATATTAGTTTCGGTCGAAAAGTCAAATTAAATCGAGGACTGTTCTAAATGCTACGAAACGTTTCAGATCCTTTCTATATGTTACTATGGAATTTTATGATGGAAGTCCATGCAAAAAAATTATCTCAAAATTAGATTGTATGAAACTTTTTGAATTACTAGTTTCGGTCAAAAATCGTAGTATATTATACACAATTTTATACTAGTTTCAGTCAAAAAATACATTTTAAATTAAGGATTATTTTAAATGCTATGAAACTTTTCAGATCCTTTATATATGTTACTAGGGAAGATTATGATGGAAGTCCATGCAAAAAATTATCTCAAAATTACATACTATGAAACTTTATGAAATACTAGTTTCGGTCAAAAATCGTAGTATATTATACACAATTTATACTAGTTTCGGTCAAAAAATCAAATTAAATCGAGGATTGTTCAAAATGATACGAAACTTTTCAGATCCTTTCTATATGTTATTGGGGAAGGTTATGATGGAAGTCCAAGCAATTTTATACTAGTTTCGGTCAAAAAATCAAATTAAATCGAGGATTGTTCTAAATGCAATGAACCTTTTCGGATCTTTTCTATATGTTACTAGGGTAGGTTATGATGGAAGTCCATTCAAAAAATTATCTCAAGATTAGATTCTATGAAACTTTTTAAAATACTAGTTTCGGTCAAAAATCGTAGTATATTATACATAATTTTATACTAGTTTCTGTCAAAAACTCAAATTAAATCGAGAATTGTTCGAAATGCTATGATACTTCTTAGATCCTTTCTATATGTTAATAGGGAATGTTATAATGGAATCCCATGCAAAAAATTATCTAAAAATTAGATTCTATGAAACGTTTTAAAATACTAGTTTCGGCATAAAATCGTAGTATATTATTCACAATTTTATACTAGTTTCGGTCAAAAAATCAAATTAAATTGAGGATTGTTTTAAATGCTACGAAAGTTTTCACATCCTTTCTATATGTTACTAGGAAAGGTTATGATAGAAGTCCATGCAAAAAATTTATCTCAAAATTACATTTTATGAAACTTTTTGAAATACTAGTTTCGGTCAAAAATCGTAGTATATTATACACAATTTTATATTAGTTTCGGTCGAAAAGTCAAACTAAATCGAGGATTGTTCTAAATGCTACGATAATTTTTAGATCCTTTATATATGTTACTAGGTAAGATTATGATGGAAGTCCATGCAAAAATATTCTCAAAATTACATTTTATGAAACTTTTGGAAATACTAATTTCGGTCAAAAATCATAGTATATTATACACAATTTTATACTAGTTTTTGTCAAAAAAATCAAATTAAATCGAGGATTGTTTTAAATGCTACGAAACTTTTCAGATCCTTTCTATATCTTACTAGGGAAGGTTATTATAGAAGTCCATGCAAATAATTATCTCAAAATCTTATTTTATGAAAAATTTTGAAATGCTAGTTTAGGTCAAAATATCGTAGAATGTTTTACACAATTTTATACTTGTTTCGGTCAAAAAATCAAATTAAATCGAGGATTTTTCAAGATGCTAAGAAACTTTTCAGATCCTTTCTATATGTTACTAGGGAATGCTATGATGGAAATCCATGAAAAAAAATTATCTCAAAATTAGATTGTATGAAACATTTTAAATTACTAGTTTCGGTCAAAAATCATAGTCTATTATACACAATTTTATACTAGTTTCGGTGAAAAAATCAAATTAAATCGAAGATTATTCTAAATGCTATGAAACGTTTCAGATCCTTTATATATGTTACTAGGGAATATTATGATGGAAGTCCTTGCAAAAATTATCTCAAAATTATATTCTATGAAACTTTTTGAAATACTAGTTTCGGTCAAAAATCATAGTATATTATTAACAAATTTGTACTAGTTTCGGTCAAAAATCAAATTAAATCGTGGATTGTTCTAAATGCTACGATAATTTTCAGATCCTTTATATATGTTACTAGGTAAGATTATGATGGAAGTCCATGCAAAAAATTATCTAAAAATTAGATTCTATGAAACATTTTGAAATACTAGTTTCGGTCAAAAATCGTAGTATATTATACATAATTTTATACTAGTTTCGGTCAAAAAATCAAATTAAATCAAGGATTGTTCAAAATGATACGAAACGTTTCAGATCCTTTCTATATGTTACTAGGGAATTTTATGATGGAAGTCCATGCAAAAAAATTATCTCAAAATTAGATTGTATGAAACTTTTTGAATTACTAGTTTCGGTGAAAAATCGTAGTATATTATACACAATTTTTTACAAGTTTCAGTCAAAAAATAAATTTTAAATCAAGGATTATTTTAAATGATATGAAACTTTCCAGATCCTTTATATATGTTACTAGGGAAGATTATGATGGAAGTCCATCAAAAAATTATCTCAAAATTACATTCTATGAAACTTTATGAAATACTAGTTTCGGTCAAAAATCGTAGTATATTATACACAATTTATACTAGTTTCGGCCAAAAAATCAAATTAAATCGAGGATTGTTCTAAATGCTACGAAAGTTTTCACATCCTTTCTATATGTTACTAGGAAAGGTTATGATAGAAGTTCATGCAAAAAATTTATCTCAAAATTACATTTTATGAAACTTTTTGAAATACTAGTTTCGGTCAAAAATCGTAGTATATTATACACAATTTTATATTAGTTTCGGTCAAAAAGTCAAATTAAATCGAAGATTGTTCTAAATGCTACGATAATTTTTAGATCCTTTTTATATGTTACTAGGTATGATTATGATAGAAGTCCATGCAAAAATATTCTCAAAATAACATTTTATGAAACTTTTTTAAATACTAGTTTCGGTCAAAAATCGTTGTATATTATACACAATTTTATACTAGTTTTGGTCAAAAAAATTAAATTAAATCGAGGATTGTTTTTAATGCTACGAAACTTTTCAGATCCTTTCTATATGTTACTAGGGAAGGTTATTATAGAAGTCCATGCAAATAATTATCTCAAAATCAGATTTTATGAAAATTTTTGAAATGCTAGTTTAGGTCAAAATATCGTAGAATGTTTAACACAATTTTATACTTGTTTCGGTCAAAAAATCAAATTAAATCGAGAATTTAACAAAATGCTAAGAAACTTTTCAGATTCTTTCTATATGTTACTAGGGAATGTTATTATGGAAGTCCATGCAAAAAAATTATCTCAAAATTAGATTGTATGTAACTTTTTAAATTACTAGTTTCGGTCAAAAATCATAGTCTATTATGCACAATTTTATACTAGTTTCGGTGAAAAAATCAAATTAAATCGAAGATCATTCTAAATGCTATGAAACTTTTCAGATCCATTATATATGATACTAGGGAAGATTATGATGGAAGTCCTTGCAAAAATTATCTCAAAATTACATTTAATGAAACTTTTTGAAATACTAGTTTCGGTCAATAATCGTAGTATATTATTAACAAATTTGTACTAGTTTCGGTCAAAAAATCAAATTAAATCGAGGATTATTCTAAATGCTACGATAATTTTCAGATCCTTTATATATGTTACTAGGTAAGATTATGATGGAAGTCCATGCAAAAAATTATCTAAAAATTAGATTCTATGAAACTTTTTGAAATACTAGTTTCGGTCAAAAATCGTAGTATATTATACACAATTTTATACTAGTTTCGGTCAAAAAATCAAAATAAATCAAGGATTGTTCAAAATGCTACGAAATGTTTCAGATTTTTTCTATATGTTACTAGGGAATGTTATGATGGAAGTCCATGCAAAAAAATTCTCTCATAATTAGATTGTATGAAACATTTTGAATTACTAGTTTCGGTCAAAAATCATAGTATATTATACACAATTTTATACTAGTTTCGATCAAAAAATCAAATTAAATCGAGGATTATTCTAAATGCTATGAAACTTTGCAGATCCTTTCTATATGTTACTAGGGAAGATTATGATGGAAGTCCTTGCAAAAATTATCTCAAAATTATATTCTATGAAACTTTTTGAAATACTAGTTTCGGTCAAAAATCGTAGTATATTATTAACAAATTTGTACTAGTTTCGGTCAAAAATCAAATTAAATCGTGGATTGTTCTAAATGCTACGATAATTTTCAGATCCTTTATATATGTTACTAGGTAAGATTATGATGGAAGTCCATGCAAAAAATTATCTAAAAATTAGATTCTATGAAACATTTTGAAATACTAGTTTCGGTCAAAAATCGTAGTATATTATACATAATTTTATACTAGTTTCGGTCAAAAAATCAAATTAAATCAAGGATTGTTCAAAATGATACGAAACGTTTCAGATCCTTTCTATATGTTACTAGGGAATTTTATGATGGAAGTCCATGCAAAAAAATTATCTCAAAATTAGATTGTATGAAACTTTTTGAATTACTAGTTTCGGTGAAAAATCGTAGTATATTATACACAATTTTATACTAGTTTCGGTCAAAAAATCAAATTAAATCGAGGATTATTCTAAATGCTATGAAACTTTGCAGATCCTTTATATATGTTATAGGGAAGATTATGATGGAAGTACATGCAAAAAATTATCTCAAAATTACATTCTATGAAACTTTTTGAAATACTAGTTTCGGTCAAAAATCGTAGTATATTATATTCAATTTATACTTGTTTCGGTCAAAAAATCATATTAAATCGAGGATTGTTCAAAATGCTACAAAATGTTTCAGATCCTTCGTTTACGGTACGAGGGAATGTTATGTTGGAAGTCCAATAAATAAACTATCTCAAAATTAGATTTTATGAAACTTTTTGAAATGCTAGTTTAGGTCAAAAAATCGTAGAATATTATACACAATTTTATACTTGTTTCGGTCAAAAAATCAAATTAAATCGAGGATTGTTCAAAATGCTAAGAAAATTTTCAGATTCTTTCTATATGTTACTAGGGAATTTTATGATGGATGTCCATGCGAAAAAATTATCTCAAAATTAGATTGTATGAATCTTTTTAAATTACTAGTTTCAGTCAAAAATCGTAGTATATTATACACGATTTTATACCAGTTTCGATCAAAAAATCAAATTAAATCGAGGAATATTTTAATTGCTATGAAACTTTCCAGATCCTTTATATAAGTTATTAGGGAAAGATTATGATGGAATTCCATGCAAAAAATTATCTCAAAATTACATTCTATGAAACTTTTTGAAATATTAGTTTCTGTCAAAAATCGTAGTATATTATACACAATTTATACTAGTTTCGGCCAAAAAATCAAATTAAATCGAGGATTGTTCTAAATGCTACGATAATTTTCAGATCCTTTATATATGTGACCAGGTAATATTATGATGGAAGTCCATGCAAAAATTATCTCAAAATTACATTTATGAAACTTTTTGAAATGATAGTTTAGGTCAAAAAATTGTAGTATATTATACACAAATTTATACTAGTTTCGGTCAAAAAATCAAATTAAATCGAGGATTTTTCAAAATGCTAAGAAACTTTTGAGATCCTTTCTATATGTTACTAGGGAAGGTTATGATGGAAGTCCATGCAAATAACTGTCTCAAAAGTCCATGCAATTTTATACTAGTTTCGGTCAAAAAATCAAATTATATAGAGGATTGTTCTAAATGCAATGAAACTTTTCGGATCCTTTCTATATGTTAATAGGGAACGTTATGATGGAAGTCCATGCAAAAAATTATCTAAAAATTAGATTCTATGAAACTTTTTAAAATACTAGTTTCGGTCAAAAATCTTAGAATATTATTCACAATTTTATGCTAGTTTCGGTCAAAAAATCAAATTAAATCGAGATTGTTTTAAATGCTACGAAAGTTTTCACATCCTTTCTATATGTTACTAGGGAAGGTTATGATAGAAGGTAATGCAAAAAATTATCTCAAAATTACATTTTATGAAACTTTTTGAAATACTAGTTTCTGTCAAAAATCGTAGTATATTATACACAATTTTATATTAGTTTCGGTCAAAAAGTCAAATTAAATCGAGGATTGTTCTAAATGCTACGATAATTTTTAGATCCTTTATATATGTTACTAGGGAAGATTATGATGGAAGTCAATGCAAAAATATTCTCAAAATTACATTTTATGAAACTTTTTTAAATACTAGTTTCGGTCAAAAATCGTAGTATATTATACACAATTTTATACTAGTTTTGGTCAAAAAAATCAAATTAAATCGAGGAATGTTTTAAATGCTACGAAACGTTTCAGATCCTTTCTATATGTTACTAGGGAAGGTTATTATAGAAGTCCATGCAAATAATTATCTCAAAATCAGATTTTATGAAAAAAATTTGAAATGCTAGTTTAGGTCAAAATATCGTAGAATGTTTTACACAATTTTATACATGTTTCGGTCAAAAAATCAAATTACATCGAGGATTTTTCAAAATGCTAAGAAACTTTTCAGATCCTTTCTATATGTTACTAGGGAATGTTATGATGGAAGTCCATGCAAAACAATTATCTCAAAAATAGATTGTATGAAACTTTTTAAATTACTAGTTTCGGTCAAAAATCATAGTCTATTATGCACAATTTTATACTAGTTTCGGTGAAAAAATTAAATTAAATCGAAGATTATTCTAAATGCTATGAAACTTTCAGATCCTTTATATATGATACTAGGGAAGATTATTATGGAAGTCATTGCAAAAATTATCTCAAAATTACATTCTATGAAACTTTTTGAAATACTAGTTTCGGTCAAAAATCGTAGTATATTATTAACAAATTTGAACTAGTTTCGGTCAAAAAATCAAATTAAATCGAGATTGTTTTAAATGCTATGAAGGTTTTCACATCCTTTCTATATGTTACTAGGGAATGTTATGATAGAAGTCCATGCAAAAAATTATCTCAAAATTACATTTTATGAAACTTTTTGAAATACTAGTTTCGGTCAAAAATCGTAGTATATTATACACAATTTTATATTAGTTTCGGTCAAAAAGTCAAATTAAATCGAGGATTGTTCTAAATGCTACGATAATTTTTAGATCATTTATATATGTTACTAGGTAAGATTATGATGGAAGTCCATGCAAAAATATTCTCAATATTACATTTTATGAAACTTTTTTAAATACTAGTTTCGGTCAAAAATCGTAGTATATTATACACAATTTTATACTAGTTTTGGTCAAAAAAATTAAATTTAATCGAGGATTGTTTTAAATGCTATGAAACTTTTCAGATCCTTTCTATATGTAACTAGGGAAGGTTATTATAGAAGACCATGCAAATAATTATCGCAAAATCAGATTTTATGAAAAATTTTGAAATGCTAGTTTAGGTCAAAATATCGTAGAATGTTTTACACAATTTTATACTTGTTTCGGTCAAAAAATCAAATTGAATCGAGGATTTTTCAAAATGCTTAGAAACTTTTCAGATCCTTTCTATATGTTACTAGGGAATGTTATGATGGAAGTCCATGCAAAAAAATTATCTCAAAATTAGATTGTATGAAACTTTTTAAATTACTAGTTTCGGTAAAAAATCATAGTCTATTACGCACAATTTTATACAATTTTCGGTGAAAAATTCAAATTAAATCGAAGATTATTCTAAATGCTATGAAACTTTTCAGATCCTTTATATATGTTACTAGGGAAGATTATGATGGAAGTCCTTGCAAAAATTTATCTCAAAATTACATTCTATGAAACTTTTTGAAATACTAGTTTCGGTCAAAAAGCGTAGTATATTATACACAATTTATACTAGTTTCGGTCAAAAAATCAAATTAAATCGAGGATTGTTCTAAATGCTACGATAAATCGAGGATTGTTCTAAATCCTTTATATATGTGACCAGGTAATATTATGATGGAAGTCCATGCAAAAATTATCTCAAAATTACATTTATGAAACTTTTTGAACTGCTAGTTTAGGTCAAAAAATCGTAGTATATTATACACAAATTTATACTAGTTTCGGTCACAAAATCAAATTAAATCGATGATTGTTCAAAATGCTACGAAACTTTTCAGATCCTTTCTATATGTTACTAGGGAAGGTTATGATGAAAGTCCATGCAAAAAAATTCTCTCAAAATTAGATTGTATGAAACATTTTGAATTACTAGTTTCGGTCAAAAATCATAGTATATTATACACAATTTTATACTAGTTTCGGTCAAAAAATCAAATTAAATCGAGGATTATTCTAAATTCTATGAAACTTTTCTGATCCTTTATATATTTTACTAGGGAAGATTATGATGGAAGTACATGCAAAAAATAATCTCAAAATTACATTCTATGAAACCTTTTGAAATACTAGTTTCGGTCAAAAAGCGTAGTATATTATACACAATTTATACTAGTTCCAGTCAAAAATCAAATTAAATCGAGGATTGTTCTAAATGCTACAAAACTTTTCAGATCCTTTGTTTACGGTACGAGGGAAGGTTATGTTGGAGGTCCAATAAATAAACTATCTCAAATTCAGATTATATGAAACTTTTTGAAATGCTAGTTTTGGTCAAAAAATCGTAGAATGTTATACACAATTTTATACTTGTTTCGGTCAAAAAATCAAATTAAATCGAGGATTGTTCAAAATGCTAAGAAACTTTTCAGATCCTTTCTATATGTTACTAGGGAATGTTATCATGGAAATCCATGCAAAAAAATTATCTCAAAATTAGATTGTATGAAACTTTTTCAATTACTAGTTTCGGTCAAAAATCGTAGTATATTATACACAATTTTATACTAGTTTCGGTGAAAAAATCAAATTAAATCGAAGATTATTCTTAATGCTATGAAACTTTTCAGATCCTTTATATATGTTACTAGGGAAGATTGTGATGGAAGTCCATGCAAAAAATTATCTCAAAATTACATTCTATGAACCTTTTTGAAATACTAGTTTCGGTCAAAAATCGTAGTATATTATTAACATATTTGTACTAGTTTCGATCAAAAAATCAAATTAAATCGAAGATTGTTCTAAATGCTACGATAACTTTCAGATCCTTTATATATGTTACTAGGTAAGATTATGATGGAAGTCCATGCAAAAAATTATCTATAAATTAGATTCTATGAAACTTTTTGAAATACTAGTTTCATTCAAAAATCGTAGTTTATTATACACAATTTTATACTAGTTTCGGTCAAAAAATCAAATTAAAACAAGGATTGTTCAAAATGCTAAGAAACGTTTCAGATCCTTTCTATATGTTACAAGGGAACTTTATGATGGAAGTCCATGCAAAAAAATTATCTCAAAATTATATTGTATGAAACTTTTTGAATTACTAGTTTCGGTTAAAAATCGTAGTATATTATACACAATTTTATACTAGTTTCGGTCAAAAAATCAAATTAAATCGAGGATTATTTTAAATGCTATGAAACTTTTCAGATCCTTTATATATGTTACTAGGGAAGATTATGATGGAAGTCCAAGCAAAAAATTATCTCAAAATTACATTCTATGAAACTTTTCGAAATACTAGTTTCGGTCAAAAAGCGTAGTATATTATACACAATTTATACTAGTTTCGGTCAAAAATCAAATTAAATCGAGGATTTTTCTAAATGCTACAAAACTTTTCAGATCCTTTGTTTACGGTACGAGGGAAGGTTATGTTGGAAGTCCAATAAATAAACTATCTCAAATTCAGATTATATGAAACTTTTTGAAATGCTAGTTTTGGTCAAAAAATCGTAGAATGTTATACACAATTTTATACTTGTTTCGGTCAAAAAATCAATTTAAATCGAGGATTGTTCAAAATGCTAAGAAACTTTTCAGATCCTTTCTATATGTTACTAGGGAATGTTATGATGGAAATCCATGCAAAAAAATTATCTCAAAATTAGATTGTATGAAACTTTTTAAATTACTAGTTTCGGTCAAAAATCGTAGTATATTATACACAATTTTATACTAGTTTCGGTGAAAAAATCAAATTAAATCGAAGATTATTCTAAATGCTATGAAACTTTTCAGATCCTTTATATATGTTACTAGGGAAGATTGTGATGGAAGTCCATGCAAAAAATTATCTCAAAATTACATTCTATGAACCTTTTTGAAATACTAGTTTCGGTCAAAAATCGTAATATATTATTAACATATTTGTACTAGTTTCGATCAAAAAATCAAATTAAATCGAAGATTGTTCTAAATGCTACGATAACTTTCAGATCCTTTATATATGTTACTAGGTAAGATTATGATGGAAGTCCATGCAAAAAAATATCAATAAATTAGATTCTATTAAACTTTTTGAAATACTAGTTTCATTCAAAAATCGTAGTTTATTATACATAATTTTATACTAGTTTCGGTCAAAAAATCAAATTAAAACAAGGATTGTTCAAAATGCTAAGAAACGTTTCAGATCCTTTCTATATGTTACAAGGGAACTTTATGATGGAAGTCCATGCAAAGAAATTATCTCAAAATTATATTGTATGAATCTTTTTGAATTACTAGTTTCGGTTAAAAATCGTAGTATATTATACACAATTTTATACTAGTTTCGGTCAAAAAATCAAATTAAATCGAGGATTATTTTAAATGCTATGAAACTTTTCAGATCCTTTATATATGTTACTAGGGAAGATTATGATGGAAGTCCAAGCAAAAAATTATCTTTAAATTACATTCTATGAAACTTTTCGAAATACTAGTTTCGGTCAAAAATCGTAGTATATTATATTCAATTTATACTTGTTTCGGTCAAAAAATCATATTAAATCGAGGATTGTTCAAAATGCTACAAAATGTTTCAGATCCTTCGTTTACGGTACGAGGGAATGTTATGTTGGAAGTCCAATAAATAAACTATCTCAAAATTAGATTTTATGAAACTTTTTGAAATGCTAGTTTAGGTCAAAAAATCGTAGAATATTATACACAATTTTATACTTGTTTCGGTCAAAAAATCAAATTAAATCGAGGATTGTTCAAAATGCTAAGAAAATTTTCAGATTCTTTCTATATGTTACTAGGGAATTTTATGATGGATGTCCATGCGAAAAAATTATCTCAAAATTAGATTGTATGAATCTTTTTAAATTACTAGTTTCAGTCAAAAATCGTAGTATATTATACACGATTTTATACCAGTTTCGATCAAAAAATCAAATTAAATCGAGGAATATTTTAATTGCTATGAAACTTTCCAGATCCTTTATATAAGTTATTAGGGAAAGATTATGATGGAATTCCATGCAAAAAATTATCTCAAAATTACATTCTATGAACCTTTTTGAAATACTAGTTTCGGTCAAAAATCGTAATATATTATTAACATATTTGTACTAGTTTCGATCAAAAAATCAAATTAAATCGAAGATTGTTCTAAATGCTACGATAACTTTCAGATCCTTTATATATGTTACTAGGTAAGATTATGATGGAAGTCCATGCAAAAAAATATCAATAAATTAGATTCTATTAAACTTTTTGAAATACTAGTTTCATTCAAAAATCGTAGTTTATTATACATAATTTTATACTAGTTTCGGTCAAAAAATCAAATTAAAACAAGGATTGTTCAAAATGCTAAGAAACGTTTCAGATCCTTTCTATATGTTACAAGGGAACTTTATGATGGAATTCCATGCAAAGAAATTATCTCAAAATTATATTGTATGAATCTTTTTGAATTACTAGTTTCGGTTAAAAATCGTAGTATATTATACACAATTTTATACTAGTTTCGGTCAAAAAATCAAATTAAATCGAGGATTATTTTAAATGCTATGAAACTTTTCAGATCCTTTATATATGTTACTAGGGAAGATTATGATGGAAGTCCAAGCAAAAAATTATCTCAAAATTACATTCTATGAAACTTTTCGAAATACTAGTTTCGGTCAAAAAGCGTAGTATATTATACACAATTTATACTAATTTCGGTCAAAAATCAAATTAAATCGAGGATTGTTCTAAATGCTACAAACCTTTTCAGATCCTTTGTTTACGGTACGAGGGAAGGTTATTTTGGAAGTCCAATAAATAAACTATCTCAAATTCAGATTATATGAAACTTTTTGAAATGCTAGTTTTGGTCAAAAAATCGTAGAATGTTATACACAATTTTATACTTGTTTCGGTCAAAAAATCAAATTAAATCGACGATTGTTCAAAATGCTAAGAAACTTTTCAGATCCTTTCTATATGTTACTAGGGAATGTTATGATGGAAATCCATGCAAAAAAATTATCTCAAAATTAGATTGTATGAAACTTTTTAAATTACTAGTTTCGGTCAAAAATCGTAGTATATTATACACAATTTTATACTAGTTTCGGTGAAAAAATCAAATTAAATCGAAGATTATTCTAAATGCTATGAAACTTTTCAGATCCTTTATATATGTTACTAGGGAAGATTGTGATGGAAGTCCATGCAAAAAATTATCTCAAAATTACATTCTATGAACCTTTTTGAAATACTAGTTTCGGTCAAAAATCGTAATATATTATTAACATATTTGTACTAGTTTCGATCAAAAAATCAAATTAAATCGAAGATTGTTCTAAATGCTACGATAACTTTCAGATCCTTTATATATGTTACTAGGTAAGATTATGATGGAAGTCCATGCAAAAAAATATCAATAAATTAGATTCTATTAAACTTTTTGAAATACTAGTTTCATTCAAAAATCGTAGTTTATTATACATAATTTTATACTAGTTTCGGTCAAAAAATCAAATTAAAACAAGGATTGTTCAAAATGCTAAGAAACGTTTCAGATCCTTTCTATATGTTACAAGGGAACTTTATGATGGAAGTCCATGCAAAGAAATTATCTCAAAATTATATTGTATGAATCTTTTTGAATTACTAGTTTCGGTTAAAAATCGTAGTATATTATACACAATTTTATACTAGTTTCGGTCAAAAAATCAAATTAAATCGAGGATTATTTTAAATGCTATGAAACTTTTCAGATCCTTTATATATGTTACTAGGGAAGATTATGATGGAAGTCCAAGCAAAAAATTATCTCAAAATTACATTCTATGAAACTTTTCGAAATACTAGTTTCGGTCAAAAAGCGTAGTATATTATACACAATTTATACTAATTTCGGTCAAAAATCAAATTAAATCGAGGATTGTTCTAAATGCTACAAACCTTTTCAGATCCTTTGTTTACGGTACGAGGGAAGGTTATTTTGGAAGTCCAATAAATAAACTATCTCAAATTCAGATTATATGAAACTTTTTGAAATGCTAGTTTTGGTCAAAAAATCGTAGAATGTTATACACAATTTTATACTTGTTTCGGTCAAAAAATCAAATTAAATCGACGATTGTTCAAAATGCTAAGAAACTTTACAGATCCTTTCTATATGTTACTAGGGAATGTTATGATGGAAATCCATGCAAAAAAATTATCTCAAAATTAGATTGTATGAAACTTTTTAAATTACTAGTTTCGGTCAAAAATCGTAGTATATTATACACAATTTTATACTAGTTTCGGTGAAAAAATCAAATTAAATCGAAGATTATTCTAAATGCTATGAAACTTTTCAGATCCTTTAAATATGTTACTAGGGAAGATTGTGATGGAAGTCCATGCAAAAAATTATCTCAAAATTACAGTCTATGAACCTTTTTGAAATACTAGTTTCGGTCAAAAATCGTAGTATATTATTAACATATTTGTACTAGTTTCGATCAAAAAATCAAATTAAATCGAAGATTGTTCTAAATGCTACGATAACTTTCAGATCCTTTATATATGTTACTAGGTAAGATTATGATGAAAGTCCATGCAAAAAATTATCTATAAATTAGATTCTATGAAACTTTTTGAAATACTAGTTTCATTCAAAAATCGTAGTTTAATATACACAATTTTATACTAGTTTCGGTCAAAAAATCAAATTAAAACAAGGATTGTTCAAAATGCTAAGAAACGTTTCAGATCCTTTCTATATGTTACAGGGGAACTTTATGATGGAAGTCCATGCAAAAAAATTATCTCAAAATTATATTGTATGAAACTTTTTGAATTACTAGTTTCGGTTAAAAATCGTAGTATATTATACACAATTTTATACTAGTTTCGGTCAAAAAATCAAATTAAATCGAGGATTATTTTAAATGCTATGAAACTTTTCAGATCCTTTATATATGTTACTAGGGAAGATTATGATGGAAGTCCAAGCAAAAAATTATCTCAAAATTACATTCTATGAAACTTTTCGAAATACTAGTTTCGGTCAAAAAGCGTAGTATATTATACACAATTTATACTAGTTTCGGTCAAAAATCAAATTAAATCGAGGATTTTTCTAAATGCTACAAAACTTTTCAGATCCTTTGTTTACGGTACGAGGGAAGGTTATGTTGGAAGTCCAATAAATAAACTATCTCAAATTCAGATTATATGAAACTTTTTGAAATGCTAGTTTTGGTCAAAAAATCGTAGAATGTTATACACAATTTTATACTTGTTTCGGTCAAAAAATCAATTTAAATCGAGGATTGTTCAAAATGCTAAGAAACTTTTCAGATCCTTTCTATATGTTACTAGGGAATGTTATGATGGAAATCCATGCAAAAAAATTATCTCAAAATTAGATTGTATGAAACTTTTTAAATTACTAGTTTCGGTCAAAAATCGTAGTATATTATACACAATTTTATACTAGTTTCGGTGAAAAAATCAAATTAAATCGAAGATTATTCTAAATGCTATGAAACTTTTCAGATCCTTTATATATGTTACTAGGGAAGATTGTGATGGAAGTCCATGCAAAAAATTATCTCAAAATTACATTCTATGAACCTTTTTGAAATACTAGTTTCGGTCAAAAATCGTAATATATTATTAACATATTTGTACTAGTTTCGATCAAAAAATCAAATTAAATCGAAGATTGTTCTAAATGCTACGATAACTTTCAGATCCTTTATATATGTTACTAGGTAAGATTATGATGGAAGTCCATGCAAAAAAATATCAATAAATTAGATTCTATTAAACTTTTTGAAATACTAGTTTCATTCAAAAATCGTAGTTTATTATACATAATTTTATACTAGATTCGGTCAAAAAATCAAATTAAAACAAGGATTGTTCAAAATGCTAAGAAACGTTTCAGATCCTTTCTATATGTTACAAGGGAACTTTATGATGGAAGTCCATGCAAAAAAATTATCTCAAAATTATATTGTATGAAACTTTTTGAATTACTAGTTTCGGTTAAAAATCGTAGTATATTATACACAATTTTATACTAGTTTCGGTCAAAAAATCAAATTAAATCGAGGATTATTTTAAATGCTATGAAACTTTTCAGATCCTTTATATATGTTACTAGGGAAGATTATGATGGAAGTCCAAGCAAAAAATTATCTCAAAATTACATTCTATGAAACTTTTCGAAATACTAGTTTCGGTCAAAAAGCGTAGTATATTATACACAATTTATACTAGTTTCTGTCAAAAATCAAATTAAATCGAGGATTGTTCTAAATGCTACAAAACTTTTCAGATCCTTTGTTTACGGTACGAGGGAAGGTTATGTTGGAAGTCCAATAAATAAACTATCTCAAATTCAGATTATATGAAACTTTTTGAAATGCTAGTTTTGGTCAAAAAATCGTAGAATGTTATACACAATTTTATACTTGTTTCGGTCAAAAAATCAATTTAAATCGAGGATTGTTCAAAATGCTAAGAAACTTTTCAGATCCTTTCTATATGTTACTAGGGAATGTTATGATGGAAATCCATGCAAAAAAATTATCTCAAAATTAGATTGTATGAAACTTTTTAAATTACTAGTTTCGGTCAAAAATCGTAGTATATTATACACAATTTTATAATAGTTTCGGTGAAAAAATCAAATTAAACCGAAGATTATTCTAAATGCTATGAAACTTTTCAGATCCTTTATATATGTTACTAGGAAAGATTGTGATGGAAGTCCATGCAAAAAATTATCTCAAAATTACATTCTATGAACCTTTTTGAAATACTAGTTTCGGTCAAAAATCGTAGTATATTATTAACATATTTGTACTAGTTTCGATCAAAAAATCAAATTAAATCGAAGATTGTTCTAAATGCTACGATAACTTTCAGATCCTTTATATATGTTACTAGGTAAGATTATGATGGAAGTCCATGCAAAATATTATCTATAAATTAGATTCTATGAAACTTTTTGAAATACTAGTTTCATTCAAAAATCGTAGTTTATTATACACAATTTTATACTAGTTTCGGTCAAAAAATCAAATTAAAACAAGGATTGTTCAAAATGATAAGAAACGTTTCAGATCCTTTCTATATGTTACAAGGGAACTTTATGATGGAAGTCCATGCCAAAAAATTATCTCAAAATTATATTGTATGAAACTTTTTGAATTAATAGTTTCGGTTAAAAATCGTAGTATATTATACACAATTTTATACTAGTTTCGGTCAAAAAATAAAATTAAATTGAGGATTATTTTAAATGCTATGAAACTTTTCAGATCTTTTATATATGTTACTAGGGAAGATTATGATGGAAGTCCAAGCAAAAAATTATCTCAAAATTACATTCTATGAAACTTTTCGAAATACTAGTTTCGGTCAAAAAGCGTAGTATATTATACACAATTTATACTAGTTTCGGTCAAAAATCAAATTAAATCGAGGATTGTTCTAAATGCTACAAAACTTTTCAGATCCTTTGTTTACGGTACGAGGGAAGGTTATGTTGGAAGTCCAATAAATAAACTATCTCAAATTCAGATTATATGAAACTTTTTGAAATGCTAGTTTTGGTCAAAAAATCGTAGAATGTTATACACAATTTTATACTTGTTTCGGTCAAAAAATCAATTTAAATCGAGGATTGTTCAAAATGCTAAGAAACTTTTCAGATCCTTTCTATATGTTACTAGGGAATGTTATGATGGAAATCCATGCAAAAAAATTATCTCAAAATTAGATTGTATGAAACTTTTTAAATTACTAGTTTCGGTCAAAAATCGTAGTATAGTATACACAATTTTATACTAGTTTCGGTGAAAAAATCAAATTAAATCGAAGATTATTCTAAATGCTATGAAACTTTTCAGATCCTTTATATATGTTACTAGGGAAGATTGTGATGGAAGTCCATGCAAATAATTATCTCAAAATTACATTCTATGAACCTTTTTGAAATACTAGTTTCGGTCAAAAATCGTAGTATATTATTAACATATTTGTACTAGTTTCGATCAAAAAATCAAATTAAATCGAAGATTGTTCTAAATGCTACGATAACTTTCAGATCCTTTATATATGTTACTAGGTAAGATTATGATGGAAGTCCATGCAAAAAATTATCTATAAATTAGATTCTATGAAACTTTTTGAAATACTAGTTTCATTCAAAAATCGTAGTTTATTATACACAATTTTATACTAGATTCGGTCAAAAAATCAAATTAAAACAAGGATTGTTCAAAATGCTTAGAAACGTTTCAGATCCTTTCTATATGTTACAAGGGAACTTTATGATGGAAGTCCATGCAAAAAAATTATCTCAAAATTATATTGTATGAAACTTTTTGAATTACTAGTTTCGGTTAAAAATCGTAGTATATTATACACAATTTTATACTAGTTTCGGTCAAAAAATCAAATTAAATCGAGGATTATTTTAAATGCTATGAAACTTTTCAGATCCTTTATATATGTTACTAGGGAAGATTATGATGGAAGTCCAAGCAAAAAATTATCTCAAAATTACATTCTATGAAACTTTTCGAAATACTAGTTTCGGTCAAAAAGCGTAGTATATTATACACAATTTATACTAGTTTCGGTCAAAAATCAAATTAAATCGAGGATTGTTCTAAATGCTACAAAACTTTTCAGATCCTTTGTTTACGGTACGAGGGAAGGTTATGTTGGAAGTCCAATAAATAAACTATCTCAAATTCAGATTATATGAAACTTTTTGAAATGCTAGTTTTGGTCAAAAAATCGTAGAATGTTATACACAATTTTATACTTGTTTCGGTCAAAAAATCAATTTAAATCGAGGATTGTTCAAAATGCTAAGAAACTTTTCAGATCCTTTCTATATGTTACTAGGGAATGTGATGATGGAAATCCATGCAAAAAAATTATCTCAAAATTAGATTTTATGAAACTTTTTAAATTACTAGTTTCGGTCAAAAATCGTAGTATATAATACACAATTTTATACTAGTTTCGGTGAAAAAATCAAATTAAACCGAAGATTATTCTAAATGCTATGAAACTTTTCAGATCCTTTATATATGTTACTAGGGAAGATTGTGATGGAAGTCCATGCCAAAAATTATCTCAAAATTACATTCTATGAACCTTTTTGAAATACTAGTTTCGGTCAAAAATCGTAGTATATTATTAACATATTTGTACTAGTTTCGATCAAAAAATCAAATTAAATCGAAGATTGTTCTAAATGCTACGATAACTTTCATATCCTTTATATATGTTACTAGGTAAGATTATGATGGAAGTCCATGCAAAATTTTATCTATAAATTAGATTCTATGAAACTTTTTGAAATACTAGTTTCATTCAAAAATCGTAGTTTATTATACACAATTTTATACTAGTTTCGGTCAAAAAATCAAATTAAAACAAGGATTGTTCAAAATGATAAGAAACGTTTCAGATCCTTTCTATATGTTACAAGGGAACTTTATGATGGAAGTCCATGCCAAAAAATTATCTCAAAATTATATTGTATGAAACTTTTTGAATTAATAGTTTCGGTTAAAAATCGTAGTATATTATACACAATTTTATACTAGTTTCGGTCAAAAAATAAAATTAAATTGAGGATTATTTTAAATGCTATGAAACTTTTCAGATCTTTTATATATGTTACTAGGGAAGATTATGATGGAAGTCCAAGCAAAAAATTATCTCAAAATTACATTCTATGAAACTTTTCGAAATACTAGTTTCGGTCAAAAAGTGTAGTATATTATACACAATTTATACTAGTTTCGGTCAAAAATCAAATTAAATCGAGGATTGTTCTAAATGCTACAAAACTTTTCAGATCCTTTGTTTACGGTACGAGGGAAGGTTATGTTGGAAGTCCAATAAATAAACTATCTCAAATTCAGATTATATGAAACTTTTTGAAATGCTAGTTTTGGTCAAAAAATCGTAGAATGTTATACACAATTTTATACTTGTTTCGGTCAAAAAATCAATTTAAATCGAGGATTGTTCAAAATGCTAAGAAACTTTTCAGATCCTTTCTATATATTACTAGGGAATGTTATGATGGAAATCCATGCAAAAAAATTATCTCAAAATTAGATTGTATGAAACTTTTTAAATTACTAGTTTCGGTCAAAAATCGTAGTATATTATACACAATTTTATACTAGTTTCGGTGAAAAAATCAAATTAAACCGAAGATTATTCTAAATGCTATGAAACTTTTCAGATCCTTTATATATGTTACTAGGGAAGATTGTGATGGAAGTCCATGCAAAAAATTATCTCAAAATTACATTCTATGAACCTTTTTGAAATACTAGTTTCGGTCAAAAATCGTAGTATATTATTAACATATTTGTACTAGTTTCGATCAAAAAATCAAATTAAATCGAAGATTGTTCTAAATGCTACGATAACTTTCAGATCGTTTATATATGTTACTAGGTAAGATTATGATGGAAGTCCATGCAAAAAAATATCAATAAATTAGATTCTATTAAACTTTTTGAAATACTAGTTTCATTCAAAAATCGTAGTTTATTATACATAATTTTATACTAGTTTCGGTCAAAAAAACAAATTAAAACAAGGATTGTTCAAAATGCTAAGAAACGTTTCAGATCCTTTCTATATGTTACAAGGGAACTTTATGATGGAAGTCCATGCAAAAAAATTATCTCAAAATTATATTGTATGAAACTTTTTGAATTACTAGTTTTTGGTTAAAAATCGTAGTATATTATACACAATTTTATACTAGTTTCGGTCAAAAAATCAAATTAAATCGAGGATTATTTTAAATGCTATGAAACTTTTCAGATCCTTTATATATGTTACTAGGGAAGATTATGATGGAAGTCCAAGCAAAAAATTATCTCAAAATTACATTCTATGAAACTTTTCGAAATACTAGTTTCGGTCAAAAAGCGTAGTATATTATACACAATTTATACTAGTTTCGGTCAAAAATCAAATTAAATCGAGGATTGTTCTAAATGCTACAAAACTTTTCAGATCCTTTGTTTACGGTACGAGGGAAGGTTATGTTGGAAGTCCAATAAATAAACTATCTCAAATTCAGATTATATGAAACTTTTTGAAATGCTAGTTTTGGTCAAAAAATCGTAGAATGTTATACACAATTTTATACTTGTTTCGGTCAAAAAATCAATTTAAATCGAGGATTGTTCAAAATGCTAAGAAACTTTTCAGATCCTTTCTATATGTTACTAGGGAATGTTATGATGGAAATCCATGCAAAAAAATTATCTCAAAATTAGATTGTATGAAACTTTTTAAATTACTAGTTTCGGTCAAAAATCGTAGTATATTATACACAATTTTATACTAGTTTCGGTGAAAAAATCAAATTAAACCGAAGATTATTCTAAATGCTATGAAACTTTTCAGATCCTTTATATATGTTACTAGGGAAGATTGTGATGGAAGTCCATGCAAAAAATTATCTCAAAATTACATTCTATGAACCTTTTTGAAATACTAGTTTCGGTCAAAAATCGTAGTATATTATTAACATATTTGTACTAGTTTCGATCAAAAAATCAAATTAAATCGAAGATTGTTCTAAATGCTACGATAACTTTCAGATCCTTTATATATGTTACTAGGTAAGATTATGATGGAAGTCCATGCAAAAAATTATCTATAAATTAGATTCTATGAAACTTTTTGAAATACTAGTTTCATTCAAAAATCGTAGTTTATTATACACAATTTTATACTAGATTCGGTCAAAAAATCAAATTAAAACAAGGATTGTTCAAAATGCTAAGAAACGTTTCAGATCCTTTCTATATGTTACAAGGGAACTTTATGATGGAAGTCCATGCAAAAAAATTATCTCAAAATTATATTGTATGAAACTTTTTGAATTACTAGTTTCGGTTAAAAATCGTAGTATATTATACACAATTTTATACTAGTTTCGGTCAAAAAATCAAATTAAATCGAGGATTATTTTAAATGCTATGAAACTTTTCAGATCCTTTATATATGTTACTAGGGAAGATTATGATGGAAGTCCAAGCAAAAAATTATCTCAAAATTACATTCTATGAAACTTTTCGAAATACTAGTTTCGGTCAAAAAGCGTAGTATATTATACACAATTTATACTAGTTTCGGTCAAAAATCAAATTAAATCGAGGATTGTTCTAAATGCTACAAAACTTTTCAGATTCTTTGTTTACGGTACGAGGGAAGGTTATTTTGGAAGTCCAATAAATAAACTATCTCAAATTCAGATTATATGAAACTTTTTGATATGCTAGTTTTGGTCAAAAAATTGTAGAATGTTATACACAATTTTATACTTGTTTCGGTCAAAAAATCAAATTAAATTGAGGATTGTTCAAAATGCTAAGAAACTTTTCAGATCCTTTCTATATGTTACTAGGGAATGTTATGATGGAAATCCATGCAAAAAAATTATCTCAAAATTAGATTGTATGAAACTTTTTAAATTACTAGTTTCGGTCAAAAATCGTAGTATATTATACACAATTTTATACTAGTTTCGGTGAAAAAATCAAATTAAATCGAAGATTATTCTAAATGCTATGAAACTTTTCAGATCCTATATATATGTTACTAGGGAAGATTGTGATGGAAGTCCATGCAAAAAATTATCTCAAAATTACATTCTATGAACCTTTTTGAAATACTAGTTTCGGTCAAAAATCGTAGTATATTATTAACATATTTGTACTAGTTTCGATCAAAAAATCAAATTAAATCGAAGATTGTTCTAAATGCTACGATAACTTTCAGATCCTTTATATATGTTACTAGGTAAGATTATGATGGAAGTCCATGCAAAAAATTATCTATAAATTAGATTCTATGAAACTTTTTGAAATACTAGTTTCATTCAAAAATCGTAGTTTATTATACACAATTTTATACTAGTTTCGGTCAAAAAATCAAATTAAAACAAGGATTGTTCAAAATGCTAAGAAACGTTTCAGATCCTTTCTATATGTTACAAGGGAACTTTATGATGGAAGTCCATGCAAAAATATTATCTCAAAATTATATTGTATGAAACTTTTTGAATTACTAGTTTCGGTTAAAAATCGTAGTATATTATACACAATTTTATACTAGTTTCGGTCAAAAAATCAAATTAAATCGAGGATTATTTTAAATGCTATGAAACTTTTCAGATCCTTTATATATGTTACTAGGGAAGATTATGATGGAAGTCCAAGCAAAAAATTATCTCAAAATTACATTCTATGAAACTTTTCGAAATACTAGTTTCGGTCAAAAAGCGTAGTATATTATACACAATTTATACTAGTTTCGGTCAAAAATCAAATTAAATTGAGGATTGTTCTAAATGCTACAGAACTTTTCAGATCCTTTGTTTATGGTACGAGGGAAGGTTATGTTGGAAGTCCAATAAATAAACTATCTCAAATTCAGATTATATGAAACTTTTAGAAATGCTAGTTTTGGTCAAAAAATCGAAGAATGTTATACACAATTTTATACTTGTTTCGGTCAAAAAATCAAATTAAATCGAGGATTGTTCAAAATGCTAAGAAACTTTTCAGATCCTTTCTATATGTTACTAGGGAATGTTATGATGGAAATCCATGCAAAAAAATTATCTCAAAATTAGATTGTATGAAACTTTTTAAATTACTAGTTTCGGTCAAAAATCGTAGTATATTATACACAATTTTATACTAGTTTCGGTGAAAAAATAAAATTAAATCGAAGATTATTCTAAATGCTATGAAACTTTTCAGATCCTTTATATATGTTACTAGGGAAGATTGTGATGGAAGTCCATGCAAAAAATTATCTCAAAATAACATTCTAGGAACCTTTTTGAAATACTAGTTTCGGTCAAAAATCGTAGTATATTATTAACATATTTGTACTAGTTTCGATCAAAAAATCAAATTAAATCGAAGATTGTTCTAAATGCTACGATAACTTTCAGATCCTTTATATATGTTACTAGGTAAGATTATGATGGAAGTCCATGCAAAAAATTATCTATAAATTAGATTCTATGAAACTTTTTGAAATACTAGTTTCATTCAAAAATCGTAGTTTATTATACACAATTTTATACTAGTTTCGGTCAAAAAATCAAATTAAAACAAGGATTGTTCAAAATGCTAAGAAACGTTTCAGATCCTTTCTATATGTTACAAGGGAACTTTATGATGGAAGTCCATGCAAAAAAATTATCTCAAAATTATATTGTATGAAAGTTTTTGAATTACTAGTTTCGGTTAAAAATTGTAGTATATTATACACAATTTTATACTAGTTTCCGTCAAAAAATCAAATTAAATCGAGTATTATTTTAAATGCTATGAAACTTTTCAGATCCTTTATATATGTTACTAGGGAAGATTATGATGGAAGTCCAAGCAAAATATTATCTCAAAATTACATTCTATGAAACTTTTCGAAATACTAGTTTCGGTCAAAAAGCGTAGTATATTATACACAATTTATACTAGTTTCGGTCAAAAATCGTAGTATATTATTAACATATTTGTACTAGTTTCGATCAAAAAATCAAATTAAATCGAAGATTGTTCTAAATGCTACGATAACTTTCAGATCCTTTATATATGTTACTAGGTAAGATTATAATGGAAGTCCATGCAAAAAAATATCTATAAATTAGATTCTATGAAACTTTTTGAAATACTAGTTTCATTCAAAAATCGTAGTTTATTATACACAATTTTATACTAGTTTCGGTCAAAAAATCAAATTAAAACAAGGATTGTTCAAAATGCTAAGAAACGTTTCAGATCCTTTCTATATGTTACAAGGGAACTTTATGATGGAAGTCCATGCAAAAAAATTATCTCAAAATTATATTGTATGAAACTTTTTGAATTACTAGTTTCGGTTAAAAATCGTAGTATATTATACACAATTTTATACTAGTTTCGGTCAAAAAATCAAATTAAATCGAGGATTATTTTAAATGCTATGAATCTTTTCAGATCCTTTATATATGTTACTAGGGAAGATTATGATGGAAGTCCAAGCAAAAAATTATCTCAAAATTACATTCTATGAAACTTTTCGAAATACTAGTTTCGGTCAAAAAGCGAAGTATATTATACACAATTTATACTAGTTTCGGTCAAAAATCAAATTAAATCGAGGATTGTTCTAAATGCTACAAAACTTTTCAGATCCTTTGTTTACGGTACGAGGGAAGGTTATGTTGGAAGTCCAATAAATAAACTATCTCAAATTCAGATTATATGAAACTTTTTGAAATGCTAGTTTTGGTCAAAAAATCGTAGAATGTTATACACAATTTTATACTTGTTTCGGTCAAAAAATCAATTTAAATCGAGGATTGTTCAAAATGCTAAGAAACTTTTCAGATCCTTTCTATATGTTACTAGGGAATGTTATGATGGAAATCCATGCAAAAAAATTATCTCAAAATTAGATTGTATGAAACTTTTTAAATTACTAGTTTCGGTCAAAAATCGTAGTATATTATACACAATTTTATACTAGTTTCGGTGAAAAAATCAAATTAAACCGAAGATTATTCTAAATGCTATGAAACTTTTCAGATCCTTTATATATGTTACTAGGGAAGATTGTGATGGAAGTCCATGCAAAAAATTATCTCAAAATTACATTCTATGAACCTTTTTGAAATACTAGTTTCGGTCAAAAATCGTAGTATATTATTAACATATTTGTACTAGTTTCGATCAAAAAATCAAATTAAATCGAAGATTGTTCTAAATGCTACGATAACTTTCAGATCCTTTATATATGTTACTAGGTAAGATTATGATGGAAGTCCATGCAAAATATTATCTATAAATTAGATTCTATGAAACTTTTTGAAATACTAGTTTCATTCAAAAATCGTAGTTTATTATACACAATTTTATACTAGTTTCGGTCAAAAAATCAAATTAAAACAAGGATTGTTCAAAATGATAAGAAACGTTTCAGATCCTTTCTATATGTTACAAGGGAACTTTATGATGGAAGTCCATGCCAAAAAATTATCTCAAAATTATATTGTATGAAACTTTTTGAATTAATAGTTTCGGTTAAAAATCGTAGTATATTATACACAATTTTATACTAGTTTCGGTCAAAAAATAAAACTAAATTGAGGATTATTTTAAATGCTATGAAACTTTTCATATCTTTTATATATGTTACTAGGGAAGATTATGATGGAAGTCCAAGCAAAAAATTATCTCAAAATTACATTCTATGAAACTTTTCGAAATACTAGTTTCGGTCAAAAAGCGTAGTATATTATACACAATTTATACTAGTTTCGGTCAAAAATCAAATTAAATCGAGGATTGTTCTAAATGCTACAAAACTTTTCAGATCCTTTGTTTACGGTACGAGGGAAGGTTATGTTGGAAGTCCAATAAATAAACTATCTCAAATTCAGATTATATGAAACTTTTTGAAATGCTAGTTTTGGTCAAAAAATCGTAGAATGTTATACACAATTTTATACTTGTTTCGGTCAAAAAATCAATTTAAATCGAGGATTGTTCAAAATGCTAAGAAACTTTTCAAATCCTTTCTATATGTTACTAGGGAATGTTATGATGGAAATCCATGCAAAAAAATTATCTCAAAATTAGATTGTATGAAACTTTTTAAATTACTAGTTTCGGTCAAAAATCGTAGTATATTATACACAATTTTATACTAGTTTCGGTGAAAAAATCAAATTAAACCGAAGATTATTCTAAATGCTATGAAACTTTTCAGATCCTTTATATATGTTACTAGGGAAGATTGTGATGGAAGTCCATGCAAAAAATTATCTCAAAATTACATTCTATGAACCTTTTTGAAATACTAGTTTCGGTCAAAAATCGTAGTATATTATTAACATATTTGTACTAGTTTCGATCAAAAAATCAAATTAAATCGAAGATTGTTCTAAATGCTACGATAACTTTCAGATCGTTTATATATGTTACTAGGTAAGATTATGATGGAAGTCCATGCAAAAAAATATCAATAAATTAGATTCTATTAATCTTTTTGAAATACTAGTTTCATTCAAAAATCGTAGTTTATTATACATAATTTTATACTAGTTTCAGTCAAAAAAACAAATTAAAACAAGGATTGTTCAAAATGCTAAGAAACGTTTCAGATCCTTTCTATATGTTACAAGGGAACTTTATGATGGAAGTCCATGCAAAAAAATTATCTCAAAATTATATTGTATGAAACTTTTTGAATTACTAGTTTTTGGTTAAAAATCGTAGTATATTATACACAATTTTATACTAGTTTCGGTCAAAAAATCAAATTAAATCGAGGATTATTTTAAATGCTATGAAACTTTTCAGATCCTTTATATATGTTACTAGGGAAGATTATGATGGAAGTCCAAGCAAAAAATTATCTCAAAATTACATTCTATGAAACTTTTCGAAATACTAGTTTCGGTCAAAAAGCGTAGTATATTATACACAATTTATACTAGTTTCGGTCAAAAATCAAATTAAATCGAGGATTGTTCTAAATGCTACAAAACTTTTCAGATCCTTTGTTTACGGTACGAGGGAAGGTTATGTTGGAAGTCCAATAATTAAACTATCTCAAATTCAGATTATATGAAACTTTTTGATATGCTAGTTTTGGTCAAAAAATTGTAGAATGTTATACACAATTTTATACTTGTTTCGGTCAAAAAATCAAATTAAATTGAGGATTGTTCAAAATGCTAAGAAACTTTTCAGATCCTTTCTATATGTTACTAGGGAATGTTATGATGGAAATCCATGCAAAAAAATTATCTCAAAATTAGATTGTATGAAACTTTTTAAATTACTAGTTTCGGTCAAAAATCGTAGTATATTATACACAATTTTATACTAGTTTCGGTGAAAAAATCAAATTAAATCGATGATTATTCTAAATGCTATGAAACTTTTCAGATCCTATATATATGTTACTAGGGAAGATTGTGATGGAAGTCCATGCAAAAAATTATCTCAAAATTACATTCTATGAACCTTTTTGAAATACTAGTTTCGGTCAAAAATCGTAGTATATTATTAACATATTTGTACTAGTTTCGATCAAAAAATCAAATTAAATCGAAGATTGTTCTAAATGCTACGATAACTTTCAGATCCTTTATATATGTTACTAGGTAAGATTATGATGGAAGTCCATGCAAAAAATTATCTATAAATTAGATTCTATGAAACTTTTTGAAATACTAGTTTCATTCAAAAATCGTAGTTTATTATACACAATTTTATACTAGTTTCGGTCAAAAAATCAAATTAAAACAAGGATTGTTCAAAATGCTAAGAAACGTTTCAGATCCTTTCTATATGTTACAAGGGAACTTTATGATGGAAGTCCATGCAAAAAAATTATCTCAAAATTATATTGTATGAAACTTTTTGAATTACTAGTTTCGGTTAAAAATCGTTGTATATTATACACAATTTTATACTAGTTTCGGTCAAAAAATCAAATTAAATCGAGGATTATTTTAAATGCTATGAAACTTTTCAGATCCTTTATATATGTTACTAGGGAAGATTATGATGGAAGTCCAAGCAAAAAATTATCTCAAAATTACATTCTATGAAACTTTTCGAAATACTAGTTTCGGTCAAAAAGCGTAGTATATTATACACAATTTATACTAGTTTCGGTCAAAAATCAAATTAAATTGAGGATTGTTCTAAATGCTACAGAACTTTTCAGATCCTTTGTTTATGGTACGAGGGAAGGTTATGTTGGAAGTCCAATAAATAAACTATCTCAAATTCAGATTATATGAAACTTTTAGAAATGCTAGTTTTGGTCAAAAAATCGAAGAATGTTATACACAATTTTATACTTGTTTCGGTCAAAAAATCAAATTAAATCGAGGATTGTTCAAAATGCTAAGAAACTTTTCAGATCCTTTCTATATGTTACTAGGGAATGTTATGATGGAAATCCATGCAAAAAAATTATCTCAAAATTAGATTGTATGAAACTTTTTAAATTACTAGTTTCGGTCAAAAATCGTAGTATATTATACACAATTTTATACTAGTTTCGGTGAAAAAATAAAATTAAATCGAAGATTATTCTAAATGCTATGAAACTTTTCAGATCCTTTATATATGTTACTAGGGAAGATTGTGATGGAAGTCCATGCAAAAAATTATCTCAAAATAACATTCTAGGAACCTTTTTGAAATACTAGTTTCGGTCAAAAATCGTAGTATATTATTAACATATTTGTACTAGTTTCGATCAAAAAATCAAATTAAATCGAAGATTGTTTTAAATGCTACGATAACTTTCAGATCCTTTATATATGTTACTAGGTAAGATTATGATGGAAGTCCATGCAAAAAATTATCTATAAATTAGATTCTATGAAACTTTTTGAAATACTAGTTTCATTCAAAAATCGTAGTTTATTATACACAATTTTATACTAGTTTCGGTCAAAAAATCAAATTAAAACAAGGATTGTTCAAAATGCTAAGAAACGTTTCAGATCCTTTCTATATGTTACAAGGGAACTTTATGATGGAAGTCCATGCAAAAAAATTATCTCAAAATTATATTGTATGAAAGTTTTTGAATTACTAGTTTCGGTCAAAAATCGTAGTATATTATTAACATATTTGTACTAGTTTCGATCAAAAAATCAAATTAAATCGAAGATTGTTCTAAATGCTACGATAACTTTCAGATCCTTTATATATGTTACTAGGTAAGATTATGATGGAAGTCCATGCAAAAAATTATCTATAAATTAGATTCTATGAAACTTTTTGAAATACTAGTTTCATTCAAAAATCGTAGTTTATTATACACAATTTTATACTAGTTTCGGTCAAAAAATCAAATTAAAACAAGGATTGTTCAAAATGCTAAGAAACGTTTCAGATCCTTTCTATATGTTACAAGGGAACTTTATGATGGAAGTCCATGCAAAAATATTATCTCAAAATTATATTGTATGAAACTTTTTGAATTACTAGTTTCGGTTAAAAATCGTTGTATATTATACACAATTTTATACTAGTTTCGGTCAAAAAATCAAATTAAATCGAGGATTATTTTAAATGCTATGAAACTTTTCAGATCCTTTATATATGTTACTAGGGAAGATTATGATGGAAGTCCAAGCAAAAAATTATCTCAAAATTACATTCTATGAAACTTTTCGAAATACTAGTTTCGGTCAAAAAGCGTAGTATATTATACACAATTTATACTAGTTTCGGTCAAAAATCAAATTAAATTGAGGATTGTTCTAAATGCTACAGAACTTTTCAGATCCTTTGTTTATGGTACGAGGGAAGGTTATGTTGGAAGTCCAATAAATAAACTATCTCAAATTCAGATTATATGAAACTTTTAGAAATGCTAGTTTTGGTCAAAAAATCGAAGAATGTTATACACAATTTTATACTTGTTTCGGTCAAAAAATCAAATTAAATCGAGGATTGTTCAAAATGCTAAGAAACTTTTCAGATCCTTTCTATATGTTACTAGGGAATGTTATGATGGAAATCCATGCAAAAAAATTATCTCAAAATTAGATTGTATGAAACTTTTTAAATTACTAGTTTCGGTCAAAAATCGTAGTATATTATACACAATTTTATACTAGTTTCGGTGAAAAAATAAAATTAAATCGAAGATTATTCTAAATGCTATGAAACTTTTCAGATCCTTTATATATGTTACTAGGGAAGATTGTGATGGAAGTCCATGCAAAAAATTATCTCAAAATAACATTCTAGGAACCTTTTTGAAATACTAGTTTCGGTCAAAAATCGTAGTATATTATTAACATATTTGTACTAGTTTCGATCAAAAAATCAAATTAAATCGAAGATTGTTCTAAATGCTACGATAACTTTCAGATCCTTTATATATGTTACTAGGTAAGATTATGATGGAAGTCCATGCAAAAAATTATCTATAAATTAGATTCTATGAAACTTTTTGAAATACTAGTTTCATTCAAAAATCGTAGTTTATTATACACAATTTTATACTAGTTTCGGTCAAAAAATCAAATTAAAACAAGGATTGTTCAAAATGCTAAGAAACGTTTCAGATCCTTTCTATATGTTACAAGGGAACTTTATGATGGAAGTCCATGCAAAAATATTATCTCAAAATTATATTGTATGAAACTTTTTGAATTACTAGTTTCGGTTAAAAATCGTTGTATATTATACACAATTTTATACTAGTTTCGGTCAAAAAATCAAATTAAATCGAGGATTATTTTAAATGCTATGAAACTTTTCAGATCCTTTATATATGTTACTAGGGAAGATTATGATGGAAGTCCAAGCAAAAAATTATCTCAAAATTACATTCTATGAAACTTTTCGAAATACTAGTTTCGGTCAAAAAGCGTAGTATATTATACACAATTTATACTAGTTTCGGTCAAAAATCAAATTAAATTGAGGATTGTTCTAAATGCTACAGAACTTTTCAGATCCTTTGTTTATGGTACGAGGGAAGGTTATGTTGGAAGTCCAATAAATAAACTATCTCAAATTCAGATTATATGAAACTTTTAGAAATGCTAGTTTTGGTCAAAAAATCGAAGAATGTTATACACAATTTTATACTTGTTTCGGTCAAAAAATCAAATTAAATCGAGGATTGTTCAAAATGCTAAGAAACTTTTCAGATCCTTTCTATATGTTACTAGGGAATGTTATGATGGAAATCCATGCAAAAAAATTATCTCAAAATTAGATTGTATGAAACTTTTTAAATTACTAGTTTCGGTCAAAAATCGTAGTATATTATACACAATTTTATACTAGTTTCGGTGAAAAAATAAAATTAAATCGAAGATTATTCTAAATGCTATGAAACTTTTCAGATCCTTTATATATGTTACTAGGGAAGATTGTGATGGAAGTCCATGCAAAAAATTATCTCAAAATAACATTCTAGGAACCTTTTTGAAATACTAGTTTCGGTCAAAAATCGTAGTATATTATTAACATATTTGTACTAGTTTCGATCAAAAAATCAAATTAAATCGAAGATTGTTCTAAATGCTACGATAACTTTCAGATCCTTTATATATGTTACTAGGTAAGATTATGATGGAAGTCCATGCAAAAAATTATCTATAAATTAGATTCTATGAAACTTTTTGAAATACTAGTTTCATTCAAAAATCGTAGTTTATTATACACAATTTTATACTAGTTTCGGTCAAAAAATCAAATTAAAACAAGGATTGTTCAAAATGCTAAGAAACGTTTCAGATCCTTTCTATATGTTACAAGGGAACTTTATGATGGAAGTCCATGCAAAAATATTATCTCAAAATTATATTGTATGAAAGTTTTTGAATTACTAGTTTCGGTTAAAAATCGTTGTATATTATACACAATTTTATACTAGTTTCGGTCAAAAAATCAAATTAAATCGAGGATTATTTTAAATGCTATGAAACTTTTCAGATCCTTTATATATGTTACTAGGGAAGATTATGATGGAAGTCCAAGCAAAAAATTATCTCAAAATTACATTCTATGAAACTTTTCGAAATACTAGTTTCGGTCAAAAAGCGTAGTATATTATACACAATTTATACTAGTTTCGGTCAAAAATCAAATTAAATTGAGGATTGTTCTAAATGCTACAGAACTTTTCAGATCCTTTGTTTATGGTACGAGGGAAGGTTATGTTGGAAGTCCAATAAATAAACTATCTCAAATTCAGATTATATGAAACTTTTAGAAATGCTAGTTTTGGTCAAAAAATCGAAGAATGTTATACACAATTTTATACTTGTTTCGGTCAAAAAATCAAATTAAATCGAGGATTGTTCAAAATGCTAAGAAACTTTTCAGATCCTTTCTATATGTTACTAGGGAATGTTATGATGGAAATCCATGCAAAAAAATTATCTCAAAATTAGATTGTATGAAACTTTTTAAATTACTAGTTTTGGTCAAAAATCGTAGTATATTATACACAATTTTATACTAGTTTCGGTGAAAAAATAAAATTAAATCGAAGATTATTCTAAATGCTATGAAACTTTTCAGATCCTTTATATATGTTACTAGGGAAGATTGTGATGGAAGTCCATGCAAAAAATTATCTCAAAATAACATTCTAGGAACCTTTTTGAAATACTAGTTTCGGTCAAAAATCGTAGTATATTATTAACATATTTGTACTAGTTTCGATCAAAAAATCAAATTAAATCGAAGATTGTTCTAAATGCTACGATAACTTTCAGATCCTTTATATATGTTACTAGGTAAGATTATGATGGAAGTCCATGCAAAAAATTATCTATAAATTAGATTCTATGAAACTTTTTGAAATACTAGTTTCATTCAAAAATCGTAGTTTATTATACACAATTTTATACTAGTTTCGGTCAAAAAATCAAATTAAAACAAGGATTGTTCAAAATGCTAAGAAACGTTTCAGATCCTTTCTATATGTTACAAGGGAACTTTATGATGGAAGTCCATGCAAAAAAATTATCTCAAAATTATATTGTATGAAAGTTTTTGAATTACTAGTTTCGGTCAAAAATCGTAGTATATTATTAACATATTTGTACTAGTTTCGATCAAAAAATCAAATTAAATCGAAGATTGTTCTAAATGCTACGATAACTTTCAGATCCTTTATATATGTTACTAGGTAAGATTATAATGGAAGTCCATGCAAAAAAATATCTATAAATTAGATTCTATGAAACTTTTTGAAATACTAGTTTCATTCAAAAATCGTAGTTTATTATACACAATTTTATACTAGTTTCGATCAAAAAATCAAATTAAAACAAGGATTGTTCAAAATGCTAAGAAACGTTTCAGATCCTTTCTATATGTTACAAGGGAACTTTATGATGGAAGTCCATGCAAAAAAATTATCTCAAAATTATATTGTATGAAACTTTTTGAATTACTAGTTTCGGTTAAAAATCGTAGTATATTATACACAATTTTATACTAGTTTCGGTCAAAAAATCAAATTAAATCGAGGATTATTTTAAATGCTATGAAACTTTTCAGATCCTTTATATATGTTACTAGGGAAGATTATGATGGAAGTCCAAGCAAAAAATTATCTCAAAATTACATTCTATGAAACTTTTCGAAATACTAGTTTCAGTCAAAAAGCGAAGTATATTATACACAATTTATACTAGTTTCGGTCAAAAATCAAATTAAATCGAGGATTGTTCTAAATGCTACAAAACTTTTCAGATCCTTTGTTTACGGTACGAGGGAAGGTTATGTTGGAAGTCCAATAAATAAACTATCTCAAATTCAGATTATATGAAACTTTTTGAAATGCTAGTTTTGGTCAAAAAATCGTAGAATGTTATACACAATTTTATACTTGTTTCGGTCAAATAATCAAATTAAATCGAGGATTGTTCAAAATGCTAAGAAACTTTTCAGATCCTTTATATATGTTACTAGGGAATGTTATGATGGAAATCCATGCAAAAAAATTATCTCAAAATTAGATTGTATGAAACTTTTTAAATTACTAGATTCGGTCAAAAATCGTAGTATATTATACACAATTTTATACTAGTTTCGGTGAAAAAATCAAATTAAATCGAAGATTATTCTAAATGCTATGAAACTTTTCAGATCCTTTATATATGTTACTAGGGAAGATTGTGATTGAAGTCCATGCAAAAAATTCTCAAAATTACATTCTATGAACCTTTTTGAAATACTAGTTTCGGTCAAAAATCGTAGTATATTATTAACATATTTGTACTAGTTTCGATCAAAAAATCAAATTAAATCGAAGATTGTTCTAAATGCTACGATAACTTTCAGATCCTTTATATATGTTACTAGGTAAGATTATGATGGAAGTCCATGCAAAAAAATATCTATAAATTAGATTCTATGAAACTTTTTGAAATACTAGTTTCATTCAAAAATCGTAGTTTATTATACACAATTTTATACTAGTTTCGGTCAAAAAATCAAATTAAAACAAGGATTGTTCAAAATGCTAAGAAACGTTTCAGATCCTTTCTATATGTTACAAGGGAACTTTATGATGGAAGTCCATGCAAAAAAATTATCTCAAAATTATATTGTATGAAACTTTTTGAATTACTAGTTTCGGTTAAAAATCGTAGTATATTATACACAATTTTATACTAGTTTCGGTCAAAAAATCAAATTAAATCGAGGATTATTTTAAATGCTATGAAACTTTTCAGATCCTTTATATATGTTACTAGGGAAGATTATGATGGAAGTCCAAGCAAAAAATTATCTCAAAATTACATTCTATGAAACTTTTCGAAATACTAGTTTCGGTCAAAAAGCGTAGTATATTATACACAATTTATACTAGTTTCGGTCAAAAATCAAATTAAATCGAGGATTGTTCTAAATGCTACAAAACTTTTCAGATCCTTTGTTTACGGTACGAGGGAAGGTTATGTTGGAAGTCCAATAAATAAACTATCTCAAATTCAGATTATATGAAACTTTTTGAAATGCTAGTTTTGGTCAAAAAATCGTAGAATGTTATACACAATTTTATACTTGTTTCGGTCAAAAAATCAAATTAAATCGAGGATTGTTCAAAATGCTAAGAAACTTTTCAGATCCTTTATATATGTTACTAGGGAATGTTATGATGGAAATCCATGCAAAAAGATTATCTCAAAATTAGATTGTATGAAACTTTTTAAATTACTAGATTCGGTCAAAAATCGTAGTATATTATACACAATTTTATACTAGTTTCGGTGAAAAAATCAAATTAAATCGAAGATTATTCTAAATGCTATGAAACTTTTCAGATCCTTTATATATGTTACTAGGGATGATTGTGATGGAAGTCCATGCAAAAAATTATCTCAAAATTACATTCTATGAACCTTTTTGAAATACTAGTTTCGGTCAAAAATCGTAGTATATTATTAACATATTTGTACTAGTTTCGATCAAAAAATCAAATTAAATCGAAGATTGTTCTAAATGCTACAATAACTTTCAGATCCTTTATATATGTTACTAGGTAAGATTATGATGGAAGTCCATGCAAAAAATTATCTATAAATTAGATTCTATGAAACTTTTTGAAATACTAGTTTCATTCAAAAATCGTAGTTTATTATACACAATTTTATACTAGTTTCGGTCAAAAAATCAAATTAAAACAAGGATTGTTCAAAATGCTAAGAAACGTTTCAGATCCTTTCTATATGTTACAAGGGAACTTTATGATGGAAGTCCATGCAAAAAAATTATCTCAAAATTATATTGTATGAAACTTTTTGAATTACTAGTTTCGGTTAAAAATCGTAGTATATTATACACAATTTTATACTAGTTTCGGTCAAAAAATCAAATTAAATCGAGGATTATTTTAAATGCTATGAAACTTTTCAGATCCTTTATATATGTTACTAGGGAAGATTATGATGGAAGTCCAAGCAAAAAATTATCTCAAAATTACATTCTATGAAACTTTTCGAAATACTAGTTTCGGTCAAAAAGCGTAGTATATTATACACAATTTATACTAGTTTCGGTCAAAAATCAAATTAAATCGAGGATTGTTCTAAATGCTACAAAACTTTTCAGATCCTTTGTTTACGGTACGAGGGAAGGTTATGTTGGAAGTCCAATAAATAAACTATCTCAAATTCAGATTATATGAAACTTTTTGAAATGCTAGTTTTGGTCAAAAAATCGTAGAATGTTATACACAATTTTATACTTGTTTCGGTCAAAAAATCAAATTAAATCGAGGATTGTTCAAAATGCTAAGAAACTTTTCAGATCCTTTATATATGTTACTAGGGAATGTTATGATGGAAATCCATGCAAAAAGATTATCTCAAAATTAGATTGTATGAAACTTTTTAAATTACTAGATTCGGTCAAAAATCGTAGTATATTATACACAATTTTATACTAGTTTCGGTGAAAAAATCAAATTAAATCGAAGATTATTCTAAATGCTATGAAACTTTTCAGATCCTTTATATATGTTACTAGGGATGATTGTGATGGAAGTCCATGCAAAAAATTATCTCAAAATTACATTCTATGAACCTTTTTGAAATACTAGTTTCGGTCAAAAATCGTAGTATATTATTAACATATTTGTACTAGTTTCGATCAAAAAATCAAATTAAATCGAAGATTGTTCTAAATGCTACAATAACTTTCAGATCCTTTATATATGTTACTAGGTAAGATTATGATGGAAGTCCATGCAAAAAATTATCTATAAATTAGATTCTATGAAACTTTTTGAAATACTAGTTTCATTCAAAAATCGTAGTTTATTATACACAATTTTATACTAGTTTCGGTCAAAAAATCAAATTAAAACAAGGATTGTTCAAAATGCTAAGAAACGTTTCAGATCCTTTCTATATGTTACAAGGGAACTTTATGATGGAAGTCCATACAAAAAAATTATCTCAAAATTATATTGTATGAAACTTTTTGAATTACTAGTTTCGGTTAAAAATCGTAGTATATTATACACAATTTTATACTAGTTTCGGTCAAAAAATCAAATTAAATCGAGGATTATTTTAAATGCTATGAAACTTTTCAGATCCTTTATATATGTTACTAGGGAAGATTATGATGGAAGTCCAAGCAAAAAATTATCTCAAAATTACATTCTATGAAACTTTTCGAAATACTAGTTTCGGTCAAAAAGCGAAGTATATTATACACAATTTATATTAGTTTCGGTCAAAAATCAAATTAAATCGAGGATTGTTCTAAATGCTACAAAACTTTTCAGATCCTTTGTTTACGGTACGAGGGAAGGTTATGTTGGAAGTCCAATAAATAAATTATCTCAAATTCAGATTATATGAAACTTTTTGAAATGCTAGTTTTGGTCAAAAAATCGTAGAATGTTATACACAATTTTATACTTATTTCGGTCAAAAAATCAATTTAAATCGAGGATTGTTCAAAATGTTTAGAAACGTTTCAGATCCTTTCTATATGTTACTAGGGAATGTTATGATGGAAATCCATGCAAAAAAATTATCTCAAAATTAGATTGTATGAAACTTTTTAAATTACTAGTTTCGGTCAAAAATCGTAGTATATTATACACAATTTTATACTAGTTTCGGTGAAAAAATCAAATTAAATCGAAGATTATTCTAAATGCTATGAAACTTTTCAGATCCTTTATATATGTTACTAGGGAAGATTGTGATTGAAGTCCATGCAAAAAATTATCTCAAAATTACATTCTATGAACCTTTTTGAAATACTAGTTTTGGTCAAAAATCGTAGTATATTATTAACATATTTGTACTAGTTTCGATCAAAAAATCAAATTAAATCGAAGATTGTTCTAAATGCTACGATAACTTTCAGATCCTTTATATATGTTACTAGGTAAGATTATGATGGAAGTCCATGCAAAAAAATATCTATAAATTAGATTCTATGAAACTTTTTGAAATACTAGTTTCATTCAAAAATCGTAGTTTATTATACACAATTTTATACTAGTTTCGGTCAAAAAATCAAATTAAAAAAAGGATTGTTCAAAATGCTAAGAAACGTTTCAGATCCTTTCTATATGTTACAAGGGAACTTTATGATGGAAGTCCATGCAAAAAAATTATCTCAAAATTATATTGTATGAAACTTTTTGAATTACTAGTTTCGGTTAAAAATCGTAGTATATTATACACAATTTTATACTAGTTTCGGTCAAAAAATAAAATTAAATTGAGGATTATTTTAAATGCTATGAAACTTTTCAGATCCTTTATATATGTTACTAGGGAAGATTATGATGGAAGTCCAAGCAAAAAATTATCTCAAAATTACATTCTATGAAACTTTTCGAAATACTAGTTTCGGTCAAAAAGCGAAGTATATTATACACAATTTATATTAGTTTCGGTCAAAAATCAAATTAAATCGAGGATTGTTCTAAATGCTACAAAACTTTTCAGATCCTTTGTTTACGGTACGAGGGAAGGTTATGTTGGAAGTCCAATAAATAAACTATCTCAAATTCAGATTATATGAAACTTTTTGAAATGCTAGTTTTGGTCAAAAAATCGTAGAATGTTATACACAATTTTATACTTATTTCGGTCAAAAAATCAATTTAAATCGAGGATTGTTCAAAATGTTTAGAAACGTTTCAGATCCTTTCTATATGTTACTAGGGAATGTTATGATGGAAATCCATGCAAAAAAATTATCTCAAAATTAGATTGTATGAAACTTTTTAAATTACTAGTTTCGGTCAAAAATCGTAGTATATTATACACAATTTTATACTAGTTTCGGTGAAAAAATCAAATTAAATCGAAGATTATTCTAAATGCTATGAAACTTTTCAGATCCTTTATATATGTTACTAGGGATGATTGTGATGGAAGTCCATGCAAAATATTATCTCAAAAGTACATTCTATGAACCTTTTTGAAATACTAGTTTCGGTCAAAAATCGTAGTATATTATTAACATATTTGTACTAGTTTCGATCAAAAAATCAAATTAAATCGAAGATTGTTCTAAATGCTACAATAACTTTCAGATCCTTTATATATGTTACTAGGTAAGATTATGATGGAAGTCCATGCAAAAAATTATCTATAAATTAGATTCTATGAAACTTTTTGAAATACTAGTTTCATTCAAAAATCGTAGTTTATTATACACAATTTTATACTAGTTTCGGTCAAAAAATCAAATTAAAACAAGGATTGTTCAAAATGCTAAGAAACGTTTCAGATCCTTTCTATATGTTACAAGGGAACTTTATGATGGAAGTCCATGCAAAAATATTATCTCAAAATTATATTGTATGAAACTTTTTGAATTACTAGTTTCGGTTAAAAATCGTAGTATATTATACACAATTTTATACTAGTTTCGGTCAAAAAATAAAATTAAATCGAGGATTATTTTAAATGCTATGAAACTTTTCAGATCCTTTATATATGTTACTAGGGAAGATTATGATGGAAGTCCAAGCAAAAAATTATCTCAAAATTACATTCTATGAAACTTTTCGAAATACTAGTTTCGGTCAAAAAGCGTAGTATATTATACACAATTTATACTAGTTTCGGTCAAAAATCAAATTAAATCGAGGATTGTTCTAAATGCTACATAACTTTTCAGATCCTTTGTTTACGGTACGAGGGAAGGTTATGTTGGAAGTCCAATAAATAAACTATCTCAAATTCAGATTATATGAAACTTTTTGAAATGCTAGTTTTGGTCAAAAAATCGTAGAATGTTATACACAATTTTATACTTGTTTCGGTCAAAAAATCAAATTAAATCGAGGATTGTTCAAAATGCTAAGAAACTTTTCAGATCCTTTCTATATGTTACTAGGGAATGTTATGATGGAAATCCATTCAAAAAAATTATCTCAAAATTAGATTGTATGAAACTTTTTAAATTACTAGTTTCGGTCAAAAATCGTAGTATATTATACACAATTTTATACTAGTTTCGGTGAAAAAATCAAATTAAATCGAAGATTATTCTAAATGCTATGAAACTTTTCAGATCCTTTATATATGTTACTAGGGAAGATTGTGATGGAAGTCCATGCGAATATTTATCTCAAAATTACATTCTATGAAACTTTTTGAAATACTAGTTTCGGTCAAAAATCGTAGTATATTATACACAATTTATACTAGTTTCGGTCAAAAAATCAAATTAAATCGAGGATTGTTCTAAATGCTACGATAATTTTCAGATCCTTTATATATGTTACCAGGTAATATTATGATGGAAGTCCATGCAAAAATTATCTCAAAATTACATTTATGAAACTTTTTGAACTGCTAGTTTAGGTCAAAAAATTGTAGTATATTATACACAAATTTATACTAGTTTCGGTCACAAAATCAAATTAAATCAATGATTGTTCAAAATGCTACAAAACTTTTCAGATCCTTTCTATATGTTACTAGGGAAGGTTATGATGAAAGTCCATGCAAAAAAATTCTCTCAAAATTAGATTGTATGAAACATTTTGAATTACTAGTTTCGGTCAAAAATCATAGTATATTATACACAATTTTATACTAGTTTCGGTCAAAAAATCATATTAAATCGAGGATTATTCTAAATGCTATGAAACTTTTCAGATCCTTTATATATGTTACTAGGGAAGATTGTGATTGAAGTCCATGCAAAAAATTATCTCAAAATTACATTCTATGAACCTTTTTGAAATACTAGTTTTGGTCAAAAATCGTAGTATATTATTAACATATTTGTACTAGTTTCGATCAAAAAATCAAATTAAATCGAAGATTGTTCTAAATGCTACGATAACTTTCAGATCCTTTATATATGTTACTAGGTAAGATTATGATGGAAGTCCATGCAAAAAAATATCTATAAATTAGATTCTATGAAACTTTTTGAAATACTAGTTTCATTCAAAAATCGTAGTTTATTATACACAATTTTATACTAGTTTCGGTCAAAAAATCAAATTAAAAAAAGGATTGTTCAAAATGCTAAGAAACGTTTCAGATCCTTTCTATATGTTACAAGGGAACTTTATGATGGAAGTCCATGCAAAAAAATTATCTCAAAATTATATTGTATGAAACTTTTTGAATTACTAGTTTCGGTTAAAAATCGTAGTATATTATACACAATTTTATACTAGTTTCGGTCAAAAAATAAAATTAAATTGAGGATTATTTTAAATGCTATGAAACTTTTCAGATCCTTTATATATGTTACTAGGGAAGATTATGATGGAAGTCCAAGCAAAAAATTATCTCAAAATTACATTCTATGAAACTTTTCGAAATACTAGTTTCGGTCAAAAAGCGAAGTATATTATACACAATTTATATTAGTTTCGGTCAAAAATCAAATTAAATCGAGGATTGTTCTAAATGCTACAAAACTTTTCAGATCCTTTGTTTACGGTACGAGGGAAGGTTATGTTGGAAGTCCAATAAATAAACTATCTCAAATTCAGATTATATGAAACTTTTTGAAATGCTAGTTTTGGTCAAAAAATCGTAGAATGTTATACACAATTTTATACTTATTTCGGTCAAAAAATCAATTTAAATCGAGGATTGTTCAAAATGTTTAGAAACGTTTCAGATCCTTTCTATATGTTACTAGGGAATGTTATGATGGAAATCCATGCAAAAAAATTATCTCAAAATTAGATTGTATGAAACTTTTTAAATTACTAGTTTCGGTCAAAAATCGTAGTATATTATACACAATTTTATACTAGTTTCGGTGAAAAAATCAAATTAAATCGAAGATTATTCTAAATGCTATGAAACTTTTCAGATCCTTTATATATGTTACTAGGGATGATTGTGATGGAAGTCCATGCAAAATATTATCTCAAAAGTACATTCTATGAACCTTTTTGAAATACTAGTTTCGGTCAAAAATCGTAGTATATTATTAACATATTTGTACTAGTTTCGATCAAAAAATCAAATTAAATCGAAGATTGTTCTAAATGCTACAATAACTTTCAGATCCTTTATATATGTTACTAGGTAAGATTATGATGGAAGTCCATGCAAAAAATTATCTATAAATTAGATTCTATGAAACTTTTTGAAATACTAGTTTCATTCAAAAATCGTAGTTTATTATACACAATTTTATACTAGTTTCGGTCAAAAAATCAAATTAAAACAAGGATTGTTCAAAATGCTAAGAAACGTTTCAGATCCTTTCTATATGTTACAAGGGAACTTTATGATGGAAGTCCATGCAAAAATATTATCTCAAAATTATATTGTATGAAACTTTTTGAATTACTAGTTTCGGTTAAAAATCGTAGTATATTATACACAATTTTATACTAGTTTCGGTCAAAAAATAAAATTAAATCGAGGATTATTTTAAATGCTATGAAACTTTTCAGATCCTTTATATATGTTACTAGGGAAGATTATGATGGAAGTCCAAGCAAAAAATTATCTCAAAATTACATTCTATGAAACTTTTCGAAATACTAGTTTCGGTCAAAAAGCGTAGTATATTATACACAATTTATACTAGTTTCGGTCAAAAATCAAATTAAATCGAGGATTGTTCTAAATGCTACATAACTTTTCAGATCCTTTGTTTACGGTACGAGGGAAGGTTATGTTGGAAGTCCAATAAATAAACTATCTCAAATTCAGATTATATGAAACTTTTTGAAATGCTAGTTTTGGTCAAAAAATCGTAGAATGTTATACACAATTTTATACTTGTTTCGGTCAAAAAATCAAATTAAATCGAGGATTGTTCAAAATGCTAAGAAACTTTTCAGATCCTTTCTATATGTTACTAGGGAATGTTATGATGGAAATCCATTCAAAAAAATTATCTCAAAATTAGATTGTATGAAACTTTTTAAATTACTAGTTTCGGTCAAAAATCGTAGTATATTATACACAATTTTATACTAGTTTCGGTGAAAAAATCAAATTAAATCGAAGATTATTCTAAATGCTATGAAACTTTTCAGATCCTTTATATATGTTACTAGGGAAGATTGTGATGGAAGTCCATGCGAATATTTATCTCAAAATTACATTCTATGAAACTTTTTGAAATACTAGTTTCGGTCAAAAATCGTAGTATATTATACACAATTTATACTAGTTTCGGTCAAAAAATCAAATTAAATCGAGGATTGTTCTAAATGCTACGATAATTTTCAGATCCTTTATATATGTTACCAGGTAATATTATGATGGAAGTCCATGCAAAAATTATCTCAAAATTACATTTATGAAACTTTTTGAACTGCTAGTTTAGGTCAAAAAATTGTAGTATATTATACACAAATTTATACTAGTTTCGGTCACAAAATCAAATTAAATCAATGATTGTTCAAAATGCTACAAAACTTTTCAGATCCTTTCTATATGTTACTAGGGAAGGTTATGATGAAAGTCCATGCAAAAAAATTCTCTCAAAATTAGATTGTATGAAACATTTTGAATTACTAGTTTCGGTCAAAAATCATAGTATATTATACACAATTTTATACTAGTTTCGGTCAAAAAATCATATTAAATCGAGGATTATTCTAAATGCTATGAAACTTTTCAGATCCTTTATATATTTTACTAGGGAAAATTATGATGGAAGTACATGCAAAAAATAATCTCAAAATTACATTTATGAAACTTTTTGAACTGCTAGTTTAGGTCAAAAAATCGTAGTATATTATACACAAATTTATACTAGTTTCGGTCACAAAATCAAATTAAATCAATGATTGTTCAAAATGCTACGAAACTTTTCAGATCCTTTCTATATGTTACAAGGGAAGGTTATGATGATAGTCCATGCAAAAAAATTCTCTCAAAATTAGATTGTATGAAACATTTTGAATTACTAGTTTCGGTCAAAAATCATAGTATATTATACACAATTTTATACTAGTTTCGGTCAAAAAATCATATTAAATCAAGGATTATTCTAAATGCTATGAAACTTTTGAGATCCTTTATATATTTTACTAGGGAAGATTATGATGGAAGTACATGCAAAAAATAATCTCAAAATTACATTCTATGAAACCTTTTGAAATACTAGTTTTGATCTAAAATCGTAGTATATTATACTCAATTTATACTAGTTTCGGTCAAAAAATCAAATTAAATCGAGGATTGTTCGAAATGCTACAAAACGTTTCAGATCCTTTGTTTAGGGTACGAGGGAAGGTTATGTTGGAAGTCCAATAAATATATTATCTCAAAATCAGATTATATGAAACTTTTTGAAATGCTAGTTTTGGTCAAAAAATCGTAGAATGTTATACACAATTTTATACTTGTTTCGGTCAAAAAATCAAATTAAATCGAGGATTGTTCAAAATGCTAAGAAACTTTTCAGATCCTTTCTATATGTTACTAGGGAATGTTATGATGGAAATCCATGCAAAAAAATTATCTCAAAATTAGATTGTATGAAACTTTTTAAATTACTAGTTTCGGTCAAAAATCGTAGTATATTATACACAATTTTATACTAGTTTCGGAGAAAAAATCAAATTAAATCGAAGATTATTCTAAATGCTATGAAACTTTTCAGATCCTTTATATATGTTACTAGGGAAGATTGTGATAGTAGTCCATGCAAAATATTATCTCAAAATTACATTCTATGAAACTTTTTGAAATACTAGTTTCGGTCAAAAATCGTAGTATATTATTAACAAATTTGTACTAGTTTCGGTCAAAAAATCAAATTAAATCGAAGATTGTTCTAAATGCTACGATAACTTTCAGATCCTTTATATATGTTACTAGGTAAGATTATGATGGAATTTCATGCAAAAAATTATCTATAAATTAGATTCTATGAAACTTTTTGAAATACTAGTTTCGTTCAAAAATATTATACACAATTTTATACTAGTTTCGGTCAAAAAATCAAATTAAAACAAGGATTGTTCAAAATACTACGAAACGTTTCAGATCCTTTATATATGTTACTAGGGAACTTTATTATGGAAGTCCATGTAAAAAAATTATCTCAAAATTATATTGTATGAAACTTTTTGAATTACTAGTTTCGATCAAAAATCGTAGTATATTATACACAATTTTATACTAGTTTCGGTCAAAAAATCAAATTAAATCGAGGATTATTTTAAATGCTATGAAACTTTTCAGATCCTTTATATATGTTACTAGGGAAGATTATGATGGAAGTCCATGCAAAAATTTATCTCAAAATTACATTCTATGAAACTTTTTGAAATACTAGTTTCGGTCAAAAATCGTAGTATATTATACACAATTTATACTAGTTTCGGTCAAAAAATCAAATTAAATCGAGGATTGTTCTAAATGCTACGATAATTTTCAGATCCTTTATATATGTTACCAGGTAATATTATGATGGAAGTCCATGCAAAAATTATCTCAAAATTACATTTATGAAACTTTTTGAACTGCTAGTTTATGTCAAAAAATCGTAGTATATTATACACAAATTTATACTAGTTTCGGTCACAAAATCAAATTAAATCGATGATTGTTCAAAATGCTACGAAACTTTTCAGATCCTTTCTATATGTTACTAGGGAAGGTTATGATGAAAGTCCATGCAAAAAAATTCTCTCAAAATTAGATTGTATGAAACATTTTGAATTACTAGTTTCGGTCAAAAATCATAGTATATTATACACAATTTTATACTAGTTTCGGTCAAAAAATCATATTAAATCGAGGATTATTCTAAATGCTATGAAACTTTTCAGATCATTTATATATTTTACTAGGGAAGATTATGATGGAAGTACATGCAAAAAATAATCTCAAAATTACATTCTATGAAACCTTTTGAAATACTATTTTTGATCTAAAATTGTAGTATATTATACTCAATTTATACTAGTTTCGGTCAAAAAATCAAATTAAATCGAGGATTGTTCGAAATGCTACAAAACGTTTCAGATCCTTTGTTTAGGGTACGAGGGAAGGTTATGTTGGAAGTCCAATAAATATATTATCTCAAAATTAGATTATATGAAACTTTTTGAAATGCTAGTTTTGGTCAAAAAATCGTAGAATGTTATACACAATTTTATACTTGTTTCGGTCAAAAAATCAAATTAAATCGAGGATTGTTCAAAATGCTAAGAAACTTTTCAGATCCTTTCTATATGTTACTAGGGAATGTTATGATGGAAATCCATTCAAAAAAATTATCTCAAAATTAGATTGTATGAAACTTTTTAAAATACTAGTTTCGGTCAAAAGTTGTAGTATATTATACACAATTTTATACTAGTTTCGTTGAAAAAATCAAATTAAATCGAAGATTATTCTAAATGCTATGAAACTTTTTAGATCCTTTATATATGTTACTAGGGAAGATTGTGATGGTAGTCCATGCAAAATATTATCTCAAAATTACATTCTATGAAACTTTTTGAAATACTAGTTTCGGTCAAAAATCGTAGTATATTATTAACAAATTTGTACTAGTTTCGGTCAAAAAATCAAATTAAATCGAAGATTGTTCTAAATGCTACGATAACTTTCAGATCCTTTATATATGTTACTAGGTAAGATTATGATGGAAGTCCATGCAAAAAAATATCAATAAATTAGATTCTATGAAACTTTTTGAAATACTAGTTTCATTCAAAAATCGTAGTTTATTATACATAATTTTATAATAGTTTCGGTCAAAAAATCAAATTAAAACAAGGATTGTTCAAAATGCTAAGAAACGTTTCAGATCCTTTCTATATGTTACAAGGGAACTTTATGATGGAAGTCCATGCAAAAAAATTATCTCAAAATTATATTGTATGAAACTTTTTGATTTACTAGTTTCGGTTAAAAATCGTAGTATATTATACACAATTTTATACTAGTTTCGGTCAAAAAATCAAATTAAATCGAGGATTATTTTAAATGCTATGAAACTTTTCAGATCCTTTATATATGTTACTAGGGAAGATTATGATGGAAGTCCAAGCAAAAAATTATCTCAAAATTACATTCTATGAAACTTTTCGAAATACTAGTTTCGGTCAAAAAGCGTAGTATATTATACACAATTTATACTAGTTTCGGTCAAAAATCAAATTAAATCGAAATTGTTCTAAATGCTACAAAACTTTTCAGATCCTTTGTTTACGGTACGAGGGAAGGTTATGTTGGAAGTCCAATAAATAAACTATCTCAAATTCAGATTATATGAAACTTTTAGAAATGCTAGTTTTGGTCAAAAAATCGTAGAATGTTATACACAATTTTATACTTGTTTCGGTCAAAAAATCAAATTAAATCGAGGATTGTTCAAAATGCTAAGAAACTTTTCAGATCCTTTCTATATGTTACTAGGGAATGTTATGATGGAAATCCATGCAAAAAAATTATATCAAAATTAGATTGTAAGAAAATTTTTAAATTACTAGTTTCGGTCAAAAATCGTAGTATATTATACACAATTTTATACTAGTTTCGGTGAAAAAATCAAATTAAATCGAAGATTATTCTAAATGCTATGAAACTTTTCAGATCCTTTATATATGTTACTAGGGAAGATTGTGATAGTAGTCCATGCAAAATATTATCTCAAAATTACATTCTATGAAACTTTTTGAAATACTAGTTTCGGTCAAAAATCGTAGTATATTATTAACAAATTTGTACTAGTTTCGGTCAAAAAATCAAATTAAATCGAAGATTGTTCTAAATGCTACGATAACTTTCAGATCCTTTATATATGTTACTAGGTAAGATTATGATGGAAGTTCATGCAAAAAATTATCTATAAATTAGATTCTATGAAACTTTTTGAAATACTAGTTTCGTTCAAAAATATTATACACAATTTTATACTAGTTTCGGTCAAAAAATCAAATTAAAACAAGGATTGTTCAAAATACTACGAAACGTTTCAGATCCTTTATATATGTTACTAGGGAACTTTATTATGGAAGTCCATGTAAAAAAATTATCTCAAAATTATATTGTATGAAACTTTTTGAATTACTAGTTTCGATCAAAAATCGTAGTATATTATACACAATTTTATACTAGTTTCGGTCAAAAAATCAAATTAAATCGAGGATTATTTTAAATGCTATGAAACTTTTCAGATCCTTTATATATGTTACTAGGGAAGATTATGATGGAAGTCCATGCAAAAATTTATCTCAAAATTACATTCTATGAAACTTTTTGAAATACTAGTTTCGGTCAAAAATCGTAGTATATTATACACAATTTATACTAGTTTCGGTCAAAAAATCAAATTAAATCGAGGATTGTTCTAAATGCTACGATAATTTTCAGATCCTTTATATATGTTACCAGGTAATATTATGATGGAAGTCCATGCAAAAATTATCTCAAAATTACATTTATGAAACTTTTTGAACTGCTAGTTTAGGTCAAAAAATCGTAGTATATTATACACAAATTTATACTAGTTTCGGTCACAAAATCAAATTAAATCGATGATTGTTCAAAATGCTACGAAACTTTTCAGATCCTTTCTATATGTTACTAGGGAAGGTTATGATGAAAGTCCATGCAAAAAAATTCTCTCAAAATTAGATTGTATGAAACATTTTGAATTACTAGTTTCGGTCAAAAATCATAGTATATTATACACAATTTTATACTAGTTTCGGTCAAAAAATCATATTAAATCGAGGATTATTCTAAATGCTATGAAACTTTTTAGATCCTTTATATATTTTACTAGGGAAGATTATGATGGAAGTACATGCAAAAAATAATCTCAAAATTACATTCTATGAAACCTTTTGAAATACTAGTTTTGATCTAAAATTGTAGTATATTATACTCAATTTATACTAGTTTCGGTCAAAAAATCAAATTAAATCGAGGATTGTTCGAAATGCTACAAAACGTTTCAGATCCTTTGTTTAGGGTACGAGGGAAGGTTATGTTGGAAGTCCAATAAATATATTATCTCAAAATCAGATTATATGAAACTTTTTGAAATGCTAGTTTTGGTCAAAAAATCGTAGAATGTTATACACAATTTTATACTTGTTTCGGTCAAAAAATCAAATTAAATCGAGGATTGTTCAAAATGCTAAGAAACTTTTCAGATCCTTTTTATATGTTACTAGGGAATGTTATGATGGAAATTCATGCAAAAAAATTATATCAAAATTAGATTGTATGAAACTTTTTAAAATACTAGTTTCGGTCAAAAGTTGTAGTATATTATACACAATTTTATACTAGTTTCGTTGAAAAAATCAAATTAAATCGAAGATTATTCTAAATGCTATGAAACTTTTTAGATCCTTTATATATGTTACTAGGGAAGATTGTGATGGTAGTCCATGCAAAATATTATCTCAAAATTACATTCTATGAAACTTTTTGAAATACTAGTTTCGGTCAAAAATCGTAGTATATTATTAACAAATTTGTACTAGTTTCGGTCAAAAAATCAAATTAAATCGAAGATTGTTCTAAATGCTACGATAACTTTCAGATCCTTTATATATGTTACTAGGTAAGATTATGATGGAAGTCCATGCAAAAAAATATCAATAAATTAGATTCTATGAAACTTTTTGAAATACTAGTTTCATTCAAAAATCGTAGTTTATTATACATAATTTTATAATAGTTTCGGTCAAAAAATCAAATTAAAACAAGGATTGTTCAAAATGCTAAGAAACGTTTCAGATCCTTTCTATATGTTACAAGGGAACTTTATGATGGAAGTCCATGCAAAAAAATTATCTCAAAATTATATTGTATGAAACTTTTTGAATTACTAGTTTCGGTTAAAAATCGTAGTATATTATACACAATTTTATACTAGTTTCGGTCAAAAAATCAAATTAAATCGAGGATTATTTTAAATGCTATGAAACTTTTCAGATCCTTTATATATGTTACTAGGGAAGATTATGATGGAAGTCCAAGCAAAAAATTATCTCAAAATTACATTCTATGAAACTTTTCGAAATACTAGTTTCGGTCAAAAAGCGTAGTATATTATACACAATTTATACTAGTTTCGGTCAAAAATCAAATTAAATCGAGGATTGTTCTAAATGCTACAAAACTTTTCAGATCCTTTGTTTACGGTACGAGGGAAGGTTATGTTGGAAGTCCAATAAATAAACTATCTCAAATTCAGATTATATGAAACTTTTAGAAATGCTAGTTTTGGTCAAAAAAATCGTAGAATGTTATACACAATTTTATACTTGTTTCGGTCAAAAAATCAAATTAAATCGAGGATTGTTCAAAATGCTAAGAAACTTTTCAGATCCTTTCTATATGTTACTAGGGAATGTTATGATGGAAATCCATGCAAAAAAATTATCTCAAAATTAGATTGTATGAAACTTTTTAAATTACTAGTTTTGGTCAAAAATCGTAGTATATTATACATAATTTTATACTAGTTTCGGTGAAAAAATCAAATTAAATCGAAGATTATTCTAAATGCTATGAAACTTTTCAGATCCTTTATATATGTTACTAGGGAAGATTGTGAAGGAAGTCCATGCAAAAAATTATCTCAAAATTACATTCTATGAACCTTTTTGAAATACTAGTTTCGGTCAAAAATCGTAGTATATTATTAACATATTTGTACTAGTTTCGATCAAAAAATCAAATTAAATCGAAGATTGTTCTAAATGCTACGATAACTTTCAGATCCTTTATATATGTTACTAGGTAAGATTATGATGAAAGTCCATGCAAAAAATTATCTATAAATTAGATTCTATGAAACTTTTTGAAATACTAGTTTCGTTCAAAAATCGTAGTATATTATACACAATTTTATACTAGTTTCGGTCAAAAAATCAAATTAAAACAAGGATTGTTCAAAATACTACGAAACGTTTCAGATCCTTTATATATGTTACTAGGGAACTTTATTATGGAAGTCCATGTAAAAAAATTATCTCAAAATTAGATTGTATGAAACTTTTTGAATTACTAGTTTCGGTCAAAAATAGTAGTATATTATACACAATTTTATACTAGTTTCGGTCAAAATATCAAATTAAATCGAGGATTATTTTAAATGCTGTGATACTTTTCAAATCCATTATGTATGTTACTAGGGAAGATTATGATGGAAGTCCATGCAAAATTTTATCTAAAAATTACATTCTATGAAACTTTTCGAAATACTAGTTTCGCTCAAAAATTGTAGTATATTATACACAATTTATACTAGTTTCAGTCAAAAATCAAATTAAATCGAGGATTGTTCTAAATGCTACAAAACTTTTCAGATTCTTTGTTTACGGTACGAGGGAAGGTTATGTTGGAAGTCCAATAAATAAACTATCTCAAATTCAGATTATATGAAACTTTTTGAAATGCTAGTTTTGGTCAAAAAATCGTAGAATGTTATACACAATTTTATACTTGTTTCGGTCAAAAAATCAAATTAAATCGAGGATTGTTCAAAATGCTAAGAAACTTTTCAGATCCTTTCTATATGTTACTAGGGAATGTTATGATGGAAATCCATGCAAAAAAATTATATCAAAATTAGATTGTAAGAAAATTTTTAAATTACTAGTTTCGGTCAAAAATCGTAGTATATTATACACAATTTTATACTAGTTTCGGTGAAAAAATCAAATTAAATCGAAGATTATTCTAAATGCTATGAAACTTTTCAGATCCTTTATATATGTTACTAGGGAAGATTGTGATAGTAGTCCATGCAAAATATTATCTCAAAATTACATTCTATGAAACTTTTTGAAATACTAGTTTCGGTCAAAAATCGTAGTATATTATTAACAAATTTGTACTAGTTTCGGTCAAAAAATCAAATTAAATCGAAGATTGTTCTAAATGCTACGATAACTTTCAGATCCTTTATATATGTTACTAGGTAAGATTATGATGGAAGTTCATGCAAAAAATTATCTATAAATTAGATTCTATGAAACTTTTTGAAATACTAGTTTCGTTCAAAAATATTATACACAATTTTATACTAGTTTCGGTCAAAAAATCAAATTAAAACAAGGATTGTTCAAAATACTACGAAACGTTTCAGATCCTTTATATATGTTACTAGGGAACTTTATTATGGAAGTCCATGTAAAAAAATTATCTCAAAATTATATTGTATGAAACTTTTTGAATTACTAGTTTCGATCAAAAATCGTAGTATATTATACACAATTTTATACTAGTTTCGGTCAAAAAATCAAATTAAATCGAGGATTATTTTAAATGCTATGAAACTTTTCAGATCCTTTATATATGTTACTAGGGAAGATTATGATGGAAGTCCATGCAAAAATTTATCTCAAAATTACATTCTATGAAACTTTTTGAAATACTAGTTTCGGTCAAAAATCGTAGTATATTATACACAATTTATACTAGTTTCGGTCAAAAAATCAAATTAAATCGAGGATTGTTCTAAATGCTACGATAATTTTCAGATCCTTTATATATGTTACCAGGTAATATTATGATGGAAGTCCATGCAAAAATTATCTCAAAATTACATTTATGAAACTTTTTGAACTGCTAGTTTAGGTCAAAAAATCGTAGTATATTATACACAAATTTATACTAGTTTCGGTCACAAAATCAAATTAAATCGATGATTGTTCAAAATGCTACGAAACTTTTCAGATCCTTTCTATATGTTACTAGGGAAGGTTATGATGAAAGTCCATGCAAAAAAATTCTCTCAAAATTAGATTGTATGAAACATTTTGAATTACTAGTTTCGGTCAAAAATCATAGTATATTATACACAATTTTATACTAGTTTCGGTCAAAAAATCATATTAAATCGAGGATTATTCTAAATGCTATGAAACTTTTCAGATCCTTTATATATTTTACTAGGGAAGATTATGATGGAAGTACATGCAAAAAATAATCTCAAAATTACATTCTATGAAACCTTTTGAAATACTAGTTTTGATCTAAAATTGTAGTATATTATACTCAATTTATACTAGTTTCGGTCAAAAAATCAAATTAAATCGAGGATTGTTCGAAATGCTACAAAACGTTTCAGATCCTTTGTTTAGGATACGAGGGAAGGTTATGTTGGAAGTCCAATAAATATATTATCTCAAAATCAGATTATATGAAACTTTTTGAAATGCTAGTTTTGGTCAAAAAATCGTAGAATGTTATACACAATTTTATACTTGTTTCGGTCAAAAAATCAAATTAAATCGAGGATTGTTCAAAATGCTAAGAAACTTTTCAGATCCTTTCTATATGTTACTAGGGAATGTTATGATGGAAATTCATGCAAAAAAATTATATCAAAATTAGATTGTATGAAACTTTTTAAAATACTAGTTTCGGTCAAAAGTTGTAGTATATTATACACAATTTTATACTAGTTTCGTTGAAAAAATCAAATTAAATCGAAGATTATTCTAAATGCTATGAAACTTTTTAGATCCTTTATATATGTTACTAGGGAAGATTGTGATGGTAGTCCATGCAAAATATTATCTCAAAATTACATTCTATGAAACTTTTTGAAATACTAGTTTCGGTCAAAAATCGTAGTATATTATTAACAAATTTGTACTAGTTTCGGTCAAAAAATCAAATTAAATCGAAGATTGTTCTAAATGCTACGATAACTTTCAGATCCTTTATATATGTTACTAGGTAAGATTATGATGGAAGTCCATGCAAAAAAATATCAATAAATTAGATTCTATGAAACTTTTTGAAATACTAGTTTCATTCAAAAATCGTAGTTTATTATACATAATTTTATAATAGTTTCGGTCAAAAAATCAAATTAAAACAAGGATTGTTCAAAATGCTAAGAAACGTTTCAGATCCTTTCTATATGTTACAAGGGAACTTTATGATGGAAGTCCATGCAAAAAAATTATCTCAAAATTATATTGTATGAAACTTTTTGAATTACTAGTTTCGGTTAAAAATCGTAGTATATTATACACAATTTTATACTAGTTTCGGTCAAAAAATCAAATTAAATCGAGGATTATTTTAAATGCTATGAAACTTTTCAGATCCTTTATATATGTTACTAGGGAAGATTATGATGGAAGTCCAAGCAAAAAATTATCTCAAAATTACATTCTATGAAACTTTTCGAAATACTAGTTTCGGTCAAAAAGCGTAGTATATTATACACAATTTATACTAGTTTCGGTCAAAAATCAAATTAAATCGAGGATTGTTCTAAATGCTACAAAACTTTTCAGATCCTTTGTTTACGGTACGAGGGAAGGTTATGTTGGAAGTCCAATAAATAAACTATCTCAAATTCAGATTATATGAAACTTTTAGAAATGCTAGTTTTGGTCAAAAAAATCGTAGAATGTTATACACAATTTTATACTTGTTTCGGTCAAAAAATCAAATTAAATCGAGGATTGTTCAAAATGCTAAGAAACTTTTCAGATCCTTTCTATATGTTACTAGGGAATGTTATGATGGAAATCCATGCAAAAAAATTATCTCAAAATTAGATTGTATGAAACTTTTTAAATTACCAGTTTTGGTCAAAAATCGTAGTATATTATACACAATTTTATACTAGTTTCGGTGAAAAAATCAAATTAAATCGAAGATTATTCTAAATGCTATGAAACTTTTCAGATCCTTTATATATGTTACTAGGGAAGATTGTGAAGGAAGTCCATGCAAAAAATTACCTCAAAATTACATTCTATGAACCTTTTTGAAATACTAGTTTCGGTCAAAAATCGTAGTATATTATTAACATATTTGTACTAGTTTCGATCAAAAAATCAAATTAAATCGAAGATTGTTCTAAATGCTACGATAACTTTCAGATCCTTTATATATGTTACTAGGTAAGATTATGATGAAAGTCCATGCAAAAAATTATCTATAAATTAGATTCTATGAAACTTTTTGAAATACTAGTTTCGTTCAAAAATCGTAGTATATTATACACAATTTTATACTAGTTTCGGTCAAAAAATCAAATTAAAACAAGGATTGTTCAAAATACTACGAAACGTTTCAGATCCTTTATATATGTTACTAGGGAACTTTATTATGGAAGTCCATGTAAAAAAATTATCTCAAAATTAGATTGTATGAAACTTTTTGAATTACTAGTTTCGGTCAAAAATAGTAGTATATTATACACAATTTTATACTAGTTTCGGTCAAAATATCAAATTAAATCGAGGATTATTTTAAATGTTGTGATACTTTTCAAATCCATTATGTATGTTACTAGGGAAGATTATGATGGAAGTCCATGCAAAATTTTATCTAAAAATTACATTCTATGAAACTTTTCGAAATACTAGTTTCGCTCAAAAATTATAGTATATTATACACAATTTATACTAGTTTCAGTCAAAAATCAAATTAAATCGAGGATTGTTCTAAATGCTACAAAACTTTTCAGATTCTTTGTTTACGGTACGAGGGAAGGTTATGTTGGAAGTCCAATAAATAAACTATCTCAAATTCAGATTATATGAAACTTTTTGAAATGCTAGTTTTGGTCAAAAAATCGTAGAATGTTATACACAATTTTATACTTGTTTCGGTCAAAAAATCAAATTAAATCGAGGATTGTTCAAAATGCTAAGAAACTTTTCAGATCCTTTCTATATGTTACTAGGGAATGTTATGATGGAAATCCATGCAAAAAAATTATCTCAAAATTAGATTGTATGAAACTTTTTAAATTACTAGTTTCGGTCAAAAATCGTAGTATATTATACACAATTTTATACTAGTTTCAGTGAAAAAATCAAATTAAATCGAAGATTATTCTAAATGCTATGAAACTTTTCAGATCCTTTATATATGTTACTAGGGAAGATTTTGATGGAAGTCCATGCAAAAAATTATCTCAAAATAACATTCTATGAACCTTTTTGAAATACTAGTTTCGGTCAAAAATCGTAGTATATTATTAACAAATTTGTACTAGTTTCGATCAAAAAATCAAATTAAATCGAAGATTGTTCTAAATGCTACGATAACTTTCAGATCCTTTATATATGTTACTAGGTAAGATTATGATGGAAGTCCATGCAAAAAATTATCTATAAATTAGATTCTATGAAACTTTTTGAAATACTAGTTTCGTTCAAAAATCGTAGTATATTATACACAATTTTATACTAGTTTCGGTCAAAAAATCAAATTAAAACAAGGATTGTTCAAAATACTACGAAACGTTTCAGATCCTTTATATATGTTACTAGGGAACTTTATTATGGAAGTCCATGTAAAAAAATTATCTCAAAATTAGATTGTATGAAACTTTTTGAATTACTAGTTTCGGTCAAAAATAGTAGTATATTATACACAATTTTATACTAGTATCGGTCAAAAAATCAAATTAAATCGAGGATTATTTTAAATGTTGTGATACTTTTCAAATCCATTATGTATGTTACTAGGGAAGAATATGATGGAAGTCCATGCAAAATTTTATCTCAAAATTACATTCTATGAAACTTTTTGAAATACTAGTTTCGCTCAAAAATTGTAGTATATTATACACAAATTATACTAGTTTCGGTCAAAAAATCAAATTAAATCGAGGATTGTTCTAAATGCTATGATAATTTTCAGATCCTTTATATATGTTACCAGGTAATATTATGATGGAAGTCCATGCAAAAATTTTCTCAAAATTACATTTATGAAACTTTTTGAACTGCTAGTTTAGGTCAAAAAATCGTAGTATATTATACACAAATTTATACTAGTTTCGGTCACAAAATCAAATTAAATCGATGATTGTTCAAAATGCTACGAAACGTTTCAGATCCTTTCTATATGTTACTAGGGAAGGTTATGATGAAAGTCCATGCAAAAAAATTCTCTCAAAATTAGATTGTATGAAACATTTTGAATTACTAGTTTCGGTCAAAAATCATAGTATATTATACACAATTTTATACTAGTTTCGGTCAAAATATCATATTAAATCGAGGATTATTCTAAATGCTATGAAACTTTTCAGATCCTTTATATATTTTACTAGGGAAGATTATGATGGAAGTACATGCAAAAAATAATCTCAAAATTACATTCTATGAAACCTTTTGAAATACTAGTTTCGGTCTAAAATCGTAGTATATTATACTCAATTTATAATAGTTTCGGTCAAAAAATCAAATTAAATCGAGGATTGTTCGAAATGCTACAAAACTTTTCAGATCCTTTGTTTAGGGTACGAGGGAAGGTTATGTTGGAAGTCCAATAAATAAATTATCTCAAAATCAGATTATATGAAACTTTTTGAAATGCTAGTTTTGGTCAAAAAATCGTAGAATGTTATACACAATTTTATACTTGTTTCGGTCAAAAAATCAAATTGAATCGAGGATTGTTCAAAATGCTAAGAAACTTTTCAGATCCTTTCTATATGTTACTAGGGAATGTTATGATGGAAATCCATGCAAAAAAATTATATCAAAATTAGATTGTATGAAACTTTTTAAATTACTAGTTTCGGTCAAAAATCGTAGTATATTATACACAATTTTATACTAGTTTCATTGAAAAAATCAAATTAAATCGAAGATTATTCTAAATGCTATGAAACTTTTTAGATCCTTTATATATGTTACTAGGGAAGATTGTGATGGAAGTCCATGCAAAAAATTATCTCAAAATTACATTCTATGAGCCTTTTTGAAATACTAGTTTCGGTCAAAAATCGTAGTATATTATTAACATATTTGTACTAGTTTCGATCAAAAAATGAAATTAAATCGAAGATTGTTCTAAATGCTACGATAACTTTCAGATCCTTTATATATGTTACTTGGTAAGATTATGATGGAAGTCCAGGCAAAAAATTATCTATAAATTAGATTCTATGAAACTTTTTGAAATACTAGTTTCATTCAAAAATCGTAGTTTATTATACACAATTTTATACTAGTTTCGGTCAAAAAATCAAATTAAAACAAGGATTGTTCAAAATGCTAAGAAACGTTTCAGATCCTTTCTATATGTTACAAGGGAACTTTATGATGGAAGTCCATGCAAAAATATTATCTCAAAATTATATTGTATGAAACTTTTTGAATTACTAGTTTCGGTTAAAAATCGTAGTATATTATACACAATTTTATACTAGTTTCGGTCAAAAAATCAAATTAAATCGAGGATTATTTTAAATGCTATGAAACATTTTAGATCCTTTATATATGTTACTAGGGAAGATTATGATGGAAGTCCAAGCAAAAAATTATCTCAAAATTACATTCTATGAAACTTTTCGAAATACTAGTTTCGGTCAAAAAGCGTAGTATATTATACACAATTTATACTAGTTTCGGTCAAAAATCAAATTAAATCGAGGATTGTTCTAAATGCTACAAAACTTTTCAGATCCTTTGTTTATGGTACGAGGGAAGGTTATGTTGGAAGTCCAATAAATAAACTATCTCAAATTCAGATTATATGAAACTTTTTGAAATGCTAGTTTTGGTCAAAAAATCGTAGAATGTTATACACAATTTTATACTTGTTTCGGTCAAAAAATCAAATTAAATCGAGGATTGTTCAAAATGCTAAGAAACTTTTCAGATCCTTTCTATATGTTACTAGGGAATGTTATGATGGAAATCCATGCAAAAGAATTATCTCAAAATTAGATTGTATGAAACTTTTTAAATTACTAGTTTCGGTCAAAAATCGTAGTATATTATACACAATTTTATACTAGTTTCGGTGAAAAAATAAAATCAAATCGAAGATTATTCTATATGCTATGAAACTTTTCAGATCCTTTATATATGTTACTTGGGAAGATTGTGATGGAAGTCCATGCAAAAAATTATCTCAAAATTACATTCTATGAACCTTTTTGAAATACTAGTTTCGGTCAAAAATCGTAGTATATTATTAACATATTTGTACTAGTTTCGATCAAAAAATCAAATTAAATCGAAGATTGTTCTAAATGCTACGATAACTTGCAGATCCTTTATATATGTTACTAGGTAAGATTATGATGGAAGTCCATGCAAAAAATTATCTATAAATTAGATTCTATGAAACTTTTTGAAATACTAGTTTCATTCAAAAATCGTAATTTATTATACACAATTTTATACTAGTTTCGGTCAAAAAATCAAATTAAAACAAGGATTGTTCAAAATGCTAAGAAACGTTTTAGATCCTTTCTATATGTTACAAGGGAACTTTATGATGGAAGTCCATGCAAAAATATTATCTCAAAATTATATTGTATGAAACTTTTTGAATTACAAGTTTCGGTTAAAAATCATAGTATATTAAACACAATTTTATACTAGTTTCGGTCAAAAAATCAAATTAAATCGAGGATTATTTTAAATGCTATGAAACTTTTCAGATCCTTTATATATGTTACTAGGGAAGATTATGTTGGAAGTCCAAGCAAAAAATTATCTCAAAATTACATTCTATGAAACTTTTCGAAATACTAGTTTCGGTCAAAAAGAGTAGTATATTATACACAATTTATACTAGTTTCGGTCAAAAATCAAATTAAATCGAGGATTGTTCTAAATGCTACAAAACTTTTCAGATCCTTTGTTTACGGTACGAGGGAAGGTTATGTTGGAAGTCCAATAAATAAACTATCTCAAATTCAGATTATATGAAACTTTTTGAAATGCTAGTTTTGGTCAAAAAATCGTAGAATGTTGTTATACACAATTTTATACTTGTTTCGGTCAAAAAATCAAATTAAATCGAGGATTGTTCAAAATGCTAAGAAACTTTTCAGATCCTTTCTATATGTTACTAGGGAATGTTATGATGGAAATCCATGCAAAAAAATTATCTCAAAATTAGATTGTATGAAACTTTTTAAATTACTAGTTTCGGTCAAAAATCGTAGTATATTATACACAATTTTATACTAGTTTCGGTGAAAAAATCAAATTAAATCGAAGATTATTCTAAATGCTATGAAAATTTTCAGATCCTTTATATATGTTACTAGGGAAGATTGTGATGGAAGTCCATGCAAAACATTATCTCAAAATTACATTCTATGAACCTTTTTGAAATACTAGTTTCGGTCAAAAATCGTAGTATATTATTAACAAATTTGTACTAGTTTCGATCAAAAAATCAAATTAAATCGAAGATTGTTCTAAATGCTACGTTAACTTTCAGATCCTTTATATATGTTACTAAGTAAGATTATGATGGAAGTCCATGCAAAAAATTATCTATAAATTAGATTCTATGAAACTTTTTGAAATACTAGTTTCGTTCAAAAATCGTAGTATATTATACACAATTTTATACTAGTTTCGGTCAAAAAATCAAATTAAAACAAGGATTGTTCAAAATGCTACGAAACGTTTCAGATCCTTTCTATATGTTAAAAGGGAATTTTATGATGGAAGTCCATGCAAAAAAATTATCTCAAAATTTTATTCTATGAAACGTTTTGAATTACTAGTTTCGGTCAAAAATCGTAGTATATTATACACAATTTTATACTAGTTTCTTTCAAAAAATCAAATTAAATCGAGGATTGTTCTAAATGCTACGATAATTTCTAGATCCTTTATATATGCTACTAGGTAAGATTATGATGGAAGTCCATCCAAAAACTATATCAAAATTACATTTTATGAAATTTTTGAAATACTAGTTTCGGTCAAAAATCGTTGTATATTATACACAATTTTATTCTAGTTTTAGTCAAAAAAATCAAATTAAATCGGGGATTGTTTTAAATGCTACGAAACTTTTCAGATCCTTTCTATATGTTACAAAGGAAGGTTATGATAGAAGTCCATGCAAATAATTATCTCAAAATTACATTTTATAGAACTTTTTGAAATACTAGTTTCGATCAAAAATCTTAGTAAATTATACACAATTTATACTAGTTTCGGTCAAAAAATCAAATTAAATCGAGGATTGTTCTAAATGTTATGATATGTTTCAGTCAAAAAATCAAATTAAATCGAAGGAAGGTTATAATGGAAGTTCAATCAATAAACTATCTCAAAATCAGATTATATGAAACTTTTTGAAATGCTAGTTTAGGTCAAAAAATCGTAGAATATTATTATACACAATTTTATACTAGTTTGGGTAAAAAAATCAAAATAAATCGTGGAATTTTCAAAATGCTACGAAACTTTTCAGATCCTTTCTATATGTTACTTGGGAACGTTATGATGGAAGTCCATGTACAAAAATTATCTCAAAATTTGATTGTATGAAACATTTTGAATTACTAATTTCAGTCCAAAATCGTAGTATATTATACACAATTTTATACTAGTTTCGGTCAAAAAATCAAATTAAATCGAGGATTATTCTAAATGCTATGAAACTTTTCAGATCCTCTATATATGTTACTAGGGAAGATTATGATGGAATTCATGCAAAAAATTATCTCAAAATTACATTCTATGAAACTTTTTGATATACTAGTTTCGGTCAAAAATCGTAGTATATTATACACAATTTTATACTAGTTTCGGTCAAAAAATCAAATTAAATCGAAGATTGTTCAAAATGCTACGAAACTCTTCAGATCCTTTCTATATTTTACTAGGGAAGGTTATTATGGAAGTCTATATAAATAAATATCTCAAAATTACATTCTATGAAACTTTTTGAAATACAAGATTATACTAGTTTCGGTCAAAAAATCAAATTAAATCGAGGATTATTCTAAATGCTATGATACTTTTCAAATCCTTTTTATATGTTACTAGGGAAGATTATGATGGAAGTCCATGCGTATAATTATCTCAAAATTACATTTTATGAAACTTTTTGAAATACTAGTTTCGATCAAAAATCGTAGTATATTATACTCAATTTATACTAATTTCGGTCAAAAAGAAAATTAAATCGAGGATTGTTCGAAATGCTACGAAACTTTTCAGATCCTTTGTTCATGGTACGAGGGAAGGTTATAATAGAAGTTCAATCAATAGACTATCTCAAAATCAGATTTTATGAAAAATTTTGAAATGCTAGTTTAGGTCAAAATATCGTAGAATATTATACACAATTTTATACTAGTTTCGGTAAAAAAAATCAAATTAAATTAAGGATTGTTCAAAATGCTACGGAACATTTTTTATCCTTTCTATATGTTACTAGGGAACGTTATGATGGAAGTCCATGTTAAAAAATTATCTCAAAATTAGATTGTATGAAACTTTTTGAATTACTAGTTTCAGTCCAAAATCGTAGTATATTATACACAATTTTATACTAGTTTCGGTCAAAAAATCAAATTAAATCGAGGATTATTCTAAATGCTATGAAACTTTTCAGATCCTTTATATATGTTACTAGGGAAGATTATGATGGAAGTCCATGCAAAAAATTATCTCAAAATTACATTCTATGAAACTTTTTGAAATACTAGTTTCGGCCAAAAATCGTAGTATATTATACACAATTTATACTAGTTTCGGTCAAAATATCAAATTAAATCTATGATTGTTCTAAATGCTACGATAATTTTCAGATCCTTTATATATGATACTAGGTAAGATTATGATGGAAGTCCAAGCAAAAATTATCTCAAAATAACATTTATGAAACTTTTTTAAATGCTAGTATAGGTCAAAAAAATGTAGTATATTATACACAATTTTATACTAGTTTCGATCAAAAAATCAAATTAAATCGAGGATTGTTCTAAATGCTATGAAACGTTTCAGATCTTTTCTATATGCTACTAGGGTAGGTTATGATGGAAGTCCATTCAAAAAATTATCTCAAGATTAGATTCTATGAAACTTTTGAAATACTAGTTTCGCTCAAAAATCGTAGTATATTATACATAATTTTATATTAGTTTCGGACAAAAACTCAAATTAAATCAAGGATTATTCGAAATGCTATGAAACTTTTTAGATCCTTTCTATATGTTACTAGGGAATGTTATGATGGAAGTCCATGCCAAAAATTATCTAAAAATTAGATTCTATGAAACTTTTTAAAATACTAGTTTCGGTCAAAAATCGTAGTATAGTATTCACAATTTTATACTAGTTTCGGTCAAAAAATCAAATTAAATTGAAGATTGTTTTAAATGCTACGAAAATTTTCAGATTCTTTCTATATGTTACTAGGGAAGGTTATAATAAAATTCCATGCAAAAAATTATCTCAAAATTACATTTTATGAAACTTTTCGAAATACTAGTTTCGGTCCAAAATCGTCGTATATTATACACAATTTTATATTAGTTTCGGTCAAAAAATCAAATTAAATCGAGGATTATTCTAAATGCTACGATAATTTTTAGATCCGTTATATATGTTACTAGGTAAGATTATGATGGAAGTCCATGCAAAAATTATCTCAAAATTACATTTTATGAAACATTTTGAAATACTAGTTTCGGTCCAAAATCGTAGTATATTTTACACAATTTTATACTAGTTTTGGTCAAAAAATCAAATTAAATCGAGGATTGTTTTAAATGCTACGAAACTTTTCAGATCCTTTATATATGTTACTAGGGAAGGTTATTATAGAAGTCCATGCAAATAAATATCTCAAAATTACATTTTATGAAACTTTTTGAAATACTAGTTTCGGTCAAAAATCCCGTAGTATATTATACTCAATTTATACTAGTTTCGGTCAAAAAATCGTAGAATATTATACACAATTTTTTACTTTTTCCGGTCAAAAAATCAAATTAAATCGAGGATTGTTCAAAATGCTAGGAAACTTTTCTGATCCTTTCTTTATGTTACTAGGGAATGTTATGATGGAAGTCCATGCAAAAATATTATCTCAAAATTAGATTGTATGAAACTTTTTAAATTACTAGTTTCGGTCAAAATTCGTAGTATATTATACACAATTTTATACTAGTTTTGGTCAAAAAATCAAATTAAATCGGGGATTAATCCAAATGCTATGAAACTTTTCAGATCCTTTATATATGTTACTACGAAAGATTATGATAGAAGTCCATGCAAAAATTTATCTCAAAATTACAATCTATGAAACTTTTTGAAATACTAGTTTCAGTCAAAAATCGTAGTATATTATTAACAAATTTGTACTAGTTTCGGTCAAAAAATCAAATTAAATCGAGGATTGTTCTAAATGCTAAGATAATTTTTAGATCCTTTATATATGTTACTAGGTAAGGTTATGTGTGAAGTCTATACAATAATTATCTCAAAATTACATTTTATGAAACTTTTTGAAATGCTAGTTTAGGTCAAAGAATTGTAGTATATTATACACAATTTTTACTAGTTTCGGTCAAAAAAATCAAATTAAATCGAGGATTGTTCAAAATGCAAGGAAACTTTTCAGATCCTTTCTTTATGTTACTAGGGAATGTTATGATGGAAGTCCATGAAAAACAAATATCTCAAAATTAGATTTTATGAAACTTTTTATTTTACTAGTTTCGGTCAAAAATCGTAGTATATTATACATAATTTTATACTAGTTTTGGTCAAAAAAATCAAATTAAATCGAGGATTATTCCAAATGCTATGAAACTTTTCAGATCCTTTATATATGTTATTAGGGAAGATTATGATGGAAGTCCATGCAAAAAATTATCTCAAAATTACATTCTATAAATCCTTTTGAACTACTAGTTTCGGTCAAAAATCGTAGTATATTATTAACAAATTTGTACTAGTTTCGGTCAAAAAATTAAATTAAATCGAGGATTGTTCTAAATGCTACGATAATTTTTAGATCCTTTATATATGTTACTAGGTAAGGTTATGTTGGAATTCCATACAATAATTATCTCAAAATTACATTTTATGAAACTTTTAGAAATGCTAGTTTAGGTTAAAGAATTTTAGTATATTATACACAATTTTATACGAGTTTCGGTCAAATAAATCAAATTAAATCGAGGATTGTTCAAAATTCTATGAAACTTTCCAGATCCTATCTATATGTTATTACGGAAGGTTATGATGGAAGTCTATGCAAATAATTATCTCAAAATTACATTCTATGAAACTTTTCGAAATACTAATTACGGTCAAAAATCGTAGTATATTATACAGAATTTTATACTAGTTTCTGTCAAAAAATTAAACTAAATCGAGGATTATTCTAAATGCTATGAAACTTTTCAGATCTTTTCTATATGTTACTAGGGTAGATTATGATGGAAGTCCATTCTAAAAGTTATCTCAAGATTAGATTCTATGAAACTTTTTGAAATACTAGTTTGGGTCTAAAATCGTAATATATTATACATAATTGTATACTAGTTTCGGTCAAAAACTCAAATTATATCGAAGATTGTTCAAAATGCTAAAAATTTTTTATATCCTTTCTATATGTTACTAGGGAATGTTAAGATGGAAGTCAATGCAAAAAATTATCTAAAAATTAGATTCTATGAAACTTTTTAAAATACTAGTTTCGGTCAAAAATCGTGGAATATTATACACAATTTTATACTAGTTTCGGACAAAAAATAAAATTAAATCGAGAATTATTTTAAATGTTATGAAAATTTTCAGATCCTTTATATATGTTACTAGGGAAGGTTATGATAGAAGACCGTGGAAAAATTTATCTCAAAATTACATTTTATGAAACTTTTTGAAATACTAGTTTCGATCAAAAATCGTAGTATATTATACACAATTTTATACTAGTTTCGGTCAAAAAATCAAATTAAATCGAGGATTGTTCTAAATACTACGATAATTTCCAGATCCTTTATATATGCTACTAGGTAAGATTATGATGGAAGTCCATCCAAAAATTATATCAAAATTACATTTTATGAAAATTTTGAAATACTAGTTTCGGTCAAAAATCGTAGTATATTATACATAATTTTATACTAGTTTTGGTCACAAAAATAAAATTAAATCGGGGATTGTTTTAAATGCTACGAAACTTTTCAGATCCTTTCTATATGTTACAAAGGAAGGTTATGATAGAAGTCCATGCAAATAATTATCTCAAAATTACATTTTATAGAACTTTTTGAAATACTAGTTTCGATCAAAAATCGTATTATATTATACTCAATTTATACTATTTTCGGTCAAAAAATCAAATTATATCGAGGATTGTTCGAAATGCTATGAAACATTTCAGATCCTTTGTTTATGGTACGAGGGAAGGTTATGATGGAAGTCCAATCAATAAACTATCTCAAAATCAGATTTTATGAAACTTTTTGAAATGCTAGTTTAAGTCAAAAATCGTAGAATATTATACATAATTTTAAACTAGTTTCGGTAAAAAAATCAAATTAAATCGAGGTTTGCTCAAAATGCTACGAAACTTTTCAGATCCTTTGTATAAGTTACAAAGGTAAGTTATGATGGAAGTCCATGCAAAAAAAAATCTCAAAATTAGATCGTATGAATCTTTTTGAATTACTAGTTTCGGTCAAAAATAGTAGTATATTATACACAATATTATACTTGTTTCGGTCAAAAAATCAAATTAAATCGAGGATTATTCTATGAAACTTTTCAGATCCTTTATATATGTTACTAGGGAAGATTATGATGGAGTCCATGCATATAATTATCTAAAAATTACATTTTATGAAACTTTTTGAAATACTAGTTTCGATCACAAATCGTATTATATTATACTCAATTTATACTAGTTTCGGTCAAAAAATCAAATTAAATCGAGGATTGTTTGAAATGCTACGAAACTTTTCAGATCCTTTGTTTATGGTACGAGGGAAGGTTATAATGGAAGTTAAATCAATAAACTATCTCAAGATCAGATTTTATGAAACTTTTTGAAATGCAAGTTTAGGTCAAAAAATCGTAGAATATTATACACAATTATATACTTGTTTAGGTAAAAAAAATAAATTAAATCGAGGATTGTTCAAAATGCTACGAAACTTTTCAGATCCTTTATATATGTTACTAGGGAAGATTATGATGGAAGTCCATGCATATAATTATCTCAAAATTACATTTTATGAAACTTTTTGAAATACAAGTTTCGGTCAAAAATCGTAGTATATTATTAAAAAATTTGTACTAGTTTTGGTCAAAAAATTAAATGAAATCGAGGATTGTTTTAAATGCTATGAAACTTTTCAGATCCTTTCTATATGTTACTAGGGAAGGTTATGACAGAAGACCATGGAAAATATTATCTCAAAATTACATTTTATGGAACTTTTTGAAATATTAGTTTCGATCAAAAATCGTAGTATATTATACTCAATTTATACTATTTTCGGTCAAAATATCAATTTAAATCGAGGATTGTTCGAAATGCTATGAAACTTTTCAGATCCTTTGTTTATGGTACGAGGGAAGGTTATGATGGAAGTCCAATCAATAAACTATTTCAAAATCAGATTTTATGAAACTTTTTGAAATGCTAGTTTAGGTCAAAAAATCATAGAATATTATACACAATTTTATACTAGTTTCGGTAAAAAAAACAAATTAAATCGAGGATTGTTCAAAATTCTATGAAACTTTTCAGATCCTTTCTATATGTTACTAGGGAAAGTTATGATGGAAGTCCATGCAAACAAAAATCTCAAAATTAGATCGTATGAAACTTTTTGAATTACTTGTTTCGGTCAAAAATAGTAGTATATTATACACAATATTATACTAGTTTCAGTCAAAAATCAAATTAAATCGAAGATTATTCTAAATGATATGAAACTTTTCAGATCCTTTATATATGTTACTAGGGAAGATTATGATGGAAGTCCGTGCATATAATTATCTCAAAATTACATTTTATGAAACTTTTTGAAATACTAGTTTCGATCTAAAATCGTATTATATTATACTCGGTTTATACTAGTTTCGGTCAAAAAATCAAATTAAATCGAGGATTGTTCGAAATGCTACGAAACTTTTCAGATCCTTTGTTTTATGGTACGAGGGAAGGTTATAATGGAAGTTAAATCAATAAATTATCTCAAAATCAGATTTTATGAAACTTTTTGAAATGCTAGTTTAGGTCAAAAAATCGTAGAATATTATACACAATTATATACTTGTTTCGGTAAAAAAAATCAAATTAAATCGAGGATTGTTCAAAATGCTACGAAACTTTTCAAATCCTTTCCATATGTTACTAGGGAAAGTTTTGATGGAAGTCCATGCAAAAAAAATATCTCAAAATTAGATCGTATGAAACGTTTTGAATTACTAGTTTCGGTCAAAAATAGTAGTATATTATACACTATATTATACTAGTTTCGGTCAAAAAATCAAATTAAATCGAGGATTATTCTAAATGCTATGAAACATTTCAGATCCTTTATATATGTTACTAGGGAAGATTATGATGGATGTCCATGCATATAATTATCTCAAAATTACATTTTATGAAACCTTTTCAAATACAAGTTTCGGTCAAAAATCGTAGTATATTATTAACAAATTTGTACTAGTTTCGGTCAAAAAATCAAATAAAATCGAGGATTGTTTTAAATGCTATGAAACTTTTCAGATCCTTTCTATATGTTACTAGGGAAGGTTATGATAGAAGACCATGGAAAATATTATCTCAAAATTACATTTTATGGAACTTTTTGAAATACTAGTTTTGATCAAAAATCGTATTATATTATACTCAATTTATACTATTTTCGGTCAAAATATCAAATTAAATCGAGGATTGTTCGAAATGCTATGAAACTTTTCAGATCCTTTGTTTATGGTACGAGGGAAGGTTATGATGGAAGTCCAATCAATAAACTATCTCAAAATCAGATTTTATGAAACTTTTTGAAATGCTAGTTTAGGTCAAAAAATCATAGAATATTATACACAATTTTACACTAGTTTCGGTAAAAAAAAATCAAATTAAATCGAGGATTGTTCAAAATGCTATGAAACTTTTCAGATCCTTTCTATATGTTACTAGGGAAAGTTATGATGGAAGTCCATGCAAACAAAAATCTCAAAATTAGATCGTATGAAACTTTTTAAATTACTTGTTTCGGTCAAAAATAGTAGTATATTATACACAATATTATACTAGTTTCAGTCAAAAATCAAATTAAATCGAAGATTATTCTAAATGCTATGAAACTTTTTAGATCCTTTATATATGTTACTAGGGAAGATTATGATGGAACTTCGTGCATATAATTATCTCAAAATTACATTTTATGAAACCTTTTGAAATACTAGTTTCGATCTAAAATCGTAGTATATTATACTCAATTTATACTAGTTTCGGTCAAAAAATCAAATTAAATCGAGGATTGTTTGAAATGCTACGAAACTTTTCAGATCATTTCTTTATGGTACGAGGGAAGGTTATAATTGAAGTTCAATCAATAAACTATCTCAAAATCACATTTTATGAAACTTTTTGAAATGCTAGTTTAGGTCAAAAAAATCGTAGAATATTATACACAATTATATACTAGTTTCGGTAAAAAAAATCAAATTAAATCGAGGATTGTTCAAAATGCTACGAAACTTTTCAGATCCTTTCTATATGTTACTAGGGAAAGTTATGATGGAAGTCTATGCAAAAAAAATATCTCAAAATTAGATCGTATGAAACTTTTTGAATTACTAGTTTCGGTCAAAAATAGTAGTATATTATACACAATAATATACTAGTTTCGGTCAAAAAATCAAACTAATTCGAGGATTATTCTAAATGCTATGAAACTTTTCAGATCCTTTATATATGTTACTAGGGAAGATTATGATGGAAGTCCATGCAAAAATTTATTTCAAAATTACATTCTATGAAACTTTTTGAAATACTAGTTTCGGTCAAAAATCGTGGTATATTATACACAATTTATACTAGTTTCGATCAAAAAATCAAATTAAATCGAGGATTATTCTAAATGCTACGAAACTTTTCATATCCTTTCTTTATGGTGCGAGGGAAAGTTATGATGGAAGGTCATTCAAAAAATTATCTCAAAATCAGATTCTATGAAACTTTTTGAAATGCTAGTTTAGGTCAAAAAAACGGAGTATATTATACACAATTTTATACTAGGTTAAGTCAAAAACTCAAATTAAATCGAGGATTGTTCGAAATGCTACGAAACGTTTTAGATCCTTTCTATATGTTAGTAGGGAATGTTATGATGGAAGTCCATGCAAATAATTATCTGAAAATTACATTCTATGAAACTTTTCGAAATACTAGTTTCGGTCAAAAATCGTAGTATATTATACACAATTTTATACTAGTTTAGGTCAAAAAATCAAATTAAATCGAGGATTGTTTTAAATGCTATGAAACTTTTTCAGACCCTTTCTATATGTTACTAGGGAAGGTTATGATAGAAGACCGTGGAAAAGTTTATCTCAAAATTAAATTTTATGAAACTTTTTGAAATACTAGTTTCGGTCAAAAATCGTAGTATATTATACACAAGTTTATACTAGTTTCGGTCAAAACATCAAATTAAATCGAGGATTGTTCTAAATGCTACGATAATTTCCAGATACTTTATATATGCTACTAGGTAAGATTATTATGGAAGTCCATCCAAAAATTTTATCAAAATTACATTTTATGAAATTTTTGAAATACTAGTTTCGGTCAAAAATCGTAGTATATTATACACAATTTTATACTAGTTTTGGTCAAAAAAAACAAATTAAATCGGGGATTGTTTTAAATGCTACGAAACTTTTCAGATCCTTTCTATATGTTACAAAGGAAGGTTATGATAGAAGTCCATGCAAATAATTATCTCAAAATTACATTTTATAGAACTTTACGAAATACTAGTTTCGATCAAAAATCGTATTATAATATACTCAATTTATACTATTTTCGGTCAAAAAATCAAATTATATCGAGGATTATTCGAAATGCTACGAAACATTTCAGATCCTTTGTTTATGGTACGAGGGAAGGTAATGATGGAAGTCCAATCAATAAACTATCTCAAAATCAGATTTTATGAAACTTTATGAAATGCTAGTTTAGGTCAAAAAATCGTAGAATATTATACATAATTTTAAACTAGTTTCGGTAAAAAAATCAAATTAAATCGAGGTTTGCTCAAAATGCTACGAAACTTTACAGATCCTTTATATAAGTTACAAAGGTAAGTTGTGATGGAAGTCCAAGCAAAAAAAAATCTCAAAATTTGATCGTATGAAACTTTTTGAATTACTAGTTTCGGTCAAAAAAAGTAGTATATTATACACAATATTATACTAGTTTCGGTCAAAAAATCAAATCAAATCGAGGATTATTTTAAATGCTATGAAATTTTTCAGATCCTTTATATATGTTACTAGGGAAGATTATGATGGATTCCATGCATATAATTATCTAAAAATTACATTTTATAAAACTTTTTGAAATACTAGTTTCGATCACAAATCGTATTATATTATACTCAATTTATACTAGTTTCGGTCAAAAAATCAAATTAAATCGAGGATTGTTCGAAATTCTACGAAACTTTTCAGATCCTTTGTTTATGGTACGAGGGTAGGTTATAATGGAAGTTAAATCAATAAACTATCTCAAAATCAGATTTTATGAAACTTTTTGAAATGCTAGTTTAGGTCAAAAAATCGTAGAATATTATACACAATTATATACTTGTTTCGGTAAAAAAATCAAATTAAATCGAGGATTGTTCAAAATGCTACGAAACTTTTCAAATCCTTTCCATATGTTACTATGGAAAGTTATGATGGAAGTCCATGCAAAATAAATATCTCAAAATTAGATCGTATGAAACTTTTTGAATTACTAGTTTCGGTCAAAAATAGTATTATATTATACACTATATTATACTAGTTTCGGTCAAAAAATCAAATTAAATCGAGGATTATTCTAAATGCTATGAAACTTTTCAGATCCTTTATATGTTACTAGTGAAGATTATGATGGAAGTCCATGCATATAATTATCTCAAAATTACATTTTATGAAACTTTTTGAAATACAAGTTTCGTTCAAAAATCGTAGTATATTATTAACAAATTTGTACTAGTTTCGGTCAAAAAATCAAATAAAATCGAGGATTGTTTTAAATGCTATGAAACTTTTCAGATCCTTTCTATATGTTACTAGGGAAGGTTATGATAGAATACCATGGAAAATATTATCTCAAAATTACATTTTATGGAACTTTTTGAAATACTAGTTTCGATCAAAAATCGTAGTATATTATACTCAATTTATACTATTTTCGGTCAAAGTATCAAATTAAATCGAGGATTGTTCGAAATGCTACGAAACTTTTCAGATCCTTTGTTTATGGAACGAGGGAAGGTTATGATGGAAGTCCAATCAATAAACTATCTCAAAATCAGATTTTATGAAACTTTTTGAAATGCTAGTTTAGGCCAAAAAATCAAAGAATATTATACACAATAATATACTAGTTTCGGTCAAAAAATCAAATTAATTCGAGGATTATTCTAAAAGCTATGAAACTTTTCAGATCCTTTATATATGTTACTAGGGAAGATTATGATGGAAGTCCATGCAAAATTTTATCTCAAAATTACATTCTATGAAACTTTTTTAAATACTAGTTTCGGTCAAAAATCGTGGTATATTATACACAATTTAAACTAGTTTCGATCAAAAAATCAAATTAAATCAAGGATTATTCTAAATGCTACGAAACTTTTCATATCCTTTCTTTATGGTGCGAGGGAAAGTTATGATGGAAGTTCATTCAAAAAATTATCTCAAAATCAGATTCTATGAAACTTTTTGAAATGCTAGTTTAGGTCAAAAAAACGGAGTATATTATACACAATTTTATACTAGTTTAAGTCAAAAACTCAAATTAAATCGAGGATTGTTCGAAATGCTACGAAACGTTTTAGATCCTTTCTATATGTTAGTAGGGAATGTTATGATGGAAGTCCATGCAAATATTTATCTGAAAATTACATTCTATGAAACTTTTTGAAATACTAGTTTCGGTCAAAAATCGTAGTATATTATACACAATTTTATACTAGTTTCGGTCAAAAAATCAAATTAAATCGAGGATTGTTTTAAATGCTATGAAACTTTTCAGATCCTTTCTATATGTTACTAGGGAAGGTTATGATAGAAGACCGTGGAAAACTTTATCTCAAAATTAAATTTTATGAAACTTTTTGAAATACTAGTTTCGGTCAAAAATCGTAGTATATTATACACAATTTTATACTAGTTTCGGTCAAAAAATCAAATTAAATCGAGGATTGTTCTAAATGCTACGATAATTTCCAGATCCTTTATATATGCTACTAGGTAAGATTATGATCGAAGTCCATCCAAAAATTATATCAAAATTACATTTTATGAAATTTTTGAAATACTAGTTTCGGTCAAAAATCGTAGTATATACACAATTTTATTCTAGTTTTGGTCCAAAAAATCAAATTAAATCGGAGATTGTTTTAAATGCTACGAAACTTTTCAGATCCTTTCTATATGTTACAAAGGAAGGTTATGATAGAAGTCCATGCAAATAATTATCTCAAAATTACATTTTATTGAACTTTTTGAAATACTAGTTTCGATCAAAAATCGTATTATATTATACTCAATTTATACTATTTTCAGTCAAAAAATCAAATTATATCGAGGATTGTTCGAAATGCTGCGAAACATTTCAGATCCTTTGTTTATGGTACGAGGGAAGGTTATGATGGATGTCCAATCAATAAACTATCTCAAAATCAGATTTTATGAAACTTTTTGAAATGCTAGTATAGGTCAAAAAATCGTAGAATATTATACATAATTTTAAACTAGTTTCGGTAAAAAAATCAAATTCAATCGAAGTTTGCTCAAAATGCTACGAAACGTTTCAGATCCTTTATATAAATTACAAAGGTAAGTTATGATGGAAGTCCATGCAAAAAAAAATTTCAAAATTAGATCGTATGAAACTTTTTGAATTACTAGTTTCGGTCAAAAATAGTAGTATATTATACACAATATTATACTAGTTTCGGTCAAAAAATAAAATTAAATCGAGGATTATTTTAAATGCTATGAAATTTTTCAGATCCTTTATATAAGTTACTAGGGAAGATTATTATGGATTCCATGCATATAATTATCTAAAAATTATATTTTATGTAACTTTTTGAAATACTAGTTTCAATCACAAATCGTATTATATTATACTCAATTTATACTAGTTCCGGTCAAAAAATCAAATTAAATCGAGGAATGTTCGAAATGCTACGAAACTTTTCAGATCCTTTGTTTATGGTACGAGGGAAGGTTATAATGGAAGTTAAATCAATAAACTATCTCAAAATCAGATTTTATGAAACTTTTTGAAATGCTAGTTTAGGTCAAAAAATCGTAGAATATTATACACAATTATATACTTGTTTCGGTAAAAACTCAAATTAAATCGAGGATTGTTCAAAATGCTACGAAAATTTTCAAATCCTTTCCATATGTTACTAGGGAAAGTTTTGATGGAATCCATGCAAAATAAATATCTCAAAATTAGATCGTATGAAACTTTTTGAATTACTAGTTTCGGTCAAAAATAGTATTATATTATACACTATATTATACTAGTTTGGTCAAAAAATCAAATTAAATCGAGGATTATTCTAAATGCTATGAAACTTTTCAGATCCTTTATATGTTACTAGTGAAGATTATGAAGGAAGTCCATGCATATAATTATCTCAAAATTACATTTTATGAAACCTTTTCAAATACAAGTTTCGGTCAAAAATCGTAGTATATTATTAACAAATTTGTACTAGTTTCGGTCAAAAAATCAAATAAAATCGAGGATTGTTTTAAATGCTATGAAACTTTTCAGATCCTTTCTATATGTTACTAGGGAAGGTTATGATAGAATACCATGGAAAATATTATCTCAAAATTACATTTTATGGAACTTTTTGAAATACTAGTTTCGTTCAAAAATCGTAGTATATTATACTCAATTTATACTATTTTCGGTCAAAATATCAAATTAAATCGAGGATTGTTCGAAATGCTACGAAACTTTTCAGATCCTTTGTTTATGGAACGAGGGAAGGTTATGATGGAAGTCCAATCAATAAACTATCTCAAAATCAGATTTTATGAAAATTTTTGAAATGCTAGTTTAGGTCAAAAAATCATAGAATATTATACACAATAATATACTAGTTTCGGTCAAAAAATCAAATTAATTCGTGGATTATTCTAAATGCTATGAAACTTTTCAGATCCTTTATATATGTTACTAGGGAAGATTATGATGGAAGTCAATGCAAAAATTTATCTCAAAATTACATTCTATGAAACTTTTTTAAATACTAGTTTCGGTCAAAAATCGTGGTATATTATACACAATTTATACTAGTTTCGATCAAAAAATCAAATTAAATCAAGGATTATTCTAAATGCTACGAAACTTTTCATATCCTTTCTATATGGTGTGAGGGAAAGTTATGATGGAAGTTCATTCAAAAAATTATCTCAAAATCAGATTCTATGAAACTTTTTGAAATGCTAGTTTAGGTCAAAAAAACGGAGTATATTATACACAATTTTATACTAGTTTAAGTCAAAAACTCAAATTAAATCGAGGATTGTTCGAAATGCTACGAAACGTTTTAGATCCTTTCTATATGTTAGTAGGGAATGTTATGATGGAAGTCCATGCAAATATTTATCTGAAAATTACATTCTATGAAACTTTTTGAAATACTAGTTTCGGTCAAAAATCGTAGTATATTATACACAATTTTATACTAGTTTCGGTCAAAAAATCAAATTAAATCGAGGATTGTTTTAAATGCTATGAAACTTTTCAGATCCTTTCTATATGTTACTAGGGAAGGTTATGATAGAAGACCGTGGAAAACTTTATCTCAAAATTAAATTTTATGAAACTTTTTGAAATACTAGTTTCGGTCAAAAATCGTAGTATATTATACACAATTTTATACTAGTTTCGGTCAAAAAATCAAATTAAATCGAGGATTGTTCTAAATGCTACGATAATTTCCAGATCCTTTATATATGCTACTAGGTAAGATTATGATCGAAGTCCATCCAAAAATTATATCAAAATTACATTTTATGAAATTTTTGAAATACTAGTTTCGGTCAAAAATCGTAGTATATACACAATTTTATTCTAGTTTTGGTCCAAAAAATCAAATTAAATCGGAGATTGTTTTAAATGCTACGAAACTTTTCAGATCCTTTCTATATGTTACAAAGGAAGGTTATGATAGAAGTCCATGCAAATAATTATCTCAAAATTACATTTTATTGAACTTTTTGAAATACTAGTTTCGATCAAAAATCGTATTATATTATACTCAATTTATACTATTTTCGGTCAAAAAATCAAATTATATCGAGGATTGTTCGAAATGCTACGAAACATTTCAGATCCTTTGTTTATGGTACGAGGGAAGGTTATGATGGATGTCCAATCAATAAACTATCTCAAAATCAGATTTTATGAAACTTTTTGAAATGCTAGTTTAGGTCAAAAAATCGTAGAATATTATACATAATTTTAAACTAGTTTCGGTAAAAAAATCAAATTCAATCGAAGTTTGCTCAAAATGCTACGAAACGTTTCAGATCCTTTATATAAATTACAAAGGTAAGTTATGATGGAAGTCCATGCAAAAAAAAATCTCAAAATTAGATCGTATGAAACTTTTTGAATTACTAGTTTCGGTCAAAAATAGTAGTATATTATACACAATATTATACTAGTTTCGGTCAAAAAATAAAATTATATCGAGGATTATTTTAAATGCTATGAAATTTTTCAGATCCTTTATATATGTTACTAGGGAAGATTATTATGGATTCCATGCATATAATTATCTAAAAATTACATTTTATGTAACTTTTTGAAATACTAGTTTCAATCACAAATCGTATTATATTATACTCAATTTATACTAGTTTCGGTCAAAAAATCAAATTAAATCGAGGATTGTTCGAAATGCTACGAAACTTTTCAGATCCTTTGTTTTATGGTACGAGGGAAGGTTATAATGGAAGTTAAATCAATAAACTATCTCAAAATCAGATTTTATGAAACTTTTTGAAATGCTAGTTTAGGTCAAAAAATCGTAGAATATTATACACAATTATATACTTGTTTCGGTAAAAAAATCAAATTAAATCGAGGATTGTTCAAAATGCTACGAAACTTTTCAAATCCTTTCCATATGTTACTAGGGAAAGTTTTGATGGAAGTCCATGCAAAAAAAAATATCTCAAAATTAGATCGTATGAAACGTTTTGAATTACTAGTTTCAGTCAAAAATAGTAGTATATTATACACTATATTATACTAGTTTCGGTCAAAAAATCAAATTAAATCGAGGATTATTCTAAATGCTATGAAACTTTTCAGATCCTTTATATATGTTACTAGGGAAGATTATGATGGAAGTCCATGCATATAATTATCTTAAAATTACATTTTATGAAACCTTTTGAAATACAAGTTTCGGTCAAAAATCGTAGTATATTATTAACAAATTTGTACTAGTTTCGGTCAAAAAATCAAATAAAATCGAGGATTGTTTTAAATGCTATGAAACTTTTCAAATCCTTTCTATATGTTACTAGGGAAGGTTATGATAGAATACCATGGAAAATATTATCTCAAAATTACATTTTATGGAACTTTTTGAAATACTAGTTTCGATCAAAAATCGTAGTATATTATACTCAATTTATACTATTTTCGGTCAAAATATCAAATTAAATCGAGGATTGTTCGAAATGCTACGAAACTTTTCAGATCCTTTGTTTATGGTACGAGGGAAGGTTATGATGGAAGTCCAATCAATAAACTATCTCAAAATCAGATTTTATGAAACTTTTTGAAATGCTAGTTTAGGTCAAAAAATCATAGAATATTATACACAATTTTATACTAGTTTCGGTAAAAAATCAAATTAAATCGAGGATTGTTCAAAATGCTATGAAACTTTTCAGATCCTTTCTATATGTTACTAGGGAAAGTTATGATGGAAGTCCATGCAAACAAAAATCTCAAAATTAGATCGTATGAAACTTTTTGAATTACTTGTTTCGGTCAAAAATAGTAGTATATTATACACAATATTATACTAGTTTCTGTCAAAAATCAAATTAAATCGAAGATTATTCTAAATGCTATGAAACTTTTCAGATCCTTTATATATGTTACTAGGGAAGATTATGATGGAAGTTCGTGCATATAATTATCTCAAAATTAAATTTTATGAAACCTTTTGAAATACTAGTTTCGATCTAAAATCGTAGTATATTATACTCAATTTATACTAGTTTCGGTCAAAAAATCAAATTAAATCGAGGATTGTTTGAAATGCTACGAAACTTTTCAGATCATTTCTTTATGGTACGAGGGAAGGTTATAATGGAAGTTCAATCAATAAACTATCTCAAAATCACATTTTATGAAACTTTTTGAAATGCTAGTTTAGGTCAAAAAATCGTAGAATATTATACACAATTATATACTAGTTTCGGTAAAAAAAATCAAATTAAATCGAGGATTGTTCAAAATGCTACCAAACTTTTCAGATCCTTTCTATATGTTACTAGGGAAAGTTATGATGGAAGTCTATGCAAAAAAAATATCTCAAAATTAGATCGTATGAAACTTTTTGAATTACTAGTTTCGGTCAAAAATAGTAGTATATTATACACAAAAATATACTAGTTTCGGTCAAAAAATCAAACTAATTCGAGGATTATTCTAAATGCTATGAAACTTTTCAGATCCTTTATATATGTTACTAGGGAAGATTATGATGGAAGTCCATGCAAAAATTTATCTCAAAATTACATTCTATGAAACTTTTTGAAATACTAGTTTCGGTCAAAAATCGTGGTATATTATACACAATTTATACTAGTTTCGATCAAAAAATCAAATTAAATCGAGGATTATTCTAAATGCTACGAAACTTTTCATATCCTTTCTTTATGGTGCGAGGGAAAGTTATGATGGAAGTTCATTCAAAAAATTATCTCAAAATCAGATTCTATGAAACTTTTTGAAATGCTAGTTTAGGTCAAAAAAACGGAGTATATTATACACAATTTTATACTAGTTTAAGTCAAAAACTCAAATTAAATCGAGGATTGTTCGAAATGCTACGAAACGTTTTAGATCCTTTCTATATGTTAGTAGGGAATGTTATGATGGAAGTCCATGCAAATAATTATCTGAAAATTACATTCTATGAAACTTTTCGAAATACTAGTTTCGGTCAAAAATCGTAGTATATTATACACAATTTTATACTAGTTTCGGTCAAAAAATCAAATTAAATCGAGGATTGTTTTAAATGCTATGAAACTTTTTCAGACCCTTTCTATATGTTACTAGGGAAGGTTATGATAGAAGACCGTGGAAAAGTTTATCTCAAAAGTAAATTTTATGAAACTTTTTGAAATACTAGTTTCGGTCAAAAATCGTAGTATATTATACACAAGTTTATACTAGTTTCGGTCAAAACATCAAATTAAATCGAGGATTGTTCTAAATGCTACGATAATTTCCAGATACTTTATATATGCTACTAGGTAAGATTATGATGGAAGTCCATCCAAAAATTTTATCAAAATTACATTTTATGAAATTTTTGAAATACTAGTTTCGGTCAAAATCGTAGTATATTATACACAATTTTATACTAGTTTTGGTCAAAAAAAATAAATTAAATTGGGGATTGTTTTAAATGCTACGAAACTTTTCAGATCCTTTCTATATGTTACAAAGGAAGGTTATGATAGAAGTCCATGCAAATAATTATCTCAAAATTACATTTTATAGAACTTTTTGAAATACTAGTTTCGATCAAAAATCGTATTATATTATACTCAATTTATACTATTTTCGGTCAAAAAATCAAATTATATAGAGGATTGTTCGAAATGCTGCGAAACATTTCAGATCCTTTGTTTATGGTACGAGGGAAGGTTATGATGGATGTCCAATCAATAAACTATCTCAAAATCAGATTTTATGAAACTTTTTGAAATGCTAGTATAGGTCAAAAAATCGTAGAATATTATACATAATTTTAAACTAGTTTCGGTAAAAAAATCAAATTCAATCGAAGTTTGCTCAAAATGCTACGAAACGTTTCAGATCCTTTATATAAATTACAAAGGTAAGTTATGATGGAAGTCCATGCAAAAAAAATCTCAAAATTAGATCGTATGAAACTTTTTGAATTACTAGTTTCGGTCAAAAATAGTAGTATATTATACACAATATTATACTAGTTTCGGTCAAAAAATAAAATTAAATCGAGGATTATTTTAAATGCTATGAAATTTTTCAGATCCTTTATATAAGTTACTAGGGAAGATTATTATGGATTCCATGCATATAATTATCTAAAAATTATATTTTATGTAACTTTTTGAAATACTAGTTTCAATCACAAATCGTATTATATTATACTCAATTTATACTAGTTTCGGTCAAAAAATCAAATTAAATCGAGGATTGTTCGAAATGCTACGAAACTTTTCAGATCCTTTGTTTATGGTACGAGGGAAGGTTATAATGGAAGTTAAATCAATAAAATATCTCAAAATCAGATTTTATGAAACTTTTTGAAATGCTAGTTTAGGTCAAAAAATCGTAGAATATTATACACAATTATATACTTGTTTCGGTAAAAACTCAAATTAAATCGAGGATTGTTCAAAATGCTACGAAAATTTTCAAATCCTTTCCATATGTTACTAGGGAAAGTTTTGATGGAATCCATGCAAAATAAATATCTCAAAATTAGATCGTATGAAACTTTTTGAATTACTAGTTTCGGTCAAAAATAGTATTATATTATACACTATATTATACTAGTTTGGTCAAAAAATCAAATTAAATCGAGGATTATTCTAAATGCTATGAAACTTTTCAGATCCTTTATATGTTACTAGTGAAGATTATGATGGAAGTCCATGCATATAATTATCTCAAAATTACATTTTATGAAACCTTTTCAAATACAAGTTTCGGTCAAAAATCGTAGTATATTATTAACAAATTTGTACTAGTTTCGGTCAAAAAATCAAATAAAATCGAGGATTGTTTTAAATGCTATGAAACTTTTCAGATCCTTTCTATATGTTACTAGGGAAGGTTATGATAGAATACCATGGAAAATATTATCTCAAAATTACATTTTATGGAACTTTTTGAAATACTAGTTTCGATCAAAAATCGTAGTATATTATACTCAATTTATACTATTTTCGGTCAAAATATCAAATTAAATCGAGGATTGTTCGAAATGCTACGAAACTTTTCAGATCCTTTGTTTATGGAACGAGGGAAGGTTATGATGGAAGTCCAATCAATAAACTATCTCAAAATCAGATTTTATGAAACTTTTTGAAATGCTAGTTTAGGTCAAAAAATCATAGAATATTATACACAATAATATACTAGTTTCGGTAAAAAAATAAAATTAAATCGAGGATTGTTCAAAATGCTATGAAACTTTTCAGATCCTTTATATATGTTACTAGGGAAAGTTATGATGGAAGTCCATGCAAAAATTTATCTCAAAATTACATTCTATGAAACTTTTTGAAATACTAGTTTCGGTCAAAAATCGTGGTATATTATACACAATTTATACTAGTTTCGATCAAAAAATCAAATTAAATCGAGGATTATTCTAAATGCTACGAAACTTTTCATATCCTTTCTTTATGGTGCGAGGGAAAGTTATGATGGAAGTTCATTCAAAAAATTATCTCAAAATCAGATTCTATGAAACTTTTTGAAATGCAAGTTTAGGTCAAAAAAACGGAGTATATTATACACAATTTTATACTAGTTTAAGTCAAAAACTCAAATTAAATCGAGGATTGTTCGAAATGCTACGAAACGTTTTAGATCCTTTCTATACGTTAGTAGGGAATGTTATGATGGAAGTCCATGCAAATAATTATCTGAAAATTACATTCTATGAAACTTTTCGAAATACTAGTTTCGGTAAAAAATCGTAGTATATTATACACAATTTTATACTAGTTTCGGTCAAAAAATCAAATTAAATCGAGGATTGTTTTAAATGCTATGAAACTTTTTCAGACCCTTTCTATATGTTACTAGGGAAGGTTATGATAGAAGACCGTGGAAAAGTTTATCTCAAAAGTAAATTTTATGAAACTTTTTGAAATACTAGTTTCGGTCAAAAATCGTAGTATATTATACACAAGTTTATACTAGTTTCGGTCAAAACATCAAATTAAATCGAGGATTGTTCTAAATGCTACGATAATTTCCAGATACTTTATATATGCTACTAGGTAAGATTATGATGGAAGTCCATCCAAAAATTTTATCAAAATTACATTTTATGAAATTTTTGAAATACTAGTTTCGGTCAAAAATCGTAGTATATTATATACAATTTTATACTAGTTTTGGTCAAAAAAAACAAATTAAATCGGGGATTGTTTTAAATGCTACGAAACTTTTCAGATCCTTTCTATATGTTACAAAGGAAGGTTATGATAGAAGTCCATGCAAATAATTATCTAAAAATTAAATTTTATAGAACTTTTTGAAATACTAGTTTCGATCAAAAATCGTATTATATTATACTCAATTTATACTATTTCCGGTCAAAAAATCAAATTATATCGAGGATTGTTCGAAATGCTACGAAACATTTCAGATCCTTTGTTTATGGTACGAGGGAAGGTTATGATGGATGTCCAATCAATAAACTATCTCAAAATCAGATTTGATGAAACTTTTTGTAATGCTAGTTTAGGTCAAAAAATCGTAGAATATTATACATAATTTTAAACTAGTTTCGGTAAAAAAAACAAATTAAATCGAAGTTTGCTCAAAATGCTACGAAACGTTTCAGATCCTTTATATAAATTACAAAGGTAAGTTATGATGGAAGTCCATGCAAAAAAAAATCTCAAAATTAGATCGTATGAAACTTTTTGAATTACTAGTTTCGGTCAAAAATAGTAGTATATTATACACAATATTATACTAGTTTCGGTCAAAAAATAAAATTAAATCGAGGATTATTTTAAATGCTATGAAATTTTTCAGATCCTTTATATATGTTACTAGGGAAGATTATTATGGATTCCATGCATATAATTATCTAAAAATTATATTTTATGTAACTTTTTGATATACTAGTTTCAATCACAAATCGTATTATATTATACTCAATTTATACTAGTTTCGGTCAAAAAATCAAATTAAATCGAGGATTGTTCGAAATGCTATGAAACTTTTCAGATCCTTTATTTAATGGTACGAGGGAAGGTTATAATGGAAGTTAAATCAATAAACTATCTCAAAATCAGATTTTATGAAACTTTTTGAAATGCTAGTTTAGGTCAAAAAATCGTAAAATATTATACACAATTATATACTTGTTTCGGTAAAAAAAATCAAATTAAATCGAGGATTGTTCAAAATGCTACGAAACTTTTCAAATCCTTTCCATATGTTACTAGGGAAAGTTTTGATGGAAGTCCATGCAAAAAAAATATCTCAAAATTAGATCGTATGAAACGTTTTGAATTACTAGTTTCGGTTTCAAAATAGTAGTATATTATACACTATATTATACTAGTTTCGGTCAAAAAATCAAATTAAATCGAGGATTATTCTAAATGCTATGAAACTTTTCAGATCCTTTATATATGTTACTACGGAAGATTATGATGGAAGTCCATGCATATAATTATCTTAAAATTACATTTTATGAAACCTTTTGAAATACAAGTTTCGGTCAAAAATCGTAGTATATTATTAACAAATTTGTACTAGTTTCGGTCAAAAAATCAAATAAAATCGAGGATTGTTTTAAATGCTATGAAACTTTTCAGATCCTTTCTATATGTTACTAGGGAAGGTTATGATAGAAGACCATGGAAAATATTATCTCAAAATTACATTTTATGGAACTTTTTGAAATACTAGTTTCGATCAAAAATCGTAGTATATTATACTCAATTTATACTATTTTCGGTCAAAATATCAAATTAAATCGAGGATTGTTCGAAATGCTACGAACCTTTTCAGATCCTTTGTTTATGGAACGAGGGAAGGTTATGATGGAAGTCCAATCAATAAACTATCACAAAATCAGATTTTATGAAACTTTTTGAAATGCTAGTTTAGGTCAAAAAATCATAGAATATTATACACAATTTTATACTAGTTTCGGTAAAAAAATCAAATTAAATCGAGGATTGTTCAAAATGCTATGAAACTTTTCAGATCCTTTCTATATGTTACTAGGGAAAGTTATGATGGAAGTCCATGCAAACAAAAATCTCAAAATTAGATAGTATGAAACTTTTTGAATTACTTGTTTCGGTCAAAAATAGTAGTATATTATACACAATATTATACTAGTTTCAGTCAAAAATCAAATTAAATCGAAGATTATTCTAAATGCTATGAAACTTTTCAGATCCTTTATATATGTTACTAGGGAAGATTATGATGGAAGTTCGTGCATATAATTATCTCAAAATTACATTTTATGAAACCTTTTGAAATACTAGTTTCGATCTAAAATCGTAGTATATTATACTCAATTTATACTAGTTTCGGTCAAAAAATCAAATTAAATCAAGGATTGTTTGAAATGCTACGAAACTTTTCAGATCATTTCTTTATGGTACGAGGGAAGGTTATAATGGAAGTTCAATCAATAAACTATCTAAAAATCACATTTTATGAAACTTTTTGAAATGCTAGTTTAGGTCAAAAAAATCGTAGAATATTATACACAATTATATACTAGTTTCGGTAAAAAAAATCAAATTAAATCGTGGATTGTTCAAAATGCTACGAAACTTTTCAGATCCTTTATATATGTTTCTAGGGAAAGTTATGATGGAAGTCTATGCAAAAAAAATATCTCAAAATTAGATCGTATGAAACTTTTTGAATTACTAGTTTCGGTCAAAAATAGTAGTATATTATACACAAAAATAAACTAGTTTCGGTCAAAAAATCAAATTAATTCGAGGATTATTCTAAATGCTATGAAACTTTTCAGATCCTTTATATATGTTACTAGGGAAGATTATGATGGAAGTCCATGCAAAAATTTATCTCAAAATTACATTCTATGAAACTTTTTGAAATACTAGTTTCGGTCAAAAATCGTGGTATATTATACACAATTTATACTAGTTTCGATCAAAAAATCAAATTAAATCGAGGATTATTCTAAATGCTACGAAACTTTTCATATCCTTTCTTTATGGTGCGAGGGAAAGTTATGATGGAAGTTCATTCAAAAAATTATCTCAAAATCAGATTCTATGAAACTTTTTGAAATGCTAGTTTAGGTCAAAAAATCATAGAATATTATACACAATAATATACTAGTTTCGGTAAAAAAATAAAATTAAATCGAGGATTGTTCAAAATGCTATGAAACTTTTCAGATCCTTTATATATGTTACTAGGGAAAGTTATGATGGAAGTCCATGCAAAAATTTATCTCAAAATTACATTCTATGAAACTTTTTGAAATACTAGTTTCGGTCAAAAATCGTGGTATATTATACACAATTTATACTAGTTTCGATCAAAAAATCAAATTAAATCGAGGATTATTCTAAATGCTACGAAACTTTTCATATCCTTTCTTTATGGTGCGAGGGAAAGTTATGATGGAAGTTCCTTCAAAAAATTATCTCAAAATCAGATTCTATGAAACTTTTTGAAATGCTAGTTTAGGTCAAAAAAACGGAGTATATTATACACAATTTTATACTAGTTTAAGTCAAAAACTCAAATTAAATCGAGGATTGTTCGAAATGCTACGAAACGTTTTAGATCCTTTCTATACGTTAGTAGGGAATGTTATGATGGAAGTCCATGCAAATAATTATCTGAAAATTACATTCTATGAAACTTTTTGAAATACTAGTTTCGGTAAAAAATCGTAGTATATTATACACAATTTTATACTAGTTTCGGTCAAAAATTCAAATTAAATCGAGGATTGTTTTAAATGCTATGAAACTTTTTCAGACCCTTTCTATATGTTACTAGGGAAGGTTATGATAGAAGACCGTGGAAAAGTTTATCTCAAAAGTAAATTTTATGAAACTTTTTGAAATACTAGTTTCGGTCAAAAATCGTAGTATATTATACACAAGTTTATACTAGTTTCGGTCAAAACATCAAATTAAATCGAGGATTGTTCTAAATGCTACGATAATTTCCAGATACTTTATATATGCTACTAGGTAAGATTATGATGGAAGTCCATCCAAAAATTTTATCAAAATTACATTTTATGAAATTTTTGAAATACTAGTTTCGGTCAAAAATCGTAGTATATATTATACACAATTTTATACTAGTTTTGGTCAAAAAAAACAAATTAAATCGGGGATTGTTTTAAATGCTACGAAACTTTTCAGATCCTTTCTATATGTTACAAAGGAAGGTTATGATAGAAGTCCATGCAAATAATTATCTAAAAATTAAATTTTATAGAACTTTTTGAAATACTAGTTTCGATCAAAAATCGTATTATATTATACTCAATTTATACTATTTTCGGTCAAAAAATCAAATTATATCGAGGATTGTTCGAAATGCTACGAAACATTTCAGATCCTTTGTTTATGGTACGAGGGAAGGTTATGATGGATGTCCAATCAATAAACTATCTCAAAATCAGATTTGATGAAACTTTTTGAAATGCTAGTTTAGGTCAAAAAATCGTAGAATATTATACATAATTTTAAACTAGTTTCGGTAAAAAAAACAAATTAAATCGAAGTTTGCTCAAAATGCTACGAAACGTTTCAGATCCTTTATATAAATTACAAAGGTAAGTTATGATGGAAGTCCATGCAAAAAAAAATCTCAAAATTAGATCGTATGAAACTTTTTGAATTACTAGTTTCGGTCAAAAATAGTAGTATATTATACACAATATTATACTAGTTTCGGTCAAAAAATAAAATTAAATCGAGGATTATTTTAAATGCTATGAAATTTTTCAGATCCTTTATATATGTTACTAGGGAAGATTATTATGGATTCCATGCATATAATTATCTAAAAATTATATTTTATGTAACTTTTTGATATACTAGTTTCAATCACAAATCGTATTATATTATACTCAATTTATACTAGTTTCGGTCAAAAAATCAAATTAAATCGAGGATTGTTCGAAATGCTATGAAACTTTTCAGATCCTTTATTTAATGGTACGAGGGAAGGTTATAATGGAAGTTAAATCAATAAACTATCTCAAAATCAGATTTTATGAAACTTTTTGAAATGCTAGTTTAGGTCAAAAAATCGTAGAATATTATACACAATTATATACTTGTTTCGGTAAAAAAATCAAATTAAATCGAGGATTGTTCAAAATGCTACGAAACTTTTCAAATCCTTTCCATATGTTACTAGGGAAAGTTTTGATGGAAGTCCATGCAAAAAAAATATCTCAAAATTAGATCGTATGAAACGTTTTGAATTACTAGTTTCGGTTTCAAAATAGTAGTATATTATACACTATATTATACTAGTTTCGGTCAAAAAATCAAATTAAATCGAGGATTATTCTAAATGCTATGAAACTTTTCAGATCCTTTATATATGTTACTACGGAAAATTATGATGGAAGTCCATGCATATAATTATCTTAAAATTACATTTTATGAAACCTTTTGAAATACAAGTTTCGGTCAAAAATCGTAGTATATTATTAACAAATTTGTACTAGTTTCGGTCAAAAAATCAAATAAAATCGAGGATTGTTTTAAATGCTATGAAACTTTTCAGATCCTTTCTATATGTTACTAGGGAAGGTTATGATAGAAGACCATGGAAAATATTATCTCAAAATTACATTTTATGGAACTTTTTGAAATACTAGTTTCGATCAAAAATCGTAGTATATTATACTCAATTTATACTATTTTCGGTCAAAATATCAAATTAAATCGAGGATTGTTCGAAATGCTACGAACCTTTTCAGATCCTTTGTTTATGGAACGAGGGAAGGTTATGATGGAAGTCCAATCAATAAACTATCTCAAAATCAGATTTTATGAAACTTTTTGAAATGCTAGTTTAGGTCAAAAAATCATAGAATATTATACACAATTTTATACTAGTTTCGGTAAAAAAATAAAATTAAATCGAGGATTGTTCAAAATGCTATGAAACTTTTCAGATCCTTTCTATATGTTACTAGGGAAAGTTATGATGGAAGTCAATGCAAACAAAAATCTCAAAATTAGATAGTATGAAACTTTTTGAATTACTTGTTTCGGTCAAAAATAGTAGTATATTATACACAATATTATACTAGTTTCAGTCAAAAATCAAATTAAATCGAAGATTATTCTAAATGCTATGAAACTTTTCAGATCCTTTATATATGTTACTAGGGAAGATTATGATGGAAGTTCGTGCATATAATTATCTCAAAATTACATTTTATGAAACCTTTTGAAATACTAGTTTCGATCTAAAATCGTAGTATATTATACTCAATTTATACTAGTTTCGGTCAAAAAATCAAATTAAATCGAGGATTGTTTGAAATGCTACGAAACTTTTCAGATCATTTCTTTATGGTACGAGGGAAGGTTATAATGGAAGTTCAATCAATAAACTATCTAAAAATCACATTTTATGAAACTTTTTGAAATGCTAGTTTAGGTCAAAAAAATCGTAGAATATTATACACAATTATATACTAATTTCGGTAAAAAAAATCAAATTAAATCGTGGATTGTTCAAAATGCTACGAAACTTTTCAGATCCTTTATATATGTTTCTAGGGAAAGTTATGATGGAAGTCTATGCAAAAAAAATATCTCAAAATTAGATCGTATGAAACTTTTTGAATTACTAGTTTCGGTCAAAAATAGTAGTATATTATACACAAAAATAAACTAGTTTCGGTCAAAAAATCAAATTAATTCGAGGATTATTCTAAATGCTATGAAACTTTTCAGATCCTTTATATATGTTACTAGGGAAGATTATGATGGAAGTCCATGCAAAAATTTATCTCAAAATTACATTCTATGAAACTTTTTGAAATACTAGTTTCGGTCAAAAATCGTGGTATATTATACACAATTTATACTAGTTTCGATCAAAAAATCAAATTAAATCGAGGATTATTCTAAATGCTACGAAACTTTTCATATCCTTTCTTTATGGTGCGAGGGAAAGTTATGATGGAAGTTCATTCAAAAAATTATCTCAAAATCAGATTCTATGAAACTTTTTGAAATGCTAGTTTAGGTCAAAAAAACGGAGTATATTATACACAATTTTATACTAGTTTAAGTCAAAAACTCAAATTAAATCGAGGATTGTTCGAAATGCTACGAAACGTTTTAGATCCTTTCTATACGTTAGTAGGGAATGTTATGATGGAAGTCCATGCAAATAATTATCTGAAAATTACATTCTATGAAACTTTTCAAAATACTAGTTTCGGTAAAAAATCGTAGTATATTATACACAATTTTATACTAGTTTCGGTCAAAAAATCAAATTAAATCGAGGATTGTTTTAAATGCTATGAAACTTTTTCAGACCCTTTCTATATGTTACTAGGGAAGGTTATGATAGAAGACCGTGGAAAAGTTTATCTCAAAAGTAAATTTTATGAAACTTTTTGAAATACTAGTTTCGGTCAAAAATCGTAGTATATTATACACAAGTTTATACTAGTTTCGGTCAAAACATCAAATTAAATCGAGGATTGTTCTAAATGCTACGATAATTTCCAGATACTTTATATATGCTACTAGGTAAGATTATGATGGAAGTCCATCCAAAAATTTTATCAAAATTACATTTTATGAAATTTTTGAAATACTAGTTTCGGTCAAAAATCGTAGTATATTATACACAATTTTATACTAGTTTTGGTCAAAAAAAACAAATTAAATCGGGGATTGTTTTAAATGCTACGAAACTTTTCAGATCCTTTCTATATGTTACAAAGGAAGGTTATGATAGAAGTCCATGCTAATAATTATCTAAAAATTAAATTTTATAGAACTTTTTGAAATACTAGTTTCGATCAAAAATCGTATTATATTATACTCAATTTATACTATTTTCGGTCAAAAAATCAAATTATATCGAGGATTGTTCGAAATGCTACGAAACATTTCAGATCCTTTGTTTATGGTACGAGGGAAGGTTATGATGGATGTCCAATCAATAAACTATCTCAAAATCAGATTTGATGAAACTTTTTGAAATGCTAGTTTAGGTCAAAAAATCGTAGAATATTATACATAATTTTAAACTAGTTTCGGTAAAAAAATCAAATTAAATCGAAGTTTGCTCAAAATGCTACGAAACGTTTCAGATCCTTTATATAAATTACAAAGGTAAGTTATGATGGAAGTCCATGCAAAAAAAATCTCAAAATTAGATCGTATGAAACTATTTGAATTACTAGTTTCGGTCAAAAATAGTAGTATATTATACACAATATTATACTAGTTTCGGTCAAAAAATAAAATTAAATCGAGGATTATTTTAAATGCTATGAAATTTTTCAGATCCTTTATATATGTTACTAGGGAAGATTATTATGGATTCCATGCATATAATTATCTAAAATTTATATTTTATGTAACTTTTTGATATACTAGTTTCAATCACAAATCGTATTATATTATACTCAATTTATACTAGTTTCGGTCAAAAAATCAAATTAAATCGAGGATTGTTCGAAATGCTATGAAACTTTTCAGATCCTTTATTTAATGGTACGAGGGAAGGTTATAATGGAAGTTAAATCAATAAACTATCTCAAAATCAGATTTTATGAAACTTTTTGAAATGCTAGTTTAGGTCAAAAAATCGTAGAATATTATACACAATTATATACTTGTTTCGGTAAAAAAATCAAATTAAATCGAGGATTGTTCAAAATGCTACGAAACTTTTCAAATCCTTTCCATATGTTACTAGGGAATGTTTTGATGGAAGTCCATGCAAAAAAAATATCTCAAAATTAGATCGTATGAAACGTTTTGAATTACTAGTTTCGGTCAAAAATAGTAGTATATTATACACTATATTATACTAGTTTCGGTCAAAAAATCAAATTAAATCGAGGATTATTCTAAATGCTATGAAACTTTTCAGATCCTTTATATATGTTACTAGGGAAGATTATGATGGAAGTCCATGCATATAATTATCTTAAAATTACATTTTATGAAACCTTTTGAAATACAAGTTTCGGTCAAAAATCGTAGTATATTATTAACAAATTTGTACTAGTTTCGGTCAAAAAATCAAATAAAATCGAGGATTGTTTTAAATGCTATGAAACTTTTCAGATCCTTTCTATATGTTACTAGGGAAGGTTATGATAGAATACCATGGAAAATATTATCTCAAAATTACATTTTATGGAACTTTTTGAAATACTAGTTTCGATCAAAAATCGTAGTATATTATACTCAATTTATACTATTTTCGGTCAAATATCAAATTAAATCGAGGATTGTTCGAAATGCTACGAAACTTTTCAGATCCTTTGTTTATGGAACGAGGGAAGGTTATGATGGAAGTCCAATCAATAAACTATCTCAAAATCAGATTTTATGAAACTTTTTGAAATGCTAGTTTAGGTCAAAAAATCATAGAATATTATACACAATAATATACTAGTTTCGGTAAAAAAATCAAATTAAATCGAGGATTGTTCAAAATGCTATGAAACTTTTCAGATCCTTTCTATATGTTACTAGGGAAAGTTATGATGGAAGTCCATGCAAACAAAAATCTCAAAATTAGATAGTATGAAACTTTTTGAATTACTTGTTTCGGTCAAAAATAGTAGTATATTATACACAATATTATACTAGTTTCAGTCAAAAATCAAATTAAATCGAAGATTATTCTAAATGCTATGAAACTTTTCAGATCCTTTATATATGTTACTAGGGAAGATTATGATGGAAGTTCGTGCATATAATTATCTCAAAATTACATTTTATGAAACCTTTTGAAATACTAGTTTCGATCTAAAATCGTAGTATATTATACTCAATTTATACTAGTTTCGGTCAAAAAATCAAATTAAATCGAGGATTGTTTGAAATGCTATGCAACTTTTTGAAATGCTAGTTTAGGTCAAAAAATCATAGAATATTATACACAATTTTATACTAGTTTCGGTAAAAAAAATCAAATTAAAATGAGGATTGTTCAAAATGCTACGAAACTTTTCAGGTCCTTCTATATGTTACTAGGGAATGTTATGATGTAACTCCATGCAAAAAAACAAATCTCAAAATTATATCGTATGATACTTTTTGAATTACTAGTTTCGGTCAAAAAATCAAATTAAATCGAGGATTGTTCAAAATGCTACGAAACTTTTCAGATCCTTTCTATATGTTACTAGGGAAGGTTATTATGGAAGTCCATGAAAATAATTATCTCAAAATTACATTCTATGAAACTTTTCAAAATACTAGTTTCGGTCAAAAATCGTAGTATATTATACACAATTTTATACTAGTTTCGGTCAAAAAATCAAATTAAATCGAGGATTGTTCTAAATGCTATGAAACTTTTCAGATCTTTTCAATATGTTTCTAGGGTATGTTATGATGGAAGTCCAATCAATAAACTATCTCAACATCAGTTTTTATGAAACGTTTTGAAATGCTAGTTTAGGTCAAAAAATCGTAGAATATTATACATAATTTTATACTAGTTTCGGTCAAAAAATCAAATTAAATCGAGGATTATTCTAAATGCTACGAAACGTTTCAGATCCTTTCTTTATGGTGCGAGGGAAGCTTATGATGGAAGTCCAATCAAAAAATTATCTCAAAATCAGATTCTATGAAACTTTTTGAAATGCTAGTTTAGGTCAAAAAATCGTAGTATATTATACACAATTTTATACTAGTTTAAGTCAAAAACTCAAATTTAAATTGAGGATTGTTCGAAATGCTACGAAACCTTTTAGATCCTTTCTATATGTTACTAGGGAATGTTATGATGGAAGTCCATGCAAAAAATTATCTAAAAATTAGATTCTTTCTAGTTTCGGTCAAAAAATCAAATTAAATCGAGGATTGTTTTAAATGCTATGAAACATTTTCAGATCCTTTCTATATGTTAATTGGAAAGTTTATGATAGAAGTCCATATAAAAAATTATCTCAAAATTACATTTTATGTAACTTTTTGAAATACTAGTTTCGGTCAAAAATCGTAGTATATTATACACAATTTTATACTAGTTTCGGTCCGAAAATAAACTTTAATCGTGGATTGTTCTAAATGCTACTATAATTATCAGATCCTTTATATATGTTACTGGGGTAGGTTATGATGGACGTCCATTCAAAAAATTATCTCAAGATTAGATTCTATGAAACATTTTGAAATACTAGTTTCGGTCAAAAATCGTAGTATACTATTCATAATTTTATACTAGTTTCGGTCAAAAACTCAAATTAAATCGAGGATTGTTCGAAATGCTATGATGTAAAATATTATCTAAAAATTAGATTCTATGTAACTTTTTAAAATACTAGTTTCGGTCCAAAATCTTTGTATTTTATGCACAATTTTAACCTAGTTTCGGTCAAAAAATCAAATTAAATCAAGGACTGTTCAAAATGCTAAGAACTTTTCATATCCTTTCAATATGTTACCAGGGAATGTTATGATGGAAGTCCATGCAAAAAAATTATCTTAAAATTAGATTATATGAAACTTTTTTAATTACTAGTTTCGATCAAAAATCGTAGTATATTATACACAATTTTATACTAGTTTCGGTCAAAAAATCAAATTAAATCGAGTATTATTCTAAATGCTATGAAACATTTCAGATCCTTTATATATGTTACTAGGGAAGATTATGATGGAATTCCATGCAAAAAATTATCTCAAAATTACATTCTATGAAACTTTTTGAAATACTAGTTTCAGTCAAAAATCGTAGTATATTATACACAATTTATACTAGTTTCGGTCAAAAAATCAACTTAAATCGAGGATTGTTCTAAATGCTACGATAATTTTCAGATCCTTTATATATGTTACTAGGTAAGATTATGATGGAAGTCCATTCAAAAATTATCTCAAAATTACTTTTTTGAAACTTTTTGAAATGCTAGTTTAGGTAAAAAAACGTAGTATATTATAAACAATTTTATACTAGTTTCGGTCAAAATATCAAATTAATTCGAGGATTGTTCAAAATGCTACGAAACTTTTCAGATCCTTACTACAAAACTTTTTAGATTGTATGAAACTTTTTGAATTACTAGTTTCGGTCAAAAATCGTAGTATATTATACACAATTTTATACTAGTTTCGGTCATATCCTATATATATGTTACTAGGGAAGATTATGATGGAAGTCCATGCAAAAATTTATCTCAAAATTACATTCTGTGAAACTTTTTGAAATACTCTTTTCGGTCAAAAATCGTAGTATATTTTTAACAAATTTGTACTAGTTTCGGTCAAAAATTCAAATTAAATTGAGGATTGTTCGTAATGCTACGATAATTTTCAGATCCTTTATATATGTTACTAGGGAAGATTAGGATGGAAGTCCATGCAAAATATTATCTCAAAATTACATTCTATGAAACTTTTTGAAATACTAGTTTCGGTCAAAAATCGTAGTATATTATACACAATTTTATACTAGTTTCGGTCAAAAAATCAAATTAAATCGAGGATTGTTCTAAATGCTATGAAACTTTTCAGATCTTTTCTATATTTTACTAGGGTATGTTATGATGGAAGTCCATTCAAAAAATTATCTCAAGATTAGATTCTATGAAACTTTTTGAAATACTAGTTTCGGTCAAAAATCGTAGTATATTATACATAATTTTATACTAGTTTCGGTCAAAAACTCAAATTAAATCGAGGATTGTTCGAAATGATATGAAACTTTTTAGATCATTTCTATATGTTAATAGGGAATGTTATGTTGGAAGTCCATGTAAAAAATTATCAGAAAATTAGATTCTGTGTAACTTTTTAAAATACTAGTTTCGGTCCAAAATCGTAGTATATTATACTCAATTTATACCAGTTTCGGTCAAAAAATCAAATTAAATCGAGGATTGTTCGAAATGCTACAAACCTTTTCAGATCCTTTGTTTATGGTACGAGGGAAGGGTATGATGGAAGTCCAATCAATAAACTATCTCAAAATCAGATTTTATAAAACTTTTTGAAATGCTAGTTTAGGTCAAAAAATCGTAGAATATTATACACAATTTTATACTAGTTTCGGTCAAAAAATCAAATTAAATCGAGGATTGTTCTAAATGCTACGAAACTTTTCAGATCCTTTCTATATGTTACTAGGTAAGATTATGATGGAAGTCCATTCAAAAATTATCTCAAAATTACATTTTTGAAACTTTTTGAAATGCTAGTTTAGGTAAAAAAATTCGTAGTATATTATAAACAATTTTATACTAGTTTCGGTCAAAATATCAAATTAAATCTTGGATTGTTCAAAATGCTACGAAACTTTTCAGATCCTTTCTATATGTTACTAGGGAAGGTTATTATGGAAGTCCATGAAAATAATTATCTCAAAATTACATTCTATGAAACTTTTCAAAATACTAGTCTCGGTCAAAAATCGTAGTATATTATACACAATTTTATACTAGTTTCGGTCAAAAAATCAAATTAAATTGAGGATTGTTCTAAATGCTATGAAACTTTTCAGATCTTTTCTATATGTTACTAGGGTATGTTATGATGGAAGTCCATTCAAAAAAATTTCTCAAGATTAGATTCTATGAATCTTTTTGAAATACTAGTTTCGGTCAAAAATCTTAGTATATTATACATAATTTTATACTAGTTTCGGTCAAAAACTCAAATTAAATCGAGGATTGTTCGAAATGATATGAAACTTTTTAGATCCTTTCTATATGTTACTAGGGAATGTTATGTTCGAAGTCCATGTAAAAAATTATCAGAAAATTAGATTTTGTGTAACTTTTTAAAATACTAGTTTCGGTCAAAAATCGTAATATATTATACTCAATTTATACCAGTTTTGGTCAAAAAATCAAATTAAATCGAGGATTGTTCCAAATGCTACAAAACATTTCAGATCCTTTGTTTATGGTACGAGGGAAGGGTACGATGGAAGTCCATAAACTATCTCAAAATCAGATTTTATGAAACTTTTTAAAATGCTAGTTTAGGTCAAAAAATCGTAGTATATTATACACAATTTTATACTTGTTTCGGTCAAAAAATCAAATGAAAATGAGGATTGTTCAAAATGCTACGAAACTTTTAAGATCCTTTCTATATGTTACTATGGAATGTTATGATGGAAGTCCATGCAAAAAAATTATCTCAAAATTAGATTGTATGAAACTTTTTGAATTACTAGTTTCGGTCAAAAATCGTAGTATATTATACAAAATTTTATACTAGTTTCGGTTAAAAAATCAAACTAAATCGAGGATTATTCTAAATGCTATGAAACTTTTCAGATCCTATATATATGTTACTAGGGAAGATTATGATGGAAGTCCATGCAAAACAATTTCTCAAAATTACATTCTGTGAAACTTTTTTAAATACTCTTTTCGGTCAAAAATCGTAGTATATTATTAACAAATTTGTACTAGTTTCGGTCAAAAATTCAAATTAAATTGAGGATTGTTCGTAATGCTACGATAATTTTCAGATCCTTTATATATGTTACTAGGGAAGATTAGGATGGAAGTCCATGCAAAACATTATCTCAAAATTACATTCTATGAAACTTTTTGAAATACTAGTTTCGGTCAAAAATCGTAGTATATTATACACAATTTTATACTAGTTTCGGTCAAAAAATCAAATTAATTCGAGGATTGTTCTAAATGCTACGATAATTTCAAGATCCTTTGTATATGCTACTAGGTAAGATTATGATGGAAGTCCATGCAAAAATTATATAAAAATTACATTTTATGAAATTTTTGAAATACTAGTTTTGGTCAAAAATCTTAATATATTATACACAATTTTATACTAGTTTTGGTCAAAAAATCAAATTAAATCGAGGATTGTTTTAAATGCTACGAAACATTTCAGATCCTTTCTATATGTTACTAGGGAAGGTTATGATAGAAGTCCATGCAAATAATTATCTCAAAATTACATTTTATGGAACTTTTTGAAATACTAGTTTCGATCTAAAATCATAGTATATTATACTCAATTTATACTAGTTTCGGTCAAAAAATCAAATTAAATCGAGGATTGTTCAAAATGCTACAAAACTTTTCAGATCCTTTCTATATGTTACTAGGGAAGGTTATTATGGAAGTCCATGAAAATAATTATCTCAAAATTACATTCTATGAAACTTTTCAAAATACTAGTTTCGGTCAAAAATCGTAGTATATTTTACACAATTTTATACTAGTTTCGGTCAAAAAATCAAATTAAATCGAGGATTGTTCTAAATGCTATGAAACTTTTCAGATCTTTTCTATATGTTACTAGGGTATGTTATGATGGAAGTCCATTCAAAAAAAATTCTCAAGATTAGATTCTATGAAACTTTTTGAAATACTAGTTTCGGTCAAAAATCTTAGTATATTATACATAATTTTATACTAGTTTCGGTCAAAAACTCAAATTAAATCGAGGATTGTTCGAAATGATATGAAACTTTTTAGATCCTTTCTGTATGTTACTAGGGAATGTTATGTTGAAAGTCCATGTAAAAAATTATCAGAAAATTAGATTCTGTCTAACTTTTTAAAATACTAGTTTCGGTCAAAAATCGTAGTATATTATACTCAATTTATACCAGTTTCGGTCAAAAAATCAAATTAAATCGAGGATTGTTCCAAATGCTACAAAACTTTTCAGATCCTTTGTTTATGGTACGAGGGAAGGGTATGATGGAAGTCCAGTCAATACACTATCTCAAAATCTGATTTTATGAAACTTTTTGAAATGCTAGTTTAGGTCAAAAAATCAAAGAATATTATACACAATTTTATACTTGTTTCGGTCAAAAAATCAAATTAAAATGAGGATTGTTCAAAATGCTATGAAACTTTTAAGATCCTTTCTATATGTTACTATGGAATGTTATGATGGAATTCCATGCAAAAAAATTATCTCAAAATTAGATTGTATGAAACTTTTTGAATTACTAGTTTCGGTCAAAAATCGTAGTATATTATACACAATTTTATACTAGTTTCGGTTAAAAAATCAAATTCAATCGAGGATTATTGTAAATGCTATGAAACTTTTAAGATCCTTTGTATATGCTACTAGGTAAGATTATGATGGAAGTCCATGCAAAAATTATATAACAATTACATTTTATGAAATTTTTGAAATACTAGTTTCGGTCAAAAATCGTAGTATATTATACACAATTTTATACTAGTTTTGGTCAAAAAATCAAATTAAATCGAGGATTGTTTTAAATGCTACGAAACTTTTCAGATCCTTTCTATATGTTACTAGGGAAGGTTATGATATAAGTCCATGCAAATAATTATCTCAAAATTACATTTTATGGAACTTTTTGAAATACTAGTTTCGATCAAAAATCTTAGTATATTATACTCAATTTATACTAGTTTCGGTCAAAAAATCAAATTAAATCGAGGATTGTTCAAAATGCTACAAAAGTTTTCAGATCCTTTCTATATGTTACTAGGGAAGGTTATTATGGAAGTCCATGAAAATATTTATCTCAAATAACATTCTATGAAACTTTTCAAAATACTAGTTTCGGTCAAAAATCGTAGTATATTATACACAATTTTATACTAGTTTCGGTCAAAAATTCAAATTAAATCGAGGATTCAACTAAATGCTATGAAACTTTTCAGATCTTTTCTATATGTTACTAGGGTATGTTATGATGGAAGTCCATTCAAAAAATTATCTCAAGATTAGATTCTATGAAACTTTTTAAAATACTAGTTTCGGTAAAAAATCTTAGTATATTATACATAATTTTATACTAGTTTCGGTCAAAAACTCAAATTAAATCGAGGATTGTTCGAAATGATATGAAACTTTTTAGATCCTTTCTATATGTTAATAGGGAATGTTATGTTGGAAGTCTATGTAAAAAATTATCAGAAAATTAGATTTTGTGTAACTTTTTAAAATACTAGTTTCGGTCCAAAATCGTAGTATATTAGACTCAATTTATACCAGTTTCGGTCAAAAAATCAAATTAAATCGAGGATTGTTCCAAATGCTACAAAACTTTTCAGATCCTTTGTTTATGGTACGAGGGAAGGGTATGATGGATGTCCAGTCAATACACTATCTCAAAATCTCATTTTATGAAACTTTTTGAAATGCTAGTTTAGGTCAAAAAATCGTAGAAATATTATACACAATTTTATACTTGTTTCGGTACAAAAATTAAATTAAAATGAGGATTGTTCAAAATGCTACGAAACTTTTAAGATCCTTTTTATATGTTACTATGGAATGTTATGATGGAAGCCCATGCAAAAAAATTATCTCAAAATTAGATTGTATGAAACTTTTTGAATTACTAGTTTCGGTCAAAAATGGTAGTATATTATACACAATTTTATACTAGTTTCGGTCAAAAAATCAAATTAAATCGAGGATTATTCTAAATGCTATGAAACTTTTCATATCCTATATATATATATATGTTACTATGGAAGATTATGATGGAAGTCCATGCAAAAATTTATCTCAAAATTACATTCTGTGAAACTTTTTGAAATACTCTTTTCGGTCAAAAATCGTAGTATATTATTAACAAATTTGTACTAGTTTCGGTCTAAAATTCAAATTAAATTGAGGATTGTTCGTAATGCTACGATAATTTTCAGATCCTTTATATATGTTACTAGGGAAGATTAGGATGGAAGACCATGCAAAATATTATCTCAAAATTACATTTTATGAAACTTTTTGAAATACTAGTTTCGGTCAATTTTATACTAGTTTCGGTCAAAAAATCAAATTAAATCGAGGATTGTTCTAAATGCTACGATAATTTCAAGATCCTTTATATATGCTACTAGGTAAGATTATGATGGAAGTCCATGCAAAAATTATATAAAAATTACATTTTATGAAATTTTTGAAATACTAGTTTCGGTAAAAAATCGTAGTATAATATACATAATTTTATACTAGTTTCGGTCAAAAACTCAAATTAAATCGAGGATTGTTCAAAATGCTATGAAACTTTTTATATCCTTTCTACATGTTACTAGGGAATGTTATGTTGGAAGTCCATGTAAAAAATTATCTAAAAATTAGATTTTATGTAACTTTTTGAAATACTAGTTTCAGTCAAAAATCGTAGTATATTATACTCAATTTATACCAGTTTCGGTCCAAAAATCAAATTAAATCGAGGAATGTTCGAAATGCTACAATGCTTTTAAGATCCTTTGTTTATGGTACGAGGGAAGGGTATGATGGAAGTCCAATCAATAAACTATCTCAAAATCATATTTTATGAAACTTTTTGAAATGCTAGTTTAGGTCAAAAAATCGTAGAATATTATACACAATTTTATACTAGTTTCGGTCAAAAAATCAAATTAAATCGAGCATTGTTCTAAATGCTACGAAAATTTTCAGATCCTTTCTATATGTTACTAGGGAAAGTTATGATGGAAGTCCATGCAAAAAAAAATCTCAAAATTAGATCGTATGAAACTTTTTGAATTACTAGTTTCGGTCAAAAATAGTAGTATATTATACTAGTTTCGGTCAAAAAATCAAATTAAATCGAGGATTATTCTAAATGCTATGAAACTTTTCAGATCCTTTAAATATGTTATTAGGGAAGATTATGATGGAAGTCCATGCAAAACATTATCTCAAAATTAAATTCTATGAAACTTTTTGAAATACTAGTTTCGGTCAAAAATCGTATTATATTATACACAATTTATACTAGTTTTGATCAAAAACTCAAATTAAATTGAGGATTATTCTAAATGCTACGAAACTTTTCAGATCCTTTCTTTATGGTGCGAGGGAAGCTTATGATGGAAGTCCAATCAAAAAATTATCTCAAAATCGGATTCTATGAAACTTTTTGAAATGCTAGTTTAGGTCAAAAAATTGTAGTATATTATACACAATTTTATAATAGTTTAAGTCAAAAACTCAAATTAAATCGAGGATTGTTCGAAATGCTACGAAACGTTCTAGATCCGTTCTATATGTTACTAGGGAATGTTATGATGGAAGTCCATGCAAAAAATTATCTAAAAATTAGATTCTTTCTAGTTTCGGTCAAAAAATCAAATTAAATCGAGGATTGTTTTAAATGCTATGAAACTTTTTCAGATCCTTTCTATATGTTAATAGGAAAGTTTATTATAGAAGTCCATGCAAAAAATTATCTCAAAATTACATTTTATGAAACTTTTTAAAATACTAGTTTCGGTCAAAAATTGTAGTATAATATACACAATTTTATACTAGTTTCGGTCAGAAAATCAACTTTAATCGAGGATTGTTCTAAATGCTACGATAATTATCAGATCCTTTATATATGTTACTAGGGTAGGTTATGATGGACGTCCATTCAAAAAATTATCTCAAGATTAAATTCTCTGAAACTTTTTGAAATACTAGTTTCGGTCAAAAATCGTAGTATATTATTCATAATTTTATACTAGTTTCGGTCAAAAACTCAAATTAAATCCAGGATTGTTCGAAATGCTACGAAACTTTTTAGATCCTTTCTATATGTTACTAGGGAATGTTATGATGGAAGTCCATGCAAAAAATTATCTAAAAATTAGATTCTATGAAACTTTTTGTAATACTAGTTTCGGTCAAATATTGTTGTATATTTTGCACAATTTTACACTAGTTTCGGTCAAAAAATCAAATTAAATCAAGGATTGTTCAAAATGCTACGAAACTTTTCTTATCCTTTCTATATGTTACTAGGGAATGTTATGATGGAAGTCCTTGCAAAATAATTATCTTAAAATTAGATTGTATGAAACTTTTTGAATTACTAGTTTCGGTCAAAAATCGTAGTATATTATACACAATTTTATACTAGTTTCGGTCAAAAAATCAAATTAAATCGAGGATTATTCTAAATGCTATGAAACTTTTCATATCCTTTATATATGTTACTAGGGAAGATTATGATGGAATTCCATGCAAAAAATTATCTCAAAATTACATTCTATGAAACTTTTTGAAATACTAGTTTCAGTCAAAAATCGTAGTATATTATACACAATTTATACTAGTTTCGGTCAAAAAATCAAATTAAATCGAGGATTGTTCTAAATGCTACGATAATTTTCAGATCCTTTATATATGTTACTAGGTGAGATTATGATGGAAGTCCATTCAAAAATTATCTCAAAATTACATTTTTGAAACTTTTTGAAATGCTAGTTTTGGTAAAAAAATTCGTAGTATATTATAAATAATTTTATACTAGTTTTGGTCAAAATATCAAATTAAATCGAGGATTGTTCAAAATGCTACGAAACTTTTCAGATCCTTTCTATATGTTACTAGGGAAGGTTATTATGGAAGCCCATGAAAATAATTATCTCAAAATTACATTCTATGAAACTTTTCAAAATACTAGTTTCGGTCAAAAATCGTAGTATATTAAACAAAATTTTATACTTGTTTCGGTCAAAAAATCAAATTAAATCGAGGATTGTTCTAAATGCTATGAAACTTTTCAGATCTTTTCTATATGTTACTAGGGTATGTTATGATGGAAGTCCTTTCAAAAAATTATCTCAAGATTAGATTCTATGAAACTTTTTGAAATACTAGTTTCAGTCAAAAATCTTAGTATATTATACATAATTTTATACTAGTTTCGGTCAAAAACTCAAATTAAATCGAGGATTGTTCGAAATGATATGAAACTTTTTAGATCCTTTCTATATGTTACTAGGGAATGTTATGTAGGAAATCCATGTAAAAAATTATCAGAAAATTAGATTCTGTGTAACTTTTTAAAATACTAGTTTCGGTCAAAAATCGTAGTATATTATACTCAATTTATACCAGTTTCGGTCAAAAAAATCAAATTAAATCGAGGGTTGTTCCAAATGCTACAAAACTTTTCAGATCCTTTGTTTATGGTACGAGGGAAGGGTATGATGGAAGTCCAGTCAATAAACTATCTCAAAATCAGATTTTATGAAACTTTTTAAAATGCTAGTTTAGGTCAAAAAATCGTAGTATATTATACACAATTTTATACTTGTTTCGGTCAAAAAATCAAATGAAAATGAGGATTGTTCAAAATGCTACGAAACTTTTAAGATCCTTTCTATATGTTACTATGGAATGTTATGATGGAAGTCCATGCAAAAAAATTATCTCAAAATTAGATTGTATGAAACTTTTTGAATTACTAGTTTCGGTAAAAAAATCGTAGTATATTATACACAATTTTATACTAGTTTCGGTTAAAAAATCTAATTAAATCGAGGTTTATTCTAAATGCTATGAAACTTTTCAGATCCTATATATATATATATATATATATATATATATATATATATATGTTACTAGGGAAGATTATGATGGAAGTCGATGCAAAAATTTATCTCAAAATTACATTCTGTGAAATTTTTTGAAATACTCTTTTAGGTCAAAAATCGGAGTATATTATTAACAAATTTGTACTAGTTTAGGTCAAAAATTCAAATTAAATTGAGGATTGTTCGTAATGCTACGATAATTTCCAGATCCTTTATATATGTTACTAGGGAAGATTAGGATGGAAGTCCATGCAAAAAATTATCTCAAAATTACATTCTATGAAACTTTTTGAAATACTAGTTTCGGTCAAAAATCGTAGTATATTATACACAATTTTATACTAGTTTCGGTCAAAAAATCAAATTAAATTGATGATTGTTCTAAATGCTACGATAATTTCAAGATCCTTTATATATGCTACTAGGTAAGATTATGATGGAAGTCCATGGAAAAATTATATAAAAATTACATTTTATGAAATTTTTGAAATACTAGTTTCGGTCAAAAATCGTAGTATATTATACACAATTTTATACTAGTTTTGGTCAAAAAATCAAATTAAATCGAGGATTGTTTTAAATGCTACGAAATATTTCAGAACCTTTCTATATGTTACTAGGGAAGGTTATGATAGAAGTCCATGCAAATAATTATCTCAAAATTACATTTTATGGAACTTTTTGAAATACTAGTTTCGATCAAAAATCGTAGTATATTATACTTAATTTATAATAGTTTCGGTCAAAAAATCAAATTAAATTGAGGATTGTTCAAAATGCTACAAAACATTTCAGATCCTTTATATATGTTACTAGGGAAGGTTATTATGGAAGTCCATGAAAATAATTATCTCAAAATTACATTCTATGAAACTTTTCAAAATACTAGTTTCCGTCAAAAATCGTAGTATATTATACACAATTTTATACTAGTTTCGATCAAAAAATCAAATTAAATCGAGGATTGTTCCAAATGCTACAAAACTTTTCAGATCTTTTCTATTTGTTACTAGGGTATGTTATGATGGAAGTCCATTAAAAAAATTATCTCAAGATTAGATTCTATGAAACTTTTTGAAATACTAGTTTCGGTCAAAAATCGTAGTATAATATACATAATTTTTTACTAGTTTCGGTCAAAAACTCAAATTAAATCGAGGATTGTTTGAAATGCTATGAAACTTTTTAGATCCTTTCTATATGTTACTAGGGAATGTTATGTTGGAAGTCCATGTAAAATATTATCTAAAAATTAGATTCTATGTAACTTTTTAAAATACTAGTTTCGGTCCAAAATCGTAGTATATTATACTCAATTTATACCAGTTTCGGTCAAAAAATCAAATTAAATCGAGGATTGTTCGAAATGCTACAAAACTTTTCAGATCTTTTGTGTATGGTACGAGGGAAGGGTATGATGGAAGTCCAGTCAATAAACTATCTCAAAATATGATTTTATGAAACTTTTTGAAATGCTAGTTTAGGTCTTAAAATCGTAGAATATTATACACATTTTTATACTTGTTTCGGTCAAAAAATCAAATTAAATTGAGGATTGTTCAAAATGCTACGAAACTTTTAAGATCCTTTTATATGTTACTATGGAATGTTATTATGGAAGTCCATGCAAAAAAATTATCTCAAAATTAGATTGTATGAAACTTTTTGAATTACTAGTTTCGGTCAAAAATCGTAGTATATTATACACAATTTTATACTAGTTTCGGTCAAAAAATCAAATTAAATCGAGGATTATTCTAAATGCTATGAAACTTTTCATATCCTATATATATGTTACTATGGAAGATAATGATGGAAGTCCATGCAAAAATTTATCTCAAAATTACATTCTGTGAAACTTTTTGAAATACTCTTTTCGGTCAAAAATCGTAGTATATTATTAACAAATTTGTACTAGTTTCGGTCAAAAATTCAAATTAAATTGAGGATTGTTCGTAATGCTACGATAATTTTAAGATCCTTTATATATGTTACTAAGGAAGATTAGGATGGAAGTCCATTTAAAAAATTATCTCAAAATTACATTCTATGAAACTTTTTGAAATACTAGTTTTGGTCAAAAATCGTAGTATATTATACACAATTTTATACTAGTTTGGGTCAAAAAATCAAATTAAATCGAGGATTGTTCTAAATGCTACGATAATTTCAAGATCCTTTATATATGCTACTAGGTAAGATTATGATGGAAGTCCATGCAAAAATTATATAAAAATTACATTTTATGAAATTTTTGAAATACTAGTTTCGGTCAAAAATCGTAGTATAATATACATAATTTTATACTAGTTTCGATCAAAAACTCAAATTAAATCGAGGATTGTTCAAAATGCTATGAAACTTTTTAGATCCTTTCTATATGTTACTAGGGAATGTTATGTTGGAAGACCATGTAAAATATTATCTAAAAATTAGATTTTATGTAACTTTTTGAAATACTATTTATACCAGTTTTGGTCAAAAAATCAAATTAAATTGAGGATTGTTCGAAATACTACAAACCTTTTCAGATCCTTTGTTTATGGTACGAGGGAAGGGTATGATGGAACTCCAATCAATAAACTATCTCAAAATCAGATTTTATGAAACTTTTTGAAATGCTAGTTTAGGTCAAAAAATCGTAGAATATTATACACAATTTTATACTAGTTTCGGTCAAAAAATCAAATTAAATCGAGCATTGTTCTAAATGCTACGAAACTTTTCAGTTCCTTTCTATATGTTACTAGGGAAAGTTATGACGGAAGTCCATGCAAAAAAAAATCTCAAAATTAGATCGTATGAAACTTTTTGAATTACTAGTTTCGGTCAAAAATAGTAGTATATTATACACAATATTATACTAGTTTCGGTCATAAAATCAAATTAAATCGAGGATTAATCTAAAAGCTATGAAACTTTTCAGATCCTTTAAATATGTTACTAGGGAAGATTATGATGGAAGTCCATGCAAAAAATTATCTCAAAATTACATTCTATGAAACTTTTTGAAATACTAGTTTCTGTCAAAAATCGTATTATATTATACACAATTTATACTAGTTTCGATCAAAAACTCAAATTAAATCGAAGATTATTCTAAATGCTACGATACTTTTCAGATCCTTTCTTTATGGTGCGAGGGAAGCTTATGATGGAAGTCCAAACAAAAAATTATCTCAAAATCAGATTCTATGAAACCTTTTGAAATGCTAGTTTAGGTCAAAAAATTGTAGTATATTATACACAATTTTATACTAGTTTAAGTCAAAAACTCATATTAAATCGAGGATTGTTCGAAATGCTACGAAACGTTTTAGATCCTTTCTATATGTTACTAGGGAATGTTATGATGGAAGTCCATGCAAAAAATTATCTAAAAATTAGATTCTTTCTAGTTCCGGTCAAAAAATCAAATTAAATCGAGGATTGTTTTAAATGCTATGAAACTTTTTCAGATCCTTTCTATATGTTAATAGGAAAGTTTATGATAGAAGTCCATGCAAAAAATTATCTCAAAATTACATTTTATGAAAATTTTTGAAATACTAGTTTCGGTCAAACATCATAGTATATTATACACAATTTTATACTAGTTTCGGTCAGAAAATCAACTTTAATCGAGGATTGTTCTAAATGTTACGATAATTATCAGATCCTTTATATATGTTACTAGGGTAGGTTATGATGGACGTCCATTCAAAAAATTATCTCAAGATTAAATTCTCTGAAACCTTTTGAAATACTAGTTTCGGTCAAAAATCGTATTATATTATTCATAATTTTATACTAGTTTCGGTCAAAAACTCAAATTAAATCGAGGATTATTTCAAATGCTACGAAACTTTGTAGATCCTTTCTATATGTTACTAGGGAATGTTATGATGGAAGTCCATGCAAAAACTTATCTAAAATTTAGATTCTATGAAACTTTTTGAAATACTTGTTTCGGTCAAAAATTGTTGTATATTATGCACAATTTTACACTAGTTTCGGTCAAAAAATCAAATTAAATCAAGGATTGTTCAAAATGCTACGAAACTTTTCATATCTTTTCTATATGTTACTAGGGAATGTTATGATGGAAGTCCATGCAAAAAAATTATCTTAAAATTAGATTGTATGAAACTTTTTGAATTACTAGTTTCGGTCAAAAATCGTAGTATATTATACACAATTTTATACTAGTTTCGGTCAAAAAATCAAATTAAATCGAGGATTATTCTAAATGCTATGAAACTTTTCATATCCTTTATATATGTTACTAGGGAAGATTATGATGGAATTCCATGCAAAAAATTATCTCAAAATTACATTCTATGAAACTTTTTGAAATACTAGTTTCAGTCAAAAATCGTAGTATATTATACACAATTTATACTAGTTTCGGTCAAAAAATCAAATTAAATCGAGGATTGTTCTAAATGCTACGATAATTTTCAGATCCTTTATATATGTTACTAGGTGAGATTATGATGGAAGTCCATTCAAAAATTATCTCAAAATTACATTTTTGAAACTTTTTGAAATGCTAGTTTTGGTAAAAAAATTCGTAGTATATTATAAATAATTTTATACTAGTTTTGGTCAAAATATCAAATTAAATCGAGGATTGTTCAAAATGCTACGAAACTTTTCAGATCCTTTCTATATGTTACTAGGGAAGGTTATTATGGAAGCCCATGAAAATAATTATCTCAAAATTACATTCTATGAAACTTTTCAAAATACTAGTTTCGGTCAAAAATCGTAGTATATTAAACAAAATTTTATACTTGTTTCGGTCAAAAAATCAAATTAAATCGAGGATTGTTCTAAATGCTATGAAACTTTTCAGATCTTTTCTATATGTTACTAGGGTATGTTATGATGGAAGTCCTTTCAAAAAATTATCTCAAGATTAGATTCTATGAAACTTTTTGAAATACTAGTTTCAGTCAAAAATCTTAGTATATTATACATAATTTTATACTAGTTTCGGTCAAAAACTCAAATTAAATCGAGGATTGTTCGAAATGATATGAAACTTTTTAGATCCTTTCTATATGTTACTAGGGAATGTTATGTAGGAAATCCATGTAAAAAATTATCAGAAAATTAGATTCTGTGTAACTTTTTAAAATACTAGTTTCGGTCAAAAATCGTAGTATATTATACTCAATTTATACCAGTTTCGGTCAAAAAAATCAAATTAAATCGAGGGTTGTTCCAAATGCTACAAAACTTTTCAAATCCTTTGTTTATGGTACGAGGGAAGGGTATGATGGAAGTCCAGTCAATAAACTATCTCAAAATCAGATTTTATGAAACTTTTTAAAATGCTAGTTTAGGTCAAAAAATCGTAGTATATTATACACAATTTTATACTTGTTTCGGTCAAAAAATCAAATGAAAATGAGGATTGTTCAAAATGCTACGAAACTTTTAAGATCCTTTCTATATGTTACTATGGAATGTTATGATGGAAGTCCATGCAAAAAAATTATCTCAAAATTAGATTGTATGAAACTTTTTGAATTACTAGTTTCGGTAAAAAAATCGTAGTATATTATACACAATTTTATACTAGTTTCGGTTAAAAAATCTAATTAAATCGAGGTTTATTCTAAATGCTATGAAACTTTTCAGATCCTATATATATATATATATGTTACTAGGGAAGATTATGATGGAAGTCGATGCAAAAATTTATCTCAAAATTACATTCTGTGAAATTTTTTGAAATACTCTTTTAGGTCAAAAATCGGAGTATATTATTAACAAATTTGTACTAGTTTAGGTCAAAAATTCAAATTAAATTGAGGATTGTTCGTAATGCTACGATAATTTCCAGATCCTTTATATATGTTACTAGGGAAGATTAGGATGGAAGTCCATGCAAAAAATTATCTCAAAATTACATTCTATGAAACTTTTTGAAATACTAGTTTCGGTCAAAAATCGTAGTATATTATACACAATTTTATACTAGTTTCGGTCAAAAAATCAAATTAAATTGATGATTGTTCTAAATGCTACGATAATTTCAAGATCCTTTATATATGCTACTAGGTAAGATTATGATGGAAGTCCATGCAAAAATTATATAAAAATTACATTTTATGAAATTTTTGAAATACTAGTTTCGGTCAAAAATCGTAGTATATTATACACAATTTTATACTAGTTTTGGTTAAAAAATCAAATTAAATCGAGGATTGTTTTAAATGCTACGAAATATTTCAGAACCTTTCTATATGTTACTAGGGAAGGTTATGATAGAAGTCCATGCAAATAATTATCTCAAAATTACATTTTATGGAACTTTTTGAAATACTAGTTTCGATCAAAAATCGTAGTATATTATACTTAATTTATAATAGTTTCGGTCAAAAAATCAAATTAAATTGAGGATTGTTCAAAATGCTACAAAACATTTCAGATCCTTTATATATGTTACTAGGGAAGGTTATTATGGAAGTCCATGAAAATAATTATCTCAAAATTACATTCTATGAAACTTTTCAAAATACTAGTTTCCGTCAAAAATCGTAGTATATTATACACAATTTTATACTAGTTTCGATCAAAAAATCAAATTAAATCGAGGATTGTTCCAAATGCTACAAAACTTTTCAGATCTTTTCTATTTGTTACTAGGGTATGTTATGATGGAAGTCCATTAAAAAAATTATCTCAAGATTAGATTCTATGAAACTTTTTGAAATACTAGTTTCGGTCAAAAATCGTAGTATAATATACATAATTTTTTACTAGTTTCGGTCAAAAACTCAAATTAAATCGAGGATTGTTTGAAATGCTATGAAACTTTTTAGATCCTTTCTATATGTTACTAGGGAATGTTATGTTGGAAGTCCATGTAAAATATTATCTAAAAATTAGATTCTATGTAACTTTTTAAAATACTAGTTTCGGTCCAAAATCGTAGTATATTATACTCAATTTATACCAGTTTCGGTCAAAAAATCAAATTAAATCGAGGATTGTTCGAAATGCTACAAAACTTTTCAGATCTTTTGTGTATGGTACGAGGGAAGGGTATGATGGAAGTCCAGTCAATAAACTATCTCAAAATATGATTTTATGAAACTTTTTGAAATGCTAGTTTAGGTCTTAAAATCGTAGAATATTATACACATTTTTATACTTGTTTCGGTCAAAAAATCAAATTAAATTGAGGATTGTTCAAAATGCTACGAAACTTTTAAGATCCTTTTATATGTTACTATGGAATGTTATTATGGAAGTCCATGCAAAAAAATTATCTCAAAATTAGATTGTATGAAACTTTTTGAATTACTAGTTTCGGTCAAAAATCGTAGTATATTATACACAATTTTATACTAGTTTCGGTCAAAAAATCAAATTAAATCGAGGATTATTCTAAATGCTATGAAACTTTTCATATCCTATATATATGTTACTATGGAAGATAATGATGGAAGTCCATGCAAAAATTTATCTCAAAATTACATTCTGTGAAACTTTTTGAAATACTCTTTTCGGTCAAAAATCGTAGTATATTATTAACAAATTTGTACTAGTTTCGGTCAAAAATTCAAATTAAATTGAGGATTGTTCGTAATGCTACGATAATTTTAAGATCCTTTATATATGTTACTAAGGAAGATTAGGATGGAAGTCCATTTAAAAAATTATCTCAAAATTACATTCTATGAAACTTTTTGAAATACTAGTTTTGGTCAAAAATCGTAGTATATTATACACAATTTTATACTAGTTTGGGTCAAAAAATCAAATTAAATCGAGGATTGTTCTAAATGCTACGATAATTTCAAGATCCTTTATATATGCTACTAGGTAAGATTATGATGGAAGTCCATGCAAAAATTATATAAAAATTACATTTTATGAAATTTTTGAAATACTAGTTTCGGTCAAAAATCGTAGTATAATATACATAATTTTATACTAGTTTCGATCAAAAACTCAAATTAAATCGAGGATTGTTCAAAATGCTATGAAACTTTTTAGATCCTTTCTATATGTTACTAGGGAATGTTATGTTGGAAGACCATGTAAAATATTATCTAAAAATTAGATTTTATGTAACTTTTTGAAATACTATTTATACCAGTTTTGGTCAAAAAATCAAATTAAATTGAGGATTGTTCGAAATACTACAAACCTTTTCAGATCCTTTGTTTATGGTACGAGGGAAGGGTATGATGGAACTCCAATCAATAAACTATCTCAAAATCAGATTTTATGAAACTTTTTGAAATGCTAGTTTAGGTCAAAAAATCGTAGAATATTATACACAATTTTATACTAGTTTCGGTCAAAAAATCAAATTAAATCGAGCATTGTTCTAAATGCTACGAAACTTTTCAGTTCCTTTCTATATGTTACTAGGGAAAGTTATGACGGAAGTCCATGCAAAAAAAAATCTCAAAATTAGATCGTATGAAACTTTTTGAATTACTAGTTTCGGTCAAAAATAGTAGTATATTATACACAATATTATACTAGTTTCGGTCATAAAATCAAATTAAATCGAGGATTAATCTAAAAGCTATGAAACTTTTCAGATCCTTTAAATATGTTACTAGGGAAGATTATGATGGAAGTCCATGCAAAAAATTATCTCAAAATTACATTCTATGAAACTTTTTGAAATACTAGTTTCGGTCAAAAATCGTATTATATTATACACAATTTATACTAGTTTCGATCAAAAACTCAAATTAAATCGAAGATTATTCTAAATGCTACGATACTTTTCAGATCCTTTCTTTATGGTGCGAGGGAAGCTTATGATGGAAGTCCAAACAAAAAATTATCTCAAAATCAGATTCTATGAAACCTTTTGAAATGCTAGTTTAGGTCAAAAAATCGTAGTATATTATACACAATTTTATACTAGTTTAAGTCAAAAACTCATATTAAATCGAGGATTGTTCGAAATGCTACGAAACGTTTTAGATCCTTTCTATATGTTACTAGGGAATGTTATGATGGAAGTCCATGCAAAAAATTATCTAAAAATTAGATTCTTTCTAGTTCCGGTCAAAAAATCAAATTAAATCGAGGATTGTTTTAAATGCTATGAAACTTTTTCAGATCCTTTCTATATGTTAATAGGAAAGTTTATGATAGAAGTCCATGCAAAAAATTATCTCAAAATTACATTTTATGAAAATTTTTGAAATACTAGTTTCGGTCAAACATCATAGTATATTATACACAATTTTATACTAGTTTCGGTCAGAAAATCAACTTTAATCGAGGATTGTTCTAAATGTTACGATAATTATCAGATCCTTTATATATGTTACTAGGGTAGGTTATGATGGACGTCCATTCAAAAAATTATCTCAAGATTAAATTCTCTGAAACCTTTTGAAATACTAGTTTCGGTCAAAAATCGTATTATATTATTCATAATTTTATACTAGTTTCGGTCAAAAACTCAAATTAAATCGAGGATTATTTCAAATGCTACGAAACTTTGTAGATCCTTTCTATATGTTACTAGGGAATGTTATGATGGAAGTCCATGCAAAAACTTATCTAAAATTTAGATTCTATGAAACTTTTTGAAATACTTGTTTCGGTCAAAAATTGTTGTATATTATGCACAATTTTACACTAGTTTCGGTCAAAAAATCAAATTAAATCAAGGATTGTTCAAAATGCTACGAAACTTTTCATATCTTTTCTATATGTTACTAGGGAATGTTATGATGGAAGTCCATGCAAAAAAATTATCTTAAAATTAGATTGTATGAAACTTTTAGAATTACTAGTTTCGGTCAAAAATCGTAGTATATTATACACAATTTTATACTAGTTTCGGTCAAAAAATCAAATTAAATCGAGGATTATTCTAAATGCTACGATAATTTCATGATCCTTTATATATGCTATTAGGTAAGATTATGATGGAAGTCCATGCAAAAATTATATAAAAATTACATTTTATGAAATTTTTGAAATACTAGTTTCGGTCAAAAATCGTAGTATATTATACACAATTTTATACTAGTTTTGGTCAAAAAATCAAATTAAATCGAGGATTGTTTTAAATGCTACGAAACTTTTCAGATCCTTTCTATATGTTACTAGGTAAGGTTATGATAGAAGTCCATGCAAATAATTATCTCAAAATTACATTATATGGAACTTTTTGAAATACTAGTTTCGATCAAAAAATCGTAGTATATTATACTCAATTTATACTAGTTTCGGTCAAAAAATCAAATTAAATCAAGGATTGTTCAAAATGCTACAAAAATTTTCAGATCCTTTCTATACGTTACTAGGGAAGGTTATTATGGAATTCCATGAAAATAATTATCTCAAAATTACATTCTATGAAACTTTTCAAAATACTAGTTTCGGTCAAAAATCCTAGTATATTATACACAATTATATACTAGTTTCGGTCAAAAAATCAAATTAAATCAAGGATTGTTCTAAATGCTATGAAACTTTTCAGATTTTTTCTATATGTTACTAGGGTATGTTATGATGGAAGTCCATTCAAAAAATTATCTCAAGATTAGATTCTATGAAACTTTAAAAAATACTCGTTTCGGTCAAAAATCGTAGTATAATATACATAATTTTATACTAGTTTCGGTCAAAAACTCAAATTAAATTGAGGATTGTTCGAAATGCTATGAAACGTTTTAGATCCTTTCTATATGTTACCAGGGAATGTTATGTTGGAAGTCCATGTAAAAATTATCTAAAAATTAGATTTTATGTAACTTTTTAAAATACTAGTTTCGGTCAAAAATCGTAGTATATTATACTCAATTTATACCAGTTTCGGTCAAAAAATCAAATTAAATCGAGGATTGTTCGAAATGCTACCAAACGTTTCAGATCCTTTGTTTATGGTACGAGGGAAGGGTATGATGGAAGTCCAGTCAATAAACTATCTCAAAATCAGATTTTATGAAACTTTTTGAAATGCTAATTTAGGTCAAAAAATCGTAGAATATTATACACAATTTTATACTTGTTTCGGTCAAAAAATCAAATTAAATTGAGGATTGTTCAAAATGCTACGAAACTTTTAAGATCCTTTTATATGTTACTATGGAATGTTATGATGGAAGTCCATGCAAAAAAAATATCTCAAAATTAGATTGTATGAAACTTTTTGAATTACTAGTTTCGGTCAAAAATCGTAGTATATTATACACAATTTTATACTAGTTTCGATCAAAAAAATCAAATTAAATCGAGGATTATTCTAAATTGTATGAAAATTTTCAGATCCTATATATATGTTACTAGGGAAGATTATGATGGAAGTCCATGCAAAAATTTATCTCAAAATTACATTCTATGAAACTTTTTGAAATACTCTTTTCGGTCAAAAATCGTAGTATATTATTAACAAATTTGTACTAGTTTCGGTCAAAAATTCAAATTAAATTGAGGATTGTTCGTAATTCTACGATAATTTTCAGATCCTTTATATATGTAACTAGGGAAGATTAGGATGGAAGTCCATGCAAAAAGTTATCTCAAAATTACATTCTATGAAACTTTTTGAAATACTAGTTTCGGTCAAAAATCGTAGTATATTATACACAATTTTATACTAGTTTCGGTCAAAAAATCAAATTAAATCGAGGATTGTTCTAAATGCTACGATAATTTCAAGATCCTTTATATATGCTACTAGGTAAGATTATGATGGAAGTCCATGCAAAAATTATATAAAAATTACATTTTATGAAATTTTTGAAATACTAGTTTCGTTTAAAAATCGTAGTATAATATACATAATTTTATACTAGTTTCGGTAAAAAACTCAAATTAAATCGAGGATAGTTCAAAATGCTATGAAACTTTTTAGATCCTTTCTATATGTTACCAGGCAATGTGATGTTGGAAGTCCATGTAAAAAATTATCTAAAAATTAGATTTTATGGAACTTTTTGAAATACTAGTTTCGATCAAAAATCGTAGTATATTATACTCAATTTATACTAGTTTCGGTCAAAAAATCAAATTAAATCGAGGATTATTGGAAATGCTACGAAACGTTTCAGATCCTTTGTTTATGGTACGAGGGAATGTTTTGAGGGAATGCTACAAAACTTTTCAGATCCTTTCTATATGTTACTAGGGAAGGTTATCATGGAAGTCCATGAAAATATTTATCTCAAAATTACATTCTATCAAACTTTTCAAAATACTAGTTTCGGTCAAAAATCGTAATATATTATAAACAATTTTATACTAGTTTCGGTCAAAATATCAAATTAAATCGAGGATTGTTCTAAACGCTACGAAACTTTTCAGATCTTTTCTATATGTTACTAGGGTATGTTATGATGGAAGTCCATTCAAAAAATTATCTCAAGATTAGATTCTATGAAATTTTTTGAAATATTAGTTTCGATCAAAAATCGTAATATAATATACATAATTGTATACTAGTTTTGGTCAAAAACTAAAATTAAATCGAAGATTGTTCAAAATGCTATGAAACGTTTTAGATCCTTTCTATATGTTACCAGGGAATGTTATGTTGGAAGTCCATGTAAAAAATTATCTAAAAATTAGATTCTATGTAACTTTTTAAAATACTAGTTTCGGTAAAAAATCGTAGTATATTATACTCAATTTATACCAGTTTCGGTCAAAAAATCAAATTAAATCGAGGATTGTTCAAAATGCTACAAAAATTTTCAGATCCCTTGTTTATGGTACGAGGGAAGGGTATGATGGAAGTCCAATCAATAAACTATCTCAAAATCAGATTTTATGAAACTTTTTGAAATGCTAGTTTAGGTCAAAAAATCGTAGAATATTATACACAATTTTATACTAGTTTCGGTCAAAAAATCAAATTAAATCGAGGATTATTCTAAATGCTATGATACTTTTCAAATCCTATATATATGTTACTAGAGAAGATTATGATGGAAGTCCATGCAAAAATTTGTCTCAAAATTACATTCTGTGAAACTTTTTGAAATACTCTGTTCGGTCAAAAATCTTAGTATATTATTAACAAATTTGTACTATTTTCGGTCAAAAATTCAAATTAAATTGAGGATTGTGCGTAATGCTACAATAATTTTCAGATCCTTTATATATGTTACTAAGGAAGATTAGAATGGAAGTCAATGCAAAAAATTATCTCAAAATTACATTCTATGAAACTTTTTGAAATACTAGTTTCGGTCAAAAATCGTAGTATATTATACACAATTTTATACTAGTTTCAGTCAATAAATCAAATTTAATCGAGGAATTTTCTAACTGCTACGATAATTTCCAGATCCTTTATATATGCTACTAGGTAAGATTATGATGGAAGTCCATGCAAAAATTATATAAAAATTACACTTTATGAAATTTTTGAAATACTAGTTTCGGTCAAAAATCGTAGTATATTATACACAATTTTATACTAGTTTTGGTCAAAAAATCAAATTAAATCGAGGATTATTTTAAATGCTACGAAACTTTTCAGATCCTTTCTATATGTTACTAGGGAAGGTTATGATAGAAGTCCATGCAAATTATTATCTCAAAATTACATTTTATGGAACTTTTCGAAATACGAGTTTCGATCAAAAATCGTAGTATATTATACTCAATTTATACTAGTTTCGGTCAAAAAATCAAATTAAATCGAGGATTATTGGAAATGCTACGAAACGTTTCAGATCCTTTGTTTATGGTACGAGGGAATGTTTTGATGGAAGTCCAATCAATAAACTATCTCAAAATTAGATTTTATGAAACTTTTTGAAATGCTAGTTTAGGTCAAAAAATCGTAGAATATTATACACAATTTTATACTAGTTTCGGTCAAAAAATTAAATTAAATCGAGGATTGTTCTAAATGCTACGAAACTTTTCCGATCTTTTCTATATGTTACTAGGGAATTTTATGACGGAAGTCCATGCAAAAAAAAACTCTCAAAATTAGATCGTATGAAACTCTTTGAATTACTAGTTTCGGTCAAAAATAGTAGTCTATTATACACAATATTATACTAGTTTCGGTCAAAAAATCAAATTAAATCGAGGATTATTCTAAATTCTATGAAACTTTTCAGATCCTGTAAATATGTTACTAGGGAAGATTATGATGGAAGTCCATGCAAAAAATTATCTCAAAATTACATTCTATGAAACTTTTTCAAATACTAGTTTCGGTCAAAAATCGTAGTATATTATACACAATTTATACTAGTTTCTATCAAAAACTCAAATTAAATCGAGGATTATTCTAAATCCTACGAAACTTTTCAGATCCTTTCTTTATGGTGCGAAGGAATCTTATGATGGAAGTCCAATCAAAAATTTATCTCAAAATCAGATTCTATGAAACTTTTGTAAATGCTAGTTTAGGTCAAAAAATCGTAGTATATTATACACAATTTTATACTAGTTTAAGTCAAAAACTCAAATTAAATCGAGGATTGTTCGAAATGCTTCGAAACTTTTTAGATCCTTTCTATATGTTACTAGGAAATGTTATGATGGAAGTCCATGCAAAAATTATCTAAAAATTAGATTCTTTCTAGTTTCGGTCAAAAAATCAAATTAAATCGAGGATTGTTGTTAAATGCTATGAAACTTTTTCAGATCCTTTCTATATGTTAATAGGAAAGTTTATGATAGAAGTCCTTGCAAAAAATTATCTCAAAATTACATTTTATGAAACTTTTTGAAATACTAGTTTCAGTCAAAAATCATAGTATATTATACACAATTTTATACTAGTTTCGGACAGAAAATCAACTTAAATCGAGGATTGTTCTAAATGCTACGATAATTATCAGATCCTTTATATATGTAACTAGGGTAGGTTATGATGGACGTCCATTCAAAAAATTATCTCAAGATTAGATTCTATTATACTTTTTGAAATACTAGTTTCGGTCAAAAATCGTAGTATATTATTCATAATTTTATACTAGTTTCGTTCAAAAACTCAAATTAAATCGAGGATTGTTCGAAATGCTACGAAACTTTTTAGATCCTTTCTATATGTTACTAGGGAATGTTATGATGGAAGTCCAAGCAAAAAATTATCTAAAAATTAGATTCTGTGAAACTTTTTAAAATACTAGTTTCTGTCAAAAATCGTTGTATATTATGCATAATTTTACACTAGTTTCGGTCAAAAAATCAAATTAAATCAAGGATTGTTCAAAATGCTATGAAACTTTTCATATCCTTTCTATATCTTACTTGGGAATGTTATGATGGAAGTCCATGCAAAAAAATTATCTCAAAATTAGATTGTATGAAACTTTTTGAATTACTAGTTTCGGTCAAAAATTGTAGTATATTATACACAAATTTATACTAGTTTCGGTCAAAAATTCAAATTAAATCGAGGATTATTCTAAATGCTTTGAAAATTTTCAGATCCTTTATATATGTCACTAGGGAAGATTATGATGGAATTCCATGAAAAAAATTATCTCAAAATTACATTCTATGAAACTTTTGAAATACTAGTTTCGGTCAAAAATCGTAGTATATTATACACAATTTATACTAGTTTCGGTCAAAAAATCAAATTAAATCGAGGATTGTTCTAAATGCTACGATAATTTTCAGATCCTTTATATATGTTACTAGGTAAGATTATGATGGACGTCCATTCAATAATTATCTCAAAATTACATTTATGAAACTTTTTGAAATGCTAGTTTAGGTAAAAAAATCGTAGTATTATACACAATTTTATACTAGTTTCGGTCAAAAAATCAAATTAAATCGAGGATTGTTTAAAATGCTACGAAACTTTTCAGATCCTTTCTATATGTTACTAGGGAAGGTTATTATGGAAGTCCATGAAAATAATTATCTCAAAATTACATTCTATGAAACTTCAAAATACTAGTTTCGGTCAAAAATCGTAGTATATTATACACAATTTTATTCTAGTTTCGGTCAAAAAATCAAACTAAATCGAGGACTTCGATCATAACTTCCCTTGTAATATATATAAATGTTCTTAAAAGTTTTGTATCATTTCAAACAGTCCCTTATTTAATTTTATTTTTGACTGAAACGAGTATAAACTAGTGTATAATATATTATGAATTTTTGACAGAAAATTGTATTTCAAATCTTTTCATAGATTCTAATTCCCAGTTTTTTTTTTTTGCGTGGACTTCCATCATAACCTTCCCTCTTAACATATAGAAAGGATTTGAAAAGGTTAGTATCGTTTCGAACAGTCCTCGATTTAATTTGATTTTTTTATCAAAATTGTGTATAATATATTATGATTTTTTGACCAAAACTTGCATTTCGAAAAAGATTCATAGAATCTAATTTTCAGATGATTTTTTGCATGGATTTCCATCATAACCTTCCCTCCTAACATATATAAAAGATCTATAAAGTTTTGTATCATTTCGAACAGTCCTCGATTTAATTTGATTTTTTGACCGAAACTAGTGTATAATATATTATGATTTTTTGACCAAAACTTACTTTTCGAAAAGATTCTTAGAATCTAATTTTCAGATGATTTTTTGCTTTGACTTCCATCATAACATTCCCTTGTAACATATTTAAATGTTCTTAAAAGTTTCGTATCATTTCGAATAGTCCCAAATTTAATTTGATTTTTGACCGAAACGAGTATAAACTAGTGTATAATATATTATGATTTTTGACTGAAACTTGCATTTCAAAACTTTGCATAGAATCTAATACTCAGATGTTTTTTTGCATGAACTTCCATCATAACCTTCCCTCATAACATATAGAAAGGATCTGAAAAGGTTCGTCTCGTTTCGAACAATCCTCAATTTAATTTGATTTTTTGAAAGAAACTAGTGTATAATATATTATAATTTTTTGACCGAAATTTGCATTACAAAAAGATTCATAGAATCTAATTTTCAGGTGATTTTTTGCATGGATTTCCATAATAACCTTACCTCCTAACATATATAAATTATCTGAAAAGTTTCATATTATTTCGAACAGTCCTCGATTTAATTTGATTTTTTTTACCAAAACTTAGTGTTTAATATATTATGATTTTTTAACAAAAACTTGCATTTCGAAAAGATTCATAGAATCTAATTATCAGATGATTTTTTCATGTACTTCCATCATAACCTTCCCTTGTAACAAATATAAATATTCTTAAAAGTTTCGTATCATTTCGAATATTCCCTGATATAATTTGATTTTTGACCGAAACGAGTATAAACTAGTGTATTATATATTATGATTTTTGACAGGAAACTTGCATTTCAAAACTTTTCATAGAATCTAATTCTCATATGTTTTTTGGGTGTGGACTTCCATCATAACCTTCCCTCGTAACATATAGAGAGGACCGGAAAAAATTTGTATCGTTTCGAAAAATCTTCGATTTAATTTGATTTTTTGATCAAAACTAGTGTATAATATATTATGATTTTTTGACCGAAACTTGCATTTCGAAGAGTTTCATAGAATCTAATTCTTAGATGATTTTTACAAGGATTTCCATCATAACCTTCCCTCGTAACATATAGAAAGGATCTGAAAAGGTTCGTATAGGTTCGAACAGTCCTCGATTTAATTTGATTTTTTTATCAAAACTAGTGTATAATATATTATGATTTTTGCAAGGATTTCCATCATAACCTTCCCTCCTAACATAATAAAATGATTTGTAAAGTTTTGTATCATTTGAACAGTCCCCGACTTAATTTTATTTTTGTCCGAAACTAGTATAAACTAGTGTATAATATATTATGAATTTTTTATCGAAACTTGCATTTCAAAATGTTTCATATGATCTAACTCTCAGATGATTTTTTGCATGGAATTTCATTAAACCTTCCCTTGTAACATATAGAAAGGATCTTAAAAGGTTCTTATCATTTCGAATAGTCCTCGATTTAATTTGATTTTTTGAACGAAACTAGTGTATAATATATTATGATTTCTTAATCGAAACTTGCATTTCGAAAATATTCATAGAATCTAATTTTCTGATGATTTCTTGCTTGGACTTCCATCATAACCTTCTCTCAGAACATATAGAAAGGATCTGAAAAGGTTCGTATCGTTTCGAACATTCCTCAATTTAATTTAATTTTTTGACTGAAACTAGTGTATAATATATTATGATTTTTTTACCGAAACTTGCATTTCGAAAAGATTCATAGAATCTAACTTTTAGATTATTTATTGCATGGACTTACATCATAACCATCCCTTGTAATATATATAAATTTTCTGAAAACTTTTGTATCATTTCTAATAGTCCTTAATTTAATTTGATTTTTTGACCGAAACGAGTCTAAACTAGTGTAGAATATATTATGATTTTTGACCGAAACTTGCATTTCGAAAAGCTTCATAGATTCTAATTTCACATGATTTTTTTCATGGATTTCCATCTTAACCCTCCCTCCTAACATATATAAATGATCTAAAGAGTTTCGTATCATTTTGAACAATCCTCGATTTAATTTGATCTTTTTTCCCAAAACTAGTTTATAATATATTATGATTTTTTGACCGAAACTTGCATTTCGAAGAGTTTCATAGAATCTAATTCTTAGATGATTTTTGCAAGGATTTCCATCATAACCTTCCCTCGTAACATATAGAAAGGATCTGAAAAGGTTCGTATAGTTTCGAACAGTCCTCGATTTAATTTGATTTTTTTATCAAAACTAGTGTATAAAATATTATGATTTTTGCAAGGATTTCCATCATAACCTTCCCTCCTAACATAATAAAATGATTTGAAAAGTTCTGTATCATTTCGAACAGTCCCCGACTTAGTTTTATTTTTGTCCGAAACTAGTATAAACTAGTGTATAATATATTATGAATTTTTTATCGAAACTTGCATTTCAAAATGTTTCATATAATCTAACTCTCAGATGATTTTTTGCATGGAATTTCATTAAACCTTCCCTTGTAACATATAGAAAGGATCTTAAAAGGTTCTTATCATTTCGAACAGTCCTCGATTTAATTTGATTTTTTTATCGAAACTAGTGTATAATATATTATAATTTTTTAATCAAAACTTGCATTTCGAAAATATTCATAGAATCTAATTTTCTGATGATTTTTTGCTTGGACTTCCATCATAACCTTCTCTCATAACATATAGAAAGGATCTGAAAAGGTTCGTATCGTTTCGAACATTCCTCAATTTAATTTAATTTTTTGACTGAAACTAGTGTATAATATATTATGATTTTTTTACCGAAACTTGTATTTCGAAAAGATTCATAGAATCTAATTTTTAGATTATTTATTGCATGGACTTACATCATAACCATCCCTTGTAATATATATAAATTTTCTGAAAACTTTTGTATCATTTCTAATAGTCCTTAATTTAATTTGATTTTTTGACCGAAACGAGTCTAAACTAGTGTAGAATATATTATGATTTTTGACCGAAACTTACATTTCGAAAAGCTTCATAGATTCTAATTTCACATGATATTTTGCATGGATTTCCATCTTAACCCTCCCTCCTAACATATATAAATGATCTAAAAAGTTTCGTATCATTTTGAACAATCCTCGATTTAATTTGATTTTTTTCCCAAAACTAATTTATAATATATTATGATTTTTTGACCGAAACTTGCATTTCGAAGAGTTTCATAGAATCTAATTCTTAGATGATTTTTACAAGGATTTCCATCATAACCTTCCCTCGTAACATATAGAAAGGATCTGAAAAGGTTCGTATAGTTTCAAACAGTCCTTGATTTAATTTGATTTTTTTATCCAAACTAGTGTATAATATATTATGATTTTTTGACCGAAACTTGCATTTCGAAAAGATTCCTAGGATGTAATTTTCTGATGAAATTTTGCATGGACTTCCATTATAACCATCTCTTGTAACATATATAAAGGATCTAAAAAGTTTCGTATCATTCCGAACATTCCTTAATTTGATTTTATTTTTTGACCGAAACTAGTATAAAGTAGTGTATATTATATTATGATTTTTAACCGAAACTTGCATCTCAAAACGTTTCATTGAATCTTTTTCTCAGATGATTTTTTGCATGGACTTCCATCATAACCTTCCCTCATAACATATAGAAAGGATCTGAAAAGGTTCGTATTCTTTCGAACAGTCCTCAATTAAATTTGATTTTTGGACGGAAACTAGTGTATAATATATTATGAATTTTTTACCGAAACTTGATTTCCAAAAAGATTCAAAGAATCTAATTTTCATATGATTTTTTGCATTGAATTTTATCATAACCATCCCTTGTAACATATATAAATGATCTTAAAAGTTTCGTATCATTTCTAGTTGTCCTTAATTTTATTTTATTTTTGACCGAAACGAGTATAAACTAGTGTATAATATATTATGATTTTTGACCGAATTTTGCATTTCAAAACGTTTAATAGAATCTAATTCTCAGATGATTTTTTGCATGGACTTCCATCATAACCTTCCCGAATAACATATAGAAAGGATCTGAAATGTTTCGTATCGTTTCGAACAGTCGTCAATTTAATTTAATTTTTTAAACGAAACTAGTGTATAATATGTTATGATTTATTTACTGAAACTTGCATTTTGAAAAGATTCATAGAATCTAATTTTTATATGATTTTTTGCATGGACTTCCATCATAACCATCCCTTGTAACATATATAAATTTTCTGAAAACTTTCGTATCATTTCTAACAGTCCTTAATTTAATTTGATTTTTTGACCGAAACGAGTATAAACTAGTGTATAATATATTATGATTTTTGACCGAAACTTGCATTTCGAAAAGCTTCATAAAATATAATTTCACATGATTTTTTGCATGGATTTCCATCTTAACCTTCCCTCCTAACATATATAAATGATGTGAAAAGTTTCGTATCATTTTAAACAATCCTCGATTTAATTGGAATTTTTTCCCAAAACTAGTGTATAATATATTATGCTTTTTTGACCGAAACTTGCATTTCGAAGCGTTTCATAGAATCTAATTTTCATATAATTTTTGCATGGACTTCCATCATAACCTTCCCTCGTAACATATAGAAAGGATCTGAAAAGGTTTGTATCGTTTCGAACAGTCCTCGATTTAATTTGATTTTTTTATCAAAACTAGTGTATAATATATTGTGATTTTTTGACCGAAACTTGCATTTCGAAAAGATTCATAGGATCTAATTTTCAGATGCTTTTTTGCACGGACTTCCATTATAACCATCTCTTGTAACATATATAAATGTTCTTAAAAGTTTCGTATCATTCCGAACAGTCCTTAATTTGATTTGATTTTTTGACCGAAACTAGTATAAACTAGTGTATATTATATTATGATTTTTGACCGAAACTTGCATTTCAAAACGATTCATAGAATCTAATTCTCAGATGATTTGCATGGACTTCTGATCTTACCTGATCAGGAGGGCCTTCCAAGGATTTGAAGACTGGGCCAGAGAATGAGATGAGTGAGGGGGTGTACCTGCAAAGTGCTCCAATGCTTAAGTCAGGAGAGGTACAGAAAGTTAAGGTTATTTCAGAGTGAGTTAGAATACCTGACCCTTTGTTATGAAAGGGTATTTATATTGAGCCCCCAGCGCTGGGCCAAGGCTCCTAATGGGCTTGATCTAGCTAGGCCCAAGGAGGAGCTGTCAGGGAACGCGTAAGAAGCGTGAAGACCTAGACCAAAGGTCTGCTCCCTGGTCCAACTGCCCCTATCCCTCAGGAGATAATGCAGGGCAGTTGGGTGACGTGACAGATGAGGTGGCAGACATAGTTTCTGCCCGACATAGCTCATGTGCCCGTGGTATAGGTAGGTGACATGTGAAGGAAGGTCAGTTGATGGGGTGCGCGTGTCTCTGCCCGACACGCGGTAGGATGTCGAGGTGGAGTGTCATCAACTCGGATGTCTGGGGCTTTTGCCCGACGCGTTCATCAGCCCGGACGTTTGGGCCCATGCCTGACAAGTATTGGGCCGTGCCGTGTATGTCGTCATGGCCCAGTCCAGAACAGGAGCCCCCCAAGTCGAGTCTCTGAGTTAGAGTGATGACTTGTATTGCAACCGGGATTCCCGTGTCGAGGAAGAAGCATGGACATACGGCATGGAAGATTCCAATAGACTTGCTCGCAACGCTCCTCCTTCCATGGTAGTGTCGGGGATGGAAAGTAATCGACGGGTGCGCACCTTCCTCGTAATGGCCGAGGGCTTGATGCGGGGATAGGATGTCTTGATGAGTCGGGGAGATGGGCAGATGTTCGGCGTCGCTTCAGTTTCTTTTTGGATAGACGTGTTTCAGACTTAATGGCGTCGCTTCGTTTTATGTGCAAAGGCGGCGTAGGCAGTAGGCAATGATGACCTAGCGCGTTGGCCCACGCGCCTGGGGCTTATAAAATGAAGTTGTGTGACTTCATTTTCACTTTTTCGCTCCTACGTTCACCGGAAGCTCTGAAGAATCCTCCTGCGTCTGCCCGTCTCGCCGCCTGAACCACCGTCTATGCCCGTGCGCCACCGCCTCTTTCTCAATTCCGCATGTTTCAGGTACCATTTTGCTTCTTTAATCCATTATTTTTCCCTCTTTTTGTGTCAAATATCCGCAAATGTATGTTATATCCATAGTAGGTTGGTTAGATTTGACTTAGGAATAGTAAAATGGACTATAGATGGTAAAATATAGGGTTAGGGTTAGACTGTCCCGGGCAGAAATTTCATATGCTGGGCAATATTTGCATAAGCGTATATGAACTTTCTTCTCGGTCTCTCAAGAGCACGTGTATCCTTGCGTCGAACACGTTGCCAGTGTCCGTTGCTGCTACGCCCTTTCACTTGACCTGCGGTGGAAGGGTGGATTTGATATGTCGTCGAATTCACTCTTTCTGTCTGCGTTTCAGGTGTTACCGGGCGTTTACGACCGAGGAGGGAAGACTCCGGGTCCTTGTCTGAAGATGCGGCCATCGCTCGTTTACCCGTCGGGGATGGGAGTGCCAGGGATGGTACTGAGCACGCCTCGTCTTCCGGGCAGGTTGATCTCTCCTGGGTTGCGGATGAACCTTTGGAGGAGGAGTCCTATTTCTGTGACGAGGCTATCCCCGCTTACGCCGTGGTCGAAGACAGAAGCCGGGAAGATCCGGAGAATTGGTATTGCTGTGCCCCTAAGGAGGAGGACCGTATATGTCATTATTTCCCGGGGAAGTAGTTCACGATGTACGAGTTCGCTTTCCGGGAGGCGGGCATCAGGCTGCCCTTTAATTCCTTCCAAATGTCCATCTTTAAATGGCTTCAGCTGGCGCCGTCCCAACTGCATCCCAACGCCCTTGCTTTTATGCGGGCATTCGAGTTGGTCTGCCGTTTCCTCGGCATTGGGTGCACTCGAGCCCTTTTCTTTCACGTCTTCCATCTCCAGCGGTCCGGTCTCCGTGGGCGCCATAGTTGGGTTTCTTTTAAGCAGCCCGTGCGTTTGTTCAAGACTTACGTGGACTCTGCCCGTCATTTCAAGGGTCGTTGGTATGTGGTGAGACCGATCACCCGTGCCGCCCTTCATTCCCTTTACTATTATCAACGAGCATCAAACGGGGAGGAGAAATTGATGTCGAAGATACCGCTGAGGTGGCAGCGCGATCATTTCGACCTCACCACCGCTCACTATAGGGTCAAATTTGCGATGCTCGGCGTTGAGGATAGGCTCGCATATAAGAAGCTGGTTGATTACGTGCAGAGTTTCAATCTGGGGGTCTGGACGGATCGACAGGGCGTGCCCTATCTTGACGAGGCCGGAATGCCAATCACTGAGACCCGTATTATTAATACGAAAGCCTTGCTCGAGTGCAGGACCGAGGAGAAGGCTTTAGAATTATTGAGTAGGCAGACTTTTTCCTGATCTTTTGTTTTTGTCTATGTTTTCGCTCGCTAATGTTTGCGTGTAATATTTTGCAGGTGCTATGCCCACTACACGTGACCGGGTCCTTAAGCTGGCCAACCAGGTCGGTGCGTCGGACCGGGTACCGAAGAAGAAGAAGAAAACCGTGGCTCGTGATCAGGTGGCCGCTGCTGATGCTGGGGTTGGGACTTCGAACACAGGGAGTCCGACACCTTTCTCTCCTCCTCGGGCGTCGATGATAAATATTCCTGACAGCCCACCTCAATCGGCCTCTCCTCTTCACAAACGGAAGCGTCCGGCGGGGACTCTTTCGAGGTCATCACTGGGAAGTGGGAGTCCGGGTGGACCGGGCAGCTATTTATTACCCCCGTGCTATGTGGAGCGGTCTTTCTTCAAAGTTGAGGATGCGATCGCGGTGCCGGCGCCTGAGGCAAGGGCTATCCTGGACCAAGAGGCTGGTGTCCGACGCAAGGAGCTGGCAAGAGACCTGGCAGCTGTCATCCGGGTGATGGAGACGGCCATGGTCTTAACTGATACTTCAGTCTCTACTGCCTCCCTGGAAGACGCTCTCGCGCAGGTTCGGTCGGAGAAGGACAAGCTGTCCAAAGATCTGTCGGACTACAAGGAGGAGCATCAGCTGCAGGAGGGGCTGAACAAAAAATTGGAAGAGGTAGAAAAGGAACGGGATCAGCTGAAGGCGGCCAAGGTGAGCTTGGAGGAGCAGGTGGCCGGGCACCAGAAGCTGATCGAGGATAATGCTGGACTGCGGGCTCAGCTTGCATCTCTCGAGGAAAGGGTCCGTCCTTTGGCTGATGAAAATGAGGAGGAGCTCGCGCTCGGTTCACGTGGGGAGCTGCTAGGGCACATACGTTCCCTTAACCAGGACCTCATAGCTGTGTTCAAGGAGGGTTTCGACAATGTCGTCGAACAGCTGAGGCTTCTGAATCCTGAGTTGGTGACGGAGGGGTCGGCTCACAACTACTGTGTCTGGGAGGGGGAAATCGTGTGCCCTTTCGAAGCTGAGGAGGAGCTGGGGGATGACGAGGACGAGCTGGAAAATGTTGAAGAGGAGCTCCGGGCGGAGTCTTGATTAATTTTAGATTTGTTTTTCTTATGGCCTGCGTGCCTTGTAGTGTGGCCTGCGTGCCCTTTATGTATTTTGGCCTTCGGGCATATGTAATTTGGCCTTCGGGCGTACTTGGCCTTGGCCGTTGTTTTGTTTTTTTTTAAATATATGAATGTTTTCTTTTGTCATTCTTTATGTTCGGTTATGTACCATATTTGCTTGTTTATGAACTTATATTCTGCTCGACCTGGTTAGTCTCCTCGGTTTAGGGAACCGATGAAGTGTCGGGCGTCGTGCCCGTTTGGATCAAAGCCCGGGTTCGTTGTTCGGGACTCCGACTTCGAGGCTTGGGCTTTCCCATCGCGAGCTGGGCGCCCTGCCTGTCGTGGTACTTCGACGTTGGTGCTCGATCGAGATCCCAATCGTCGGGGAGGGTTGTGTTCGCTGGAGGGGTCGGTTTGTCCCCGGGTCTTACGGTTCCTCTCTGTCGTTTTGGAGACGAAGAGCGTGGTCGTACCTCCCACGTCTCTCCGTGATGTATTTAGCTATAATAATGTCTAAGTTTCTCTGCGTTCCATGGTCGAGCGAGTTCTTCCCCTTGTAGGTTTTCTAGGTAATAGGCCCCGTTGCTCGTCTTGTCGCGGACGCGGTAGGGGCCTTCCCAGTTGGCAGCCAGTTTACCCTCTTTTGGGTTTTTCTGGTTTCTTCTGAGGACCAGGGTGCCCACCTGGAACTCTCGTCTTATGACCTTCGCGTCGTGGCGTAGTGCTATTTTTTGTTTGAGGGACATTTCCCTGAGGGCTGCTTTGGAACGGATTTCATCGACTAGGTCGAGCTCAGCTCTAAGAGCCTCGTCGTTCATTTCTTCGTCTAGGGGTTCCTCTAGGCGCCTCGTCGGTTCTCGTATTTCCACCGGGATGACCGCTTCGGTGCCGTAAGTCAGTCGGAATGGGGTATCCCCGGTGGTGGAGTGGGGTGTCGTGCGGTAAGCCCATAGGACGCTATGTAGCTCCTCGACCCATGTCCTCTTCGCCTCGCCGAGTCTGCGTTTAAGGCCACGTAAGATTACCCTGTTGGCCGCCTCCGCTTGCCCGTTCTTCTGTGGATGTTCGACAGACGTGAAATGCTGTTTAGTACCTAGGCTGGCGACGAAGTCTTGGAATCCTCCGTCCGTGAATTGTGTCCCATTGTCCGTGATGAGGGCCTGGGGTACGCCAAACCGAGCGAGGATGTTGCGTTTAAAGAACCGGAGAATATTCTGTGCGGTTATTTTAGCCAATGTCTCTGCTTCAATCCATTTCGTAAAATAATCCACCCCGACGATGAGGTATTTATTCTGGTACGATCCGGTGACGAAAGGTCCGAGGATGTCCATGCCCCACCATGCGAAGGGCCACGGGGAAGACAGTGATTTTAGGTCATTCGGGGGTGCGAGGTGCATGTCGGCGTGTCGCTGGCATTTATCGCATTTTTTTACGTGCTCCTTTGAGTCGTGTTGCATGGTCGGCCAGTAGTAGCCTGCTCGAAGGGCTTTTCGCGCGAGTGATCGCCCGCCGAGGTGTTGAGCGTTAATCCCCCGGTGTATTTCTCTAAGTATGTCGGGAACTTTCTCTTCCTCGACACACTTAAGTAACGGGATGGAGAACCCCCTACGGTAGAGTTTCCCTTCGAGGAGCACGTATGAGCATGCCCGTCGTTTGGTGGTGGCCGCCTCCTTTGGGTCGACGGGGAGTTCGTCCTTTGTTAGGTAATTGTAGATGGGTGTCATCCAACAGTGAGCATCCCCGATCGCGTTGACCTCGAATGGAGGAGGTAGTTTTTCGATGCTAGGTCGAGGGAGGATTTCTTGAATTACGGATTTGTTTCCGCCCTTTTTCCTCGTGCTGGCTAGTTTTGAGAGGATATCTGCCCGTGTGTTGTGCTCGCGAGGTACGTGTTGAACTTCCCACTTCTCGAATTTTTCAAGTTTTTCTTTGACAAGGGACAAGTATTCGACAAGGTTGTCGTTCTTGGTTTGGTACTCTCCTCGCACTTGTGAGGCCACGAGCTGGGAGTCTGTGGATATTTTTACTTCTTTTGCTCCCAGGTCCTCGGCTAACCTCAGACCGGCGATAAAAGCCTCGTATTCGGCTTGGTTGTTCGACGTTGGGAAAGCCAGTGCTAATGAGACCTCGATCAGGAGCCCGTCCTCATTCTCGAGGATGATCCCGGCTCCGCTGCCTGATGTGCTGGAGGCGCCGTCGACGAAGATCGTCCATTTGTGGGCGCCGTCCGCCGGTGTTGAGCAGTGGGTCATTTTCGCGACGAAGTCGGCCAGTGTTTGGGCTTTCAAGGCCTTTCTATTTTCGTATTGTACGTCGAATTCGGAGAGTTCCAGTGACCACTTGAGCATTCTGCCGGCCATATCTGGCCGCCCAAGCAACTGTTTGATTGGCTGATCGGTTCTTACTTTTATCGTATGTGCGAGGAAGTAATGACGTAGTCTCCTCGCCGCATTTATGAGGGCCAAGGCGACCTTTTCAATTTGCTAATATCGGAGCTCAGGGCCTTGGAGTGCTTTGCTCGTAAAATAGATGGGTTTATGTCCCTCGTCGGTCTCCCTTATTAGGACGGCGCTGACGGCCTCGGTCGCCACGGACAGATACAGGTATAGGGTTTCCTTTTCCAATGGTCGTGATAAGACCGGGGGTTCGGAGAGAACTTTCTTTAGATGGAGTAACGCCTGCTCGCACTCGTCGGTCCAGTCGAAGCTGGCCTCTTTGCGAAGGAGTCTGAAGAATGGCAACGCATGCTGAGCGGACTTGGCGATGAAACGGGAGAGTGAGGCGAGCACTCTGTTGAGGGATTGGATTGATTTTTTGGTCCTCGGGGTCGGAAATTCCGAGAACGCCCAGCATTTGTCGGGGTTGGCTTTGATCCCCCTTTCGGTGAGGTAGAAACCCAGGAATTTTCCTGCCCGTACCCCGAACGTGCATTTTTCAGGGTTGAACCTCATTTTGCACTGCCTCGCCTGTTCGAAAACTTTGGATAGGTGCCGAGCATGGTTAACTTCCTCGTGTGACTTGACGATCATGTCGTCCATGTATACTTCGAGCATGTCCCCTATTTCTTCCTTGAAGACTTTGTTCATCATGCGTTGGTACGTGGCACCGGCGTTCTTGAGCCCGAACGGCATTACGTTGTAATAGTAATTGCCCGTTGGGGTCATGAATGCCGTGTGTCTCTTGTCTGTGGGCGACATAGGGATTTGGTTGTATCCACTATATGCGTCCATGAAGGACAAGAGTTTAAAACCTGCAGAATTGTCTACGAGCATGTCTATATTAGGGAGGGGGAAAGCATCTTTCGGGCAAGCCCTATTAAGATCAGTATAATCAACACACATGCGCCATTTTCCATTTTTTTCTTAATGAGGACTACATTAGAGAGTCAGGTTGTGTACTGAGCTTCAGAAATAAAATTTGCCTCTAAAAGGTCTTTTACAGCTTGCTCGGCAGCCTCCGCCTTTTCGGGGGATTGTTTGCGCCTACGCTGTGCTATGGGCTTGACTGCCCGATCTAAAGCTAGCTGGTGACACGCGATCTCAGGATCCAGGCCGGGCATTTCCGCGGCATTCCAGGCGAAGAGGTCGGAGTTCTCTTTGAGGCATGCCACGAGCTTCTCCCTTGTTCCCTCGGGCAATCCCTTGCCTATCTTTACTGTCCTTTCTGGATCGTCCCCAAGAGGGATGAGTTCGAACTATCCGTCGGGGATTGGTCGGAACGGGTGTTCGGGAGATGTTCCTCGGTGGGCTTCCCTTCTTCAGTTTCGTCTAGCCCAATGCGGCAGTCGAGGTCGATGGCGTTAACTCCCCGGGGGGGAGGATCCTTGGTCCTGAGTTTCTTGTTGCTACTTTTTGTGTTGACTGTGGCCTGCCCTTTTATCGCGGCGTCGTAGCACCGTCGGGCAGCTTCGATGTCATCGTGGACGGTGACCACGCGGCCCAATTTGGTGTAGTATTTCATCTTCAGGTGGACGGTGGATGGGACCGCGGTGAGTTCGGCCAATGTCGGGCGTCCGAAGATGCAATTGTAAAGGGATGGACAGTCCACGACCAGGAATTGGATTTTGATTTCCCTGGCCGTTTCCTGCTCTCCGAAGGTGACGAGGAGCTCGACATATCCTCACGGCCTTGTTGTTGCTCCGTTGAATCCCTGGAGGTCGGATCCGACGTAGGGGGCCAGGTTGGTCTTGTCTAATTTCAGAGTCTTGAAGAGGTGGACGTACATGATATCCACTGAGCTGCCCTGATCGACCAGGATGCGCCTGACGTCGAACTGGGCCATCTTTGCCCTGATCAATAGTGGGATGCCCGAATTCGGGGATCCGCCCGGAAGTTCCTCCAAAAAGAAGGATATTGGGTTGGATTTACCCCGATATTTTGTCAGCGTCGCCTTTTGCTCGGGTGCAGTCAGTAGGAGTTCGTCAAACTTGCGTTTGACTGAGAGGGCAGCGGCTTCACCGTTAATCCCTCCACCTGATATAACCAGGGCGGTCGGGAAGTCTTCCCAGGGGCTGAGTGCAGTGATTCTACCTTTGGGCAATGGCTCGGGGAGGATGAAATCTTCCGGGCGTGACACGCAGAGAGCAACTTGATAAGGAGAGTTGTCGGGGGGTGTGTCCTCCCGTGGTCTCTTCTTCTCTGCCTCGTCATGCTTGGGGGTTTCGTTCCTCCTCGTATACTGTTTTAGGTGCCCTTCTTGGATTAAAATCTCTATTGCATCCTTCAGGTGGACGCAGTCTTCGGTCACGTGCCCGTGTGGAACCGGCAGTACTTGGATTTGTCGGTGTGAGGCTTTGGCGCAGATGGTTTTGGGAACCTTACTCTGCCCTGTTTGAACTCAGAGTTGATGCATTCCGCGAGGATGCGCTCTCGAGGAGCTGTCAGTAAGGTGTACTCGTTGTATCGGCCTGCGGGGCCTCTTCCTTCTCGAGGCTCGCGGGGTCTTTCTTCCCTTCGCTTGTCCCCGTTGCGACGCGGGATGTTTGGATCTTCGCGCTTGGGGTGATCGGTATCCCCAGCACTACGGCCGCTGCGGGCGTTGTGGGCTACCTGTTTTTCCTCGTATCTGATATAGGTTTGGGCCTTGTGCAGAAGTTCATTCAAGGTGCGGGGGGGCTCGATCCCGACGGCTCTGCTGAGTTCGCTGCCGGGCAAGAACCCCCTTTCGAGGAGGTATTTCTTCATGTGTTCGGTGGTATCCACCTCGACAGCTTCCTGGTTGAATCGCTCGATGTACGAGCGCAGTGTTTCATTTTTCTTTTGTACTATGGCTTCAAGGGTTGCCTCTGTCTTAGGGTGACGACGAGAAGCCGTGAAGTGCCTTGTGAACATGGACCTCATGACTCTCCAAGACGTGATGGATTCGGGGGCCAAGCTTTTGTACCAGGCCATGGCCCCTTTCCTGAGGGTTGTTGAAAACAGCCGGCATTTGAGGTGACCGGTGATGTCATTGCGGTAGTCGAGCATCGCGTTGACGTTGTCGACGTGGTCGTCGGGATCGGTAGTCCCGTCGTACACAGCTAGATTGGGCGGTTTTTCCATGCCTTTGGGGAGCGGGGCTTCCATTATTTCCCGTGACAGGGGACAGTGCAAGTCTTCCTCGTCGCTCCTCAATGGAGATAGTTCATTGTTGTCGGGGCTGCGCCCGCGCCTTGGTGATGTTCCTGATCGATCATTGTCGCGGCGGGCGCGTGCCCTGCTGACGTGAGGTTCTGGAGAGCGACGTCCTCGCTTCTTTGTTGGCTCTAGACGTTGTTGTGTCCTCCTCCCCCGCTGGGGTCGGACCTCCTGCCGCTCAGCTTCGAGGGCCATGATTCTCTCGTGCTGCTGGTAGAGCATAGAACCGGCCTGGTTGAGGGCGTTCACCATGGCAATCATGGTGGCGTCTCCTTCGACGGGGACGGGGATGGGATGAAATGCCTCGGCCCCTTGGTTTTGAGCGTGAAAGGCATCCCCGTTATTTTGGGGCTCAGGAGACGGGGTAGCTGGACGACCGTCTCGAGCGTCTGCTTCATGGGACTGTGGGCCGTCGTCCATAGTGTAGTCGACGAGGGGACGGCTGCGCTCGCTAGGTTGTTCTCCGGCCATGTTGGAAGGACGGGAATGAATGAGCTTTGATCCTCTGTTGGTGAAGATGGGGATAGCTAGTTTCCCACAGACGGCGCCACTGATCTTACCTGATCAGGAGGGCCTTCCACGGATTTGAAGACTGGGCCAGAGAATGAGATGAGTGAGGGGGTGTACCTGCAAAGTGCTCCAATGCTTAAGTCAGGAGAGGTACAGAAAGTTAAGGTTATTTCAGAGTGAGTTAGAATACCTGACCCTTTGTTATGAAAGGGTATTTATATTGAGCCCCCAGCGCTGGGCCAAGGCTCCTAATGGGCTTGATCTAGCTAGGCCCAAGGAGGAGCTGCCAGGGAACGCGTAAGAAGCGTGAAGACCTAGACCAAAGGTTTGCTCCCTGGTCCAACTGCCCCTATCCCTCAGGAGATAATGCAGGGCAGTTGGGTGACGTGACAGATGAGGTGGCAGACATAGTTTCTGCCCGACATAGCTCATGTGCCCGTGGTATAGGTAGGTGACATGTGAAGGAAGGTCAGCTGATGGGGTGCGCGTGTCTCTTCCCGACACGCAGTAGGATGTCGAGGTGGAGTGTCATCAACTCGGATGTCTGGGGCTTTTGCCCGACGCGTTCATCAGCCCAGACGTTTGGGCCCATGCCTGACAAGTATTGGGCCGTGCCGTGCATGTCGTCATGGCCCAGTCCAGAACAACTTCCATCATAACCTTCCCTCATAACATATAGAAAGGATCTGAAAAGGTTTGTATCGTTTCGAACAGTCCTCAATTAAATTTGATTTTTTGACGGAAACTAGTGTATAATATATTATGAATTTTTTACCGAAACTTGCATTCCGAAAAGATTCAAAGAATCTAATTTTCATATGATTTTTTGCACTGACTTTTATCATAACCATCCCTTGTAACATATATAAATGTTCTTAAAAGTTTTCTATCATTTCTAGTTGTCCTTAATTTGATTTTATTTTTGACCGAAACGAGTATAAACTAGTGTATAATATATTATGATTTTTGACCGAATTTTGCATTTCAAAACGTTTAATAGAATCTAATTCTCAGATGATTTTTTGCATGGACTTCCATCATAACCTTCCCTAATAACATATAGAAAGGATCTGAAAAGTTTCGTATCTTTTCGAACAGTTCTCAATTTAATTTGATTTTTTAAACAAAACTAGTGTATAATATGTTATGATTTTTTTACCGAAACTTGTATTTCGAAAAGATTCATAGAATCTAATTTTTAGATGATTTTTTGCATGGACTTCCATCATAACCATCCCTTGTAACATATATAAATGTTCTGAAAAGTTTCGTATCATTTCAAACAGTCCTTAATTTAATTTGATTTTTTGACCGAAACGGGTATAAACTAGTGTATAATATATTATGATTTTTGAACGAAACTTGCATTTCGAAAAGTTTCATAGAATTTAATTTCAGATGATTTTTTGCATGGATTTCCATCTTAACCTTCCCTTCTAACATATATAAATGATCTGAAAAGTTTCGTATCATTTTGAACAGTCCTCGATTTAATTTGATTTTTTTCCCAAAACTAGTGTATAATATATTATGATATTTTGACCGAAACTTGCATTTCGAAGCGTTTCATAGTATCTAATTTTCAGATAAGTTTTGCATGGACTTCCATCATAATCTTCCCTCGTAACATATAGAAATGATCTGAAAAGGTTTGTATCATTTCAAACAGTCATGGATTTAATTTGATATTTTGACTGAAACTATTGTATAATATATTATGAATTTTTTGACCGAAACTTGCATTTCAAAAAGATTTATAGAATCTAATTTTCAGATGATTTTTGCATGGACTTCCATCATAACCTTCCCTTGTAACAAATATAAATGTTCTGGAAAGTTTCGTATCATTTAGAGTAGTTCTTGATTTAATTTGATTTTTTTTACTGAAACTAGTATAAACTAGTGTATAATATATTATGATTTTTGCAAGGATTTCCATCATAACCTTCCCTCCTAACATATTTAAATGATTTTAAAAGTTCTGTATCATCTCGAGCAGTCCTCGATTTAATTTAATTTTTGACCGAAACTAGTAAAACTAGTGTATAATATATTATGAATTTTTGACCGAAACTTGCATTTCAAAATGTTTCATATAATCTAATTCTCAGATGATTTTTTGTATGGAATTTCATTAAACTTTCTCTTGTAACATATAGAAAGGATCTTAAAAGGTTCGTATCATTTCGAACAGTCCTCGATTTAATTTGACTTTTTGACCCAAACTAGTGTATAATATATTATGATTTTTTGACCGAAACTTGCATTTCGAAAAGATTCATAAAATCTAATTTTCAGATGAATTTTTGCATGGACTTCCATCATAACTTTCCCTTATAACATATATAAATGTTCTTAAAAGTTTCATATAATTTCGAACAGTGTCTGATTTAATTTGATTTTTGACCGAAACTTATTATATAAACAAGTGTATAATATATTATGAATTTTTGACAAAAACTTGCATTTCAAAACTTTTCATAAAATCTAATTATCAGATGATTTATTGTGTGGACTTACATCATAACTTTCCCTCGTAACATATAGAAAGGATCTGAAAAGGTTCGTATCGTTTCGAACAGTCCTCGATTTAATTTGATTTTTTGACCGAAACTAGTGTATAATATATTATGATTTTTTGACCGAAACTTGCATTTTGAAGATTCATAGAATCTAAGTTTTAGATGATTTTTTGCACGGACTTCCATCGTAATCATCCCTGTAACATATATAAATGTTCTGAAAAGTTTCGTATCATTTCGAACAGTATTTAATTTAATTTGATTTTTTGATCGAAACTAATATATAATATATGAAGAATAAATGATTGGATAACTTTTCCAAATGAATTGTTTCATTTATATTGGCTTAGAAATGTACAATTTGTCATGAGTAAATGGTCGAGTAACTTTATCCAAATAAATAGTCTCATTTATATTGATTTAGAAATATACAACTATCAACGGGTAAATGGTTGAATAATTTTATCCAAATAAGTAGACTCGTTTATATTCCTTAATTTGAGGAGTGAATGATGCGTAGCAGTTAGCACAAGTTTCACCCATTGATTGACAATATCAAACATGGAATTGTCACTCCCTATATGTAACTCAAGTTCCCAAGAAAAATATATTATTATTAAAATATTATTTTGATCAATAAAGTTAAAAACTAAACGTTATTCATTTAATTAAAAATTTTAAGAAACTATAAAATAAAATTTGTTAAATTTAATTTATATGCAAAAATTAAGAAAAATAAAATTTTGATATTATGGTTTGTTTGATAAAAATAGTGGTTGAATGATAAATTGACATAGGTGGTGGTGTTGGTAGAGGAAGAGGTGGTGGAATAAAACTTGATAAAAGTCGCATTCATTGTTTCAATTGTGAGAGGTATGTCCATTATTCTAGTGATTGTCCTTAAAAACAAAATAATCAAGAAAATGATCCAAAGTTTGTAAAACATAAAAAGAAGAAGAGATGTTAATGGTCATAACCAGATATGAAGAAATATTCAACGACCAATGATACTTTGACTCAAGATGCTCATCACACATGACTGATAGAAAATATTGGTTTGTTAACATAAAACCTTAAATGAAGAACATGGTGAAATTTGCAAATGACAATACTCTATTAGTTGAAAGTATTGGTGATGTTCTGATTATGAGGAAAGATGGCAAAATGACAGTAATTTTTAATGTATTGTATATACCAGGCATGAAAAGTAATTTGCTCAACATAGAATAGTTGGTCGAAAATAATTACAAAGTGTTTATTAAAGATAAGATGATGAGAGTTCTCAACTCAGGTGGAATGTTAATCTTGAAGACTCTCATGCCTCATAATAGAACCTTCAAGATTGAACTTAATGTGATGGAGCAAAAGTGTCTTGCAGTTGCAACTAGCAGGGATGAATAGATATGGCACTATAAATTTGGCTATTTCAACTTCAAAGACACGAGAGATTTGAAAATTAAAAAAAAATATGGTTTCAGGATTACCATAAATCAACATTCCAAAAGAAGTGTGTGAAGAACGTGTGCAGGAAAAGCAGCACAAGAACAACTTCTATAACTTATTACGAAATGTCTCTCAAGACTAAATCATAGTAAAATGAGAGTGTGACTCAAAAAGAAAAGAAATGTGATGTATATGAAAGATTTTTTTTTAAATAACCTATTTTTTCGAAAAAGTAATACCAAAATAACCATATATTCAAATTATTTACGAAAGTAACCCAGTTTCATAGTCATTTAAAGAGAAGACGTCGTTTTAAATGGCGTCCACCTTTAAATTTAAACACATGCGCCATAAATGGCGCGGTTAAAAGGATGGCGCCATATCAAATGACACGTGTATTTAAATTTAAATGTGAGTGCCATTTCAAATGAGTATTCTCTTTAAGTGGCTCTGAAACTAGGTTACTTTCGTAAATAATTTGAAAATATGGTTATTTTGGTATTTTTTTATTAAAAAAATAGGTTATTTTAAAGAAAATAATATATATGAGATGCTTAAGAAAGTATCAGATTTTTATATTTTTATGGGGTAGCTCTTCACCACTAAGGGTGGGAATCACCTTATGTTATTCCCCATGAGAGTAATAAGGGTACATTGTATCACTGAAAATAGAAATAGGTTACATTTCTCTCACATCTATTATATTGATCAGAATCAATTCATTTCACTTGAGCTAAAAACAAAATATATTTTATTAATAATTTAAGTTCTATTTATTAAAACTCAAAACAAACCTATAGAAAATTAAAGTAATATAGGTTTGAAAATTTAAATGAAATTTGTCTGCCCCTTCCCCTTATCTGGTGTTATTCCTCATGTTGAAGGGTGTTCACAAAAATCACAAGTGTTTTTTGTATTCTGGATTTTATAAGAACTCCACTTTCAACCAATATCCAAATACTCAAATATATTTAAAATAACCTTTGTTGTTGGCTGTTGGTGAAACTACTCAAATGAAGAAAATGGAGAATACAAGTTAATAATATAGAAAGTTTGTTTCCTTTTCCTTCTGGTTTATGTAACATTGTACATTCCAATACCACCAAACACAAATGGCATCAAGAATCTTCTCTTCTTTCTTTTTTACCAAAAACAGAACAAGTATCATATTCTTGTTTTAATTTGAATGATGCTTTGAGAGAAGAAAAAAAATGTTTACAAACACTTAAAGCAATTAGAATATAATCTAAATAAATTATACGTAATCACAAACATTCGTGTCATTCTCAGACACTAACACTGACACACATTTTTTCAGAGGTTCGTGTCTTTTTCAGACACCGACACTGACACATATTTTTTTCAGAGGTGTCGGTGCTACTGAGATGAGAACAAGTGGTTTCTAATCTATGTAAACAACTTAGTTAAATAAGAATGAACATAGTTATAGATTTCACCCATGACTTTGAAAACATTGAGCATAATGCAAATCATCATAAACAGTTAAGTTTGAATATGTAGCAGAAAATATTCGCATTCAAAAAATTGATCAAAATATATTGGTAACTTATTTACGGGACCGATAAGGGTATCCCGTCAATGTATCACACTAGTAAATAAACAAAATCCTCTGATACAATATGCTAAAATCAAACCAAAACGGTTGAAGGAACAAACAATTTCTGAGTAGAAAGAACAACTTTGCAGGACATTACATGCAAAAAACTACCCGAAAAGAAAAGAAAGGTTTTTCATGTTTTTTATAGTGCTTCCTCATGCATGATACACTTCCTCTATATCATCCCGCAATAAGATTTTACATCTCACTCAAATCCCAAAAACCCGAAACCTAAATAATAATAATAACTCAAAAAACTCAAGCCGTAACATTCCCTTGTAACCTCTATCTCTATATCTGAATCCTCAAAACAGGCACTTCAGTTAGCCCTAGATAAACCAAACATCTTATGTCTTAAAAACCGAAATATAGTAACAACAGTGGTGTGAGAAAATCACAATTCACCTGCTTCACTGGATTATCTTCGCCTACAAGTTCGTGTCATCCTATGTAGTAATTCCTGAAACAAAGACAATCGTTTATCAGCATTGACAAAATAAAACCATCAAAAATATGCAAATTTTGAAGTAGCGTAATGATCATCGTGTTCTAAACTTGATAAATTAAGGAAATTTGTGATTGATGTATATCACATGCTAGAACCTTTCATCGTGTTCAATACAAGTTAGAACACAAGTTGCGTAATGATTTTCATGAAGGTTATTTTTAGTTATTTGAAGTTATCTTTCAATTTTGGAAGTATAAAGAACTAAGATATGACTGATCAATGTCGTTTTCTTATCGAGACAAAATACTAATAACAAGTTTTCCACAATAATAATTGATTTACCGAAGAGAAAAAACAATCGAAACTAAATGAGTATGATATTTTATTGCAAAAAAGATCCAAACAAAATTGTAACAATTATATGTTTTCTCGAACATTTTTAGGTTTGTAGTAATAGTTCGGTCTTACCCCTATTTGGCTGCCTTTTATTAACAGTATAACCACCAACATAACCAGGAGAAGTCTTGACAGAAACATCTGAAGCTGCACCACCGAGTCCATAACCGAAGGGACCAGATCCATCTCGCTCAGAATTTGCAGATCGCCAAGTGGAGTCCCCATAGACCGAACTATTGCTGTAAAAATCACCGAAAGAACCATCAACACCACCACCACCATTTGATGTAGAGTATGAAGATGTTGGTGCGAGAGAGGAACCGCTGCTTCTTCCATACCCTTCAGTCCCCAATCCGTAACCGTTGTTGCCACCTCCATATCCAAGGTTGCCACTACCCGGTGACACATTGTTCCCTCCCCCGTGTCCAGAAATCGGAGAGGAACTCCAGTTGACTCCAGTATTTCCAAATGCATTTCCTCCAACATTTCCACTCCCCGATCCAATGTATGCATTGGAATTCGCAGAATTTGTCCCATAGTTAAGGCTTCCATTGCCCCACAAATTCCGAGTCACAGAACTGAAGAAAGAATTGTTTCCTCCGTTACCACTTTCAAATCCAACAGGATTGCCAAACCTATTGGAGCTTCCGATAAAGTAAGGATTCAAGCCCCGTCCATAGCTAAGATTGCCATTGAAATTTGCATTCCCTCTAAATCCAGGACTCAAACCCGGCTCAAAATTCATACCCATTCCATAACCAGATCCAAATGGTGCAAATGCGTTTCTAGCACTAGCAACTGGACTGAATCTACCGTCCATCTGAAGTCCATAGCCTCCAACAGCACTCGGACTATACCCCTGATTGAAGCCATTCAAGAAACTATTAACCCTACTGAGACCATAGTTGTATCCACCGAGAGGTGAGCGGGTAGGTCCTGGCGATAACTCCTTAGGAACTGCTCGCTTGACCTCAACCATTTTACCGTTCAATTCATGAAACGTCTTAAGTAAGACCTGGTCAACAGCTTCTTCGGAATCATACGTGATAAATCCAAATCCTCTTGGCCTCTGAGTGTTGTGATCGTACATTACTACAACATCCGTTATAGTCCCAAACTGATCAAAGTACTTCTTGAAATCACTCTCTGTCACGGTAGAAGCTAAACCTCCAACAAATATCTTTCTCGTGCGACCTTGACCGGGAGAACCGTGGATGCTGCCACTGGTTCTACTCAATACGTTTTGATCATCTCTAGGAACAGCTTTCTTCGCCTCAACCTAGCCAAAGATGCAAGAGTATCGACTATTAATCACAATGGGAAAAAAAGAATAAAGAAATACAAACATTCACATCGGATGCGTAGAAGAGAAAATAATAATGAAAAATAAAAGGAGATAACATTAGAGAATAAAGTATATGGGAAAAAATTAATTTCTCTTGGTCCATCTTAATATGTAGCTAATAAAATAATAAAAGAAATCGGCCAAATCAAAGTACAATTCAATATCGTTAACAACTATATGATTCGGCCCAAATGGATAATGAGTTTCTGTTAAAGACGAATCGTTCGGGAGAATCCAAGTTCGAATCCTAGCTGGAACAATTCAATTAAGTATCATAAACAAGGTTTATAAAACGGTCCGTTACCGCGAAAAATGGCTGCGACAAAAGGAGATAACATTAGAGAACAACGTATATGGGAAAAAAGTTACTCCCTTTGGTCAATTTTAAATGTAGCTAATAAAATCATAAACAGAAACAAATCAGCCAAATCAAAGTACAACTCAAAATCATAAACAGCATTATGATTTGGCCCAACTAAGAGGAGAACCCAAGTTGACAAAAGGAGATAACATTAGAGAACATCGTATATGGGAAAAAATCACTCCCTCTTGGTCAATTTTAAAATGTAGCTAATAAAGTCATAAAACAAAAACAAATCGGCCAAATCATAGTACAATTCAATATCATAAACAGCTATATGATTCGGCCAAGTGGTTAAAGAGTTTCTGTTAAGGACGAGTCGTTCGGGAGAACCCAAGTTCGAATCCTAGCTAGAACTACATGATTGGTCCATCTTTAAATGTAGCAAATAAAATCAAAAAAAAAATCGGCCAAATCAAAGTACAATTCAATATCATAAACAACTATATGATTGGTCCCAAGTGGTTAATGAGTTAATGGAGAACCCAAGTTCGAATCCTCGCTTGAACAATTCAATATCATAAAACAGCTATATGGCAAGTAAGATTTCTAATTCTAGTGTCAAATAATTCAAAATGGGAACATAAATATCATGCCAAATGCGATCCGTAAACTTAAAAGAGTGGACATGACAAGAAATTACCATCCTTCCATCGATGTTGTGCTTCTCCTGGATAACAACCTCTGCAACAGCCGGATCAATGAAAACAACAAAACCAAATCCACGAGCTCTACCGGTTGTCCGATCCTTCATGATCACAGCTTCCTTAACCTCCCCATAAGTACTAAAATACTCCCTGAGTCGCTCTTCGTTGGTGTCCCATGAAATTCCACCTATAAATAACTTGCCACTATCTGATTGCATTTTATCTACACAAAAATCAAAACAAACAGTTCAATCATCCAACAAGCTAAGAAAAAAACACAAATGCAAGTAGCATCATCCGCATCATCCGATCCAATCAAATTCCTTACACACATCTCTAGCCAATATCAAATTTCAAAAAATAAAAACGTGTAGAATTATCATTCATCAAACAGTTAAAATACCTCAGAAACCGATGGAATAATAGATATAGCCGGATTCAATAAAGCAGAATCAGATCCTCAATGAATCCAAACAAGAAGAAAGCAATCCTGAAAAAAAATGAGAGATATATAGATAGATCGAGCAAAGCAAAGGAATATGCAATAGAAGAAGAAAGAAGAAAACTTGAATCGGGAATTGGGAGAAACGCACCGATAGAAGACGACCCAGATAAGAAAAAGTTAAGATCTGAGGGGAGGCACAATGAGAATAAGAACAGAGGGTAGGCTCATTATCTGGGTATGCCTCCCCACCCTTTTCTTCTTCTTTTTTCCAATTGTTAATTAAGAATATGAATAAAATGCAAATTGAAAAATAAAATAAAAATGTTGTAGTTATGTACAAAAGCAAAACTAAGAGGAGGAAGAAGAGAGAGATAGGAGAAAACTCATCCCAATGTTTTATAGGAAGAGAGAGAGAAAGAAACTGCGAGATGAGGGGTGAATGATTTTATACGAAACAACATCATATCATTTTCTTTTCTTACAATATTGGAAACAAATTATATTTCATTTTTAACACAACAAAAAATGTTTATATTTATTAATTCATCAAAATTTATTTTTATTTTTTTTCACACATAAGTTTTGATATTGGTTTTCCTACATTATGTTCAATGTATTTATTTGTAAAATATTATAATTTATTTTATATAAATAAAAAGTTGTTATTTTAAGAAATTATTATTTTATATATTTATATATATAGGAAGTGAGTTGGATCGATCTTCCGGATGTTTACATGAATCTAACGCGAGGTTTTATGTTTTCGTTATATTTATTAGAGTAACGGAATTAAAGAATTTAATTAATATGAATAATTAAAAGTAAATAAAATTCAAGAAAGTTTTGTTTAAAGAATATAAAATAAAAATTATACATAAATTGTGGTTTTGATAAAGCAACTTGTTTATATGTTATGAGTCTTGTTGCCCTATGAATTTGGTGACAAAAGACTTCTTCAACTAGTTTTAAAAATGGATGATTCTTGATGAAGGTAAGGTGGCTAAAATTGAGAGAGTGTTCTTCTTGTTGAAAGACATTGCAAGGGTTTAAGAGAGGAATGAGATGCTCAAAAAGATGGTCCACATATAAGATGCAATTGCATGAGAAGGAATTTTAATGTGATGGTTCTTGTTCATAAAATATTTATTAAGTAAACAATATAGAAAATCAATAAGACTCTTTCTGTTTCAAAATGTCGGTCGTTTTAACAAATAAATTTTGTTTCAAAATAAATATAATTCTCATTGAAACGCAATTATTATAATTTTTTTTATTATGTCCTTTAATTATTACTTTGTACACTACTTCTAATATTTTAATAAGGTTAAATTTAGTAAAAATATAATATCTTATGATAATATTATTATATTCTTTAATTTGTATGGATGTAAAAATCTTAAACAAAAATTATATAATAAACTTTATAAAAAAAATTGCTTGATAAATTCAAAAATGTTTCCAACAAAACACCATAGTTTAATCTTCAAAAACTAGAATAACTTTAGTGACATAAATAGTATATTACTATGTCAAAATTATATAATTTCCTCACGGTAGCTCAATAAATTTTAACAAACTAACTAAGAAAATCAGTAGCATTAGTTTGAGACGTAAACATATTGTTTTGATGAATGAAAATACTAGAGTGAATCCTTAACACCCTAATGATAATCATTTGTATATGAATACCATATACAATGAGCATGTAATAATCCAAATAGAGAAAATTATGTAAGCAAATTAGGATATCTTGTTATAACCATAATGGCACATGGGCAACGATTGGAGAAAAAATGTACATCAAAGAGTGAATCGTCTAACCGAACATACTAGGATAAAAACATTTTATGTTCATTTAATTTTGTTTACCAGGATAAAAACAAAATTATGTGGCACCCTCAAAGGAAATAACCTGAATTGAATCGTCTAACCTAACCGAACTTATGTGGCAGTCTCACCTCATTTTCCCTGTTGTTATATAATTTCCTCACGATAACTCAATAAATTTTAACAAACTAACTAAGAAAATCAATAACATTAGTTTGAGACATAAATATCGTGCGTCCTGATGAATGAAAATACCAGAGTCAATCCTTAACACCCTAATGATAATCATTTATTTATGAACACCATACACAATGAGCATGTAATAATCCCATTAGAGAAAATTATGTAAGCAAATTAGGATATCTTGTTATAACCATAATGACACATGGGCAACGATTGGAGGACAAATGTACATCAAAGAGTGAATACGGCATACATAGTTTTTTTTCTCATTTCCTTTTATCATCTGTGTATCCTTCAATTTCCCTTCTATTGTATCTTGTTCTTATTGGATTTCCTTATTTTGAATTCTTCAATAGAATCAATTTTTAGTGGGGAATTAAAAAATATATTATGTGTTGCGTAGTTATTTGTAATAGAGTATTGAATCCATTACGTTGGTGTTTTCATCTTTGATCTTCCACCTGCTTAATCAATTTCAATGATGGTGATTCTCGTGTTTGACCATGAAATAAATGCATATCGGTGGATAATTTGCACAGATAAATATTTCAAAATATGGTGTACACCAGAACGTGAGAAAATGGTAGTGACTTCCATTACCATTAGATGGTATGCTTGTTAGACGATAGATTTCGATTTAGAGGGGGTGAACAAATCACGAATTTAAAATTTGAACTTTTTGCAACAATTGTTTTCAAAAGTTTTATGGCAGAACTGAAACAACTGAATTGAAGAAAATTTTACCTTAAACCCCTACATTTAACCTCATACATATGCATATTTTAAAAAAATCCAATTTTATTCTTTTTATTTTTTATTTCTTTAGTTTAATTTTTATTTATTTTTATTTTTTAAAAGTTTTCGGAATACAAAATATTTCAAACCAGAAGTAACACGCTTGTTACTTTCGGAGTGTTATTTTTTTATTTTTTTTCTCAATCTGAAGTAACACCCTTGTTATTTTCAAAGTGTATTTTTTTCCACTCTAGTTAAGAAATATGAATGTTCCTTTGATGATATGCGGCAAAGATCAGACAAATGTAGATACAACAGAAATATTTTCAACTACTGAAAAATTTCCTACAAGAAATGAAGTCGATTAAATGGATTAGGGAGGTTGAACTCATAAATAGAGCTACCACCAATTTGTAACTTTTATCTTTTCACATAAACAAAAAGTAAAATAAAATAAAATAAAAATAGGCGGGTGAAAACAGATTTGCAAATAACCATATTAATTTCCTCCATTAACTACAAGTTCAAACATGTTGAGTTGGTTTCATAAAATCAACTCATTACTAACCAAACTGAATCGTAGTAATAGGAATGAAATTAACTCTATTTAAATATTATTAAATTATGATGTGAGTGTACTAGAATAAAGGCATAAGTCATATTATTCAATACATATGGTCTATGATGCATCAGGTTTTCATTTATTATTATTTAGATATTATTATTTTAATTAAAAATTGCTATTCACCAATATATTCATGTCTCTCTCCTTAATTAAAACTAAACTATTAATATTGTTGGATTGAATCAACCTCCTTCTTTGATGCATATGTTGTTTGAATTTAAAAGTATTAAAGATTAAGTGAGGATGAAGTCACTAACATATGCATCAACGGAAAAGATTGATTCAATCCATATAGATTTTAACTATAGGAGAAAATGAATGCAAACAACACAATAGTGTGGTTTTATATGTCAGTGGATCTCTATTTTTTTTTGTCTTTTTTTCTTTTATTCTTTTGTACGTGTTTGAGTTTGTATGAAGTATAGATGATAATATTTTAGATATTTTTCTTTGAAACCACTATTATGTTAATTGTCAAACCCACAAGTTGATGCAAATGGACATAAATGAGTTGCATTTTATGAAGCTATGTTGCTCATAGATTGTGGTATTTGAACTCTCATCACCCCAACATGTTCCCACCTTTTTTAAATAAATGTGTTGTTTCTTTTATAATATGAGAATAATCATTTATGTTTAAAATAAATGAAATAATAAAAATAAATAGATTAAATAAAATTAATAAATAGTATTTTAAAAATAAGTATCATCTAATAATAAATTAATACAATATATCATGCTAATAAAAAACAATTAAGTATAAAAACATATACATGTGATTGAGTTCAGTTTGGATTGGTTTTGAAAAATGAATCCAAAATTTGATCCGAACTGGATGGTTTTTACAAAATGGAATTAAAACACATCCAATAATATTCAGTTTTTTGCGGTTTTTCAATTTTTTTTAGATCGGTTTGTGGTTTTTAATTTGATCGGTTTGGATTTGAACACCTCTAGCTATGAGATTCAACAAATTCTCAAAGGTGAAATATTTGAACATTGACAATAGTGGTGAAGACTTAAATGTCTCTAAAGGAGGAAGTGAGAGTAAAAGGATGTCCAAATCAAAGAAGTTTGACAAGTCAAATGTAAAGTTCTTTACATGTAAGAACTCATTCAGTTTATAATGGATTGTCTCGAGAGGAGGGGCACTGGTGATTTTGTTTAGATTTTAGTTACCTCAGATGAGGGTAGTTATGGAAGTGTTGATGCATTAATGTTTTTGATTTTCGAGACTGAAAAAGGTTGGGTAATGGACGCAAGTTGCTCTTATCACATGTGTGCAAGAAAAGAATACTTTGAGACTTTAAAGATGAAGCAAGATGGAATACTTCTCTTTGGTGACAGTAAAGCTTGCAAAGTTCATGATATTGGTATGATCAAACTTAAAATTTTCGATGATCATGAATTCTAATTCACAATATGAGATATATTCCAGAACTAGAGATGGAAGTGTTAGCGTGAAACTTATTATCCATATGCATGTTTGATGATCTAGGATATTTCATTGTAATTGAACATGGAATGTTGAAGATTTTGCATGGTAAAGTGATCATAGCTAAAGGGTCAAAAATATATGGTTGTATATTTTAGAAGGTTCTAATTTTGTTGTTCATTCATCATCAACTAGTGAAGACTTTCATGATAATAACAAATTTTGCGATTTAAGGTCAAGACATGTTGGATGTCTGAAGGTTGTTTCAAAGCACTTTAATGAATTTTCTTAGAAGACAACGAATAAAAAAACATTTGATTATTGAGTTTTCATTGTGTTACTAAGGTAAAGCTGGTGCTAAAATAGATTACTTGGTTGGCAAGTGTTCATTTACATGAATAAAGTTCAAAACACATATGATAGTTTGTAATAGGAAACTTGAAAATAACTTTTATTCGAAGGTAGGCAAAACTTTTCTTATTGATTAAATCAAGCAAATCCAACTTGATGGTAAAGTTGTGGATTGTGTCTTCAATGACTATCAAAGAGGAATGAAGGTTTATGAATTATTGGGAGTGAAACTTAGAGGATCAAATTTCACCAATCGCAAATGTATTTCTTTCGGCGAGTCCCATCATTGGAAGAAGAATAAATACTTGGGGATGAAAATTTTAGAAATTATGGACGAGAAGACCCTATTTGAGGTGGAGGTTCCTATTATATATGGATACTAGTAGTGGTGAGGGAATGACTACATAGGCCTTTAATTATCATTTTACTCGTGATAAGGTAAAGAGGTAGAATGTACCATCTAAATGTGATGATTATGATCACCTTGGGTGTTATTTTTTGAATGTGGCTGAAGGGTTAAAAAACAAAAAATATGGACATTCATGGCAGCATTCGAAAGCAATTGGAGTCAATGATGGTTGAAGAACCATACTTATGGACTTGTTAGACTACTAAAGTAGGAAAATATGGTTAGAAACAAGTGGATGCAAGTGGAGAAATCAAGGTTCAATGGTGGATTGAATTTGATAAAGGTTGTTGAATAGTGTGTCAACATGGTAGAAAGCAACAAGGTGGTTAATGGGTAAATTGGCATCACCACCATTTCAAGTCAAGGTGGATATTATTGAAGTATGCCTTAAAACCTTGTTGATGAACAAAAGTAAAATATATTTCAAAATTGCATAAACTAAAAAGGTAATGAAGACGACATATATGTGAGGGAGCTTGGCAGTAAAGTTCGAATAGTGGCGCCTAGTGAGGCTAGCACTAGAGCTGGCGCGACAGCACAAAGTGAGGCTATAATAGTGTTGGCACAAAGTGAGGCTAGTTTGGGAGTTGGTGTGACAACCAAAGTAAGGTTGGGAGTAGAGCCAACATGGTGGGATGCTTGCAATGAAGCCGGTGGAAATGATCAATTGTTGCATATGCGATTCTAGTTTTTCAGACATCCTATTCAGATTTCTCAGTTCATGTGTTTTGTGATTATTCGTTTTGGTTTGTTGATTTATTTGTTATTGGGTTGTATTTTGGGATTTTGTTATGGATCTGTTAGGTTTCAGCACTTATAAATATATATCTCTTTCACTCTTGTGTTCAAAACCTTTATAACTTTACAACTAAAGACATAAACAAAGGATAAGAATCCTTGGTAAACTTAAAAGGGCAAGGCTTGAAATTCCTTGGGGTTCTTGGAATTTGGGCAACCTTTGGAGGTATATAAGGGAATGTGCAAACACTTCTAAACACATTGGGCTTGTGTGATTCATATATAGAGAGAGTTGGAGAGATTAAGAAGCACTTAGGTAGAAATATTATTTGGTTTGTAGGAACTCCAAAGGTTTTTTTTTCTTGTAACTCATTTGTAATCGCTGCTAACTAATTTTTGAAGTATATTGAATTGGAGATTTGCATTATCCCCCATAGTATTTTTTTGATCGAACTAGGTAAACAAGTTATTATGTCCTTGTCATTTATATTCTTCTAACTTGTTATGTTGTTCTCTTATTGCTTAGAGAGTCGTTTTTGCTGAAGGTCGTTTATTTTGGTTGTCATTTCTATCCGCGCATCAAATTTTTTGGTGTATTTGAACTCTGAATAATTCTTCTTCTTAATTGCTTTAAGTTATTATACCAGTTTTTCAAAGCATATAAAGTAGAGAAAAATTCAGCCATCACATTCCACCAATAGTGTGTTGGGATACATTAGTAATCATATATTCAACATACATTAGTAATCATATATTCCTAATAGTCACCTTTTTCACATTATTAAAAGTGAACATTCACATCATGGTAAATTCGATTAATTACTCTCGAATACTCTGTAAGGATACACATTCAAGTTCTCATATGCTTCCATATGATAGAACACATTCAAGCTCTCATATACTCACTCGACATACCCCCAAGGTCCATTCAGGCGATAAGTTATGTTAAATGATGGTTGTGTGGTAGCTCCCAAAATAAATAAAAATTACCCTAAAGACACTTAAGAATTCCCCTATTGAAAAGCCCAAAAGTATAATGATTTCAATGTTATTTTCCACAAACAATGGGTTATTAAACCTCACATATTATCTACCATGTTATGGATGTTTGCATTGGGTCATAAACCTTAACACTCAATATCCTCCTCTTGTAGTCTTAATTAACTCTTTAATAGGAGACATTTCTCAATTTCGATCAACATATATGTTTGTACAAATTAACAAATCTCTAAAGATTCTCACAACTCACATAATCATAACACATACAAATGGTTTGCTTGGCCACAACACATTTCAACTATACCCAGATTTATAAAAGGAAATGAGTTTGAAGTTGTCCAATCAACCAATTAAACCCTTTGTTTTTTATTAGGGTGGCAGTTTTGAACTTGCTAATATTAGTTAGTTTGCCTCACCTAATCTTCTAAAAATCAAGGTAAAATACACAAGTATTAAAGATAAAAAGAGAAAGGAGGTTTGTGTATTTGTTTGTTTGGAGAGGCTAATAATATTACTATGCTTGGTAAGTTGGTTATGGATATCCATTGGGGCTTCAATAATTTGTAGGTTAATATTATGTCAGTTAAATACTTGAATGATAATCCTTTGTTGCATTCTCCAAAAAAGTATGGGTTTCTAGTTTGAAATTTCATATCTAAAGCTAAAAATATTATTATAGGTAGTTTCTAGTTCATGATTGAGAAAGATAATTCTATTTGAGGGACTACATTTATGCTTCCAAGCTCTAGCACTGACTTGAATTTTTGACATTAGTTTCTTCTCTAAAGTATATGTTAAACTAACTTTAGCATATGAAAAATCAAACATTAAAGCCAAGCAATCAGAGATAACCGGCTCAATTTCCGCTACAACTAAATGGCCTTGAATGCAATTTGCCACTGTCAAGGCATTTGTCATGATAGAGATATTCCTCTAGTTCAAAGTCTTTGCCATTTCCAAACACCAAGGCACTCCAAGCGCTTCTGCCAAACAGGGAGACACAGAGATATGTTGTTTCTTTGTAACTTGAAGGAGGGTGTTTCCTTCTCTAGTTTCAATGATGCAACCCCATGTTGTTTGACCATCGGGAAAGCAACTTGTATCCAAAAAAGCCAAATAAACCTCGTCTCCACCCTCAACAATGGAAACTTTAGTGGAACTATCGAAATCACAATTTTGCCTTAGCATATTGCTAGTGACTTCATGCACCAAATTGCCTTAGCATATTTCTAGTGGCTTGAACTCTTTTTGTTGGAACACAGTTGATTTCTACCTTGCCAAATTTCCTAGAGAGTTGCAGCCTCCAGTTGAAAACCTTCTTGATCCCTACAATTAAACCAATTAAGCAACCATACATGAATGTTAATGTTGTTCGGGATATGGAACCCCAAGTCAATTTATGGTTCAAGATTGAAGGTAATGAAAGTGGAGATTAGAAATTATGTACCTTAGAACCTCTTATAAATGTATTTATACCTTGGCCCTTGCGGAGTAGGATAGACAATAGGCCTCAAGCAAATGGGCATTTTTCTGGTGAGGAGTAATGGATTTGAGCCTTTAGTCGACACAGACCAGAGCTCCTGGATCTTTATCGGCACAGACTAGTTGGTCCTGGGTCTTTGGCTGGAATGAAATAGTTGCCCCAAACTCATCGAGCATGTCTGATGTCGAGAGAGTCTTTCACTAGTTATGTCGGCCCTTGAGGATATTTATCTATGCGTCGGATGGCATGCGCCACTTTGGTGTTATCAAAGCGTATTGTGAATATGAACATTAAATGTGTTCTCACCATTGAAACATTTCATTATTTCCCATTTGATGTGTGACCTCAAGGTATGGGGTGATGTAAAACATCTTTTTGTGCACTTGAGTACGATTGTTTTCCCCAGATGAAATATGACCGTTGATTTGTCCTTATTTCTTGCTTTTAACCTGATCTGTTCGATTACCTTTGCGTATATAAAGATGGGAAGCGATCGTGGAGAAGCTTTTTAGCCCTTTCTAGATTGAGTTCCTGTTGTATCTTTGAGTATCCCCTATTGATTGAGAGCACTTACTTTCCAGAGTAATCGTTGTTGTATGTTCATAAATTTGAAGTGCTAAAGCTTTGATTTTTCAGTTTCATTTCACGTTTCAGAAGATTTTCCTTCCTGTTTCAAGATACATTTTCTCTTTCTCAACCTTTATTCAGGTTTTTGTCACATTTTATTATGCTGAATGATAACCTTATTACCTCCAAGAGCAATTCAGAGGGTATGGTTACTTCCTCTTCGGAAAGGGGAATGTAGTTTGAGTCGCATTCCTCCCTTTTTACTAGTGATGACTCTGAATCAGAGATCATCATTTTGAGTGATGATTTAGATATGAAGGGGTTTCTCGAAAAATCTCTATTAGATATATTTCTCTCCACGAATACTTCTGAATCCCTATTCCTTGTAAAATTCGGTAGGGTGAAAACCTTGGAGAAAGGCTGATGTTTCCCCTTGTTTTGACCAAAGAAGAAATAAAGGTTGTTCGTCAAAAGAGGGAACATATCAGTCATTTTGTTCAGACATACCGATAGTTAATCGGTCCTGACCCTAGCGACACAGTGATTACTCATCACCTGGAGTGTGAATGGTAGAATGATGTCGTGTCTTGGGTCATTCTTGGTGATCATCATAGAGCCGAAGTATTGGCCTGTAGCGGCCTTTGATTAGTAGAGTCGACCAATGCAAGTAGATATCTTTGGATGGCCAATAAAATAGTAAAGGCTCTTGTGTATTGAATATTGGCAAAGCCATAGCTCAGGCCGACATCATAGTTGGGGGCTCTTCAGATTGGGTGATTTTGTCGGTAGGTTCAGATGAAAGGGTATGTAGTTATTTTGAGGATTTATCGGTTCCCCTGCACGAGTGTCTCTTTACTAGTTTAGGGTTGTGTTTTCCTTTCTCTAATTCATAGGTGGCATTCCCCCCGTATGAGTGTCTCTTTGAGGAGTTTTGAATAAAAGGTGATTATTGCTTGCCATAAGTCACACCAATCTCTTGAAATAGAGGTTTTAGGATGGTTCCGGATGAGATGTTGGAGCAGGATCAGACGTTCTCTCTCAGCCTCACTATTACGACTTACCAATTAAACCTTTTAGTCGACCTGTATGAGAATAAGTTGGGTGTCAAGATGATTGAGTGTTATTTTTGTTTTTTTTTCCTTTTTGTTTGCTCTTGTGATGATTGACCGTGCTTTTATGCTTTGGCTTATAAACAATATTTTCATATATGCATGCCAAATTTTTCCTTTGCATTTTTATATTTTTCGGTATAATATTGTCTCTTTATCAGCTCTTGTAATTGTCAAGCTGGGATTTGAGGATCGCTAAGGGTTGCGTTCAGAATCCTGTACTTTGTGTTATTGTTTGCTATAAAAAAGCAATACATAACAGTCGTTTAAAGTGTAAATGACCTGAAGTCTTTATGGAGCCGTGTGAGGTTGTTTCAATCGGATGCGAGTTGTATTGAGATGCACATAATGTGTCGGTAGAATTCGAAGGTAATACTGCATGGTTGTGCTCAGAATCAGCTTTCACAGAGGAAGTGTTGTTGCAGTTTGGAGTGCCCGTATGTCGTACTAGAAATGGTGGAACAAGAGTTTGGATCCGAGCCGTTATGCTCCTAGTTGTATCTGTAAGTATTACATGTCGAACCAGCTAGACACAATTTTTCTTTAACCATATTCATATGGATAAGGTACAAGTCTGATTAGTCTATGTGGTGTTTCGAATTATACTTAGAGATGAAGGACGTGAAGTTGACTAGATGCGGCCATACTTTGAACTATACTTTGCGTCATGGAGGATCTTACCCGGCCAAAAGTAAATGATCCTCATCCTTACCTCCCAGACTATGACTCTTTTTTATTTTGAGCCACATAATCGATTACCTACAATTTACACAGAATAATCTAAAGACAATTACGATTTAGGAAGAGAAACAAAAATAAAAGTTACGATTCATAATGACCCAGGAGTAATAAATATTTCATCAAATAAAAGAATAAAAACATACACTAAAAATAATAAAGACCATCCTTTCGAAGCCAAAAACAAATTCCAAAACATTTTAAATAAACAAAGCATAAAATTAAATTATGGAAAATGTTTAGTAGACACTATATTTGAATGGAGTTAAGATTTTCTTTATTTAAAAAAATAAAATATAAGACTCTATTATGTAGACATTTTAAAATATAAAGTGAATAATTTTATAGAAGTGGTATTTTAGTAATGTTTTAGGAAGAGAAAAATAGAGATAAAATAAGATACTCTCTATATGATATATTATTATTATTATTATTATTATTATTATTATTATTATAAAGAAAATCATTTTGACTCAAGCCAAAAACTACGTTCAAAACATGTTAATAAAACTTCAAAAAAATATGTCTCAATATATTGTTAATATTATTTTTTGAAAAATAGATCCATTTTTTAGATTCCAAATAACCTTAACAATAAGAGATCCAATACAAATTCATTGTAATCAATTAGGTAGCACTACTTTTCCGTTTTCTTGCTTTAATATCAACTTCCACGGCCACTAATTAAAAAAGTATAACTAAGACAGCCAATAGATTCGACAGTTGGTGCTTTCCAGCACATATTTGCTACAACAGTTGTGCCAACTTGTCATAAATACGAAAGTTTTGAGTCGGTTTAAACATAAACTATGTATCATTAAGTAGGTTTTAAAACTACCATGATGAAGTTATGCACATTACAGATATAGGGAAACTACAAAAGTTTATAGTTCAATCCATTTATGAAGTTATGCACAATACAAATATAGTGAAACTAGGAAGAGTTTATAGTTCAATCCATTTGAGGGTATGTACATTACTGTAGTGAAATGAAAGTGTAGTTGAAATGCATGTACTAGCAAGTCTATTGTGGATACTGGTATGGATAGCTGTGAGGAATTTGGATTACCACTCATCTCAGTTGCCCGATCAAGGTGAAACAGTTCAGATTTTAAAACAAATGTTCATTTGTTAGAAATCTAGAATACCAAACCTAAACTGTGAGAATTGCCTGATCTTGATCGGACAAGAGAGATGTTTGTGACTTCGTATGATCACAACGATGTGATTGCACACAACTCGATCCAGTTGGAAGTAGGATAGTAGTAATTGGAAGTAAAAGGTATATAGTTGACATAAGGGTGGCAACAAATGAATACGTGTGAATGAAGAAACTCAAGTGATAGATATTGATTTTCCACCATTGTTGAGTTCAAAAAAGAAAGGATCCTTAAGAAGTGATAGATGTTGATTCTTCGCCATAGTTGAGTTCAAAAAAGAAAGGATCCTGGAGAAGATCAGTGGCTGAAGGTCTTGCCCTTGGTTGTGCTATGCATTTCTCAATGAATGCTTTCACTTCTGGATCTCTGACATTGCTCAAGGCTTGAGGCTTGATTCCCATAGTCACCTTTTTGTATATCTTGGCCACACTGTCACATTCACTGTATGGTATCTCCATTGTAACCATTTCGAGCAAACACATTCCAAAAGAGTATATGTCCACCATCTCAGTGTAATCTTCCTCATACAGCTCAGGTGCCATATACTCAGGAGTCCCTAAAATTGAATGTGCCGCATGGCTTCTTCCCACTATGGCAGCCAATCCCAGATCACCAATTTTCACCTATAAAATTTCAAATTGAAAAACTAACTTTAAAAAACTTATTAAATCACAGAATAATATTATTTATGTTTTAGTACGACAATTGCAGTTTGCTTCTAGATCATCTTTCAACCAGACAAAGTTTCTCTAAAGTAAGCAACTCACTTTAAATAGAGTAATATCAACTGTTGTTAAGTAAATCAATAGCTGATATATATGAATATGTATAACAAATCATGCATGGTTACAATATCAATCCTTGATTCTCTCACTTTACTAAGGAGTCAAATCTATTTCAATTTCAACCTTAGCGGGCAAGTCAGAACCGAACAACTTCCTTAAAGTGAGTAATGCGTAAAGTGTGTAGTATCTACAATTAAAGATTAAATAAAGAGTTGATATCATATGCACTTGCACTAGTAAGACAAATCACAAATATAGTGAAATACCAACTCTTTATTTTTTTCACTTACTCTCTAGTCTACTTACTATAGAGTAACTAAATCTACAAATAACACTATCCATTACTTATGGGGTAAATATTCAGAAATGTCTATCTAAAGTCAAAACCATTGGAAGCATAAATCACCTAAATTAAGTCATTATTCAGTTGTGTTTGTTTCCTATCAATATTCCTCATAAATGCGATCTTCACCATAGCTATTTGATCTATGGACCTTATGCTATTTGATCTTATTTTTAAAATTTTAAAGTACTACAATAAAACGCAGTCGTTAAACGCTTTACCCAAGGAAAAAAGACAATTTAACCATAAATGTTTGACTTCGTTATTAATTTAAAATTGATTTAGTACCTCTGTAGCACCGACACCTCTAAAAAACGGTGTATCTGTATCCAAAACGATACAGACACTTGTGACTACGTTTAATTAATTTATTTTTGTTAGTGTTAACGTGTCAGTGTTAGCGTGTCAGTGTTAGCGTGTCAGTGTTAGCGTGTCGTGTTTCAACTGTATGGTGTATGTGCTTCATAGTTTTAGCACTAAAATAGTAATTTCTACCTAAAAGCTACTTACTATTTCTAGCTTATGCATTCATAGAATCACTTCTCAAATTTATTTGTCTAGCAATCAAAATCAATTTCACAAAACTACTTATTAATCAAACTTAATTTTTGTCGCCGCAAAACCAAACACACACTCTATTAATCTACCAATCAACAACAAAATACAAAATCAACGAACTAACCTGACCAATGTTTCCATTAACAAAGATGTTACTGCAATTAAGATCCCTATGAATAATGCAAGGCTCATGCGTATGAAGATACTCCAACCCCTCAAGAACCTGTTTCGACCATTTCTTAAATGCCTTAATGGAAACATGCCGATGTTTCTTCCGATAATCCCTAAGATTCCCCGACGTACAAACCTCAGTAATAAAATTGATATTACCACGATCATCATCTTTCCAAACACTATAACAAACAATGATGAACTTGTTGCTTAAATTCCTGAGCAATTCAACTTCAGAATGAAGACGATTGATAAGAACAGGATCGTTGCTGAAATTCCTGAGCCGAACTTGATTCCATGCAACTTCAATTCCTTCTTCTTGATCAAAACCTCTGTAAACTTTCTTCACAGCACCGCAACCGAGTAAATCACTGTAACGACCGAATCTTCCTGTTGGATCGGTTTCAACGAATGGTTCACCTTCACCATCCCAATTCTCAGCAGGCATTTTCAAAACCCTAATTTCAGCTACAAAACCCTAATTCAACAAACATAACAGAATTCAGTTATACATACACATAATTGATTGAACAAAAACGAAGATCGAAACTGAAAAATTGAAATGCGAAATGATGAATTTTACGTATAAATTTGGATTCTGAAACTTGAATGAATACGGAAAGCGGTTATTGAAACTTGGAATTGAAATGAGTTAAGAGCGGTTAAGGTTTGGATTAAATAGGAGGGAAACTCGTTGAACGGCGTCGTTTGGAGGGAAATTTATTGAACGGCGTCGTTTGGAGGGAGGTGGAGTTGATGAGGTGGCAGATTTTTGGTGTTACTTTATGGCCTTTTTTTGGTGATATTTTGAAGTGTTTCTATTTTAGACCTATAATGAAGAAGAATGAATTATAGCTTAATTGGAAACAATGAATCCAGTGGGACTCTGAATTTGTTACGGTCACGAGAAGAATGGGGAAAGATTTTTCGTTCAAAATGAAAGAAAAAGTTTTGAGTCAATGTAAAACCCGTGCTCTCTCTTTATGTCAATCTTGTCTTATTCATCATGTATAAAAAATAACCCATGTATTTTATTAATGTATTTACTAATTAATATTAATTACATAATTTATGATTTAATATTTTTCAATCTACATTTTAAATAAAATGAAAACAATACATAATCAATAAATATGTATACGTGTCACACCATGATATATGTGCTTATATGCACTGATGATGTTGTGTAGCAAGTAATCTTGTAACTAACTCATGACTAACTAATTCAACTTTTAATAAATAGAGCTTAACAAGAATATACAATAATCCTTCCTCTATTTTGACTTCTATCAAAAGAAATTAAGTAACACTAGTTAATGATTCCATTTCTAAGTCTTCCTTTAACTTAATAAAGGACTCAAGCTTTAATGGTTTAGTGAAGATGTCCACCAATTGATCTTAAGTGTTGCAATACTTTAATTCAATTATTTCATCTCTGGTTAGGTCTTTTCAGAAATGAAATGACATTTATGTGTTTATACCTTCCATGCACAATAGGATTTTCTTGACAGATTGATTAAGGAAAAGTTGTCAATGAAGATAATTAACATTTTTTTTAGGCACCTTCAAATGAGTCAACAAATTTCTTAACCATACTCATTGACAAACATATGAAGCAGCAGATACAAACTCCACTTTTGTTTTTGACAATGTGATTATTGATTCTTCTTTGAGGACCATAAGATTGACCCCGAGCCTGTCTTGAAGACATGACCTAAGGTGTTTTTCATATCATTTCCATCTCCTGCATAATCTGAGTCAGTCCATCATAGCAATTACAAACTAGTTGTACCTTCATGCTTGTATAGTATGCCAAAATCTAAGGTGTCTTGCATGCACATCATGATTATTTTGATTGCAATAACATGCATTTTCGTAGGTCTTTCCATGTATCTGGCCACCAAACACACGAAAAATGTCATGTTAGATTTGGTTGCTAGAAGGTAGATCAAGATTCCTACCATATGCTTGAAGATGGTGGTATCAACAACCTTGTCATTTTCATCTTTCACTAATTTATAGTCTGGAACAATAGGATTGCATGCTTTATTGCATCCTTTCATTCCAAACCTTGATAGGATTTCTATTACACATTTTTGTTGATGTGTGACGATTCCATCATAACCCTGCTTTACTTCAATTTCCAAGAAGTACCACATCTTTCCCATGCGAATCATGGAGAATTCTTCCTTCATTAACAATTTGAATTCAACCATCATTCGAAGATCATTGCTAGGGTAGATAAGGTCATCCATATACAAACTGACAACGAGAATCTTCCTTTTAATTCTATGTTTAACAAAAAGAGTATGCTTATATGAACACTTCATAAACTTGTAAACACAAAAATATGAGTCTATCTTGTTGTATCAGACCATTGGATATTGTCTTAGGCCATATAGTGTTTTCCTCAACTTATACACCATTCCAGGTTTTCCTTTGTGATATCCTGCAGGTTGGCTTATGTAGACATATTTGGTTAGCTCAACATGCACGAAACACTCTTTAAATATAATTGAAACACACACCATCTTTGATTAGTTGTTACTTCATTAAAATTAATGTCATGCCTCTAAGAATATCCTTGTGTTACCACTCTAACGTTGTGTTTCTCCATTTTCCCATTTTCATTATATGTTTTTTTTTGTAAATCCACCTTACTCCAATGGTTTTAAGGCCTTTAGGGAGTGTGGTAAGTTCCCAAGTATCATTCTTTTCTATGGACTCTATTTCAAGATCCATTGCTTTTGTCTATACATCAGATTTGACAACTTCCTCATAGCTAGTAGAGTCTTCATTTGAGCTAAATACTGCAAGATTATGCAGTTGATCTTCCTCTTCAATTTCTAAACCAGTGACATGGTCATTAAGGTACTTTTGGGGTTTTCTAATTCTCTAAGTTAGCTCATTAGATTCTTCTGTGATTTCTGCTTCTCCATCATTTCCTTCATTTGTATGGCCATCTACAAGTTTTTCTGAAACTTCTTTAGTTGTATTTTCTGCTACTCTTGGATTTGCTACATCTGTTATTCCTTGTATTTCAATTTCACTTTCATCTTATACTTGGACTTATGCATCTTCAAGACTCACTTGATCTTTCTTATTCCAATTCCAACACTTTGCTTCATCAAACACAACATATATGCTAATGAATATTTTCCTTCAACTAGTTCATACAACTTGTAGGATTTGGATTCTTCATTAACCCTAAGATTAACACATTGCACATTTTCGCCATCCTATTTTTTCTTTGTATGCCAGGAACATGAGCATGAGCCACACAACTAATAACTTTGAAATGTTCTACATATGGCTATGTCCCACTCCATGCTTCTTCATGGGTCATATTTTTTAATGTAAGTGTTGGACTTTTATTTATGACATAGGTTTCCCATCTCACTACATCGAGCGAGAAATGGTTAGGAACATTTTGGCATTTTGGCATGATAGCATACTTCTCACGATATTCATGAGATTCATATTTGTTTCTTTCTTATACTCCATTTTGATGTGGAGTATATGTAATGGTCAAATGTATCTGGATCCCTTGCAAGCTAAAAAACATATCGAAAGCATTTGATGTAAATTCTCCCCCTCTATTAATTCTGAGACAATGAATCGAGCAATTAGATTCCTTTTCAACCAATCCCTTGAATCTTTTAAAAGCATCAAGATTTATAAAACACACTCGTAGAAGGGGATGTCAGAATCACCATACTCACTACAAATTCTCTCGTCTTCACCAAAAGTCAATACACCCTAATCCGAAGTGGGACCAACGTCCATACAGGATATGTCAAGACCACCCTCTCGAGTGAACATATAATAGTTAAAGAATAGATAGGGTTAACCCATGAAACACATGTATATTATTTTGAGTTTTGAATCATAATGGATACTATGTCTTCGTGTATAGGAAAAAAGTGGTATAAAAACTAGAAATAATAATGAAACAAAAAAAACACCTCAAAGAAATTCTAAATCGATTCTCAGAGAACTGTATGATGACTTACTAAAGGGAATATACCTCATCAACGCTTCAGATCACCTATACATAACACTCAAATTCTTTAGTTCCAAAAGATAATTATGAGGATACTTCTGAAAATACATTCAAAGCAAGGGGCACATTTAAGACGTGAATCCCTAAGTGACAATAACATCTTCTTTTAGTTTTACATTCAAGCTAAAATGGTGATAGGAAGATGAGGAATATGCAACAAAAAAAAATTGCATTGTGACAAAGACAATGGCTTGGGGAACAATTGTTCCAGGACGACCAGAGCACCCTTTGGTCGAACACCCCAAAGGGAATTCTAATTCGTTCGAATGACTCGTAGCCCGAAGAGATACCTTATGGAAGAGTACAAATTATCCCTGACCAAGATACATCTAATGAATCCCCATTTCTCATTCCTTAAAGATAGTAGTTTGTTATAACCAATCCAATATATAAAGAGCACACACGCAAATTTCATACACAAAATTTTAATTCAAAATTCATTCATTATTCTCTTACACATACTGACTTATTAAAACCACCCAAGAGTCGATAACATATATTGGATCCTCATGTAGGAATCATTGTCGTCCAAAAGGTGATTACTTATGATGGATCCCCACAAAGATATCATTTCCGCCTAAGAGACGATTACTTATGTTGGACTCATGTCGCCTTTAAGGAAATTATTTACGTTGGATCCTCATGAAAGAATCCTTTCTACCAAAGTGGAAAGTATTTACCTCGAGCCCTAATAGAGGAATCCTTACCACCCATGAGACAATTATTTATGTTGGATTCTCATGGAGGAATCTTTGTCGCCCAAGAGGTAGTTATTTATGTTAGACCCTCAATAAGGAATCCTTGTCGCCATCTAGGACTTGTATAACATTACAAAACCTCTTTGTGGTATTTTACACCAATTTACTCAGGAAAAATAAACAAAACGAATGCATCTTAAGGAAAAAGGTGTCATCTATGGTGCCTTAAAGGACAAAGGTACAAGAAAAATCCTCATAAGGCACAATTAATTATTACAATAACCCATAAGGTCGTGGTTACAAAAAAATCACAAAGGACAAAAACAACAGAATCACGAGCTTTCTCTGATGTCCGCCTTTCTTTTAAAGCACTCTCCTAGCGAGTAGAATCCTCCGCCCGTGCCTTGTCACCCTCAAGTTCAACCTAAGTATCCAGATCAGGAGATATCCTTTAATTATTAGGAGGTGACACCTATTATCTTCGACTAACAATTCATCGTGTACCACTTTGAATAAATCCATTTAAATTAGGTCTAAATCAGGGTTAAGGAATGATACATCATACATGTTTCTTTGCTCGCTCGAAGTACTGATCATAAGTGTCCACTAATTCATCTTTAAGGGTGGACAATCTTCCACCAGCTTCTTCTAAGAGTAAAAGGCAGTCCCGAGGGACACCTTCAGGTCTTCTCTAAGAGGGTGACCAGTTGGGCCTCTAATGCCACTCTTTGAGGTTGTCCTTCAGTCCATCCCTTTCTTTCATGACTTGTTTCACTATCTCCTACTCCCTTGTAATGATTCCTTGGACATGGCAAATTTTCCCTTTTGTTTGCCCACTACTTTAACATGGTTCTTACGGAGGACTCGATCCATCAGGAGGCCCTTAAGCATGTGTTTCTCCATCATGTCAGATAGCTTATGGGGTGACATATGACTAATAGCCTTGTAGTGTCCAGGAGAAATTTTAGGGAAAGGGAGGTGAGCGCCCATGAACGATGATGAATCGAGGGAGACATCATTTCCTCACTAGTATACAAGGTCCAAAAATCTTCAACATTTGTATATTTAACATCTCTAGCCTCCATAAATTGCTTGGAGTTTCCTAAGTAAGACGGGAAGAAAGAGAGACAATATCACTCACATAATTACTAGTGCTCTAATAACTCCCAAAAATACATACTTCTAACCATTGATTCATTCAACATTCCTCATACCACACAAATACATTTCATACCATTCTCTAATGTTAAAAGAATCTATCGTCCTACTACTGATTGCCATTAAAGAAGAAAATGAGGAAGAAATAGTAAAGACCTATACTTGCAAATAGGTGATAGGGAGTTGGACTTGGTGAAATTGGAAAACAAATACACTCCCAGCTTGATGGAGTTTGGAAAGCTTTGAAGGCAATTTAACTAAATCACTTCGTTATTTAACCATATTCTATATTATTATAATATCAATCTATTCAAAATATCATTTCAAAAAATAACAATTTTTTCATTTATAATTCCCTCCTCTCAAAATCCTTCCAAAATTATATTTTCAAACCAAATAGTTTGACCCATTGTCCTCTTCAGTTCCCCTAAAAAATTGTCTCCATTAGTGTTCCTCCACTGTTTTATTATTTTAATTTTCCGTAAATAAATATGGTTTCTTTCTGGTCTAAGAAAATGCCTTTCAAGTTTAAAACAAAAATGGAAAAGAGATAAAAGGTTGGAAATGTAAACAATCAAGTACATGATCATAAAGGTTTAATAACTTTGAACCTTACATCAAATTTAATCACATATAGAGGAGGTTAGTAAGTAAAAAAAGTTAAGATTTAGAATGAGGAAAAACAAAGAATTTAAAAAATATATATATAAACAAAAGAAAATTTGATATTAATATCATTATTTATTTGTAACTTAATCTGGGTATAATTAGATTTTGTTTTTGAGGTGCTACTATAAATATAAATATATCATCTATGTTGTTGAGATTATACAAAGAATCTCCTCTTGTAAGCAAAAAAATAAACATGAAGAAACTTGGCAATAAGAACAAGGCCTAATTAACGACAGCTTAACAAGCAATAGATCAAAGATTGTCAAATCCAGTGCTCAACAATGCTTTCAATATACAGGGGATTGTTTTTGAGCTTTTATCCACACAGTTTTGCATATTGGCAGCTAGTAACAAAATCCTTTTAGTTTAACATCCAGGATAATAAAAAAAACTTACAGTGCATTCATTTTATAAAGGATTCAAAATATGTTACAACAATTCACCAAGGAGGATTGGAGCCCTCTCTAACAGATGGAGACCTGGAAACCAAGCTCTCGTCTCTACCAAGCCTTGATACACTTCTAACTCTTGAAGGAGTAGCCAAAGCAGGAGAAGAACCTCGGTAACTTGCACGGAGTGTCTCATCAACAGTTGATGTCGACTTGGCAATTGCATTCCGAACGAACTTCTGAGCAGCAGGAGAAAGCGTCCGCATGCTCGGAGTAGCACTTCCACCTCTAGCTGGTGATGCCAAAGGGGGTTTACGAAACATCTTTGACCTCTCCCTCAGATTACGAGCAGCCTCCCTAGAAAGTGAGTGTGCTTTTGCATCTCTTGCCGGAGCAGAAGGAATCCTATAATGAGGTCCATCAGCACTACCACCAATATCAATCGGTGTATCCTCCATGTCCAACCTCAGTGGTGTCCCTTCAATTTCTCCCCAAGTAATAAAAGGAGACTCATCAGCTCCCGGCGCAGGAGATGGTGTCTTAACATAGCTATAACCATTCTCAGCTTTCTTATCGGACTCCAAATAAAATGGATTCGGAGTCTTCCTCAGATCCTCCAAATCATACTTCTTCAACTTATCCCCATCTCTAAAAGACATAGGAACCGGAGTAGCACCCGCGACAGGAGTATAAAGCACCTCAACAGTTCCATCATCTTTCGGCCTAGAATCCATCATTTTACCATGAAACCTAGTATTCGGTCGATCAATCTCCTTTGTAGAGGCTTTTATTCTAACAGCCCTTTCCTCCTCCGTCAAAGGAACCTCACCCCGATCAGCAGGATGATACATCAACAAATTCTTAGCAGTATAATTCCATCCTTCCAATGTACTAGGAGGTTGATAAGAGGTACCATAACCATCAGTTATTCTATCCCTCTTTTCATCCTCAATAGCATTAGCATTCACACTATCATTCAAATATCCAAACCTCTCTTTCCTCTTCCTATTCACTCTCTCCAAAATCTTCGAAAAGCTATGATTATCCTCACTAGTATACCTACCCATAAACTGATCAAGCCCAAGTGAAGTATCAACCGCACTAACCTCCTCTTTCTCTCCCACAGCAGCAGTAAAACCAGGTGTTATAGGAGTTTTACCATCAAATTCATCTAAAGGAGTGAAATTTCTGACAAAAGTGGAACCCGGAGTATGCGAATTTCTCGAATCGAGAGGGTTCAAAGGGGTTACCTTTCCTCCACGGCGACGCTCGATGATCTTCAATTGGGCATCACGAATTTGAACAGGATCGCCGGTTTTGATAGCTTCAAGCCAATCAAGTCGATCACGGAGCTTTGAGATATCAGGAAAGTAATCACGCTCGATTATCTTCTCCAATGCTTCGGCATACGTGTCTTCATCGAGAACTGTTGGGTTCCTCTGTTTCTTCTGGGGTTGAATACTCGAACCAGAATCGTTAGGGTTTTGGATCGAAAATTCGGAAATTGAAGGAGATGGTGAAGAGAGATGAAGCGGAGAGTGGCCTGGGGATTGAAGCATGGTGATGAGATTGAATTGAATTGAGAATGATGGGAATTTGGGGATTTGGTTTAGGGTTAGGGTTAGGGTTTGATTGAGATTTTTGGGATGGAACGTAAACGCAGAGAATGAGATTGGTTTGGAACTTGGAGATTCACAAACGCTTGATTCTCACGTTTCTCTTTAATAAATAAATAAATAATTTATTATTCACCGTTTTTGTAAGGTCTATTTTTTTAAAATAAAATTTAGATTTTTTATTACACGCATGTCTTCCTCCAATACTCTAACTAACAAGATTTTCAAAATATTCTTAAAATGCAAATTTTGAAATTTAGACGTATAAAAAAAATATGTCAAATACAAGGAAAAAATATATGGATTTTGAAATTCAAATGTATCCTAACTGTTTCAGAATTACAGGCAAATCAAAGTAAAAAAAATATTTGAATTTCAAACTTAAAATTATATTAATTGATTTTAAAATTCAAATATTTTCATTTAAGGGCGCGTGCCCTTTCTTTCCCTCTTCTTCTCTTTTCATTTGAAAAAAGAAATAATTTTGTTTGAATATAGCTCTTTTCCTTCACATCGTTTCAAACTTTCTCTTAAGTTCTATTCGTGTATGTTCAAATCCAGCAAGGATCTTCATCAACTTATACTCCTCTCCATTAAAGTTAAGCTGAGACATCTTATTCATTTTTTAAGTTTCATATATCTTCAATTTTTTGAAGTATGCAATTCATTAATAGGTTTAAGTTATGCTACTTTAGGATACATTATTACAGAAAACCTATATCATAACGGTTGAAAAATAGATATCATCACATTAGTCCAACTATTGTGAAATAAGGTGTGATTGTAGGTGTTCCGGATTGGACCCCAAGATTAAATTGGGCTATGGCCCAATTTACCGAGCAGAGGCCCATATACTCGAGCAGGGACGCCTAGCAGACGGGCAGAGACATCTAACGGCCAGACATACATTCAGGACGGGCGAAAGGCAAGTTTGCCAGGTCACTTGCCACACCACCCAACTGTCCCTTATTATCTCCTGAAAGATAGGGGCAGTTGGACCAAGGACCAGACATCTTAGCTAGGTCTTCACGCTTCTCACGCGTTCCTTGGCAGTTCTTCCTTGGGCATAGCTGATCTAGCCCAAAGAAGGACATTGGCCCAGCGCTGGGGGCTCACTATAAATACCTTTTCACTAAAGGGTCAAGTATTCTGATTCACTCTATAACTCACTTATTCTATTGTACCTCTACTCACTTAAGCATTGGAGTGCCTTGCAGGTACACGCCCCATTTTCTCCCATTCTTTGGCCGTTACATCAAGTCACTGGAAGGTCCTCCTGATCAGGTAAGATCAGTGGCGCCGTCTGTGGGAAACTAGCTTCCCCTTCTTCCACAACAGAAGATCAAAACTCAAACACCATCCTTCCAGCATGTCCGGAGAACAACTCAACGAACGCAACCGTCCCCTCGTCGACTATACGATGGAAGACAATCTGCAATACCATGAGTCTGACGCCCGAGATGGGCGCCCAACCACCCCGTCTCCTGAACCCGAGAACAATGGGAACCCGCCTCAAGTTCAAAACTAGGTGACTGACACGTTCCAACCCATCCCCGTTCCCGTCGAAGGGGACGCCACCATGATTGCTATGGTGAACGCCCTCAACCAGGCCAGCTTCATGCTCTACCAGCAGCACGAGAGAATCATGACCTTAGAAGCTGATCGACAGGAGGGCCAACCTCAGCAAGAAAGAAGGACGCATGCCCGCCGTGACTCCGGCCGATCGGGAACCTCGCCAAGGCGCGATCGAAGCCCCGGACATAACGAGCTCTTCCCACCGAGGAGCGCCGAGCAAAACCTACATTGCCCCCTGTCACGGGAAATAATGGAGGCTCTACTCCCAAAGGCATGGAGAAACCCCAAAACCTGGCCATCTACGACGGGACCACAGACCCCGACGATCACGTCGACAATGTCAATGCAATGCTCGACTACCGCAACAACATCACCGGGCATCTCAAATGCAGGCTATTCTCGACGACCCTCAGGAAAGGAGCCATGGCCTGGTACAAAAGCTTGGCCCCGAAGTCCATCACATCCTGGAGAGTTATGAGATCCATGTTCACGAGGCATTTCACAGCCTCCCGACGCCACCCCAAAACGGAAGCGACCCCTGAAGCCATAGTGCAAAGGAAAAATGAGACATTGCACTCGTATATTGAACGATTCAACCACGAGGCTGTCGAGGTGGACACCACGGAACATATGAAGAAATATCTCCTTGAGAGGGGACTCTTGCCCGGAAGCGAGCTTAGCCGAGCAGTTGGGATAAAACATCCCCGCACTCTGAATGACCTCCTGCATAAATCCCAGACTTACATCAGATACGAGGAGAAACAGGTAGCCCACAATGCTCGCAGCAGCCGCAACACCGGGGAAGCCGACCATCCCAAGCGCGAAGATCCGAACGTTCCCCGTCGCAACGGGGACATGCGAATGGAAGAGAAACCTCGCGAACCCCGGGAAAGAAGAGGCCCCGCTGGCCGATACAGCGAGTATACATTACTGACAGCTCCCCGCGAGCGCATCCTCGCTGAATGCATCAACTCCAAGTTCAAACAGGGCAGGGTAAGGTTCCCAAAACCATCTGCACCCAAGCCTCACACCGACAAGTCCAAGTACTGCAGGTTCCACAGAAGACATGGGCATGTGACTGAAGACTGCGTTCACCTGAAAGACGCAATAGAGATCTTGATCCAAGAAGGGCATCTCAAGCAATACACTAGGAGGAACGAAGCCTCTAAACACGAAGAGCAAGAAAAGAAGAAACCCCGGGAGGACACTCCCCCCGACGACTCTTCTTATCAGGTGGCCCTTTGCATATCACGACCAGAAGACTTCAGCTTCCCCTGTACACCACCAGAAGGTCGGATCACTGCTCTCAGCCCCTGGGAAGACTTTCCAACCGCCCTAGTTATATCAGGCGGAGGGATGAACGGCGAAGCCGCCGCCCTTTCGGTGCAAAGCAAATTCGACGAGCTCCTTCTGACTGCACCCGAGCAAAAGGTAACGCTGACAAAATACCGAGGCAAGTCACACCCAATATCCTTTTTTCTAGAGGAGCTGTCGGGAGGTTCCCCCAACTCGGGCATCCCATTCCTGATTAGAGTCAAGATGGCTCACTTCGACGTCTGACGCATCCTGGTCGACCAAGGCAGCTCGGTAGACATCATGTACGTCTACCTTTTCAAGACCCTAAAATTGGACAAAACTAACCTATCTCCCTACGTCGGGTCCGACCTCCAAGGATTCAATGAGCCACGACAAAGCCGTGGGGCTACGTCGAGCTCCTCGTCACCTTCGGAGAGCAAGAGACGGCCAGAGAAATCAAGATTCAGTTCCTGGTCATAGAATGTCCCTCTCTTTAAAACTGCATCATCGGCCGCCCGACTCTAGCTGAGCTGACAGCAGTCCCATCTACCGTCCACCTGGAGATGAAGTATTACACCAAATTGGGCCGCGTAGTCACCATCCACGGCGACATCGAAGCCGCCCGAAGGTGTTACGATGCCGCAGTAAAAGGACAGGCCACAGTCAACACAAAGAGCAACAAAAAGCCCAGGGTCGAGGAGCCTCCCTGCCAGGGAATCAACGCCATCGACCTCGATTGCCGCATCGGCCAGGACGAAACTGAAGAGCGGAAACCCACCGAGGAACAGGCTCCCGCTCACCCGTTTCGCCCAGTCCCGGACGGAGAGTTCGAGCTCGTCCCTCTGGGCGATGACCCTGACAGAATAGTGAAGATATGCAAGAAGTTGCCCAAAGAAACAAGGAAGCAACTCGCGATATGCCTCAGGGAGAACTCCGATCTCTGAGCGTGGAACACCGTGGAAATGCCCGGCCTAGACCCTGAGGTCGCATTTCACCAATTAGCCTTAGACCGGGCAGTCAGGCCCGTAGCACAGCGTAGGCGCAAGCAGTCCCCCGAGAAAGCAGAGGCTGCCGAGCGAGCTATAAAAGACCTCCTAGAGGCAAACTTTATTTCTGAAGCCCAGTACACAACATGGCTCTCTAATGTAGTCCTCGTTAAGAAAAATAATGGAAAATGGCGTATGTGTGTTGATTATATTGATCTTAATAGGGCTTATCCCAAAGATGTTTTCCCCCTCCCTAACATAGATAAATTCGTTGACAATTCTGCAGGTTTCAAACTCTTGTCCTTCAAGGACGCATACAGTGGATATAATCAAATCCCTATGTTAGACATGGATAAGAGACACACGGCATTCATGACCCCGACCGACAATTACTATTACAACGTAATGCCTTTCGGACTCAAGAACGCCGGGGCCACATACCAGCGCATAATGAACAAAGTCTTCCGAGGGGAAATCGGGGATATGCTCGAGGTATACATGGACGACATGATCATCAAATCACACGAGGAGAGCGACCACGCTCGACACCTCTACAAAGTTTTCGAGCAGGCGAGACAATGCAAAATGAGGTTTAACCCCGAGAAATGCACATTCGGCGTCCGGGCAGGAAAATTCCTAGGTTTCTACCTCACCGAGAGGGGTATCGAGGCCAACCCCGACAAATGTCGAGCATTCTCGGAGTTTCCGACCCCGAAATCTAAAAAATCCATTCAATCCCTCAACGGAGTTCTCGCCTCGCTCTCCCGTTTCATCGCCAAATCCGCCCAGCACGCGCTACCTTTCTTTAGATTCCTCCGTAAGGAGGCCAACTTCGAATGGACCGACGAATGTGAACGGGCACTACTCCATCTGAAGAGGGTCCTCTCCGAACCCCCGGTCCTGTCACGACCATTGGAAAGGGAGACCTTATACCTGTATCTGTCCGTAGCAACCGAGGCCGTCAATGCCGCTCTAATAAGAGAAACCGACGAGGGACAAAAACCCATCTACTTCACGAGCAAAGCACTCCAAGGCCCCGAGTTCAGGTACCAACAAATTGAAAAGGTTGCATTGGCTCTCATAAACGCCGCGAGAATATTACGTCACTACTTCCTCGCTCACACGATCAAGGTAAGAACCGATCAACCAATAAAACAACTCCTCGGGTGACCAGACATGTCCGGCAGAATGTTAAAATGGTCGCTGGAACTTTCCGAATTCAACATACAGTACGAGAACAGGAAAGCTTTGAAAGCTCAAGCCCTGGCCGACTTTGTCGCGGAAATGACCCACAACCCGATACCAGCGGACGGCGCCCATAAATGGACGATCTTCGTCGACGGCGCCTCCGGCACGACAGGCAGCGGGGCCGGGATCATACTCGAAAACAAGGACGGAATCCTGATTGAGGTCTCACTAGCATTAACTTTCCCAACCTCAAACAACCAAGCCGAATATGAGGCTTTCATCGCCGGTCTAAGATTGACCGAGGACCTAGGAGCAAAGGAAGTAAAAATATCATTGGACTCCCAGCTCGTGGCATCACAAGTACGGGGAGAGTACCAAACCAAGAACGACAACCTCATTGAGTACCTAGCTTTGATCAAAGAAAGACTCGAAAAATTCGAGAAGTGGGAAGTTCAACACGTACCCCGCGAGCATAACACGCGAGCAGACATCCTATCGGAACTAGCTAGCACGAGAAGGAAGGGCGAAAACAAATCAGTAATCCAAGAAATCCTTCCTCGACCTAGTATCGAGAAGCCACCTCCCCCACTTGAGGTTAACGTGATCGGGGATACTCATTGTTGGATGACACCCATCTATGATTACCTCACAAAGGGCGAACTCCCCACTGACCCTAAAGAGGCGACCGTCACCAAACGTAGGGCGTGCTCGTAAGTCCTTCTCGAAGGGAAACTCTACCGTAGAGGACTCTCCATCCCGTTACTCAAATGCGTCGAAGAAGAGAAAGTTCCCGACATATTGGGGGAAATGCACCGAAGAATCAACGCCCAACATCCCGGCGGACGATCGCTCGCACGCAAGGCTCTTCGAGCAGGCTGACCGACTATGCAACATGACTCCAAGGAACACGTCAAAAAATGCGACAAATGTCAACGACACCTGACATGCACCTTGCACCCCTGAACGAACTAAAAACACTCTCCTCTCCTTGGCCCTTCGCGTGGTGGGGCATGGACATCCTCGGACCCTTCGTAACTCGATCATACCAGAATAAATACCTCATTGTAGGGGTAGACTATTTCAAAAGAAATATCCTCGCTCGGTTTGACATACCTCAGGTCCTCATCACGGACAACGGGACGCAATTCACGGACAGAGGATTTCAGGACTTCGTGGCCAGCTTAGGCACTAAACAACATTTCACATCCGTCGAGCACCCTCAAACCAACGGACAAGCGAAGGCGGCCAACAGGGTAATCCTGCGCGGGCTGAAGCGCAGACTCGGCGAGGCAAAAAGGGCATGGTCATCTAGACTATTATTTATAGGTAAAATATTCTTTTTGATTCTTTAATTTTATCTCAGAATTCATTTTTTGATCTCTTAATTTTAAAAATGTCATAGTGATCTTTTAACTCTTCAAAACATTTTATATTAGTCATTTTGTCTTATTAGCGACGAATTTAGCGACCGATTTTTGAATTTTTCCATCGCTAATAAAGACGAAAAATAACTAATATGAAACATTTTGAAGAATTAAAAAATCAATATAACACTTTTTAAAGTTAATGGACCAAAATGAACTATAAAACAAAGTTAAAGAAACAAAAATGATATTTTGCCTTGTTTATAAAGTGACAATAATCAATTTAAAATTTCTATATTTTAAATATAATTACAATTTCTTATATTTATTAAAAAAAATTGAAAAAAAAATTAGAATTTTATATAATTTTTAAAAATGAATTTCTCATAATATCTATACAATGCATAAGTATTATCTCTAGTGAAACTATTTCTTTTGACTAATAATAGCTTGAGAATCAAGTAAAATATTTTGAGTCAAAATAAAATTGAAGTAAAGTATTTTGAGTGAAAATAAAATTGAATTAAAGTATTATGAGTCAAAAAATAAATTGAGGTAAAGTATTTATTTGACAAATTTGAAATAAAATTAATTTATTACTACTTGTGATTTTATAAATTAGAAATATTGAATATATTATATGAAATGCTAGAGTATTTTTGTCAAAAATTACTAGATTGTTTTAAATACTTACTATTCCAATCTTAAATATAATAAAAAAATAATTTTTTAAAAAATTGATGTATATTGGCTAAATTTTGAATTAAACTAGTCAATTTTTTGAATAAATTTTTATTATGTTTAACACTGGAATGAGTATTGTTAAAAACTTAAACAAGTCATTAATAAGACCTCACGCAAAATTCACGAAGATTTTGCTGAGTAAAATTGGTATAGGATTTAATTTCTTTACATCAAGGATATAAAATTGGATTGAATATGTATTTAGTAAAATTACTCTTATAAACTATTTAGATATTTTATGAACTACTAGTAATATATAAAATTGACTCTCTGATCTAAGTTTATTGAATGCATGTGTAATTAAAATAATAATAATAATAATAAGTACATATCAATTAATATGTCTTTGGTGTTTTATAGAGATTTAATTTTAAAAATATATTAAATAGAGTTTGTATTTGAATTAGAACTCCTATAATTTATTTATTAGGTGAATAATTATTTGAGTGCACATAAATCACTAGATAAATAGTTAGATGATGGAGGACTTAAAAAAAGCATATATATATATATATATATATATATATATATATATATATATATATATATATATATATATATATATATATATATATATATATATATATATATATATATATATATATATATATATATATATATATTAAACATGTGGAAAAAATAAAGTGAGTCGAAAAGTTTGAATCATTTACAAACATATTTAAAAATCTATTTTATTTGAATATATTTAAATAAATAATTTAATTAATATTCAAATAAATTAATAAATTAAAAGATCAATAAAATTAAAAGTTTATTTACGGTAACTTATATGAGTTTATCTAGTACTATGAATATGAATTTATCTATAAAAACATAATTTTTATGAGGCTATTTATTTCAAAGAACTTATAAAATTAATAATGATATTTTATATAACTTTTTAAACTTATTTTCATAAAGATAAAATGCAATTTAATAACAATAAATTTTTTTATATTTATTTAAATAAATTGATCTAATTAATTTTAAAGGTTTTTTATGCACACAACCTAGTCTTTTTCAACTAAATAGATATATAAAAAATTTTAACATTTTTTATGTGAAATTCTTTAACAAAAAATATTTATGCTATTTAAAATTAAAATTACTCTTATAAATTAATTTATAAAAAATAATTTAAAATAACTTCTGTAATTTTTATAAATCTATTTAATTAAAAGAAATTAGGTCGCGTGCATTAAAAAATCTATAATATTTTATAATTGACCTATCAAATTAATTTTTTAATATTTTTATAAACATAAATTGTCAAAAAAAAAAATCAATATTATATACTAGTTAAACCCATAATTTTTTAATATTAAACATAATCATTTTCATTATTTCTTTTTGGGGTCCAACATTGCCTATAGCATATATTTACTTGAAAACAATAAAACTCAGATTTATTAAAAAAAAAAAAGATAAAATATATTTTTAATCCTCAAAAGATAAGATTATATTACATTTTATATTTTCAAAAATAACTAAAATTTATTTTTGTATTTTTATTCAAAATAAAAAAATAAAATCAATTTTTATATCAATATTGTATACTATAATTCCAGATAAACTCAAATTTTTTTAATACTAAACATAACCATTTTCATTATTTTTTCAGTCCAACTTTGAATATAGCATAAATTGAGGTATACTAAAACAAAAAAAAATCCAATTTATTACAAAAAAGATAAAAAAAATATTTTAAATCCTCAAAAAATAAAATTATATCACATTTTATATTTTAAAATATAAATAAACTTTGAAAAAATAATTAAAAAAATGACCAAAAAACTCTATAAAAGCACATAGTGTTCAACACATCATCACAACACAACACACATAAAATATCATAGCACATATTCTATGTGTCTGTTTAGAGAGAGAAAGAGAGAGAGTGGACTTTTGTTCCTCTTTTTTGTGTTTTATTCTTTTGTTTTGGTCAAATAATAAAACACTTTCTCTCTTTTTATTTGGTTTCATCCAAACATAACACAAACTCATCAACAAAACAAAAACCTTTCACTTCACTTCATTTCAATTCTTAGCTTAATTTTGTTTCTCTTTTGTTTCATCCTCTATTTCTTCATGGTAATGCTCTTTCTCTTTATGAACTATTCAATTTGTTTCTGTTTTTTATTTTATTTTATATAATTTTGTTCTTATTATGGTAAAACTGACGTTGTGTTTTTGTTTTTGGAAATTGTGTTATTATGAGATGTGGGTTTTGATTTTCAGTTTATGATACGGTGGAAATTCAGAATTTTTTTCACAGTTTGGTATCTAACTATTGAAAATTTGAAACCCCTCTCCCTTTTTCTTTCCACTTGATTAATTTTGGCATTCATGATGATAATTCAGAACTGAAACCCTAATTTGGTTTTTGAATTTGTTGTGATTATGTAACTTGGTTTGTGAAACTGAATGAAATTTACAATTTTGTTGATCATTTGGGCATGTTTGTTAGTTTCAATGACTAAAATGGGACTAAATAGTCATTTTAGTAGTTGAAATTGTGTAGATAGGTCGCTTGCTCGATTTAGTCGGCCAAGTTTGCAAATACTCTTAATGTAACAAGATTGCTCGATCGATCTTGTCTGTTGAATTCGCAAAATACTCTTTATGTAACAAGGTAGCTCGCTCGATTTTGTTCGTCAAATTTGCAAAATATTCTTTATGTAACAAGGTCGCTTGATCCCTTGATCGATTTTGTCCGTCAAATTTGCAAAATATTCTTTATGTAACAAGGTCGCTTGATCCGTTGATCGATTTTGTCCGTCAAATTTGCAAAATACTCTTTATGCAACAAGGTAGCTTGCTAGATTTTGTCCGTCAAATTTGCGTAATACTCTTCATGTATCTAGGTTGCTTGATCGATCTATTCCGTCAAAATTGTGAAATACTCTTTATGTAACAAGGTCGCTCGATCGATCTTGTCCGTCAAATTTCCGAAATACTCTTCATGTAACAAGGTCGCTCGATGGATCTTGTCAGTCAAATTTAAAAAATACTCTTCATGTATCTAGGTCGCTTGATCAATCTAGTCCGTCGAATTTGCGTAATACGCTTCATGTATCTAGGTTGCTCTATCGATCTAGCCCGTCAAAATTGTGAAATACTCTTGATGTAACAAGGTCGGTCGATCGATCTCGTCCGTCAAATTTCCGAAATACTCTTCATGTAACAAGGTCGCTCGATGGATCTTGTCAGTCAAATTTTGTCAAAATACTCTTCATGTATCTAGGTCGCTCGATCAATCTAGTCCGTCAAATTTGCAAAATACTCTTCATGTATCTAGGTTGCTCGATCGTTCTAGTCCGTCAAAATTGTGAAATACTCTTTATGTAACAAGGTCGCTCGCTCGATCTTGTCCGTCAAATTTCCGAAATACTCTTCATGTAACAAGGTCGCCCGATGGATCTTATCAGTCAAATTTGCAAAATACTCTTCACGTATCTAGGTCGCTCGATCAATCTAGTCCGGCAAATTTGCAAAATACTCTTCATGTATCTAGGTTGCTCGATTGATCTAGTCCGTCAAAATTGTGAAATACTCTTTATGTAACAAGGTCGCTCGATCGATCTTGTCCGTCAAATTACCGAAATACTCTTCATGTAACAAGGTCGCTCGATGGATCTTGTCAGTCAAATTTGTGAAATACTCTTCATGTATCTAGGTTGCTCGATCGTTCTAGTCCGTCAAATTTCCGAAATACCCTTCATGTATCTAGGTTGTTCGATCGTTCTAGTCCGTCAAATTTGTGAAAAACTCTTCATGTAACAAGGTCGCTCGATGGATCTTGTCTGTCAAATTTGCAAAATACTCTTCATGTATATCTAGGTCGCTCGATCAATCTAGTCCGTCAAATTTGCAAAATACTCTTCATGTATCTAGGTTGCTCAATCGATCTAGTCCGTCAAATTTGCGAAATATTCTTCATGTAAGAAGGTTGCTCGATCGATCTAGTCTGTCAAATTTTTGAAATACTCTTTATGTAACAAGGTCGCTCGATCGATCTTCTTCGTCAAATTTGCGAAACTCTTTATGTAACAAGGTGGCTCGATCAATCTAGTCCATCAAATTTTCAAAATACCCTTTATGTAACAAGTTGGCCCAGTTGTTCTTGTCTGTCAAATCTGCGAAATACTCTTTATGTAACAAGGTAATTCGCTCGATTTTGTCCGTCAAATTGACCAATCTTTTCATTTTCGTGCCGAAACTATGTCGCGAGTTCGATTCTAGCATTCTCCCAATTTCAAAGATTTAAATGTTTACTTACTCACAAAAATGGTAATTCATTTAATAAAGATTCAGTTCTTCCAAAATGTTATGTTTTTATAACTTAATTAATTTCTTCCCTTAAAAGCTCTAGTCCACTCTCAGTAAGCACTTATGGAAAAAAACGAATATTAAAAGAATTTTTTCATTAGTTATAAGCTTTATAAACAGTTGAAATTAGCTTTTGTATTTAATTTTCTCTCTTGTTTTCTTTCAGAAACCCTCTCATTTATCTGTTCATAAACATCTATGAACTTATAACTTTTTTTGTAAGTAAAGAATCATATTTCTGATAATGGTGCAAGCAAATGTGATTTTGCTAATAAGCTTTTTTAAATGTTGTCAGGTTTGTTCAAGTTCGGAGTTTCTACGTGTTCATCGAAGCAGTCATTGAAAGTTGACCCGTTTCCTTTTGATATATAAGATATCGGTTAACATGGTATCTTTGCAAGAAAATGCTGATCAAAACGGTTCTTCTGATAAAGAAAAGCAGCAAGTGAATCCGCAGCAAGTGAATCCTCAGACAGAGATCGCATTGTCACAAGGGGTTGACAATGTACCAAAAAATGAATCATCGGATTCTGATGTCAATGCCATGGCGAATGAATTGCCTCCGTCACTGGACTCTTCACCGCTCGAGACACATTCCCAGAGCCCCGGTACACCTTCGAATGAATTGCCTCCGTTGCAATCTAATCATAATCAGCGCACTATCTCTATAATACGCGAAAAGGTAACATCGGATGGCTTTAACTGGCGAAAGTATGGCCAGAAAAACCTCAAGGTGGAAGGATTTAAAAGGTGCTATTACAAATGTTCACATTCAAACTGCCTGGCGAAAAAGAAATTTGTGATATCACCCGATGGAAACTTCGAAGGTTACACTTACACCGGTCAGCATAGTCATTCTAAATCTCAACCGAACACCGTACCACCGGTTGACCCAGTTCTTCCTGTTGAACAAGGACCACCTCAATCGTCTTTGGCCGATGTGGAAGGTAAAGGTGAGAAGTAAACTTTGTTAGTATTTTAGTTTTCGTCCTTATGTGAAAAAGCTCTTAATATATTTTACCGTATCGCATATGCAGACAAATCATCGGTTGAGTATGAATCGACACCTCAACAGATCAGTCCTTTACGATACTGTCCACCTTTAAATGCTTCCGAAACTCATGACTCAAAGCGGCTGTACGTTATTCGACTGTTTTCTAGTTGGAATTGATATATCTATATGCGATATCTAACCATTAATTTACTCTCAAATTGATATCTAACAGGAAGAAAGACGATAGTAACACTCATACCGTTGGAGTTGACATGTCAACCGGTGAATCTCGCCTTGTTGTTCATACTCCAAGTGAGTCTGGATTCGTAGATGATGGGTATCGCTGGCGCAAATACGGGCAAAAAAACGTTAAAGGGAATGAAAATCCAAGGTACATGGTAGCTTTTATGCTTGAATTGGTTCACAAACACACGAATTCAAGAATGGTTATGGTTTAATCTAATCGATTGCATTTTCTCTCTAATCTTCCAGAAACTATTATCGATGCACATCTCCTGGATGCCATGTCAAAAAGCATGTTGAAAGATCCTCTGAAAATCCAATAAATGTCATATCTACATATGAGGGAGAACATGATCACAAACCCCCCACTGCAAGAAGCGTCCCTTGTATTACAAGCAAGCCGAAAAACAAATCCGGAGGCAATACTGTTTGTGTTGATATGGTTCCGATTCAAGTGGTTGTGCTTCCTAACGATGTTTTTGAAAATAATTTATCCAAGGAAGAGCAACAAAATGAAGACCCTGGTACCAAAGACAATCCGGTAAGCAATAATGTCGTGATACGCGAGCCAGGTACCGAAGTTCCATTCAGATCAAATAAACATGTTACTGTTATTGTTTCTGGTCATGATACTCTTAGTACTACAAGTGAACTCCAAAAGGTTCCTGAAGATGGAGCTACTGATTGAAGATTATAAATAGTTGGAATTGACATAGTAGGTTATAGATATTCCTCCTATTCTAGCCTATTATTTTCCCCTTTTCTAGCTCATCTTTATTTGTCTGTGATCACAGTAATTTATTACATTGGATGTACATTTTGGTACATGTCTATGTAAAATTCCAATATATTGTGATTGCCTCTAATTCATGTTTTGAGCATGGTGATGGTTTAAGTTGGTTTTCTTACTTTGATCGAGTTTAGAAGATGTTATGGCGAGTTCTAGTGTTTGAATAGAGCAATAGCTCTTTTCTGGGTTGGGTTTATATCTCTAGATTATTGTTCTTTTTCGGCTCGGGTTTATGTCTCTCTTTCAGGTCATTTGTTCTTCATTGAGTTAGGTTTATGTTTCTCCAAATAAGGTTTATGTTGGTCTAAATTATTGTTCTTTTCTAGGTTAGATTTATGTCTCCATGTTATTGTGTTTTTTTAGGTCAAGTTTATGTCTTGTGTTATTTGTTTTTATGGGTCTTCTGGGTCAGGTTTATGTCCCCCCAGATTATTTGTCCTTTTATCTTTTTCATTAATAAATTTTGATTTTGCTTTAATTGTTAGGTCTTTTGGTGTCAACCTAATTAAGATCCACTGACTTTTAAGATGTCTTAACATATGCTTATTTTGTTTATTGAACAATAGTTATGTCAATGTAATTTGACTATTCCATGCGATCTGAATTGTATGTAGAACCGTGTATTGTAGCAAGATTGCTACAAAATTGTAACAATATTATGAAAAGATTGTGAAATCATCATATTTGTGTGATCTTGGTTGGTTAGAGTTAGAAAAATGTCCTATAAGATTAGTCTAAATATCCCTAAGATTTCAATGAACCAAAAGAGGGTTGAAATAGACTTTGATGACCAAAGAGTAATCTGTCTCAATCAAAAACATATTCTAACCCTTTTGAATAACAATCTCCAAACACTTGATAACAGCATAGACCTCAACAAAAAAGAAGAATTGGGTTCAATTAGCTCTACAAACCCAAGAATGAAATTCCCTAAGTGGTCCCTGAAAATTTCATCAGCTTCGACAGAATTTGAGGAAGATTTGAAAGTTGCATCGCAATTGCATTTAATCCAACTGGAAAAAGGAGGAGTCCAAATCACCTCAGTTATGTTAGGCACACGAGGAGGTCTGATGTTGACGCCAAAAGATTTAATGAAGGAGAAATCAAAAACAGAAATGTGAGAGCAATTGATAGTATTGTCACCGGCATTTTTGAATGAGGTTGAATACATCGACAAATTGACTAATATCTAGGTCAAGAGATTAAGTCAATTTATTTAAATCGATTGATCTAATTTTAAAGGTGTCGCACACATAATTCTTTGTTATTATTATTTTTTTTATTTTAGTGTCTCGTTTCATCTACTACATAAATTAAAAAAAAATAAACAAAAAAATTCATCTACTATGTAAGTAAAAGAAGAAAATGAATACTTGCAAAGTAGAGAAGATCATTATAAATTACCAATATTCTAGATCGCATGACTTCGTCCAAAATCCTTTTAGAATAGTAGAGTTTTTTCCGAGAATTAAATATAATTTTGGATCTGATGATTATCATTCACTAACACTGTTAATGCATTCCAATTAAATTCATTACTAAATAAATATGCATCACTTCTTTTTCGATATAAATGAAAATAGGAATATAATCGCTTGAATTAATTTCTTTCATCTCCCTAAAATATCATATTTTAAACACATTAGTGTCACACTCTTTTCTTTCATTATAATAATAAAAAAAATTAGATTGATTAAGAAAGTTAGTTAAATATTTTAATTTATATATAAAATATAAGATAAATTTATTAAGATATTCTTAATTATATTTAATAGTAAACCATCAGTCTAGATATATTTTCTTAAAATAAATAAGTATATTAAAAATGTTAGCATAAATAGTAAACGAAAATAGTAAAATATTAGTATTTACTATTTAATGTGTCAGTTCCCCTCTTCCCCCTTTTATGAGGATTTTTGCAGACACGGATTAACATGAATTATATATTTTTTTGCAGACACGGATTAACATGAATTATATATTTTTAGATTTAAAATATGTAATGCACACAGGTCCATCCCGCCCTTATTTCTAGTATTGGGCGAGTAATGATTTTAAGTCCGTACCCTCAATTATGCCCGTCTTGCCCCATCTCATTTTCTAACAGACTTTTGCGAGACGAGTCTAAACGGGATGGACATGTCCATGTAACGGTAACAACCACTCAAGTGTTTGATGACAGTATAGCACAAATGCAAAATGAAACTCTATTATTCTCCTAGAAAAGATCATGATATAAGAGCTTAATATTACTGATAAAGAAAAATGCTTGCTATACATTTTCCATAAACACTTTTGAAACACAGACGATAAGATTTGATTAAATGTGGTATTAACTCATACATAGTAATGGAACAGAACAAGAACAAGTTCTGTTTCATTCTCCCTCTGAAACTTGAATTTGTATTTGCTGCGTTTAGCAATCTACACAGTCGGCATGTAGGTGGCCGTTGGATGAGATTTAAGCATCCAAATTTCAATGCATTTTGTGATTTTAGAAAACTAAAATATAGATTTTGAAATCTAGATAATTTGATCTTGATTCAACTGCCACCTATATGCCGACTGTGTGAATGCGTGGAGTTGTTAACTGCAGCAAATCCAAATCCGTCAGAACTTTCAGGAGTTATATAAATCCCGGCTCTCATTTCCAAGCACAAGAAGCAACCAAATCTCTATTCATCCAACCAAGGTATAAAGCTCCATCTCTCTCTTCAAGTCTATATCTATCACTATAGTTCTCAAGTAATTTCTTTATGGTACCATTCACCAAAGAACTCAAAGGGTAAGGAGTGAAACCAGCCATTGCGAATCTCGACCTCCACTTCCCAAGCAACTCGTGTCGTTCCACTCTCTCGACCCCTTCACAAGCTATGATGTTAACTAAGTCTCTTGCCAAGCAATGCTGCTCAACATTGATCCTCTCTTTATGTTCTCTAGGAAGAGTCACGTCTATTGACTCAAACATTGCTGTGTAATAGTCCATAGTTTCGAGAAAACGCGGAAAGAATGCAGCAGTGTTTGTGTTAGATTCTTGTTCAACGAGCGTCACGACTTTCGGTGATAGGCTCTTAACCAACCTTAAAAGCCTATCTCTATGATTCTGAGTGCTGACACTCTCGTCTGGCATGTGATGTAGCATGAATGCAAAATTTACTGCCAGAGCTTCCCCTGGCCGAACTCCGAGGTTATGTAGTTGAACATCACAACCTGAGATAGCTGCAGCATGAAACTGAAATGGCACCTTGAAATGCTGAGCAAGCTTTGATAATCTTTTTTCAACTATATGTAGACCACCTCCCCGGGCATAAGCTGATGTTGAGTCATCAATACCTGTAATGCGGATGTGTGGCGGCCCACCGGGCCTAGCTGCAAAAGCTTGAATCAACGAAATCCATTGGCTTCCTTGAGCAATTTGGAAATCGATTATATGAACTCTGGCTTCGTTTTTCATGGCTTCTGCAATGGCACCATTTGCAGACATGTATCCAAATTTGAAGTAAGGGCAAACCTCATAAAGTATGTTCATGTAAGAGAGAAGTTCGGTACTTTCCGGTTCTTTGCATCTTAAGGATTTGTAGATTGAACTCCCGGATGCAGACAATCGTGCAATGAGTCCTTCCAACATGTATGCTCCCAACCTTTGAATTGGTTCCCCAGAAACAGAAACCATCTGCCGTAATTCGTCCATCAACCATTGCGCCATTAGCAAATCATTGTCTGCAATTGCTTTTGCACATGCAGTAAGGATGTGCTTTAGATTTTTACTTGAAATCGCTACCATTGTTTGTCTCCAACTGTCCATTTCAAGTGAAACAAAACCAGTTCCGTTGCTGATGGCGCTGTCGTAACTATCAAGATTATCAGAGTCCGGACCAAGCATCACATTTTCCAATTCTCTTAGCTTGTGCTTGAAGCTACTTAAATCTTCGGTTACGCACGATCCACTCATCGGCGAGTCATAGGTATCATCGGGGGAGTGATAACGATCTTGTGGATACGTCTGACAATCTTGCTGCGACATTGGACTATCATTAGTCGAGAAACTAACAGTCGAAGGGGAGTTGTAAACCGCAAAACTTCCAGCTGCAGAAGACGACTCCAACGTGCAGTAAAAGTCAGAAGAATTTGGAGCCGAGAACTGAGTTCCATTGCTTCCATCATTGTTGTATAGCTGATGGTTTAGATTTCGATACTGCGGCAAACAATAGGATTCAATTTGTTGAATTGGTTGATAGTACATACTCATACTTCTATGTCGCTCCGATGCCTGCATCTTAGAATCAATAACTAAGAATCTTACCGTCGTCTTAACTATAATTAATCTCTACAAGTTCATTCTTCTGCACAGATTCAACATTTTCTGCATAAAAGAATCACAGAATCAGTGCTAACATTAACAAACAATTTCAAGTTTCATACACCATACAATGCATATAAAAAAGAAAAAAATATATATATTTTCAAGTCTTGAAGAAATTAAGCACTCTTGTAGATTCACTGTGCAGTTGACAATTAATCAACTTTTTCATCTAAATTGAAATCAAACAGCAAGTCAAACATTGAATTCTCTCTGTCTACTTTTTTTTTTTATAAAAAAAGAATAAAGAAACAAGTTGAATCTATTAGTGAAAATTTCCAAGAAAACTGCACAAAAGACCCCTTCAATCTATCACTGATTTTTCTTGACCAAAAAAAGAAAAAAGAGAATTATATAGAAATTACATTAATTAAACCAAGAAAAGAGAATGAAAATTTAGAAAGAAAGAAGATTAAACAAAATTCAAAAGATAAAAAAATGTAAATGGCCCTTTATATCTAGATTTCATTAGAATGAAATTAAGTGTTTCCATCAACTAAAGAATTTACACCTGCATAGAGAAAATTCCTCAATCAATTATTTCACCAATTATACAGATCAGAAGAAATTCACAAAAGAAACAGCATAATGAAGTTACATAGATATTCTTAGCCAACAAAATGGTTAATTAATCAAACCAACTCTTACATAATCTTAAGATATTTATAACTTGATAGAAAACTTTTAACAAACAGATCATAGGCATACACAAAAATGCAAAAACCATATACATCAAAAGAAGAACAAGAAAATAACAAATCTATAAGAAAAATAAGAATGGCTTACAAATTTGTTACTTGTTTTTGAGAAAGGAAAAGCAGAGTGAAGTAGAAGAATCAACAAAGAGAAGGGTGTTATGATGAAGTTGAACATAGAATAATGAATGAGAAATGACCCTTATATTGATAGGAAACTACACATCAACCATTGGATAGTGTTGGTGTTAATTTCATGTTTATGCTAAAGGACAATTTTAGTTTTTTTTGTAATGACTGAAATACCCCTATCAGATGTTTGTTTGGTCAAATACATCCATCTATGATATACAGTATATCTATAATTCTATACATTTTTCAACCAAAAAATTAGAATACATCACTATCTAATAAAATAAGTGTATTATAAATAATCACACGTGGCCTTGATTTATTTATTAGAAATTTGACTTTGACTTTAATGCCCTTTTTCTTACAGTCTTGATTAGTCTATTTTTACCACCAAAACACTTGTTAGAAGAAAAAGATACATTTTTATTTATTTAATTATGTGATTCACTTTTTTCTAAGAGGTGGATGATTATTATTAATTACATTAATTATAAAAATTTATTTTTACAATCAATCAAGAAATCTAAATAGATATCATTGTTCATAACTAGTAACAATTACTACATGATAACTACTACCGAAATTGTTGATTAGTGTTAATTAAGCACCAATCGTAAACATTGATGACTTAACAACTTTGATGCCAATTTGGTGGCTAAAAACATCATCAACACACATAACCATAATCAACATACCTTCAAACTTTGTTTGTATTTAAAATTTCAACGATTACTCATTTTGTCATTTAATAAAAATATTTCAAAATTCTTTAATGTTTATCTTTTAATTAAATCCAACAAGTGCAACTCTTAAATTATTATATAGGCCTTATTAAATTGCCAATGTTTAATTATAATGAGGGAGCAAAAGCTAAGGTCAGTTTGGTAATTCAAATGTATCTTATGATTTTCAAATTTTGTTAATTTATTTAATCACTATCATATCTCATTTTATACTATAAGATAATGACCCACACGGTTGAGTCAGAGCATAGAAGAAATAGAAGGAAGAACCTTATAATAAAGGCAAAGGGACCAACAAGTAGTGCCTTACACTTCACCTAACATGCACTTTGATACCTTTTAAATTTTGTTTATTAATTATAATATTATTTTAAATATGCATCTTTGTTTTTATATTGTTTGCTTGTTCTTATTCTTCTCTTTTATAATCCATTGAACTTATCTCTAAACTATCATCTTAGAATCTTTAAAGTGTTAAGATAATTATTACTACTACACATCATTGAAGAGTGCGCATTCTTAGAGGCTATCTTTCATCATTCCCTTTTCTACTTATTAACTTCAAAAAGGTAATTAGTGAAGTGAAGTTTAATAATAAGTGATAATTATGTTTCAACCATGCATTTTGTTAATTGGGTTTTGATGATGCCAAACAATGTATAAGATTATTTTAGTGGGGTTTTGGTAGACCCAAAAGAGTCTCTAACTCCTTGAAGATTATGTCATGATTTTTTTTTAAATAATACTCACACTTGATCAAATAAGACACGTTTTACAATTTAAAAAGAAAAATAATGGGAGTTTTAGATCCAAATTAAACAATATTTTTAAAAGGAGATGTAAGAGATTTAGGTAGGAAACATTAGTGACTATATAAATTTAAGGTTTAATTATGTACGATGGATGATATGTCTTTTAAAGTGTTAAAATTGTGGATATTGTTTTCACTTTTTTGAGAAGTGAATGGACTTGCTAAATGCAAGTTATTTGTTTTCACGCCGATGAAAATTAAGTGCAAATTATTTGTCTTCACGCAGAAGAAACGGTATATGACATTATATAAAATATAACATTTGAATCTATCAATTCACAGGATGAACTGTGAAACTGTTTTTAGATCCAAATCAAACAATATTTTGAAAAGAGGTGTAAGAGACTTGAGGTGCGAAACATTGGTGTCCGTGAAATTTTAGAGTCTAACCATACATAATGGATGACAAGTCTTTTAAAGTGTTAAATTTATTGATATAGTCTTCACTTTTTAGAGAAGTGAAGGGACTTGCTAAGTGCAAGTTATTTGTCTTAACGCAAAAGGAAGGGTCGACGACATGATATAAAGTATAAAATTTGAATCTATTAATTCACATGGTGAATTGTGTAAATGCTTCACGATCAATTTCGCTGCATCCAAGAGATAGTCAAAATCAATGTAAATTATGGGAGGGATTAGACAAAAAAAATGGATGAACCAATGAGGAGCTACATTGAGAGGTTCAACAAAGAGACAATCTTAATGAAGGATGTAGACGAAAAGATGAAGAGGTATTTGCCCAATCAAATACTTAAATAAAGGAACAAGGTTGTTGAAAATGTTGGAATAAAAAAGACCTAAATTTCAATGACTTGCTTGGTCAAGAAAAGAAGTATATTCAATATGATGAGATACTAAAGGCAAGTATGGCTATTTATGGCAGCACAAAAAGGGCCGACACAAACAAATAGAAAGAGGTTTGGCCTTCCAGGGAAGGTAGAGGTGCCTCTGTTTAAGTACAAATATTATACTCGTTTGAACACTTCCAAGAAATATATCCTTAAAGAGTGTGCCATCACCGAGTTCAAGTAATAAGAGGTTGAATTTCCAAATAAGGTCTAAGAGCAGAGAAACTTAGACAACAAACAGATGCAAAAAAGATATGAAAGTGCATAAGTCTCAAGGAGAAATCATCAAAATACGAGGTCAACAAATAGATGTTCGTAGCATATGACATTTATGATGGCACATTCTCTCAATGAGAGAATTTCCGTATTATTATAAATGGGGGGAGACATTTTTCAGGCATAAGAGGATCTCCCCATTAATTCCCCTTAAGGGGGGAGGCCAAAGAGAATGGAGCCACTAAAGGGCCATTAAAGGGGTATTATGGGTTCCTTAATTATGAAGAAGCCTCTCACAATTCAATAAATAAGACACAAAGAGAGATGATGACTCAAATAAGAAAGTATGATCCAAGGCCTAAGAAAAAGAGATTGTCCTCGTTGTCATTCTTTGATCAAGAGTTAATCAATTGAAATCAAACATCCATGTCCAAGCCTTAGTCAACTAGGGGAGTTCTTATGATATCATATATTTAAAGTTGTTTGACGTCCAACAATTGACACAGAATGACTTGATATTTTACAATAAATGTGATCTTCAAGGTTTTAATATTATAAACAACAATACCTTGGGGCTATGTTGAACTATTGCTAATGTTTGGATGAAAAATGGCCAGGAAGACAATAAGGTCCCAATTCTCGGTAGTTGAATTAAAGTTCATTTACATCTGCACCATATGACACCACACATTATCCGTTTTAAGGACAATGTCCTCGACAATCCATTTGATGATGAAATATCATACTTGTTAAAACAAGTTGGACATATCAATGACAATTTAGAAACACACAAATCATGTTTCCTTGTTTCATTGAAGTTACATAAAGGTAAGGCCGTGGAAGGCCAGGGCAGACCCATGAGCATAAGCATCCCACCTCTCCGAGATCTTAGACCTGAATTTGACAAATGTCTACGAGAGATTAAAAAGACTTATACATATCAAGAAGTTGCGACAAAGCATCAAATAAAAAAATCATTTTGAGGAGGAAAGGAAAGATCACAAGGGGAAAATAATCCATAAAGGGAAGATAAAGACACGAGATTTAAAAATGAAAAGAAAGAATCTTAAAGGTTTACTTCCAAATAAAAAAAGAACTATTCACTAACATCCCCATTTAGTTGAAGTTCCCTAAAGCATTTATATACAATTATTAATGATTTTTCCTTGATTATTTTGATAAATTTATCCCATTTATTAAGCAAAAAAAAACGAGATAGTAAAATCAGATCATACTTATATGAAAATCTCTAAGACATGAACCAAAAAGAGAACATAGGTAGACACAAGTCCATATTCTTCCATTTGATAAAAAACAATAAGACGATACTTCATATAATATGAATATCTGAGGAATATTCTTTCCATACAAAAAATAAACAAAATGGTACTTTGAGGTTCTGAAAATAAAGAGGCATTAGGATGAATAAAGTCCGCAAGTAGACCACCAAAGATGGTAAGGGAATATATTTTCTTGATTAGCCTCAAACAAGCTGAATGGTTCCCTCAAATATCTATCCCTCACTCAAACCGTACATCGAGAAAAAGGAAAGATGAAATATATTCATTGGTTAGAGAAGCTCCTCCCGGAGATATACAATAAAAATTATATCATAAATCACAAAGATGAGGAAAAAATATGTGGCCCTAAAAAGGCAACCACAAATGCTTAAGAAGTCAGGAAGTGAAACCAAGATGAATTTCAATAGAATAGTCAAAAGGGATATCGAGTACATATAAGGGTGGAAAAACATGAAATTTCTATTTTTCATGTATTTTTTCATTGGAGGGCCATGGTTTTAGGCCATCGAACTCTAATATGTCCACCTTACCCACCCTATTTTTTACGGGTGTAAGCATTAAAAATTATTTTACAACTTTTAGATTTTAGGGTGTAAGGCTTGTATGTCCGCCCTGCCACAACCTCATTTTTTTACAAGGTGGACTAAAGTATTAGGTTCACACCCTCAGTAATATTAGCCCTTCCCCACCCCATGTTTTTGCGGGTATGCCAAAACTAGTCGGACATGCATGCTTTCCACCCTAGGTACAGACACCATAACCCCATCAAAACATCAACCTTAAATAGAATAGGAAATATGGTACATACAACACGAATCCAAAAGAACTTATGCATTTACTCATTCCACACCGAGATTTAAGAAGATAAACTAAGCAACATCAATATCAAAACTTTGGAAACAAACTTCAAAATAGATACCGTATCTTCATTCAATCTTTATGCAATTTTTCATTCTCTACAGTAAAATACCGACGTTCTCCTTGAGCCTCAAAGTTGGTTCTTAATGATTTTCTTCACCTCTGAGATATTGGTCTCCTAAGACTTGGATATAGACTTCTCATTAACTAGAGTACATAATTTCTCTTTTAAAGTTATCACCTCTTTTTGATAAGCTTGAAGCATTTGTTGAGCTTTTGAAGCCTACCAACACTATGATAAAGTTATTTTCTTTTTGAGCTGGGAGATTCTTTAAACTATAAACATGTACCACATAATTATGACCTTCATTACATAATTTGACGAGGTTACCTATAACCCTTTCTTTAAAGGTTAAAATTTCTGCATCTGAAGTAAACAAAGCTCATGTCAGGGCCATCAACCTGGAAGCATAAGGAATACACTATGCCGTGGCATATTGACAAATATATACGGGAAAAATAGGTTTCCCTATTAACATCAACATTTGGTACTACGAATCGAAGAAAGTGGGGGTATTGGCGGGAATAAAGTAGTAATTATAGGCAAAATCTTTCACCGCTCAGAGGCTTATAAGGTGGCATTTATGCGACACTTTCCTATCGTCATGTTACTAGACCCATTCGTCATCAAGATCTATTTTATTCAAATAATCAATGAACTTATTAATTACATCTAGATAACATAAATTGAGTATTGATAGACCCGTAACTTCAAAAGCACATACTCTATTGAGACTTCTCAAAGTGGTCCTCGAACCAACACCGGGGGAACCTTGGCTGATTGGGAAATGTTACATAATTATGAAAGACATCAAACTCAAAAAGAACACAAACCCATATCATGAGAGGTCAATGTTAGAGGTATGTGAATCATATATTAGTACTTGAAATCTTTAGAGAAAACACATAACAATCTAAAGATTTATAGGGCTGATAGAACAAAAAAAAACTAACATTGCCTAAAAAACTCCCAAGCATGATAAAAAATAGGGGAGAAAATAGGAATACAAATCATAATCTCATGGTATGCATAAATGTACTAAAACGCTTGTATGTAAGCCTAATAGGACGAATGCAATTGAAAAGATGTCTGTGAAAGGAATGAAACTAACCCCCGCTCAAACCTCTAAAAGGGAAGTCAAAATCCCATGTCCCGAAATACGAAATCATACATCATAAGCTAGAAATTGGAGTTGTGTTTGTAGATATGATAATGAGATATGGGAATACCCATGACCCATTATGAGGGATTCCTCATTTCCAAAAAAAGGTTGAAGGGATATCAGTCAACTAGTTCAAGATACATGGATGTTGTCCCAAGATAATCAATGTGTACATACAATCTTAAATATTCCATTGTGGAACCTATTATTGATCCACCGAGAGGATAATGAAAGTGATTGTCCAAACAAAGGGAAAATAATAAGTCCATGTAAATAACAAGGTCATGTATTCAACCTTTCAACTTCATGTTATAGGGATGAACAACACAATATTTCACTCATATTTTAAAATTCAAGATCATTCAAAGGGGTAATTTCTATCAAACCACTTCACTTAAAACAATATTCTAGAATGAACCAAAAATGGGGAGGTGGAGGAGGAGAAAATACCTTGAGCATTACCATATAAGAGGAAATACTACCATACACACATAAATAATATGCTCATAAAGCGTTACAACAAAGTAAATGATGCATGGAGAAACTCATTGGTGGATGAAAATAACACAGAGTAATTTGGGACAATGCTTGAAAGAGCAACAAAATGGTGTCTAAACTTTAACAGAACCATTCAAATCAACAAGAATGCAAAAGAAATATATGAAGCTTCATAAAAAAGAACTCGAGGCAAGCAAGTAAGAATAATGAAAATGACAAAATGATGAACTATTGGCCAAATGATAAAAAAGAAGAATGCAAATGGGCCATATCTAACGTCAAACATGCTAAAACTCAGAGGATCACTAAAGGACCAATGTACGAGCATAATGTGACGATACCAGGAGTGTTATTCGCCTCAATGTAATCATGATTCCCCAACTTCTATAACCATTAAATGCGTACCTCAACCTTTGTTCACTAAATCCAAGGCTAAAAGCTACGTGGCAAAAAGAGGGATGTCAAGAGTTAAGTTTATGTTACATCCCATCACCAAACAAGAAGTTTACACAACCCCAAAAGCCCGCACTATATCCATATATATGGGAGAATCAAAAACATATGTTGCACGAATTGTTTGAATAAGATTAAGGGGTTTCTCAACCAAAAACCTCCACGATCACCAAATAGGGTAACAACAAATATCTCATCCTAAAAAAACGTCCCAAATCAGTCTATAAGAATAAAATGCCTTTCATCATTGGGACCGCCCACCATGAATGCCATATAATTTAGAATGATATCACTTCCCTAGAAGAGCACCAATATGTTTGTGATCCCTTCCATGTAGGAAACTGTGACTCGATAGCTGGAACCTCTTCCTAAGGTTACCTAGTTAGGACCCCGCTAAAGATCATAGTTGAACTCACTACCATGGAAAAATGTCTCAACCTAAATAATATTCTAATAAGTCACAACCTAACTCATCTAACTACGAATTAAAGGGAAATTCATTCAACATCACAACATTAAGTATGAGAGTTCAAATAACTCGTTACTTATCCATCTACCCAAAGTTTTCAAATCCACCCAACTAGGCCTTCATACCTGAAGAATTGTGTGGAATCTTGAGATCTTAGAGTGGTCACACCCTAGCATCTACTAGATCAAGGTAAATAAGCATCCAAGGACCATTAAATCAAATGAACACTTGTATTCCACGATGAATGATCCCTGAAGCAACTGCTCTAAAACACTACAAGAAAAACCTTCTCCAGCCACATATTTTTGTGACTGATTATCATGTGACTAAAAAAAGGTAGTTGCGACATGATAATCATGTCATTACTATTTTTTTATAATAAAATATAGAAGATAACATTAACCTGAGTAGATGTCAATTTTTTTTATAAAAAAAATATTTGTGAAATGGTAAACACGTCGCAACAATAAAATTAATATAAAAAAAGCTTTAACGTTCAGATGGATGAAGTTTTTAAGTTTTAAAATTTTTTGTAGTGACGTGTTAATCACTTCGCAACATTTTAGAGGGAATAAATATTGACATGAAAATGACTAGATACATGTTTGTACAGACAAAGTGAACAAACTTTTTGACTATTCGGATTTTGCCACGTGAATTTCACTTCACAACTTAGTGACGTGAAATTCACGTAGTTTGCCACGTAAATTTCACGTTACTAACGTTTAAATTTTTTACAAATAAAGGTTCTAAGATCTCAAAATCCTCAAACCTTACAAATAAAGAAAAATATGAACTCGATTCAAGTAGATGATATTTTAAACCATACACCTAACAATTTGTGACGTTACTAGTTTGATTGTCAAAAATGTTTCTAGATACACTCCATTATCGAACAAAACTCTAATAAAAATATATGACCTAATAGAATCTAAAAGATATCCTATTTGATCATAATGATACTTTATCAATAACACTCACACAAAATCTTGAGCACTTACGTATAGTTAAGAAAAACGTTAATATGGTGGATCTGAATTTGAAACATTGGGAATACAAATGTAACTAGTGTGGCATTTTATATGAAACCATGCATGGTTACAATAGAATATTTCTAATGCAACATGAAGGGTAGTTTTTATATGTTGTATTGTATTCATGGATGGCCTAATAATACACACTAGAATAATATGAATAACTTGACTATAAGATAAGGGTGTAGGAAAAATGTAGCAACTTTTTGAACGACATGGTTCAATAAATTAAATAATTAAATAATGTATTTGCTCTTCATAAACCTTGATTTCAAGATAAATATATAAAGGACAAAGAAAAGCTAGCCATGGCTGATTTTTTGTTCCCTTAACGTTTTGCTACTATTATTTGTTTTTGTCCACTCACTTTATACGCATGCTCATAATATTCATAGATCATTGTTCTTTTAAGAAAGAAATATTGAAATAAGAAATAAGAAATAAGAAAGAAATTTTGACCAAACTCATCTCTATAAAATGAGTTTGTAAGATAACTGGATCACTTTATAAATAATTTCAAAATTTTATCTCTAATCAATATAGAATTTATAATTTTTTTTCAATAAATATTAACTCTTGGGTCTTTGACAAGCCCAAAATATAATTTATTTTATAGTTTTTTTAGAAAATCATGAAATGTTGTGTGAGAGATTCGGATATGATAATTTTGAATAACTTCGAAGAATCGTGTTCGTACACTTTCGAATAAAGTATTTCGACCCTATTTTTGCCTGGGTTCACGAAATCTTTGTGGAATAATTCTTGAAGAACAATTTGTTTCTGGCAAAAGAGAACTATTCAGGAATATATAGAGAAAGTTTGGTTTTGTTATGTATTTTAAACCGAGGCCAAATGACTCCTTATATAGGAGATCAATAATAGAAACCAAAAAGACACAATTGTTCAGAAAAACGGTTAAGTCGGTTGGGAAAAAGGTTCAACTGTTCAAAAAAAATTTCAAACATCAACGGGGCTTCGCCCCTTGGAACCCCAACGGGGCGCTGTCCCGCACCCCGCCAGGGGCTTCGCCCCTTAGAATCCCGTTTCAATTATTTGCATTCACTTATACGTTGGTTCGACGAGTGTGCATTCCGCACTACCCTAACTCGTTTTTAAGCTTTAATGTAAAATTGCATCGGCTTATAATAAATCACATTACTACTAAAATATATTGATAATACTAAAATAATACATTGATAATACTAAAATCACCAACATGTTGTAATTATGTGAAGCCAAGTGTTAAATTGTTATACGTGCATTCATATAAATGATGCAGTTTCTTTGTAAAGCATATGTTATTGTCATTTGATGTGATTCTTCAACTAGGTTTAACTCTTCAAAATGTTGGTTGAATCAAATGTACCAAATAATTAAACTATATAAAGGAAAAATAAAAGAATATTAATATACTTTGTCCCTCCAAAGTGAGGATACATCATGGCCCACATATTTACTAATTTTGGAGTTTTGTGGTTATTCTTGTGTGCATAAGCGATTTTGTCGAAGATTTTTGAATAAAGAAAATATATATTGTATGCCATGATGTGCTTGTATTTTAAGCTTCTACCTCAAATGAAGATAACCTAATTTATTTATAATTTGTCTTCGTGGATGTATATGGCTTCTTGTTGGACGGGAAAATGACTTCTAATTAAGATGAAAGTGACATAATCCATTTTCACCATCTTTCATTGCTTGGACTCTAACATGATTAATTAGATTCCACATTTAATATTAATGTTGTAATTAATTATGCTTAGCAAGTCTTATGATATATAGGATTTGAGCAAGTTACTATAGTATCCGTCTCCATCACAGACGGAGCCAGAAAAATTAAGATACGGGAGCAATATCATTTTTAAATTTCAATGATATTTAAATTTTATTAATTATTTAATGATCTAAAATTTTCATTTTTTAAAATTAAATGTAAACAAGTATTTTTTTTCTTAACTAAAACACAAAAGAGGAGGCACAAGGTGTTAAATCCTCCACCTTATGGAGTAAAAGAAAACATTAATCATTATGTCATGTAGAAAATATGTGAAAAATAATGCTTTAATGCGGTATAAATTAATAGTGTCGTGTTAATTTGTGTCCTAAGGCATATATTAAAAAATTCACAAATAAAAATTTGTGTTGAAAAAATAAAAATAAAAAATATTTTTTTTAATAAAATCAATAATTAATTTCTAAAATAAAATTGGGTATTTTAGTTTTTTTTTAAACTTTTAATCATTCTATTTTAAAAATCAGTTTTTTTATTCTTGAACTTTACTTTTTTAAAGAATTTTATGGTTTTCTTTCAGATTTATCAGACTTGATGTCTTTATTAATGATGTGACACTGCTACTGTAATATTATACCAGAGTTTATGTCATTTTTAATTGAAATTAATTGTTTTTATTTTATAAATTATTAATAACATTTTAAATTTCATTTTAATGTAATATCAGAGTAATTTAAATATGAAAATTATTGAAAATATTTATTAAAAAAAAAACAAAAATCCATTAGCCACAACAATACTAAAAGGGCCATTGTCACTCTATTTCACTTAAGGAATAATTCATGTTTGTTTAAGCTTTATAAACTCTTACAAAATCGGTAAAGAAATCAATGTGAGACTATCTACATCCCTTTTCAATCTTAGAGAACTTATTTTTGCAACCCTTGATGACAATCCTTTCTCTGCTTTCAAACGTGATAAAGACCTTTTCAACTCTGATTTTTTAATGCCATGTCCTTGACATCAGGAAAGTCAGGGGAATCACTCTTAGTATTTGCATGGATAGATTTTAAAGTCTTGTTGTCACCGATGTGAATTTCATTACTCTGAAGACCATAGGAAATAAAAGTAGGACACCGAATAAAAACATGGTAATGACTGAAGATGAAAGCACTAACCTTCCACCTAACTCTTACGTCAAGTTTAACGACAACAAGAATATTGTCGTTACTCTGGTCTTGACTAAGACCAACGAAGTTATAAGGAACAACAAAGATGTTAGTTCCGTAGACAAATGATGACCAAACATCAACCTCTTTATGACCCTGATACAATAGAGGTTTGGTGGTTCTGTAAGTAATTTGGAAATTTGAGGTGAGGAAATTTGGAATTGTGGTGGTGAAAGTGTAGACAATGACATCTTGGAGAATGAAAGACGATTTAAAAGGTTTTAAGATTGCCCATATGATTAGGATTGTGAGGTGAACGATGAAGAGGAATATTTATGATTCTCCACATGATTTTTTCTGAAAAGTTTGTGTTTCTTTCCATTATGGTGGTTACACAATGATTTTAAATTGTGGTTGCGGCTATTGTGGTGGCTGTGATGCGGATTGCGGTCGTTGCAGCGTGAATTTATATTTATGAACATTAAATATTATATTATATTATTTATTTTAGATTTCACATGCCTTCCATTTCTTCTATAAATTTTCATATATATCTCATAAGCAATTTGCAATCATTTTGAATATCATTAATCCTTTTAAAAGATACCTTAAATATATGATATAAGTAGAAAGGAATGTAAATCAAATAATTTTACGAGCAATACATAATCTCTTGCGATCTGATGCGGCTGTTGCAGTGTTATGATGCGGTCGTTACATTGTTATGATGTTGTTTTATTGTGATTTGCAATCACACTGTAATTGTGACCTAATATGGATGCATAAACTATCATAATATTACGGTCACATTATGTGGTGTGGTCCGTATTTAAAACCATAGAACCATGGTTTGCACTCTCATCTTTTGAGGTGGATAAGGTTGTTGTTTTGTTTGTTGAAGATTTGAAGAAAATAAGGCTTGGAGTTTTTTGTGAAAGAAGTCATAAATGGTTTGAGAGAGAGAGATATATTTTTGTTGAGAATAAGATTATGATACATGGCAGAAGAATATTCATACTATATTGCATGAATGTCAATTGGACGACCAAATGAAGAAAGCTTTTCATCTTGACAATCACTTTTTCAACATATTTGTTCATAATTCTTCAAATTTGAGCTAACATCTTCCATAATAGTATTTTCTTTTTCTACATTCGATACCACAACATCAGTAACATCCTTAACTCCACCCATTACCCCATAAGAATGTGCCTATGAACAAACATGTGCATCATCAATGTCGTTTGTCAAACCATTAACTCTCTGTTCTCCTGTTGCCTATTATCAATTGAGGTCTATATCATGGATGCACATGGGTTTAGAATTTGAGAATTTGCAACTGAAAGATGATAAAATGGGTAGGTGCAACCGAAACTTCTAGACTTAAATCTCACATCAATTTCACCAGAAATGTTATTTATATAATTCACAACTATCCCACATGTTGTATTCTTGTGGATTGGAAATATTTTGAAGTGACTTGGGCGTAATGCCCATAAATTTTGTTTAAAATTTCTATCAATTAATTTACGAATAATTAATCTCAGATGATTAATTTATTATGTAAAAAATTAATTAATTAATTAATTAATTGTGTTAAACATATTAAATAAATAACCATTCTAATCATCACTGCGATGTCATTAATTGTGTTAAACATATTAAATAAATAACCATTCTAAACATATTAGTAAAAATAACCTCGAGAGGCTGGAGGTTGAAACTCCTTAAGTAAGAGTTCCAATAATGATAGCAACCCAATTTAAAGTTAATAAATCTTAACCTAAGATTCAATGGGTAACAACAAGTCATTGATTTGGATGATTGTATAACATTTTGCGATAATGTTGACTATTATATATTGATGGTTGAGTTTTGAAACTCTTAATGAAGTTCCATATCAAGGATATGCGTTTCAAGGAAATGGATACAAAAATGAACTTCACATACGTGAATTTCGAGATGGTGTCGTCTCAAAGTGAGAGTTTGAGTTTCTCTCATGAAAAATTCATGAAAACAGGAAATACACATGGTCATAAATAGTTTCCAACACCTATTTAATAACGTGAGAGACCAATTTGAAACTTTTAAAATAAAGATAATTAAATTGGACCCAAGTCTATAATTAAAGGACAAAAAGGATATTAAATCTAATTTTTTTAAGAGATACTATTAAGTGTTGTTGTGAGATATATTTAAATATATAATATATTAATTTGTGAGAGGAACTTACTTCAAGTGTATTCCCAACTTTAATAATTTATGGAACTACACAATCTAATAAAAACGAAGAGAAATGGTAGACATTGGTAAAATCTTTATCAAAGAGCAAAAGTCTCAAAAGTTTGTCCCCTATAGCATTCTTTTTGTAGCATAAACGAAAGCTCTTGTAAATTGCACACCTTAAAGAGAGAATAATGTAGGCCTTCCCTGATGGATATGTGTCTCCAAAAATGAATATAAACCCATTGAAGTACTCAATGTTTCACAATTCACACACAACATATAAGACACATTCATGCAGCTGCTATGGGAGACTAATCTTAAACTTGGTCCAATATCACACGTGTCTAAAGTTTAAACTATGTTCTTTCATTATAAATTTATTAAAACATAAATAATTTATTTGAAAAAATACAGAAAATAAAAAATAACCTTAAAATGTCTCTTACACATAGAAATTTAAATATAAATTTCTTGAGTATGAAATTAATTTTTTTATATTAGTTGCTTTTTAATTGAAAATTAAATTTTCAAAAAATAATAATATTTATTTGATAAAATATTATAAAAATTATATTTATTTATTTATTAGTTTATAATTTAATATGTTCATTATATTAAATATGGAAAATGTATCTATTGAATTTTGTAAGTAGTTAAATAAACCATTTTTGTATCTTGAGATTGTCTCACTCTCTCATAAATCACATAGGCCAACTCACATAAATTTTTAATAATCAAATTAAAAATATAAAGAACATAAATCTGAATTGAAAAAATATATATTTATATTTAATGTTCCATGCGCATTGAATGATAAGAATATCTTTATTGACGGCAAAGAAAACAAAAAAATGAAAAATAGAAAAGGCATATATTATGAGAGCTTGACTTTTGTGTAGTTAGTTCCATGATAGCACCGCCCATGTAAATGCTTTTGGGAGAAAGATTACATGCAATGTTGTATCCTTTCTATCTCAAAATTTGTCCTATACCTATAATCAATTACCAAAGTTGCTACTTTTATACAATGTAATTGTTCAACTACATGTTATGTTTTGCATTTTAACAACATATGGGTCCCTTTTACCACATGTGCCATGTCTTAGTTTGGAACATTTTACATTGTTATTTGTTCCTCACGCGGCAAATGCAAATTGGGTAGTGTTGTGAAACAGTTTACATGTGTTAAACTTAACCCTAATATTGGGATGATAACCTTTGCCTTTTTATATTTTTGAATCATCTAACTTTATATAATGTCTATAGTTTACTATATTTGCAAGTTGCTTAGGCATGTGATACAAACAAGGGAAGAGAGGTGGAGAATTCAATACATTTTGCTACCTCAATTGTATGGTATTGGTATGTACAAGGTTTTAATTTTAGACTTTATTAAGAGGTTGAATGAATTCCATTGGAGTCTATATAACATACGTTTTAATATTGATGATATTTTTTTTTGTATGTTGCTTACCAAATCAATTTTAAAAATAAAAAAAAAAATCTTTTATATGTGAATGAAGATGTCATATTAATGGTTGTCAATCAGATCTCCTAGAGAAAATAAGTATAATAGATTTTTTTATGATAAAAAATCTCATAAGAGTTAGGGTTTAAGGTAAAACAAGGATAACAACAAGAATTGGTTATAAATTGTTATTCTTACATTTCTCTTAAAACAAGATTACAAGTATACAAGAATAACAAGTAACCATCTCACTTTTGAATTATGATTTTATCTTTTTATTTTTCCTTATGCAAAAGATGAGAGACTAATATGATATTTATAATTAATTTAAACAATTGGGCTTACAAACAAGACTCAATTCAACATGCTAACAAACCTATCAATATTGACTAATGCATGTTAAAACAAACTTCAACTACACATTATTAGAGTTCGATCCAATATCTCACAAATCTCCACCTTAGAACAAACTCTACAACATCAATAAACAAACTAGCTTTCTTCATGCAGCTTTATCAACTGCATATAGTGGAAGAACTTGCAACTGGGCAACGTCTTGGTGATCATATCAGTAACATTATGATCTGTCGGAATCTTCAGCATTTGGATTTCTCCACGCTCTATTACCCATCTGGAGAAATGCAACCTCACATCGATGTGTTTGGTTCACTCATGATAGGTTGAATTCTTTGACAGGTGTATTACACTTTGACTATCACATTTAACAGTGACAACTCGACCTTGAAGTTTCAACTCCTTTGCAAAACCTTCAAGCCACAATGTTTCTTTCACAACTTCAGTTAGGGCGATATATTCTGCTTCAGTGGTTGATAAGGCAACAACCTTCTGAAGTGTTACTTTCCAACTGATAGATGTACCAAACATAGGGAACACGTATCCAAAAATAGATTTTATGGAATCCATACAACCTACATAATCAGAGTCGACATATCCTTCGATTTCTGCTTTAGTATCTTCACTCAAGGTCCCACCATAAATTAGGAATCTGTTCAGAGACCCATTTATGTACCTTAGAACCCACTTCAATGTTTTCTAGTGAGCCTTTCCAGGATTCGCCATGTACCGGCTTACAAGACTTATTGCATATGTTATGTCAGATCTAGTACATACTATAACATGTATCAAAGAGCCAACTGTATTAGCATATGGTATGTTATTCATATAAGCTCTTTCGACATCAGTACTAGGACATTAATCTATACTCAATTTGAATTCAGGGTTTCTCGGAGTCACAACAGGCTTAGAATTCGACATACCAAACTTTTCGATAATCTTTTGTAGGTATGCCTCTTGAGATAAGCATAATTTTGACTGCTCTCTATCTCTTCGAATGTAAATCCCAAGAATCATGAACGCAACTCTCATATCCTTTATATTAAACTCCTTATTGAGTTCAACATTTACCCTCCCTACATCTTCGACATTGTTGTTTGCTATTAGAATATCATCCACATAGAGCAACAAAATAACAAATGAATTACCAGGTCAAAATCTGAAGTAAAAATAGTGGTACAACTGACTTCTGATGAAACTTATGTGTGCCATGAAATTGTCGAATCTCCTATTCCATTGCCGAGGAGATTGTTTCAGTCCATATAAAGATCTCTTCAGTTTGCACATGTAACGCCCCAATTTAATTGTCCAATTATTTATTCGATTAATAGAATTGTTGTATGTTGTTGTGCCTTATTGGAAGTTGCATATCCTTAGTGAAGGGTGGAGGTGTTGAGATGAATGAAAATGTGTCGAGTAAGAAGAATTATATTATTTGAATTGATATAAGTTTAATCATTTATATTAAAATGGTGAAATAATTTAATTAGAGGAATACCAAATGGAAAGGATATGCTGGTAAATAAGTGAAAGGTTAGTGAGGGCAAGATGGAGATTCTATTATAAGGGGTCCAGGGGGTATGTTGGGAAATTGGAAAAAGAGAACAGCCAGTTCGTGAGAAGTCATCATAGAATTTGGGAGAGCATGAATAGAAGAAGGAAGAAGGAAACTAGGGCAAGAGAAGAGGAAGAGAATCCCGTCAAGAGAGAAATTCTTCGTCAAATTAAGGTAAAGGTGGGATCTCTTTCATCTTTTAAGGGTAATATTATATGAATGTTAGGGTAGATATCCTTAGGTATGTTAGTGGAATTGAATGATTAAATAATTGATGAACATGATATGAAATTGAGGGATTTATGAAGTTTTATTCGTATGTTTGTGTTAGTATTGATGATTGTTGAAATTCTGGTGAATAACAAAGATTAGGATTAGTATTCTACCATAATTTAGGGTGAGAATAGCAGAGGAAGAGTGCAGAAATCGTAGGGTTTCTCTGTTGATTTCGTGTTGCTCGCTTACCAACATAGGGGTAACATTCAAAGAGTAGGGTTTCTCACCCCTTCTGTTTGAATGTTACCCCTATGTTGGTAATGTGCAAGTGATCAGGTAAGTATAGTTCATGGTCGGTGAATTCGGGGCATTTCACGTTAGAAGCGTCGGCTCTGATACGTACTTTGGGGTGTCGGGACGATGATCGTTTTTCCTTTGTTTATTTATTTAAGAAAAACATGTTGCTACAAGAATAATTATTTTGTGTTTCCTTTAAAAATTACCGCTGCAAGTTTATTTTGTAATACGTATCAGTTAAGACGTGTTTTGGAAGAGCATGTAACACTCAAAAAGTATTTCCGTATTTAATTACTCTGATTTTAAATTTAAAATTCGTGGGGAGTATTTTGGGTGTTACAAAACGGTATCAGAGCAGGTCGGTCCGTCCGACCAAGTTGTATAGTTACGTTGTTGTTGTTTGGGTGAAACATGGTTGACACCTTATAAATAAAGGCTTGTTGTTGTTTGGACTAACATAGTAATTCATTTAGGGAACCCAACAACGAAAAGTACACATAAATTATTTTGATGTTATTACATTATTAAAAATAATTTAACATATATTTCTAATTATGGTTTTTAGTGTGGAGTCTGATCATTAGAGACTAAAAAACATGTTGAGTATAAGCCGGGAAGATTTATGCCGAAGTTGGAATGATGTGAACACCATGTTAAAGTTGCAGCTAGGTTCAATCAGGGTCTCATTTCAAAAAAGAATTGTCAACATTGAGCATCGGTATAACACTCAATTCTAAACCAACTTGCATTTTTTTTTGTTTCAAGACAATGTATACATCACATTGGAAAGAAAATAGAAAGAGTAAAATTTGTTGGTGGATGCTAAGATGCCTGTGGTTGCTTCATTAGAACAATACATGGGTTATCGTGTGCGTGTCAACTTGTCGGTTTCCAAATACAAGTTAATCTTATTCATTTGGAACCAGTTCATATTTTTTGGAAAAAATTATACATTGAAGAGCATGATGCTAGTCATGAAGAAAATGATACACAATTGGAGTTAGAAGTAGAGTGTGAAGATTTGAAGACATATTTCATTATTTTGGATATTGTAGGTTAGAGGGTGTTGAAGAAAAAAAATCGAGAACTAACACATTCATCCACAACTTTTATGTGTCCACTGTCGATGAAGTACAACCAAATAGGAGAGTTAAGAAGAGTAAAAAGGGTGAAGAGAGTTATGTGCATCACAATTATTCACAGTAATAGTATGTTTGGGGCTCACAGGGGAGTCAGACTACAAATAGATCATGCATAAAACCAAATGGAAGTCAATCGTCAAGTTTTTCGGCTAGAAATCAACAGTTCACTGCATCTTCGAGAGATATTTACTTGTTTCAGTTTCCTGATTTCTTATATCCATACATTGATGACATTGTTGATGTGAGTGACGATGGAAAATGTGGTTTTCAGGCTATTGCAACTTTACATGGATGGAGTGAAAAGTAGCGGCCTTTGATTTGGACGCAATTAGAAACTCAAGTTCATCAACACCCTTAACGGTTTTATAATTTTTTTCTATGACACGATCTCTACAGTTAGGAATCTATTATGAGTAGAACACTTGGGTGTGAAAGGTATTGATAAATGGATGACGAATCCTGATATGGGTTACCTTATTGCTTGTGGATACAATGTTGTATTCATCTCCCTGTCAAAAAGACTTAACATCACATTTTCCCTCTTACCTTAGCCCCACTTATGTATACAAGTAGGTATAAATTAATTGATATTGGTTTTGTCAACAACAATCATTGGGTTTAGGTAAAGTTGAAACTTGATTGTCTATTGCCTTCAGTCACTAACCTTGGAGACAATACTAAACTAAAGATGCGAAAGCATGTGAATCAACATATGTAGGATACATTAGGCATTGAGAAGATGAAGTTAGGAAGTCATCCTTCTTTGTTTTGTATTCTTGTATGTGATATTTTGGATCGAACTCTAGTGTCGACAAGGATAGCTTGATATTTCGACAGGAGTTGTGCATGTTGTAGTCGAAGTCTATTCAAGCATGTTGTCAAAATATATTAACTTGTAATTTAAGTTAGTATGTCAAATTGGGTAATTGTCATAAACCCATTTTTCTCATAACATTGTTATGATATTGACGACATTGATTCATAACCCATTTTCGATAAATATAGTTATAAGTCCTAGAAATTTCATAATTTCCTGTAAAATATTACGAGTCTCTATCGAAAAATTTAAAATTTCTAGTATGTTTATACCGAAAATTCAAAATTGACGGTACTTTTGACTTTGTTGCAATAAAAAAAAAGTAACTTTCGAAAATTTCCGATACAAACTCAAAATTTCCAAAAAAACTAGGGGCGGTAAACTGGAATGTCCACCCCGCAAAAGCCCACAAAAATGGGGCAGGTGAGACAGTCATAGTTGAGGATACAAGTCTAAGACCTAGGTCTGCCCCGAAAAAAATTAGGGCGGGGTGGGAAAAACCCGCGGACACTGCAACTTTTAAGTCAAAACCCAAAAGTTTATGTAAATGCTCATGACCGCAAAAGTCCACGAAGAAAATGGGATAGAGTGGGACAAACACTTTAAAGGGTAAAAGTTTAAATCATTGACCCGTCCCGCACTAAAATTCGAACAAAATAGACATGTCTAATTGAACGGGTTCATTTTACCATCCTTGGATAAAATTATATATATTTCAAAAATTATAATATTTAATGAAAAGTATAAATAGTAAAATTACTCTAAATATCTAAATATGAGAGTACCCAATACAACTAGGAGTGATAAGTTAAATGCTCTTCATTCAAGTTAGTTGCAAACCCATTAAACCAAAAGAATTTGTATAGCAAAGTATGCATGTCTTTTCCATACATGCAAAATTCTAAGTGTTTGGGAATTTCAAGTTGAAATATTGGACTACACAAAAAGTTAGACAAAGTATAACACTATATCTCAACTTGTAAACCAATTCTTCATAAAGTCAAATTTCAAACGTAAACTAGGGAAACAATATCTTACAAATGTCAATAGAATCATTTTATTCAAATAAAAATTGAAGTAAATAGTTATTGAGTGCGTACGTGCGTGCATTAATTTTTGACTTAAGAAGTTATATATTAATACAAGCCTTTTTGTTTTACTTATATGATGATGACTTAATCTGAATTATTCTTGTTCTTGTTTAATTAGAATCCTACAAGGATTTGATTTCAATGCAAATGTCATGAATTCTAATTCAAAATTCTTAAAGCAACCATAGAAAGTTTAGCCACTTGAATTATATTCTAGTTGACTCATGTTGCTTGGGCTTTTTAAATTTGGTTCCTTCAATATTGGAGAATTTGAACCACTCAAAGTCATAATAGAATGGGAAAACTATAAGCCATAAATTTTAGTTATATTATATGCTTTTTGAGTGTTTCATCCTTTATGAAGTAACATTGGGGTTAAGTTCAAAGAGTAATACTAGATGAAAAATTCTTCATCCAAATGATGGGAGTGTTAATAGTATTCTCCAATGAAAATTTTGGATCCATCAACGTGTTGTTGAGCCTCATTTTAAAAGCCCACTTAATTTGGAATTGTTCTTTCCATCTTAAGTATTAAGTATTATAGCTCCTTCACCTTAGTAAAAAATCAAAACTATTTTTGGATTTCTGAAATACTTTCGGACACACCCATTCACACAGTCCATTCGTTTTTTAGTCAGACTCCAATTCTATAGTAAAATATAATTAAAAAATGCATCTACATATACCTTGAAGAAGTGTATTTTCAGAATTCACTAAACCAGAAACAAATGCAGAAACGAAACAAAAGCAGAAACTTAGATAAATTAACATTGATAATTATTATGACATACATCAAAAAGATTACATAAATAATCGTTAGCGTAAATTGAACAATATATTTCATCTTCAAGTAGGATGTTTCAACATCTTCATAATATCTTCGGTCGATCTCGCAATCTTCGCATCCAATTCGATCAGACCTTTTGTTTCGTAACATTGATTTGTAATGCACATAGCCCTTAAATCTTCATGATCCATTAACACAAACTTGCTAAATTGAATATTTTCTTCTTTGTCAATCGATGGTGAATGGTACTCGAGTTTCACAACTCTTCGATTGTCTGAGTATTATAGGACTCTCCAATATGGATTTTCGATCTACAAGAGAGGTGTACTTTGTGAATGCATGATTCTCAAGTGTTTTGATGAAGACATGTTCTACGATATAATATTGGATTGGCAAAAAGTAAATGGTTCAAAGACTCCTGAAGCAAGACAAGTTTCATATTTCATCAAGTCTTGAAGAAACATTTATGACTTGATCATGAATGCTAAGGTATAATATTTCAATTCATTATTTATAAGCATTAAGTGCTCACAACTTTCATCTCATACATTCTAAAGTTTGGCAAAATGTGTTATATGATTCTCTTTTAATTTGAATTTTAACTTAATCAAATTTTGCATTTTTTTACTGGGAAATATGTTTCCCTTTTTTAGGAGATTTGTTTCCTTCCTCTTTGCCAAACTGTGTTTAAAGAAATGCAAAAGGAAGAATTCTTGGCATTGACAAAGTTGGAGCACTAACTTTCACATCCATTGAATATGTACTTTATGTTGAAGGACTAAAGCAAAATCTTCTAAACAAAAGTCAACTTTATGACTAAGGCTTCAAAATCATATTTCGACAAGGATGAATGTTTGATGAAGTCACTCATGAGGTAAAACTCATAGGTAAAACTTATTTTTATTTTTCATGATTTCTTTATATACTTCAAGTCTTTTCCATTCATTTTTGCTAATGACAACGATGGAGAAGATATATGTGTATGTGTTTGTTTTTCTCTAACAAAGTGCAACTAGTAAAGACTCTCTAAAATCATGGATTAAGGGGGGAATTGATCAAGGGGGAGTATTTTGTGGTAGAGGAATAAGATTGAACAAACTTTCAAAATAATGGTTGTCATTATCAAAAAGGGAGAGAATGTGAGGGGTGGAAATAGACTGGGTTAAGCTAGGCTTTGCCAAGCCTAAGTCAGGCCTACCAAAAAAACCGAAGCCGAAGCATGGCCTGTAGCCTATCATAGGCTTATTTTTAGGCCTGAGTCTGATCTTTTCTAAGGCTTGATTAGTCTGTTAACTTATATAAAAGTCTATTATTTTAGACATATGTAAATAAGCAATAAAAATAATGTTTAAATAAACTAACAAACTAAAAAATCAATGAGACTAAAAATTTCTTTGCATTGATTTATTTTAACTTACCTATTAGCATAAGTTTTGTGAGACTATTTGTTTAAGATAACTTTGAAAATAACTTATAACATAGTTCATAACGTGTTTTCATCTTATTTTCATAATTTCTTCAAGATAACCAATTTTTATTTATGTATTTTAGTTCAAAGTACAAAACATAACATAGTGATAATAAAACAATTATCCATATTTATTTAGATAGGCCGACCTGTTAGGCTTAAAAGGCTTTTTTCATGGCCTGATGCCTAGCCTTTTGAACTAAATAGACTTATAAAAAAGCCTAAGCCTTTTCTATTTGAAAAAAGCTTGGCCTGACCTGGACATGTGTAGGCATAGGCCGTAGGCCCCTGTTATCGGTCTGACATATTTTAACCCTTATGTGAAGCATATTTCTCAAGTGTTTTGATGAAGAAAAGATTCTACAATACAATATTGGATTGACAAAAAGGAAATTGTTCAAAGACGCCTGAAGCAAGACAAGTTTCATATTTCATCAAGTCTTGAAGAAACATTTATGGATTGATCATGAATGCTAAGGTATAATATTTAAATTCATTATTTATAAGCATTAGGTGATCACAACTTTCATCTCATACATTCTAAAGTTTGGCAAAATGTGTTATATGATTCTCTTTTAATTTGGATTTTAACTTGGTCAAATTTTGCATTTTTTTTACTAGGGAAATAGGTTTCCCTTTTTGAGGAAATTTGTTTCCTTCCTCTCTGCCAAAAGATTTTTACAAGAAATGCAAAAGGGAAACTCGGTTCCCTCTCTGGTAAACATGTTTACCTAGTTCTTTTTTCAAAATTTTCTATGCTTTAGAAACATGTTAGAAATAGGGAAATATGTTTTCTTGAAAGGTAAACATGTTTCCCCATGCACTTTGTGAAAAATTCTGAATCAATTTTTACACCTCTTTATTTCACATTTTAATCACACCTTTTCGAAATATATTCCAATTGATCATGAATTATTTCTAAAGGTTGTCATGATTTCTAGAGGTATCATAAACATTATAAAATCAGAATTTTTCATCATTCAATTTAACGTCTTTAAAACTTTGAAAAAAAAACCTTAGACACAAAACTTTCATATTTCAAAAGAGTTTCTTTATTACAATTTTCACATGTCATAATCCAAACAAGTTTTCTAAACTTTCAAATATGAAACTTTCTGCATGAATTTTCATACATATTCATTAAAGTTTCATTCATATTATTTTGAGCACTTAAGTGTATATGTTTGAATTGTGATCAATATAAAGAGGAAATGAATTAACACATAATTAATTCAAGAGCTATAACTTTTGTTACAAATTCAGATTATTGTGATTTCCTTGTTGTCCAGGATTGTTGGAAGCAAAAGAGTGAATAAAGGAAGATTGTTCTCTTTTTTTACTTTGTAAAGATCATAAGGGGGTTGTCCATATTGATTTTTTGCTTATGTTAGAAGATCGTAGGATAGATCTTGGTGGAATACTTGTACAAAGATCTGACATAATGGAAAATCTCTCACAGAGAGTGAGGGGACTGGAGTACTCTCGTATTGTGAGGGGAACCAGGATATATCGTTGTGTCATTTATTTTCAGCATTTGTTTTTCAGTATATTTACTTTCATATCAAATATGAAAAATAACAAAAATAGTACTAACACTTCAAATTGAGAAAATTCTAATAAATCTAATTCACCCTCTTAGAAACGTCACACTCATATACTTACATACTTTGTGATCCTAAATTTTAAGCGAGGTCTTCACACTACATTGTTCATATTGAACCTATTTAGAAACAGAACATATGATAGAATACAAAAAGTGACAAAAGTTTGGGAAACTTTAACATATATTGAAATATTTGAAAATGTATACATTTGACATCATTAATATTAATATAAGATTACATACAAGATATTTCTAACCACATAAATATATCATTAAATAAAAACTAAAATGAATTGAAAATGTGTCACCGTCTAAATCTATATATATATATATATATATATATATATATATATATATATATATATATATATATATATATATATATATATATATATATATATATATATGGGTGGTTTTGTCTTTGGCTTTTGTTTATTTGATTCTCTATGAATCTCACTAAACTTGCTGAATTATTGCATTCTATCTAAAATATGGTCCAACGAAGTTTCAACTTCTTTTGTTGAATGGATTATCCACTCCAATGATGTCAATGGTTTATGGCATTTCAGTTTCAAAAAACCGAAATAAATTAAATCGTATGAAATTGGATCGGATCGGATGAGATTTTCTTAACCAATCATCCAAAACCAAACCAAACCTTAAGTAAATTTATCTTTGGATCGAATGATATTTTGTTTCAAAATCGATTCAAACCAAACCGCAAATACCCCTAACAATATCACAGACAACTACATCCACAAATGCAACTCGAATTTAAAACAATGCTCACATTGTTTAAGGGAGGTCACAATACAAAACTTGTAATATTCTAAAAACATAAAAAAGAAAGAAAAAACAAGTTCACACAATACATAATAAGTCTAGAGAAAATATAATAGATAGATAACTGTTTCTTGAGAATGGATTATGTTCTGGACTAGACCTCTAAGATTAAAATTTTAAGATTAATGAATCCATTTTTATCTGATATGAATGTGTTTCTTATTACATTCCATACAAAACATGCACACTACTAGATATTTGATGAGTACCAATGAACATTGCAACACTAGAGACTAGTATTTCAGTATTTCTCAACTTCGGGATCAGAAACTTCTAGTTTAGGGCGTTTGATTCTTGGAGTGGTGCCACTCGATCCTCCTCCATCAAGATGATTCTCCTCAGTTGCATGGATCTCACTTGGAACACCCTGTTCATCGTATTCCAAAGCATAAGCAGCTTCATGAGGAATCTCCAATTTATCAGCATTCTTCTGTTTTGAATCATCAAGAATCTCTTGAGCAACTTTCAACTTATTCGCATTCCTCGGTTTCCAAATATGTGAGATCTTAGCTTCGGTTATAGCAACTGAGGCCATTTCCTTAAGCGTTAAACCACGAGCAGCAGCACGCTTCTCGAGCTTCTCTAACGCCTCCATCTTCTGAAGCTCGTTTTGTCCGGGACGAGTTCTCAAATGTCTTAGAAAACTGTAGAACTCTTTAGGCTGACAATGAGCGACCGAGTTGAAGAAATTCAACTCGATACCAATCAATAAAACCCTCTCTAGTTTTCGATCATCGATGTAAGGTGTGAGAAGTCGAAGCAAAGAGAAAAAACCCTTGGGTGAGTAACCGGATAGAGTGTAGTTTTCACAATAAAAGATGTTTGATGGAAAACCTAGGGGAGTGATACGGTTAGCCATGGTGGTAATAGAATTGCAGTGTGGTAATGAGTGAATGTCTAAGGAACAAGTACAATTAGCACTGCAACTATTACAGAATGACATGGTTACTAACAAGAGATGGACTAGTGTAGTATTCAAATTGTGGAATCAAGAGGATTATATATATATAATGGTTGGTTGGGTTAAATTGAAGTAAATCTAGAGGATTGTAATGGACATTCAGGCTTAAAGGCTCATTGTGACTTTCCAAGAACTTGGTGTTTGTGGTAACGGTCATGTCATCAATTAAGATTACTATTGTTTCCACTTGTTTGCTTCTCCTTCTTCACTTTCAATCGTTTACTATTCCTTCTTCAATGCATTCAAGTATGGCTATCTTTTGTTGACTAAAAAAATAGAAAATCAGCTAAGTCGTTTGTTATAAAACATTAAATGTTTACTTTGTCTATATGTCTTCTAATATAAATCTATTTATTTCACTCACATTGGTTCAACAAGGTACTCGCTATCCACTAACCCAACCATTCAACTTGTTATAATATTGCAACACATGTATATATTTTTTATTTTGATTCTTGAATTTTTTTTATCTTAGTCGTTGATTCCTTTTAGGATTAATCTCTCAAACAAATTGAACCTATGGCATTGGCAATTACAAAAGATATTGTTTCCACTAACTAAAGTCACAAAAAGGGAAGTATACTTTAGTTCACCACTCTCACACCTTGAGTTCATCAACTCAACAATCACTAAACGAAAATCATATAAAGGTATTTTTCCCTGGCCAACCCTACATCTATAATTATCGACATGGGACAAATCTTTGTATCTACTTTGACATATAAAATAGATTTAGATTCAAGGTACTTCTCACATGAATCGTCGCTTCTCATGGGACCGCTCCCCATCTTAAGCCTTTTACTTGTAGGCTCTATTCGTACACTCGGGAATCAAACCTGTCAAAGTAATAGTGCGTACATTCTGGAAGAGCTTTCTTTATAAGTCTCAACTCCTGGAACGACACATCTCAAGAGATTGTTCTGACTATGTGATCACATACGCAAACATGATTGTATTCGACAATCGCAAGGCGAAGACATTCACCTTATCCTCAAAGTAACACAAAATCAACACATGATCCATATAATGTCTCACCTCTCCACTAGACAATCACTTGCCAAAGATGCATAGCTAGGCATCAAATGCACATGCATACTAGTTCATATTATAAATTTCATTAAGGGTTTCCTCACATTCCTTTATATTTTCCCAATATTTTATCATCATTCAAAATTAATCATTCATCCATAGTAAGCATACATAACAATCATAATAATCAAGTAAAATTATCCATGTTAGCATTAATCAGGCATAAGAAACAACCAAACACTTAAAGAAACAAAGGAAACAAAACTTGTCAGACTCGTTGTACTACGCGTAGGTGAGGTCACTTCGCATTGAATTCGTTGTGCGAGCTTGGGGCAAATAGGAGGCAGAAGCAAAATGCTTCAATGGTCGTTGTACAACCACAAGGCGAGGGCTCGCATTCAGCTCGCTGTGAGCTCATCGTACGACCGTAACAAGTTATAAATCGCTATTGACTTGCTGGAGGGTCGTTGTGCGAGCTCTGCGATTTCCGGATTCTGACATACACAATCTATGTAGTTCAAAGGGGTTTTCAATCCCACTTCAACACAAGTTCATATCCAACATGTCTTTAACAACAACAAAAAACTTAAAACCACACAATCAACATTATTAGCAACATATTCATATGCATTTTATGATGTTTGAAACAAAATACATCAAACTCACCATAACTCATTCTATCTAATAATCTTAACTTAGAACTTCTACCTAGAACCAATCTCAAGAAAAAGATGAAGAAGTTATTGATGATGAAGATGAGATTATTTGATGAAAGAATGATGAATTCCACTTCTTCTACTTCTACGGTTTCTTCTCCTTTCTACTTATTTTCTTCTTTCGCTCAATCTCCTCTTTTCTCTTACTATCTCTTTTCTTTTCTATCATTCCTTCTTAATGCTTCTCCCATAAAATTGGAAAACAAAGACACATAGAAGTAACATGTAGAAAGTTGGTAAGTCTAACTTAGTAAAATGCTCAAATTTAAGGATATCCAAAAATATCTCTATTATACCAATAATAAAATCTATTAATTAAATTAAATCTGAACTCATCAGTTACTTTAATTATCTCAACCGATAACTCTCGGATCACACCGGAATTCAGTTTGATCTCAACTAATTTTATTCAACTGATCTAAAATAACATTTTTTTAGAATTTGAGAAAATGAAGGAGGAAGAGGAAAGGGTGGACTCAAATCACTTTTTTTTAAGGGTGAACACTCCGTTATCCTGATCAATTTATTGGGTACCGATACCTTGTTGTTGATGTGGCTATTGAATTAATTTTATTTTTATTTTGATGGCATATTTAAATGAATATTTGTTTTTTACACTAATAAAAAATTGAATATTCTATTTTTTTAAAAACAATCCATCTAATAACACCATCTTCCTATCCAAATATTTCTTTAACAAGGTTTTTTATAGAATAAAATCAATTTGTCTATCCAAATATTTCTTTAACAAGGTTTTTTATAGAATAAAATCAATTTTTCTGTCGTGCAAGATTAACTAATATTTTTGAGATATAAAATCACAATAATTAAAAATTAAGGATATAAAATCACAATAATTAAAAATTAAGATTGATTGTAAAACTTAATTGAAGTTTTTTCATAGAAATTATGTCCAGTAGTTTGACGGATTTATGGTAATAGTCCCATTATATTTTTGTTAACGCATGATTTAATGATATTCAAGAAATGACTTATAATAACATATTATCAAATTTGACAGAAAACATTGTTGATGGAGATGAAAAAGAGAAGCATATTGTAATATTGTAATTTTGTAGAATAATAAATGAATCTCAAATAACTGTTCCTAAATTAGTGTTAATTTTTTAAAAAATAAAAGCGACGGAAGGATTTAATGCAGGATATGAAATAAAAATGTCTGGAAATTAATCTCAGAATCACCCACTAACATTTGAATAAATAATGTTTACAAAAAGATAAATATTCAGATGCACTTTTTTCATACAAAAATATATCTTCGAATGAAATTTTAAGGTAAAAAGTCTCTCTTCAATTTTGTCTAAAAAATGGCTAAAATAAATGCATTCAAAAATTCATCTCCGGAACATCCATAAAGGTGGAAATAGCATTCCCATTATTTATTTCACTTCCTTTTCACCCCTTTTAAGTTGCTGCAAGTGCAACTCTTTTTCTTTATTGCCTTTTTCAATATGGAAAAAAGTTTATTAATCCTTTAGTGGTCCCCTCATGTTCTTATTGGAAACTCACGATATTGATACATATATCCCATACTTCTGTATTGTGTAATAACTGAGCTTTACAACAATCTTACCCCCCAAAAAATGAATTAATCATCATATAACTATTTACATTTTATCTTATAACCTACTCGCATGAAACGACTATACAACCCAAAAAAAATAAGAGATGTGAAACATGTACATATTGAATTATGACTCCTGTTGAACTCTTCTTCCCCTGCAACGACTGATGATTAGTGCGGTTGATACTCATCCGAGTAATATTGCAGCCGAAACCACAACTTTCTGAAAAGAATAAACACATTTAGAAATGCGACAGATGTATCTTTCAATCATTTAATCAAAGGATGATGAAAGATGACACTTACAATAACTACATAAGGCCATAGCTGAGGTCCATTACGCTGAATTCTTCGATGGAAGACCGAGTTAACATCAGATGCTGTGTAGCTTGTACTGCAGGGTGTCAATAGTAGATCTTACTTCCATACTATGACCCGAAATTGAAGACGCGTGCAACTGCCATATAAAGCTGCTCTTCTTCGAATGGCTTCGAAACGTAGTCGTCCATCCCACATTTTTTGCATTCTTGATTTGATACCGGAGTTACATGAGCTGTCATAGCTAATATCGGAGTGTGCCAATGAGAATTGTTGCCAAACATCTCTGCCAATGCTTGCCCGCAAGCGATTTTTACATTTACCTCGTTCTCCATATACCGGATCTGCCTCGTCACCTCAAAACTGCAACATTAAGAAAATATTTATAAATTAAGAGTTTATGACTTCATCACAACCAATCATGAACGAGACTTCAGAAACAGACTAAACTAAGGAGGAATAGGAAGATTTCTTACCCGTCCATTTCGGGCATTTGGAGATCCATGAAACAAGCATCAAAATTATGCGGTGGTTGAAGCATCTTTAAAGCAGCCTTACCGCCCTCAACACAAGTAACTACAGCTCCGTATCTTCGTAGAACACCTTCTGCAACTTTTCGGTTCACCGCATTATCATCAACCACCAAAATTCGTTTGTGTAATAACAAATTTCCAAGTTTGGAAACTTTCTTTCTAGTGACTTGTTTTCTCCCAATTCCGATGGATTCGCTGTAGTATCGAATCAAAGCATTTAGCCAAAGAGGCTTCATTAGTATATCATCTATGATACCATCTGACTTCAGCTCGTTGCGCTCGCCGAAGCTTAGATGGGTGGACAGGAGAAAAATCTTCGAAAATTTTAACGGGTCCTCTTTGATGCCATTACGTACGTGTTTCTTGATTTCGTATAAGCTACTACTTTCCTTGTCCCAAGAATCCTTCTCTATAAGAATCATGGCCAGCTGGGTTGACATACTGAAGAATTAACGAACCGAAACAAAAGTAAAAAAATTAGTAAATAATAGCTTGTGATATGAATGTTTATCTTAAACTGAAAAAACAAAACATTACCTTGTGTTGCAAGTTTCGGATAGACTGAATTTTACATCCACAGACATCCCTAACCTCTGCAGGTGATATCGTGTAACCTCGGCTCGGATTTTTCTTCTATCTACTACTAATGCTTTCAATCCTCGGAACTCAGGGTTGTTCTTTTGCCAGTTTTCATCCCGAGATTCGGTTTCTCCTTTTCTGAAATTTCCAGTAAACGAAAAAGTACTTCCGATTTCAGGCTCACTTACGAATCCAATTTCTCCTCCCATGAGGTCAACTAGACATTTACTAATGCTCAATCCAATTCCAGTTCCGCCGTATGTTCGAGATGTAGAACTATCAGCCTGCATAAAAGGTGTAAATATGCGGCTTTGTGCATCGGTAGGAATTCCTATACCAGTGTCCTCAACCGTTACTAGTAGTTGAACAGTTTCAGACTCTTCCGCCAAATTTAACTTTTTAAAATTTTCCCAGCTTTCCCATCTGTTGCCTACAGGAAATCCACTCAACGTGTTACATGTTCTTTCCGATATGTCGTGACTCGTGTACAAGCCTTCTCTCAGCACTGGATCCATGATATGAAGTGGATTCTTCACTTCGTTTGAAAGATGAATTGAGACAAAAACATGTCCTTTATCGTGAGTGAACTGAAATGCAACAAGTAAAATAATTAACAGATATTATAAAACGGCAAAGGTTAAAAGAGAAGATAGTGCAACGTGAAATATAGCGAACCTTTAGTGAGTTTCCGACAAGATTGGTAATTATTTGTCGGAAGCGTTTAGGATCGCCGATGACAACTTGAGGTACTTGTTTGGACGCATAAACAGCCAACTGTGCCCAACCAAAGTTTATCTAAGACTTCTTAATGCCGAAATAATTGGATGTACAAAACAAAGTAAAGTATCTAAAGTTTGTGTGTTTACCTCAATTCGTTTTTCAATGGACTTTTCAGAGAAATGTGATAGAACTTCATCAAGAATAGCATGTGGATAAAAAGCAACAGCTTCGAGTTCAAGCCTTCCAGCCTCGATCTTAGCTTGTTCGAGAACCTCACTTATGACCGATATAAGATCTTTACCACTATCGTGAGCAGTCTGGGCACAATCGATCTGATTGTCATCAAGGTCAGTATCCATCAACATTTGCAGCATACCTAAAACACCATTCATTGGAGTCCTGATCTCATGCGAAACTGTCGCAAGAAACTGAGATTTTGCGACATCTGCAGCCTCAGCGCGAACCATGAGCTCTTTCATCCGACGATAGTCATCCTCTACTTGAGCTATTCGATTTATCGCTGCATGAAATATATGTCCAAGAAGCAAGGTAATAACAAATACCCCCACAGATGCATTGACTGCAGTCCAAGGAAATGGAGGCATATGCTTGAACCTGGCAAGAAAATCGGAAATACACCGATATGACAATTCAATTCTTGTTTGATCATAAAATAGAACTTTCTAGTGAAAACAAACCTGCAGTGCATCTCATGTTTTCGTAGCGGATCCCCAAAATCTAGACTGCTTACGTGTAGTAGGCCAGTATCAACAACATCGGTACCATACATTGTAATATGCGCAGATGCATTAGTCGTGTCATAAACATTAACAACAATAGTTTGCTTGCTGGCAAGTTGGTGAAGAAGCTTGTCTACCAGTGACGGAACATCGTAAGATGCGCCCAAATACCCGACAGTAGCTTCAATACGTTGTTCGGGTGTAGCATCCGGAGGAAGTTTAGAGCCATAGACAGAAAATGTAAGTACGACTCCTAGGTGATTTGACTTCAGTAGTTTAAAAGGGGATGTCAGAACACCCTTTCCGGACGCCCTTGCTCGCAAAATATTCTCCCGATCTTCCTATATAACAATGCAACAATATGTTTTACTATCGACCAAAATACAATTATAAGTAAAGTAAGGGGTGCATTTGGGGTGATAGCAAACTAAGAGAGCGCACCTTCCCTGACATCATGTCAATAGATACAATATGAGAAACGGTTTCTTGAGCAAATATGACCGGTGCATATTCATCTTGAATGGGCGCCGGATCCAAGTTTTCTGGAATACAATCTTGAACTAATGCCTCGTTCTCGGTTACCATTTTCTTAATTGTCCACCCATGCTGCTTCTCAAAATTCATCCTATCAGAATGCAGAACTTTCAATGCATAAGCAACACCACTAGTAAGTGGTCTCTCAAATGCGGAACTCTCGGTATATTCTCCGAAAATATTCTGCAATGAAACACAAGCTTCAATGTTATTTTTTCCGTAAACTCTATCTCTTCAATTATCTTCCTTAAAACGTATAATATTAAGTATAAGTATATGATACCTGGTCAACTGCAGAAGGATGTTTACCATGATGAAATGTAGAGACGAGAATAGCGAGAGCGTGAACATGGTTCAAGCTCACGTTAAATTGATCTTGCAGCATACCAGCCCGCTCGTCACACATAGTGGCAAGCATTTCTTCTCTTCTTTGCACAATATCGGAATTCAAGTGCCAAAATAGCCAAACGGAACCAACAATTCCAAGTGAGACGAAAATAACTAGCAATTTTTTTCTCCACCTCCCAGCAGCCTTCGAATGACCATGTGAAAAATGTCGAAGCGGCTTTTGTTGACCAGCTGGATTCTCCTGGCCTAGCTTCTGCCTCCGACCCCTACTTATTAAGCACAAGCCAGACAACTTGAGCGACATTATAACTACAATAACTATCCAACAGAGCAAAACATTAACCAACTTGGACCACGGCGCAAAATCCAATGTCGATGGGAATGAGAATGATAATCCAGTCCTTGCCTCAACAAAATCATCACGAACCGGACATTGTTCTAGAGACTCAGCAACACATTTACTATCCTTTGAAAACTCTTGATTCTTCGGACAAATCGAATGTGGAGTGTCAACAATGCGGCTGCTCAACAGTATTTGAATCCCTTTTTCATCAATACAGTTGGAGAAAATCTGCATTATTATAGATCATATTCATAACTGCAACAACCACAGTTTTCTTTCAAAAATTGATAATTATTATCAGAAAGAACAATTATTATACAAAAAAGTCCAATTACAATTAACCAATAAAATTGAAAATTATTATCAGTAAGAAAGTTCATGTCACCTGATCTGATCCAGAGAACAAGGAAACCAAAGCATGAAGCTGCTGCCTACTGACATTGTAACTTTGTAACAACGTTTGTGTAGTTTTTTCACAAGCTGCTTCATTAGTCAAAGGCTTGTAATTGAAACTACTAAAGATAAACCAAACACTCCCTATAGCAACAAAAACACCAAAAACCCAAAAGAGAAACTGTTTCCACAAACATGTCCAAGTAGAATTAGACACATGCAAAGAAGACTCATTTCCTTTCCTAGATTTGATTTTCTGTGACAATCTTCCATTTGAAGCACAAACTCTTCCATTCACAGACATCCTTGAAAAAAAATTCACCAACTTTTCTTCACTAAAAATCACTTGTTTGGCAGAACATTCAAAAAAAACTGAACCACCAAACAGTCAAAAGCAAAAGTTGAAGCAAACCCAGAATTCAAATCACAAAACCCACTTCTAAAAACTCATAAAGTTTAATACTTTATGAACAGAAAAAGAAAAGGGTAAAAATTTGGATGAAACAAAAAAACCCAATTCATATCTTATCAAACCAGTTCAAACTTCAAATTAAACCAAGGACTGTATGGTCTTTGTGAGTGGTTCCCTGAAGTTTGTTTTTTTTGTTGTTGATATCTATGAAAGTTGAATGATGAGATATGAAACAAAACATGAAGCAATAATCACTTGAACACACACCACAGAACAAGGAGAATCAGAGACAGTTTTGTATTGTCTTTTTTTGTCAATCTCTCAGTGAGTGAGAGAAGAGAAAATTGTGGTGTGAAAGGAAGAGATTGGAAGAAAAAAATTTGTAGTTTTGCTAAAACTGGTTGTTTCTGCTTCACTGAACTCTGATCAACCAAAAAAAAAGCATCAAGAGTGGAAGAAAGTGCCCATCACCTTGCTATTTTTATGAGATAATATTCAATTATTTTGTTTTGTTTTTTCTCAAAGTAAAAATGTCCCTTTTTTTTTTAATACTAACTCAAGTTGACATGATTTGTTTCAATTTCAACTTAATTAAGTTTGTTTGTGTTTGTTATATTGAGACACAATTTAATTTTAAATAAATTGATTTTGATAAAAAAAATTAATTTATATGTGATAATATTTATATAAAATGAGCATATTAATGACATATAATAAATATATGTCTTAGTTAAGTTAAATAGTAAATGGTTATGTTATTAAATTTTTTATATATATATATATATATATATATATATATATATATATATATATATATATATATATAATTTTCTCTCTCTTTAGTTTGGTGGTGGGATGGGAAGCATTAGTTGAGAATGGAACATCATTATCTCATCATCATGTGGTGGGGGAAGCTTAACCAAAAGCAAACAAAATTCCATTATTTAAAAAGTGAGTTGAATGATGAGATATAATTTATTATGATAGTTTATTTATTAGTATAATATTGATTTTGAAAGAGTTGAAAAAGACATGACTTTGGTTGATGAGTGGTTTAAAATGAAGTACTCCAGCTGTGTGTTCTGCACAATACGGATTCATGACAGAAAAGATAAAGAGAGTCAGAAAATAACAAAGCAATGCTTCTCTCTGCTCAATCGTTGAGACTTGAGATTGTCATAGTAAGACAGATAAAGGGTAAATATGGTAATGCATCTTACTACACATTTTAATTCTAGTTACTAATTCTATCAAAATATTAAATAATACTACTTTTTATATTTATTTATTGTGAGATAAATAACAAAAAATAATAATTAAGTTTGAAATTCTATTATTGTGAATAAATGGATGGTTTAAATATTATAAATCAATAATTTGTTTATTTAGTTTTGAAATTTAAGTTCAAATAGTTTAAAATTAAATACAAACCCAGGTTAATCTATTTTATGTGAATATTATTTTATTTACGAAATTCATTTTTAAATATAAAAATTAAAAATTTAATTAAAATCGCATTGAACTCTTTAATTAGCGAAATATTTTTTTTTAATAATCAAGGAGGCCCAAAGGTTCGAACAAAGAAATACTAGACAACAGAGATACCCGACACACCAGTCCAGTCCAAAACAAAGACATCTTATCCCTTAAACCAATCGAACAAGACTCGAACCAAACACACTCGCCACCTTTGTCTAGAGACATCTAAGTAGTCGGCACACTGAATAGCCTCATGAAAGATATGTTGAAATTGAACTTCTTCAAACATATGTATATATTGAAGGATACGTCTTGATAGATTAACCCCTTATTGTTGAATCCTCACCTTGCAAAGGTGCGGAGAAACAACAGTAACATTATCACTTTGAACAAAAAGCTTCTTAAAGTCTTTATTCCACGCAAGATCAATACTGGTAAGAACATCCCAAAACTCAGCAAAGAGTATTGGTACAAATACCAATGTGTTTATGGAATCCTCCTAAACAATTTCCATGACTGTCACGGAAAATTCCCCACACTTTTCAACAGAACCATTGCAAATAGCGTCGTCTGTGTTAAGGCAAGTCCATCCCAACGAAGGTGGATACCAGAACCTGATTTTTTGAGCCATCCTAGTCGGCTGCAGACGCCTATTGTGATATGTGCTAGCTTTATAAAGCGAAACATCCTTACACACTTCATGCACCAAATTAGAAGGTAAAATAAAATGAGGGTCGTGCATAATTTTGTTTCTCTAATACCAAAGCCGGTGACAGCCAATCGCCCACAAGGTTGGTCAATCTTCCACCGCCTGGGACATCTGATGCAATAAATTTTCGTCAATCCATTCAAGCAACGAGTAAGAGAAAAAAGATCCTTAGCAGCATGACTATCCATTGTAGACCAGACAACTTTAGGAAAAGTCCAATCTCGAAGAGAATGCAGAATAAAGTTGGACATCGTACCACATATATTCGTAACAAGAACTTTATATTTTAATAAATAACAAAATATATTTTAATTTTTTTTTTTGAAGTCAAGTTTTATTTAAACGATTTTAGTGTGTACTTAATTGAGTGAGGGTTACTCTATGGCACAAGTTAATAACTTTTCTATTTTAATTTTTTTAAGTTGTAATAAAAAATATTAAAGATAATAACTGTTGATTTTTAGTTCCTAATCTTTTTTTCAAAAAACTATCCTTTAAAAATTTGTCATCCACACTTTTGTTCCCTTTAGTTAAATTTCGTTAACATAGGATGATGTGGCGTGACAAATGTCATATTTTTATTTATTTAGATGTTGATGGGAATTAATGAGAATGATAAAATGTTAGCATAATTAGTCTCCAAGTCCCGTAAATTAATTTTGAGTTTCACTTTAATCCCTCAATAAAAATATGTTTCGTGTTAGTCTCATAATATTGTTTCCGTTAAGATTTTTGATTCATTCCGTTACTTTTTTGTATTTAGCCGTTAGTGAATGTCAGATGACGTGCCAAGTGTTTGCTGAGTCAGCAAAAATAATAATAAATAATGGAAATTAAAAAAACATAATTAATTAATTTACATAATTGATTTAAAAACATAAAAATTATTAATTAACTTACAGAACTTGTAAGTTAATTACGTTAAACCAAAATAACATCAAAATCAAAGCTAAAAATTATAACCAAAATCATCTTCAATTGATGTAAAATTTAATATACAACCAAATCAATATTGTACTACCATATCATCTACAACTATAACCAAACTGAAAATTATAACCAAGTTCATCTACAATTGATACCAAAATTATAACCAAACTAAAATCTGTCTCAAAATCTTAACTTCTTACAAACTGAGAAAATTAAAATGCATACAAAAAAAAATCTTAACTTTCATCTTTCAAACTTTCTTCACTATCAGTACATTGTTGTTTTGAGAGGCACCATTCAATCTTGAAATGAACTTGTGATACATGTTCAGCAAAAAAAAATCCTTAGCTATTTTCAAACTGAAACGAATATTTGTGGTTGTGAAGCATAATTTCTCTGCATTTTACTGTATCTTCCTTAAAGTGTTTTTAAATTTCAAATTTCCTTAACACCTAAAGTACGATTTAAGCAATTTAAGTAGTAAGTGTCGCAATTAAAAAGAAATTGAGCAAATTAGAAAAAACTTTAGTTTCTCCATGTTAAATACATATATATTTCCAAAGCAATTCAAGGCGAACAACCACTGTCTATCAGATTCGAGCTTCATCTTGTGATAATCCATCCTCATCTTGTGATAATGCATCTTCATCTTGTGATTCACGAAATGGTGTAAAACAACATAACCAAAATCTTTGATAATAGAATTCAAAATCAAACCTCAAATAAAAAAGTCACAGCAATTTCATAGAGTACTAAAGAAAAACATTGAAAATAAATGCAATAAAACAATCTAACGGTAAAATTTCTGGAACCTAGCACAAACACCACGTCCACCAAACTTCTTCGGCTCACAGCGTCTAAGATCAGCGACAAGAAGAGACCGCGACATCTCTTGCAGTGGGTCACCGCCACAACGTTTTTCTTCCTACCGAAGCACTGGACCTGTTCCATTTTGCTCTTGCAGCCGCCGCAGAACGTTATAGCAGTTAGGGTTATGGTTTCTGATAGCAGTCGTTGCCATCTTCATCTTGAGCAAGAGTGAAAGAGGGAGGAAGAAGAGAAAAAGATGACGGCTAGGGTTTGGAGAAGGAGGAAGGAGATTCTTTTATATATTATAAGAATTAAATATATCTAAAATAATGTTTTTAAAAACCAAATAATATCAAATAATTTATTAATAGTTGAAAAATAAAAAATATGCCATGTCATATTTTAAAAATAGTGTACAACTGCCACATAGGCATTTTGTAACGTCTTTTCTAGAGCGTAACATTTTTCAATTAAGGGACTAAATCGAAAACATAAATTAAGTTAAAGGATAAAAAGATGAATTAAGCCTAAAATGTTTAATGGAGTTTCTAGCATGAGTTTTTAGATTGTGATATTGAAATAAAATTAGGATATATCGATTAAAAATGTACCATTTTCCTTCGATATAGTTATATCCATTTTCCCCCATTTCTCATGCAAAATCTTAATTACTAAGCCAATAGAACGATGTGTAGTGAAGTCTAGCTAAGGAAGGCATAAGAAACAAAATGTCCAATGATCGATGACTGAGAGAGATGTCACATATATACATTAAAATCTTAAGACATCAAATATATGACTCATCTCTCTTATATATCTAACAATTATCTCTTTCATAGATATTATGAACTTAACCGCTTACACATGCACGCAATAATCTTTTCCATAAATGTGAGTCTTCAACATTCTATAACAAGATTCAACACATGATTCAACTATCATTCATCCACCAAGCTAAATCATGGTTCTGATACCGCATGTAGGGAAACTATGGGAGGTGAAAACAACGACGAGACTGATGTTTCATGACCACAAGAGGGTGAGATGCCAATTATTTGTATTGTGAGTACATTAGTACAGACTTCCCATGTGATATGTCAGGCAAAATGTCGTGTAGGTGATTTATAAAGAATGAGATCCTTCATTCTAACCTTTTAAGGTAAGTATATATATCATGTGCAATTTAGTTTGACGTGTACTCTTAAAGTTATTTTCTCGGTCTTGATTGATACGACATCACTCCATTTGGGAGTGTGGTGGATGACTCACCCCAGAGAATATTTCAAGACATGACGACGTCGCTCGCGGGTCAAAATTTCCCTAACTCCCTGAACTTTATTTGAGATCTCTTATGCTTCTCACATGATTTTAAGTGAGTAGACCACGTTAGATGATGATATACATATCTAGACTACGATATTCGTAACGATCCAAAAACCCAAACTAATTTTCATTATAAAATAAATTAAATTTCATTAAAGTCTTTTCAAACTACAATTTGAAACTCGAATGTTAAAGTTTTCATTTAGTAATAACCAAACTAAATTTCACTACTATAAATAAAGAGTTTATTTATTTTAAAAAAATATTGAATCAATAAAGACTTGGATTAATTTAAAAGCCATATAATAACATTTTATAATATTTTTTTATAAATGTATTTCAGTTTATTTTCATAATTTTTTAATATAGTTTATTAAGTTAATCTATAATATATACAAAATTGAAAATAAATTATTTATCTAGATATGATCAAAATATTGTTAATCCCGTAATTAAATATATATTTTTGACACAAATAAGTATATAAAATATTGTTTATCAACAATTATTCAAATGTGTAAAGGATATTTCTTGTGCGCATGGGATGTTATTATAACTAAAAGACTTTTGTGTGACGAAATCAATAGTTTCTTTTTAGAAAATTATAAGGTTTGATGAGGATGAATGTCGGCTATATACCTTACCCACCAAGATATATAATATTGAAAGAATTAGTGAGAATCAACAAGCAATGGTACTAAATAAAGTGCCTATCTAATTCAAAAGCATAATTGGTTGACCATCATTGCATGGATATTATAATTTCATTTCAGCTATATTAAATTGATTTCAAGTTGTTATTATTATTATATATGTGTTTAGAATGATGGTTTGAATTAGGAGGAGATCAACCACATGTTAATCAATCATCAATTAGGTTTTAGGATGAGAGAAGAGTAAAACTTGTGTTACCATAACTAACTAGTAAGTGTTCTAAATTCTAATAGATCTAAATGATTCTATACATTAAATATGAATTTATTTGTCTTCTTTTATTGTTAGTTTTGTTGAATTACTTTATATCTAATCATGGGAAAATAATTGATAACAAATTATTGTGAAGTTTATGGATAGCAAGATATAAAACAATTAGTAGTGATTTAGGTTTGACGAAAACATGGTTTTGATGATGAAAATACGTGAAGTCAAGTAATCGTTGAATTTAGTTCAATCAGGCAAAGATACAACAAGATGGTGATTAAGGTACCCTCCTAAATCAAGTTTGTTTTAAAGTTAATATTATAGTTCAACGACTCTCAAGTGAAGACTTATGGTTTAAAGTTTCAACCTCTCAAATAATGATAACTACATGAAAATATATCAAACTTCAACAAGAAGTCTCAAGGTTCTTATGTGATGTTAAAATCAAAGATAATGATGTCAAGATTTGAAACTTCAGAGTATGAAAGAGATAAAATGTGAAATCTCTCATAAACATGTCTGCTTGAGTGATTAATGTATTGTAAAGACACAAAAGTGATCAATGTATTATAAAATCACAAAATAATTGGAGCCTAACTAGTTGAATAAAGGATTGTGTGCTTGATTGAGAAAACATTTTTTAAACTGTATAATCAATTAGATGATACCTAATCGAGTCTCTAATGAATTATGTTAGTCTCTTAATGATTTGTAACACATTTATATCTAGACCTTCCATTTTGATAAGCAACAAATTGATTATTTGGATTGCCTAATCAATTAGCCTAATTGATCCGGTAATTCATCTGGCCCACTGAGTGTTTCTAAATTTATACCATTTTTTGGCCTATAAATAGAGAGATTTTCTATCATTTTACATAATCCAAAATACGTGAAAAATCGCACTTTTCATTTCTCTCATTATCTCTCTAAATCATTCATACTTTTATCACATATATTAGCCATAGTGATTTGAGAGCGTTATTGAGTTTTGTGAAGAATTTTTTTTTTAAAGTGGGAACTTAAATGTAAATTTACCAAAAGTAGATTTTTCTCTTAAATAAATAATTTTTCCTTAGAAAGTTATCTTTTCGTTTGAGAGTTAAACCATTCAAAAAGATCTTTTGTATTTTTTGGGATTAATACAAGTCTCTGTTTGGTTCGTGAACTCCACCATTAAAAAAGATTTTTTTGGTTTGTGGAAATCAGCCAATAAAAATATCTACAACATTTCTTGAGCTCAACCAAGTTAAAAACTTTATTGGTTCGAGATCGGCCTAGTGTAAAATATTTCTTAGTTTTTTAGTTCAGCCTGATGTAAAATCTAAGCGGGTTTGAGATCAACACGGTAAAAACCTTGCTTCGGTTTGTAGTCACCTTGCGTAAAACCTTGGTTCGATTTGGAGGGTAGATAACTCAAAATTCTATCTTGATTCTAGATCAACATTTGAAAAATCTCTATTTTGTGTGAAGATTAACCGCTTCAAATCGGTTTGTTGTTTGGTTTGAAGACTAACCATTTCAAGTTTATTCGTTGTTTGGTTTGAAGATTAATTGTTTCAAGTTTCGTTCGTTGTTTGTTAAAAGCCATCTTGAAAACTTCATCTCCTTATATAAAGCAGTTTGTTGTCTTAACCTTCTAAAAGCTCTCAAGATACAATTGATATTCTCAAGATCAATTATAGGGGAAAGGAATAGGTCACTTCATTAGACCGAACCTCTATAAATCTCCAGTGTAATCTCTTTTCTCTTATCTCTTTTATTTTTCGCTTACTTTATTTACTTTGAATTTCTGCTGCTTACTTATTCAAACATTTTTTATACAATTTTTTCAAACTCTGATTTAAAAAATGATTTTATTTTAAATCAGCTATTTTCAAACATTCGCAGTGCATCCTCTTCTTGTATATGGAGTCACATATCAAATAAAAATTGCTCCAACAATAATCGGTCTAAAAAACAAGATATAACCTTACACAAAACAAACAAGTGACTAACGAACTCCAAAAAGCCTTAACAAAGAACACACGGGGTTCCTCCATGATTCATAATCACTTTACGCTTGAAAATGTGTTCTTTATTAGGCTCTTGTTAAAAAGTAATTACCAAAAATAGACAATAACATTAGAAAACATTCAACTCTTCCATGCCAAAGGGAGAATACGACCAACATCATGTGTTATCTCCCTCTTAATCAAAAGGAAAGAATACCGTTATAAGATGAACTAACAGAGAAAATATCATCAACAACATGAACCTACCACCAAAAATCCTCGTTAGAACCTTGGATATGGGTGACTTAATAGACCTAAAGAGGAATTCCTACATTGTTTTTATTTCATTATATATATATATATATATATATATATATATATATATATATATATATATATATATATATATATATATATATATATATTATAAAAAAAACTAAGTAAAATAAAATGTAAGTCTCAAAAAGAAAGTGACTAACGAATAGAGAGAAAAGAATTCCAATTATCTAAGTGTGGAGTAACTCTTACTAGGTTAAAATGTGTAGGACCATATAATCCACTTTAACATAATGCAAGTATTTGTTACTTTCACTTTCCACCTTTTCTTTTCACTTCTTGCCATGGAAATTGGATACTACACTCTTTATTTATTTATGAGTATAACAATCTTTTGGAGCTAACTACTATGTTCATGTGTGAAATGCATTACAGTGTGGGACACATCAAGTAACTATGTGTGCCATCAATAATTACAAAATCCAGTTGGACATTGTCCCACCACTATAAGTCTATTATTCTCCCTAGAAAGATTTTTCTTCAAGAATATACTCTCCATTCCTAATTATTCCTACTATAAGATCCTCTTACTTTTTCTTTATAATTAATTAATTAACTTGTTGAATAAAGATGAATGTAATTTAATTATAATTATTCCATGTACTTTTTAATAAAAATCAGTATTACAAGAATATCATTATTACATTTTACATTTTTTTCAATTTTCATATTCATAATTATTAATCCTTTAATCTTAAATATTATATAGCTAATGAGATCATGTGACCAGTCTATCTAACAAATTAGACTAATGGATAAAACTAAGTTAATATCTATTATCTTGTTAAATTAGAAAAGGATTTTCTGGCTTTCTAAACGATATCAAGACTAATATAATTTTCTATTATATTTTAGGAATTAAAAATAGTTGATGATAAAATAAGATACTTTCTGGTTGCGGTAAAATGTTCTATTTAGTAACTAAAAATAGTTGACGACAAAGTGAAATAGAGCTCAGGTGCGGTGAATCGTGCTTTTGATGTGACGGAGTAGGGTGAACATGTAAAATTAACACTTTCACGCTTAAGTATATGAATGAGTGACAAGTAGTTTGAGAGTGAGAATGAATATCATATTTGGATCTCGAAGCGTAAAAAACTTTATATAACTTAGACGGTTGAAACTACTTCCAGTTAAACTCGACGTGCTACACCTATTGTCATACACGACAGTCGTTAATTCTTGCAGGAGGTATTCCCCTTAGATGTTTTCTGGGAGAGGTCAAAATGAAAAAACAACTTAGATAGCTGCGCAATATTTGGAAGGATCTGGTTCTGTGGGATGCTCAACCTCGACCCAAGTGTCTTGTTGTCACTACTCATGGCCCGCCCCAGTTCCTAAATAGGTAGAGAGCTTCAAAATTTTATTTATCTAAAATATTATGCTTAATTTTCAAGCAAGGTTGGGGTTGTTCGTCAAGAAGTGATGACATAAATGTATCAAATGTGTAGGTTGTCAATTGTCTTAACATTTGGTTCCACTAGAATGTGAGACATATTCCTGCTTGATCGTTTCGAAAAGAGAAAGAGGCACTTATGGAGCTCACATAGATGAGTGGTATGTTGATAGATATGCGAAATGAGATACGATCTTCCAAGTATCCTCATTCATTTTCCCAAAAGTTTCAGTCGTTGGTTCTAGAGATTATGGAGAATGATGATTCCCTATTAACTACTTAGATGATATTGTTCAAATTCAAGTTTACCCTAGTTGTGGAAACCCAAACATTAGACTTTTCCCATAATAAGGTAAATGAGTTTGAGGCTTCTTTGAACAAAGCTTGATATGGTTGGAAGAAAGCTCAATATGACCTTCAAAAGTTATGTCTTGAAAATCTTGACTTATCCTAGGAGTATGCAAAATCGGTGGAAAACGTTTATTTTATCCTACGGGATTCGTTTGAATATATGTTGAGGCAAGTCGAATTTTCCATCATGAGGTGCACATATCTAGGAAAATATATTTGACCTAAGCAGGCGTAATGGATAGGAGGTTGGTTAACGTTGATCCGAACTCTTTTTTCTGTCGGGGTGGTCTTTCCTGATGTAATACTTGTTGTTAAATGAATGAATATCCATTGTTATTACCTTTATTTCGTTACAATTTATTTATATGTTTGCCTTTATTTCTACGTGTTATGTGTACTACATTAAGTCTAGAGTTGATTTCTCTCAAACTTATCTATCATCGGAGATCAAACTCGCTATTTTTATAAGACATCTCTAAGGAACGTGTTCGACCAAGGGTTTTCACCTCTTCCAAGTCCCTAAGTTTAAACCTAGTTTAAGGCTGATGTAGTAGAGATTTACCTCATGCATTATGAAGTGGCTAGCTACCAAGTTAGAAGTGGGCACCAACCACCATTTTGTTTTGTGCTCTATCATTTTATCTCTACAAATTTTCTTCGAAGCTTTAATTGCTTTAATTGTACACCTATGGTGTTTATCACAAACCCCATTAGTCGTGCACATCCATGTGATTATAAAGAAGATAAGTTAGTGACAATTTTATATATTTATGCGTAAAAGATATTACATAGAGATTCATAATATGTTTTACATATGTGGAATAGAGATACTGAACCAAATGACTATGTCGCTACTTATTGGTCTCTAGGCATTTTGGTGCGGAGCATCAGGGACATATTTAGTTTTCCTTCATACATGTCCCCTATAATTTTCAACTTAGAGTGATTTATGTCATTCTTGGTGGGAACATCAGTCCCTTCCTTTGGTGTCTGATAACCTTCTCTCCCATTTGTTTGATGAGAGACCACATTAATCTCTATTTTGTTCTCTCCATCTTTATCGCCGCTATCATGTTACCAGACTTTGTGTATCCCTCACGATCTAATATATCATAATATATTGTCATCAGTTTCTCATGGATGATATGATATTTTATCTTTAGGTTAAATAGGGAGGCTACCACATCCAGTTTCATCGAAAAGAGCATGCCTATGATGCAGTTGTAGATGCTCTTACAATGAACTACTAAAAAATTACAAATCGACCATCCTGAATCCTTTCCTTCTCCAAGGGTGGCCATTAGTTTGATGTATCCATAAAGGTGAGTAATCATGTCGTTAAAAGCTTGTAGGTCGAATCCTTCGTATGATTATAACTTTTTCCTTTTCAACCCTAGCTTCTCGAAAAGCACTACGTACATGATGTCACACCAGCGCCCCTATCTATGAGGATCCTAGATATTTCAAAGTTGGTCATGGTCACCGTTATTATTATGGAAAATATTTCAATTGAGATTTCTCCCACCTTTTCACTATTGCGGAACCCAATAATAGGTCTATTGGACTTCCTTTCAAAAGTTGCCCCACCTCTCTATTGAGTGTCATTAGCTCTAAAATTATTCTTTTGATGATGCTCTTGGATGAGTTTCTTGGATTGTAAAGGCCTTTGGTAATGGACACGATGTAGTGGTGTTTCCCCTTTCAGTCTTCTTCTTCAATGTTACTATCATTATTTCCTTTGGCCTTAAACCGCATCTATTGTTTTCTTAGAAGATTTCTTTTCTCGACTAGGGGATTATTTCTTGATTTCTTAATAAACTCTTTAACTGCATCGTTCAAATGGATGTATTCTTCGATGTTGTGGCCGTGAGTTTTATGGAAATGACAAAATCTTGTTTTATCGGTTTTGGTGAACTTCTTTACGTGATATGGGTTTCCTATTTTCAAGATTATGCATATGCTCTATATTTTCTTTTATTAATTTTTCTAACCTCTATTTTTGCTTCATCATTAAGTGATCATAGAACCAATCAAAGATTTACACACCCAATTTGAATAGAGTCATGTGTACATTAAGAAACCAAACTAAAATGTTACAAACCAACTTATCTTATCTAGAATATTTTAGAACGATAAGGATTATGAATAATTACCTTAAAGCGGACATCCCAAAAATTGCTTTCTATAGTTGCTAAATGTTGTTGCCCTACCAAGAACAAAAAAGTAATGTTTCTGTTCTAAAAAATCCTAGTAACAAGTGACCAAGTTCATATATTGTTTTCATGATTTTTTTCCTCATTGATCCTTGGATTCTAATTATATAGGATCTTCACGGGGTGCAAGTGCAGGTGTAATCACCCCTTCAACTTCAAATTTATATGCTATAGGGTTGTGTACGAATCTATCTAGTTAGCCAATCACAAGTTAGAAATATAATAATAACTATTATAACTATGTTACTAGTATCATTTTTCTTTTTTTCTTTTTACATATAATCTATCTTAATAAAATTGACAACTGTAATTTGTACTACTAGCTTGAAGTTGACAACTTATAATAAAAAATAGAGACAAAATTGATAAAAGACAAAATACATTATAAACCAGTAAACTAAATCACATATCTCTTGTTCTGACAACAACCTTTGTTTGGTCTCTTGATATTTTATTATCTATGCACAATGTTTGTGACCATTTCTTTAAGTAATCTTTCACCAAGGCTGTTTTCAAATACTTTAATAATCTTTTCAATTAATAATAATTTTCCACTTTCTATTTTTTATTAAAATAAAATAAAATATATATATATATATATATATATATATATATATATATATATATATATATATATATATTTTTACTTTTATATATGAGCTAGTATTTGGAGATTAATTGGTTGAGGGGGGTGCCCCCCACCTTTGGAGGAGATGACATGACTAGGTACCACTTAAGTCAAGTGCAATTTGAAGTATTCAACATACAAATCATTTTTAGAGCATTCTTATCAATTGATGTTTCAATTCAAAGGACAAAGGTCAAAAATGTTGGCGAAAAAGTTTTAATAAGAATATACTAGAATAAAGGGTAATTAATGAAATATATAGTTGATTTTTGTCCATTTTATTAATTAATTTGGATGGATTAGGTTGAGATGTATTGCAAGTTAATAGAAACAGTTTAATCGGGATTATTAAGCTGATTTTTTTAGTTCAATAACATATTTTGAGTTTTAAAAAAAACTTAATCCAACTTGAGCTCAATACTTAAGTCTAAATCACCTAGTTCAAACATCAAATATTTTAGAAGACTTTTAATGCACTCTATATCTTAAATACAACATAATAATATATCCATAGATTCCAGAGATGCATATCCAAACATACATAATTATGATTTAATGTTGAAATATTTCGGGGATATATCCTTAAAGGTATTTCGGAAAGGAGTTTAAATCGCGTCATAACCATTCTCCTTCCTCATTTTTAAATAAATTCAAAACTTTATCAAACTCTCTCAAAAAATCAATCAATCAGAAAAGTGAAAAAAACAAACAATTAAACTCAAAGGATCTTCAACCAATATCAAAGATATCACCCAACACTGAAACAAAATCCAACTTTGTAAGTTTTTAATGTTTTTCATCGGTTTTTAAGTTTTTGTTTAAATGAGTAGAAAAATGACATTTTAGGTAAGAAATGAGTAGGAAATGCAAGATTGTTAGTTTATGCATACCGTAAAACAAGTTTGTCTTATTTGTACCTCCTTGGCTATAAAAGGAGGGTCCTTGTAACATATTTTCATCAAGCAATCACAAATAAACTCTCTTGTGTGCTTAAGAACAAACATGTTCTAAAAATCTTTTCTTTCTCTCTCAAAGCTTTAGTTATTATGTTCATATCATAAATCCCCTCAAAGATGCAAGTATGCTCTACACCTGCCTCTAAATGAGGATCTTGTGTATCAGAAAACATCTGACCATTGATCCATACTACGGTCCTTGCTATCATGAAATTTCAGTTTTAATTGTTGGTCTGTGTTATGCCTATGTTTGGCTATTTGATGACGATACAGTTAATGCTGGTTTCATGGTATGTAAGGCTCCCGGACAGTGTGGTATCAGAGCCTGTACAGAAAGAAGGGGTGCATATGGTATGAATATAATAAAGAGAGTGAGTAAGGGAGAAAACCACCTAAATATGGAAACACCTGAACCAAACACTCAACCTATCACTACCACTTCTTCTTTATCGCTTCCTAAACTCTGTAAAAAGACTAATTCCCATAAAATAGAGAACCTTATTGAGTACTCTCATGTTCCAGAAGATGCTCAAATTGCCGAAACAATACCTCCTCTATTAAGTCCGTACAACATCTTCAAGAGACAACGAAGTGTTACCAGATCTATCCGAAATCTTATCTCTACAAACCGCCCTCAAATGAAAGAATACATCCAGTCATCTAGACTAGACCAATGTAGCCTAAGAGCTACAAACCAGGAGCAGTATGTAGATCTGGAGATTCCTCAATATCTCATAAACCACTGGAAGACTGAAGGATACACAGCCTTACACTTTGGGGCTGTCAGGCTCATCCTTTCCCTTCATGGAAGGAAGAACCAACCCGTCTTTTGCAAAATAGCTCTACTGGACTCCAGCTACCTCCACTATGAAAATGCTGTGATAGGGACTGTTCTAACTACACTTCATGCAGGAAGTGTTGTCCTCACCATTTTTCCAAACTATAACGTAAGTCTTAATGATAATACTTTATCTACAAGACTGAAAGTACAAGTCCAGATCACCGGAACTGACCAAGTTCCAGAAGCTATGTCAGCCACCCTTCATCACCAAATAATATACCGCTTACAAAATCACTCAATAGATCTTCCGATCTCAGGATGCTCTTCTGATTCCCTATTGGTTGTTACCAATAGAGAAGAAGACATACCCTCGATAGTCCAAATTCCCAGAAGAATCACAAGAGAAGAATTGACTCAACTAATTCCCCTTGAATGGATAACCAACTACGAGAGACTTCATGTTGACAGACGACCTATCCAATCCCAAGAGGCTACTTTTAGAAGATCCGTTGACAAGACCGTCAAAACGATTTTCAAGAAGCCAGACGAAGGGTCGAGCTCAATATCTCCAATCTTCCATACAATGATGATCCAACCAGTTCTCAAAGAAGACTGGTGTCCTGTCCATGCTGTTACGGCAGAGGGAAAACCCATCTACACTGACAAAATAGATGGCCACTTCCTCTGGGATGTTGATCCAACAAGATGTGACCCAGATTGTGACTGCTGGATGCACGACAATGATATCGACCGAGATATCATTTTTCCCAAAACAAAGAAAAAAGGAAAGTGCAAACCTCCTCCACCTCCACAAAGGAGATCTGATCCAGACAATGGTCCATGGGTAGGAATCCATGGAAAAAAGAAACCCCTCAACATCTATGAAGAAGGACTTAAGATTCTTCGGAAAGAAGGATTGCTACCACCTGATGATCCGACTCTTATTACATGGTCACCGACAGACCACTGTAAACCACTACATCCTCCAGATGTAGCCCAACCAATTCCTTGTTTTATGTACTCATCCACAAATTCAGAGTACGATCAACAATTTCCTGCTTTGGAAAGAAAGATGGATCCAATCACAGGCCGAACATCCAAGCCTTTCATTCATCCTAGTGAAGTTCAGCCAGATGGGAAGCTTAAACCTTTAACTCAAGCTGAAGAAGTTCTAAACTGGCAATCTGAGAACATGGTTTCTCAAAATGAAATTCTCCAAAACCTTGACAAAAAGGTAGACAAGATTGCTGGGAAAATAGATGAAACAGATGAGTACCTCAAGGTTTTATCCCAAAAAATGCAGAAACACTACAGGAGCTTGAAAGCCCAAGTATCCCAACTAGATCGTGATTTGCGAAAGATGTTAGAAGAGAGGAATTTTGGCCAAACTTTTGACCAAAAGGAAAGAGAGATCAGAAGTCTACAAGGACAAGTAAAAGAGATAGATGATTTCTTAAGGGCCTCTCATGAAAGAAACACCAAGCCTGTTGAAAACTCTTTCTTAGACCCTCCTACTTTTCCTACATATTTCAAACTACCAGAAAGGCCTTCTCCTTTCTACCCTTCCTATGTTTCATCACCACCAAACCTGGTCAAATACATACCTACAACTTACAGACCGAAATCCACCAAAACTACCACTACCTCAACCTCCAGGAAAAAAGAGAAAGCTGTTTGTTTGAATACCTCATCATCAGAATCCCAAGATATCCCTGAAACACCTCCTCCAAAAATCCAAAAGGAAGAAAAATTTCCTGATCAAGGTTTCCAAGCCTTGGCAATTACTAGAAATTATGAATCTTCCCAAAATAATCACTCTGAATCTTCAACACAAAAGGAAGACGAATCTTCTTCAGATGGTGACAACAACTCTGATCAAGAAACATCCTCTGATGAAACACCGAGATCCTTTTCATCTATACCAGAATCCGAAGACCATCATATCCCAAGACTCTTCATGACAAATATAAAAGAGGAAGAATCCTTTTTTGAAGAGGAATCCCCTGAAGAAACTCTAGTCCCTGAAAGGACTAGACCAAATGGCGGTCCCTGGTTCACTTTTGATGATATACCACCCAGCCGATGGAGAAAGAGACTACTGGAATTTGGAGCTTGGCTTGACACCCAAATGATGAAGACAAGTGCAGATAACTATAAAATCATTGAAGAATTTTGCTGTAGAATGACCGGAACGATGAAAGAATGGTATCATAATCTTGGAGATTTCAAACAAGATGAGTTGCATCGTTTAGAAACTACGGCTAATGTTCTTGGTGTGCTTCACCGTGAATTCATTGGTGACATGGAGATATTTGATAGGAAAAACAGACAAGAATTCTTTGAGATGAAGTGTTGCTCTCTCAAAACAAAGGATCTTGACAAACACTATCATAGGATGGCACAGAGGTATTATGTCCTTAATGGATACAATGATCCTAGTCTAAATAATACATATGTGTCCTCTCTACCACAAGAACTCCAACCAGAAATTCACAGGATGTTAGCCACAACTCAAAGGGATATTAAAACCATGAGTCTTGGCCAAATCCACCAGGTGACACTAGAAGCACTTGAAAAGCTCTGCAGTTTCCACCATCAATTCTCCGAAGTTATAGAACAAAAGTCCAAATTCACCCAAGCATGTAAGAAGCCCTACCTGGAGATTAAGTGTAAAGACAAAAGATGTAGTTGTGCAACAACAAAGAAACATCATCACAAAAAATACACCAAATCTCCTAGGATATTCAAGGGAAAGAAAAGAAAGAATATGAAGTTCTTTAGGAAAAAACCTTTCCGAGGAAAAGGAAGAAATCAAAGATGCTTTATTTGTGGAAAAAAGGGGCACTTCTCTAAAGAATGTCCTAATAACACTCATAAAGCTGCAAAACTGATTAATTCACTTCAGCCTCTAGAAGGAGACTTAGAATCTTTATATTCTGAACAAAGCTCTGCTGATGAAGAAACAATTTTTGCCCTCCAAGGCTCTTCCTCCGATGAAGCCTCGTTTTCAGAAAATGACGATGACACATATCTCCCTGTTTACTCCTTCAAAGAGATAAGCAGCTCTCTTCCTACTACACCACTTCCTTGTGTTGAAGCCCATATCCTCGCAACAAAGTTTTCCCGTCCGAAAAAGGTCATAGCTTACATGGACACTGGAGCCCAGATCACAATGATGAATCCCAACATTCTCCCTGCAGAATCATGGGTGACGCATGCTGCATACTTTGTAGCAGCAGATGGAAAAGTTTTCAAAACAGATTTAATGACCAAAGACAAAATAGGAATTAAATTCTTCCCAGACTGCATAGTCTGGACCAGAGTCATTGGCAGTAATCTTCCAAACAAAGATATTGTAGTAGGAATGGATGTCTATTCAGCAGCAAGTAGACTTCAAATTCTCCCCACGGGAATTAAATACAAAAGAGAATTCAAAGCTTATTCTGGGATATTGAAACTATACTCACTTTCCAAAATCCCTGCTGGCTATGAAGAAATAAAGTCCAACTTGCTCAAATTATGTGCTGACAACCATGAAGATTTCCGTCACCCAAAACCTCTATGGAAGAATAAAGACTTCTTCGTTCAACTTCCTTTCAAGCTAAATGAAGATGTTAATCCAACCAAGGCCACTCATCCAGGAATGAGTCCATCAGATTACACATTAGCCAGGGAAGAATGCAACCAGCTTCTCAAGCAAGGTCTGATAGAACCTACTAAATCAGAATGGGCTTGCCAAGCATTTTATGTGGAAAAGAGATCTGAAAAGTTGAGAGGAAAGAAGAGGCTAGTAATCGATTACAAACCTCTAAATCATTTTCTCAAAGATGATAAATTTCCCATTCCAAAGGCCTCGTCATTGAATGTTTTCATCAAAGATGCCCAGATCTATTCTAAGTTCGATCTCAAGTCAGGTTTTTGGCAACTAGGCATTGACCCTGAGGATCGTCACAAAACAGCATTCTGCATTCCTAATGCCCAGTACCAATGGACGGTGTTACCATTTGGACTTAAGGTGGCCCCATCTCTCTTTCAAAAAGCCATGACTAGAATTTTTGAACCCATTCTCAATAGTATCCTGATCTATATTGATGATGTGCTATTATTCTCAAAAGATGAAAAAGCCCATAAACAATTATTGGGCCGATTCCTTCAAATAGCCCAACATCATGGAATGATGCTCTCTGAAAAGAAAAGTCAAGTGGGGCAAACAGAGATTGATTTCCTAGGGATGCATTTTTCCCAAGGAAAATATCAACCCCAACCTCATATTGCCCAGGAACTATTAAACTTTCCTGATGAAAATCTCACAATTAAGCAGATCCAACAATTTCTGGGTATAATTAATTATATCCGAGATTTCCTGCCGAAGCTGGCGAGATACACAAGTCCCTTATCCCAAATGCTGAAGAAAAAACCTCCACCATGGGGAGAAAAACAAACTGAAGCAATAAAAGCGTTGAAGAAAATCGCACAAGCTCCACCTGCCCTAAAGATTCCTGGAAATGGCAAGAGAATCCTGCAGACCGATGCCAGTGATCACTATTGGGGAGCAGTTCTGATAGAAGAACTTGATGGAAAAAGATACTATTGTGGTCATGCCAGTGGTCAATTTAAAGAAGCTGAAAAACACTACCACACCACCTACAAAGAAGCTCTCGCCGTGAAAATGGGAATCCAAAAGTTTGACTTTCACCTAAGAGGCTACCAGTTTGAAGTACAGACGGATAACTCCTCTTTTCCTAAGATCCTTGAATTCAAGAATAAGATGCCTCCTGATCCTCAAACTCTCAGGCTCAAAGATTGGTTTTCTAGATATGATTTCTCTGTAAAACATATCAAAGGAAATCAAAATGTAATCCCTGATCTACTATCCCGACCTATGAAACCTATCCAGATCATCACAGCCAAACATACTTTTCCTCTGATTCTCATGGTCAAGCCATTACCAGCCCATGCATCCAAAACCAAAAATCTTCCTCCAGGAGTAACAATATCTTTTTCACCGTCCCAGCTCAAGCAGTATGCCAGGAACAATCTCTTTTACTACATGACAAAAATCATAAGGAATAAACTACCTGACCATAATCCTTATTTCCCAGACACACCTTTTCTCCTACCAATTTTAATAAACCCAAATGTTAAATTCACAAAAAACCATTTATGGTATATCTGGTGTGCCACCTGTTTGTATTTTATGCCTGTTCTCATTCCCACTGAGGCCATGTATCAACACATAATGGACCCCAAGAATCAAAAGTCTTTAATTTGGACTACTCTTGAGTGGTACTCTCCATTACAATGGTGGAGAGATCAATTAAAACCGATCATAGACGAAGTCCAAGCTCGGAGATTATCCCCTGAAGATATTAGCAAACTCAAGTCTGTTTTCTTTCTACACAGGCCTTATATGAAAGATCCTGTAACCAAGCTGCTTGATTGTAAGAGTTATGTTCATCTTTGGGAAACTATTAATGAATATCCTCCCAGCCTAAAAATCACAAGGGAATTATTGGAGTATGTTAATTTCATTAATTTGTATGATCCAAAGAACCTTGATGATAGTTCAACCTGCATCAGTCATGAAAAGTTCAGGAGACCAGAAGTAGGAGAAAGCTCGACTCAAGCCACACAACAGAAACCAGATTCTCCGATGGAAGCTGAATTCTCAGAAGGACAAGTGGCAGACGCTAATACAAAATTAGCAGATCACGCTTACATGATGGATGACACCTGGCAGCATGAGTCATCTCAGTATAAAGATTGCTTTTCTGATGAAAATTTATCCGATCAGAACATGTCCCCCTCTCATGAACCCATTTGCAAAGACTAAATGGACAAGTGTCCTTCAAAGACCATAAGCATGTTTGTGAATAGTAATATTTCGTCCTTTTGTGTAATAAGACTACAATAATGTAATCCATAATGGATAAGTGTGTCGGGTGGTTTGAAAAAGGCATTTATATAGTATAAAGAATGCCATGCTTGTAAATAGTGTTGCTTTTGTCTTATTTGTACCTCCTTGGCTATAAAAGGAGGGTCCTTGTAACATATTTTCATCAAGCAATCACAAATAAACTCTCTTGTGTGCTTAAGAACAAACATGTTCTAAAAATCTTTTCTTTCTCTCTCAAAGCTTTAGTTATTACGTTCATATCATAAATCCCCTCAAAGATGCAAGTATGCTCTACACCTGCCTCTAAATGAGGATCTTGTGTATCAGAAAACATCTGACCATTGATCCATACTACGGTCCTTGCTATCATGAAATTTCAGTTTTAATTGTTGGTCTGTGTTATGCCTATGTTTGGCTATTTGATGACGATACAGTTAATGCTGGTTTCATGGTATGTAAGGCTCCCGGACAGTGTGGTATCAGAGCCTGTACAGAAAGAAGGGGTGCATATGGTATGAATATAATAAAGAGAGTGAGTAAGGGAGAAAACCACCTAAATATGGAAACACCTGAACCAAACACTCAACCTATCACTACCACTTCTTCTTTATCGCTTCCTAAACTCTGTAAAAAGACTAATTCCCATAAAATAGAGAACCTTATTGAGTACTCTCATGTTCCAGAAGATGCTCAAATTGCCGAAACAATACCTCCTCTATTAAGTCCGTACAACATCTTCAAGAGACAACGAAGTGTTACCAGATCTATCCGAAATCTTATCTCTACAAACCGCCCTCAAATGAAAGAATACATCCAGTCATCTAGACTAGACCAATGTAGCCTAAGAGCTACAAACCAGGAGCAGTATGTAGATCTGGAGATTCCTCAATATCTCATAAACCACTGGAAGACTGAAGGATACACAGCCTTACACTTTGGGGCTGTCAGGCTCATCCTTTCCCTTCATGGAAGGAAGAACCAACCCGTCTTTTGCAAAATAGCTCTACTGGACTCCAGCTACCTCCACTATGAAAATGCTGTGATAGGGACTGTTCTAACTACACTTCATGCAGGAAGTGTTGTCCTCACCATTTTTCCAAACTATAACGTAAGTCTTAATGATAATACTTTATCTACAAGACTGAAAGTACAAGTCCAGATCACCGGAACTGACCAAGTTCCAGAAGCTATGTCAGCCACCCTTCATCACCAAATAATATACCGCTTACAAAATCACTCAATAGATCTTCCGATCTCAGGATGCTCTTCTGATTCCCTATTGGTTGTTACCAATAGAGAAGAAGACATACCCTCGATAGTCCAAATTCCCAGAAGAATCACAAGAGAAGAATTGACTCAACTAATTCCCCTTGAATGGATAACCAACTACGAGAGACTTCATGTTGACAGACGACCTATCCAATCCCAAGAGGCTACTTTTAGAAGATCCGTTGACAAGACCGTCAAAACGATTTTCAAGAAGCCAGACGAAGGGTCGAGCTCAATATCTCCAATCTTCCATACAATGATGATCCAACCAGTTCTCAAAGAAGACTGGTGTCCTGTCCATGCTGTTACGGCAGAGGGAAAACCCATCTACACTGACAAAATAGATGGCCACTTCCTCTGGGATGTTGATCCAACAAGATGTGACCCAGATTGTGACTGCTGGATGCACGACAATGATATCGACCGAGATATCATTTTTCCCAAAACAAAGAAAAAAGGAAAGTGCAAACCTCCTCCACCTCCACAAAGGAGATCTGATCCAGACAATGGTCCATGGGTAGGAATCCATGGAAAAAAGAAACCCCTCAACATCTATGAAGAAGGACTTAAGATTCTTCGGAAAGAAGGATTGCTACCACCTGATGATCCGACTCTTATTACATGGTCACCGACAGACCACTGTAAACCACTACATCCTCCAGATGTAGCCCAACCAATTCCTTGTTTTATGTACTCATCCACAAATTCAGAGTACGATCAACAATTTCCTTCTTTGGAAAGAAAGATGGATCCAATCACAGGCCGAACATCCAAGCCTTTCATTCATCCTAGTGAAGTTCAGCCAGATGGGAAGCTTAAACCTTTAACTCAAGCTGAAGAAGTTCTAAACTGGCAATCTGAGAACATGGTTTCTCAAAATGAAATTCTCCAAAACCTTGACAAAAAGGTAGACAAGATTGCTGGGAAAATAGATGAAACAGATGAGTACCTCAAGGTTTTATCCCAAAAAATGCAGAAACACTACAGGAGCTTGAAAGCCCAAGTATCCCAACTAGATCGTGATTTGCGAAAGATGTTAGAAGAGAGGAATTTTGGCCAAACTTTTGACCAAAAGGAAAGAGAGATCAGAAGTCTACAAGGCCAAGTAAAAGAGATAGATGATTTCTTAAGGGCCTCTCATGAAAGAAACACCAAGCCTGTTGAAAACTCTTTCTTAGACCCTCCTACTTTTCCTACATATTTCAAACTACCAGAAAGGCCTTCTCCTTTCTACCCTTCCTATGTTTCATCACCACCAAACCTGGTCAAATACATACCTACAACTTACAGACCGAAATCCACCAAAACTACCACTACCTCAACCTCCAGGAAAAAAGAGAAAGCTGTTTGTTTGAATACCTCATCATCAGAATCCCAAGATATCCCTGAAACACCTCCTCCAAAAATCCAAAAGGAAGAAAAATTTCCTGATCAAGGTTTCCAAGCCTTGGCAATTACTAGAAATTATGAATCTTCCCAAAATAATCACTCTGAATCTTCAACACAAAAGGAAGACGAATCTTCTTCAGATGGTGACAACAACTCTGATCAAGAAACATCCTCTGATGAAACACCGAGATCCTTTTCATCTATACCAGAATCCGAAGACCATCATATCCCAAGACTCTTCATGACAAATATAAAAGAGGAAGAATCCTTTTTTGAAGAGGAATCCCCTGAAGAAACTCTAGTCCCTGAAAGGACTAGACCAAATGGCGGTCCCTGGTTCACTTTTGATGATATACCACCCAGCCGATGGAGAAAGAGACTACTGGAATTTGGAGCTTGGCTTGACACCCAAATGATGAAGACAAGTGCAGATAACTATAAAATCATTGAAGAATTTTGCTGTAGAATGACCGGAACGATGAAAGAATGGTATCATAATCTTGGAGATTTCAAACAAGATGAGTTGCATCGTTTAGAAACTACGGCTAATGTTCTTGGTGTGCTTCACCGTGAATTCATTGGTGACATGGAGATATTTGATAGGAAAAACAGACAAGAATTCTTTGAGATGAAGTGTTGCTCTCTCAAAACAAAGGATCTTGACAAACACTATCATAGGATGGCACAGAGGTATTATGTCCTTAATGGATACAATGATCCTAGTCTAAAGAATACATATGTGTCCTCTCTACCACAAGAACTCCAACCAGAAATTCACAGGATGTTAGCCACAACTCAAAGGGATATTAAAACCATGAGTCTTGGCCAAATCCACCAGGTGACACTAGAAGCACTTGAAAAGCTCTGCAGTTTCCACCATCAATTCTCCGAAGTTATAGAACAAAAGTCCAAATTCACCCAAGCATGTAAGAAGCCCTACCTGGAGATTAAGTGTAAAGACAAAAGATGTAGTTGTGCAACAACAAAGAAACATCATCACAAAAAATACACCAAATCTCCTAGGATATTCAAGGGAAAGAAAAGAAAGAATATGAAGTTCTTTAGGAAAAAACCTTTCCGAGGAAAAGGAAGAAATCAAAGATGCTTTATTTGTGGAAAAAAGGGGCACTTCTCTAAAGAATGTCCTAATAACACTCATAAAGCTGCAAAACTGATTAATTCACTTCAGCCTCTAGAAGGAGACTTAGAATCTTTATATTCTGAACAAAGCTCTGCTGATGAAGAAACAATTTTTGCCCTCCAAGGCTCTTCCTCCGATGAAGCCTCGTTTTCAGAAAATGACGATGGCACATATCTCCCTGTTTACTCCTTCAAAGAGATAAGCAGCTCTCTTCCTACTACACCACTTCCTTGTGTTGAAGCCCATATCCTCGCAACAAAGTTTTCCCGTCCGAAAAAGGTCATAGCTTACATGGACACTGGAGCCCAGATCACAATGATGAATCCCAACATTCTCCCTGCAGAATCATGGGTGACGCATGCTGCATACTTTGTAGCAGCAGATGGAAAAGTTTTCAAAACAGATTTAATGACCAAAGACAAAATAGGAATTAAATTCTTCCCAGACTGCATAGTCTGGACCAGAGTCATTGGCAGTAATCTTCCAAACAAAGATATTGTAGTAGGAATGGATGTCTATTCAGCAGCAAGTAGACTTCAAATTCTCCCCACGGGAATTAAATACAAAAGAGAATTCAAAGCTTATTCTGGGATATTGAAACTATACTCACTTTCCAAAATCCCTGCTGGCTATGAAGAAATAAAGTCCAACTTGCTCAAATTATGTGCTGACAACCATGAAGATTTCCGTCACCCAAAACCTCTATGGAAGAATAAAGACTTCTTCGTTCAACTTCCTTTCAAGCTAAATGAAGATGTTAATCCAACCAAGGCCACTCATCCAGGAATGAGTCCATCAGATTACACATTAGCCAGGGAAGAATGCAACCAGCTTCTCAAGCAAGGTCTGATAGAACCTACTAAATCAGAATGGGCTTGCCAAGCATTTTATGTGGAAAAGAGATCTGAAAAGTTGAGAGGAAAGAAGAGGCTAGTAATCGATTACAAACCTCTAAATCATTTTCTCAAAGATGATAAATTTCCCATTCCAAAGGCCTCGTCATTGAATGTTTTCATCAAAGATGCCCAGATCTATTCTAAGTTCGATCTCAAGTCAGGTTTTTGGCAACTAGGCATTGACCCTGAGGATCGTCACAAAACAGCATTCTGCATTCCTAATGCCCAGTACCAATGGACGGTGTTACCATTTGGACTTAAGGTGGCCCCATCTCTCTTTCAAAAAGCCATGACTAGAATTTTTGAACCCATTCTCAATAGTATCCTGATCTATATTGATGATGTGCTATTATTCTCAAAAGATGAAAAAGCCCATAAACAATTATTGGGCCGATTCCTTCAAATAGCCCAACATCATGGAATGATGCTCTCTGAAAAGAAAAGTCAAGTGGGGCAAACAGAGATTGATTTCCTAGGGATGCATTTTTCCCAAGGAAAATATCAACCCCAACCTCATATTGCCCAGGAACTATTAAACTTTCCTGATGAAAATCTCACAATTAAGCAGATCCAACAATTTCTGGGTATAATTAATTATATCCGAGATTTCCTGCCGAAGCTGGCGAGATACACAAGTCCCTTATCCCAAATGCTGAAGAAAAAACCTCCACCATGGGGAGAAAAACAAACTGAAGCAATAAAAGCGTTGAAGAAAATCGCACAAGCTCCACCTGCCCTAAAGATTCCTGGAAATGGCAAGAGAATCCTGCAGACCGATGCCAGTGATCACTATTGGGGAGCAGTTCTGATAGAAGAACTTGATGGAAAAAGATACTATTGTGGTCATGCCAGTGGTCAATTTAAAGAAGCTGAAAAACACTACCACACCACCTACAAAGAAGCTCTCGCCGTGAAAATGGGAATCCAAAAGTTTGACTTTCACCTAAGAGGCTACCAGTTTGAAGTACAGATGGATAACTCCTCTTTTCCTAAGATCCTTGAATTCAAGAATAAGATGCCTCCTGATCCTCAAACTCTCAGGCTCAAAGATTGGTTTTCTAGATATGATTTCTCTGTAAAACATATCAAAGGAAATCAAAATGTAATCCCTGATCTACTATCCCGACCTATGAAACCTATCCAGATCATCACAGCCAAACATACTTTTCCTCTGATTCTCATGGTCAAGCCATTACCAGCCCATGCATCCAAAACCAAAAATCTTCCTCCAGGAGTAACAATATCTTTTTCACCGTCCCAGCTCAAGCAGTATGCCAGGAACAATCTCTTTTACTACATGACAAAAATCATAAGGAATAAACTACCTGACCATAGTCCTTATTTCCCAGACACACCTTTTCTCCTACCAATTTTAATAAACCCAAATGTTAAATTCACAAAAAACCATTTATGGTATATCTGGTGTGCCACCTGTTTGTATTTTATGCCTGTTCTCATTCCCACTGAGGCCATGTATCAACACATAATGGACCCCAAGAATCAAAAGTCTTTAATTTGGACTACTCTTGAGTGGTACTCTCCATTACAATGGTGGAGAGATCAATTAAAACCGATCATAGACGAAGTCCAAGCTCGGAGATTATCCCCTGAAGATATTAGCAAACTCAAGTCTGTTTTCTTTCTACACAGGCCTTATATGACAGATCCTGTAACCAAGCTGCTTGATTGTAAGAGTTATGTTCATCTTTGGGAAACTATTAATGAATATCCTCCCAGCCTAAAAATCACAAGGGAATTATTGGAGTATGTTAATTTCATTAATTTGTATGATCCAAAGAACCTTGATGATAGTTCAACCTGCATCAGTCATGAAAAGTTCAGGAGACCAGAAGTAGGAGAAAGCTCGACTCAAGCCACACAACAGAAACCAGATTCTCCGATGGAAGCTGAATTCTCAGAAGGACAAGTGGCAGACGCTAATACAAAATTAGCAGATCACGCTTACATGATGGATGACACCTGGCAGCATGAGTCATCTCAGTATAAAGATTGCTTTTCTGATGAAAATTTATCCGATCAGAACATGTCCCCCTCTCATGAACCCATTTGCAAAGACTAAATGGACAAGTGTCCTTCAAAGACCATAAGCATGTTTGTGAATAGTAATATTTCGTCCTTTTGTGTAATAAGACTACAATAATGTAATCCATAATGGATAAGTGTGTCGGGTGGTTTGAAAAAGGCATTTATATAGTATAAAGAATGCCATGCTTGTAAATAGTGTTGCTTTTGTCTTATTTGTACCTCCTTGGCTATAAAAGGAGGGTCCTTGTAACATATTTTTATCAAGCAATCACAAATAAACTCTCTTGTGTGCTTAAGAACAAACATGTTCTAAAAATCTTTTCTTTCTCTCTCAAAGCTTTAGTTATTATGTTCATATCATAAATCCCCTCAAAGATGCAAGTATGCTCTACACCTGCCTCTAAATGAGGATCTTGTGTATCAGAAAACATCTGACCATTGATCCATACTACGGTCCTTGCTATCATGAAATTTCAGTTTTAATTGTTGGTCTGTGTTATGCCTATGTTTGGCTATTTGATGACGATACAGTTAATGCTGGTTTCATGGTATGTAAGGCTCCCGGACAGTGTGGTATCAGAGCCTGTACAGAAAGAAGGGGTGCATATGGTATGAATATAATAAAGAGAGTGAGTAAGGGAGAAAACCACCTAAATATGGAAACACCTGAACCAAACACTCAACCTATCACTACCACTTCTTCTTTATCGCTTCCTAAACTCTGTAAAAAGACTAATTCCCATAAAATAGAGAACCTTATTGAGTACTCTCATGTTCCAGAAGATGCTCAAATTGCCGAAACAATACCTCCTCTATTAAGTCCGTACAACATCTTCAAGAGACAACGAAGTGTTACCAGATCTATCCGAAATCTTATCTCTACAAACCGCCCTCAAATGAAAGAATACATCCAGTCATCTAGACTAGACCAATGTAGCCTAAGAGCTACAAACCAGGAGCAGTATGTAGATCTGGAGATTCCTCAATATCTCATAAACCACTGGAAGACTGAAGGATACACAGCCTTACACTTTGGGGCTGTCAGGCTCATCCTTTCCCTTCATGGAAGGAAGAACCAACCCGTCTTTTGCAAAATAGCTCTACTGGACTCCAGCTACCTCCACTATGAAAATGCTGTGATAGGGACTGTTCTAACTACACTTCATGCAGGAAGTGTTGTCCTCACCATTTTTCCAAACTATAACGTAAGTCTTAATGATAATACTTTATCTACAAGACTGAAAGTACAAGTCCAGATCACCGGAACTGACCAAGTTCCAGAAGCTATGTCAGCCACCCTTCATCACCAAATAATATACCGCTTACAAAATCACTCAATAGATCTTCCGATCTCAGGATGCTCTTCTGATTCCCTATTGGTTGTTACCAATAGAGAAGAAGACATACCCTCGATAGTCCAAATTCCCAGAAGAATCACAAGAGAAGAATTGACTCAACTAATTCCCCTTGAATGGATAACCAACTACGAGAGACTTCATGTTGACAGACGACCTATCCAATCCCAAGAGGCTACTTTTAGAAGATCCGTTGACAAGACCGTCAAAACGATTTTCAAGAAGCCAGACGAAGGGTCGAGCTCAATATCTCCAATCTTCCATACAATGATGATCCAACCAGTTCTCAAAGAAGACTGGTGTCCTGTCCATGCTGTTACGGCAGAGGGAAAACCCATCTACACTGACAAAATAGATGGCCACTTCCTCTGGGATGTTGATCCAACAAGATGTGACCCAGATTGTGACTGCTGGATGCACGACAATGATATCGACCGAGATATCATTTTTCCCAAAACAAAGAAAAAAGGAAAGTGCAAACCTCCTCCACCTCCACAAAGGAGATCTGATCCAGACAATGGTCCATGGGTAGGAATCCATGGAAAAAAGAAACCCCTCAACATCTATGAAGAAGGACTTAAGATTCTTCGGAAAGAAGGATTGCTACCACCTGATGATCCGACTCTTATTACATGGTCACCGACAGACCACTGTAAACCACTACATCCTCCAGATGTAGCCCAACCAATTCCTTGTTTTATGTACTCATCCACAAATTCAGAGTACGATCAACAATTTCCTGCTTTGGAAAGAAAGATGGATCCAATCACAGGCCGAACATCCAAGCCTTTCATTCATCCTAGTGAAGTTCAGCCAGATGGGAAGCTTAAACCTTTAACTCAAGCTGAAGAAGTTCTAAACTGGCAATCTGAGAACATGGTTTCTCAAAATGAAATTCTCCAAAACCTTGACAAAAAGGTAGACAAGATTGCTGGGAAAATAGATGAAACAGATGAGTACCTCAAGGTTTTATCCCAAAAAATGCAGAAACACTACAGGAGCTTGAAAGCCCAAGTATCCCAACTAGATCGTGATTTGCGAAAGATGTTAGAAGAGAGGAATTTTGGCCAAACTTTTGACCAAAAGGAAAGAGAGATCAGAAGTCTACAAGGCCAAGTAAAAGAGATAGATGATTTCTTAAGGGCCTCTCATGAAATAAACACCAAGCCTGTTGAAAACTCTTTCTTAGACCCTCCTACTTTTCCTACATATTTCAAACTACCAGAAAGGCCTTCTCCTTTCTACCCTTCCTATGTTTCATCACCACCAAACCTGGTCAAATACATACCTACAACTTACAGACCGAAATCCACCAAAACTACCACTACCTCAACCTCCAGGAAAAAAGAGAAAGCTGTTTGTTTGAATACCTCATCATCAGAATCCCAAGATATCCCTGAAACACCTCCTCCAAAAATCCAAAAGGAAGAAAAATTTCCTGATCAAGGTTTCCAAGCCTTGGCAATTACTAGAAATTATGAATCTTCCCAAAATAATCACTCTGAATCTTCAACACAAAAGGAAGACGAATCTTCTTCAGATGGTGACAACAACTCTGATCAAGAAACATCCTCTGATGAAACACCGAGATCCTTTTCATCTATACCAGAATCCGAAGACCATCATATCCCAAGACTCTTCATGACAAATATAAAAGAGGAAGAATCCTTTTTTGAAGAGGAATCCCCTGAAGAAACTCTAGTCCCTGAAAGGACTAGACCAAATGGCGGTCCCTGGTTCACTTTTGATGATATACCACCCAGCCGATGGAGAAAGAGACTACTGGAATTTGGAGCTTGGCTTGACACCCAAATGATGAAGACAAGTGCAGATAACTATAAAATCATTGAAGAATTTTGCTGTAGAATGACCGGAACGATGAAAGAATGGTATCATAATCTTGGAGATTTCAAACAAGATGAGTTGCATCGTTTAGAAACTACGGCTAATGTTCTTGGTGTGCTTCACCGTGAATTCATTGGTGACATGGAGATATTTGATAGGAAAAACAGACAAGAATTCTTTGAGATGAAGTGTTGCTCTCTCAAAACAAAGGATCTTGACAAACACTATCATAGGATGGTGTAACCCGGTGAACTGACTTTTAAACAATGTTGCGGATAGCAAGAGTCGCCACCGACTTTTATTTTATCCATAAGGAAAGGTTATAAAAGAACAGAAAAGACCTTAGAGAATTATTTTGGGTCCGGGGGGTAGGTTATGAAAAGGGAAGGTGTTAGCACCCTTTTCATCCATGGTTATCCATGGGCTCTTAGGTACTTAAGCTCACTTTTGAATTGTTTTGAAAGTGTAGTGTGTGAATAAGAATTTTCAGAATAGTTAGTAAATAATCCATGTAAGGATGTGTTAAAAACATGTTTGAAAATTTGTTTGAGAATTGTTTAAGTGTGAAAAAGTTTTGAAATGAGCTTAAATACCTAGGAGTAACTTACCCTAATGTTTAAAGGTCTTTCTTATTCTTTATTCTTTCCTTTAGTAAGACTATCCCTACTATAATGGAGTAGGTAGTCCTTACTTTGGATGTTTAGGGACATATGAGGGACAAGTTGATTTTGAAGGCAATGGTGGGGTGTAATAAGCACATATAAGGGACCATCATCATTTTTCGAAAGGGACTCGATCCGTAAAGGCAACCATAAGGGACTTTGATGATTTTTATTTTTGAGGGACTTGCTTTATACACACCCCACTTAACCATTATTCGTAGGCAACTGGAGGGGTATCCTTAAGGAAGTGAGACGGCGATTAAAATCGACTTACGTGTGTGAAGTGTTTAATTTAATTATCTTTATTTAAAAGTTTTCTAAATTGATTTTAAATAACAAACATATTAACACTCCCTAATTACTAACCATAATGACAATAATAATTAAAATAATTATAAAAAATTACAACCGAGAAACAATTACAAAATAATAATAAAAATAGCAAATTTAGGCAATAAATAATAAAATATAAATAATAAAGGGGTTAGTAAATAAAATTAGCAAAAATAATAGTAAACATAATTAAATTATAAATGGGTTAGTAACTAGAAATAATAAATAAGGTTAGAAAAATAAAATATAAATAATAACATGGTTAGTGATAAAAATTAAAAGATTATAATAAGCAATAAATTAATTAATAGAAATCAACAATATAAATAAAAATAATTAACATACATAATTAGGTAATTTTTATATTCATATAATATTTAAATTATTATAATTACAAAAATTTTAATTATTATGAACATATATTTATAATTTACATACATATTATAAGAAAAAGATAAACTTTCAAATATCATGTTAAAATTTAATTTCTATTAGTTATTATGTTTATAAATTAATTTTAACTATATACAAAAATATAATTAAACTATTTCTAAATATTAAAAAGAAAATTAATTTAAATCACAAATACAAAACTTTATGAGAAAAATTATGATTATATTAGGAATTAATAATAAAAAAGATTTAAATTTTATTTAGAGAAATATATTAGGATTTAGAAAGTTAGGGTTTATATTTTTTAGGGTTTGTATACAAAATTTTATTTTTTCAATAATCATGGAAAATTATCTTAATTACTATAAACTATAAATAAAATTTTTAAATGAAAAAACAAGAGTTTATATTTTTCCTAGAAATCTATTTAAGATTTAATTATATTAGATAATATATATACATATTTCATAATATTAATTATTTTAAATTAATTTAATTAAAATAGAAAATAAAAGAAAACAAAGAAAAAGAGGAAAGGAACCTGATGGGATTTGATCCCAAGACCTCTTGGTTCACAAGCAATAACAAGGCCACTGGGCCATTCGGGCGTAGGTGAAAGAGGAAGGAAGCCAATTCGTTTTGTGCCTTGATTTTGCAAATTCTGGAAAAAAATAAAAATAAAAAAGAACAAAAGGCCTGGGGTGGTTTCGTACCCAGGACCTTATGGATGTGCATACGCGCGTCTTACCGCCTGGCTGGGAGAGCCTACCTGCTAATCCAACAACCACAAAGAATAATATATGAAGAATGCAGTTTAACTGGGAAAATGTCCAAAAAATATGCTGGAGGCAGGATTCGATCCCCTCCCCTTTTGTTCCTCACGCATATACACACACCAACTGAGCTGCATGACAAGCTGTGACATAAAACCAATATCATTACATAAAATATAATATAATATTTTTGAATTTAAAAATTCACGCGCCAACACACTTCGTCTTCAACCTCTGATCATTGGACTTTGCTGCGAAATTTGCTGCCAAAAATACCTGCGATTTTTCTTACGCATATATCCTGTGTTTTTTCAAACTATCATCAAATAACATCTATTTATCAAATTAATGACACCTTTGAGCTTCTTACAACCTGCACAATTCAACCATGTCCAAAAAATACATTTATAATACATGAATCGAATAACCCCATTTTTGAACCCTAAACCCTAACTATGGCCGTTTGTCCCTTAGGTCATGAAACTCCACGTTTCTTGTCCAGAATCGATCCTTGGAACCTCCCAAACACAAAAACTCAAATAAAATTCATTAATAACGCATGAAAGATTAGAATCGAAAAATTGAAATATCATGAACAATTGGATTCGGATTATGCTAATGGGAGAGTTCTGGATGCGAATGAGTATTGGTTTAGCTTCAGTGATGATCAAGGAAACTCTCTGTGTTCTTAGTTTACCTTCTAGAGTCCTGGATTTCAAAATCCGAATCACACTTTTTGCTTGAAGTTTTGAACTTTGGTCTTACCTTTTGGCTGCTGCAAATCCGTGGCTAGGGTTATACTTATGTTCTATATTTATATGGGAGTCAATTAGGTCAGAAACATGGACTTGTTACATGTAAATTTGATCCAAACAAATATTGAAAAAGATCATGTGTTAAAAGCCAAATATTTGATCATGAAGCCTTACTATTTTGGGATAATTCTCATGATTTCTTTCTCATTCTAATGCAATCAACAATTATGAATTTCTAGAAGTGATATTTCCATCCAAAAATAGATTTTCACATTTTTTATTTATTTAAAATGATTTTTATGAATTAAATCAATAAAAAATAATAAAAATGATGAATTTTATTCCATTGGGTCGTGCATAGTGTTTGGAGATGGATTGGGTCATGAATTAGGCAGCCCATTTGGAAAGAAATACTTTTAAGCCTCCATTTTCAATATAAACCATCACAAAATTGTCCAACTTTGCAAGAGCACATCTCCCTCAATTTTAAGGGTATGAGGGTGTTCTTGGACTTTTTGGAAAGCTTGAAGAGTCCTCTAAACAACCCCATTGGTTTCAGGTCCATATCATTTACCAATCTCAAGTTATGCCCTTTTGAAGTTGTTGACTTTTTGTTGACTTTTGAAATGACCTATAATGTCTTAGATCATATCTTTCAAATGAAGCATTTTTGGGCTTAACCTTCAACATCAAAGTTGTAGAGGATTCAATTTCCTTCAAAATGAGCTTTGGATGGAGACTTGGTGATGAAGTATGTGAAAGTTATGCCTGGTCAAAGCTCAGTTGACTTTTACTAAGGAAACCCTAATTTAGAAACTCCTGATTATTGATGATCTGGAATCTCCTTGATGAATCATGATCAACCCTTGATAAAATGATGAATTTTACTTCATATACTTGATGTTGGCAAAAAATCATGAAGTTTGACTTTGGTTTGACCACAGTTGACCTCAGTTTGACTTTTTACCTGCATTGACTGATTTTGACTTATCTGATCATCTGACTGAGCAAACTTTTGAGAAAAGTCTTGAAACTTGACATGGGGGTTCTTACACACATATAAGATGTTATGAAACTCACTTGAGGTATTGGAAATCCATTTAGCCTGATTAAAGTCAAAACCCTAGTTTAGGATGCACTGCTTAGGAGATGCATTGTCTGAGGGAATTGTCAACTTCTTTGACCAATTGGGAACTTTGTGAACCTTGTGAATCTTCATAAACTGTCTTGTGAACCTCATAGGAGGTATTGTGAAGCTTGTGAACCTTGTGAACCTCATGAAGGGGCTTTGTAGACCTCATAAACCTCAGGAAAGCTTTGTAACCATTGTGAAACTTGTGAACCTTGTGAACCTTCAAGAAGTGACTTGTAAACTTCATGAACTTCGTGGAAGGTCTTGTAAATGTTGAGAAGCTTGTGAACCTTGTGAACCTTCATAAAGTAACTTGTAGACTTCATGAACCTCATGAAAGGTTATGCAAGGGTTGGAGAACTTGTGAACCTTGTGAACCTTCTTAGAACACAAAGTCTTGTATTGTGAGGGCAAATTTTGGGGTGCAACAGCTGCCCCTGTTCAATTTTCTGAAACCTGAGGGGTTAGATTGGTATATTTGCCAGTCGTGACCTGGAAGGTTGAAGGGGATTGAACACAAAAGCCCAAAAATTTGCACTCACCAGTGCATAGAGTGATATTGATAGTTGAACATGATTGAGTGGGCTTAAAGATGCCACTAGGGGAAAGTTCTTTAGCAGTATAATGAGAGCTGTCAGGAGTCAAGAGTAATACTGATGTAACAGCATGTCTTCATGAGGATAGAGCAATCAATAATGATAACCCTAAAGCAGTCTTGAAGAAATAATATGATTTCAGGAGGATAGAGCAATCAATAATGATAACTCTAAAGTAGTCTTGAAATAATGGCTTCAGGAGGATAGAGCAATCAATAATGATAACTCTAAAGCAGTCTTGAAGTAATGGCTTCAGGAGGATAGAGCAATCAATAATGACAACTCTAAAGCAGTCTTGAAGTAATGGCTTCAGGAGGATAGAGCAATCAATAATGACAACTCCAAAGCAGTCTTGAAGTAATGGCTTCAGGAGGATAGAGCAATCAATAATGACAACTCCAAAGCAGTCTTGAAGTAATGGCTTCAGGAGGATAGAGCAATCAATAATGACAACTCTAAAGCAGTCTTGAAGTAATGGCTTCAGGAGGATAGAGCAATCAATAATGACAACTCTAAAGCAGTCTTGAAGTAATGGCTTCAGGAGGATAGAGCAATCAATAATGACAACTCCAAAGCAGTCTTGAAGTAATGGCTTCAGGAGGATAGAGCAATCAATAATGACAACTCCAAAGCAGTCTTGAAGTAATGGCTTCAGGAGGATAGAGCAATCAATAATGATAACTCTAAAGCAGTCTTGAAGTAATGGCTTCAGGAGGATAGAGCAATCAATAATGACAACTCCAAAGCAGTCTTGAAGTAATGGCTTCAGGAGGATAGAGCAATCAATAATGACAACTCCAAAGCAGTCTTGAAGTAATGGCTTCAGGAGGATAGAGCAATCAATAATGACAACTCCAAAGCAGTCTTGAAGTAATGGCTTCAGGAGGATAGAGCAATCAATAATGATAACTCTAAAGCAGTCTTGAAGTAATGGCTTCAGGAGGATAGAGCAATCAATAATGACAACTCCAAAGCAGTCTTGAAGTAATGGCTTCAGGAGGATAGAGCAATCAATAATGACAACTCCAAAGCAGTCTTGAAGTAATGGCTTCAGGAGGATAGAGCAATCAATAATGATAACTCTAAAGCAGTCTTGAAGTAATGGCTTCAGGAGGATAGAGCAATCAATAATGACAACTCCAAAGCAGTCTTGAAGTAATGGCTTCAGGAGGATAGAGCAATCAATAATGACAACTCCAAAGCAGTCTTGAAGTAATGGCTTCAGGAGGATAGAGCAATCAATAATGACAACTCCAAAGCAGTCTTGAAGTAATGGCTTCAGGAGGATAGAGCAATCAATAATGACAACTCCAAAGCAGTCTTGAAGTAATGGCTTCAGGAGGATAGAGCAATCAATAATGACAACTCCAAAGCAGTCTTGAAGTAATGGCTTCAGGAGGATAGAGCAATCAATAATGATAACTCTAAAGCAGTCTTGAAGTAATGGCTTCAGGAGGATAGAGCAATCAATAATGACAACTCCAAAGCAGTCTTGAAGTAATGGCTTCAGGAGGATAGAGCAATCAATAATGACAACTCCAAAGCAGTCTTGAAGTAGTGGCTTCAGGAGGATAGAGCAATCAATAATGATAACTCCAAAGCAGTCTTGAAGTAGCGAGAAGTTATTAGGAGGATAAAGTAACCCTGAGGTGACAATAAAGCAGTTCTGGAGCTCATAAGTTTGTTTGTTGGATAATTAACCTGAAACAATGTAGCTTTTGTATAATAATGTTAGCTTATGCATTGTGTATGCATGTATGATATGATGCACTTAAGTAAATGTGTTATGTACTTATGGATATGTATGTTATGGTATGATGTAAATGATGTATGTATGATATGATACTGCCGGAAGCGTCTGGATATCTTCGTATAATAACTGCTGGTCAGGGAAAATAAATCCCGATTCGTTGCTGAAGAATATATAACCCCCTGTCTGCTGGGGATAACAGGGTATAGATAACTTCCCGTATGCTGGGGATAACAAGATATAGATAACCTCCCGTATGCTGGGGATGGTAAGGTATAACCTTCGTCTTCGTTTGATAGTAGGATAAGTATAACATCCCGTCTTCGTTCGTCGTACCCTTATTGGAAAGTAATTTCCGAATATCCGTATGAGGATAAAAGAGATGGATATAAATTCCAGGGGAAATGAGACCTTATGAAGATAGATTTGCCCTACTGAGGGTTTGTAACTGTCTTGTAAGGGTGAACCGGCGAAGCTTCGTTGAAATCCTTCCCTCGTTCGTCTTTAGTAAATACCATTACTGCATTTTCATGCATTTCTGGTAAACATCAATCATATTAAAAGCACATATGCATTTCTGGTAAACATCAATCATATTCAAAAGCATGATACACTCAAACATAACCAATGGACGTTTTGCTTAGGGTAAAAGTAAATCTGGATTCAGAGGGAAAAGTAAAGCTGAACTTGAAAACAGAATTATTTCAACTTCGAAAGCGTATAACCAATTGGATTTAGAGCTCCTGAAATCCATAACTTTCCTGAATACCTTCCCAGAAATCTTCATAACCGGATCTGAAGACATGATACTGACACCATCTGATACTACTGGCATAGACAATTAATTCCCACAATGACTTTTGTTGAGAATTCCAAATCAAGGTAGAGGAATGTGTCTTCAGGTTGTAATGGACCATGTGCTCTCCGGATACCAGATTTGAAAAGAAAGCATTGCCCCTTGGTTGAGGATGAATCGTCCCATAATGGAAGTATCTGTAATGAGCTACCTCAAGAGAAACAAGCAGAATCCCCCATAAGCACATGCCCCTGGCATTGTGAACTCTGTCATGTCACCTTTGGTAATTCACCTGTATGAGGAAAAATGCCCCTGGCTATATGAACTTTGTAATGTTACTCTTGGCACTTCAGATAGATGAGAAAATCTGCCTCTGGCTGCTTAAACATGGTTGAATCTTGTCCTGATTGCCCCAAATGAATTAGGCAGTACCATGGCCTGCCCCCCTGGATTGGGAGGTAATGACTATGCCCCTTTGTATACATGGACTTTGATCCAAGAAGCAACTTTGTTTATTGGAAGGACTTTGGTTCATTGAACGTTCATCCTGTAAGCTTCTCTATTTGTCAAACATTCAGGTATATGCAAACAAATATATTCAAAAATGCAATGCCTATGTCTGTCTTGAAAAACTGTTTATTTTTTTATTTATTTTTTTCTTGAAAACTGCGATATTAACTCCAGTTTTATAACAAGCCCTAAAGGAGTCAGGATACCTTTTTTGTAGCAGTATGCTTTCGAACTAACCATGCTTCAGTTAGGACTTTTAAAGGGTTATAACGTGGCCTGGTTCACGGTTTAAGAAACAAAGGATAAAGGCTCAAATTTTATTTGTACCCAACCCAATCTCCATGATGTTCTTCAGTCCTATGCTCAGTTAACTTATGCATTGAGATTTCACAGAAGTGTGGTGTTGTAATATTGATATTTTGTGATGGTTTGGCAACCAAAAGTTTATTTGAACCTTCAGTCATCTTTCTTTGTTGAGGATTTATAGTGACCTCTTTTTCTTCTTTTTGACTTTATTATCCCTTCTTTTTGCCTGAACTGCTTATTTCAAGATTACAGTCAGTGGGATGTCTTAATGTTTTACTAAGTCTCCTTCATAGGTTTTGACCTAGTGAATTGTTCCTTTGCTGGATATTGACTGTCAGGTTTCATGATTACAGAGAACCATCATTAGTTGTGTACAACACATACATTTGGCATATTTTGAGTTAACTGAGTAACTACCCTGCCCCAGGTTATGAATAAGGGTTTTAATTTGTGAGAATAAAAACTCCTACTTCATAGGCTCAAAAGGGTTGACTAGGGATTAACTTCCTTATATCTCCACTGTTTAGGAATTGAAACAATGCCTGTACATCGTCAGCATAGTCTGTTCAAAAGCATACTGCATAAGATTATGGTATTGTTTTCGTCATCCTCCCTCTACAGGCTTATAGCTTTATCAGGAGTTAAATATCACAAGATAGAAATAAGAAGCATAATTCAAAATATAGTGGAACGAATGGACTAATTCAAGACAAACATATGCGATGCATTAATGAAAACAAAAGTTTAACATAATAGTAAGTGTTCAAACAAATAAAAGAAATTACAAATGAAAATTCAAATGTTGTCCCATCCGGTTGGCTGAATGTCCTCAATTGCAATCTGTGAACGTTGAGGAGCAGTATACTTCACCATGAAATCAAATTTACCACTTGGATATCCCAAGGTGCCCCATATCTCAACAGGAACAGGTAGGCTTTCTTTCTTGCAACCTTGGGCAACTTGTCTTGCAGCTTTGGTGTTTGATGGACGATAGTAGAATTCAACTTGACCTTCTGGAGTAACCTCTAGGATTTCTTCGTCAATCAAGTCTTGAATATTTTTCTTCAATGCCCAACAGCTATTAGTATCATGCCCAGGACTGTTGGAGTGGTACTCACACCTTGCCCTGGGATTATAGCGAGGAGAGGGAGTTTTAGGATTTTGAGGAGGATTTTCCAAGGAAATTAGCTTCATCTCCAACAAGCATTGCAGAACTTGTGACATTGGAGTGCTGAACTTGATAAACTGCCTTCTATATTTCTTGTGTTGAGGTGGATTAACCTTATCAGGTCTTTCAACAGAAGAACAATCAATGGCAACCTGTCTCTTACCCTCTTTTATCCTCATCCTCCTTTCAACCAAATCAGCTTGTTTTAATGGAGGTTCACTGACAATTAGATCCCTGACTCTATTACTTTGAAGTTTGTGGATAAGGGTCCTTAGCTCTTCTTGCCCCTGAGCTAAACTTTGGATAAGAGCCATTTGGCCATTCATCTGGATCCTCATTCCTGTCATCTCAGCTTGTAGTTGTTTTAGTTGATCATCCTTTTTGTCCTCAGGATTCTTCTTCTTAGCCAGCAGTGTCTTCAATTCATCCTGCCCCTTGGACAGGTTCAAGATCAGCTCTTGGAACTGTGCATTCTGTGCCTGAAGATCCTTAACTGATTGTTCAAGAGCCATTGCTGAAATAAACAGCGAGAAGATGAGAAACCTGTGCACAATCATAAACCTGTGATGCAATGAAATGATATGGGAATGCATATGCAATGTTTTCAAGGGCCGCAGAATTTAAATTTGTTTAAACAAACAAGAAAGTAACTTTTTATTAGTAATAACTTGTTTTGCCTTTTAGGCTTACAAAAAAAATGAAAGTGAAATAAGTACAAAAGATGGGGTTTTAAGTCTCCCATGGACGTTTCCTCTTTGTATTGAGGTATGAGTTGAGGTTTCGTTCCTCATGAAGTTGCTTTGTGAGCTCTAGAATTCTTGCTTGGCTTGCTTTGTAATGAGCCTCGAAAGTATCCCTTTGCTCCTTCAGTTGGATCCATGATCTCTGCAAGTCTTCCTTATCAGTAGGCATGTCTGGGTGAAGGATGGTATAAGATGTGTCTCCTTCAGCAACAGGTTCCATGGTAACTGGTAGGACGGCAGGATATGGCATCATGAGTGTCTGAGCACGAGAGCGTACCCATCTGAGATAAGCCTCCATAGGAATAGTGTACTTAGGCTCCAGTGTCTTACTGTCAATCCTGTTTACCTTTCCCCAAGCTCGTATGAATCTCTGACGGTAACCCTGAAGATCGTTGTCGTAATCAAACACAATACCCTGAATCAACATGTCATGTGGGCCATCGCTCCGAGCGTAACCAAACTGTCGTAAAGCTAGAGAGGGGTTGTAGGTGATGCCTCCCCTTATGCCTAGAAGTGGCACATTAGGAAACTCCCCACAACGGTCAATGATAATGACATTCTCCATAGATCTGGAGCACCAATGAATATCTGAGTGAGAAAGTGACATGATCCTCTTGGACCATCTGAACCCTTGCTCATTCTTCATTACTGAGCGAGGAAGGTGAGAAATAAACCACCTAGAAAGCAAAGGTATGCAGCACATCAAAGTTCCTCTTGCCCTTGTAGTACGGGTATGAAGAGAATGTAGGATGTCCCCAAGCAATGTAGGCACTGGATTGTGACTCAGGAAAATGTTGATGGCATGAACATCTATGAACTGATCTGGATTGGGGAACAATACTAAGCCATATATCAGCAAGGCTAAGATCTCCTCAAAAGCATCATAGCTCATGGCCTTCAAGAACATTTGAGCTTTATCCACTAATACCTTGGCAAGGATACCCTTAACTCCACTTCTCGTCTCTAGAACAATGTCAGACTTCTTCAGATGTAGGGCTGCAGCAATAACCTCTGGTTTGGGCTCCTTCTCCAAGCCTGTGAAGGGTCTTTGATCAAGAACAGGTATACCCAGAAGCTTAGAGAACTCCTCCATGGTAGGGACTAACTGATAGTCGGGGAATGTAAAGCAATGGTGCTTAGGGTCAAAGAACTGAAACAGGACACTCATCATGTCTTCACTGAACCCTGAAGTAACTAGGTCCAATAGGTGACCATGTCTCTTGTTGAACCGGGAGTGATCAGACACTTGAGAAACCAACTCTTTAAGCTTGGGAGGTATCCCCACAAAGTTGATCCTGATGGTGTTTCTACGAGCTGAAGCCATGACCTGCAACAAAGAACAAAGATAAATCCTTTGGTCCTTGAAATGGTTAGGAAAAATGGTATGCTCATGATGCATGATGATGTCATGATGTTATGTTCAATCACAAACATGTGGCACACACAAACAAGTCACACCATAGCCCTAGGTTTAAAGGCTTGCATGAGGTTCAAAGGTAGGTACCCTCCCCTGAAGTTAGATGGTTCAATCTGTCCTACAAAAGTAACCAGGTTCTAAGGGATCTCAATATCATTGATCCTTCACAAGGGTGGTTGTTCAGAAGGCAACTTACTTGCCAACCAAAACCCTCCAAGTTTAAGATCTCAATGAGTGTAGTATCGAGTGTCAACCAACTTCAGTCTGCACTAAAGCCGGCTACCTCACTACTTTTCTAAAGGCCAAGATGGGATAACTAGGGTTCTAAAAGTTAGTTAGTGCATTGACAACATATGGCAGCCTCATATTATCCTCAACTTGACTTAAGGAACATAAGCACCAACCAAGAAATCACACTAACTATGGCCACCAGATCAACCATATCGGTATACGCCGTACAGTTTCCTTGGTCTATTGCCATTTACCTAAGGTACAATAGATCCGGGTTAGGATCTTTCACACATAAGAGCATCCCAACAACGTAAAGTAAAGCAAACAAGGCACATAATATTAAAGTGATCTAATTCCTAAGGGTACCCCTCTTTAATTTAAATCCCCAGCAGAGTCGCCAGTTCTGTAACCCGGTGAACTGACTTTTAAACAATGTTGCGGATAGCAAGAGTCGCCACCGACTTTTATTTTATCCATAAGGAAAGGTTATAAAAGAACAGAAAAGACCTTAGAGAATTATTTTGGGTCCGGGGGGTAGGTTATGAAAAGGGAAGGTGTTAGCACCCTTTTCATCCATGGTTATCCATGGGCTCTTAGGTACTTAAGCTCACTTTTGAATTGTTTTGAAAGTGTAGTGTGTGAATAAGAATTTTCAGAATAGTTAGTAAATAATCCATGTAAGGATGTGTTAAAAACATGTTTGAAAATTTGTTTGAGAATTGTTTAAGTGTGAAAAAGTTTTGAAATGAGCTTAAATACCTAGGAGTAACTTACCCTAATGTTTAAAGGTCTTTCTTATTCTTTATTCTTTCCTTTAGTAAGACTATCCCTACTATAATGGAGTAGGTAGTCCTTACTTTGGATGTTTAGGGACATATGAGGGACAAGTTGATTTTGAAGGCAATGGTGGGGTGTAATAAGCACATATAAGGGACCATCATCATTTTTCGAAAGGGACTCGATCCGTAAAGGCAACCATAAGGGACTTTGATGATTTTTATTTTTGAGGGACTTGCTTTATACACACCCCACTTAACCATTATTCGTAGGCAACTGGAGGGGTATCCTTAAGGAAGTGAGACGGCGATTAAAATCGACTTACGTGTGTGAAGTGTTTAATTTAATTATCTTTATTTAAAAGTTTTCTAAATTGATTTTAAATAACAAACATATTAACACTCCCTAATTACTAACCATAATGACAATAATAATTAAAATAATTATAAAAAATTACAACCGAGAAACAATTACAAAATAATAATAAAAATAGCAAATTTAGGCAATAAATAATAAAATATAAATAATAAAGGGGTTAGTAAATAAAATTAGCAAAAATAATAGTAAACATAATTAAATTATAAATGGGTTAGTAACTAGAAATAATAAATAAGGTTAGAAAAATAAAATATAAATAATAACATGGTTAGTGATAAAAATTAAAAGATTATAATAAGCAATAAATTAATTAATAGAAATCAACAATATAAATAAAAATAATTAACATACATAATTAGGTAATTTTTATATTCATATAATATTTAAATTATTATAATTACAAAAATTTTAATTATTATGAACATATATTTATAATTTACATACATATTATAAGAAAAAGATAAACTTTCAAATATCATGTTAAAATTTAATTTCTATTAGTTATTATGTTTATAAATTAATTTTAACTATATACAAAAATATAATTAAACTATTTCTAAATATTAAAAAGAAAATTAATTTAAATCACAAATACAAAACTTTATGAGAAAAATTATGATTATATTAGGAATTAATAATAAAAAAGATTTAAATTTTATTTAGAGAAATATATTAGGATTTAGAAAGTTAGGGTTTATATTTTTTAGGGTTTGTATACAAAATTTTATTTTTTCAATAATCATGGAAAATTATCTTAATTACTATAAACTATAAATAAAATTTTTAAATGAAAAAACAAGAGTTTATATTTTTCCTAGAAATCTATTTAAGATTTAATTATATTAGATAATATATATACATATTTCATAATATTAATTATTTTAAATTAATTTAATTAAAATAGAAAATAAAAGAAAACAAAGAAAAAGAGGAAAGGAACCTGATGGGATTTGATCCCAAGACCTCTTGGTTCACAAGCAATAACAAGGCCACTGGGCCATTCGGGCGTAGGTGAAAGAGGAAGGAAGCCAATTCGTTTTGTGCCTTGATTTTGCAAATTCTGGAAAAAAAAAAAAAAAAAAAGAACAAAAGGCCTGGGGTGGTTTCGTACCCAGGACCTTATGGATGTGCATACGCGCGTCTTACCGCCTGGCTGGGAGAGCCTACCTGCTAATCCAACAACCACAAAGAATAATATATGAAGAATGCAGTTTAACTGGGAAAATGTCCAAAAAATATGCTGGAGGCAGGATTCGATCCCCTCCCCTTTTGTTCCTCACGCATATACACACACCAACTGAGCTGCATGACAAGCTGTGACATAAAACCAATATCATTACATAAAATATAATATAATATTTTTGAATTTAAAAATTCACGCGCCAACACACTTCGTCTTCAACCTCTGATCATTGGACTTTGCTGCGAAATTTGCTGCCAAAAATACCTGCGATTTTTCTTACGCATATATCCTGTGTTTTTTCAAACTATCATCAAATAACATCTATTTATCAAATTAATGACACCTTTGAGCTTCTTACAACCTGCACAATTCAACCATGTCCAAAAAATACATTTATAATACATGAATCGAATAACCCCATTTTTGAACCCTAAACCCTAACTATGGCCGTTTGTCCCTTAGGTCATGAAACTCCACGTTTCTTGTCCAGAATCGATCCTTGGAACCTCCCAAACACAAAAACTCAAATAAAATTCATTAATAACGCATGAAAGATTAGAATCGAAAAATTGAAATATCATGAACAATTGGATTCGGATTATGCTAATGGGAGAGTTCTGGATGCGAATGAGTATTGGTTTAGCTTCAGTGATGATCAAGGAAACTCTCTGTGTTCTTAGTTTACCTTCTAGAGTCCTGGATTTCAAAATCCGAATCACACTTTTTGCTTGAAGTTTTGAACTTTGGTCTTACCTTTTGGCTGCTGCAAATCCGTGGCTAGGGTTATACTTATGTTCTATATTTATATGGGAGTCAATTAGGTCAGAAACATGGACTTGTTACATGTAAATTTGATCCAAACAAATATTGAAAAAGATCATGTGTTAAAAGCCAAATATTTGATCATGAAGCCTTACTATTTTGGGATAATTCTCATGATTTCTTTCTCATTCTAATGCAATCAACAATTATGAATTTCTAGAAGTGATATTTCCATCCAAAAATAGATTTTCACATTTTTTATTTATTTAAAATGATTTTTATGAATTAAATCAATAAAAAATAATAAAAATGATGAATTTTATTCCATTGGGTCGTGCATAGTGTTTGGAGATGGATTGGGTCATGAATTAGGCAGCCCATTTGGAAAGAAATACTTTTAAGCCTCCATTTTCAATATAAACCATCACAAAATTGTCCAACTTTGCAAGAGCACATCTCCCTCAATTTTAAGGGTATGAGGGTGTTCTTGGACTTTTTGGAAAGCTTGAAGAGTCCTCTAAACAACCCCATTGGTTTCAGGTCCATATCATTTACCAATCTCAAGTTATGCCCTTTTGAAGTTGTTGACTTTTTGTTGACTTTTGAAATGACCTATAATGTCTTAGATCATATCTTTCAAATGAAGCATTTTTGGGCTTAACCTTCAACATCAAAGTTGTAGAGGATTCAATTTCCTTCAAAATGAGCTTTGGATGGAGACTTGGTGATGAAGTATGTGAAAGTTATGCCTGGTCAAAGCTCAGTTGACTTTTACTAAGGAAACCCTAATTTAGAAACTCCTGATTATTGATGATCTGGAATCTCCTTGATGAATCATGATCAACCCTTGATAAAATGATGAATTTTACTTCATATACTTGATGTTGGCAAAAAATCATGAAGTTTGACTTTGGTTTGACCACAGTTGACCTCAGTTTGACTTTTTACCTGCATTGACTGATTTTGACTTATCTGATCATCTGACTGAGCAAACTTTTGAGAAAAGTCTTGAAACTTGACATGGGGGTTCTTACACACATATAAGATGTTATGAAACTCACTTGAGGTATTGGAAATCCATTTAGCCTGATTAAAGTCAAAACCCTAGTTTAGGATGCACTGCTTAGGAGATGCATTGTCTGAGGGAATTGTCAACTTCTTTGACCAATTGGGAACTTTGTGAACCTTGTGAATCTTCATAAACTGTCTTGTGAACCTCATAGGAGGTATTGTGAAGCTTGTGAACCTTGTGAACCTCATGAAGGGGCTTTGTAGACCTCATAAACCTCAGGAAAGCTTTGTAACCATTGTGAAACTTGTGAACCTTGTGAACCTTCAAGAAGTGACTTGTAAACTTCATGAACTTCGTGGAAGGTCTTGTAAATGTTGAGAAGCTTGTGAACCTTGTGAACCTTCATAAAGTAACTTGTAGACTTCATGAACCTCATGAAAGGTTATGCAAGGGTTGGAGAACTTGTGAACCTTGTGAACCTTCTTAGAACACAAAGTCTTGTATTGTGAGGGCAAATTTTGGGGTGCAACAGATGGCACAGAGGTATTATGTCCTTAATGGATACAATGATCCTAGTCTAAAGAATACATATGTGTCCTCTCTACCACAAGAACTCCAACCAGAAATTCACAGGATGTTAGCCACAACTCAAAGGGATATTAAAACCATGAGTCTTGGCCAAATCCACCAGGTGACACTAGAAGCACTTGAAAAGCTCTGCAGTTTCCACCATCAATTCTCCGAAGTTATAGAACAAAAGTCCAAATTCACCCAAGCATGTAAGAAGCCCTACCTGGAGATTAAGTGTAAAGACAAAAGATGTAGTTGTGCAACAACAAAGAAACATCATCACAAAAAATACACCAAATCTCCTAGGATATTCAAGGGAAAGAAAAGAAAGAATATGAAGTTCTTTAGGAAAAAACCTTTCCGAGGAAAAGGAAGAAATCAAAGATGCTTTATTTGTGGAAAAAAGGGGCACTTCTCTAAAGAATGTCCTAATAACACTCATAAAGCTGCAAAACTGATTAATTCACTTCAGCCTCTAGAAGGAGACTTAGAATCTTTATATTCTGAACAAAGCTCTACTGATGAAGAAACAATTTTTGCCCTCCAAGGCTCTTCCTCCGATGAAGCCTCGTTTTCAGAAAATGACGATGACACATATCTCCCTGTTTACTCCTTCAAAGAGATAAGCAGCTCTCTTCCTACTACACCACTTCCTTGTGTTGAAGCCCATATCCTCGCAACAAAGTTTTCCCGTCCGAAAAAGGTCATAGCTTACATGGACACTGGAGCCCAGATCACAATGATGAATCCCAACATTCTCCCTGCAGAATCATGGGTGACGCATGCTGCATACTTTGTAGCAGTAGATGGAAAAGTTTTCAAAACAGATTTAATGACCAAAGACAAAATAGGAATTAAATTCTTCCCAGACTGCATAGTCTGGACCAGAGTCATTGGCAGTAATCTTCCAAACAAAGATATTGTAGTAGGAATGGATGTCTATTCAGCAGCAAGTAGACTTCAAATTCTCCCCACGGGAATTAAATACAAAAGAGAATTCAAAGCTTATTCTGGGATATTGAAACTATACTCACTTTCCAAAATCCCTGCTGGCTATGAAGAAATAAAGTCCAACTTGCTCAAATTATGTGCTGACAACCATGAAGATTTCCGTCACCCAAAACCTCTATGGAAGAATAAAGACTTCTTCGTTCAACTTCCTTTCAAGCTAAATGAAGATGTTAATCCAACCAAGGCCACTCATCCAGGAATGAGTCCATCAGATTACACATTAGCCAGGGAATAATGCAACCAGCTTCTCAAGCAAGGTCTGATAGAACCTACTAAATCAGAATGGGCTTGCCAAGCATTTTATGTGGAAAAGGGATCTGAAAAGTTGAGAGGAAAGAAGAGGCTAGTAATCGATTACAAACCTCTAAATCATTTTCTCAAAGATGATAAATTTCCCATTCCAAAGGCCTCGTCATTGAATGTTTTCATCAAAGATGCCCAGATCTATTCTAAGTTCGATCTCAAGTCAGGTTTTTGGCAACTAGGCATTGACCCTGAGGATCGTCACAAAACAGCATTCTGCATTCCTAATGCCCAGTACCAATGGACGGTGTTACCATTTGGACTTAAGGTGGCCCCATCTCTCTTTCAAAAAGCCATGACTAGAATTTTTGAACCCATTCTCAATAGTATCCTGATCTATATTGATGATGTGCTATTATTCTCAAAAGATGAAAAAGCCCATAAACAATTATTGGGCCGATTCCTTCAAATAGCCCAACATCATGGAATGATGCTCTCTGAAAAGAAAAGTCAAGTGGGGCAAACAGAGATTGATTTCCTAGGGATGCATTTTTCCCAAGGAAAATATCAACCCCAACCTCATATTGCCCAGGAACTATTAAACTTTCCTGATGAAAATCTCACAATTAAGCAGATCCAACAATTTCTGGGTATAATTAATTATATCCGAGATTTCCTGCCGAAGCTGGCGAGATACACAAGTCCCTTATCCCAAATGCTGAAGAAAAAACCTCCACCATGGGGAGAAAAACAAACTGAAGCAATAAAAGCGTTGAAGAAAATCGCACAAGCTCCATCTGCCCTAAAGATTCCTGGAAATGGCAAGAGAATCCTGCAGACCGATGCCAGTGATCACTATTGGGGAGCAGTTCTGATAGAAGAACTTGATGGAAAAAGATACTATTGTGGTCATGCCAGTGGTCAATTTAAAGAAGCTGAAAAACACTACCACACCACCTACAAAGAAGCTCTCGCCGTGAAAATGGGAATCCAAAAGTTTGACTTTCACCTAAGAGGCTACCAGTTTGAAGTACAGATGGATAACTCCTCTTTTCCTAAGATCCTTGAATTCAAGAATAAGATGCCTCCTGATCCTCAAACTCTCAGGCTCAAAGATTGGTTTTCTAGATATGATTTCTCTGTAAAACATATCAAAGGAAATCAAAATGTAATCCCTGATCTACTATCCCGACCTATGAAACCTATCCAGATCATCACAGCCAAACATACTTTTCCTCTGATTCTCATGGTCAAGCCATTACCAGCCCATGCATCCAAAACCAAAAATCTTCCTCCAGGAGTAACAATATCTTTTTCACCGTCCCAGCTCAAGCAGTATGCCAGGAACAATCTCTTTTACTACATGACAAAAATCATAAGGAATAAACTACCTGACCATAGTCCTTATTTCCCAGACACACCTTTTCTCCTACCAATTTTAATAAACCCAAATGTTAAATTCACAAAAAACCATTTATGGTATATCTGGTGTGCCACCTGTTTGTATTTTATGCCTGTTCTCATTCCCACTGAGGCCATGTATCAACACATAATGGACCCCAAGAATCAAAAGTCTTTAATTTGGACTACTCTTGAGTGGTACTCTCCATTACAATGGTGGAGAGATCAATTAAAACCGATCATAGACGAAGTCCAAGCTCGGAGATTATCCCCTGAAGATATTAGCAAACTCAAGTCTGTTTTCTTTCTACACAGGCCTTATATGACAGATCCTGTAACCAAGCTGCTTGATTGTAAGAGTTATGTTCATCTTTGGGAAACTATTAATGAATATCCTCCCAGCCTAAAAATCACAAGGGAATTATTGGAGTATGTTAATTTCATTAATTTGTATGATCCAAAGAACCTTGATGATAGTTCAACCTGCATCAGTCATGAAAAGTTCAGGAGACCAGAAGTAGGAGAAAGCTCGACTCAAGCCACACAACAGAAACCAGATTCTCCGATGGAAGCTGAATTCTCAGAAGGACAAGTGGCAGACGCTAATACAAAATTAGCAGATCACGCTTACATGATGGATGACACCTGGCAGCATGAGTCATCTCAGTATAAAGATTGCTTTTCTGATGAAAATTTATCCGATCAGAACATGTCCCCCTCTCATGAACCCATTTGCAAAGACTAAATGGACAAGTGTCCTTCAAAGACCATAAGCATGTTTGTGAATAGTAATATTTCGTCCTTTTGTGTAATAAGACTACAATAATGTAATCCATAATGGATAAGTGTGTCGGGTGGTTTGAAAAAGGCATTTATATAGTATAAAGAATGCCATGCTTGTAAATAGTGTTGCTTTTGTCTTATTTGTACCTCCTTGGCTATAAAAGGAGGGTCCTTGTAACATATTTTCATCAAGCAATCACAAATAAACTCTCTTGTGTGCTTAAGAACAAACATGTTCTAAAAATCTTTTCTTTCTCTCTCAAAGCTTTAGTTATTACGTTCATATCATAAATCCCCTCAAAGATGCAAGTATGCTCTACACCTGCCTCTAAATGAGGATCTTGTGTATCAGAAAACATCTGACCATTGATCCATACTACGGTCCTTGCTATCATGAAATTTCAGTTTTAATTGTTGGTCTGTGTTATGCCTATGTTTGGCTATTTGATGACGATACAGTTAATGCTGGTTTCATGGTATGTAAGGCTCCCGGACAGTGTGGTATCAGAGCCTGTACAGAAAGAAGGGGTGCATATGGTATGAATATAATAAAGAGAGTGAGTAAGGGAGAAAACCACCTAAATATGGAAACACCTGAACCAAACACTCAACCTATCACTACCACTTCTTCTTTATCGCTTCCTAAACTCTGTAAAAAGACTAATTCCCATAAAATAGAGAACCTTATTGAGTACTCTCATGTTCCAGAAGATGCTCAAATTGCCGAAACAATACCTCCTCTATTAAGTCCGTACAACATCTTCAAGAGACAACGAAGTGTTACCAGATCTATCCGAAATCTTATCTCTACAAACCGCCCTCAAATGAAAGAATACATCCAGTCATCTAGACTAGACCAATGTAGCCTAAGAGCTACAAACCAGGAGCAGTATGTAGATCTGGAGATTCCTCAATATCTCATAAACCACTGGAAGACTGAAGGATACACAGCCTTACACTTTGGGGCTGTCAGGCTCATCCTTTCCCTTCATGGAAGGAAGAACCAACCCGTCTTTTGCAAAATAGCTCTACTGGACTCCAGCTACCTCCACTATGAAAATGCTGTGATAGGGACTGTTCTAACTACACTTCATGCAGGAAGTGTTGTCCTCACCATTTTTCCAAACTATAACGTAAGTCTTAATGATAATACTTTATCTACAAGACTGAAAGTACAGGTCCAGATCACCGGAACTGACCAAGTTCCAGAAGCTATGTCAGCCACCCTTCATCACCAAATAATATACCGCTTACAAAATCACTCAATAGATCTTCCGATCTCAGGATGCTCTTCTGATTCCCTATTGGTTGTTACCAATAGAGAAGAAGACATACCCTCGATAGTCCAAATTCCCAGAAGAATCACAAGAGAAGAATTGACTCAACTAATTCCCCTTGAATGGATAACCAACTACGAGAGACTTCATGTTGACAGACGACCTATCCAATCCCAAGAGGCTACTTTTAGAAGATCCGTTGACAAGACCGTCAAAACGATTTTCAAGAAGCCAGACGAAGGGTCGAGCTCAATATCTCCAATCTTCCATACAATGATGATCCAACCAGTTCTCAAAGAAGACTGGTGTCCTGTCCATGCTGTTACGGCAGAGGGAAAACCCATCTACACTGACAAAATAGATGGCCACTTCCTCTGGGATGTTGATCCAACAAGATGTGACCCAGATTGTGACTGCTGGATGCACGACAATGATATCGACCGAGATATCATTTTTCCCAAAACAAAGAAAAAAGGAAAGTGCAAACCTCCTCCACCTCCACAAAGGAGATCTGATCCAGACAATGGTCCATGGGTAGGAATCCATGGAAAAAAGAAACCCCTCAACATCTATGAAGAAGGACTTAAGATTCTTCGGAAAGAAGGATTGCTACCACCTGATGATCCGACTCTTATTACATGGTCACCGACAGACCACTGTAAACCACTACATCCTCCAGATGTAGCCCAACCAATTCCTTGTTTTATGTACTCATCCACAAATTCAGAGTACGATCAACAATTTCCTGCTTTGGAAAGAAAGATGGATCCAATCACAGGCCGAACATCCAAGCCTTTCATTCATCCTAGTGAAGTTCAGCCAGATGGGAAGCTTAAACCTTTAACTCAAGCTGAAGAAGTTCTAAACTGGCAATCTGAGAACATGGTTTCTCAAAATGAAATTCTCCAAAACCTTGACAAAAAGGTAGACAAGATTGCTGGGAAAATAGATGAAACAGATGAGTACCTCAAGGTTTTATCCCAAAAAATGCAGAAACACTACAGGAGCTTGAAAGCCCAAGTATCCCAACTAGATCGTGATTTGCGAAAGATGTTAGAAGAGAGGAATTTTGGCCAAACTTTTGACCAAAAGGAAAGAGAGATCAGAAGTCTACAAGGCCAAGTAAAAGAGATAGATGATTTCTTAAGGGCCTCTCATGAAAGAAACACCAAGCCTGTTGAAAACTCTTTCTTAGACCCTCCTACTTTTCCTACATATTTCAAACTACCAGAAAGGCCTTCTCCTTTCTACCCTTCCTATGTTTCATCACCACCAAACCTGGTCAAATACATACCTACAACTTACAGACCGAAATCCACCAAAACTACCACTACCTCAACCTCCAGGAAAAAAGAGAAAGCTGTTTGTTTGAATACCTCATCATCAGAATCCCAAGATATCCCTGAAACACCTCCTCCAAAAATCCAAAAGGAAGAAAAATTTCCTGATCAAGGTTTCCAAGCCTTGGCAATTACTAGAAATTATGAATCTTCCCAAAATAATCACTCTGAATCTTCAACACAAAAGGAAGACGAATCTTCTTCAGATGGTGACAACAACTCTGATCAAGAAACATCCTCTGATGAAACACCGAGATCCTTTTCATCTATACCAGAATCCGAAGACCATCATATCCCAAGACTCTTCATGACAAATATAAAAGAGGAAGAATCCTTTTTTGAAGAGGAATCCCCTGAAGAAACTCTAGTCCCTGAAAGGACTAGACCAAATGGCGGTCCCTGGTTCACTTTTGATGATATACCACCCAGCCGATGGAGAAAGAGACTACTGGAATTTGGAGCTTGGCTTGACACCCAAATGATGAAGACAAGTGCAGATAACTATAAAATCATTGAAGAATTTTGCTGTAGAATGACCGGAACGATGAAAGAATGGTATCATAATCTTGGAGATTTCAAACAAGATGAGTTGCATCGTTTAGAAACTACGGCTAATGTTCTTGGTGTGCTTCACCGTGAATTCATTGGTGACATGGAGATATTTGATAGGAAAAACAGACAAGAATTCTTTGAGATGAAGTGTTGCTCTCTCAAAACAAAGGATCTTGACAAACACTATCATAGGATGGCACAGAGGTATTATGTCCTTAATGGATACAATGATCCTAGTCTAAAGAATACATATGTGTCCTCTCTACCACAAGAACTCCAACCAGAAATTCACAGGATGTTAGCCACAACTCAAAGGGATATTAAAACCATGAGTCTTGGCCAAATCCACCAGGTGACACTAGAAGCACTTGAAAAGCTCTGCAGTTTCCACCATCAATTCTCCGAAGTTATAGAACAAAAGTCCAAATTCACCCAAGCATGTAAGAAGCCCTACCTGGAGATTAAGTGTAAAGACAAAAGATGTAGTTGTGCAACAACAAAGAAACATCATCACAAAAAATACACCAAATCTCCTAGGATATTCAAGGGAAAGAAAAGAAAGAATATGAAGTTCTTTAGGAAAAAACCTTTCCGAGGAAAAGGAAGAAATCAAAGATGCTTTATTTGTGGAAAAAAGGGGCACTTCTCTAAAGAATGTCCTAATAACACTCATAAAGCTGCAAAACTGATTAATTCACTTCAGCCTCTAGAAGGAGACTTAGAATCTTTATATTCTGAACAAAGCTCTGCTGATGAAGAAACAATTTTTGCCCTCCAAGGCTCTTCCTCCGATGAAGCCTCGTTTTCAGAAAATGACGATGACACATATCTCCCTGTTTACTCCTTCAAAGAGATAAGCAGCTCTCTTCCTACTACACCACTTCCTTGTGTTGAAGCCCATATCCTCGCAACAAAGTTTTCCCGTCCGAAAAAGGTCATAGCTTACATGGACACTGGAGCCCAGATCACAATGATGAATCCCAACATTCTCCCTGCAGAATCATGGGTGACGCATGCTGCATACTTTGTAGCAGCAGATGGAAAAGTTTTCAAAACAGATTTAATGACCAAAGACAAAATAGGAATTAAATTCTTCCCAGACTGCATAGTCTGGACCAGAGTCATTGGCAGTAATCTTCCAAACAAAGATATTGTAGTAGGAATGGATGTCTATTCAGCAGCAAGTAGACTTCAAATTCTCCCCACGGGAATTAAATACAAAAGAGAATTCAAAGCTTATTCTGGGATATTGAAACTATACTCACTTTCCAAAATCCCTGCTGGCTATGAAGAAATAAAGTCCAACTTGCTCAAATTATGTGCTGACAACCATGAAGATTTCCGTCACCCAAAACCTCTATGGAAGAATAAAGACTTCTTCGTTCAACTTCCTTTCAAGCTAAATGAAGATGTTAATCCAACCAAGGCCACTCATCCAGGAATGAGTCCATCAGATTACACATTAGCCAGGGAAGAATGCAACCAGCTTCTCAAGCAAGGTCTGATAGAACCTACTAAATCAGAATGGGCTTGCCAAGCATTTTATGTGGAAAAGAGATCTGAAAAGTTGAGAGGAAAGAAGAGGCTAGTAATCGATTACAAACCTCTAAATCATTTTCTCAAAGATGATAAATTTCCCATTCCAAAGGCCTCGTCATTGAATGTTTTCATCAAAGATGCCCAGATCTATTCTAAGTTCGATCTCAAGTCAGGTTTTTGGCAACTAGGCATTGACCCTGAGGATCGTCACAAAACAGCATTCTGCATTCCTAATGCCCAGTACCAATGGACGGTGTTACCATTTGGACTTAAGGTGGCCCCATCTCTCTTTCAAAAAGCCATGACTAGAATTTTTGAACCCATTCTCAATAGTATCCTGATCTATATTGATGATGTGCTATTATTCTCAAAAGATGAAAAAGCCCATAAACAATTATTGGGCCGATTCCTTCAAATAGCCCAACATCATGGAATGATGCTCTCTGAAAAGAAAAGTCAAGTGGGGCAAACAGAGATTGATTTCCTAGGGATGCATTTTTCCCAAGGAAAATATCAACCCCAACCTCATATTGCCCAGGAACTATTAAACTTTCCTGATGAAAATCTCACAATTAAGCAGATCCAACAATTTCTGGGTATAATTAATTATATCCGAGATTTCCTGCCGAAGCTGGCGAGATACACAAGTCCCTTATCCCAAATGCTGAAGAAAAAACCTCCACCATGGGGAGAAAAACAAACTGAAGCAATAAAAGCGTTGAAGAAAATCGCACAAGCTCCACCTGCCCTAAAGATTCCTGGAAATGGCAAGAGAATCCTGCAGACCGATGCCAGTGATCACTATTGGGGAGCAGTTCTGATAGAAGAACTTGATGGAAAAAGATACTATTGTGGTCATGCCAGTGGTCAATTTAAAGAAGCTGAAAAACACTACCACACCACCTACAAAGAAGCTCTCGCCGTGAAAATGGGAATCCAAAAGTTTGACTTTCACCTAAGAGGCTACCAGTTTGAAGTACAGACGGATAACTCCTCTTTTCCTAAGATCCTTGAATTCAAGAATAAGATGCCTCCTGATCCTCAAACTCTCAGGCTCAAAGATTGGTTTTCTAGATATGATTTCTCTGTAAAACATATCAAAGGAAATCAAAATGTAATCCCTGATCTACTATCCCGACCTATGAAACCTATCCAGATCATCACAGCCAAACATACTTTTCCTCTGATTCTCATGGTCAAGCCATTACCAGCCCATGCATCCAAAACCAAAAATCTTCCTCCAGGAGTAACAATATCTTTTTCACCGTCCCAGCTCAAGCAGTATGCCAGGAACAATCTCTTTTACTACATGACAAAAATCATAAGGAATAAACTACCTGACCATAATCCTTATTTCCCAGACACACCTTTTCTCCTACCAATTTTAATAAACCCAAATGTTAAATTCACAAAAAACCATTTATGGTATATCTGGTGTGCCACCTGTTTGTATTTTATGCCTGTTCTCATTCCCACTGAGGCCATGTATCAACACATAATGGACCCCAAGAATCAAAAGTCTTTAATTTGGACTACTCTTGAGTGGTACTCTCCATTACAATGGTGGAGAGATCAATTAAAACCGATCATAGACGAAGTCCAAGCTCGGAGATTATCCCCTGAAGATATTAGCAAACTCAAGTCTGTTTTCTTTCTACACAGGCCTTATATGAAAGATCCTGTAACCAAGCTGCTTGATTGTAAGAGTTATGTTCATCTTTGGGAAACTATTAATGAATATCCTCCCAGCCTAAAAATCACAAGGGAATTATTGGAGTATGTTAATTTCATTAATTTGTATGATCCAAAGAACCTTGATGATAGTTCAACCTGCATCAGTCATGAAAAGTTCAGGAGACCAGAAGTAGGAGAAAGCTCGACTCAAGCCACACAACAGAAACCAGATTCTCCGATGGAAGCTGAATTCTCAGAAGGACAAGTGGCAGACGCTAATACAAAATTAGCAGATCACGCTTACATGATGGATGACACCTGGCAGCATGAGTCATCTCAGTATAAAGATTGCTTTTCTGATGAAAATTTATCCGATCAGAACATGTCCCCCTCTCATGAACCCATTTGCAAAGACTAAATGGACAAGTGTCCTTCAAAGACCATAAGCATGTTTGTGAATAGTAATATTTCGTCCTTTTGTGTAATAAGACTACAATAATGTAATCCATAATGGATAAGTGTGTCGGGTGGTTTGAAAAAGGCATTTATATAGTATAAAGAATGCCATGCTTGTAAATAGTGTTGCTTTTGTCTTATTTGTACCTCCTTGGCTATAAAAGGAGGGTCCTTGTAACATATTTTCATCAAGCAATCACAAATAAACTCTCTTGTGTGCTTAAGAACAAACATGTTCTAAAAATCTTTTCTTTCTCTCTCAAAGCTTTAGTTATTACGTTCATATCATAAATCCCCTCAAAGATGCAAGTATGCTCTACACCTGCCTCTAAATGAGGATCTTGTGTATCAGAAAACATCTGACCATTGATCCATACTACGGTCCTTGCTATCATGAAATTTCAGTTTTAATTGTTGGTCTGTGTTATGCCTATGTTTGGCTATTTGATGACGATACAGTTAATGCTGGTTTCATGGTATGTAAGGCTCCCGGACAGTGTGGTATCAGAGCCTGTACAGAAAGAAGGGGTGCATATGGTATGAATATAATAAAGAGAGTGAGTAAGGGAGAAAACCACCTAAATATGGAAACACCTGAACCAAACACTCAACCTATCACTACCACTTCTTCTTTATCGCTTCCTAAACTCTGTAAAAAGACTAATTCCCATAAAATAGAGAACCTTATTGAGTACTCTCATGTTCCAGAAGATGCTCAAATTGCCGAAACAATACCTCCTCTATTAAGTCCGTACAACATCTTCAAGAGACAACGAAGTGTTACCAGATCTATCCGAAATCTTATCTCTACAAACCGCCCTCAAATGAAAGAATACATCCAGTCATCTAGACTAGACCAATGTAGCCTAAGAGCTACAAACCAGGAGCAGTATGTAGATCTGGAGATTCCTCAATATCTCATAAACCACTGGAAGACTGAAGGATACACAGCCTTACACTTTGGGGCTGTCAGGCTCATCCTTTCCCTTCATGGAAGGAAGAACCAACCCGTCTTTTGCAAAATAGCTCTACTGGACTCCAGCTACCTCCACTATGAAAATGCTGTGATAGGGACTGTTCTAACTACACTTCATGCAGGAAGTGTTGTCCTCACCATTTTTCCAAACTATAACGTAAGTCTTAATGATAATACTTTATCTACAAGACTGAAAGTACAAGTCCAGATCACCGGAACTGACCAAGTTCCAGAAGCTATGTCAGCCACCCTTCATCACCAAATAATATACCGCTTACAAAATCACTCAATAGATCTTCCGATCTCAGGATGCTCTTCTGATTCCCTATTGGTTGTTACCAATAGAGAAGAAGACATACCCTCGATAGTCCAAATTCCCAGAAGAATCACAAGAGAAGAATTGACTCAACTAATTCCCCTTGAATGGATAACCAACTACGAGAGACTTCATGTTGACAGACGACCTATCCAATCCCAAGAGGCTACTTTTAGAAGATCCGTTGACAAGACCGTCAAAACGATTTTCAAGAAGCCAGACGAAGGGTCGAGCTCAATATCTCCAATCTTCCATACAATGATGATCCAACCAGTTCTCAAAGAAGACTGGTGTCCTGTCCATGCTGTTACGGCAGAGGGAAAACCCATCTACACTGACAAAATAGATGGCCACTTCCTCTGGGATGTTGATCCAACAAGATGTGACCCAGATTGTGACTGCTGGATGCACGACAATGATATCGACCGAGATATCATTTTTCCCAAAACAAAGAAAAAAGGAAAGTGCAAACCTCCTCCACCTCCACAAAGGAGATCTGATCCAGACAATGGTCCATGGGTAGGAATCCATGGAAAAAAGAAACCCCTCAACATCTATGAAGAAGGACTTAAGATTCTTCGGAAAGAAGGATTGCTACCACCTGATGATCCGACTCTTATTACATGGTCACCGACAGACCACTGTAAACCACTACATCCTCCAGATGTAGCCCAACCAATTCCTTGTTTTATGTACTCATCCACAAATTCAGAGTACGATCAACAATTTCCTTCTTTGGAAAGAAAGATGGATCCAATCACAGGCCGAACATCCAAGCCTTTCATTCATCCTAGTGAAGTTCAGCCAGATGGGAAGCTTAAACCTTTAACTCAAGCTGAAGAAGTTCTAAACTGGCAATCTGAGAACATGGTTTCTCAAAATGAAATTCTCCAAAACCTTGACAAAAAGGTAGACAAGATTGCTGGGAAAATAGATGAAACAGATGAGTACCTCAAGGTTTTATCCCAAAAAATGCAGAAACACTACAGGAGCTTGAAAGCCCAAGTATCCCAACTAGATCGTGATTTGCGAAAGATGTTAGAAGAGAGGAATTTTGGCCAAACTTTTGACCAAAAGGAAAGAGAGATCAGAAGTCTACAAGGCCAAGTAAAAGAGATAGATGATTTCTTAAGGGCCTCTCATGAAAGAAACACCAAGCCTGTTGAAAACTCTTTCTTAGACCCTCCTACTTTTCCTACATATTTCAAACTACCAGAAAGGCCTTCTCCTTTCTACCCTTCCTATGTTTCATCACCACCAAACCTGGTCAAATACATACCTACAACTTACAGACCGAAATCCACCAAAACTACCACTACCTCAACCTCCAGGAAAAAAGAGAAAGCTGTTTGTTTGAATACCTCATCATCAGAATCCCAAGATATCCCTGAAACACCTCCTCCAAAAATCCAAAAGGAAGAAAAATTTCCTGATCAAGGTTTCCAAGCCTTGGCAATTACTAGAAATTATGAATCTTCCCAAAATAATCACTCTGAATCTTCAACACAAAAGGAAGACGAATCTTCTTCAGATGGTGACAACAACTCTGATCAAGAAACATCCTCTGATGAAACACCGAGATCCTTTTCATCTATACCAGAATCCGAAGACCATCATATCCCAAGACTCTTCATGACAAATATAAAAGAGGAAGAATCCTTTTTTGAAGAGGAATCCCCTGAAGAAACTCTAGTCCCTGAAAGGACTAGACCAAATGGCGGTCCCTGGTTCACTTTTGATGATATACCACCCAGCCGATGGAGAAAGAGACTACTGGAATTTGGAGCTTGGCTTGACACCCAAATGATGAAGACAAGTGCAGATAACTATAAAATCATTGAAGAATTTTGCTGTAGAATGACCGGAACGATGAAAGAATGGTATCATAATCTTGGAGATTTCAAACAAGATGAGTTGCATCGTTTAGAAACTACGGCTAATGTTCTTGGTGTGCTTCACCGTGAATTCATTGGTGACATGGAGATATTTGATAGGAAAAACAGACAAGAATTCTTTGAGATGAAGTGTTGCTCTCTCAAAACAAAGGATCTTGACAAACACTATCATAGGATGGCACAGAGGTATTATGTCCTTAATGGATACAATGATCCTAGTCTAAAGAATACATATGTGTCCTCTCTACCACAAGAACTCCAACCAGAAATTCACAGGATGTTAGCCACAACTCAAAGGGATATTAAAACCATGAGTCTTGGCCAAATCCACCAGGTGACACTAGAAGCACTTGAAAAGCTCTGCAGTTTCCACCATCAATTCTCCGAAGTTATAGAACAAAAGTCCAAATTCACCCAAGCATGTAAGAAGCCCTACCTGGAGATTAAGTGTAAAGACAAAAGATGTAGTTGTGCAACAACAAAGAAACATCATCACAAAAAATACACCAAATCTCCTAGGATATTCAAGGGAAAGAAAAGAAAGAATATGAAGTTCTTTAGGAAAAAACCTTTCCGAGGAAAAGGAAGAAATCAAAGATGCTTTATTTGTGGAAAAAAGGGGCACTTCTCTAAAGAATGTCCTAATAACACTCATAAAGCTGCAAAACTGATTAATTCACTTCAGCCTCTAGAAGGAGACTTAGAATCTTTATATTCTGAACAAAGCTCTGCTGATGAAGAAACAATTTTTGCCCTCCAAGGCTCTTCCTCCGATGAAGCCTCGTTTTCAGAAAATGACGATGGCACATATCTCCCTGTTTACTCCTTCAAAGAGATAAGCAGCTCTCTTCCTACTACACCACTTCCTTGTGTTGAAGCCCATATCCTCGCAACAAAGTTTTCCCGTCCGAAAAAGGTCATAGCTTACATGGACACTGGAGCCCAGATCACAATGATGAATCCCAACATTCTCCCTGCAGAATCATGGGTGACGCATGCTGCATACTTTGTAGCAGCAGATGGAAAAGTTTTCAAAACAGATTTAATGACCAAAGACAAAATAGGAATTAAATTCTTCCCAGACTGCATAGTCTGGACCAGAGTCATTGGCAGTAATCTTCCAAACAAAGATATTGTAGTAGGAATGGATGTCTATTCAGCAGCAAGTAGACTTCAAATTCTCCCCACGGGAATTAAATACAAAAGAGAATTCAAAGCTTATTCTGGGATATTGAAACTATACTCACTTTCCAAAATCCCTGCTGGCTATGAAGAAATAAAGTCCAACTTGCTCAAATTATGTGCTGACAACCATGAAGATTTCCGTCACCCAAAACCTCTATGGAAGAATAAAGACTTCTTCGTTCAACTTCCTTTCAAGCTAAATGAAGATGTTAATCCAACCAAGGCCACTCATCCAGGAATGAGTCCATCAGATTACACATTAGCCAGGGAAGAATGCAACCAGCTTCTCAAGCAAGGTCTGATAGAACCTACTAAATCAGAATGGGCTTGCCAAGCATTTTATGTGGAAAAGAGATCTGAAAAGTTGAGAGGAAAGAAGAGGCTAGTAATCGATTACAAACCTCTAAATCATTTTCTCAAAGATGATAAATTTCCCATTCCAAAGGCCTCGTCATTGAATGTTTTCATCAAAGATGCCCAGATCTATTCTAAGTTCGATCTCAAGTCAGGTTTTTGGCAACTAGGCATTGACCCTGAGGATCGTCACAAAACAGCATTCTGCATTCCTAATGCCCAGTACCAATGGACGGTGTTACCATTTGGACTTAAGGTGGCCCCATCTCTCTTTCAAAAAGCCATGACTAGAATTTTTGAACCCATTCTCAATAGTATCCTGATCTATATTGATGATGTGCTATTATTCTCAAAAGATGAAAAAGCCCATAAACAATTATTGGGCCGATTCCTTCAAATAGCCCAACATCATGGAATGATGCTCTCTGAAAAGAAAAGTCAAGTGGGGCAAACAGAGATTGATTTCCTAGGGATGCATTTTTCCCAAGGAAAATATCAACCCCAACCTCATATTGCCCAGGAACTATTAAACTTTCCTGATGAAAATCTCACAATTAAGCAGATCCAACAATTTCTGGGTATAATTAATTATATCCGAGATTTCCTGCCGAAGCTGGCGAGATACACAAGTCCCTTATCCCAAATGCTGAAGAAAAAACCTCCACCATGGGGAGAAAAACAAACTGAAGCAATAAAAGCGTTGAAGAAAATCGCACAAGCTCCACCTGCCCTAAAGATTCCTGGAAATGGCAAGAGAATCCTGCAGACCGATGCCAGTGATCACTATTGGGGAGCAGTTCTGATAGAAGAACTTGATGGAAAAAGATACTATTGTGGTCATGCCAGTGGTCAATTTAAAGAAGCTGAAAAACACTACCACACCACCTACAAAGAAGCTCTCGCCGTGAAAATGGGAATCCAAAAGTTTGACTTTCACCTAAGAGGCTACCAGTTTGAAGTACAGATGGATAACTCCTCTTTTCCTAAGATCCTTGAATTCAAGAATAAGATGCCTCCTGATCCTCAAACTCTCAGGCTCAAAGATTGGTTTTCTAGATATGATTTCTCTGTAAAACATATCAAAGGAAATCAAAATGTAATCCCTGATCTACTATCCCGACCTATGAAACCTATCCAGATCATCACAGCCAAACATACTTTTCCTCTGATTCTCATGGTCAAGCCATTACCAGCCCATGCATCCAAAACCAAAAATCTTCCTCCAGGAGTAACAATATCTTTTTCACCGTCCCAGCTCAAGCAGTATGCCAGGAACAATCTCTTTTACTACATGACAAAAATCATAAGGAATAAACTACCTGACCATAGTCCTTATTTCCCAGACACACCTTTTCTCCTACCAATTTTAATAAACCCAAATGTTAAATTCACAAAAAACCATTTATGGTATATCTGGTGTGCCACCTGTTTGTATTTTATGCCTGTTCTCATTCCCACTGAGGCCATGTATCAACACATAATGGACCCCAAGAATCAAAAGTCTTTAATTTGGACTACTCTTGAGTGGTACTCTCCATTACAATGGTGGAGAGATCAATTAAAACCGATCATAGACGAAGTCCAAGCTCGGAGATTATCCCCTGAAGATATTAGCAAACTCAAGTCTGTTTTCTTTCTACACAGGCCTTATATGACAGATCCTGTAACCAAGCTGCTTGATTGTAAGAGTTATGTTCATCTTTGGGAAACTATTAATGAATATCCTCCCAGCCTAAAAATCACAAGGGAATTATTGGAGTATGTTAATTTCATTAATTTGTATGATCCAAAGAACCTTGATGATAGTTCAACCTGCATCAGTCATGAAAAGTTCAGGAGACCAGAAGTAGGAGAAAGCTCGACTCAAGCCACACAACAGAAACCAGATTCTCCGATGGAAGCTGAATTCTCAGAAGGACAAGTGGCAGACGCTAATACAAAATTAGCAGATCACGCTTACATGATGGATGACACCTGGCAGCATGAGTCATCTCAGTATAAAGATTGCTTTTCTGATGAAAATTTATCCGATCAGAACATGTCCCCCTCTCATGAACCCATTTGCAAAGACTAAATGGACAAGTGTCCTTCAAAGACCATAAGCATGTTTGTGAATAGTAATATTTCGTCCTTTTGTGTAATAAGACTACAATAATGTAATCCATAATGGATAAGTGTGTCGGGTGGTTTGAAAAAGGCATTTATATAGTATAAAGAATGCCATGCTTGTAAATAGTGTTGCTTTTGTCTTATTTGTACCTCCTTGGCTATAAAAGGAGGGTCCTTGTAACATATTTTTATCAAGCAATCACAAATAAACTCTCTTGTGTGCTTAAGAACAAACATGTTCTAAAAATCTTTTCTTTCTCTCTCAAAGCTTTAGTTATTATGTTCATATCATAAATCCCCTCAAAGATGCAAGTATGCTCTACACCTGCCTCTAAATGAGGATCTTGTGTATCAGAAAACATCTGACCATTGATCCATACTACGGTCCTTGCTATCATGAAATTTCAGTTTTAATTGTTGGTCTGTGTTATGCCTATGTTTGGCTATTTGATGACGATACAGTTAATGCTGGTTTCATGGTATGTAAGGCTCCCGGACAGTGTGGTATCAGAGCCTGTACAGAAAGAAGGGGTGCATATGGTATGAATATAATAAAGAGAGTGAGTAAGGGAGAAAACCACCTAAATATGGAAACACCTGAACCAAACACTCAACCTATCACTACCACTTCTTCTTTATCGCTTCCTAAACTCTGTAAAAAGACTAATTCCCATAAAATAGAGAACCTTATTGAGTACTCTCATGTTCCAGAAGATGCTCAAATTGCCGAAACAATACCTCCTCTATTAAGTCCGTACAACATCTTCAAGAGACAACGAAGTGTTACCAGATCTATCCGAAATCTTATCTCTACAAACCGCCCTCAAATGAAAGAATACATCCAGTCATCTAGACTAGACCAATGTAGCCTAAGAGCTACAAACCAGGAGCAGTATGTAGATCTGGAGATTCCTCAATATCTCATAAACCACTGGAAGACTGAAGGATACACAGCCTTACACTTTGGGGCTGTCAGGCTCATCCTTTCCCTTCATGGAAGGAAGAACCAACCCGTCTTTTGCAAAATAGCTCTACTGGACTCCAGCTACCTCCACTATGAAAATGCTGTGATAGGGACTGTTCTAACTACACTTCATGCAGGAAGTGTTGTCCTCACCATTTTTCCAAACTATAACGTAAGTCTTAATGATAATACTTTATCTACAAGACTGAAAGTACAAGTCCAGATCACCGGAACTGACCAAGTTCCAGAAGCTATGTCAGCCACCCTTCATCACCAAATAATATACCGCTTACAAAATCACTCAATAGATCTTCCGATCTCAGGATGCTCTTCTGATTCCCTATTGGTTGTTACCAATAGAGAAGAAGACATACCCTCGATAGTCCAAATTCCCAGAAGAATCACAAGAGAAGAATTGACTCAACTAATTCCCCTTGAATGGATAACCAACTACGAGAGACTTCATGTTGACAGACGACCTATCCAATCCCAAGAGGCTACTTTTAGAAGATCCGTTGACAAGACCGTCAAAACGATTTTCAAGAAGCCAGACGAAGGGTCGAGCTCAATATCTCCAATCTTCCATACAATGATGATCCAACCAGTTCTCAAAGAAGACTGGTGTCCTGTCCATGCTGTTACGGCAGAGGGAAAACCCATCTACACTGACAAAATAGATGGCCACTTCCTCTGGGATGTTGATCCAACAAGATGTGACCCAGATTGTGACTGCTGGATGCACGACAATGATATCGACCGAGATATCATTTTTCCCAAAACAAAGAAAAAAGGAAAGTGCAAACCTCCTCCACCTCCACAAAGGAGATCTGATCCAGACAATGGTCCATGGGTAGGAATCCATGGAAAAAAGAAACCCCTCAACATCTATGAAGAAGGACTTAAGATTCTTCGGAAAGAAGGATTGCTACCACCTGATGATCCGACTCTTATTACATGGTCACCGACAGACCACTGTAAACCACTACATCCTCCAGATGTAGCCCAACCAATTCCTTGTTTTATGTACTCATCCACAAATTCAGAGTACGATCAACAATTTCCTGCTTTGGAAAGAAAGATGGATCCAATCACAGGCCGAACATCCAAGCCTTTCATTCATCCTAGTGAAGTTCAGCCAGATGGGAAGCTTAAACCTTTAACTCAAGCTGAAGAAGTTCTAAACTGGCAATCTGAGAACATGGTTTCTCAAAATGAAATTCTCCAAAACCTTGACAAAAAGGTAGACAAGATTGCTGGGAAAATAGATGAAACAGATGAGTACCTCAAGGTTTTATCCCAAAAAATGCAGAAACACTACAGGAGCTTGAAAGCCCAAGTATCCCAACTAGATCGTGATTTGCGAAAGATGTTAGAAGAGAGGAATTTTGGCCAAACTTTTGACCAAAAGGAAAGAGAGATCAGAAGTCTACAAGGCCAAGTAAAAGAGATAGATGATTTCTTAAGGGCCTCTCATGAAATAAACACCAAGCCTGTTGAAAACTCTTTCTTAGACCCTCCTACTTTTCCTACATATTTCAAACTACCAGAAAGGCCTTCTCCTTTCTACCCTTCCTATGTTTCATCACCACCAAACCTGGTCAAATACATACCTACAACTTACAGACCGAAATCCACCAAAACTACCACTACCTCAACCTCCAGGAAAAAAGAGAAAGCTGTTTGTTTGAATACCTCATCATCAGAATCCCAAGATATCCCTGAAACACCTCCTCCAAAAATCCAAAAGGAAGAAAAATTTCCTGATCAAGGTTTCCAAGCCTTGGCAATTACTAGAAATTATGAATCTTCCCAAAATAATCACTCTGAATCTTCAACACAAAAGGAAGACGAATCTTCTTCAGATGGTGACAACAACTCTGATCAAGAAACATCCTCTGATGAAACACCGAGATCCTTTTCATCTATACCAGAATCCGAAGACCATCATATCCCAAGACTCTTCATGACAAATATAAAAGAGGAAGAATCCTTTTTTGAAGAGGAATCCCCTGAAGAAACTCTAGTCCCTGAAAGGACTAGACCAAATGGCGGTCCCTGGTTCACTTTTGATGATATACCACCCAGCCGATGGAGAAAGAGACTACTGGAATTTGGAGCTTGGCTTGACACCCAAATGATGAAGACAAGTGCAGATAACTATAAAATCATTGAAGAATTTTGCTGTAGAATGACCGGAACGATGAAAGAATGGTATCATAATCTTGGAGATTTCAAACAAGATGAGTTGCATCGTTTAGAAACTACGGCTAATGTTCTTGGTGTGCTTCACCGTGAATTCATTGGTGACATGGAGATATTTGATAGGAAAAACAGACAAGAATTCTTTGAGATGAAGTGTTGCTCTCTCAAAACAAAGGATCTTGACAAACACTATCATAGGATGGTGTAACCCGGTGAACTGACTTTTAAACAATGTTGCGGATAGCAAGAGTCGCCACCGACTTTTATTTTATCCATAAGGAAAGGTTATAAAAGAACAGAAAAGACCTTAGAGAATTATTTTGGGTCCGGGGGGTAGGTTATGAAAAGGGAAGGTGTTAGCACCCTTTTCATCCATGGTTATCCATGGGCTCTTAGGTACTTAAGCTCACTTTTGAATTGTTTTGAAAGTGTAGTGTGTGAATAAGAATTTTCAGAATAGTTAGTAAATAATCCATGTAAGGATGTGTTAAAAACATGTTTGAAAATTTGTTTGAGAATTGTTTAAGTGTGAAAAAGTTTTGAAATGAGCTTAAATACCTAGGAGTAACTTACCCTAATGTTTAAAGGTCTTTCTTATTCTTTATTCTTTCCTTTAGTAAGACTATCCCTACTATAATGGAGTAGGTAGTCCTTACTTTGGATGTTTAGGGACATATGAGGGACAAGTTGATTTTGAAGGCAATGGTGGGGTGTAATAAGCACATATAAGGGACCATCATCATTTTTCGAAAGGGACTCGATCCGTAAAGGCAACCATAAGGGACTTTGATGATTTTTATTTTTGAGGGACTTGCTTTATACACACCCCACTTAACCATTATTCGTAGGCAACTGGAGGGGTATCCTTAAGGAAGTGAGACGGCGATTAAAATCGACTTACGTGTGTGAAGTGTTTAATTTAATTATCTTTATTTAAAAGTTTTCTAAATTGATTTTAAATAACAAACATATTAACACTCCCTAATTACTAACCATAATGACAATAATAATTAAAATAATTATAAAAAATTACAACCGAGAAACAATTACAAAATAATAATAAAAATAGCAAATTTAGGCAATAAATAATAAAATATAAATAATAAAGGGGTTAGTAAATAAAATTAGCAAAAATAATAGTAAACATAATTAAATTATAAATGGGTTAGTAACTAGAAATAATAAATAAGGTTAGAAAAATAAAATATAAATAATAACATGGTTAGTGATAAAAATTAAAAGATTATAATAAGCAATAAATTAATTAATAGAAATCAACAATATAAATAAAAATAATTAACATACATAATTAGGTAATTTTTATATTCATATAATATTTAAATTATTATAATTACAAAAATTTTAATTATTATGAACATATATTTATAATTTACATACATATTATAAGAAAAAGATAAACTTTCAAATATCATGTTAAAATTTAATTTCTATTAGTTATTATGTTTATAAATTAATTTTAACTATATACAAAAATATAATTAAACTATTTCTAAATATTAAAAAGAAAATTAATTTAAATCACAAATACAAAACTTTATGAGAAAAATTATGATTATATTAGGAATTAATAATAAAAAAGATTTAAATTTTATTTAGAGAAATATATTAGGATTTAGAAAGTTAGGGTTTATATTTTTTAGGGTTTGTATACAAAATTTTATTTTTTCAATAATCATGGAAAATTATCTTAATTACTATAAACTATAAATAAAATTTTTAAATGAAAAAACAAGAGTTTATATTTTTCCTAGAAATCTATTTAAGATTTAATTATATTAGATAATATATATACATATTTCATAATATTAATTATTTTAAATTAATTTAATTAAAATAGAAAATAAAAGAAAACAAAGAAAAAGAGGAAAGGAACCTGATGGGATTTGATCCCAAGACCTCTTGGTTCACAAGCAATAACAAGGCCACTGGGCCATTCGGGCGTAGGTGAAAGAGGAAGGAAGCCAATTCGTTTTGTGCCTTGATTTTGCAAATTCTGGAAAAAAATAAAAATAAAAAAGAACAAAAGGCCTGGGGTGGTTTCGTACCCAGGACCTTATGGATGTGCATACGCGCGTCTTACCGCCTGGCTGGGAGAGCCTACCTGCTAATCCAACAACCACAAAGAATAATATATGAAGAATGCAGTTTAACTGGGAAAATGTCCAAAAAATATGCTGGAGGCAGGATTCGATCCCCTCCCCTTTTGTTCCTCACGCATATACACACACCAACTGAGCTGCATGACAAGCTGTGACATAAAACCAATATCATTACATAAAATATAATATAATATTTTTGAATTTAAAAATTCACGCGCCAACACACTTCGTCTTCAACCTCTGATCATTGGACTTTGCTGCGAAATTTGCTGCCAAAAATACCTGCGATTTTTCTTACGCATATATCCTGTGTTTTTTCAAACTATCATCAAATAACATCTATTTATCAAATTAATGACACCTTTGAGCTTCTTACAACCTGCACAATTCAACCATGTCCAAAAAATACATTTATAATACATGAATCGAATAACCCCATTTTTGAACCCTAAACCCTAACTATGGCCGTTTGTCCCTTAGGTCATGAAACTCCACGTTTCTTGTCCAGAATCGATCCTTGGAACCTCCCAAACACAAAAACTCAAATAAAATTCATTAATAACGCATGAAAGATTAGAATCGAAAAATTGAAATATCATGAACAATTGGATTCGGATTATGCTAATGGGAGAGTTCTGGATGCGAATGAGTATTGGTTTAGCTTCAGTGATGATCAAGGAAACTCTCTGTGTTCTTAGTTTACCTTCTAGAGTCCTGGATTTCAAAATCCGAATCACACTTTTTGCTTGAAGTTTTGAACTTTGGTCTTACCTTTTGGCTGCTGCAAATCCGTGGCTAGGGTTATACTTATGTTCTATATTTATATGGGAGTCAATTAGGTCAGAAACATGGACTTGTTACATGTAAATTTGATCCAAACAAATATTGAAAAAGATCATGTGTTAAAAGCCAAATATTTGATCATGAAGCCTTACTATTTTGGGATAATTCTCATGATTTCTTTCTCATTCTAATGCAATCAACAATTATGAATTTCTAGAAGTGATATTTCCATCCAAAAATAGATTTTCACATTTTTTATTTATTTAAAATGATTTTTATGAATTAAATCAATAAAAAATAATAAAAATGATGAATTTTATTCCATTGGGTCGTGCATAGTGTTTGGAGATGGATTGGGTCATGAATTAGGCAGCCCATTTGGAAAGAAATACTTTTAAGCCTCCATTTTCAATATAAACCATCACAAAATTGTCCAACTTTGCAAGAGCACATCTCCCTCAATTTTAAGGGTATGAGGGTGTTCTTGGACTTTTTGGAAAGCTTGAAGAGTCCTCTAAACAACCCCATTGGTTTCAGGTCCATATCATTTACCAATCTCAAGTTATGCCCTTTTGAAGTTGTTGACTTTTTGTTGACTTTTGAAATGACCTATAATGTCTTAGATCATATCTTTCAAATGAAGCATTTTTGGGCTTAACCTTCAACATCAAAGTTGTAGAGGATTCAATTTCCTTCAAAATGAGCTTTGGATGGAGACTTGGTGATGAAGTATGTGAAAGTTATGCCTGGTCAAAGCTCAGTTGACTTTTACTAAGGAAACCCTAATTTAGAAACTCCTGATTATTGATGATCTGGAATCTCCTTGATGAATCATGATCAACCCTTGATAAAATGATGAATTTTACTTCATATACTTGATGTTGGCAAAAAATCATGAAGTTTGACTTTGGTTTGACCACAGTTGACCTCAGTTTGACTTTTTACCTGCATTGACTGATTTTGACTTATCTGATCATCTGACTGAGCAAACTTTTGAGAAAAGTCTTGAAACTTGACATGGGGGTTCTTACACACATATAAGATGTTATGAAACTCACTTGAGGTATTGGAAATCCATTTAGCCTGATTAAAGTCAAAACCCTAGTTTAGGATGCACTGCTTAGGAGATGCATTGTCTGAGGGAATTGTCAACTTCTTTGACCAATTGGGAACTTTGTGAACCTTGTGAATCTTCATAAACTGTCTTGTGAACCTCATAGGAGGTATTGTGAAGCTTGTGAACCTTGTGAACCTCATGAAGGGGCTTTGTAGACCTCATAAACCTCAGGAAAGCTTTGTAACCATTGTGAAACTTGTGAACCTTGTGAACCTTCAAGAAGTGACTTGTAAACTTCATGAACTTCGTGGAAGGTCTTGTAAATGTTGAGAAGCTTGTGAACCTTGTGAACCTTCATAAAGTAACTTGTAGACTTCATGAACCTCATGAAAGGTTATGCAAGGGTTGGAGAACTTGTGAACCTTGTGAACCTTCTTAGAACACAAAGTCTTGTATTGTGAGGGCAAATTTTGGGGTGCAACAGCTGCCCCTGTTCAATTTTCTGAAACCTGAGGGGTTAGATTGGTATATTTGCCAGTCGTGACCTGGAAGGTTGAAGGGGATTGAACACAAAAGCCCAAAAATTTGCACTCACCAGTGCATAGAGTGATATTGATAGTTGAACATGATTGAGTGGGCTTAAAGATGCCACTAGGGGAAAGTTCTTTAGCAGTATAATGAGAGCTGTCAGGAGTCAAGAGTAATACTGATGTAACAGCATGTCTTCATGAGGATAGAGCAATCAATAATGATAACCCTAAAGCAGTCTTGAAGAAATAATATGATTTCAGGAGGATAGAGCAATCAATAATGATAACTCTAAAGTAGTCTTGAAATAATGGCTTCAGGAGGATAGAGCAATCAATAATGATAACTCTAAAGCAGTCTTGAAGTAATGGCTTCAGGAGGATAGAGCAATCAATAATGACAACTCTAAAGCAGTCTTGAAGTAATGGCTTCAGGAGGATAGAGCAATCAATAATGACAACTCCAAAGCAGTCTTGAAGTAATGGCTTCAGGAGGATAGAGCAATCAATAATGACAACTCCAAAGCAGTCTTGAAGTAATGGCTTCAGGAGGATAGAGCAATCAATAATGACAACTCTAAAGCAGTCTTGAAGTAATGGCTTCAGGAGGATAGAGCAATCAATAATGACAACTCTAAAGCAGTCTTGAAGTAATGGCTTCAGGAGGATAGAGCAATCAATAATGACAACTCCAAAGCAGTCTTGAAGTAATGGCTTCAGGAGGATAGAGCAATCAATAATGACAACTCCAAAGCAGTCTTGAAGTAATGGCTTCAGGAGGATAGAGCAATCAATAATGATAACTCTAAAGCAGTCTTGAAGTAATGGCTTCAGGAGGATAGAGCAATCAATAATGACAACTCCAAAGCAGTCTTGAAGTAATGGCTTCAGGAGGATAGAGCAATCAATAATGACAACTCCAAAGCAGTCTTGAAGTAATGGCTTCAGGAGGATAGAGCAATCAATAATGACAACTCCAAAGCAGTCTTGAAGTAATGGCTTCAGGAGGATAGAGCAATCAATAATGATAACTCTAAAGCAGTCTTGAAGTAATGGCTTCAGGAGGATAGAGCAATCAATAATGACAACTCCAAAGCAGTCTTGAAGTAATGGCTTCAGGAGGATAGAGCAATCAATAATGACAACTCCAAAGCAGTCTTGAAGTAATGGCTTCAGGAGGATAGAGCAATCAATAATGATAACTCTAAAGCAGTCTTGAAGTAATGGCTTCAGGAGGATAGAGCAATCAATAATGACAACTCCAAAGCAGTCTTGAAGTAATGGCTTCAGGAGGATAGAGCAATCAATAATGACAACTCCAAAGCAGTCTTGAAGTAATGGCTTCAGGAGGATAGAGCAATCAATAATGACAACTCCAAAGCAGTCTTGAAGTAATGGCTTCAGGAGGATAGAGCAATCAATAATGACAACTCCAAAGCAGTCTTGAAGTAATGGCTTCAGGAGGATAGAGCAATCAATAATGACAACTCCAAAGCAGTCTTGAAGTAATGGCTTCAGGAGGATAGAGCAATCAATAATGATAACTCTAAAGCAGTCTTGAAGTAATGGCTTCAGGAGGATAGAGCAATCAATAATGACAACTCCAAAGCAGTCTTGAAGTAATGGCTTCAGGAGGATAGAGCAATCAATAATGACAACTCCAAAGCAGTCTTGAAGTAGTGGCTTCAGGAGGATAGAGCAATCAATAATGATAACTCCAAAGCAGTCTTGAAGTAGCGAGAAGTTATTAGGAGGATAAAGTAACCCTGAGGTGACAATAAAGCAGTTCTGGAGCTCATAAGTTTGTTTGTTGGATAATTAACCTGAAACAATGTAGCTTTTGTATAATAATGTTAGCTTATGCATTGTGTATGCATGTATGATATGATGCACTTAAGTAAATGTGTTATGTACTTATGGATATGTATGTTATGGTATGATGTAAATGATGTATGTATGATATGATACTGCCGGAAGCGTCTGGATATCTTCGTATAATAACTGCTGGTCAGGGAAAATAAATCCCGATTCGTTGCTGAAGAATATATAACCCCCTGTCTGCTGGGGATAACAGGGTATAGATAACTTCCCGTATGCTGGGGATAACAAGATATAGATAACCTCCCGTATGCTGGGGATGGTAAGGTATAACCTTCGTCTTCGTTTGATAGTAGGATAAGTATAACATCCCGTCTTCGTTCGTCGTACCCTTATTGGAAAGTAATTTCCGAATATCCGTATGAGGATAAAAGAGATGGATATAAATTCCAGGGGAAATGAGACCTTATGAAGATAGATTTGCCCTACTGAGGGTTTGTAACTGTCTTGTAAGGGTGAACCGGCGAAGCTTCGTTGAAATCCTTCCCTCGTTCGTCTTTAGTAAATACCATTACTGCATTTTCATGCATTTCTGGTAAACATCAATCATATTAAAAGCACATATGCATTTCTGGTAAACATCAATCATATTCAAAAGCATGATACACTCAAACATAACCAATGGACGTTTTGCTTAGGGTAAAAGTAAATCTGGATTCAGAGGGAAAAGTAAAGCTGAACTTGAAAACAGAATTATTTCAACTTCGAAAGCGTATAACCAATTGGATTTAGAGCTCCTGAAATCCATAACTTTCCTGAATACCTTCCCAGAAATCTTCATAACCGGATCTGAAGACATGATACTGACACCATCTGATACTACTGGCATAGACAATTAATTCCCACAATGACTTTTGTTGAGAATTCCAAATCAAGGTAGAGGAATGTGTCTTCAGGTTGTAATGGACCATGTGCTCTCCGGATACCAGATTTGAAAAGAAAGCATTGCCCCTTGGTTGAGGATGAATCGTCCCATAATGGAAGTATCTGTAATGAGCTACCTCAAGAGAAACAAGCAGAATCCCCCATAAGCACATGCCCCTGGCATTGTGAACTCTGTCATGTCACCTTTGGTAATTCACCTGTATGAGGAAAAATGCCCCTGGCTATATGAACTTTGTAATGTTACTCTTGGCACTTCAGATAGATGAGAAAATCTGCCTCTGGCTGCTTAAACATGGTTGAATCTTGTCCTGATTGCCCCAAATGAATTAGGCAGTACCATGGCCTGCCCCCCTGGATTGGGAGGTAATGACTATGCCCCTTTGTATACATGGACTTTGATCCAAGAAGCAACTTTGTTTATTGGAAGGACTTTGGTTCATTGAACGTTCATCCTGTAAGCTTCTCTATTTGTCAAACATTCAGGTATATGCAAACAAATATATTCAAAAATGCAATGCCTATGTCTGTCTTGAAAAACTGTTTATTTTTTTATTTATTTTTTTCTTGAAAACTGCGATATTAACTCCAGTTTTATAACAAGCCCTAAAGGAGTCAGGATACCTTTTTTGTAGCAGTATGCTTTCGAACTAACCATGCTTCAGTTAGGACTTTTAAAGGGTTATAACGTGGCCTGGTTCACGGTTTAAGAAACAAAGGATAAAGGCTCAAATTTTATTTGTACCCAACCCAATCTCCATGATGTTCTTCAGTCCTATGCTCAGTTAACTTATGCATTGAGATTTCACAGAAGTGTGGTGTTGTAATATTGATATTTTGTGATGGTTTGGCAACCAAAAGTTTATTTGAACCTTCAGTCATCTTTCTTTGTTGAGGATTTATAGTGACCTCTTTTTCTTCTTTTTGACTTTATTATCCCTTCTTTTTGCCTGAACTGCTTATTTCAAGATTACAGTCAGTGGGATGTCTTAATGTTTTACTAAGTCTCCTTCATAGGTTTTGACCTAGTGAATTGTTCCTTTGCTGGATATTGACTGTCAGGTTTCATGATTACAGAGAACCATCATTAGTTGTGTACAACACATACATTTGGCATATTTTGAGTTAACTGAGTAACTACCCTGCCCCAGGTTATGAATAAGGGTTTTAATTTGTGAGAATAAAAACTCCTACTTCATAGGCTCAAAAGGGTTGACTAGGGATTAACTTCCTTATATCTCCACTGTTTAGGAATTGAAACAATGCCTGTACATCGTCAGCATAGTCTGTTCAAAAGCATACTGCATAAGATTATGGTATTGTTTTCGTCATCCTCCCTCTACAGGCTTATAGCTTTATCAGGAGTTAAATATCACAAGATAGAAATAAGAAGCATAATTCAAAATATAGTGGAACGAATGGACTAATTCAAGACAAACATATGCGATGCATTAATGAAAACAAAAGTTTAACATAATAGTAAGTGTTCAAACAAATAAAAGAAATTACAAATGAAAATTCAAATGTTGTCCCATCCGGTTGGCTGAATGTCCTCAATTGCAATCTGTGAACATTGAGGGGCAGTATACTTCACCATGAAATCAAATTTACCACTTGGATATCCCAAGGTGCCCCATATCTCAACAGGAACAGGTAGGCTTTCTTTCTTGCAACCTTGGGCAACTTGTCTTGCAGCTTTGGTGTTTGATGGACGATAGTAGAATTCAACTTGACCTTCTGGAGTAACCTCTAGGATTTCTTCGTCAATCAAGTCTTGAATATTTTTCTTCAATGCCCAACAGCTATTAGTATCATGCCCAGGACTGTTGGAGTGGTACTCACACCTTGCCCTGGGATTATAGCGAGGAGAGGGAGTTTTAGGATTTTGAGGAGGATTTTCCAAGGAAATTAGCTTCATCTCCAACAAGCATTGCAGAACTTGTGACATTGGAGTGCTGAACTTGATAAACTGCCTTCTATATTTCTTGTGTTGAGGTGGATTAACCTTATCAGGTCTTTCAACAGAAGAACAATCAATGGCAACCTGTCTCTTACCCTCTTTTATCCTCATCCTCCTTTCAACCAAATCAGCTTGTTTTAATGGAGGTTCACTGACAATTAGATCCCTGACTCTATTACTTTGAAGTTTGTGGATAAGGGTCCTTAGCTCTTCTTGCCCCTGAGCTAAACTTTGGATAAGAGCCATTTGGCCATTCATCTGGATCCTCATTCCTGTCATCTCAGCTTGTAGTTGTTTTAGTTGATCATCCTTTTTGTCCTCAGGATTCTTCTTCTTAGCCAGCAGTGTCTTCAATTCATCCTGCCCCTTGGACAGGTTCAAGATCAGCTCTTGGAACTGTGCATTCTGTGCCTGAAGATCCTTAACTGATTGTTCAAGAGCCATTGCTGAAATAAACAGCGAGAAGATGAGAAACCTGTGCACAATCATAAACCTGTGATGCAATGAAATGATATGGGAATGCATATGCAATGTTTTCAAGGGCCGCAGAATTTAAATTTGTTTAAACAAACAAGAAAGTAACTTTTTATTAGTAATAACTTGTTTTGCCTTTTAGGCTTACAAAAAAAATGAAAGTGAAATAAGTACAAAAGATGGGGTTTTAAGTCTCCCATGGACGTTTCCTCTTTGTATTGAGGTATGAGTTGAGGTTTCGTTCCTCATGAAGTTGCTTTGTGAGCTCTAGAATTCTTGCTTGGCTTGCTTTGTAATGAGCCTCGAAAGTATCCCTTTGCTCCTTCAGTTGGATCCATGATCTCTGCAAGTCTTCCTTATCAGTAGGCATGTCTGGGTGAAGGATGGTATAAGATGTGTCTCCTTCAGCAACAGGTTCCATGGTAACTGGTAGGACGGCAGGATATGGCATCATGAGTGTCTGAGCACGAGAGCGTACCCATCTGAGATAAGCCTCCATAGGAATAGTGTACTTAGGCTCCAGTGTCTTACTGTCAATCCTGTTTACCTTTCCCCAAGCTCGTATGAATCTCTGACGGTAACCCTGAAGATCGTTGTCGTAATCAAACACAATACCCTGAATCAACATGTCATGTGGGCCATCGCTCCGAGCGTAACCAAACTGTCGTAAAGCTAGAGAGGGGTTGTAGGTGATGCCTCCCCTTATGCCTAGAAGTGGCACATTAGGAAACTCCCCACAACGGTCAATGATAATGACATTCTCCATAGATCTGGAGCACCAATGAATATCTGAGTGAGAAAGTGACATGATCCTCTTGGACCATTTGAACCCTTGCTCATTCTTCATTACTGAGCGAGGAAGGTGAGAAATAAACCACCTAGAAAGCAAAGGTATGCAGCACATCAAAGTTCCTCTTGCCCTTGTAGTACGGGTATGAAGAGAATGTAGGATGTCCCCAAGCAATGTAGGCACTGGATTGTGACTCAGGAAAATGTTGATGGCATGAACATCTATGAACTGATCTGGATTGGGGAACAATACTAAGCCATATATCAGCAAGGCTAAGATCTCCTCAAAAGCATCATAGCTCATGGCCTTCAAGAACATTTGAGCTTTATCCACTAATACCTTGGCAAGGATACCCTTAACTCCACTTCTCGTCTCTAGAACAATGTCAGACTTCTTCAGATGTAGGGCTGCAGCAATAACCTCTGGTTTGGGCTCCTTCTCCAAGCCTGTGAAGGGTCTTTGATCAAGAACAGGTATACCCAGAAGCTTAGAGAACTCCTCCATGGTAGGGACTAACTGATAGTCGGGGAATGTAAAGCAATGGTGCTTAGGGTCAAAGAACTGAAACAGGACACTCATCATGTCTTCACTGAACCCTGAAGTAACTAGGTCCAATAGGTGACCATGTCTCTTGTTGAACCGGGAGTGATCAGACACTTGAGAAACCAACTCTTTAAGCTTGGGAGGTATCCCCACAAAGTTGATCCTGATGGTGTTTCTACGAGCTGAAGCCATGACCTGCAACAAAGAACAAAGATAAATCCTTTGGTCCTTGAAATGGTTAGGAAAAATGGTATGCTCATGATGCATGATGATGTCATGATGTTATGTTCAATCACAAACATGTGGCACACACAAACAAGTCACACCATAGCCCTAGGTTTAAAGGCTTGCATGAGGTTCAAAGGTAGGTACCCTCCCCTGAAGTTAGATGGTTCAATCTGTCCTACAAAAGTAACCAGGTTCTAAGGGATCTCAATATCATTGATCCTTCACAAGGGTGGTTGTTCAGAAGGCAACTTACTTGCCAACCAAAACCCTCCAAGTTTAAGATCTCAATGAGTGTAGTATCGAGTGTCAACCAACTTCAGTCTGCACTAAAGCCGGCTACCTCACTACTTTTCTAAAGGCCAAGATGGGATAACTAGGGTTCTAAAAGTTAGTTAGTGCATTGACAACATATGGCAGCCTCATATTATCCTCAACTTGACTTAAGGAACATAAGCACCAACCAAGAAATCACACTAACTATGGCCACCAGATCAACCATATCGGTATACGCCGTACAGTTTCCTTGGTCTATTGCCATTTACCTAAGGTACAATAGATCCGGGTTAGGATCTTTCACACATAAGAGCATCCCAACAACGTAAAGTAAAGCAAACAAGGCACATAATATTAAAGTGATCTAATTCCTAAGGGTACCCCTCTTTAATTTAAATCCCCAGCAGAGTCGCCAGTTCTGTAACCCGGTGAACTGACTTTTAAACAATGTTGCGGATAGCAAGAGTCGCCACCGACTTTTATTTTATCCATAAGGAAAGGTTATAAAAGAACAGAAAAGACCTTAGAGAATTATTTTGGGTCCGGGGGGTAGGTTATGAAAAGGGAAGGTGTTAGCACCCTTTTCATCCATGGTTATCCATGGGCTCTTAGGTACTTAAGCTCACTTTTGAATTGTTTTGAAAGTGTAGTGTGTGAATAAGAATTTTCAGAATAGTTAGTAAATAATCCATGTAAGGATGTGTTAAAAACATGTTTGAAAATTTGTTTGAGAATTGTTTAAGTGTGAAAAAGTTTTGAAATGAGCTTAAATACCTAGGAGTAACTTACCCTAATGTTTAAAGGTCTTTCTTATTCTTTATTCTTTCCTTTAGTAAGACTATCCCTACTATAATGGAGTAGGTAGTCCTTACTTTGGATGTTTAGGGACATATGAGGGACAAGTTGATTTTGAAGGCAATGGTGGGGTGTAATAAGCACATATAAGGGACCATCATCATTTTTCGAAAGGGACTCGATCCGTAAAGGCAACCATAAGGGACTTTGATGATTTTTATTTTTGAGGGACTTGCTTTATACACACCCCACTTAACCATTATTCGTAGGCAACTGGAGGGGTATCCTTAAGGAAGTGAGACGGCGATTAAAATCGACTTACGTGTGTGAAGTGTTTAATTTAATTATCTTTATTTAAAAGTTTTCTAAATTGATTTTAAATAACAAACATATTAACACTCCCTAATTACTAACCATAATGACAATAATAATTAAAATAATTATAAAAAATTACAACCGAGAAACAATTACAAAATAATAATAAAAATAGCAAATTTAGGCAATAAATAATAAAATATAAATAATAAAGGGGTTAGTAAATAAAATTAGCAAAAATAATAGTAAACATAATTAAATTATAAATGGGTTAGTAACTAGAAATAATAAATAAGGTTAGAAAAATAAAATATAAATAATAACATGGTTAGTGATAAAAATTAAAAGATTATAATAAGCAATAAATTAATTAATAGAAATCAACAATATAAATAAAAATAATTAACATACATAATTAGGTAATTTTTATATTCATATAATATTTAAATTATTATAATTACAAAAATTTTAATTATTATGAACATATATTTATAATTTACATACATATTATAAGAAAAAGATAAACTTTCAAATATCATGTTAAAATTTAATTTCTATTAGTTATTATGTTTATAAATTAATTTTAACTATATACAAAAATATAATTAAACTATTTCTAAATATTAAAAAGAAAATTAATTTAAATCACAAATACAAAACTTTATGAGAAAAATTATGATTATATTAGGAATTAATAATAAAAAAGATTTAAATTTTATTTAGAGAAATATATTAGGATTTAGAAAGTTAGGGTTTATATTTTTTAGGGTTTGTATACAAAATTTTATTTTTTCAATAATCATGGAAAATTATCTTAATTACTATAAACTATAAATAAAATTTTTAAATGAAAAAACAAGAGTTTATATTTTTCCTAGAAATCTATTTAAGATTTAATTATATTAGATAATATATATACATATTTCATAATATTAATTATTTTAAATTAATTTAATTAAAATAGAAAATAAAAGAAAACAAAGAAAAAGAGGAAAGGAACCTGATGGGATTTGATCCCAAGACCTCTTGGTTCACAAGCAATAACAAGGCCACTGGGCCATTCGGGCGTAGGTGAAAGAGGAAGGAAGCCAATTCGTTTTGTGCCTTGATTTTGCAAATTCTGGAAAAAAAAAAAAAAAAAAAGAACAAAAGGCCTGGGGTGGTTTCGTACCCAGGACCTTATGGATGTGCATACGCGCGTCTTACCGCCTGGCTGGGAGAGCCTACCTGCTAATCCAACAACCACAAAGAATAATATATGAAGAATGCAGTTTAACTGGGAAAATGTCCAAAAAATATGCTGGAGGCAGGATTCGATCCCCTCCCCTTTTGTTCCTCACGCATATACACACACCAACTGAGCTGCATGACAAGCTGTGACATAAAACCAATATCATTACATAAAATATAATATAATATTTTTGAATTTAAAAATTCACGCGCCAACACACTTCGTCTTCAACCTCTGATCATTGGACTTTGCTGCGAAATTTGCTGCCAAAAATACCTGCGATTTTTCTTACGCATATATCCTGTGTTTTTTCAAACTATCATCAAATAACATCTATTTATCAAATTAATGACACCTTTGAGCTTCTTACAACCTGCACAATTCAACCATGTCCAAAAAATACATTTATAATACATGAATCGAATAACCCCATTTTTGAACCCTAAACCCTAACTATGGCCGTTTGTCCCTTAGGTCATGAAACTCCACGTTTCTTGTCCAGAATCGATCCTTGGAACCTCCCAAACACAAAAACTCAAATAAAATTCATTAATAACGCATGAAAGATTAGAATCGAAAAATTGAAATATCATGAACAATTGGATTCGGATTATGCTAATGGGAGAGTTCTGGATGCGAATGAGTATTGGTTTAGCTTCAGTGATGATCAAGGAAACTCTCTGTGTTCTTAGTTTACCTTCTAGAGTCCTGGATTTCAAAATCCGAATCACACTTTTTGCTTGAAGTTTTGAACTTTGGTCTTACCTTTTGGCTGCTGCAAATCCGTGGCTAGGGTTATACTTATGTTCTATATTTATATGGGAGTCAATTAGGTCAGAAACATGGACTTGTTACATGTAAATTTGATCCAAACAAATATTGAAAAAGATCATGTGTTAAAAGCCAAATATTTGATCATGAAGCCTTACTATTTTGGGATAATTCTCATGATTTCTTTCTCATTCTAATGCAATCAACAATTATGAATTTCTAGAAGTGATATTTCCATCCAAAAATAGATTTTCACATTTTTTATTTATTTAAAATGATTTTTATGAATTAAATCAATAAAAAATAATAAAAATGATGAATTTTATTCCATTGGGTCGTGCATAGTGTTTGGAGATGGATTGGGTCATGAATTAGGCAGCCCATTTGGAAAGAAATACTTTTAAGCCTCCATTTTCAATATAAACCATCACAAAATTGTCCAACTTTGCAAGAGCACATCTCCCTCAATTTTAAGGGTATGAGGGTGTTCTTGGACTTTTTGGAAAGCTTGAAGAGTCCTCTAAACAACCCCATTGGTTTCAGGTCCATATCATTTACCAATCTCAAGTTATGCCCTTTTGAAGTTGTTGACTTTTTGTTGACTTTTGAAATGACCTATAATGTCTTAGATCATATCTTTCAAATGAAGCATTTTTGGGCTTAACCTTCAACATCAAAGTTGTAGAGGATTCAATTTCCTTCAAAATGAGCTTTGGATGGAGACTTGGTGATGAAGTATGTGAAAGTTATGCCTGGTCAAAGCTCAGTTGACTTTTACTAAGGAAACCCTAATTTAGAAACTCCTGATTATTGATGATCTGGAATCTCCTTGATGAATCATGATCAACCCTTGATAAAATGATGAATTTTACTTCATATACTTGATGTTGGCAAAAAATCATGAAGTTTGACTTTGGTTTGACCACAGTTGACCTCAGTTTGACTTTTTACCTGCATTGACTGATTTTGACTTATCTGATCATCTGACTGAGCAAACTTTTGAGAAAAGTCTTGAAACTTGACATGGGGGTTCTTACACACATATAAGATGTTATGAAACTCACTTGAGGTATTGGAAATCCATTTAGCCTGATTAAAGTCAAAACCCTAGTTTAGGATGCACTGCTTAGGAGATGCATTGTCTGAGGGAATTGTCAACTTCTTTGACCAATTGGGAACTTTGTGAACCTTGTGAATCTTCATAAACTGTCTTGTGAACCTCATAGGAGGTATTGTGAAGCTTGTGAACCTTGTGAACCTCATGAAGGGGCTTTGTAGACCTCATAAACCTCAGGAAAGCTTTGTAACCATTGTGAAACTTGTGAACCTTGTGAACCTTCAAGAAGTGACTTGTAAACTTCATGAACTTCGTGGAAGGTCTTGTAAATGTTGAGAAGCTTGTGAACCTTGTGAACCTTCATAAAGTAACTTGTAGACTTCATGAACCTCATGAAAGGTTATGCAAGGGTTGGAGAACTTGTGAACCTTGTGAACCTTCTTAGAACACAAAGTCTTGTATTGTGAGGGCAAATTTTGGGGTGCAACAGATGGCACAGAGGTATTATGTCCTTAATGGATACAATGATCCTAGTCTAAAGAATACATATGTGTCCTCTCTACCACAAGAACTCCAACCAGAAATTCACAGGATGTTAGCCACAACTCAAAGGGATATTAAAACCATGAGTCTTGGCCAAATCCACCAGGTGACACTAGAAGCACTTGAAAAGCTCTGCAGTTTCCACCATCAATTCTCCGAAGTTATAGAACAAAAGTCCAAATTCACCCAAGCATGTAAGAAGCCCTACCTGGAGATTAAGTGTAAAGACAAAAGATGTAGTTGTGCAACAACAAAGAAACATCATCACAAAAAATACACCAAATCTCCTAGGATATTCAAGGGAAAGAAAAGAAAGAATATGAAGTTCTTTAGGAAAAAACCTTTCCGAGGAAAAGGAAGAAATCAAAGATGCTTTATTTGTGGAAAAAAGGGGCACTTCTCTAAAGAATGTCCTAATAACACTCATAAAGCTGCAAAACTGATTAATTCACTTCAGCCTCTAGAAGGAGACTTAGAATCTTTATATTCTGAACAAAGCTCTACTGATGAAGAAACAATTTTTGCCCTCCAAGGCTCTTCCTCCGATGAAGCCTCGTTTTCAGAAAATGACGATGACACATATCTCCCTGTTTACTCCTTCAAAGAGATAAGCAGCTCTCTTCCTACTACACCACTTCCTTGTGTTGAAGCCCATATCCTCGCAACAAAGTTTTCCCGTCCGAAAAAGGTCATAGCTTACATGGACACTGGAGCCCAGATCACAATGATGAATCCCAACATTCTCCCTGCAGAATCATGGGTGACGCATGCTGCATACTTTGTAGCAGTAGATGGAAAAGTTTTCAAAACAGATTTAATGACCAAAGACAAAATAGGAATTAAATTCTTCCCAGACTGCATAGTCTGGACCAGAGTCATTGGCAGTAATCTTCCAAACAAAGATATTGTAGTAGGAATGGATGTCTATTCAGCAGCAAGTAGACTTCAAATTCTCCCCACGGGAATTAAATACAAAAGAGAATTCAAAGCTTATTCTGGGATATTGAAACTATACTCACTTTCCAAAATCCCTGCTGGCTATGAAGAAATAAAGTCCAACTTGCTCAAATTATGTGCTGACAACCATGAAGATTTCCGTCACCCAAAACCTCTATGGAAGAATAAAGACTTCTTCGTTCAACTTCCTTTCAAGCTAAATGAAGATGTTAATCCAACCAAGGCCACTCATCCAGGAATGAGTCCATCAGATTACACATTAGCCAGGGAAGAATGCAACCAGCTTCTCAAGCAAGGTCTGATAGAACCTACTAAATCAGAATGGGCTTGCCAAGCATTTTATGTGGAAAAGGGATCTGAAAAGTTGAGAGGAAAGAAGAGGCTAGTAATCGATTACAAACCTCTAAATCATTTTCTCAAAGATGATAAATTTCCCATTCCAAAGGCCTCGTCATTGAATGTTTTCATCAAAGATGCCCAGATCTATTCTAAGTTCGATCTCAAGTCAGGTTTTTGGCAACTAGGCATTGACCCTGAGGATCGTCACAAAACAGCATTCTGCATTCCTAATGCCCAGTACCAATGGACGGTGTTACCATTTGGACTTAAGGTGGCCCCATCTCTCTTTCAAAAAGCCATGACTAGAATTTTTGAACCCATTCTCAATAGTATCCTGATCTATATTGATGATGTGCTATTATTCTCAAAAGATGAAAAAGCCCATAAACAATTATTGGGCCGATTCCTTCAAATAGCCCAACATCATGGAATGATGCTCTCTGAAAAGAAAAGTCAAGTGGGGCAAACAGAGATTGATTTCCTAGGGATGCATTTTTCCCAAGGAAAATATCAACCCCAACCTCATATTGCCCAGGAACTATTAAACTTTCCTGATGAAAATCTCACAATTAAGCAGATCCAACAATTTCTGGGTATAATTAATTATATCCGAGATTTCCTGCCGAAGCTGGCGAGATACACAAGTCCCTTATCCCAAATGCTGAAGAAAAAACCTCCACCATGGGGAGAAAAACAAACTGAAGCAATAAAAGCGTTGAAGAAAATCGCACAAGCTCCATCTGCCCTAAAGATTCCTGGAAATGGCAAGAGAATCCTGCAGACCGATGCCAGTGATCACTATTGGGGAGCAGTTCTGATAGAAGAACTTGATGGAAAAAGATACTATTGTGGTCATGCCAGTGGTCAATTTAAAGAAGCTGAAAAACACTACCACACCACCTACAAAGAAGCTCTCGCCGTGAAAATGGGAATCCAAAAGTTTGACTTTCACCTAAGAGGCTACCAGTTTGAAGTACAGATGGATAACTCCTCTTTTCCTAAGATCCTTGAATTCAAGAATAAGATGCCTCCTGATCCTCAAACTCTCAGGCTCAAAGATTGGTTTTCTAGATATGATTTCTCTGTAAAACATATCAAAGGAAATCAAAATGTAATCCCTGATCTACTATCCCGACCTATGAAACCTATCCAGATCATCACAGCCAAACATACTTTTCCTCTGATTCTCATGGTCAAGCCATTACCAGCCCATGCATCCAAAACCAAAAATCTTCCTCCAGGAGTAACAATATCTTTTTCACCGTCCCAGCTCAAGCAGTATGCCAGGAACAATCTCTTTTACTACATGACAAAAATCATAAGGAATAAACTACCTGACCATAGTCCTTATTTCCCAGACACACCTTTTCTCCTACCAATTTTAATAAACCCAAATGTTAAATTCACAAAAAACCATTTATGGTATATCTGGTGTGCCACCTGTTTGTATTTTATGCCTGTTCTCATTCCCACTGAGGCCATGTATCAACACATAATGGACCCCAAGAATCAAAAGTCTTTAATTTGGACTACTCTTGAGTGGTACTCTCCATTACAATGGTGGAGAGATCAATTAAAACCGATCATAGACGAAGTCCAAGCTCGGAGATTATCCCCTGAAGATATTAGCAAACTCAAGTCTGTTTTCTTTCTACACAGGCCTTATATGACAGATCCTGTAACCAAGCTGCTTGATTGTAAGAGTTATGTTCATCTTTGGGAAACTATTAATGAATATCCTCCCAGCCTAAAAATCACAAGGGAATTATTGGAGTATGTTAATTTCATTAATTTGTATGATCCAAAGAACCTTGATGATAGTTCAACCTGCATCAGTCATGAAAAGTTCAGGAGACCAGAAGTAGGAGAAAGCTCGACTCAAGCCACACAACAGAAACCAGATTCTCCGATGGAAGCTGAATTCTCAGAAGGACAAGTGGCAGACGCTAATACAAAATTAGCAGATCACGCTTACATGATGGATGACACCTGGCAGCATGAGTCATCTCAGTATAAAGATTGCTTTTCTGATGAAAATTTATCCGATCAGAACATGTCCCCCTCTCATGAACCCATTTGCAAAGACTAAATGGACAAGTGTCCTTCAAAGACCATAAGCATGTTTGTGAATAGTAATATTTCGTCCTTTTGTGTAATAAGACTACAATAATGTAATCCATAATGGATAAGTGTGTCGGGTGGTTTGAAAAAGGCATTTATATAGTATAAAGAATGCCATGCTTGTAAATAGTGTTGCTTTTGTCTTATTTGTACCTCCTTGGCTATAAAAGGAGGGTCCTTGTAACATATTTTCATCAAGCAATCACAAATAAACTCTCTTGTGTGCTTAAGAACAAACATGTTCTAAAAATCTTTTCTTTCTCTCTCAAAGCTTTAGTTATTACGTTCATATCATAAATCCCCTCAAAGATGCAAGTATGCTCTACACCTGCCTCTAAATGAGGATCTTGTGTATCAGAAAACATCTGACCATTGATCCATACTACGGTCCTTGCTATCATGAAATTTCAGTTTTAATTGTTGGTCTGTGTTATGCCTATGTTTGGCTATTTGATGACGATACAGTTAATGCTGGTTTCATGGTATGTAAGGCTCCCGGACAGTGTGGTATCAGAGCCTGTACAGAAAGAAGGGGTGCATATGGTATGAATATAATAAAGAGAGTGAGTAAGGGAGAAAACCACCTAAATATGGAAACACCTGAACCAAACACTCAACCTATCACTACCACTTCTTCTTTATCGCTTCCTAAACTCTGTAAAAAGACTAATTCCCATAAAATAGAGAACCTTATTGAGTACTCTCATGTTCCAGAAGATGCTCAAATTGCCGAAACAATACCTCCTCTATTAAGTCCGTACAACATCTTCAAGAGACAACGAAGTGTTACCAGATCTATCCGAAATCTTATCTCTACAAACCGCCCTCAAATGAAAGAATACATCCAGTCATCTAGACTAGACCAATGTAGCCTAAGAGCTACAAACCAGGAGCAGTATGTAGATCTGGAGATTCCTCAATATCTCATAAACCACTGGAAGACTGAAGGATACACAGCCTTACACTTTGGGGCTGTCAGGCTCATCCTTTCCCTTCATGGAAGGAAGAACCAACCCGTCTTTTGCAAAATAGCTCTACTGGACTCCAGCTACCTCCACTATGAAAATGCTGTGATAGGGACTGTTCTAACTACACTTCATGCAGGAAGTGTTGTCCTCACCATTTTTCCAAACTATAACGTAAGTCTTAATGATAATACTTTATCTACAAGACTGAAAGTACAGGTCCAGATCACCGGAACTGACCAAGTTCCAGAAGCTATGTCAGCCACCCTTCATCACCAAATAATATACCGCTTACAAAATCACTCAATAGATCTTCCGATCTCAGGATGCTCTTCTGATTCCCTATTGGTTGTTACCAATAGAGAAGAAGACATACCCTCGATAGTCCAAATTCCCAGAAGAATCACAAGAGAAGAATTGACTCAACTAATTCCCCTTGAATGGATAACCAACTACGAGAGACTTCATGTTGACAGACGACCTATCCAATCCCAAGAGGCTACTTTTAGAAGATCCGTTGACAAGACCGTCAAAACGATTTTCAAGAAGCCAGACGAAGGGTCGAGCTCAATATCTCCAATCTTCCATACAATGATGATCCAACCAGTTCTCAAAGAAGACTGGTGTCCTGTCCATGCTGTTACGGCAGAGGGAAAACCCATCTACACTGACAAAATAGATGGCCACTTCCTCTGGGATGTTGATCCAACAAGATGTGACCCAGATTGTGACTGCTGGATGCACGACAATGATATCGACCGAGATATCATTTTTCCCAAAACAAAGAAAAAAGGAAAGTGCAAACCTCCTCCACCTCCACAAAGGAGATCTGATCCAGACAATGGTCCATGGGTAGGAATCCATGGAAAAAAGAAACCCCTCAACATCTATGAAGAAGGACTTAAGATTCTTCGGAAAGAAGGATTGCTACCACCTGATGATCCGACTCTTATTACATGGTCACCGACAGACCACTGTAAACCACTACATCCTCCAGATGTAGCCCAACCAATTCCTTGTTTTATGTACTCATCCACAAATTCAGAGTACGATCAACAATTTCCTGCTTTGGAAAGAAAGATGGATCCAATCACAGGCCGAACATCCAAGCCTTTCATTCATCCTAGTGAAGTTCAGCCAGATGGGAAGCTTAAACCTTTAACTCAAGCTGAAGAAGTTCTAAACTGGCAATCTGAGAACATGGTTTCTCAAAATGAAATTCTCCAAAACCTTGACAAAAAGGTAGACAAGATTGCTGGGAAAATAGATGAAACAGATGAGTACCTCAAGGTTTTATCCCAAAAAATGCAGAAACACTACAGGAGCTTGAAAGCCCAAGTATCCCAACTAGATCGTGATTTGCGAAAGATGTTAGAAGAGAGGAATTTTGGCCAAACTTTTGACCAAAAGGAAAGAGAGATCAGAAGTCTACAAGGCCAAGTAAAAGAGATAGATGATTTCTTAAGGGCCTCTCATGAAAGAAACACCAAGCCTGTTGAAAACTCTTTCTTAGACCCTCCTACTTTTCCTACATATTTCAAACTACCAGAAAGGCCTTCTCCTTTCTACCCTTCCTATGTTTCATCACCACCAAACCTGGTCAAATACATACCTACAACTTACAGACCGAAATCCACCAAAACTACCACTACCTCAACCTCCAGGAAAAAAGAGAAAGCTGTTTGTTTGAATACCTCATCATCAGAATCCCAAGATATCCCTGAAACACCTCCTCCAAAAATCCAAAAGGAAGAAAAATTTCCTGATCAAGGTTTCCAAGCCTTGGCAATTACTAGAAATTATGAATCTTCCCAAAATAATCACTCTGAATCTTCAACACAAAAGGAAGACGAATCTTCTTCAGATGGTGACAACAACTCTGATCAAGAAACATCCTCTGATGAAACACCGAGATCCTTTTCATCTATACCAGAATCCGAAGACCATCATATCCCAAGACTCTTCATGACAAATATAAAAGAGGAAGAATCCTTTTTTGAAGAGGAATCCCCTGAAGAAACTCTAGTCCCTGAAAGGACTAGACCAAATGGCGGTCCCTGGTTCACTTTTGATGATATACCACCCAGCCGATGGAGAAAGAGACTACTGGAATTTGGAGCTTGGCTTGACACCCAAATGATGAAGACAAGTGCAGATAACTATAAAATCATTGAAGAATTTTGCTGTAGAATGACCGGAACGATGAAAGAATGGTATCATAATCTTGGAGATTTCAAACAAGATGAGTTGCATCGTTTAGAAACTACGGCTAATGTTCTTGGTGTGCTTCACCGTGAATTCATTGGTGACATGGAGATATTTGATAGGAAAAACAGACAAGAATTCTTTGAGATGAAGTGTTGCTCTCTCAAAACAAAGGATCTTGACAAACACTATCATAGGATGGCACAGAGGTATTATGTCCTTAATGGATACAATGATCCTAGTCTAAAGAATACATATGTGTCCTCTCTACCACAAGAACTCCAACCAGAAATTCACAGGATGTTAGCCACAACTCAAAGGGATATTAAAACCATGAGTCTTGGCCAAATCCACCAGGTGACACTAGAAGCACTTGAAAAGCTCTGCAGTTTCCACCATCAATTCTCCGAAGTTATAGAACAAAAGTCCAAATTCACCCAAGCATGTAAGAAGCCCTACCTGGAGATTAAGTGTAAAGACAAAAGATGTAGTTGTGCAACAACAAAGAAACATCATCACAAAAAATACACCAAATCTCCTAGGATATTCAAGGGAAAGAAAAGAAAGAATATGAAGTTCTTTAGGAAAAAACCTTTCCGAGGAAAAGGAAGAAATCAAAGATGCTTTATTTGTGGAAAAAAGGGGCACTTCTCTAAAGAATGTCCTAATAACACTCATAAAGCTGCAAAACTGATTAATTCACTTCAGCCTCTAGAAGGAGACTTAGAATCTTTATATTCTGAACAAAGCTCTGCTGATGAAGAAACAATTTTTGCCCTCCAAGGCTCTTCCTCCGATGAAGCCTCGTTTTCAGAAAATGACGATGACACATATCTCCCTGTTTACTCCTTCAAAGAGATAAGCAGCTCTCTTCCTACTACACCACTTCCTTGTGTTGAAGCCCATATCCTCGCAACAAAGTTTTCCCGTCCGAAAAAGGTCATAGCTTACATGGACACTGGAGCCCAGATCACAATGATGAATCCCAACATTCTCCCTGCAGAATCATGGGTGACGCATGCTGCATACTTTGTAGCAGCAGATGGAAAAGTTTTCAAAACAGATTTAATGACCAAAGACAAAATAGGAATTAAATTCTTCCCAGACTGCATAGTCTGGACCAGAGTCATTGGCAGTAATCTTCCAAACAAAGATATTGTAGTAGGAATGGATGTCTATTCAGCAGCAAGTAGACTTCAAATTCTCCCCACGGGAATTAAATACAAAAGAGAATTCAAAGCTTATTCTGGGATATTGAAACTATACTCACTTTCCAAAATCCCTGCTGGCTATGAAGAAATAAAGTCCAACTTGCTCAAATTATGTGCTGACAACCATGAAGATTTCCGTCACCCAAAACCTCTATGGAAGAATAAAGACTTCTTCGTTCAACTTCCTTTCAAGCTAAATGAAGATGTTAATCCAACCAAGGCCACTCATCCAGGAATGAGTCCATCAGATTACACATTAGCCAGGGAAGAATGCAACCAGCTTCTCAAGCAAGGTCTGATAGAACCTACTAAATCAGAATGGGCTTGCCAAGCATTTTATGTGGAAAAGAGATCTGAAAAGTTGAGAGGAAAGAAGAGGCTAGTAATCGATTACAAACCTCTAAATCATTTTCTCAAAGATGATAAATTTCCCATTCCAAAGGCCTCGTCATTGAATGTTTTCATCAAAGATGCCCAGATCTATTCTAAGTTCGATCTCAAGTCAGGTTTTTGGCAACTAGGCATTGACCCTGAGGATCGTCACAAAACAGCATTCTGCATTCCTAATGCCCAGTACCAATGGACGGTGTTACCATTTGGACTTAAGGTGGCCCCATCTCTCTTTCAAAAAGCCATGACTAGAATTTTTGAACCCATTCTCAATAGTATCCTGATCTATATTGATGATGTGCTATTATTCTCAAAAGATGAAAAAGCCCATAAACAATTATTGGGCCGATTCCTTCAAATAGCCCAACATCATGGAATGATGCTCTCTGAAAAGAAAAGTCAAGTGGGGCAAACAGAGATTGATTTCCTAGGGATGCATTTTTCCCAAGGAAAATATCAACCCCAACCTCATATTGCCCAGGAACTATTAAACTTTCCTGATGAAAATCTCACAATTAAGCAGATCCAACAATTTCTGGGTATAATTAATTATATCCGAGATTTCCTGCCGAAGCTGGCGAGATACACAAGTCCCTTATCCCAAATGCTGAAGAAAAAACCTCCACCATGGGGAGAAAAACAAACTGAAGCAATAAAAGCGTTGAAGAAAATCGCACAAGCTCCACCTGCCCTAAAGATTCCTGGAAATGGCAAGAGAATCCTGCAGACCGATGCCAATGATCACTATTGGGGAGCAGTTCTGATAGAAGAACTTGATGGAAAAAGATACTATTGTGGTCATGCCAGTGGTCAATTTAAAGAAGCTGAAAAACACTACCACACCACCTACAAAGAAGCTCTCGCCGTGAAAATGGGAATCCAAAAGTTTGACTTTCACCTAAGAGGCTACCAGTTTGAAGTACAGATGGATAACTCCTCTTTTCCTAAGATCCTTGAATTCAAGAATAAGATGCCTCCTGATCCTCAAACTCTCAGGCTCAAAGATTGGTTTTCTAGATATGATTTCTCTGTAAAACATATCAAAGGAAATCAAAATGTAATCCCTGATCTACTATCCCGACCTATGAAACCTATCCAGATCATCACAGCCAAACATACTTTTCCTCTGATTCTCATGGTCAAGCCATTACCAGCCCATGCATCCAAAACCAAAAATCTTCCTCCAGGAGTAACAATATCTTTTTCACCGTCCCAGCTCAAGCAGTATGCCAGGAACAATCTCTTTTACTACATGACAAAAATCATAAGGAATAAACTACCTGACCATAGTCCTTATTTCCCAGACACACCTTTTCTCCTACCAATTTTAATAAACCCAAATGTTAAATTCACAAAAAACCATTTATGGTATATCTGGTGTGCCACCTGTTTGTATTTTATGCCTGTTCTCATTCCCACTGAGGCCATGTATCAACACATAATGGACCCCAAGAATCAAAAGTCTTTAATTTGGACTACTCTTGAGTGGTACTCTCCATTACAATGGTGGAGAGATCAATTAAAACCGATCATAGACGAAGTCCAAGCTCGGAGATTATCCCCTGAAGATATTAGCAAACTCAAGTCTGTTTTCTTTCTACACAGGCCTTATATGACAGATCCTGTAACCAAGCTGCTTGATTGTAAGAGTTATGTTCATCTTTGGGAAACTATTAATGAATATCCTCCCAGCCTAAAAATCACAAGGGAATTATTGGAGTATGTTAATTTCATTAATTTGTATGATCCAAAGAACCTTGATGATAGTTCAACCTGCATCAGTCATGAAAAGTTCAGGAGACCAGAAGTAGGAGAAAGCTCGACTCAAGCCACACAACAGAAACCAGATTCTCCGATGGAAGCTGAATTCTCAGAAGGACAAGTGGCAGACGCTAATACAAAATTAGCAGATCACGCTTACATGATGGATGACACCTGGCAGCATGAGTCATCTCAGTATAAAGATTGCTTTTCTGATGAAAATTTATCCGATCAGAACATGTCCCCCTCTCATGAACCCATTTGCAAAGACTAAATGGACAAGTGTCCTTCAAAGACCATAAGCATGTTTGTGAATAGTAATATTTCGTCCTTTTGTGTAATAAGACTACAATAATGTAATCCATAATGGATAAGTGTGTCGGGTGGTTTGAAAAAGGCATTTATATAGTATAAAGAATGCCATGCTTGTAAATAGTGTTGCTTTTGTCTTATTTGTACCTCCTTGGCTATAAAAGGAGGGTCCTTGTAACATATTTTCATCAAGCAATCACAAATAAACTCTCTTGTGTGCTTAAGAACAAACATGTTCTAAAAATCTTTTCTTTCTCTCTCAAAGCTTTAGTTATTACGTTCATATCATAAATCCCCTCAAAGATGCAAGTATGCTCTACACCTGCCTCTAAATGAGGATCTTGTGTATCAGAAAACATCTGACCATTGATCCATACTACGGTCCTTGCTATCATGAAATTTCAGTTTTAATTGTTGGTCTGTGTTATGCCTATGTTTGGCTATTTGATGACGATACAGTTAATGCTGGTTTCATGGTATGTAAGGCTCCCGGACAGTGTGGTATCAGAGCCTGTACAGAAAGAAGGGGTGCATATGGTATGAATATAATAAAGAGAGTGAGTAAGGGAGAAAACCACCTAAATATGGAAACACCTGAACCAAACACTCAACCTATCACTACCACTTCTTCTTTATCGCTTCCTAAACTCTGTAAAAAGACTAATTCCCATAAAATAGAGAACCTTATTGAGTACTCTCATGTTCCAGAAGATGCTCAAATTGCCGAAACAATACCTCCTCTATTAAGTCCGTACAACATCTTCAAGAGACAACGAAGTGTTACCAGATCTATCCGAAATCTTATCTCTACAAACCGCCCTCAAATGAAAGAATACATCCAGTCATCTAGACTAGACCAATGTAGCCTAAGAGCTACAAACCAGGAGCAGTATGTAGATCTGGAGATTCCTCAATATCTCATAAACCACTGGAAGACTGAAGGATACACAGCCTTACACTTTGGGGCTGTCAGGCTCATCCTTTCCCTTCATGGAAGGAAGAACCAACCCGTCTTTTGCAAAATAGCTCTACTGGACTCCAGCTACCTCCACTATGAAAATGCTGTGATAGGGACTGTTCTAACTACACTTCATGCAGGAAGTGTTGTCCTCACCATTTTTCCAAACTATAACGTAAGTCTTAATGATAATACTTTATCTACAAGACTGAAAGTACAAGTCCAGATCACCGGAACTGACCAAGTTCCAGAAGCTATGTCAGCCACCCTTCATCACCAAATAATATACCGCTTACAAAATCACTCAATAGATCTTCCGATCTCAGGATGCTCTTCTGATTCCCTATTGGTTGTTACCAATAGAGAAGAAGACATACCCTCGATAGTCCAAATTCCCAGAAGAATCACAAGAGAAGAATTGACTCAACTAATTCCCCTTGAATGGATAACCAACTACGAGAGACTTCATGTTGACAGACGACCTATCCAATCCCAAGAGGCTACTTTTAGAAGATCCGTTGACAAGACCGTCAAAACGATTTTCAAGAAGCCAGACGAAGGGTCGAGCTCAATATCTCCAATCTTCCATACAATGATGATCCAACCAGTTCTCAAAGAAGACTGGTGTCCTGTCCATGCTGTTACGGCAGAGGGAAAACCCATCTACACTGACAAAATAGATGGCCACTTCCTCTGGGATGTTGATCCAACAAGATGTGACCCAGATTGTGACTGCTGGATGCACGACAATGATATCGACCGAGATATCATTTTTCCCAAAACAAAGAAAAAAGGAAAGTGCAAACCTCCTCCACCTCCACAAAGGAGATCTGATCCAGACAATGGTCCATGGGTAGGAATCCATGGAAAAAAGAAACCCCTCAACATCTATGAAGAAGGACTTAAGATTCTTCGGAAAGAAGGATTGCTACCACCTGATGATCCGACTCTTATTACATGGTCACCGACAGACCACTGTAAACCACTACATCCTCCAGATGTAGCCCAACCAATTCCTTGTTTTATGTACTCATCCACAAATTCAGAGTACGATCAACAATTTCCTGCTTTGGAAAGAAAGATGGATCCAATCACAGGCCGAACATCCAAGCCTTTCATTCATCCTAGTGAAGTTCAGCCAGATGGGAAGCTTAAACCTTTAACTCAAGCTGAAGAAGTTCTAAACTGGCAATCTGAGAACATGGTTTCTCAAAATGAAATTCTCCAAAACCTTGACAAAAAGGTAGACAAGATTGCTGGGAAAATAGATGAAACAGATGAGTACCTCAAGGTTTTATCCCAAAAAATGCAGAAACACTACAGGAGCTTGAAAGCCCAAGTATCCCAACTAGATCGTGATTTGCGAAAGATGTTAGAAGAGAGGAATTTTGGCCAAACTTTTGACCAAAAGGAAAGAGAGATCAGAAGTCTACAAGGCCAAGTAAAAGAGATAGATGATTTCTTAAGGGCCTCTCATGAAAGAAACACCAAGCCTGTTGAAAACTCTTTCTTAGACCCTCCTACTTTTCCTACATATTTCAAACTACCAGAAAGGCCTTCTCCTTTCTACCCTTCCTATGTTTCATCACCACCAAACCTGGTCAAATACATACCTACAACTTACAGACCGAAATCCACCAAAACTACCACTACCTCAACCTCCAGGAAAAAAGAGAAAGCTGTTTGTTTGAATACCTCATCATCAGAATCCCAAGATATCCCTGAAACACCTCCTCCAAAAATCCAAAAGGAAGAAAAATTTCCTGATCAAGGTTTCCAAGCCTTGGCAATTACTAGAAATTATGAATCTTCCCAAAATAATCACTCTGAATCTTCAACACAAAAGGAAGACGAATCTTCTTCAGATGGTGACAACAACTCTGATCAAGAAACATCCTCTGATGAAACACCGAGATCCTTTTCATCTATACCAGAATCCGAAGACCATCATATCCCAAAACTCTTCATGACAAATATAAAAGAGGAAGAATCCTTTTTTGAAGAGGAATCCCCTGAAGAAACTCTAGTCCCTGAAAGGACTAGACCAAATGGCGGTCCCTGGTTCACTTTTGATGATATACCACCCAGCCGATGGAGAAAGAGACTACTGGAATTTGGAGCTTGGCTTGACACCCAAATGATGAAGACAAGTGCAGATAACTATAAAATCATTGAAGAATTTTGCTGTAGAATGACCGGAACGATGAAAGAATGGTATCATAATCTTGGAGATTTCAAACAAGATGAGTTGCATCGTTTAGAAACTACGGCTAATGTTCTTGGTGTGCTTCACCGTGAATTCATTGGTGACATGGAGATATTTGATAGGAAAAACAGACAAGAATTCTTTGAGATGAAGTGTTGCTCTCTCAAAACAAAGGATCTTGACAAACACTATCATAGGATGGCACAGAGGTATTATGTCCTTAATGGATACAATGATCCTAGTCTAAAGAATACATATGTGTCCTCTCTACCACAAGAACTCCAACCAGAAATTCACAGGATGTTAGCCACAACTCAAAGGGATATTAAAACCATGAGTCTTGGCCAAATCCACCAGGTGACACTAGAAGCACTTGAAAAGCTCTGCAGTTTCCACCATCAATTCTCCGAAGTTATAGAACAAAAGTCCAAATTCACCCAAGCATGTAAGAAGCCCTACCTGGAGATTAAGTGTAAAGACAAAAGATGTAGTTGTGCAACAACAAAGAAACATCATCACAAAAAATACACCAAATCTCCTAGGATATTCAAGGGAAAGAAAAGAAAGAATATGAAGTTCTTTAGGAAAAAACCTTTCCGAGGAAAAGGAAGAAATCAAAGATGCTTTATTTGTGGAAAAAAGGGGCACTTCTCTAAAGAATGTCCTAATAACACTCATAAAGCTGCAAAACTGATTAATTCACTTCAGCCTCTAGAAGGAGACTTAGAATCTTTATATTCTGAACAAAGCTCTGCTGATGAAGAAACAATTTTTGCCCTCCAAGGCTCTTCCTCTGATGAAGCCTCGTTTTCAGAAAATGACGATGACACATATCTCCCTGTTTACTCCTTCAAAGAGATAAGCAGCTCTCTTCCTACTACACCACTTCCTTGTGTTGAAGCCCATATCCTCGCAACAAAGTTTTCCCGTCCGAAAAAGGTCATAGCTTACATGGACACTGGAGCCCAGATCACAATGATGAATCCCAACATTCTCCCTGCAGAATCATGGGTGACGCATGCTGCATACTTTGTAGCAGCAGATGGAAAAGTTTTCAAAACAGATTTAATGACCAAAGACAAAATAGGAATTAAATTCTTCCCAGACTGCATAGTCTGGACCAGAGTCATTGGCAGTAATCTTCCAAACAAAGATATTGTAGTAGGAATGGATGTCTATTCAGCAGCAAGTAGACTTCAAATTCTCCCCACGGGAATTAAATACAAAAGAGAATTCAAAGCTTATTCTGGGATATTGAAACTATACTCACTTTCCAAAATCCCTGCTGGCTATGAAGAAATAAAGTCCAACTTGCTCAAATTATGTGCTGACAACCATGAAGATTTCCGTCACCCAAAACCTCTATGGAAGAATAAAGACTTCTTCGTTCAACTTCCTTTCAAGCTAAATGAAGATGTTAATCCAACCAAGGCCACTCATCCAGGAATGAGTCCATCAGATTACACATTAGCCAGGGAAGAATGCAACCAGCTTCTCAAGCAAGGTCTGATAGAACCTACTAAATCAGAATGGGCTTGCCAAGCATTTTATGTGGAAAAGAGATCTGAAAAGTTGAGAGGAAAGAAGAGGCTAGTAATCGATTACAAACCTCTAAATCATTTTCTCAAAGATGATAAATTTCCCATTCCAAAGGCCTCGTCATTGAATGTTTTCATCAAAGATGCCCAGATCTATTCTAAGTTCGATCTCAAGTCAGGTTTTTGGCAACTAGGCATTGACCCTGAGGATCGTCACAAAACAGCATTCTGCATTCCTAATGCCCAGTACCAATGGACGGTGTTACCATTTGGACTTAAGGTGGCCCCATCTCTCTTTCAAAAAGCCATGACTAGAATTTTTGAACCCATTCTCAATAGTATCCTGATCTATATTGATGATGTGCTATTATTCTCAAAAGATGAAAAAGCCCATAAACAATTATTGGGCCGATTCCTTCAAATAGCCCAACATCATGGAATGATGCTCTCTGAAAAGAAAAGTCAAGTGGGGCAAACAGAGATTGATTTCCTAGGGATGCATTTTTCCCAAGGAAAATATCAACCCCAACCTCATATTGCCCAGGAACTATTAAACTTTCCTGATGAAAATCTCACAATTAAGCAGATCCAACAATTTCTGGGTATAATTAATTATATCCGAGATTTCCTGCCGAAGCTGGCGAGATACACAAGTCCCTTATCCCAAATGCTGAAGAAAAAACCTCCACCATGGGGAGAAAAACAAACTGAAGCAATAAAAGCGTTGAAGAAAATCGCACAAGCTCCACCTGCCCTAAAGATTCCTGGAAATGGCAAGAGAATCCTGCAGACCGATGCCAGTGATCACTATTGGGGAGCAGTTCTGATAGAAGAATTTGATGGAAAAAGATACTATTGTGGTCATGCCAGTGGTCAATTTAAAGAAGCTGAAAAACACTACCACACCACCTACAAAGAAGCTCTCGCCGTGAAAATGGGAATCCAAAAGTTTGACTTTCACCTAAGAGGCTACCAGTTTGAAGTACAGATGGATAACTTCTCTTTTCCTAAGATCCTTGAATTCAAGAATAAGATGCCTCCTGATCCTCAAACTCTCAGGCTCAAAGATTGGTTTTCTAGATATGATTTCTCTGTAAAACATATCAAAGGAAATCAAAATGTAATCCCTGATCTACTATCCCGACCTATGAAACCTATCCAGATCATCACAGCCAAACATACTTTTCCTCTGATTCTCATGGTCAAGCCATTACCAGCCCATGCATCCAAAACCAAAAATCTTCCTCCAGGAGTAACAATATCTTTTTCACCGTCCCAGCTCAAGCAGTATGCCAGGAACAATCTCTTTTACTACATGACAAAAATCATAAGGAATAAACTACCTGACCATAGTCCTTATTTCCCAGACACACCTTTTCTCCTACCAATTTTAATAAACCCAAATGTTAAATTCACAAAAAACCATTTATGGTATATCTGGTGTGCCACCTGTTTGTATTTTATGCCTGTTCTCATTCCCACTGAGGCCATGTATCAACACATAATGGACCCCAAGAATCAAAAGTCTTTAATTTGGACTACTCTTGAGTGGTACTCTCCATTACAATGGTGGAGAGATCAATTAAAACCGATCATAGACGAAGTCCAAGCTCGGAGATTATCCCCTGAAGATATTAGCAAACTCAAGTCTGTTTTCTTTCTACACAGGCCTTATATGACAGATCCTGTAACCAAGCTGCTTGATTGTAAGAGTTATGTTCATCTTTGGGAAACTATTAATGAATATCCTCCCAGCCTAAAAATCACAAGGGAATTATTGGAGTATGTTAATTTCATTAATTTGTATGATCCAAAGAACCTTGATGATAGTTCAACCTGCATCAGTCATGAAAAGTTCAGGAGACCAGAAGTAGGAGAAAGCTCGACTCAAGCCACACAACAGAAACCAGATTCTCCGATGGAAGCTGAATTCTCAGAAGGACAAGTGGCAGACGCTAATACAAAATTAGCAGATCACGCTTACATGATGGATGACACCTGGCAGCATGAGTCATCTCAGTATAAAGATTGCTTTTCTGATGAAAATTTATCCGATCAGAACATGTCCCCCTCTCATGAACCCATTTGCAAAGACTAAATGGACAAGTGTCCTTCAAAGACCATAAGCATGTTTGTGAATAGTAATATTTCGTCCTTTTGTGTAATAAGACTACAATAATGTAATCCATAATGGATAAGTGTGTCGGGTGGTTTGAAAAAGGCATTTATATAGTATAAAGAATGCCATGCTTGTAAATAGTGTTGCTTTTGTCTTATTTGTACCTCCTTGGCTATAAAAGGAGGGTCCTTGTAACATATTTTCATCAAGCAATCACAAATAAACTCTCTTGTGTGCTTAAGAACAAACATGTTCTAAAAATCTTTTCTTTCTCTCTCAAAGCTTTAGTTATTATGTTCATATCATAAATCCCCTCAAAGATGCAAGTATGCTCTACACCTGCCTCTAAATGAGGATCTTGTGTATCAGAAAACATCTGACCATTGATCCATACTACGGTCCTTGCTATCATGAAATTTCAGTTTTAATTGTTGGTCTGTGTTATGCCTATGTTTGGCTATTTGATGACGATACAGTTAATGCTGGTTTCATGGTATGTAAGGCTCCCGGACAGTGTGGTATCAGAGCCTGTACAGAAAGAAGGGGTGCATATGGTATGAATATAATAAAGAGAGTGAGTAAGGGAGAAAACCACCTAAATATGGAAACACCTGAACCAAACACTCAACCTATCACTACCACTTCTTCTTTATCGCTTCCTAAACTCTGTAAAAAGACTAATTCCCATAAAATAGAGAACCTTATTGAGTACTCTCATGTTCCAGAAGATGCTCAAATTGCCGAAATAATACCTCCTCTATTAAGTCCGTACAACATCTTCAAGAGACAACGAAGTGTTACCAGATCTATCCGAAATCTTATCTCTACAAACCGCCCTCAAATGAAAGAATACATCCAGTCATCTAGACTAGACCAATGTAGCCTAAGAGCTACAAACCAGGAGCAGTATGTAGATCTGGAGATTCCTCAATATCTCATAAACCACTGGAAGACTGAAGGATACACAGCCTTACACTTTGGGGCTGTCAGGCTCATCCTTTCCCTTCATGGAAGGAAGAACCAACCCGTCTTTTGCAAAATAGCTCTACTGGACTCCAGCTACCTCCACTATGAAAATGCTGTGATAGGGACTGTTCTAACTACACTTCATGCAGGAAGTGTTGTCCTCACCATTTTTCCAAACTATAACGTAAGTCTTAATGATAATACTTTATCTACAAGACTGAAAGTACAAGTCCAGATCACCGGAACTGACCAAGTTCCAGAAGCTATGTCAGCCACCCTTCATCACCAAATAATATACCGCTTACAAAATCACTCAATAGATCTTCCGATCTCAGGATGCTCTTCTGATTCCCTATTGGTTGTTACCAATAGAGAAGAAGACATACCCTCGATAGTCCAAATTCCCAGAAGAATCACAAGAGAAGAATTGACTCAACTAATTCCCCTTGAATGGATAACCAACTACGAGAGACTTCATGTTGACAGACGACCTATCCAATCCCAAGAGGCTACTTTTAGAAGATCCGTTGACAAGACCGTCAAAACGATTTTCAAGAAGCCAGACGAAGGGTCGAGCTCAATATCTCCAATCTTCCATACAATGATGATCCAACCAGTTCTCAAAGAAGACTGGTGTCCTGTCCATGCAGTTCTCAAAGATTTCGGATAGATCTGGTAACACTTCGTTGTCTCTTGAAGATGTTGTACGGACTTAATAGAGGAGGTATTGTTTCGGCAATTTGAGCATCTTCTGGAACATGAGAGTACTCAATAAGGTTCTCTATTTTATGGGAATTAGTCTTTTTACAGGGTTTTCCCTCTGCCGTAACAGCATGGACAGGACACCAGTCTTCTTTGAGAACTGGTTGGATCATCATTGTATGGAAGATTGGAGATATTGAGCTCGACCCTTCGTCTGGCTTCTTGAAAATCGTTTTGACGGTCTTGTCAACGGATCTTCTAAAAGTAGCCTCTTGGGATTGGATAGGTCGTCTGTCAACATGAAGTCTCTCGTAGTTGGTTATCCATTCAAGGGGAATTAGTTGAGTCAATTCTTCTCTTGTGATTCTTCTGGGAATTTGGACTATCGAGGGTATGTCTTCTTCTCTATTGGTAACAACCAATAGGGAATCAGAAGAGCATCCTGAGATCGGAAGATCTATTGAGTGATTTTGTAAGCGGTATATTATTTGGTGATGAAGGGTGGCTGACATAGCTTCTGGAACTTGGTCAGTTCCGGTGATCTGGACTTGTACTTTCAGTCTTGTAGATAAAGTATTATCATTAAGACTTACGTTATAGTTTGGAAAAATGGTGAGGACAACACTTCCTGCATGAAGTGTAGTTAGAACAGTCCCTATCACAGCATTTTCATAGTGGAGGTAGCTGGAGTCCAGTAGAGCTATTTTGCAAAAGACGGGTTGGTTCTTCCTTCCATGAAGGGAAAGGATGAGCCTGACAGCCCCAAAGTGTAAGGCTGTGTATCCTTCAGTCTTCCTGTGGTTTATGAGATATTGAGGAATCTCCAGATCTACATACTGCTCCTGGTTTGTAGCTCTTAGGCTACATTGGTCTAGTCTAGATGACTGGATGTATTCTTTCATTTGAGGGCGGTTTGTAGAGATAAGATTTCGGATAGATCTGGTAACACTTCGTTGTCTCTTGAAGATGTTGTACGGACTTAATAGAGGAGGTATTGTTTCGGCAATTTGAGCATCTTCTGGAACATGAGAGTACTCAATAAGGTTCTCTATTTTATGGGAATTAGTCTTTTTACAGAGTTTAGGAAGCGATAAAGAAGAAGTGGTAGTGATAGGTTGAGTGTTTGGTTCAGGTGTTTCCATATTTAGGTGGTTTTCTCCCTTACTCACTCTCTTTATTATATTCATACCATATGCACCCCTTCTTTCTGTACAGGCTCTGATACCACACTGTCCGGGAGCCTTACATACCATGAAACCAGCATTAACTGTATCGTCATCAAATAGCCAAACATAGGCATAACACAGACCAACAATTAAAACTGAAATTTCATGATAGCAAGGACCGTAGTATGGATCAATGGTCAGATGTTTTCTGATACACAAGATCCTCATTTAGAGGCAGGTGTAGAGCATACTTGCATCTTTGAGGGGATTTATGATATGAACGTAATAACTAAAGCTTTGAGAGAGAAAGAAAAGATTTTTAGAACATGTTTGTTCTTAAGCACACAAGAGAGTTTATTTGTGATTGCTTGATGAAAATATGTTACAAGGACCCTCCTTTTATAGCCAAGGAGGTACAAATAAGACAAAAGCAACACTATTTACAAGCATGGCATTCTTTATACTATATAAATGCCTTTTTCAAACCACCCGACACACTTATCCATTATGGATTACATTATTGTAGTCTTATTACACAAAAGGACGAAATATTACTATTCACAAACATGCTTATGGTCTTTGAAGGACACTTGTCCATTTAGTCTTTGCAAATGGGTTCATGAGAGGGGGACATGTTCTGATCGGATAAATTTTCATCAGAAAAGCAATCTTTATACTGAGATGACTCATGCTGCCAGGTGTCATCCATCATGTAAGCGTGATCTGCTAATTTTGTATTAGCGTCTGCCACTTGTCCTTCTGAGAATTCAGCTTCCATCGGAGAATCTGGTTTCTGTTGTGTGGCTTGAGTCGAGCTTTCTCCTACTTCTGGTCTCCTGAACTTTTCATGACTGATGCAGGTTGAACTATCATCAAGGTTCTTTGGATCATACAAATTAATGAAATTAACATACTCCAATAATTCCCTTGTGATTTTTAGGCTGGGAGGATATTCATTAATAGTTTCCCAAAGATGAACATAACTCTTACAATCAAGCAGCTTGGTTACAGGATCTGTCATATAAGGCCTGTGTAGAAAGAAAACAGACTTGAGTTTGCTAATATCTTCAGGGGATAATCTCCGAGCTTGGACTTCGTCTATGATCGGTTTTAATTGATCTCTCCACCATTGTAATGGAGAGTACCACTCAAGAGTAGTCCAAATTAAAGACTTTTGATTCTTGGGGTCCATTATGTGTTGATACATGGCCTCAGTGGGAATGAGAACAGGCATAAAATACAAACAGGTGGCACACCAGATATACCATAAATGGTTTTTTGTGAATTTAACATTTGGGTTTATTAAAATTGGTAGGAGAAAAGGTGTGTCTGGGAAATAAGGACTATGGTCAGGTAGTTTATTCCTTATGATTTTTGTCATGTAGTAAAAGAGATTGTTCCTGGCATACTGCTTGAGCTGGGACGGTGAAAAAGATATTGTTACTCCTGGAGGAAGATTTTTGGTTTTGGATGCATGGGCTGGTAATGGCTTGACCATGAGAATCAGAGGAAAAGTATGTTTGGCTGTGATGATCTGGATAGGTTTCATAGGTCGGGATAGTAGATCAGGGATTACATTTTGATTTCCTTTGATATGTTTTACAGAGAAATCATATCTAGAAAACCAATCTTTGAGCCTGAGAGTTTGAGGATCAGGAGGCATCTTATTCTTGAATTCAAGGATCTTAGGAAAAGAGGAGTTATCCATCTGTACTTCAAACTGGTAGCCTCTTAGGTGAAAGTCAAACTTTTGGATTCCCATTTTCACGGCGAGAGCTTCTTTGTAGGTGGTGTGGTAGTGTTTTTCAGCTTCTTTAAATTGACCACTGGCATGACCACAATAGTATCTTTTTCCATCAAGTTCTTCTATCAGAACTGCTCCCCAATAGTGATCACTGGCATCGGTCTGCAGGATTCTCTTGCCATTTCCAGGAATCTTTAGGGCAGGTGGAGCTTGTGCGATTTTCTTCAACGCTTTTATTGCTTCAGTTTGTTTTTCTCCCCATGGTGGAGGTTTTTTCTTCAGCATTTGGGATAAGGGACTTGTGTATCTCGCCAGCTTCGGCAGGAAATCTCGGATATAATTAATTATACCCAGAAATTGTTGGATCTGCTTAATTGTGAGATTTTCATCAGGAAAGTTTAATAGTTCCTGGGCAATATGAGGTTGGGGTTGATATTTTCCTTGGGAAAAATGCATCCCTAGGAAATCAATCTCTGTTTGCCCCACTTGACTTTTCTTTTCAGAGAGCATCATTCCATGATGTTGGGCTATTTGAAGGAATCGGCCCAATAATTGTTTATGGGCTTTTTCATCTTTTGAGAATAATAGCACATCATCAATATAGATCAGGATACTATTGAGAATGGGTTCAAAAATTCTAGTCATGGCTTTTTGAAAGAGAGATGGGGCCACCTTAAGTCCAAATGGTAACACCGTCCATTGGTACTGGGCATTAGGAATGCAGAATGCTGTTTTGTGACGATCCTCAGGGTCAATGCCTAGTTGCCAAAAACCTGACTTGAGATCGAACTTAGAATAGATCTGGGCATCTTTGATGAAAACATTCAATGACGAGGCCTTTGGAATGGGAAATTTATCATCTTTGAGAAAATGATTTAGAGGTTTGTAATCGATTACTAGCCTCTTCTTTCCTCTCAACTTTTCAGATCTCTTTTCCACATAAAATGCTTGGCAAGCCCATTCTGATTTAGTAGGTTCTATCAGACCTTGCTTGAGAAGCTGGTTGCATTCTTCCCTGGCTAATGTGTAATCTGATGGACTCATTCCTGGATGAGTGGCCTTGGTTGGATTAACATCTTCATTTAGCTTGAAAGGAAGTTGAACGAAGAAGTCTTTATTCTTCCATAGAGGTTTTGGGTGACGGAAATCTTCATGGTTGTCAGCACATAATTTGAGCAAGTTGGACTTTATTTCTTCATAGCCAGCAGGGATTTTGGAAAGTGAGTATAGTTTCAATATCCCAGAATAAGCTTTGAATTCTCTTTTGTATTTAATTCCCGTGGGGAGAATTTGAAGTCTACTTGCTGCTGAATAGACATCCATTCCTACTACAATATCTTTGTTTGGAAGATTACTGCCAATGACTCTGGTCCAGACTATGCAGTCTGGGAAGAATTTAATTCCTATTTTGTCTTTGGTCATTAAATCTGTTTTGAAAACTTTTCCATCTGCTGCTACAAAGTATGCAGCATGCGTCACCCATGATTCTGCAGGGAGAATGTTGGGATTCATCATTGTGATCTGGGCTCCAGTGTCCATGTAAGCTATGACCTTTTTCGGACGGGAAAACTTTGTTGCGAGGATATGGGCTTCAACACAAGGAAGTGGTGTAGTAGGAAGAGAGCTGCTTATCTCTTTGAAGGAGTAAACAGGGAGATATGTGTCATCGTCATTTTCTGAAAACGAGGCTTCATCAGAGGAAGAGCCTTGGAGGGCAAAAATTGTTTCTTCATCAGCAGAGCTTTGTTCAGAATATAAAGATTCTAAGTCTCCTTCTAGAGGCTGAAGTGAATTAATCAGTTTTGCAGCTTTATGAGTGTTATTAGGACATTCTTTAGAGAAGTGCCCCTTTTTTCCACAAATAAAGCATCTTTGATTTCTTCCTTTTCCTCGGAAAGGTTTTTTCCTAAAGAACTTCATATTCTTTCTTTTCTTTCCCTTGAATATCCTAGGAGATTTGGTGTATTTTTTGTGATGATGTTTCTTTGTTGTTGCACAACTACATCTTTTGTCTTTACACTTAATCTCCAGGTAGGGCTTCTTACATGCTTGGGTGAATTTGGACTTTTGTTCTATAACTTCGGAGAATTGATGGTGGAAACTGCAGAGCTTTTCAAGTGCTTCTAGTGTCACCTGGTGGATTTGGCCAAGACTCATGGTTTTAATATCCCTTTGAGTTGTGGCTAACATCCTGTGAATTTCTGGTTGGAGTTCTTGTGGTAGAGAGGACACATATGTATTCTTTAGACTAGGATCATTGTATCCATTAAGGACATAATACCTCTGTGCCATCCTATGATAGTGTTTGTCAAGATCCTTTGTTTTGAGAGAGCAACACTTCATCTCAAAGAATTCTTGTCTGTTTTTCCTATCAAATATCTCCATGTCACCAATGAATTCACGGTGAAGCACACCAAGAACATTAGCCGTAGTTTCTAAACGATGCAACTCATCTTGTTTGAAATCTCCAAGATTATGATACCATTCTTTCATCGTTCCGGTCATTCTACAGCAAAATTCTTCAATGATTTTATAGTTATCTGCACTTGTCTTCATCATTTGGGTGTCAAGCCAAGCTCCAAATTCCAGTAGTCTCTTTCTCCATCGGCTGGGTGGTATATCATCAAAAGTGAACCAGGGACCGCCATTTGGTCTAGTCCTTTCAGGGACTAGAGTTTCTTCAGGGGATTCCTCTTCAAAAAAGGATTCTTCCTCTTTTATATTTGTCATGAAGAGTTTTGGGATATGATGGTCTTCGGATTCTGGTATAGATGAAAAGGATCTCGGTGTTTCATCAGAGGATGTTTCTTGATCAGAGTTGTTGTCACCATCTGAAGAAGATTCGTCTTCCTTTTGTGTTGAAGATTCAGAGTGATTATTTTGGGAAGATTCATAATTTCTAGTAATTGCCAAGGCTTGGAAACCTTGATCAGGAAATTTTTCTTCCTTTTGGATTTTTGGAGGAGGTGTTTCAGGGATATCTTGGGATTCTGATGATGAGGTATTCAAACAAACAGCTTTCTCTTTTTTCCTGGAGGTTGAGGTAGTGGTAGTTTTGGTGGATTTCGGTCTGTAAGTTGTAGGTATGTATTTGACCAGGTTTGGTGGTGATGAAACATAGGAAGGGTAGAAAGGAGAAGGCCTTTCTGGTAGTTTGAAATATGTAGGAAAAGTAGGAGGGTCTAAGAAAGAGTTTTCAACAGGCTTGGTGTTTCTTTCATGAGAGGCCCTTAAGAAATCATCTATCTCTTTTACTTGGCCTTGTAGACTTCTGATCTCTCTTTCCTTTTGGTCAAAAGTTTGGCCAAAATTCCTCTCTTCTAACATCTTTCGCAAATCACGATCTAGTTGGGATACTTGGGCTTTCAAGCTCCTGTAGTGTTTCTGCATTTTTTGGGATAAAACCTTGAGGTACTCATCTGTTTCATCTATTTTCCCAGCAATCTTGTCTACCTTTTTGTCAAGGTTTTGGAGAATTTCATTTTGAGAAACCATGTTCTCAGATTGCCAGTTTAGAACTTCTTCAGCTTGAGTTAAAGGTTTAAGCTTCCCATCTGGCTGAACTTCACTAGGATGAATGAAAGGCTTGGATGTTCGGCCTGTGATTGGATCCATCTTTCTTTCCAAAGCAGGAAATTGTTGATCGTACTCTGAATTTGTGGATGAGTACATAAAACAAGGAATTGGTTGGGCTACATCTGGAGGATGTAGTGGTTTACAGTGGACTGTCGGTGACCATGTAATAAGAGTCGGATCATCAGGTGGTAGCAATCCTTCTTTCCGAAGAATCTTAAGTCCTTCTTCATAGATGTTGAGGGGTTTCTTTTTTCCATGGATTCCTACCCATGGACCATTGTCTGGATCAGATCTCCTTTGTGGAGGTGGAGGAGGTTTGCACTTTCCTTTTTTCTTTGTTTTGGGAAAAATGATATCTCGGTCGATATCATTGTCGTGCATCCAGCAGTCACAATCTGGGTCACATCTTGTTGGATCAACATCCCAGAGGAAGTGGCCATCTATTTTGTCAGTGTAGATGGGTTTTCCCTCTGCCGTAACAGCATGGACAGGACACCAGTCTTCTTTGAGAACTGGTTGGATCATCATTGTATGGAAGATTGGAGATATTGAGCTCGACCCTTCGTCTGGCTTCTTGAAAATCGTTTTGACGGTCTTGTCAACGGATCTTCTAAAAGTAGCCTCTTGGGATTGGATAGGTCGTCTGTCAACATGAAGTCTCTCGTAGTTGGTTATCCATTCAAGGGGAATTAGTTGAGTCAATTCTTCTCTTGTGATTCTTCTGGGAATTTGGACTATCGAGGGTATGTCTTCTTCTCTATTGGTAACAACCAATAGGGAATCAGAAGAGCATCCTGAGATCGGAAGATCTATTGAGTGATTTTGTAAGCGGTATATTATTTGGTGATGAAGGGTGGCTGACATAGCTTCTGGAACTTGGTCAGTTCCGGTGATCTGGACTTGTACTTTCAGTCTTGTAGATAAAGTATTATCATTAAGACTTACGTTATAGTTTGGAAAAATGGTGAGGACAACACTTCCTGCATGAAGTGTAGTTAGAACAGTCCCTATCACAGCATTTTCATAGTGGAGGTAGCTGGAGTCCAGTAGAGCTATTTTGCAAAAGACGGGTTGGTTCTTCCTTCCATGAAGGGAAAGGATGAGCCTGACAGCCCCAAAGTGTAAGGCTGTGTATCCTTCAGTCTTCCAGTGGTTTATGAGATATTGAGGAATCTCCAGATCTACATACTGCTCCTGGTTTGTAGCTCTTAGGCTACATTGGTCTAGTCTAGATGACTGGATGTATTCTTTCATTTGAGGGCGGTTTGTAGAGATAAGATTTCGGATAGATCTGGTAACACTTCGTTGTCTCTTGAAGATGTTGTACGGACTTAATAGAGGAGGTATTGTTTCGGCAATTTGAGCATCTTCTGGAACATGAGAGTACTCAATAAGGTTCTCTATTTTATGGGAATTAGTCTTTTTACAGAGTTTAGGAAGCGATAAAGAAGAAGTGGTAGTGATAGGTTGAGTGTTTGGTTCAGGTGTTTCCATATTTAGGTGGTTTTCTCCCTTACTCACTCTCTTTATTATATTCATACCATATGCACCCCTTCTTTCTGTACTGGCTCTGATACCACACTGTCCGGGAGCCTTACATACCATGAAACCAGCATTAACTGTATCGTCATCAAATAGCCAAACATAGGCATAACACAGACCAACAATTAAAACTGAAATTTCATGATAGCAAGGACCGTAGTATGGTTGCATGTGCATTGCCGCCATTGAAACATGAAGAGTTGCTGAAAATTTCGGAGATACATCTCTGAAATTTTCCGTTGTTTCACATTAATCGAAGATGCATCTCCAAATATTATTAGTCTTTTTTTAAGTTTCTTGTTTGAAGTGTTGCTTGCTTGCACAAATGTCTGATTTACTTTTACTTACATGTATTATGACTAATAGACACGATAGACTGAGACATGGAGGATTACACAACATGCATCAGTGCAGTGAAAAAAAAATAGATTTAAGAGGCTCGTGTTTATTCTGGCCATGCAGAGACATCTACTTTCAGGACTCATGCTTCTTCATCATCTTCTTCCCGTAAAAGACCAATTTCACCTACCAACGCATCATTTCCTCCATCCTCCCGTAGACGTCAGATTTCAACTATTCCAGAGTCAGAGGTACCCGAGGTGCCAAAGGCACCATTACTATCTCTATGAATGGTGTTTCTAAGCCAATGTCACCTCAAACTATTGATGTTACTGAGCTAGTGCCACATCAAGCCATTTGAAGGAGACCCTGTAGAACTATCATTACCGCCTCTATACTCATACTATACTGTCAGATATTTATGGAACGGAGATGTAACATTAATTGGATTCATTGTTTTTAATTTATGATTATTATTATATTACAAGTTTATAACATTGATTTATTTTTCTGTAGGACCGTAATTCGCTGAAGTTTATTAACCATAGACGGAAGATTATTATCTTACCTCGGGCAAATGAGGAATGACTTAAGTTAGCTTTGTCCCTATTTAGGATAAATGACTTTTGTATACCATATTATGGTCAACCACAAAATGTTTAATACATTTATGGAGAAGTGACACACTTATAATATTAAAAAAATAATCAATTAATAATTCTCTCATTGGAGTTTCCAACTAACTAGTATTGACACTATTGATGACTTATTTTCACATTTTCCCTTCAAGCCATTCTGAGCTTTCTAAGCTAACTATTGCCCTCTTCCCTTCATGCACAAAAGGCCTGTCACCTACCTAAAGGTAAAAAATGTGTGACACCATAAGCACAAATTAAATAACATTACTATAAATACCATGCAAAGTAAGATCACATTTCATTCATTATTACACAAACACTAGAGATTCAAGCAAAATTTTGAGTTTGAGTTTTTCCAAATGGCTATCTGGTTTATAATTTTGCTTACACTCTTTGCAGTTGGTGAATCTCAAACCACAACAACCGCTTTTAACCAAACCGACCTGCAGACAGCCATGTCCGACATGCGAAGTCGGTCTTATTATGGATTTGTCATCCTCCTCAAAATCTTCAACAGCCTGCCAAACTCATTGCAAAACAATGATCTCACATTCCTAATGCCAAATGATGAAGATTTATCGCATTTCTCGATAACCCCGGACGAACTCCATGATTTCTTACTTAGCCACTCTATTCCGACACCATTGCTGCTCAATCATCTAATGCACTTTCCAAATGGCTCTGTAGTTCCCTCTGGCCTTCCAAGCAAGGTGATCAGCATCACCAACAGTGGCAGAGCAGGTTTGTTTGTTAACAATGCGAGGATTGTCACACCAAATGTGTGCCAAAACTCTCAAATAAGGTGCCATGGAATCAGTGCTGCTTTGAAATTTGAGAATGATATTCCTTTTCACCGTTTTCCAGAACCTAGGGATTCATCAAAGAGCATCAATGGCTCGAATTCAACCCCGTCTGATAAGAAAAAGAGCAGCAATGGCTCGAATTCAACCCCGTCTGATAAGAAAATGAGCATGCCACCTTTCAAATGATGCAAGGAAAATAGTTGCCATTGATGTAATGTAATTTCTTGCAGTTTTATGAAATAATAACAAGGTATCACTTTTACTGTCAACTCATGATTCAATCCCAAAAGTGAGATAGTGTATGGTAGAATGACCTGTCTATTTCATTATTTTTTGAACAAATGACATATAATAATTATATGTTTATATTTAATATAAAATTAAATAAATAACTCAACTTATATAATATTCATAAATCAAAGCTCAAGTAACTCTTTGAAGGGCATCTTTGAAGAAAGATTCAAATTGAGTCTGCAACTCAAATTTGATTAAAATTCCCAAAATTATTCTTCAAACATTGTAAATTTAAAAGGTAATTTTAGTTTTTTAGAGGAGAAAACTCCTAAAACATAGTAAATTTAAAAGGTAATTTTAGTTTTTTTTAGGAGAAAACTCCTAAAACATTGTAAATTTAAAAGGTAATTATAGTTTTTTAGAGGAGAAAACTCCTAAAACATTGTAAAGTTAAAAGGTAATTTTAGTTTTTTTGAGGAGAAAAAGGATAATGAGCTAGAAACTGCTCTGAACCAGGGACCACTTTGCCATGCTATCCCACTATTTATCTTATTGCAGACTCTTTCCATAACGGCCAGCCGCACCACTATGGTAGGATAGCACTGCTATTGACCCCTATTGACTACTATGGGCTCAATCATTTCACCCATAACTAAACCAAATGACAAATTCATAACTAAAAAAGTAAGAAAATAATATATAATTTAAAAAGTTAAAATCAGTTGAACCAACTGTGGTTATAACCTAGTTCGGTTCAATAGACAACATGATAGAACCGGATTTAAACCAAATGATAAACTGACGGTTCAACACGGTTTAAAAAATTGCTCTAGACCTAGTCACGGTTCAACTGACGAAGGACAAAAAATAAGACTACCACATCCCAACATATAAACATAATGAGCAACTAACTGGATTCCCCAAATTAAGCAACAATCAATAATTCGGCAACCGAAACATGTTCATACATACACTAAATAGAACAAACCTGGTTTCCAAGTTGCAGTTAATTATAAGCACCTAATAGTACCTCTTCCATCTACAAAGGCTTATTCTGCCTCAAATGTAATGGAATCGAACCAACTCTATGTCAATTGTATAACAGAATGAGAATGAAATAATAATATGTAAGAGATTACAACAAACACCAAACCGATACTCATCATGGGTTTGTACGGAAAGGATGACAGTCATTAGATTGACTGTCTGCCTTGGGAGGACCATTATATAGAAGATCATGGATTTTGGAATACATCAGCATTGAAGAAGGATCACCACTGCCCTGCGATAAGCGAGAACTCTCCTGCAATTTGATTTTCTCATACAAATATTGTTTCTCAGCCTCAGCCTCACTTAACTTCTGTTTCAAATAGTTGCTGGTATATTCTTCCTCTGATTTATCAGACTTGGCAAGAGCGATTCTCTGGAGCCTCTCAGCCTCTCGTTTGGCCTCATTAGCCTTCAATTGGAACATATCAGCCTCAGCATTTTTAAGTCTCACAATTCTCTCTAGTTCTTCAATCTGTGACTTCTTTTTTTGCCTCTCCACCTTGAGATCTCCTGCTTCTCTAGCCTTGTCTGCTAATTCACGATCACAAGCCTCAACAGCTAATCGAGCCTTCTTGAACATCCTCATCTTCTCATCGGCTACAAATTCCATCTTTCGTATAGCTTCTTGCACCACTTCAGCAATTCTATTGCATGCCTCCTGCGGAGCAATCAGCCTTCCACTTTCTGCATTTTCCAGGCTCTTTGAGTTGTCCATGTCAAGCTCTTCACAAGAAAAGCACTAGTTAGAACGAGAATAAATAAACAAATAAAAGAAACATCTTATTCTTATGTGTTTAGAATTGGGTTTCAATGAAGAGAAAACAGGCAGTCTGGCGATGTGTTCTTTTTATCACTTGTAATTCAGTTTTTTAATGAATTACAGTTTGTTCAGCAGACATAACTAAATTTGATATGGAAATAATAAACGAGATTAAGAAAGTGCAAAACATAGTTATAACTTATACATACTCGGCATGAATGCACGTGTGTCAGCATATGTCAACATAGATATGGGAAGACTACAATTTGCAAGTAAAGTAGAAATTTTAATACCTTGAAAAACCATCAATATTGCCCTGCATGCTGCTTTAGAATCCAATTTTCTACTCTTCAGTTTTTCCTTGAGATCATCACACTTCCAAAAGAGATTCATCCCGCGTTGGTCTTTACTACCATGAAAGATCCTACTAACAAAATCAAGCTCCCTTATCAAGGCATCCCCATCCCATGATGGTGCACAGTGCTGGAAGACATCTTTAACCCAGCCCAATAGTTCTGAAGTCCTACTGCATGCTTGACACCTGAAAACCATTTCGCTTGGCCCTGATCCACTCTTAACAGAAGGACCCATGCATATAAGTTGCTCCCGAATGGCACAATCTGTGTGAGTCCAATGAGAGCACAAATCACATCCAATCCAACGGCAAGTATTTACTTCAAAGTCAAACTTGCTGCAGATAACACACATGCAAAGATTGCAGAAGCCATTGCTGTTAGTGCATGTATCACAAGAACACTCATCAGCTGGAAGCTGGTTTTGGCAAGCTATGTTTCTGCACCTCTTGTACAGAAATATCTCAATCAGCGATGTCTGTGACAGGCTGATGCTAGGATGTAAAAATCCCTGAATTCCAGTATTTATAGAAACAAGAATTTCAAGCTGCACTCGATGTGCTCGAATCAATGTCTTGGCTGTTAAATCAGATCTACTCTGAACAAGCTTCTGCAAAATGAAAAACTCGTCTCTATGCTGCGAGCCATTCCCTCCCTCAAGGATAGTTCGAAGTCCATTTTTCAGCTCATCTAAAAATTCCTCAGGTAGACGGTGCATTCTATCACATATTATATCCACTCTTTCTCTAGCAATATCCTGAAGACTAATTCTGTCCGCACTCGAAACACGGCGAATAACTGACTGATCAGGGCAATCAATAGCAGCTTTTCCATTCTCCATCTTCTTTGCAGCAATTGCATCAGCAGTAGGCCAGGTTTCTCTAGAACTAGCACTTTCAGTAGGAGATTCTCGAAGATTATCAGAATTCGACCTAGGATCCTCAGGAGACAAGCGCTGATCCAAAGAAACCAGAGACAAAGACGTTTGCAGTCCTCCAGCCCGAGATTGCTGTGGTGGAGGGAGCATTTTTCTGTTATAACTTCTGTTTTATGCTAAATCCTGGAAGTGACATGTCCATGAAAATTGAAAACATTTACTTAATCAACATTCAACAACTTGCACAGTTGATTATTATTCAAATTACAAACCACAACATACAACTAATCCGTCACACTCTCTTTGTTGTATTCTATATACTATGATGAGTTAAAATCTAAGTACATGTTTGTTTTAAATTTTGGAAGAGCCAAAAACAATTCTAAAAGTGTATAATTGATTTTGGAGTGATTTTGAGGTGTTTGGTTACTCCAAAATAGAATTGATTCTGCCTCCAGAATCTCCAGAATTGATTCTACTTGAAGCAAAAATTTGTAGATTTTGAGTTTAATCGTGATTTTTACATTGAAATTTACATTTTTACTCACTTCTACATAAATTTATCCAAAAATAAATCACTACACCTTCAACTCACTTTTAGCTAAAATCAACTTTACATATTCAATTCATTCAAAATCAATTCTTTCCACCGCAGAACACAACACAAGCTAAAAAACTACAAAATAACTTGAGAGATTCACAATCTACTAAAAATCACAGAAATTCATACTCTGAAGAAGAATATCATTGAGATCCACACATAATTCAAAACAAAATCAATCAATTAAACTAAACACTAGTGAATTTTACTGTTGATGCTGCTCTACTACAGCTTCTCAAAGAATCGAAGTAACGAACTCAAACAGAAAATCAAGTGAAAAAAAGGTGCAAGTTAACCAACCTAGTTGACCCAAAAATTCATGAAATGAAAAGAAAAGTATGAAATTTAGGCTGAAACAAGATCGAAATTCATGAAATCACAGTAATAAAAACCAAAATTGAACATTGGATAGAAAAGGAGAAGAAATGATACCGATTGGATTGGAGTGAATCTCGTTGCTTCTTCAGAGACGAAAATGGAATCGAGGAAAAGGAAAGGGAATTTAGGTCAAAATGAGAAGGAATGAAGTGGGTTTTTTAATGACCGTTTTATCATTGACCGGTTAACGGTTCGAACCGGAGAAAAGAGGAGATGATGACGAAATTGGATATGGACTATTTGAAAGAACAAGTGGGAAGGAGGAGAAGAATGTCTTTTTCTATAGTCGGTGATGGGTGACCGGTTCGTCCGGTTGACATGGCTGTGTCACGCGGAGTTTCTTTGACTTGGTTATGTATAGTATACTCTAGTGTTGTTAATTAGGCGAGAGAATATTCCATAAATAAAATAAATAAATTTGTTTGACCATCTAGAGTTTTTATTTTTATTTTTGATATCTAGAGATTATTACACTTTTCTTACCCAATCACTATTTTTTTTTGGGTACAACAATCACTATTTTTTTAGAGGGCTACTATTCTTACACCCAAAATGATACACAGTATACTTACACTTCCAAAATATAGCATGGCTACATGTCTTCTTGTATTAGAAAAAAAATTATTATTAAACTTAATAAACAAGACAAAACTGTATAAATGTAAGGTGTATATATAGCTGAAAGTGTAAGAATATCAATTCTCTAAAATAAATTGTAATTTATACCACTAATACAAATCCCCTATAGATTATTTGCTCTAATTAGACTTATACTTTATAATTTCTTAGTTTGTGTGTTGTTTGTCGTAGTTATTATTTCGTATAACTGATTGATGCTTGTAAAAGGGTTTGTATACTATAGAGATGATTATAAAGTTATCCGTCATGTAGGCTTTTATCCTAGTGATGATGCAGATTTAGATGAGACATGGAAAGATGGATATCTTTCTCCATTGTGGGAAATGTATAGTTTAAAAAGTAATTCATGGAAAAAACTTGATATAGATATGCCTAAACGCGGTTATGGCATTGGTAATGTTCAAGTGTACATGGATGGAGTGTGTCATTGGTTTGATGAAAGTGTGGTGTCATTTGACTTAAGTAATGAGGTGTTTGTAGAAACATCCATACCCTCAAACATTAGTATTGATACTAGAATCGTGTATACACGCTTGGTAGTATTAAATGGATCAATTGGTTGGATTTCAAATGATCATGAAGCTACTACTTTTCACATATCAGTTTTGGGTGAAGTTGGAGTGAAGGAGTCATGGACAAAACTATTTGTTGTGGGTCCGTTTTCTGGGGTTAAGCATCCTATTGGAGTTGGCGGGAACGGTGATATATTTTTCAGGAAAATTGATAATGAATTAGTTTGGTTTAATTTAAACACTCAGAAAATGGAAGAGCTTGGTATTAAAGGTGACCATAACTGTGACATTGTAGTTTACAAGGAAAGCCTTTTACCATTTGCAAGAAAAAACAATTAGTTATTTTCTTAGCAATTAGTTAAATAAAAAATTGATTTCAGCTTTGTATGTTTTTCAATGTCACAGATGTTTTATTTTATGCATTAGATGTGTATGACTATGATTTTCAGAATTGTATGTCTAATAATGCTATAGATACAAGTGATTTTAAATAAAAAGTATTGATTTTCAGCATTGTATGTTATAGATACAGGTGACCTTTTTTTACTTTGTAAGCATACTGTTATAGCAGCAATAAACCACAATATGTCTAGTGAAAATGAAAAATGCACTCTAGTTTTACATGTAATGCAGTATAATGAAAGAATCTAGTATGTTTGAAATCTAATAATATTTTCAGTAGAATGCATACCAACACCAAGTGTACTACTGCTTTCTATGCATAGATCATCTCTTGTGTGATTTTCACCTAGAAGAGTACAGTATGATTTCTCATCACTAAACAAGATGAGCAAAACATAAGATGTTTCAGTAGATAAAATTTGAATTGCAACAGATCACGCAAATTCATTAATACAACAGCTTAAGTGTATGTTTGATTTGGCTTTTGAAATGGCCAAAAACAATTCTAGAGTTGTAGAATTGATTTTGGAGTGGTTTGGAGGTGTTTGACTATTTTAATGCAGAATTGATTCTACTTTCATAATTGATTCTATTTGAAGTTAGAATTTGTAGTTTCCTTCTATTTCTAGAATTGATTCTGAATAATTTTTATACTGAAATTTAATGTTCAACTCATTTATATATGTATCCAAACATAAATCAATTTCGTTAAACTCAAAATTGATTGTAAAAATTGATTCTAGCAGAATTGTGTTTGGTAGAATTGTTTTTAACATAATTGAGTTTGGTAGAATTGATTCATGTTTGGATACATTAATGTAAAAGTGGGTTAAACAATAAATCTCGGTGTAAAAATCAATCATAATCAATTCTGGAGGTAGAAGCTACAAATTCTAGCTTTAAGTAAAATCAATTCTAGAGGTAGAATCAATTCTACTTTTGATAAAACAAACACCTCAAAATCAATTCTACACCTCTGGAATTGATTTTGGGTCTTTCAAAAGTCAATCCAAACATACACTTAGTATTAGTATGACTAAATGACTTTGTTCACACACATTTCATCAACTACATTGGGTAGTGTCTAATTAACAAATTCTCTGTTAAGATAGATATGTGAATCAAACCTAGCAAAAAAAAACATGATTGACATACAGTTTCTTGAACATGAGGTTATTAGGCTGTGTTTCCTCCAAGTTGTCCTGGATTATCAGGCTCGACCACTTCAGCTTCAACTGTTTCTAGAACATGGGGTTGGGTTTGAGTCGACTATATTTGATGGTGTCTGATCAACAAATTGTATTCTCACACCCAAGATTTTCAAGATATGACTCAATAAACTTTGATAGGAAAATTAACCAAAATGCAGCTTCCACAATGATCGAATTCAGAATGCAATTCACTTTATCCACGTTCCAAAGTCTTTGTTAACTTTAAAAATTGAAATAAACATATTTTGTGAAGCAAACCTAGCAAACCAATTGAGTGACATGATAAACAAAAATGAACATACATTAGATTAGACCATAGTAAAGAACAGAATCTGTTTGACTATTTTTGGTTAAATGTTACTATAACATTGTTGAAAATGAATAACTTAACTAATATCAAACCGGCCAATACCACGATCGAATTACACGAGATTGGCATTAAATGTAAGTTATTAAACATATCTATAAAATACAAACACCGATGTTCTTAAATTTGCAGGAAGAGAAAGAAGTGAAAACAAAAAACTCTAGTGTGACAGTCTTCTCACTTTTGACTGCCAGCTTCAGTAGGCTCGACCACTTCAGCTTCAACCGTTTCTAGGACATGGGGTTGGGTTTGAGTCGACTCAAACTGACTAGGAGGAGATGACCATTTACCACTAAGAGCCATACCCATCATCTCGTATATCTTTCCTCCAAGCTGTGCTGGATTATCAGGCTGCACACCAACATAACATATCGAGTCATTAGATACAATATTTAAACTCAGCCTATTGATTTGAAAGCTAATAGCACGTGTTCCATTTTTGCGCCACTTTTTTCTCTGATTGCAAATATTCAGCATCACATGTGAAGTGCAACTCATCTTAACATGATCCAATATAGCACAGACAGTTTAATTTTTAGGCATGATGATATTAAATTGTGCTATTTTTTCAGATTGTTAACAATATCAATGTCATATCTATTTTTAATATGATCTATTTTTACAATGGAACTTAAATCTCTTTCATTGCAGTGATATTAACAAAGAGCTTACCGTAAACCCACTGGAAACCAAAGCTGCATCGTACAGAAGATCAATAGCTCTGAGGGCCTCTTGATCATCGGGATTAGTTTTACAAGCAGCCTGAAATTTACCGATTAAATTACATCACCATTATTTTAGTTTGTAATTAATTATATCATTAGATTTATGACACATAACAAAATAGATCCATACATCCAAGTTCTTGATAATAAGATGTTCAGGGTTGATCTCAAACACCCTTCTGCTTCTCATGAATTCCAAGCTAGTGGCATCACCCATTGTTTGTGACTTCATTAGCCTGGAGCAGCAAGTTTGATTTACATTCAGCACAGAGCTACTTACGTTTTCAAAAAACATTATAATGAAATATGTATGATAAAGTAAGACCCACCTTTCCATGTTTGCAGACCAACCAAATTTTCCGGACACCAGGACACAAGGCGAAGAGCTCAATCGGTTTGAAATCTGCACACTTGCAACTTTATCTCCCAAACGTTTCTTAATCCAATCAATTGTCCCACTATATTCCTGCTTAATCTCTTTTTCCTTTTCCTCGTTTTTGTCACCTGCAGAAACAGAGACAGCAAACTACATTTAGCAAGTTTTAATGGTTAAGAACCAAACCATTAATCCATGCCACTATAAGGGATACCGGAAAATATTTTGATCTATGAAACACATAAGCTTCTCAAAGTTGAGTGTTTGTCCAATGTAACATTAATCCAAAACAAAAATCACGAGAATGAAACATAATTGAAAAAGAAGTAAACCTAGATCCAAGTCTTCCTTGCTAATATCAACAAAATTCTTTTCCTTGTATGATTTAATATTTTGGATGGCAACCTCGTCTATTGGATCCACCAAAAACAGCACCTGCAGGATTAAATAACAAAAAGCACCAACATAAAATAAATAAATAATAAACAATAGTTGATCAAATTTTACAAACTATAACAAAAACGAGTTTATACTTCAAGATCCTTCTCCGCAAGTTTCTCCAAGAAAGGTGTGTTCTTTGCACTATTCACACTGTCAGCAGCAATGTAATAAATATCCTTTTGATCAGGTTTCATGTTCTCAACATATTCATCCAAGCTGATAAATTCTTTCTCACTTTGGGATGAGAAAAACCGAAGCAATGGTGCAATGCGTTTGTGATTCTCCCGGTCTTCAATACAACCCAATTTCAAGTGCTTGCCAAAGTTATCCCAGAACTTCTCATAGTCCTGCACACAGAACAAGGCAGCTAGTAAAATAATAACAGGAAACAAGCAAACATTTCAATAAATAGTAATTATATAAACAGACAAGTAAACCAACTCTTGAGGGAAAAATGATACAAAAAAAGCTTTCTAACCACAAATTTTCAGAATTAGATCATACCTCTCTGTTATCACTCATGGATATCCCCAAAATCATATCAAAAGCCTTTCTGACCAATCGCTTCCTCATAATCCGCACCTTCAAAAACCACAAACAAAAATTTCAGCAATGTAAAACTAATATACATTTATAATCAAAGAAAAACTTGTGGAAAGTCAAGTACATGTCTGCACCCTATCTACTTACAATGCGGCTCTCTTGAAGAATTTCACGTGACACATTGAGTGGAAGATCATTTGAGTCAACCACACCTTTGACAAAACTTAAGTATCTTGGGAACTGTTCAAGTAAGTATTACATCAAAGCATGATAAAATACTGGAAAAAAAACCATCTAGTTACTCAAGAAGTCAACATTATTGTACAAGAAAGTGCCTATACCAGTTCGCCATCAAAGTCATCTGAAATAAATACTCTCTTCACATAAAGTCTTATATTCTTGGTCTTGGGATTGATTACATCATCCTTCCCTGATGGAGCATAGGGAGGAACATAAAGTATAGACCTAAATTCTACCTCACCCTGCATATCATCACAAGAATATTAGCTGTCAACTTAGTATTGTGATTATAATGCTTAACAACATTGCACTGGAGAAAAAAAACATACCTCTGTGGTAAAGTGTGATGATGCCAATGGCTCCAGGTATTCATTAAATGTTTTCTTGTAAAACTCGTTGTAGTCCTCTTTGGTCACTTCTTTAGGATTACGAAGCTGTGCAAATAGCATAATGTGTTAATCTTCATCTTAGGTAACCAACTTCCACTTTAAGCACAAATCATGCAGTTGGAAATCATAAAACTAACCCAGATAGGTTGTGTCTCATTTGTGAGCTCCCAGTCCCAATACTTCTCAACAACAGTCTTAGTTTTCTTCTTCTTCTGTTATAAAAATGTGTCAGGTTATAAAACGGCCAGCACATATGCAGCAGTTATACAATCAAATGTGTAATCATAATTTCATAGACAATTGATTCAGGGAATGCACGGCATGTGCAAAACATTACCTCAGTCTTCTCATCTTGGTTGTCCGTTTTCGCCTCAGCTGGATCCTCATCAACCTCTATCTGTAATGGACAAATTATGATAAAAGCTCAAAAACCAATTTCACATCCAGTTTTCAAGAAAAGGTTGTGGACTGAAGCAATCACAAAAACGGAAAAAACGAACAGCGTCAAGAAAATTAAAAGATCTGGAGTGCATAGTCATACTTCTTTGGTGAACCCCTTCTCCTGCCAAGTGTATATTGGGAATGAGACAAATTGGGAGTAGTTTTTCACAAGCTTCTCAATTCGCTCTGGATGAGCAAAACCTTTGTCATCCCTCTGAAAACCAGTGGGTAAAATGCAAAAACAACCATAAGCTCCAGAATAAAGAAACTAAAATACTAGCAGAAGCTCTAAAATAGAAAATTTTGACATACCTTAAGATGCAGGGTAAGGCGAGTTCCTCTTGGAATTAGCTTCTCCTGATCTGTCTCCTCAGATATGGTATATGAGCTAGCATTTACCTCTCCTTCCCAAACATATTGTTTATCTGATCTTGGACTCTTGGTTGAGACAACCACCTTCAAACCATACAAAAATATACATATATAAACTGCCAAATAAAAACTTAAAATGAAGTACCATGTCATCATCACTTTTATCCAAATGCATACCCGATCAGCAACTAGAAAAGCAGAATAAAATCCCACACCAAATTGACCAATTAAGTTGTTGTCACCACCAGCACCCTTACTATCCTATTGAACGAAACACCTTTGTCAGCACACAGGATACATAACAGCAAAATAAAATAAGGTCAATATAATCCTAAATCATTCTTCGGAATAGGTAAGACCTTGAGACCCTTCAAAAACTTTGCAGTTCCACTTTGAGCAATAGTTCCAAGACAGTCAACTAGTTCCTGCTTAGTCATACCAATGCCTGTATCACTGCATAAAGCAAAAGTTACAGCACCAACTTCATTGAAACAAGTGAAAAAATTAATTAATTAAAAGCGAATTGTCGTACGTGATAGTGATGGTCCCATTATCTTTATCAGCTTGAATTCGGATATCAAAATCAATTGCATCCTTCATCAAGTCAGGCTCTGTAACACTCAAAAACCGCAGCTTATCCAAGGCATCACTTGCATTGCTGCGAAAAAATGCACATATTAACTAACTGAATAATGCAGTGCAGCACAGCATCTAATCAACACAAAAGACATAAATTGCTTGAATTTTTCAACAATATTTATATAAATTTTGAAGTGGGGCTTTGATGCAGGGGTTCTTTGAGGTGAAAAGGTTCAACTTGAGGAATTAGACTCTTGTAAGTTAAAGGTAAAACGACCTACAAACAATAAATGCATAACAGGTCCAGCGCTTCCCAAGATTTTTCCAGTATAGGAGATTTATAACACAAGATTGCCCTGATTTCTAGAAATGGTTTTCTAGTAGAAAGAGAGAAGCTTAAGTAGCTTTTTTTCAAAATGAATACTGAAACTTGCTGCAATCTATTGAGGGGAGGGGAAAACCAGAACTAGTATATCCCCTTAAAAGGGCAATTTAAGTTAGTAATATTATGAGCATAATTGAGGGGAAAAACATTCACCAATGCCTAGACTATGTAATTCTATCTACCACAGTGACAGAACATACCTGATAAGTTCCCTGAGAAACACTTCCTTGTTACTGTATAAACTGTTAACAATAAGGTCCATGAGCCGACTAACCTGCCAAAGATACACAGTATCCAAAACAATGTTCACGATATATATCAAGCGCTCTAAAGGTAACAAACCACACACATAAGAAAGACGACAGTACCTCTGCTTGGTACTCAAATTTCTCAGCTGGTGGGGAACTTGATGCACTAGATTCTGCAACAGTTGATTCATATCGTTTTCCCAAAAACAAATCTCTTTTCAAGTTTAGCTGATCAACACTGCCGGATTTCTCAGAACCTAATACCGAATACCATCTGGATTTTGAGTCTTTCTCTCCCACCTGCCCCCAATCAGAAAACATAAGATAAGTATAAACAAACAAAAAAAACAATTATTTAAAAACGGCGGCAACAAAAAATTATCAATGCTCCCACTTTTAAACTTCAAAAAGGTTAGTGTAATCACCTAACACGGAAAACCAACAGTATGTAACTTCAAAAAGGACAGAAACCAACAAAACTTCAACTTGTAATAATAGCAATCATCATTGAATCATAAAAGAACATAAAACACGAGATTCAAAAAAATCATCTCCAGTTGCAATAATAATTAAACTAATGATCTAAACGATAATCATCATATAAACATTTTAATGCCCATGCTCCCACTTTTAAACTTCCAAAATGCAAGCATTATCATCTAACACATAAAACCAACTATGTAACTTCAAAAGGACATAAACATACAAAACATCAACTTGTAATAATAGTAATCATCATTCAAAACAGAGCACAAAACACAAGATTCAAAAAATTCATTTCCAGTTGCAATAATAATTGAACTAATAATCTAACAATAATCATCATATAACCTATGAAGCACAAACACCGGAAACACGACACCGACACGTCGACACTGGTAATAATTTAAAAAAAAATGAATAAATTAAACATCGGTATCAGTTTCGGACACGGATACACCTTTTTTTCAGAGCTGTGCTACAGAGCATATAACCATTTTAATGCCCATGCCCCCATTTCAACACATAAAACCAACTATGTAACTTCAAAAAGGACGCAAACAAACTTCAATTTGTTATAATAGTAATCATTCATAACAGAACACAAAACGCAAGATTCAAATAATCATTTCCAGTTGCAATGAAAATTAAACTAATGATCTAACGATAATCATCATCATATAATCAATTCAATGTTGCTATCACACTTTATAGAAATCAAACTACACAAATAACAATAAAACATAGAGATTATTGATGAAACTAGCAAGTATTGGATTTAGAAATTAAGATGAATACCAAATGAGAGTTAGATGTGGAGAGTGGGAGAGCAGCGTCACGGCGAAGTGCGCCGCCGTAACGGAGTAGGGCGGAGACGGAGGAAGAGCGATTGTATAGTCTGTGCATAGTGAAATTGAGCAGAGAGAGTGTGTGATTCGAAAAATGCGTTGAGGAGAGAAATGAAATGGTGGTAGGGTTTTAGCAGGGGTTTGTGTTACCACAAAATGGGGTTTTCAGAAGCTTCTCGATTCTCCTCGTTTACAAATTCGCTTTTTTTTTTTTCTTTTTTTTTTGAGAAAAGTTTCACTTTTATTATTTTGATGCCAACCATTTTTTGATTAAATTTTAATTTATTTATTTATTTTGTATTTTAAATGTTTTTTACTATGTTATTAATAATATATAATGATGTGTAATATATGATCTTTTGTTATCGAGGCACAATATGAGTAATATATGATCTTGGAATAATCAAAAAGTCTAATTCCTCGTGGTCGTAGGAGTATATAAAGCTTGGGATTTAAGAATAAGATAACATATAGTTTCCATAAAAATTGTGGTTTGATAATTGTTACTCCAAATCAAATCAATCAAATTAGGGGTTAATGAGTTTATTTATTCAAAATTAGAGTAAGGGTTTCTAGACAAGAAAAATACTAATTGAACTTTAAAAAGGAAGGGTACATAATTCAATAAACCCAAAGGTTTTATGAGAGGACTAGAAGACTAAACGAGTGAGTATTATAATGCCTGATACATGCGTTCAGATGAAATTTAGGTCACCCGACTCAAGTTTAAGTCAATCATAGACTACATTCATTATCTTAGTACATGGTCGGTATGATGTCCCTAAAAATATTTTTTTTTGTCAAAGTTGTTAAGGAATCGTTCATCTTATTCCAAGGGAAAATGGGTTTTCTATTCCTTCACCATCTCTAAGAAATTAGGTTTAGACAAATTCTTCACCCTCAATCTTGCATATGGATAACAATTATAAATATCTCAATCCCAATGGTTGGAAGGGGTTCATTCAATTTTGCATATGGATCACATAGCACACCTTAATTTTTTTTGTCTTGTGATAATCTCATGATCACATAGCACTCCCGTGCCCGTTTGTCCGCTTTTTTAAGGTGCACCGCGTGAAAATATTAATAGTGACAACTTTTATAAGTTTGATTTTAATCTTAATGATTTATATGATGAGACTAATGATATTAATTCATAAATTAAGAAAACAAATTATATTATATAATTAACAAGATTGCTATAAAAAAGACAATAGTTTTAGCATGACATATTCCTACATATTCAATATAAAAAAGACAATAATTAGTCATAGATTATACAAATAAAATATAAAACTAACAAAATCAAGAATAATATTAATATTTTTTAGATATTTTATTTTTACGAATGTATTTCAGATATTTTACAATAATGAAGCATGATATAGGACTATACGTGACTTTTAAAAATTAGAGTCTAACTTTTAAGACCTTAAAATTTATGGACTAAAACTTCAAAAATTATTTGGCAGTGGAGTCAGAATTAATCGGAAAATTAGTGATTGTGATGAACTATATAGTGGATCTGAGCTTGATACGAAGGAGGATGTACTAATTTGCAAGATTATCACTTCAACGCTCAAGTTAGTATGTGTGGAAAAGAAAGAATGAATTTTGAATTTGAAAATGTGTACACAGAATTGACATGTGTGCTCTTTATAAAGGGAGCGGTTATAACAACCCGTTATTTTTAATGCGTGAAATCTGGAGAGCGGCTGGATGTATCTTGGCTAGGGATCACTTGTATTCTTCCATAGGATAATTTCTATGCGCTACGAACCATCTGGATGAATTATGACTCCCTTTGGGGTGGTCGATCGATGGGTATGTATTATGGTCGGCCCAAACAGTTACACACAGTGATAATTGTTGGACTACAACAAATTATGTTCAATATGGAAAGAATTTAATTGAACAAAATATTACGTTTAATTGACAAAATGCAATTTCAATTTAGGGAAAAGTGAAAAAATTACTTTCAATTTGGAAAAATGTTACATAATTGAACCAATGGTAATTTAACTTGAAGCATACTGCTATTTAATTGTTATTTTAAAAGTTCAAGTGATCAAGTGGGATTTCAGTGAATGATAAATGATAATTCTGATATAATACATTTCTTTGACACAAACATAATATTAAAAGAAAATAATATTTAGAAATGATTGTATTATGTGTGTTGGACGAATTTCAAATATGTGGTACTTTGTTCAAGTTTATTTAAAACTGGGATGTCTTATACCACTTACATCACCGGAGTTGACAACTCATTCAACAACAAAAGTCGATTTGTTGCGGCCATTTTGTGAAAATGATGCAAGAGTTCACCAAGTTTAGCGTGTTTGAAATATAATCAAATAAACAAAAGTCAAAGGAAGTATCACCATAGATATGAATTTAGCCGACGATAAATGTTGCGATTCATTTTAGTTTCTATTCAACAATATATCATATGTGTCGCTCCCGGGATTTTCATCCTAGTACAAACGCGAAAGTGGCGCGGAAAAAAGAATAGAGTCGCCAGCCAGGCATTTTTATCCCGAAAGAATGGGAATGGTAATGCTGCACAAACCAGAAGAAAAGAAAAGGAAGGACACGGGTCCTGCGAACCAAAGAGACTGAGTTCGGGAGTCGGTTACGACCTGGGAAGGTATTAGCACCCAGATCGTCCGCCGTACCCGACGGGATCCACGCTTGCAAAAGAAACTGTTTCAAAGGGTGAGGGTATGAAAACTGCAGCAAAAGAAATGGAAATGAAAAGAAACTGGAACTGGAAGAGAACTGAATAAGAAACAAAGGAGAAATGTAGGGAAAATAAAGATTGTGCTCGAACGGGCCCTACCCCGCTGCCTACGTACCTCATCGGGATAATGAGGATCAGAGACGCCGTAGTTCCCCTAACTAGGGGTAGAAAAGAAAATTGCTTGTGAATTAAGGCTTGAACTGCCTATGCCATTGCTCAGGTGTTGCAGACTCGGACGACGAGTGCGTAACCGTCTTGCAAAATGACAAGTAGGAGCAAGTTCGCGTACGGAGCGAAGGAGATGAAAAAAGAATTCCCGAAGGAAAGACGTTTATTGTTTGTTTGGTGTTTTTATGAAGCTTTTATTTGTGAGGGTTTGCATAGGTAAGTGTACCTAAGTCTTACTCAATGGGATGTGTACATCTCACATCATCCTGAAATGGAATGCGCAAGAGGCACACCTATCTATGGAGGAAATCCCCAAAGTTAGTCCCACAAGTGAAGGCTCAAGCACACTGGCCTATTACCATTATTAAGTGTTTTTGTGGTTTTATGGTTAAGAAGTGTTTTTTAGCTTTTCTTTGTGAGGTATTCATGCTAAGACCTATCCACCACGAGTGATGACTCACACCTCGCCCCGAAATGGAACGCATGTGAGCATCTCATAGCAAAGTCTCATGTCACATGAAAGTACTCAACCTTTATTAAATGAATTAGAATTAAGTTTGAAGATGAGAAGAGAGAGCACCAAAGGATCTCAAAGGAAAAATTCTAAAGGGGGACTAAAATAATCCTAAGTATTCACATGCCTGGATATCCTAAAGGTTAGTGAGGTTTCTATCCTAATGAAGAAGAAAGAATAAGATAGAAGAAGGGATGAGAAAGACCTAGGCCCAACAAAAGAGGGTTAGTCCACATAAACATAAAAGGAAGAGATAAGAATTAGAGATGTGGAACTCAATTCCCACATCTCACACTTACCATAGCCCCTGCAAGGTTAGCATACACAAATGAATACAAGCACAAAGTTCAAAACCAGAATCAAAATGGTATAAAGAAGGGCCTAAGAGTCCAGCAAGATGAAGAGAGAAGTCACACAGTACCAAACAATATCAAAATAAAAGCAATGGAACCAAAAAATGGAATTTAAACACTTAAAGAAACAAATGACTTGAATATGAAGCAAACTAAAAAATTTAGAAGAACCAAGACCTATACTAGGACCAGAAAGGTACCCATACCCTAGAGGAACCCCAAACAATAAGGAAAAATTGGCACAAGTGCCCTTCTAAGCCTATAAGAAATCTAACAAACCAAAAGAAGCAAAATGGGACAAGGTGAGAATAAAAATCCACAAATAATCAACCAGCCATCTAAAAATTCTATAACTGAACCCAAATGATCTTAAAACACATTATATCAATTTGCCAAAAGGACTTGCAAAAATTCAGAAAGGAACTAGGTCAAATGAATGCACAAACACCAGCTAGGATAGAAAACTTACATTACAAGATACCAGATCAAAACTCAAGAAATAAATTCCTAAAAATTCTGAGAAAAATCACATGAAAACTAGAAGATCTTAGGAACACAATGCAAAAAGAATGGGATCAAAATTCCCAATATTGAAGTCTATAGAACATAAACAAGACAGGATGGTCAAGAAATGGATCAAAAGAAGCTATGTACATTAGAGAATTATTTCTGGCACGTGGATCAATGAAAAAAATAAAATAAAAATATGACAAAATACTAGAGACAAAAAGGAACATCTATGATTTATTTGGGAATTTTTAGATGAATATTTCTATTTTATACGAATTAAAACCAAACTGAAATTAAAGAGAAATTAAGTTGGAAAAGAAATTGAAGGAAATAAAGGAAAGGTGCATGTAGTAAAACTGGAAGTGGAAATGAATTGGGCTGGAACTTGATTGGGGTGCGAAAAGAAAAAAACACTGGGCCCAAACACACAAAACAAATCCTTAAACTCCTTTTATTCTCTAAACAAATATCATTATACTAATTAAACTTTAGATTTCTAACAATTATTAACTAACTAAACCTAAGCAATATTCTAAACAATTTATTAACTAATTTTTATCTTTTCATATTTCTAAACAAAATTATCCAAATTAATTCTTTTTATGTTTCTAAACAAAATTATCTACACATTATTCAACTAATTAATATTTTACAATATATTCTAAACAATTATTATCTAATTAACCTAAACAATATTCTAATCAATTATTTCTAGTTTCTAAACCACTGTTATCCTAAACAAACATCTAAACAAATATCAACTAAATTCCATTATATTTTCTAAACAATGATTAAACTAATCTATCCTATTATATTAAAATTCCTAAAGCTTATTCAAAATCCCAAACATTTTACATTAACTAAACAATATTAGATTAACTAAAACTATTATTTTCTAAACTTTTATTTAGTGAAACTCTTTGTATTCCTAAGTAGTTATCTAAACATTATACTAATTAATTCTATTACATTTTTCTAAACAATGCATCCACTTAACTAAACAACATTCTAATCACTTATTTCTATTTTCTAAACCATTATTCTACTAATTAAGTTTTTTTTTTATATTTCCTAATAGTATTCTAAACAATTACTAATCTCTATCCTTTCATATTTTCCAAACAATTATCTAACAATTATACTAATTAATCTCAACTAATAAAATCTTCTTATTTTCTACCATCATTCTAATTACTTTATATTTCCTAAAAAGTGTTCTAATCTATTCTAAATAATTACTCTAACAATCATACTAAACAATTATATTTTCTAAAACATTATCTAAACAAATACTAATCCTAAAACTATATTATATTTCCTAAACTATTATTCACCTACTTAAACTCTATTAAATTTTCTAAACAAATTTTCTAAACAAATACATATTATTCTAACCTTTTTTATATTTCTAAACAAAATTATACTAACTAATCTATTCTAAACAATCATTACTTCTAAACAAATTCTGAACAATTATTAAATAATCTAGTTTTAAACAACCATTATCCTCATTAACTTTTCTCTATTTCCTAACAATTATCATTAACCACACATTATTCCACTAATTAATTCTTTATATTCCTTAATAGTATTCTAAACATTATGACAATTAATCTATCATATTAATCCTAATCTAAACATTATAACAATTAAACTATCATATTAATCCTAATCTAAACATTATAACAATTAAACATCTTATAACAAATCAGCAACACAACAAAAACCTAAAGATCTTCCTCTCTCCCTCTCAAGCACAACTTTCCCCTTCCATAACCCTAAGAGGCCGCCGCCGAAGCCCTCCTCTCCGACCTTGCCTCGCCGTGTTTTTTTTTTCTTCTTACTCACCCCCATTCGGCCATCACCACTCATCTTACACGAAAAAACAAACACTCACACAAAGCATTCCTTCGTCACAAATCCGAAAAAGCCTTCTTCAATCAAACGAACGAAAACAAACTCAAGCCAAGACAATCAATACTCAAGATCCGCAACAACTGAATCACATTCATAGCGATGAATAGCAAACAACGGCACATGAAGGTTCACGAACTACGTACCTACCGGAGAGAAGTCCGGTGCTCCTTCGAATATGAGCAACAAAATCCGCGCCTGATTCTCGATGATGAACACGAGCGATGATGTCGAAACCTAACAAAGCTTGACGTTCGGGTTTGGTGATTATGATGACGATGACGCTCGATCTTGTTGTTGTTGATGGAGAGTGGTGACCGATGTCGATGCGAGCTCCATGAATGTGACGATACTGCTGAGATTCAGTGAAGCTTGACGAAGATTGACGTCAAGTTTGTGATGACCGATCGAAGCCCGCAGAAGATCGAAGATGATGGATGCTTCCGACGAGGTCACTACTGCTTCAGCTTGACGCAGTGGGATAAAGAATATGCATCTCTGCTTGAAGTTTGTCAGAGATTCAGAATTGATTTCATAGAATGAACTCAGTTTTATGAAGGATGAATTTCTGCGAATTTGATGAATCTCAGTTATTGATTCTCCAAGATTCGGCTATGGCAAAATGTTGTCGAAGAACGATTGAATTCGTACCACTCAATCTCGATTTGGTGCTGTTTTTGTATTGTGAAAGAGACGAAGCTTCTGGTTATGTGATGATGAAGATTGAAGAATCATTCTGTTGCAACAAACTTTTTCTCTCTTTTTCTTTTCTGTTATTGGTGACGAATTGGCGGAGAGAGTGATTCCGTTTTTGCTATGATGCAGGCTGGAAAATCTTTTTGTCCCCTGATAATGGAGAGTGATGCAAGATCTTTATTATTATTTTGTTTTTTTTTTGTTTGATGATGCAGGATTTTTTGTTTACTGATGAAATGCAATTTTTGCGTGATCAAGAGAAGATTGAAATCTTCTTCTGTTTTGTTGAAAGATCATGCCTCGGAATTTTTTCTTGGTTCTAGTCTTTTCACTATTTCTTTTTTTTCAATGTAATCCCTCCCCTCAATTCTGTTATAATTTTCCTCTAGAGTTTGTTATTTCTTTTCCGTTTTTTCGTTTCGGATGCCCTTTTTCTGCAGCCACTTGCGGCTTGTTTGCAAGGAGTATAGTTGAGTTGTTTGAGTCAATCTGATGCTCGTGTGTTGATTCTTGTGTTAAAGGGCTTAGTAATTGTCTTGCAGCAGCATAACAAGTCTTTGGAAGAGTGGGATTTAAAAAGAAATCATGGGCTTGATTGTGGCCTTTTTCTTTTATATATATTTTTGGAACAAGATCTATATGGGATTAAGAAAACATTATGGACTTATTATTATGAAAATGGGCCTAACAAAAATGAAATAGAAAAAGGCTTTGGTAAATGGCTAAAAACTAATGAAATTTGGTGGATAATTAGAAATTGGAAATCGAAGGATAAAATGACCATAGAAATGAATTAAAGGGGAAAAAGGATAGTGAGTATGAAAATGGATGGAATGTGATGGTTTAACTGGAATATGAATGGATAATTTGGTACTAAACGGTAGTTAGAATAATCGAAACGAGAAATGATTTATGGCTCGAATGATAAAATGAGTAGAAATGGATATGGAACAAGATATCTTGTGGAACGGGCCAATGACCACAAACATACGCATAGCCACGAAACTTTAATCCCAACCAGCTTTGCATCACTTCCACAGAAATCACCGATCTTCTGGATAAGTCACACTCTGAGTGTCATCATAATAAACCTGAATCTTTGACTCCGAAATCAACACATGAACCACTTCCTGGTGGGCTAATGACCTTTTCACATAATGAAGCTCAACTTTGAAACACATCGCCTGAGAAATAACCACAGGCACAGATAACTTGCAATTAAAGGAATCCTGACAGTTTGACCAAGCCAGGTCAAACGTCCATCTGAATCAAATCTCCAAAATGAGATCACTGCCATGCTCCATGCTATGTTTTAACAATGAACGTTATGCCTCATTTTTCTATGCAGATGGTGCAGTACAAAATATAAAAATGACATGCTAGATGCTATGAAAAAGAAGAGGGCAAATTTAGGGTGTTACAGCTGCCCCTATTCAATCCTCAGTTAATCTGAAAAGGGCGATAGTACGGGCTATCGACCATTCAAGATAAACTGTGGTTGAATACCAAGAAGACCAGAAATTTGCACTCTGACGAAGAATACAACACTGGGAAATAAACCCAACCAGATGACGCTCTGGGGATATGAGGGGGAGAAAAAGCAGACGAGCTTCGTCCAAGGTGAAACTGATATCTGGAATAATAACCTGTTGACGGACGAGTCTTCAAACCATCCTGTGACGCCAGGAACTGGACATACGAGTCCTCAAAACACTGCAATACCATCATTTGAGACAGACGAGTCTTCAAACAAACCTGTGACGCCAGGAGCTGGACGTACGAGTCCTCAACACACTTCAATAACAATCACTGAGACAGACGAGTCTTCAAACCATCCTGTGACGCCAAGAACCGGACATACGAGCCCTCAAAAACACTGCAATACCATCATTTGAGCCAGACGAGTCTTCAAACAACCCTGTGACGCCAGGAGTTGGACATACGAGTCCTCAAACACTGCATATAGCATGAGACAGACGAGTCTCCTTCGGATTTACCTGTTACGCCAGGACCGGTAATCATTTCGACATTTAATTCCCACTGTCAGGATTCGAAACCTCTTCAATACAGACGAGTATTGGATGATCATCAAGATAACACAGACGAGTGCCATAAGTCAATGATACAGACGAGTATTAGACGATGATCTGAGAAACACAGACGAGTGTTGGGAAGCTGCAGACGAGCAACAGCCAATATCAAATCAAAACACAGACGAGTGCTGAAGAACGCAGACGAGCGGTAAATAAATGCCTGATTGGCCACAAGAGTTACAACTCTGCAGGGGAAGACAGGTCAAGAGGTCTGGATACCCATCTGACCGAGGTGATGAATACCTGGCTGTATCATCAAATACCCAAAAGTACGACAACTTTGCTGGGAAATATTTCACAAACGGAGATGAAAATCCAATATGAACTTTGTGGGGAATATCATCTAGTGACCTCTTGCATTTTCTGGACTAGTTGACTGCTTGAGGATCAACCTAAGAGGATTTTACAGAAGACCTGACATCCAAAATATCCAAGTCTTCAAACTCTTTAGAGATTCGTCGAATCTTGACATAACTGCCCCAGACTGTATAGACTATGGAAGAAATTGTCTCGTAAGGATTCATGAAAAACCTCGCATCACTGCGAAATACCGTGCTCCGTAAGCACAAAGATATGCACATTTGCCCCTGGCATAAATGAATCTAGTGGTTGAACTTTGATGTTGTGATTTTTTGAATTTTCTTTTATGACAAACTCACTGGGTATCAACTCAAGGGTTGAAGAAGTGAAGACTATGATATCGACTCAAGGGTCGTGAGAAACGGAAATATCGACTCAAGGGTCGAGGAGAACACAACAACATCAACTCGAGGGTTGAGAAGAACGTCAACAACATCGACTCGAGGGTCGAGGAAACGAAAGCAACAATATCGACTCAAGGGTCGAGGATAACAAAGCAACATCAACTCGAGGGTTGAGGATAACAAAGCAACAATATCGACTCGAGGGTCGAGGAAAGCGAAACAACATCAACTCGAGGGTTGAGAAAACAAGATGACAATATCGACTCGAGGGTCGAGAAAAACAACACAACATCAACTCGAGGGCTGAGAAAACAGAAGCGATGACATCGACTCGAGGGTCGAGGGAAACAAAACAACATCAACTCGAGGGTTGAGAAAACAGAAGCAATGATATCGACTCGAGGGTCGAAGAAAACCAGAGTGAAAATTACCATACTCAACTGAAGTGAGAGGCTGAACGCATATAGATGCCAACATGTCATAGTTGAAGAGATGCCAACAAAGATCGGACTTTAACCTTGAAGATGCCAATGACTATTGGACTTTAGCCGTGTATGACGAAGAAACCATAACAACTACGGATAAATTCTCTGACTAGGGAAACACGCTCCCCACGCCCTACTAGAATCAATCATCAGACATTCATTCTGGGAACGGCCTTGCACACCGTAATATTGTCTCAAGAGGATTTTACAGAAAACCTAGCATCTGAAATGCTTCAGCATTCTCAAACTCTTGAATATCCCGAAATAACCACCTCAAACTGTATGGTCCACGAAGGAATTTTCCCCAAGATCTTGCATCATTATGAGGTGTCCTGCCCCAGCATTCTGAACCTGGGTAGGTGAATGTGGTTAGCCGTCTTCTGGAGATAATAACTTCTAGTGTTTCTCGGGTGACCTGCCCTAGTACGAGTGTTGCTTTGGAGACAGACACCCATACTAACTGCTTTGTGAGAGATTTAAATCTCGAAGTGATTGCCCCAGATTGGCTATTGAAGAGATTGATCGACGTCATTGCCCCAGATTGGCTACCTTTAACCCAACTGGTCATAAAAGTCCATATTCAAAGGAGTTTCTTGGAAAAGTGCCCCTTGGCATGAATGTCCTTCCGAAGTTTCCGCCTTCCCAACTTGGCAAGATTAAGCTTCTAGACTGAAGTTCCAGATGTGAGCTTCTTTGATGCTAAACAGATGTATGCAAGCAGAAAATGTCTTATTCTGAGAATGAAAATTCTAATGCAAAACATGTTAATCTTGAAGCTTTTATTGAAAAGATGTCGTTTATGAATGAATCACTGGTTACGACAGTACAATATTTTTTTATGAAATGAACATGCATATGCAATGCCAACAAGGGTCTTTTAGCACAACTCGTAGGAGTCAGGAACGCTATCTCATGATGACACGCTCTCGAATTAACCCTGCTTCAATTAGGACTTTTAAGGGTTGTATCGTGGCCTGGCTCATGGTTATAGAAACAAAGGATATAGGCTCGAATTTTATATGTGCCCACCCATCTTCATGATGTCCTTCCATTCCTATGTTCAGCTAGTTTTCGCAAACGCTCACCTTTCCTAAGGGTTTCGTATCGGTTGAGGAACCATTACTCTAACAGTTTAAGCACCAGTGAGGTTGTTGTTGGGTATAACAGTCACCCTTATTGTCTTTTGTGTCTGCATCACACGACTTGTTCTTGTTTGAGGATTTTTCTTGTGTAATCCCTTTCGTTCTTTTTCTTTTTCATTCTCTTTGTTTATCCCTAACTTTTGCCTGGACTGATTCTTTTGAATCTTTTGCAATTGGAGTCCAGCGGGATGCCCTAATTTTTGCCTAAGTCGCTTGTTTTCAAGTTTCGACTTAGCAGGCTATTTATTTCCCTTTTTTTTTCTTTTTTTTCGAACAAATCGTGTGACACCGTTTGTCTTGACTATTTTGTAAGGGTTGTGACTGTCTCACCTTTTGGTCAATGATGGATAACCGTTGTGGTTTCCGTCTTTGGACCTCTTGATTTGGTACAATGAAATGTTATGGATCCTTAGATACACTCCTTTACGGAAGACATGAACGCCTGGTCCAACTAGCTGACACCTACCCTGCCCCGGGTTAAATGTGAGGGTTTTTTTTTTCCTGTGAAAAGAAACTCCTACTTCAAGGCTCAAAGGGGTTAACGAAGGTTTATCTCCCTTATATCTCCAGTGTTTGGGAATTTGAAACAATGCCTGTACATCGTCAACAGGGTCCTATTCCAGAGCGCACAATTGGAGATTTTTGCGTTTTCATTTCGTCATCCTCCATCACAGAGTTTAAGAACAACAGTTGGTATTGCAATGCACATGCAAAATTAAAAGTAAAATAAATGAATTACTTCAAGAAAAACATGTGCGTTTCATTAATTAACATTCAAAAAGCAAACAAGTTTCATGCAAGCATACAAATGTTCAAACAAACATATAAAAGCGACACATGAAAATGCAGTAAAGAAGCTGAGCAATGCCAATGTTGAGGAGACTTGACTCCGTCTGGACCTGTTGATCTTGAATACTTTCTGTAATCAGCATCTTTTCCTGATAAGATTTGCAGTCTTCAATCAAATGACCACAGGTCAGCACCATACTTCATTCTCAATTATTCTGACCTGACGCTTCCGACGTTCAAACATTGACACAAGACGTCTGAAGAGAAGAGTGACACTGAGATGAAATTGCCACATAATTTTGACACCTAAGGTTGCTCGGAAAGACCTGACGATCTTCTGCCTACGTATCTCCATTGACCAAAGACCAATGAAGAATCAGAGCGACGTAGTTCCCCTCAATAGGGATCAAAGTGACGTACATAGCCGCTCTTCAGAATCAAACTGAGAATCACCTTCACATACATCTTCAATAAATTCCTCCATAACATAAGCTGACGAACCCACATGATCAAACGGAGACTTGTTAACTTGAATGCCTTGAGGCGTCACTGAAATCAACCCAGACTCAATCAAATCTTGAACCTTATCCCTGAGAGGCTTGCATTCTTCAGCTGAATGTCCTGGTGCGTTGCCATGGAATCCACATTGAACATTGGGATCAAAACTTGGTGGATATGGAGAAGGTACCGGACCTGGCTTCTTCGGCACTATCAATCCACTATTGATCAGGCATGGGAGTATCTGACTGTATGGTACTGGCAATGGATCAAAATACCTTTTGGATCTCTTAGTGTAGTAACGACGCCTTTGCGGAGTATGCTTCTGTTGGCATGGTCGCTGTTGATATTGAGGAGGTTCATTGTTAACTGAGATCTGACATACGGATTCAGAAGGTTGCTGACTCTTAGCAGCTGAAATGCATGAGTAATTTGGATAAGTCAATGGAGTTGGAGGATCTTCCCAGATTGCATCAATCACATCCTTATCTTGGGAACTGACAAAAGATTCATTCTCTTCAGCTGAGCCATCTGAAATGCCTTGGATCTTTCCCATCTTGATAAAACTCTCAATGCGTTCTCCAACTACCACCAAGTCTGAGAAACTCGAACTTCCACTACCACTCAGCCTCTCCAAGTACGGCCCTTGTAAGGTTTTTATGAAAAGATCAACCAATTCTCTATCTGATACCGGGGGTTGCACTCGAGCAGCTACTTCTCTCCACCTCTGGGCATACTCTCTGAAAGATTCACCATCTCTTTGAGATAAAACTTGAAAATCCCTGCGGCTAAGAGCCCTGTCAAGATTGTAGTCATACTGCTTCACAAATGCATTGGCTAGGTCTGACCATGATTGGATACGACTGCTCTCTAACTGCATATACCAATTCGACGATGCCTCACTCAGACTGTATTGGAAGCAATGAATCATCAATTTGTCATTATGCTCATGTGAGGCCATCCTTCTGCAAAATCTCACCAAATGCTGTCTTGGACAACTATCCCCTCTGTACTTTTCAAACTTCGGCACTTTGAACTTTGGAGGTATTACCAGGCCATGCACCAGACACATGCTTGCAGCACTTAGATCAATGACATTACGACTTTGAAGGGCTTTGATCTCCTCCTCCAACACACGGAATCTTTCCTCCCTCTCCACAATTCGTGGATCTGGGAGTCTTACCACAGGGATTGCCTCTTGAGGATCTGGCATAGTGAAAGCAAAACTGTGATAATCTGCAGCATCAACAGAAGAAGAATGTCCACTTCGGGCGACCTGGCGCTCTTGAACATCTGGATTCCCAACAGGGGTCTGTACAGGCTGAGCTTGAGCGGAATTACAGTCATCCTGCCTTGCCAAAGTCATCATAGCCTCTATAAGTTGGTCCCACTGATCTTTTGTCAACCCAACACTTGCAGACTGGCTTTGCTCTCCAGGATCCATGATCTTTTCAAAAGTTGCTTCAAGTCTGATACGAGAACTGGAGTCTCAACTGTAGATGGTGAACAAATAACGGATAAGCCCTGCCTGCTGAACAGAAATGCAATGCAAATGCTATGAGATGCCGTGTTCAGTTACTTCCAAAGAATCTATCTGCTTGGATCCACATTATGATACAAAAATCCAACAATAATAATCCAGGTATGGGATTCTCGGAAATAACTGAACATGTATGCTAAAATGCCATGATGGTATGTATGCAGCTGGCAAGTGATCAAGAACTGGTGTCTGTCTGAGTACGGAACACTGAGCTGAGAACCAAGTATCTGATGATATATACCCTCTGAATAATAACCCTCTGATAAGAACTCAAAACCAAGGATCAAGAACTCCAGAACCATAGTAACCGGATCAAAACATAAGATCACACTGATGATGAAGTGTATGTTGAGGTCAAGGGTTCCTGTAAACCTGTAAACCCCTCCCAATCTCACTGGTAAGCTCCGGGTCAAACATCACGGACTCTCAAAGCCGAATAGCAATAATACTTTCACCATTTCCGAGAAATGGCTCATGACCAAATCAGGGAATCGGTTAGGCATTATGTGCTACGCAGGGAGGCCTCAGCTGAGTCCGGGAAAAACAAGCATCCCCTATAAGTTCTCAGCTTCAAGCACTGAAATCGAGAAACAATAGTACATTCAGCCCGTAGGATACAGTACTAATGTCATACGACCAGATGCTTTGACTGAGTTCTTATAAGAGAACAAGGCCATCCTATGCGAGTCCCCAGTGGACCCTCGGGTGCGAATGGGTTTGCCACAAAATGTGGTCTGCCACTGTCACCACTGGAGAGGGTTGTTTCCACAAAGGTTCTCAATGATCGGTCCCCAGATGCACATAACTATCAAGGTCCTATCCCGAAGTGGAGGAAATCCCCACACAAGATATTTCCAAAACAGTCGCAATCTGGGCGTCGAACACATCGCCACTCATCATGCCACATGCGAGTACAATATGTCCACTCTAATCCTAGGGTGCACTCAAGCCGGGTACTTGGCTTATCTCTCAGAAACAGTATCACCCGAGCCCACCAAACAGAAAACCAGTCCAGACAGTCCAGTATGATATATATGATGCGGAAAATAAATACTGAAAACTGTAAATAAAGCTGTAAATAAAGCAGTAAACAAACAACAATACAACAAGCCACGGCAAACAAACATCACCCAATGAAACAGCAACACACAAGCGCTAGGAGAGACTCACAGGGGAACCAGAGATCATCTGGTGTGCAGTCCCCAGCAGAGTCGCCAGCTGTCGCTCCCGGGATTTTCATCCTAGTACAAACGCGAAAGTGGCGCGGAAAAAAGAATAGAGTCGCCAGCCAGGCATTTTTATCCCGAAAGAATGGGAATGGTAATGCTGCACAAACCAGAAGAAAAGAAAAGGAAGGACACGGGTCCTGCGAACCAAAGAGACTGAGTTCGGGAGTCGATTACGACCTGGGAAGGTATTAGCACCCAGATCGTCCGCCGTACCCGACGGGATCCACGCTTGCAAAAGAAACTGTTTCAAAGGGTGAGGGTATGAAAACTGCAGCAAAAGAAATGGAAATGAAAAGAAACTGGAACTGGAAGAGAACTGAATAAGAAACAAAGGAGAAATGTAGGGAAAATAAAGATTGTGCTCGAACGGGCCCTACCCCGCTGCCTACGTACCTCATCGGGATAATGAGGATCAGAGACGCCGTAGTTCCCCTAACTAGGGGTAGAAAAGAAAATTGCTTGTGAATTAAGGCTTGAACTGCCTATGCCATTGCTCAGGTGTTGCAGACTCGGACGACGAGTGCGTAACCGTCTTGCAAAATGACAAGTAGGAGCAAGTTCGCGTACGGAGCGAAGGAGATGAAAAAAGAATTCCCGAAGGAAAGACGTTTATTGTTTGTTTGGTGTTTTTATGAAGCTTTTATTTGTGAGGGTTTGCATAGGTAAGTGTACCTAAGTCTTACTCAATGGGATGTGTACATCTCACATCATCCCGAAATGGAATGCGCAAGAGGCACACCTATCTATGGAGGAAATCCCCAAAGCTAGTCCCACAAGTGAAGGCTCAAGCACACTGGCCTATTACCATTATTAAGTGTTTTTGTGGTTTTATGGTTAAGAAGTGTTTTTTAGCTTTTCTTTGTGAGGTATTCATGCTAAGACCTATCCACCACGAGTGATGACTCACACCTCGCCCCGAAATGGAACGCATGTGAGCATCTCATAGCAAAGTCTCATGTCACATGAAAGTACTCAACCTTTATTAAATGAATTAGAATTAAGTTTGAAGATGAGAAGAGAGAACACCAAAGGATCTCAAAGGAAAAATTCTAAAGGGGGACTAAAATAATCCTAAGTATTCACATGCCTGGATATCCTAAAGGTTAGTGAGGTTTCTATCCTAATGAAGAAGAAAGAATAAGATAGAAGAAGGGATGAGAAAGGCCTAGGCCCAACAAAAGAGGGTTAGTCCACATAAACATAAAAGGAAGAGATAAGAATTAGAGATGTGGAACTCAATTCCCACATCTCACACTTACCATAGCCCCTGCAAGGTTAGCATACACAAATGAATACAAGCACAAAGTTCAAAACCAGAATCAAAATGGTATAAAGAAGGGCCTAAGAGTCCAGCAAGATGAAGAGAGAAGTCACACAGTACCAAACAATATCAAAATAAAAGCAATGGAACCAAAAAATGGAATTTAAACACTTAAAGAAACAAATGACTTGAATATGAAGCAAACTAAAAAATTTAGAAGAACCAAGACCTATACTAGGACCAGAAAGGTACCCATACCCTAGAGGAACCCCAAACAATAAGGAAAAATTGGCACAAGTGCCCTTCTAAGCCTATAAGAAATCTAACAAACCAAAAGAAGCAAAATGGGACAAGGTGAGAATAAAAATCCACAAATAATCAACCAGCCATCTAAAAATTCTATAACTGAACCCAAATGATCTTAAAACACATTATATCAATTTGCCAAAAGGACTTGCAAAAATTCAGAAAGGAACTAGGTCAAATGAATGCACAAACACCAGCTAGGATAGAAAACTTACATTACAAGATACCAGATCAAAACTCAAGAAATAAATTCCTAAAAATTCTGAGAAAAATCACATGAAAACTAGAAGATCTTAGGAACACAATGCAAAAAGAATGGGATCAAAATTCCCAATATTGAAGTCTATAGAACATAAACAAGACAGGATGGTCAAGAAATGGATCAAAAGAAGCTATGTACATTAGAGAATTATTTCTGGCACGTGGATCAATGAAAAAAATAAAATAAAAATATGACAAAATACTAGAGACAAAAAGGAACATCTATGATTTATTTGGGAATTTTTAGATGAATATTTCTATTTTATACGAATTAAAACCAAACTGAAATTAAAGAGAAATTAAGTTGGAAAAGAAATTGAAGGAAATAAAGGAAAGGTGCATGTAGTAAAACTGGAAGTGGAAATGAATTGGGCTGGAACTTGATTGGGGTGCGAAAAGAAAAAAACACTGGGCCCAAACACACAAAACAAATCCTTAAACTCCTTTTATTCTCTAAACAAATATCATTATACTAATTAAACTTTAGATTTCTAACAATTATTAACTAACTAAACCTAAGCAATATTCTAAACAATTTATTAACTAATTTTTATCTTTTCATATTTCTAAACAAAATTATCCAAATTAATTCTTTTTATGTTTCTAAACAAAATTATCTACACATTATTCAACTAATTAATATTTTACAATATATTCTAAACAATTATTATCTAATTAACCTAAACAATATTCTAATCAATTATTTCTAGTTTCTAAACCACTGTTATCCTAAACAAACATCTAAACAAATATCAACTAAATTCCATTATATTTTCTAAACAATGATTAAACTAATCTATCCTATTATATTAAAATTCCTAAAGCTTATTCAAAATCCCAAACATTTTACATTAACTAAACAATATTAGATTAACTAAAACTATTATTTTCTAAACTTTTATTTAGTGAAACTCTTTGTATTCCTAAGTAGTTATCTAAACATTATACTAATTAATTCTATTACATTTTTCTAAACAATGCATCCACTTAACTAAACAACATTCTAATCACTTATTTCTATTTTCTAAACCATTATTCTACTAATTAAGTTTTTTTTTTATATTTCCTAATAGTATTCTAAACAATTACTAATCTCTATCCTTTCATATTTTCCAAACAATTATCTAACAATTATACTAATTAATCTCAACTAATAAAATCTTCTTATTTTCTACCATCATTCTAATTACTTTATATTTCCTAAAAAGTGTTCTAATCTATTCTAAATAATTACTCTAACAATCATACTAAACAATTATATTTTCTAAAACATTATCTAAACAAATACTAATCCTAAAACTATATTATATTTCCTAAACTATTATTCACCTACTTAAACTCTATTAAATTTTCTAAACAAATTTTCTAAACAAATACATATTATTCTAACCTTTTTTATATTTCTAAACAAAATTATACTAACTAATCTATTCTAAACAATCATTACTTCTAAACAAATTCTGAACAATTATTAAATAATCTAGTTTTAAACAACCATTATCCTCATTAACTTTTCTCTATTTCCTAACAATTATCATTAACCACACATTATTCCACTAATTAATTCTTTATATTCCTTAATAGTATTCTAAACATTATGACAATTAATCTATCATATTAATCCTAATCTAAACATTATAACAATTAAACTATCATATTAATCTTAATCTAAACATTATAACAATTAAACATCTTATAACAAATCAGCAACACAGCAAAAACCTAAAGATCTTCCTCTCTCCCTCTCAAGCACAACTTTCCCCTTCCATAACCCTAAGAGGCCGCCGCCGAAGCCCTCCTCTCCGACCTTGCCTCGCCGTGTTTTTTTTTTCTTCTTACTCACCCCCATTCGGCCATCACCACTCATCTTACACGAAAAAACAAACACTCACACAAAGCATTCCTTCGTCACAAATCCGAAAAAGCCTTCTTCAATCAAACGAACGAAAACAAACTCAAGCCAAGACAATCAATACTCAAGATCCGCAACAACTGAATCACATTCATAGCGATGAATAGCAAACAACGGCACATGAAGGTTCACGAACTACGTACCTACCGGAGAGAAGTCCGGTGCTCCTTCGAATATGAGCAACAAAATCCGCGCCTGATTCTCGATGATGAACACGAGCGATGATGTCGAAACCTAACAAAGCTTGACGTTCGGGTTTGGTGATTATGATGACGATGACGCTCGATCTTGTTGTTGTTGATGGAGAGTGGTGACCGATGTCGATGCGAGCTCCATGAATGTGACGATACTGCTGAGATTCAGTGAAGCTTGACGAAGATTGACGTCAAGTTTGTGATGACCGATCGAAGCCCGCAGAAGATCGAAGATGATGGATGCTTCCGACGAGGTCACTACTGCTTCAGCTTGACGCAGTGGGATAAAGAATATGCATCTCTGCTTGAAGTTTGTCAGAGATTCAGAATTGATTTCATAGAATGAACTCAGTTTTATGAAGGATGAATTTCTGCGAATTTGATGAATCTCAGTTATTGATTCTCCAAGATTCGGCTATGGCAACATGTTGTCGAAGAACGATTGAATTCGTACCACTCAATCTCGATTTGGTGCTGTTTTTGTATTGTGAAAGAGACGAAGCTTCTGGTTATGTGATGATGAAGATTGAAGAATCATTCTGTTGCAACAAACTTTTTCTCTCTTTTTCTTTTCTGTTATTGGTGACGAATTGGCGGAGAGAGTGATTCCGTTTTTGCTATGATGCAGGCTGGAAAATCTTTTTGTCCCCTGATAATGGAGAGTGATGCAAGATCTTTATTATTATTTTGTTTTTTTTTTGTTTGATGATGCAGGATTTTTTGTTTACTGATGAAATGCAATTTTTGCGTGATCAAGAGAAGATTGAAATCTTCTTCTGTTTTGTTGAAAGATCATGCCTCGGAATTTTTTCTTGGTTCTAGTCTTTTCACTATTTCTTTTTTTTCAATGTAATCCCTCCCCTCAATTCTGTTATAATTTTCCTCTAGAGTTTGTTATTTCTTTTCCGTTTTTTCGTTTCGGATGCCCTTTTTCTGCAGCCACTTGCGGCTTGTTTGCAAGGAGTATAGTTGAGTTGTTTGAGTCAATCTGATGCTCGTGTGTTGATTCTTGTGTTAAAGGGCTTAGTAATTGTCTTGCAGCAGCATAACAAGTCTTTGGAAGAGTGGGATTTAAAAAGAAATCATGGGCTTGATTGTGGCCTTTTTCTTTTATATATATTTTTGGAACAAGATCTATATGGGATTAAGAAAACATTATGGACTTATTATTATGAAAATGGGCCTAACAAAAATGAAATAGAAAAAGGCTTTGGTAAATGGCTAAAAACTAATGAAATTTGGTGGATAATTAGAAATTGGAAATCGAAGGATAAAATGACCATAGAAATGAATTAAAGGGGAAAAAGGATAGTGAGTATGAAAATGGATGGAATGTGATGGTTTAACTGGAATATGAATGGATAATTTGGTACTAAACGGTAGTTAGAATAATCGAAACGAGAAATGATTTATGGCTCGAATGATAAAATGAGTAGAAATGGATATGGAACAAGATATCTTGTGGAACGGGCCAATGACCACAAACATACGCATAGCCACGAAACTTTAATCCCAACCAGCTTTGCATCACTTCCACAGAAATCACCGATCTTCTGGATAAGTCACACTCTGAGTGTCATCATAATAAACCTGAATCTTTGACTCCGAAATCAACACATGAACCACTGCCTGGTGGGCTAATGACCTTTGCACATAATGAAGCTCAACTTTGAAACACATCGCCTGAGAAATAACCACAGGCACAGATAACTTGCAATTAAAGGAATCCTGACAGTTTGACCAAGCCAGGTCAAACGTCCATCTGAATCAAATCTCCAAAATGAGATCACTGCCATGCTCCATGCTATGTTTTAACAATGAACGTTATGCCTCATTTTTCTATGCAGATGGTGCAGTACAAAATATAAAAATGACATGCTAGATGCTATGAAAAAGAAGAGGGCAAATTTAGGGTGTTACAAATCGTGTATTAAAATTAATGATGTCTAATATATATATATATATATATATATATATATATATATATATATATATATATATATATATATATATATATATATATATATATATATATATATATATATATATATATATATATATATATATATATATATATATATATATATATATATATATATATTTTTTTTTTTTTTTTTTTTTTTTTGAATATTTCAATATATTTTGAAGTTTTCCAAAAAAAAAAACATTTAATACAGGTCTTGTTTCAGTTCGGAACAAAATTTCATTTTGTTCTGAGTGATTTCAAAAATATTTTCAAAATAACATAACAGGGTGATATCAGATATGCATCTCTTGAACACCCCTCTGATACAAGATAGAATTTATGAGTTCTATGTTTATCTACAACTAGTATAAGTATGGGTTATTGTCTCATGTTTCATACCAAAATACATTACACTAGAATGAACATCAATTAACATGTTGCAAATGTCTATTTTAACAACGTGAAACCCTCAATTGAATTTAAGATGAATGAGTACACTCTCTTGCAGATCTCGAATACATACTGAAGAATCTCCTACCATACTCCGACAATCAAAAAATTGTGAAGTTCGAGTATTGTTCACCGTCGATTGACATTGAATGGAAGATTGAATCTAGCAACTTTAAGCTGAAGTCGGGTGCAAAAGGGATGTTTGAAATAATTTTTTTTTATTTGAAACAAATGTTTCGATCGAGGTGGATGCGACGATTTCGAGATCGATCGAAGATATTATAAAGATGTCAGAACGTCTATTTGAATATTGAAATGTAATGTATGATTTATTAATGATTACCTATGTAATGTTTTGTTTTTTTATGTTATAAATACTAATTTTATTATGTCAATTTACATCTTTTTAGTTTTTTGATTATTTCTGCTTCAGTATGTTTTGAAAATACATCTCAGTAAGACTTATGGAGATATATTTCTGAAGCAAAATATACATAAAAATAAAGGGTGACTCAAAATCAACATGTATTGTATATATGTTTGAGGCGCGCTCGTTAGAAGATGCATTTCCATATTCTATGATTATTTTGAATTTTTCACAAGAGTATAGTATTCTATGATTATTTTGAATTTTTCACAAGAGTATAGTATTCTATGATTATTTTGAATTTTTCACAAGAGTATAATAATAATGTATAGGATTCCTTAAGTAATCTCCAAAGAGAAGGATGTTGGAAGAAAAAAATTGTCTTATATTAAGATAAGGAGTAAGGATAAGAGAAGAAAAAACGGCCCTAACCCACCCTATAGTCATCATACATACTAGGAATTAAATTACAATTTACAAATACTCACTATTTACAACATAATTCCAAAATATAACAAATTTTAATTTAAAGAATTCAATCATTAATTAAACAATTGAGTAAGTAATTCAATTTTGAGTAAAAAAAAAATATATCTAGTTGGATATTAAATATAAACAAAACTAACTTTTTTTATTCTATTTAATAATATTCCTTTAGAAATAAATTTTAGACTTTAAAAAAAATACTCCCTCTCTAAAAGAAATGTATACATTAAAAAAATATATATATATATAATTTTTACAATATTGTTCTATCAACTATTAATTAATAATACTAATTACTCTAAATACATTATAAAATTTAATAACTAAAAAATAGAGCAAATAGTATTAATTATTATTTTTCATAATTAATAATAATAATAAAAAAATAAAAATAAAATAAAATAATAATAATAATAATAATAATAATAATAATAATAATAATAATAATAATAATAATAATAATAATAATAAAATACCTCACATGATAGCGAAAAGTCACAAACTACATATCTCTTACTTAAAACAAAAAATGTCTATATCAAAACTCTTTGCTGTTAGCATTTCATATTTGTAGAGACATGTTTTTATATGTAGATATATATGTTTATTAAGTACTTATTTTGCATTTAATATATCATTCACATGCTTTCAAGAAAAAAAAGTCAACATCTCATACAAATCTTCTTGATTAATGCTACAAATTTATAATGGAGAAATTAATATGATACTATTATATGCACATGTACACAACAAACACATATATATATTGATTATAGAATAAAAATACAAACATAGGTAAAAAAATATTTATTACTGATTCATAGATGAAGTGAAGTATCAACATCTGAGGCATCAAAATTTGTTGATGATGATGATGATGGTGCACCTTGTGACCATTGACTCAAAGATGAGTTTGATTTCATGTTCTTATCACCTTGCTTGTTTGTCAAGTTGAGTCCAAGAGAAAGAGAATCATGTTCATAACTTGACCTAACCATCAACCTTTGTTGTGTGTTGGTGTTGGTGTTGGTTTCTGAGGATGACAACAACCTAAGAAGCTGTTTCTCTTCTCTTCTTTCTTTCACTTTCTCCAATTGTCTAAACCTTTCTTGAAGAAGAGCAATGGAAGAGTTCTTCACCATGGTTGAATTTGGATCACTATGTTGCCTACCCATTTGGAAGTAGTGACTAAAGTTTCAATCTTTGAGAAATTTGAGGTGAAAGGAACATTATATTTTTGGTGGGTTTGGAATGTTGTGTTTTGGAAGATTATAGTATGAAGATCATCATTTGTAGCTGTTGAGCATTATTTTTTAGTATTTTGGGACCTTCTAATTGATTCTTGATGAAAGCAACATAGATTAGAATCAAGTGATGTTTGAGAAAAGGACAAAGGGAAAGTTGTTGAGGTTAGTAAAGAGGAAGGAAGGGTAGGATATATGTGTGGACAAAGAGACTTTTTGAAGGAGGAAAAGGGTGAGAGGGAAAGGACAAAATGATGATGAAGAAAGTAATTGGAAGAGAGTATTTTGGAGAATAAATGGTTAGGTAATTGCTTATTTGTGCTTGTCACTTTTAGGTCACTATTTTGCTTAGGATGAGATAGTATATATTTGTTTTGGTCTTCATGGTATGTTGCTTCTTTTTTTGTTTTTTAAGTTTTTAACTATTCAATCTCTTCTTTATTGCCAATCATGTGCACCGCCAGATCTACAAATCTAGTTTTTAAATATTGAAAAAAATAAAAATAAAAATTATTGATTTGTTAAAAAATTTAGGTCAAAAAAGAAAAAAATATTATTTTAGGGGTAAAATAGATAGTTAAAGAGTGTTATTACGTAAATCTGATTTTTTTTCCGTATTAAGGAAATTCAATCAGTGAATGTAAGAGACATTAAATATAAAAATATATATTTAAATCGTGATATTTTATTTGTTCGTTTATTTTTAAAGAATGAAGTTCGATCATTAAATAATTTGATAAAATAGTACTATTTTATTTTAGAAAAAGTTTTACTTACAAAACATTTCATCTCTCTATTAGCATGTCTATCTTTCAATTAAAACATTTTATTTTATGTGTTGTTAATGTTATGGAGCTTGGATGGTGAGAGTCTTGATGTGAGGAAGAGACAAAAGGAATAGGCGGAGAATAATTTTTGGAATTTGCCATCAATCATTAATAAGTCATTAATTAGTGTCAATCAAAGAAAAGAAAGAGAAAGAACTTAATGTGTAACTATATGATTTGTGCAATTATATTCTTTATCTAGACCGACTATATATCTTTAAAATGGAAAAGATTTTCTTTTGGTGGCTATCACTTTTTTTAATCTTTTAATGAAAAGGATTATGTCTGAAATTTAGTAATTGAGTTCGATCATGATAAGGATTGATGAAAATTTTGGTTAGGATTGTATTCTATGGTTGTGGTTCAAACTTTTAATCTCCTTTTTAAAATGTCTTGATAAATCCGTTTTAGATGGGTTAATTATATTAATTTCACTGTAAATATATTTTTTGTGGCTTTTCATATCTTTCGAGAAGAAAATAGTTGCACGATCTCTCTTGTTAATGTAGGGCTTATAAATTCAAATTACACTAATTTCACTTTGATTTTCAATTTTTTAAGGACTTATTTTTAAAAAAAAGACTTGAATTACGATTCTTTAGATTTGTTTCTTCTAGGTAGAATTTTGATTTTGTTCACCTCTCTTGTTGTAATAGTTTTTTTCTTCAATATAACACTATTAAAAACAGGTTTGAATAATGGTGTTGGTGTTTAAAAACAGGTTTGAATAATGGTGTTGGTATTGGTTCTTGACATGGTGGTCACTAAATCTTGTTTTCGTTTAAAGTTGAGGATTTAAGGGCCTCTTCTGCTTAATTTTCTTTTTGAATTGAACCCTAACTTTTGCCTAAGTCCTTTCTTTGGGTGTTTGACTTAGCAGACTTTTTCTCTTCTTTTTTTCTTTTTGTATTTCTCTTTTTTTTTGTATTTTTTGAAAGATTGAAAGTTATGACTGCCAAACTGTTGGTTGTAAAGGATCATCTTGTAATTTGAATGTGTAGTCAGGTTAACTGAACACTATCCTGTCCCAGGTTAAGTGTAAGTGTTTAAATCCGAAAGAAACTCCTACTTATATGCTCGAAGTGGTGAACTATGGATTAACTCCTTATCTCTCTAGTGTTTGGGAATTGAAACAATGCATGTACATCATTGGCAAGATTTTATCCGAAAGCAAACCACAACAGCTATGGGTATTTGTTTTCATCATCCTTCAAAAGATTGCAAATGCTCATTTAATTAATCAAAGAAGTACAAACATAATTGAAAGCAAATTGTTTAGACAAATACAAGGAGAATGCAAACATAAAGGAAACAATGGCCTAGTGACTAATCAATAAACAAGGATGAGTTGTCCTGTCTTGAAACACTGGCTTTAGGGAGAACTGATTGAAGTCGACTGAAGCTTCAAGTTGCATGCCCCGAAAAGGATTGTCTCTGACATTAGGATTGGTATCACGGAAGGAGAGGGTATTGTCTCTATCAACTCTTTCACTCTTGTCTTCAAAGCAAAGCAATGTTCCAAATCATGGCATGTTCCACCCTGATGAAATTCACAATGAAGATCTGCCATGTAGCCTGGTGGGAGAGGATCTTGAGGAGGTGACATATGCCTAGTGGTAACCTAACCTCTCTGAAGCATTGCGGGAAATTTTTTTGTGTATGATATGGGAATAGGGTCAAAGTGAACTCTATCACGATTCTAAACTTGTCTCACAGCTGGAGGTTGAGAAACTCTAGTTGGTTGAGCAGTAATCACAGGAGTAACAGTGGCAACATAAACTTGATTATCATGATGAGCCATATATTGAGGTCTTCTATCAACAACTAAGATAACATTGGTCTGATCTTCCTTCTTCCTCTGGAAATTCCTAAAAGGCTTCTTAGCAATGTTAGAAGACTCAACAACTGCCTTTGACACTTTTCCTTTCTTGATCCCTTCTTTAAGCCTGTGTCCAATGGTTACCAGATCAGTGAAATTAGAAGAGACACTTCCAATCATATTTTTCCAATAGAAGGGAGTCAGAGTATCCATGAACATAACATTCAGTTCTTTTTCAGCTAGAGGGGGTTCAACCTGAGATGCCGGTTCTCTCTAACATTGAGCATATTCCTTGAAGGACTCCCTCTCCTTCTGAGATATATTCTACAATTGACGGCGATCAGGTGCCATGTCCAAGTTGTACTTATATTGTTTCACGAAAGCATCACCCAAATTCGTCCAGCTATGGACACGACCCTTCTCAAGTCCCATGTACCACTTCATAGAAGCACCGCTCAAACTGTCTTGGAAGCAATGAATAAGAATTCTGTCATTCTTGGCGTAAGCAACCATCTTGCGACAATACATCATTAAATGGATTTTTGGACATGTGTGCCCCTTGTACTTATTAAACTCTAGAGTATTGAACTTAGATGACATGACAAGGTTGGAAGCCAAACACATGTTGCTCGCATCAATGTCAAAGAAGTCTTTACCCTCTACAACCCTTAGTCGTTTGTCAATAGATTGATATTGTTCACGACCAACTTCAGGTTCAGCATAATCTTCAAGATCATCACCTTGAGCACTAACAACATGATACTTATAAGGAACAGGGCCAGTATGAACCATATGTCTAGATTCAGTAAAATAGAAACTTGAAAAGCGGGTCTGGACGCCTGACCGACCATAGAAGTAGTAACATTAAGTGGAGAGTAGTTGTGTGGCAAACCAAACTCCGACCAAGTTGAATGTGGCAATTGAACAGGTTGAGGTTCGACAATAGTGTTTTCAACCTCTTGGATCACTATCCTATGAGGTGGCTCTCCTCTAGCAATTAAAACTTGAAGCATCTCAGTCAGCTTCGTCACACTCGTCTTCAACTCCTCAATTTCCATTTGGACCTCAGCATTGTGAACCTCTTGTTCTGACATCCTGCGTTTGTGGTAAGCTTTAGTTCTGTATCGGCTACGAAGAATCAGCTTGACGATTGATAGATGACTGAAAGACAGAGACAACTGGAATGAGCTGACAGACAACTCAGATGTATGCATGAATCGTGTAAATGATGCAAATGATATGTGAATGAATGCAATATAACATAATGCTCGGGATTACAGGTTCATCAGATTTTGAAGATGGAGTCAGACACGGGTATCTTTGATCAACGGAACCCCACGAGTAGGTTTAAAATGTAGGTGCCTAGAGTCATGGATCATTGTTAAATACATTATCCCATGAAAAAGGCTCATCACACGATAATATCTTTGAAACGATCGACTCTAGGTGTGGTATTCGTTTTGTTCCACGAGGAAGGCTCCTCGCAGTCTTCCACTACACAACCATCGATCCCAAGTTTCAAAAATGGGATTGTTAGACATCTTCGATTGAGATTTAAAATATTAATATCATATAGTAATACATTCAAAGGATCTAGTATGATTGTGGTTTTCACATTAACCCATTGAGTCACAAAGATCTCGTAAGTTAATACTATTGATCACTATGAAATTGGTTTGAAGGTCCCTAGAGTCGACAATTCAACTTAGAAATATCATCACATGATAAAGGCTTGTCGCACCATAATATTCCAAAGAAAATCTACTTCGGGTGATGGTTTTTGCTTCGTCCCACGAGGGAGGCCCCCGCGGTCCTCCACTACACAACCATCTTCTAGTCCTATGGTTTTTCTCAGGCTTGGGTAGTGAGTCTATCTCACTCAGTATCAATGATCAAATAATCCCCATAGTGACAAAAATAATAGCATGAATGATAAAGATAAGTGGATAAATAGATAAAGGAAAGCATGCAATCAAAGCGAATAAGAGAAATCACACAATCAAACAAGAAGACAAGCAAACAAGGCTAACACAATAAGCGCAAACTATCCTAAGTTAGGCTCGACTCTCTTATGCATGAGGTTATTCCCCAGCAGAGTCGCCAACTGTCATACATCGAAAAATATGATTCTCGCGAAGAACACGGAAAAACAAACAACAAAGTCGCCACCTAATTCTATTTATTCTAACGAAAGAAAAGGAAGACATAGATAAAACCTCAAAGGAAAGAACATGGTCGTTGGAACCACATTCTAGGTTCGGGAGTCGGTTACGCAAAAGGAAGGTATAAGCACCCCTTACGTTCGTTGTACTCAACGGGAACCTCTTATTCTAATTTGTGTTTGAATGCTAACATATGTTAATGTCTTCTTCTTAAGGGTAAACGATATGGATAATGGGTGATTTTGTTCCTAGGGTTTGATTTTGAATTTTGTACTGAAAACTTTCTGGTGAAGGGTGTTTGAGCATAGGGAACAATTTCTGAATTGTTGTAGTGGTGGGGGGAATGGTACAATTTTGCAGGTATGAGGTTGTTGTTGGTTTTGTCTGTTGTGAGACAAATTTAGTGGTGGTACCTTGTTCTGATTTTACTAATGTGCCTTTGTAACTTGTGTAGTTTTGTTTTTGAAACCACTATGTAACATTATGCTAATATGTGATGCAACATAAATGAATGACTGGAATACAAATGTTATGGATTGTGAATTATGATGAATTTGGCTATGAATTCAATGAGATATGATGCATTTTTTAATGATTATGATTATGTATGAATTGGAACATGAATGCTAACTTACTTTTTTTCAATTTTAAGTGCAAATGGATGAACTTAGCATGATGGGCAAATGGCTAGGAAAGATGAATGTTTCAAAGATGCTTGATCATGAAGAAGTTTGGTATGAAGTTAGCAAGTGGGATGGCAACTTGGCATACATCAAAGTTATCTTTGTATTTTGGTCCAAACATGAGACTTGTAAGACTTTGTAGACTTAGAACTCATTTCATTTTTTTAAAAAGAATTTTGTAAGAGTTTGTACCATTAAAAATGTGATTCTCATGTGACTCCTCATGTAAAGACAATTTGAAATTCACTTTTGGGTTCTTGAATTGAAGTGCCATGACTTGAAACTTGACATTGAATTTGGTATGAGCTTTGAAAAGTAGTTATGAGTTTGAGACTTAGAACTTTAAATATTGAAAATGGAATTTAGGAAATAGAATTGGAACTTGAGATTTGAGAATAGAGATTGGGATTAAATTTGAACTTAAAAATTGGAATGAAATTGAAATTAAAATTTGGGATTGAAAATGACTTGGAATTTTAGAAATAAAATTGAAATTAAAAATGGAAAAATGAATTGAAATGGATTAGAAATATAGAATTTAATTGAATGGATTGAAATATGGACTTGAAAATAATTTAGAACTAAAACAAAAATTGGAATTAGAAATGAGAATATGAAGTGGATTTGGAAATAAGAATGTGAATTGAAACTTGAATAAGAAATGAAATTTGGAATTGGGCTTTAGAAATAGACTTGCAATTTGGATTTGAAATGGTACTAGAAAATGTGGAAATAAATCAGAAATTGAAATGAAGACTTGAAATGGAATTTTAGCATTTTAGAATCGACAAAACAGACACAGCCAAACTTCAATTGGAAACAAACAAATCTCATAATAGTGAACCAAAGATTCAGAGTCCACATTTAAGTTGAAAACCAAACTTCAGGATTCATCTTTTCCTTCCTTTCCAAGCAACAACCAAAACTTGTTCCACATGAAATCAACTGAATCAAATATCAACAATTCTTGCTGAGATACCTCACTAAATAAAACCACAAGTGACCAGAGGTCTTGAACACGTCCATGATTCAACATTCTTACTCCAACACTTATGAGACCACTTCAAAACTTTGCGCTTTTAACATAAAACCTAGCTTTCCAATTCCAAAGTACTTGTTACAAAACCAAAGACCTTCCTTGACAATTCTCGCAAATTCAACGTGATCGATATGTACAATAATATGCAAATAATGAAATGAATGCGTGATATGAAATATTATGGGTAAAATTTGGGATGTAACTTGTTAAAACTGAGAGTATGGGTGATCATTGGTTTGGGCAAATCCAAACCAAACCGGAATCCAAACCAAACCAATTTGTTTGGGTTGGGCATTTTTCCAGTTTGGACAAAAACCGAACCAAACCAATTAAAACCGATGTTAATTGGTTCGGGCAACGAATTTCTAATTTTCTACCCGTAAACCCAAACCAAACCAATAACAATCAACATAATTAATTCATATAATAACTATTAATTTTAATTGAGTTATTACTTTTTATTTGAATGAAGAGAATAATTGTTATAACAATTATCAAGTACAAACCATAATGAAAGAAATAAAGAGGTATAGTCTCTAGACATTTTCAATGAAAAACAGAACAACATCTTTTAAATTATCACAAACATATCAACCAATGATGAAATATAGACAAACCAAACATCACAAGTCATAACCATTATAAATCAAACTCATAAATTACAAACTACAAGTATCTGTAAACCACAAGCTTCTTCCCAAATCACAAAACCTCAAATTACAAGTATCTACATACTACAAACCTTCAATTTTATGTTATGGAATGGAGTATGAGTATGCAATAAAATTGCTTTAAGTTACTAAATATTTATGTGAAATACAATAACTATATGACTATGGTGATCATAACTTGTTTAAAAATATGTGAGTGTCATTTGTTCAATATTTATTTGTCATATTTTAGTGTGTAAACAAATAATTTAAAAAATATATTTTTGCATATTTATTTTTAATATATATATGATCAATCCAATCCAAACCAATCCATTGTTTTTTGGATCGGTTTGGTTTGAGTTTTATTGTAAAAATATAGAAATTCAATCCAAACAAATCAATTTATTTTTCATTGGATCGAGTATCGAATTCTCTTAAAACCGAACCAAACCGGCCCGCGAACACCCTTAACTGAGATATTAAAATAGATTGCGAGATAAAGTTAAAGAAAAAAAGTTAATATTTTACCAAAAATATAGTATATAAGTAAGTATTAATTAAATAAACATATAACACACAAAATAAACTAAATTTATCACATCTTTTTCATTATCAAAATCACTGAATCCGTAGTCATGTGCAACAGTGATTGTGACCAAGAAACAGCAAGAGGTTATTATGATCATGAAATAATATAAAATTCATAGCTTCTACCGTTCAATCTTATAGAGGGATCAATAGTGTTCAATTTGTAGTCATGTGCAAGTGTGGTACAAACATCTCTCTTATCAATTTGGTTCAAATAATTTAAGGGAACGTGTTTGGATGAAGTATTTTAACGAGAAAAATAATTTTTTTGAAGGAATTTAAAATGACTTGATCAAAATCCATTGTTTGGATAAAAATATATAGAAAATTGTTAAAATGATATAAATTTATTAATATGACACCAAAATGACACCAAAAAATAGGTATTTGAGATGTAGGTATTTGAGATAAAAAATGCTAAATGCCCTTATTACTAGTTTAAAATGACACCAAAAAATAGAGAATTTTAAGTTGCTTCTGTTTATTATTAATTTTTAAAATTTTGTAATATGGTCTTCTTATTTTATGAAAATTTCAAATTCAACTCCAAAATTTTCAAAATTTTTTAAATAAATCCTTGATAATTTTCAAATTTTATAAATTGATCCTTCAAATTTTCAAAAATTACAAATTGATCCACATTTTTCATATTTTAGATTTGACCTAAATTTTTTAAAAATTATGAAAAAATGCCCCAAGTTTTTTTACAATGAATCATTTTAATACTCTATCCAAACAAAAAAAAAAATTAAAATTGAATGAATTATAATTTAATCATTTGAAATACCTAAAATTTTTAACTGTTTAAAAATTTCCAATTACTCCATCCAAACAAATTTTAAATTTTTTTGCACTGCATACATTCATTTAGCATTTTTTATCTCAAATACCTACATCCACTTTAGGTTTCTGCATATTCCAAGAATCAACATTTAAACTAGTAATAAGGGCATTTAGCATAACATTTTCCTCATTTTGCATTAAATATTGCATTCTCTTTATTCTCATTTTCTCTTAGCATTAAACACATGCATTATAAAACCATAACATTTTATTCAGTTTTACATGACCTGTTGAAACGAACTATCTGACTTTAAACGGATCGGCATTGATAGGTTTTGAGTTTTTTAGTGTTATATGAGTTTAACGCTCTTTATATTTTTATTTTTTAAAATCGGATATCATTCACGCACAAATACATAAATTAATCTCTCAAATCAGAAAAAACTACAATAGACTATAAAACTCTTCTTAAAAAAATATATTCTCGTTGCATGTCTAGGACTGAATTTAAACCCAAAACTTCTGACTTAATTATAGAAGAAACATTTATCTGATTCAAATGCGCTTTGATCCCCTTATACTCCTTTTTCTTTTTTTATCTGATTCAAATGCTCTTGAATCCCCTTATACTCCTTTTAATTCAATTATCCTGCTTATTAAAAATATATTTTTTCTCTTTCTCTTCGATCATTTACCCTAATATATTGCCCACACTTCATATTTATTTTCTTATTCTTTGTAAGAAAATGACTAAGTTGGTCATATATATTTTCTCGACAAGAGTGTAATTCATTCATTAAAAGACAAAAGGTCAGTACAAATGATAGAAGCTAAAGATTCGTAGATCTTTCCCACTAGACTATGCGCAGCCTTGTTTTTGCACACTTTTATTTTACAAATACCACTCTATTATAAGACATGCTAGATAAAAAATAAAAAAATTCACAAAATCAGCTTTAATGGAACCTATTAGACTATGACAATAATATTCAGACACCCTGCAACTATATTAGATTCAATTATTGCGAAAATCAGCTTGTCATGGAGAGATTTAATGCTTTCTATGTCAATCCTAGCAAATGAAAATTGTTTTGTGGCAGAATAGACACTGAAACTGAGATGGAAATAACAAATTTAACTGGTTTTGTTGTTGGTAATCTTCCTTTCAGGTGCTTGAGGATACCCCTGTCAAGCAAAAAATTAACTAGCAGCCAATGTGTTGGTCTTGTGGAAAAGATTGGAAGTCGAATCAATCATTGGAGTGCTAAAATGTTGAGCTATGCGGGATAAATCGAATTAATAAACAATGTGATCTTTAGTACTACAAATTATTGGTTACAGTGTGTTCCTCTCCCCAAAGGAGTGATCAAGAGGCTCGAGACTATGTGCAGAACGTTTTTATGGATGGGAAAATATGAAATGACCAAGAAGGCTTTGGATGACGTGTTATAACCGTCTGCCAATCAAAGAGAGATTGAGGAACTTTAGTATGATTACTAGTGATGAATACATATCCTGTCATAACATAGAGAGTATGCAACACTTGTTTTTTTGAATGTGCAACTATTAGGAAAATTTGGGTGGGATTTTTGAATTGGCTTAATATTAAACATAATCCTGAAGGATGGCGCCAGGAAACAAGGTGGATGACTCAAATGAGCAAGAAGAAGGATTGGAGATCAATTTTTTTGAAGACGACTTATGTTGAAACCGTCTACAATTGTTGGATGTTCAGGAATGAAAGAGTTTATGGAGTTTATGAAATGTCTAGCAGGGATGGTTTTACTTTGATTGCTTTGGTTGATGGGTTGTGTAAATGTGGCAAGATTGAGGTTTCTAGAGAGATACCTGATAAGAGTTTGGTTTCTAGAAATATTATGATTTAAGGGTATATAAAGTCGACTAAAATTGATTTGGCGAATGAATTGTTTCTCTTTTTCAGTTTGATAAGTTGGAAGATGATGATAGCTGGATATCAGCTTAATGGGTGTTTTTATGACGCTTTGGTGTTGTTTGAAGAATTGTTGAAAGAGTGGCTTGTGCCGAGCAATGTTACATTACTGAGTGCTCTTTCTGCTGTTTCGGGTTTGGCTGTTTGTGGTCAAGGAAGGGTGGTATAGGTTATGGGAAATTAAATAAAAACATATGACTAACACAGTCCAATCAACATATTAAACTCAGGCACAAGAGTTGATAAAAACATATTTCTTTGGATCCATATTTCTAACATATAATCAGCCACATACAGTTTCTTCTGCTAGAGTAATTTACATTGATGAAAATGAGAGTTAAACACAACAGAAATGAAAATGGGAGCAGAAGATTGCAGCTGAAGAGACAACATTCTTATTGTCCGGGGACAAAGTTAGTAGCAAAAGCCCATGCGTTGTTGGCGACAGGGTCGGCAACATGGTCATAAAGGTTCTGAATAGGGCCTTTGCCAGTAACAATGGCTTGAACAAAGAAACCAAACATGGAGAACATAGCCAACCGACCGTTCTTGAGTTCCTTGACCTTCAACTCAGCAAATGAATCAGGGTCGTCAGCAAGACCAAGAGGGTCAAAAGCACCACCAGGGTAAAGTGGGTCTAGTCCTTCACCAAGGGGTCCTCCTCCAACTCTGTAGCCTTCAACAAATCCCATGAGCACAACCTGAGTAGCCCAGATTGCAAGAATGCTCTGAGCATGGATCAGGTTTGGGTTTCCCAAATAGTCAAGGCCACCCTCGGCGAAGATCTGGGAACCGGCTTTGAACCACACTGCCTCGCCGAATTTAACACCATTCTTTTCAAGGAGTTCAGGGAAAGTACATCCCAATGCACCAAGCATAGCCCATCTGCTGTGAATTACTTCAAGCTCACGGTTCCTTGCAAATGTTTCAGGGTCAGCTGATAATCCAGCTGTGTCCCATCCATAGTCACCAGGAAATTCACCAGTCAGGTATGATGGAATTTGTTCAGAGAATGGACCCAAGTACTTGGGACGGTCAGGACCATACCTGGTTTTCACAACAGATCATTCCAAGTCAAATAAATATAGAAACAAACTATCACAACTTTCAAATATCAGTCATTAGCTCTATAGCACCGGAACCTCTGAGAAAAAGCCTCTGTGTCCTTGCCAATTTATTATTTTTTTTCAAATTATTACTGATTCCAACGTGATTCATAGGTCATTAGCATTTTATGTAATCTATTACACTACTGACTACACTTGCATAATAACTGGTTTTTGTGTCTGACCCATCTAGCTAATACTTAGTTATGATGTTTCTAAGAGACATTATAAAATCCAGAACTTTATGTATTTTAACATGCAAAAGCAAAATTTTGACTGTAACTGAACTACTTACCAAATGCTTTCAGGAGCACTCTTTACAGTACGACGCATGCTGAAGCGACCTTGGCCAAAGTTACCAGCTTTCCTGATGAATTCATTTCCCTGCCTCAAACCAGTCTTACCAGTGAAAGCTGATTGTTGGATAGCAGAGGTGGCCATGAGGGCGTTGAGACTTGTTGCACTTTGATGTTGTTCTCTTGGATGCTACTAGCTAGTGTTGTTGTGAAGAGTGAAGATATGCTACAAAGGTTTATAGAAGTGTTGGAAGATTGTGGATTAGGATATGCACAAGTCAGCAACATCTAATTGGTGGTGAATTTGTATATGGATTTCCAAGGTGATATATTGTATTCATATTGTGGCTCTCTTTGTGCCATGTGGATGCACTCATCTCGTGGCTTAGTGTTTTCAAGAGGGTGAATGTGAGCCAGGGAAATCAGGTCCACCAAATTTGACAGACAAAAATGAAATTTCGAACAAGTTTGTATCAACGGTGACAGTTAAATCCATGAAGCTGAAATTCATCTAAATCATCCACTAAAGTATCTATCAAATTCAGTTATTGTTAAAAATAATAAATGGATTAGATCTAATTTATTATCCATTTAAAGTTATGGATTAATCCCATCTGTTCAACAAATTTTAAAAATCTATTAGATTGTACTAGTATATGTTTTTTTATTTATTTTAAATTTAAGGGCTAGTTTTTATAACCAATAATAAGAAAAGATTATGTAAAAATAAAAATTTCATCATTTAAAAAAAATTGTATTATTTCTCTATTTATCTATTTAAAAACCGTTATAACACACTATTTGCATGTGTTTTTAGTGAACAATTATGAGTTTGAAGGTCTTTGAGATTAACTCGAAAAATTCTGAGATCAATTTTATATAAAAATTATTAATATGACGTAACTACGAATGTCTGGTTACAGACAGTACGAAAATAGACTTTAAAGATAATAAGACTTAATTTAAAATAAAAAGAAGTTGTTTTTATTTTGTTTTTTCTTCCTTAAGGTCTTTTACTAAAATTCCATTCATCTCAATGGCGCTCCAATCCAATATCATGCAGGTTTCGCTGATGAAATAGCTTCTTCTATACATCATCGATTTCACTTACGTCCTCCTATAGAGAAGGAAAGAAGGAAAGATGAAAAGTATGATATTGTTATGCTTTCTACCATATATTCTTGTTGGTTAATTCCAAAATTTTAAAGTAGAGTCATGACCTCCTCATTTTGTTAACATGTAATAGATCGAGATCTTGCTTTAATATCATAATTTTATAAAGATTCATCAATGTTATCATTATTTTTTCTCTCTAGGATTTACAAGATTAGCAGTAATAATTAAAATATATTTGAATCATACCTACTAAATTTCACGAGAAGGAGATGTTTGTGAAGGTGTAACCTCCATCAACGACTACATAAAATTAGTATAGAGAGACTAATAAAACTATAGGTTCTACTTAATCTAATAGTAAAAATTATATTGCTATGCCATTGAACATCATATATTGCCTTTTACTTTAGAAAAACATTTTAAAATACTTTTAAGAAAAATTATAATTGATAAATATTTATTTACATTAATATATAAATATGAATAAATATTACTGGGATTTAATCGCAAATCAACATTTTATACTAATTTAAGTCAACTATATATATATATTAGTTGAGATATTTCACCTACTCATTTTATTTTATTTTAAATTTTACTTTTATTGTTAATGATTTTTTTATTAGTCTTACATATAATTTATAGTTTAAATGAAACATATAATATATCTTATAAACTATTTTTTTATATTTGTTAACCCAAATCATTTATTTTTATATTTTAGTCATTTAATCAACTTTTAATTTTTTTAGTTAACTTACAACTTTAATATTTTTTTTTTATTTTGAGTATGTTAATAGGTTTAACTTTTTAAAATTGTTATCCAATTTTATTGAATTTTAGCTTTACTTAATCCGACCTTAGAATAAAATATTCTATAATTTTTTAGATGATAAAATTTTAAAAAATAAGAAATTATTTTGTATAAATCAATTTTTAAAATATTTTTTCTCAAAAAATTATGTGATATTTTTATATTAAATTTTTTAACAAAATATTGATTGTCAAAATTACCATTTTGATGCAAAACAAATGAATTCAAAATAATTTATATTATTTTTGAGTGATTACCCTAAAAATTATTTTAAAAAATATGAAACTAATATAATTTTTTATGAGTGAATGTTCTATTTCAATATAATAAAGTTTATACAAAAATATAAGGCAACAAGTTTATTATCTATCCCTTTTTTTTTATGGAAAAACTATTTTTTTTACCATTAGTATCCGGTCCATTAGACTGTCTTATCTGGTTCGGACGTCAGTTCTGACATCAAGTGGTTTTAGTCTATTTTCAATCGCAATTGTGGGGGATCGAACTGTGGTTCTCCCTACAAAGTTCAACGCCAATCACCACTAGACCAACTAACGATTGGTAAAAACAATTAATCCTTTTAAAAACTATATTTATAGATCTAGGAGAAACAACATTACTATTCATAAGTCTTTGGACTCTATAAAAGTCAATTACTTCCAGTGCTAGAAAATCAAAGTGTCGGTACATGTTTTTGCATGTTGACCATTTTACTTGAAGTAGCTTTGAGAGTTGCTTATCTCATAGTAACACCTCACATCCTCAGTTCCACCTGTGAAGAAATTCCAGTCAAGTCCACATAAGTTTGTTTCTCTCATATTTACCTATACACCTGAATATTTGTTGGTCTAAGTGTTAGTCTCCCCTCGTGTGGGTCAGAAAAAAATGCATATTGTCCTATTTCTTCACATATACTATGGTCCATCGAAATATATCAAATAGGACTTCCATAACAAGGCCATGTTGGTATTTTAAGCTTGAAAACTCCCTACAATGAATCGTGTATTCCCTAAATATATCCAAACACGCCTTACGAAAAATGGGGGCAAACCTCAATAATAAGAAACAAATTAATCATAAGGTGGTATCTTAGGATATAATTATACTCCACGTGTGACATATGTTGGCCTAACTCATCAATAGGAATAATGAGGAGAAAGTCATGAGCATGTGCGACTTGCAAACAACCAAAATTTATTTTTTTGTTTTGTGGGTGTGTCAAACATTATATCCATGTCCTTGACAGTTTTCCAAAAAGTGCACTCGCCAAAACACGTTGTGCTTTATAAGAGACAATATCCTTTCTAGTAAAATTGCTAAGGTGAAAATCTAGAATCGCAACCTTCAAAGCATCCAAAAGTTCTATCGAAATTCGATTCCATACCATATACTTCATTGTCTCACAATATATGATCTTGTAACACTAATATTAGGCCCTGAAAGTCATAAAAGCATATGAGACAACCTTTATTGTCGAGCAAAAACTGAATCCCCCAACTCTAATGGGTAAAGAAGTCACCACCTATTAAAGGTCCCCGAAGAAAGGACCTCCACCAACCATGATGTCTTCAACCGCCCTTCACATATCTTTATCAAACCAAATAGTTGCTTCCTCAATATGATTAGGTTGGCACGCCCTTAGGCCAAAAAATAATTTGGCAAAACCCATGCAAGATAGAAGTAGAAAAAGCTCACTCTGAGGATTTCTAAGTTATGGTAGAAGATTCATTAGCTCAATAGCCCTAGAATCTCTCTTCATGGACAACCATTTAATAAAGTTGACATCTCGACTAACAGTCCCTCTAAGAAACTTCATCCCTAACATCGGGCTCCTAATGTCCTACGGGAACAAATCCTCGTGAAGTTTACTACCATCACATAAGGGAAAAATATCTCAGTCTTACAAATATTTGATTCGAGACCTAATCCTGGAAATTTCTTTCGAATGATGTCAAAGAATTTAGTAATCTTCTGTAAACCCCCGGTAATAATCTCACCGTGAAGATATCAAGTATGAAGAAGTTTACAATTGTATTTAACCCAATGAATGAGTGAGTGTAACACAAGAACAAAGAGGAGTGCCCTTAACGGGTCACCTTGTTGCATTCTAGTGGCTGAAATAATATGTCCATCCCCAAGGTACAACCTCGCTGCTTGGCCATAAAGAAACTCAACCCGCAATGAAATAGATGGGCATTTCATATTCACCTCACGCAATAGGGTTGATCTCTCTACCATGTTGAAAGCATTTGAAATATCTATCGCGAGCATAGTCAAAGAACCATTTTCATGCCACTTGTTTAACATTGTTAGCACTATGTATAATGCCTTAACACTACCCGATACCCCAACCCCAAACTAAAATTCATTGAGATTGTGTGTTACATATTCACTAACCCTTTGTATATCATCAACCTTGGATACCAACTGCCTCCAAATAGAACCCTCAACAATTGGTTATATCCCACCATCAGACTTTATTAACGGCGTCAAGGGTGCAGAGGCAAAAAACTGTGCCAAACTCACGGGACATCTTCCTCTTATCCATAAGTTAACAACTTGAGTAATTGCACACAAAAGATTTCTTGACATAAAAGAACTTTCTCCATATTGTGCGTCTAATATATGTTGAGCATACAAACCATCTCTACCATATAACGTCCCTTTGATAAATAATTTAATGCACTTAAAGTAGTTACAACATCATACACTATGGGAGCTTCAGAGAACAAGGTGGTCGGCATGGAAGGTGGTGGTTTATACGGGCGCTTAGCCTCAAAAGTATTCATTGTATGTCCATTATAACAGGAAACTCTAGATGACCCCCCAACACTTTTATAGTCATTTTGAAATGGCCATCTACAACCTTGTGGATGCATTGTTTGACATTAGAGCTCGTCTTTTTACCATTCTCCTTAATATGAATTACCTCACGACCCAAGTTAGCTTGCTCAGAGTTGTCAAACACACCATCAACTAACTTGACAAGATCATTTACATCTCTCCTAAAAACTCAAAATATGTTGTTGTTGCAAGGCTTAGCCACCTATAAAGTACAACAAGGAAGAAGTAACAACCAAACTCGAGAACCTATTGATCTCAGTTCAACAACCACCTTATAAAGAGCATCTTTCAATGCTTGAGAGAAAGCAATAAGACAACTAGAGATATACTCTTCACGGTGAAGATAGTTGTTGTGAGGATTTTTTCTAACAACCTTACATCCAAAACAAACTCCTCGTTTGTTTCGAGGTTATCGTATGTTGTTGATTGTTTAACAATACACACAATGTGACTTCCAACCTTTCTTGTTCCATGAGTGACACGAATTAGACCATCAAAATAATGGCATACCCGACTCATGGCATAAATGCTTATACACCTTCAACGTAACCATTTTTTACCAAAGCCAAGGCCGACAATGGGTCAGGGCAAGCAGGCTCATGGCCTAGGGCCTAAAAAAATTGGGGACCTCAAAATTGATAAAGACTTAAAAATTATATAAATACTAAGTAATAAATATATTATTTGCTAAATATGAAACACAATGATGCGTTGGTCTAGCACTAACAAATGCTTTCTTTTAGTATGATAGTTGTTTGTTCGATCCATGGTCTAGACAGGTTTTCATTACTTTATATTTTTACACCGTTAACTTGTTTCATCACACATATTTCTTGGATGTTTTCAATTTTTATTTACTAATATATAAATTTTATTTATTTATATTTTAAAAATTCATCATATAATAAATTTTTTATTATTAAATTTATATCATAAAATATAACATATCATTATTTGTTTCTAATTCTATTACTTTATATTTTATTCTATAGAAAATATATTACTATTAAATTTTGTTAATAATAATAAATTAAAACTTAAGAAATTCAATTTTGTTTTTATTAAGACAACATAATTAAATAAGTAAAAAAATTAAATTATTAAAATTAAAATTTTTTCAACAATTTAATTATAATTAATCTAATTTGATGTATTATTTATAAAATTTTATATTTTAATAAATATTTTTACACTTATGTCTTAAAGTTTTAAGGTTTTATCGAAATACTTATTATCATCTTTAGTTTTTAATGTTGTTTATAATTTAAATATAAAAAATATATTTTTAAATTTATTTCTTTTATATTAGAAACTATTATTTTTTTATAAATTCAATGATCCCGAAAAAGAATGAAAAGGATGTGTGTTTTATAATATAATGTTAAATTAATAAAGCGATAAAAACTAGAGAAATTTAAGAAACAAATCAAATCAAGAGAGAAACTTAATTGACAAAGTCATTTGTATGATTGTAACAAATTTTATTCATCACTGTACCGCCGCCACTCTGATAATCACCAGAGTCACCGTACCTTCTTTTCTCTCTGAAATAAAATGGACTCAATTTTTATTATTTGTTCAGAGTCTCTAAAAAATCAGCCGTAACTAAAGTTGTAATAAACATAAGCAACTCTAAGCAGAAAATTGGTTTCTGTAAATTGCTAAAAAGAATTTATCCTATAGTGGCTAAAAACAAATGAAGCTAACCAGTAACGGTTAAGACTTTTAATGAACCTATGCTTTATTTTCTTTATCCAATTAACCTATGCATTATTTCTTCCATAACCGTGTACATTTTTTCCACAACCGTGTACTATACGTGTCTGCAACTGGGCTTAGAGGCCAAGAGTTTTCTATAAATAGATTAAACCTTACTCTATATGGTTAAGAAACAGTTTAAACTTTTAGATGCTTTAGAAACGTCATTTCAAATTTATTTCAATTAGAAATTCCTTATAGTTCTTGAATAACAAACATGTCCCAACCAAACATTTCTTCCGATGGTGGCAATATAGAACTTGGTGCTAGCTTACTCATTAGTGGTAGCAAATACAACAGGATATGGCGGAAAAGTTTATACGTCGGATTCATGATCTCCTTGAAGAAGCCTACAACTTTTAGTAGCAACTATGAAGAATCTACATCATCATTACTATATGATTCATTGTTTCATAGTCCTCCGGCTAGAACCTCGTCAGCCAAATCTTTTGTTTCAGTTGATGTAGTCTCTCATGTCCAAGAGGAAGAACGTGTGAGGACTGATATTGCTAGAATTGTGAAGGAAAAGGACTTGAAATCTCTTGTTGAACTTGGTGGAGTTGGTAGAGTTTGCCATGTTCTTCATGGTCAATCTCAACACTCGTCAGAGGTATATTAATCCTCTTCATGTAATGCTAGATCACTTTGTATAGTGAAAATGTTTTATTTTTTGTTTTGTTAATGGAATTATGAATTTATGGAATAGGAGATCATTGAAAACCTTGGAGCAGTAACCTTGTCTGGGTTTCTTTGGAAAAGCTGCAAGCAAAATCTTTATACAATTTCAATGTTGTTGATTTCAGCCTTATTATCCTTTGCCACGGAGTTCAAACAGGAGGGGCCTAGATATGGCTGGCATGATGGTGTTGCTATGGTTTTTGCTGTTTTCCTTCTGCTCGCATTCTCTTCGATAACTAGTTTTTGGCGCGAAAGAAAAACAATCAAGTTGGCAAAGAAAAAAGGCGAGGCAATGAAATTCAATGTTAAAAGACATGAAGTTGATCTTACTCTTTCCATATATGATCTTGTGGTGGGTGACATGGTGTGTTTGAATCCTCATGATGAGGTTCCTGCTGATGCTTTACTTTTGAGTTGTGACAGTCTTATGTTGGCTGAAGGAATGAAAAATGAAAGAATTGATTGTGAAGCGAACCCGTTTCTTGTAGCCGGTTCAAAGGTGATTGAAGGTCATGGATGGATGCTTGTGACTTCAGTTCGAAACAAATCAAACTCGGCTGATATCAAGAGACGTCTTTTGGAAAATCTAATTGAGAAGCCAATTTCATACCTTGACAAAGTTTCTCTTTTTATCTTTACACTTGTTGCGCTTGTGTTGTTCATTCGTGTAATTTGTAAAAAAGACGGAGATGATGGCGGACTTCCAGAAGTTAAAGGGAGTAATGTTTCAGTTAGCATGTTAACAAAACTCCTTGAAGACATTTTTTCAAGGCCACAAGGAAGGATTGCAATTTTAGCACGTCTTTTTAGTGTTATAGTACTATGTGTGCAACATGGAGTGCCATTGCTGATTACTTTATCTCTCTGTTACAAGAATGATGATGTAGTGATTAATCAAGAGGTTGTTCTTAATGATTTGTCAGCTTGTACAACAATGGGGTTGGTAAATGTCATCTGCATCGATGTATCTGGCGGTGGACTAATATTTAAGCCAATGGAGGTCTGTAAAATATGGATAGGGGAAGGGGAGGCAGACATGAACAATATTCAGGAATCGGGAACACGTCCAGTTGTGCTAGAGAAGCTTAAACAGGGAGTTTGTTTATCAGTTCTTGCACCAGGACTATCTCCTTCTCATGTGTCTAACTCACTTGTTTCTTGGGCAACAAGAAAATTGGAAATGGACATTATATCTTTTAGGGAAAATTTTCATATTCTTAAGCATGGAAAACTGGATTCTAACCAAGAGGGCAGCGGAGTTTTGGTGAAAAAAGTAAGTGTCGATGAACAACTTATGCACTTGCACTGGAGTGGGGATGCATTCATAATGTTGGAAATGTGTTCACAATACTATGATAGTGAAGGAACATGTCATTCCATTGAAAATCAGAAAATCAAATTTGGGCAAGTGATTCAAGAAATGGAGTATAGTGGCCTTAAACCAATTGCATTTGCTTATAGACAAACACATGTTCAAGATCTCGAGCAAGACGAGCTAATCTTATTAGCACTAATAGGTCTCAAATACAAATGTCAAGAATCGACAAAAATAGCTTTGAAAACTCTTCAAAGTAATGGAGTACATATCAAATTGGTGTCAGAGGATGATGACATCATGAGACTGAGTGACATGGCTTGTGAACTTGGAATGGAAGTGTCGATAGACGGTGGTCACCTTGAAGGAGAGCAAATTCGTGATTTGAATGACAAAACTAGATTGGTTAAAGTGGATAAAGCCATTGCAATGGGAAGTTTCAGTCCTAAAGACAAGCTTCTCATGGTAAAGTGTTTGCAAGACAGAGGTGATGTCGTTGCATTTATTGAACAAAGATCGATGACTAATCATATTTCAGACGTTCTAAAACTAGTTGACGTAGGGATAATTCATAACTCTTTAAGCAGAATAATCGACACAAAAGAGAGTTGTGATATATCTATCACGTGTTTCAGTGCATTGGAAACAATCATGAAGATGGGAAGAAGTAAATATCACAATATTCAAAATTTCATTCATCTTCAGCTGACAATTGGTATATCAGGGTTACTCATAACCTTAATTACAACAATTTTCACAGGAAATTCTTCCCTAACATTAGCCCAAATGATTTGGGTGAATGCACTTATGTATCCTCTTGGTGGCCTAATGATGGTGATGGAATTAAGTAGCGAGGAAGAGCTTGCCAAACAAACATCTAATAGGAATCAGTCAATAATAACAAGGAAAATGTGGAAAAATATAATTTTTCAGATTTTGTATCAGGCTTCTGCTTGCATGATACTTGAATTTGGGGGACATGTAACTGACAGTGAAAAGCAAATAAGAAAAGTCATGATCTTCAATACATTCTTTTTATGTCAGATCTTCCATCTGCTCAATATCATGGATTTATTGAAAAAAGAAGTTTTCAAGATTGATGTACAGAAGTACTGTTTCTTTGTGGCTTTAGGTTGTTGTTTTGTTTTGCAGATTGTGATAATTGAGTATGCAAAAAGCCTAGCAGATTGCATTCATCTGAATGCTACTGGATGGGCTATCTGTGTTTTAGTTAGTTCTGTTTCATGGGTACCTAAATGGACCTTGATGAAGATTCGTTCAGTTTTTTTCAATGCCAATTATACTTTACCCTTGGAATCTCCAGAGTCTACCCCACAACCTTTGTTCTATCTTTATTGGGGACTTCCAGCTATGATGCTTCTTTTATTCCCTCTAGGACTAGTAAGTATGAAATTTCATGGATTGTTAACGTAAGGTCACAAGTGTATATATACCAATTTAGAGTTTAGGCAATGCTTTTCTTCTGCATCACACTGCAAACATTTGATGTTATTCAAAGACGGCTAGTTTTGCCAATTTCAGTAATTCCAATATCAATGTTTTGGTTTACTCTAGTCATTTCAATACTATAGTGTATGTAATGGTGTATTAAAATCTTAAAATGGTGTACAAGTACAAGAAACATTGATTTTGATATTTAACCATTTTCTTTACTTTTGAGTTTTGATACTGGGTAGGTAAATTTACTATACTATCATAACTACTATCCAATGGTTAAAGTGTGAATGCAATACACAGAATAGAGGAATGAACATGAAACCCGTATCCGCTTTCTACATGTCATGATAGCACAAAACCTGCATTCGCTTGTATTATTTGGCCACACTATTCCATAGGAGAAGGACCTTCTTCTATCCTGTCATCACCACTATGCTCACTACCCAACATGACTGCCATTAGCATCAGCTTGCCAGCAACTGGAAAATCTTTGTGCTGCATCAGTATTGTTTCAACTGAAGAGCTCATATCCCCCAAAGTGGAAGTCTCCATGTTATCCTGTCTCAAGGGCAAGACTTGGTCAAACCCTTCTTCAAAGGTTTCACTTTGGGGTGCATAACACCTGCTTGAAGCCTGAAAAAGTACAGTATTCTTCAAGTTCTGTAGAGTTTCTTCGTCACTCCATCCTTCAACCGTGTATGCATCATGGAATTTACTCCAATCATCCTGACTGGCAGCCTTCTTCCAGCAATCCTCCAAAAGCTTTCGGTGAGTCTTGCGAAACGAGGAACTGGTCCAGGCAAACGCATCAAAGGTCCACAACAAGAGCTCTGGCTCTTCACCTTCCAAGCACAATTTAATCAAGTCTTCTGGATGAAGCAGCCGATCATCCACAAGTTGCTTATCTTCAAGCGAAGTAAGACATTTCATTACTTCCTCCTGTAGGCTAAGTATATTAGTGAAAAAATATATATGAAAAGGATTCTTAAAAGGATGTGACAATGCTTATCTATCAGTGCATGGTTCAGTAAGTTCTCATAAGCTAAAGCAAATACTGATTTGAAAAGACAAGCATCCCATAAACAGTCACACAACTTCAACTGTCACTAGGCTGACAATTTCTTTGCAAAACGTGATATTGAGGATTGATACCAATAGTGTTATCGATGGCGGATGGCGGTCCATGGCGGAGAGCCAAAATCCCGCCATATCGGCCTCTTTGTGGCGCCATTATAGCGGGTTATGGCGGAAAAACCCACAATATCAGCCGATATTTACCATTGCGGCAAGCCCAAAAACCGCCATGTATATACGCCATAGCGCCACAATTCGATAACATTGGATACCAATTGATAAGAACCTGACATACTACTAGAAAATAAGGAGTGCTAGCAACACTTACTCTAACACCATTGTTTGAATGAGTCCCACATTAAGTAGTAGGGTCTACAGGAATTTTACCCAAAAAGAGTATAGCTGGCACTTTGCTTGGAAAATTTAGGGAAGAATTCTCCTTAATTATGTGTAGATTGTATAACTTCGAGGATTTGTAAAGCCATGTCTTAATTCCCCAGCACCTACTCAGATGTCTGGAGGATAGCTTTCCTCCAATCGATTCTTCATTTCCTCTTTTTCGTATACATCACAGAAACCCTGTACCTTGACCTAATTATTTACAACTAACTACCTTCTTGAGTAACAACTAATAGGGTGGGATAACCTAACACCTAAAGGACTTTGTAAACAAGAGTTTAATTGAAAACCCAAAGCATTTAGAATCAAGTTTCAGGTTTATTCACTCAACATAGCAAATAGGTTCTCAAACTTAGGGTTTATGAAGTCCAAGTTTCATTAATGTTACTATTTACAATGAATAATGATGAAGCCGACCAAGAAAAAAAATCAACAAATTGAAAATGATCAATTATACTCAAATGTACCTGCAATTTTAGAATCTTCAAATCAGCCTCAATCCGATCCACCTTCACCTGAGTACCAGCATCTTTACCAGCTGTTGAACAAGAGAGGTGATAGTATTATCTCAAATGCACTTTATTTAGCATTTATTATGGAATTGTTGCATACACATTAGAAAACTGAAGGTCTGAAAATAAAACACCAGTCTTTTTATAGTGATTAAAAAATAGATCTAAAGGTTAACATGATTTGAAGCAGTGGCTAACGGAATACAGATAAAGCATAAGTTAAGTCAACGCTTAAGGAATGTAACAATTTTTGTTTGATCTATGAGTATTAGGCGGCATAGGCCATGATTTAGGCACAGAGCACACTATGGGAGAAGCAAATTAAAGATTCCTAACATTTGAGGTTTGTGATCCAACAGTTCCCAACCATAAGCAAAAGTGAAACAGCAAAGCAGCTGATATTATGTCAATGCAATAATTGATGTTATCATATAGCCTAAAACCTCACATTCTATTGATACAAACAGGGTATTTTATTTCAAGAAAGAGAAAGAAAGTACCCCAATTTTGTTTTTATTTATAAAAAAAAACTAAAGAACTACAAGGATTTTTCACACAATCTCCTAATGCTTCCCCTCCAGTTATTTATATCTATGCATTATATATCATCATATCCTAACCTATCTAACTATCCCAGGCTAACTAAAATTAAACAACTCTTTAATTGGGAACTAACAGAATGGATAGCTCTACTACCTCACAGCTACCGGATAACCAAATTTCTTAAAGAGTGCAAGAGAGAAATGAACTTCAATTCATAGAGAATAAAAACAACCCAAAATCCCAGAATAGTCTCTATCACAGAATGAAAATATCTAGAGAAATAAAAAAGAGTACAAAGGGAAAGGAAATAATTAACGCGTGAAAAATGACACATCAGCCATACCTGCAAAGGCTGCAATCTTAGATAGATATAAAAGATTCTTTCTTTCAGACAGTTTCAACTTCATATCCACCTGTTTTTCCTCTTCAGTAGACTGCATGTTTTGTGTGAGAGCCAACGTATGAAGTGTTTCTGAAGCAGAGGAAAAATGGTGAAGGAACAAGTCATGAAGCCAAAGAAGATCTGGATGCTCCTTCAGGAAAATGGACAGCTCTTCAGGAAATTCTTCCCCTAGCCTTAACAACTCAGAAAATTGTTTGCTTTCATGAAGTTTCTGAAAAACATAGTAACTAAATCCCCCAGTAGGTCCCAAACTCTCATGCTGCACAAACCACAAGGACATTATTGAGGGGAGAAAACATTTAAAGAAAGCAGAGATTTGAGAGTAGTAGATCAATAAATAATGCACTTCTTAAAATCAGGCAACAATAGTACATAGAGTATCTTCAAGATCAAATACTACCAAATAGTAGAAACCATAAACTATCGTTCCACTTCTCAATCTTGTGTTGAAGGCTTAATTTCTATTTAACATTACCGGTTTATAGGTGTTATTAACAACTTATTTACATGAATAAAAATAATTTTTTCAGGAGATGCGAATAAGGTGCCTTTTCTAGATTGTGCAATGGTGGGGAGTGCAGTGTAAGGTTTTTGGTATACCGAAACTCTTTCCAACAATATTTTAAGGTATAAATGAACGAAGAAAAGAAATTTATCGAGGTGGAGCTCAGAGAATTTGATGGCACATTACAACCATAAACTCTAGCTGTGGAATAGGACAGTTATTATTGTTTCCTTATGGACTTCAGTCTTTGGACTGCAGATATTTGTTTGCGGTGGAATCCAACTCCCTCATAAAATACTATCAATGGCAAAAGCTTTGGGTTGCTTTTCTAAGAAACTCGGCAAATATCTGGAAAAATGTGAACAAAAGCAATACAAAAGGAGAAATCATACTCGTACCATAACATTTCTTAGTAACTCTGAGTCATTTATATCGCAGCATATTGTCCACATAACTTTATAGCATCCATGTTGTTTAGCAATTGATAACAGATGTGAAGTAATCTTCATAGTGGCTTCTTCAAGAGAATCCTGCATAGGAAAGTAATTGAAGAATTTATTCCACACCATGGTTGCAAGGATAAGGTAAGCAAAATTGAATAATAACCTTATAAGTAGCTTCAAATTCTTTAACTTGTTGATAAAGAGATTCAAGTAGTGCATCTCGTCGCTCCCAATATTCATTTCGTAGACCCTTATGTTCTTCTTCACGCTCAATTTTAGCAGTAACAGCACCAGAATAAGCCTCAAGTAGCACTTCGGTCAGTGCTTCTAAATGACTATACAACTCTAACTTTGCTGTTTTATCAAGCCCAGATGTATCATTTAACAACTGAAGCAAGACAGAGCCAACACCCCATATTCCCTTACGGACAACAGGTTGACAATACCAAGGTGTTAAACCTTCAGGAGGTGGATACCATAAACGGTTCTCATTCTTATAGTCAAAGCATGTCCTAATTATGGAAACACATGCATTTGAGAGTTCACATGCCCTCTGGACCTGGGTTGCAAACGGATGCTCTGGTCCTATAACATATTCCAACTCTGCATCTAAACAGTAAAAGAAATTTTCAAGATCTGAAACCTTACTGTAGAACACTTCAGCATTATCCCTGTCCATCAGGAGGACAGTATTCCGGCGAGCTCTGTCACCAACTAACTGTATCATGTCCCAAAGGGCACCTGACATCTGAATATCTACATTAGAATATGAGGATCCAACACTAGTTGAACGGTTCTGGCTAATCAGATTTTGCAGCTCCCTCAGCTGAATCATTGCAGATAATTTTTCACCATGCTCCAAGATAATTTGCAAGGCATGTCCTGGCAATTGAAAAAACATAATTAGTTACAGAATGTCTAACTGTTGACTATGTGATTTTTCTTCCTTGTTTCCTAAACCTAAAAATATTTATTTTAAACCTTATTTATCCATTCTATCTAAAATAAAGGCTCAGAAAACAAAATCATTTGTTCAATCTTAAATTATTCTCACATAAAACTGAGGCTCAATGCCAACCAGAATTCATAATCCACATCTGCATGTCTAAAATCTAAAGTCTAATCAAAAACCATCTAGCTATTCATTTATCAACCCCCTTAAAGCTTCTATTAGGGATATAATCAATTTATAAAAATAAGCAATCAGTGAAAGAAAAAACAAAACACTCCTTACAGTTGTTTACAGCATACTTCACGGGTAATTTTCCAAGTATGATTATTTAACCATTTGCAAAATCTGTAATAAACTGATCAGCTAATTATTATTATTATTATTAGGCAGCTCATTTATTTAATTTTTTAATGAAACCATGAACATCAAGGAACAACCGACTTAAAATACAAGCAAATAAGTTAATTAAATATGGTAGTATTGTAAAAGGGGTGGTTTGAAAATTAAATCAAAACATGAACTTTTGGAGAATAGGCTACAAATTCCATACTCTGCCTGGAACACAGCTCCTCGTGACATTTGGATAAGGCAAGAAAGTGAAGGAACTTTTGATGCTTCTGCTGTTTTTCCAAGAGTTGGGTGGAAACAACGGCCATGGACAAAATTTCTGCACCTCTGGTTGTTGTCCAATGTTTAGCTAAGGTATCAATGATTGATTTGCTCATCCGCATAAAAACATTGGTCTCTCCATCCCGTTCAAATGAACCAGAAGTTTCTAGCTTTTCAAGGGACCCGTTAACTTGCCCAGATGACAAAAATTCATTAAAAAAATGATTCAGTAATGCTTCTGATTCTTCATCTTGTGCAGTTCGACGTGTAATCCCACTCAAAGCAGCCCTTTGTCTATCTCCCGTACCCCATGCTTCAGAACTAGCCCTTCTTGGAGCAAAATTACCAGTAAATGTAAGATTCCTGATCTCTTCTTGTGCAGACCTTTCATTTGAGCTGCCTTTGCGTGACAAGCTCCGCTCAGGGGGTTCAACACCTCCAAGTACGACAGCCTTCTCTGGTATTACCCATATTCCCGCTTTCTCTGTTAATACAACCCATGCACCTTCTTCATAATCATCTGCAGAAGGAAGAACTGAAGCATCTAGTACTTTCCCAGCATCATATGGTAAATCAAATTGATAGAGCCGTGTAGCATTTCTATGATAATGGGAAACAGTTGCTGTTCCATCGCCAGATATTATGACTTTTGATCCCGATGGCTTCCCCCCTATTCGTAGTCTCATGGAATACAAAAAATCTTCATCTTCAACTCTAGCTTTTGGAATTATCACCTCAATGGGAACTTTTTTCTCCAAAATCCTCTCGTTTGTACTCTCTGCATCATATCCTGATTTATACTGCATGGTCAAAAGAGAATACTGCATGTAGCTTGAACTGCTAATCCGGTCCTTACAAAAGGTTGCAACAAGAATGGTAATTACTTTACCATGATCATCTACCTGTACATCAAGAGGCCAGATTCCCTTTTGACCTGCCAGATCTTTCTTAATGCCGAGCTCAGCATCTGTTCCAACTATTTCCTGAGACCAAAGTCTAGAAACAAGCATACCAGAACTAAACTTTATTCCGAAACACTGTATCTCACAGTCTGTCAACACCAAAAACTGCCGAACTGATTCCTTAGTAGACTGATGTGGGAAACGCCATGTCAAAGACCTCGGGTACCCTTTGTTGCTCACGAGTTTACCTAAATCACCCCCTTCGTGTGAAAAATTAACAATATTCTCATATACTTTCTTTCGACGAATGCCAGTAGGACTGCATTCAAATTGCCAAAGCTCACCACTTGAGCTACAAGCAAGAGCAACACATGCAAAGGTATAACTGGGAACTGCAGAAGCAATCACAGAGTTAAAGACATTCAATCCATTCAAATCAGTCGCCTGCTTACTCTGCCGCGTCTGCCTCTTAAACGGTGTCTTCTCACCAACAGCCTCCAACTCATCAAAAGACGCAAGACTGGTAACCGGAGCATTTCTTGACTGAGAATAGATATCCGGCCAGTATACAACAGCCCGTGTCTTTCTATTACACAAAACAACCGCAACATGTTTTGCAACTTTATTTGACCCAAAAGATGAACTATCACAATTAACCACAGAAACCAACCAACTACCACCATCATAATTCGCAACATCCCCGTCATTCAAAGGAATTTCAAGAACAACACAATTCATAGAAGCCGCAGGCGACAAGTAACTCCAAACAAAGACCTTACTTCCACAAATAATCCAAGCAAGCGATGTACTCTTGTCAATCCCACCACACCCGCCACAGTCTTCAACTGCATCACAGCATTACATCAATCATTAGAAAAAGCATCAAAACAACTTAACTTAGGCTATTTTGGATATTTTAAAATGAACAGAGCCAAAGGGAACGGAGCAAACTATAGATTACATTCCATTAGGATATTTTAAGACGAAACAATGCCAAATTCTCATTCCGCACAAATTGGAGGGTAACAAAATGCTAGTAAGTAATGGAATGGGATGAAATGCATTCCATTATGTTCCGTTCCACTCCAAAGTATGGAACATAAACTTATCACATTCAATTCCACTCCACTCCATGGCATTCCATCAAATCAAACATAGCCAGCAAGAGTACAAAATTACAAAAGCTCCATTTAATTCATTAATTAATGCAAAAGCTCTTACAGAGAACTCGTTTATGCAGCGAGGTAGCTTGTTCATCACAAACAATTTGCGGAAACTCGGAAACAAAAACAGGTTTAATCGGATCCACATTATCTTCATTTCCATTTCTATTAACTTGAGGAACCCTACGCATACAAAAATATCCAAATCAATGAGAAAACTGAAAATCGAGAAACCGAATTCAGATTCGGGAAATATATAGAGAGGTACCTGGCAAGGACGGATAAGCGAGGAGTCCAAGGAGCGGGAGTTCCAGTGTGGGGGCGATTGGGGATTTCATTATCGTTGAAAAGATTTCTTCGAAGAGATGAAGGAGTAACTGGAGAATGAGAATTCAGTGGTGTTGGAGTGCGGGTTTTCTCTCTGGCACTGTTCTTAGTTCCGCAAGAAAACATGGTGGATTTTCGATTTAGGGTTTATGGAGGGTTTTGTTTACGGTCACTCACACTGAATTCAAGTAGTGTGAAGGAATGAAGGGAGAAATGATTTGAATGAGGAGAGGGAAATCAAATATAAGAGAACAAATATAGTGTGTGTGATGTTTTCCATTTTTTTATCATCGAAGTTTAATTAATTTGATTCAAAGTTAAACAGCTATAGGAAAAAGTAGCAAAAAAAAAGTTTCATCATTTTTTGCTATTTGGTTGAAGAAAAACAATAGTAAAATAGTTTGAAATTGAATACTGTGAACTCATTTTGGTAGTAAATTATAACGATCATTATAATTTAAAATTTAAAAATGCTAACGGAGTTAAATTTTTTAAAAATAATTATTTTTTTCAAATTAAATACTACCGGAGAAAATGAGTTGTGTCAATCAATCACGATCATGAATCTTATCAAATCAGACTCTAATTTTTTTTTAATTTTATGATATGCAAAACGATATATTTTATTGAATGACATTTGTTTCGGACTGGCACAATGACTAGGCATGACCCGACTTTCTCTTGCTTTTAAGACGGCCCAATAGTCCAATGTCAAAGGGACCCACTAACTCTATGTCTCTCAGTCGAGGATGAACTGTCGACCACGGTTGCCCGTGGTCGGTTTCCTCTGTTCCTTCTAGACCTCCGCCTGTAATCCGGGGAAGTCACCCAGATCCGACCGAGGAACTACTTCTACTCGGATCACCTGATGTTCGACGTACTCATCCGACCACGCAGACCCATTCCAACGACTAGTTCTGACAGATATCTATTTTCGGAGGATCCGCGATCCAGACCCAAAATAGGGACCAATAGTCAAGCGATGGGGGTTCTTTATAAACCCTCTCTCATTCGAGAGGGTCAGGTATTGAATATTCACTCCTTTAACTCTTTTACTCGTACTTGCATACTCTTTTATCTGTTCTTACTTTGGTATCGGAGTACCTTGCAGGTACACCCCTCATCTTTCCTCGACGTTCGAACATCCCCTTCATCATCCACGTCAGCGTCCAGAGCCACTACAGATTATGATTGCAGGAACGACCAACATTATAAAACCTTTTTACATCATATGTGCATTTTCTTTAACCTCATATCACAATTGTTTTCCCCACAATCAACCAAAATAATCGTGTTTTAAATTTAATATATATATATATATATATATATATATATATATATATATATATATATATATATATATATATATATATATATATATATATATATATATTAAAGAGGAGACGTCGTTGTTAATGACACATATGCCTTAAAAAGACACAGGTTTTTAAGAGCCTATCTCACTAATGCATGCATTGCTAACGCGCCAAGAGGCTTAGCGCATGCATGGTTAGTTAAAGAGGAGGCCATAGTAAGAATGGCGCATTTGTGTAATGGATTTTTTTAATTAAATTTATAATTAATTAAAAAATTAAATATTAATACTATTTAATTTAAATAGAACCACATGTGAACAAAATTTGTAAATATATTTTAATAACCCACTTGATCATAACGGCAACTGGTTTCACATCTCTATGTTGCCTTTTGCCATTGAGGCCTCCCACGACATTCTTGAGGTGTTTGATGCCTTCTAGGATTCACCCGGGGTGTTTGGTGCGAAGTCACTGGAATATTAGGGTTATCCAAGAAATCTAGCATCTTTTCCCAACTGACGTCGTAATCGAGTTCGATACTCATGTCGTCGTCGTTTGGTCGTGTTGTTGGGTTACAGGTGGGCGGGGGTTGGTCGATTGAATTGGGACATCAATTTATTTTGGAAACAAAGAAATGGTTGTTATATTGTTTGGTAGGCATGTGTTGTTTGAGTGCTTTGGTGGTGTGATATTTGAGTGTATGTTGGTTGGGTGTTATGGTAGAAAGTAGTGGTATCGTACGTCTCATCGGTGTTATGGTAAGATATGGTGGCAACATATGTTTGTTGGTGGTATTGATCATGTTCTTGGTTTTGTGTTAGGGTGTGGCATGAATTGGTCGTGAATTTGAGTGTTTGTAGTTTGGTAACCAAGAGTAATGACAACTAATTGTTTTGTTAAGGCTTGAAGTTGAGCCAGCATAGAAGTTTGAGTATCAACCTCTATCATACCTTTTTTTTTCTTCTAGAGATCTACCACTTTATGTATGTTATTCCTTTTTGAAACATGTTCTCAACCAACTCTTTCATGTTATCTTCATTCTTGTTCTTCATAGTACCTCCAATTGAGGCATCAAGAAACATTGGAGTTTGAACTCTCAAGCTCCTTGTAAAATTTTGTGTTTGCTCCATATTTTTCATATTATGATTATGGCATTTTCCGGTCAAAGATTTAAACCTCTCCCAAGCACCATAAAGATATTATGATTCACATTGTTCAAAATACTGATAAAATATCGGAAGACGACAGTTTTGGAAAACTGACGGGTTAAATATTTGTTTTTTTACAGAAAAAACGGTGTCATTTTGATAACTTAAAGTAAAATAAAATTAATATATAAGTAGATTATGTTCAAAACTTATTTGGAACAATTTTTCCTCTTTAAAATTAATTTTATTAGACATTGCAATTATTTTATTATTTAGTTTATGTTACAATTAAACTTTGTTAAAAAATTATTATGATTTGTATTTTATACTATTTTGTTGTGTGTGATGATTATACTTAGAATTTGATTTTGAATAATAAACTTGTAAAGTTATGATATTTAGAAATTTGATAGGAGTCTGGTTTTTTTAGAGATCGAGTCATCTAGTTTGCCCAGTTTAATAATTGTATAAATTTGTTATAAAGATTAGTTTATTCAATTGAATTATTCAATTTAATATAGTTTAGTCATGTTGTTCGATAAATGATCCAAAAATTCAACCAATAAATCAGCTACTCATCATCATTGATTTGATGAGTGATCCAATTTTTAAAACATAAATTTTTTCAATTTCCTTGTTAAAATTAATCAACAATCTCTAACAATGATGTCAAAAACTTGATGTATAATTTAGTAGTGTATTAAATCATCGTCAATTAATAAATTAAAATTTTGTGTTCACATGGATTTCTCAATTTTAACACAATAATGTTATCATACCAAAGATGTTAAATTTTGACCAAATGCCACAGTTTGATCATCTCCTTCATGAATCCTCATAAGAAAAAGCCAATTTTCACATATTGTCTTCTTCACGTATGTCAGAACTCTCATAGATATATCCTGATCTACTAAGTGAAACTTGATCTTCAAGTTACATGTATCCATTTACTCAATAGAAATACACACTAAGACTCCATAATCAATGGATAATGCAACATCTTTTGCTTCCTACAGCTCCCGCAAACTGCCATGAGAACGATCTTTTTGAAGCATCATTATTTATTCCTGTATATCACCATATCTCGAGTTTATGTGCCACTCCACCAAATGAGATTCTGATGTTGAACAAGATGTCAGTACATTATGATTCGACATCTAGATGTTGAAATCAGCTTGATTCACCAACCAAGTTTGAGTAGACAACCTCCATTTTGTTGATTTTGTAGTTATTCCAAACAATCTCACACATTGATGAATATCTATCGTGATTCTCCAAAGACTTCAAATATACCATTGTTTGAATCTCCAGAAGGACTAGTTAAAAACTAACCCTCATAGTTGTACAAGGATGCCACTTTTCCTTGAGTAGAGTCGTCTTCACGAAGTTGCTGATATTATCACCTATCTGAACTCCACGATGAGCATTATGAAATGCTCTAAAGTACCTAATCATAAATAAACCAATCCAAGTAGTTGTCAAGATTATGTTGTCTTCATAGTCTTCTATCTCCATCTTTAAAAATGCATCACCATCTGGACAAGTCTCGATACTTTCCAGGAAAAGATGCGAAGCCAATAATCTTAGGTCAAAAGCCTATGAGACTTTTGAGTGGATGTAGAACCTCTCCCATGATTCTCCAAACCTCTGATGAAAAGATGTTAGAACATCTTATACAACATCCTCAATCTTGAATCACAAGGATAATCAAATCTACACAGAGCAATTGATTTTTAATCCTTGTAGTAATAACCCTTGTCCGATTCCAGCATATTTTGAATATCACATAAATATTCCTCTTCATGTTGTCTTCTTTTATTGTTGTGCAAGTTGTTAAGATATCAAGGCTACCCCCTTGACTCAAGCTTTTAAGATTCTCTCTGAATGAATCCTAATTACCTTAAATGTGTGAACTCATCATAGGGTTAAGAAGTATGAGTTCTTCCTTTCACGTTGTTTGTGGACGGTAAAAATAAATCACCTCTACTGTCTTCACTTCATGCTTCCAAGAAAGCACATCCTAGTCTGAAGAATAACTAGCAGACTCCAGAATAAGGTTGAATTACCTTGATTGGACTTGATCATCATAATCAAGTGTCTTCAACAACTTAGCCAACAAGAAATCATCAAACCCCTAGAGCATGAGTTCTATAATTCATCTTACCTCTTCTATCCAGTCTGACTTCAACATACATGATGACGTCACTCAATCACGTATGAAGTCACATAAGACTCAATCATCACAATAACATCCTTTTGCTCCCGACTTTAGAATGCTATGTGTCTTTAAACCGATTGACATCTACAAGAACACAACTAGGTAAGGACAATTGCAAGCTTTCTTCAATCAATACTCCAGTATCTTATATTACTGGAGTTCTTTAACCAGAATATACGCAACAAAATCACCAAAAAAAATAACTTCAACTTGTCCTAGACAAGATGTCAAAACATCTTTCAGGTTACCATCAAAGAGAACCAACTAGTCCTCTTGTTTGTTGTTGCAGAACCCTTCAGAAAATAACTTCTCCTATTAAATCACCAGAAAGTACTCCATGGATCTCATCCAAAAAACAAACCAGGATACCTGCTCTGATAGCAATTGAAATTTTGGTTATGCATATACTCCAATGTCATATCTCAATGTTAATACAATGATTATTTCACTTTAGTGAACAGAAGAATAACACAGTTGTTGTTTTAAAGTAGTGCAACATAAATACCAACAAATGTCAAGACAACATGTTGGGACATCTCAGTCAAGAACATACATACATAAAAACTATAAATCTGCAGAATATAAAGAACACCATAATTGTTGACCCAATTCAGTGTTAACAAAGCTACATCTGGGGGATATCAATCCAGGACGAAGACTTCACTATATCGTAGTATTATCACAAAGTTAAACTCCTCTATTTACAACTTTGGCTCCTAATCACTGCCCTAATGAACATCTTTACCAAATCTAAACTCTACAATTTACAACCTTGATATGAGAGATCATTTACATCTTTCACAACTTGTGTTGCATCTATCTTCTGCCATTACATAACCTGTCACAGTTTCTTGACCTATAAGTTATCCTGGACTTGCTTCAAAGCTTCGTACAAGAACAAAACAACAACCATTGTCTAAAGGCTTCTAGAAGTGTACATGTATCTATGTTGTCCTCTCTACATCGTATACTGTAGATTGGAACTATAACCCTAAGAGCCAACAACTCTCAAAACCTAAATCCTTATTTTACAAAAGAGAACTAGGTTACAATTGTTACATAAGACATACTGTCATCCTAGGTCTAAGTCTTCTTTTATAGTCTTTTATTCTTTCTTGGACCTTCTAATTCTGTCTTGATCCATTCTTTAAAAGCGCAACAAATCTTTACAAAAAATTTATTCAAACTTCAGGAACTTTCAACATTGATGCAGAAGCTCAAAAACCTGATTTACTTACTCCAAAACCCAAACAAACATCATAAAAACATAATGAAATGTATTAGCACGTAACATAGATTCATCTTACTCATAATTCGACTATTCTACCCATTTATTCTGCATTTGAATCGTTGGAACATCAATTTATCACAATTACTCATAATCTCTCAACTTTCTATTTTTGGTTCCAACAACCCTAATTTTAACAACTTAGAGTTTCTAACTAGAACTCAGCTCAATGAAGATGGGGATGATGAAGAGGAGTTGATTTGATGAAGAAAAGGTGAAGTTTCAAACTTTCCATCTATTCTAGGGTTCATCCTTCTTCTTTCACCCTTTTATCTCCTCTTTACTAACTTTTTTCTTCTTTCTCTTATTCCATATATATATATATATATATATATATATATATATATATATATATATATATATATATATATCTCTAATTGATATTTTATCATCCAACACCAATTGACCAAATATTAGAGTTACCAAAAATATCTTCTCTTGAACTAATTAATATTAGTCTAACAAAATAAATAAATTGATCTCTTTAGAGTTCACTAGTTGTTCTATTGATCCCTATTGACAAAACTTATAGCACTTTGGAGATTTCATTACTCTAATTAACCAGAGATAAAGCAAATAGAAATTCATTTGATTTCATCTGATATCCAATTAAGCGTTTAAGAGAATTTGTGGTATTACATAAATATTAGTTTGTATCTTTCATCAATTATTTATCTCTTCAGAGTTCATTAACTATTCTATTGATCTCAATTGATAACATTTAGAGCACTTAGAAACTTCAATTATTCCAATTAACAAAATATGAAATATATAGAAATCCAATTGATCTCCTATGATATCCAATTGAGCATTTAAGAAAATATAGGGTATTACAACATGACACTCTAAGATAATCTCTTCCTTCTCTTCCCTAAGATCTGATGCAAGCATATGTCCTTCTTCATTATTTTGTTTCATTGTCTTTGAGAATCACCAAGTTAAATAACTCATCCAACCGAATCATCATCGTCAAATGATAATAGCTCGATCTTCTTCACCGCCATTTTAAACTATGAACCCATTTCATAAAAAAAGAGACGACGAGACTTCGAAAGAAGATTTCTCTCCAAGTTTTGCAAATTTCACCATCGCCCACACATAAAATTTCTCTTCCAATGCATAAGCTTTATCATACATATTTGGTAGTATGGAGAATTAAGAGTCTCACTGAATTGTATTTGTAATCTAATAGGTCAGACCAATGATAGAAATCAAACAAAATAAGAAAGAAAAAAACAGTAGTATGGTGATTAATAAAATAGTGACAGTGGAAGAAATTAAGGTATGTTATTTGTTGTGTAATAGGATGACAGTGGAAGAAATTAAGGTATGTTATTTGTTGTGTAATAGGATGCGGAAGAAATTAAGGTATGTTATTTGTTGTATAATAGGATAAAGAAGTAGATTGCACTTTTAAGATGAAAATACCATTGTAGAAGCTCCATAAAAGGAAAATTTTACTATCCCGCCACTCCTTTGGAAGAAAAATACCATATTACACTTGTTTTCACCCAAAATATCAAAATACCGTGTTTTCTAAAAAAGATTGATTTTGATACAAAGGTGCCGAATGGACGGCAGAGTGTATTTTCAAAAGATACCGCCCATTCAATGGACGGCAGTGACTAAATTTTTTTTTATTTTTTTTTAATTATATTTATTTACACTCTGCCTTTTGAAAATACACTCTGCCGTCCATTGAATGGGCGACACCTTTGTACCAAAAATCAATTTTTTTTAAAACATAGCATTTTGGTATTTTGGGTGAAAACTAGAATAATATGGTATTTTTCTTGGCAGGACAGTAAAATTTTCCCATAAAATATCAATTATCCCAACCAACTAAGAGTAAAATTTTCCCATAAAATATCAATTATTCCAACCAACTAACAGATTGATCATTACATAATTATTCCCCATTCATTCATTTGCCCATACTCTCTAACATAATCAGGTGGTGCCTGTCACCTCACCAGCCTCCCCTTTTCTCTCTCCTGCCCCACCTTTCTTTCTTCTAATACGCCTTCCAAAGTTCCAAGTAATAGGATTCTTAGTAACAAGACCACATCAGAAAATGCACCATAATTCATGTATTAGCAGCGCATGTTTAGGATCTAAACAAGTGTTGAAATCTAGTTTTTCATATAAGTAATATATGCAGAGCATAATGTATCAGTTACTCTCCACTTTGGGTGCGGTAGAATGAAGAAAACAGATATTTAAATTAAACTTGAAGAAAACAACATATATATTGTATTTATGTTCATATAGGAGATAATACATAATTACACAGCACCAGATTTTAGTGCAAGAGGACCTTCTACATAAGATTTCTCCATAGGAGAATAAACAACCACGCTTTCAAATTGAAATTAAAAAAAGAAAAAGCTAAAAATAGTTCTTTCCTATATTCTGTTGTCTAGGCAGAGAGAAAATTGCTATACGTAAACACATGCAGAGGTTATGCAGTATCATCACTCATCATGGTTCCAACTTCAAGGAAACAACTCTTGACTGTCGGTTGGATTTTGCAACCTTTAAGAACACTGTTGACAGGCATGCTGGTGCCCACCACGGCCGCCGCACCTTTTGGTCCCCTTTCAAACAAGCCACTACAGTCATGAACATTGGCACAAAGAAGTTAGGGGCAGTTTAATTAAATACAACGTATCTGGTTGCAGAGAAGAAACATCTGCACTTTTCATGTCTCCTTATCCATTAAACATGTCACATGTTCAAGCAGATGATGATTTGAAAGTTGAGTTTCGAAAAGTGTAAATGTAATTAGCATTTAGAATATGCTTAACAATGTTAGATATTAAGTGTTAACTAATTAGAAGAGAACATGTTGATGGTTGTCTTGTCTCTATCAAAGTGACAACTGTATTAATAATGGATGCAGGAAATCAATTTCAATCCTTTAACTGTTCCATACAGTTCCAAAATAATGGAATGGAATCTTTAATATTAATATGTTCTATCATAAAATATCCAAACTAAGGTGTATGGTATTTTAATTCTATTGCATTCTATGCTTATTCCTATCCAAACATAGCATTAACATATACTTCAATCTCTCATCTAATATGTTCATGTTTCCTTAGATTGCTCAAATGCTATGAAGCTCAAATACCTTATACATAGTTCTTAAAATCTAAATACAAGATTCGGAATAAATAGATTTTAGGCTCGCACCCTCTAATATGTCTGCCCTGCCCTGCCCGCCCTATTTTTTTCAGGCGCAGGCGTTTTAACATAGTTTTTTTTTCCAATTTTAAGCTTTAAAAATGCAATGCCCACGGGCCCGGTCCGCCCTCATTTCTTTGCGGGGCGGGCCAAAGTTTTAGGCATGCACCCTCAACTATATCCACCCTATTTTTTGAGGGACAAACCTAAACGGGACAGACATGCTCATTTGCCATCCCTACTTGTGATCAATAGATAAAAGCATAGACACTATATCTCTATGTTACCCATATAAAAAATATGTTCTTTTCCTTGTAAATATGTCACAGATGTGTTTTTCCCCAACTAATGTCAAAATATTGTTAAAAAAAAGTTGTATTTAAAACAAGTCTTGACTCTATTCAATAGTTTACAAATATTCAATTGTATCATTTTCACCCCACCATTCTCATCATCCAAAAAGGCAAGTCAATTCACCAGGAGACAGTTCTTCCAATTCAAGATGTGGTCACCATCACCACCATCATCAAATTGATTGTACATCTTGAATAATACCCCACAACCAATTAATGAATAAAGGAGTATGCACTCATATTCCACTCACATCATGATGAAGAACAAGGTTGTACAAAAAAAGCTTTAAGAAAAGTTTTTGGAGATTTAAACCAAAGTATTGAAGAGGTATCCCAGACGTATCGATCAATATTTTCTTTTAGAAAGATTAAAAAATTTGGATGATACTAATTGAATGCATATATAGGTGCATCATATGCTAATCAATGTCAATTACGGCACGAAACCGAAACGTAGGCAATTTTGGAATACCTAGGCTTCATAAATGGCATGAAATTATGAAACAGATTGTCACAACAATGATGTACAATCCTTACCTAATTAGGCGAAGAGCTCAGAACAGATAGGTAAAATAATTCAAATGAGAGTTTAACGGAAAGTTTTGTATTTTACTGTTCAAGGGAGAGAAGGAAACCTTTAATCCGTCTCAATTCCTTGCATAATGTGATGAAATCTCCCCACTTCATGTGGCAACGTCTTATGAAACGAAGGATCTGTTCAGTCGTGAACATAGACATCCCTTCCAAGTATTCTCCATTAACACCATTTTCCCTAAAAGTTTGCCGATAACTACCAAGATTTATAGTCTCCAGCCACATGCCAACATCCTGATAAAACAGACAAGAAAATATGCACATCAGTTATGATTACCACGTTATATCAGCCATTGAGCACAGAACATTCACTAAAATGTAGAATCTATACCTATGCAACACACCTGGGTAAGCAAGTGCACAAACAATCAAAAATATATAAGCAGAATCATACTTCTATTTTGAGATCTAGACACACATAATGCAGCATCAAAGTAGTTTAGCAAGGATAAACACACACACAAACACAAATGTTCACATTACAGATTGAGGACTCTAGCAACCTAATTTACAGAATAGTGGCGAATATAAATCATAAGCTTGCCCATAACACCGATAAAGACCTCAACTTAGGGCATAATAACCAAGACAGACAATAAACTGGTCTCTAGTTTTACATTCCATATTACAAAGACATACAACAACAACCAAGCCTTATCCCACTAAGTGAGGTTGGCTACATGGATCCACTTCCACCATAATGTTCTATCAAGGATCATGCTTTTATCCAAATCATTAATCTCGAAACCTTTTTTAATAACTCCTGTTATAGTTTTTACAAAGACAAAATTGAAAATATCTCAGAAAGATGCATATTGATAGAGTCCTTGGGGGAGTGGAAACTCGCCAAGATGAAGATTTACACATTCCAATATTGCAGAAAGGTGTGAACATACAGCACAGAACTAAAAGATTATTTAAATATTATTTTGTTATAGCAAATAACATGTAAATTGATAATTTAAACTTTGAGTGTAAAATTGGAAATAAACGAACAAAGTTGTCTGCCATTAATTAGGATTTAATTTAATACAAGATAACTTGTGATCATAAACATAAACTATAACTTATTTTAGGTGATGAGATTCACAAGCAAGCTCAATCGTGCACGCATAAGCTTGACTAGCAAATTATTTCTCTGAAAGAAGGACTTGAACATAACCCACCAAGTTCCCCATCACCAATATCACATTCGACTTTTCAACAAACAAGATCAAAAGAGCTTCTCTCATCTCAGATTTAACTAGCTAACCTAAGCTTAGTGTCTAATGAAGTAGTCTAAGAACCAAAACACTACTCCAAATTAGTCTGACTTAAAATTCCAACACAAAACAAAATGTGTCTCCGTGTCCGTGTCCAAAATCGACACCTTTTGTTTAATTTATTCATTTTCTCAGATTATTACAGGTGACAACTTGTCGGTGTCGTGTTTCTGGTGTTCATGTTTATAGAAAGTAAGAATCAATAACAACTCAGATTACTAATTTACCATACAACAAGTTCAACAGAGTTTTATCTAAACAAGATCTGACTATAAATCATAGTTTTTTCTTCACAAAACAACAATAGAGTTAATTAACTAATTAATTAACAATTAAAAACTATAAACCAAATGAATAAACGAAGTAATCAACCTCAACAGTCCAGATGAAAAAATCAAGAGGCTCCGGTGACTGTCCTTTGTTCATTTCAAAATCAAATTTCCCCAAATTCACCTGAACAAAACCAAACACATAATCAAAAAGCGAGAAAAGCTGAGATCTCAAATTCTGAGTTGTAGGGAAAATGAAACAAAATTAAAAAAGAAAATGAATAAAAAATTATGATTACCACTAGGAGTGAGTAGAAAATTGAGTGAAAATTTATAAAATAGAGAAGTAGTAGAAGAAGAAATTCCACATTTGAGATGAAAGAAAAGAAGACAAAGAGAGAAACAAAAGAGAAAGAGGAAAGTGAGAGAGTTGTTTAGTTTAGGGATAGAAGCTTTTTCAGAATTGTATGTTTCGTGTTGACGTGCCACGCGACTAGATTTCGTCACAAAGACACGCGCTATTCGTCACTCGTCATCACATTCACATGACACATTACCTCATTCATCCCCCTTCTCTTATAAAATAATGTAAAACTAAATTAAAACTATTTTCTATAATTAATCTACATGTTATTTTTATAACTTATCCTAAACATTTTATAAAATAAATCAAAAATAAATTATAAGAAAATGGAACATAAACCGATTCACACTTTAAAATTTTTTTACACTATCCGATCTATGAAAAATATATTTCATTAAATCTCTTTTTTATTTTTAAAATACTGATATGATTTAACAAGTTTAAAAATTTAGATTGAATGTTTATATAATATTAATTTATACTGAATATCCACTTTACTTCGATAGCTTTTATGTGTATTGATAATTCGACTAGTTCTCATGTATTGTTTTTTTCAATTGTTTGCAACTCTTCGACCATAATTGATTTCTATTGTTTATTCTTTAAGTTTTCACTATAGTTGATTGGTTCAACACCTGAAAATAAAGCAAAATAAATCAATTATCCATCTGGTGTGACTTCATCATCACCAATCATTCACAATATTGAAGTTTTGCTGGGAGAACTCTGGCTCTTTGAGGTCTTTGGCTTGTGCTAGCCACACCGAGAGAAGTAACATGTGGTAGCATTATCATATTGTGAGGTGGAGTATATAACAAATCATATGTTGTTTGTCAAGCAATCTAGATCAAATATGTGTGGGATAAGATAAAGGTCAAAGTGAAGAAACCTCTGGTTTTGCAGATCGATAACAAGTCAGCCACTAATCTTGTAAATAATCCAGTTATGCATGAATAGAATAAGCACATTGAGGCTAGATTTCACTTCCTAAGGAAAAAGGTGAATCAAGATGAACTTGAAGTGAGACATTGCTTGTGTGAAGTATAATAGGGCGACATTTTCACCAAAGGGTTGAAAATCGACAAATTCTTGACTTTGAGAAGAAAAAGATAAATAATAGTTCAAATCGATTATGAATAGTTTGTGTTTAACAACTTGGATTATAAAAATATATATTGAGATATGATCCAATTTAGTTAGTTAATTTATTAACAAGTTAGTTTGTTTGTTAGGTTAGTTACTTGAAGTGAAGTAACTTACTTTATATATATATATATATATATATATATATATATATATATATATATATAGATATATAAAGATTGATAGCAAGACTATCTTTTTAACATTCTCTTAAACATTCACTTTTTTACTGACTGAAACATGCATGGATCACTCATTTTGGAAATAAACTCCATATAAAGTGATATGACCCAGACATGTTTTAATTTTTCAAATATAATTACTTTTAACTCTCAGACTATGCACCATAATGTGCAAATAGCAAATCTCATCCAAGTAAGACTATGAGACTCACACAACTACAAGACCCAGCCCATACTAGCAGATCTCAGCCCATCCTAAATGCAATTTGGTATCTCCCACTGTTCCATCACTGCACTGAATGAACTGGAACACTCTCCACTGTCCAGAGCTAAAGTAAGGTAACTTCACATTTCAATCCTTAATATCATTCTGAAATCTCATTGAAATTGATTCATTCATACCATTCATATTGTATTCTTAATTTTTGCAGAATACACTGTAATAGAAGAATAAAGTAGAGTTGTTAGAAATTAGGGTTTCAGTAGAGAAATGTTTGGAACGGCGATTAGAAATGCAGCAAAGAAATTGAAGCCAAAATTGGGAGCGGTGACGTTGACAACGCCACCGGAACAGAGACAAACGATAACCAGAGCTCTCTTCGATATCGTCAAGGAGCATGGTCCAATCACCGTTTCTAACACATGGGAACGCGTCAAGGTTCATAATCTCTCTAATTAATCCATTAATCCATATATACTATTTGTTTTTAATTTATTTAATCATATTGTTGTTGCATTATGTTTTGATGAATGAAAAATGAGCGCCCACGCACACACGCTGTTTCTTCATTTTTCAATTTTTCATTCCGGTTTTTAACCCTAATTTGTTGTCATTATTTAAGTCAAATTTGTTTTGAAGTTGTAATTGAAGTTATTAAGAAAGATTTGAGGTTAAGGATTTGGATAGAAGCACAATCCTGGATAGAACATTGTCACGAAAGTTGATCTATGTAGACGACCCCACTTTTAGTGAGATAATGTTTGGTTATCGTTAGTCTTGAAACACTTATGCAGTGTTGTCAAGTAGTTGTTATAGTGGTGATATAGCATAGTAGAATTAGAACAAATGAGTAGTGTTTTTTTTATATCTTATTTAGTACAAAGTGTTGTGAGATAGTGGTTATATCGGCGATATAGAGCGTGGATTATAGTATTTGAAAGTTTTCTATTTTCTGCGATTGGGAACAACCCTGCATATATGATATATCTATGGTGTTACTGGGGAAAACTAAATCTTTCTGCATTTTATGCTGAGGAGAAGGTTGGTGTGTTCTATGTTAGGAAAATAATTAACACACTATATTGGAAGTAACAGGCCACACAATAATTTACACGAATCAAGATCTCTTGCCCATGTCGGAGGAGATATTCCAATAGTTTGTTAGCTACACTAGTAGACTAGACTATGTTTTTTTTGTTGTTGTTGTTGAAACTTGTAAACTTGAACGTTTCAAGGAATAATAGCTATTCACTCACAAGAGTCATTTTTACTGCTACTGATCAGCTATATTTGCTCATTCTTCTTGGATTTAAATTTATCAATTCTTCATAACATTTGTTTGTATAGTGAAGGGAAGTGATTTTCTACAATGTCAAGAATGGATAGTGGGTGTTTATTGTTTCTTTCATATTTCTGAAGTCATTGCAAAATGTCACTACTTTGAAGGGTGAATATAAACTTATCGAGAGACATTGAATTTTAATATCATAACTATTGACTATGTAATAGAACCACTCACTTGGAGTAAAGCTTAGAAATTTGGCCTACTTCTCTTAGAAATGAATAATTAGAAGATTGACTAGTATTTTCTCGCAATCTATATGCACACAGGGTTTTGTTTTCTTGTGATAAAATCCTTATGAATGTAGCAGATCTGTGCATCTGTTGGGTATCTATTGACTGATTGAGTTATCATCACCTTCAATGTTTTTCCAGGAAGTTGGACTGAAAGATTTGACGAGCAAGAATCACATGAAAGTAGTTTTGAGATGGATGAGAGAGAGACAGAAGCTTCGTCTTGTTTGCAACCATGTAGGCGCTCATAAACAGTTCCTCTATACTACTTGGTTTACCAAACCAGGTACTGCTCAAGCTGCAATAACAACGCCGACAACAACAACAGCGAGACGCATTCCTTCAAAGAAAAAGCTAGCACGAACTTGAAGATTTTATCATCAAATAGCCATTAGTCAAGACCTGGGAGAGGATGGACCAGCTGTTTTATGCAATGTGAAGAATAATGTAAGACCACTCATTTGAATATTGGGCCATATGGTTGCTAGAATACTAACACTATTGTATTGGTGCTTTGCCAAACTGTTTTCTCTCATTGTTAGCATTATGTATTAGCATATCCTCTGCCTGGTAACTTGATAAGAACAAGAATTGGTTCCAAAATATTTTCTACAAGACATAAACACATGTTTCAAACATCTTTTAAGAAGTGAAGTTGTATCGTGAAACCCATCTCTCAATGAATTCAGGCTCATTTCCTTAAAGCCCTTTTGAATTGTTTTCCTCGTGTTCTTATATCATCTGAATGAATGAATTTAGGTTGTTTCGAAAGTGGATTATTAGGCTGTGATGTGATACATAAAAGAGAAGTCATGAACAATTGCAGAATCGTTCATCCATTTGTAGGATGCGATATAACCCGCCAGAAAGATTGGGTTTGATTGTTGCACTTGTAACATTGATTTTTTTATTTTTTTTATTTGGTATTTTATGTACATCAATATTATTTTTTCTTTTTCTATTAAGTAATAAGCTTAGTGGCAAAACTGTACACATAAAGTGCTTATAAGTAGAAAATTGCCACTTCAAACTTGCTGGAAGACTGCTTGCCCCATTTTTGGATGAACGAGAATACGGGGTTCAGTTTGTTTTAGTTTTAAGAAATGGATTTTTTTTAAATGGATTCTATAAAAAAAAAAATTTAATATTAATAATTTTTTTATTTTTATTTTTATAAATTAAAATTAATTTTGAAATTCAATAACATAAATATATATTATTAAAGATTATAACATAATCAAAATCTCAATTTTTTCAAAAAGTTATATCTCAAAAATGATTTTTATGAAATATTATTTAAAAGAGTTTCAAAATTAAGTGATTTTTTGAAATTTTAAATTTTTTTTTATAAAATGACGAAATATTTCAAATAATTATTCAAACCAAATTTTCATTTGTAGCTTTTATAAAAAATTTCTTGATAAATTTTTTTTCTACAAAAATATTTAACATTATAAAAATCATTTCAAAAGTGAATTATTTATTTCAAATAATTATTCAAACCAAATTTTCATTTGTAGCTTTTATAAAAAATTTCTTGATAAATTTTTTTTCTACAAAAATATTTAACATTATAAAAATCATTTCAAAAGTGAATTATTTAGTTGTCTCTTGATCGGTGATGGACAATTGACTAGTGGTTGACAATTTATTAGCAAGTGTATTAGTGTTGTTATCGAAGTAGTAAAAAAATAAATTTGTCTAATTGCGAATTTAGAACAAGGTACATTGTACGATGCAAATGAAAACAGTAAACAACAGATTTTCAAGTTGTTTGATCGAAAACGCAAGAGATAAGTTTATATAATAAAGATGATAAAAATTGTCATGTATATTATCAAAATCTCATATTTCTACTTGATTAATCAAACAAGTGTTAACAGATGTGCAATGACTATAGAGTTAAGTTTATATAATAAAGATGATAAAGATTGTCAGGTATTATTATCAAAATCTCATATTTCTACTTGATTAATCTCACAAGTGTTAACAGACGTGCAATGACTATAGAGTTACACGACAAACTAACTTTACCACAACACCCAATCCCTTGGTGTGCAACTCGCTAGTCTAACCGTCAATTCCACGATTCCTCAAGCCAATTGTACCATCAAGCTAGGCAACAAAACACATTAGTCCATAAGTCACAATTCCTAATTATATTATCCATAGTCAATTAGCGAATTTGACTTTTATAATAAATAGCTAAGTAGTCACTACTTATCAAAATCAAATTGAATGTCATAACTAACAATAGGAAATGAGTATAATCAATAACTAAATAATAACAAAGAATCAAGACAATTTCATTAACGTCATTCGATCATATGTTCCAATAAAATAAAGCTAGGTTCATAATCAAATAAGACCTAACCTAAGAGTACTTTAACTACTCATTTTGAAATAAATCAATACCATAAATGTAGACTCGAAGATCATGAAGAATAACAAAAGAAAAATATCTCCAATAGCTTAAATCGCCTCAAAAAATCGCTCAAATTTGTCACTTTATCTCTTGTGAATCAAATTCATTTTTTTCTCTCCTCTTTTTCCTTTTAAAGTCAACAAAAAATGTGTCAGGAAAGTCTTTCTCTCCTTGCCAGCGTGTTTGTGTTAATATATAAAATTAAAGTATTTGTATTTCGATTGTCAATTGAATTATATGCAGTATATTGATGGATGTCGAAGGAATTCGAGTTGGTACTATAGATAGTAGGGTACTTTTGAAGGCTTTATTTTCAACCAGAAATTGCATGTTATAAGACATTCAAAGAGGAATTCGAAAACGACAATCGAATAAGTCATTCAAAGAGTCAAATATTGATGTATTACATCAATCAAGCAAACAACTCCTATACAAAAGTTATTGGAAGTTATCAGAAGTTATTCAAAGGGGCACGTGTCAATCTTAAATTAAGGAAGTTATTTAATAAGACACTTGTTAAAATCTTAGATGTAGAAAGTTATTTTCTTTCCTCTATAAATAGTTGTAATTACTATGTATTAGAGGTTGGATCTTATTTTTTGAAAGTCTTGTAACACCCACGCCGCAAAGGCAAACAGGTTCAGGGACGAACAAAGATGAATTTCATCCACCCTTTACATTCTGTTCAATTTAAAATTGTTTTGTTTGTGCTTTATTTTCCTTTCATTTTTTAATTCTACATTTCTTTTCATTTCCTTTATTTTTCTTTCTTTTGAATGCTCATTTGAGTGTTATTTCTTTTAAGTTGCCATGAGACAACTTGTTTTATAAAAGTTGTTGGAAACAATTCTAACACTAATAAGAACAATGATTTGTTCTTAAATAATGCATGATCTGATATCATAAATCGCGAGACTTGAACGGACATTGTAAAAGGACTTTTATCTAGTCCTAAAGTGTTAATGGATAATGGTTGTTTACATTACCAAAAATTGGTGTAAACAAATTGGTGAACCTGACGTGAAATTTCAAGTTTAGCGGATTCAACAGTTTATATGCATAAAAAATGGTTTCTGAGAAACATAAATCGTACATGAAATGGTTTTTAAGCCATATTATAAAAAAAAAATCCTTTCAAAGTCATTAAAAGATGACATCAATTGATTTGGATAATCTTATCAAAATGATTTTGAAAAGTTTTGCGAAGATTAAAACTAAAAAGTTTTAGCCTTTATGAGGCCTCTAATAATTAATCATTGTGATTTAATTTGCATATCAATGCAAGGTGTATTTCGAGAGGCAAATGATACATTTGCAGTTTAAGGCTTTTTAATTGTTGTCAAGAACACTTAAATTGTGTTTAATTGACAATTAGTTATTAGTTATTGGTTGAAACTTTGCTAAAATAAATAATGATATTTTTGGACTAAGGTTTTTAAGGATTAAAGTCCAATAATGTTTCAATTTTCTTTTTTGGGTAGTATCAAATTATTATTTCGATTACAAAAACATATATAGAAGAAAATGACAAGTTATTGTTAATGCCATTATAAAAGATCGAAGATGGAAATATGACAGCATGCCACCTTGAAATGTTTCAATGACAATGAAGTTATTGGATTGATCATGGGAGTCGAAATTATCTTCAAAATTTTGCTAAGTTTTCAAAAAAGGGTGTTATGTGCTTTCTATGAATTGGTGGCATGATTAAAAGTGTTATTCCTCCCATTTCCTTTGAGAAACAACATTTTGGGAGGGGTCGCTTTAATATCACAAATATATAAAAGATGGTATTGAGAAAGACTTGGTGTTAGAGGTCGAATTGCTATCTTGTGTTTTTCACTTTAATACGTATATATTGTTTTAAGTTGTAAAACATGGAAGTGAGGCAATAGAACATCATTTGTCGAAATTAGCCATATTAAATGGAATTCGACCAAAAATTTTTGTGAAATTCGACTAACATGTGAAGCAGTTATCAAGTTTGAGTGCATTATATAAATACTTAGTATTTATCATTTTCCTTTCAGTCAAAAGACAAATACTGGGGGGCTCTGTTAATATATAAAATTAAAGTATTTGTATTTCGATTGTCAACTGAATTATATGCAGTCGATTGATGGATGTCGAAGAAATTCGAGTTGATACTATAGATAGTAGGGTACTTTTGAAGGCTTTATATTCAACCAAAAATGACATGTTATAAGACATTCAAAGAGGGATTCGAAAAAGACAGTCGAAGAAGTCATTCAAAGAGTCAAATATTGATGTATTACATAAATCAAGCAAACAACTCCTATATAGAAGTTATTGGAAGTTATCAGAAGTTGTTAAAAGAAGTTATCCAATGGGACATGTGTCAATCTTAGATTAAGGAAGTTATATAATAAGACACTTGTTAAAATCTTAGATGTAGGAATTTATTTTCTTTCCTCTATAAATAGTTGTAATTACTATGTATTAGAGGTTGATTCCTATTTTTTGAAAGTCTTGTAACACCCGCGCCGCAAAGGCAAGTGGGTTCAAGGACGAACAAAGATGGATTCCATCCATCCTTTACATTCTTTTCAATTTAAAATTGTTTTGTTTGTGCTTTATTTTCCTTTTCATTTTGTAATTCTACATTTCTTTTCATTTCCTTTATTTTTCTTTCTTTTGAATGTTCATTTGAGTGTTATTTCTTTTAAGTTGCCATGAGACAACTTGTTTTATAAAAGTTGTTGAAAACAATTCTAACACTAATAAAAACAAAAATAATGCATGATCTGAAATCATAAATCGCGAGACTTAAACGAACATTGTAAAATGACTTTTATCCGATCCTAAAGTGTTGTGAATAATAGTTATTTACATTACCAAAATTGGTGTAAACAGTATGGTTTTTCTTTCTTTTTCTATTATCCCTTCTTAGGTCCTAACAAAATTGTCCAAGTATTATTAGATAGTACTTAGGGCATTAGATGAGATATAATGTACACTAATTCAAATTAGGAAAAAAATGAATGCACCATAATCACAAGAAACAATGCGAGAATATGAAGTGGTTAAACTTATTGAGTGTTCTTCAAATGACACAATTCGTTGGAGGAAATGTTTGAAATTGATTAGCAAATTTAGGCTGAATGAGTAAAAGTAGGAATTGAGAAATTTTGACTAAATATTTATGGTTTTCATGCAAATAGTGTTTTTGAATATTTTCTATTTTAATATCGAAAATACTGAATGTCGAGACAAAATGGTTGAGCATATTATAAATGAAGCATAGAGATAACGATTTTCAGTTGGTGTGTCTGGAGAACAGTATTCAAACACACTCATTTACATATTAGAAAATCAACTAAAATCATATTATCACTAACACCACTTATATACCTTCAGATACAACCTACTGCCACACACATGGATCTCCAATCAAGCTCTAGCCTCATTTCAAAGATAAGAGATAAAACAGCTGCATAACTGCTACTTCATGTTAGATTACTTTTCATTCCGTTTTTGTTGGAGCCAACCCTTGATTCCGCACTACACAAACAAATAAATATATTGCTGAAGTGAAGTGAAGTGAAGTTAATATGACTCAGAAACATACAGAATAAAAGAAAAGGATGGAACTATAGTACTTTTTAGTTCATAATATAGCCAATATAACAAGTTATGTATTGCTGCTATACCAGTATATACTCCCAAAGTAAAAAAAAAAATCATTTGTATCTATAACATTCTTAGAAATGCAAAGTTGAAAATCAATAATTTTTATTTAAAATCATAGTCATACAAATGCAAAAAAAAAAAAAAAAAATTTGTAATATTACAAGACATAGCTAGAAAGCTGAAAATCAGTACTTTATTTAAAATCATAATAATCATAGTAAGTTACTCTTACCTCAAATAGCTAAAACCAAGCTCTTCGATTCTGTGAGTGTTTAAATCAAATCAAGACAAATCAAATGGTAGAAGGCTTTCCTTGTAAAGCACTATCTTGCTACTAAGGTCACCTTTGACGCCAAGCTCTTCAATTCTCTGGGTGTTTAAATCAAAGCAAACTAATTCATCATCCCTTTTCTTGAAAAATATATCGCCTTTCTTGCCAACTCCAATGGGATACTCAAGGTAGGACAGTGGACCAACCTTGAATAGTTTAGTCCATGACTCCTTCACTCCAACTTCACCCAAAATAGATATGTGAAAAGTTGTTATCGGCTCTTGATAATTTGAAATCCAACAAATTGATCCATTTAACAACGTTAAACCTCTATACACAGCTCTAGTATCATTACCAACGTCAATACCGGTATCATCCAAATTTGAGGGTATGGATGTTTTAACAAATACCTCAGAGCTTAAGTCGAATGACACCAAATAAACTTCATCACATGTTTCACTTTCACTTTCAGTCCACCAATGACAGACTCCATCCGTGTACACATGAATACCAACACCAATCATGCATTGGCAAGGAATATCTACATCAAGTTTTTTCCACGAATGACTTTTTAAACTATATATTTCCCACGCCTCATCTCCGCCTTCGTCAGTTTTAGGAAAAAACGTTACATATTGGATAACCTTATAATCATTTCTAATTCGGTCATAGCCAAATCCATAAAAATAAATAAGGGGTTGCTCGACCCTACGAGGAGAATCAAATGCAAAAGGACTAAGAGGAGTTTCTACGAACTCCCCCACAGATGGATTCCACAATACAAATCTCCCACATGCTTCATCACGAGGTTCTTCGCCCCCGGGGCCGAATGCCATATCTTGAATACAAAGAATGCCATTAACACTAACTGTACCTTGAACAGTAAACTCACAATGGGGATTTGGCCAATCTAATCTGTTCTTTTTCTCAACTTTATCACCAAATAGAAAATATAACTTAGAAAAGAAATTGCAATCGTAAATGTAATCGATGTAATCGTCACGCCAAGGTTTAATACGTTGTAGGAGGATATGAGTATCGTTGTAATAAGAATGATCCTTAGATAAGAAATTTGTTCGAAACATGTTCATAAAATAAGGGTTTTGAAATAAAAGAGACCATGATTTCCTTGCACATAAAAATCGAATCAGGGATTTGAGAGGAAGTTTAGACAAAATAACCAACGCAATATCATCATACATGTGATTACTAACCTTTTTATTAGTTGCAATCAACGATTTCTCCATTTCTAAATACGAGTGAGTTGTGAAGTAGCTGTAGGAAGAAGAACTTTGGGAGACACGAAGATGCGTGTAATGTGTTAGGGTTTCTGTCTTCAAACTTCGGCCTCTATTTATAAGACCCAATTCATGAAAATTTTACCCCCATAAACCATCGATGTTCCCAACACAACCAATTGCCTTTCCAGTTCCAATAGAACCGTACGATACATCTTTTTTCTTTTTAAAGTACAAGTATTAGTTGCTCAATATTTAGTTGCTTGATATTTAATATCGGTTTGGTGAGGTAAGTAAATGACAATTATTTTATATTGAATAATATTTGAATTGTTAATGTTGTGTTTTAAAATCTGTGTACTTTTTATTGTTTTTAAAGAGAGGTCCGAAGAAAGAGTTGAAGGTTGTTGGACATAGGTTGAAACTTACAGCGAGGGTTCGACAAGCTCTTTCACAACAGATGGAAACTTGGATTTCTAAGTCTATTTTATCTTCACTTTAGAGAACTAGTTTGATGAAGATAAACAAAGACAACGTACCCACATTCTTAGAGAGATGACATCTAGAGACATATTTATTTCACATGTCGTTTGGTGAGATAATGATTAGTCTGGACGATGTCTCTTGTCTGTTTCACTTGCCCTTCAGGGGAGTATTTAAGAGCCCTCAAGATGTCACTGAAGAGGCAGGAGACAACTGTTGGACTTATTTTTTATTACTTAGGAGTGATACAGAGTAACGCATAATCACATGTTCGTTATTGCAAGGGTTCTTACTATAAGTTGGAGTGATTATACAATTTATTCAATGATCATAGAAAAACTTTTAGATTGGCATTTACAACTAGAGCGCATATGTTGATGTTGGTGGGTTCCATAATTTTTGTCTACAAGAATTTTACGCTTGTTAAGGCACGATACCTCTTACTATTTACGGACTTAGAGTGATGTTTGAGATATAATTGGGGAACAATTGTGTTGGTTATCCTCTACAGATATCTCGAAGATGCTTATATATTCAGTTGCAAACAATTAGGTGGATATCCTACTCTCATACATGTATTTATTTTAATTTAGTTTATTATGTTTTTAGTAATTTTATTCAGTATATTAATTTAATTTATTTATTTTATCATCTTTTAATTAATTTTGTTGAACCATATTTTCAATTAAACCATATTAATTATCTAATTCTGATTAAAATACAATGTTATTATTTATTATTCAATTTTTATGGAAGAACTACTCAACTTATCTAAGTAAAATAGTATTTTTTGTCCACTATTCTTATCTCGTGGTGTATTTTGGTCCCTTAATTTTTAAAAGCTCCGATTTGATCTTTGATCTTTTCAAATAGCACCACACTAGTCATTTCTATTAGGTTCGTTAGTTAAAGTCAAATTTAGTGTCTATTTGGAATACATGTGACACTGATGTGGCATATGCTCATTAAAAAGGCCCTACAATTTTTGCATACACCACAATTTCGAAGCTTGATGCACTTGGTTGCGGGGCACAATACTTTACCACTAGTTTACTTTGTTTTTTTTGATTGAATTTACACATTAAATATAATTGAAATGTCAATAATTTGTAAAATATTATACAATGCTCACATAAGTCTAACACCAAACAATTGACATACAATGTTCATCAAGAATTAATGGAAGATTGTCAAACATCTCAGATTTAAATTTCTTCGAGAACAATGTTTATCATTTATTAGTGTCACCCTCTTCTTTTTAGTGTTTTCTTTGAAAATGGAAGACAATGAACTTGATTTTGAGAATCATGACGTTTTTCCGAATCCAAACGTGAATGAATTTCCAAGTAGTCGTTCAATGGACAGTTTCTCTGATAACATGTAAAAAAAGTGCCAATTGAAAATTATATTGAGCCATTGGTTGTGATAGAAATAAGTATGAAAAATTATACATTTATAATAAAATGCATGCATGCTGAGCTATTACACCAAATTCCACGTGTCACGCATGCAGGCAGGGACCTCCATCTGAGATGAAGTACCCTCAAGGGTCCGCCATTTGAGATGACGTAGATGTACGCAACATGCATGCCAAATTTCACGTGTCACGCATGCACTATGGGTCCGCCAAGTGGGATGAAGAACCCCATCCTGCATTAATTTGTCTTTAATATGTCCGCCAACTAAGATTCTGGGTCTAATTTATACACAAGGATGAATTATGCAAACATTTAACAGCTTTCTTCTCCTACATAAGCTATAGGTCAACAACAACGTATTCGACGACCAACAAGATGTGGTACCGGTAGTTGTTTACCCGATGTAGAAGACGAGGATGAAAATGAATAATTGTATAATTTTAAATTATAATTTTATTTATTATATTAATGAGAATTTCCTTTTATTATATTGTATTTTTTTAATTTATTTTATTATTAATATTTTAATTATAGGATTTTAATAGAACTAGAATTTACATAAATCAAAAACTAAAATAAATAAATAAATAAGAATCTAAATTAAAAACAAAAATAAATATTATTTTTTTTAAAATTTTATTTAATTTATATTTAATTATATAATTAAAATAAAAATAAAATGAAAATAAATAAATAATAATATAAATTAAAAACGAAAATAAATTAAAATAAATTAAAAACGAAAATAAATCAGAAAAAAAATATAATTTTTCACAATTTTTTTAAAAATAAATATAATATTTTTATTATTATATTAATAAAAATAATTTAAATATAATAAATAAATAATAATATACATTAAAAACGAAAATAAACATTATTTTTTTTATTTTATATAATATTTTTATTATTATATTAATATAAATAATTTAAATATAATAAAAAAACTAATTTTTAAAACATAAAAATCGAAAACGAAAAAAAAAAGGGTGCCTTGTCCAAGATGACGGACCCTATAGCAGGTGAGGCTCAACCGCCATCTTGAACGGAGGATGAAAAAAAAAACAGACAACTATGTTCCAAAACTTGTGGTAGTTTGGGTATTTTTTTTGGGCTAATGACAAAATGGGACTTTAAATTCAAAATAGTGACATTTCAAACAAATACTCTATTTTAGTAGATATTTGGACACACCAAAAATTGCACCGTACTTTGATCATTAAATGTACACATTAATGTATAATATGAGCCTTTTGGTGAAATTTGCATTTATTAAACCAATAGGACACAAGCTATTATTTGAAAAATCTGGGCACACTATGATATGTAAACAGACACAACTTGCGTATTATGTATACCTTTTTTTTATATTTTTATAGCGTGTCCTCCCTATGAGTATTAAAGACACATAGCAAGCTTTCCTCTTTTTGTGGATTTCTTCATCAAGTTGTCAACTCAGCATTTAATGGAAACCAAAACACATAGATGCATTTTTTCTTTCAGATTGATATATGTTGCACGATATATCTCATACAAGATATGTTCATCCAAAATTCATCATTATCAAGTTGCTACTTTTCTCATGTATTACTTTGGCAGCTAGCTTTCCAAGTATACTTTTTTAGGATGCCTATTTATATTAATAATAAAATAGTCATTTTGAGTACAAAATTTGGTGGAAAGTAGTTTACAGCAGGTTATTACATGAGAATACAATTACATTTCCCTATAGTTAAAAACCAAACAATGCTAGACATGTAAGAGGAAGTTTACAATGCCCACAGTTTCATGGAAATGGTAATTAGAAAGCATCAGTGTTTCGGTTACTAGATTAAAAACTAAATGCTTGAATGAAATTTGAGAATTACTTTAACTATTCATGATAACCAGAGGGATTGAAATGTTATTAAAAAAACTAGACTTTTGTGTATGATTCTTCAACTAACAAATGATGATGAATATGTTAATATGTTTTTAGTCATAGTCACTTATATACATGCTATATGTAGTCTAAATGATGAATAATATATTAATTGTTCTTTATTTTTTTATTCACTATCTTTGAAACATTATACATTTATATACATCAATATTATTATTACAATTACAAATATTATTATATACATCAATATTATTTAAATAAATCATGTTTATAATTAGTTCTATGATAATTACACATTTAAATTGATCATTTCATTTTAAAATAAATTTAGCCGTGGAGACGATATTTCACTTAAATTCATAATATTTACAGGTCACTGTCACCATAATAAATTTTTTATTTTAATCAACAAAATATTTATAGTTATTAGTGACATTAATATATATTTTAGTTATTAGACATATTATTGCTACATATTTTTTTTCAAAATATTTTTACTTATTAGTAATTTTATAATAATAATTATATATCAGTAATAACCAATTCTTATCAAATGATTTAAGATATGAATAAACTTACCCGTGCGGACGCACGGGTCTTCTACTAGTTAAATAGATAAAAATGAGATCGCACGGGTCTTCTACTAGTTAAATAGATAAAAATGAATCTCATGTACCTTTTCAAATTCATTTTTCAATTCATATTTTTATTTTCCTGGAAAGAAAAACTTTTATTAATATAACTAGATAGATAAAAAAAATTAAATTATTACAATTACAAATTTCTTTAACAATTTAATTAGAAAATCTCAAAATATTAATTTCAAAATATTTGTAACTATTTTTTATTTTCTTTATATTAGAAGCCATTTTTTTAAAAATTTAAACAAGGACTTTGTGAGTTAATTTTGGAAAAGAATGAAAGACTATTATCCTAGTCAAGTGTACTTCATATATTTTGTATTTGAATAAATTAATAGAGACTAAAAGCTTAGAGGAGTTTGACAAACACTTCAAATTGAGGGAAAAAATAAAAGGGAAAAATAAAACCTAAAAAAAGAAAATAAAAATTCAAAGTAAATTGTTTAATATTTTATTGAATATTTTTTATTATTTGTCCAAGGTCTCTAAATAGTCGGGACCGACTCTGGTTAGCTTCACCAAAAAAATATAATAGGAATTCATATCAAAGTGAGGAATTAAGTACAAGTAGAAATTAGTGGGGATACCCGTGCATTCGCACGAGTACCGGTCGAGACGCGCAATAAGTATTAAAAGAGAAAAATATAATGAAGTAAAATTAATTTTTTGAAAAATAAACATAGATATTATAAAATTAATATGTAGTAATTGAATATATTTCAATGAAAAAATAAAACTGATATCAACATTCAAAATAAATAAATTAATCAACAATATATTATTTCTATATAAAAATATTTGAATCCATAATATATATTTGTCCGTAAATAAATACAAATATTATAAAAATCAATGTATTTTATTTTAAATTATCTTCCGAATGATTAATCTATAAAAATATTTGAAGAGTCTTAGAAAAACCAATGTATTTTATTTTAAATTATCTTCCGAATGATTAATCTATAACCATTTACCATAAGAACGCAATTCATGCACATAAAAAAACATGATGAAAGATAAACAACAAAATGACTCTTGTTATTGAATTATAAATAATATTGCTCCTGCTAAGAATGCCATCATGATCATCTCATACATACATCTCTCACACAAGACACCTACTACTATACTATTATATCAAGCACTCTTACCAAGAACATCATGGACAAACCCCTCATGAATAGGAGTAATGACAAACCCCTCATGTAAGCAATCTATTAAGCTTGACACATGCAATCAAGAACAAGAACATGGGAATAAGTTATATTTATTTAATTAATTTTAAATAAAAATATTAATAATTGATAAAATAACTATTTAATAAAATTAATAAATTTCATTGATAAAATATATATTTAATAAAATAAAAAATTACTAAATAAAACACTTATCCATTTAGAGCATATGCAATGCAGAAGTAGTAGACTTGTTGTTGCCATGCACATAAAACCTACTGCCACCCACATGGATCTCCAATCAAGCTCCTTGTTAGATGAGAGATTAAAGACCTGCATAAATAAATTCAGTAGAATGACAATGAAAATCATTGAAGTAGAATCTATCTATAGAATTTTAATATGAATCAAAATCATAGTCACATACCTTAATTTCTAACAAGATAACTGATTATTTATTCTTGGAAATGGTAGAAGGCTTTCCTTGTAAAGCACTATCATGCAACCATACTCACCTTTGAATCCGAGCTCTTCTATTCTCTGAGTGTTCACATTAAACCAAACTAATTTACCATCATTTTTCTTGAAAAATATATCACCTTTCTTGACAACCCCAATAAGATACTCAACTATATCTTTGATACTATGAGAAAAAGTAAGTATTATATTCACTTGTTAATTCTAAATGATACCAAGGAGTGAATAACTAGTAAAAATAATGATCATTTAATCAAGAGTTAAATATGTTTTTTTGTCATTATAAATATCTCAATTTTTATTTTGAGTCCCTATTAAAAAAAGGGATAAATATACAAAACCCCCTGTCATTAGAGCGTGATTTGATTTTCCCCCCTTTAAGTTTTTTTTTAATAGAGACCCCCTCATAAAATCAAAAATCAGATTTTACCGCCCCCTGTTACCTTCAATGATGATTGGGTTGCTGACTGTATTTCATTGAGGGTAATAGGGGGCAGTAAAATCTGATTTTTGATTTTATGAGGGGGTTTTTATTAAAAAAAATTAAAGCTGATAAATCTATTTTCTTCTCTGCAAATCACCACCACCGTCTCTCTTCACTCTTTCAATCCCTCCTCAACTATCTTCCACAAATCCTTTCTTCCTCGTTTTGCTACTCTTCCATCCCTTTCTCTCAATAGATTCGTCTTTTCCACTCGAACTACTACTACTACTACTACCACCCGTGCTTCTTTTGTTGAATCTCCCGTTCTATGGGTTGGTAGAATCTGCGTCTTCTATGCTCTTCTCAAGACTGGATTCGTTGAATCTCCATCAAACCCCTTTCTCGCAGATTTGGAAATTGGTACCAATGGTGGTTATAGTAATGATTCTGGTGACTTAGGGTTCTCTAAATGGACACAAACCATACTTGGAAAACCAGGTATATTGAAAATTGTTTACCCGTAACTGTTTTTTAATTTGGGTTTTCTGTTTTTGTATCCATTAATATCTAATATACTTGTGAATCTATTTGTGCCTTGGAGTAATGTCAGTGGGTTTCTGTTTTTGGATTTCTCTTATAGAAGACTGTATCATATGATAAACTGAGTTTCGAGAGATTTCAGATGCTGTTCAATAAGCATTGAAGAATCTTAAGAATGTCTTTAGAGATCCTAAGGTTTATTATCTCCTAGAATACTGGATCAAAACCTTGTCAGAGGAATGAGTTGTATGCCAAATCTGAGGCCATATAGGTTGCCCAACCATTAGAAAGTTGAGGATGGGAAAACTGGCTGATGAAATATTTAGTACAGATATCATTAGGCCTAGTTCCAGTCCATATTGTCATTAGGTATCTTAGACATGGCCTAACAGCTGCTCTAATGCACGCACTTTAACATTAGCTCCTATATTAAGCTTAATGACCTTACCACTGTATCTTTTTGTTACAATATGTATTTGACTATTTCTACTTATTTTATTTGTTCAGCAAAGGAAGCAGCGAACGGAGGGAACCTTACTAGCAAATGGCATCCTACATCAAAGGGTACACTGAGGAGGAACTACAGATTTATCAGCTTTAATTTTTTTTAATAAAAACTCCCTCATAAAAACAAAAATCAGATTTTACTGCCCCCTATTACCCTCAATGAAGTACAGTCAGCAACCCAGTCATCATTGAGGGTAACAGGGGGCGGTAAAATCTGATTTTTGATTTTATGAGGGGGTCTCTATTAAAAAAAAACTTAAAGGGGGGAAAACCAAATCACGCCCTAATGACATGGGGGTTTTGTATATTTATCCCTTAAAAAAATAATATTTTTTAGTCCTTACAAATTTTGTATGCATGTAATTTTAGTCCATGTTGTTTTCTAAAATTTTGAAAACTGTTTAATTACCTTTAAATTTTTAAATTTTTGAATAATCATTTTCATCTACGTTTAAAATACTATAAAAAATTTCTTTACTAAATTTTAGAATTTTTTAAAATTAGAAGAATTAAATATGAATTTTTTAAGTTTCAAAATATAATGATAAAAGTAATGAAAACCTCTACTTAAAAATTAAATTTTGAATTCTTTTTTTTCGAGAAACCTTTCATAACATTTTAAAGATATCTGCAAAATAATCATTTAAAAATACATATTGGTTTAATATGAAAGACTAAAATTACGTGCATAATAATTTTATAGAGATTAAAATATATTATTTTTTAATAAAGACTATAAATAAAAATTGAGATATTTATAGAGACTAAAAACATATTTAACCCTTTAATCAATTATATGGCCTAAAGGCAAAGGAAAAATAATTTATCCTCATTATACCTAAAACTAATAACAAAACAACTTAATACATTTTTTCTAAATCTTTACACAGTAAATAAATACAAAAGAGAATCATATTAATTCTGATAAATTCTCATATTAATCTAGATGAATAAAGTTTTTGTTATAAAAAGGCCCGTAAACTAAAACTTTTGGGCTATAGGCTTTGGGCCTTTGACCCATGAATATATATTAAATAACAGAAACAAATTTCGTTGTTCTTACTCTACAAACCCTAGCGGCATTGAAGAACCCTTTCTCTGCGAAGGATATCAGAGAAACCTTGAGCTTCAACAATGGTATGGTTTGAGAGATCCTTCAGATCCTGAATCTTACTCTGTATTTTCTACTATCGATTTGTTCACTTTTGAGTTGTTAATATAGGTATGAATTTGTTGTTTGCAGACTTTCAAGCGTAGGAATGGAGGACGTAACAAGCATGGCCGTGGCCACGTGAAATTCATCCGTTGTTCTAACTGCGGAAAATGCTGTCCCAAGGATAAGGCTATCAAGAGATTTCTTGTGAGGAACATTGTTGAACAGGCTGCTGTTAGAGATGTTCAGGAAGCTTGTGTCTATGACCGTATAATTCTTGTTTGAATGTTTTAATGTTTGAATTGATTGTGTGATTGTGATTTTATAATCTTGATTTTGATTCATAGTAAATTGATGATTGTTTCTGTTGTTGTGATGTGATTTGTAGAATACACTCTTCCTAAGCTGTATGTGAAGATGCAGTACTGTGTGTCTTGTGCTATTCATTCTCATGTTGTGAGGGTTAGATCTCGCACCAATAGGAGGAAGCGTGATCCTCCTCAGCGTTTCATCAGGCGCAGGGTAATTACTCTTTTCATGATTATCTGTTTTGTTGTTAGCTATTTTGTTCTTTGAATTGCCCTTGAAATTGTAATTATAGACATGTATTTTGTTATAATGGAAACAACCTGAAATAGGCTGTATTGTAATCAAAAAAGGATTTGATTTTACCTTCACAAATGAGTGCTTAATAGTGATTTTACCTTCACAAATGAGTGCTTAATAGTGATTTAGATATTTCAAACTATGGTTTCTCTTATATGCCTTTGCTATGCATCATAAGTTAGATGTTTGTTTCATTCTTGCCCTCTCAATGTTATTCTCTGTTTACCAAATCCTAAACTTGCTCTTAGAAATCTAAACAATTTGTTTATTAGTTTTCTCTGTTATAGATTGATATTGATATAGTAGTTTTTTTGAGTGTATAGAAGTAGCTAGTTCGCTCTAGTTTTCTTTTCTTAGTGTTGATTTGGTTGAAGGCCTTATCCTCTATCCCATTCATACTAGTTACAATCTAACAAAATATCCATTTATGTTCCTCCCTTACCTCTGTTGAAACCCACATCCTTTCATCTAATTTGATCCGAAGTATGTGATATTGTTCACGTGGATTTACTGGAAATTGGTTATCTGTCTTTTTTTTGTAGTTATAACTTGTGTACCCGTTTTACTTGTTGGTGTTAACGAATTTATTCATTTCTCTTTTAAAGGATGATGCACCAAGGCCTGGTCAGCCTGGTCAAGCGCCTCGCCCTGCCGTAGCTGGAGGAGCTCCTGTCCGCACTTAAAAGCAGATTTTAAGAGTTTTGGTCGAGTTGGATTAGTGTTATGTCACAACTCAATTTCCTTGTTTTTAAAAGTTTTGAATTCGTGTAGACAAAGTACATTGTTGTTATCATGCTTACTTTGTTCTTGAGAGGAACCTATATTTTTGATAATTTATATTTGGTACTTTTAATTAATATGTTACGAGGCTTTGCTTATCAACAATATTATGAATCTCATAAAATGTATTTTTCCTTTGCCAATTCAATGTTCCGGCATTGTAAATGCTTCCTCCTATTGAGATTAATCATAAAGCTGTTTTAGACATTTTGTATAGTTTGAGTAATGGTTGACTCTTTATGATGAGCTTTATTTAATCTATACATTTATATGCGAAAGTGCAAGGTTTTATAAGTTTGTTTCAAACCAAAAAGCATTCACGAATGTAACAATTGATGGCCAATGGAGAAACACGATATTAAAAAAAAGACAGAGAGGTAGAACATTCGTGAATAAGTAAAATTGATGGCTAATGGAGATACAAACGATATTAAAAAAAAGACGAGAGGTAGAACATTCAAATCAGAAAAAAATTTCAAACATTTCTACTGGGCAGCAACAAACTCTTTAATTTCTAAGAAACAATATACGCTTGAAGTTTTCAACATCCAACTGTAAAAATGCTTTCTAAACTTGTCAAAAACTTTTCAAAGATGGTTATGAGACATTGCTACTTTCTTGCAAGCAGAGAAATTTGTGCATTATTTTTATCATCAAAAAATTCGTATGTGCCCTCAACTCTGCAATGACATCCTACTAGAACTAACTAACTTCATAATCTGCTATAAGTTGAAGGAGTTCTAGGATAAAGGTATATAGGATGGATCAAGTTGGACACCTCTTAAATAATATTATTAGTTAGTACTGCTGGTTTCACACATTCTTTCTATTCATGTACATAATCATCTAGTGATCAAGCTAAATTATGCGTTAAGAAACCTTTTTTTACACACAAAATTCAGATCTGTGATTAATAAGAGTTTAGTATCGAAACTGGTTTTATTTCTTGCAGATGAGGAAATTAACATAACAGTCAATTGAATCATAAATAGTTCATCATCATCATCCATCATACACAGAATTTGTGGATACATTTAGCTCCAACACACTTCCAAACAAACCCTTTTCCAAAACCCAATCTTCTATCATCACTTGTGAATTCAAAGGTTGATCACTAGGCAAAAGATGTCCACCCCCCAAAACCACAACATTGGTAAAAGACTTCCATTTCTGTACATAACCAGCTACCTCTCCATTCACCTTCCAAATCTCCCTCTCACCATTCACAAACTCCTCAATCCCTTCCCACTTCATACTCTTCACCCAAGCCTCAACTTGAACCGCACCACCAACTCGCAAGTCACGCTGACCTTGATACAACAAAACCCTCATCTCCTCCTTCAACAACTTCTCTACCATATACTTCACACTTTTCATCAAATCAGCATACAATGCAGCCAAAACAATCTTACTGCATTTCTCATAAACAAACGATTCGTCAACTTTCACTCCTAACGCCTTCCTCACCGCACCAATGTTCAAGAACTTAGCAACCAATCCATCTTCATATGAAGCTTTTCGCGAATAATCATACAAAGTAGCCAACCCTGTCATATTTTGCAACACATCCAAGACACGGCTTCTCGCACGGGTTGCTTCACTCCAATTCCTTCTCTCTACCAACTCAACAGCTTCAAGTTGTAATTTTTCCAACTCACTCTTCTGTCTCTCATTGATTATTCCAACATAATAAGCATTATCAGCAAGAGTAACCATTTGAGTCACAGGATCTGTTAATCCATTACCAATAGCAACACCAGCTAAATTCACTCTCTCAGACTCTTTCAAAACAGCATTTTTCTCTAATATATAGCACCCAATTGCAGGAATATACTTTCCAGCATAGCTTTCACCAGTGATATAAATAGGACGATATTTGAAAACATGATCAAGCTGAACAAACCTTGTTATAGCAGCAAAAAGATGTTCTGCTACAGCATTTTGATCGGTTGGAATCTCTTGTGGAGTTGAGGCTACACTGAATCCAGTTCCAATGGGGTTATCAAGAAAAAGAAGGCCAAAGATTCTGTTCCAAGAAGAAGGGTTTGGTTGAAGGGTGAGTGAGTTGGTGACAAGAAAGGGACCAAGTTCATAGAAGTTTCCCACCATGGAGGAGCAACCAGGGCCACCTTGAAGCCATATGAGAAGAGGGGTTTGAGAGAGAGGTGAAGTGGAGTTTTGTGCTTCATAGAATGTGTAGAAAATGGAGGAAGTGGAGGTGGGAGTTATTGGTAGGTAACCTGATTTTGTGGGAAGTGCTTCATTGGGGAATATTGAAGAATCTGAGTTTGAAATAAAGCTCTGAAACTGTAAGAAGAAGAAGAAAAGGAGTGTGTTGATGAAGAGAGTGGCTGAGTTCTTCAACATCGTTATCTTCCTCATCTACAAAAAGACATCAAATATGAACTAAGAGTTTCTTTTGTCTCCTCTCTTTGGCTACCTGACACATATATAAGATGTTAAATCACGGCAAAATAAGTTTTTTTTATGCTATTTTATGTTATCATTTACGTTTTCTAAGATTTTTTTTTTAAAAATATTTTGGACCGTAATTTATTTTTGAAATTTTCATTAAAAAATGCATGTGACAAAAATGAAGGCATTTATGTAAAATTTTATTTTATTATTTATTTATTTATTAATTTCACGTGGATTTTAATTTATTTATTTTAATTATTATTATTTTTATTTTTTATTTATTTGTATACTAATTAAGATTGAAAGGACCTAATTCTTACATTTTTAAAATATATGTGATGTTAGTGTTACAAATTAAAATATAATTAATACGTTGTTTTATACTATTTTTTCATGCTGAAATAATCTCGTTAGGAGTATATATGCATTTACAATCTAGAAAAAAAATTACTTTGAATTCATTCGTTAGGAGTATATATAATTCAGTTTACACATGTAGGGATATTTTTCTTCAATCGTCTTTTTGTTATATTAATGCACATTTATTTTTTCATAAATATTTAATAATTCATAAAATTCATTGCAAATAAATTCATTATTGTTGAGAAAAACCGATTTTAGAATATTAATTAATATTTATGAACTAATATAATTTACTAATCTAGAATTATCAAAGAGAAGAAAAGATGGAAGAGAGAGAACTTATGAATTTCATAGTAAGTTTTTGGTGTAAATATTACATTGTCAAATGTGATGTTTATACTACTTGAAATAATACTATTACACCAATGTAATAATTAGTCATACTATTTTAGATAAATATTTCAACTTTATAATAGTATGTAGATAAATATGTATATTTATAATAATATCATAAATATTATAACACCCCCTTTGAAATATATATTATGATGCTCCATTGAAGCCTTATCAAGGAGAAACTTGTGGGAACATATATTATCTCGTTAAAAACCTTATAAGGAAAAACTCATTGGGATAAAAACCTTAATTAGGAAAAAAGAGTACAATATGATGCTCCCCCTCAACAGAACACATTTAGTTCTTCTTTAAAGATCTTCAAGGTGACGCATTCCAATATTTTGTACATGCTTCTTGAAAACTAAAGTAGGAAGTGCCTTTGTGAAGAGATCTGTCACATTATCACTAGAACGAATATATTGAATATTAACCTCTTTGTTTCTTTCGAGTTCTTGTGTGAATGAAAAGACCATTGGAGGGATATGTTTGGTTCTATCACTTTTGATGTAACCTTCTTTCATCTGGGTAACACATGCAACATTGTCCTCATACAAAATTGTTTGATTATTATCAATTGGTAAACCAGATGCTCCTTGGATATGTCTAGTTATCGATCGTAATCATCTACATTATTTGCTTGCTTCATGAAGAACAATTACTTTAACATGATCTGAAGAAGTTGCTACAAGTGTTTGCTTTTGTGATCTCCATGATATTGCAGTGTTACCATATGTAAATATATATCCAGTCTGTGATTTATCATTATGTGGATCTAACAAATATCCTTATTCTGCATTACCAAACAAAATCGGTTTTGTATTGTTACAACTCTCCCCTACTTTAAGAATTTTGTCCTCGAAAATTACCTGAAGTAAACAGAGTCGGATACGACTCCTTCATCTGATCTTCCTGCTACTAGGTCCAGCTAGTCCACCCTACAATACCTTCACTAATGCAATTTCTTTACCTAGAAGTTGCTTTAATTCTCTACCATCAATCCTTACAGGTAGAGCATCAATTGTCAGATTATCTCTCACCTGAACATCATCCACCTGAATTACATGCGACGGATCCTGAATATACTTCCTCAACTACGACACTTGGAACACATCATGTAAATTCGTAAGTGACAGCGGTAAAGCCACTCGATAGGCAACCTCTCATATCATCTGCATAATCTGATACAGACCAATAAAATGCGGAGTGAGCTTTCTAGACTTTAAAGATCGTCCCACACCAGTCATAAGTGTAACTCTTAAGAACACGTGATCTCCTTCTTGAAATTCAAGTGTTTTTCTTCTCTTATCATGATAATTCTTCTGACGACTCTGCGAGGTCTTCATCTTTCCTGAATCATCTTTATCTTCTCAGTTTTTTATTGAACAATCTCAGGTCCAAGCACCAAATTCTCTCCTGATTCATACCAACACAATGGAGTTCGATAACGTCTACCATACAACGCTTCATATGGAACCATTCCAATACTAGCACGAAAACTGTTGTTGTATATAAACTCAACCAACGACAAGTGACTATCCCAAGATCCTCCTTGGTCCAGCACACATGTTGTCAGCAAATCTTCTAAAGATTGGATTGTACTTTCTGTCTGACCATCTGTCTGCGGATGATAAGCAAAATTCATCATGCAAACTCTTCCAAAACCTTGATGTAAACCGCATATATCTATCCGACACAGTACTCGAAGGTATACCATGCAACTTCACAATCTCATAAATATAAATCTCAACTAACCTTTTCATAGAATGATTAATCTTCATCGGCAGTAAATACGTTGACTTAGTTAACCGATCCATAATCACCCAAATCGAATCATTACCACTTGTAGTTTTTGGTAACCCAATCACAAAATTCATGGAAATGATATCCCATTTTAACTCAGGAATATTCAACGACTGCATCATACCTGAAAGTTTCTGATGTTCAATCTTTGATTTCTGGCACGTCAAACAAACATATAAAAATTCAGCAATATCTCTTTTCATGCCTGGCCACCAAAACAACCTACGCAAATCTTGATACATCTTCGTAGCACCAGGATGAATACTCATTCGACTTTTATGTCCCTCCTCCAAAATACTCTTTTTAATTCCTGGAATATCTGGAACACATACTCTATTCCGAAATCTCAAAACTCCATCTTCATTAATTCAGAACTCACCTGCATTACCTTGATCAACCAACATCAACTGATCAACTAATTTCAAATGAAATTTCTAACCTTCACAAATTTCTTCCAAAATTCCACTAGTCAGCTTTAACATCCCCAATTTCACAGTATCTGTAGTCGTCTCACACAACAAACTCATGTCTCTGAATTGCTCAACCATTTCAAGTTCTCTCACCATAAGCATCGAAATATGCACTGACTTCATACTCAAAGCATCAACCACTATGTTTGCCTTACCAGGGTGGTAATTCAAATCGAACTCAAAGTCTTTTAATAATTCAAGCCACCTTCTTTGCCTCGTATTTAACTCTTTCTAATCAAACAAGTACTTTTAACTCTTATGATCACTGAATACCTCAAATTTCGAACCAAATAAATAGTGTCTCCAAATCACTCATACATATAAGAGAAGAAAGTGAAATCATACAACTACAAAGAACAAAGATAAACAAATGTGAAAAGTGCCAAAAAATCAAAACATACAAACAAAAATATAAAAAATAGCAATGAAAAACAAACACCTTATACCTTACTAACCTACTTTAATTTTTTTTAAATAATCTTAAAATTTGAAATTAGAATCCATACACACCTTAACCACGTTAAATACAAGTAACAAATATGTTCATATATTAAAATATGGATTCATAATTTGCTATCACATATACATAGCATAACAAAACAAGAAATGTGGTATATAGGTTTGTTCAAATATTGAAATCTGGATTCACCCATGTTATCACATACTTAGAATAAACACGTAGTTTGGTCAATGAGTTTATTTGAATATTGAAATATGAATTCAACCATGTTATCACAAACACAAAACAAACAACAATATGATCTAGGTTTTTTTTCCAGAATATTGAAATATTGATTCACCGGTGTTATCACAAACACGTCACACGCAAGCAATATCAAACAAATAATATTAAATAACATAACATAGCCTAAACCTTTGTTATCACATACACAAAATATATAACATGACATAAGTATTTGTTAACCTAAATCTAACATGACAATTCATCACCAATAAATAGTTCATGATTTTTCATCATCGTTATAATATTTATGGTTGATCTTGCAAGTGTTGCACCATTCTCTATCAGACCCTTAGTTGTGTAATGATGAAATTTACTCTATATAACACTTACATCAACATATATCTTCAACTCAAACTTACTAAGCTTAATGTTCTCTTCATTATCAACGTTGGTGAATGATATTCGATCTTAACTACTCTTCGATTGTCAATGTATTATAAGAGATTCTCTAGTTTGAATTACAAATCTACAACATATGTGTTCTCGATGGCCATTAATGCAAAAGGATATCTCATGTCGTTGAAATAAACAAATGTAATATACCAATATTGATTCATTTTAAAGTGTTTGTGCTAATAACATATAAGGCATATTTACATAAAATTAAGATCATTGTGGACCATTAAATTGTAATCTTGCCCTAGGGGTTGGTCCAGATATTGGAATCCGGGTTCACCCCTTATCTAGTACGAAAAATACTAGATATTGAAATTGTACAAAGAAAACACACGGGGTTTCTCTAGATTGAAACAAGTTTCTTCTCTTAAACATTCAAATGACATACATTTTGGATGACCAACTAACTTGGGACCTAATCCATGATTATGTACAACACAAATCATATTAAATATCCATATATTATTCACCTTGTGATTATGTACATGCACAATTTAAAAGGACATCCACATTTCCTTTTTCCAGTGTCATCACATTTCAAATTTTGGGTAGGTTCTTTACACTAGTCACTTCTTTTAAATCTCATCGTAACAAATGATTGTCTTTAATCAAAACCAAAATCAACCTTCCGTTAACCATGTTAAACCCTAATTTAACAACATTTGTGTGAACCCATTCAAGAATATGTTCACATAAAGTAAAATATATTTATTGATAAATTATTTTCGAACATCATTGTGGACAAAAACTTGTCAGGGTAGTTTCAAATCAACATCGTTAGATACATTAGCTTTAATCACAATACCATGATATTTGATCCCAACATCAGAGTGTTTTATCACAACACGAAAGTGAAACATAACTACAACCAATAAAAAAATTCAATTAACTTTGAACGAATTCAAATTTCAATTTCTAGACAAATCCTACATGATTCCAGAGTTTAATCTCTGGATTATGCGTTCATAGTACAAAAACGAAAACTAGATTATCAATATGATGATCAATGAAAAAAATATACATTACTTGTAATTTTAGATGCTTTTGCGTCTTTTGATGTCGAAATACACTTAAATATTGTTTGTAAGTGAAAATATTGATTAAGAATGGAAGGAGACTTTGGAAGGGTTTGAGATTTTTGTGTCATGATCATAAAAAGTACTACTTACACAAGACAATGTAATATTCATTTTCCGAATTCCATAGTTCAGACGTTATATCCGAATTCCAAAATCTAGCACATTTTTAACTTGAAGGATGATGTCTTTCTAATAAAAAAGTTTGCTATATAATTGTTGCATCCAACTTTCCATCTTTACACGATGCAAACCTTTTTTATTTTATTTTAATTTTCATAGAATTAATAAACATTAACAAGTGAAATGGACACCGTTTTTTTAAATTCTGATGTTTTTTTATGAGAAATGTTATTCCTATACCAAATCATACATTACACCGTATTTACTGTTCATCAATACGGTGAACAGTAAAATATTATAATAATAAAATATTTTTTATTTTAAAATATAAAAATTAGTTTGTTTTTTTTATATCTGGATATTTATTAACCAATTTTATATCTTTATTAACCAACTTTTTACATTGTATTAACCAACTTTATTTTACTACAAAAATTGTTTTTATAACTAAATATTTATTAATCAACTTCATAACTTAATTAATCAATTTTTTTATACTGTATTAACCAACTTGTTTTAGTAATACAAATTATTTTTTATGAATTATTTTTTTGGTACTGTTCACGAGTATTGTTTATCACTGTTTATATAGTACTGTTCATGTATGATTCAATTGTTCACGTACTGTTCACTGTATTTATGAACAGTACATACGGTGTAGATATATAGTGTGATGTAGAGATAACATTACTGTTTTTTTATATGAAGTATTAAGATATCATGCATACTTTAAGATGTGTTTTTTTTTTCTTCATATAATTCAACCCAAATAAATTAGTTAAAAAAATCTAGCTAAAATCCACTAACAATAAAAGTGTCACTAACATTACTCCAAACCATTATCCAACTTAGCACCAACTACACAACACAACACTACTATCTCTAACTTCTAACTCCCACCAAAAAACACATAAATTTATACTTCAATAAACAATAATAATAAAAGTAATAAATAAAAAAATAACAAGTGAAAATATATAAATAAATACTTTTAATAAAGTAAAGAAAGAAAAAAAAAAGATGAAATTACAATTTCCATTACGCACCAACGGTGCACGTTAGTTAGTTCCAACCACCTCACAGTAATAATAATAACAGCGTTTGAAAAATTTTATTTCATTTTATTTCTATTAATTCCTTTTTAATATTTTTTCTAATCTCGGCGATTTTCTGTCGGAATCCCTATTCATCGCCGCACTTTCCTTCTCCGGTTTCTTCTCAATTTCAGATCCCATTTTCAACTTTTTTTCTTCAATTTCTTCACTTCCACACAAATCTCACTTTTCCCCCTTTTTTATTTTTGGTTCAGTTAGAGTTAGATTCGTTCTTACTTCAGCTTAGATTTGCTTCGGTTTTCAACTACACGTGGCGATCTAGGTCATCTTCAACACCAGTGAGGTATTTTATTTTTGAAATTTGAATGTTATAGTTAGCGCTTATTTTTTCTGCATCTGGATTAGGGTTTTACTTTTTTTTAATTTAATATAACATTTTTTTTTGGTTATGGAGTTTCGATCTTTGTGAAAAAGAATTAATTTTTATTTTCTTTGTTTGTTAAATCTAGGTGAATTAGTTGTTGACAAAATGTTCGTTTTTTCTTTTGGTTAGATTTAGTTTTTTTTTCCCAAGAATAATGAACTATGAATTATTGGTACTTGATTTTGGATTTGGAAATGTTTGGCTGCTTGTATGATTTAGGAAGTAGATGGAAATAGTAAGTGAAGTTTTGTGATTTTACTAATTTTATATGCAGGATTGAAAATTGTGTTTAGGGTTTGGTTCAGTTTCAATCAATTGAATGTCTTGATCTATTTATTGTAGTTCATAATTTGAGTTTGTTTGTTCAGTTTCTTTTTTGTGAAAATGTTTATGAATAGTATGGTTCTTTATGAATAGTATGGCTCTTGATGAAAGTTGAGTTGGATTCAAACTTCAAAATTAAAGTTTCTCACTTTTTTTCTTTTAAATTCTAAATCTGTCAGAAGGCATTGATGTATGATATTGGAAACGATGTTGGGCTGTTTGTAGATTACTTTAAAGTTCAGTTGTGAAGTGATTTGGTTTCGGGATGGAAGAAAATAAAGAGGAAGCGCTTAAGGTGATAGAGATTGCTGAGAAGAGATTTTCTCAGAGAGACTTTGAAGGTGCTAAAAACTATGCTTTAAAGGCTAAAACACTTTGTCCTGAGTTGGATGGTGTATCTCAAATGGTGGCGACGTTTGAAGTTTACTTTGCTTCTGAGTTCAGACATAATGGAAAGCTTGATTATTATTCGGTTCTTGGACTGAAACCTACTGCCGATGAAGCGGCTGTCAAAAGAAAGTACAAGAAGTTGGCAGTGCTGCTTCATCCAGATAAGAACAAATGTGTTGGAGCTGATGGGGCATTTAAGCTTGTTTCCGAGGCGTGGACTTGTCTCGACAATGCTATGCGTAGTTCTTATGATCTCAAGAGAAATTATTCTTCTGTTGTTCAGGCTACAGGTTATAACAACTGTTCCAATATGCCGCCGACCTCTTGTAGTAAACTCGACACCTTTTGGACAATCTGTACCGCTTGTAAGGTTCAGTATGAGTATATGCGCAAGTATGTGAATAAAAAACTCTCTTGTAAGAATTGCCGCGGCGTTTTTATTGCGGTTGAAACTGGTGCAGCCCCAGCAAATGGTTCATTTCCGTATCAACCTGTGCCATATGTGCCAGGAACTGGGTATGGAAATCAATCAATTGATGGAGTTACATATGCTCCGACTAATGCCGGCTATTTTAATGGGAATGGCGTCCCGGGATACCATTCTGGACACGGATACGAGTATGTTTCAAATGTTTCGTTTAAGATGGGATCTGCTGGTTATATCCATCAAAATGGATCACCTACTGCTCTACCTGCTGGTTCTGTTTATCCGGTCAATGGAAATGCAAAGAGGGGAAGACCAAAGGTCAAACCAGAAGTAGCAAATGGAAGGCATCCTATGGCGGAGACCATGGTCAACATAAACTCACATGTATCGTTCTCGTGTAATGAACTGCATGAGGTTAAGCAAGGTAGACCTGACAAGAAACCTAAAATTACAGTGGGAACCAGCTTCAGAAACGGACATGATGAAAAAGGGGTAAAATGTGCTTCAGAAGCAGTAATGTCAAATGGAAACGATAGCATTGGAAATAGCAGACTTGGCCAGAAGCTTTCCGGTGTAAATGAAGTTCAAACCAAACACTGTTTCACTCCACCTGCATTTGATGCGAGAAAATTATTGATTGAGAAAGCAAGGACAGTTATTAAGAAGAAACTCGAAGAAATGAAGTTGTCATCCGAAGCTGCAGCTCTAAAAGAGAAAGAAAAGCCGCAACTTGATGTTTGTCAAGTCAAAAAACAGACATGTAGGAAAGCTCCTCTGAATGTTGCTGGTCTCCCATTTGAACACGGGAAAGTCAATCCGATCTCAATAACTGTCCCGGATTCTGACTTTCACGATTTTGACAAAGATAGGACAGAGGAATGTTTCCAGCCAAAGCAAATATGGGCCTTATATGATGAGGAAGACGGAATGCCGCGATTGTATTGTCTGATCCGCGAGGTTATATCTGTTAATCCTTTTAAGATCCATATCAGTTACTTAAATTCCAAAACTGATACCGAGTTTGGCTCAGTAAACTGGCTTGAATCAGGTTTTACCAAATCTTGCGGAAATTTCAGGGCTTCGACTTCCGATATTGTCGACCAAGTCAACATATTTTCTCATGTTCTAAGCCGCGAGAAGGCAGGTCGAGGTGGTTGTGTTCGCATATATCCAAGAAGTGGAGATATTTGGGCTGTTTATCGAAATTGGTCGCCAGATTGGAACCACTCTACACCGGACAAAGTAAGGCATGAATATGACATGGTGGAGGTGCTGTATGATTACTCCGAGGATCTCGGTGTCTGTGTTTCTCCTCTTATCAAGTTATCTGGATTCAAAACAGTATACAAAAGGAATCCTGACCAAAGTGCCGAAAGATGGATACCGAGAAGAGAAATGGTACGTTTTTCACATCAAGTTCCTTCTTGGTTGCTGAAAGGGGAGGAAAGCAAATTGCCGGATCGGTGTTTTGATCTTGATCCAGCTGCAACTCCGGACGAGCTTCTTCATACTGCTACAGAAGCAAAAGCTTTGTAGGTTATAAATTGGTGTGAAACAATTACTTGGATTATGCTTTTAGCATTCATGATATTTTAGCTTTAACTGTACACTGTCACACTTGGTTGTTACATACCAAAGTGATGTGAGATTAACAGAAGATGTTTTAGGAAAAGGGTCATATTTTAGTTTGTAACATTTGTCTTAGACTGTAAGATCTAGTGATTGCTTGTTGTAAGAGACTTCAGGACACATTGGCATTGTAACTGTATTTCTGACCAGTATTTTACTGGTAAAGAATTGATTCAATCAAAGGCTGAAACCAATTTTAAACCCAGCAACTTCTAAGAGAAGGTAAAGTGGTGTAAACTTAGCTAGAAAAATTGTTTATTTGATCTGATTCATCCTCCTTTTCCAGAAGCCAAAGTAAATCCAATGGATCTAGCTATGAGTTGCAGGTTATTTTATACAGGTATCTGTTAGTGTTAGGGAGTGTAAAAGCTGAAGCATGGTTATCTTTTTATTCATAATATTAGATGTAATGTAATGTAATAGCAATGTGGAATGTTGTGGAAAAACTCAAGGACATGCCATGTATAGAGCCATCTTTGTAAATCATGTATTTTCTCTCTGAAAACTCCATTGGAATGTGATTTTACAACATGATTTAATTTTTTTTTTTTTACGTAAATCCAAATACATGCTTAAGCATTAGTTATTACACATCTTTTTACTTTTTTATTTTTATTTTTTTAGCATAATAAAGTTTTTTTTCATAAGAGGAATCATAATGTGACACAATGAATAGAAAAGAAATTGTTGTAAGGTATCTGTATGTTCCAATAAAAAAAATTAAATGCATTCAATGCAAGAGAAATAGGCTAAGATAAAAAGTTAAACTAATTTAATGTCATTATATATTATATTTATCACCTCAACAAGGAAATAAATAGGAAAATTAACTCAACAAGGAAATAAATAGGAAAAAAGTGTCACATGAATAACTGTGATGGTCTTAAATCTTATCCAACTTCACACTATCAGAAGTCTCTACATACACCAAACTCATGTTTATGAATTGTTCAATCGGCTTCAATTCTCAAACTATAAGCATTGACATATGCAACGACTTCCTGCCCAACACATCAACGACAAGTCAAAATCACAATCCTTTAGAAATTCGAGCTACCTCCTCTATCTCATATTCAACTCTTTCTGATCGAAGAGATACTTCAAACTATTGTGGTCATTGAACACTTCAAATATGAAATCAAACAAATAATGCCTCCAAATCTTTAACAAAAACACCACGACTGTCAACTCTAGATCATGCGTAAGATGGTTTCTCTCATGGAATTTCAATTGTCTAGAAGTATAAGTCACAACCTGACTATTATACGTAAACACACCATCTAGACCCATCTTCGAAGCATCACAATACACAACAAAAGACTCACTTGGATTCAACAAAATCAAAACTAGAGCAAATGCCAACTTCCTTTTGAGTTCTTGAAAACTCTTCTCACAATGCACATCCCAAACATAAGCTTGACACTTTCGAAGTCTCCCACTGCAACAGAATATCTTACTTCGACAGAACCATATCAATACCCCACTAGAAAATATATGACCGAGGAAACTCACTTCGCACAACCAGAACTCCCACTGGGATAACTTCACATATAACTTCTTTTCTTGAAAGGTTTGCAACACAACTCTCAAATGCTCCACACCATAATCTCACACACATTCACAATAATATAAGAATAAATATATGCGATGCGACTCACGATACAACGTGACACTAAAACATATGGTACCAACTCAACATTTGATTCTCTCTAGACCGGATCCCCCCATTCTAAACACATGAACCCCCTTCTAAGCTCCAAGCCCCCCATTTTGAGCCTGGGATAAGCCATTAGTCCCCTCTTATGAACTAGATAACACTCTATATGACTACATGGCAAGTAACCTGCCACCCTGGTGACGCCCACCACCTTCCCAAAAATACCATACCATCATCATCGTCACGATCGACTTGGAATATAAGCATGGAAACATTTGGTACATTTTATACCCAAACCCTGTCTCTGAATCTCATCACACCATTCTCGTAGATCCTGAACTCCCCTCATTTTCCTTGATTGATTACCATTAATCGATTGATCAATACCAATTCAATTTTCTGACCTTCTCCGGTATCTTCAATGATATCTCTGGTCAACCTCAACATGACAAACTTCACACTATTAGGAGTCTCTTCACACACCAAACTCATGTCTCTGAATAGCTCAATCAATTCCAACTCTCGAACCATCAATATCGACATATGCTTTACCCGGGTGGTAACTCAAGCCAAAATCATAATCCTTCAGAAATTTGAGTCATCTCATATGTCTCATATTCATCTCTTTCTGATTGAACAAGTACTTCAAACTCTTGTGATCTATGAACACTTCAAATCTATAATCGAATAGATAATGGCTCAAAATTTTCAACATAAAAACCACAGCTGCTAACTCTAGATCATGCGCAAGATAATTTATCTCATGAAACTTCAATTGTCTATAAACATAAGCTACAAACTGACTATTCTACATTAATATACCACCTAAACTCATCTTCGAAGCATCATAATACACAATAAAGAACTCACTTGGATTCAGAAGAATTAAAACTAGAGTTGACGTCAATTTCCTCTATAGTTCTTGAAAACTCTCTTCACACTGGATATACCACACAAAAGCTTTGCCCTTTCGAGTTGACTGAGTCAAATGCAATTCCAACTTCGAAAAGCCTTCGATAAACCTTATGTAATAACCAGCCAAACCTAGAAAACTTATGATCTCAATACACTTTTGGGTGGTATGTTGCAACCTTCAAAAATTCCCGAGTGGAAATGGGAAAGCATATTTATGGACTTCATAGTGTGTTTACCTCGTACGCTTGGCGTCCATGATTTTATTTGGATAATAATGGAGAGATTAACTAACTCATATCATTTTCTACTCGTCAAGACTATGTATAATGTTATTCAACTGGCAAGACTCTTCATTGTAAAGATAGTTCGATTGTATGGTATACCGATCAATATCGTGTCCGACCAAGATTCAAAGTTCACTTCTATGTTTTTGAAGGCTTTCCACCATGCAATGGGAACTAGATAAAATCTCATTACGTCTAATAATCCTCAATCTTATGGGAAGACAAAAATAACCATTCACACACTAAACTCATGTCTCTGAATTTCTCAATTAATTCCAACTCTCGAACCATCAACATTGACATATGCTTTACCCAGATGGTAGCTCAAGCCAAAATCATAATCCTTCAGAAATTCGAGTCATCTCATATGTCTCATATTCATCTCTTTCTGATTGAACAAGTAATTCAAACTCTTGTAATCGTTGAATATCTTAAATCTAGAACCGAATAGATAATGGCTCAAAATTTTCAACATAAAAACCACAATTGCTAACTCTAGATCATGCACAAGATAATTATTCTCATAAAATTTCAACTGTCTATAAGCATAAACTACAACCTGACTATTCTGCATCAACATACCACATAGACACATCTTCGAAGCATCATAATACATAACAAAAAACTCACTTAGATTCAGAAGAATAAAAACTAGAGCTGACGTCAATTTCCTCTATAGTTCTTGAAAATTCTCTTCACACTGGATATTCCACACAAAAGATTTTCCCTTTCAATTCAACTGAGTCAAATGCAATTCCAACTTCGAAAAGCCTTCGATAAACCTTATGTAATAACCAACCAAACCTCGAAAACTTATGACCTCAATACGCTTTCGGGTGGTATGTTGCAACCTTCAAAAATTCCCGAGTGGAAGTGGGAGAGCATATTTATGGACTTCATAGTTGGTTTTCCTCGTACGCTTGACGTCCATGATTTGATTTGGAAAATAATGGATAGATTAACCAAGTTGTATCATTTTCAACCCGTCAAGACTATGTATAAGGTTATTCAACTGGAAATACTCTTCATTACAGAGATAGTTCGATTGAATGGTATACTGATCAATATCGTGTCCAACCAAGATTCGAAGTTCACTTCTAGGTTTTGGAAGTCCTTCCACCATGCAATGGGAACTAGATAGAACTCATTACGTCTAATAATCCTCAATCTTATGGGAATACATAAAGAACCATTTAGACCGTCAAGGACATGTTATGGGTGTGTATCTGAGAAAGTTTAGGATGTTGGAATTACCATTTTTCCTTTTATCGAATTCTCATATGATAACATTTATCATTCGAGTATCGGAATGGAACCATATGAAGCATTGTATGAATCAAAGTGTAGGACACCTTTTTATTGTCCGAAAGTCAGAGATAATGGAATTCTAGGATCAGAGATAATCCAAGAGACTACGGAAAAGATAAGGATTATCCTTGAAAAGATGAAAAAAGCTCAAAATCAAGAGAGTAGTTATATGGATCGACGTAGGAAGCCTTTGGAATTCGATGAGGGAGATCATATATTCTTGAATGCTACCCCTAAGTTAGGGCTAAAGGGATCGTTCAAGGCGAAGAAATTGAGTTCAAGATATATTGGTCCATTCCAGATCATAAGTCAAGTAGGTGAAGATGATTATCAGTTGAAGATGTCGCATTCCCTATTCGTAATTTATGACATTTTCCACTTATCTCAGCTCAAGAAATTCATACCATATCTTTTCCAACCCATCCTTCTGGATACGATTAAAGTTGCAACATATATCACCTTTCAACCGTAACCTAGCCGTGTTGTGGATTATGTAATCAAATGGCTAAGGAATAAGGGGATACCTCCGGTGAAGGTGTTTTGGGAGAAGTTGCACCCCAACAAAGCTACTTGGGAGTTGGAATCTCAAATGCAGGCAAACTACCCTCATCTCTTTAGGTAATTCATATAATTTTGAGGGGGAATTTTATCTAAGGGGAGAATTTTATTCCAAATGGGTCACTCACTGTGGAACGAAGGGAGTATATATATATATATATATATATATATATATATATATATATATATATATATATATATATATATATATATATATATATATATATATATATTCATTTAAATGTTTCTCTCAAACCTGGATAAATGACGTTTCATTTTTATGATTTAAAATAATATATATATATATATATATATATATATATATATATATATATATATATATATATATATATATATATATATATATATATATATATATATATATATATATAGTCATTTAAATGTTTCTCTCAAACCTGGATAAATGACGTTTCATTTTTATGATTTAAAATAAATAAATAAATTTCTTAATTGTGAATTGATTTTGTGGCCTACGATGTCCTAGGAAATTAAAGTAATGATGGCTAAGGGCACACTTGTACACATACATGACATTTTGGTGAAAAGGGTCATGATGACTATAACACAAGCAAATTACCGTGAACAGTGTCAAATAATTATGAAAAATGTCACATTTCTTCCGTCTTGTGCATATGATCGAAAATGACACTATTTTTTTTTTTGGGGGGGGGGGGGGGATATTTGTTAGCTTGTGATTTTCTTCAATGCACTGAAACCCATTAAACCTGGTTTGGAAGAGTCTCAGGAGTAGATCCACAAGATTATGATCACTCTCTCTTTAGAACATGTCTAGAATCTTAAAAGGGGGTTATACAAATTAGCATTTTGACATAGAATTATCATGTAGAAGTGTTAAGTTCGATGGGCTCATCAGATTTTAGGGACTTACTGTGTTTTTTAATTTAGAGGCCAATCAAACTAAGGATGTTTCGACAACACTATAGGAGTCGATTGGAGATTTTTGACATAAGCAGTTAGAAGATTATAAAGTAGTATCAACGTAGGTATTGGTTTGCAGCAGTTCAAACGTCGAAGACACATGGAGGCAGACTAGAAGGCTAAAATCCATGTAAGGGAGTACATGTTGAGTTCTACGAAGATAATTGTTATTGAAGGTTAACACTGTAATAATATATAAGACGAGTCTAGTCATACAGACAATGGTCACGATTTTCATTTACTTTCTCTATAGAACTAAAATATTCAAATCATTGAGAGAGACCGTTTGTGAGAAGATGTATGAACATGCATCATTTATGTAAGTCATTTAAGTTCAAATATTTAATTGATGACATTTTATGCTTTTCGTTTACTTTCTTTGCTTAAAACAATTCTATAGTGTTTCGACCATAGTTTTTATTTAAATCCTTATTATCCAAACATTTAATTTCAAGCACAAACACTTTTTGTCATACTTTTCTGCACAAATTGTCTTTAGGATTTTTTCGAATTTAATCCTATAAGTGAATTAAAAATTGTAATTTGATTTACTAAAAATACTAGTAAACAAATGCAACTGCGATGACGCTTTCAACCCAATCATCAATACTGTGGGATGTGGATGTATCTTTAGAAATAACAGAAGAGACTTTCTTTTAGCTTTTGCAGACAATCTTTTTTGACTCTGTCTTCCATTAATTCTCAACTATATCAAAGCTCATAGAGATAGTTAGAAACCGTGGTTGACCCAAACTTTAAATCGTAACGGATTACATTATAGTTGTCAACACTTTCTCCAATCCTCTTTTCTCTTCAAATTTAAAAATAGGTGGTTTAAGTGTTTAGTTCCATCTAACAACACTATCATCATCAATACACTTTAACCCTTGTGTTTATTGTTTTTGTAAATATCGCTCTCTAACACAAATTCCATCACAATTTTTGACTCCATCACTATTGAAATTAAGAGTGACTTTGTACAAATATATTAGGGTATCCTTCTTTAAAATTCTCTATTTTGATATGGCTAGCTTAGTTCTCCTTTTGTAATCTCTTTTGCAATCTCATTGTATCTTCTTTTATTTTCAATCTATAAGCCTTTATTAAAGGAAAAAATCCGAATCTCCAAAATGAACACCCTCAAAAGTTTAAAATTTGCACACGGTTTCAAATAGAGAGAACAATAATCTATGCATAATTTTTTAATAGAATAATCCATTATTATTATAATAAGCTTTAGTTATAATAATAATAATAATAATAATAATAATAATAATAATAATTATAATTACTACTATTTAAATATGACTATAACGTTGAGAGGAAAAACAAATGAAATACTACTACTCATCAAATGCTTCTTATTTCCATTATATAAAATAATAAATAAACTAAAACCATTTATAGAACGATGAGAAAAAAAGGGCAAAAAGATTAAGCATTAAAAAATGCAAAAGGTGAATAATATAATAAATATAATAATTAATAAATAAAAAAAATAAAATAAGAATCAGACGTTGATAGGGTTACAGAGGAACATGAGAGACGATGCAGACGCGTCACTGGCAATCATTCCCCCAGCAGCAAGTCTCTCGTAACTATCAATACAAAACAAAGAAAGCGAAAGCTGAACCTCATGCCGAGTCCAAACTCGTTTCCTCACTCGCTCCGACTCACCGAGTCGACTCAGCACCGGCCTAACGCAAACCATGTAAAGCCTCTTGTAACCCCCGAGCGCCACCACGACGGGCCTAATGGTCGCCGGAGGTGGAGTTGACACGTGGCGAAAACAGAGATGCTCCCAGATGGAATCGTCTTTGGTTGTTAGGTTACACCATAGACGACATACGCAGGATGCGACACCGAGTGAGGGACCGTCGAGGCGTTTGAGGATTTCTCGTAGAATGTCAATGTTGTCGTTTATGAAAAACTTGTTCCGTTTATGTTTATTGTTTTGTTCTCTTGATGTGTTTCTTGTAGTTTCTTCATGCATGTGTTGCTGGTGCACCATAGTGGTGCACGAGAAGAAATTAACAAGAGAATGTGGAAAGTGGTGTTTTGAAGAAGAAAAATATGGAATGTGAAAGTGGTATGTGGAGTGGGGTTTTAATCAACTTTCTAGTTTCAAGGTTGTCACAAATAAATTTATTTTATTTTTCTTTACATGTGACAAATATTTTGACTTTTGGACAAACTATATAGTTTTTTTTTTTTTTTTTTTTTAATTTGTTATCAGACTTTGAAAACAATTAATCTCATCTAACGAGTTCTATTTAAAGAGAAGTAGTCTCGAAAGTAAAAAAAAAAAAAAAAATTGATGATTAAATGATATAGTAATGAAATGAAAATGTGAAGAAGTTAAGAGAGAGAGAGAGTATCGAAGGGAGAGAGAAGGGGACAAGAGAGAAAGGTCCAAAATGAGAGGAACTAGAACCAATGCTGAAGGTAATGTTGCTATTGTAAATAAGTTTTTGGGTGAAGCAGGATTTGTTGTTTCTTGTTTTTGTTCTTGTTTGCATTCTTTCCAATACACACTACCGTTGTGACACATTCACATCAAAGAAAAAAGACTTTTACTAATTCACTAACTTTGAAGTTCTAAATCCAAAATGATATTTAGAGTTTAAAGTCAAGTAGACACAGACACTGTAACAAAACAATGTATGAAATTTAATACTACCTACCTATCTTTTTATGTGGGAAAACCATGTTTCATGTCCAAAATCTTATGTGTTCAATCTAAAACTCTATAAATGGACCCCATTACTCGCCTAAACTATATATTCAAATATTTAATATTATTTTAATTATAAATGATAAATAAAAAAGTGTTATTACTATAGAAAGGTTCAATAGTACTATTACAAAAATTGACAATTAAAATATGAGTTTGGAAAATGCATTTCCAGCAGCAACGGTTGACCTCCTGTTATCATAGTATTGGACCTCTCTAACTTTTTTAAATAATTTTCCAAAATAATACTTTGGATTCCAACATTTTTCAAGATTATATTTGTTAATATATATATATATATATATATATATATATATATATATATATATATATATATATATATATATATATATATATATATATATATATATATATATATATATATATATATATATATATATATTTCTCTGGTATGTTATATATAGATATCTTTACATGCAGAGAAAATCTATATATACGACTTATAGTGATCATTACGTATCCCTCTTTTCTTTCTTTTTGGACAAAATACTTGATGTACATGTAGAATAATGCAACAAAAATAGTACTCATAATTAATGTGATATTGTTAGGTATTCATATTTGCATATTAGATGATAAAGAAAGATGCTTGCACTTACATAAAGACAAGAACAAGAATTTTTATTTCTCATTCAGTTAGGGTTGGCAATTGAGTATCAACAGTGTATTTTACAAACAAAAAGAACAAGCATTGAACCAAACAAAAGTACGTTGAAATTTTGCCTATGAATCGTCACCATAAATGGCAACAAAATGATGTGAACAATGCTCCACCAAAGTATAGTCTATATACTTTTTTTCCTTCCCTATCTAGGCAAAATTAATTAAAAGAATGTGACATTACAACCGGAAAAAGAAAATTCGCTTGAAAATTTTGATGAAAGAAAAAATGTAGGATCATTTGTTTGAACATAAACACAAAAACAAATACGAGAGAAACACATAAAAAATTTATTCACGCAGTTCGATCAAACTATGCACGTCTATGATTATATAGTAGTTGTTGTTCCAGTTATTTATGTCTTATGAATCCAATCTTGATTGAAATTTTCTACCTCAGTATCTAGCACAACTGTCACATATGACTGTTTCAACATCAACTATTATCAAATATATCATCTCTGTTGATAACCATCTCCCTCTTAACCAAATCCCATAACTTTTACCCATTCTCACTTTTATTGTAGCCAATAAAGATGCATTGTTTTGAATTTGGTTCATTTTTAGATTGATCATCACTAGAGAAATACGCACATATGATGGACACCCCAAAATCCTCAAATTACTCAGATCAATGGGGTTACTTGTCCACACCTCCTCTGAAACTTTTGACATCAAATAAAGCTCATGGTGATCTGTTGACTATATATAACATGTCATATTGTGTGTTGATGTCCATAAACCTTTTGAAAGACTGGTATTCAACTGAAGGCACCTTACCCTCTCTGTCAGAGTCATGTTCATCCTCTCTAAAACAACATTTTGTTGTGGTGTCTTTCTAAAAAAAATGTCTCTATATTCTATTTTCCTTACAAGAATGTATGAACTTCTTGTTAGTGTATTCATTTCCATTATCAAACAGTAAATACTTTATTTTTCTCCTTGTCTGGTTCTCAACCTCTACCTTCCATAGTTTGAACTTGGCAAAGATCTCTGATTTATATTTCATAAAGTAAATTCAGACCTTACGAGAAATATCATTAGTGGATGTCACAAGGTACCTAGAACCTTAAACGGATGGCTCTTTTGTAGGCCCTCAAACATTATAATGGACATAATGCATTGATCTGACCTGATCAGGAGGAACCTTCCAGTGATGAGCAGCTACGATGGTGAACTGGATGAGATGTACCTGCAAGGCACTCCAATGCCAAATGAGAATGCAAGTACATAATAGGTAGAATAGAAAATCGAGTTCATAATACCTGACCCTCTGGTGATAGAGGGTATTTATAACGTGTCCCCGACGCTGGGCCAAGGTTCTCCTCATGGACTGGATTAGCTAGGTCCAAGGAAGAACTGCCAAAGATTGCGTAAGAGCAGATAAGACCTAGCACGTGGTATTGCCCTTGGTCCAACTGTCCCTAAATATCAGGAGACAATAGTGGACAATTTGGTGACGTGGTGCACGTGGGGGAGCCGCTCTCCCCACGTTTCATTGTATTGGGTCGTGTCCGACGATTGGACCTCTGCCCGACGTAGACTGCGTTGGTCCAGTCCAGAACAGGAGCCCCCAAGTCACAACTCCGAGCGGAGTGATGACTTTAGAGTAAGCATGTCGGGCAAAAGGATCACAGGTGGCGAGGCCAATGGATGTTGAGGACACTTGCCCGCATTTGTCGAGGCTTGTCTAAAAGTGGTGGTAAGGCCTCATTGGAGTTTCACTATGTATGGAAGAATTACTTGCTCGAGTGGAGTTGTGATCGATGCTTCTTTTGTGCTTTTGAGTCGTCGAAGATGTACGTGCTTCAATGTTTTTTGAAGTGTCGAGGACATGTACGCTTCTGCATTTTACGGTGTCGAGGACATGAGTGCTTTGGTGTTTTTAAGGTGTCGAGGATGCGTGTGCTCGACGCCCCTTGGAGTTCCCAAGGGTGACGTGTTTGTCTTTTCGTTTCCATTCATAATGGAATTTAATGCGCGTCGCTTTGTTTTACGTGTGACAACACATTAAATGTATGACTGCCTAGGAGAATCTAGGAAGCCTAGGCAATGATGGCCTATATACGCTCTCCCATGTGGGATCCTATAAAAGGGGTTTGGGGGAGTTCCTACTCACTTTTCACTTTCAAATCTCCTCATACGTTCGTCGGACGCTCTCCCTCTCTTGCCGGAAAACACCTCACCACCGTCATTGCAATTGCACCGTCTACCTCTTCAGCAATCATGTTAGATAAAACTCCTTTTTTTCTAGTAATTTAGGTTTATTTCATTTTTCCACAGTGGTTTCTTCTACCAGAGTAGTTGAGGATACCCTTCCTCGGGCCCTATTTAGGGGAATTCTGATGAATGTGTCGGCCAATCTCATGAATTTCCGTTGAATCTTGAATGTCCCAGGAATTTTTCGATTTTTTCATGAATGTCCCAATCATAATTTGAATGTCCCGGACATCTTTTGATGATTATCTCGGGCATTCTTTGGGGTTGTGATGAATGTGTCAGACACATCTCTCCCCCGATTTCGATCATCACCCTTTCACTTGAAATGCGGTGGAAAAGTGAATTTGATGCGACGTCGAATTTACTAATTTCCTATGCTTTTCAGGTAACGTGGACCAAAGAACAAAGGATGTCCCTATGGAGGACGTCGACATAAAAGTAGACGAGGAGTATTGGGACGAACAAGAGCATGCTACAGATAAGAATGTGCCCGCCGCCTCCGGAGAGTCCGATCTATCTTGGGTCGGGGAGGAACCGTTGAAAACGGGCATGCGTTTTATACGAGATTCCCGCACTGCTCACACGGTTATGGAAAACTTAGCCCCAGGGGAACCCCATAACTGGGAGTGTTATACCCCTCTTTCCGAGTAACAAATTTGCTCAGCCTTTCGGGGAACGCGATTCTCGATGTATGAGTTCGCTTTTAGAGAGGCGGGGATCCGGCTTCCTTTCACCAATTTTCATGCGGGCATTTTCAGGAGGCTCGACTTCGCTCCTCCCCAACTATATCCTAATGTTATCGTGTTCATTTGGGCATTTGAATTGGTATGTCAACATCTCGAGATCGGCTGCACCCAACCTTTTTTTTTCTGGGTCTTCCACCTGTATCGGTCGAGCGTGCATGGGCGACACAACTGGGTTTATTTAAGCTGCCGATGAGGCTTTTCAAGACATACCATGATTTCGTCAGAAACTTCAAGGACAGATGGTATATGGTGAAAACCCTAACCCCGCGTGCTCTGAATAGCATATATGCCACACATCGAGATGCTCGGGGTAATGAACGTCTCGTCTCGACCATTCCGCTTGAGTGGCAACATAATCATTTTAACTGGACGACTGACCATTCCTTCGTGAAGCCCGAGAACTTGGGGTCCGAGGACGCGACGACCTATGACAAATTAGTGGCTTACATCCAATGCTTTACCCTCTCTCAGTGTGTAGACCGTCTAGATAATCCCATTTTGGACGATGATAGGGTGCCTCTCTTCGAGGTTCGACTGATAAACACCAAAGTTGTGCTCGGGTTTAAATCGAACGAAGAGTCTCTCCGTCTTTTAGGTGAGTTTGTGTTTGCTTGTTTTTACCTTTGTTGTTTTTATTCAACTAGCTGACTTGCTCTTTTTCTTTTTGCAGCTGTCATGCCTAACCTCAAAGACCGTGTCCCGAAGCTGGCCAACAAAGGCGCGGGCAAGGCTTTGAAAAGGGATGGAAAGAGTCGTGTCCGCCAGGTGGCAGCTGTTGAAGTGGTTGGTGGCTCGAGGACTCCTCCTCCAACTCCAAACTCTCCTCATGTCGTGGTAACGCCAGTAAGCCCAGATGTCGAGCGAGAAACTCCCCCTCCAAAACGTCAACACGGTGAAGGATCACCGAACAATGTTGATGCTGCGGGCGAGGTTCCATTCGAGAACCAAAGTTCTTAACTCCTGTCCGCTTGTCATATGCAACGAGGCCTTTTCAGCGGAAAAGGCTAAGTCGGGGTGGCGGACGCTGAAGCTAAGGCGATCCTGAATCTCGATAAGGTGACCAGACGGGAAAACCTGTCCCAAGACATTGCTATCGTGGTCCGGGTAATGGAGACCGCCCTGGTTTTGTACGAATACACCTACTTGCAGTCTGAGCTGAATGTCGTTAAAGACGCACTCAAGTCGGCCAAGATCAAGAAGAAACTCTCGCATGACTTCTTCGTTTATAAACAGAAGTACGAGCTTCAAGAAAGGCTGATGATCGAGTTGGGTGAGGTGAGACTCAAGCGGGACACTCTGCTAGACAAAAACAAAAAACTCAATGACAAAGATGTTGAGTTCAAAGAGGCTTACAAGGAGAATCAACAACAACGCTTGTGAGTTGCGGAGCTAGAAAGCCTGGACGTCCTAGTCGAGGAAGAAAGCAATGAGGACAGGGATTTGAGGAGTCGGTGCGATCTAATTGCTTAAATCAAGAAGCTTGAGAGCGACTGCATAGGAACTCTTAACCTGAGTTTTGATAATGCCGTCAAGCAACTAAAAATTGTCAACCCAGGACTGGTAACCGAGGGGATCGCCTTCAACTAGGAAATGGATGATAGGGAGATTGTATGTCCGTTTGTTGAGTCGGTCAATGAAGAAGAGGAAGGGGGTGAGGATAATGAATAGGTATGGCCTGTGCTCCACGTTTATTTTATCGGTATGCGTGCCATTACTTGTTTTGTTGTCCTACATGCCATTTTGTACTTGGGCGCAACCCCTCCTTTTGTAATTTTGTGTCGGTCAGTTTTTGGTCGGTTTATGTAATGAAATGAATTTATTTTCTAATCACCTTTTAATCTTAATTGCGTTTGTGAACTTGTTGCTTGACTTGATGGAATCGTCAGTTTAGGGAATCGACAAGGTTGCGGTTTATACGTCCGCGAATAAATAGGATGAAGGTCGCAATCGAGGCCCTAACCCCATGGCTTAGGCTTTTCCATCGCGAGCTTGGTGCCCTGCCAACATGGTACTGCGACATGGGAGTTGGTTTGAAGTATCCTCTGTCTAGGAGGGTCGCGCCCGTCTCTCAGGGGTGTAGGCCCTCCTTTTGATTTGAAATGGAGAATCATGGTTGTACCTTCCATGCTCTTGTGTTCATGCTGTTGTCTAGCTGTAGTATTGCTTAAGTTTTTCAGTGTTCCAGGGTCGAGCAATTTCTTCTCCTTGTAGGTTTTCGAGGTAGTGTGCTCTGTTGTCCGTCTTGTCTCGGACTCGATACGGGCCTTCCTAGTCCGCGACTAACTTGCCTTCTCGCGGATTCTTTTGATTCCGCTGGAGGACGAGGATGCCGACTTGTAATTCTATTTTGATGACTCTTGTGTTGTGGTACATAGCCACATTTTATTTCAGGGATACCTCCCAAAGGGCTGCCTCAGACTGTATTTCTTTGACAAGATCGAGCTCCACTCGCAGGGCTTCGTCGTCCAGCTCCTCGTCGAGGGGCACTTTCGTTCGTCGTTAGGGCTCTCGAATTTCTACCAGGATGAATGCCTCAGTTTCGTAGGTTAGCTAGAATGGGGTTTCCCCGGACATTGAATGTGGGGTCGTGCGGTAGGCCCAAAGTACGCTATGTAACTTCTCGACCCAAGCTTTTTTCGCTTCGCCTAGTCCGCGCTTCAGGCCCCGTAAGATTACCATGTTGTCCGCCTCTGCTTGGCCGTTAGTCTAGGGATGTTCCACAAACATGAAGTTTTGCTTTATGCCCAGATTGGCGACAAAATTCTGGAACCTTTTGACTGTGAGCTGCGTCCCGTTGCTGGTGACGAAGACCCAGGGTATGACAAAGCGGGAGAGGATGTTTCTTTTGAATAAACAAAGTACATTTTGCAATGTGATTTTGGCGAGGGATTCGACCTCGATCCACTTTGTAAAGTTGTCGACACCAATGATAAGATATTTTCTTTGATAAGATCTGGTCACAAAGGGCCCGAGGATGTCCATCCCCCACCAAGTGAAGGGCCACAAGGACGAGAAGGTTTTAAGCTCGTTAGTGGGAGCTAGGTGCATGTCCTTGTGTCTCTAACACCTGTCACATCTCTTGACGTGATCTTTTGTGTCGTGTTGCATTGTCGGCCAATAGTAACCTGCTCTGAGTGCTTTCCGTGCTAGGGATTTTCCTCTGAGATGTTGAGCATTAATTCCTCTGTGGATTTCTCCCAGGATGTCGGGGACCTTTTCTTCATCGATGCATTTGAGTAGTGGGATGCAAAATCCTCATCGGTAGATTTTGCCTTTGATGAGGACGTAGGAGCATGCCCTTCTCTTGGTCATGGACGTCTCTTTTGGGTCGGTCATCAGTTCGTCCTTCGTGAGGCAATTGTAAATAGGAGTCATCCAACAGTGAGTGTCACCGATGGTGTTCACGTCGAGTGGCGGGGAAGGTTTCTCGATGCTTGGTCGCGGGAGGATTTCTTGGATCACAGATTTGTTTTCGCCCTCCCTGCGTGTGCTCACCAGTTTAGACAAAATGTCATGCTCGTGTGTTGTGCTCGCGTGGAACGTGTTGAACTTCCTAGGAGTCGAACGTTTCCAATTTATCATTGAAGAGGGCTAAGTTCTCAATGAGGTTGTCATTTTTGGCATGATATTCTCCTTGTACCTTGGATGTTACAAGCTGAGAGTCGGTGGAGATTTTTACTTCCTTTAACCCTAGTTCTTCGGCTAGTCGTAGGCCTGCTAGGAATTCTTCGTATTCTGTCTGGTTTTTTGAAGTCGGGAAGGCTAACTCTAGTGATACCTCAATCAAAATTCCATCTTCATTCTCGAAGATGATACCTATGTTGCTTCCCGTCGAGCTGGAGGCACCGTCGACGAAGACCGTCCATTTGTGAGCGCTACTAGTCGGGGTTAGGTGATATGTCATCTCGGTGATGAAGTCGGCCATGATCTGTGCCTTTAAAGCTTTTTTGCTTTCGTATTGGATGTTGAACTTTGATAGTTCCAAGGATCATTTCAACATCATGCGGGCCATATCGGGTCGTCCGAGCAGCTATTTTATGGGCTGATCTGTTCAAACTTTGATTATATGGGCGAGGAAGTAATTATGCAGTCTCCTCGCTGCATTTATCAGGGCCAAAGGAACCTTCTCGATCTGCTGGTATCTAGCTCGGGGCCCTGTAGGGCTTTGCTCGTAAAATAGATAGGTTTTTTCCTATCGGTTATTTCACGGATAAGGGCTACATTGACCACCTCGGTGGCTACAGACAAGTATAAGTATAATGTTTCCTTTTCCTGAGGTCGTGATAGTACTGCGGTTCGAAGAGCACCTTTTTAAGATGAAGCAAGGCTTGTTCGCATTCCTTGGTCCACTCGAAGGTGGCTTCTTTTTATAGTAGCTTGAAGAAAGCAAGTGCGTGTTATGCGAATTTGCCGACGAAACGAGATAGAGAGGCGAGCATCCCATTGAGGGACTGAATGAATTTCTTTGAATTTGGCATCGGGAATTATGAAAATTCCCTACATTTGTCAGGGTTGGCTTCGATTCCTCGTTCGGTGAGGTCGAAGCCGAGGAACTTCCCTGCCTGTACGCCGAAGGTTCATTTATCTAGATTGAACCTCATTCTGCATCTCCTCTCCTGTTCGAAGACCTTGCTGAGATGTTGGGCGTGGTCGAGCTCCTCATGCGATTTTACGATCATGTCATCCATGTAGACCTCGAGCATGTCCTCGATCTCTCCTCGGAAGACTTTGTTCATCATGTGTTGGTATGTAGCTTCGGCGTTCTTCAACCCGAAGGGCATAACATTGTAAAAGTAATTGCCCGTCGGGGTCATGAAGGCCATGTGTCGCTTGTATCCACTGTATGCATCCATGAAGGAAAATAATTTAAAACCTATAGAATTGTTTACCAATTTATCAATGTTAGTTAAGGAGAAAACATCTTTGGGACATGCCCTATTGAGATCGGTATAATCAACGCACATGCACCATTTTCCTTTATTTTTCTTAAAAAGGACTACATTATAGATCCAAGTTGTGTACTGGGCTTCAGAAATAAAATTTGCCTCTAAGAGGTCTTTTACGGCCTGCTCGACAGCCTCTTCTTTCTCAGGAGACTACTTACGCCTACGTTATGCTATGGCCCAAATGGTCGGGTTTATGGCTAATTGATGGCAAGCGACCTCAAGGTCGACACCGGGCATCTCAGCAGTGCTCCACGCAAACAGGTATGCATTCTCTCTGAGGCAGATTACGAGCTACTGCCTTGTCGCCGACGGGAGTCCAGTTCCAATCTTCACGCTCCTGTCAGAGTCATCACCTAGAAGGACGAGCTCGAATTTGCTGTCGGGGATTGGACGCACTAAGTGAGTTAGAGCCAGCCCGTTGGTGGGTGCCAAGTCTTCAGTGTCGTCTTCGCCGAGACGAATGCCGAGGTCGTTGGAATAGATTCATGGGGAAGGTGGTCTCTCTTATGTTCGGGGCTTCTTATTTCTTTTGGAGGTGTTGGTCACGACTTGTCCTTTGACTGTTGCATCGTAGCATCTTCGAGCCGCTTCTATGTCCCCGTGAATAACTACGCGACCCAACTTAGTGTAATATTTCATCTTCAAGTGGACCGTTGAGGGCACTGCAATCAGCTCGGCCAGGGTAGGCCGACCAACAATGCAATTATACAATGAAGGGCATTCGATCACCAAGAATTGGACTTTGACTTCCATGGTTGTCTCGTTTTCCCCGAACAGGACGAGGAGATCCATGTATCCCCACAACCTCATAGTAGCCCTGTTGAATCCCTAGAGGTCGGATCCGACGTACGGGGATAGGTTTGTCTTGTCCAGCTTGAGGGTCTTGAATAAATGGGCGTACATGATATCCACAGAGCTGCCTTGGTTGACCTGAATGCGTCGAACGTCGAAGCGCGCCATTTTTGCCCTTATCAGTAAGGGGATGCTCGAGTTAGGTGATCCTCCCGAGAGTTCCTAGAGAGAAAAGGATATGGGGTTGGATTTTCCCCGAGATTTGGTCAATGTCGCCAGTTGGTTGGGTGCGGCCAGCAAGAGCTCGCCGAACTTCCAATTCATAGAAATCGTAGCGTTCTCGTTGTTCACCCACCTCTGGAGATTACCAAGGCTGATGTGAAGTTTTTCCACGAGCTTTGAGCAATTAGATATCCTTCTATGTGGATGTTAGGGAGGTGGAAATCTTCAGGACGTGATACACAGAGGGATACCGGGAATGGAGAACCGTCGGACGGGGTGTCCTCGTGGCTTCATTTTGCGGCCTGGTCCTCATGTCGGGGTGCATCGTTCCTCTTGGTATACTGCTTGAGGTGACCTTCCTTGATCAGGATCTCAATTGCGTCCTTCAAATGAACACAATCTTCAGTTACATGCACGTGGCTTATATGGAAGCGACAGTACTTGGATTTGTCGGTGTGGGTTTAGGTGTTGTCGGTTTGGGGAACCTTACCCTACCCTGTTTGAATTCTGAATTGATGCATTCGGAGAGGATCCTCTCACGCGGAGCGTTCAATGATGTGTATTCGGAGAATCGCCTGGACGATCCTCTTATTTCTCGGACCTCGCGGGGCTTGTCGTCTCTCCGCTTCTCTGGTGCGGTGAGGGGTAGTGTAATCGTCATGTTTGGAGTTTTTGGTGTCGTCCTGACTGTGATTGCTCCTGACACCGTGGGTGACCTGTTTCTCCTTGTACCTGATGTACACATGGGCTTTATGCAAAAGTTCTTCGAGGGTGCGTGGAGGTTAGATCCCTACTGCCCAGTTGAGCTTGCTGTCGGGGAGGAGACCCTTCTCAAGGAGGTACTTCTTCATGTAGTCGGTTGTGTCCACCTCGATAGCTTTTTGGTTGAATCGCTCAATGTATGAGCATAATGTTTAATTTTTCCCTTGTATGATGGCTTCAAGGGTAACCTCAGTTTTTAGGTGGCGTCTAGAGGTTGTGAAGTTCCTTGTGAACGCTGATATCATGCTTCTCCAGGACGTGATAGATTCGAGGGCCAAGCTTTTGTACCATGCCATGACTACCTTCCTAAGTGTCGTGGAGAACAACCTACATTTGGCGTTTCCCCCGATGTCGTTGTGGTAATCTAGTATGGTGTTGATGTTGTCGACGTGATCATCGGGGTCGGTTGTCCCGTCATACGTTTCAAGGTGAGGGGGCTTATCCATGCCCGCGGGGAATGAAGTCTCCATAATGGCCCGACATAACGGGCAACGATGGTCGTCCTCGTCACTCCTCAGGGGTGAGTAATACTCGTTCTTGAGGCTTTGGTATCGATGAAGAGATGCCCTTGGCTGGCCGTTTGGCTACTCGGGGTTCCCCTGGCCTTGTTTTTTTGTGGCTCAGGGGAGCATTGTCCACGTCGAGGAAGGGAGTGCCCGCGTTTCTTGGTGGCCTTTGGCCGAGGTCTTTCAAGCTGAGGTCCATGACCGCGCATGCGGGGTGAGGAGCTGCGCGATCAACGAGACCTTTCTCAGAGAGAGTCGGCTCGACGCCCCGTCTCTAGTGCCATGATCCTCTCCTGCTGTTGGAACAACATGAGGTTTGTCTGGTTGAGCGCGTTTTCCATAGCTATAATCGTGGCATCTCCTTCAACTGGTATCGAGATGGGTTGGAAGGGAGCCGCGAGCTGAGTTTAGGGGACACCATTGGTCTCAGGTTCAGGTGAATGAGTGGCAGTTCTTCTGTCTCTAACATCAGACTCGTGAGTGATATGTTAATCTTCGTCCCCACCTGTGGTGTAGTTGACGAGGCCAAGGGCACGGTTGTCATCGTGTTCGCTGTTCATGCTGGATGGTTGAAAAGACGGGGTAAAGTTTTGGTCTTCTGTTTCAAAATACGGGAAAAAATTTTAGTTTCCAACAGATGGCGCTACTAATCTGACCTGATCAAGAGGGACTTTCTAGTGATGAGCAGCTATGGTGATGAATTGGAGGGGTTGTACCTGTAAGGCATTCCGATGCCAGAGTGAGAATGTAAGTACAAAATAGGTAGAATAAAGAATAAAGTTCAGAATACCAGACCCTCTGGTGACAGAGGGTATTTATAACGTACCCCCAGCGCTGGGCCAAGGTTCTCCTCATGGGATGGATTAGCTAGGGCCAAGGAAGAACGACTAAAGACTGTGCAGGATCAGATAAGACCTAACATGTGGTCTTTTCCTTGGTCCAATTATCCCTAAATATCAGGAGACAATAATGGACAGTTGGGTGACGTGGTGCACGGGGGGTAGGCGCTCTCCCTAAGTTTCATTGTATTGGGCTGTGCCGACGACTGGGCATCTGCCCGACGTAGACTACGTTGGCCCAGTTCAGAACATGCACGTTACAAAAGTGTAGAAGAAATATAATCCAACGTAAATTATTTCCTTCCCGTATGTGAGAGTGGTCACCAAGTGATCATAAGAGCTTGGTAAGGAGCACACAAAAAAATGGTTTTATACTCATCATCAACCTTCACACCAAACTATGTCAAATCATCAAGGATATTGTTGAAAGTGTTGACATGAACCTATAAATCGCCTCCTTCATACATCTTCAGGATATAGAGACGTTACTTCGTGAACAATTTATTCATGAGTGTATTGGACATATACTGATTTATTTCAGACATCCTTCGGAGTTGTAAGGTCTAGGATGTGATTCATCATGTCATCAGAAACACAAAGTCTTACCAAATATGCGGCCTTCTCCTTCATCTCATTCCAATAAATTATTGTGATGTCCTTCAATTTCTCACCACAAAGCACCTTCTATAAACTACGGTGAGCCAACAAATCCTTAACCTTTTTTTCTTCATAAATCGAAATTGCTCGTTCCTTCGAACCGAGTCACTTCGAATTTCGCACCTCCCGCATTAAGCATCATCTGATACCAATTGTTAGAACTGAAATGCAAATACATATCAAAGTAGAAAGAAATACACAAAGTTTTGTTCACGCAATTCGGCCAAATTACTTACGTGTGCTACTATTGACTGACTATAGTTCCCTTTATATATAATATATATATAAAATATATATATATATAATATATATATATATATATATATATATATATATATATATATATTGTGAATTGAATTTGATTACTATGTTACAAGACTTACATATAATACTAGATTTTAGTTGATCTAAAACTCTTATTTAATGCCCCGTAATTCCTTAAATACTTAAATTGATATCAATTGAGATTAACTGAGTTCTTATATGCTTTGAAAGTTATCAGTTGGAACAAACATAGTAACTAAAGATTGACTTAACTAATATTCTTTGAAACTAACCTTTTATTTATTGGTACAAGAAGAGACATTTTAATAATATTAATAATGGTCAATTATTCTAGTAGATAAAATATTGTAATGTAATATTACATGAGATGTTTTCTACCACTCTTATCAATTTCTAACCACACAATTTAATCGCTCTTTTATGACAACAAGTTTTAATCCGATGTTTCATTTAATCTCTCTTTTATGACAACAAATTCTACCCATATGTTTCATTTAACAACCACATATTTCAAGCTTTATTTATAAACCACATATGATTATGATATTTGATGATACTTTCTTGCATATTGTTTGTAATGGATGAAATATGTTATCTTCTTCTTATGAGTGCGTCATTGTGATTATTATCTCACCATATGATTGTTGTATATTTTCAGGAAGTTTCTGTGAATGTAAAGGGCACAAACAAGATGGTTGACGTTCTTGACTATTATATATTTTGGGATGGCATTTATGTTGTGTATATATCTATTTTGGGATCATTCAGAGAATGATCTAGCTCCTAATTATATTTTAGGCACCCTTTTATATATTGTGTCATATTTGTAGTTCTTTTTGGACATGTAAATACGTACATTGTATCTAATAGGTGCTTATGTATTTCAGTACCAATATTACACTATGTATAATATGTATTTCTATACATGTATTATACGTGGGTGTTACACATAATCCCTGACTTCCCTCAACAAATCGCTATTTCTACCCATAATTATCTCAACAATATTAGTTATACTCTTAACAAACTATAGTTATCTCAACAACTCATAATTATCTTAACAATAAATTATACTCTCAACAACTCATAATTATCTCATTAATACGAGTCATATTCAACACATTTCTTATCATACAAGGCAAAGTATTTGTATGGTTCTATTATGATAAAATTTGATTTATTTAGTTGGAAGGAGGTAGTTGATTGAATTGGTTTCGGGGATTACTCTTCCATAGACATGAAAGATAGTTTTTTTGAGGTGATTTGCCTTTTCTAAGCAGAATAGGGTGAAGAGAGGGACGAATCGGTGCTTTTGGTTGGCAACATCGTGGTCTATTTGGAGTTTAAGGAGTGAAATAACTTTAAGGAATGACTCTTGGAATGTGCTTGATTTGGTTTGGAACATCAAAATTTTAGTTTTGAGGTGGTCATTTATCGGAAAGATTACTCAGGTCAATTGTAACTTTTATGAGTTTAGTAAATTTCCTTTATTTTACTTGATGCAAGGTTCAATTGAGGTGTAATTTTATTTGATTTAGCGTTCTTTTAGTTTAACGATTCTATTTGTAATCAGGTTTGAGAACCCTTAATTCTCTCGTTTAATATATATCTTGCTTATAAAAAAAATGAAATAATTTATATATTAATGTATTATATGATTGATAACTAAAAATATAAAAATTATGTGTAACAAAAGCTATAAATATTAGCTTCAAATTCGAATTGGTCTTAGATATAAAATCTAAAATCAATTATTATAGAATTAAAACTATTTGTCATGAATTATTAAATAGTGATATATAGGTGGACAAGGTTATATATATATATATATATATATATATATATATATATATATATATATATATATATATATATATATATATATATATATATATATATATATATAAGTTGAGTTAAGTATATGTAAATTATCAGGTTAGAATTTAATCTAAGACGAATAATAATTATTTATATTTATGTATTAATGTGAACAGATTATTGATATTTTTAAATTATTAATTTAAAAGAAATAAAAAAATAACTTTATTAAATTCAAAGTTAATTATTTAGAGTTTTTATTTTTAAAAAAGTTGTTGTGTTTGTTTATCAAAAATACTTTTTTAGAGAAATGACTCAAAATGTTTAATTTTTTAAAGTTTCTATTTTTGTTATCTTTTTTCTCTTAAAAAAAATGACAAATGTAGACAAATATAATTGAAAAAAGGTTCACAGGGTTGAATTTTCTCCCACATAAAGGAAAAGCCCATGTCATTTAAGACAAAAAGCATATAAAATATAAACATAATATAGTTAGGGTATGAAATTGACATTTGATTTATTAATTAATAAAAGTTTCATGTATAGAGAAAGTACTATACCCCACACTGCAATTTCATGAGTATGTCTTAAGGTATTGTTTTTATTAGATTGGCCTTGTTTGTTGGACACACTCTAGTGAAAACACTGTTCTCTATTCTTGCTCTGAGGAACATGATAATTGCAAAACTACAAGTAGATGCATAACCCTATGAAGTTTACAACCATAAATTCATCAAAAAATATATTTAAGTTAACAATTATGTATGCTTTGTACTTTGTTGTTGTAAAGTTGTGGCCACATTGTAATTGGTCAACTAGGTAGAATATATCAGAGAATCTACTATTGTCACTCATGTCCATATATCCAGAAGAGATGTAACAGAGTTCAATAATAGAATCAATCAACTCTGAATTGTGGTCCATTGTTCATATCTTTGGGATCAAATTAACTCTGAATTGTGGTCCATTGTTCATATCTTTGGGATCAAATTCTTGTATGGATCATTCCATTATTGATACGGTCGTATAAGATACATACTCCATACTCCTATTATTTACAAGATTTTTAATTTTTAATTTTATTTTATATTTCTAGTATCTAATATATATATGGTGGTTCTATATTTGCAAATTTTTTACTATAATATTAATGTTCAAAGTAACTAAAATTGACCCATATTTTTCATTATATCCATGTTTAAAAAAAGAAAAAAATTACACGGGGACGACAAAGCATAGAAGTCTCCTTTACAAAAATAGGAGAGCACCAATAGGGCTGAAGCCTCATAAAATTTAAAGGGGGGCGTCAATAGCACTGAAGTCTCCCTTAAAAATTTGTAAGGGACACCAATATACCTGGAACCTCCATTGAACAATTTTTTTTTTAAAAAATATTTTGAATATATTAAATATATTATTATTTTAATGAGATCGTTTTATTTTTTGTATAAATAAGTAAAATATATTTGCAAATTTGTTCACAACTCTTCTCATTTCCTTATAAAATATTTATCTTTTTCTACAGGTTCTATTATGTATCTTAGGAGATATGAGCATGTTATTTTTTAACCAATCATGCCTCTGATAAGGATGTTATTTTGGAACATCCAAAGTTTAGAGCAACTAGAAAGAATTAGAAGTATAGAAAAACTTGTATCGTACTTCTCGCTAGAAGAGAGTAATATAAAGCGAGACTGGGTGCAGATAAAAAATGACAACGACGCTAGGGATATGATGTTTGGAGCCAATGATATTGTTTTAATTGTTGTTATCTTTGTTTTTATGGTGTGTTAGTTGTTGTTATCTTTTAGTCTGTTATTTTGTAACAAAAAGTTGTTATCCATATATTAAATTTGAAGGTTACAAAAATTATAAAAAACCATAAATAAATCTATCTAGAACTTGTTCCAACATTGAGACAACGTTTTCGTGTATGATCGGAAAGACGGCATAATCCACACAATCTTTCCATTTTCTCATATGTATCTATTTCTGTCCTAATTTGCGTGCCTTTGAGGCGACCTTTTTTGTTCCTTCTCATATTTTCATTATGGCAAATGATTTCCCCTTGATATGTTGGCCAATAATCCTCATTAGCTATCATTGGAAAACTATTGTTGTAGATACCGAATAAGTTAACGACCTTATAAAGGTCTGATAGTAGGTAGAATGGATCATGACTAACACTCCGCAATGACACGGGAACAATGAATACAAAATGTTTGAAACTTTCCGCAGTCGCACCAATTTTTATTAATCTTCACCCGATAGTATCCCATTGATCGACCTTCATTGTGTTCCTTTGTATCGTCAACAATGAAGTTGTTATCATGACAGCCAAATTCCCTAACTCGATGTGAGGCCGCTTTAATAGTTTCCTCCTTCATAAATTTCTTGCATGTTTCACTGAATAATTACCCTGAATCCAAGACCGCACTCCATTTTTTCCCATTTTCGCAAATAGTGTTCCCAACCTATAATAGGTTGCTCTCACTAATGCAGTGATGGGAAGGTTTCTAGTGCCGTTCATGGATTCCACAAGATTTATCGTCATGTGGCCCCATCGGCGTCCCTAGTCAAATGCTCTTGTCCACTTCTCCACTGGAATGTTATCAACCCATTTTAATGCGTCCCCATTTGACATTCTTATTTCTTCACGGCCGCGTTCACAACTTTTTTATGTAGATTTTTGTCTTTGATTTCCCGCATGAAGTTTTGAGCAATGTGTCTTATTAAAAATATATGGACATAAGGAGGAGTGGGTCCAGACGATGTATTGTGACTGAACTATTTACTTAAAATACATAATATATTTATTATTAAAACATTATTAATTATTATATACTAAACAAATATTTTTTCATCTACACTTTATCTGGAGACCTTATCTTGATTTAGAAGGCAAGCATCAAGTCAATCAACGAGACGTTGCCGTGTGGAGTGCGAAGACACCGATTATTAACTTCACTACGGTGGAGATGCACAACAGTGATCAGATCAAACTTCAATTTGGAATTCGAAAAGAAATTTCTCCGCCTCCAAGATGTTTCAAGCAATACTACAGCAGTAAAGTCTCAAACCATTGAATTACAAACCATGGACAAACTATGAAAAGACTGAGAATCGTGAATGGAGGCATCACCATGATACAATATTGAGAGACACTGTGCATCCATTCGAGATGAAACCAACTAGGGAATACCTTTATTGGTATAGATCGATTTCCATTGGATTCTTGTCTGATCCAAGATATTTGGTTGACCCACGCCAACGAGCATCATCATCAAATATCCAACAACCATCCAAACGAACTAATTACAATCAAAATCAACCAACCATGCCACACACACAACCACCATACAACAAACAAAACCACTACCAATCCACACCATTCCAACAAACCCAACTACCCAACCAATCATACTCTCAATGATACCACAAATCATACCAACAAACCGAACCACCCAACCAATCATTCTCCCAATCATACTCCCACCCATACCAAGCAACCCAACCACCAAACTAATCATTCTCTCAATCATTCCAAACTTCACAAAAATTTTTACCCACTCAATCATTCACGCCCTTATCACTGCTCAACCAACCAGGATACTGTCCTAAGATTGGCTCATCATCCCAACCACCCCAATAAAACTATGAAGGCATGGGCAACCCCTTCAGTTTGGACGACTTTGATGAATTTGCCAACCATAATTGATGCCCCCTTAAATTTTATGGGAGGCTCCAGCCCTATTGGCGTCCTCCTATTTTTTTTAAGGGAGGCTCCAATGCTATTGGCGCCCCCATGTAAAATATTTTTTTTTTGTTTGAAACATGGGTATAATGGAAAATATGGGCAAATGTTGGTTACTTTTGACATTAATAGTCCAAATGATGATTATTATAGTAAAAAATTCAGATTTGCAAGTGTATTTATTGATGTAATAGTTGTCGGGTTTAATATTTTTTAAAAGAAAAATACAATATATACGACGATGTGGTAGATCAAATAAGAAAGTAGATTTAAAGATATATAATATTTGATTTATTACAATTAAGAGGAGAATGAAAAAACGCATTAAGAGAAAAATGTATCACAATTTCTAGAAATTCTACGCGGTTATTTATTTTAAAGATTTATGTTCTTCACTTGAGACAGAGTTGTTCGGTGAATGATAAATTAATACTTCTCTACATAATGACTTAAGCTCTCATGCTGTGGAGAGGGAGGATTATATGTAACTCTAACAGTCAAGTCAATGAAAAAATAAAAAATGATGTAGGAGTGAAAATGAATTTGAATACTTGAGAATGATGTGTCTTTCAATTTATATATTAGGAACAGTTAAAATCACATGTGATGGGTGTGATGCACTATGTAGACAACCGTCCGATTGATCTAGGTCGTGGGTGATGCATTAAAGGGCAGAGTTATCCACTTTGGATGAGAACGATGGGAACATGTTTCTTATAATTGATTTCCTCACTATTGCCTCTGGGCTTTCATCTTGTGGATCGATGACCCATAACAGTTTCCCGATGTAACACCCCGATTCTTTCTAGTAGATATTTTGATGTTTTATTTGTTGAATATGCCTTCTCATGATGTTTTCAATTGTTGTATGTTAGTGGGTTATATGTCTTTAATTTGAGAGTGAAGAGAAATATTATAGAGTAAATTAATTGACTAATGTGTGAGAATTGATAGGTTAGGGGAGATATGATATTAATAATATTTGTATACTATTATTTAATTAAAATAAAATAGAAATATAAGGTGTAGAGGAAATAAGCACAAGGTAGTCTTTTGTGAGAGTAAGTTGAGGGTAGAAGTGGAAAATTATATTTTGAGGGATAATTGTTGTTAGAAAAAGAGAAATTTGGAGAATATGGACTATTTTGAATTCTACGTGAAGCTGTGAGAAGAAAACAGAGAAAGAGGCTAGGGCAAGGAAAGAGAAACATAGGAAGAGATCATTTCTATGAATAATAAGGTAATGGTGGGTAATGGTTCTCAATTATGGTTGACACGAGGGAATGGTAGATTTAGGGTTTTAATATTCTGATTGATTGTGAGAGATTGATATTGACAAAAACCTTATTGATAATGTTATATATATATATATATATATATATATATATATATATATATATATATATATATATATATATATATATATATATATATATATATATATATATATCTTGTATTATGAAATTTGATGATAATTGGTGATGCTACTGCTGTGTGTGATTTGTTGTTGATGTATGTCATGTGTTATGTTGAAAAAAACATGAACTAATGGTTGAAAATGATGAAATTGATGTAATAGTTAAGTAGGGTTGTTGATCCATGATTCCATGAGGATATAAATGAGATTATGATGATAAAGTGATAAGAAATTGGATCTTAATGATATAAAGTTGTGTAATAAGCTTATTGTATGAGTGTTGATGTTTAAAAGTTGAAAAACTGAGTTTTAGCCAAAAACAACATCATAGGTCGACCTATAAAGGTCATGTGTCGACCTATCAAGATCATGGAGCATTTCCTATCCATATACCACAAGTAGTAGTGGAGGTCAATGCCTCAATGGGATGGTTCGCCTTGTGGAACTGTTGCGTAGACCTGAAGAACATAAGAGCTTATAATATTCCTTGACCGACTCTTGGTGGAGCAGGATTTTATTGTGAATAATTTAAAGGATACGCCACTAGGGCTATATCATCCTCTCATAAGGGGGTGAGGTGGAGTTTTAATAGTTTCAATAGTTGTAATGACGACTTGCTGTTGAACGGTCAATCAAGTAGTTTTGAATGCCACCATAGTTAATTAATCTAAAGATGAATATGCGGTGTAGCCATCAAACCACAATTGATAATCGATTAACACTATCATCTTGATAGAGTGTTGATTGTCTCATCAAAACTGGGTCACTTGATCATCATTGATAGTAGTAACGAAAGCCACAATTTCCTTTTTTCATTTTTACAAATTTAAAAATAAATATAATTACTAATATCTTGTTTGAATTGTTTTTTATCCAATAAATTTTGTATTTGTTGGAATGTATCCATTGAACTTAGAAAATGAAAGAGATGGACCGCTAACCATCACTGTTATCAAATATGATAAACTGAATCTGAATAATTAATTGGAGCTTATTGGAGTGTGGATGAGTTCAATGAATATATAATTGTAGTTTATTGGAGTGTGGACGAGTTCAATAAATTACTTTACTATCAGCTTTGAAGGTCAACTCTACTAAGGTGAATCTTGTAATTTTTAATATACTACTATTATTTTTCATTTTTATATAATATTCTTAATTGTTTATTATTTCATTTTATTTATTTTTATTTAAAATAAATAACTTAGGGTATTATAGAAACAATTATAACTAATGCTGCACTTATAAATATGAAGATAATAAAATTTTAATCATTGCATCACAAGTATACTAGACTATAATCAAAGTCTAGACAAAAGATACAACATTATGATTAAGGTTCTCCCAATTAGCACAAGTACCTTAAGATAAAATCTTTAAACAACATCCATATAACAAACAAACAAAAAGGTAAAAGGTAAACAGAAAGAAGAACATGAAAACAAACAACATAGCAATGACAGCCATGGTTTCTCTATATCAACCTTATGTATATAATCACATCTTTCTCCTAACTCCTAACCACTCTCTTAGCTAGAAGTGAGCAACTACAGAATCTGCTCCTTATTTTTTTTCAAATTTTTATTTTCTAGCTTATGGATTTTATTTTATTTGTTTATTTATTTATTTATCTTGTTGTGCCTTATGCTTTTGCATGGATTTGAGGACATTATTCCTTATTTCATGGCATGGAAAAGAAACTTCATCAATATTAACATTAATTAAAATGTCTTGACACTTACAGAAGTATACTAATATAAGAATATTATAGATGTACACATCAAATAAACAATAACTGATCAAACACAAAATAACAAATAAAAATATATTATCATAATTTAACACATGATATAATATATGATACTATCAATATTTTTCTTATCAAACTATTCACTATTTCTCTTTCAACACTATAGACGTTCATTGTTGTGTTCGAGGAAATACGTTAAAAGTTTTATGTCGGATAATATATAATTTGAATATATATTTATAAATGATGACAATTTTCATCTCAAAACTCTATTAACAAATAACAAATTTGTCTGAATACAATATTTAAATAAATGACTAATATGCTTTATGGTGAAACAATGTCTAAAAAAATAATTTTAATATTTTTAACATGCGTCTATAAGATTTATGTTCATAAATTTAATATAAAGATATTAAAGTTGTGTATTTATTTATTTTTAAATAAAAAAAAGGGTACCATAGTAAATAGTGCCTTAGCATAAATCACATAGAACATTTATCTAGCATAAATCACATAGAACATTTATCTAGCATAAATCACATAGTACATTATCTCTATTCTAGCTATTGTCTTGTTTGTGTTTATTTATTTGAGTATGACACTAACCCAAATAATGAAATATGGACAGTGAAGAAATGGAAGCATATGAGAAAACAAATAGCTAGCATGTGAAAAATAATTGTAGAGGCAGAGGATGATGCCATTGACAACAGAACATTACTACTCAGAGGATGATGCCATAAATGGACCAAAGTGACTTGACAAAATAAGGTTGAAAAGACGAAGCCTAAGCATGTGAATTTTAAGACTTGTCACATCAACCTAATCTAATATCGTAATAGGATGTTTCTTACTTTTCCCCTCATAATGTTACTCCAAGTTTCAATTTATGCGTCTTAGAAACGTGACTAGGTTAAGTTTAGACTTACTATCAAGTGATTCCTCCTACTCGAAGAAGTGACAATTCCTTAGCAACTAAGGTATCTATGTCTCAAATATATATATATATATATATATATATATATATATATATATATATATATATATATATATATATATATATATATATATATATATAATTCATGTCATTGTAAAAATAATTAAAGCATTACTAATATATAATGTATTTATTTAATAGCAATTCTAATAAAGTGGTAGTGAGTTGTGATAGGATGAAAAAAATCAGTTACAAACTTTCAGAGTTGTGATATATATACAACACTATAAAGCTCATAATGAAGGTGATAACATTGTCTTGAAATGTCCCTTCAACCTTAACTTTGCGGTGACCTCCCTTGTTGAACTCCAAGGGCCTTATTTGTCTATTCGCGTAACTCTTTTGGTAATTTTGGTCTTCCTTCATTTTCTTTTGGATCATCGTGATCTTCTCGGTAATTTCTTGGATTATCTTCAGACCAATAATTTGTCTCACTAACTTCAGACCAACACAATGACAATTGACAATTTCTTCCATACAAGGCTTCATACGGAAGGCTTCATACGGAGCCATCCAATATTCACATTGTAACCATTATTGTAGAAAAACTCTTTCAATGGTAAGTGGTGTTTCCAATTTATCTCACTTTTCAAGATACATGCCCTCAACTTATCCTCAAATGTTTGAATGGTCCTCTCTGTCAGACCATTTGATTTTGGGTGATTCGCAATGCTCAAATTCATATTTGTTCCCATCGCTTGATGGAAAGCTATCCAAAATCTTGAAATGAACTTCAGATCTCGACCTGATACTATATTGGTGGCACACATTGCAATCAAACAAATTATGTTATAAATAAACTTGTGATGGGAGACCATGGTTGCTAGACACTTGTCTAAGAGATGTCTGCGACTATATTGTAATGTTCAGAATATCCCACGACCAGTTCCAAATATATCATCTGCAGGTATTAACTGGTAGTTTTAGAGTAACTTCATTAGCTATGGTCGTACCATTAGAGATCGAGAAGTTATTGTTCAACACCTCTCGCAGTATGAGGATGGTTACTTAGAGTGGTACCTTAATGTATCACACCCTTTCATCACCCACCTACAACTGATATTGGACCTTCTGATGCTGGGGTACCTGTTGATGACGTGCCTCCGCCGCCTTCTCCAACTGACGTCGATGACCAACATCTCCTCCAAATGATTGCAGTTATTATGGATAACCCCATGGATTGGTAAACCCGGATGATGATGTTTATACTAGATTATCCATGGCTTCTCACATAGCCCGTGGGGGTCTATTTAGACATCTTTTTTATATCATGGATTAAGTATATCCTGTATTATTTGTATCATTTGTATATTATTCTAACATCGTTATCATAACTATTTATTTGCTATTTTTTTTATCTTCCATTGATGCAACATCAACATTAACTAACATTTGACAATGAATTACATAACTTCAATATAACTTAAGAAAAACCTAAACACTACCAGATGATTAACACGTAAGAAAAACCTAAACACTACCTAATGATTATGGATGTTTCATTATCTTCATTATTTCGTCAACAGATCTTAGCATCTATCTCGATCAATCCCTTTTGTTATCCTACAGAGAAATGATATCCACATATCCTTCACATATTCTTCGGTCTTCAATTCAATAAGGTTGTATTTCACCCTCCTTCAATATGTATCCAAACTTTCTCACCTTTCTATTTTCGACATCAGACAATAATTCATTCAACTTGGACGTCAGATCGACAAGAGATGTGGTATCATTTGAAAGCCGAAACTCAACAGGAGGTGAAACTCTGTTGAAGTAAACTTCTCTTAGTCAAAAATTGAGGAAGAAACATTTTTTGAGATGTTTTTTTTTATCAAATAACATGTGATTCCTTATTTATACAACTTTGCATTTACTCTGAACCACACAAAACTGTCGATGCAATCACAACCATCCAAAACTATCGACAAAATCCTAAATGTCTAAGAAATCAAACAAATAACACTACTAAAAATTTCATTTAGGTTGAAATTTCTAGTATCAACTGATAAATTTCAAATTTCCAAAATTTATTGAAACATACTAAAAATTTCAAAATTTCCGATATACCTTTTAAATACACTACCAAAATTTTAAACAGAAATTTCGACCAATTTTCAACCAAGGATAATTTTAAAATATAAAAATATGGGAGTGTATATATAATTTAGGGGATGAAAAATTAAAATTTCAAGAATATCATATGATTAAGGCCCAAAGTCCTTGAACCAATGTTTTACGGAAAAAGATAAAAAAACATTGAAGAGGTGAGATGCTGTGTCTAACACGTGTGCCTTGTCTTTGTTTGCTGAATTTCTCAGTAAACTGTAAATTTACAGACACAAATGGAAGAAACAATGCAAAGGGTTTAGCAAATTAACTACCAAGTGAGTTGAAAACAAGAAGAAGAAGAAGCAGCTCAATGGGTTTTGGTGGTTCCTCCTTTTCCTTCTTATCTTCTTCTTCTTCAACCTTTTCTTTGCAACACACAGTTCTACCGTTAAAGAGAAGAAATTGCTGCTTACAAACCTGCTTTTCTGTTTCTTATAACAAGTTTGTTGATTTTGCTTTGGATGAAACCAATCTCCATACTCCCTTGCTCCCTTCTCCTTTACAGGTTTCCATTATCTCACTCTTTTCTCTTTTCTGTTATGTTCATGTGTTACTTCATTGAAAATTGAAATAACTTATTAGGGTTTGTTTGTGATATTCAAATCTAAGCAAATGTGAACTTTTTGCAGTTAATTGTTTTTATGAGGTTCTGTTTGGTTAATGTCTGCTGTCTAGTGTGATTGCAGGAGGTTCTCAGTTAAAATAAGTGGATGCTTTTTAACAAAATTTTAATACTATTTAGGACCTGTTTGTTATAGCTTTTAAAAAAGTGATTTTTTTATTCTTTATTTTTTTTTTTTGTGTTTTTCGTTTGTTATACTTATTTGACATTTGGTGTCCTAGTGATTAAATGCTCCTGTGTTTCACTATTCAAGCTTCTGCTTCTGAGAATACAATCATGTTTGGGAACATTAGCTAGTTGTTTCCACTTTTGGAAGAGGTAAAAGTGATTCTAGATGTGGAGAATTGATTTTGGTAATGTTTGGTTTCTTTGAAGTAGAATTGATTTTGCCTCCGGAATGGATTCTACTTGAAGTTATGATTTGTAGCTTTTGAGTCTAAACATGATTTTAATGCTGAAATTTATTCTTCAACTTATTTTTACATGAATGTATTCAATCTTATATAACTTTACCTTCAATTCACTTTTAACTAGAACTTTTAGCTTTTGTGTTTTTCTTGTTATTAAGTTGCTTAATATGCAATTTTGTTTATGCTTTTTTTGCAAGCATTACTTCAAATTTAGCTTAGTTGAATCATTTAATTGTTTTGCAGTTACTTAGTTGCAATTTTTTTTTTGGCTAGAGACACTTCCTTATCCTCGGCTTCAGTTTACATTTTCTTATGTTTTCTTGTTAGGAAAAGTATAATTCGATGAATTCTACGGATGGTAAAGGAGCGCTTAATATGCTATCATTTGAAGGTGCCAAGATTAGGCTTCTGCGTAGTTTGATCATCGAGACAGAAAAAATGCAGGTTTTAGACTTTGCTGTCTTTCCAAAAGCTGAGTATGATGTCCCCATATTTTGTGCAAACTTTTTCACGTCCGCTAAAACAAATATCGTTGTGTTGTAAGTTAGCATCTTCTTCCCTTAGTTATGGCAATCCGTTCCAATGATTTTCCTCTTGATTATTTCTTTTTAAATGTGGATAAGTCTAGCAACATGAATTACCTCTATAGATTAGTCGCACTTTAATCATGACAAAATAAATAGACGTCTTATTTAATTAGGGTTTAACTGTAACAAAATTTTGGTCATGTACGGTAGTCTGCTTTGCACGTCTTCATAGATGGCTCTGCTCGGAATGTATCTTACTTCAAACATTAAAAACAATGTACTATATGTAACGTAGAGCACTAAACTCGTGTTAATGTTGTCAGGGACCTTAACCCCTTGCATGATATCATCAATCACGATGATTACAAGGAAAAGTACTTCAAAAGCTTAATTCCTCTTGGCCTAAAATATGCTGAGGTAACTGAAAATATTTTCATTACTTCTTTAACGGGCTCATGCATACACTGTCGTATACTTACACGCGTGTTTTTATTATTAATTAAAGTAGTTCTCTCTCAAAGGACTTAGTGTTGACTTAACACAGATTTTATGCAGCATTTTCCATGGGGAGGGAAGCTCACAAGTGAGTCTATTAAATTTTTTTCACCGATTGTCATTTGGACAAGGTTTACTTCAAGCCCGCAAAATTATGATATTCTGTATTCGGCTTTCAGAGATTATTACAAGGTATGATTCCTTCGACCTTGGAAATTCATAGTTTTCTAAATCGTTTAGTAAACTCTAAAACAATTGACCGTTAGCTTCATAGGTATGGTTGGAATTGATAGACGCGGCAGTAGAAGAGACAGATGAATATCAAATTTCACGCAATCTTGAAGCACAACATAGATATCTGACATGGAGAACCGAAAAGGTAGTTTGGATTCATATCTTAAACTTTTGTCTATTTGGCAGTTATATAATTGGTTATCGATCTAGTCATGAGATGCATGCGTGTTTGTCTGTTTTTGAACTTTGAATTGTTTTTGAAAATTTCTTGTTGGCGGAAATATTTTGAAAGTAGGATCCGGGACACGCTGTTTTGAAGAAGCTGATCGGGGATACACTTGCAAAGGTAGACGAATTTGAAGTCAGTTTTATATCATCAAAATCTAGTACTAGAGATCCTCACTTTTTGTTTTGTACTACAGGATTTATTAAGAAGCTTTCTCTTTAACGGAGTCGATGAACTAGGAAGTAAAACATTTAACGACTATTTTTCACACTACCTTGACGAGGAAGGAATGTTAAATAGAAAAGGCGGTTTTGTTGGAAAGTCTTTTGAAAATCGTCCGTGGGATTCAACAGGAAATTTCCTTGGTAAGTAGTTATTTAAACTAACCAAAACAGAATGGCTACCAAGTCCAATCAGCAAGTGACATCTATCATTTCGGTAACTAACCGGAAAAAACAGAAAAAGTAACATTACAAGCGATCTTCGGAGTTTTAATGTGGCTAACATGTAGTCTTTGCAATATTTTAGGTCAATGAATACTGATGCTTTGCACTCGAACTTGTTAAATTTCTTTGACTTGTTCTTCAAGCAATTGTTGGGTTTTCGCAGCAACTTTTCTCCAAGATGAATTGATCATACCAATTACCAACATGGTTGAATCCAATAATTTGTTACCTACAACGGGATTATGGATTTGGAATGTTAATTTGTCAAGGTTCTATTGATCATTTTGTAATTGAATATTTATCGAAATGTTTCTGACTTTCGTGTCTGATTCGAGTTATATGGCATTTGCTCGACTTTAAAAGTATCATTCATTTTGAACATTTTTCATAGATAAGCATCTCATGATTTTTTTTTTAAAGTGAAAAGTTGTAATTACGTTTTTTTTTAATTATAAAGTTTATTATTGATTGCATTGGAAAATTTTACTCTATACCCCTACATTTATCCCAATATCCCTACATATAAATTTTTGGACAAAAATATCCCCATATAAATAATGTATATTTCAAAAATTTCACTTTTTTTCTCCTCATTTTTCCAATGTACGAATGGTAGCATTTTACACAACTCAATTCTCTCCCGGAAAACCCATACTGACATCTTATGGTTAAGCAAAATTTACACTCCGGAACACTAGAGTAAGTTAGTTCCGATTTACTTTTTTTTTCTTCTCCATTTTACATCCCGAAAGTAACAATGTTCTACTTTCAGTTTGTGGAGATATTGTTTTTTACACACTGGAACTAGCAACCTTGCTACTTCCGATTCTTGAATTTTCTTCATCGGAAGTCACATTTGTGCTATTTTTGATTTTGTTTCGTTAAATAATTATTATTTTTTGTTTTAGTGTCTCGAATTAGAGGACCCGACAAACTTATTCATTGACGGTTGTTTGATTAAAAAAACACGCTCCAGAAAATTCAACAGTGCTACTTCTGGTGTAGTAAAACAAACAAATTGGATAACCCAACATCACTACTTCCGGTGTAGTAAAGTATACAAACCGGATATCACGTCATTGCTACTTCCGGTTTAGAAACATTACGCATCAGAAACCATTTGCTTGCTAGTTCCGGTTTGAAAATAATACATTCCGGAAATCCTTACCTAGCTACTTTCGGTTCTCATCGTGTACTGTCAAAAAATACTTTTGAACTTATCTGACTTCGCGATAAAAAATAAAAAAATAATTATATAAAAAATAAAAATAATAAAATTGGAATTTTTAAGAATATGCAGGGGTATGAGGATAAGTGTAGGGGTACATGGTAAAATTTTCGCTACATTGTGATGTAGCGATTTTGACTGCAATGTATTCTCTTTGGGCCATCCACTAAAACAAGGGTCCCTCGAAATAAAAGAAGAGAGCTTCTAATGACACCCTTGAGATTATTAGCTACCATGCACGTTTCCTTAAATGTCCTTAGGTCCTTAAATTTTCCCAGGTTCCAGAGATATATCTCAATTTTTTTTACTGAACGTTGGATTTTTCCGGAGATACATCTCCGAAAACAATTTATTAATAAATTTGGGGGTCAGACTAAAAAACAAATAAAATACGTGTTTTACAAATAAGTTGTTTTTGGAGATATATCTCCGGAAAAAGTTCTGAAGATATATCTTTGGAACCAACTTTTACCATATTTTTGAATAGTAGAATAATAATATATCAATTTTAATTCCATATTAAATAAAATATAATTGTACAACTATATTGATTAAAAAAAATAGGCTTAATAACACTTTTGGTCTTCGTGTTTTAACCAACTCACGAAATTGGTCCTTGTATTTTAAAAATGAACAAAACAATCCCATACTATCATGTTGGAAGGAAATTTAGTCCTACCACCCATTTCGCTCTCCAAAAACACTGATGTGTAATAATTTAAGTGATGTGGAAAAAAAGATGATTACGTGGCACTTCCATGCCATTAAATGAATAATAAATAATTTAATATAATTGGTTTATTATTTGAGAAATTGAAATAAAAAAGTAAAAACATAAGCTTTGCAATCTCTCATCTCTCTCACAGTCCTTCATCACCATCCCTAACTTCTCAATGTTCTTCTTCACCATCCCAAAAAACCCTAAATTCCCACTTGTCTTCTTTGCTTCAATTTTACCCGAAACTTGCATTTCGAAACGTTTCATAGAATCTAATATTCAGATGATTTTTTGCATGAGCTTGCATCATAACCTCCCATTGTAACATATAGAAAGGATCTGAAAATGTTCATATCGTTTCGAACAATCCTCTATTTAATTTGATTTTTTGACCGAAAATAGTGTATAATATATTATGATTTTTTTAACCGAAACTTGCATTTCGAAAAGATTCATAGAATCTAATTTTCCGATGATTTTTTGCATGGACTTCCATCATAACCTTCCCTTGTAACATATATAAATGTCCTGAAAAGTATCTTTTCATTTTGAACAGTCCTTGATTTAATTTGATTTTTTGACCGAAACTAGTATAAACTAGTGTATAATATATTATGATTTTTGGCAGAAATTTTACATTTTGAAAAGATTCATAGAATCTAATTTTCAGATGATTTTTTGCATGGACTTCCATCATAAGCTTCCCTTGTAACATATATAAATGTTCTGAAAAGTTTCTTATCATTTTGAACAGTCTTTGATTTAATTTGATTTTTTGACCGAAACTAGTATAAACTAGTGTATAATGTAACGCCCCGATTTTATAAATCAATTTTTATAAAATAAATATAAAGAGTATGGTGGTGTATTTGGAATAATAAGTAGAGAAAATATGTTATTTAAATAATGATAATATAATGAGGTGGTTTTATTATTATAATATTATTATTTAATAAATAAAACATTAAGTTGGAGGTTTGAGGGACAAGGTTGTAAATTGGTTATATTATGAAAAGGGGAGAACACGATACCTTTTCTCATTATCGTGCTTTTTGATGAAGAAAAGAGGGCTCTGGAGAAAAGGGAAAAGAGAAGGGAGATCAAGGATCATAAAGCCCAAGAAGACTTTGCAAGGAATTCATCGAATTCGAGGTAAGGGGGGAAGAAAGGGTTCTTTATTGGTGATCTAACATGAAAGGGTAATTGAGAGTTCCTTACTCCCTTAGGGATTGTATAATATTGTTGGTTTTGATGAAATTATGATATGGTATATATATATATATATATATATATATATATATATATATATATATATATATATATATATATATATATATATATATATATATTATGATGATTGATTGTGGTTGTGTAAAATTGATGTTGAATTTATATGCTTGATGGTTGTAATTGGAATAATGAGGGTTTGAGTTGTATGATAAGATTGACATGGAAGTGGTTATAGGGATGGCGATGATGATGATGTAAATGGAGAATTGGTAGCAAACTTAGAATTTTTCTTAATTTGATTAGTAATATTAGGTTGAGGAGATCATAAGGAATTAAAAGTATAAAATTAATTTAAGAACAACATTTGGACTGTCCTGAGTGGTAAAAGTGAGGTATAATCAATAGAAACCGAACCGGTATCAAAGTAGAAAGAAGAAGTGATTTTTGAGAAAAAGTTGATTTTAGACGTAGGTGCCCTAACACAGGCCGTGTCACACGACACAGGTGGTCGTGTCAGGTTACGGGAAAGGAATTTTTGAAGAGCTTTGGGGAGAATGGTCTTCAGAGGGTGTGACACAGGCCGTGTCACTCGACACGGGTGGCCGTGTCACCCTTTAGTCTTGAGGAAAATTTGAGTTTTTGGGGGACACTCCCAGACCACCTGACACGGGCCGTGTCAGGGGACACAGGGGGCCGTGTCAGACCCCTGCAATTGGAATTTTTGCGATGTTATATTGTCGTATTCGACCGGTTCTTTTAGTTAAGGCTCGTACCAGTAGACTAAAGCATGGAGGATATTGTTAGTAATAACAATAGGACCTGACAACCGTAATTTAGTGAATGAGTCTTAGGTGATTGCGTGAATGGTATGAGTTTACTAATGATGAAATGAATTGTGTTGGTTGTGATAATGTATGCTATACACTTAATACAAATTATATGATGAAATTCTTGATGATTGATGAAGATCACGAGGATCGTGTTGATTGGTAACATTGTTGGTTATATGTTTTGCTTAAACCCCATGATGTAAGGATTGGTAGCGGTGAGGATCAGAAGGATCGTGTTACATTAGAAAATATATAGAAAATGATTGAGAGTGAAATTAATGAGGAATTCATATGATGTGATAATCAATAATTAGTGTTTAGAGATATATGTGCTTATGTTGATTTATATGACTCTTGATGATGAACTATATGAATTGTATTGATAATATGTGTGAATATTGTCTGATTATTTATGTGACCAATGTGATGGGATGTGTGGTAATTGATGAAGATCATGAGGATCGTGTTGGCATGATTGTATTCATGTGTGTTTGTGATATTGTATGTGTAATCGAGTTTTGCATACGCATACATGTTGGTGGAATAATCATGTCTCAGAAGGAGCATAAGTGATTATTCGGATTCATTGGGAATCAATGGGTGGGGGATGATCGTGTCTCAGTAGGAGCGTAAGTGATGCATCCGGTCCGAATCGATGGACATTTGATGAAGTTGGTACCGCATTTTCATTGTGTCATTGAGTCACTTTGCATTGATTGAAATAATGATGTATGATATATGTTGATGAACTACGTAAGATGTTGATTGATTGTATGATATATGAGGTGTATTTAATGAATAGTGGTGAGATTACCCTGTAAAATGTTATTTGCACCGTTAATATATTGAATTTTCTTCTCACCCCTTTGTTGTTTGGTGGCGTCTGTGCTTCTCCGGAAGTACAGATGTTTCAGGTACTTGAGTACGCTCGGAGTACAAGTTTTTGGTCGAGTCCTAGGAGTCGCTCTGATACGTAACATGGGAATCAGGGATACCTGCTGTTTATTTACTCTTGTTAATAATATTTACGTATCATGTTTTCTTGAAATTTGTAAACCAAGAGTATCGATGAATATTTGTGGATTTTTGGCAATTTGGCGTATATTGAAGAAAAAGATATTTTTTCGCTGTTTTAATAAAGAACTATGTAAATCTGATTTCTGTTGAAGAAGTAACATTCCACAATGATGAAAACTTTGATTTTTCTTAATAAAATAGTTATTTTATTTAATTGGGAATAATGGGTGTTACATATAATATATTATGATTTTTGACTGAAACATGCATTTCGAAACGTTTCATAAAATCTAATTTTCAGATGATTTTTTGCATGGACTTCCATCATAACCTTCCCTTGTGACATATATAAATGTTCTGAAAAGATTTGTATCATTTTGAATAGTCCTTGATTTAATTTGATTTTTTGACCAAAAATAGTATAAACTAGTGTATAATACATTATGATTTTTTCACCGAAACTTGCATTTTGAAACGTATCATAGAATCTAATTTTCAGATGATTGTTTTCATGGACTTCCATCATATCCTCCTTCGTAACATATAAAAAGGATCTGAAAAGGTTCATGTCGTTTCGAACAGTCCTCAATTTAATTTGATTATTTTGGACGGAACTAGTGTATAATATATTATGATTTTCTGACCGAAACTTGCATTTCGAAAAGATTCATAGAATCTAATTTTTCAGATGATTTTTTGCATGGACTTCCATCATAAGCTTCCCTTGTAAAATATATAAATGTGCTGAAATATTTCGTATCATTTTGAATAGTCTTTGATTTAATTTGATTTTTTGAACGAAACTAGTATAAACTAGTGTATAATATATTATGATTATTGGCTGAAATTTGCATTTCGAAAAGATTCATAGTATCTGATTTTCAGATGATTTTTTTTGCATGAACTTCCATCATAACCTTCCCTCCTAACATATATAAATAATCTGAAAAGTTTCATATCATTTCGAACAGTCCCCTATTTAATTTGATTTTTGACCAAAACTAGTGTATAATAAATTATGATTTTTTGACCGAAACTTGCATTTCAAAACGTTTTATAGAATCTAATTTTCAGATGATTTTTTGCATGGACTTCCATCATAACCTCCCATTGTAACATATAGAAAGGATCTGAAAAGGTTCATATCGCTTCGAACAGTCCTCTATTTAATTTGATTTTTTGACCGAAAATAGTGTATAATATATTATGATTTTTTAACCGAAACTTGAAATTTCGAAAAGATTCATAGAATCTAATTTTCCGATGATTTTTTTGCATGGACTTCCATCATAACCTTCCCTTGTAACATATATAAATGTTCTAAAAAGTATCTTTTCATTTTGAACAGTAATTGATTTAATTTGATTTTATGACCGAAACTAGTATAAACTAGTGTATAGTATATTATGATTTTTGGCAGAAATTGAACAATTTTAAAAATATTCATAGAATCTAATTTTCAAATGAATTTTTTGCATGGAATTCCATCATAAGTTTCCCTTGTAACATATATAAATATTCTGAAAAGTTTCATATCATTTTGAACATTCGTTGATTTAATTTGATTTTTTAACCGAAACTGGTATAAACTAGTGTATAATATATTAAGATTTTTGATCGAAACTTGCATTTTGAAAAGTTTCATAGAATCTAATTTTTAGATGAATTTTTTGCATGGACTTCCATTATAACCTTCCCTCCTAATATATATAAATGATATGAAAAGTTTCATTTCATTTCGAATACTTCCTGATTTAATTTGATTTTTGACCAAAAATAGTATAAATTAGTGTACAATACATTATGATTTTTTTGACCAAAATATGCATTTCGAAACATTTCATAGAATCTAAATTTCAGATGATTTTTTGCATGGACTTCCAACATATCCTCCCTCGTAACATATAGAAAGGATCTGAAAAAGTTCATATCGTTTCGAACAGTCCTCAATTTAATTTGATTTTTTTGGATGGAACTAGTGTATAATATATTATGATTTTTTGACCGAAACTTGTATTTCGAAAAGATTCATAAAATCTAATTTTTCAGATGATTTTTTTATGAACTTCCATCATAAGCTTCCCTTGTAAGATATATGAATGTTCTGAAATATTTCATATCATTTCGAATAGTCTTTGATTTAATTTGATTGTTTGACTGAAACTAGTGTATAATATATTATGGTTTTTGGCTTAAATTTGAATTTCGAAAAGATTAACAAAATCTAATTTCCAGATGGTTTTTTTGCATGAGCTTCCATCATATCCTTCCCTCCTAACATATATAAATGATCTGAAAAGTTTCATAACATTTCGAACAGTCCCCGATTTAATTTGATTTTTGACCGAAAGTATTATAAACTAGTGTATAATATATTATGATTTTTTGACTGAAACATGCATTTCGAAACGTTTCATAGAATCTAATTTTCAGAAGATTTTTTGCATTGACTTCCATCATAACATCCCATTGTAACATATAGAAAGGATCTGAAAAGGTTCATATCGTTATGAACAGTCCTCTATTTAATTTGATTTTTTGACCGAAAATAGTGTATCATATATTATGATTTTTTGACCGAAACTTGCATTTTGAAAAGATTCATAGAATCTAATTTTCCGATGATTTTTTGCATGGACTTCCATCATAACCTTACCTTGTAACATATATAAATGTTCAAAAAAGTATCTCATCATTTTGAACAATCCTTGATTTAATTTGATTTTTTGACCGAAAGTAGTATAAACTAGTGTATAATATATTATGATTTTTGGAAGAAATTTACATTTTAAAAAAATTCATATAATCTAATTTTTAGATGATTTTTTGCATGGACTTCCATCATAAGCTTCCCTCCTAACATATATAAATGTTATGTAAAGTTTCGTATCATTTTGAACAGTCCTTGATTTAATTTGATTTTTTGACCGAAACTAGTATAAACAAGTGTATAATAAATTATGATTTTTTGACCGAAACTTGCATTTCGAAACATTTCATCGAATCTAATTTTCAGATGATTTTTTGCATGTACTTCCATCATAACCTTCCCTAGTAACATATATAAGGATCTGAAAAGGTTCATATCATTTCGAACAGTCCTCAATTTAATTTGATTTTTTGACCGAAAATAGTGTATAATAAATTATGATTTTTTGACCGAAACTTGCATTTCGAAAAGATTCATAGAATCTAATTTTTTGATGATTTTTTGCATGGACTTCCATCATAACTTTCCCTTGTAACATATATAAATGTTCTAAAAAGTATCTTATAATTTTGAACAATCCTTGGATTAATTTGATTTTTTGACCGAAATTAGTATAAACTAGTGTATAATATATTATGATTTTTGACCGAAACTAGCATTTTGAAAAGTTTAATAGAATCAAATTTCAAATGATTTTTTGCATGGACTTCCATTATAACCTTCCCTCCCAACATATATAAATGATCTGAAAAGTTTCGTATCATTTTGAATAGTTCCTGATTTAATTTGATTTTTGACAAAAAATAGTGAATAATATATTTTAATTTTTTGATCGAAACTTGCAGTTCGAAAATATTCATAGAATCTAATTTTTCGATCATTTTTTCCATGGACTTCCATCATAACCTTCCCTTGTAACATATATAAATGTTCTGAAATGTTTTGTATCATTTTGAACAGTCCTTGATATAATTTGATTTTTTGACCTAAAATAGTATAAACTAGTGTATAATACATTATGATTTCTTGACCGAAATTGCATTTCGAAAAGATTCATAGAATCTAATTTTTCAGATGATTTTTTTAATGGATTTCCATCATAAGCTCCCCTTGTAGCATATATAAATGTTCTGAAAAATTTCGTATCATTTCAAATTGTCTTTGATTTAATTTGATTTTTTGACAGAAACTTATATAAACTAGTGTATAATATATTATAATTTTTGGCTGAAATTTGTTTTTCGAAAAGATTCATAGAATTTAATTTTCAGATGATTTTATTTGCATTGACTTCCATCATAACCTTCCCTCATAACATTTATTAATGATCTGAAAAGTTTCATATCATTTTGAACAGTCCTCGATTTAATTTGATTTTTGACCGAAACTAGTATAAACTAGTGTATAATAAATTATGATTTTTTGATCGAAACTTGCATTTCGAAACGTTTCATAGAATCTAATTTTCAGATGATTTTTTGCATAGACTTCCTTCATAACCTCCCACTGTAACATATAGAAAGAATATGAAAAGGTTCATATCGTTTCGAATAGTCCTCTATTTAATTTGATTTTTTGATCGAAAATAGTGTATAATATATTATGTTTTTTTGACAGAAATTTTTATTTCGAAAAGATTCATATAATCTAATTTTCCGATGATTTCTTGCAATCACTTCCATCATAACCTTCCCTTGTAACATATATAAATGTTCTAAATAACATCTTATAATTTTGAAAAGTCCTTGATTTAATTTGATTTATTGACCGAAACTAGTATATACTAATGTATAATATATTATGATTTTTTGACCGAAACTTGCATTTTGAAATGTTTCATAGAATCTAATTTTCAGATGATTGTTTGCATGGACTTCCATCATAATCTCCCCTCCTAACATAATCCATGATTTAATTTGATTTTTGACCGAAAATATTGTATAATATATTATGACTTTTTGAACGAAACTTGCATTTCGAAAAGATTTATAGAATCTAATTTTTTCGATGATTTTTTACATGGACTTCAATCATAACCTTCCCTTTTAATATATATAAATGTTCTGAAAAGTTTCGTATCATTTTGAACAACCCTTGATTTAATTTGATTTTTTTGACCGAAACTAGTATAAACTATTGTATAATAATTTATGATTTTTTGACAGAAACTTGCATTTCGAAACGTTTCATAGAATCTAATTTTCAGATGATTTTTTGCATAGACTTCCTTCATAACCTCCCATTGTAACATATAGAAAGGATCTGAAAAGGTTCATATCGTTTCGAATAGTCCTCTATTTAATTTGATTTTTTGAACGAAAATAATGTATAATATATTATGATTTTTTTACCTAAACTTTTATTTTGAAAAGATTCATATAATCTAATTTTCCAATGATTTTTTGCATTGACTTCCATCATAACCTTCCCTTGTAACGTATATAAATGTTCTAAATAACATCTTATAATTTTGAACAGTCCTTGACTTAATTTGATTTTTTGACCGAAACTAATATACACTAGTGTATAATATATTATGATTTTTTGACTGAAACTTGAATTTTGAAAAGTTTCATAGAATCTAATTTTCAGATGATTGTTTGCATGGACTTCCATCATAATCTCCCCTCCTAACATAATCACTGATTTAATTTGATTTTTGACTGAAAATATTGTATAATATATTATGACTTTTTGATCGAAACTTGCATTTCGAAAAGATTTATAGAATCTACTTTTTCGATGATTTTTTACATGGACTTCAATCATAACCTTCCCTTGTAATATATATAAATGTTCTGAAAAGTTTCGTATCATTTTGACCGAAACTAGTATAAATTAGTGTATAATATATTATGATATTTGACTGAAACTTGCACTTTGAAAAGTTTCTTAGAATCTAATTTTCAGATGATTTTTTGCATGGACTTCCAACATAACCTTCCCTCCTAACATATATAAATGATCTGAAAAATTTCGTATCATTTCGAACAGTCCCCGATTTAATTGGATTTTTGATCGAAACTAATATAATCTAGTGTATAATACATTATGATTTTTTGACCGAAACTTGCATTTCGAAAAGATTCATAGAATCTAATTTTTCAGATGATTTTTTTAATGGATTTCCATCATAAGCTCCCCTTGTAACATATATAAATGTTCTGAAAAATTTCGTATCATTTCAAATAGTCTTTGATTTAATTTGATTTTTTGACAGAAACTTATATAAACTAGTGTATAATATATTATAATTTTTGGCTGAAACCTGCATTTCGAAAAGATTCATAGAATTTAATTTTCAGATGATTTTTTTTGCATGGACATCCATCATAACCTTCCCTCCTAACATTTATTAATGATCTGAAAAGTTTCATATCATTTTGAACAGTCCTCGATTTAATTTGATATTTGACCGAAAGTAGTATAAACGAGAGTATGATAAATTATGATTTTTTGACTGAAACTTGCATTTAGAAACGTTTCGTAGAATCTAATTTTCAGATGATTTTTTGGATAGACTTCCTTCATAACCTCCCATTGTAACATATAGAAAGGATATGAAAAGGTTCATATCGTTTCTAATAGTCCTCTATTTAATTTGATTTTTTGATCGAAAATAGTGTATAATATATTATGATTTTTTGAAAGAAATTTTTATTTCAAAAAGATTCATATAATCTAATTTTCCGACGATTTTTTGCAATGACTTCCATCATAACCTTCCCTTGTAACATATATAAATGTTCTAAATAACATCTTGTAATTTTGAACAATCCTTGATTTAATTTGATTTATTGACCGAAACTAGTATACACTAGTGTATAATATATTATGATTTTTTGACCGAAACTTGTATTTTGAAAAGTTTCATAGAATCTAATTTTCAGATGATTGTTTGCATGGACTTCCATCATAATCTCCCCTCCTAACATAATCCATGATTTAATTTGATTTTTGACCGAAAATATTGTATAATATATTATGACTTTTTGATCGAAACTTGCATTTCAAAAAGATTTATAGAATCTAATTTTTCGATGATTTTTTACATGGACATAAATCATAACCTTCCCTTATAATATATATAAATGTTCTGAAAAGTTTTGTATCATTTGGAACAACCCTTGATTTAATTTGATTTTTTTGACCGAAACTAGTATAAACTACTGTATAATAAATTATGATTTTTTGACAGAAACTTGCATTTCGAAACGTTTCATAGAATCTAATTTTCAGATGATTTTTTGCATAGACTTCCTTCATAACCTCCCATTGTAACATATAGAAAGGATCTGAAAAGGTTCATATCATTTCGAATAGTCCTCTATTTAATTTGATTTTTTGAACGAAAATAGTGTATAATATATTATGATTTTTTTACCGAAACTTTTATTTCGAAAAGATTCATATAATCTAATTTTCCGATGATTTTTTGCATTGACTTCCATCATAACCTTCCCTTGTAACGTATATAAATGTTCTGAATAACATCTTATAATTTTGAACAGTCCTTGATTTAATTTGATTTTTTGACCGAAACTAGTATACACTAGTGTATAATATATTATGATTTTTTTACCGAAACTTTCATTTTGAAAAGTTTCATAGAATCTAATTTTCAGATGATTGTTTGCATGGACTTCCATCATAATCTCCCCTCCTAACATAATCACTGATTTAATTTGATTTTTTACTGAAAATATTGTATAATATATTATGACTTTTTGATCGAAACTTGCATTTCGAAAAGATTTATAGAATCTAATTTTTCGATGATTTTTTATATGGACTTCAATCATAACCTTCCCTTATAATATATATAAATGTAATATATATAAATGTTCTGAAAAGTTTCCCTTATAATATATTATGACTTTTGACCGAAACTTGCACTTTGAAAAGTTTCTAAGAATCTAATTTTCAGATGATTTTTTGCATGGACTTCCAACATAACCTTCCCTCCTAACATATATAAATGATCTGAAAAATTTCGTATCATTTGGAACAGTCCCCGATTTAGTTTGATTTTTGACCGAAACTAATATAATCTAGTGTATAATACATTATGATTTTTTTGACTCAAACTTACTTTTCGAAATGTTTCATAGAATCTAATTTTCAGATGATTTTATTTGATTTTTGACCGAAAATAGTGTTTAATATATTATGACTTTTTGATCGAAACTTGCATTTCGAAAAGATTTATATAATCTAATTTTTCGATGATTTTTCACATGGATTTCCATCATAACTTTCCCTTGTAATATATATAAATGTTCTGAAAAGTTTCGTATCATTTTGAACAGTCCTTGATTTAATTTGATTTTTTGACCGAAACTATTATAAACAAGTGTATAATAAATTATGATTTTTTGACCGAAACTTGCATTTCGAAACATTTCATCGAATCTAATTTTCAGATGATTTTTTGCATGGACTTCCATCATAACCTTCCCTCGTAACATATATAAGGATCTGAAAAGGTTCATATCATTTCGAACAGTTCTCGATTTAATTTGATTTTTTGACCGAAAATAGTGTATAATAAATTATGATTTTTTGACCGAAACTTACATTTCGAAAAGATTCATAGAATCTAATTTTTTGATGATTTTTTGCATTGACTTCCATCATAACTTTCCCTTGTAACATATATAAATGTTCTAAAAAGTATCTTATAATTTTGAACAATCCTTGATTTAATTTGATTTTTTGACCGAAATTAGTATAAACTAGTGTATAATATATTATGATTTTTGACCGAAACTAGCATTTTGAAAAGTTTAATAGAATCAAATTTCAAATGATTTTTTGCATGGACTTCCATTATAACCTTCCCTCCTAACATATATAAATGATCTGAAAAGTTTCGTATCATTTTGAATAGTTCCTGATTTAATTTGATTTTTGACAAAAAATAGTGAATAATATATTTTAATTATTTGACCGAAACTTGCAGTTCGAAAATATTCATAGAATCTAATTTTCCGATGATTTTTTCCATGGACTTCCATCATAACCTTCCCTTGTAACATATATAAATGTTCTGAAATGTTTTGTATCATTTTGAACAGTCCTTGATATAATTTGATTTTTCGACCTAAAATAGTATAAACTAGTGTATAATACATTATGATTTTTTGACCGAAATTGCATTTCGAAAAGATTCATAAAATCTAATTTTTCAGATGATTTTTTTTATGGATTTCCATCATAAGCTCCCCTTGTCGCATATATAAATGTTCTGAAAAATTTCGTATCATTTCAAATAGTCTTTGATTTAATTTGATTTTTTGACAGAAACTTATATAAACTAGTGTATAATATATTATAATTTTTGGCTGAAATTTGTATTTCGAAAAGATTCATAGAATTTAATTTTCAGATGATTTTATTTGCATGGACTTCCATCATAACCTTCCCTCATAACATTTATTAATGATCTGAAAAGTTTCATATCATTTTGAACAGTCCTCGATTTAAATTGATTTTTGACCGAAACTAGTATAAACTAGTGTATAATAAATTATGATTTTTTGACCGAAACTTGCATTTCGAAACGTTTCATAGAATCTAATTTTCAGATGATTTTTTGCATAGACTTCCTTCATAACCTCCCACTGTAACATATAGAAAGAATATGAAAAGGTTCATATCGTTTCGAATAGTCCTCTATTTAATTTGATTTTTTGATCAAAAATAGTGTATAATATATTATGTTTTTTTGACAAAAATTTTTATTTCGAAAAGATTCATATAATCTAATTTTCCGATGATTTCTTGCAATCACTTCCATCATAACCTTCCCTTGTAACATATATAAATGTTCTAAATAACATCTTATAATTTTGAAAAGTCCTTGATTTAATTTGATTTATTGACCGAAACTAGTATACACTAATGTATAATATATTATGATTTTTTGACCGAAACTTGCATTTTGAAATGTTTCATAGAATCTAATTTTCAGATGATTGTTTGCATGGACTTCCATCATAATCTCCCCTCCTAACATAATCCATGATTTAATTTGATTTTTGACCGAAAATATTGTATAATATATTATGACTTTTTGATCGAAACTTGCATTTCAAAAAGATTTATAGAATCTAATTTTTCGATGATTTTTTACATGGACATAAATCATAACCTTCCCTTATAATATATATAAATGTTCTGAAAAGTTTTGTATCATTTGGAACAACCCTTGATTTAATTTGATTTTTTTGACCGAAACTAGTATAAACTACTGTATAATAAATTATGATTTTTTGACAGAAACTTGCATTTCGAAACGTTTCATAGAATCTAATTTTCAGATGATTTTTTGCATAGACTTCCTTCATAACCTCCCATTGTAACATATAGAAAGGATCTGAAAAGGTTCATATCATTTCGAATAGTCCTCTATTTAATTTGATTTTTTGAACGAAAATAGTGTATAATATATTATGATTTTTTTACCGAAACTTTTATTTCGAAAAGATTCATATAATCTAATTTTCCGATGATTTTTTGCATTGACTTCCATCATAACCTTCCCTTGTAACGTATATAAATGTTCTGAATAACATCTTATAATTTTGAACAGTCCTTGATTTAATTTGATTTTTTGACCGAAACTAGTATACACTAGTGTATAATATATTATGATTTTTTTACCGAAACTTTCATTTTGAAAAGTTTCATAGAATCTAATTTTCAGATGATTGTTTGCATGGACTTCCATCATAATCTCCCCTCCTAACATAATCACTGATTTAATTTGATTTTTGACTGAAAATATTGTATAATATATTATGACTTTTTGATCGAAACTTGCATTTCGAAAAGATTTATAGAATCTACTTTTTCGATGATTTTTTACATGGACTTCAATCATAACCTTCCCTTGTAATATATATAAATGTTCTGAAAAGTTTCGTATCATTTTGACCGAAACTAGTATAAATTAGTGTATAATATATTATGATATTTGACTGAAACTTGCACTTTGAAAAGTTTCTTAGAATCTAATTTTCAGATGATTTTTTGCATGGACTTCCAACATAACCTTCCCTCCTAACATATATAAATGATCTGAAAAATTTCGTATCATTTCGAACAGTCCTCGATTTAATTGGATTTTTGATCGAAACTAATATAATCTAGTGTATAATACATTATGATTTTTTGACCGAAACTTGCATTTTGAAAAGATTCATAGAATCTAATTTTTCAGATGATTTTTTTAATGGATTTCCATCATAAGCTCCCCTTGTAACATATATAAATGTTCTGAAAAATTTCGTATCATTTCAAATAGTCTTTGATTTAATTTGATTTTTTGACAGAAACTTATATAAACTAGTGTATAATATATTATAATTTTTGGCTGAAACCTGCATTTCGAAAAGATTCATAGAATTTAATTTTCAGATGATTTTTTTTGCATGGACATCCATCATAACCTTCCCTCCTAACATTTATTAATGATCTGAAAAGTTTCATATCATTTTGAACAGTCCTCGATTTAATTTGATATTTGACCGAAAGTAGTATAAACGAGAGTATAATAAATTATGATTTTTTGACTGAAACTTGCATTTAGAAACGTTTCGTAGAATCTAATTTTCAGATGATTTTTTGGATAGACTTCCTTCATAACCTCCCATTGTAACATATAGAAAGGATATGAAAAGGTTCATATCGTTTCTAATAGTCCTCTATTTAATTTGATTTTTTGATCGAAAATAGTGTATAATATATTATGATTTTTTGAAAGAAATTTTTATTTCAAAAAGATTCATATAATCTAATTTTCCGACGATTTTTTGCAATGACTTCCATCATAACCTTCCCTTGTAACATATATAAATGTTCTAAATAACATCTTGTAATTTTGAACAATCCTTGATTTAATTTGATTTATTGACCGAAACTAGTATACACTAGTGTATAATATATTATGATTTTTTGACCGAAACTTGTATTTTGAAAAGTTTCATAGAATCTAATTTTCAGATGATTGTTTGCATGGACTTCCATCATAATCTCCCCTCCTAACATAATCCATGATTTAATTTGATTTTTGACCGAAAATATTGTATAATATATTATGACTTTTTGATCGAAACTTGCATTTCAAAAAGATTTATAGAATCTAATTTTTCGATGATTTTTTACATGGACATAAATCATAACCTTCCCTTATAATATATATAAATGTTCTGAAAAGTTTTGTATCATTTGGAACAACCCTTGATTTAATTTGATTTTTTTGACCGAAACTAGTATAAACTACTGTATAATAAATTATGATTTTTTGACAGAAACTTGCATTTCGAAACGTTTCATAGAATCTAATTTTCAGATGATTTTTTGCATAGACTTCCTTCATAACCTCCCATTGTAACATATAGAAAGGATCTGAAAAGGTTCATATCATTTCGAATAGTCCTCTATTTAATTTGATTTTTTGAACGAAAATAGTGTATAATATATTATGATTTTTTTACCGAAACTTTTATTTCGAAAAGATTCATATAATCTAATTTTCCGATGATTTTTTGCATTGACTTCCATCATAACCTTCCCTTGTAACGTTTATAAATGTTCTGAATAACATCTTATAATTTTGAACAGTCCTTGATTTAATTTGATTTTTTGACCGAAACTAGTATACACTAGTGTATAATATATTATGATTTTTTTACCGAAACTTTCATTTTGAAAAGTTTCATAGAATCTAATTTTCAGATGATTGTTTGCATGGACTTCCATCATAATCTACCCTCCTAACATAATCACTGATTTAATTTGATTTTTTACTGAAAATATTGTATAATATATTATGACTTTTTGATCGAAACTTGCATTTCGAAAAGATTTATAGAATCTAATTTTTCGATGATTTTTTATATGGACTTCAATCATAACCTTCCCTTATAATATATATAAATGTAATATATATAAATGTTCTGAAAAGTTTCCCTTATAATATATTATGACTTTTGACCGAAACTTGCACTTTGAAAAGTTTCTAAGAATCTAATTTTCAGATGATTTTTTGCATGGACTTCCAACATAACCTTCCCTCCTAACATATATAAATGATCTGAAAAATTTCGTATCATTTGGAACAGTCCCCGATTTAGTTTGATTTTTGACCGAAACTAATATAATCTAGTGTATAATACATTATGATTTTTTTGACTCAAACTTACTTTTCGAAATGTTTCATAGAATCTAATTTTCAGATGATTTTATTTGATTTTTGACCGAAAATAGTGTTTAATATATTATGACTTTTTGATCGAAACTTGCATTTCGAAAAGATTTATATAATCTAATTTTTCGATGATTTTTTACATGGATTTCCATCATAACTTTCCCTTGTAATATATATAAATGTTCTGAAAAGTTTCGTATCATTTTGAACAGTCCTTGATTTAATTTGATTTTTTGACCGAAACTATTATAAACAAGTGTATAGTAAATTATGATTTTTTGACCGAAACTTGCATTTCGAAACATTTCATCGAATCTAATTTTCAGATGATTTTTTGCATGGACTTCCATCATAACCTTCCCTCGTAACATATATAAGGATCTGAAAAGGTTCATATCATTTCGAACAGTTCTCGATTTAATTTGATTTTTTGACCGAAAATAGTGTATAATAAATTATGATTTTTTGACCGAAACTTGCATTTCGAAAAGATTCATAGAATCTAATTTTTTGATGATTTTTTGCATGGACTTCCATCATAACTTTCCCTTGTAACATATATAAATGTTCTAAAAAGTATCTTATAATTTTGAACAATCCTTGATTTAATTTGATTTTTTGACCGAAATTAGTATAAACTAGTGTATAATATATTATGATTTTTGACCGAAACTAGCATTTTGAAAAGTTTAATAGAATCAAATTTCAAATGATTTTTTGCATGGACTTCCATTATAACCTTCCCTCCTAACATATATAAATGATCTGAAAAGTTTCGTATCATTTTGAATAGTTCCTGATTTAATTTGATTTTTGACAAAAAATAGTGAATAATATATTTTAATTATTTGACCGAAACTTGCAGTTCGAAAATATTCATAGAATCTAATTTTCCGATGATTTTTTCCATGGACTTCCATCATAACCTTCCCTTGTAACATATATAAATGTTCTGAAATGTTTTGTATCATTTTGAACAGTCCTTGATATAATTTGATTTTTCGACCTAAAATAGTATAAACTAGTGTATAATACATTATGATTTTTTGACCGAAATTGCATTTCGAAAAGATTCATAAAATCTAATTTTTCAGATGATTTTTTTAATGGATTTCCATCATAAGCTCCCCTTGTCGCATATATAAATGTTCTGAAAAATTTCGTATCATTTCAAATAGTCTTTGATTTAATTTGATTTTTTGACAGAAACTTATAAAAACTAGTGTATAATATATTATAATTTTTGGCTGAAATTGGTATTTCGAAAAGATTCATAGAATTTAATTTTCAGATGATTTTATTTGCATGGACTTCCATCATAACCTTCCCTCATAACATTTATTAATGATCTGAAAAGTTTCATATCATTTTGAACAGTCCTCGATTTAAATTGATTTTTGACCGAAACTAGTATAAACTAGTGTATAATAAATTATGATTTTTTGACCGAAACTTGCATTTCGAAACGTTTCATAGAATCTAATTTTCAGATGATTTTTTGCATAGATTTCCTTCATAACCTCCCACTGTAACATATAGAAAGAATATGAAAAGGTTCATATCGTTTCGAATAGTCCTCTATTTAATTTGATTTTTTGATCAAAAATAGTGTATAATATATTATGTTTTTTTGACAGAAATTTTTATTTCGAAAAGATTCATATAATCTAATTTTCCGATGATTTCTTGCAATCACTTCCATCATAACCTTCCCTTGTAACATATATAAATGTTCTAAATAACATCTTATAATTTTGAAAAGTCCTTGATTTAATTTGATTTATTGACCGAAACTAGTATACACTAATGTATAATATATTATGATTTTTTGACCGAAACTTGCATTTTGAAATGTTTCATAGAATCTAATTTTCAGATGATTGTTTGCATGGACTTCCATCATAATCTCCCCTCCTAACATAATCCATGATTTAATTTGATTTTTGACCGAAAATATTGTATAATATATTATGACTTTTTGATCGAAACTTGCATTTCAAAAAGATTTATAGAATCCAATTTTTCGATGATTTTTTACATGGACATAAATCATAACCTTCCCTTATAATATATATAAATGTTCTGAAAAGTTTTGTATCATTTGGAACAACCGTTGATTTAATTTGATTTTTTTGACCGAAACTAGTATAAACTACTGTATAATAAATTATGATTTTTTGACAGAAACTTGCATTTCGAAACGTTTCATAGAATCTAATTTTCAGATGATTTTTTGCATAGACTTCCTTCATAACCTCCCATTGTAACATATAGAAAGGATCTGAAAAGGTTCATATCATTTCGAATAGTCCTCTATTTAATTTGATTTTTTGAACGAAAATAGTGTATAATATATTATGATTTTTTTACCGAAACTTTTATTTCGAAAAGCTTCATATAATCTAATTTTCCGATGATTTTTTGCATTGACTTCCATCATAACCTTCCCTTGTAACGTATATAAATGTTCTGAATAACATCTTATAATTTTGAACAGTCCTTGATTTAATTTGATTTTTTGACCGAAACTAGTATACACTAGTGTATAATATATTATGATTTTTTTACCGAAACTTTCATTTTGAAAAGTTTCATAGAATCTAATTTTCAGATGATTGTTTGCATGGACTTCTATCATAATCTCCCCTCCTAACATAATCACTGATTTAATTTGATTTTTGACTGAAAATATTGTATAATATATTATGACTTTTTGATCGAAACTTGCATTTCGAAAAGATTTATAGAATCTACTTTTTCGATGATTTTTTACATGGACTTCAATCATAACCTTCCCTTGTAATATATATAAATGTTCTGAAAAGTTTCGTATCATTTTGACCGAAACTAGTATAAATTAGTGTATAATATATTATGATATTTGACTGAAACTTGCACTTTGAAAAGTTTCTTAGAATCTAATTTTCAGATGATTTTTTGCATGGACTTCCAACATAACCTTCCCTCCTAACATATATAAATGATCTGAAAAATTTCGTATCATTTCGAACAGTCCCCGATTTAATTGGATTTTTGATCGAAACTAATATAATCTAGTGTATAATACATTATGATTTTTTGACCGAAACTTGCATTTCGAAAAGATTCATAGAATCTAATTTTTCAGATGATTTTTTTAATGGATTTCCATCATAAGCTCCCCTTGTAACATATATAAATGTTCTGAAAAATTTCGTATCATTTCAAATAGTCTTTGATTTAATTTGATTTTTTGACAGAAACTTATATAAACTAGTGTATAATATATTATAATTTTTGGCTGAAACCTGCATTTCGAAAAGATTCATAGAATTTAATTTTCAGATGATTTTTTTTGCATGGACATCCATCATAACCTTCCCTCCTAACATTTATTAATGATCTGAAAAGTTTCATATCATTTTGAACAGTCCTCGATTTAATTTGATATTTGACCGAAAGTAGTATAAACGAGAGTATAATAAATTATGATTTTTTGACTGAAACTTGCATTTAGAAACGTTTCGTAGAATCTAATTTTCAGATGATTTTTTGGATAGACTTCCTTCATAACCTCCCATTGTAACATATAGAAAGGATATGAAAAGGTTCATATCGTTTCTAATAGTCCTCTATTTAATTTGATTTTTTGATCGAAAATAGTGTATAATATATTATGATTTTTTGAAAGAAATTTTTATTTCAAAAAGATTCATATAATCTAATTTTCCGACGATTTTTTGCAATGACTTCCATCATAACCTTCCCTTGTAACATATATAAATGTTCTAAATAACATCTTGTAATTTTGAACAATCCTTGATTTAATTTGATTTATTGACCGAAACTAGTATACACTAGTGTATAATATATTATGATTTTTTGACCGAAACTTGTATTTTGAAAAGTTTCATAGAATCTAATTTTCAGATGATTGTTTGCATGGACTTCCATCATAATCTCCCCTCCTAACATAATCCATGATTTAATTTGATTTTTGACCGAAAATATTGTATAATATATTATGACTTTTTGATCGAAACTTGCATTTCAAAAAGATTTATAGAATCTAATTTTTCGATGATTTTTTACATGGACATAAATCATAACCTTCCCTTATAATATATATAAATGTTCTGAAAAGTTTTGTATCATTTGGAACAACCCTTGATTTAATTTGATTTTTTTGACCGAAACTAGTATAAACTACTGTATAATAAATTATGATTTTTTGACAGAAACTTGCATTTCGAAACGTTTCATAGAATCTAATTTTCAGATGATTTTTTTGCATAGACTTCCTTCATAACCTCCCATTGTAACATATAGAAAGGATCTGAAAAGGTTCATATCATTTCGAATAGTCCTCTATTTAATTTGATTTTTTGAACGAAAATAGTGTATAATATATTATGATTTTTTTACCGAAACTTTTATTTCGAAAAGATTCATATAATCTAATTTTCCGATGATTTTTTGCATTGACTTCCATCATAACCTTCCCTTGTAACGTATATAAATGTTCTGAATAACATCTTATAATTTTGAACAGTCCTTGATTTAATTTGATTTTTTGACCGAAACTAGTATACACTAGTGTATAATATATTATGATTTTTTTACCGAAACTTTCATTTTGAAAAGTTTCATAGAATCTAATTTTCAGATGATTGTTTGCATGGACTTCCATCATAATCTCCCCTCCTAACATAATCACTGATTTAATTTGATTTTTTACTGAAAATATTGTATAATATATTATGACTTTTTGATCGAAACTTGCATTTCGAAAAGATTTATAGAATCTAATTTTTCGATGATTTTTTATATGGACTTCAATCATAACCTTCCCTTATAATATATATAAATGTAATATATATAAATGTTCTGAAAAGTTTCCCTTATAATATATTATGACTTTTGACCGAAACTTGCACTTTGAAAAGTTTCTAAGAATCTAATTTTCAGATGATTTTTTGCATGGACTTCCAACATAACCTTCCCTCCTAACATATATAAATGATCTGAAAAATTTCGTATCATTTGGAACAGTCCCCGATTTAGTTTGATTTTTGACCGAAACTAATATAATCTAGTGTATAATACATTATGATTTTTTTGACTCAAACTTACTTTTCGAAATGTTTCATAGAATCTAATTTTCAGATGATTTTATTTGATTTTTGACCGAAAATAGTGTTTAATATATTATGACTTTTTGATCGAAACTTGCATTTCGAAAAGATTTATATAATCTAATTTTTCGATGATTTTTTACATGGATTTCCATCATAACTTTCCCTTGTAATATATATAAATGTTCTTAAAAGTTTCGTATCATTTTGAACAGTCCTTGATTTAATTTGATTTTTTGACCGAAACTATTATAAACAAGTGTATAATAAATTATGATTTTTTGACCGAAACTTGCATTTCGAAACATTTCATCGAATCTAATTTTCAGATGATTTTTTGCATGGACTTCCATCATAACCTTCCCTCGTAACATATATAAGGATCTGAAAAGGTTCATATCATTTCGAACAGTTCTCGATTTAATTTGATTTTTTGACCGAAAATAGTGTATAATAAATTATGATTTTTTGACCGAAACTTGCATTTCGAAAAGATTCATAGAATCTAATTTTTTGATGATTTTTTGCATGGACTTCCATCATAACTTTCCCTTGTAACATATATAAATGTTCTAAAAAGTATCTTATAATTTTGAACAATCCTTGATTTAATTTGATTTTTTGACCGAAATTAGTATAAACTAGTGTATAATATATTATGATTTTTGACCGAAACTAGCATTTTGAAAAGTTTAATAGAATCAAATTTCAAATGATTTTTTGCATGGACTTCCATTATAACCTTCCCTCCTAACATATATAAATGATCTGAAAAGTTTCGTATCATTTTGAATAGTTCCTGATTTAATTTGATTTTTGACAAAAAATAGTGAATAATATATTTTAATTATTTGACCGAAACTTGCAGTTCGAAAATATTCATAGAATCTAATTTTCCGATGATTTTTTCCATGGACTTCCATCATAACCTTCCCTTGTAACATATATAAATGTTCTGAAATGTTTTGTATCATTTTGAACAGTCCTTGATATAATTTGATTTTTCGACCTAAAATAGTATAAACTAGTGTATAATACATTATGATTTTTTGACCGAAATTGCATTTCGAAAAGATTCATAAAATCTAATTTTTCAGATGATTTTTTTAATGGATTTCCATCATAAGCTCCCCTTGTCGCATATATAAATGTTCTGAAAAATTTCGTATCATTTCAAATAGTCTTTGATTTAATTTGATTTTTTGACAGAAACTTATATAAACTAGTGTATAATATATTATAATTTTTGGCTGAAATTTGTATTTCGAAAAGATTCATAGAATTTAATTTTCAGATGATTTTATTTGCATGGACTTCCATCATAACCTTCCCTCATAACATTTATTAATGATCTGAAAAGTTTCATATCATTTTGAACAGTCCTCGATTTAAATTGATTTTTGACCGAAACTAGTATAAACTAGTGTATAATAAATTATGATTTTTTGACCGAAACTTGCATTTCGAAACGTTTCATAGAATCTAATTTTCAGATGATTTTTTGCATAGACTTCCTTCATAACCTCCCACTGTAACATATAGAAAGAATATGAAAAGGTTCATATCGTTTCGAATAATCCTCTATTTAATTTGATTTTTTGATCGAAAATAGTGTATAATATATTATGTTTTTTTGACAGAAATTTTTATTTCGAAAAGATTCATATAATCTAATTTTCCGATGATTTCTTGCAATCACTTCCATCATAACCTTCCCTTGTAACATATATAAATGTTCTAAATAACATCTTATAATTTTGAAAAGTCCTTGATTTAATTTGATTTATTGACCGAAACTAGTATACACTAATGTATAATATATTATGATTTTTTGACCGAAACTTGCATTTTGAAATGTTTCATAGAATCTAATTTTCAGATGATTGTTTGCATGGACTTCCATCATAATCTCCCCTCCTAACATAATCCATGATTTAATTTGATTTTTGACCGAAAATATTGTATAATATATTATGACTTTTTGATCGAAACTTGCATTTCAAAAAGATTTATAGAATCTAATTTTTCGATGATTTTTTACATGGACATAAATCATAACCTTCCCTTATAATATATATAAATGTTCTGAAAAGTTTTGTATCATTTGGAACAACCCTTGATTTAATTTGATTTTTTTGACCGAAACTAGTATAAACTACTGTATAATAAATTATGATTTTTTGACAGAAACTTGCATTTCGAAACGTTTCATAGAATCTAATTTTCAGATGATTTTTTGCATAGACTTCCTTCATAACCTCCCATTGTAACATATAGAAAGGATCTGAAAAGGTTCATATCATTTCGAATAGTCCTCTATTTAATTTGATTTTTTGAACGAAAATAGTGTATAATATATTATGATTTTTTTACCGAAACCTTTATTTCGAAAAGCTTCATATAATCTAATTTTCCGATGATTTTTTGCATTGACTTCCATCATAACCTTCCCTTGTAACGTATATAAATGTTCTGAATAACATCTTATAATTTTGAACAGTCCTTGATTTAATTTGATTTTTTGACCGAAACTAGTATACACTAGTGTATAATATATTATGATTTTTTTACCGAAACATTCATTTTGAAAAGTTTCATAGAATCTAATTTTCAGATGATTGTTTGCATGGACTTCCATCATAATCTCCCCTCCTAACATAATCACTGATTTAATTTGATTTTTTACTGAAAATATTGTATAATATATTATGACTTTTTGATCGAAACTTGCATTTCGAAAAGATTTATAGAATCTAATTTTTCGATGATTTTTTATATGGACTTCAATCATAACCTTCCCTTATAATATATATAAATGTAATATATATAAATGTTCTGAAAAGTTTCCCTTATAATATATTATGACTTTTGACCGAAACTTGCACTTTGAAAAGTTTCTAAGAATCTAATTTTCAGATGATTTTTTGCATGGACTTCCAACATAACCTTCCCTCCTAACATATATAAATGATCTGAAAAATTTCGTATCATTTGGAACAGTCCCCGATTTAGTTTGATTTTTGACCGAAACTAATATAATCTAGTGTATAATACATTATGATTTTTTTGACTCAAACTTACTTTTCGAAATGTTTCATAGAATCTAATTTTCAGATGATTTTATTTGATTTTTGATCGAAAATAGTGTTTAATATATTATGACTTTTTGATCGAAACTTGCATTTCGAAAAGATTTATATAATCTAATTTTTCGATGATTTTTTACATGGATTTCCATCATAACTTTCCCTTGTAATATATATAAATGTTCTGAAAAGTTTCGTATCATTTTGAACAGTCCTTGATTTAATTTGATTTTTTGACCGAAACTATTATAAACAAGTGTATAATAAATTATGATTTTTTGACCGAAACTTGCATTTCGAAACATTTCATCGAATCTAATTTTCAGATGATTTTTTGCATGGACTTCCATCATAACCTTCCCTCGTAACATATATAAGGATCTGAAAAGGTTCATATCATTTCGAACAGTTCTCGATTTAATTTGATTTTTTGACCGAAAATAGTGTATAATAAATTATGATTTTTTGACCGAAACTTGCATTTCGAAAAGATTCATAGAATCTAATTTTTTGATGATTTTTTGCATGGACTTCCATCATAACTTTCCCTTGTAACATATATAAATGTTCTAAAAAGTATCTTATAATTTTGAACAATCCTTGATTTAATTTGATTTTTTGACCGAAATTAGTATAAACTAGTGTATAATATATTATGATTTTTGACCGAAACTAGCATTTTGAAAAGTTTAATAGAATCAAATTTCAAATGATTTTTTGCATGGACTTCCATTATAACCTTCCCTCCTAACATATATAAATGATCTGAAAAGTTTCGTATCATTTTGAATAGTTCCTGATTTAATTTGATTTTTGACAAAAAATAGTGAATAATATATTTTAATTATTTGACCGAAACTTGCAGTTCGAAAATATTCATAGAATCTAATTTTCCGATGATTTTTTCCATGGACTTCCATCATAACCTTCCCTTGTAACATATATAAATGTTCTGAAATGTTTTGTATCATTTTGAACAGTCCTTGATATAATTTGATTTTTCGACCTAAAATAGTATAAACTAGTGTATAATACATTATGATTTTTTGACCGAAATTGCATTTCGAAAAGATTCATAAAATCTAATTTTTCAGATGATTTTTTTAATGGATTTCCATCATAAGCTCCCCTTGTCGCATATATAAATGTTCTGAAAAATTTCGTATCATTTCAAATAGTCTTTGATTTAATTTGATTTTTTGACAGAAACTTATATAAACTAGTGTATAATATATTATAATTTTTGGCTGAAATTTGTATTTCGAAAAGATTCATAGAATTTAATTTTCAGATGATTTTATTTGCATGGACTTCCATCATAACCTTCCCTCATAACATTTATTAATGATCTGAAAAGTTTCATATCATTTTGAACAGTCCTCGATTTAAATTGATTTTTGACCGAAACTAGTATAAACTAGTGTATAATAAATTATGATTTTTTGACCGAAACTTGCATTTCGAAACGTTTCATAGAATCTAATTTTCAGATGATTTTTTGCATAGACTTCCTTCATAACCTCCCACTGTAACATATAGAAAGAATATGAAAAGGTTCATATCGTTTCGAATAGTCCTCTATTTAATTTGATTTTTTGATCGAAAATAGTGTATAATATATTATGTTTTTTTGACAGAAATTTTTATTTCGAAAAGATTCATATAATCTAATTTTCCGATGATTTCTTGCAATCACTTCCATCATAACCTTCCCTTGTAACATATATAAATGTTCTAAATAACATCTTATAATTTTGAAAAGTCCTTGATTTAATTTGATTTATTGACCGAAACTAGTATACACTAATGTATAATATATTATGATTTTTTGACCGAAACTTGCATTTTGAAATGTTTCATAGAATCTAATTTTCAGATGATTGTTTGCATGGACTTCCATCATAATCTCCCCTCCTAACATAATCCATGATTTAATTTGATTTTTGACCGAAAATATTGTATAATATATTATGACTTTTTGATCGAAACTTGGATTTCAAAAAGATTTATAGAATCTAATTTTTCGATGATTTTTTACATGGACATAAATCATAACCTTCCCTTATAATATATATAAATGTTCTGAAAAGTTTTGTATCATTTGGAACAACCCGTGATTTAATTTGATTTTTTTGACCGAAACTAGTATAAACTACTGTATAATAAATTATGATTTTTTGACAGAAACTTGCATTTCGAAACGTTTCATAGAATCTAATTTTCAGATGATTTTTTGCATAGACTTCCTTCATAACCTCCCATTGTAACATATAGAAAGGATCTGAAAAGGTTCATATCATTTCGAATAGTCCTCTATTTAATTTGATTTTTTGAACGAAAATAGTGTATAATATATTATGATTTTTTTACCTAAACTTTTATTTTGAAAAGATTCATATAATCTAATTTTCCAATGATTTTTTGCATTGACTTCCATCATAACCTTCCCTTGTAACGTATATAAATGTTCTAAATAACATCTTATAATTTTGAACAGTCCTTGACTTAATTTGATTTTTTGACCGAAACTAATATACACTAGTGTATAATATATTATGATTTTTTGACTGAAACTTGAATTTTGAAAAGTTTCATAGAATCTAATTTTCAGATGATTGTTTGCATGGACTTCCATCATAATCTCCCCTCCTAACATAATCACTGATTTAATTTGATTTTTGACTAAAAATATTGTATAATATATTATGACTTTTTGATCGAAACTTGCATTTCGAAAAGATTTATAGAATCTAATTTTTCGATGATTTTTTACATGGACTTCAATCATAACCTTCCCTTGTAATATATATAAATATTCTGAAAAGTTTCGTATCATTTTGACCGAAACTAGTATAAATAAGTGTATAATATATTATGATATTTGACTGAAACTTGCACTTTGAAAAGTTTCTTAGAATCTAATTTTCAGATGATTTTTTGCATGGACTTCCAACATAACCTTCCCTCCTAACATATATAAATGATCTGAAAAATTTCGTATCATTTCGAACAGTCCCCGATTTAATTGGATTTTTGACCGAAACTAATATAATCTAGTGTATAATACATTATGATTTTTTGACCGAAACTTGCATTTCGAAAAGATTCATAGAATCTAATTTTTCAGATGATTTTTTTAATGGATTTCCATCATAAGCTCCCCTTGTAACATATATAAATGTTCTGAAAAATTTCGTATCATTTCAAATAGTCTTTGATTTAATTTGATTTTTTGACAGAAACTTATATAAACTAGTGTATAATATATTATAATTTTTGGCTGAAACTTGCATTTCGAAAAGATTCATAGAATTTAATTTTCAGATGATTTTTTTTGCATGGACATCCATCATAACCTTCCCTCCTAACATTTATTAATGATCTGAAAAGTTTCATATCATTTTGAACAGTCCTCGATTTAATTTGAATTTTGACCGAAAGTAGTATAAACTAGAGTATAATAAATTATGATTTTTTGACCGAAACTTGCATTTAGAAACGTTTCATAGAATCTAATTTTTAGATGATTTTTTGCATAGACTTCCTTCATAACCTCCCATTGTAACATATAGAAAGGATATGAAAAGGTTCATATCGTTTCTAATAGTCCTCTATTTAATTTGATTTTTTGATCGAAAATAGAGTATAATATATTATGATTTTTTGACAGAAATTTTTATTTCAATAAGATTCATATAATCTAATTTTCCGATGATTTTTTGCAATGACTTCCATCATAACCTTCCCTTGTAACATATATAAATGTTCTAAATAACATCTTGTAATTTTGAACAATCCTTGATTTAATTTGATTTATTGACCGAAACTAGTATACACTAGTGTATAATATATTATGATTTTTTGACCGAAACATGTATTTTGAAAAGTTTCATAGAATCTAATTTTCAGATGATTGTTTGCATGGACTTCCATCATAATCTCCCCTCCTAACATAATCCATGATTTAATTTGATTTTTGACCGAAAATATTGTATAATATATTATGACTTTTTGAACGAAACTTGCATTTCGAAAAGATTTATAGAATCTAATTTTTTCGATGATTTTTTACATGGACTTCAATCATAACCTTCCCTTTTAATATATATAAATGTTCTGAAAAGTTTCGTATCATTTTGAACAACCCTTGATTTAATTTGATTTTTTTGACCGAAACTAGTATAAACTACTGTATAATAATTTATGATTTTTTGACAGAAACTTGCATTTCGAAACGTTTCATAGAATCTAATTTTCAGATGATTTTTTGCATAGACTTCCTTCATAACCTCCCATTGTAACATATAGAAAGGATCTGAAAAGGTTCATATCGTTTCGAATAGTCCTCTATTTAATTTGATTTTTTGAACGAAAATAGTGTATAATATATTATGATTTTTTTACCGAAACTTTTATTTCGAAAAGATTCATATAATCTAATTTTCCGATGATTTTTTGCATTGACTTCCATCATAACCTTCCCTTGTAACGTATATAAATGTTCTGAATAGCATCTTATAATTTTGAACAGTCCTTGATTTAATTTGATTTTTTGACCGAAACTAGTATACACTAGTGTATAATATATTATGATTTTTTTACCGAAACTTTCATTTTGAAAAGTTTCATAGAATCTAATTTTCAGATGATTGTTTGCATGGACTTCCATCATAATCTCCCCTCCTAACATAATCACTGATTTAATTTGATTTTTTACTGAAAATATTGTATAATATATTATGACTTTTTGATCGAAACTTGCATTTCGAAAAGATTTATAGAATCTAATTTTTCGATGATTTTTTATATGGACTTCAATCATAACCTTCCCTTATAATATATATAAATGTAATATATATAAATGTTCTGAAAAGTTTCCCTTATAATATATTATGACTTTTGACCGAAACTTGCACTTTGAAAAGTTTCTAAGAATCTAATTTTCAGATGATTTTTTGCATGGACTTCCAACATAACCTTCCCTCCTAACATATATAAATGATCTGAAAAATTTCGTATCATTTGGAACAGTCCCCGATTTAGTTTGATTTTTGACCGAAACTAATATAATCTAGTGTATAATACATTATGATTTTTTTGACTCAAACTTACTTTTCGAAATGTTTCATAGAATCTAATTTTCAGATGATTTTATTTGATTTTTGACCGAAAATAGTGTTTAATATATTATGACTTTTTGATCGAAACTTGCATTTCGAAAAGATTTATATAATCTAATTTTTCGATGATTTTTTACATGGATTTCCATCATAACTTTCCCTTGTAATATATATAAATGTTCTGAAAAGTTTCGTATCATTTTGAACAGTCCTTGATTTAATTTGATTTTTTGACCGAAACTATTATAAACAAGTGTATAATAAATTATGATTTTTTGACCGAAACTTGCATTTCGAAACATTTCATCGAATCTAATTTTCAGATGATTTTTTGCATGGACTTCCATCATAACCTTCCCTCGTAACATATATAAGGATCTGAAAAGGTTCATATCATTTCGAACAGTTCTCGATTTAATTTGATTTTTTGACCGAAAATAGTGTATAATAAATTATGATTTTTTGACCGAAACTTGCATTTCGAAAAGATTCATAGAATCTAATTTTTTGATGATTTTTTGCATGGACTTCCATCATAACTTTCCCTTGTAACATATATAAATGTTCTAAAAAGTATCTTATAATTTTGAACAATCCTTGATTTAATTTGATTTTTTGACCGAAATTAGTATAAACTAGTGTATAATATATTATGATTTTTGACCGAAACTAGCATTTTGAAAAGTTTAATAGAATCAAATTTCAAATGATTTTTTGCATTGACTTCCATTATAACCTTCCCTCCTAACATATATAAATGATCTGAAAAGTTTCGTATCATTTTGAATAGTTCCTGATTTAATTTGATTTTTGACAAAAAATAGTGAATAATATATTTTAATTATTTGACCGAAACTTGCAGTTCGAAAATATTCATAGAATCTAATTTTCCGATGATTTTTTCCATGGACTTCCATCATAACCTTCCCTTGTAACATATATAAATGTTCTGAAATGTTTTGTATCATTTTGAACAGTCCTTGATATAATTTGATTTTTCGACCTAAAATAGTATAAACTAGTGTATAATACATTATGATTTTTTGACCGAAATTGCATTTCGAAAAGATTCATAAAATCTAATTTTTCAGATGATTTTTTTAATGGATTTCCATCATAAGCTCCCCTTGTCGCATATATAAATGTTCTGAAAAATTTCGTATCATTTCAAATAGTCTTTGATTTAATTTGATTTTTTGACAGAAACTTATATAAACTAGTGTATAATATATTATAATTTTTGGCTGAAATTTGTATTTCGAAAAGATTCATAGAATTTAATTTTCAGATGATTTTATTTGCATGGACTTCCATCATAACCTTCCCTCATAACATTTATTAATGATCTGAAAAGTTTCATATCATTTTGAACAGTCCTCGATTTAAATTGATTTTTGACCGAAACTAGTATAAACTAGTGTATAATAAATTATGATTTTTTGACCGAAACTTGCATTTCGAAACGTTTCATAGAATCTAATTTTCAGATGATTTTTTGCATAGACTTCCTTCATAACCTCCCACTGTAACATATAGAAAGAATATGAAAAGGTTCATATCGTTTCGAATAGTCCTCTATTTAATTTGATTTTTTGATCGATAATAGTGTATAATATATTATGTTTTTTTGACAGAAATTTTTATTTCGAAAAGATTCATATAATCTAATTTTCCGATGATTTCTTGCAATCACTTCCATCATAACCTTCCCTTGTAACATATATAAATGTTCTAAATAACATCTTATAATTTTGAAAAGTCCTTGATTTAATTTGATTTATTGACCGAAACTAGTATACACTAATGTATAATATATTATGATTTTTTGACCGAAACTTGCATTTTGAAATGTTTCATAGAATCTAATTTTCAGATGATTGTTTGCATGGACTTCCATCATAATCTCCCCTCCTAACATAATCCATGATTTAATTTGATTTTTGACTGAAAATATTGTATAATATATTATGACTTTTTGAACGAAACTTGCATTTCGAAAAGATTTATAGAATCTAATTTTTTCGATGATTTTTTACATGGACTTCAATCATAACCTTCCCTTTTAATATATATAAATGTTCTGAAAAGTTTCGTATCATTTTGAACAACCCTTGATTTAATTTGATTTTTTTGACCGAAACTAGTATAAACTACTGTATAATAATTTATGATTTTTTGACAGAAACTTGCATTTCGAAACGTTTCATAGAATCTAATTTTCAGATGATTTTTTGCATAGACTTCCTTCATAACCTCCCATTGTAACATATAGAAAGGATCTGAAAAGGTTCATATCGTTTCGAATAGTCCTCTATTTAATTTGATTTTTTAAACGAAAAAAATGTATAATATATTATGATTTTTTTACCTAAACTTTTATTTTGAAAAGATTCATATAATCTAATTTTCCAATGATTTTTTGCATTGACTTCCATCATAACCTTCCCTTGTAACGTATATAAATGTTCTAAATAACATCTTATAATTTTGAACAGTCCTTGACTTAATTTGATTTTTTGACCGAAACTAATATACACTAGTGTATAATATATTATGATTTTTTGACTGAAACTTGAATTTTGAAAAGTTTCATAGAATCTAATTTTCAGATGATTGTTTGCATGGACTTCCATCATAATCTCCCCTCCTAACATAATCACTGATTTAATTTGATTTTTGACTGAAAATATTGTATAATATATTATGACTTTTTGATCGAAACTTGCATTTCGAAAAGATTTATAGAATCTAATTTTTCGATGATTTTTTACATGGACTTCAATCATAACCTTCCCTTGTAATATATATAAATGTTCTGAAAAGTTTCGTATCATTTTGACCGAAACTAGTATAAATTAGTGTATAATATATTATGATATTTGACTGAAACTTGCACTTTGAAAAGTTTCTTAGAATCTAATTTTCAGATGATTTTTTGCATGGACTTCCAACATAACCTTCCCTCCTAACATATATAAATGATCTGAAAAATTTCGTATCATTTCGAACAGTCCCCGATTTAATTGGATTTTTGACCAAAACTAATATAATCTAGTGTATAATACATTATGATTTTTTGACCGAAACTTGCATTTCGAAAAGATTCATAGAATCTAATTTTTCAGATGATTTTTTTAATGGATTTCCATCATAAGCTCCCCTTGTAACATATATAAATGTTCTGAAAAATTTCGTTTCATTTCAAATAGTCTTTGATTTAATTTGATTTTTTGACAGAAACTTATATAAACTAGTGTATAATATATTATAATTTTTGGCTGAAACTTGCATTTCGAAAAGATTCATAGAATTTAATTTTCAGATGATTTTTTTTGCATGGACATCCATCATAACCTTCCCTCCTAACATTTATTAATGATCTGAAAAGTTTCATATCATTTTGAACAGTCCTCGATTTAATTTGATATTTGACCGAAAGTAGTATAAACGAGAGTATAATAAATTATGATTTTTTGACTGAAACTTGCATTTAGAAACGTTTCATAGAATCTAATTTTCAGATGATTTTTTGGATAGACTTCCTTCATAACCTCCCATTGTAACATATAGAAAGGATATGAAAAGGTTCATATCGTTTCTAATAGTCCTCTATTTAATTTGATTTTTTGATCGAAAATAGTGTATAATATATTATGATTTTTTGAAAGAAATTTTTATTTCAAAAAGATTCATATAATCTAATTTTCCGACGATTTGTTGCAATGACTTCCATCATAACCTTCCCTTGTAACATATATAAATGTTCTAAATAACATCTTGTAATTTTGAACAATCCTTGATTTAATTTGATTTATTGACCGAAACTAGTATACACTAGTGTATAATATATTATGATTTTTTGACCGAAACTTGTATTTTGAAAAGTTTCATAGAATCTAATTTTCAGATGATTGTTTGCATGGACTTACATCATAATCTCCCCTCCTAACATAATCCATGATTTAATTTGATTTTTGACCGAAAATATTGTATAATATATTATGACTTTTTGATCGAAACTTGCATTTCAAAAAGATTTATAGAATCTAATTTTTCGATGATTTTTTACATGGACTTAAATCATAACCTTCCCTTATAATATATATAAATGTTCTGAAAAGTTTTGTATCATTTGGAACAACCCTTGATTTAATTTGATTTTTTTGACCGAAACTAGTATAAACTACTGTATAATAAATTATGATTTTTTGACAGAAACTTGCATTTCGAAACGTTTCATAGAATCTAATTTTCAGATGATTTTTTGCATAGACTTCCTTCATAACCTCCCATTGTAACATATAGAAAGGATCTGAAAAGGTTCATATCATTTCGAATAGTCCTCTATTTAATTTGATTTTTTGAACGAAAATAGTGTATAATATATTATGATTTTTTTACCGAAACTTTTATTTCGAAAAGATTCATATAATCTAATTTTCCGATGATTTTTTGCATTGACTTCCATCATAACCTTCCCTTGTAACGTATATAAATGTTCTGAATAACATCTTATAATTTTGAACAGTCCTTGATTTAATTTGATTTTTTGACCGAAACTAGTATACACTAGTGTATAATATATTATGATATTTTTACCGAAACTTGCATTTTGAAAAGTTTCATAGAATCTAATTTTCAGATGATTGTTTGCATGGACTTCCATCATAATCTCCCCTCCTAACATAATCACTGATTTAATTTGATTTTTGACTGAAAATATTGTATAATATATTATGACTTTTTGATTGAAACTTGCATTTCGAAAAGATTTATAGAATCTAATTTTTCGATGATTTTTTATATGGACTTCAATCATAACCTTCCCTTATAATATATATAAATGTAATATATATAAATGTTCTGAAAAGTTTCCCTTATAATATATTATGACTTTTGACCGAAACTTGCACTTTGAAAAGTTTCTAAGAATCTAATTTTCAGATGATTTTTTGCATGGACTTCCAACATAACCTTCCCTCCTAACATATATAAATGATCTGAAAAATTTCGTATCATTTGGAACAGTCCCCGATTTAGTTTGATTTTTGACCGAAACTAATATAATCTAGTGTATAATACATTATGATTTTTTTGACTCAAACTTACTTTTCGAAATGTTTCAAAGAATCTAATTTTCAGATGATTTTATTTGATTTTTGACCGAAAATAGTGTTTAATATATTATGACTTTTTGATCGAAACTTGCATTTCGAAAAGATTTATATAATCTAATTTTTCGATGATTTTTTACATGGATTTCCATCATAACTTTCCCTTGTAATATATATAAATGTTCTGAAAAGTTTCGTATCATTTTGAACAGTCCTTGATTTAATTTGATTTTTTGACCGAAACTATTATAAACAAGTGTATAATAAATTATGATTTTTTGACCGAAACTTGCATTTCGAAACATTTCATCGAATCTAATTTTCAGATGATTTTTTGCATGGACTTCCATCATAACCTTCCCTCGTAACATATATAAGGATCTGAAAAGGTTCATATCATTTCAAACAGTTCTCGATTTAATTTGATTTTTTGACCGAAAATAGTGTATAATAAATTATGATTTTTTGACCGAAACTTGCATTTTGAAAAGATTCATAGAATCTAATTTTTTGATGATTTTTTGCATGGACTTCCATGATAACTTTCCCTTGAAACATATATAAATGTTCTAAAAAGTATCTTATAATTTTGAACAATCCTTGATTTAATTTGATTTTTTGACCGAAATTAGTATAAACTAGTGTATAATATATTATGATTTTTGACAGAAACTAGCATTTTGAAAAGTTTAATAGAATCAAATTTCAAATGATTTTTTGCATGGACTTCCATTATAACCTTCCCTCCTAACATATATAAATGATCTGAAAAGTTTCGTATCATTTTGAATAGTTCCTGATTTAATTTGATTTTTGAAAAAAATAGTGAATAATATATTTTAATTATTTGACCGAAAATTGCAGTTCGAAAATATTCATAGAATCTAATTTTCCGATGATTTTTTCCATGGACATCCATCATAACCTTCCCTTGTAACATATATAAATGTTCTGAAATGTTTTGTATCATTTTGAACAGTCCTTGATATAATTTGATTTTTCGACCTAAAATAGTATAAACTAGTGTATAATACATTATGATTTTTTGACCGAAATTGCATTTCGAAAAGATTCATAGAATCTAATTTTTCAGATGATTTTTTTAATGGATTTCCATCATAAGCTCCCCTTGTAGCATATATAAATGTTCTGAAAAATTTCGTATCATTTCAAATAGTCTTTGATTTAATTTGATTTTTTGACAGAAACTTATATAAACTAGTGTATAATATATTATAATTTTTGGCTGAAATTTGTATTTCGAAAAGATTCATAGAATTTAATTTTCAGATGATTTTATTTGCATGGATTTCCATCATAACCTTCCCTCATAACATTTATTAATGATCTGAAAAGTTTCATATCATTTTGAACAGTCCTCGATTTAAATTGATTTTTGACCGAAACTAGTATAAACTAGTGTATAATAAATTATGATTTTTTGACCGAAACTTGCATTTCGAAACGTTTCATAGAATCTAATTTTCAGATGATTTTTTGCATAGACTTCCTTCATAACCTCCCACTGTAACATATAGAAAGAATATGAAAAGGTTCATATCGTATCGAATAGTCCTCTATTTAATTTGATTTTTTGATCGAAAATAGTGTATAATATATTATGTTTATTTGACAGAAATTTTTATTTCGAAAAGATTCATATAATCTAATTTTCCGATGATTTCTTGCAATCACTTCCATCATAACCTTCCCTTGTAACATATATAAATGTTCTAAATAACATCTTATAATTTTGAAAAGTCCTTGATTTAATTTGATTTATTGACCGAAACTAGTATACACTAATGTATAATATATTATGATTTTTTGACCGAAACTTGCATTTTGAAATGTTTCATAGAATCTAATTTTCAGATGATTGTTTGCATGGACTTCCATCATAATCTCCCCTCCTAACATAATCCATGATTTAATTTGATTTTTGACCGAAAATATTGTATAATATATTATGACTTTTTGAACGAAACTTGCATTTCGAAAAGATTTATAGAATCTAATTTTTTCGATGATTTTTTACATGGACTTCAATCATAACCTTCCCTTTTAATATATATAAATGTTCTGAAAAGTTTCGTATCATTTTGAACAACCCTTGATTTAATTTGATTTTTTTGACCGAAACTAGTATAAACTACTGTATAATAATTTATGATTTTTTGACAGAAACTTGCATTTCGAAACGTTTCATAGAATCTAATTTTCAGATGATTTTTTGCATAGACTTCCTTCATAACCTCCCATTGTAACATATAGAAAGGATCTGAAAAGGTTCATATCGTTTCGAATAGTCCTCTATTTAATTTGATTTTTTGAACGAAAATAATGTATAATATATTATGATTTTTTTACCGAAACTTTTATTTCGAAAAGATTCATATAATCTAATTTTCTAATGATTTTTTGCATTGACTTCCATCATAACCTTCCCTTGTAACGTATATAAATGTTCTAAATAACATCTTATAATTTTGAACAGTCCTTGACTTAATTTGATATTTTGACCGAAACTAATATACACTAGTGTATAATATATTATGATTTTTTGACCGAAACTTGAATTTTGAAAAGTTTCATAGAATCTAATTTTCAGATGATTGTTTGCATGGACTTCCATCATAAACTCCCCTCCTAACATAATCACTGATTTAATTTGATTTTTGATTGAAAATATTGTATAATATATTATGACTTTTTGATCGAAACTTGCATTTCGAAAAGATTTATAGAATCTAATTTTTCGATGATTTTTTACATGGACTACAATCATAACCTTCCCTTGTAATATATATAAATGTTCTGAAAAGTTTCGTATCATTTTGAACAACCCTTGATTTAATTTGATTTTTTGACCGAAACTAGTATAAATTAGTGTATAATATATTATGATATTTGACTGAAACTTGCACTTTCAAAAGTTTCTTAGAATCTAATTTTCCGATGATTTTTTGCATGGACTTCCAACATAACCTTCCCTCCTAACATATATAAATGATCTGAAAAATTTCGTATCATTTCGAACAGTCCCCGATTTAATTGGATTTTTGACCGAAACTAATATAATCTAGTGTATAATACATTATGATTTTTTGACCGAAACTTGCATTTCGAAAAGATTCATAGAATCTAATTTTTCAGATGATTTTTTTAATGGATTTCCATCATAAGCTCCCCTTGTAACATATATAAATGTTCTGAAAAATTTCGTATCATTTCAAATTGTCTTTGATTTAATTTGATTTTTTGACAGAAACTTATATAAACTAGTGTATAATATATTATAATTTTTGGCTGAAATTTGCATTTCGAAAAGATTCATAGAATTTAATTTTCAGATGATTTTTTTTGCATGGACATCCATCATAACCTTCCCTCCTAACATTTATTAATGATATGAAAAGTTTCATATCATTTTTAACAGTCCTCGATTTAATTTGAATTTTGACCGAAAGTAGTATAAACTAGAGTATAATAAATTATGATTTTTTGACCGAAACTTGCATTTAGAAACGTTTCATAGAATCTAATTTTTAGATGATTTTTTGCATAGACTTCCTTCATAACCTCCCATTGTAACATATAGAAAGGATATGAAAAGGTTCATATCGTTTCTAATAGTCCTCTATTTAATTTGATTTTTTGATCGAAAATAGAGTATAATATATTATGATTTTTTGACAGAAATTTTTATTTAAAAAAGATTCATATAATCTAATTTTCCGATGATTTTTTGCAATGACTTCCATCATAACCTTCCCTTGTAACATATATAAATGTTCTAAATAACATCTTGTAATTTTGAACAATCCTTGATTTAATTTGATTTATTGACCGAAACTAGTATACACTAGTGTATAATATATTATGATTTTTTGACCGAAACTTGTATTTTGAAAAGTTTCATAGAATCTAATTTTCAGATGATTGTTTGCATGGACTTCCATCATAATCTCCCCTCCTAACATAATCCATGATTTAATTTGATTTTTGACCGAAAATATTGTATAATATATTATGACTTTTTGATCGAAACTTGCATTTCAAAAAGATTTATAGAATCTAATTTTTCGATGATTTTTTACATGGACTTCAATCATAACCTTCCCTTATAATATATATAAATGTTCTGAAAAGTTTTGTATCATTTTGAAAAACCCTTGATTTAATTTGATTTTTTTGACCGAAACTAGTATAAACTACTGTATAATAAATTATGATTTTTTGAAAGAAACTTGCATTTCGAAACGTTTCATAGAATCTAATTTTCAGATGATTTTTTGCATCGACTTCCTTCATAACCTCCCATTGTAACATATAGAAAGGATCTGAAAAGGTTCATATCATTTCGAATAGTCCTCTATTTAATTTGATTTTTTGAACGAAAATAGTGTATAATATATTATGATTTTTTTACCGAAACTTTTATTTCGAAAAGATTCATATAATCTAATTTTCTGATGATTTTTTGCATTGACTTCCATCATAACCTTCCCTTGTAACGTATATAAATGTTCTAAATAGCATCTTATAATTTTGAACAGTCCTTGATTTAATTTGATTTTTTAACCGAAACTATTATACACTAGTGTATAATATATTATGATTTTTTGACCGAAACTTGCATTTTGAAAAGTTTCATAAAATCTAATTTTCAGATGATTATTTGCATGGACTTCCATCATAATCTCCCCTCCTAACATAATCACTGATTTAATTTGATTTTTGACTGAAAATATTGTATAATATATTATGACGTTTTGATCGAAACTTGCATTTCGAAAAGATTTATAGAATCTAATTTTTCGATGATTTTTTATATGGACTTCAATCATAACCTTCCCTTGTAATATGTATAAATGTAATATATATAAATGTTCTGAAAAGTTTCCCTTATAATATATTATGACTTTCGAGCGAAACTTGCACTTTGAAAAGTTTCTAAGAATCTAATTTTCAGATGATTTTTTGCATGGACTTCCAACATAACCTTCCCTCCTAACATATATAAATGATCTGAAAAGTTTCGTATAATTTCGAACAGTCCCCGATTTAGTTTGATTTTTGACCGAAACTAATATAATCTAGTGTATAATACATTATGATTTTTTTGACTCAAACTTACTTTTCGAAATGTTTCATAGAATCTAATTTTCAGATGATTTTATTTGATTTTTGACCGAAAATAGTGTTTAATATATTATGACTTTTTGATCGAAACTTGCATTTCGAAAAGATTTATAGAATCTAATTTTTCGATGATTTTTTACATGGATTTCCATCATAACTTTCCCTTGTAATATATATAAATGTTCTGAAAAGTTTCGTATCATTTTGAACAACCCTTGATTTAATTTGATTTTTTTGACCGAAACTAGTATAAACTAGTGTATAATAAATTATGATTTTTCGACCGTATCTTGCATTTCAAAATATTTCATAGAATCTAATTTTCAGATGATTTTTTGAATGGACTTCCATCATAACCTCCCCTCGTAACATATATAAAGGATCTGAAAAGGTTCATATCCTTTTGAACAGTCCTCAATTTAATTTGATTTTTGGACCGAAAATAGTGTATAATATAATATGATTTTTTGACCGAAACTTGCATTTCAAAAAGATTCATAGAATCTAATTTTTCGATGATTTTTTTCATGGAATTCCATCATAACCTTCCCTTGTAATATATATAAATGTTTTGAAAAGTATCTTATCATTTTGAACAGTCCTTGATTAAATTAGATTTTTTTTTACCGAAACTAGTATAAATTAGTGTATAATATATTATGATTTTTGACCGAAACTTGCGTTTTGAAAAGTTTCTTAGAATCTAATTTTCAGATGATTTTTTGCATTTACTTCCATCATAACCTTCCTTCCTAACATATATAAATGATCTGAAAAGTTTCGTATCATTTCAAATAGTTCCCGATTTAATTTGATTTTTGACCAAAACTAATATAAACTGTTGTATAATACATTATTATTTTTAGACCGAAACTTACTTTTCGAAACGTTTCATAGAATCTAATTTTCAGATAATTTTTTGCATGAACTTCCATCATAACCTCCCCTCGTAACATATAGAAAGGATTTTAAAAGGTTCATATAATTTCGGACAGTCCTTGATTTAATTTTATTTTTTGACCTAAAATAGTGTATAATATATTATGATTTTTTAATCGAAACTTGCATTTCGAAAAGATTTATAGAATCTAATTTTTCGATGATTTTGTACACGGACTTCCATCATAAACTTCCCTTGTAATATATATAAATGTTCTGAAAGGGTTCGTATCATTTTGAACAATCCTTGATTTAATTTGGATTTTTTTGACCGAAACTAGAATAAACTAGTGTATAATATATTATGATTTTTGACCGAAATTTGCATTTTCAACAGTTTCATAGAATCTAATTTTCAGATGACGTTTTGCATGGACTTCCATCACAATCTTCCCTCCTAACACATATAAAGGTAATGAAAAGGTTCATATCATTTCGAATAGTCCTCGTTTTAATTTTATTTTTTGACCGAAAATAGTGTATAATATATTTTGATTTTTTGACCGAAACGTGCAGTTCGAAAATATTCATAGAATCTAATTTTCCGTTGATTTTTTGCATGTACTTCCATCATAACCTTCCCTTGTAACATATATAAATGATCGGAAATGTTTCGTATCATTTTGAACAGTCCTTGATTTAATTTGATTTTTTGACCAAAAATAGTATAAACTATTGTATAATACATTATGATTTTTTGACCAAAACGTGCATTTCGAAACGTTTCATAGAATCTAATTTTCAGATGATTTTTTGCATGGACTTCCATCATATCCTCCCCTCGTAACATATAGAAAGTATCTGAAAAGGTTCATATCGTTTCGAACAATCCTCAATTTAATTTGATTTTTTGGACGAAACTAATGAATAATACATTATGATTTTTTGACCGAAACTTGCATTTCGAAAAGATTCATAGAATCTAATTTTTCAGATGATTTTTTGCATGGATTTCCAACATAAGCTTCCCTTGTAACATATATAAATGTTCTGAAAAGTTTCGTATCATTTCAAATAGTCTTTGATTTAATTTGATTTTTTGACAGAAACTTATATAAACTAGTGTATAATATATTATAATTTTTGGCTGAAATTTGCATTTCGAAAAGATTAATAGAATTTAATTTTCAGATGATTTTTTTTGCATGGACATCCATCATAACCTTCCCTCCTAACATTTATTAATGATCTGAAAAGTTTCATATCATTTTGAACAGTCCTCGATTTAATTTGAATTTTGACCGAAACTAGTATAAACTAGAGTATAATAAATTATGATTTTTTGACCGAAACTTGCATTTAGAAACGTTTCATAGAATCTAATTTTCAGATGATTTTTTGCATAGACTTCCTTCATAACCTCCCATTGTAACATATAGAAAGGATATGAAAAGGTTCATATCGTTTCTAATAGTCCTCTATTTAATTTTATTTTTTGATCGAAAATAGTGTATAATATATTATGATTTTTTGACATAAATTTTTATTTCAAAAAGATTCATATAATCTAATTTTCCGACGATTTTTTGCAATGACTTCCATCATAACCTTCCCTTGTAACATATATAAATGTTCTAAATAACATCTTGTAATTTTGAACAATCCTTGATTTAATTTGATTTATTGACCGAAACTAGTATACACTAGTGTATAATATATTATGATTTTTTGACCGAAACTTGCATTTTGAAAAGTTTCATAGAATCTAATTTTCAGATGATTGTTTGCATGGACTTCCATCATAATCTCCCCTCCTAACATAATCCATGATTTAATTTGATTTTTGACCGAAAATATTGTATAATATATTATTACTTTTTGATCGAAACTTGCATTTCGAAAAGATTTATAGAATCTAATTTTTCGATGATTTTTTACATGGACTTCAATCATAACCTTCCCTTGTAATATATATAAATGTTCTGAAAAGTTTTGTATCATTTTGAACAACCCTTGATTTAATTTGATTTTTTTGACCGAAACTAGTATAAACTACTTTATAATAAATTATGATTTTTTGACAGAAACTTGCATTTCGAAACGTTTCATAGAATCTAATTTTCAGACGATTTTTTGCATAGACTTCCTTCATAACCTCCCATTGTAACATATAGAAAGGATCTGAAAAGGTTCATATGATTTCGAATAGTCCTCTATTTAATTTGATTTTTTGACCGAAAATAGTGTATAATATATTATGATTTTTTTACCGAAACTTTTATTTCGAAAAGATTCATATAATCTAATTTTCCGATGATTTTTTGCATTGACTTCCATCATAACCTTCCCTTGTAACGTATATAAATGTTCTAAATAGCATCTTATAATTTTGAACAATCCTTGATTTAATTTGATTTTTTGACTGAAACTAGTATACACTAGTGTATAATATATTATGATTTTTTGACCGAAACTTGCATTTTGAAAAGTTTCATAGAATCTAATTTTCAGATGATTGTTTGCATGGACTTCCATCATAATCTCCCCTCCTAACATAATCACTGATTTAATTTGATTTTTGACTGAAAATATTGTATAATATATTATGACTTTTTGATCGAAACTTGCATTTCGAAAAGATTTATAGAATCTAATTTTTCGATGATTTTTTATATGGACTTCAATCATAACCTTCCCTTGTAATATATATAAATGTAATATATATAAATGTTCTGAAAAGTTTCCCTTATAATATATTATGACTTTTGACCGAAACTTGCACTTTGAAAAGTTTCTAAGAATCTAATTTTCAGATGATTTTTTGCATGGACTTCCAACATAACCTTCCCTCCTAACATATATAAATGATCTGAAAAATTTCGAATCATTTGGAACAGTCCCCGATTTAGTTTGATTTTTGACCGAAACTAATATAATCTAGTGTATAATACATTATGATTTTTTTGACTCAAACTTACTTTTCGAAATGTTTCATAGAATCTAATTTTCAGATGATTTTATTTGATTTTTGACCGAAAATAGTGTTTAATATATTATGACTTTTTGATCGAAACTTGCATTTCGAAAAGATTTATAGAATCTAATTTTTCGATGATTTTTTACATGGATTTCCATCATAACTTTCCCTTGTAATATATATAAATGTTCTGAAAAGTTTCGTATCATTTTGAACAACCCTTGATTTAATTTGATTTTTTTGACCGAAACTAGTATAAACTAGTGTATAATAAATTATGATTTTTCGACCGTATCTTGCATTTCAAAATATTTCATAGAATCTAATTTTCAGATGATTTTTTGAATGGACTTCCATCATAACCTCCCCTCGTAACATATATAAAGGATCTGAAAAGGTTCATATCCTTTTGAACAGTCCTCAATTTAATTTGATTTTTGGACCGAAAATAGTGTATAATATAATATGATTTTTTGACCGAAACTTGCATTTCAAAAAGATTCATAGAATCTAATTTTTCGATGATTTTTTTCATGGAATTCCATCATAACCTTCCCTTGTAATATATATAAATGTTTTGAAAAGTATCTTATCATTTTGAACAGTCCTTGATTAAATTAGATTTTTTTTTACCGAAACTAGTATAAATTAGTGTATAATATATTATGATTTTTGACCGAAACTTGCGTTTTGAAAAGTTTCTTAGAATCTAATTTTCAGATGATTTTTTGCATTTACTTCCATCATAACCTTCCTTCCTAACATATATAAATGATCTGAAAAGTTTCGTATCATTTCAAATAGTTCCCGATTTAATTTAATTTTTGACCAAAACTAATATAAACTGGTGTATAATACATTATTATTTTTAGACCGAAACTTACTTTTCGAAACGTTTCATAGAATCTAATTTTCAGATAATTTTTTGCATGAACTTCCATCATAACCTCCCCTCGTAACATATAGAAAGGATTTTAAAAGGTTCATATAATTTCGGACAGTCCTTGATTTAATTTTATTTTTTGACCTAAAATAGTGTATAATATATTATGATTTTTTAATCGAAACTTGCATTTCGAAAAGATTTATAGAATCTAATTTTTCGATGATTTTGTACACGGACTTCCATCATAAACTTCCCTTGTAATATATATAAATGTTCTGAAAGGGTTCGTATCATTTTGAACAATCCTTTATTTAATTTGGATTTTTTTGACCGAAACTAGAATAAACTAGTGTATAATATATTATGATTTTTGACCGAAATTTGCATTTTCAACAGTTTCATAGAATCTAATTTTCAGATGACGTTTTGCATGGACTTCCATCACAATCTTCCCTCCTAACACATATAAAGGTAATGAAAAGGTTCATATCATTTCGAATAGTCCTCGTTTTAATTTTATTTTTTGACCGAAAATAGTGTATAATATATTTTGATTTTTTGACCGAAACGTGCAGTTCGAAAATATTCATAGAATCTAATTTTCCGTTGATTTTTTGCATGTACTTCCATCATAACCTTCCCTTGTAACATATATAAATGATCGGAAATGTTTCGTATCATTTTGAACAGTCCTTGATTTAATTTGATTTTTTGACCAAAAATAGTATAAACTATTGTATAATACATTATGATTTTTTGACCAAAACGTGCATTTCGAAACGTTTCATAGAATCTAATTTTCAGATGATTTTTTGCATGGACTTCCATCATATCCTCCCCTCGTAACATATAGAAAGTATCTGAAAAGGTTCATATCGTTTCGAACAATCCTCAATTTAATTTGATTTTTTGGACGAAACTAATGAATAATACATTATGATTTTTTGACCGAAACTTGCATTTCGAAAAGATTCATAGAATCTAATTTTTCAGATGATTTTTTGCATGGATTTCCAACATAAGCTTCCCTTGTAACATATATAAATGTTCTGAAAAGTTTCGTATCATTTCAAATAGTCTTTGATTTAATTTGATTTTTTGACAGAAACTTATATAAACTAGTGTATAATATATTATAATTTTTGGCTGAAATTTGCATTTCGAAAAGATTAATAGAATTTAATTTTCAGATGATTTTTTTTGCATGGACATCCATCATAACCTTCCCTCCTAACATTTATTAATGATCTGAAAAGTTTCATATCATTTTGAACAGTCCTCGATTTAATTTGAATTTTGACCGAAACTAGTATAAACTAGAGTATAATAAATTATGATTTTTTGACCGAAACTTGCATTTAGAAACGTTTCATAGAATCTAATTTTCAGATGATTTTTTGCATAGACTTCCTTCATAACCTCCCATTGTAACATATAGAAAGGATATGAAAAGGTTCATATCGTTTCTAATAGTCCTCTATTTAATTTTATTTTTTGATCGAAAATAGTGTATAATATATTATGATTTTTTGACATAAATTTTTATTTCAAAAAGATTCATATAATCTAATTTTCCGACGATTTTTTGCAATGACTTCCATCATAACCTTCCCTTGTAACATATATAAATGTTCTAAATAACATCTTGTAATTTTGAACAATCCTTGATTTAATTTGATTTATTGACCGAAACTAGTATACACTAGTGTATAATATATTATGATTTTTTGACCGAAACTTGCATTTTGAAAAGTTTCATAGAATCTAATTTTCAGATGATTGTTTGCATGGACTTCCATCATAATCTCCCCTCCTAACATAATCCATGATTTAATTTGATTTTTGACCGAAAATATTGTATAATATATTATTACTTTTTGATCGAAACTTGCATTTCGAAAAGATTTATAGAATCTAATTTTTCGATGATTTTTTACATGGACTTCAATCATAACCTTCCCTTGTAATATATATAAATGTTCTGAAAAGTTTTGTATCATTTTGAACAACCCTTGATTTAATTTGATTTTTTTGACCGAAACTAGTATAAACTACTTTATAATAAATTATGATTTTTTGACAGAAACTTGCATTTCGAAACGTTTCATAGAATCTAATTTTCAGACGATTTTTTGCATAAACTTCCTTCATAACCTCCCATTGTAACATATAGAAAGGATCTGAAAAGGTTCATATGATTTCGAATAGTCCTCTATTTAATTTGATTTTTTGACCGAAAATAGTGTATAATATATTATGATTTTTTTACCGAAACTTTTATTTCGAAAAGATTCATATAATCTAATTTTCCGATGATTTTTTGCATTGACTTCCATCATAACCTTCCCTTGTAACGTATATAAATGTTCTAAATAGCATCTTATAATTTTGAACAATCCTTGATTTAATTTGATTTTTTGACTGAAACTAGTATACACTAGTGTATAATATATTATGATTTTTTGACCGAAACTTGCATTTTGAAAAGTTTCATAGAATCTAATTTTCAGATGATTGTTTGCATGGACTTCCATCATAATCTCCCCTCCTAACATAATCACTGATTTAATTTGATTTTTGACTGAAAATATTGTATAATATATTATGACTTTTTGATCGAAACTTGCATTTCGAAAAGATTTATAGAATCTAATTTTTCGATGATTTTTTATATGGACTTCAATCATAACCTTCCCTTGTAATATATATAAATGTAATATATATAAATGTTCTGAAAAGTTTCCCTTATAATATATTATGACTTTTGACCGAAACTTGCACTTTGAAAAGTTTCTAAGAATCTAATTTTCAGATGATTTTTTGCATGGACTTCCAACATAACCTTCCCTCCTAACATATATAAATGATCTGAAAAATTTCGAATCATTTGGAACAGTCCCCGATTTAGTTTGATTTTTGACCGAAACTAATATAATCTAGTGTATAATACATTATGATTTTTTTGACTCAAACTTACTTTTCGAAATGTTTCATAGAATCTAATTTTCAGATGATTTTATTTGATTTTTGACCGAAAATAGTGTTTAATATATTATGACTTTTTGATCGAAACTTGCATTTCGAAAAGATTTATAGAATCTAATTTTTCGATGATTTTTTACATGGATTTCCATCATAACTTTCCCTTGTAATATATATAAATGTTCTGAAAAGTTTCGTATCATTTTGAACAACCCTTGATTTAATTTGATTTTTTTGACCGAAACTAGTATAAACTAGTGTATAATAAATTATGATTTTTCGACCGTATCTTGCATTTCAAAATATTTCATAGAATCTAATTTTCAGATGATTTTTTGAATGGACTTCCATCATAACCTCCCCTCGTAACATATATAAAGGATCTGAAAAGGTTCATATCCTTTTGAACAGTCCTCAATTTAATTTGATTTTTGGACCGAAAATAGTGTATAATATAATATGATTTTTTGACCGAAACTTGCATTTCAAAAAGATTCATAGAATCTAATTTTTCGATGATTTTTTTCATGGAATTCCATCATAACCTTCCCTTGTAATATATATAAATGTTTTGAAAAGTATCTTATCATTTTGAACAGTCCTTGATTAAATTAGATTTTTTTTTACCGAAACTAGTATAAATTAGTGTATAATATATTATGATTTTTGACCGAAACTTGCGTTTTGAAAAGTTTCTTAGAATCTAATTTTCAGATGATTTTTTGCATTTACTTCCATCATAACCTTCCTTCCTAACATATATAAATGATCTGAAAAGTTTCGTATCATTTCAAATAGTTCCCGATTTAATTTAATTTTTGACCAAAACTAATATAAACTGGTGTATAATACATTATTATTTTTAGACCGAAACTTACTTTTCGAAACGTTTCATAGAATCTAATTTTCAGATAATTTTTTGCATGAACTTCCATCATAACCTCCCCTCGTAACATATAGAAAGGATTTTAAAAGGTTCATATAATTTCGGACAGTCCTTGATTTAATTTTATTTTTTGACCTAAAATAGTGTATAATATATTATGATTTTTTAATCGAAACTTGCATTTCGAAAAGATTTATAGAATCTAATTTTTCGATGATTTTGTACACGGACTTCCATCATAAACTTCCCTTGTAATATATATAAATGTTCTGAAAGGGTTCGTATCATTTTGAACAATCCTTTATTTAATTTGGATTTTTTTGACCGAAACTAGAATAAACTAGTGTATAATATATTATGATTTTTGACCGAAATTTGCATTTTCAACAGTTTCATAGAATCTAATTTTCAGATGACGTTTTGCATGGACTTCCATCACAATCTTCCCTCCTAACACATATAAAGGTAATGAAAAGGTTCATATCATTTCGAATAGTCCTCGTTTTAATTTTATTTTTTGACCGAAAATAGTGTATAATATATTTTGATTTTTTGACCGAAACGTGCAGTTCGAAAATATTCATAGAATCTAATTTTCCGTTGATTTTTTGCATGTACTTCCATCATAACCTTCCCTTGTAACATATATAAATGATCGGAAATGTTTCGTATCATTTTGAACAGTCCTTGATTTAATTTGATTTTTTGACCAAAAATAGTATAAACTATTGTATAATACATTATGATTTTTTGACCAAAACGTGCATTTCGAAACGTTTCATAGAATCTAATTTTCAGATGATTTTTTGCATGGACTTCCATCATATCCTCCCCTCGTAACATATAGAAAGTATCTGAAAAGGTTCATATCGTTTCGAACAATCCTCAATTTAATTTGATTTTTTGGACGAAACTAATGAATAATACATTATGATTTTTTGACCGAAACTTGCATTTCGAAAAGATTCATAGAATCTAATTTTTCAGATGATTTTTTGCATGGATTTCCAACATAAGCTTCCCTTGTAACATATATAAATGTTCTGAAAAGTTTCGTATCATTTCAAATAGTCTTTGATTTAATTTGATTTTTTGACAGAAACTTATATAAACTAGTGTATAATATATTATAATTTTTGGCTGAAATTTGCATTTCGAAAAGATTAATAGAATTTAATTTTCAGATGATTTTTTTTGCATGGACATCCATCATAACCTTCCCTCCTAACATTTATTAATGATCTGAAAAGTTTCATATCATTTTGAACAGTCCTCGATTTAATTTGAATTTTGACCGAAACTAGTATAAACTAGAGTATAATAAATTATGATTTTTTGACCGAAACTTGCATTTAGAAACGTTTCATAGAATCTAATTTTCAGATGATTTTTTGCATAGACTTCCTTCATAACCTCCCATTGTAACATATAGAAAGGATATGAAAAGGTTCATATCGTTTCTAATAGTCCTCTATTTAATTTTATTTTTTGATCGAAAATAGTGTATAATATATTATGATTTTTTGACATAAATTTTTATTTCAAAAAGATTCATATAATCTAATTTTCCGACGATTTTTTGCAATGACTTCCATCATAACCTTCCCTTGTAACATATATAAATGTTCTAAATAACATCTTGTAATTTTGAACAATCCTTGATTTAATTTGATTTATTGACCGAAACTAGTATACACTAGTGTATAATATATTATGATTTTTTGACCGAAACTTGCATTTTGAAAAGTTTCATAGAATCTAATTTTCAGATGATTGTTTGCATGGACTTCCATCATAATCTCCCCTCCTAACATAATCCATGATTTAATTTGATTTTTGACCGAAAATATTGTATAATATATTATTACTTTTTGATCGAAACTTGCATTTCGAAAAGATTTATAGAATCTAATTTTTCGATGATTTTTTACATGGACTTCAATCATAACCTTCCCTTGTAATATATATAAATGTTCTGAAAAGTTTTGTATCATTTTGAACAACCCTTGATTTAATTTGATTTTTTTGACCGAAACTAGTATAAACTACTTTATAATAAATTATGATTTTTTGACAGAAACTTGCATTTCGAAACGTTTCATAGAATCTAATTTTCAGACGATTTTTTGCATAGACTTCCTTCATAACCTCCCATTGTAACATATAGAAAGGATCTGAAAAGGTTCATATGATTTCGAATAGTCCTCTATTTAATTTGATTTTTTGACCGAAAATAGTGTATAATATATTATGATTTTTTTACCGAAACTTTTATTTCGAAAAGATTCATATAATCTAATTTTCCGATGATTTTTTGCATTGACTTCCATCATAACCTTCCCTTGTAACGTATATAAATGTTCTAAATAGCATCTTATAATTTTGAACAATCCTTGATTTAATTTGATTTTTTGACTGAAACTAGTATACACTAGTGTATAATATATTATGATTTTTTGACCGAAACTTGCATTTTGAAAAGTTTCATAGAATCTAATTTTCAGATGATTGTTTGCATGGACTTCCATCATAATCTCCCCTCCTAACATAATCACTGATTTAATTTGATTTTTGACTGAAAATATTGTATAATATATTATGACTTTTTGATCGAAACTTGCATTTCGAAAAGATTTATAGAATCTAATTTTTCGATGATTTTTTATATGGACTTCAATCATAACCTTCCCTTGTAATATATATAAATGTAATATATATAAATGTTCTGAAAAGTTTCCCTTATAATATATTATGACTTTTGACCGAAACTTGCACTTTGAAAAGTTTCTAAGAATCTAATTTTCAGATGATTTTTTGCATGGACTTCCAACATAACCTTCCCTCCTAACATATATAAATGATCTGAAAAATTTCGTATCATTTGGAACAGTCCCCGATTTAGTTTGATTTTTGACCGAAACTAATATAATCTAGTGTATAATACATTATGATTTTTTTGACTCAAACTTACTTTTCGAAATGTTTCATAGAATCTAATTTTCAGATGATTTTATTTGATTTTTGACCGAAAATAGTGTTTAATATATTATGACTTTTTGATCGAAACTTGCATTTCGAAAAGATTTATAGAATCTAATTTTTCGATGATTTTTTACATGGATTTCCATCATAACTTTCCCTTGTAATATATATAAATGTTCTGAAAAGTTTCGTATCATTTTGAACAACCCTTGATTTAATTTGATTTTTTTGACCGAAACTAGTATAAACTAGTGTATAATAAATTATGATTTTTCGACCGTATCTTGCATTTCAAAATATTTCATAGAATCTAATTTTCAGATGATTTTTTGAATGGACTTCCATCATAACCTCCCCTTGTAACATATATAAAGGATCTGAAAAGGTTCATATCCTTTTGAACAGTCCTCAATTTAATTTGATTTTTGGACCGAAAATAGTGTATAATATAATATGATTTTTTGACCGAAACTTGCATTTCAAAAAGATTCATAGAATCTAATTTTTCGATGATTTTTTTCATGGAATTCCATCATAACCTTCCCTTGTAATATATATAAATGTTTTGAAAAGTATCTTATCATTTTGAACAGTCCTTGATTAAATTAGATTTTTTTTTACCGAAACTAGTATAAATTAGTGTATAATATATTATGATTTTTGACCGAAACTTGCGTTTTGAAAAGTTTCTTAGAATCTAATTTTCAGATGATTTTTTGCATTTACTTCCATCATAACCCTCCTTCCTAACATATATAAATGATCTGAAAAGTTTCGTATCATTTCAAATAGTTCCCGATTTAATTTGATTTTTGACCAAAACTAATATAAACTGGTGTATAATACATTATTATTTTTAGACCGAAACTTACTTTTCGAAACGTTTCATAGAATCTAATTTTCAGATAATTTTTTGCATGAACTTCCATCATAACCTCCCCTCGTAACATATAGAAAGGATTTTAAAAGGTTCATATAATTTCGGACAGTCCTTGATTTAATTTTATTTTTTGACCTAAAATAGTGTATAATATATTATGATTTTTTAATCGAAACTTGCATTTCGAAAAGATTTATAGAATCTAATTTTTCGATGATTTTGTACACGGACTTCCATCATAAACTTCCCTTGTAATATATATAAATGTTCTGAAAGGGTTCGTATCATTTTGAACAATCCTTTATTTAATTTGGATTTTTTTGACCGAAACTAGAATAAACTAGTGTATAATATATTATGATTTTTGACCGAAATTTGCATTTTCAACAGTTTCATAGAATCTAATTTTCAGATGACGTTTTGCATGGACTTCCATCACAATCTTCCCTCCTAACACATATAAAGGTAATGAAAAGGTTCATATCATTTCGAATAGTCCTCGTTTTAATTTTATTTTTTGACCGAAAATAGTGTATAATATATTTTGATTTTTTGACCGAAACGTGCAGTTCGAAAATATTCATAGAATCTAATTTTCCGTTGATTTTTTGCATGTACTTCCATCATAACCTTCCCTTGTAACATATATAAATGATCGGAAATGTTTCGTATCATTTTGAACAGTCCTTGATTTAATTTGATTTTTTGACCAAAAATAGTATAAACTATTGTATAATACATTATGATTTTTTGACCAAAACGTGCATTTCGAAACGTTTCATAGAATCTAATTTTCAGATGATTTTTTGCATGGACTTCCATCATATCCTCCCCTCGTAACATATAGAAAGTATCTGAAAAGGTTCATATCGTTTCGAACAATCCTCAATTTAATTTGATTTTTTGGACGAAACTAATGAATAATACATTATGATTTTTTGACCGAAACTTGCATTTCGAAAAGATTCATAGAATCTAATTTTTCAGATGATTTTTTGCATGGATTTCCAACATAAGCTTCCCTTGTAACATATATAAATGTTCTGAAAAGTTTCGTATCATTTCAAATAGTCTTTGATTTAATTTGATTTTTTGACAGAAACTTATATAAACTAGTGTATAATATATTATAATTTTTGGCTGAAATTTGCATTTCGAAAAGATTAATAGAATTTAATTTTCAGATGATTTTTTTTGCATGGACATCCATCATAACCTTCCCTCCTAACATTTATTAATGATCTGAAAAGTTTCATATCATTTTGAACAGTCCTCGATTTAATTTGAATTTTGACCGAAACTAGTATAAACTAGAGTATAATAAATTATGATTTTTTGACCGAAACTTGCATTTAGAAACGTTTCATAGAATCTAATTTTCAGATGATTTTTTGCATAGACTTCCTTCATAACCTCCCATTGTAACATATAGAAAGGATATGAAAAGGTTCATATCGTTTCTAATAGTCCTCTATTTAATTTTATTTTTTGATCGAAAATAGTGTATAATATATTATGATTTTTTGACATAAATTTTTATTTCAAAAAGATTCATATAATCTAATTTTCCGACGATTTTTTGCAATGACTTCCATCATAACCTTCCCTTGTAACATATATAAATGTTCTAAATAACATCTTGTAATTTTGAACAATCCTTGATTTAATTTGATTTATTGACCGAAACTAGTATACACTAGTGTATAATATATTATGATTTTTTGACCGAAACTTGCATTTTGAAAAGTTTCATAGAATCTAATTTTCAGATGATTGTTTGCATGGACTTCCATCATAATCTCCCCTCCTAACATAATCCATGATTTAATTTGATTTTTGACCGAAAATATTGTATAATATATTATTACTTTTTGATCGAAACTTGCATTTCGAAAAGATTTATAGAATCTAATTTTTCGATGATTTTTTACATGGACTTCAATCATAACCTTCCCTTGTAATATATATAAATGTTCTGAAAAGTTTTGTATCATTTTGAACAACCCTTGATTTAATTTGATTTTTTTGACCGAAACTAGTATAAACTACTTTATAATAAATTATGATTTTTTGACAGAAACTTGCATTTCGAAACGTTTCATAGAATCTAATTTTCAGATGATTTTTTGCATAGACTTCCTTCATAACCTCCCATTGTAACATATAGAAAGGATCTGAAAAGGTTCATATGATTTCGAATAGTCCTCTATTTAATTTGATTTTTTGACCGAAAATAGTGTATAATATATTATGATTTTTTTACCGAAACTTTTATTTCGAAAAGATTCATATAATCTAATTTTCCGATGATTTTTTGCATTGACTTCCATCATAACCTTCCCTTGTAACGTATATAAATGTTCTAAATAGCATCTTATAATTTTGAACAATCCTTGATTTAATTTGATTTTTTGACTGAAACTAGTATACACTAGTGTATAATATATTATGATTTTTTGACCGAAACTTGCATTTTGAAAAGTTTCATAGAATCTAATTTTCAGATGATTGTTTGCATGGACTTCCATCATAATCTCCCCTCCTAACATAATCACTGATTTAATTTGATTTTTGACTGAAAATATTGTATAATATATTATGACTTTTTGATCGAAACTTGCATTTCGAAAAGATTTATAGAATCTAATTTTTCGATGATTTTTTATATGGACTTCAATCATAACCTTCCCTTGTAATATATATAAATGTAATATATATAAATGTTCTGAAAAGTTTCCCTTATAATATATTATGACTTTTGACCGAAACTTGCACTTTGAAAAGTTTCTAAGAATCTAATTTTCAGATGATTTTTTGCATGGACTTCCAACATAACCTTCCCTCCTAACATATATAAATGATCTGAAAAATTTCGTATCATTTGGAACAGTCCCCGATTTAGTTTGATTTTTGACCGAAACTAATATAATCTAGTGTATAATACATTATGATTTTTTTGACTCAAACTTACTTTTCGAAATGTTTCATAGAATCTAATTTTCAGATGATTTTATTTGATTTTTGACCGAAAATAGTGTTTAATATATTATGACTTTTTGATCGAAACTTGCATTTCGAAAAGATTTATAGAATCTAATTTTTCGATGATTTTTTACATGGATTTCCATCATAACTTTCCCTTGTAATATATATAAATGTTCTGAAAAGTTTCGTATCATTTTGAACAACCCTTGATTTAATTTGATTTTTTTGACCGAAACTAGTATAAACTAGTGAATAATAATATGATTTTTCGACCGTATCTTGCATTTCAAAATATTTCATAGAATCTAATTTTCAGATGATTTTTTGAATGGACTTCCATCTTAACCTCCCCTCGTAACATATATAAAGGATCTGAAAAGGTTCATATCCTTTTGAACAGTCCTCAATTTAATTTGATTTTTGGACCGAAAATAGTGTATAATATAATATGATTTTTTGACCGAAACTTGCATTTCAAAAAGATTCATAGAATCTAATTTTTCGATGATTTTTTTCATGGAATTCCATCATAACCTTCCCTTGTAATATATATAAATGTTCTGAAAAGTATCTTATCATTTTGAACAGTCCTTGATTAAATTAGATTTTTTTTACCGAAACTAGTATAAATTAGTGTATAATATAGTATGATTTTTGACCGAAACTTGCGTTTTGAAAAGTTTCTTAGAATCTAATTTTCAGATGATTTTTTGCATTTACTTCCATCATAACCTTCCTTCCTAACATATATAAATGATCTGAAAAGTTTCGTATCATTTCAAATAGTTCCCGATTTAATTTGATTTTTGACCAAAACTAATATAAACTGGTGTATAATACATTATTATTTTTAGACCGAAACTTACTTTTCGAAACGTTTCATAGAATCTAATTTTCAGATAATTTTTTGCATGAACTTCCATCATAACCTCCCCTCGTAACATATAGAAAGGATTTAAAAAGGTTAATATAATTTCGGACAGTCCTTGATTTAATTTTATTTTTTGACCTAAAATAGTGTATAATATATTATGATTTTTTAATCGAAACTTGCATTTCGAAAAGATTTATAGAATCTAATTTTTCGATGATTTTGTACTCGGACTTCCATCATAAACTTCCCTTGTAATAAATATAAATGTTCTGAATGGGTTCGTATCATTTTGAACAATCCTTGATTTAATTTGGATTTTTTTGACCGAAACTAGAATAAACTAGTGTATAATATATTATGATTTTTGACCGAAATTTGCATTTTCAACAGTTTCATAGAATCTAATTTTCAGATGACGTTTTGCATGGACTTCCATCACAATCTTCCCTCCTAACACATATAAAGGTTATGAAAAGGTTCATATCATTTCGAATAGTCCTCGATTTAATTTGATTTTTTGACCGAAAATAGTGTATAATATATTTTGATTTTTTGACCGAAACTTGCAGTTCGAAAATATTCATAGAATCTAATTTTCCGTTGATTTTTTGCATGTACTTCCATCATGACCTTCCCTTGTAACATATATAAATGATCGGAAATGTTTCGTATCATTTTGAACAGTCCTTGATTTAATTTGATTTTTTGACCAAAAATAGTATAAACTATTGTATAATACATTATGATTTTTTGACCAAAACGTGCATTTCGAAACGTTTCATAGAATCTAATTTTCAGATGATTTTTTGCATGGACTTCCATCATATCCTCCCCACGTAACATATAGAAAGTATCTGAAAAGGTTCATATCGTTTCGAACAATCCTCAATTTAATTTGATTTTTTGGACGAAACTAATGAATAATACATTATGATTTTTTGACCGAAACTTGCATTTCGAAAAGATTCATAGAATCTAATTTTTCAGATGATTTTTTGCATGGATTTCCAACATAAGCTTCCCTTGTAACATATATAAATGTTCTGAAAAATTTCGTATCATTTCAAATAGTCTTTGATTTAATTTGATTTTTTGACAGAAACTTATATAAACTAGTGTATAATATATTATAATTTTTGGCTGAAATTTGCATTTCGAAAAGATTCATAGAATTTAATTTTCAGATGATTTTTTTTGCATGGACATCCATCATAACCTTCCCTCCTAACATTTATTAATGATCTGAAAAGTTTCATATCATTTTGAACAGTCCTCGATTTAATTTGAATTTTGACCGAAACTAGTATAAACTAGAGTATAATAAATTATGATTTTTTGACCGAAACTTGCATTTAGAAACGTTTCATAGAATCTAATTTTCAGATGATTTTTTGCATAGACTTCCTTCATAACCTCCCATTGTAACATATAGAAAGGATATGAAAAGGTTCATATCGCTTCTAATAGTCCTCTATTTAATTTGATTTTTTGATCGAAAATAGTGTATAATATATTATGATTTTTTGACAGAAATTTTTATTTCAAAAAGATTCATATAATCTAATTTTCCGATGATTTTTTGCAATGACTTCCATCATAACCTTCCCTTGTGTCATATATAAATGTTCTAAATAACATCTTATAATTTTGAACAGTCCTTGATTTAATTTGATTTATTGACCGAAACTAGTATACACTAGTGTATAATATATTATGATTTTTTGACCGAAACTTGCATTTTGAAAAGTTTCATAGAATCTAATTTTCAGATGATTGTTTGCATGGAATATCATCATAATCTCCTCTCCTAACATAATCCATGATTTAATTTGATTTTTGACCAAAAATATTGTATAATATATTATGACTTTTTGATCGAAACTTGCATTTCAAAAAGATTTATAGAATCTAAATTTTCGATGATTTTTTACATGGACTTCAATCATAACCTTCCCTTGTAATATATATAAATGTTCTGAAAAGTTTTGTATCATTTTGAACAACCCTTGATTTAATTTGATTTTTTTGACCGAAACTAGTATAAACTACTGTATAATAAATTATGATTTTTTGACAGAAACTTGCATTTCGAAACGTTTCATAGAATCTAATTTTCAGATGATTTTTTGCATAGACTTCCTTCATAACCTCCCATTGTAACATATAGAAAGGATCTGAAAAGGTTCATATCATTTCGAATAGTCCTCTATTTAATTTGATTTTTTGAACGAAAATAGTGTATAATATATTATGATTTTTTTACCGAAACTTTTATTTCGAAAAGATTCATATAATCTAATTTTCCAATGATTTTTTTGCATTGACTTCCATCATAACCTTCCCTTGTAACGTATATAAATGTTCTAAATAGCATCTTATAATTTTGAACAGTCCTTGATTTAATTTGATTTTTTGACCGAAACTAGTATACACTAGTGTATAATATATTATGATTTTTTGACCGAAACTTGCATTTTGAAAAGTTTCTTAGAATCTAATTTTCAGATAATTGTTTGCATGGACTTCCATCATAATCTCCCCTCCTAACATAATCACTGATTTAATTTGATTTTTGACTGAAAATATTATATAATATATTATGACTTTTTGATCGAAACTTGCATTTCGAAAAGATTTATAGAATCTAATTTTTCGATGATTTTTTATATGGACTTCAATCATAACCTTCCCTTGTAATATATATAAATGTAATATATATAAATGTTCTGAAAAGTTTCCCTTATAATATATTATGACTTTTGACCGAAACTTGCACTTTGAAAAGTTTCTAAGAATCTAATTTTCAGATGATTTTTTGCATGGACTTCCAACATAACCTTCCCTCCTAACATATATAAATGATCTGAAAAATTTCGTATCATTTCGAACAGTCCCCGATTTAGTTTGATTTTTGACCGAAACTAATATAATCTAGTGTATAATACATTATGATTTTTTGACCCAAACTTACTTTTCGAAGTGTTTCATAGAATCTAATTTTCAGATGATTTTATTTGATTTTTGACCGAAAATAATGTTTAATATATTATGACTTTTTGATCGAAACTTGCATTTCGAAAAGATTTATCGAATCTAATTTTTCGATGATTTTTTACATGGATTTCCATCATAACTTTCCCTTGTAATATATATAAATGTTCTGAAAAGTTTCGTATCATTTTGAACAACCCTTGATTTAATTTGATTTTTTTGACCGAAACTAGTATAAACTAGTGTATAATAAATTGATTTTTCGACCGTTTCTTGCATTTCAAAATATTTCATAGAATCTAATTTTCAGATGATTTTTTGAATGGACTTCCATCATAACCTCCCCTCGTAACATATATAAAGGATCTGAAAAGGTTCATATCCTTTCGAACAGTCCACAATTTAATTTTATTTTTGGACTGAAAATAGTGTATAATATAATATGATTTTTTGACCGAAACTTGCATTTCAAAAAGATTCATAGAATCTAATTTTTCGATGATTTTATTCATGGAATTCCATCATAACCTTCCCTTGTAATATATATAAATGTTCTGAAAAGTATCTTATCATTTTAAACAGTCCTTGATTAAATTAGATTTTTTTTTACCGAAACTAGTATAAATTAGTGTATAATATATTATGATTTTTGACCGAAACTTGCGTTTTGAAAAGTTTCTTAGAATCTAATTTTCAGATGATTTTTTGCATGCACTTCCATCATAACCTTCCTTCCTAACATATATAAATGATCTGAAAAGTTTCGTATCATTTCAAATAGTTCCCGATTTAATTTGATTTTTGACCAAAACTAATATAAACTGGTGTATAATACATTATTATTTTTAGACCGAAACTTACTTTTCGAAACGTTTCATAGAATCTAATTTTCAGATAATTTTTTGCATGAACTTCCATCATAACCTCCCCTCGTAACATATAGAAAGGATTTTAAAAGGTTCATATAATTTCGAACAGTCCTTGATTTAATTTTATTTTTTGATGATTTTTCGATGATTTTTTACATGGGCTTCCATCATAACCCTCCCTTGTAATATATATAAATGTTTTGAAAGGTTTCGTATCATTTTGAACAGTCCTTGATTTAATTTGATTTTTTTGACCGAAACTAGAATAAACTAATGTATAATATATTATGATTTTTGACAAAAACTTTCATTTTGAACAGTTTCACAAAATCTAATTTTCAGATGACTTTTTACATGGACTTCCCTCATAATCTTCCCTCATCACACATATAAAGGTTCTGAAAAGGTTCATATCATTTCGAATAGTCCTCGATTGAATTTGATTTTTTGACCGAAAATAGTGTATAACATATTTTGATTTTTTGGCCGAAACTTGCATTTCAAAATATTCATAGAATCTAATTTTCCTTTGATTTTTTGCATGTACTTCCATCATAACCTTCCCTTGTAACATATATAAATGATCGGAAATGTTTCGTATCATTTTGAACAGTCCTTGATTTAATTTGATTTTTTGACCAAAAATAGAATAAACTATTGTATAATACATTATGATTTTTTGACCAAAACGTGCATTTCGAAACATTTCATAGAATCTAATTTTCAGATGATTTTTTGCATGGACTTCCATCATATCCTCCCCTCGTAACATATAGAAAGGATCTGAAAAGGTTCATATCGTTTCGAACAATCCTCAATTTAATTTGATTTTTTGGACGAAACTAATGAATAATATATTATGATTTTTTGACCAAAACTTGCATTTCGAAAAGATTCATAGAATCTAATTTTTCAGATGATTTTTTGCATGGATTTCCAACATAAGCTTCCCTTGTAACATATATAAATGTTCTGAAAAATTTCGAATCATTTAAATTAGTCTTTGATTTAATTTGATTTTTTGACAGAAACTTATATAAACTAGGTTATAATTTATTATGATATTTGGCTGAAATTTGCATTTCGAAAAGATTCATAGAATTTAATTTTCAGATGATTTTTTTTGCATGGACTTCCATCATAACCTTCCCTCCTAACATTTATTAATGATCTTAAGAGTTTCATATCATTTTGAACAATCCTCGATTTAATTTGAATTTTGACCGAAACTAGTATAAACTAGTGTATAATAAATTATGATTTTTTGTCCGAAACTTGCATTTCGAAACAATTCATAGAATCTAATTTACAGATGATTTTTTGCATATACATCCTTCTTAACCTCCCATTGTAATATATATAAAGGACCCGAAAAGGTTCATATAGTTTCGAATAGTCCTCTATTTAATTTGATTTTTTGATCGAAAATAGTGTATAATATATTATGATTTTTTGACCGAAACTTTTAATTCGAAAAGATTCATATAATCTAATTTTCCGATGATTTTTTGCATTGACTTCCATCATAACCTTCCCTTGTAACATATATAAATGTTCTAAAAAGCATCTCATAATTTTGAACAATCCTTGATTTAATTTTATTTTTTGACGAAACTAGTATACACTAGTGTATAATATATTATGATTTTTGACCGAAACTTACATTTTGAAAAGTTTCATAGAATCTAATTTTCTTATAATTGTTTGCATGGACTTCCATCATAATCTCCCCTCTTAACATATATAAATGATCTGAAAAGTTTCGTATAATTTAGAATAATTCCCGATTTAATTTGATTTTTGACCAAAAATAGTATAAACTATTGTATAATACATTTTGATATTTTGACCGAAACTTTCTTTTCGAAACGTTTCATAGAATCCAATTTTCAGATGATTTTTTGCATGGACTTCAATCATAACCTCCCCTCGTAATATATAGAAAGGATCTGAAAAGGTTCATATAATTTCGAATAGTCCTCTATTTAATTTGATTTTTTGAACAAAAAAAGTGTATAATATATTATGACTTTTTGATCGAAACTTGCATTTAGAAAAGATTTATAGAATCTAATTTTTCGATGATTTTTTACATGGGCTTCCATCATAACCCTCCCTTGTAATATATATAAATGTTTTGAAAGGTTTCGTATCATTTTGAACAGTCCTTGATTTAATTTGATTTTTTTGACCGAAACTAGAATAAACTAATGTATAATATATTATGATTTTTGACAAAAAGTTTCATTTTGAACAGTTTCACAAAATCTAATTTTCAGATGACTTTTTACATGGACTTCCCTCATAATCTTCCCTCATCACACATATAAAGGTTCTGAAAAGGTTCATATCATTTCGAATAGTCCTCGATTGAATTTGATTTTTTGACCGAAAATAGTGTATAACATATTTTGATTTTTTGGCCGAAACTTGCATTTCAAAATATTCATAGAATCTAATTTTCCTTTGATTTTTTGCATGTACTTCCATCATAACCTTCCCTTGTAACATATATAAATGATCGGAAATGTTTCGTATCATTTTGAACAGTCCTTGATTTAATTTGATTTTTTGACCAAAAATAGAATATACTATTGTATAATACATTATGATTTTTTGACCAAAACGTGCATTTCGAAACATTTCATAGAATCTAATTTTCAGATGATTTTTTGCATGGACTTCCATCATATCCTCCCCTCGTAACATATAGAAAGGATCTGAAAAGGTTCATATCGTTTCGAACAATCCTCAATTTAATTTGATTTTTTGGACGAAACTAATGAATAATATAGTATGATTTTTTGACCGAAACTTGCATTTCGAAAAGATTCATAGAATCTAATTTTTCAGATGATTTTTTGCATGGATTTCCAACATAAGCTTCCCTTGTAACATATATAAATGTTCTGAAAAATTTCGAATCATTTAAAATAGTCTTTGATTTAATTTGATTTTTTGACAGAAACTTATATAAACTAGGTTATAATTTATTATGATATTTGGCTGAAATTTGCATTTCGAAAAGATTCATAGAATTTAATTTTCAGATGATTTTTTTTTGCATGGACTTCCATCATAACCTTGCCTCCTAACATTTATTAATGATCTTAAGAGTTTCATATCATTTTGAACAATCCTCGATTTAATTTGAATTTTGACCGAAACTAGTATAAACTAGTGTATAATAAATTATGATTTTTTGACCGAAACTAATATTTCGAAACAATTCATAGAATCTAATTTACAGATGATTTTTTTGCATATACTTCCTTCTTAACCTCCCATTGTAATATATATAAAGGATCCGAAAAGGTTCATATAGTTTCGAATAGTCCTCTATTTAATTTGATTTTTTGATCGAAAATAGTGTATAATATATTATGATTTTTTGACCGAAACTTTTAATTCGAAAAGATTCATATAATCTAATTTTCCGATGATTTTTTGCATTGACTTCCATCATAACCTTCCCTTGTAACATATATAAATGTTCTAAAAAGCATCTTATAATTTTGAACAATCCTTGATTTAATTTTATTTTTTGACGAAACTAGTATACACTAGTGTATAATATATTATGATTTTTGACTGAAACTTACATTTTGAAAAGTTTCATAGAATCTAATTTTCTGATAATTGTTTGCAAGGACTTCCATCATAATCTCCCCTCTTAACATATATAAATGATCTGAAAAGTTTCGTATAATTTAGAACAATTCCCGTTTTAATTTGATTTTTGACCAAAAATAGTATAAACTAGTGTATAATACATTTTGATATTTTGACCGAAACTTTCTTTTCGAAACGTTTCATAGAATCCAATTTTCAGATGATTTTTTGCATGGACTTCCATCATAACCTCCCCTCGTAATATATAGAAAGGATCTGAAAAGGTTCATATAATTTCGAATAGTCCTCTATTTAATTTGATTTTTTGAACAAAAATAGTGTATAATATATTATGACTTTTTGATCGAAACTTGCATTTAGAAAAGATTTATAGAATCTAATTTTTCGATGATTTTTTACATGGGCTTCCATCATAACCCTCCCTTGTAATATATATAAATGTTTTGAAAGGTTTCGTATCATTTTGAACAGTCCTTGATTTGATTTGATTTTTTGACCGAAACTAGAATAAACTAATGTATAATATATTATGATTTTTGACAAAAACTTTCATTTTGAACAGTTTCACAAAATCTAATTTTCAGATGACTTTTTACATGGACTTCCCTCATAATCTTCCCTCCTAACACATATAAAGGTTCTGAAAAGGTTCATATCATTTCGAATAGTCCTCGATTTAATTTGATTTTTTGACCGAAAATAGTGTATAATATATTTTGATTTTTTGGCCGAAACTTGCATTTCAAAAATATTCATAGAATATAATTCTCTGATGATTTTTTGCATGGACTTCCATCATAACCTTCCATTGTAACATATATAAATGTTCTGAAATGTTTCATATCATTTTGAACAGTCCTTGATTTAATTTGATTTTTTGACCAAAAATAGTATAAACTATTGTATAATACATTATTATTTTTTGACCGAAACTTGCATTTCGAAACGTTTCATAGAATCTAATTTTCAGATGATTTTTTTTTTTGCATGGACTTCTATCATAAGCATCTCTCCTAACATATAGAAAGGATCTGAAAAGGTTCATATCGTTTCTAACAATCCTCAATTTCATTTGATTTTTTGGATGAAACTAGTGTATAATATATTATGATTTTTTGACCGAAACTTGCATTTCGAAAAGATTCATAGAATCTAACTTTTGGGATGATTTTTTACACGAACTTCCATCATAAGCTTCCCTTGTAACATATATAAATGTTCTGTAAAATTTCGTATTATTTCAAATAGTATTTGATTTAGTTTGATTTTTTGACCTAAACTTGTATAAACTAGTGTATAATATATTATGATTTTTGGCTGAAATTTGCATTTCGAAAAGATTCATAAAATCTAATTTTCAGATGAATTTTTTTTGCATGGACTTCCATTGTAACCTTCCCTCCTAACATTTATTAATGATCCGAAAAGTTTTATATCATTTTGAACAGTCCTAAATTTAATTTGATTTTTGACCGAAACTAGTATATAATAAATTATGATTTTTGACCGAAACTTGCATTTCGAAACGTTTCATAGAATCTAATTTTCAGATGATTTTTTGCATAGTCTTCCTTCAAAACTTCCCATTGTAACTTATAGAAAGGATCTGAAAAGGTTCATATCGTTTCGAATAGTCCTCTATTTAATTTGATTTTTTGACCAAAAATATTGTATAATATATTATGATTTTCTAACCGAAACTTGCATTTCGAAAAGATTCATAGAATCTAATTTTCAGATGATTTTTTGCATGGACTTCCATCATAAGCTTGCCTTGTAACATATATAAATGTTCTAAAAAGTATGTGATAATTTTGAATAGTCTTTGATTTAATTTGATTTTTTGACTGAAACTAGTATAAACTAGTGTATAATATATTATGATTTTTGATCGAAACATGCATATTGAAAAGTTACTACATTATGATTTTTGGCCGAAATTTGCATTTCGAAAAGATTCATAATATCTGATTTTAAGATGATTTTTTGCATGGACTTCCATCATAACCTTCCTTCCTAACATATATAAATGATCTGAAAAGTTTCATATCATTTCGAACAATCCCAGGTTTAATTTGATTTTTGACCGAAACTATTATAAACTAGTGTATAATACATTATGATTTTTTGAACCAAACTTACTTTTCGAAATGATTCAGAGAATCTAATTTTCAGATGAATTTTTGCATGGACTTCCATCATAACCTTCCCTCGTAACATATTTAAAGCATCTGAAAAGTTTCATATCATTTCGTACAATCCCTTATTTAATTTGATTTTTGACCGAAAATAGTGTATAATATATTATGACTATTTGATCGAAACTTGCATTTCGAAAAGATTTAGAGAATCTAATTTTTCGATGATTTTTTACATGGACTTCCATCAAAACCTTCACTTGTAATATATATAAATGTTCTGAAAAGTTTCGTATCATTTTGAACAGTCCTTGATTTAATTTGATTTTTTGACCGAAACTAGTATAAACTAGTTTATAGTATATTATGATTTTTGACCGTAACTTGCTTTTTTAAAAGTTTCATAGAATCTAATTTTTAGATGATTTTTTGCATGGACTTCCATCATAACCTTCCCTTGTAATATATATAAATGTTCTGAAAAGTATCTTATCATTTTGAACAATCCTTGATTTAATTTGATTTTTTGACCGAAACTAGTATAAATTAGTGTATAATATATTAAGATTTTTGATCGAAACTTGCATTTTGAAAAGTTTCTTAGAATCTAATTTTCAGATGATTTTTTGTATGGACTTCCATCATAACCTTCCCTCCTAACATATATATATGATCTATAAAATTTCGCATCATTTCAAATAGTTCCCGATTTAATTTGATTTTTGACCAAAACTAATATAAACTAGTGTATAATACATTATTATTTTTAGACTGAAACTTGCTTTTCGAAACGTTTCATAGAATCTAATTTTCACATGATTTTTTGCATGGACTTCCATCATAACCTCCCCTCGTAATATATATAAAGGATCTAAAAAGGTTCATATAATTTCGATCAGTCCTTGATTTAATTTGATTTTTTGACCGAAAATAATGTATAAAATATTATGACTTTTTGATCGAAACTTGTATTTTGAAAAGATTTATAGAATCTAATTTTTCGATGATTTTTTACAAGGACTTCCATCATAAACTTCCCTTGTAATATATATATATATATATATATATATATATATATATATATATATATATATATAAAGTTGAGTTAAGTATATGTAAATTATCAGGTTAGAATTTAATCTAAGACGAATAATAATTATTCATATTTATGTATTAATTTGAACAAATTATTGATATTTTTAAATTATTAATTTAAAAGAAATCAAAAAATAAAATTATTAAATTCAAAGTTAATTATTAGAGTTTTTATTTTTAAATGTTCTGAAAAGTTTTGTATCATTTTGAACAGTCATTGATTTAATTTTATTTTTTGACCGAAACTAGTAAAACTAGTGTATAATATATTATGATTTTTGACCGAATCATTTTGAGTAGTCCTTGATTTAATTTGATTTTTTTGACTAAAAATAGTATAAACTAGTGTATATTACATTATGATTTTTTGACCGGAACTTGCATTTCAAAATGGAAGTCCATAAAAAAAAATCAAAAATCAAATTAAATCGGGGATTGTTCGAAATGTTATGAACCTTTTCAGATCCTTTCTATATGTTACATTTAATTTGATTTTTGACCGAAAATAGTGTATAATATATTATGACTTTTTGATAGAAACTTGCATTTCGAAAAGATTTATATAATCTAATTTTTCGATGATTTTTTACCTGGACTTCCATCATAAACTTCCCTTGTAATATATATAAGTGTTCTGAAAAGATTAGTATCATTTTGAACAATCATTGATATAATTTGATTTTTTTGACCGAAACTAGTATAAACTAGTGTATAATGTATTATGATTTTTGACCGAAACTTGCTTTTTTAACAGTTTCATAGAATATTATTTTTCGATGATTTCTTGCATGGACTTCCATCATAACCTTCCCTACTAACACATATAAATGTTCTAAAAAGGTTCATATCATTTCCATTAGTCATTGATTTAATTTGATTTTTTAACCGGAAATAGTGTATAATATATTTTGATTTTTTGACTGAAACTTGCAGTTTGAAAATATTCATAGAATCTAATTTTTCGATGATTTTTTGCAGTCCTTTATTTAATTTGAGTTTTTTTTACCAAAAATAGTATAAACTAGTGTATATTACATTATGATTTTTTGACCGAAACTTGCATTTCGAAACGTTTCATAGAATCTAATTTTCAGATGTTTTTTTGCATGGACTTCCATCATATCCTCCCCTCGTAACATATAGAAAGGATCTGAAAAGGTTCATATCGTTTCGAACAGTCTTCGATTTAATTTGATTTTTTGGACGAAACTAGTGTATAATATATTATTATTTTTTGACTGAAACTTTTATTTCGAAAAGATTCATAGAATCAATTTTTTCAGATGATTTTTTGCATGGACTTCCATCATTAGCTTCCCTTGTAACATATATAAATGTTCTGAAATTTTTTGTATCATTTCGAATAGTCTTTGATTTAATTTGATTTTTTGACCTAAACTTGTATAAACTCGTGTATAAATTATTCTGATTTTTGGCCGAAACTTGCATTTCGAAAAGATTCATAGAATCTAATTTTAAAATGATTTTTTTTTTGCATGGACTTCCATCATAACCTTCCCTCCTAACATTATTAATGATCTGAAAAATTTCATATCATTTCGAACAGTCCCCGATTTAATTTGATTTTTGACCGAAACTAGTATAAACTAGTGTATAATAAATTATGATTTTTTGACCATAACTTGCATTTCGAAACGTTTCATAGAATATAATTTTCAGATGAGTTTTTATATAGACTTCCATCATAACCTCCCATTGTAGCATATAGAAAGGATCTGAAAAGGTTCATATCGTTTCGAATAGTCCTCTATTTAGATTGATTCTTTTATTTTTTCCGATGATTTTTTGCATGGACTTCCATCATAACCTTCCCTTATAACATATATAAATGTTCTAAAAAGTATCTTATAATTTTGAACAATCCTTGATTTAATTTTATTTTTTGACCGAAACTAGTATAAACTAGTGTATAATATAATATGATTTTTGACCGAAACATGCATTTTTAAAAGTTTCATAGAATCTAATTTTCAGATGATTTTTTGCCAGGACTTCTATCATAACCTTCCCTCCTAACATATATAAATGATCTTAAAAGTTTCGTATCATTTCGAACAGTCCCCGATTTAATTTGATTTTTGACCCAAACTAATACAAACTAGTGTATAATACAATATTATTTTTTGACCCAAACTTACTTTTTGAAATGTTTCATAAAATCTAATTTTCAGATGAATTTTTGCATGGAATTCCATCATAACCTTCACTCGTAACATATAGAAAGGATCTAAAGATTTTCATATCATTTCGTACAATGCCTGATTTAATTTGATTTTTGACCGAAAATAGTGTATAATATATTATGACTTTTTGATCGAAACTTGCATTTCGAAAAGATTTATAGAATCTAATTTTTCGATGATTTTTTATATGAACTTCCATCATAACCTTCCCTTGTAATATATATAAATGTTCTGAAAAGTTTTGTATCATTTTGAACAGACCTTGATTTAATTTCATTTTTTTGACCGAAACTAGTATAAACTAGTTTATAATATATTATGATTTTTGACCGATACTTGCATTTTAAAAAGTTTCATAGAATCTACTTTTTCGATGATTTTTTGCATGGACTTCCATCATAACCTTCCCTTGTAATATATATAAATGTTCTGAAAAGTATCTTATCATTTTGAACATTCCTTGATTTAATTTGATTTTTTAACCGAAACTAGTATAAACTAGTGTATAATATAATATGATTTTTGATCGGGACTTGCATTTTAAAAAGTTTCTTAAAATCTAATTTTCAGATGATTTTTTGCATGGACTTCCATTATATAAATGATCTAAAAAGTTTCGTATCATTTCGAATAGTTCCCGATTTAATTTGATTTTTGACCGAAACTAATATAAACTAGTGTTTAATACATTATTATTATTTGATTGAAACTTTCTTTTCGAAACGTTTCATAGAATCTAATTTTCAGATGATTTTTTCCATGGACCTCAATCATAACCTCCCCTCGTAACATATAGAAATGATCTGAAAAGGTTCATATAATTTCAAACAGTCCTTAATTTAATTTGATTTTTGACCAAAAATAGTGTATAATATATTATGACTTTTTGATCGAAATTTGCATTTCGAAAAGATTTATAGAATCTTATTTTTCGATGATTTTTTACATGAAAAGTTTCATATCATTTTGAACAGTCCTTGATTTAATTTGATTTTTTTTGATCGAAATTAGTATAAACTAGTGAATAATATATTTTGATTTTTATCCGAAACTTGCTTTTTGAACAATTTCATAGAATATAATTTTCAGATGATTTTTTGCATGGACTTCCATCACAACCTTCCCTTATAACACATATAAAGGTTATGAAAAGGTTCATAACATTTCCAATAATCCTCGATTTAATTTAATTTTTTGACCGAAAATAGTATATAATATATTTTGATTTTTTGACCGCAACTTGCAGTACGAAAATAGTCATAGAGTCTAATTTTCCGATGATTTTTTGCATTACGAAAATAGTCATAGAGTCTAATTTTCCGATCATTTTGAACAGTCCTTGATTTGATTTGAATTTTTGACCAAAAATAGTATAAACTAGAGTATAATACATTATGATATTTTGACCGAAAGTTGCATTTCGAAACGTTTCATAGAATCTAATTTTCAGATGATTTTTTGCATGGACTTCCATCATAACCTCCCATTGTAACATATAGAAAGGATCTGAAAAGGTTTATATCGTTTCGAATAGTCCTCTATTTAATTTGATTTTTTGACCGAAAATAGTGTATAATATATTATGATTTTTTGACCGAAACTTGTATTTCGAAAAGATTCATAGAAACTAATTTTCCGATGATTTTTTGCATGGACTTCCATCATAACCTTCCCTTGTAACATATATAAATGTTCTAAAAAATATCTTTTAAATTTGAACAATCCTTGATTTAATTTGATTTTTTGACCAGTGTATAATAAATGTTCTGACTAGTGTATAATAAATTATGATTTTTTGACCAAATCTTGCATTTCGAAACGTTTCATAAAATCTAATTTTCAGATGATTTTTTGCATAGACTTCCATCATAACCTCCCATTGTAACATATAGAAAGGATCTGAAAAAGGTTCATATCGTTTCGAATAGTCCTCTATTTAATTTGATTTTTTGACCGAAAATAGTGTATAATATATTAAGATTTTTTGATCGAAACTTTTATTTCGAAAAGATTCATAGAAACCAATTTTTCGATGAATTTTTGCATGGACTTCCATCATAACCTTCCCTACTAACATATATAAATGATCTGAAAAGTTTCGTATCATTTCGAACAGTCCCTGATCTAATTTGATTTTTGACCGAAAATAGTGTATAATATATTATGACTTTTTGATCGAAATTTGTATTTCGAAAAGATTTATAGAATCTAATTTTTTGACGATTTTTTAAATGGACTTCCATCATAACATTCCCTTGTATATATATAAATGTTCTGAAATGTTTCGTATCATTTTGAACATTAATACATTATGATGTTTTAACCAAAATTTTCATTTCAAAACGTTTCATAGAATCTAATTCTCAAATGATTTTTTGCATGGACTTCCATCATAACCTTCCTACTTAACATATATAAATGATCAGAAAAGTTTCGTATCATTTCAAATAGTCCTCGATTTAATTTGAATTTTTTTAACTGAAACTAGTGTATAATATATTATGATTTTTGACCAAATCTTGCATTTCAAAAAGACTCATAGTATCTAATTTTCAGATAATGTTTTGCATGGTTTTCCATCATAACCTTCCCTTATAACATATATAAATGTTCATAAAAGTTTTGTATCATTCTGAATAGTCCTAGATTTAATTTAGTTTTTTGACCGAAACTAGTATAAATTAGTGTATAATATATTATGATTTTTTGACCGAAACATACATTTCAAAACTTTTCATAGAATCTAATTCTCATATGATTTTTGGATGGACTTCCATCATAACCTTCCCTCGTAACATATATAAATGATCTGAAAAAGTATTGTATCATTTCGAACAATCCCCGATTTAATTTTATTTTTGATCGAAACTAGTATAAACTAGTGTATAATATATTTTGATTTTTTTGACAGAAACTTGCATTTCAAAACATTTCATAGAATCTAATTCTCAGATGAATTTTGGATGGACTTCCATCATAACCCTCCCACGTAACATATATAAATGATTCATAGAATATAATTTTCAGATGATTTTTTGCTTGAACTTCCATCATAATCTTCCCTTGTAAAATATATAAACGTTCAGAAAAGTTTCGTATCATTTTGAACAGTCCTAGATTTAATCTGGTTTTTTTTACCGAAACAAGTATAAACTAGTGTATAATATATTATGATTTTTTTGACCAAAACATGCATTTCAAAACGTTTCATAGAATCTAATTCTCAGATGATTTTTTTGCGTGGAATTCCATATTAACCTTCCCTCTTAACATATATAAATGATTTGAAAGGTTTTGTATAATTTAGAACAGTCCCGAATTTAATTTTATTTTTGACCGAAACTCGTATTAACTAGTGTATAATACATTATGATTTTTTAACAAAAAAATGCATTTCAAAAAGTTTCATAGAATCTAATTCTCAGATGATTTTTTTGCATAGACTTCAATCATAATCTTCCTACCTAACATATATAAATGATCTGAAAACTTTTGTATCATTTAAAATAGTCCTCGATTTAATTTGATATTTTAATCGAAACTAGTGTATAATACAATATGATTTTTTGACCGAAACTTGCATTCCAAAACTTTTCATAGAATCTAATGCTCAAATGATTTTTTGAATGACTTCCATCACAACCTTCCCTCCTAACATATATAAAAGATCTGAAAAGTTTAGTATGATTTCGAACAGTTCCTGATTTAATTTGATTTTTGATCGAAACTAGTATAAATTAGTATATAATACATCATGATTTTTTGACCGAAACTTGCATTTCAAAACGTTTAATAGAATCTAATTCTCATATGATTTTTTGAATGGACTTCCATCATAACCGTCCCTCCTAACATATATAAATGATCTGAAATGTTTCGTATCATTTCGAACAGTCCCCGATTTAATTTGATTTTTTGACCGAAACTAGTGTATAATACATTGTGATTTTTTAACCGGAATTTGCATTTCAAAACGTTTCATAGGATCTAATTCTCAGATGATTTTTGAATGGACTTCCATCATAACCTTCCTACCTAACAAATATAAATGATCTGAAAAGTTTTGTATCATTTCAAATAGTCCTCGATTTAATTTTATTTTTTAATCGAAACTAGTGTATAATATAGTATGAATTTTTGACCGAAACTTGCATTTCGAAATGATTCATAGAATCTAATTTTCAGATGATTTTTTGCATGGACTTCCATCATAACCTTCCCTTATAACATATATAAATGTTCATAAAAGTTTTTTATCATTCTGAACAGTCCTAGATTTAACTTGATTTTTTGACCGAAACTATTACAGACTAGTGTATAATACATGATGATTTTTTGAACGAAACTTGCATTCCAAAACGTTTAATAGAATCTAATTCTCAAATGATTTTTTGAATGACTTCCATCATAACCTTCCCTCCTAACATATATAAAAGATTTGAAAAGTTTAATTCCGAGATATTTTTTTGCCTGGACTTCCACTACAATCAACCCTCGTAAATTATAAGAAGGATTTGAAAAGTTTCGTAGCATTTCGAATAATCATCGAATTTATTTTATTTTTGACTGAAACTAGTATGAAATTGTGAATAATATACTACGATTTTTTGACCGAAACTAGTATTTCAAAAGGTTCCATAGAATCTAACTTTGAGATACTTTTTTTGCATGAACTTCAATCATAATATTCCCTCGTAAAATATAGAAAGGATCTTAAAAGTTTCGTAGAATTTCGAACAATCCTCAATTTAATTTGATTTTTGAACGAAACTAGTATAAAATTATGTATAATATAATACGATTTTTTGACTGAAACTCGTATTTCAAAAAGTTTCATAGAATCTATTTCTGAGATAATTTTTAACATGGACTTCCAACAAAATCTTTTCTCGTAAAATATAGAAAGGATCTTAAAAGTTTCGTAGCATTTCGAACAATCCCGATTTAATTTGATTTTCTGACCGAAACTAGTATAAAATTGTGTATAATATACTACGATTTTTTGAGTGAAACTAGTATTTCAAAACGTTTCATAGAATCCAATTTTGAATTAATTTTTAAATAAACTTCCAACGTAATCCTCCATCGTAAAATATAGAAAGGATCTTAAAAGTTTCGAAGCATTTAGAACAATCCTCGATTTAATTATATTTTTTATATAAAAAGTAGTATAAAATCGTGTATAATATACTACAATTTTTTAGACCGAAAATAGTATTTCCAAAAGTTTCATAGAATTTAATTCCGAGATATTTTTTTGACTGGCTTCCATCACAATCTTCCCTCGTAAATTATAGGAAGGATCTGAAAAGTTTCGTAGCATTTCGAATAATCATCGAATTTATTTGATTTTTGACCGAAACTAGTATGAAATTGTGTATAATATACTACAATTTTTGACCGAAACTAGTATTTCAAAAGGTTCCATAGAATCTAACTTTGAGATACTTTTTTTGCATGAACTTCAATCATAATCTTCCCTTGTAAAATATAGAAAGGATCTTAAAAGTTTCGCAGCATTTCGAACAATCCTCGATTTAATTTGATTTTTGACCGAAACTAGTATATAATTGTGTATAATATAATACGATTTTTTGACTAAAACTCGTATTTCAAAAAGTTTCATAGAATCTACTTCTGATATAATATTTTGCATGGACTTCCGTCGAAATCTTCCCTCGTAAAATATAGAAAGGATCTTAAAAGTTTCGTTGCATTTCGAACAATCCCGATTTAATTTGATTTTTTGACCGAAACTAGTATTAAATTGTGTATAATATACTACGATTTTTTGACCGAAACTAGTATTTCAAAAAGTTTCACAGAATCTAACTCTGAGATAATTTTTTGCATGGACATCCATCGTAATCTTCCCTCATAAAATATAAAAAGGGTCTTAAAAGTTTGTAGCATTTCGAATAATCCTCGATTTAATTTGATTTTTTGACAGAAACTAGTTTAAAATTGTGTATAATATACTACGATTTTTTGACTGAAACTCGTATTTCAAAAAGTTTCATAGATTATATTTTCTGAGATAATTTTTTGCATGGACTTCCATCGTAATCTTTCCTCGTAAAATATAGAAAGGATCTTAAAAGATTCGTAGCATTTTGAACAATCCTCGATTTAATTTGATTTTTTGACCGAAACAAGTATAAAATTGTGTATAATATACTTTGATTTTTTGACCAATATTTGCATTTATAAAAGTTTCATAGAATCTAATTTTGAGATAATTTTTTGCATGGACTTCCATCATAATCTTCCCCAGTGAATTATAGAAAGGATCTTAAAAGTTTCGTAGCATTTCGAACTATCCTCGAATTAATTTGTTTTTTTGACAGAAACTATTATAAAATTGTGTATAATATACTATGATTTTTTGACCGAAACTCGTATTTCAAAAAGTTTCACAAAATCCATATTTGATATAATTTTTTGCATCGACTTCCATCGTAATCTTCCCTTTTAAAATATATAAGGGATCTAAAAAGTTTCGTAGCATTTCAAATAATCCTCGATTTAATTTGATTTCCTGACCGAAACTAGTATAAAATTGTGCATAATATACTACAATTTTTTAACCGAAACTAGTATTTCAAAAAGTTTGATAAAATCTAACTGCGAGATAATTTTTTGCATGGACTTCCATCCTAATCTTCCCTCATAAAATATAGAAAGGATCTTAAATGTTTCGTAGCATTTCAAACAATACTCGATTTAATTTGATTTTCTTACCGAAACTAGTATAAAATCGTGTATAATATACTACAATTTTTTGAGTGAAACTTTTCAAAACGTTTCATAGAGTCTAATTCTGAGATTATTTTTAGCATTTCGAACAATCCTCGATTTAATTTTTTTTTATTTACAGAAAGTAGTATAAAATCGTGTATAATATACTACAATTTTTTAGACCGAAACTAGTATTTCAAAAAGTTTCATAGAATCTAATTCTGAGATATTTTTTTGCCTGGACTTCCATCACAATCTTCCCTCGTAAATTATAGGAAGAATCTGAAAAGTTTCGTAGCATTTCAAACAATCATCGAATTTATTTGATTTTTGACTGAAACTAGTATGAAATTGTGTATAATATACTACAATTTTTTGACTGAAACTAGTATTTCAATAGGTTCCATAGAATCTAACTCTGAGATAATTTTTTGCATGGACTTCAATCATAATCTTCCCTCGTAAAATAAAGAAAGGATCTTAAAAGTTTCGTAGCATTTCGAACAATCCTCGATTTAATTTGATTTTTGACCGAAACTAGTATAAAATTGTGCATAATATAATACGATTTTTTGACTGAAACTCGTATTTCAAAAAGTTTCATAGAATCTATTTCTGAGAAATTTTTTTGCATGGACTTCCATCGAAATCTTCCCTCATAAAATATAGTAAGGATCTTAAAAATTTCTTAGCATTTTGAACAATCCTCGATTTAATTATATTTTTTTTATAGAAAGTAGTATAAAATCGTGTATAATATACTACAATTTTTTATACCGAAACTAGTATTTCCAAAAGTTTCATAGAATTTAATTCCGAGATATTTTTTTGCCTGGACTTACATCACAATCTTCCCTCATAAATTATAGGAAGCATCTGAAAAGTTTCGTAGAATTTCGAATAATCATCGAATTTATTTGATTTTTGACCGAAATTAGTATGAAATTGTGTATAATATACTACAATTTTTTGACCGAAACTAGTATTTCAAAAGGTTCCATAAAATCTAACTCTGAGATAATTTTTTGCATGAACTTCAATCATAATCTTCCCTCGTAAAATATAGAAAGAATCTTAAAAGTTTCGTAGAATTTCGGACAATCCTCGATATAATTTGATTTTTGACCGAAACCAGTATAAAATTGTGTATAATATAATACGATTTTTTGACTGAAACTCGTATTTCAAAAAGTTTCATAGAATCTATTTCTGAGATAATTTTTTGCATGGACTACCATCGAAATCATCCCTCGTAAAATATAGAAAGGATCTTAAGAGTTTCGTAGCATTTCGAACAATCCCGATTTAATTTGATTTTCTGACCGAAACTAGTTTAAAATTATGTATAATATACTACGATTTTTGGACCGAAATTAGTATTTCAAAAAGTTTCATAGAATCTAACTCTGAGATAATTTCTTGCATGGAAATCTATCGTAATCTTCCCTCGTTAAATATAGAAAGGTTCTTAATAGTTTCGTAGCATTTGGAACAATCCTCAATTTAATTTAATTTTTTGACATAAACTAGTATAAAACTGTGTATAATATACTATGATTTTTTGACCGAAACTCGTATTTCAAAAAGGTACATAGATTATATTTCTGAGATAATTTTTTGCATGGACTTCCATCGTAATCTTCCCTCGTAAAATATAGAAAGGATCTTAAAAGTTTCGTAGCATTTTGAACAATCCTCGATTTAATTTGATTTTTTGACCGAAACTAGTATAAAATTGTGTATAATATACTTTGATTTTTTGACCAATATTGGCATTTCAAAAAGTTTCATAGAATCTAATTGTGAGATAATTTTTTGCACGGACTTACATCATAATAATCCCCAATAAATTATAGAAAGGATCTTAAAAGTTTCGTAGCATTTTGAACAATCCTTGATATAATTTGTTTTTTTGACAGAAACGATTATAAAATTGTGTATAATATACTATGATTTTTTGACCGAAACTCGTATTTCAAAAAGTTTCACAAAATCTATATCTGATATAATTTTTTTCATCAACTTCCATCGTAATCTTCCCTCGTAAAATATAGAAAGGATCTGAAAAGTTTCGTAGCATTTCGAACAATCCTCAATTTAATTTGATTTCCTGACCGAAACTAGTTTAAAATTGTGTATAATATACTACAATTTTTTAACCGAAACTAGTATTTCAAAAAGTTTAATAGAATCTAACTCCGAGATAATTTTTTGCATGGACTTCCATCCTAATCTTTCCTCGTAAAATATTGAAAGGATCTTAAACGTTTCGTAGCATTTCAAACAATGCTCGATTTAATTTGATTTTCTGACCGAAACTAGTATAAAATTGAGTAGAATATACTACGATTTTTTGAGTGAAACTAGTATTCAAAATGTTTCATAGAATCTAATTCTGAGATAATTTTTAAATGGACTTCCAACGTAATCTTCCATCGTAAAATATAGAAAAGATCTTAAAAGTTTCGTAGCATTTCGAACAATCCTCGATTTAATTTTTTTTTTACAGAAAGTAGTATAAAATCGTGTATAATATACTACAATTTTTTAGACCGAAACTAGTATTTCAAAAAGTTTCATAGAATCTAATTCCGAGATATTTTTTTGCCTGGACTTCCATCACAATCTTCCCTCGTAAATTATAGGAAGGATCTGAAAAGTTTCGTAGCATTTCGAACAATCATCGAATTTATTTGATTTTTGATCGAAACTAGTATGAAATTGTGTATAATATCTTACGATTGTTTGACCGAAACTAGTATTTCAAAAGGTTCCATAGAATCTAAATCTGAGATAATTTTTTGCATGAACTTCAATCATAATCTTCCCTCTTAAAATATAGAAAGGATCTTAAAAGTTTCGTAGCATTTCGAACAATCCTTGATTTAATTTGATTTTTGACCAAAACTAGTATAAAATTGTGTATAATATAATACGATTTTTTGACTGAAACTCGTATGTCAAAAAGTTTAATAGAATCTATTTCTGAGATAAGTTTTTGCATGTACTTCTACCGAAATCTTCCCTCGTAAAATATAGAAAGGATCTTAAAAGTTTCGTAGCATTTCGAACAATCCCGATTTAATTTGATTTTCTGACTGAAACTAGTATACAATTGTGTATAATATACTACTATTTTTTGACCGAAACTAGTATTTCAAAAAGTTTCATAGAATCTAACTCTGAGATAATTTTTTGCATGGACTTCTATCGTAATCTTCCCTCGTAAAATATAGAAAGGATCCTAAAAGTTCAGAATGTCCTATCAAATGTTGGGACATCATCAAACAGAGTATATGAACTTATTTCAGGATGTCTTACCAGATGTTGGGACATTGTGTAAATGACTAAGTTCAGTTTTTCAGGATGTCCCAACAGATGTTGAGACATCTCAAACCTGTTTCCAGAATTAATTATTGACTAACTAATCAGAGATATTTAAGGAGAGTTATCTGGAATTAATTAATGATGGATAAAAACAGAACAAGGCGCATCTGTAGGGAGTTTTATATTGAAGATTCAAATTAAAACAGAAGACCTAAATCACCTAGAATCTAGGAAGTAACAAACCCTAAATTCAAGGTGGAAGCTGCATGTGCATTAGGGCTGGATCATCCTACAGAAAGCCCAAATTACAGATACCTATTTAAGCAACAGAAACTCATAGAATTGAGTACGAATTTCAGAAGATCAAATAGGGTGTCTAGTGTTTTTAATAGCAGGTTGTTTTTAATTGTACCACTTGATGAGCTTTTAAGCATAAGTGCATTTGTGACTTGATTGAAACTGTGAAGTAAGATCAAGCTGTATTGTTTGAAGAATGTCTTCAATTTTATTAAACTTGTAAACTTGATCACTGTGTGATTGAGGGGGAGTGAGTAGGGTACTCTTATCTAAGTTGTGACTTAGGTAGAAATTGCATTGGGTAGTTATTAAGTGATAGATTAAACAGAGAGGTTTAAGTCTAGAATTAATATTACTTATAGTGGATTTCCTCCTGGCTTGGTAGCCTCCAGATGTAAGTGTGGTTATACACTGAATTGGGTTAACAAACTTCTGTGTTGTTTACTTTTCTTGCTATTTAAGTTTTGGTTAAATCTGTCAAGTGTTGGGACATCTCTTAGGACATCTCATACCTGATCACAGAATTTCAATTGGCATCAGAGCAGGCACCCTGCCTGTTTATACTGGGTGAGATCTAGGGAATACAAATTCTGTAACATGGACAGAGATATAGGGTCAGTAAATAGACCACCTATTTTGGATGGATCTAATTATGACTACTGGAAGCCAAGAATGATTGCATTCTTAAGATCACTTGACAACAGGGCATGGAGAGCAGTCAACAGTGGATGGGATTATCCTGTCCAAGATACCAAAGATAGATCAAAAGTGCTGAAACCTGAAGAAGAATGGAGTAAGGAAGAAGAAGATTCAGCACTAGGCAACTCAATGGCCTTAAATGCTTTATTCAATGGCATTGATAGGAACATCTTCAGACTTGTACATCATTGTGAGCTAGCCAAAGATGTATGGGATACTCTCAAAACAACTCATGAAGGAACATCAAAAGTAAAGATGTCAAGACTTCAACTTCTCACCACAAAATTTGAAAACTTGAGAATGAAGGAAGATGAGACAGTTCATGAATTCTACATGAACATTTTAGAAGTAGCTAATACTTCTGGAGCCTTGGGAGAAAAAATGACTGATGAAAAGCTTGTAAGAAAAATCCTCAGATCTTTGCCAAAAAGATTTGACATGAAAGTCACTGCAATAGAAGAAGCTCAAGACATATGCTCTATGAAAGTTGAAGAACTCATTGGTTCCCTTCAAACTTTTGAGATGGGAATGAATGACACAAATGTTAAAAAGAACAAAAGCATAGCCTTGGTGTCAAATACTGATGAAGAAGAAGATGATGAATCAGAAAATGATAAAAGCTTATCAGACAACCTTGCTATGCTTGGAAGACAATTCAAACAGATTCTCAGAGGAATGGAAGGCAAATCCAAACCCAGTGGAAGATACACAAACTCCTCTGAGAACAGGAGATCTTATGATGCTAACAGAAGGTCAAATTATGCTGAAAAAACCAGTCAAGAAAAAGGAGTCAAATGCCATGGATGTGAAGGATATGGACACCTTAGGAATGAATGTCCTACCTACTTAAAAAGGCAAAAGAAAGGACTCTCTGTAACCTGGTCTGATGAAGACTCAGGAGGTGATTCAGAAGAGGAATCAGCTAAGCATATCACTGCTTTAGCTGGATTATGTGACTCTGAAAGTGAATCCAGTGATGGAGAACTTACTTATGAAGAACTTGAGCAAGCATTCAAAGATCTATACAAAAGAAGCTCTGAAATATGCAGTGAGGTTATAAAGCTAAAGAAGCAGAATAAGGCATTAGAAGATGACAAAGCAAATGATCAGGAGATCATTGACACCTTAAAAAGTGAAGTAAGTCTTCTCAACTCCAAGTTGGAACATATGTCCAAATCTGTTAGAATGTTGAACAGCAGCTCAAATACACTGGATGTGATTCTCAACAACAATAAGCACTCAGGGGATAAAAGTGGACTAGGATTTAACAGAGTAAATAAAGATGAAGCTAGCTCCAGCAAAACAACTTCAAAATCCATACAGTCTAACAAGATGTCCCAACAGATGCTTCAACATCAGGAAAAGAACACAAACATAATGTTCCAACAGATGTCTCAACATTCTGAAAAGAACAAAATGAAGAAGAAGTATCAAAGATGGAGATGTCATCACTGTGGAAGATTTGGACATATCAAACCTCATTGTTATAAGTTGCATGGATATCCAAATCAGATGTATCAGCAACCTTCCAAAAAGAAAATAGAAGTTACCAAGAAAGTGCTGCATAAACATCAAAGAAATTAACAACCTCCTAAGCAGAAGACAGAAAACATCAAGAAGGTATGGAAACCAAAAGCTAGCCCTGAAGCTGATCAAAGCTACAAGAACAAGATCAACAATTAAGCTTGGAGATCAGCTGATAAACAACACACAGGGCTGAGGCATCAAAAGAAATCTCAACTCATCTGGTCAAAGAAAAGTGTTGCATTCATAGCACATACATCACTAAGAGTATCAGCTAAAGAAGACTGGTATTTTGACAGTGGATGTTCAAGACACATGACTGGATTGAAGAATTTGCTAGTAAATTTAAAATCACATTCATCCAGGTATGTGACATTTGGAGATGGAGCTAAAGGAGAAATCAAGGGAGTTGGAACCTTGGATTGTCAAGATGTTCCAAGACTAGATGATGTGCTACTAGTTAAAGGTTTAACTGCTAACCTGATCAGCATAAGTCAATTATGTGATCAAGGGTACAGTGTAAACTTTACCAAAACTGAATGCATAGTGACTAACAAAGAACAAGAGGTTATCATGAAAGGAGCCATATCTAAAGACAACTGTTACATGTGGGAATCCCAAAATCTCAGTCTCACTTCAACTTGCTCTTTAGCTAAAGAAGAAGAAGTGAAACTATGGCACCAAAGACTAGGTCATCTTCATTTCAGAGGCATAAAGAAGATAATATCTATGGATGCTGTAAGAGGTATTCCTAAACTGAAGATTGATGATGGCAAAATATGTGGTGAATGTCAAATAGGCAAGCAAACCAAGATGTCCCATCCAAAGCTCCAACATCTGACAACTTCCAAAGTTTTGGAACTTTTACATATGGATCTGATGGGACCTATGCAGGTTGAAAGTCTTGGTGGTAAGAGGTATGCCTATGTTGTGGTTGATGATTTTTCAAGATATACATGGATAAATTTCATCAAAGAAAAGTCAGATGTATTTGATGTATTCAAAGAATTATGTCAAAGATTGCAAAGGGAAAAATCCAGCTGTGTGATCAGAATAAGAAGTGATCATGGAAAAGAATTTGAGAACCAAAAGTTCTTAGATTTCTGCTCTTCAGAAGGAATCAACCATGAATATTCTTCTCCAATCACTCCTCAACAGAATGGGATTGTTGAAAGGAAGAATAGAACCATTCAAGAATCAGCAAGAGCTATGATCCATGCTAAAAAGTTACCTCTGTACTTTTGGGCTGAAGCTATGAACACTGCCTGTTACATCCATAACAGAGTTACTTTAAGGAAAGGAACTTTGTCCACAATATATGAAGTCTGGAAGGGCAGAAAACCCACAGTTAAGTACTTCCATGTTTTTGGAAGTATCTGTTATATTCTGGCAGATAGGGAGCAAAGAAGAAAAATGGATCCTAAAAGTGATGAAGGAATTTTCCTTGGATACTCCATAAACAGCAGAGCATATAGAGTATTTAATTCTAGAACCAAGGTTATCATGGAATCCATAAATGTGATAATTGATGATGCTCCTACAGATGTCCCAGAAGATGTTGGAACATCTGCTGATATCAAGATTGAAGCTGAAGAAAAGAATGATCATTATAACTTCACTCAAACTGATACAAGAACAGAAGAATCCATGAAACCTCCCTCCATCAGAATACAGAAGGATCATCCCAAAGATCTGATAATTGGTGATCCCAACAGAGGTGTGAGCACTAGATCTAGAGAAGTGATTTCAGGCTCTTGTTTTGTGTCCAAAATAGAACCTAAAAACATCAAGGAAGCTCTTACTGATGAATACTGGATTTGTGCTATGCAAGAGGAATTAGGTCAATTCACAAGGAATGAAGTGTGGAATCTTGTTCCTAGACCTGATGACATAAATGTGATTGGAACAAAATGGGTGTATAAGAACAAGTCAAATGAACAAGGAGTTGTTACAAAGAACAAAGCTAGACTTGTAGCTCAAGGATACACTCAAATTGAAGGAGTAGACTTTGATGAAACCTTTGCACCAGTAGCAAGGCTTGAATCAATTAGACTACTTTTGGGAATTGCTTGTATCTTGAAGTTCAAGCTATTTCAAATGGATGTGAAAAGTGCCTTTTTAAATGGCTATCTTAATGAAGAGGTATATGTAGAACAGCCTAAAGGATTTGTTGATCCAAGTTGTCCAAATCATGTATACAAACTAAAGAAGGCACTTTATGGTTTGAAGCAAGCTCCAAGGGCATGGTATGAAAGACTGACCACATTTCTTATCAAGCAAGGATACAGAAAAGGTGGAATTGACAAAACCCTATTTGTTAAAGATGAAGAAGGGAATGTCATGATTGCTCAAATATATGTTGATGATATTGTATTTGGTGGGATGTCTGAAAGGATGGTCAAACATTTTGTCAAGCAGATGGAATCTGAATTTGAAATGAGCCTAGTAGGAGAGTTAACCTTCTTTCTTGGTCTGCAAATAAAGCAAATGGAAGACTCAATGTTCATCTCACAAAGCAAGTATACCAAGAACATAGTCAAGAAATTTGGAATGGAAAATGCTACTCATAAGAGAACTCCTGCCCCCACACATTTGAAGCTGACTAAAGATGAAAAGGGTGAGAATGTAGATCAAAGCTTATACAGAAGCATGATTGGAAGCTTGTTATACTTAACTGCTAGCAGACCTGACATAGCATTTGCAGTAGGTGTATGTGCAAGATATCAAGCTGATCCAAAAGTCAGTCATCTCAATCAAGTCAAGAGAATTCTTAAATATGTTAATGGTACTTGTGACTATGGCATATTGTACCTTCATGGATGTAAACCAATTCTCACTGGCTTCTGTGATGCTGATTGGGCTGGAAGTGCAGATGACAGAAAAAGCACTTCAGGAGGATGCTTCTTTCTAGGAAACAATTTGATTTCTTGGTTCAGTAAGAAACAAAATTGTGTATCCTTGTCTACAGCTGAAGCTGAATATATAGCAGCTGGAAGCAGTTGTTCTCAGTTGGTTTGGATGAAGCAAATGCTCACTGAGTACAATGTCCCACAGGATGTCATGATATTGTACTGTGACAACTTAAGTGCAATCAACATATCAAAGAATCCTATCCAACATAGCAGGACCAAGCATATTGATATCAGACATCATTTCATCAGAGATCTTGTAGAAGAAAAGGTGATTTCATTGGAACATGTAGCTACAAATCTGCAGTTAGCTGATATCTTTACCAAAGCATTGGATGCTACACAATTTGAGAACTTAAGGGGCAAACTTGGAATCTGTTTATGTGATATTTAGCAGTTAATGAGATGTGCCAACATGTCATATGACATTGTATGGCATAAGTTCCAGATGGCAAAACCAGTCTGGACAAGATCCTTGGGAATTCCATCTCTAATCATTTGCACTGTAACGGCTACTTATTTAGTAACTGTTTATAATCAGCTATCAAGATTCTCATTATACTATCACAAGCAAATCACATTAACCAGCTATTCTCCAGAAATCATAAACCCTAAAGCTTTTCTTCCATCTTCCTCAACAATGTCTCAAAACCCTAACACAACTGAAGAAGTTCTCAACAAAGAAGACGTAGTTCATGCCACTCCCATCTCTGTGGTACCAATAAAATCAACTCCATTGGACGAACTCAGAGGAAGTGCTTCTCACACTAAAAAGCCAAGAACTCCAAAGAGAGCTAAAGATCAAGTTCGCAGCAAAGCCAAAGGAGGCATTCCTTCACCTGCTAACATGCCCCCAAAATCTTCAGATTATGTGGATGATTCCATCAAGGAGATTGTCACCCAAATTCTGTTTGAACAAAGAAAGGTGAGTGGAATTTCTATTCCTCTAAACACCATGCCTGCACCTCAAGAAGAACAAGCTCAAGCTGCAGAGGACACTCCTGCAGAACAAGATGTCCCAATAGATGTTGGAACATCTGAAGATGAGAAAAAGAACTCATCTGATGCTGATTTGGAACAAACTGAGGACCAGAATAAGGCCTCAAATGAAAATGATGAAGAAGTCTCTGAGGATCAGACCAAAGCCTCAAATGAAGATCAAATCCCTGCTGATCAACCAGCTGAAGAGGAGACTGCTCAATCTCCTCCAGTGGTAAACCTGGAGCAGGACTCTGATACAAAGATCATAGCCTCTGTTAGACCTAGCATAGCCAAAAGGCTCAGGTCCAGGAAAGGAAAGATGCAAGCTGAAGCTGAAATTCCTGAGAAGAAGAAAGCCTCCCCAAAGAAAGGCAAAACTAAAGCTACTTTTGGGCCAACAAAACAATGGAGTAAAGTTCAACCTCAGAAAAGAAAAGCTGTCACTCCATCAGACTCAGATGTTGAATCAGATGTCCCAACATCTCCTCCCAAAAAGAAACCAACACCTTCTAGGGCCTCATCTGCTGTTCCAGAAGCCCCCTTGGACTACATATCATTCCATCATGTCTCTAGTGTCAACAAATGGAAGTTTGTGTACCAAAGAAGGGTTGCCTTAGAAAGAGAACTGAGCAGCAATGCACTTGAGTGCACTGAACTGATTGACCTCATCTCTGTTGCAGGACTATTCAAGACAGTCTCAGATCTCTCTCCCTGCTATGAACTTCTTGTCAAAGAGTTCATTGTTAATCTTCAGGAGGATTGCTCCAATGGTAAGTCCTCTGAGTTTCAAAAAGTTTTTGTTAGAGGTAAATGTGTAGAGTTTTCTCCTCAAATCATCAATCAGTACCTAGGAAGAGAAGCAGATGGACCCAATGAGCTAGGTAAGACAGATAACCAAATCTGCAAGGTTATCACTGCAAACCAGGTCAAGGCATGGCCTGTGAAGGGAAAGCTCTCTGTGAGCATGCTTAATGGAAAATATGCTATGCTGAACAGGATTGGTACAGCTAACTGGGTGCCTACCAATCACACCTCTTCAATCTCCACTGGCCTGGCAAGGTTCATTTTTGCTGTGGGAACTCAGACCAAGCTGGACTATGGAGCTTACATTTTTGATCAAACCCTGAAGCATGCCAGTTCTTCTGCAACAAAGCTACCAATAGCTTTTCCTTCATTGCTATGTGGCATAGTATTAAGCCAATATCCTGGGATTCTAACTGAGAAGGACACTGTCTGCAAGAGAGAAAGCCCCCTGGCTTTTCACTACAAGTTATTCCTCAGTCATCATGCTGCAGATGTTGAAGCACCTTCTGGGACATCTGCAGGTCCTTCAACTGCTAAGACTCCAATCTCCAAGAAGGCTCTAATTGCTGAGCTCAAAAGCACATGCAAAGAACTTGAAGCAAGGAAGCTAAAAATTGAAGAGATCATCCAAAGGCTGGAGAGTGGAGAAGATCAAAAAGCTGGCTCTGATGAAGAAAGTGAAGCTGATGAAGAAACAGAAGTTGAGGAAGAAACTGAGAGTGATGAATCTGAGTGATCAATGTATGTGAGGCAAATGTAATGACAGCAATGTATTTCTGGAATAGTGTCTTTGGCCCTAAATTTTGTGTCTACCAAGGGGGAGAACAACAACAAAACAACAACAAATTGTAATTGCTGTTTAAGTATGAATGAAAAAAATCTGTTTGTTTGCTTCTGAACTGAATAAGTTTTTCTCTGTTGCAACAATATCGGATACATATATGTTTGAGGGGGAGTAATCTCAAATAAGAATCAACAGAAAAAGTAATGCTATACTCTGATAAAAAGAACTTCTGCTGCACTCTGAAAACCAGAAAAGATGTTAGCCAAAAATTAGCCAAAGGGGGAGTTTGTAGATGTCTTGAATTGGCAGAATTTTTGACCAACAAGAATTATTGAATTCAGTTCAGAATGTCCTATCAAATGTTGGGACATCATCAAACATAGTATATGAACTTATTTCAGGATGTCTTACCAGATGTTGGGACATTGTGTAAATGACTAAGTTCAGTTTTTCAGGATGTCCCAACAGATGTTGAGACATCTCAAACCTGCTTCCAGAATTAATTATTGACTAACTAATCAGAGATATTTAAGGAGAGTTATCTGGAATTAATTAATGATGGATAAAAACAGAATAAGGCGCATCTGTAGGGAGTTTTATATTGAAGATTCAAATTAAAACAGAAGACCTAAATCACCTAGAATCTAGGAAGTAACAAACCCTAAATTCAAGGTGGAAGCTGCATGTGCATTAGGGCTGGATCATCCTACAGAAAGCCCAAATTACAGATACCTATTTAAGCAACAGAAACTCATAGAATTGAGTACGAATTTCAGAAGATCAAATAGGGTGTCTAGTGTTTTTAATAGCAGGTTGTTTTTAATTGTACCACTTGATGAGCTTTTAAGCATAAGTGCATTTGTGACTTGATTGAAACTGTGAAGTAAGATCAAGCTGTATTGTTTGAAGAATGTCTTCAATTTTATTAAACTTGTAAACTTGATCACTGTGTGATTGAGGGGGAGTGAGTAGGGTACTCTTATCTAAGTTGTGACTTAGGTAGAAATTGCATTGGGTAGTTATTAAGTGATAGATTAAACAGAGAGGTTTAAGTCTAGAATTAATATTACTTATAGTGGATTTCCTCCTGGCTTGGTAGCCTCCAGATGTAAGTGTGGTTATACACTGAACTGGGTTAACAAACTTCTGTGTTGTTTACTTTTCTTGCTATTTAAGGTTTGGTTAAATCTGTCAAGTGTTGGGACATCTCTTAGGACATCTCATACCTGATCACAGAATTTCAATAATCTTCCCCCGTAAAATATAAAAAGGATCTTAAACGTTTTGTAGCATTTCGAAAAATCCTCGATTTAATTTGATTTTTGACTGAAACTAGTATAAAATTGTGTAAAATATAATACGATTTTTTGACTGCAACTCGTATTTCAAAAGTTTCATCGAATCTATTTCTGAGATAATTTTTTGCATGGACTTCCATCGAAATCTTCCCTCGTAAAATATAGAAAGGATCTTAAAAGTTTTGTAGCATTTCGAACAATCCCGATTTAATTTGATTTTCTAACCGAAACTAGTATAAAATTGTGTATAATATACTACGATTTTTTGACCGAAACTAGTATTTCAAAAAGTTTCATAGAATCTAACTCTGAGATAATTTTTTGCATGGACTTCCATTGTAATCTTCCCTTGTAAAATATAGAAAGGATCTTAAAAGTTTCGTAGCATTTCTAACAATCCTCGATTTAATTTGATTTTTTGACATAAACTAGTATAAAATTGTGTATAATATACTACGATTTTTTGACCGAAACTCGTATTTCAAAAAGTTTCATATGTTATATTTCTGAGATAATTTTTTGCATGGACTTCCATCATAATCTTCCCTTGTAAAATATAGAAAGGATCTTAAAAGTATCGTAGCATTTTGAAAAAACCTCGATTTAATGTGATTTTTTGACAGAAACTAGTATAAAATTGTGTATAATATACTTTGATATTTTGACCAATATTGGCATTTCAAAAAGTTCATAGAATCTAATTTTGAGATAGTTTTTTGCATGGATTTCCATCATAATCTTCCCCAGTAAATTATAGAAAGAATCTTAAAAGTTTCGTAGCATTTCGAACAATCCTCGATTTAATTTGTTTTTTTGACAGAAACTAGTATAAAATTGTGTATAATGTACTATGATTTTTTGACCAAAACTCGTATTTCAAAAAGTTTCACAAAATCTATATCTGATATAATTTTTTGGCATTGACTTCCATCGTAATCTTCCCTTGTAAAATATAGAAATGATCTGAAACGTTTCGTAGCATTTCGAACAATCCTCAATTTAATTTGATTTCCTGATGGAAACTAGTATAAAATTGTGTATAATATACTACGATTTTTTAACCGAAACTAGTATTTCAAAAAGTTTGATTGAAACTAACTCCGAGATAACATTTTGCATGAACTTCCATCCCAATCTTCCCTCGTAAAATATAGAAAGGATCTTAAAAGTTTCGTAGCATTTCGAACAATCCTGGATTTAAATTTATTTTCTGAACGAAACTAGTATAAAATTGTGTATAATATACTACGAGTTTTTTGATAGAAACTCGTATTTCAAAAAATTTCATAGAATCTATTTCGGAGATAATTTTTTGCACGGACTTCCATCGAAATCTTCCCTCGTAAAATATAGAAAGGATCTTAAAAGTTTCGTAGCATTTAGAACAATCCCGATTTAATTTGATTTTCTGACCGAAACTAGTATAAAATTGTGTATAATATACTACGATTTCTTGACCGAAACTAGTATTTCAAAAAGTTTCATAGAATATAACTCTGAGATAATATTTTGCATTGATTTCCAGCGTAATCTTCCCTCGTAAAATATAGAAAGGATTTTAAAAGTTTCGTAGCATTTCGAACTATCCTCGATTTAATTTGATTTTTTGACAGAAACTAGTATAAAATTGTGTATAATATACTATGATGTTTTGACCGAACTCGTATTTCAAAAAGTTTCATAGATTATATTTCTGAGATAATTTTTAGCATGGACTTCCATCAAAATCTTCCCTCGTAAAATATAGAAAGGATCTTAAAATTTTTGTAGGTATTTCGTACAATCCCGATTTAATTTTATTTTTGACCGAAACTAGTATAAAATCGTGTATAATATACTACAATTTTTTAGACCGAAACTAGTATTTCAAAAAGTTTCCTAGAATCTAATTCCGAGATATTTTTTTTCCTGGTCTTCCATTACAATCTTCCCTCGTAAATTATAGGAAGGATCTGAAAAGTTTCATAGCATTTCGAATAATCATCAAATTTATTTGATTTTTGACCGAAACTAGTATGAAATTGTGTATAATATACTACAATTTTTTGACCGAAACTAGTATTTCAAAAGGTTCCATAGAATCTAACTCTTAGATAATTTTATGCATGAACTTCAACCATAATCTTCCCTCGTAAAATATAGAAAGGATCTTAAAAGTTTTGTAGCATTTCGAACAATCCTCGATTTAATTTGAATTTTGACCGAAACTAGTATAAAATTATGTATAATATAATACGATTTTTTGACTGAAACTCGTATTTCAAAAAGTTTCATAGATTATATTTCTGAGATAATTTTTAGCATGGACTTCCATCAAAATATTCCCTCGTAAAATATAGATAGGATCTTAAAATTTTTGTAGGTATTTCGTACAATCCCGATTTAATTTAATTTTTGACCGAAACTAGTATAAAATCGTGTATAATATACTACAATTTTTTAGACCGAAACTAGTATTTCAAAAAGTTTCCTAGAATCTAATTCCGAGATATTTTTTTGCCTGGTCTTCCATTACAATCTTCCCTCGTAAATTATAGGAAGGATCTGAAAAGTTTCATAGCATTTCGAATAATCATCAAATTTATTTGATTTTTGACCGAAACTAGTATGAAATTGTGTATAATATACTACAATTTTTTGACCGAAACTAGTATTTCAAAAGGTTCCATAGAATCTAACTCTTAGATAATTTTATGCATGAACTTCAACCATAATCTTCCCTCGTAAAATATAGAAAGGATCTTAAAAGTTTTGTAGCATTTCTAACAATCCTCGATTTAATTTGAATTTTGACCAAAACTAGTATAAAATTGTGTATAATATAATACGATTTTTTGACTGAAACTCGTATTTCAAAAAGTTTCATAGATTATATTTCTGAGATAATTTTTAGCATGGACTTCCATCAAAATCTTCCCTCGTAAAATATAGAAAGGATCTTAAAATTTTTGTAGGTATTTCGTACAATCCCGATTTAATTTAATTTTTGACCGAAACTAGTATAAAATCGTGTATAATATACTACAATTTTTTAGACCGAAACTAGTATTTCAAAAAGTTTCCTAGAATCTAATTCCGAGATATTTTTTTGCCTGGTCTTCCATTACAATCTTCCCTCGTAAATTATAGGAAGGATCTGAAAAGTTTCATAGCATTTCGAATAATCATCAAATTTATTTGATTTTTGACCGAAACTAGTATGAAATTGTGTATAATATACTACAATTTTTTGACCGAAACTAGTATTTCAAAAGGTTCCATAGAATCTAACTCTTAGATAATTTTATGCAAGAACTTCAACCATAATCTTCCCTCGTAAAATATAGAAAGGATCTTAAAAGTTTTGTAGCATTTCGAACAATCCTCGATTTAATTTGAATTTTGACCGAAACTAGTATAAAATTGTGTATAATATAATACGATTTTTTGACTGAAACTCGTATTTCAAAAAGTTTCATAGAATCTATTTCTGAGATAACTTTTCGATGGACTCCCAACGAAATCTTTCCTCGTAAAATATAGAAAGGATCTTAAAAGTTTCGTAGCATTTTGAACAATCCTGATTTAATTTGATTTTCTGACCGAAACTAGTATAAAATTGTGTATAATATACTACGATTTTTTGACCGAAACTAGTATTTAAAAAAGTTTCAAAGAATCTAATTCTGAGATATTTTTTTTGCATGGGCTTCCAACGTAATCTTCCATCGTTAAATATCGTAAGGATCTTAAAAGTTTCGTAGCATTTCGAACAATCCTCGATTTAATTTGATTTTTTGACAGAAAGTAGTATATAGTTGTATATAATATACTACGATTTTTTAGACCAAAACTCGTATTTTAAAAAGTTTCATAGAATCTAATTCCGAGATAATGTTTTGCATGGACTTCCATCAAAATCTTCCCTCGTAAAATATAGAAAGGATCTTAAAAGTTTCGTAGGTATTTCGAACAATCCTGATTTAATTTGATTTTTTGACCGAAACTACTATGAAATCGTGTATAATATACTATAATGTTTTAGACCGAAACTAGTATTTAAAAAAGTTTCATAGAATCTAATTCCGAGATATTTTTTTTCCTGGACTTCCATCACCATCTTCCCTCGTAAATTATAGGAAGGATCTGAAAAGTTTCATAGCATTTCGAAGAATCATCAAATTTATTTGAATTTTAACCGAAACTAGTACTAAATTGTGTATAATATACTAGGATTTTTTGACCGAAACTAGTATTTCAAAAGGTTCCATAGAATCTAACTCTGAGATAATTTTTTGCATGAACTTCAATCATAATCTTCCCTCCTAAAATATAGAAAGGATCTTAAAAGTTTCGTAGCATTTCTAAAAATCCTCGATTTAATTTGATTTTTGATAGAAACTAGTATAAAATTGTGTATAATATAATAGGATTTTTTGCCTGAAACTCGTTTTTCAAAAAGTTTCATACAATCTAATTCTGAAATAATTTTTTTCATGGACTTCCATCGAAATCTTCCCTCGTAAAATATAGAAAGGATCTTAAAAGTTTCGTAGCATTTCAAACAATCCCAATTTAATTTGATTTTTTGACCGAAACTAGTATAAAATTGTGTATAATATACTATGATATTTTGACCGAAACTGGTATTTCAAAAAGTTTCATAGAATCTAACTCTGAGATAATTTGTTGCATGGACTTCCATCGTAATCTTCCCTCGTTAAATATAGAAAGGTTCTTAAAAGTTTTAAAGCATTTTGAACAATCCTCGATTTAATTTGATTTTTTGACAGAAATTAGTATAAAATTGTGTATAATATACTATGATTTTTTGACCAAAACTCGTATTTAAAAAAGTTTCATAGATTATATTTCTGAGATATTTTTTTGCATGGACTTTCATCGTAATCTTCCCTCGTAAAATATAGAACGGATCTTAAAAGTTTAGTAGCATTTAGAACAAACCTCGATTTAATTTGATTTTTAGACAGAAACTAGTATAAAATTGTGTATAATATACTTTGATTTTTTGACCAATAATTGCATTTCAAAAAGTTTCATAGAATCTAATTTTGAGATAGTCTTTTGCATGGACTTCCATCATAATCTTCCCCAGTAAATTATAGAAAGGATCTAAAAAGTTTCGTAGCATTTCGAACAATCCTCGATTTAATTTGATTTTTGACCGAAACTAGTATAAAATTGTGTATAATATAATACAATTGTTTGACTGAAACTCGAATTTCAAAAAGTTTCATAGAATCTATTTCTGAGATAATTTTTTTGCATGGACTTCCATCGAAATTTTCACTCGTAAAATATAGAAAGGATCTTAAACGTTTCGTAGCATTTCGAACAATCCCGATTTAATTTGATTTTCTGACCGAAACTAGTATAAAATTGTGTATAATATACTACGATTTTTTGACTGAAACTAGTATTTCAAAAAGTTTCATAGAATCTAACTCTGAGATAATTTTTTGCATGGACTTCCATCGTAATCTTCCCTCGTAAAATATAGAAAGGATGTTAAAGGTTTCGTAGCATTTCGAACAATCCTCGATTTAATTTATTTTTTGACAGAAACTAGTATATCATTGTGTATAATATACTACAATTATTTAGACCGAAACTCGTATTTAAAAAAGTTTCATAGAATCTAATTCCGAGATAATGTTTTGCATGGACTTCCATCAAAATCTTCCCTCGTAAAATATAGAAAGGATCTTAAAAGTTTTGTAGGTATTTCGAATTATCCTGATTTAATTTTATTTTTTGACCGAAACTACTATGAAATCGTGTATAATATACTACAATGTTTTAGACCGAAACTAGTATTTCAAAAAGTTTCATAGAATCTAATTCCGAGATATTCTTTTTCCTGGACTTCCATCACAATCTTCCCTCGTAAATTATAGGAAGGATCTGAAAAGTTTCATAGCATTTCGAAGAATCATCGAATTTATTTGAATTTTAACCGAAACTAGTACGAAATTGTGTATAATATAATAGGATTTTTTGACCGAAACTAATATTTCAAAAGGTTCCATAGAATCTAACTCTGAGATAATTTTTTGCATGAACTTCAATCATAATCTTCCCTCGTAAAATATAGAAAGGATCTTAAAAGTTTCGTAGCATTTGGAAAATTCCTCGATTTAATTTGATTTTTGACCGAAACTAGTATAAAATTGTGTATAATATAATACGATTATTTGCCTGAAACACGTTTTTCAAAAAGTTTCATAGAATCTATTTCTGAAATAATTTTTTGCATGGACTTCCATCGAAATCTTCCCTCGTAAAATATAGAAATGATCTTAAAAGTTTCGTAGCATTTCAAACAATCACAATTTAATTTGATTTTTTGACCGAAACTAGTATAAAATTGTGTATAATATACTATGATATTTTGACCGAAACTAGTATTTCAAAAAGTTTCATAGAATCTAACTCTGAGATAATTTGTTGCATGGACTTCCATCGTAATCTTCCCTCGTTAAATATAGAAAGGATCTTAAAAGTTTCGTAGCATTTCGAACAATCCTCGATTTAATTTGAATTTTTGACAGAAACTAGTATAAAATTGTGTATAATATACTACGATTTTTTGACCGAAACTCGTATTTCAAAAAGGTTCATAGATTATATTTCTGAAATAATTTTTTGCATGGACTTCCATCGTAATCTTCCCTCATAAAATATAGAAAGGATCTTAAAATTTTCGTAGCATTTTGAACAATCCTCGATTTAATTTGATTTTTTGACGAAACTAGTATAAAATTGTGTATTATACTTTGATTTTTTGACTAATATTGGCATTTCAAAAAGTTTCATAGAATCTAATTTTGAGATAATTTTTTGCATGGACTTCCATCATAATCTTCCCCAGTAAATTATAGAAAGGATCTTAAAAGTTTCGTAGCATTTCGAATAATCCTCGATTTAATTTGTTTTTTTGACAGAAACTAGTATAAAATTGTGTATAATATACTATGATTTTTTGACCGAAACTCGTATTTCAAAAAGTTTTACAAAATCTATATCTGATATAATTTTTTGCAATGACTTCCACCGCAATCTTCCCTCGTTAAATATAGAAAGGATCTGAAAAGTTTTGTAGCGTTTCGAACAATCCTCGATTTAATTTGATTTCCTGACCGAAACTAGTATAAAAGTATGTATAATATACTACGATTTTTTGAGTGAAACTAGTATTTCAAAATTTTTCATAGAATCTAATTCTGAGATAATTTTTATAAGGACTTCCATCGTAATCTTCAATCGTAAAATATATAAAGGATCTTAAACGTTTCATAGCATTTCGAACAATCCTCGATTTAATTTGATTTTTTATACAGAAAATAGTATAAAATCGTGTATAATACACTACAATTTTTTAGACCGAAACTAGTATTTCAAAAAGTTTCATAGAATCTAATTTCGAGATATTTTTTTGCCTGGACTTCCATCACAATCTTTCCTCGTAAATTATAGGAAGGATCTGAAAAGTTTTGTAGCATTTCGAACAATCATCGAATTTATTTGATTTTTGACCGAAACTAGTATGAAATTATGTATAATATACTACGATTTTTTGACCGAAACTAATATTTCAAAAGGTTCCATAGAATCTAACTCTGAGATATTTTTTTGCATGAAGTTCAATCATAATCTTCCCTCGTAAAAAATATAGAAAGGATCTTAAAATTTTCGTAGCACTTCGAACAATCCTCGATTTAATTTGATTTTTCACCGAAACTAGTATAAAATTGTGTATAATATAATACGATTTTTTGACTGAAACTCGTATTTGAAAAAGTTTCATAGAATCTATTTTTGAGATAATATTTTGCATGGACTTCCATCGAAATCTTCCCTTGTTAAATATAGAAAGGATCTTAAAAGTTTCTTAGCATTTCGAACAATCCCGATTTAATCTGATTTTCTGACCGAAACTAGTATAAAATTGTGTACAATTGTTTATAATATACTAGGATTTTTTGACTGAAACTCGTATTTCAAAAAGTTTCATAGAATCTATTTCTGAGATATTTTTTTTTGCATGGACTTCCAACGAAATCTTCCCTCGTAAATATTAGAAAGGATCTTAAAAGTTTCGTAGTATTTCGAACAATCCCGATTTAATTTGATTTTTTAACCGAAACTTGTAAAAAATCGTGTATAATATACTACGATTTTTTGACCGAAACTCATTTTCAAAAAGTTTCATAGAATCTAACTCTGAGATGATTTTTGCATGGACTTCCATCGTAATCTTCCCTCGTAAAATATAGGTCATATCTGAAAAGTTTCGTAGAATCTTATTTTGAGATGATTTTTTGACCTAAACTGGAATTTCAAAAAGTTTCATAAAATCTAATTTTGAGATGATTTTTTTGCATGGACTTCCATCATAATCTTCCCTCGTAAATTATAGAAAGGATCTGAAAAGTTTTGTAGCATTTGGAACAATCCTCGATTTAATTTGATTTTTAACCGAAACTAGTATAAAATTGTGTATAATATACTAAGATTTTTTGACTGAAACTCGTATTTCAAAAAGTTTCGTAGAATTTATTTCTGAGATAATATTTTGCATGGACTTCCATCGAAATCTTCCCTTGTAAAATATAGAAAGAATCTTATAAGTTTCGTAGTATTTCGAACAATCCCGATTTAATTTGATTTTCTGACCGAAAGTAGTATAAAATTTTGTATAATATACAACGATTTTATGACCAAAACTAGTATTTCAAAAAGTTTCATAGAATCTAACTCGGAGATAATTTTTTGCATGGACTTCCAACGAAATCTTCCCTCGTAAAATAGATAAAGGATCTTAAAAGTTTCTTAGTATTTCGAACAATCCCAATTTAATTTGATTTTCTGACCGAAACTATTATAAAATTGTGTATAATATACAACAATTTTTTGACCGAAACTGGCATTTCAAAAAGTTTCATAGAATCTAATTTTGAGATGATTTTTTGCATGGACTTCTATCATAATCTTCCCTCGTAAATTATAGAAAGGATCTTCAAAGTATCGTAGCATTTCGAACAATCCTCGATTTAATTTGATTTTTTGATCGAAACCAGTATAAAATCGTGTATAATATACTACGATTTTTTTGACCGAAACTCGTATTTCAAAAAGTTTCGTAGAATCTATTTAAGAGATAATTTTTTGCATGGACTTCCATCATAAGCTTCCCTCTTAAAATATTGAAAGGATCTGAAAAGTTTCGTAGCATTTCGAACAATCCTCGATTTAATTTGATATTTGACCGAAATTAGTATAAAATCGTCTATAATATACTACGATTTTTTTTGACCGAAACTCGTATTTCAAAAAGTTCCGTAGAATCTATTTTTGAGATAAATTTTTGCATGGACTTCCATCATAAGCTTCCCTCGTAAAATATTGAAAGGATCTGAAAACTTTCGTAGCATTTCGAACAATCCTCGATTTAATTTGATTTTTGACCGAAATTAGTATAAAATTGTGTATAATATACTAAGATTTTTTGACTGAAAGTCGTATTTCAAAAAGTTTCAAAGAATCTATTTCTGAGATATTTTTTTGCATGGACTTCCAACGAAATATTCCCTCGTAAATATTAGAAAGGATCTTAAAAGTTTCGTAGTATTTCGAACAAATTTGATTTAATATTATTTTTTAACCGAAACTAGTAAAAAATCGTGTATAATATACTACGAGTTTTTGACCGAAACTCATTTTCAAAAAGTTTCATAGAATCTAACTCTGAGATAATTTTTTGCATGGACTTCCATCGTAATCTTCCCTCATAAAATATAGGTCGGATCTGATAAGTTTCGTTGGATTTCCAACAATCCTCTATTTAATTTGATTTTATGACTGAAACTAGTATAAAATTGTGTATAATATACTACGATTTTTTGATCTAAACTGTAATTTAAAAAAGTTTCATAGAATCTAATTTTGAGATGATTTTTTGCATGGACTTCCATCATAATCTTCCCTCGTAAATTATAGAAAGGATCTGAAAAGTTTTGTAGCATTATGAACAATCCTCGATTTAATTTGATTTTTGACCGAAACGAGTATAAAATTGTGTATAACAAACTACGATTTTTTGACTGAAACTCGTATTTCAAAAAGTTTCGTAGAATCTATTTCTGAGATAATATTTTGCTTGGACTTCCATCGAAATCTTCCCTTGTAAAATATAGAAAGGATCTTATAAGTTTCGTAGTATTTCGAACAATCCCGATTTAATTTGATTTTCTGACCGAAAGTAGTATAAAATTTTGTATAATATACAACGATTTTTTTACCGAAACTAGTATTTCAAAAAGTTTTATAGAATCTAACTCTGAGATAATTTTTTGCATGGACTTCCAACGAAATCTTCCCTCGTAAAATATAGAAAGGATCTTAAAAGTTTCGTAGTATTTCGAACAATCCCAATTTAATTTGATTTTCTGACCGAAACTAGTATAAAATTGTGTATAATATACATAAATTTTTTGACCGAAACTGGCTTTTCAAAAAGTTTCATAGAATCAAATTTTGAGATGATTTTTTGCATGGACTTCTATCATAATCTTCCCTCGTAAATTATAGAAAGGATCTTCAAAGTTTCGTAGCATTTCGGAAAATCCTCGATTTAATTTGATTTTTTGATCGAAACAAGTATAAAATCGTGTATAATATACTACAATTTTTTTGACCGAAACTCGTATTTCAAAAAGTTTCGTAGAATCTATTTAGGAGATAATTTTTTGCATGGACTTCCATCATAAGCTTCCCTCGTAAAATATTGAAAGGATCTGAAAAGTTTCGTAGCATTTCGAATAATCCTCGATTTAATTATATTTTTGACCGAAATTAGTACAAAATTGTGTATAATATACTAAGTTTTTTTAACTGAAACTCGTATTTCAAAAAGTTTCATAGAATCTATTTCTGAGATATTTTTTTGCATGGACTTCCAACGAAATCTTCCCTCATAAATATTAGAAAGGATCTTAAAAGTTTCGTAGTATTTCGAACAAATTTGATTTAATTTGATTTTTTAACCGAAACTAGTAAAAAATCGTGTATAATATACTACGAGTTTTTGACCGAAACTCATTTTCAAAAAGTTTCATAGAATCTAACTCTGAGATAATTTTTTGCATGGACTTCCATCGTAATCTTCCCTCATAAAATATAGGTCGGATCTGATAAGATTTGTAGCATTTCCAACAATCCTCGATTTAATTTGATTTTATGACTGGAACTAGTATAAAATTGTGTATAATATACTACGATTTTTTGACCTAAACTGGAATTTCAAAAAGTTTCATAGAAACTAATTTTGAGATGATTTTTTGCATGGACTTCCATCATAATCTTCCCTCGTAAATTATAGAAAGGATCTGAAAAGTTTTGTAGCATTACGAACAATCTTCGATTTAATTTGATTTTTGACCGAAACGAGTATAAAATTGTGTATAATATACTACGATTTTTTAACTGAAACTCGTATTTCAAAATGTTTCGTAGAATCTATTTCTGAGATAATATTTTGCATGGACTTCCATCGAAATCTTCCCTTGTAAAATATAGAAAGGATCTTATAATTTTCGTAGTATTTCGAACAATCCCGATTTAATTTGATTTTCTGACCGAAAGTAGTATAAAATTTTGTATAATATACAACGATTTTTTTTACCGAAACTAGTATTTCAAAAAGTTTCATAGAATCTAACTCTGAGATAATTTTTTGCATGGACTTCCAACGAAATCTTCCCTCGTAAAATATAGAAAGGATCTTAAAAGTTTCGTAGTATTTCGAACAATCCCAATTTAATTTGATTTTCTGACCGAAACTAGTATAAAATTGTGTATAATATACAACAATTTTTAAACCGAAACTGGCATTTCAAAAAGTTTCATAGAATCTAATTTTGTGATGATTTTTTGCATGGACTTCTATCATAATCTTCCCTCGTAAGTTATAGAAAGGATCTTCAAAGTTTCGTAGCATTTCGAACAATCCTCGATTTAATTTGATTTTTTGATCGAAACTAGTATAAAATCGTGTATAATATACTACGATTTTTTTGACCGAAACTCGTATTTCAAAAAGTTTCGTAGAATCTATTTAAGAGATAATTTTTTGCATGGACTTCCATCATAAGCTTCCCTCGTAAAATATTGAAAGGATCTGAAAAGTATCGTAGCATTTCGAGCAATCCTCGATTTAATTTGATTTTTGACCGAAATTAGTATAAAATCGTGTATAATATACTATGATTTTTTTGACCGAAACTCGTATTTCAAAAAGTTTCATAGAATCAATTTCGGAGATAATTTTTTGGATGGACTTCCATCATAAGCTTCCCTCGTAAAATATTGAAAGGATCTGAAAAATTTCGTAGCATTTCGAACAATCCTCGATTTAATTTGATTTTTGACCGAAATAAGTACAAAATTGTGTATAATATACTACGATTTTTTGACTGAAACTCGTATTTCAAAAAGTTTCATAGAATCTATTTCAGAGATATTTTTTTGCATGGATTTCCAACGAAATCTTCCCTCGTAAATATTAGAAAGGATCTTAAAAGTTTCGTAGTATTTCGAACAATCCCGATTTAATTTGATTTTTTGACCGAAACTCATTTTCAAAAAGTTTCATAGAATCTAACTCTGAGATAATTTATTGCATGGACTTCCATCGTAATCTTCCCTCGTAAAATATATGTCGGATCTGAAACGTTTCGTAGCATTTCCAACAATGCTCGATATAATTTGATTTTATGACTGAAACTAGTATAAAATTGTGTATAATATACTACGATTTTTTGACCTAAACTGGAATTTCAAAAAGTTTCATAGAATCTAATTTTGAGATGATTTTTTGCATGGACATCCATCATAATCTTCCCTCGTATATTATAGAAAGGATCTGAAGAGTTTTGTAGCATTACGAACAATCCTCGATTTAATTTGATTTTTGACCGAAACGAGTATAAAATTGTGTATAATATACTACGATTTTTTGACTGAAACTCGTATTTCAAAAAGTTTCGTAGAATCTATTTCTGAGATAATATTTTGCATGGACTTCCATCGAAATCTTCCCTTGTAAAATATAGAAAGGATCTTATAAGTTACGTAGTATTTTGAACAATCCTGATTTAATTTGATTTTCTGACCGAAAGTAGTATAAAATTTTGTATAATATACAACGATTTTTTGACCGAAACTAGTATTTCAAAAAGTTTCGTAGAATCTAACTCTGAGATAATTTTTTGCATGGACTTCCAACGAAATCTTCCCTCGTAAAATATAGAAAGGATCTTAAAAGTTTCGTAGTATTTCGAACAATCCCAATTTAATTTGATTTTCTGACCGAAACTAGGATAAAATTGTGTATAATATACAACAATTTTTTGACCGAAACTGGCATTTCAAAAAGTTTCATAGAATCTAATTTTGAGATGATTTTTTGCATGGACTTCTATCATAATCTTCCCTCGTAAATTATAGAAAGGATCTTCAAAGTTTCGTAGCATTTCGAACAATCCTCGATTTAATTTGATTTTTTGATCAAAACTAGTATAAAATCGTGTATAATATACTACGATTTTTTTGAACGAAACTCGTATTTCAAAAAGTTTCGTAGAATCTATTTAAGAGATAATTTTTTGCATGGACTTCCATCATAATCTTCCCTCGTAAATTATAGAAAAGATCTGAAAAGTTTTGTAGCATTACGAACAATCCTCGATTTAATTTGATTTTTGACCGAAATTAGTATAAAATCGTGTATAATATACTACGATTTTTTTGACCGAAACTCGTATTTAAAAAAGTTTCGTAGAATCTATTTCTGAGATAATTTTTTGCATGGACTTCCATCATAAGCTTCCCTTGTAAAATATTGAAAGGATCTGAAACGTTTCGTAGCATTTCGAACAATCCTCGATTTAATTTGATTTTTGACCGAAATTAGTACAAAATTGTGTATAATATACTACGATTTTTTGACTGAAACTCGTATTTCAAAAGTTTCATAGAATCTATGTCTGGGATATTTTTTTGCATGGACTTCCAACGAAATCTTCCCTCGTAAATATTAGAAATGATCTAAAAAGTTTCGTAGTATTTCAAACAATCCCGATTTAATTTGATTTTTTAACCGAAACTAGTAAAAAATCGTGTATAATATACTACGATTTTTTGACCGAGACTCATTTTCAAAAAGTTTCATAAAATCTAACTCTGAGATAATTTTTTGCATGGACTTCCATCGTAATCTTCCCTCGTAAAATATAGGTCAGATCTGAAAAGTTTCGTAGCATTTCCAACAATCCTCGATTTAATTTGATTTTATGACTGAAACTAGTATAAATTTTTGTATAATATACTACGATTTTTTAACCTAAACTGGAATTTCAAAAAGTTTCATAGAATCTAATTTTGAGATGATTTTTTGCATGGACTTCTATCATAATCTTCCCTCGTAAATTATAGAAAGGATCTGAAAAGTTTTGTAGCATTACGAACAATCCTCGATTTAATTTGATTTTTGACAGAAACGAGTATAAAATTGTGTATAATATACTACGATTTTTTGACTGAAACTCGTATTTCAAAAAGTTTCCTAGAATCTATTTCTGAGATAATATTTTGCATGGACTTCCATCGAAATCTTCCCTTGTAAAATATAGAAAGGTTCTTATAAGTTTCATAGTATTTCGAACAATCCCGATTTAATTTTATTTTCTGACCGAAACTAGTATAAAATTTTGTATAATATACAACGATTTTTTGACCGAAACTAGTATTTCAAAAAGTTTCATAGAATCTAACTCTGAAATAATTTTTTGCATGGACTTCCAACGAAATCTTCCCTCGTAAAATATAGAAAGAATCTTAAAAGTTTCGTAGTATTTCGAACAATCCCAATTTAATTTGATTTTCTGACCGAAACTAGTATAAAATTGTGTATAATATACAACAATTTTTTGACCGAAACTGGCATTTCAAAAAGTTTCATAGAATCTAATTTTGAGATTACTTTTTTGCATGGACTTCTATCAGAATCTTCCCTCGTAAATTATAGAAAGGATCTTCAAAGTTTCGTAGCATTTTGAACAATCCTCGATTTAATTTGATTTTTTGATCGAAACTAGTATAAAATCGTGTATAATATACTACGATTTTTTTGATCGAAACTCGTATTTCAATAAGTTTCGTAGAATCTATTTAAGAGATAATTTTTTGCATGGACTTCCACCATAAGCTTCCCTCGTAAAATATTGAAAGGATCTGAAAAGTTTCGTAGCATTTCGAACAATCCTCGATTTAATTTGATTTTTGACCGAAATTAGTATAAAATCGTGTATAATATACTACGATTTTTTTGACTGAAACTCGTATTTCAAAAAGTTTCTTAGAATCTATTTCTGAGATAATTTTTGGGATGGACTTCCATCATAAGCTTCCCTTGTAAAATATTGAAAGGATCTGAAAAGTTTCGTAGCTTTTCGAACAATCCTCGATTTAATTTTATTTTTGACCGAAATTAGTACAAAATATTGTATAATATACTACAATTTTTTTACTGAAACTCGTATTTCAAAAAGTGTCATAGAATCTATTTCTGAGATATGTTTTTGCATGGACTTCCAACGAAATCTTCCCTCGTAAATATAAGAAAGGATCTTAAAAGTTTCGTAGTATTTCGAACAATCCCGATTTAATTTGATTTTTTGACCGAAACTAGTAAAAATCGTGTATAATATACTACGATTTTTTGACCGAAACTTTTTTTCAAAAAGTTTCATAGAATCTAAATTTAAGATTATTTTTTGCATGGACTTCCATCGTAATCTTCCCTCGTAAAATATAGGTCGGATCTGAAAAGTTTCGTAGCATTTACAACAATCCTCGATTTAATTTGATTTTATGACTGAAACTAGTATAAAATTTTGTATAATATACTACGATTTTTTGACCTAAACTGGAATTTCAAAAAGTTTCATAGAATCTAATTTTAAGATTATTTTTTGCATGGATTTCCATCATAATCTTCCCTCGTAAATTATAGAAAGGATCTGAAAAGTTTTATAGCATTACGAACAATCCTCGATTTAATTTGATTATTGACCGAAATTAGTATAAAATCGTGTATAATATACTACGATTTTTTTGACCGAAACTCGTATTTAAAAAAGTTTCGTAGAATCTATTTCTGAGATAATTTTTTGCATGGACTTCCATCATAAGCTTCCCTCGTAAAATATTGAAAGGATCTGAAAAGTTTCGTAGCATTTCGAACAATCCTCGATTTAATTTGATTTTTGACCGAAATTAGTACAAAATTGTGTATAATATACTACGATTATTTGACTGAAACTCGTATTTCAAAAAGTTTCATAGAATCTATTTCTGAGATATGTTTTTGCATGGACTTCCAACGAAATCTTCCCTCGTAAATATTAGAAAGGATCTTAAAAGTTTCGTAGTATTTCGAACAATCCCGATTTAATTTGATTTTTTGACCGAAACTAGTAAAAATCGTGTATAATATACTACGATTTTTTGACCGAAACTTTTTTTCAAAAAGTTTCATAGAATCTAAATCTGAGATAATTTTTTGCATGGACTTCCATCGTAATCTTCCCTCGTAAAATATAGGCCGGATCTGAAAAGTTTCGTAGCATTTCCAACAATCCTCGATTTAATTTGATTTTATGACTGAAACTAGTATAAAATTTTGTATAATATACTACGATTTTTTGACCTAAACTTGAATTTCAAAAAGTTTCATAGAATCTAATTTTGAGATTATTTTTTGCATGGACTTCCATCATAATCTTCCCTTGTAAATTATAGAAAGGATCTGAAAAGTTTTGTAGCATTACGAACAATCCTCGATTTAATTTGATTTTTGACCGAAATTAGTATAAAATCGTGTATAATATACTACGATTTTTTTGAACGAAACTCGTATTTAAAAACGTTTCGTAGAATCTATTTCTGAGATAATTTTTTGCAAGGACATCCATCATAAGCTTCCCTCGTAAAATATTGAAAGGATCTGAAAAGTTTCGTAGCATTTCGAACAATCCTCGATTTAATTTGATTTTTGACCGAAATTAGTACAAAATTGTGTATAATATACTACGATTTTTTGACTGAAACTCGTATTTCAAAAAGTTTCATAGAATCTATTTCTGAGATATGTTTTTGCATGGACTTCCAACGAAATCTTCCCTCGTAAATATTAGAAAGGATCTTAAAAGTTTCGTAGTATTTCGAACAATCCCGATTTAATTTGATTTTTTGACCGAAACTAGTAAAAATCGTGTATAATATACTACGATTTTTTGACCGAAACTTTTTTTCAAAAAGTTTCATAGAATCTAAATCTGAGATAATTTTTTGCATGGACTTCCATCGTAATCTTCCCTCGTAAAATATAGGTCGGATCTGAAAAGTTTCGTAGCATTTCCAACAATCCTCGATTTAATTTGATTTTATGACTGAAACTAGTATAAAATTTTGTATAATATACTACGATTTTTTGACCTAAACTTGAATTTCAAAAAGTTTCATAGAATCTAATTTTGAGATTATTTTTTGCATGGACTTCCATCATAATCTTCCCTCGTAAATTATAGAAAGGATCTGAAAAGTTTTGTAGCATTACGAACAATCCTCGATTTAATTTGATTTTTGACCGAAATTAGTATAAAATCGTGTATAATATACTACGATTTTTTTGAACGAAACTCGTATTTAAAAACGTTTTGTACAATCTATTTCTGAGATAATTTTTTGTAAGGACATCCATCATAAGCTTCCTTCGTAAAATATTGAAAGGATCTGAAAAGTTTCGTAGCATTTCGAACAATCCTCGATTTTATTTGATTTTTGACCGAAATTAGTAAAAAATTGTGTATAATATACTACGATTTTTTGACTGAAACTCGTATTTCAAAAAGTGTCATAAAATCTATTTCTGAGATATGTTTTTGCATGGACTTCCAACGAAATCTTCCCTCGTAAATATTAGAAAGGATCTTAAAAGTTTCGTAGTATTTCGAACAATCCCGATTTAATTTGATTTTTTAACCGAAACTAGTAAAAAATCGTGTATAATATACTACGATTTTTTGACCGAAACTTTTTTTAAAAAAGTTTCATAGAATCTAACTCTGAGATAATTTTTCGCATGGACTTCCATCGTAATCTTCCCTCGTAAAATATATGTCGGATCTGAAAAGTTTCGTAGCATTTCCAACAATCCTCGATTTAATTTGATTTTATGACTGAAACTAGTATAAAATTTTGTATAATATACTACGATTTTTTGACCTAAACTGGAATTTCAAAAAGTTTCATAAAATCTAATTTTAAGATTATTTTTTGCATGGATTTCCATCATAATCTTCCCTCGTAAATTATAGAAAGGATCTGAAAAGTTTTGTAGCATTACGAACAATCCTCGATTTAATTTGATTATTGACCGAAATTAGTATAAAATCGTGTATAATATACTACGAATTTTTTGACCGAAACTCGTATTTAAAAAAGTTTCGTAGAATCTATTTCTGAGATAATTTTTTGCATGGACTTCCATCATAAGCTTCCCTCGTAAAATATTGAAAGGATCTGAAAAGTTTCGTAGCATTTCGAACAATCCTCGATTTAATTTGATTTTTGACCGAAATTAGTACAAAATTGTGTATAATATACTACGATTTTTTGACTGAAACTCGTATTTCAAAAAGTTTCATAGAATCTATTTCTGAGATATGTTTTTGCATGGACTTCCAACGAAATCTTCCCTCGTAAATATTAGAAAGGATCTTAAAAGTTTCGTAGTATTTCGAACAATCCCGATTTAATTTGATTTTTTGACCGAAACTAGTAAAAATCGTGTATAATATACTACGATTTTTTGACCGAAACTTTTTTTCAAAAAGTTTCATAGAATCTAAATCTGAGATAATTTTTTGCATGGACTTCCATCGTAATCTTCCCTCGTAAAATATAGGTCGGATCTGAAAAGTTTCGTAGCATTTCCAACAATCCTCGATTTAATTTGATTTTATGACTGAAACTAGTATAAAATTTTGTATAATATACTACGATTTTTTGACCTAAACTTGAATTTCAAAAAGTTTCATAGAATCTAATTTTGAGATTATTTTTTGCATGGACTTCCATCATAATCTTCCCTCGTAAATTATAGAAAGGATCTGAAAAGTTTTGTAGCATTACGAACAATCCTCGATTTAATTTGATTTTTGACCGAAATTAGTATAAAATCGTGTATAATATACTACGATTTTTTTGAACGAAACTCGTATTTAAAAACGTTTTGTACAATCTATTTCTGAGATAATTTTTTGCAAGGACATCCATCATAAGCTTCCTTCGTAAAATATTGAAAGGATCTGAAAAGTTTCGTAGCATTTCGAACAATCCTCGATTTTATTTGATTTTTGACCGAAATTAGTACAAAATTGTGTATAATATACTACGATTTTTTGACTGAAACTCGTATTTCAAAAAGTGTCATAAAATCTATTTCTGAGATATGTTTTTGCATGGACTTCCAACGAAATCTTCCCTCGTAAATATTAGAAAGGATCTTAAAAGTTTCGTAGTATTTCGAACAATCCCGATTTAATTTGATTTTTTAACCGAAACTAGTAAAAAATCGTGTATAATATACTACGATTTTTTGACCGAAACTTTTTTTAAAAAAGTTTCATAGAATCTAACTCTGAGATAATTTTTCGCATGGACTTCCATCGTAATCTTCCCTCGTAAAATATATGTCGGATCTGAAAAGTTTCGTAGCATTTCCAACAATCCTCGATTTAATTTGATTTTATGACTGAAACTAGTATAAAATTTTGTATAATATACTACGATTTTTTGACCTAAACTGGAATTTCAAAAAGTTTCATAAAATCTAATTTTAAGATTATTTTTTGCATGGATTTCCATCATAATCTTCCCTCGTAAATTATAGAAAGGATCTGAAAAGTTTTGTAGCATTACGAACAATCCTCGATTTAATTTGATTATTGACCGAAATTAGTATAAAATCGTGTATAATATACTACGAATTTTTTGACCGAAACTCGTATTTAAAAAAGTTTCGTAGAATCTATTTCTGAGATAATTTTTTGCATGGACTTCCATCATAAGCTTCCCTCGTAAAATATTGAAAGGATCTGAAAAGTTTCGTAGCATTTCGAACAATCCTCGATTTAATTTGATTTTTGACCGAAATTAGTACAAAATTGTGTATAATATACTACGATTTTTTGACTGAAACTCGTATTTCAAAAAGTTTCATAGAATCTATTTCTGAGATATGTTTTTGCATGGACTTCCAACGAAATCTTCCCTCGTAAATATTAGAAAGGATCTTAAAAGTTACGTAGTATTTCGAACAATCCCGATTTAATTTGATTTTTTGACCGAAACTAGTAAAAATCGTGTATAATATACTACGATTTTTTGACCGAAACTTTTTTTCAAAAAGTTTCATAGAATCTAAATCTGAGATAATTTTTTGCATGGACTTCCATCGTAATCTTCCCTCGTAAAATATAGGTCGGATCTGAAAAGTTTCGTAGCATTTCCAACAATCCTCGATTTAATTTGATTTTATGACTGGAACTAGTATAAAATTTTGTATAATATACTACGATTTTTTGACCTAAACTTGAATTTCAAAAAGTTTCATAGAATCTAATTTTGAGATTATTTTTTGCATGGACTTCCATCATAATCTTCCCTCGTAAATTATAGAAAGGATCTGAAAAGTTTTGTAGCATTACGAACAATCCTCGATTTAATTTGATTTTTTGACCGAAATTAGTATAAAATCGTGTATAATATACTACGATTTTTTTGAACGAAACTCGTATTTAAAAACGTTTTGTACAATCTATTTCTGAGATAATTTTTTGCAAGGACATCCATCATAAGCTTCCTTCGTAAAATATTGAAAGGATCTGAAAAGTTTCATAGCATTTTGAACAATCCTCGATTTTATTTGATTTTTGACCGAAATTAGTACAAAATTGTGTATAATATACTACGATTTTTTGACTGAAACTCGTATTTCAAAAAGTGTCATAAAATCTATTTCTGAGATATGTTTTTGCATGGACTTCCAACGAAATCTTCCCTCGTAAATATTAGAAAGGATCTTAAAAGTTTCGTAGTATTTCGAACAATCCCGATTTAATTTGATTTTTTAACCGAAACTAGTAAAAAATCGTGTATAATATACTACGATTTTTTGACCGAAACTTTTTTTAAAAAAGTTTCATAGAATCTAACTCTGAGATAATTTTTCGCATGGACTTCCATCGTAATCTTCCCTCGTAAAATATATGTCGGATCTGAAAAGTTTCGTAGCATTTCCAACAATCCTCGATTTAATTTGATTTTATGATTGAAACTAGTATAAAATTTTGTATAATATACTACGATTTTTTGACCTAAACTGGAATTTCAAAAAGTTTCATAAAATCTAATTTTAAGATTATTTTTTGCATGGATTTCCATCATAATCTTCCCTCGTAAATTATAGAAAGGATCTGAAAAGTTTTGTAGCATTACGAACAATCCTCGATTTAATTTGATTATTGACTTAAATTAGTATAAAATCGTGTATAATATACTACGAATTTTTTGACCGAAACTCGTATTTAAAAAAGTTTCGTAGAATCTATTTCTGAGATAATTTTTTGCATGGACTTCCATCATAAGCTTCCCTCGTAAAATATTGAAAGGATCTGAAAAGTTTCGTAGCATTTCGAACAATCCTCGATTTAATTTGATTTTTGACCGAAATTAGTACAAAATTGTGTATAATATACTACGATTTTTTGACTGAAACTCGTATTTCAAAAAGTTTCATAGAATCTATTTCTGAGATATGTTTTTGCATGGACTTCCAACGAAATCTTCCCTCGTAAATATTAGAAAGGATCTTAAAAGTTTCGTAGTATTTCGAACAATCCCGATTTAATTTGATTTTTTGACCGAAACTAGTAAAAATCGTGTATAATATACTACGATTTTTCGACCGAAACTTTTTTTCAAAATGTTTCATAGAATCTAAATCTGAGATAATTTTTTGCATGGACTTCCATCGTAATCTTCCCTCGTAAAATATAGGTCGGATCTGAAAAGTTTCGTAGCATTTACAACAATCCTCGATTTAATTTGATTTTATGACTGAAACTAGTATAAAATTTTGTATAATATACTACGATTTTTTGACCTAAACTGGAATTTCAAAAAGTTTCATAGAATCTACTTTTGAAATTATTTTTTGCATGGACTTCCATCATAATCTTCCCTCGTAAATTATAGAAAGGATCTGAAAAGTTTTGTAGCATTACGAACAAACCTCGATTTAATTTGATTTTTGACCGAAATTAGTATAAAATCGTGTATAATATACTACGATTTTTTTGAACGAAACTCGTATTTAAAAACGTTTCGTAGAATCTATTTCTGAGATAATTTTTTGCAAGGACATCCATCATAAGCTTCCCTCGTAAAATATTGAAAGGATCTGAAAAGTTTCGTAGCATTTCGAACAATCCTCGATTTAATTTGATTTTTGACCGAAATTAGTACAAAATTGTGTATAATATACTACGATTATTTGACTGAAACTCGTATTTCAAAAAGTTTCATAGAATCTATTTCTGAGATATGTTTTTGCATGGACTTCCAACGAAATCTTCCCTCGTAAATATTAGAAAGGATCTTAAAAGTTTCGTAGTATTTCGAACAATCCCGATTTAATTTGATTTTTTGACCGAAACTAGTAAAAATCGTGTATAATATACTACGATTTTTTGACCGAAACTTTTTTTAAAAAAGTTTCATAGAATCTAACTCTGAGATAATTTTTCGCATGGACTTCCATCGTAATCTTCCCTCGTAAAATATATGTCGGATCTGAAAAGTTTCGTAGCATTTCCAACAATCCTCGATTTAATTTGATTTTATGACTGAAACTAGTATAAAATTTTGTATAATATACTACGATTTTTTGACCTAAACTGGAATTTCAAAAAGTTTCATAAAATCTAATTTTAAGATTATTTTTTGCATGGATTTCCATCATAATCTTCCCTCGTAAATTATAGAAAGGATCTGAAAAGTTTTGTAGCATTACGAACAATCCTCGATTTAATTTGATTATTGACCGAAATTAGTATAAAATCGTGTATAATATACTACGAATTTTTTGACCGAAACTCGTATTTAAAAAAGTTTCGTAGAATCTATTTCTGAGATAATTTTTTGCATGGACTTCCATCATAAGCTTCCCTCGTAAAATATTGAAAGGATCTGAAAAGTTTCGTAGCATTTCGAACAATCCTCGATTTAATTTGATTTTTGACCGAAATTAGTACAAAATTGTGTATAATATACTACGATTTTTTGACTGAAACTCGTATTTCAAAAAGTTTCATAGAATCTATTTCTGAGATATGTTTTTGCATGGACTTCCAACGAAATCTTCCCTCGTAAATATTAGAAAGGATCTTAAAAGTTTCGTAGTATTTCGAACAATCCCGATTTAATTTGATTTTTTGACCGAAACTAGTAAAAATCGTGTATAATATACTACGATTTTTTGACCGAAACTTTTTTTCAAAAAGTTTCATAGAATCTAAATCTGAGATAATTTTTTGCATGGACTTCCATCGTAATCTTCCCTCGTAAAATATAGGTCGGATCTGAAAAGTTTCGTAGCATTTCCAACAATCCTCGATTTAATTTGATTTTATGACTGAAACTAGTATAAAATTTTGTATAATATACTACGATTTTTTGACCTAAACTTGAATTTCAAAAAGTTTCATAGAATCTAATTTTGAGATTATTTTTTGCATGGACTTCCATCATAATCTTCCCTCGTAAATTATAGAAAGGATCTGAAAAGTTTTGTAGCATTACGAACAATCCTCGATTTAATTTGATTTTTGACCGAAATTAGTATAAAATCGTGTATAATATACTACGATTTTTTTGAACGAAACTCGTATTTAAAAACGTTTTGTACAATCTATTTCTGAGATAATTTTTTGCAAGGACATCCATCATAAGCTTCCTTCGTAAAATATTGAAAGGATCTGAAAAGTTTCGTAGCATTTCGAACAATCCTCGATTTTATTTGATTTTTGACCGAAATTAGTACAAAATTGTGTATAATATACTACGATTTTTTGACTGAAACTCGTATTTCAAAAAGTGTCATAAAATCTATTTCTGAGATATGTTTTTGCATGGACTTCCAACGAAATCTTCCCTCGTAAATATTAGAAAGGATCTTAAAAGTTTCGTAGTATTTCGAACAATCCCGATTTAATTTGATTTTTTAACCGAAACTAGTAAAAAATCGTGTATAATATACTACGATTTTTTGACCGAAACTTTTTTTAAAAAAGTTTCATAGAATCTAACTCTGAGATAATTTTTCGCATGGACTTCCATCGTAATCTTCCCTCGTAAAATATATGTCGGATCTGAAAAGTTTCGTAGCATTTCCAACAATCCTCGATTTAATTTGATTTTATGACTGAAACTAGTATAAAATTTTGTATAATATACTACGATTTTTTGACCTAAACTGGAATTTCAAAAAGTTTCATAAAATCTAATTTTAAGATTATTTTTTGCATGGATTTCCATCATAATCTTCCCTCGTAAATTATAGAAAGGATCTGAAAAGTTTTGTAGCATTACGAACAATCCTCGATTTAATTTGATTATTGACCGAAATTAGTATAAAATCGTGTATAATATACTACGAATTTTTTGACCGAAACTCGTATTTAAAAAAGTTTCGTAGAATCTATTTCTGAGATAATTTTTTGCATGGACTTCCATCATAAGCTTCCCTCGTAAAATATTGAAAGGATCTGAAAAGTTTCGTAGCATTTCGAACAATCCTCGATTTAATTTGATTTTTGACCGAAATTAGTACAAAATTGTGTATAATATACTACGATTTTTTGACTGAAACTCGTATTTCAAAAAGTTTCATAGAATCTATTTCTGAGATATGTTTTTGCATGGACTTCCAACGAAATCTTCCTTCGTAAATATTAGAAAGGATCTTAAAAGTTACGTAGTATTTCGAACAATCCCGATTTAATTTGATTTTTTGACCGAAACTAGTAAAAATCGTGTATAATATACTACGATTTTTTGACCGAAACTTTTTTTCAAAAAGTTTCATAGAATCTAAATCTGAGATAATTTTTTGCATGGACTTCCATCGTAATCTTCCCTCGTAAAATATAGGTCGGATCTGAAAAGTTTCGTAGCATTTCCAACAATCCTCGATTTAATTTGATTTTATGACTGGAACTAGTATAAAATTTTGTATAATATACTACGATTTTTTGACCTAAACTTGAATTTCAAAAAGTTTCATAGAATCTAATTTTGAGATTATTTTTTGCATGGACTTCCATCATAATCTTCCCTCGTAAATTATAGAAAGGATCTGAAAAGTTTTGTAGCATTACGAACAATCCTCGATTTAATTTGATTTTTTGACCGAAATTAGTATAAAATCGTGTATAATATACTACGATTTTTTTGAACGAAACTCGTATTTAAAAACGTTTTGTACAATCTATTTCTGAGATAATTTTTTGCAAGGACATCCATCATAAGCTTCCTTCGTAAAATATTGAAAGGATCTGAAAAGTTTCATAGCATTTTGAACAATCCTCGATTTTATTTGATTTTTGACCGAAATTAGTACAAAATTGTGTATAATATACTACGATTTTTTGACTGAAACTCGTATTTCAAAAAGTGTCATAAAATCTATTTCTGAGATATGTTTTTGCATGGACTTCCAACGAAATCTTCCCTCGTAAATATTAGAAAGGATCTTAAAAGTTTCGTAGTATTTCGAACAATCCCGATTTAATTTGATTTTTTAACCGAAACTAGTAAAAAATCGTGTATAATATACTACGATTTTTTGACCGAAACTTTTTTTAAAAAAGTTTCATAGAATCTAACTCTGAGATAATTTTTCGCATGGACTTCCATCGTAATCTTCCCTCGTAAAATATATGTCGGATCTGAAAAGTTTCGTAGCATTTCCAACAATCCTCGATTTAATTTGATTTTATGATTGAAACTAGTATAAAATTTTGTATAATATACTACGATTTTTTGACCTAAACTGGAATTTCAAAAAGTTTCATAAAATCTAATTTTAAGATTATTTTTTGCATGGATTTCCATCATAATCTTCCCTCGTAAATTATAGAAAGGATCTGAAAAGTTTTGTAGCATTACGAACAATCCTCGATTTAATTTGATTATTGACTTAAATTAGTATAAAATCGTGTATAATATACTACGAATTTTTTGACCGAAACTCGTATTTAAAAAAGTTTCGTAGAATCTATTTCTGAGATAATTTTTTGCATGGACTTCCATCATAAGCTTCCCTCGTAAAATATTGAAAGGATCTGAAAAGTTTCGTAGCATTTCGAACAATCCTCGATTTAATTTGATTTTTGACCGAAATTAGTACAAAATTGTGTATAATATACTACGATTTTTTGACTGAAACTCGTATTTCAAAAAGTTTCATAGAATCTATTTCTGAGATATGTTTTTGCATGGACTTCCAACGAAATCTTCCCTCGTAAATATTAGAAAGGATCTTAAAAGTTTCGTAGTATTTCGAACAATCCCGATTTAATTTGATTTTTTGACCGAAACTAGTAAAAATCGTGTATAATATACTACGATTTTTCGACCGAAACTTTTTTTCAAAATGTTTCATAGAATCTAAATCTGAGATAATTTTTTGCATGGACTTCCATCGTAATCTTCCCTCGTAAAATATAGGTCGGATCTGAAAAGTTTCGTAGCATTTACAACAATCCTCGATTTAATTTGATTTTATGACTGAAACTAGTATAAAATTTTGTATAATATACTACGATTTTTTGACCTAAACTGGAATTTCAAAAAGTTTCATAGAATCTACTTTTGAAATTATTTTTTGCATGGACTTCCATCATAATCTTCCCTCGTAAATTATAGAAAGGATCTGAAAAGTTTTGTAGCATTACGAACAAACCTCGATTTAATTTGATTTTTGACCGAAATTAGTATAAAATCGTGTATAATATACTACGATTTTTTTGAACGAAACTCGTATTTAAAAACGTTTCGTAGAATCTATTTCTGAGATAATTTTTTGCAAGGACATCCATCATAAGCTTCCCTCGTAAAATATTGAAAGGATCTGAAAAGTTTCGTAGCATTTCGAACAATCCTCGATTTAATTTGATTTTTGACCGAAATTAGTACAAAATTGTGTATAATATACTACGATTATTTGACTGAAACTCGTATTTCAAAAAGTTTCATAGAATCTATTTCTGAGATATGTTTTTGCATGGACTTCCAACGAAATCTTCCCTCGTAAATATTAGAAAGGATCTTAAAAGTTTCGTAGTATTTCGAACAATCCCGATTTAATTTGATTTTTTGACCGAAACTAGTAAAAATCGTGTATAATATACTACGATTTTTTGACCGAAACTTTTTTTAAAAAAGTTTCATAGAATCTAACTCTGAGATAATTTTTCGCATGGACTTCCATCGTAATCTTCCCTCGTAAAATATATGTCGGATCTGAAAAGTTTCGTAGTATTTCCAACAATCCTCGATTTAATTTGATTTTATGACTGAAACTAGTATAAAATTTTGTATAATATACTACGATTTTTTGACCTAAACTGGAATTTCAAAAAGTTTCATAGAATCTAATTTTAAGATTATTTTTTGCATGGATTTCCATCATAATCTTCCCTCGTAAATTATAGAAAGGATCTGAAAAGTTTTGTAGCATTACGAACAATCCTCAATTTAATTTGATTATTGACCGAAATTAGTATAAAATCGTGTATAATATACTACGATTTTTTTGACCGAAACTCGTATTTAAAAAAGTTTCGTAGAATCTATTTCTGAGATAATTGTTTGCATGGACTTCCATCATAAGCTTCCCTCGTAAAATATTGAAAGGATCTGAAAAGTTTCGTAGCATTTCGAACAATCCTCGATTTAATTTGATTTTTGACCGAAATTAGTACAAAATTGTGTATAATATACTACGATTTTTTGACTGAAACTCGTATTTCAAAAAGTTTCATAGAATCTATTTCTGAGATATGTTTTTGCATGGACTTCCAACGAAATCTTCCCTCGTAAATATTAGAAAGGTTCTTAAAAGTTTCGTAGTATTTCGAACAATCCCGATTTAATTTGATTTTTTGACCGAAACTAGTAAAAATCGTGTATAATATACTACGATTTTTTGACCGAAACTTTTTTTCAAAAAGTTTCATAGAATCTAAATCTGAGATAATTTTTTGCATGGACTTCCATCGTAATCTTCCCTCGTAAAATATAGGCCGGATCTGAAAAGTTTCGTAGCATTTCCAACAATCCTCGATTTAATTTGATTTTATGACTGAAACTAGTATAAAATTTTGTATAATATACTACGATTTTTTGACCTAAACTTGAATTTCAAAAAGTTTCATAGAATCTAATTTTGAGATTATTTTTTGCATGAACTTCCATCATAATCTTCCCTCGTAAATTATAGAAAGGATCTGAAAAGTTTTGTAGCATTACGAACAATCCTCGATTTAATTTGATTTTTGACCGAAATTAGTATAAAATCGTGTATAATATACTACGATTTTTTTGAACGAAACTCGTATTTAAAAACGTTTTGTACAATCTATTTCTGAGATAATTTTTTGCAAGGACATCCATCATAAGCTTCCTTCGTAAAATATTGAAAGGATCTGAAAAGTTTCATAGCATTTTGAACAATCCTTGATTTTATTTGATTTTTGACCGAAATTAGTACAAAATTGTGTATAATATACTACGATTTTTTGACTGAAACTCGTATTTCAAAAAGTGTCATAAAATCTATTTCTGAGATATGTTTTTGCATGGACTTCCAACGAAATCTTCCCTCGTAAATATTAGAAAGGATCTTAAAAGTTTCGTAGTATTTCGAACAATCCCGATTTAATTTGATTTTTTAACCGAAACTAGTAAAAAATCGTGTATAATATACTACGATTTTTTGACCGAAACTTTTTTTAAAAAAGTTTCATAGAATCTAACTCTGAGATGATTTTTCGCATGGACTTCCATCGTAATCTTCCCTCGTAAAATATATGTCGGATCTGAAAAGTTTCGTAGCATTTCCAACAATCCTCGATTTAATTTGATTTTATGATTGAAACTAGTATAAAATTTTGTATAATATACTACGATTTTTTGACCTAAACTGGAATTTCAAAAAGTTTCATAAAATCTAATTTTAAGATTATTTTTTGCATGGATTTCCATCATAATCTTCCCTCGTAAATTATAGAAAGGATCTGAAAAGTTTTGTAGCATTACGAACAATCCTCGATTTAATTTGATTATTGACTTAAATTAGTATAAAATCGTGTATAATATACTACGAATTTTTTGACCGAAACTCGTATTTAAAAAAGTTTCGTAGAATCTATTTCTGAGATAATTTTTTGCATGGACTTCCATCATAAGCTTCCCTCGTAAAATATTGAAAGGATCTGAAAAGTTTCGTAGCATTTCGAACAATCCTCGATTTAATTTGATTTTTGACCGAAATTAGTACAAAATTGTGTATAATATACTACGATTTTTTGAGTGAAACTCGTATTTCAAAAAGTTTCATAGAATCTATTTCTGAGATATGTTTTTGCATGGACTTCCAACGAAATCTTCCCTCGTAAATATTAGAAAGGATCTTAAAAGTTTCGTAGTATTTCGAACAATCCCGATTTAATTTGATTTTTTGACCGAAACTAGTAAAAATCGTGTATAATATACTACGATTTTTCGACCGAAACTTTTTTTCAAAAAGTTTCATAGAATCTAAATCTGAGATAATTTTTTGCATGGACTTCCATCGTAATCTTCCCTCGTAAAATATAGGTCGGATCTGAAAAGTTTCGTAGCATTTACAACAATCCTCGATTTAATTTGATTTTATGACTGAAACTAGTATAAAATTTTGTATAATATACTACGATTTTTTGACCTAAACTGGAATTTCAAAAAGTTTCATAGAATCTACTTTTGAAATTATTTTTTGCATGGACTTCCATCATAATCTTCCCTCGTAAATTATAGAAAGGATCTGAAAAGTTTTGTAGCATTACGAACAAACCTCGATTTAATTTGATTTTTGACCGAAATTAGTATAAAATCGTGTATAATATACTACGATTTTTTTGAACGAAACTCGTATTTAAAAACGTTTCGTAGAATCTATTTCTGAGATAATTTTTTGCAAGGACATCCATCATAAGCTTCCTTCGTAAAATATTGAAAGGATCTGAAAAGTTTCGTAGCATTTCAAACAATCCTCGATTTTATTTGATTTTTGACCGAAATTAGTACAAAATTGTGTATAATATACTACGATTTTTTGACTGAAACTCGTATTTCAAAAAGTTTCATAGAATCTATTTCTGAGATATGTTTTTGCATGGACTTCCAACGAAATCTTCCCTCGTAAATATTAGAAAGGATCTTAAAAGTTTCGTAGTATTTCGAACAATCCCGATTTAATTTGATTTTTTAACCGAAACTAGTAAAAAATCGTGTATAATATACTACGATTTTTTGACCGAAACTTTTTTTAAAAAAGTTTCATAGAATCTAACTCTGAGATAATTTTTCGCATGGACTTCCATCGTAATCTTCCCTCGTAAAATATATGTCGGATCTGAAAAGTTTCGTAGTATTTCCAACAATCCTCGATTTAATTTGATTTTATGACTGAAACTAGTATAAAATTTTGTATAATATACTACGATTTTTTGACCTAAACTGGAATTTCAAAAAGTTTCATAGAATCTAATTTTAAGATTATTTTTTGCATGGATTTCCATCATAATCTTCCCTCGTAAATTATAGAAAGGATCTGAAAAGTTTTGTAGCATTACGAACAATCCTCGATTTAATTTGATTTTTGACCGAAATTAGTATAAAATCGTGTATAATATACTACGATTTTTTTGAACGAAACTCGTATTTAAAAACGTTTTGTACAATCTATTTCTGAGATAATTTTTTGCAAGGACATCCATCATAAGCTTCCTTCGTAAAATATTGAAAGGATCTGAAAAGTTTCATAGCATTTTGAACAATCCTCGATTTTATTTGATTTTTGACCGAAATTAGTACAAAATTGTGTATAATATACTACGATTTTTTGACTGAAACTCGTATTTCAAAAAGTGTCATAAAATCTATTTCTGAGATATGTTTTTGCATGGACTTCCAACGAAATCTTCCCTCGTAAATATTAGAAAGGATCTTAAAAGTTTCGTAGTATTTCGAACAATCCCGATTTAATTTGATTTTTTAACCGAAACTAGTAAAAAATCGTGTATAATATACTACGATTTTTTGACCGAAACTTTTTTTAAAAAAGTTTCATAGAATCTAACTCTGAGATGATTTTTCGCATGGACTTCCATCGTAATCTTCCCTCGTAAAATATATGTCGGATCTGAAAAGTTTCGTAGCATTTCCAACAATCCTCGATTTAATTTGATTTTATGATTGAAACTAGTATAAAATTTTGTATAATATACTACGATTTTTTGACCTAAACTGGAATTTCAAAAAGTTTCATAAAATCTAATTTTAAGATTATTTTTTGCATGGATTTCCATCATAATCTTCCCTCGTAAATTATAGAAAGGATCTGAAAAGTTTTGTAGCATTACGAACAATCCTCGATTTAATTTGATTATTGACTTAAATTAGTATAAAATCGTGTATAATATACTACGAATTTTTTGACCGAAACTCGTATTTAAAAAAGTTTCGTAGAATCTATTTCTGAGATAATTTTTTGCATGGACTTCCATCATAAGCTTCCCTCGTAAAATATTGAAAGGATCTGAAAAGTTTCGTAGCATTTCGAACAATCCTCGATTTAATTTGATTTTTGACCGAAATTAGTACAAAATTGTGTATAATATACTACGATTTTTTGAGTGAAACTCGTATTTCAAAAAGTTTCATAGAATCTATTTCTGAGATATGTTTTTGCATGGACTTCCAACGAAATCTTCCCTCGTAAATATTAGAAAGGATCTTAAAAGTTTCGTAGTATTTCGAACAATCCCGATTTAATTTGATTTTTTGACCGAAACTAGTAAAAATCGTGTATAATATACTACGATTTTTCGACCGAAACTTTTTTTCAAAAAGTTTCATAGAATCTAAATCTGAGATAATTTTTTGCATGGACTTCCATCGTAATCTTCCCTCGTAAAATATAGGTCGGATCTGAAAAGTTTCGTAGCATTTACAACAATCCTCGATTTAATTTGATTTTATGACTGAAACTAGTATAAAATTTTGTATAATATACTACGATTTTTTGACCTAAACTGGAATTTCAAAAAGTTTCATAGAATCTACTTTTGAAATTATTTTTTGCATGGACTTCCATCATAATCTTCCCTCGTAAATTATAGAAAGGATCTGAAAAGTTTTGTAGCATTACGAACAAACCTCGATTTAATTTGATTTTTGACCGAAATTAGTATAAAATCGTGTATAATATACTACGATTTTTTTGAACGAAACTCGTATTTAAAAACGTTTCGTAGAATCTATTTCTGAGATAATTTTTTGCAAGGACATCCATCATAAGCTTCCTTCGTAAAATATTGAAAGGATCTGAAAAGTTTCGTAGCATTTCAAACAATCCTCGATTTTATTTGATTTTTGACCGAAATTAGTACAAAATTGTGTATAATATACTACGATTTTTTGACTGAAACTCGTATTTCAAAAAGTTTCATAGAATCTATTTCTGAGATATGTTTTTGCATGGACTTCCAACGAAATCTTCCCTCGTAAATATTAGAAAGGATCTTAAAAGTTTCGTAGTATTTCGAACAATCCCGATTTAATTTGATTTTTTAACCGAAACTAGTAAAAAATCGTGTATAATATACTACGATTTTTTGACCGAAACTTTTTTTAAAAAAGTTTCATAGAATCTAACTCTGAGATAATTTTTCGCATGGACTTCCATCGTAATCTTCCCTCGTAAAATATATGTCGGATCTGAAAAGTTTCGTAGTATTTCCAACAATCCTCGATTTAATTTGATTTTATGACTGAAACTAGTATAAAATTTTGTATAATATACTACGATTTTTTGACCTAAACTGGAATTTCAAAAAGTTTCATAGAATCTAATTTTAAGATTATTTTTTGCATGGATTTCCATCATAATCTTCCCTCGTAAATTATAGAAAGGATCTGAAAAGTTTTGTAGCATTACGAACAATCCACAATTTAATTTGATTATTGACCGAAATTAGTATAAAATCGTGTATAATATACTACGATTTTTTTGACCGAAACTCGTATTTAAAAAAGTTTCGTAGAATCTATTTCTGAGATAATTTTTTGCATGGACTTCCATCATAAGCTTCCCTCGTAAAATATTGAAAGGATCTGAAAAGTTTCGTAGCATTTCGAACAATCCTCGATTTAATTTGATTTTTGACCGAAATTAGTACAAAATTGTGTATAATATACTACGATTTTTTGACTGAAACTCGTATTTCAAAAAGTTTCATAGAATCTATTTCTGAGATATGTTTTTGCATGGACTTCCAACGAAATCTTCCCTCGTAAATATTAGAAAGGTTCTTAAAAGTTTCGTAGTATTTCGAACAATCCCGATTTAATTTGATTTTTTGACCGAAACTAGTAAAAATCGTGTATAATATACTACGATTTTTTGACCGAAACTTTTTTTCAAAAAGTTTCATAGAATCTAAATCTGAGATAATTTTTTGCATGGACTTCCATCGTAATCTTCCCTCGTAAAATATAGGCCGGATCTGAAAAGTTTCGTAGCATTTCCAACAATCCTCGATTTAATTTGATTTTATGACTGAAACTAGTATAAAATTTTGTATAATATACTACGATTTTTTGACCTAAACTTGAATTTCAAAAAGTTTCATAGAATCTAATTTTGAGATTATTTTTTGCATGGACTTCCATCATAATCTTCCCTCGTAAATTATAGAAAGGATCTGAAAAGTTTTGTAGCATTACGAACAATCCTCGATTTAATTGGATTTTTGACCGAAATTAGTATAAAATCGTGTATAATATACTACGATTTTTTTGAACGAAACTCGTATTTAAAAACGTTTTGTACAATCTATTTCTGAGATAATTTTTTGCAAGGACATCCATCATAAGCTTCCTTCGTAAAATATTGAAAGGATCTGAAAAGTTTCATAGCATTTTGAACAATCCTCGATTTTATTTGATTTTTGACCGAAATTAGTACAAAATTGTGTATAATATACTACGATTTTTTGACTGAAACTCGTATTTCAAAAAGTGTCATAAAATCTATTTCTGAGATATGTTTTTGCATGGACTTCCAACGAAATCTTCCCTCGTAAATATTAGAAAGGATCTTAAAAGTTTCGTAGTATTTCGAACAATCCCGATTTAATTTGATTTTTTAACCGAAACTAGTAAAAAATCGTGTATAATATACTACGATTTTTTGACCGAAACTTTTTTTAAAAAAGTTTCATAGAATCTAACTCTGAGATAATTTTTCGCATGGACTTCCATCGTAATCTTCCCTCGTAAAATATATGTCGGATCTGAAAAGTTTCGTAGCATTTCCAACAATCCTCGATTTAATTTGATTTTATGATTGAAACTAGTATAAAATTTTGTATAATATACTACGATTTTTTGACCTAAACTGGAATTTCAAAAAGTTTCATAAAATCTAATTTTAAGATTATTTTTTGCATGGATTTCCATCATAATCTTCCCTCGTAAATTATAGAAAGGATCTGAAAAGTTTTGTAGCATTACGAACAATCCTCGATTTAATTTGATTATTGACTTAAATTAGTATAAAATCGTGTATAATATACTACGAATTTTTTGACCGAAACTCGTATTTAAAAAAGTTTCGTAGAATCTATTTCTGAGATAATTTTTTGCATGGACTTCCATCATAAGCTTCCCTCGTAAAATATTGAAAGGATCTGAAAAGTTTCGTAGCATTTCGAACAATCCTCGATTTAATTTGATTTTTGACCGAAATTAGTACAAAATTGTGTATAATATACTACGATTTTTTGAGTGAAACTCGTATTTCAAAAAGTTTCATAGAATCTATTTCTGAGATATGTTTTTGCATGGACTTCCAACGAAATCTTCCCTCGTAAATATTAGAAAGGATCTTAAAAGTTTCGTAGTATTTCGAACAATCCCGATTTAATTTGATTTTTTGACCGAAACTAGTAAAAATCGTGTATAATATACTACGATTTTTCGACCGAAACTTTTTTTCAAAAAGTTTCATAGAATCTAAATCTGAGATAATTTTTTGCATGGACTTCCATCGTAATCTTCCCTCGTAAAATATAGGTCGGATCTGAAAAGTTTCGTAGCATTTACAACAATCCTCGATTTAATTTGATTTTATGACTGAAACTAGTATAAAATTTTGTATAATATACTACGATTTTTTGACCTAAACTGGAATTTCAAAAAGTTTCATAGAATCTACTTTTGAAATTATTTTTTGCATGGACTTCCATCATAATCTTCCCTCGTAAATTATAGAAAGGATCTGAAAAGTTTTGTAGCATTACGAACAAACCTCGATTTAATTTGATTTTTGACCGAAATTAGTATAAAATCGTGTATAATATACTACGATTTTTTTGAACGAAACTCGTATTTAAAAACGTTTCGTAGAATCTATTTCTGAGATAATTTTTTGCAAGGACATCCATCATAAGCTTCCTTCGTAAAATATTGAAAGGATCTGAAAAGTTTCGTAGCATTTCAAACAATCCTCGATTTTATTTGATTTTTGACCGAAATTAGTACAAAATTGTGTATAATATACTACGATTTTTTGACTGAAACTCGTATTTCAAAAAGTTTCATAGAATCTATTTCTGAGATATGTTTTTGCATGGACTTCCAACGAAATCTTCCCTCGTAAATATTAGAAAGGATCTTAAAAGTTTCGTAGTATTTCGAACAATCCCAATTTAATTTGATTTTTTAACCGAAACAAGTAAAAAATCGTGTATAATATACTACGATTTTTTGACCGAAACTCATTTTCAAAAAGTTTCATAAAATTTAACCCTGAGATAATTTTTTGCATGGACTTCGATCATAATCTTCCCTCGTAAAATATAGGTCGGATCTGAAAAGTTTCGTAGCATTTCCAACAATCCTTGATTTAATTTGATTTTATGACTGAAACTAGTATAAAATTTTGTATAATATACTACGATTTTTTGACCTAAATTGGAATTTCAAAAAGTTTCATAGAATCTAATTTTGAGATTATTTTTTGCATGGACTTCCATCATAATCTTCCCTCGTAAATTATAGAAAGGATCTGAAAAGTTTTGTAGCATTACGAACAATCCTCGATTTAATTTGATTTTTGACAGAAACTAGTATAAAATCGTCTATAATATACTACGATATTTTGAATGAAACTCGTATTTCAAAAAGTTTCGTAGAATCTATTTTCGAGATAATATTTTGCATGGACTTCCATCGAAATATTCCCTTGTAAAATATAGAAAGGTTCTTATAAGTTTCTTAGCATTTTGAACAATCCCGATTTAATTTGATTTTCTGACCGAAACTAGTATTTCAAAAAGTTTCATAGAATCTAACTCTGAGATAATTTTTTGCATGGACTTCCAACGAAATATTCCCTCATAAATATTAGAAAGGATCTTAAAAGTTTCCTAGTATTTCGAACAATCCCAATTTAATTTGATTTTCTGAACGAAACTAGTAAAAAATCGTGTATAATATACAACATTTTTTTGACCGAAACTGGCATTTCAAAAAGTTTCATAGAATCTAATTTTGAGATGATTTTTTTCTTAGACTTCTATCATAATCTTCCCTCGTAAATTATAGAAAGGATCTTCAAAGTTTCGTAGCATTTCGAACAATCCTCGATTTAATTTGATTTTTTGATCGAAACTAGTATAAAATCGTGTATAATATACTACAATTTTTTTGACCGAAACTCGTATTTCAAAAAGTTTCGTAGAATCTAATTAAGAGATAATTTTTTGCATGGACTTCCATCATAAGCTTCCCTCGTAAAATATTGAAAGGATCTGAAAAGTTTCGTAGCATTTCGAACAATCCTCGATTTAATTTGACTTTTGACCGAAATTAGTATAAAATCGTGTATAATATACTACGATTTTTTTGACCGAAACTCGTATTTCAAAAAGTTTCTTAGAATCTATTTCTGAGATAATTTTTTGGATGGACTTCCATCATAAGCTTCCCTTGTAAAATATTGAAAGGATCTGAAAAGTTTCGTAGCATTTCGAACAATCCTCGATTTAATTTGATTTTTGACCGAAATTAGTGCAAAATATTATATAATATACTACGATTTTTTGACTGAAACTCGTATTTCAAAAAGTTTCATAGAATCTATTTCTGAGATATTTTTTTGCATGGACTTCGAACGAAATCTTCCCTCGTAAATATTAGAAAGGATCTTAAAAGTTTCGTAGTATTTCGAACAATCCCGATTTAATTTGATTTTTTAACCGAAACTAGTAAAAAATCGTGTATAATATACTACGATTTTTTGACCGAAACTTTTTTTAAAAAAGTTTCATAGAATCTAACTCTGAGATAATGTTTCGCATGGACTTCCATCGTAATCTTCCCTCGTAAAATATATGTCGGATCTGAAAAGTTTCGTAGCATTTCCAACAATCCTCGATTTAATTTGATTTTATGACTGAAACTAGAATAAAATTTTGTATAATATACTACGATTTTTTGACCTAAACTGGAATTTCAAAAAGTTTCATAGAATCTAATTTTGAGATTATTTTTTGCATGGATTTCCATCATAATCTTCCCTCGTAAATTGTAGAAAGGATCTGAAAAGTTTTGTAGCATTACGAACAATCCTCGATTTAATTTGATTTTTGACCGAAATTAGTATAAAATCGTGTATAATATACTACGATTTTTTTGACCGAAACTCGTATTTAAAAGAGTTTCGTAGAATCTATTTCTGAGATAATTTTTTGCATGGACTTCCATTATAAGCTTCCCTCGTAAAATATTGAAAGGATCTGAAAAGTTTCGTAGCATTTCGAACAATCCTCGATTTAATTTGATTTTTGACCGAAATTAGTACAAAATTGTGTATAATATACTACGATTTTTTGACTGAAACTCGTATTTCAAAAAGTTTCATTGAATCTATTTCTGAGATATTTTTTTGCATGGACTTCCAACGAAATCTTCCCTCATAAATATTAGAAAGGATCTTAAAAGTTTCGTAGTATTTCGAACAATCCCGATTTAATTTGATTTTATAACTGAAACTAGTAAAAAACGTGTATAATATACTACGATTTTTTGACGAAACTCATTTTCAAAAAGTTTCATAGAATCTAACTCTGAGATGATTTTTTGCATGGACTTCCATCGTAATCTTCCCTCGTAAAATATAGGTCGGATCTGAAAAGTTTCGTAGCATTTCTAACAATCCTCGATTTAATTTGATTTTATGACTGAAACTAGTATAAAATTTTGTATTAGATACTACGATTTTTTGACCTAAACTGGAATTTCAAAAAGTTTCATAGAATCTAATTTTGAGAAGATTTTTTGCATGGACTTCCATCATAATCTTCCCTCGTAAATTATAGAAAGGATCTGAAAAGTTTTGTAGCATTACGAATAATCCTCTATTTAATTTGATTTTTGACCGAAACGAGTATAAAATCGTGTATATTATACTACGATTTTTTTGAACGAAACTCGTATTTAAAAACGTTTCGTAGAATCTATTTCTGAGATAATTTTTTGCAAGGACTTCCATCATAAGCTTCCTTCGTAAAATATTGAAAGGATCTGAAAAGTTTCGTTGCATTTCGAACAATCCTCGATTTTATTTGATATTTGACCGAAATTAGTACAAAATTGTGTATAATATACTACGATTTTTTGACTGAAACTCGTATTTCAAAAAGTTTCATAGAATCTATTTCTGAGATATTGTTTTGCATGGACTTCCAACGAAATCTTCCCTCGTAAATATTAGAAAGGTTCTTAAAAGTTTCGTAGTATTTCGAACAATCCCGATTTAATTTGATTTTTTAACCGAAACTAGAAAAAAAATCGTGTATAATATACTACGATTTTTTGACCGAAACTCATTTTCAAAAAGTTTCATAGAATCTAACTCTGAGATAATTTTTTGCATGGACTTCCATCGTAATCTTCCCTCGTAAAATATAGGTCGGATCTGAAAAGTTTCGTAGCATTTCCAACAATCCTCGATTTAATTTGATTTTATGACTGAAACTAGTATAAAATTTTGTATAATATACTACGATTTTTTGACCTAAACTGGAATTTCAAAAAGTTTGATAGAATCTAATTTTGAGATTATTTTTTGCATGGACTTCCATCATAATCTTCCCTCGTAAATTATAGAAAGATCCTGAAAAGTTTTGTAACATTACGAACAATCCTCGATTTAATTTGATTTTTGACCGATATTAGTATAAAATCGTGTATAATATACTACGATTTTTTGACTGAAACTCGTATTTAAAAAAGTTTCGTAGAATCTATTTCCGAGATAATATTTTGCATGGACTTCCATCGAAATCGTCCCTTGTAAAATATAGAAAGGTTCTTATAAGTTTCGTAGCATTTCGAACAATCCCGATTTAATTTGATTTTCTGACCGAAACTAGTATAAAATTTTGTATAATATACAACGATTTTTTGACCGAAACTAGTATTTCAAAAAGTTTCATAGAATCTAACTCTGAGATAATTATTTGCATGGACTTCCAACGAAATCTTCCCTCATAAATATTAGAAAGGATCTTAAAAGTTTCCTAGTATTTCGAGCAATCCCAATTTAATTTGATTTTCTGACCGGAACTAGTATAAAATCGTGTATAATATACAAGAATTTTTTGACCGAAACTGGCATTTCAAAAAGTTTCATAGAATCTAATTTTGAGATGATTTTTTTCATGGACTTCTATCATAATCTTCCCTCGTAAATTATAGAAAGGATCTTCAAAGTTTCGTAGCATTTCGAACAATCCTCGATTTAATTTGATTTGTTTGACCGAAACTCGTATTTCAAAAAGTTTCGTAGAATCTAATTAAGAGATAATTTTTTGCATGGACTTCCATCATAAGCTGCCCTCGTAAAATATTGAAAGGATCTGAAAAGTTTCGTTGCATTTCGAACAATCCTCGATTTAATTTGATTTTTGACCGAAATTAGTATAAAATCGTGTATAATATACTACGATTTTTTTGACCGAAACTCGTATTTCAAAAAGTTTCGTAGAATCTATTTCTGAGATAATTTTTTGGATGGACTTCCATCATAAGCTTCCCTTGTAAAATATTAAAAGGATCTCAAAAGTTTCGTAGCATTTCGTACAATCCTCGATTTAATTTGATTTTTGACCGAAATTAGTACAAAATATTATATAATATACTACGATTTTTTGACTGAAACTCGTATTTCAAAAAGTTTCATAGAATCTATTTCTAAGATATTTTTTTGCATGGACTATCAACGAAATCTTCCCTCGTAAATATTAGAAAGGATCTTAAAAGTTTCTTAGTATTTCGAACAATCCCGATTTAATTTGATTTTTTAACCGAAACTAGTAAAAAATCGTGTATAATATACTAAGATTTTTTGACCAAAACTTTTTTTCAAAAATTTTCATAGAATCTAACTCTGAGATAATTTTTTGCATGGACTTCCATCGTAATCTTCCCTCGTAAAATATAGGCCGGATCTGAAAAGTTTCGTAGCATTTCCAACAATCCTCGATTTAATTTGATTTTATGACTGAAACTAGTATAAAATTTTGTATAATATACTACGATTTTTTGACCTAAACTGGAATTTCAAAAAGTTTCATAGAATCTAATTTTGAGATGATTTTTTGCATGGACTTCCATCATAATCTTCCCTCGTAAATTATAGAAAGGATCTGAAAAGTTTTGTATCATTACGAACAATCCTCGATTTAATTTGATTTTTGACCGAAATTAGTATAAAATCGTGTATAATATACTACGAATGTTTTGACCGAAACTCGTATTTCAAAAAGTTTCATAGAATCTAACTCTGAGATATTGTTTTGCATGGACTTCCAACGAAATCTTCCCTCGTAAATATTAGAAAGGATCTTAAAAGTTTCGTAGTATTTCGAACAATCCCGATTTAATTTGATTTTCTGACCGAAACTAGTAAAAAATCGTGTATAATATACAACGATTTTGTGACCGAAATTGGCATTTCAAAAAGTTTCATAGAATCTAATTTTGAGATGATTTTTTGCATGGACTTCTATCATAATCTTCCCTCGTAAATTATAGAAAGGATCTTCAAAGTAACCTAGCATTTTGTACAATCCTCGATTTAATTTGATTTTTTGATCGAAACTAGTATAAAATCGTGTATAATATACTACGATTTTTTTTACTGAAACTCGTATTTCAAAAAGTTTTGTAGAATCTATTTAAGAGATAATTTTTTGCATGGACTTCCATCATAAGCTTCCCTCGTAAAATATTGAAAGGATCTGAAAAGTTTCGTAGCATTTCGAACAATCCTCGATTTAATTTGATTTTTGACCGAAATTAGTATGAAATCGCGTATAATATACTACGATTTTTTTGACCGAAACTCGTATTTCAAAAAGTTTCGTAGAATCTATTTCTGAGATAATTTTTTGGATGGACTTCCATCATAAGCTTCCCTTGTAAAATATTGAAAGGATCTGAAAAGTTTCGTAGCATTTCGAACAATCCTCGATTTAATTTGATTTTTGACCGAAATTAGTACAAAATATTATATAATATACTACGATTTTTTGACTGAAACTCGTATTTCAAAAAGTTTCATAGAATCTATTTCTGAGATATTTTTTTGCATGGACTTCCAACGAAAACTTCCCTCGTAAATATTAGAAAGGATCTTAAAAGTTTCGTAGTATTTCGAACAATCCCGATTTAATTTGATTTTTTAACCGAAACTAGTAAAAAATCGTGTATAATATACTACGATTTTTTGACCGAAACTCATTTTCAAAAGTTTCATAGAATCTAACTCTGAGATAATTTTTTGCATGGACTTCTATCGTAATCTTCCCTCGTAAAATATAGGCCGGATCTGAAAAGTTTCGTAGCATTTCCAACAATCCTCAATTTAATTTGATTTTATGACTGAAACTAGTATAAAATTTTGTATAATATACTACGATTTTTTGACCTAAACTGGAATTTCAAAAAGTTTCATAGAATCTAATTTTGAGATGATTTTTTGCATGGACTTCCATCATAATCTTCCCTCGTAAATTATAGAAAGGATCTGAAAAGTTTTGTAGCATTACGAACAATCCTCGATTTAATTTGATTTTTGACCGAAATTAGTATAAAATCGTGTATAATATACTACGAATGTTTTGACCGAAACTCGTATTTCAAAAAGTTTCATAGAATCTAACTCTGAGATATTGTTTTGCATGGACTTCCAACGAAATCTTCCCTCGTAAATATTAGAAAGGATCTTAAAAGTTTCGTAGTATTTCGAACAATCCCGATTTAATTTGATTTTCTGACCGAAACTAGTAAAAAATCGTGTATAATATACAACGATTTTGTGACCGAAACTGGCATTTCAAAAAGTTTCATAGAATCTAATTTTGAGATGATTTTTTGCATGGACTTCTATCATAATCTTCCCTCGTAAATTATAGAAAGGATCTTCAAAGTAACCTAGCATTTCGTTCAATCCTCGATTTAATTTGATTTTTTGATCGAAACTAGTATAAAATCGTGTATAATATACTACGATTTTTTTTACTGAAACTCGTATTTCAAAAAGTTTTGTAGAATCTATTTAAGAGATAATTTTTTGCATGGACTTCCATCATAAGCTTCCCTCGTAAAATATTGAAAGGATCTGAAAAGTTTCGTAGCATTTCGAACAATCCTCGATTTAATTTGATTTTTGACCGAAATTAGTATGAAATCGTGTATAATATACTACGATTTTTTTGACCGAAACTCGTATTTCAAAAAGTTTCGTAGAATCTATTTCTGAGATAATTTTTTGGATGGACTTCCATCATAAGCTTCCCTTGTAAAATATTGAAAGGATCTGAAAAGTTTCGTAGCATTTCGAACAATCCTCGATTTAATTTGATTTTTGACCGAAATTAGTACAAAATATTATATAATATACTACGATTTTTTGACTGAAACTCGTATTTCAAAAAGTTTCATAGAATCTATTTTTGAGATATTTTTTTGCATGGACTTCCAACGAAATCTTCCCTCGTAAATATTAGAAAGGATCTTAAAAGTTTCGTAGTATTTCGAACAATCCCGATTTAATTTGATTTTTTAACCGAAACTAGTAAAAAATCGTGTATAATATACTACGATTTTTTGACCGAAACTCATTTTCATAAGTTTCATAGAATCTAACTCTGAGATAATTTTTTGCATGGACTTCCATCGTAATCTTCCCTCGTAAAATATAGGCCGGATCTGAAAAGTTTCGTAGCATTTCCAACAATCCTCAATTTAATTTGATTTTATGACAGAAACTATTATAAAATTTTGTATAATATACTACGATTTTTTGACCTAAACTGGAATTTCAAAAAGTTTCATAGAATCTAATTTTGAGATGATTTTTTGCATAGACTTCCATCATAATCTTCCCTCGTAAATTATAGAAAGGATCTGAAAAGTTTTGTAGCATTACGAACAATCCTCGATTTAATTTGATTTTTGACCGAAATTAGTATAAAATCGTGTATAATATACTACGAATGTTTTGACCGAAACTCGTATTTCAAAAAGATTCGTAGAATCTATTTCTGAGATAATTTTTTGCATGGACTTCCATCATAAGCTTCCCTCGTAAAATATTGAAAGGATCTGAAAAGTTTCGTAGCATTTTGAACAATCCTCGATTTAATTTGATTTTTGACCGAAATTAGTACAAAATTGTGTATAATATACTACGATTTTTTGACTGAAACTCGTATTTCAAAAAGTTTCATAGAATCTATTTCTGAGATATTGTTTTGCATGGACTTCCAACGAAATCTTCCCTCGTAAATATTAGAAAGGATCTTAACAGTTTCGTAGTATTTCGAACAATCCCGATTAAATTTGATTTTTTAACCGAAACTAGTAAAAAATCGTGTATAATATACTAGGATTTTTTGACCGAAACTCATTTTCAAAAAGTTTCATAGAATCTAAATCTGAGATAATTTTTTGCTTGGACTTCCATCGTAATCTTCCCTCGTAAAATATAGGTCGGATCTGAAAAGTTTCGTAGCATTTCCAACAATCCTCGATTTAATTTGATTTTATGACTGAAACTAGTATACTATTTTTGTATAATATACTACAATTTTTTGACCTAAACTGGAATTTCAAAAAGTTTCATAGAATCTAACTCTGAGATAATTTTTTGCATGGACTTCCATCATAATCTTCCCTCATAAATTATAGAAAGGATCTGAAAAGTTTTGTAGTATTACGAACAATCCTCGATTTAATTTGATTTTTGACCGAAACTAGTATAAAATTGTGTATAATATACTACAATTTTTTGATTGAAACTCGTATTTCAAAAAGTTTCATAGAAACTATTTCTGAGATAATAATTTGCATGGACTTCCATCAAATCTTCCCTTGTAAAGTATATAAAGGATCTTAAAAGTTTCGTAGTATTTCGAACAATCCCGATTTAATTTGATTTTCTGACCGAAACTAGTATAAAATTGTGTATAATATACAACGATTTTTTGACCGAAACTGGCATTTCAAAAAGTTTCATAGAATCTAATTTTGAGATTATTTTTTGCATGGACTTATATCATAATCTTCCCTCGTAAATTATCGAAAGGATCTTCAAAGTTTTGTAGCATTTCGAACAATCCTCGATTTAATTTGATTTTTTGATCGAAACTAGTATAAAATGGTGTATAATATACTACGATTTTTTTGACCGAAACTCGTATTTAAAAAAGTTTCGTAGAATCGATTTAAGACATAATTTTTTGCATCGACTTCAATCATAAGCTTCCCTCGTAAAATATTGAAAGGATCTGAAAAGTTTCGTAGCGTTTCGAACAATCCTCGATTTAATTTGATTTTTGACCGAAATTAGTATAATATCGCGTATAATATACTACGATTTTTTTGACCGAAACTCGTATTTCAAAATGTTTCGTAGAATCTATTTCTGAGATAATTTTTTGGATGGACTCCCATCAATAGCTTCCCTTGTAAAATATTGAAAGGATTTGAAAAGTTTCGTAGCATTTCGAACAATCCTCGATTTAATTTGATTTTTGACCGAAATTAGTACAAAATATTATATAATATACTACGATTTTTTGACTGAAACTCGTATTTCAAAAAGTTTTATAGAATCTATTTCTGAGATATTTTTTTGCATGGACTTCCAACGAAATCTTCCCTCGTAAATATTAGAAAGGATCTTAAAAGTTTCGTAGTATTTCGAACAATCCCGATTTAATTTGATTTTTAACCGAAACTAGTAAAAAATCATGTATAATATACTACGATTTTTTGACCAAAACTCATTTTCAAAAAGTTTCATAGAATCTAACTCTGAGATAATTTTTTGCATGGACTTCCATCGTAATCTTCCCTCGTAAAATATAGGTCGGATCTGAAAAGTTTCGTAGCATTTCATACGATCCTCGATTTAATTTGATTTTATGACTGAAACTAGTATAAAATTTTGTATAATATACTACGATTTTTTGACCTAAACTGGAATTTCAAAAAGTTTCATAGAATCTAATTTTGAGATGATTTTTTGCATGGACTTCCATCATAATCTTCCCTCGTAAATTATAGAAAGGATCTGAAAAGTTTTGTAGCATTACGAACAATCCTCGATTTAATTTGATTTTTGAGTGAAATTAGTATAAAATCGTGTATAATATACTACGATTTTGTTCACCGAAACTCGTATTTAAAAACGTTTCGTAGAATCTATTTCTGAGATAATTTTTTGCATGGACTTCCATCATAAGCTTCCCTCGTAAAATATTGAAAGGATCTGAAAAGTTTCGTAGTATTTCGAACAATCCTCGATTTAATTTGATTTTTGACCGAAATTAGTACAAAATTGTGTATAATATACTACGATTTTTTGACCGAAACTCGTATTTCAAAAAGTTTCATAGAATCTAACTCTGAGATATTGTTTTGCATGGACTTCCAACGAAATCTTCCCTCGTAAATATTAGAAAGGATCTTAAAAGTTTCGTAGTATTTCGAACAATCCCGATTTAATTTGATTTTCTGACCGAAACTAGTAAAAAATCGTGTATAATATACAACGATTTTGTGACCGAAACTGGCATTTCAAAAAGTTTCATAGAATCTAATTTTGAGATGATTTTTTGCATGGATTTCTATCATAATCTTCCCTCGTAAATTATAGAAAGGATCTTCAAAGTAACCTAGCATTTCGTACAATCCTCGATTTTATTTGATTTTTTGATCGAAACTAGTATAAAATCGTGTATAATATACTACGATTTTTTTTACTGAAACTCGTATTTCAAAAAGTTTTGTAGAATCTATTTAAGAGATAATTTTTTGCATGGACTTCCATCATATGCTTCCCTCGTAAAATATTGAAAGGATCTGAAAAGTTTCGTAGCATTTCGAACAATCCTCAATTTAATTTGATTTTTGACCGAAATTAGTATGAAATCGCGTATAATATACTACGATTTTTTTGACCGAAACTCGTATTTCAAAAAGTTTCGTAGAATCTATTTCTGAGATAATTTTTTGGATGGACTTCCATCATAAGCTTCCCTTGTAAAATATTGAAAGGATCTGAAAAGTTTCGTAGCATTTCGAACAATCCTCGATTTAATTTGATTTTTGACCGAAATTAGTACAAAATATTATATAATATACTACGATTTTTTGACTGAAACTCGTATTTCAAAAAGTTTCATAGAATCTATTTCTGAGATATTTTTTTGCATGGACTTCCAACAAAATCTTCCCTCGTAAATATTAGAAAGGATCTTAAAAGTTTCGTAGTATTTCGAACAATCCCGATTTAATTTGATTTTTTAACCGAAACTAGTAAAAAATCGTGTATAATATACTACGATTTTTTGACCGAAACTCATTTTCAAAAGTTTCATAGAATCTAACTCTGAGATAATTTTTTGCATGGACTTCCATCGTAATCTTCCCTCGTAAAATATAGGCCGGATCTGAAAAGTTTCGTAGCATTTCCAACAATCCTCAATTTAATTTGATTTTATGACTGAAACTAGTATAAAATTTTGTATAATATACTACGATTTTTTGACCTAAACTGGAATTTCAAAAAGTTTCATAGAATCTAATTTTGAGATGATTTTTTGCATGGACTTCCATCATAATCTTCCCTCGTAAATTATAGAAAGGATCTGAAAAGTTTTGTAGCATTACGAACAATCCTCGATTTAATTTGATTTTTGACCGAAATTAGTATATAATCGTGTATAATATACTACGAATGTTTTGACCGAAACTCGTATTTCAAAAAGTTTCATAGAATCTAACTCTGAGATATTGTTTTGCATGGACTTCCAACGAAATCTTCCGTCGTAAATATTAGAAAGGATCTTAAAAGTTTCATAGTATTTCGAACAATCCCGATTTAATTTGATTTTCTGACCGAAACTAGTAAAAAATCGTGTATAATATACAAAGATTTTGTGACCGAAACTGGCATTTCAAAAAGTTTCCTAAAATCTAATTTTGAGATGATTTTTTGCATGGACTTCTATCATAATCTTCCCTCGTAAATTATAGAAAGGATCTTCAAAGTAACCTAGCATTTTGTACAATCCTCGATTTAATTTGATTTTTTGATCGAAACTAGTATAAAATCGTGTATAATATACTACGATTTTTTTACTGAAACTCGTATTTCAAAAAGTTTTGTAGAATCTATTTAAGAGATAATTTTTTGCATGGACTTCCATCATAAGCTTCCCTCGTAAAATATTGAAAGGATCTGAAAAGTTTCGTAGCATTTCGAACAATCCTCGATTTAATTTGATTTTTGACCGAAATTAGTATGAAATCGCGTATAATATACTACGATTTTTTTGACCGAAACTCGTATTTCAAAAAGTTTCGTAGAATCTATTTCTGAGATAATTTTTTGGATGGACTTCGATCATAAGCTTCCCTTGTAAAATATTGAAAGGATCTGAAAAGTTTCGTAGCATTTCGAACAATCCTCGATTTAATTTGATTTTTGACCGAAATTAGTACAAAATATTATATAATATACTACGATTTTTTGACTGAAACTCGTATTTCAAAAAGTTTCATAGAATCTATTTCTGAGATATTTTTTTGCATGGACTTCCAACGAAATCTTCCCTCGTAAATATTAGAAAGGATCTTAAAAGTTTCGTAGTATTTCGAACAATCCCGATTTAATTTGATTTTTTAACCAAAACTAGTAAAAAATCGTGTATAATATACTACGATTTTTTGACCGAAACTCATTTTCAAAAGTTTCATAGAATCTAACTCTGAGATAATTTTTTGCATGGACTTCCATCGTAATCTTCCCTCGTAAAATATAGGCCGGATCTGAAAAGTTTCGTAGCATTTCCAACAATCCTCAATTTAATTTGATTTTATGACTGAAACTAGTATAAAATTTTGTATAATATACTACGATTTTTTGACCTAAACTGGAATTTCAAAAAGTTTCATAGAATCTAATTTTGAGATGATTTTTTGCATGGACTTCCATCATAATCTTCCCTCGTAAATTATAGAAAGGATCTGAAAAGTTTTGTAGCATTACGAAGAATCCTCGATTTAATTTGATTTTTGACCGAAATTAGTATAAAATCGTGTATAATATACTACGAATGTTTTGACCGAAACTCGTATTTCAAAAAGTTTCATAGAATCTAACTCTGAGATATTGTTTTGCATGGACTTCCAACGAAATCTTCCCTCGTAAATATTAGAAAGGATCTTAAAAGTTTCGTAGTATTTCGAACAATCCCGATTTAATTTGATTTTCTGACCGAAACTAGTAAAAAATCGTGTATAATATACAACGATTTTGTGACCGAAACTGGCATTTCAAAAAGTTTCATAGAATCTAATTTTGAGATGATTTTTTGCATGGACTTCTATCATAATCTTCCCTCGTAAATTATAGAAAGGATCTTCAAAGTAACCTAGCATTTTGTACAATCCTCGATTTAATTTGATTTTTTGATCGAAACTAGTATAAAATCGTGTATAATATACTACGATTTTTTTTACTGAAACTCGTATTTCAAAAAGTTTTGTAGAATCTATTTAAGAGATAATTTTTTGCATGGACTTCCATCATAAGCTTCCCTCGTAAAATATTGAAAGGATCTGAAAAGTTTCGTAGCATTTCGAACAATCCTTGGTTTAATTTGATTTTTGACCGAAATTAGTATGAAATCGCGTATAATATACTACGATTTTTTTGACCGAAACTCGTATTTCAAAAAGTTTCGTAGAATCTATTTCTGAGATAATTTTTTGGATGGACTTCCATCATAAGCTTCCCTTGTAAAATATTGAAAGGATCTGAAAAGTTTCGTAGCATTTCGAACAATCCTCGATTTAATTTGATTTTTGACCGAAATTAGTACAAAATATTATTTAATATACTACGATTTTTTGACTGAAACTCGTATTTCGAAAAGTTTCATAGAATCTATTTTTGAGATATTTTTTTGCATGGACTTCCAACGAAATCTTCCCTCGTAAATATTAGAAAGGATCTTAAAAGTTTCGTAGTATTTCGAACAATCCCGATTTAATTTGATTTTTTAACCGAAACTAGTAAAAAATCGTGTATAATATACTACGATTTTTTGACCGAAACTCATTTTCATAAGTTTCATAGAATCTAACTCTGAGATAATTTTTTGCATGGACTTCCATCGTAATCTTCCCTCGTAAAATATAGGCCGGATCTGAAAAGTTTCGTAGCATTTCCAACAATCCTCAATTTAATTTGATTTTATGACAGAAACTATTATAAAATTTTGTATAATATACTACGATATTTTGACCTAAACTGGAATTTCAAAAAGTTTCGTAGAATCTAATTTTGAGATGATTTTTTGCATGGACTTCCATCATAATCTTCCCTCGTAAATTATAGAAAGGATCTGAAAAGTTTTGTAGCATTACGAACAATCCTCGATTTAATTTGATTTTTGACCGAAATTAGTATAAAATCGTGTATAATATACTACGAATGTTTTGACCGAAACTCGTATTTCAAAAAGATTCGTAGAATCTATTTCTGAGATAATTTTTTGCATGGACTTCCATCATAAGCTTCCCTCGTAAAATATTGAAAGGATCTGAAAAGTTTCGTAGCATTTCGAACAATCCTTGGTTTAATTTGATTTTTGACCGAAATTAGTATGAAATCGCGTATAATATACTACGATTTTTTTGACCGAAACTCGTATTTCAAAAAGTTTCGTAGAATCTATTTCTGAGATAATTTTTTGGATGGACTTCCATCATAAGCTTCCCTTGTAAAATATTGAAAGGATCTGAAAAGTTTCGTAGCATTTCGAACAATCCTCGATTTAATTTGATTTTTGACCGAAATTAGTACAAAATATTATTTAATATACTACGATTTTTTGACTGAAACTCGTATTTCAAAAAGTTTCATAGAATCTATTTTTGAGATATTTTTTTGCATGGACTTCCAACGAAATCTTCCCTCGTAAATATTAGAAAGGATCTTAAAAGTTTCGTAGTATTTCGAACAATCCCGATTTAATTTGATTTTTTAACCGAAACTAGTAAAAAATCGTGTATAATATACTACGATTTTTTGACCGAAACTCATTTTCATAAGTTTCATAGAATCTAACTCTGAGATAATTTTTTGCATGGACTTCCATCGTAATCTTCCCTCGTAAAATATAGGCCGGATCTGAAAAGTTTCGTAGCATTTCCAACAATCCTCAATTTAATTTGATTTTATGACAGAAACTATTATAAAATTTTGTATAATATACTACGATTTTTTGACCTAAACTGGAATTTCAAAAAGTTTCGTAGAATCTAATTTTGAGATGATTTTTTGCATGGACTTCCATCATAATCTTCCCTCGTAAATTATAGAAAGGATCTGAAAAGTTTTGTAGCATTACGAACAATCCTCGATTTAATTTGATTTTTGACCGAAATTAGTATAAAATCGTGTATAATATACTACGAATGTTTTGACCGAAACTCGTATTTCAAAAAGATTCGTAGAATCTATTTCTGAGATAATTTTTTGCATGGACTTCCATCATAAGCTTCCCTCGTAAAATATTGAAAGGATCTGAAAAGTTTCGTAGCATTTCGAACAATCCTCGATTTAATTTGATTTTTGACCGAAATTAGTACAAAATTGTGTATAATATACTACGATTTTTTGACTGAAACTCGTATTTAAAAAAGTTTCATAGAATCTATTTCTGAGATATTATTTTGCATGGACTTCCAACGAAATCTTCCCTCGTAAATATTAGAAAGGATCTTAACAGTTTCGTAGTATTTCGAACAATCCCGATTAAATTTGATTTTTTAACCGAAACTAGTAAAAAATCGTGTATAATATACTAGGATTTTTTGACCGAAACTCATTTTCAAAAAGTTTCATAGAATCTAAATCTGAGATAATTTTTTGCTTGGACTTCCATCGTAATCTTCCCTCGTAAAATATAGGTCGGATCTGAAAAGTTTCGTAGCATTTCCAACAATCCTCGATTTAATTTGATTTTATGACTGAAACTAGTATACTATTTTTGTATAATATACTACAATTTTTTGACCTAAACTGGAATTTCAAAAAGTTTCATAGAATCTAATTTTGATATGATTTTTTGCATGGACTTCCATCATAATCTTCCCTCATAAATTATAGAAAGGATCTGAAAAGTTTTGTAGTATTACGAACAATCCTCGATTTAATTTGATTTTTGACCGAAACTAGTATAAAATTGTGTATAATATACTACAATTTTTTGATTGAAACTCGTATTTCAAAAAGTTTCATAGAAACTATTTCTGAGATAATAATTTGCATGGACTTCCATCAAATCTTCCCTTGTAAAGTATATAAAGGATCTTAAAAGTTTCGTAGTATTTCGAACAATCCCGATTTAATTTGATTTTCTGACCGAAACTAGTATAAAATTGTGTATAATATACAACGATTTTTTTACCGAAACTGGCATTTCAAAAAGTTTCATAGAATCTAATTTTGAGATTATTTTTTGCATGGACTTATATCATAATCTTCCCTCGTAAATTATAGAAAGGATCTTCAAAGTTTTATAGCATTTCGAACAATCCTCGATTTAATTTGATTTTTTGATCGAAACTAGTATAAAATGGTGTATAATATACTACGATTTTTTTGACCGAAACTTGTATTTAAAAAAGTTTCGTAGAATCGATTTAAGACATAATTTTTTGCATCGACTTCAATCATAAGCTTCCCTCGTAAAATATTGAAAGGATCTGAAAAGTTTCGTAGCATTTCGAACAATCCTCGATTTAATTTGATTTTTGACCGAAATTAGTATAATATCGCGTATAATATACTACGATTTTTTTGACCGAAACTCGTATTTCAAAAAGTTTCGTAGAATCTATTTCTGAGATAATTTTTTGGATGGACTTCCATCATTAGCTTCCCTTGTAAAATATTGAAAGGATTTGAAAAGTTTCGTAGCATTTCGAACAATCCTCGATTTAATTTGATTTTTGACCGAAATTAGTACAAAATATTATATAATATACTACGATTTTTTGACTGAAACTCGTATTTCAAAAAGTTTCATAGAATCTATTTCTGAGATATTTTTTTGCATGGACTTCCAACGAAATCTTCCCTCGTAAATATTAGAAAGGATCTTAAAAGTTTCGTAGTATTTCGAACAATCCCGATTTAATTTAATTTTTAACCAAAACTAGTAAAAAATCATGTATAATATACTACGATTTTTTGACCGAAACTCATTTTCAAAAAGTTTCATAGAATCTAACTCTGAGATAATTTTTTGCATGGACTTCCATCGTAATCTTCCCTCGTAAAATATAGGTCGGATCTGAAAAGTTTCGTAGCATTTCATACGATCCTCGATTTAATTTGATTTTATGACTGAAACTAGTATAAAATTTTGTATAATATACTACGATTTTTTGACCTAAACTGGAATTTCAAAAAGTTTCATAGAATCTAATTTTGAGATGATTTTTTGCATGGACTTCCATCATAATCTTCCCTCGTAAATTATAGAAAGGATCTGAAAAGTTTTGTAGCATTACGAACAATCCTCGATTTAATTTGATTTTTGACCGAAATTAGTATAAAATCGTGTATAATATACTATGAATGTTTTGACCGAAACTCGTATTTCAAAAAGATTCGTAGAATCTATTTCTGAAATAATTTTTTGCATGGACTTCCATCATAAGCTTCCCTCGTAAAATATTGAAAGGATCTGAAAAGTTTCGTAGCATTTCGAACAATCCTCGATATAATTTGATTTTTGACCGAAATTAGTAGAAAATTGTGTATAATATACTACGATTTTTTGACTGAAACTCGTATTTCAAAAAGTTTCATAGAATCTATTTCTGAGATATTATTTTGCATGGATTTCCAACGAAATCTTCCCTCGTATATATTAGAAAGGATCTTAAAAGTTTCGTAGTATTTCGAACAATCCCGATTTAATTTGATTTTTTAACCGAAACTAGTAAAAAATCGTGTATAATATACTACGATTTTTTGACCGAAACTCATTTTTAAAAAGTTTCATAGAATCTAACTCTGAGATAATTTTTTGCATGGACTTCCATCGTAATCTTCCTACGTAAAATATAGGTCGGATCTGAAAAGATCGTAGCATTTCCAACAATCCTCGATTTAATTTAATTTTATGACTGAAACAAGTATACTATTTTGTATAATATACTACGATTTTTTGACCTAAACTGGAATTTCAAAAAGTTTCATAGAATCTAATTTTGATATGATTTTTTGCATGGACTTCCATCATAATCTTCCCTCGTAAATTATAGAAAGGATCTGAAAAGTTTTGTAGCATTACGAACAATCCTCGAGTTAATTTGATTTTTGACCGAAACAAGTATAAAATTGTGTATAATATACTAGGATTTTTTGATTGAAACTCGTATTTCAAAACTTTTCATAGAATCTATTTCTGAGATAATATTTTGCATGGACTTCCATCGAAATCTTCCCTTGTAAAATATAGAAAGGATCTTAAAAGTTTCGTAGTATTTCGAACAATCCCGATTTAATTTGATTTTCTGACCGAAACTAGTATAAAATTTTGTATAATATACAACGATTTTTTGACAGAAACTAGTATTTCAAAAAGTTTCATAGAATCTAACTCTGAGATAATTTCTTGCATGGATTTCCATCTTAATCCCCCCTCGTAAAATATAGAAAGGATCTTAAAAGTTTCGTAGCATTTTGAACAATCCCAATTTAATTTGATTTTCTGACCGAAACTAGTATAAAATTGTGTATAATATACAACGACTTTTTGACCGAAACTGACATTTCAAAAAGTCTCATAGAATCTAATTTTGAGATAATTTTTTGCATGGACTTCTATCATAATCTTCCCTCGTAAATTAAAGAAAGGATCTTAAAAGTTTTGTAGCATTTCGAACAATCCTCGATTTAATTTGATTTTTTGATCTAAACTAGTATAAAATGGTGTATAATATACTACGATTTTTTTGACCGAAACTCGTATTTAAAAAAGTTTCGTAGAATCTATTTATGAGATAATGTTTTGCATGGACTTCCATCATAAGCTTCCCTCGTAAAATATTGAAAGTATCTGAAAAGTGTCGTAGTATTTCGAACAATCCTCAATTTAATTTGATTTTTGACCGAAATTAGTATAAAATCGTGTATAATATACTACGATTTTTTTGACCGAAACTCGTATTTCAAAAAGTTTCGTAGAATCGATTTCTGAGATAATTTTTTGCATGGACTTCCATCATAACCTCCCCTTGTAAAATATTGAAAGGATTGGAAAAGTTTCGTAGCATTTTGAAAAATGCTCGATTTAATTTGATTTTTGACCGAAATTAGTACAAAATTGTGTATAATATACTACGATTTTATGACTGAAACTCGTATTTCAAAAAGTTTCATAGAATCTATTTCTGAGATATTTTTTTGCATGGACTTCCATCGAAATCTTCCCTCTTAAATATTAGAAAGGATCTTAAAAGTTTCGTAGTATTTCGAACAATCCCGATTTAATTTTATTTTTTAACCGAAACTAGTAAAAAATCGTGTATAATATACTACGATTTTTTGACCGAAACTCGTTTTCAAAAAGTTTCATAGAATCTAACTCTGAGATAATTTTTTGCATGGACTTCCATCTTAATCTTCCTTCGTAAAATATAGGAAGGATCTGAAAAGTTTCGTAGTATTTCCAACAATCCTCAATTTAGTTTGATTTTATGACTGGAACTAGTATAAAATTGTGTATAATATACTACGATTTTTTGACCTAAACTGGAATTTCAAAAAGTTTCATAGAATCTAATTTTGAGATGATTTTTTGCATGGACTTCCATCATAATCTTCCCTCGTAAATTATAGAAAGGATCTGAAAAGTTTTGCAGCATTACAAACAATCCTCGATTTAATTTTATTTTTACTGAAACTAGTATAAAATTGTGTATAATATACTACGATTTTTTGACTGAAACTCCTATTTCAAAATGTTTCCTAGAATCTATTTCTGAGATAATATTTTGCATGGACTTCCATCGAAATCTTCCCTCATAAAATATAGAAAGGATCTTAAAAGTTTCGTAGTATTTCGAACAATCCCGATTTAATTTGATTTTCTGCACGAAACTAGTATAAAATTGTATATAATGTACAACGAGTTTTTGACCGAAACTAGTATTTCAAAAAGTTTCATAGAATCTAACTCTGAGATAATTTTTTTGCATGGACTTCCATCTTAATCTCCCCTTGTAAAATATAGAATGGATCTTAAAAGTTTCATAGCATTTTGAACAATCCCAATTTAATTTGATTTTCTGACCGAAACTAATATAAAATTGTGTATAATATACAACGATTTTTTGACCGAAACTGGTATTTCAAAAAGTTTCATAGAATCTACTTTTAAGATGATTTTTTACATGGAATTCTATCATAATCTTCCCTCGTAAATTATAGAAAGGATCTTAAAAGTTTCGTAGCATTTTGAACAATCCTCGATTTAATTTGGTTTTTTGATCGAAAGTAGTATAAAATCGGGTATAATATACTACGATTTTTTGGACCGAAACTCGTATTTCAAAAAGTTTCATAGAATCTATTTATGAGATAATTTTTTGCATGGACTTCCATTATAAGCTTCCCTCATAAAATATTGAAAGGATCTGAAAAGTTTCGTAGCATTTCGAACAATCCTCGATTTAATTTGATTTTTGACTGAAATTAGTATAGAATCGTGTATAATATACTACGATTGTTTTGACCGAAACTTGTATTTCAAAAAGTTTCGTAGAATCTATTTCTGAGATAATTTTTTGCATGGACTTCCATCATAAGCTTCCCTCATAAAATATTGAAAGAATCTGAAAAGTTTCGTAGCATTTCGAACAATCCTCGATTTAATTTGATTTTTGACTGAAATTAGTATAAAATCGTGTATAATATACTACGATTGTTTTGACCGAAACTTGTATTTCAAAAAGTTTCGTAGAATCTATTTCTGAGATAATTTTTTGGATGGACTTCCATCATAAGCTTCCCTCATAAAATATTTAAAGGATCTGAAACGTTTCGTAGCATTTCGAACAATCCTCGATTTAATTTGATTTTTGACCGAAATTAGTACAAAATTGTGTATAATATACTACGATTTTTTGACTGAATATCGTATTTCAAAAAGTTTCATAGAATCTATTTCTGAGATATTTTTTTGCATGGACTTCCAACGAAATCTTCCCTCGTAAATATTAGAAAGGATCTTAAAAGTTTCGTAGCATTTTGAACAATCCCGATTTAATTTCATTTTTTACCCGAACCTAGTAAAAAATCGTGTATAATATACTACGATTTTTTGACCGAAACTCGTTTTCAAAAAGTTTCATAGAATCTAACACTGAGATAATTTTTTTCATGGACTTCCATCTTAATCTTCCTTCGTAAAATATAGGAAGGATCTGAAAAGTTTCGTAATATTTCCAACAATCCTCAATTTAGTTTAATTTTATGACTGAAACTAGTATAAAATTGTGTATAATATACTACGATTTTTTGACTGAAACTCGTATTTCAAAAAGTTTCATAGAATCTATTTCTTAGATATTTTTTTGCATGGATTTCCAACGAAATCTTCCCTCGTCAATATTAGAAAGGATCTTAAAAGTTTCGTAGTTTTTCGAACAATCCCGATTTAATTTGATTTTTTAACCGAAACTAGTAAAAAATCGTGTTTAATATACTACGATTTTTTGACCGAAACTCATTTTCAAAAGTTTCATAGAATCTAACTCTGAGATAATTTTTTGCATGGACTTCCATCGTAATCTTCCCTCGTAAAATATAGGTCGGATCTGAAAAGTTTCGTAGCATTTCCAACAATCCTCGATTTAATTTGATTTTATGACTGAAACTAGTATAAAATTTTGTATAATATACTACGATTTTTTGACCTAAACTGGAATTTCAAAAAGTTTCATAGAATCTAATTTTGAGATGATTTTTTGCATGGACTTCCATCATAATCTTCCCTCGTAAATTATAGAAAGGATCTGAAAAGTTTTGTAGCATTACGAACAATCCTCGATTTAATTTGATTTTTGACCGAAATTAGTATAAAATCGTGTAGAATATACTACGAATGTTTTGACCGAAACTCGTATTTCAAAAAGATTCGTAGAATCTATTTCTGAGATAATTTTTTGCATGGACTTCCCTCGTAAAATATTGAAAGGATCTTAAAAGTTTCATAGCATTTCGAATAATCCTCGATTTAATTTGATTTTTGACCGAAATTAGTACAACATTGTGTATAATATACTACGATTTTTTTACTGAAACTCGTATTTCAAAAAGTTTCATAGAATCTATTTCTGAGATATTATTTTGCATGGACTTCCAACGAAATCTTCCCTCGTATATATTAGAAAGGATCTTAAAAGTTTCGTAGTATTTCGAACAATCCCGATTTAATTTGATTTTTTAACCGAAACTAGTAAAAAATCGTGTATAATATACTACGATTTTTTGACCGAAACTCATTTTTAAAAAGTTTCATAGAATCTAACTCTGAGATAATTTTTTGCATGGACTTCCATCGTAATCTTCCTGCGTAAAATATAGGTCGGATCTGAAAAGATCGTAGCATTTCCAACAATCCTCGATTTAATTTAATTTTATGACTGAAACTAGTATACTATTTTGTATAATATACTACGATTTTTTGACCTAAACTGGAATTTCAAAAAGTTTCATAGAATCTAATTTTGATATGATTTTTTGCATGGACTTCCATTATAATCTTCCCTCGTAAATTATAGAAAGGATCTGAAAAGTTTTGTAGCATTACGAACAATCCTCGAGTTAATTTGATTTTTGACCGAAACTAGTATAAAATTGTGTATAATATACTACGATTTTTTGATTGAAACTCGTATTTCAAAACTTTTCATAGAATCTATTTCTGAGATAATATTTTGCATGGACTTCCATCAAATCTTCCCTTGTAAAATATAGAAAGGATCTTAAAAGTTTCATAGTATTTCGGACAATCCCAATTTAATTTGATTTTCTGACCGAAACTAGTATAAAATTATGTATAATATACAACGATTTGTTGACCGAAACTGGCATTTCAAAAAGTTTCATAGAATCTAATATTGAGATTATTTTTTGCATGGACTTATATCATAATCTTCCCTCGTAAATTATAGAAAGGATCTTCAAAGTTTTGTAGCATTTCGAACAATCCTCGATTTAATTTGATTTTTGAATGAAACTCGTATTTCAAAAAGTTTCGTAAAATCGATTTAAGACATAATTTTTTGCATGGACTTCCATCATAAGCTTCCCTCGTAAAATATTGAAAGGATCTGAAAAGTTTCGTAGCATTTCGAACAATCCTCGATTTAATTTGATTTTTGACCGAAATTAGTATAATATCGCGTATAATATACTACAATTTTTTTGACCGAAACTCGTATTTCAAAAAGTTTCGTAGAATCTATTTCTGAGATAATTTTTTGGATGGACTTCCATCATAAGCTTCCCTTGTAAAATATTGAAAGGATCTGAAAAGTTTCGTAGCATTTCGAACAATCCTCGATTTAATTTGATTTTTGACCGAAATTAGTACAAAATATTATATAATATACTACGATTTTTTGACTGAAACTCGTATTTCAAAAAGTTTCATAGAATCTATTTCTGATATATTTTTTTGCATGGACTTCCAACGAAATCTTCCCTCGTAAATATTAGAAAGGATCTTAAAAGTTTCGTAGTATTTCGAGCAATCCCGATTTAATTTGATTTTTTAACCGAAACTAGTAAAAAATCATGTATAATATACTAAGATTTTTTGACCGAAACTCATTTTCAAAAAGTTTCATAGAATCTAACTCTGAGATAATTTTTTGCATGGACTTCCATCGTAATCTTCCCTCGTAAAATATAGGTCGGATCTGAAAAGTTTCGTAGAATTTCATACGATCCTCGATTTAATTTGATTTTATGACTGAAACTAGTATAAAATTTTGTATAATATACTACGATTTTTTGACCTAAACTGGAATTTCAAAAAGTTTCATAGAATCTAATTTTGAGATGATTTTTTGCATGGACTTCCATCATATCTTCCCTCGTAAATTATAGAAAGGATCTGAAAAGTTTTGTAGCATTACGAACAATCCTCGATTTAATTTGATTTTTGACCGAAACTAGTATAAAATTGTGTATAATATACTACGATTTTTTGATTGAAACTCGTATTTCAAAACTTTTCATAGAATCTTTTTCTGAGATAATATTTTGCATGGACTTCCATCGAAATCTTCCCTTGTAAAATATAGAAAGGATCTTAAAAGTTTCGTAGTATTTCGAACAATCCCGATTTAATTTGATTTTCTGACCGAAACTAGTATAAAATTTTGTATAATATACAACGATTTTTTGACCGAAACTGACATTTCAAAAAGTTTCATAGAATCTAATTTTGAGATGATTTTTTGCATGGACTTCTATCATAATCTTCCCTCGTAAATTATAGAAAGGATCTTCAAAGTTTTGTAGCATTTCGAACAATCCTCGATTTAATTTGATTTTTTGATCGAAACTAGTATAAAATGGTGTATAATATACTACGATTTTTTTGACCGAAACTCGTATTTAAAAAAGTTTCATAGAATCTATTTATGAGATAATGTTTTGCATGGACTTCCATCATAAGCTTCCCTCATAAAATATTGAAAGGACCTGAAAAGTGTCGTAGTATTTCGAACAATCCTCGATTTAATTTGATTTTTGACCGAAATTAGTATAAAATCGTGTATAATATACTACGATTTTTTTGACCGAAACTCGTATTTCAAAAAGTTTCGTAGAATCTATTTCTGAGATAATTTTTTGCATGGACTTCCATCGTAAGCTTCCCTCGTAAAATATTGAAAGGATCGGAAAAGTTTCGTATCATTTTGAACAATGCTCGATTTAATTTGATTTTTGACCGAAATTAGTACAACATTGTGTATAATATACTACGATTTTATGACTGAAACTCGTATTTCAAAAAGTTTCATAGAATCTATTTCTGAGATATTTTTGCATGGACTTCCAACGAAATCTTCCCTCTTAAATATTAGAAAGGATCTTAAAAGTTTCGTAGTATTTCGAACAATCCCGATTTAATTTTATTTTTTAACTGAAACTAGTAAAAAATCGTGTATAATATACTACGATTTTTTGACCGAAACTCATTTTCAAAAAGTTTCATAGAATCTAACTCTGAGATAATTTTTTGCATGGACTTCCATCGTAATCTTCCCTCGTAAAATTTAGGTCGGATCTGAAAAGTTTCGTAGCATTTCATACGATCCTCGATTTAATTTGATTTTATGACTGAAACTAGTATAAAATTGTGTATAATATACTACGATTTTTTGACCTAAACTGGAATTTCAAAAAGTTTCATAGAATCTAATTTTGAGATGATTTTTTGCATGGACTTCCATCATAATCTTCCCTCGTAAATTATAGAAAGGATCTGAAAAGTTTTGTAGCATTACGAACAATCCTCGATTTAATTTAATTTTTGACCGAAATTTGTATAAAATAGTGTATAATATATTACGATTTTTTTGACCGAAACTCGTATTTCAAAAATATTCGTAGAATCTATTTCTGAGATAATTTTTTGCATGGACTTCCATCATAAGCTTCCCTCATAAAATATTGAATGGATCTTAAAAGTTTCATAGCATTTCGAATAATCCTCGATTTAATTTGATTTTTGACCGAAATTAGTACAAAATTGTGTATAATATACTACGATTTTTTTACTGAAACTCGTATTTCAAAAAGTTTCATAGAATCTATTTCTGAGATATTATTTTGCATGGACTTCCAACGAAATCTTCCCTCGTATATATTAGAAAGGATCTTAAAAGTTTCGTAGTATTTCGAACAATCCCGATTTAATTTGATTTTTTAACCGAAACTAGTAAAAAATCGTGTATAATTTACTACGATTTTTTGACCGAAACTCATTTTTAAAAAGTTTCATAGAATCTAACTCTGAGATAATTTTTTGCATGGACTTCCATCATAATCTTCCTGCGTAAAATATAGGTCGGATCTGAAAAGATCGTAGCATTTCCAACAATCCTCGATTTAATTTAATTTTATGACTGAAACTAGTATACTATTTTGTATAATATACTACGATTTTTTGACCTAAACTGGAATTTCAAAAAGTTTCATAGAATCTAATTTTGATATGATTTTTTGCATGGTCTTCCATTATAATCTTCCCTCGTAAATTATAGAAAGGATCTGAAAAGTTTTGTAGCATTACGAACAATCCTCGAGTTAATTTGATTTTTGACCGAAACTAGTATAAAATTGTGTATAATATACTACGATTTTTTGATTGAAACTCGTATTTCAAAACTTTTCATAGAATCTATTTTTGAGATAATATTTTGCATGGACTTCCATCGAAATCTTCCCTTGTAAAATATAGAAAGGATCTTAAAAGTTTCGTAGTATTTCGAACAATCCCGATTTAATTTGATTTTTTGACCGAAACTGACATTTCAAAAAGTTTCATAGAATCTAATTTTGAGATGATTTTTTGCATGGACTTCTATCATAATCTTCCCTCGTAAATTATAGAAAGGATCTTCAAAGTTTTGTAGCATTTCGAACAATCTTCGATTTAATTTGATTATTTGATTGAAACTAGTATAAAATGGTGTATAATATACTACGATTTTTTTGACCGAAACTCGTATTTAAAAAAGTTTCGTAGAATCTATTTATGAGATAATGTTTTGCATGGACTTCCATCATAAGCTTCCCTCATAAAATATTGAAAGGATCTGAAAAGTGTCGTAGTATTTCGAACAATCCTCGATTTAATTTGATTTTTGACCGAAATTAGTATAAAATCGTGTATAATATACTACGATTTTTTTGACCGAAACTCGTATTTAAAAAAGTTTCGTAGAATCTATTTATGAGATAATGTTTTGCATGGACTTCCATCGTAAGCTTCCCTCGTAAAATATTGAAAGGATCGGAAAAGTGTCGTAGTATTTCGAACAATCCTCGATTTAATTTGATTTTTGACCGAAATTAGTATAAAATCGTGTATAATATACTACGATTTTTTTGACCGAAACTCGTATTTCAAAAAGTTTCGTAGAATCTATTTCTGAGATAATTTTTTGCATGGACTTCCATCATAAGCTTCCCTCGTAAAATATTGAAAGGATCGGAAAAGTTTCGTAGCATTTTGAACAATGCTCGATTTAATTTGATTTTTGACCGAAATTAGTACAACATTGTGTATAATATACTACGATTTTATGACTGAAACTCGTATTTCAAAAAGTTTCATAGAATCTATTTCTGAGATATTTTTTTGCATGGACTTCCAACGAAATCTTCCCTCTTAAATATTAGAAAGGATCTTAAAAGTTTCGTAGTATTTCGAACAATCCCGATTTAATTTTATTTTTTAACCGAAACTAGTAAAAAATCGTGTATAATATACTACGATTTTTTGACCGAAACTCGTTTTCAAAAAGTTTCATAGAATCTAACTCTGAGATAATTTTTTGCATGGACTTCCATCTTAATCTTCCTTCGTAAAATATAGGAAGGATCTGAAAAGTTTCGTAGTATTTCCAACAATCCTCAATTTAGTTTGATTTTATGACTGAAATTAGTATAAAATTGTGTATAATATACTACGATTTTTTGACCTAACTGGAATTTCAAAAAGTTTCATAGAATCTAATTTTGAGATGATTTTTTGCATGGACTTCCATCATAATCTTCCCTCGTAAATTATAGAAAGGATCTGAAAAGTTTTGCAGCATTACAAACAATCCTCGATTTAATTTGATTTTTACTGAAACTAGTATAAAATTTTGTATAATATACTACGATTTTTTGACTGAAACTCGTATTTCAAAATGTTTCCTAGAATCTATTTCTGAGATAATATTTTGCATGGACTTCCATCGAAATCTTCCCTCATAAAATATAGAAAGGATCTTAAAAGTTTCGTAGTATTTCGAACAATCCCGATTTAATTTGATTTTCTGCACGAAACTAGTATAAAATTGTATATAATATACAACGATTTTTTGACCGAAACTAGTATTTCAAAAAGTTTCATAGAATCTAAGTCTGAGATAATTTTTTTGCATGGACTTCCATCTTAATCTCCCCTTGTAAAATATAGAAAGGATCTTAAAAGTTTCGTAGCATTTTGAACAATCCCAATTTAATTTGATTTTCTGACCGAAACTAATATAAAATTGTGTATGATATACAGCGATTTTTTGACCGAAACTGGTATTTCAAAAAGTTTCATAGAATCTACTTTTGAGATGATTTTTTACATGGACTTCTATCATAATCTTCCCTCGTAAATTATAGAAAGGATCTTAAAAGTTTCGTAGCATTTCGAACAATCCTCGATTTAATTTGATTTTTTGATCGAAAGTAGTATAAAATCGGATATAATATACTACGATTTTTTTTGACCGAAACTCGTATTTCAAAAAGTTTCGTAGAATCTATTTATGAGATAATTTTTTGCATGAACTTCCATTATAAGCTTCCCTCATAAAATATTGAAAGGATCTGAAAAGTTTCGTAGCATTTCGAACAATCCTCGATTTAATTTGATTTTTGACTGAAATTAGTATAAAATCGTGTATAATATACTACGATTGTTTTGACCGAAACTTGTATTTCAAAAAGTTTCGTAGAATCTATTTCTGAGATAATTTTTTGCATGGATTTCCATCATAAGCTTCCCTCATAAAATATTGAAAGGATCTGAAAAGTTTCGTAGCATTTCGAACAATCCTCGATTTAATTTGATTTTTGACTGAAATTAGTATAAAATCGTGTATAATATACTACGATTGTTTTGACCGAAACTTGTATTTCAAAAAGTTTCGTAGAATCTATTTCTGAGATAATTTTTTGCATGGACTTCCATCATAAGCTTCCCTCATAAAATATTTAAAGGATCTGAAACGTTTCGTAGCATTTCGAACAATCCCGATTTAATTTCATTTTTTAACCGAAACTAGTAAAAAATCGTGTATAATATACTATGATTTTTTGACCGAAAATCGTATTTCAAAAAGTTTCATAGAATCTATTTCTGAGATATTTTTTTGCATGGACTTCCATCGTAATCTTCCCTTGTAAAATTTAGGAAGGATCTGAGAATTTTCATAGCATTTCGTACAATCCCGATTTAATTTGATTTTCTGACCGAAACTAGTATAAAATCGTGTATAATATACTATGATGTTTTGACCGAAACAAGTATTTCAAAAAGTTTCATAGAATCTAACTTTGAGATAATTTTTTGCATGAACTTCCATCGTAATCTTCCCTCGTAAAATATAGGAAGGATCTGAAAAGTTTCGTAGCATTTCCAATAATCCTCGATTTAATTTGATTTTCTGACCGAAACTAGTATAAAATTGTGTATAATATACTACAATTTTTTGACCTAAACTGGAATTTCAAAAAGTTTCATAGAATCTAATTTTGAGATAATTTTTTGCATGGACTTCCATCATAATCTTCCCTCTGAAAAATTAGTATAATCTTCCCTCTAACAATCCTCGATTTAATTAGTATAAAATTGTATATAATATACTACGATCTATGAAAATTGTATAAAATCGTAAAATATAGGAAGGATCTGAAAAATTGACTGAAACTAGTATAAAATTGTATATAATATACTACGATTTTTTGACCTAAACTGGCATTTCAAAAAGTTTCATAGAATCTAATTTTGAGATGATTTTTTGCATGGACTTCCATCGAAATTTTCCCTCGTAAATTATAGAAAGGATCTGAAAAGTTTTGTAGCATTACGAACAATCCTCGATTTAATTTTATTTTTGACCAAAACTAGTATACAATTGTGTATATTATACTACGATTTTTTGACTGAAACTCGTATTTCAAAAAGTTTCATATTATCTATTTCTGAGATAATTTTTTGCATGGACTTCCAACGAAATCTTCCCTCGTAAAATGTAGAAAGGATTTTAAACGTTACGTAGCATTTCAAACAATCCCGATTTAATTTGATTTTCTGACCGAAACTAGTATAAAATTGTGTATAATATACTACAATTTTTTGACCGAAACTCGTATTTCAAAAAGTTTCATAGAATCTAACTCTGAGATAATTTATTGCATGGACTTCCATCGTAATCTTCCCTCGTAAAATATAGGAAGGATCTGAAAAGTTTCGTAGCATAATATACTACGATTTTTTTAACTAAACAGGAATTTCAATTAGTTTCATAGAATTTAATTTTAAGATGATTTTTTGCATGGACTTCCATCATAATCTTCCCTAGTAAATTATAGAAAGGATCTGAAAAGTTTTGTAGCATTACGAACAATCCTCGATTTAATTTGATTTTTGACCGAAACTAGTATAAAATTGTGTATAATATACTACGATTTTTTGACTGAAACTCGTATTTCAAAAAGTTTCATAGAATCTATTTCTGAGATAATTTTTTGCATTGACTTCCATCGAAATCTTCTTTCGTAAAATATAGAAAGGATCTTAAAAGTTTCGTAGCATTTCGAACAATCCCGATTTAATTTGGTTTTCTAACTGAAACTAGTATAAAATTTTGTATAATATACTGCAATTTTTTGACTGACACTCGTATTTCTAAAAGATTCATAGAATCTATTTCTGAGATAATTTGTTGCATGGACTTCCATCTAAATCTTCTCTCGTAAAATATAGAAAGGATCTTAAAAGTTTCGTAGTATTTTGAACAATCCCAATTTAATTTAATTTTCTGACCGAAACTAGTAAAAAATTGTGTATAATATACAACGATTTTTTGATCGAAACTAGTATTTCAAAAAGTTTCATAGAATCTAACTCTGAGATATTATTTTGCATGGACTTCAATCTTAATCTTCCCTCGTAAAATATAGAAAGGATCTTAAAATTTTCGTAGCATTTTGAACAATCCTCGATTTAATTCGATTTTTTGACCAAAACTAGTATAAAATTGTGTATAATATACAACGATTTTTTGACCGAAACTGGCATTTCAAAATGTTTCATAGAATCTAATTTTGAGATGATTTTTTGAATGTACTTCTATCATAATCTTTCCTCGTAAATTATAGAAAGGATCTTCAAAGTTTCGTAACAATTTCGAACAATCCTCGATTTAATTTGATTTTTTGATCAAAACTAGTATAAAATCGTGTATAATATAAGATTCATAGAATCTATTTCTTAGATAATTTCTTTCATGGACTTCCATCTAAATTTTCTCTCGTAAAATATAGAAAGGATCTTAATTTGATTTGATTTGATTTTATGACCGAAACTAGTATAAAATTGTGTATAATAGACAACGATTATTTGACCTAAACAGGCATTTCAAAAAGTTTCATAGAATCTAATTTTGAGATGATTTTTTCATGGACTTCCATTATAATCTTCCCTCGTATATTATAGAAAGGATCTGAAAAATTTTGTAGCATTAAGAACAATCCTCGATTTAATTTGATTTTTGACAGAAACTAGTATAAAATTGTGTATAATATACTACGATTTTTTGACCTAAACTGGCATTTCAAAAAGTTTCATAGAATCTAATTTTGAGATGATTTTTTGCATGGACTTCCATCACAATCTTCCCTCGTAAATTATAGAAAGGATCTGAAAAGTTTTGTAGCATTACGAACAATCCTCGATTTAATTTTATTTTTGACCGAAACTAGTATACAATTATTTATAATATACAACGATTTTTTGACTGAAACTCGTATTTCAAAAAGTTTCATAGAATCAATTTCTGAGATAATTTTTTGCATGGACTTCCATCGAAATCTTCCCTCGTAAAATATAGAAAGGATCTTAAAAGTTTCGTAGTATTTCGAACAATCCCAATTTAATTTGATTTTCTGACCGAAACTAGTATAAAATTGTGTATAATATACATAGATTTTTGACCGAAACTAATATTTCAAAAAGTTTCATAGAATCTAACTCTGAGAGATTTTTTTGCATGGACTTCCATCTTAATCTTACCTCGTAAAATAAAGAAAGGATCTTAAAAGTTTCGTAGCATTTTGAACAATCCTCGATTTAATTTGATTTTTTGACCGAAACTAGTATAAAATTGTGTATAATATACTATGATTTTTTGACCGAAACTGGCATTTCAAAAAGTTTCATGGAATCTAATTTTCAGATGATTTTTTGCATGGACTTCTATCATAATCTTCCCTCGTAAATTATAGAAAGGATCTTCAAAGTTTCGTAGCATTTCGAACAATCCTCGATTTAATTTGATTTTTTGATCGAAACTAGTATAAAATCGTGTATAATATACTACGATTTTTTGACCGAAATTCGTATTTCAAAAACTTTCGTAGAATCTATTTCTGAGATAATTTTTTGCATGGACTTCCATCATAAGCATCCCTCGTAAAATATAGAAAGGATCTTAAAAGTTTCGTGGCATTTCGAACAATCCTGATTTAATTTGATTTTCTGACCGAAACTAGTATAAAATTGTGTATAATATACTATGATTTTTTGACTGAAACTCGTATTTCAAAAAGTTTCATAGAATCTATTTCTGAGATATTTTTTTGCATGGACTTCCAACGAAATCTTCCTTCGGAAATATTAGAAAGGATCTTAAAATTTCGTAGCATTTCGAACAATCTCGATTTAATTTGATTTTTTAACCGAAACTAGTATATAATCGTGTATAATATACTACGATTTTTTGACCGAAACTCGTATTTCAAAAAGTTTCATAGAATCTAACTCTGAGATAATTTTTTGCATGGACTTCCATCGTAATCTTCCCTCGTAAAATATAGGAAGGATTTGAAAAGTTTCGTAGCATTTCCAACAATCCTAGGTTTAATATGATTTTCTGAACGAAACTAGTATAAAATTGTGTATAATATACTACGATTTTTTGACCTAAACTGACATTTCAAAAAGTTTCATAGAATCTAATTTTGAGATGATTTTTTGCATGGACTTCCATCATAATCTTCCCTCGTAAATTATAGAAAGGATCTGAAAAGTTTTGTAGCATTACGAACAATCCTCGATTTAATTTTATTTTTGACCGAAACTAGTATACAATTATTTATAATATACTACGATTTTTTGACTGAAACTCGTATTTCAAAAAGTTTCATAGAATCAATTTCTGAGATAATTTTTTGCATGGACTTCCATCGAAATCTTCCCTCGTAAAATATATAAAGGATCTTAAAAGTTTCGTAGTATTTCGAACAATCCCAATTTAATTTGATTTTCTGACCGAAACTAGTATAAAATTGTGTATAATATACATAGATTTTTGACCGAAACTAGTATTTCAAAAAGTTTCATAGAATCTAACTCTGAGAGATTTTTTTGCATGGACTTCCATCTTAATCTTCCCTCGTAAAATAAAGAAAGGATCTTAAAAGTTTCGTAGCATTTTGAACAATCCTCGATTTAATTTGATTTTTTGACCGAAACTAGTATAAAATTGTGTATAATATACTATGATTTTTTGACCGAAACTGGCATTTCAAAAAGTTTCATGGAATTTAATTTTGAGATGATTTTTTGCATGGACTTCTATCATAATCTTCCCTCGTAAATTATAGAAAGGATCTTCAAAGTTTCGTAGCATTTCGAACAATCCTCGATTTAATTTGATTTTTTGATCGAAACTAGTATAAAATCGTGTATAATATACCACGATTTTTTTGACTGAAACTCGTATTTCAAAAACTTTCGTAGAATCTATTTCTGAGATAATTTTTTGCATGGACTTCCATCATAAGCATCCCTCGTAAAATATAGAAAGGATCTTAAAAGTTTCGTGGCATTTCGAACAATCCTGATTTAATTTGATTTTCTGACCGAAACATGTATAAAATTGTGTATAATATACTATGATTTTTTGACTGAAACTCGTATTTCAAAAAGTTTCATAGAATCTCTTTCTGAGATATTTTTTTGCATGGACTTCCAACGAAATCTTCCTTTGTAAATATTAGATAGGATCTTAAAAGTTTCGTAGCATTTCGAACAATCCCGATTTAATTTGATTTTTTAACCGAAACTAGTATATAATCGTGTATAATATACTACGATTTTTTGACCGAATCTCGTATTTCAAAAAGTTTCATAGAATCTAACTCTGAGATAATTTTTTGCATGGACTTCCATCGTAATCTTCCCTCGTAAAATATAGGAAGGATTTGAAAAGTTTCGTAGCATTTCCAACAATCCTCGGTTTAATATGATTTTCTGAACGAAACTAGTATAAAATTGTGTATAATATACTACGATTTTTTGACCTAAACTGGCATTTCAAAAATTTTCATAGAATCTAATTTTGAGATGATTTTTTGCATGGACTTCCATCATAATCTTCCCTCGTAAATTATAGAAAGGATCTGAAAATTTTTTTGCATTACGAACAATCCTCGATTTAATTTTATTTTTGACCGAAACTAGTATACAATTGTTTATAATATACTACGATTTTTTGACTGAAACTCGTATTTCAAAAAGTTTCATAGAATCAATTTCTGAGATAATTTTTTGCATGGACTTCCATCGAAATCTTCCCTCGTAAAATATAGAAAGGATCTTAAGAGTTTCGTAGTATTTCGAACAATCCCAATTTAATTTGATTTTCTGACCGAAACTAGTATAAAATTGTGTATAATATACATAGATTTTTGACCGAAACTAGTATTTCAAAAAGTTTCATAGAATCTAACTCTGAGAGATTTTTTTGCATGGACTTCCATCTTAATCTTCCCTCGTAAAATAAAGAAAGGATCTTAAAAGTTTCGTAGCATTTTGAACAATCCTCGATTTAATTTGATTTTTTGACCGAAACTAGTATAAAATTGTGTATAATATACTATGATTTTTTGACCGAAATTGGCATTTCAAAAAGTTTCATGCAATCTAATTTTGAGATGATTTTTTGCATGGACTTCTATCATAATCTTCCCTCGTAAATTATAGAAAGGATCTTCAAAGTTTCGTAGAATTTCGAACAATCCTCGATTTAATTTGATTTTTTGATCGAAACTAGTATAAAATCGTGTATAATATACCACGATTTTTTTGACTGAAACTCGTATTTCAAAAACTTTCGTAGAATCTATTTCTGAGATAATTTTTTGCATGGACTTCCATCATAAGCATCCCTCGTAAAATATAGAAAGGATCTTAAAAGTTTCGTGGCATTTCGAACAATCCTGATTTAATTTGATTTTCTGACCGAAACATGTATAAAATTGTGTATAATATACTATGATTTTTTGACTGAAACTCGTATTTCAAAAAGTTTCATAGAATCTCTTTCTGAGATATTTTTTTGCATGGACTTCCAACGAAATCTTCCTTTGTAAATATTAGAAAGGATCTTAAAAGTTTCGTAGCATTTCGAACAATCCCGATTTAATTTGATTTTTTAACCGAAACTAGTATATAATCGTGTATAATATACTACGATTTTTTGACCGAATCTCGTATTTCAAAAAGTTTCATAGAATCTAACTCTGAGATAATTTTTTGCATGGACTTCCATCGTAATCTTCCCTCGTAAAATATAGGAAGGATTTGAAAAGTTTCGTAGCATTTCCAACAATCCTCGGTTTAATATGATTTTCTGAACGAAACTAGTATAAAATTGTGTATAATATACTACGATTTTTTGACCTAAACTGGCATTTCAAAAAGTTTCATAGAATCTAATTTTGAGATGATTTTTTGCATGAAATTCCATCATAATCTTCCCTCGTAAATTATAGAAAGGATCTGAAATTTTTTTAGCATTACGAACAATCCTCGATTTAATTTTATTTTTGACCGAAACTAGTATACAATTGTTTATAATATACTAAGATTTTTTGACTGAAACTCGTATTTCAAAAAGTTTCATAGAATCAATTTCTGAGATAATTTTTTGCATGGACTTCCATCGAAATCTTCCCTCGTAAAATATAGAAAGGATCTTAAGAGTTTCGTAGTATTTCGAACAATCCCAATTTAATTTGATTTTCTGACCGAAACTAGTATAAAATTATGTATAATATACATAGATTTTCGACGGAAACTAGTATTTCAAAAAGTTTCATAGAATCTAACTCTGAAAGATTTTTTTGCATGGACTTCCATCTTAATCTTCCCTCGTAAAATAAAGAAAGGATCTTAAAAGTTTCGTAGCATTTTGAACAATCCTCGATTTAATTTGATTTTTTGACCGAAACTAGTATAAAATTGTGTATAATATACTATGATTTTTTGACCGAAACTGGCATTTCAAAAAGTTTCATGGAATCTAATTTTCAGATGATTTTTTGCATGGACTTCTATCATAATCTTCCCTCGTAAATTATAGAAAGGATCTTCAAAGTTTCGTAGCATTTCGAACAATCCTCGATTTAATTTGATTATTTGATCGAAACTAGTATAAAATCGTGTATAATATACTATGATTTTTTTGACTGAAACTCGTATTTCAAAAACTTTCGTAGAATCTATTTCTGAGATAATTTTTTGCATGGACTTCCATCATAAGCATCCCTCGTAAAATATAGAAAGGATCTTAAAAGTTTCGTGGCATTTCGAACAATCCTGATTTAATTTGATTTTCTGACCGAAACATGTATAAAATTGTGTATAATATACTATGATTTTTTGACTGAAACTCGTATTTCAAAAAGTTTCATAGAATCTCTTTCTGAGATATTTTTTTGCATGGACTTCCAACGAAATCTTCCTTCGTAAATATTAGAAAGGATCTTAAAAGTTTCGTAGCATTTCGAACAATCCCGATTTAATTTGATTTTTTAACTGAAACTAGTATATAATCGTGTATAATATACTACGATTTTTTGACCGAAACTCGTATTTCAAAAAGTTTCATAGAATCTAACTCTGAGATAATTTTTTGCATGGACTTCCATCGTAATCTTCCCTCGTAAAATATAGGAACGATTTGAAAAGTTTCGTAGCATTTCCAACAATCCTCGGTTTAATATGATTTTCTGACCGAAACTAGTATAAAATTGTGTATAATATACTACGATTTTTTGACCTAAACTGGCATTTCAAAAAGTTTCATAGAATCTAATTTTGAGATGATTTTTTGCATGGACTTCCATCATAATCTTCCCTCGTAAATTATAGAAAGGATCTTCAAAGTTTCGTAGCATTTCGAACAATCCTCGATTTAATTTGATTTTTTGATCGAAACTAGTATAAAATCGTGTATAATATACTACGATTTTTTTGACCGAAACTCGTATTTCAAAAACATTCGTAGAATCTATTTCTGAGATAATTTTTTGCATGGACTTCCATCATAAGCATCCCTCATAAAATATAGAAAGGATCTTAAAAGTTTCGTGGCATTTCGAACAATCCTGATTTAATTTGATTTTCTGACCGAAACATGTATAAAATTGTGTATAATATACTATGATTTTTTGACTGAAACTCGTATTTCAAAAAGTTTCATAGAATCTCTTTCTGAGATATTTTTTTGCATGGACTTCCAACGAAATCTTCCTTTGTAAATATTAGAAAGGATCTTAAAAGTTTCGTAGCATTTCGAACAATCCCGATTTAATTTGATTTTTTAACCGAAACTAGTATATAATCGTGTATAATATACTACGATTTTTTGACCGAAACTCGTATTTCAAAATGTTTCATAGAATCTAACTCTGAGATAATTTTTTGCATGGACTTCCATCGTAATCTTCCCTCGTAAAATATAGGAACGATTTGAAAAGTTTCGTAGCATTTCCAACAATCCTCGGTTTAATATGATTTTCTGACCGAAACTAGTATAAAATTGTGTATAATATACTACGATTTTTTGACCTAAACTGGCATTTCAAAAAGTTTCATAGAATCTAATTTTGAGATGATTTTTTTCATGGACTTCCATCATAATCTTCCCTCGTAAATTATAGAAAGGATCTTCAAAGTTTCGTAGCATTTCGAACAATCCTCGATTTAATTTGATTTTTTGATCGAAACTAGTATAAAATCGTGTATAATATACTACGATTTTTTTGACCGAAACTCGTATTTCAAAAACTTTCGTAGAATCTATTTCTGAGATAATTTTTTGCATGGACTTCCATCATAAGCATCCCTCATAAAATATAGAAAGGATCTTAAAAGTTTCGTGGCATTTCGAACAATCCTGATTTAATTTGATTTTCTGACCGAAACATGTATAAAATTGTGTATAATATACTATGATTTTTTGACTGAAACTCGTATTTCAAAAAGTTTCATAGAATCTCTTTCTGAGATATTTTTTTGCATGGACTTCCAACGAAATCTTCCTTTGTAAATATTAGAAAGGATCTTAAAAGTTTCGTAGCATTTCGAACAATTCCGATTTAATTTGATTTTTTAACCGAAACTAGTATATAATCGTGTATAATATACTACGATTTTTTGACCGAAACTCGTATTTCAAAAAGTTTCATAGAATCTAACTCTGAGATAATTTTTTGCATGGACTTCCATCGTAATCTTCCCTCGTAAAATATAGGAACGATTTGAAAAGTTTCGTATCATTTCCAACAATCCTCGGTTTAATATGATTTTCTGAACGAAACTAGTATAAAATTGTGTATAATATACTACGATTTTTTGACCTAAACTGGCATTTCAAAAAGTTTCATAGAATCTAATTTTGAGATGATTTTTTGCATGGACTTCCATCATAATCTTCCCTCGTAAATTATAGAAAGGATCTTCAAAGTTTCGTAGCATTTCGAACAATCCTCGATTTAATTTGATTTTTTGATCGAAACTAGTATAAAATCGTGTATAATATACTACGATTTTTTTGACCGAAACTCGTATTTCAAAAACATTCGTAGAATCTATTTCTGAGATAATTTTTTGCATGGACTTCCATCATAAGCATCCCTCGTAAAATATAGAAAGGATCTTAAAAGTTTCGTGGCATTTCGAACAATCCTGATTTAATTTGATTTTCTGACCGAAACATGTATAAAATTGTGTATAATATACTATGATTTTTTGACTGAAACTCGTATTTCAAAAAGTTTCATAGAATCTCTTTCTGAGATATTTTTTTGCATGGACTTCCAACGAAATCTTCCTTCGTAAATATTAGAAAGGATCTTAAAAGTTTTGTAGCATTTCGAACAATCCCGATTTAATTTGATTTTTTAACCGAAACTAGTATATAATCGTGTATAATATACTACGATTTTTTGATCGAAACTCGTATTTCAAAAAGTTTCATAGAATCTAACTCTGAGATAATTTTTTGCATGGACTTCCATCGTAATCTTCCCTCGTAAAATATAGGAAGGATTTGAAAAGTTTCGTAGCATTTCCAACAATCCTCGGTTTAATATGATTTTCTGAACGAAACTAGTATAAAATTGTGTATAATATACTACGATTTTTTGACATAAACTGGCATTTCAAAAAGTTTCATAGAATCTAATTTTGAGATGATTTTTTGCATGGACTTCCATCATAATCTTCCCTCGTAAATTATAGAAAGGATCTGAAAATTTTTTAGCATTACGAACAATCCTCGATTTAATTTTATTTTTGACCGAAACTAGTATACAATTGTTTATAATATACTACGATTTTTTGACTGAAACTCGTATTTCAAAAAGTTTCATAGAATCAATTTCTGAGATAATTTTTTGCATGGACTTCCATCGAAATCTTCCCTCGTAAAATATAGAAAGGATCTTAAAAGTTTCGTAGTATTTCGAACAATCCCAATTTAATTTGATTTTCTGACCGAAACTAGTATAAAATTGTGTATAATATACATAGTTTTTTGACCGAAACTATTATTTCAAAAAGTTTCATAGAATCTAACTCTGAGAGATTTTTTTGCATGGACTTCCATCTTAATCTTCCCTCGTAAAATAAAGAAAGGATCTTAAAAGTTTCGTAGCATTTTGAACAATCCTCGATTTAATTTGATTTTTTGACCGAAACTAGTATAAAATTGTGTATAATATACTACGATGTTTTGACCTAAACTGGCATTTCAAAAAGTTTCATGGAATCTAATTTTGAGATGATTTTTTGCATGGACTTCTATCATAATCTTCCCTCGTAAATTATATAAAGGATCTTCAAAGTTTCGTAGCATTTCGAACAATCCTCGATTTAATTTGATTTTTTGATCGAAACTAGTATAAAATCGTGTATAATATACTACGATTTTTTTGACCGAAACTCGTATTTCAAAAACTTTAGTAGAATCTATTTCTGAAATAATTTTTTGCATGGACTTCCATCATAAGCATCCCTCGTTAAATATAGAAAGGATCTTAAAAGTTTCGTGGCATTTCGAACAATCCTGATTTAATTTGATTTTCTGACCGAAACATGTATAAAATTGTGTATAATATACTATGATTTTTTGACTGAAACTCGTATTTCAAAAAGTTTCATAGAATCTCTTTCTGAGATATTTTTTTGCATGGACTTCCAACGAAATCTTCCTTCCTAAATATTAGAAAGGATCTTAAAAGTTTTGTAGCATTTCGAACAATCCCGATTTAATTTGATTTTTTAACCGAAACTAGTATATAATCGTGTATAATATACTACGATTTTTTGATCGAAACTCGTATTTCAAAAAGATTCATAGAATCTAACTCTGAGATAATTTTTTGCATGGACTTCCATCGTAATCTTCCCTCGTAAAATATAGGAAGGATTTGAAAAGTTTCGTAGCATTTCCAACAATCCTCGGTTTAATATGATTTTCTGAACGAAACTAGTATAAAATTGTGTATAATATACTACGATTTTTTGACCTAAACTGGCATTTCAAAAAGTTTCATAGAATCTAATTTTGAGATGATTTTTTGCATGGACTTCCATCATAATCTTCCCTCGTAAATTATAGAAAGGATCTGAAAATTTTTTAGCATTACGAACAATCCTCGATTTAATTTTATTTTTGACCGAAACTAGTATACAATTGTTTATAATATACTACGATTTTTTGACTGAAACTCGTATTTCAAAAAGTTTCATAGAATCAATTTCTGAGATAATTTTTTGCATGGACTTCCATCGAAATCTTCCCTCGTAAAATATAGAAAGGATCTTAAGAGTTTCGTAGTATTTCGAACAACCCCAATTTAATTTGATTTTCTGACAGAAACTAGTATAAAATTGTGTATAATATACATAGATTTTTGACCGAAACTAGTATTTCAAAAAGTTTCATAGAATCTAACTCTGAAAGATTTTTTTGCATGGACCTCCATCTTAATCTTCCCTCGTAAAATAAAGAAAGGATCTTAAAAGTTTCGTAGCATTTTGAACAATCCTCGATTTAATTTGATATTTTGACCGAAACTAGTATAAAATTTTGTATAATATACTATGATTTTTTGACCGAAACTGGCATTTCAAAAAGTTTCATGGAATCTAATTTTGAGATGATTTTTTGCATGGACTTCTATCATAATCTTCCCTCGTAAATTATAGAAAGGATCTTCAAAGTTTCGTAGCATTTCGAACAATCCTCGATTTAATTTGATTTTTTGATCGAAACTAGTATAAAATCGTGTATAATATACTACGATTTTTTTGACTGAAACTCGTCTTTCAAAAACTTTCGTAGAATCTATTTCTGAGATAATTTTTTGCATGGACTTCCATCATAAGCATCCCTCGTAAAATATAGAAAGGATCTTAAAAGTTTCGTGGCATTTCGAACAATCCTGATTTAATTTGATTTTCTGACCGAAACATGTATAAAATTGTGTATAATATACTATGATTTTTTGACTGAAACTCGTATTTCAAAAAGTTTCATAGAATCTCTTTCTGAGATATTTTTTTGCATGGACTTCCAACGAAATCTTCCTTCGTAAATATTAGAAAGGATCTTAAAAGTTTCGTAGCATTTCGAACAATCCCGATTTAATTTAATTTTTTAACCGAAACTAGTATATAATCGTGTATAATATACTACGATTTTTTGATCGAAACTCGTATTTCAAAAAGTTTCATAGAATCTAACTCTGAGATAATTTTTTGCATGGACTTCCATCGTAATCTTCCCTCGTAAAATATAGGAACGATTTGAAAAGTTTCGTAGCATTTCCAACAATCCTCGGTTTAATATGATTTTCTGAACGAAACTAGTATAAAATTGTGTATAATATACTACGATTTTTTGACATAAACTGGCATTTCAAAAAGTTTCATAGAATCTAATTTTGAGATGATTTTTTGCATGGACTTCCATCATAATCTTCCCTCGTAAATTATAGAAAGGATCTGAAAATTTTTTAGCATTACGAACAATCCTCGATTTAATTTTATTTTTGACCGAAACGAGTATACAATTTTTTATAATATACTACGATTTTTTTACTGAAACTCGTATTTCAAAAAGTTTCATAGAATCAATTTCTGAGATAATTTTTTGCATGGACTTCCATCGAAATCTTCCCTCGTAAAATATAGAAAGGATCTTAAAAGTTTCGTAGTATTTCGAACAATCCCAATTTAATTTGATTTTCTGACCGAAACTAGTATAAAATTGTGTATAATATACATAGTTTTTTGACCGAAACTAGTATTTCAAAAAGTTTCATAGAATCTAACTCTGAGAGATTTTTTTTGCATGGACTTCCATCTTAATATTACCTCGTAAAATAAAGAAAGGATCTTAAAAGTTTCGTAGCATTTTGAACAATCCTCGATTTAATTTGATTTTTTGACCGAAACTAGTATAAAATTGTGTATAATATACTACGATGTTTTGACCTAAACTGGCATTTCAAAAAGTTTCATGGAATCTAATTTTGAGATGATTTTTTGCATGGACTTCTATCATAATCTTCCCTCGTAAATTATATAAAGGATCTTCAAAGTTTCGTAGCATTTCGAACAATCCTCGATTTAATTTGATTTTTTGATCGAAACTAGTATAAAATCGTGTATAATATACTACGATTTTTTTGACCGAAACTCGTATTTCAAAAACTTTCGTAGAATCTATTTCTGAAATAATTTTTTGCATAGACTTCCATCATAAGCATCCCTCGTTAAATATAGAAAGGATCTTAAAAGTTTCGTGGCATTTCGAACAATCCTGATTTAATTTGATTTTCTGACCGAAACATGTATAAAATTGTGTATAATATACTATGATTTTTTGACTGAAACTCGTATTTCAAAAAGTTTCATAGAATCTCTTTCTGAGATATTTTTTTGCATGGACTTCCAACGAAATCTTCCTTCCTAAATATTAGAAAGGATCATAAAAGTTTCGTAGCATTTCGAACAATCCCGATTTAATTTGATTTTTTAACCGAAACTAGTATATAATCGTGTATAATATACTACGATTTTTTGATCGAAACTCGTATTTCAAAAAGATTCATAGAATCTAACTCTGAGATAATTTTTTGCATGGACTTCCATCGTAATCTTCCCTCGTAAAATATAGGAAGGATTTGAAAAGTTTCGTAGCATTTTGAACAATCCTCGATTTAATTTGATTTTTTGACCGAAACTAGTATAAAATTGTGTATAATATACTACGATGTTTTGACCGAAACTGGCATTTCAAAAAGTTTCATAGAATCTAATTTTGAGATGATTTTTTGCATGGACTTCCATCATAATCTTCCCTCGTAAATTATAGAAAGGATCTGAAAATTTTTTAGCATTACGAACAATCCTCGATTTAATTTTATTTTTGACCGAAACTAGTATACAATTGTTTATAATATACTACGATTTTTTGACTGAAACTCGTATTTCAAAATGTTTCATAGAATCAATTTCTGAGATAATTTTTTGCATGGACTTCCATCGAAATCTTCCCTCGTAAAATGTAGAAAGGATCTTAAACGTTTCGTAGAATTTCGAACAATCCCGACATATTTGATTTTCTGACCGAAACTAGTATAAAATTGTGTATAATATACTATTATTTTTTGACTGAAATTCGTATTTCAAAAAGTTTCATAGAATCTATTTCTGAGATATTTTTTTGCATGGACTTCCAACGAAATCTTCCTTCGTAAATATTAGAAAGGATCTTAAAAGTTTCGTAGAATTTCGAAGAATCCCGATTTAATTTGATTTTTTAACCGAAACTAGTATATAATCGTGTATAATATACTACGATTTTTTGACCGAAACTCGTATTTCAAAAAGTTTCATAGAATCTAACTCTGAGATAATTTTTTGCATGGACTTCCATCGTAATCTTCCCTCGTAAAATTTAGGAAGGATTTGAAAAGTTTCGTAGCATTTCCAACAATCCTCGATTTAATTTGATTTTTTTACCGATACTAGTATTAAATTGTGTAAAATATACTACGATTTTTTAACCTTAACTGGCATTTCAAAAAGTTCCATAGAATCTAATTTTGAGATGATCTGAAAATTTCTGTAGCATTACGGACAAGCCTTGATTTAATTTGATTTTTGACCGAAACAAGTAAAGAATTGTGTATAATATACTACGATTTTTTGACTGAAACTCGTATTTCAAAACGTTTCATAGAATCTATTTCTGAGATAATTTTTTGCATGGACTTCCATCGAAATCTTCCCTCGTAAAATATAGAAAGGATCTTAAAAGATTCGTAGCTTTTCGAACAATCCCGATTTAATTTGATTTTCTGACCGAAACTAGTATAAAATTATGTATAATATACGACGATTTTTTGACTGACACTCGTATTTCAAAAAGTTTCATAAAATCTATTTCTGAGATATTTTTTTGCATGGACTTCCATCGAAATCTTCCCTCGTAAATAATAGAAAGGATCTTAAAAGTTTCGTAGCATTTTGAACAATCCTAGATTTATTTTAATTTTTTGACCAAAACTAGTATAAAATTGTGTATAATATACAACGATTTTTTGACCGAAACTGGCATTTCAAAAAGTTTCATAGAATCTAATTGTGAGATGATTTTTTTGCACGGACTTCTATCATAATCTTCCCTCGTAAATTATAGAAAGGATCTTCAAAGTTTCGTAGCATTTCGAACAATCCTCGATTTAATTTGATTTTTTGATCAAAACTAGTATAAAATCGTGTATAATATACTACGATTTTTTTGACCGAAACTCGTATTTCAAAAAGTTTTGTAGAATCTATTTCTGAGATAATTTTTTGCTTGGACTTCCATCATAAGCTTCCCTCGTAAAATATTGAAAGGATCTGAAAAGTTTCGTAGCATTTCGAACAATCATCGATTTAATTTGATTTTTGACCGAAATTAGTATAAAATCGTGTATAATATACTACGATTTTTTTGACCGAAACTCATATTTCAAAAATTTTCGTAGAATCTATTTCAGAGATAATTTTTTGCATGGACTTCCCTCGAAATCTTCCCTCGTAAAATGTATAAAGGATCTTAAAAGTTTCGTAGCATTTCGAACAATCTCGATTTAATTTGATTTTCTGACCGAAACTAGTATAAAATTGTATATAATATACTATGATTTTTTGACTGAAACTCGTATTTCAAAAAGGTTCATAGAATCTATTTCTGAGATATTTTTTTGCATGGACTTCCAACGAAATCTTCCCTCGTAAATATTAGAAAGAATCTTAAACGTTTCGTAGCATTTCGAACAATCCCAATTTAATTTGATTTTTTAAGCGAAACTAGTATAAAATCGTGTATAATATACTACGATTTTTTGACCGTAACTCGTATTTCAAAAAGTTTCATAAAATCTAACTCTGAGATAATTTTTTGCACGGACTTCCATCGTAATCTTCCCTCGTAAAATATAGCAAGGATCTGAAAAGTTTCGTAGCATTTCCAACAATCCTCAATTTAATTTAATTTTCTGACCGAAACTAGTATAAAATTGTGTATAATATACTACGATTTTTTGACCTAAACTGGCATTTCAAAAAGTTTCATAGAATCTAATTTTGAGATGATTTTTTGCATGGACTTCCTTCATAATCTTCCCTCGTATATTATAGAAATGATCTGGAAAATTTTGTAGCATTACGGACAATCCTCGATTTAATTTGATTTTCTGACCGAAACTAGTATAAAATTTTGTATAATATACTACGATATTTTGACTGACACTCGTATATCAAAAAGTTTCATAGAATCTATTTCTGAGATAATTTTTTACATGGACTTCTATCAAAATCTTCCCTCGTAAAAAATAGAAAGGATCTTAAAAGTTTCGTAGCATTTTGAACAATCCTCGATTTAATTTTATTTTTTGACCAAAACTAGTATAAAATAGTGAATAATATACTGACATTTCAAAAAGTTTCATAGAATCTAATTTTGAGATGATTTTTTGCACGGACTTCTATCATAATTTTCCCTCGTAAATTATAGAAAGGATCTTCAAAGTTTCGTAGCATTTCGAACAATCCTCAATTTAATTTGATTTTTTGTCCGAAACTAGGATTTTTTGACTGAAACTCGTATTTAAAAAAGTTCCGTAGAATCTATTTCTGAGATAATTTTTTGCATGGACTTCCATCATAAGCTTCCATCGTAAAATATTGAAAGGATCTGAATAGTTTCGTAGCATTTCGAACAATCCTCGATTTAATTTATTTTTTGACCGAAATTAGTATAAAATTGTGTATAATATACTACGATTTTTTGACTGAAACTCGTATTTCAAAAAGTTTCATAGAATCTATTTCTGAGATTTTTTTTTTGCATGGACTTCCAAAGAAATCTTCCCTCGTAAATAAAGAAATGATCTTAAAAGTTTCGTAGAATTTTGAACAATCCCAATTTAATTTAATTTTCTGACCGAAACTAGTATAAAATTGTGTATAATATACTACGATTTTTTGACCTAAACTGGCATTTCAAAAAGTTTCATAGAATCTACTTTTGGGATGATTTTTTGCATGGACTCCCATCATAATCTTCCCTCGTAAATTATAGAAAGGATCTGAAAAGTTTTGTAGCATTAAGAACAATCCTCGATTTAATTTGATTTTTGACCTAAACTAGTATAAAATTGTGTATAATATACTACGATTTTTTGACTGAACCTCGTATTTCAAAAAGTTTCATAGAATCTATTTCTGAGATAATTTTTTTGCATGGACTTCCATCGAAATCTTCCATCATAAAATATGGAAAGGATCTTAAAATTTTCGTTGCATTTCGAACAATCCCAATTTAATTTGATTTTCTGACCAAAACTAGTATAAAATTGTGTATAATATACTACGATTTTTTTGACTAACACTCGTATTTCAAAAAGTTTCATAGAATCTATTTTTGAGATTATTTTTTGCATGGACTTCCATCGAAATCTTCCTTCGTAAAATATAGAAAGGATCTTATAAGTTTCGTAGTATTTCGAACAATCCCAATTTAATTTGATTTTCTGACCGAAACTAGTATAAAATTGTGTATAATATACAACGATTTTTTGACCGAAACTAGTATTTCAAAAAGTTTCATAGAATCTAAATCTGAGATAATTTTTTGCATGGACTTCCATCTTAATCTTCCCTCGTAAAATATAGAAATGATCTTAAAAGTTTCGTAGCATTTCCAACAATCCTCGATATAATTTGATTTTATGACCGAAACTAGTATAAAATTGTGTATAATATACTACGTTTTTTGACCTAAACTGGCATTTCAAAAAGTTTCATAGAATCTAATTTTGAGATGATTTTTTGCATGGACTTCCATCATAATCTTCCCTCGTTAATTATAGAAAGGATCTGAAAAGTTTTGTAGCATTACGAACAATCCTCGATTTAATTTTATTTTTGACCGAAACTAGTATAAAATTGTGTATAATATACTACGATTTTTTGACTGACACTCGTATTTCAAAAAGTTTCATAGAATCTAACTCTGAGATAAGTTTTTGCATGGAATTCCATCTTAATCTTCCCTCGTAAAATATAGAAAGGATCTTAAAAGTTTCGTAGCATTTTGAACAATCCCAATTTAATTTGATTTTCTGACCGAAACTAGTATAAAATGGTGTATAATATACAACGATTTTTTGACCGAAACTAGTATTTCAAAAAGTTTCATATAATCTAAATCTGAGATGTTTTTTTGCATGGACTTCCATCTTAATCTTCCCTCGTAAAATATAGAAAGGATCTGAAACGTTTCGTAGCATTTCCAACAATCCTCGATATAATTTTATTTTATGACCAAAACTAGTATAAAATTGTGTATAATATACTATAATTTTTTGACCTAAACTAGTATTTCAAAAAGGTTAATAGAATCTAATTTTGAGATGATTTTTTGCATGGACTTCCATCATAATCTTCCCTCGTTAATTATAGAAAGGATCTGAAAAGTTTTGTAGCATTACGAACAATCCTCGATTTAACTTTATTTTTTACCGAAACTAGTATACAATTGTGTATAATATAGTACGATTTTTAAACTGAAACTCGTTTTTCAAAAAGTTTCATAGAATCTATTTATGAGATAATTTTTTGCATGGACTTCCATCGAAATCTTCCCTTGTAAAATATAGAAAGGATCTTAAAATTTTCGTTGCATTTCGAACAATCCCAATTTAATTTGATTTTCTGACCGAAACTAGTATAAAATTGTGTATAATATACTACGATTTTTTGACTGACACTCGTATTTCAAAAAGTTTCATAGAATCTATTTCTGAGATAATTTTTTGCATGGACTTCCATCGAAATCTTCCATCGTAAAATAAAGAAAGTATCTTAAAAGTTTCGTAGTATTTCGAACAATCCCAATTTAATTTGATTTTCTGATCGAAACTAGTATAAAATTGTGTATAATATACAACGATTTTTTGACCGAAACTAGTATTTCAAAAAGTTTCATAGAATCTAAATCTGAGATAATTTTTTGCATGGACTTCCATCTTAATCTTCCCTCGTAAAATATAGAAATGATCTTAAAAGTTTTGTAGCATTTTGAACAATCCCAATTTAATTTGATTTTCTGACCGAAACTAGTATAAAATTGTGTATAATATACTACGATTTTTTGACCTAAACTGGCATTTCAAAAAGTTTCTTAGAATCTAATTTTGAGATGATTTTTTGCATGGACTTCCATCATAATCTTCCCTCGTAAATTATAGAAAGGATCTGAAAAGTTTTGTAGCATTACGAACAATCCTCGATTTAATTTTATTTTTGACCTAAACTAGTATACAATTGTGTATAATATACTACGATTTTTTGACTGAAACTCGTATTTCAAAAAGTTTAATAGAATCTATTTCTGAGATAATTTTTTGCATGGACTTCCATCGAAATCTTCCCTAGTAAAATATAGAAAGGATCTTAAAAGTTTATATGCAATTCAAACAATCCCAATTGAATTTGATTTTCTGACCGAAACTAGTATAAAATTGTGTATAATATACTACGATTTTTTGAATGACACTCGGATTTCAAAAAGTTTCATAGAATCTATTTCTGAGATAATTTTTTGTATGGCCTTCCATTGAAATCTTCCCTCGTAAAACATAGAAAGGATCTTAAAAGTTTCGTAGTATTTCGAACAATCCCAATTTAATTTGATTTTTTGAACGAAACTAGTATTTCAAAAAGTTTCATAGAATCTAACTCTGAGATAATTTTTTTCATGGACTTCCATCTTAATCTTCCCTCGTAAAATATAGAAAGGATCTTAAAAGTTTCGTAGCATTTTGAACAATCCCAATATAATTTGATTTTCTGACCGAAACTAGTATAAAATTGTGTATAATGTACTACGATTTTTTGACCTAAACTGGCTTTTCAAAAAGTTCCATAGAATCTTATTTTGATATGATTTTTTGCATGGACTTCCATCATAATCTTCCCTGTAAAATTGTAGAAAGGATCTGAAAAGTTTTGTAGCATTACGAACAATCCTCGATTTAATTTGATTTTTGACCGAAACTAGTATAAAATTGTGTATAATATACTACGATTTTTTGAATGAAACTCTTATTTCAAAAAGATTCATAGAATCTATTTCTGAGATAATTTTTTACATGGACTTCCATCGAAATCTTCCATCGTAAAATATAGAAAGGATCTTAAAAGTTTCGTTGCATTTCGAACAATCCCGATTTAATTTAATTTTCTGACCGAAACTAGTATAAAATTGTGTATAATATACTACGATTTTTTGACTGACACTCGTATTTCAAAAAGTTTCATAGAATCTATTTCTGAGATAATTTTTTGGATGAACTTCCATCGAAATCTTCCCTCGTAAAACATAGAAAGGATCTTAAAAGTTTCATAGTATTTCGAACAATCCCAATTTAATATTATTTTCTGACCGAAACTAGTATAAAATTGTGTATAATATACAATGATTTCTTGACCGAAACTAGTATTTCAAAAAGTTTCATAGAATCTAACTCTGAGATTATTTTTTGCATGGACTTCCATCTTAATCTTCCCTCGTAAAATATAGAAAGGATCTTAAAAGTTTCGTAGCATATTGAACAATCCCAATTTAATTTGATTTTCTGACCGAAACTAGTATAAAATTGTGTATAATATACCACGATTTTTTGACCTAAACTGGCATTTCAAAAAGTTTCATAGAATCTAATTTTGATATGATTTTTTGCATGGACTTCCATCGTAATCTTCCCTCGTAAATTATAGAAAGGATCTGAAAAGTTTTGTAGCATTACGAACAATCGTCGATTTAATTTGATTTTTGACCGAAACTAGTATAAAATTGTGTATAATATACTACGATTTTTTGACTGAAACTCGTATTTCAAAAAGTTTCATAGAATCTATTTCTGGGATATTTTTTTGCATGGACATCCATCGAAATCTTCCCTCGTAAAATATAGAAAGGATCTTAAAAGTTTCGTAGCATTTCGAACAATCCCGATTTAATTTGATTTTCTGACCGAAACTAATATAAAATTGTGTATAATATACTACGATTTTTTGACTGACACTCGTATTTGAAAAAGTTTCATAGAATCTATTTTTGAGATAATTTTTTGCATGCACTTCCATCGAAATCTTCCTTCGTAAAATATAGAAAGGATCTTAAAAGTTTCGTAGTATTTTGAACAATCCCAATTTAATTTTATTTTCTGACCGAAACTAGTATAAAATTGTGTATAATATACAATGATTTTTTGACCGAAACTAGTATTTCAAAAAGTTTCATAGAATCTAACTCTGAGATTATTTTTTGCATGGACTTCCATCTTAATCTTCCCTCGTAAAATATAGAAAGGATCTGAAATGTTTCGTAGCATTTCCAACAATCCACGATATAATTTGATTTTATGACCGAAACTAGTATAAAATTGTGTATAATATACTACAATATTTTGACCTAAACTGGCATTTCAAAAAGTTTCATAGAATCTAATTTGGAGATGATTTTTTGCATGGACTTCCATCATAATCTTCCCTCGTTATTTATAGAAAGGATCTGGAAAGTTTTGTAGCATTACGAACAATCCTCGATTTAATTTTATTTTTGACCGAAACTAGTATAAAATTGTGTATAATATACTACGATTTTTTGACTGAAACCCGTATTTCAAAAAGTTTCATAGAATCTATTTCTGAGATAATTTTTTGCATGGATTTCCATCGAAATCTTCCCTCGTAAAATATAGAAAGGATTTTAAAATTTTCGTTGCATTTCGAACAATCCCAATTTTATTTTATTTTCTGACCGAAACTAGTATAAAATTGTGTATAATATACTACGATTTTTTGACTAACACTCGTATTTCAAAAAGTTTCATAGAATCTATTTCTGAGATAATTTTTGCATGGACTTCCATCGAAATCTTCCTTCGTAAAATATAGAAAGGATCTTATAAGTTTCGTAGTATGTCGAACAATCTCAATTTAATTTGATTTTCTGACCGAAACTAGTATAAAATTGTGTATAATATACAACGATTTTTTGACCGAAACTAGTATTTCAAAAAGTTTCATAGAATCTTAATCTGAGATAATTTTTTGCATGGACTTCCATCTTAATCTTCCCTCGTAAAATATTGAAAGGATTTGAAACGTTTCGTAGCATTTCCAACAATCCTCGATATAATTTGATTTTATGACCGAAACTAGTATAAAATTGTGTATAATATACTACGGTTTTTTGACCTAAACTGGCATTTCAAAAAGTTTCATAGAATCTAATTTTTAGATGATTTTTTGCATGGACTTCCATCATAATCTTCCCTCGTTAATTATAGAAAGAATCTGAAAAGTTTTGTAGCATTACGAACAATCCTCGATTTAATTTTGTTTTTGACCGAAACTAGTATAAAATTGTGTATAATATACAATGATTTTTTGACCGAAACTAGTATTTCAAAAAGTTTCATAGAATCTAACTCTGAGATTATTTTTTGCAAGGACTTCCATCTTAATCTTCCCTCGTAAAATATAGAAAGGATCTGAAACGTTTCGTAGCATTTCCAACAATCCTCGATATAATTTGATTTTATGACCGAAACTAGTATAAAATTGTGTATAATATACTACAATATTTTGACCTAAACTGGCATTTCAAAAAGTTTCATAGAATCTAATTTGGAGATGATTTTTTGCATGGACTTCCATCATAATCTTCCCTCGTTATTTATAGAAAGGATCTGAAAAGTTTTGTAGCATTACGAACAATCCTCGATTTAATTTTATTTCTGACCGAAACTAGTATAAAATTGTGTATAATATACTACGATTTTTTGACTGAAACCCGTATTTCAAAAAGTTTCATAGAATCTATTTCTGAGATAATTTTTTGCATGGATTTCCATCGAAATCTTCCCTCGTAAAATATAGAAAGGATTTTAAAATTTTCGTTGCATTTCGAACAATCCCAATTTAATTTTATTTTCTGACCGAAACTAGTATAAAATTGTGTATAATATACTACGATTTTTTGACTAACACTCGTATTTCAAAAAGTTTCATAGAATCTATTTCTGAGATAATTTTTTGCATGGACTTCCATCGAAATCTTCCTTCGTAAAATATAGAAAGGATCTTATAAGTTTCATAGTATTTCGAACAATCCCAATTTAATTTGATTTTCTGAGCGAAACTAGTATAAAATTGTGTATAATATACAACGATTTTTTGACCGAAACTAGTATTTCAAAAAGTTTCATAGAATCTTAATCTGAGATAATTTTTTGCATGGACTTCCATCTTAATCTTCCCTCGTAAAATATTGAAAGGATTTGAAACGTTTCGTAGCATTTCCAACAATCCTCGATATAATTTGATTTTATGACCGAAACTAGTATAAAATTGTGTATAATATACTACGGTTTTTTGACCTAAACTGGCATTTCAAAAAGTTTCATAGAATCTAATTTTTAGATGATTTTTTGCATGGACTTCCATCATAATCTTCCCTCGTTAATTATAGAAAGAATCTGAAAAGTTTTGTAGCATTACGAACAATCCTCGATTTAATTTTGTTTTTGACCGAAACTAGTATAAAATTGTGTATAATATACAATGATTTTTTGACCGAAACTAGTATTTCAAAAAGTTTCATAGAATCTAACTCTGAGATTATTTTTTGCAAGGACTTCCATCTTAATCTTCCCTCGTAAAATATAGAAAGGATCTGAAACGTTTCGTAGCATTTCCAACAATCCTCGATATAATTTGATTTTATGACCGAAACTAGTATAAAATTGTGTATAATATACTACAATATTTTGACCTAAACTGGCATTTCAAAAAGTTTCATAGAATCTAATTTGGAGATGATATTTTGCATGGACTTCCATCATAATCTTCCCTCGTTATTTATAGAAAGGATCTGAAAAGTTTTGTAGCATTACGAACAATCCTCGATTTAATTTTATTTCTGACCGAAACTAGTATAAAATTGTGTATAATATACTACGATTTTTTGACTGAAACCCGTATTTCAAAAAGTTTCATAGAATCTATTTCTGAGATAATTTTTTGCATGGATTTCCATCGAAATCTTCCCTCGTAAAATATAGAAAGGATTTTAAAATTTTCGTTGCATTTCGAACAATCCCAATTTAATTTTATTTTCTGACCGAAACTAGTATAAAATTGTGTATAATATACTACGATTTTTTGACTAACACTCGTATTTCAAAAAGTTTCATAGAATCTATTTCTGAGATAATTTTTTGCATGGACTTCCATCGAAATCTTCCTTCGTAAAATATAGAAAGGATCTTATAAGTTTCATAGTATTTCGAACAATCCCAATTTAATTTGATTTTCTGAGCGAAACTAGTATAAAATTGTGTATAATATACAACGATTTTTTGACCGAAACTAGTATTTCAAAAAGTTTCATAGAATCTTAATCTGAGATAATTTTTTGCATGGACTTCCATCTTAATCTTCCCTCGTAAAATATTGAAAGGATTTGAAACGTTTCGTAGCATTTCCAACAATCCTCGATATAATTTGATTTTATGACCGAAACTAGTATAAAATTGTGTATAATATACTACGGTTTTTTGACCTAAACTGGCATTTCAAAAAGTTTCATAGAATCTAATTTTTAGATGATTTTTTGCATGGACTTCCATCATAATCTTCCCTCGTTAATTATAGAAAGAATCTGAAAAGTTTTGTAGCATTACGAACAATCCTCGATTTAATTTTGTTTTTGACCGAAACTAGTATAAAATTGTGTATAATATACAATGATTTTTTGACCGAAACTAGTATTTCAAAAAGTTTCATAGAATCTAACTCTGAGATTATTTTTTGCAAGGACTTCCATCTTAATCTTCCCTCGTAAAATATAGAAAGGATCTGAAACGTTTCGTAGCATTTCCAACAATCCTCGATATAATTTGATTTTATGACCGAAACTAGTATAAAATTGTGTATAATATACTACAATATTTTGACCTAAACTGGCATTTCAAAAAGTTTCATAGAATCTAATTTGGAGATGATTTTTTGCATGGACTTCCATCATAATCTTCCCTCGTTATTTATAGAAAGGATCTGAAAAGTTTTGTAGCATTACGAACAATCCTCGATTTAATTTTATTTCTGACCGAAACTAGTATAAAATTGTGTATAATATACTACGATTTTTTGACTGAAACCCGTATTTCAAAAAGTTTCATAGAATCTATTTCTGAGATAATTTTTTGCATGGATTTCCATCGAAATCTTCCCTCGTAAAATATAGAAAGGATTTTAAAATTTTCGTTGCATTTCGAACAATCCCAATTTAATTTTATTTTCTGACCGAAACTATTATAAAATTGTGTATAATATACTACGATTTTTTGACTAACACTCGTATTTCAAAAAGTTTCATAGAATCTATTTCTGAGATAATTTTTTGCATGGACTTCCATCGAAATCTTCCTTCGTAAAATATAGAAAGGATCTTATAAGTTTCGTAGTATTTCGAACAATCCCAATTTAATTTGATTTTCTGACCGAAACTAGTATAAAATTGTGTATAATATACAACGATTTTTTGACCGAAACTAGTATTTCAAAAAGTTTCATAGAATCTTAATCTGAGATAATTTTTTGCATGGACTTCCATCTTAATGTTCCCTCGTAAAATATAGAAAGGATTTGAAACGTTTCGTAGCATTTCCAACAATCCTCGATATAATTTGATTTTATGACCGAAACTAGTATAAAATTGTGTATAATATACTACGATTTTTTGACCTAAACTGGCATTTCAAAAAGTTTCATAGAATCTAATTTTGATATGATTTTTTGCATGGACTTCCATCATAATCTTCCCTCGTTAATTATAGAAAGAATCTGAAAAGTTTTGTAGCATTACGAACAATCCTCGATTTAATTTTATTTTTGACCGAAACTAGTATAAAATTGTGTATAATATACAATGATTTTTTGACCGAAACTAGTATTTCAAAAAGTTTCATAGAATCTAACTCTGAGATTATTTTTTGCATGGACTTCCATCTTAATCCTCCCTCTTAAAATATAGAAAGGATCTTAAACGTTTCGTAGCATTTCCAACAATCCTCGATATAATTTGATTTTATGACCGAAACTAGTATAAAATTGTGTATAATATACTACAATATTTTGACCTAAACTGGCATTTCAAAAAGTTTCATAGAATCTGATTTGGAGATGATTTTTTGCATGGACTTCCATCATAATCTTCCCTCGTTATTTATAGAAAGGATCTGAAAAGTTTTGTAGCATTACGAACAATCCTCGATTTAATTTTATTTCTGACCGAAACTAGTATAAAATTGTGTATAATATACTACGATTTTTTGACTGAAACCCGTATTTCAAAAAGTTTCATAGAATCTATTTCTGAGATAATTTTTTGCATGGATTTCCATCGAAATCTTCCCTCGTAAAATATAGAAAGGATTTTAAAATTTTCGTTGCATTTCGTACAATCCCAATTTTATTTTATTTTCTGACCGAAACTAGTATAAAATTGTGTATAATATACTACGATTTTTTGACACACTCGTATTTCAAAAAGTTTCATAGAATCTATTTCTGAGATAATTTTTTGCATGGACTTCCATCGAAATCTTCCTTCGTAAAATATAGAAAGGATCTTATAAGTTTCGTAGTATTTCGAACAATCCCAATTTAATTTGATTTTCTGACCGAAACTAGTATAAAATTGTGTATAATATACAACGATTTTTTGACCGAAACTAGTATTTCAAAAAGTTTCATAGAATCTTAATCTGAGATAATTTTTTGCATGGACTTCCATCTTAATGTTCCCTCGTAAAATATAGAAAGGATTTGAAACGTTTCGTAGCATTTCCAACAATCCTCGATATAATTTGATTTTATGACCGAAACTAGTATAAAATTGTGTATAATATACTACGATTTTTTGACCTAAACTGGCATTTCAAAAAGTTTCATAGAATCTAATTTTGATATGATTTTTTGCATGGACTTCCATCATAATCTTCCCTCGTTAATTATAGAAAGAATCTGAAAAGTTTTGTAGCATTACGAACAATCCTCGATTTAATTTTATTTTTGACCGAAACTAGTATAAAATTGTGTATAATATACAATGATTTTTTGACCGAAACTAGTATTTCAAAAAGTTTCATAGAATCTAACTCTGAGATTATTTTTTGCATGGACTTCCATCTTAATCCTCCCTCGTAAAATATAGAAAGGATCTGAAACGTTTCGTAGCATTTCCAACAATCCTCGATATAATTTGATTTTATGACCGAAACTAGTATAAAATTGTGTATAATATACTACAATATTTTGACCTAAACTGGCATTTCAAAAAGTTTCATAGAATCTGATTGGAGATGATTTTTTGCATGGACTTCCATCATAATCTTCCCTCGTTATTTATAGAAAGGATCTGAAAAGTTTTGTAGCATTACGAACAATCCTCGATTTAATTTTATTTTTGACCGAAACTAGTATAAAATTGTGTATAATATACTACGATTTTTTGACTGAAACCCGTATTTCAAAAAGTTTCATAGAATCTATTTCTGAGATAATTTTTTGCATGGATTTCCATCGAAATCTTCCCTCGTAAAATATAGAAAGGATTTTAAAATTTTCGTTGCATTTCGAACAATCCCAATTTAATTTTATTTTTTGACCGAAACTAGTATAAAATTGTGTATAATATACTACGATTTTTTGACTAACACTCGTATTTCAAAAAGATTCATAGAATCTATTTCTGAGATAATTTTTTGCATGGACTTCCATCGAAATCTTCCTTCGTAAAATATAGAAAGGATCTTATAAGTTTCGTAGTATTTCGAACAATCCCAATTTAATTTGATTTTCTGACCGAAACTAGTATAAAATTGTGTATAATATACAATGATTTTTTGACCGAAACTAGTATTTCAAAAAGTTTCAAAGAATCTTAATCTGAGATAATTTTTTGCATGGACTTCCATCTTAATGTTCCCTCGTAAAATATAGAATGGATTTGAAATGTTTCGTAGCATTTCCAGCAATCCTCGATATAATTTTATTTTATGACCGAAACTAGTATAAAATTGTGTATAATATACTACGATTTTTTGACCTAAACTGGCATTTCAAAAAATTTCATAGAATCTAATTTTGATATGATTTTTTGCATGGACTTCCATCATAATCTTCCCTCGTTAATTATAGAAAGAATCTGAAAAGTTTTGTAGCATTACGAACAATCCTCGATTTAATTTTATTTTTGACCGAAACTAGTATAAAATTGTGTATAATATACAATGATTTTTTGACCGAAACTAGTATTTCAAAAAGTTTCATAGAATCTAACTCTGAGATTATTTTTTGCATGGACTTCCATCTTAATCTTCCCTCTTAAAATATAGAAAGGATCTGAAACGTTTCGTAGCATTTCCAACAATCCTCGATATAATTTGATTTTATGACCGAAACTAGTATAAAATTGTGTATAATATACTACAATATTTTGACCTAAACTGGCATTTCAAAAAGTTTCATAGAATCTAATTTGGAGATGATTTTTTGCATGGACTTCCATCATAATCTTCCCTCGTTATTTATAGAAAGGATCTGAAAAGTTTTGTAGCATTACGAACAATCCTCGATTTAATTTTATTTTTGACCGAAACTAGTATAAAATTGTGTATAATATACTACGATTTTTTGACTGAAACCCGTATTTCAAAAAGTTTCATAGAATCTATTTCTGAGATAATTTTTTGCATGGATTTCCATCGAAATCTTCCCTCGTAAAATATAGAAAGGATTTTAAAATTTTCGTTGCATTTCGAACAATCCCAATTTAATTTTATTTTCTTACCGAAACTAGTATAAAATTGTGTATAATATACTACGATTTTTTGACTAACACTCGTATTTCAAAAAGTTTCATAGAATCTATTTCTGAGATAATTTTTTGCATGGACTTCCATCGAAATCTTCCTTCGTAAAATATAGAAAGGATCTTATAAGTTTCGTAGTATTTCGAACAATCCCAATTTAATTTGATTTACTGACCGAAACTAGTATAAAATTGTGTATAATATACAACGATTTTTTGACCGAAACTAGTATTTCAAAAAGTTTCAAAGAATCTTAATCTGAGATAATTTTTTGCATGGACTTCCATCTTAATGTTCCCTCGTAAAATATAGAAAGGATTTGAAACGTTTCGTAGCATTTCCAACAATCCTCGATATAATTTGATTTTATGACCGAAACTAGTATAAAATTGTGTATAATATACTACGATTTTTTGACCTAAACTGGCATTTCAAAAAGTTTCATAGAATCTAATTTTGATATGATTTTTTGCATGGACTTCCATAATAATCTTCCCTCGTTAATTATAGAAAGAATCTGAAAAGTTTTGTAGCATTACGAACAATCCTCGATTTAATTTAATTTTTGACCGAAACTAGTATAAAATTGTGTATAATATACAATGATTTTTTGACCGAAACTAGTATTTCAAAAAGTTTCATAGAATCTAACTCTGAGATTATTTTTTGCATGGACTTCCATCTTAATCTTCCCTCGTAAAATATAGAAAGGATCTGAAACGTTTCGTAGCATTTCCAACAATCCTCGATATAATTTGATTTTATGACCGAAACTAGTATAAAATTGTGTATAATATACTACAATATTTTGACCTAAACTGGCATTTCAAAAAGTTTCATAGAATCTAATTTGGAGATGATTTTTTGCATGGACTTCCATCATAATCTTCCCTCGTTATTTATAGAAAGGATCTGAAAAGTTTTGTAGCATTACGAACAATCCTCGTTTTAATTTTATTTTTGACCGAAACTAGTATAAAATTGTGTATAATATACTACGATTTTTTGACTGAAACCCGTATTTCAAAAAGTTTCATAGAATCTATTTCTGAGATAATTTTTTGCATGGATTTCCATCGAAATCTTCCCTCGTAAAATATAGAAAGGATTTTAAAATTTTCGTTGCATTTCGAACAATCCCAATTTAATTTTATTTTCTGACCGAAACTAGTATAAAATTGTGTATAATATACTACGATTTTTTGACTAACACTCGTATTTCAAAAAGTTTCATAGAATCTATTTCTGAGATAATTTTTTGCATGGACTTCCATCGAAATCTTCCTTCGTAAAATATAGAAAGGATCTTATAAGTTTCGTAGTATTTTGAACAATCCCAATTTAATTTGATTTTCTGACCGAAACTAGTATAAAATTGTGTATAATATACAACGATTTTTTGACCGAAACTAGTATTTCAAAAAGTTTCATAGAATCTTAATCTGAGATAATTTTTTGCATGGACTTCCATCTTAATCTTCCCTCGTAAAATATTGAAAGGATTTGAAACGTTTCGTAGCATTTCCAACAATCCTCGATATAATTTGATTTTATGACCGAAACTAGTATAAAATTGTGTATAATATACTACGGTTTTTTGACCTAAACTGGCATTTCAAAAAGTTTCATAGAATCTAATTTTTAGATGATTTTTTTGCATGGACTTCCATCATAATCTCCCCTCGTTAATTATAGAAAGAATCTGAAAAGTTTTGTAGCATTACGAACAATCCTCGATTTAATTTTGTTTTTGACCGAAACTAGTATAAAATTGTGTATAATATACAATGATTTTTTGACCGAAACTAGTATTTCAAAAAGTTTCATAGAATCTAACTCTGAGATTATTTTTTGCAAGGACTTCCATCTTAATCTTCCCTCGTAAAATATAGAAAGGATCTGAACGTTTCGTAGCATTTCCAACAATCCTCGATATAATTTGATTTTATGACCGAAACTAGTATAAAATTGTGTATAATATACTACAATATTTTGACCTAAACTGGCATTTCAAAAAGTTTCATAGAATCTGATTTGGAGATGATTTTTTGCATGGACTTCCATCATAATCTTCCCTCGTTATTTATAGAAAGGATCTGAAAAGTTTTGTAGCATTACGAACAATCCTCGATTTAATTTTATTTCTGACCGAAACTAGTATAAAATTGTGTATAATATACTACGATTTTTTGACTGAAACCCGTATTTCAAAAAGTTTCATAGAATCTATTTCTGAGATAATTTTTTGCATGGATTTCCATCGAAATCTTCCCTCGTAAAATATAGAAAGGATTTTAAAATTTTCGTTGCATTTCGAACAATCCCAATTTTATTTTATTTTCTGACCGAAACTAGTATAAAATTGTGTATAATATACTACGATTTTTTGACACACTCGTATTTCAAAAAGTTTCATAGAATCTATTTCTGAGATAATTTTTTGCATGGACTTCCATCGAAATCTTCCTTCGTAAAATATAGAAAGGATCTTATAAGTTTCGTAGTATTTCGAACAATCCCAATTTAATTTGATTTTCTGACCGAAACTAGTATAAAATTGTGTATATTATACAACGATTTTTTGACCGAAACTAGTATTTCAAAAAGTTTCATAGAATCTTAATCTGAGATAATTTTTTGCATGGACTTCCATCTTAATCTTCCCTCGTAAAATATAGAAAGGATCTGAAACGTTTCGTAGCATTTCCAACAATCCTCGATATAATTTGATTTTATGACCGAAACTAGTATAAAATTGTGTATAATATACTACGATTTTTTGACCTAAACTGGCATTTCAAAAAGTTTCATAGAATCTAATTTTGATATGATTTTTTGCATGGACTTCCATCATAATCTTCCCTCGTTAATTATAGAAAGAATCTGAAAAGTTTTGTAGCATTACGAACAATCCTCGATTTAATTTTATTTTTGACCGAAACTAGTATAAAATTGTGTATAATATACAATGATTTTTTGACCGAAACTAGTATTTCAAAAAGTTTCATAGAATCTAACTCTGAGATTATTTTTTGCATGGACTTCCATCTTAATCCTCCCTCGTAAAATATAGAAAGGATCTGAAACGTTTCGTAGCATTTCCAACAATCCTCGATATAATTTGATTTTATGACCGAAACTAGTATAAAATTGTGTATAATATACTACAATATTTTGACCTAAACTGGCATTTCAAAAAGTTTCATAGAATCTGATTGGAGATGATTTTTTGCATGGACTTCCATCATAATCTTCCCTCGTTATTTATAGAAAGGATCTGAAAAGTTTTGTAGCATTACGAACAATCCTCGATTTAATTTTATTTTTGACCGAAACTAGTATAAAATTGTGTATAATATACTACGATTTTTTGACTGAAACCCGTATTTCAAAAAGTTTCATAGAATCTATTTCTGAGATAATTTTTTGCATGGATTTCCATCGAAATCTTCCCTCGTAAAATATAGAAAGGATTTTAAAATTTTCGTTGCATTTCGAACAATCCCAATTTAATTTTATTTTTTGACCGAAACTAGTATAAAATTGTGTATAATATACTACGATTTTTTGACTAACACTCGTATTTCAAAAAGATTCATAGAATCTATTTCTGAGATAATTTTTTGCATGGACTTCCATCGAAATCTTCCTTCGTAAAATATAGAAAGGATCTTATAAGTTTCGTAGTATTTCGAACAATCCCAATTTAATTTGATTTTCTGACCGAAACTAGTATAAAATTGTGTATAATATACAACGATTTTTTGACCGAAACTAGTATTTCAAAAAGTTTCAAAGAATCTTAATCTGAGATAATTTTTTGCATGGACTTCCATCTTAATGTTCCCTCGTAAAATATAGAAAGGATTTGAAACGTTTCGTAGCATTTCCAACAATCCTCGATATAATTTGATTTTATGACCGAAACTAGTATAAAATTGTGTATAATATACTACGATTTTTTGACCTAAACTGGCATTTCAAAAAGTTTCATAGAATCTAATTTTGATATGATTTTTTGCATGGACTTCCATAATAATCTTCCCTCGTTAATTATAGAAAGAATCTGAAAAGTTTTGTAGCATTACGAACAATCCTCGATTTAATTTAATTTTTGACCGAAACTAGTATAAAATTGTGTATAATATACAATGATTTTTTGACCGAAACTAGTATTTCAAAAAGTTTCATAGAATCTAACTCTGAGATTATTTTTTGCATGGACTTCCATCTTAATCTTCCCTCGTAAAATATAGAAAGGATCTGAAACGTTTCGTAGCATTTCCAACAATCCTCGATATAATTTGATTTTATGACCGAAACTAGTATAAAATTGTGTATAATATACTACAATATTTTGACCTAAACTGGCATTTCAAAAAGTTTCATAGAATCTAATTTGGAGATGATTTTTTGCATGGACTTCCATCATAATCTTCCCTCGTTATTTATAGAAAGGATCTGAAAAGTTTTGTAGCATTACGAACAATCCTCGTTTTAATTTTATTTTTGACCGAAACTAGTATAAAATTGTGTATAATATACTACGATTTTTTGACTGAAACCCGTATTTCAAAAAGTTTCATAGAATCTATTTCTGAGATAATTTTTTGCATGGATTTCCATCGAAATCTTCCCTCGTAAAATATAGAAAGGATTTTAAAATTTTCGTTGCATTTCGAACAATCCCAATTTAATTTTATTTTCTGACCGAAACTAGTATAAAATTGTGTATAATATACTACGATTTTTTGACTAACACTCGTATTTCAAAAAGTTTCATAGAATCTATTTCTGAGATAATTTTTTGCATGGACTTCCATCGAAATCTTCCTTCGTAAAATATAGAAAGGATCTTATAAGTTTCGTAGTATTTCGAACAATCCCAATTTAATTTGATTTTCTGACCGAAACTAGTATAAAATTGTGTATAATATACAACGATTTTTTGACCGAAACTAGTATTTCAAAAAGTTTCATAGAATCTTAATCTGAGATAATTTTTTGCATGGACTTCCATCTTAATCTTCCCTCGTAAAATATTGAAAGGATTTGAAACGTTTCGTAGCATTTCCAACAATCCTCGATATAATTTGATTTTATGACCGAAACTAGTATAAAATTGTGTATAATATACTACAGTTTTTTGACCTAAACTGGCATTTCAAAAAGTTTCATAGAATCTAATTTTTAGATGATTTTTTTGCATGGACTTCCATCATAATCTCCCCTCGTTAATTATAGAAAGAATCTGAAAAGTTTTGTAGCATTACGAACAATCCTCGATTTAATTTTGTTTTTGACCGAAACTAGTATAAAATTGTGTATAATATACAATGATTTTTTGACCGAAACTAGTATTTCAAAAAGTTTCATAGAATCTAACTCTGAGATTATTTTTTGCAAGGACTTCCATCTTAATCTTCCCTCGTAAAATATAGAAAGGATCTGAAACGTTTCGTAGCATTTCCAACAATCCTCGATATAATTTGATTTTATGACCGAAACTAGTATAAAATTGTGTATAATATACTACAATATTTTGACCTAAACTGGCATTTCAAAAAGTTTCATAGAATCTGATTGGAGATGATTTTTTGCATGGACTTCCATCATAATCTTCCCTCGTTATTTATAGAAAGGATCTGAAAAGTTTTGTAGCATTACGAACAATCCTCGATTTAATTTTATTTCTGACCGAAACTAGTATAAAATTGTGTATAATATACTACGATTTTTTGACTGAAACCCGTATTTCAAAAAGTTTCATAGAATCTATTTCTGAGATAATTTTTTGCATGGATTTCCATCGAAATCTTCCCTTGTAAAATATAGAAAGGATTTTAAAATTTTCGTTGCATTTCGAACAATCCCAATTTAATTTTATTTTCTGACCGAAACTAGTATAAAATTGTGTATAATAGACTACGATTTTTTGACACACTCGTATTTCAAAAAGTTTCATAGAATCTATTTCTGAGATAATTTTTTGCATGGACTTCCATCGAAATCTTCCTTCGTAAAATATAGAAAGGATCTTATAAGTTTCGTAGTATTTCGAACAATCCCAATTTAATTTGATTTTCTGACCGAAACTAGTATAAAATTGTGTATAATATACAACGATTTTTTGACCGAAACTAGTATTTCAAAAAGTTTCATAGAATCTTAATCTGAGATAATTTTTTGCATGGACTTCCATCTTAATGTTCCCTCGTAAAATATAGAAAGGATTTGAAACGTTTCGTAGCATTTCCAACAATCCTCGATATAATTTGATTTTATGACCGAAACTAGTATAAAATTGTGTATAATATACTACGATTTTTTGACCTAAACTGGCATTTCAAAAAGTTTCATAGAATCTAATTTTGATATGATTTTTTGCATGGACTTCCATCATAATCTTCCCTCGTTAATTATAGAAAGAATCTGAAAAGTTTTGTAGCATTACGAACAATCCTCGATTTAATTTTATTTTTGACCGAAACTAGTATAAAATTGTGTATAATATACAATGATTTTTTGACCGAAACTAGTATTTCAAAAAGTTTCATAGAATCTAACTCTGAGATTATTTTTTGCATGGACTTCCATCTTAATCCTCCCTCGTAAAATATAGAAAGGATCTGAAACGTTTCGTAGCATTTCCAACAATCCTCGATATAATTTGATTTTATGACCGAAACTAGTATAAAATTGTGTATAATATACTACAATATTTTGACCTAAACTGGAATTTCAAAAAGTTTCATAGAATCTGATTGGAGATGATTTTTTGCATGGACTTCCATCATAATCTTCCCTCGTTATTTATAGAAAGGATCTGAAAAGTTTTGTAGCATTACGAACAATCCTCGATTTAATTTTATTTTTGACCGAAACTAGTATAAAATTGTGTATAATATACTACGATTTTTTGACTGAAACCCGTATTTCAAAAAGTTTCATAGAATCTATTTCTGAGATAATTTTTTGCATGGATTTCCATCGAAATCTTCCCTCGTAAAATATAGAAAGGATTTTAAAATTTTCGTTGCATTTCGAACAATCCCAATTTAATTTTATTTTTTGACCGAAACTAGTATAAAATTGTGTATAATATACTACGATTTTTTGACTAACACTCGTATTTCAAAAAGATTCATAGAATCTATTTCTGAGATAATTTTTTGCATGGACTTCCATCGAAATCTTCCTTCGTAAAATATAGAAAGGATCTTATAAGTTTCGTAGTATTTCGAACAATCCCAATTTAATTTGATTTTCTGACCGAAACTAGTATAAAATTGTGTATAATATACAACGATTTTTTGACCGAAACTAGTATTTCAAAAAGTTTCAAAGAATCTTAATCTGAGATAATTTTTTGCATGGATTTCCATCTTAATGTTCCCTCGTAAAATATAGAATGGATTTGAAATGTTTCGTAGCATTTCCAGCAATCCTCGATATAATTTGATTTTATGACCGAAACTAGTATAAAATTGTGTATAATATACTACGATTTTTTGACCTAAACTGGCATTTCAAAAAATTTCATAGAATCTAATTTTGATATGATTTTTTGCATGGACTTCCATCATAATCTTCCCTCGTTAATTATAGAAAGAATCTGAAAAGTTTTGTAGCATTACGAACAATCCTCGATTTAATTTTATTTTTGACCGAAACTAGTATAAAATTGTGTATAATATACAATGATTTTTTGACCGAAACTAGTATTTCAAAAAGTTTCATAGAATCTAACTCTGAGATTATTTTTTGCATGGACTTCCATCTTAATCTTCCCTCTTAAAATATAGAAAGGATCTGAAACGTTTCGTAGCATTTCCAACAATCCTCGATATAATTTGATTTTATGACCGAAACTAGTATAAAATTGTGTATAATATACTACAATATTTTGACCTAAACTGGCATTTCAAAAAGTTTCATAGAATCTGATTGGAGATGATTTTTTGCATGGACTTCCATCATAATCTTCCCTCGTTATTTATAGAAAGGATCTGAAAAATTTTGTAGCATTACGAACAATCCTCGATTTAATTTTATTTTTGACCGAAACTAGTATAAAATTGTGTATAATATACTACGATTTTTTGACTGAAACCCGTATTTCAAAAAGTTTCATAGAATCTATTTCTGAGATAATTTTTTGCATGGATTTCCATCGAAATCTTCCCTCGTAAAATATAGAAAGGATTTTAAAATTTTCGTTGCATTTCGAACAATCCCAATTTAATTTTATTTTCTTACCGAAACTAGTATAAAATTGTGTATAATATACTACGATTTTTTGACTAACACTCGTATTTCAAAAAGTTTCATAGAATCTATTTCTGAGATAATTTTTTGCATGGACTTCCATCGAAATCTTCCTTCGTAAAATATAGAAAGGATCTTATAAGTTTCGTAGTATTTCGAACAATCCCAATTTAATTTGATTTTCTGACCGAAACTAGTATAAAATTGTGTATAATATACAACGATTTTTTGACCGAAACTAGTATTTCAAAAAGTTTCAAAGAATCTTAATCTGAGATAATTTTTTGCATGGACTTCCATCTTAATGTTCCCTCGTAAAATATAGAAAGGATTTGAAACGTTTCGTAGCATTTCCAACAATCCTCGATATAATTTGATTTTATGACCGAAACTAGTATAAAATTGTGTATAATATACTACGATTTTTTGACCTAAACTGGCATTTCAAAAAGTTTCATAGAATCTAATTTTGATATGATTTTTTGCATGGACTTCCATCATAATCTTCCCTCGTTAATTATAGAAAGAATCTGAAAAGTTTTGTAGCATTACGAACAATCCTCGATTTAATTTTATTTTTGACCGAAACTAGTATAAAATTGTGTATAATATACAATGATTTTTTGACCGAAACTAGTATTTCAAAAAGTTTCATAGAATCTAACTCTGAGATTATTTTTTGCATGGACTTCCATCTTAATCCTCCCTCGTAAAATATAGAAAGGATCTGAAACGTTTCGTAGCATTTCCAACAATCCTCGATATAATTTGATTTTATGACCGAAACTAGTATAAAATTGTGTATAATATACTACAATATTTTGACCTAAACTGGCATTTCAAAAAGTTTCATAGAATCTGATTGGAGATGATTTTTTGCATGGACTTCCATCATATTCTTCCCTCGTTATTTATAGAAAGGATCTGAAAAGTTTTGTAGCATTACGAACAATCCTCGATTTAATTTTATTTTTGACCGAAACTAGTATAAAATTGTGTATAATATACTACGATTTTTTGACTGAAACCCGTATTTCAAAAAGTTTCATAGAATCTATTTCTGAGATAATTTTTTGCATGGATTTCCATCGAAATCTTCCCTCGTAAAATATAGAAAGGATTTTAAAATTTTCGTTGCATTTCGAACAATCCCAATTTAATTTTATTTTTTGACCGAAACTAGTATAAAATTGTGTATAATATACTACGATTTTTTGACTAACACTCGTATTTCAAAAAGATTCATAGAATCTATTTCTGAGATAATTTTTTGCATGGACTTCCATCGAAATCTTCCTTCGTAAAATATAGAAAGGATCTTATAAGTTTCGTAGTATTTCGAACAATCCCAATTTAATTTGATTTTCTGACCGAAACTAGTATAAAATTGTGTATAATATACAACGATTTTTTGACCGAAACTAGTATTTCAAAAAGTTTCAAAGAATCTTAATCTGAGATAATTTTTTGCATGGACTTCCATCTTAATGTTCCCTCGTAAAATATAGAATGGATTTGAAATGTTTCGTAGCATTTCCAGCAATCCTCGATATAATTTTATTTTATGACCGAAACTAGTATAAAATTGTGTATAATATACTACGATTTTTTGACCTAAACTGGCATTTCAAAAAATTTCATAGAATCTAATTTTGATATGATTTTTTGCATGGACTTCCATAATAATCTTCCCTCGTTAATTATAGAAAGAATCTGAAAAGTTTTGTAGCATTACGAACAATCCTCGATTTAATTTTATTTTTGACCGAAACTAGTATAAAATTGTGTATAATATACAATGATTTTTTGACCGAAACTAGTATTTCAAAAAGTTTCATAGAATCTAACTCTGAGATTATTTTTTGCATGGACTTCCATCTTAATCTTCCCTCTTAAAATATAGAAAGGATCTGAAACGTTTCGTAGCATTTCCAACAATCCTCGATATAATTTGATTTTATGACCGAAACTAGTATAAAATTGTGTATAATATACTACAATATTTTGACCTAAACTGGCATTTCAAAAAGTTTCATAGAATCTAATTTGGAGATGATTTTTTGCATGGACTTCCATCATAATCTTCCCTCGTTATTTATAGAAAGGATCTGAAAAATTTTGTAGCATTACGAACAATCCTCGATTTAATTTTATTTTTGACCGAAACTAGTATAAAATTGTGTATAATATACTACGATTTTTTGACTGAAACCCGTATTTCAAAAAGTTTCATAGAATCTATTTCTGAGATAATTTTTTGCATGGATTTCCATCGAAATCTTCCCTCGTAAAATATAGAAAGGATTTTAAAATTTTCGTTGCATTTCGAACAATCCCAATTTAATTTTATTTTCTTACCGAAACTAGTATAAAATTGTGTATAATATACTACGATTTTTTGACTAACACTCGTATTTCAAAAAGTTTCATAGAATCTATTTCTGAGATAATTTTTTGCATGGACTTCCATCGAAATATTCCTTCGTAAAATATAGAAAGGATCTTATAAGTTTCGTAGTATTTCGAACAATCCCAATTTAATTTGATTTTCTGACCGAAACTAGTATAAAATTGTGTATAATATACAACGATTTTTTGACCGAAACTAGTATTTCAAAAAGTTTCAAAGAATCTTAATCTGAGATAATTTTTTGCATGGACTTCCATCTTAATGTTCCCTCGTAAAATATAGAAAGGATTTGAAACGTTTCGTAGCATTTCCAACAATCCTCGATATAATTTGATTTTATGACCGAAACTAGTATAAAATTGTGTATAATATACTACGATTTTTTGACCTAAACTGGCATTTCAAAAAGTTTCATAGAATCTAATTTTGATATGATTTTTTGCATGGACTTCCATAATAATCTTCCCTCGTTAATTATAGAAAGAATCTGAAAAGTTTTGTAGCATTACGAACAATCCTCGATTTAATTTAATTTTTGACCGAAACTAGTATAAAATTGTGTATAATATACAATGATATTTTGACCGAAACTAGTATTTCAAAAAGTTTCATAGAATCTAACTCTGAGATTATTTTTTGCATGGACTTCCATCTTAATCTTCCCTCGTAAAATATAGAAAGGATCTGAAACGTTTCGTAGCATTTCCAACAATCCTCGATATAATTTGATTTTATGACCGAAACTAGTATAAAATTGTGTATAATATACTACAATATTTTGACCTAAACTGGCATTTCAAAAAGTTTCATAGAATCTAATTTGGAGATGATTTTTTGCATGGACTTCCATCATAATCTTCCCTCGTTATTTATAGAAAGGATCTGAAAAGTTTTGTAGCATTACGAACAATCCTCGATTTAATTTTATTTTTGACCGAAACTAGTATAAAATTGTGTATAATATACTACGATTTTTTGACTGAAACCCGTATTTCAAAAAGTTTCATAGAATCTATTTCTGAGATAATTTTTTGCATGGATTTCCATCGAAATCTTCCCTCGTAAAATATAGAAAGGATTTTAAAATTTTCGTTGCATTTCGAACAATCCCAATTTAATTTTATTTTCTGACCGAAACTAGTATAAAATTGTGTATAATATACTACGATTTTTTGACTAACACTCGTATTTCAAAAAGTTTCATAGAATCTATTTCTGAGATAATTTTTTGCATGGACTTCCATCGAAATCTTCCTTCGTAAAATATAGAAAGGATCTTATAAGTTTCGTAGTATTTCGAACAATCCCAATTTAATTTGATTTTCTGACCGAAACTAGTATAAAATTGTGTATAATATACAACGATTTTTTGACCGAAACTAGTATTTCAAAAAGTTTCAAAGAATCTTAATCTGAGATAATTTTTTGCATGGACTTCCATCTTAATGTTCCCTCGTAAAATATAGAAAGGATTTGAAACGTTTCGTAGCATTTCCAGCAATCCTCGATATAATTTGATTTTATGACCGAAACTAGTATAAAATTGTGTATAATATACTATGATTTTTTGACCTAAACTGGCATTTCAAAAAGTTTCATAGAATCTAATTTTGATATGATTTTTTGCATGGACTTCCATCATAATCTTCCCTCGTTAATTATAGAAAGAATCTGAAAAGTTTTGTAGCATTACGAACAATCCTCGATTTAATTTTATTTTTGACCGAAACTAGTATAAAATTGTGTATAATATACAATGATTTTTTGACCGAAACTAGTATTTCAAAAAGTTTCATAGAATCTAACTCTGAGATTATTTTTTGCATGGACTTCCATCTTAATCTTCCCTCTTAAAATATAGAAAGGATCTGAAACGTTTCGTAGCATTTCCAACAATCCTCGATATAATTTGATTTTATGACCGAAACTAGTATAAAATTGTGTATAATATACTACAATATTTTGACCTAAACTGGCATTTCAAAAAGTTTCATAGAATCTAATTTGGAGATGATTTTTTGCATGGACTTCCATCATAATCTTCCCTCGTTATTTATAGAAAGGATCTGAAAAGTTTTGTAGCATTACGAACAATCCTCGATTTAATTTTATTTTTGACCGAAACTAGTATAAAATTGTGTATAATATACTACGATTTTTTGACTGAAACCCGTATTTCAAAAAGTTTCATAGAATCTATTTCTGAGATAATTTTTTGCATGGATTTCCATCGAAATCTTCCCTCGTAAAATATAGAAAGGATTTTAAAATTTTCGTTGCATTTCGAACAATCCCAATTTAATTTTATTTTCTGACCGAAACTAGTATAAAATTGTGTATAATATACTACGATTTTTTGACTAACACTCGTATTTCAAAAAGTTTCATAGAATCTATTTCTGAGATAATTTTTTGCATGGACTTCCATCGAAATCTTCCTTCGTAAAATATAGAAAGGATCTTATAAGTTTCGTAGTATTTCGAACAATCCCAATTTAATTTGATTTTCTGACCGAAACTAGTATAAAATTGTGTATAATATACAACGATTTTTTGACCGAAACTAGTATTTCAAAAAGTTTCAAAGAATCTTAATCTGAGATAATTTTTTGCATGGACTTCCATCTTAATGTTCCCTCGTAAAATATAGAAAGGATTTGAAACGTTTCGTAGAATTTCCAGCAATCCTCGATATAATTTGATTTTATGACCGAAACTAGTATAAAATTGTGTATAATATACTATGATTTTTTGACCTAAACTGGCATTTCAAAAAGTTTCATAGAACCTAATTTTGATATGATTTTTTGCATGGACTTCCATCATAATCTTCCCTCGTTAATTATAGAAAGAATCTGAAAAGTTTTGTAGCATTACGAACAATCCTCGATTTAATTTTATTTTTGACCGAAACTAGTATAAAATTGTGTATAATATACAATGATTTTTTGACCGAAACTAGTATTTCAAAAAGTTTCATAGAATCTAACTCTGAGATTATTTTTTGCATGGACTTCCATCTTAATCTTCCCTCTTAAAATATAGAAAGGATCTGAAACGTTTCGTAGCATTTCCAACAATCCTCGATATAATTTGATTTTATGACCGAAACTAGTATAAAATTGTGTATAATATACTACAATATTTTGACCTAAACTGGCATTTCAAAAAGTTTCATAGAATCTAATTTGGAGATGATTTTTTGCATGGACTTCCATCATAATCTTCCCTCGTTATTTATAGAAAGGATCTGAAAAGTTTTGTAGCATTACGAACAATCCTCGATTTTATTTTATTTTTGACCGAAACTAGTATAAAATTGTGTATAATATACTACGATTTTTTGACTGAAACCCGTATTTCAAAAAGTTTCATAGAATCTATTTCTGAGATAATTTTTTGCATGGATTTCCATCGAAATCTTCCCTCGTAAAATATAGAAAGGATTTTAAAATTTTCGTTGCATTTCGAACAATCCCAATTTAATTTTATTTTCTGACCGAAACTAGTATAAAATTGTGTATAATATACTACGATTTTTTGACTAACACTCGTATTTCAAAAAGTTTCATAGAATCTATTTCTGAGATAATTTTTTGCATGGACTTCCATCGAAATCTTCCTTCGTAAAATATAGAAAGGATCTTATAAGTTTCGTAGTATTTCGAACAATCCCAATTTAATTTGATTTTCTGACCGAAACTAGTATAAAATTGTGTATAATATACAACGATTTTTTGACCGAAACTAGTATTTCAAAAAGTTTCAAAGAATCTTAATCTGAGATAATTTTTTGCATGGACTTCCATCTTAATGTTCCCTCGTAAAATATAGAAAGGATTTGAAACGTTTCGTAGAATTTCCAGCAATCCTCGATATAATTTGATTTTATGACCGAAACTAGTATAAAATTGTGTATAATATACTATGATTTTTTGACCTAAACTGGCATTTCAAAAAGTTTCATAGAACCTAATTTTGATATGATTTTTTGCATGGACTTCCATCATAATCTTCCCTCGTTAATTATAGAAAGAATCTGAAAAGTTTTGTAGCATTACGAACAATCCTCGATTTAATTTTATTTTTGACCGAAACTAGTATAAAATTGTGTATAATATACAATGATTTTTTGACCGAAACTAGTATTTCAAAAAGTTTCATAGAATCTAACTCTGAGATTATTTTTTGCATGGACTTCCATCTTAATCTTCCCTCTTAAAATATAGAAAGGATCTGAAACGTTTCGTAGCATTTCCAACAATCCTCGATATAATTTGATTTTATGACCGAAACTAGTATAAAATTGTGTATAATATACTACAATATTTTGACCTAAACTGGCATTTCAAAAAGTTTCATAGAATCTAATTTGGAGATGATTTTTTGCATGGACTTCCATCATAATCTTCCCTCGTTATTTATAGAAAGGATCTGAAAAGTTTTGTAGCATTACGAACAATCCTCGATTTTATTTTATTTTTGACCGAAACTAGTATAAAATTGTGTATAATATACTACGATTTTTTGACTGAAACCCGTATTTCAAAAAGTTTCATAGAATCTATTTCTGAGATAATTTTTTGCATGGATTTCCATCGAAATCTTCCCTCGTAAAATATAGAAAGGATTTTAAAATTTTCGTTGCATTTCGAACAATCCCAATTTAATTTTATTTTCTTACCGAAACTAGTATAAAATTGTGTATAATATACTACGATTTTTTGACTAACACTCGTATTTCAAAAAGTTTCATAGAATCTATTTCTGAGATAATTTTTTGCATGGACTTCCATCGAAATCTTCCTTCGTAAAATATAGAAAGGATCTTATAAGTTTCGTAGTATTTCGAACAATCCCAATTTAATTTGATTTTCTGACCGAAACTAGTATAAAATTGTGTATAATATACAACGATTTTTTGACCGAAACTAGTATTTCAAAAAGTTTCAAAGAATCTTAATCTGAGATAATTTTTTGCATGGACTTCCATCTTAATGTTCCCTCGTAAAATATAGAAAGGATTTGAAACGTTTCGTAGCATTTCCAACAATCCTCGATATAATTTGATTTTATGACCGAAACTAGTATAAAATTGTGTATAATATACTACGATTTTTTGACCTAAACTGGCATTTCAAAAAGTTTCATAGAATCTAATTTTGATATGATTTTTTGCATGGAATTCCATAATAATCTTCCCTCGTTAATTATAGAAAGAATCTGAAAAGTTTTGTAGCATTACGAACAATCCTCGATTTAATTTAATTTTTGACCGAAACTAGTATAAAATTGTGTATAATATACAATGATTTTTTGACCGAAACTAGTATTTCAAAAAGTTTCATAGAATCTAACTCTGAGATTATTTTTTGCATGGACTTCCATCTTAATCTTCCCTCGTAAAATATAGAAAGGATCTGAAACGTTTCGTAGCATTTCCAACAATCCTCGATATAATTTGATTTTATGACCGAAACTAGTATAAAATTGTGTATAATATACTACAATATTTTGACCTAAACTGGCATTTCAAAAAGTTTCATAGAATCTAATTTGGAGATGATTTTTTGCATGGACTTCCATCATAATCTTCCCTCGTTATTTATAGAAAGGATCTGAAAAGTTTTGTAGCATTACGAACAATCCTCGATTTAATTTTATTTTTGACCGAAACTAGTATAAAATTGTGTATAATATACTACGATTTTTTGACTGAAACCCGTATTTCAAAAAGTTTCATAGAATCTATTTCTGAGATAATTTTTTGCATGGATTTCCATCGAAATCTTCCCTCGTAAAATATAGAAAGGATTTTAAAATTTTCGTTGCATTTCGAACAATCCCAATTTAATTTTATTTTCTGACCGAAACTAGTATAAAATTGTGTATAATATACTACGATTTTTTGACTAACACTCGTATTTCAAAAAGTTTCATAGAATCTATTTCTGAGATAATTTTTTGCATGGACTTCCATCGAAATCTTCCTTCGTAAAATATAGAAAGGATCTTATAAGTTTCGTAGTATTTCGAACAATCCCAATTTAATTTGATTTTCTGACCGAAACTAGTATAAAATTGTGTATAATATACAACGATTTTTTGACCGAAACTAGTATTTCAAAAAGTTTCAAAGAATCTTAATCTGAGATAATTTTTTGCATGGACTTCCATCTTAATGTTCCCTCGTAAAATATAGAAAGGATTTGAAACGTTTCGTAGCATTTCCAGCAATCCTCGATATAATTTGATTTTATGACCGAAACTAGTATAAAATTGTGTATAATATACTATGATTTTTTGACCTAAACTGGCATTTCAAAAAGTTTCATAGAATCTAATTTTGATATGATTTTTTGCATGGACTTCCATCATAATCTTCCCTCGTTAATTATAGAAAGAATCTGAAAAGTTTTGTAGCATTACGAACAATCCTCGATTTAATTTTATTTTTGACCGAAACTAGTATAAAATTGTGTATAATATACAATGATTTTTTGACCGAAACTAGTATTTCAAAAAGATTCATAGAATCTAACTCTGAGATTATTTTTTGCATGGACTTCCATCTTAATCTTCCCTCTTAAAATATAGAAAGGATCTGAAACGTTTCGTAGCATTTCCAACAATCCTCGATATAATTTGATTTTATGACCGAAACTAGTATAAAATTGTGTATAATATACTACAATATTTTGACCTAAACTGGCATTTCAAAAAGTTTCATAGAATCTAATTTGGAGATGATTTTTTGCATGGACTTCCATCATAATCTTCCCTCGTTATTTATAGAAAGGATCTGAAAAGTTTTGTAGCATTACGAACAATCCTCGATTTAATTTTATTTTTGACCGAAACTAGTATAAAATTGTGTATAATATACTACGATTTTTTGACTGAAACCCGTATTTCAAAAAGTTTCATAGAATCTATTTCTGAGATAATTTTTTGCATGGATTTCCATCGAAATCTTCCCTCGTAAAATATAGAAAGGATTTTAAAATTTTCGTTGCATTTCGAACAATCCCAATTTAATTTTATTTTCTGACCGAAACTAGTATAAAATTGTGTATAATATACTACGATTTTTTGACTAACACTCGTATTTCAAAAAGTTTCATAGAATCTATTTCTGAGATAATTTTTTGCATGGACTTCCATCGAAATCTTCCTTCGTAAAATATAGAAAGGATCTTATAAGTTTCGTAGTATTTCGAACAATCCCAATTTAATTTGATTTTCTGACCTAAACTAGTATAAAATTGTGTATAATATACAACGATTTTTTGACCGAAACTAGTATTTCAAAAAGTTTCAAAGAATCTTAATCTGAGATAATTTTTTGCATGGACTTCCATCTTAATGTTCCCTCGTAAAATATAGAAAGGATTTGAAACGTTTCGTAGAATTTCCAGCAATCCTCGATATAATTTGATTTTATGACCGAAACTAGTATAAAATTGTGTATAATATACTATGATTTTTTGACCTAAACTGGCATTTCAAAAAGTTTCATAGAACCTAATTTTGATATGATTTTTTGCATGGACTTCCATCATTATCTTCCCTCGTTAATTATAGAAAGAATCTGAAAAGTTTTGTAGCATTACGAACAATCCTCGATTTAATTTTATTTTTGACCGAAACTAGTATAAAATTGTGTATAATATACAATGATTTTTTGACCGAAACTAGTATTTCAAAAAGTTTCATAGAATCTAACTCTGAGATTATTTTTTGCATGGACTTCCATCTTAATCTTCCCTCTTAAAATATAGAAAGGATCTGAAACGTTTCGTAGCATTTCCAACAATCCTCGATATAATTTGATTTTATGACCGAAACTAGTATAAAATTGTGTATAATATACTACAATATTTTGACCTAAACTGGCATTTCAAAAAGTTTCATAGAATCTAATTTGGAGATGATTTTTTGCATGGACTTCCATCATAATCTTCCCTCGTTATTTATAGAAAGGATCTGAAAAGTTTTGTAGCATTACGAACAATCCTCGATTTTATTTTATTTTTGACCGAAACTAGTATAAAATTGTGTATAATATACTACGATTTTTTGACTGAAACCCGTATTTCAAAAAGTTTCATAGAATCTATTTCTGAGATAATTTTTTGCATGGATTTCCATCGAAATCTTCCCTCGTAAAATATAGAAAGGATTTTAAAATTTTCGTTGCATTTCGAACAATCCCAATTTAATTTTATTTTCTTACCGAAACTAGTATAAAATTGTGTATAATATACTACGATTTTTTGACTAACACTCGTATTTCAAAAAGTTTCATAGAATCTATTTCTGAGATAATTTTTTGCATGGACTTCCATCGAAATCTTCCTTCGTAAAATATAGAAAGGATCTTATAAGTTTCGTAGTATTTCGAACAATCCCAATTTAATTTGATTTTCTGACCGAAACTAGTATAAAATTGTGTATAATATACAACGATTTTTTGACCGAAACTAGTATTTCAAAAAGTTTCAAAGAATCTTAATCTGAGATAATTTTTTGCATGGACTTCCATCTTAATGTTCCCTCGTAAAATATAGAAAGGATTTGAAACGTTTCGTAGCATTTCCAACAATCCTCGATATAATTTGATTTTATGACCGAAACTAGTATAAAATTGTGTATAATATACTACGATTTTTTGACCTAAACTGGCATTTCAAAAAGTTTCATAGAATCTAATTTTGATATGATTTTTTGCATGGACTTCCATAATAATCTTCCCTCGTTAATTATAGAAAGAATCTGAAAAGTTTTGTAGCATTACGAACAATCCTCGATTTAATTTAATTTTTGACCGAAACTAGTATAAAATTGTGTATAATATACAATGATTTTTTGACCGAAACTAGTATTTCAAAAAGTTTCATAGAATCTAACTCTGAGATTATTTTTTGCATGGACTTCCATCTTAATCTTCCCTCGTAAAATATAGAAAGGATCTGAAACGTTTCGTAGCATTTCCAACAATCCTCGATATAATTTGATTTTATGACCGAAACTAGTATAAAATTGTGTATAATATACTACAATATTTTGACCTAAACTGGCATTTCAAAAAGTTTCATAGAATCTAATTTGGAGATGATTTTTTGCATGGACTTCCATCATAATCTTCCCTCGTTATTTATAGAAAGGATCTGAAAAGTTTTGTAGCATTACGAACAATCCTCGATTTAATTTTATTTTTGACCGAAACTAGTATAAAATTGTGTATAATATACTACGATTTTTTGACTGAAACCCGTATTTCAAAAAGTTTCATAGAATCTATTTCTGAGATAATTTTTTGCATGGATTTCCATCGAAATCTTCCCTCGTAAAATATAGAAAGGATTTAAAAATTTTCGTTGCATTTCGAACAATCCCAATTTAATTTTATTTTCTGACCGAAACTAGTATAAAATTGTGTATAATATACTACGATTTTTTGACTAACACTCGTATTTCAAAAAGTTTCATAGAATCTATTTCTGAGATAATTTTTTGCATGGACTTCCATCGAAATCTTCCTTCGTAAAATATAGAAAGGATCTTATAAGTTTCGTAGTATTTCGAACAATCCCAATTTAATTTGATTTTCTGACCGAAACTAGTATAAAATTGTGTATAATATACAACGATTTTTTGACCGAAACTAGTATTTCAAAAAGTTTCAAAGAATCTTAATCTGAGATAATTTTTTGCATGGACTTCCATCTTAATGTTCCCTCGTAAAATATAGAAAGGATTTGAAACGTTTCGTAGCATTTCCAGCAATCCTCGATATAATTTGATTTTATGACCGAAACTAGTATAAAATTGTGTATAATATACTATGATTTTTTGACCTAAACTGGCATTTCAAAAAGTTTCATAGAATCTAATTTTGATATGATTTTTTGCATGGACTTCCATCATAATCTTCCCTCGTTAATTATAGAAAGAATCTGAAAAGTTTTGTAGCATTACGAACAATCCTCGATTTAATTTTATTTTTGACCGAAACTAGTATAAAATTGTGTATAATATACAATGATTTTTTGACCGAAACTAGTATTTCAAAAAGTTTCATAGAATCTAACTCTGAGATTATTTTTTGCATGGACTTCCATCTTAATCTTCCCTCTTAAAATATAGAAAGGATCTGAAACGTTTCGTAGCATTTCCAACAATCCTCGATATAATTTGATTTTATGACCGAAACTAGTATAAAATTGTGTATAATATACTACAATATTTTGACCTAAACTGGCATTTCAAAAAGTTTCATAGAATCTAATTTGGAGATGATTTTTTGCATGGACTTCCATCATAATCTTCCCTCGTTATTTATAGAAAGGATCTGAAAAGTTTTGTAGCATTACGAACAATCCTCGATTTTATTTTATTTTTGACCGAAACTAGTATAAAATTGTGTATAATATACTACGATTTTTTGACTGAAACCCGTATTTCAAAAAGTTTCATAGAATCTATTTCTGAGATAATTTTTTGCATGGATTTCCATCGAAATCTTCCCTCGTAAAATATAGAAAGGATTTTAAAATTTTCGTTGCATTTCGAACAATCCCAATTTAATTTTATTTTCTGACCGAAACTAGTATAAAATTGTGTATAATATACTACGATTTTTTGACTAACACTCGTATTTCAAAAAGTTTCATAGAATCTATTTCTGAGATAATTTTTTGCATGGACTTCCATCGAAATCTTCCTTCGTAAAATATAGAAAGGATCTTATAAGTTTCGTAGTATTTCGAACAATCCCAATTTAATTTGATTTTCTGACCGAAACTAGTATAAAATTGTGTATAATATACAACGATTTTTTGACCGAAACTAGTATTTCAAAAAGTTTCAAAGAATCTTAATCTGAGATAATTTTTTGCATGGACTTCCATCTTAATGTTCCCTCGTAAAATATAGAAAGGATTTGAAACGTTTCGTAGCATTTCCAGCAATCCTCGATATAATTTTATTTTATGACCGAAACTAGTATAAAATTGTGTATAATATACTATGATTTTTTGACCTAAACTGGCATTTCAAAAAGTTTCATAGAATCTAATTTTGATATGATTTTTTGCATGGACTTCCATCATAATCTTCCCTCGTTAATTATAGAAAGAATCTGAAAAGTTTTGTAGCATTACGAACAATCCTCGATTTAATTTTATTTTTGACCGAAACTAGTATAAAATTGTGTATAATATACAATGATTTTTTGACCGAAACTAGTATTTCAAAAAGTTTCATAGAATCTAACTCTGAGATTATTTTTTGCATGGACTTCCATCTTAATCTTCCCTCTTAAAATATAGAAAGGATCTGAAACGTTTCGTAGCATTTCCAACAATCCTCGATATAATTTGATTTTATGACCGAAACTAGTATAAAATTGTGTATAATATACTACAATATTTTGACCTAAACTGGCATTTCAAAAAGTTTCATAGAATCTAATTTGGAGATGATTTTTTGCATGGACTTCCATCATAATCTTCCCTCGTTATTTATAGAAAGGATCTGAAAAGTTTTGTAGCATTACGAACAATCCTCGATTTTATTTTATTTTTGACCGAAACTAGTATAAAATTGTGTATAATATACTACGATTTTTTGACTGAAACCCGTATTTCAAAAAGTTTCATAGAATCTATTTCTGAGATAATTTTTTGCATGGATTTCCATCGAAATCTTCCCTCGTAAAATATAGAAAGGATTTTAAAATTTTCGTTGCATTTCGAACAATCCCAATTTAATTTTATTTTCTTACCGAAACTAGTATAAAATTGTGTATAATATACTACAATTTTTTGACTAACACTCGTATTTCAAAAAGTTTCATAGAATCTATTTCTGAGATAATTTTTTGCATGGACTTCCATCGAAATCTTCCTTCGTAAAATATAGAAAGGATCTTATAAGTTTCGTAGTATTTCGAACAATCCCAATTTAATTTGATTTTCTGACCGAAACTAGTATAAAATTGTGTATAATATACAACGATTTTTTGACCGAAACTAGTATTTCAAAAAGTTTCAAAGAATCTTAATCTGAGATAATTTTTTGCATGGACTTCCATCTTAATGTTCCCTCGTAAAATATAGAATGGATTTGAAATGTTTCGTAGCATTTCCAGCAATCCTCGATATAATTTTATTTTATGACCGAAACTAGTATAAAATTGTGTATAATATACTACGATTTTTTGACCTAAACTGGCATTTCAAAAAATTTCATAGAATCTAATTTTGATATGATTTTTTGCATGGACTTCCATCATAATCTTCCCTCGTTAATTATAGAAAGAATCTGAAAAGTTTTGTAGCATTACGAACAATCCTCGATTTAATTTAATTTTTGACCGAAACTAGTATAAAATTGTGTATAATATACAATGATTTTTTGACCGAAACTAGTATTTCAAAAAGTTTCATAGAATCTAACTCTGAGATTATTTTTTGCATGGACTTCCATCTTAATCTTCCCTCTTAAAATATAGAAAGGATCTGAAACGTTTCGTAGCATTTCCAACAATCCTCGATATAATTTGATTTTATGACCGAAACTAGTATAAAATTGTGTATAATATACTACAATATTTTGACCTAAACTGGCATTTCAAAAAGTTTCATAGAATCTAATTTGGAGATGATTTTTTGCATGGACTTCCATCATAATCTTCCCTCGTTATTTATAGAAAGGATCTGAAAAGTTTTGTAGCATTACGAACAATCCTCGATTTAATTTTATTTTTGACCGAAACTAGTATAAAATTGTGTATAATATACTACGATTTTTTGACTGAAACCCGTATTTCAAAAAGTTTCATAGAATCTATTTCTGAGATAATTTTTTGCATGGATTTCCATCGAAATCTTCCCTCGTAAAATATAGAAAGGATTTTAAAATTTTCGTTGCATTTCGAACAATCCCAATTTAATTTTATTTTCTGACCGAAACTAGTATAAAATTGTGTATAATATACTACGATTTTTTGACTAACACTCGTATTTCAAAAAGTTTCATAGAATCTATTTCTGAGATAATTTTTTGCATGGACTTCCATCGAAATCTTCCTTCGTAAAATATAGAAAGGATCTTATAAGTTTCGTAGTATTTCGAACAATCCCAATTTAATTTGATTTTCTGACCGAAACTAGTATAAAATTGTGTATAATATACAACGATTTTTTGACCGAAACTAGTATTTCAAAAAGTTTCAAAGAATCTTAATCTGAGATAATTTTTTGCATGGACTTCCATCTTAATGTTCCCTCGTAAAATATAGAAAGGATTTGAAACGTTTCGTAGCATTTCCAGCAATCCTCGATATAATTTGATTTTATGACCGAAACTAGTATAAAATTGTGTATAATATACTATGATTTTTTGACCTAAACTGGCATTTCAAAAAGTTTCATAGAATCTAATTTTGATATGATTTTTTGCATGGACTTCCATCATAATCTTCCCTCGTTAATTATAGAAAGAATCTGAAAAGTTTTGTAGCATTACGAACAATCCTCGATTTAATTTTATTTTTGACCGAAACTAGTATAAAATTGTGTATAATATACAATGATTTTTTGACCGAAACTAGTATTTCAAAAAGTTTCATAGAATCTAACTCTGAGATTATTTTTTGCATGGACTTCCATCTTAATCTTCCCTCTTAAAATATAGAAAGGATCTGAAACGTTTCGTAGCATTTCCAACAATCCTCGATATAATTTGATTTTATGACCGAAACTAGTATAAAATTGTGTATAATATACTACAATATTTTGACCTAAACTGGCATTTCAAAAAGTTTCATAGAATCTAATTTGGAGATGATTTTTTGCATGGACTTCCATCATAATCTTCCCTCGTTATTTATAGAAAGGATCTGAAAAGTTTTGTAGCATTACGAACAATCCTCGATTTTATTTTATTTTTGACCGAAACTAGTATAAAATTGTGTATAATATACTACGATTTTTTGACTGAAACCCGTATTTCAAAAAGTTTCATAGAATCTATTTCTGAGATAATTTTTTGCATGGATTTCCATCGAAATCTTCCCTCGTAAAATATAGAAAGGATTTTAAAATTTTCGTTGCATTTCGAACAATCCCAATTTAATTTTATTTTCTGACCGAAACTAGTATAAAATTGTGTATAATATACTACGATTTTTTGACTAACACTCGTATTTCAAAAAGTTTCATAGAATCTATTTCTGAGATAATTTTTTGCATGGACTTCCATCGAAATCTTCCTTCGTAAAATATAGAAAGGATCTTATAAGTTTCGTAGTATTTCGAACAATCCCAATTTAATTTGATTTTCTGACCGAAACTAGTATAAAATTGTGTATAATATACAACGATTTTTTGACCGAAACTAGTATTTCAAAAAGTTTCAAAGAATCTTAATCTGAGATAATTTTTTGCATGGACTTCCATCTTAATGTTCCCTCGTAAAATATAGAAAGGATTTGAAACGTTTCGTAGCATTTCCAGCAATCCTCGATATAATTTGATTTTATGACCGAAACTAGTATAAAATTGTGTATAATATACTATGATTTTTTGACCTAAACTGGCATTTCAAAAAGTTTCATAGAATCTAATTTTGATATGATTTTTTGCATGGACTTCCATCATAATCTTCCCTCGTTAATTATAGAAAGAATCTGAAAAGTTTTGTAGCATTACGAACAATCCTCGATTTAATTTTATTTTTGACCGAAACTAGTATAAAATTGTGTATAATATACAATGATTTTTTGACCGAAACTAGTATTTCAAAAAGTTTCATAGAATCTAACTCTGAGATTATTTTTTGCATGGACTTCCATCTTAATCTTCCCTCTTAAAATATAGAAAGGATCTGAAACGTTTCGTAGCATTTCCAACAATCCTCGATATAATTTGATTTTATGACCGAAACTAGTATAAAATTGTGTATAATATACTACAATATTTTGACCTAAACTGGCATTTCAAAAAGTTTCATAGAATCTAATTTGGAGATGATTTTTTGCATGGACTTCCATCATAATCTTCCCTCGTTATTTATAGAAAGGATCTGAAAAGTTTTGTAGCATTACGAACAATCCTCGATTTTATTTTATTTTTGACCGAAACTAGTATAAAATTGTGTATAATATACTACGATTTTTTGACTGAAACCCGTATTTCAAAAAGTTTCATAGAATCTATTTCTGAGATAATTTTTTGCATGGATTTCCATCGAAATCATCCCTCGTAAAATATAGAAAGGATTTTAAAATTTTCGTTGCATTTCGAACAATCCCAATTTAATTTTATTTTCTTACCGAAACTAGTATAAAATTGTGTATAATATACTACAATTTTTTGACTAACACTCGTATTTCAAAAAGTTTCATAGAATCTATTTCTGAGATAATTTTTTGCATGGACTTCCATCGAAATCTTCCTTCGTAAAATATAGAAAGGATCTTATAAGTTTCGTAGTATTTCGAACAATCCCAATTTAATTTGATTTTCTGACCGAAACTAGTATAAAATTGTGTATAATATACAACGATTTTTTGACCGAAACTAGTATTTCAAAAAGTTTCAAAGAATCTTAATCTGAGATAATTTTTTGCATGGACTTCCATCTTAATGTTCCCTCGTAAAATATAGAATGGATTTGAAATGTTTCGTAGCATTTCCAGCAATCCTCGATATAATTTTATTTTATGACCGAAACTAGTATAAAATTGTGTATAATATACTACGATTTTTTGACCTAAACTGGCATTTCAAAAAATTTCATAGAATCTAATTTTGATATGATTTTTTGCATGGACTTCCATCATAATCTTCCCTCGTTAATTATAGAAAGAATCTGAAAAGTTTTGTAGCATTACGAACAATCCTCGATTTAATTTAATTTTTGACCGAAACTAGTATAAAATTGTGTATAATATACAATGATTTTTTGACCGAAACTAGTATTTCAAAAAGTTTCATAGAATCTAACTCTGAGATTATTTTTTGCATGGACTTCCATCTTAATCTTCCCTCTTAAAATATAGAAAGGATCTGAAACGTTTCGTAGCATTTCCAACAATCCTCGATATAATTTGATTTTATGACCGAAACTAGTATAAAATTGTGTATAATATACTACAATATTTTGACCTAAACTGGCATTTCAAAAAGTTTCATAGAATCTAATTTGGAGATGATTTTTTGCATGGACTTCCATCATAATCTTCCCTCGTTATTTATAGAAAGGATCTGAAAAGTTTTGTAGCATTACGAACAATCCTCGATTTAATTTTATTTTTGACCGAAACTAGTATAAAATTGTGTATAATATACTACGATTTTTTGACTGAAACCCGTATTTCAAAAAGTTTCATAGAATCTATTTCTGAGATAATTTTTTGCATGGATTTCCATCGAAATCTTCCCTCGTAAAATATAGAAAGGATTTTAAAATTTTCGTTGCATTTCGAACAATCCCAATTTAATTTTATTTTCTGACCGAAACTAGTATAAAATTGTGTATAATATACTACGATTTTTTGACTAACACTCGTATTTCAAAAAGTTTCATAGAATCTATTTCTGAGATAATTTTTTGCATGGACTTCCATCGAAATCTTCCTTCGTAAAATATAGAAAGGATCTTATAAGTTTCGTAGTATTTCGAACAATCCCAATTTAATTTGATTTTCTGACCGAAACTAGTATAAAATTGTGTATAATATACAACGATTTTTTGACCGAAACTAGTATTTCAAAAAGTTTCAAAGAATCTTAATCTGAGATAATTTTTTGCATGGACTTCCATCTTAATGTTCCCTCGTAAAATATAGAAAGGATTTGAAACGTTTCGTAGCATTTCCAGCAATCCTCGATAGAATTTGATTTTATGACCGAAACTAGTATAAAATTGTGTATAATATACTATGATTTTTTGACCTAAACTGGCATTTCAAAAAGTTTCATAGAATCTAATTTTGATATGATTTTTTGCATGGACTTCCATCATAATCTTCCCTCGTTAATTATAGAAAGAATCTGAAAAGTTTTGTAGCATTACGAACAATCCTCGATTTAATTTTATTTTTGACCGAAACTAGTATAAAATTGTGTATAATATACAATGATTTTTTGACCGAAACTAGTATTTCAAAAAGTTTCATAGAATCTAACTCTGAGATTATTTTTTGCATGGACTTCCATCTTAATCTTCCCTCTTAAAATATAGAAAGGATCTGAAACGTTTCGTAGCATTTCCAACAATCCTCGATATAATTTGATTTTATGACCGAAACTAGTATAAAATTGTGTATAATATACTACAATATTTTGACCTAAACTGGCATTTCAAAAAGTTTCATAGAATCTAATTTGGAGATGATTTTTTGCATGGACTTCCATCATAATCTTCCCTCGTTATTTATAGAAAGGATCTGAAAAGTTTTGTAGCATTACGAACAATCCTCGATTTAATTTTATTTTTGACCGAAACTAGTATAAAATTGTGTATAATATACTACGATTTTTTGACTGAAACCCGTATTTCAAAAAGTTTCATAGAATCTATTTCTGAGATAATTTTTTGCATGGATTTCCATCGAAATCTTCCCTCGTAAAATATAGAAAGGATTTTAAAATTTTCGTTGCATTTCGAACAATCCCAATTTAATTTTATTTTCTGACCGAAACTAGTATAAAATTGTGTATAATATACTACGATTTTTTGACTAACACTCGTATTTCAAAAAGTTTCATAGAATCTATTTCTGAGATAATTTTTTGCATGGACTTCCATCGAAATCTTCCTTCGTAAAATATAGAAAGGATCTTATAAGTTTCGTAGTATTTCGAACAATCCCAATTTAATTTGATTTTCTGACCGAAACTAGTATAAAATTGTGTATAATATACAACGATTTTTTGACCGAAACTAGTATTTCAAAAAGTTTCAAAGAATCTTAATCTGAGATAATTTTTTGCATGGACTTCCATCTTAATGTTCCCTCGTAAAATATAGAAAGGATTTGAAACGTTTCGTAGCATTTCCAGCAATCCTCGATATAATTTGATTTTATGACCGAAACTAGTATAAAATTGTGTATAATATACTATGATTTTTTGACCTAAACTGGCATTTCAAAAAGTTTCATAGAATCTAATTTTGATATGATTTTTTGCATGGACTTCCATCATAATCTTCCCTCGTTAATTATAGAAAGAATCTGAAAAGTTTTGTAGCATTACGAACAATCCTCGATTTAATTTTATTTTTGACCGAAACTAGTATAAAATTGTGTATAATATACAATGATTTTTTGACCGAAACTAGTATTTCAAAAAGTTTCATAGAATCTAACTCTGAGATTATTTTTTGCATGGACTTCCATCTTAATCTTCCCTCTTAAAATATAGAAAGGATCTGAAACGTTTCGTAGCATTTCCAACAATCCTCGATATAATTTGATTTTATGACCGAAACTAGTATAAAATTGTGTATAATATACTACAATATTTTGACCTAAACTGGCATTTCAAAAAGTTTCATAGAATCTAATTTGGAGATGATTTTTTGCATGGACTTCCATCATAATCTTCCCTCGTTATTTATAGAAAGGATCTGAAAAGTTTTGTAGCATTACGAACAATCCTCGATTTTATTTTATTTTTGACCGAAACTAGTATAAAATTGTGTATAATATACTACGATTTTTTGACTGAAACCCGTATTTCAAAAAGTTTCATAGAATCTATTTCTGAGATAATTTTTTGCATGGATTTCCATCGAAATCTTCCCTCGTAAAATATAGAAAGGATTTTAAAATTTTCGTTGCATTTCAAACAATCCCAATTTAATTTTATTTTCTTACCGAAACTAGTATAAAATTGTGTATAATATACTACAATTTTTTGACTAACACTCGTATTTCAAAAAGTTTCATAGAATCTATTTCTGAGATAATTTTTTGCATGGACTTCCATCGAAATCTTCCTTCGTAAAATATAGAAAGGATCTTATAAGTTTCGTAGTATTTCGAACAATCCCAATTTAATTTGATTTTCTGACCGAAACTAGTATAAAATTGTGTATAATATACAACGATTTTTTGACCGAAACTAGTATTTCAAAAAGTTTCAAAGAATCTTAATCTGAGATAATTTTTTGCATGGACTTCCATCTTAATGTTCCCTCGTAAAATATAGAAAGGATTTGAAACGTTTCGTAGCATTTCCAACAATCCTCGATATAATTTGATTTTATGACCGAAACTAGTATAAAATTGTGTATAATATACTAAGATTTTTTGACCTAAACTGGCATTTCAAAAAGTTTCATAGAATCTAATTTTGATATGATTTTTTGCATGGACTTCCATCATAATCTTCCCTCGTTAATTATAGAAAGAATCTGAAAAGTTTTGTAGCATTACGAACAATCCTCGATTTAATTTTATTTTTGACCGAAACTAGTATAAAATTGTGTATAATATACAATGATTTTTTGACCGAAACTAGTATTTCAAAAAGTTTCATAGAATCTAACTCTGAGATTATTTTTTGCATGGACTTCCATCTTAATCTTCCCTCTTAAAATATAGAAAGGATCTGAAACGTTTCGTAGCATTTCCAACAATCCTCGATATAATTTGATTTTATGACCGAAACTAGTATAAAATTGTGTATAATATACTACAATATTTTGACCTAAACTGGCATTTCAAAAAGTTTCATAGAATCTAATTTGGAGATGATTTTTTGCATGGACTTCCATCATAATCTTCCCTCGTTATTTATAGAAAGGATCTGAAAAGTTTTGTAGCATTACGAACAATCCTCGATTTTATTTTATTTTTGACCGAAACTAGTATAAAATTGTGTATAATATACTACGATTTTTTGACTGAAACCCGTATTTCAAAAAGTTTCATAGAATCTATTTCTGAGATAATTTTTTGCATGGATTTCCATCGAAATCTTCCCTCGTAAAATATAGAAAGGATTTTAAAATTTTCGTTGCATTTCGAACAATCCCAATTTAATTTTATTTTCTTACCGAAACTAGTATAAAATTGTGTATAATATACTACAATTTTTTGACTAACACTCGTATTTCAAAAAGTTTCATAGAATCTATTTCTGAGATAATTTTTTGCATGGACTTCCATCGAAATCTTCCTTCGTAAAATATAGAAAGGATCTTATAAGTTTCGTAGTATTTCGAACAATCCCAATTTAATTTGATTTTCTGACCGAAACTAGTATAAAATTGTGTATAATATACAACGATTTTTTGACCGAAACTAGTATTTCAAAAAGTTTCAAAGAATCTTAATCTGAGATAATTTTTTGCATGGACTTCCATCTTAATGTTCCCTCGTAAAATATAGAAAGGATTTGAAACGTTTCGTAGCATTTCCAACAATCCTCGATATAATTTGATTTTATGACCGAAACTAGTATAAAATTGTGTATAATATACTAAGATTTTTTGACCTAAACTGGCATTTCAAAAAGTTTCATAGAATCTAATTTTGATATGATTTTTTGCATGGACTTCCATCATAATCTTCCCTCGTTAATTATAGAAAGAATCTGAAAAGTTTTGTAGCATTACGAACAATCCTCGATTTAATTTTATTTTTGACCGAAACTAGTATAAAATTGTGTATAATATACAATGATTTTTTGACCGAAACTAGTATTTCAAAAAGTTTCATAGAATCTAACTCTGAGATTATTTTTTGCATGGACTTCCATCTTAATCTTCCCTCTTAAAATATAGAAAGGATCTGAAACGTTTCGTAGCATTTCCAACAATCCTCGATATAATTTGATTTTATGACCGAAACTAGTATAAAATTGTGTATAATATACTACAATATTTTGACCTAAACTGGCATTTCAAAAAGTTTCATAGAATCTAATTTGGAGATGATTTTTTGCATGGACTTCCATCATAATCTTCCCTCGTTATTTATAGAAAGGATCTGAAAAGTTTTGTAGCATTACGAACAATCCTCGATTTTATTTTATTTTTGACCGAAACTAGTATAAAATTGTGTATAATATACTACGATTTTTTGACTGAAACCCGTATTTCAAAAAGTTTCATAGAATCTATTTCTGAGATAATTTTTTGCATGGATTTCCATCGAAATCTTCCCTCGTAAAATATAGAAAGGATTTTAAAATTTTCGTTGCATTTCGAACAATCCCAATTTAATTTTATTTTCTTACCGAAACTAGTATAAAATTGTGTATAATATACTACAATTTTTTGACTAACACTCGTATTTCAAAAAGTTTCATAGAATCTATTTCTGAGATAATTTTTTGCATGGACTTCCATCGAAATCTTCCTTCGTAAAATATAGAAAGGATCTTATAAGTTTCGTAGTATTTCGAACAATCCCAATTTAATTTGATTTTCTGACCGAAACTAGTATAAAATTGTGTATAATATACAACGATTTTTTGACCGAAACTAGTATTTCAAAAAGTTTCAAAGAATCTTAATCTGAGATAATTTTTTGCATGGACTTCCATCTTAATGTTCCCTCGTAAAATATAGAATGGATTTGAAATGTTTCGTAGCATTTCCAGCAATCCTCGATATAATTTTATTTTATGACCGAAACTAGTATAAAATTGTGTATAATATACTACGATTTTTTGACCTAAACTGGCATTTCAAAAAATTTCATAGAATCTAATTTTGATATGATTTTTTGCATGGACTTCCATCATAATCTTCCCTCGTTAATTATAGAAAGAATCTGAAAAGTTTTGTAGCATTACGAACAATCCTCGATTTAATTTTATTTTTGACCGAAACTAGTATAAAATTGTGTATAATATACAATGATTTTTTGACCGAAACTAGTATTTCAAAAAGTTTCATAGAATCTAACTCTGAGATTATTTTTTGCATGGACTTCCATCTTAATCTTCCCTCTTAAAATATAGAAAGGATCTGAAACGTTCCGTAGCATTTCCAACAATCCTCGATATAATTTGATTTTATGACCGAAACTAGTATAAAATTGTGTATAATATACTACAATATTTTGACCTAAACTGGCATTTCAAAAAGTTTCATAGAATCTAATTTGGAGATGATTTTTTGCATGGACTTCCATCATAATCTTCCCTCGTTATTTATAGAAAGGATCTGAAAAGTTTTGTAGCATTACGAACAATCCTCGATTTAATTTTATTTTTGACCGAAACTAGTATAAAATTGTGTATAATATACTACGATTTTTTGACTGAAACCCGTATTTCAAAAAGTTTCATAGAATCTATTTCTGAGATAATTTTTTGCATGGATTTCCATCGAAATCTTCCCTCGTAAAATATAGAAAGGATTTTAAAATTTTCGTTGCATTTCGAACAATCCCAATTTAATTTTATTTTCTGACCGAAACTAGTATAAAATTGTGTATAATATACTACGATTTTTTGACTAACACTCGTATTTCAAAAAGTTTCATAGAATCTATTTCTGAGATAATTTTTTGCATGGACTTCCATCGAAATCTTCCTTCGTAAAATATAGAAAGGATCTTATAAGTTTCGTAGTATTTCGAACAATCCCAATTTAATTTGATTTTCTGACCGAAACTAGTATAAAATTGTGTATAATATACAACGATTTTTTGACCGAAACTAGTATTTCAAAAAGTTTCAAAGAATCTTAATCTGAGATAATTTTTTGCATGGACTTCCATCTTAATGTTCCCTCGTAAAATATAGAAAGGATTTGAAACGTTTCGTAGCATTTCCAGCAATCCTCGATATAATTTGATTTTATGACCGAAACTAGTATAAAATTGTGTATAATATACTATGATTTTTTGACCTAAACTGGCATTTCAAAAAGTTTCATAGAATCTAATTTTGATATGATTTTTTGCATGGACTTCCATCATAATCTTCCCTCGTTAATTATAGAAAGAATCTGAAAAGTTTTGTAGCATTACGAACAATCCTCGATTTAATTTTATTTTTGACCGAAACTAGTATAAAATTGTGTATAATATACAATGATTTTTTGACCGAAACTAGTATTTCAAAAAGTTTCATAGAATCTAACTCTGAGATTATTTTTTGCATGGACTTCCATCTTAATCTTCCCTCGTAAAATATAGAAAGGATCTGAAACGTTTCGTAGCATTTCCAACAATCCTCGATATAATTTGATTTTATGACCGAAACTAGTATAAAATTGTGTATAATATACTACAATATTTTGACCTAAACTGGCATTTCAAAAAGTTTCATAGAATCTAATTTGGAGATGATTTTTTGCATGGACTTCCATCATAATCTTCCCTCGTTATTTATAAAAAGGATCTGAAAAGTTTTGTAGCATTACGAACAATCCTCGATTTAATTTTATTTTTGACCGAAACTAGTATAAAATTGTGTATAATATACTACGATTTTTTGACTGAAACCCGTATTTCAAAAAGTTTCATAGAATCTATTTCTGAGATAATTTTTTGCATGGATTTCCATCGAAATCTTCCCTCGTAAAATATAGAAAGGATTTTAAAATTTTCGTTGCATTTCGAACAATCCCAATTTAATTTTATTTTTTGACCGAAACTAGTATAAAATTGTGTATAATATACTACGATTTTTTGACTAACACTCGTATTTCAAAAAGTTTCATAGAATCTATTTCTGAGATAATTTTTTGCATGGACTTCCATCGAAATCTTCCTTCGTAAAATATAGAAAGGATCTTATAAGTTTCGTAGTATTTCGAACAATCCCAATTTAATTTGATTTTCTGACCGAAACTAGTATAAAATTGTGTATAATATACAACGATTTTTTTGACCGAAACTAGTATTTCAAAAAGTTTCAAAGAATCTTAATCTGAGATAATTTTTTGCATGGACTTCCATCTTAATGTTCCCTCGTAAAATATAGAAAGGATTTGAAACGTTTCGTAGCATTTCCAGCAATCCTCGATATAATTTGATTTTATGACCGAAACTAGTATAAAATTGTGTATAATATACTACGATTTTTTGACCTAAACTGGCATTTCAAAAAGTTTCATAGAATCTAATTTTGATATGATTTTTTGCATGGACTTCCATCATAATCTTCCCTCGTTAATTATAGAAAGAATCTGAAAAGTTTTGTAGCATTACGAACAATCCTCGATTTAATTTAATTGTTGACCGAAACTAGTATAAAATTGTGTATATAAAACAATGATTTTTTGACCGAAACTAGTATTTCAAAAAGTTTCATAGAATCTAACTCTGAGATTATTTTTTGCATGGACTTCCATCTTAATCTTCCCTTGTAAAATATAGAAAGGATCTGAAACGTTTCGTAGCATTTCCAACAATCCTCGATATAATTTGATTTTATGACCGAAACTAGTATAAAATTGTGTATAATATACTACAATATTTTGACCTAAACTGGCATTTCAAAAAGTTTCATAGAATCTAATTTGGAGATGATTTTTTGCATGGAATTCCATCATAATCTTCCCTCGTTATTTATAGAAAGGATCTGAAAAGTTTTGTAGCATTACGAACAATCGTCGATTTAATTTTATTTTTGACCGAAACTAGTATAAAATTGTGTATAATATACTACGATTTTTTGACTGAAACCCGTATTTCAAAAAGTTTCATAGAATCTATTTCTGAGATAATTTTTTGCATGGATTTCCATCGAAATCTTCCCTCGTAAAATATAGAAAGGATTTTAAAATTTTCGTTGCATTACGAACAATCCTCGATTTAATTTTATTTTTGACCGAAACTAGTATAAAATTGTGTATAATATACTTCGATTTTTTGACTGAAACCCGTATTTCAAAAAGTTTCATAGAATCTATTTCTGAGATAATTTTTTGCATGGACTTCCATCGAAATCTTCCTTCGTAAAATATAGAAAGGATCTTATAAGTTTCGTAGTATTTCGAACAATCCCAATTTAATTTGATTTTCTGACCGAAACTAGTATAAAATTGTGTATAATATACAACGATTTTTTGACCGAAACTAGTATTTCAAAAAGTTTCAAAGAATCTTAATCTGAGATAATTTTTTGCATGGACTTCCATCTTAATGTTCCCTCGTAAAATATAGAAAGGATTTGAAACGTTTCGTAGCATTTCCAGCAATCCTCGATATAATTTTATTTTATGACCGAAACTAGTATAAAATTGTGTATAATATACTACGATTTTTTGACCTAAACTGGCATATCAAAAAGTTTCATAGAATCTAATTTTGATATGATTTTTTGCATGGACTTCCATCATAATCTTCCCTCGTTAATTATAGAAAGAATCTGAAAAGTTTTGTAGCATTACGAACAATCCTCGATTTAATTTTATTTTTGACCGAAACTAGTATAAAATTGTGTATAATATACAATGATTTTTTGACCGAAACAAGTATTTCAAAAAGTTTCATAGAATCTAACTCTGAGATTATTTTTTGCATGGACTTCCATCTTAATCTTCCCTTGTAAAATATAGAAAGGATCTGAAACGTTTCGTAGCATTTCCAACAATCCTCGATATAATTTGATTTTATGACCGAAACTAGTATAAAATTGTGTATAATATACTACAATATTTTGACCTAAACTGGCATTTCAAAAAGTTTCATAGAATCTAATTTGGAGATGATTTTTTGCATGGAATTCCATCATAATCTTCCCTCGTTATTTATAGAAAGGATCTGAAAAGTTTTGTAGCATTACGAACAATCCTCGATTTAATTTTATTTTTGACCGAAACTAGTATAAAATTGTGTATAATATACTTCGATTTTTTGACTGAAACCCGTATTTCAAAAAGTTTCATAGAATCTATTTCTGAGATAATTTTTTGCATGGATTTCCATCGAAATCTTCCCTCGTAAAATATAGAAAGGATTTTAAAATTTTCGTTGCATTTCGAACAATCCCAATTTAATTTTATTTTCTGACCGAAACTAGTATAAAATTGTGTATAATATACTACGATTTTTTGACTAACACTCGTATTTCAAAAAGTTTCATAGAATCTATTTCTGAGATAATTTTTTGCATGGACTTCCATCGAAATCTTCCTTCGTAAAATATAGAAAGGATCTTATAAGTTTCGTAGTATTTCGAACAATCCCAATTTAATTTGATTTTCTGACCGAAACTATTATAAAATTGTGTATAATATAACACGATTTTTTGACCGAAACTAGTATTTCAAAAAGTTTCATAGAATCTTAATCTGAGATAATTTTTTGCATGGACTTCCATCTTAATCTTCCCTCGTAAAATATAGAAAGGATTTGAAACGTTTCGTAGCATTTCCAACAATCCTCGATATAATTTGATTTTATGACCGAAACTAGTATAAAATTGTGTATAATATACTACGGTTTTTTGACCTAAACTGGCTTTTCAAAAAGTTTCATAGAATCTAATTTTGATATGATTTTTTGCATGGACTTCCATCATAATCTTCCTTGTTAAATTATAGAAAGGATCTGAAAAGTTTTGTAGCATTACGAACAATCCTCGATTTAATTTGATTTTTGACCGAAACTAGTATAAAATTGTGTATAATATACTACGATTTTTTGAATGAAACTCTTATTTCAAAAAGATTCATAGAATCTATTTCTGAGATAATTTTTTACATGGACTTCCATCGAAATCTTCCCTCGTAAAATATAGAAAGGATCTTAAAAGTTTCGTTGCATTTCGAACAATCCCGATTTAATTCGATTTTCTGACCGAAACTAGTATAAAATTGTGTATAATATACTACGATTTTTGACTGACACTCGTATTTCAAAAAGTTTCATAGAATCTATTTCTGAGATAATTTTTTGGATGAACTTCCATCGAAATCTTCCCTCGTAAAACATAGAAAGGATCTTAAAAGTTTCGTAGTATTTCGAGCAATCCCAAATTAATTTTATTTTCTGACCGAAACTAGTATAAAATTGTGTATAATATACAATGATTTCTTGACCGAAACTAGTATTTCAAAAAGTTTCATAGAATCTAACTCTGAGATTATTTTTTGCATGGACTTCCATCTTAATCTTCCCTCGTAAAATATAGAAAGGATCTTAAAAGTTTCGTAGCATATTGAACAATCCCAATTTAATTTGATTTTCTGACCGAAACTAGTATAAAAATGTGTATAATATACTACGATTTTTTGACCTAAACTGGCATTTCAAAAAGTTTCATAGAATCTAATTTTGATATGATTTTTTGCATGGACTTCCATCGTAATCTTCCCTCGTAAATTATAGAAAGGATCTGAAAAGTTTTGTAGCATTACGAACAATCGTCGATTTAATTTGATTTTTGACCGAAACTAGTATAAAATTGTGTATAATATACTACGATTTTTTGACTGAAACTCGTATTTCAAAAAGTTTCATAGAATCTATTCCCGAGATATTTTTTTGCATGGACATCCATCGAAATCTTCCCTCGTAAAATATAGAAAGGATCTTAAAAGTTTCGTAGCATTTCGAACAATCCCGATTTAATTTGATTTTCTGACCGAAACTAGTATAAAATTGTGTATAATATACTACGATTTTTTGACTGACACTCGTATTTCAAAAAGTTTCATAGAATCTATTTCTGAGTTAATTTTTTGCATGGACTTCCATCGAAATATTCCTTCGTAAAATATAGAAAGGATCTTAAAAGTTTAGTAGTATTTTGAACAATTCCAATTTAATTTGATTTTTTGACCGAAACTAGTATTTCAAAAAGTTTCATAGAATCTAAATCTGAGATAATTTTTTGCATGGACTTCCATCTTAATCTTCCCTCGTAAAATATAGAAAGGATCTGAAACGTTTCGTAGCATTTCCAACAATGCTCGATATAATTTGATTTTATGACTGAAAACAGTAAAAAATTGTGTATAATATACTACGATTTTTTGACCTAAACTGGCGTTTCAAAAAGTTGCATAGAATCTAATTTTGAGATGATTTTTTTGCTTGAACTTCCATCATAATCTTCCCTCGTAAATTATAGAAAGGATCTGAAAAGTTTTGTAGCATTACAAATAATCCTCGATTAAATTTGATTTTTGACCGAAACTTGTATAAAATTGTGTATAATATACTACGATTTTTTGACTGAAACCCGTATTTCAAAAAGTTTCATAGAATCTATTTCTGAGATAATTTTTTACATGGACTTCCATCGAAATCTTCCCTCGTAAAATATAGAAAGGATCTTAAAAGTTTCGTTGCATTTCGAACAATCCCGATTTAATTTGATTTTCTGACCGAAACTAGTATAAAATTGTGTATAATATACTACGATTTTTTGACTGACACTCGTATTTCAAAAAGTTTCATAGAATCTATTTCTGAGATAAATTTTTGCATGGACTTCCATCGAAATATTCCTTCGTAAAATATAGAAAGGATCTTATAAGTTTCGTAGTATTTCGAACAATCCCAATTTAATTTGATTTTCTGACTGAAACTAGTATAAAATTGTGTATAATATACAACGATTTTTTGACCGAAACTAGTATTTCAAAAAGTTTCATAGAATCTTAATCTGAGATAATTTTTTGCATGGACTTCCATCTTAATCTTCCCTCGTAAAATATAGAAAGGATTTGAAACGTTTCGTAGCATTTCCAACAATCCTCGATATAATTTGATTTTATGACCGAAACTAGTATAAAACTGTGTATAATATACTACGGTTTTTTGACCTAAACTGGCATTTCAAAAAGTTTCATAGAATCTAATTTTTAGATGATTTTTTGCATGGACTTCCATCATAATCTTCCCTCGTAAATTATAGAAAGGATCTGAAAAGTTTTGTAGCATTACAAATAATCCTCGATTTAATTTGATTTTTGACCGAAACTAGTATAAAATTGTGTATAATATACTACGATTTTTTGACTGAAACCCGTATTTCAAAAAGTTTCATAGAATCTATTTCTGAGATAATTTTTTACATGGACTTCCATCGAAATCTTCCCTCGTAAAATATAGAAAGGATCTTAAAAGTTTCGTTGCATTTCGAACAATCCCGATTTAATTTGATTTTCTGACCGAAACTAGTATAAAATTGTGTATAATATACTACGATTTTTTGACTGACACTCGTATTTCAAAAAGTTTCATAGAATCTATTTCTGAGATAATTTTTTGCATGGACTTCCATCGAAATATTCCTTCGTAAAATATAGAAAGGATCTTATAAGTTTCGTAGTATTTCGAACAATCCCAATTTAATTTGATTTTCTGACTGAAACTAGTATAAAATTGTGTATAATATACAACGATTTTTTGACCGAAACTAGTATTTCAAAAAGTTTCATAGAATCTTAATCTGAGATAATTTTTTGCATGGACTTCCATCTTAATCTTCCCTCGTAAAATATAGAAAGGATTTGAAACGTTTCGTAGCATTTCCAACAATCCTCGATATAATTTGATTTTATGACCGAAACTAGTATAAAATTGTGTATAATATACTACGGTTTTTTGACCTAAACTGGCATTTCAAAAAGTTTCATAGAATCTAATTTTTAGATGATTTTTTGCATGGACTTCCATCATAATCTTCCCTCGTTAATTATAGAAAGGATCTGAAAAGTTTTGTAGCATTACAAATAATCCTCGATTTAATTTGATTTTTGACCGAAACTAGTATAAAATTGTGTATAATATACTACGATTTTTTGACTGAAACCCGTATTTCAAAAAGTTTCATAGAATCTATTTCTGAGATAATTTTTTACATGGACTTCCATCGAAATCTTCCCTCGTAAAATATAGAAAGGATCTTAAAAGTTTCGTTGCATTTCGAACAATCCCGATTTAATTTGATTTTCTGACCGAAACTAGTATAAAATTGTGTATAATATACTACGATTTTTTGACTGACACTCGTATTTCAAAAAGTTTCATAGAATCTATTTCTGAGATAATTTTTTGCATGGACTTCCATCGAAATATTCCTTCGTAAAATATAGAAAGGATCTTATAAGTTTCGTAGTATTTCGAACAATCCCAATTTAATTTGATTTTCTGACTGAAACTAGTATAAAATTGTGTATAATATACAACGATTTTTTGACCGAAACTAGTATTTCAAAAAGTTTCATAGAATCTTAATCTGAGATTATTTTTTGCATGGACTTCCATCTTAATCTTCCCTCGTAAAATATAGAAAGGATCTGAAACGTTTCGTAGCATTTCCAACAATCCTCAATATAATTTGATTTTATGACCGAAACTAGTATAAAATTGTGTATAATATACTACAATATTTTGACCTAAACTGGCATTTCAAAAAGTTTCATAAAATCTAATTTGGAGATGATTTTTTCAATGGACTTCCATCATAATCTTCCCTCGTTAATTATAGAAAGAATCTGAAAAGTTTTGTAGCATTACGAACAATCCTCGATTTAATTTTATTTTTGACCGAAACTCGTATAAAATTGGGTATAATATACAATGATTTTTTGACCGAAACTAGTATTTCAAAAAGTTTCATAGAATCTAACTCTGAGATTATTTTTTGCATGGACTTCCATCTTAATCTTCCCTCGTAAAATATAGAAAGGATCTGAAACGTTTCGTAGCATTTCCAACAATCCTCGATATAATTTGATTTTATGACCGAAACTAGTATAAAATTGTGTATAATATACTACAATATTTTGACCTAAACATGCATTTCAAAAAGTTTCATAGAATCTAATTTGGAGATGATTTTTTGCATGGACTTCCATCATAATCTTCCCTCGTTATTTATAGAAAGGATCTGAAAAGTTTTGTAGCATTACGAACAATCCTCGATTTAATTTTATTTTTGACCGAAACTAGTATAAAATTGTGTATAATATAATACTATTTTTTGACTGAAACCCGTATTTCAAAAAGTTTCATAGAATCTATTTCTGAGATAATTTTTTGCATGGATTTCCATCGAAATCTTACCTCGTAAAATATAGAAAGGATTTTAAAATTTTCGTTGCATTTCGAACAATCCCAATTTAATTTTATTTTCTGACCGAAACTAGTATAAAATTGTGTATAATATACTACGATTTTTTGACTAACACTCGTATTTCAAAAAGTTTCATAGAATCTATTTCTGAGATAATTATTTGCATGGACTTCCATCGAAATCTTCCTTCGTAAAATATAGAAAGGATCTTATAAGTTTCGTAGTATTTCGAACAATCCCAATTTAATTTGATTTTCTGACCGAAACTAGTATAAAATTGTGAATAATATACAACGATTTTTTGACCGAAACTAGTATTTCAAAAAGTTTCATAGAATCTTAATCTGGGATAATTTTTTGCATGGACTTCCATCTTAATCTTCCCTCGTAAAATATAGAAAGGATTTGAAACGTTTCGTAGCATTTCCAACAATCCTCGATATAATTTGATTTTATGACCGAAACTAGTATAAAATTGTGTATAATATACTACGGTTTTTTGACCTAAACTGGCATTTCAAAAAGTTTCATAGAATCTAATTTTTTGATGATTTTTTGCATGGACTTCCATCATAATCTTCCCTCGTTAATTATATAAAGAATCTGAAAAGTTTTGTAGCATTACGAACAATCCTCGATTTAATTTTATTTTTGACCGAAACTAGTATAAAATTGTGTATAATATACAATGATTTTTTGACCGAAACTAGTATTTCAAAAAGTTTCATAGAATCTAACTCTGAGATTATTTTTTGCATGGACTTCCATCTTAATCTTCCCTCGTAAAATATAGAAAGGATCTGAAACGTTTCGTAGCATTTCCAACAATCCTCGATATAATTTGATTTTTATGACCGAAACTAGTATAAAATTGTGTATAATATACTACAATATTTTGACCTAAACTGGCATTTCAAAAAGTTTCATAAAATCTAATTTGGAGATGATTTTTTGCATGGACTTCCATCATAATCTTCCCTCGTTATTTATAGAAAGGATCTGAAAAGTTTTGTAGCATTACGAACAATCCTCGATTTAATTTTATTTTTGACCGAAACTAGTATAAAATTGTGTATAATATACTACGATTTTTTGACTGAAACCCGTATTTCAAAAAGTTTCATAGAATCTATTTCTGAGATAATTTTTTGCATGGATTTCCATCGAAATCTTCCCTCGTAAAATATAGAAAGGATTTTAAAATTTTTGTTGCATTTCGAACAATCCCAATTTAATTTTATTTTCTGACCGAAACTAGTATAAAATTGTGTATAATATACTACGATTTTTTGACTAACACTCGTATTTCAAAAAGTTTCATAGAATCTATTTCTGAGATAATTTTTTGCATGGACTTCCATCATAATCTTCCCTCATTAATTATAGAAAGAATCTGAAAAGTTTTGTAGCATTACGAACAATCCTCGATTTAATTTTATTTTTGACCGAAACTAGTATAAAATTGTGTATAATATACAATGATTTTTTGACCGAAACTAGTATTTCAAAAAGTTTCATAGAATCTTAATCTGAGATTATTTATTGCATGGACTTCCATCTTAATCTTCCCTCGTAAAATATAGAAAGGATTTGAAACGTTTCGTAGCATTTCCAACAATCCTCGATATAATTTGATTTTATGACCGAAACTAGTATAAAATTGTGTATAATATACTACGGTTTTTTGACCTAAACTGGCATTTCAAAAAGTTTCATAGAATCTAATTTTTTGATGATTTTTTGCATGGACTTCCATCATAATCTTCCCTCGTTAATTATATAAAGAATCTGAAAAGTTTTGTAGCATTACGAACAATCCTCGATTTAATTTTATTTTTGACCGAAACTAGTATAAAATTGTGTATAATATACAATGATTTTTTGACCGAAACTAGTATTTCAAAAAGTTTCATAGAATCTAACTCTGAGATTATTTTTTGCATGGACTTCCATCTTAATCTTCCCTCGTAAAATATAGAAAGGATCTGAAACGTTTCGTAGCATTTCCAACAATCCTCGATATAATTTGATTTTTATGACCGAAACTAGTATAAAATTGTGTATAATATACTACAATATTTTGACCTAAACTGGCATTTCAAAAAGTTTCATAAAATCTAATTTGGAGATGATTTTTTGCATGGACTTCCATCATAATCTTCCCTCGTTATTTATAGAAAGGATCTGAAAAGTTTTGTAGCATTACGAACAATCCTCGATTTAATTTTATTTTTGACCGAAACTAGTATAAAATTGTGTATAATATACTACGATTTTTTGACTGAAACCCGTATTTCAAAAAGTTTCATAGAATCTATTTCTGAGATAATTTTTTGCATGGATTTCCATCGAAATCTTCCCTCGTAAAATATAGAAAGGATTTTAAAATTTTTGTTGCATTTCGAACAATCCCAATTTAATTTTATTTTCTGACCGAAACTAGTATAAAATTGTGTATAATATACTACGATTTTTTGACTAACACTCGTATTTCAAAAAGTTTCATAGAATCTATTTCTGAGATAATTTTTTGCATGGACTTCCATCATAATCTTCCCTCATTAATTATAGAAAGAATCTGAAAAGTTTTGTAGCATTACGAACAATCCTCGATTTAATTTTATTTTTGACCGAAACTAGTATAAAATTGTGTATAATATACAATGATTTTTTGACCGAAACTAGTATTTCAAAAAGTTTCATAGAATCTTAATCTGAGATTATTTATTGCATGGACTTCCATCTTAATCTTCCCTCGTAAAATATAGAAAGGATTTGAAACGTTTCGTAGCATTTCCAACAATCCTCGATATAATTTGATTTTATGACCGAAACTAGTATAAAATTGTGTATAATATACTACGGTTTTTTGACCTAAACTGGCATTTCAAAAAGTTTCATAGTATCTAATTTTTAGATGATTTTTTTGCATGGACTTCCATTATAATCTTCCCTCGTTAATTATAGAAAGAATCTGAAAAGTTTTGTAGCATTACGAACAATCCTCGATTTAATTTTATTTTTGACCGAAACTAGTATAAAATTGTGTATAATAAACAACGATTTTTTGACCGAAACTAGTATTTCAAAAAGTTTCATAGAATCTAACTCTAAGATAATTTTTTGCATGGACTTCCATCTTAATCTTCCCTCGTAAAATATAGAAAGGATCTTAAAAGTTTCGTAGCAATTTGAACAATCCCAATTTAATTTGATTTTCTGACCGAAACTAGTATAAAATTGTGTATAATATACTACGATTTTTTGACCTAAACTGGCATTTCAAAAAGTTTCATAGAATCTAATTTTGAGATGATTTTTTGCATGGACTTCCATCATAATCTTCCCTCGTAAATTATAGAAAGGATCTGAAAAGTTTTGTAGCATTACGAACAATGCTCGATTTAATTGGATTTTTGACCTAAACTAGTATAAAATTGTGTATAATATACTACGATTTTTTGACTGAAACTCGTATTTCAAAAAGTTTCATAGAATCTATTTCTGAGATAATTTTTTGCATGGACTTCCATCGAAATCTTCCCTAGTAAAATATAGAAAGGATCTTAAAAGTTTATATGCAATTCGAACAATCCCAATTGAATTTGATTTTCTGACCGAAACTAGTATAAAATTGTGTATAATATACTACGATTTTTTGAATGACACTCGTATTTCAAAAAGTTTCATAGAATCTATTTCTGAGATAATTTTTTGTATGGACTTCCATCGAAATCTTCCCTCGTAAAACATAGAAAGGATCTTAAAAGTTTTGTAGTATTTCGAACAATCCCAATTTAATTTGATTTTTTGAACGAAACTAGTATTTCAAAAAGTTTCATAGAATCTAACTCTGAGATAATTTTTTTCATGGACTTCCATCTTAATCTTCCCTCGTAAAATATAGAAAGGATCTTAAAAGTTTCGTAGCATTTTGAACAATCCCAATATAATTTGATTTTCTGACCGAAACTAGTATAAAATTGTGTATAATATACTACGATTTTTTGACCTAAACTGGCATTTCAAAAAGTTTCATAGAATCTAATTTTGATATGATTTTTTGCATGGACTTCCATCATAATCTTCCCTCTTAAATTGTAGAAAGGATCTGAAAAGTTTTGTAGCATTACGAACAATCCTCTATTTAATGTGATTTTTGACCGAAACTAGTATAAAATTGTGTATAATATACTACGATTTTTTGACTGAAACTCGTATTTCAAAAAGATTCATAGAATCTATTTCTGAGATAATTTTTTACATGGACTTCCATCGAAATCTTCCCTCGTAAAATATAGAAAGGATCTTAAAAGTTTCGTTGCATTTCGAACAATCCCGATTTAATTTGATTTTCTAACCGAAACTAGTATAAAATTGTGTATAATATACTACGATTTTTTGACTGACACTCGTATTTCAAAAAGTTTCATAAAATCTATTTCTGAGATAATTTTTTGCATGAACTTCCATCGAAATCTTCCCTCGTAAAACATAGAAAGGATCTTAAAAGTTTCTTAGTATTTCGAACAATCCCAATTTAATTTTATTTTCTGACCGAAACTAGTATAAAATTGTGTATAATATACAATGATTTCTTCACCGAAACTAGTATTTCAAAAAGTTTCATAGAATCTAACTCTGAGATTATTTTTTGCATGGACTTCCATCTTAATCTTCCCTCGTAAAATATAGAAAGGATCTTAAAAGTTTCGTAGCATATTGAACAATCCCAATTTAATTTGATTTTCTGACCGAAACTAGTATAAAATTGTGTATAATATACTACGATTTTTTGACCTAAACTGGCATTTCAAAAAGTTTCATAGAATCTAATTTTGATATGTTTTTTTGCATGGAATTCCATCGTAATCTTCCCTCGTAAATTATAGAAAGGATCTGAAAAGTTTTGTAGCATTACGAACAATCGTCGATTTAATTTGATTTTTGACCGAAACTAGTATAAAATTGTGTATAATATACTACGATTTTTTGACTGAAACTCGTATTTCAAAAAGTTTCATAGAATCTATTTCTGAGTTAATTTTTTGCATGGACTTCCATCGAAATCTTCCCTCGTAAAATATAGAAAGGATCTTAAAAGTTTAGTAGTATTTTGAACAATCCCAATTTAATTTGATTTTTTGACCGAAACAGGTATAAAATTGTGTATAATATACAACGTTTTTTTGACCGAAACTAGTATTTCAAAAAGTTTCATAGAATCTAAATCTGAGATAATTTTTTGCATGGACTTCCATCTTAATCTTCCCTCGTAAAATATAGAAAGGATCTGAAACGTTTCGTAGCATTTCCAACAATGCTCGATATAATTTGATTTTATGACCGAAACTAGTAAAAAATTGTGTATAATATACTACGATTTTTTGACCTAAACTGGCATTTCAAAAAGTTTCATAGAATCTAATTTGGAGATGATTTTTTGCATGGACTTCCATCATAATCTTCCCTCGTTATTTATAGAAAGGATCTGAAAAGTTTTGTAGCATTACGAACAATCCTCGATTTAATTTTATTTTTGACCGAAACTAGTATAAAATTGTGTATAATATACTACGATTTTTTGACCGAAACCCGTATTTCAAAAAGTTTCATAGAATCTATTTCTGAGATAATTTTTTGCATGGATTTCCATCGAAATCTTCCCTCGTAAAATATAGAAAGGATTTTAAAATTTTCGTTGCATTTCGAATAATCCCAATTTAATTTTATTTTCTGACCGAAACTAGTATAAAATTGTGTATAATATACTACGATTTTTTGACTAACACTCGTATTTCAAAAAGTTTCATAGAATCTATTTCTGAGATAATTTTTTGCATGCACTTCCATCGAAATCTTCCTTCGTAAAATATAGAAAGGATCTTAAAAGTTTCGTAGTATTTCGAACAATCCCAATTTAATTTTATTTTCTGACCGAAACTAGTATAAAATTGTGTATAATATACAATGATTTTTTGACCGAAACTAGTATTTCAAAAAGTTTCATAGAATCTAACTCTGAGATTATTTTTTGCATGGACTTCCATCTTAATCTTCCCTCGTAAAATATAGAAAGGATCTTAAAAGTTTTCGTAGCATTATGAACAATCCCAATTTAATTTGATTTTCTGACCGAAACTAGTATAAAATTGTGTATAATATACTACGATTTTTTGACCTAAACTGGCATTTCAAAAAGTTTCATAGAATCTAATTTTGAGATAATTTTTTGCATGGACTTCTATCATAATCTTACCTCGTAAATTATAGAAAGGATCTGAAAAATTTTGTAGCATTACGAACAATCCTCGATTTAATTGGATTTTTGACCTAAATTAGTATAAAATTATGTATAATATACTACGATTTTTTGACTTAAACTCGTATTTCAAAAAGTTTCATAGAATCTATTTCTGAGATAATTTTTTGCATGGACTTCCATCGAAATCTTCCCTAGTAAAATATAGAAAGGATCTTAAAAGTTTATATGCAATTCGAACAATCCCAATTGAATTTGATTTTCTGACCGTAACTAGTATAAAATTGTGTATAATATACTACAATTTTTTGAATGACACTCGTATTTCAAAAAGTTTCATAGAATCTATTTATGAGATAATTTTTTGTATGGACTTCCATCGAAATCTTCCCTCGTAAAACATAGAAAGGATCTTAAAAGTTTCGTAGTATTTCAAACAATCCCAATTTAATTTGATTTTTTGAACGAAACTAGTATTTCAAAAAGTTTCATAGAATCTACCTCTGAGATAATTTTTTTCATGGACTTCCATCTTAATCTTCCCTCGTAAAATATAGAAAGGATCTTAAAAGTTTTCGTAGCATTTTGAACAATCCCAATTTAATTTGATTTTCTGACCGAAACTAGTATAAAATTGTGTATAATATACTACGATTTTTTGACCTAAACTGGCATTTCAAAAAGTTTCATAGAATCTAATTTTGATATAATTTTTTGCATGGACTTCTATCATAATCTTACCTCGTAAATTATAGAAAGGATCTGAAAAGTTTTGTAGCATTACGAACAATCCTCGATTTAATTGGATTTTTGACCTAAACTAGTATAAAATTATGTATAATATACTACGATTTTTGACTTAAACTCGTATTTCAAAAAGTTTCATAGAATCTATTTCTGAGATAATTTTTTGCATGGACTTCCATCGAAATCTTCCCTAGTAAAATATAGAAAGGATCTTAAAAGTTTATATGCAATTCGAACAATCCCAATTGAATTTGATTTTCTGACCGAAACTAGTATAAAATTGTGTATAATATACTACGATTTTTTGAATGACACTCGTATTTCAAAAAGTTTCATAGAATCTATTTATGAGATAATTTTTTGTATGGACTTCCATCGAAATCTTCCCTCGTAAAACATAGAAAGGATCTTAAAAGTTTCGTAGTATTTCGAACAATCCCAATTTAATTTGATTTTTTGAACGAAACTAGTATTTCAAAAAGTTTCATAGAATCTAACTCTGAGATAATTTTTTTCATCGACTTCCATCTTAATCTTCCCTCGTAAAATATAGAAAGGATCTGAAAAGTTTCGTAGCATTTTGAACAATCCCAATATAATTTGATTTTCTGACCGAAACTAGTATAAAATTGTGTATAATATACTACGATTTTTTGACCTAAACTGGCATTTCAAAAAGTTTCATAGAATCTAATTTTTATATGATTTTTTGCATGGACTTCCATCATAATCTTCCCTCTTAAATTATAGAAAGGATCTGAAAAGTTTTGTAGCATTACGAACAATCCTCGATTTAATTTGATTTTTGACCGAAAGTAGTATAAAATTGTGTATAATATAATACGATTTTTTGACTGAAACTCGTATTTCAAAAAGATTCATAGAATCTATTTCTGAGATAATTTTTTACATGGACTTCCATCGAAATCTTCCCTCGTAAAATATAGAAAGGATCTTAAAAGTTTCGTTGCATTTCGAACAATCCCGATTTAATTTTATTTTCTGACCGAAACTAGTATAAAATTGTGTATAATATACTACGATTTTTTGACCTAAACCGGTATTTAAAAAAAGTTTCATAGAATCTAATTTTGATATGATTTTTTGCATGGACTTCCATCATAATCTTCCCTCTTAAATTATAAAAAGGATCTGAAAAGTTTTGTAGCATTAAGAACAATCCTCGATTTAATTTGATTTTTGACCGAAACTAGTATAAAATTGTGTATAATATACTACAATTTTTTGAATGAAACTCGTATATCAAAAAGTTTCATAGAATCTATTTCTGAGATAATTTTTTTGCAAGGACTTCCATCGAAATCTTCCCTCGTAAAATATAGAAAGGATCTTATAATTTTCGTTGCATTTCGAACAATCCCAATTTAATTTTATTTTCTGACCGAAACTAGTATTTCAAAAAGTTTCATAAAATCTAAATCTGAGATAATTTTTTGCATGGACTTCCATCTTAATCTTCCCTCGTAAAATATAGAAAGGATCTGAAACGTTTCGTAGCATTTCCAACAATGCTCGATATAATTTGATTTTATGAACGAAACTAGTAAAAAATTGTGTATAATATACTACGATTTTTTGACCTAAACTGGCATTTCAAAAAGTTTCATAGAATCTAATTTGGAGATGATTTTTTGCATGGACTTCCATCATAATCTTCCCTCGTTATTTATAGAAAGGATCTGAAAAGTTTTGTAGCATTACGAACAATCCTCGATTTAATTTTATTTTTGACCGAAACTAGTATAAAATTGTGTATAATATACTACGATTTTTTGACCGAAACCCGTATTTCAAAAAGTTTCATAGAATCTATTTCTGAGATAATTTTTTGCATGGATTTCCATCGAAATCTTCCCTCGTAAAATATAGAAAGGATTTTAAAATTTTCGTTGCATTTCGAACAATCCCAATTTAATTTTATTTTCTGACCGAAACTAGTATAAAATTGTGTATAATATACTACGATTTTTTGACTAACACTCGTATTTCAAAAAGTTTCATAGAATCTATTTCTGAGATAATTTTTTGCATGCACTTCCATCGAAATCTTCCTTCGTAAAATATAGAAAGGATCTTAAAAGTTTCGTAGTATTTCGAACAATCCCAATTTAATTTTATTTTCTGACCGAAACTAGTATAAAATTGTGTATAATATACAATGATTTTTTGACCGAAACTAGTATTTCAAAAAGTTTCATAGAATCTAACTCTGAGATTATTTTTTGCATGGACTTCCATCTTAATCTTCCCTCGTAAAATATAGAAAGGATCTTAAAAGTTTTCGTAGCATTATGAACAATCCCAATTTAATTTGATTTTCTGACCGAAACTAGTATAAAATTGTGTATAATATACTACGATTTTTTGACCTAAACTGGCATTTCAAAAAGTTTCATAGAATCTAATTTTGAGATAATTTTTTGCATGGACTTCTATCATAATCTTACCTCGTAAATTATAGAAAGGATCTGAAAAATTTTGTAGCATTACGAACAATCCTCGATTTAATTGGATTTTTGACCTAAATTAGTATAAAATTATGTATAATATACTACGATTTTTTGACTTAAACTCGTATTTCAAAAAGTTTCATAGAATCTATTTCTGAGATAATTTTTTGCATGGACTTCCATCGAAATCTTCCCTAGTAAAATATAGAAAGGATCTTAGAAGTTTATATGCAATTCGAACAATCCCAATTGAATTTGATTTTCTGACCGTAACTAGTATAAAATTATGTATAATATACTACAATTTTTTGAATGACACTCGTATTTCAAAAAGTTTCATAGAATCTATTTATGAGATAATTTTTTGTATGGACTTCCATCGAAATCTTCCCTCGTAAAACATAGAAAGGATCTTAAAAGTTTCGTAGTATTTCAAACAATCCCAATTTAATTTGATTTTTTGAACGAAACTAGTATTTCAAAAAGTTTCATAGAATCTAACTCTGAGATAATTTTTTTCATGGACTTCCATCTTAATCTTCCCTCGTAAAATATAGAAAGGATCTTAAAAGTTTTCGTAGCATTTTGAACAATCCCAGTTTAATTTGATTTTCTGACCGAAACTAGTATAAAATTGTGTATAATATACTACGATTTTTTGACCTAAACTGGCATTTCAAAAAGTTTCATAGAATCTAATTTTGAGATAATTTTTTGCATGGACTTCTATCATAATCTTACCTCGTAAATTATAGAAAGGATCTGAAAAGTTTTGTAGCATTACGAACAATCCTCGATTTAATTGGATTTTTGACCTAAACTAGTATAAAATTATGTATAATATACTACGATTTTTGACTTAAACTCGTATTTCAAAAAGTTTCATAGAATCTATTTCTGAGATAATTTTTTGCATGGACTTCCATCGAAATCTTCCCTAGTAAAATATAGAAAGGATCTTAAAAGTTTATATGCAATTCGAACAATCCCAATTGAATTTGATTTTCTGACCGAAACTAGTATAAAATTGTGTATAATATACTACGATTTTTTGAATGACACTCGTATTTCAAAAAGTTTCATAGAATCTATTTATGAGATAATTTTTTGTATGGACTTCCATCGAAATCTTCCCTCGTAAAACATAGAAAGGATCTTAAAAGTTTCGTAGTATTTCGAATAATCCCAATTTAATTTGATTTTTTGAACGAAACTAGTATTTCAAAAAGTTTCATAGAATCTAACTCTGAGATAATTTTTTTCATGGACTTCCATCTTAATCTTCCCTCGTAAAATATAGAAAGGATCTGAAAAGTTTCGTAGCATTTTGAACAATCCCAATATAATTTGATTTTCTGACCGAAACTAGTATAAAATTGTGTATAATATACTACGATTTTTTGACCTAAACTGGCATTTCAAAAAGTTTCATAGAATCTAATTTTGATATGATTTTTTGCATGGACTTCCATCATAATCTTCCCTCTTAAATTATAGAAAGGATCTGAAAAGTTTTGTAGCATTACGAACAATCCTCGATTTAATTTGATTTTTGACCGAAAGTAGTATAAAATTGTGTATAATATAATACGATTTTTTGACTGAAACTCGTATTTCAAAAAGATTCATAGAATCTATTTCTGAGATAATTTTTTACATGGACTTCCATCGAAATCTTCCCTCGTAAAATATAGAAAGGATCTTAAAAGTTTCGTTGCATTTCGAACAATCCCGATTTAATTTTATTTTCTGACCGAAACTAGTATAAAATTGTGTATAATATACTACGATTTTTTGAATGACACTCGTATTTCAAAAAGTTTCATAGAATCTATTTATGAGATAATTTTTTGTATGGACTTCCATCGAAATCTTCCCTCGTAAAACATAGAAAGGATCTTAAAAGTTTCGTAGTATTTCAAACAATCCCAATTTAATTTGATTTTTTGAACGAAACTAGTATTTCAAAAAGTTTCATAGAATCTAACTCTGAGATAATTTTTTTCATGGACTTCCATCTTAATCTTCCCTCGTAAAATATAGAAAGGATCTTAAAAGTTTTCGTAGCATTTTGAACAATCCCAGTTTAATTTGATTTTCTGACCGAAACTAGTATAAAATTGTGTATAATATACTACGATTTTTTGACCTAAACTGGCATTTCAAAAAGTTTCATAGAATCTAATTTTGAGATAATTTTTTGCATGGACTTCTATCATAATCTTACCTCGTAAATTATAGAAAGGATCTGAAAAGTTTTGTAGCATTACGAACAATCCTCGATTTAATTGGATTTTTGACCTAAACTAGTATAAAATTATGTATAATATACTACGATTTTTGACTTAAACTCGTATTTCAAAAAGTTTCATAGAATCTATTTCTGAGATAATTTTTTGCATGGACTTCCATCGAAATCTTCCCTAGTAAAATATAGAAAGGATCTTAAAAGTTTATATGCAATTCGAACAATCCCAATTGAATTTGATTTTCTGACCGAAACTAGTATAAAATTGTGTATAATATACTATGATTTTTTGAATGACACTCGTATTTCAAAAAGTTTCATAGAATCTATTTATGAGATAATTTTTTGTATGGACTTCCATCGAAATCTTCCCTCGTAAAACATAGAAAGGATCTTAAAAGTTTCGTAGTATTTCGAATAATCCCAATTTAATTTGATTTTTTGAACGAAACTAGTATTTCAAAAAGTTTCATAGAATCTAACTCTGAGATAATTTTTTTCATGGACTTCCATCTTAATCTTCCCTCGTAAAATATAGAAAGGATCTGAAAAGTTTCGTAGCATTTTGAACAATCCCAATATAATTTGATTTTCTGACCGAAACTAGTATAAAATTGTGTATAATATACTACGATTTTTTGACCTAAACTGGCATTTCAAAAAGTTTCATAGAATCTAATTTTGATATGATTTTTTGCATGGACTTCCATCATAATCTTCCCTCTTAAATTATAGAAAGGATCTGAAAAGTTTTGTAGCATTACGAACAATCCTCGATTTAATTTGATTTTTGACCGAAAGTAGTATAAAATTGTGTATAATATAATACGATTTTTTGACTGAAACTCGTATTTCAAAAAGATTCATAGAATCTATTTCTGAGATAATTTTTTACATGGACTTCCATCGAAATCTTCCCTCGTAAAATATAGAAAGGATCTTAAAAGTTTCGTTGCATTTCGAACAATCCCGATTTAATTTTATTTTCTGACCGAAACTAGTATAAAATTGTGTATAATATACTACGATTTTTTGACCTAAACCGGTATTTAAAAAAAGTTTCATAGAATCTAATTTTGATATGATTTTTTGCATGGACTTCCATCATAATCTTCCCTCTTAAATTATAAAAAGGATCTGAAAAGTTTTGTAGCATTAAGAACAATCCTCGATTTAATTTGATTTTTGACCGAAACTAGTATAAAATTGTGTATAATATACTACAATTTTTTGAATGAAACTCGTATATCAAAAAGTTTCATAGAATCTATTTCTGAGATAATTTTTTTGCAAGGACTTCCATCGAAATCTTCCCTCGTAAAATATAGAAAGGATCTTATAATTTTCGTTGCATTTCGAACAATCCCAATTTAATTTTATTTTCTGACCGAAACTAGTATTTCAAAAAGTTTCATAAAATCTAAATCTGAGATAATTTTTTGCATGGACTTCCATCTTAATCTTCCCTCGTAAAATATAGAAAGGATCTGAAACGTTTCGTAGCATTTCCAACAATGCTCGATATAATTTGATTTTATGAACGAAACTAGTAAAAAATTGTGTATAATATACTACGATTTTTTGACCTAAACTGGCATTTCAAAAAGTTTCATAGAATCTAATTTGGAGATGATTTTTTGCATGGACTTCCATCATAATCTTCCCTCGTTATTTATAGAAAGGATCTGAAAAGTTTTGTAGCATTACGAACAATCCTCGATTTAATTTTATTTTTGACCGAAACTAGTATAAAATTGTGTATAATATACTACGATTTTTTGACCGAAACCCGTATTTCAAAAAGTTTCATAGAATCTATTTCTGAGATAATTTTTTGCATGGATTTCCATCGAAATCTTCCCTCGTAAAATATAGAAAGGATTTTAAAATTTTCGTTGCATTTCGAACAATCCCAATTTAATTTTATTTTCTGACCGAAACTAGTATAAAATTGTGTATAATATACTACGATTTTTTGACTAACACTCGTATTTCAAAAAGTTTCATAGAATCTATTTCTGAGATAATTTTTTGCATGCACTTCCATCGAAATCTTCCTTCGTAAAATATAGAAAGGATCTTAAAAGTTTCGTAGTATTTCGAACAATCCCAATTTAATTTTATTTTCTGACCGAAACTAGTATAAAATTGTGTATAATATACAATGATTTTTTGACCGAAACTAGTATTTCAAAAAGTTTCATAGAATCTAACTCTGAGATTATTTTTTGCATGGACTTCCATCTTAATCTTCCCTCGTAAAATATAGAAAGGATCTTAAAAGTTTTCGTAGCATTATGAACAATCCCAATTTAATTTGATTTTCTGACCGAAACTAGTATAAAATTGTGTATAATATACTACGATTTTTTGACCTAAACTGGCATTTCAAAAAGTTTCATAGAATCTAATTTTGAGATAATTTTTTGCATGGACTTCTATCATAATCTTACCTCGTAAATTATAGAAAGGATCTGAAAAATTTTGTAGCATTACGAACAATCCTCGATTTAATTGGATTTTTGACCTAAATTAGTATAAAATTATGTATAATATACTACGATTTTTTGACTTAAACTCGTATTTCAAAAAGTTTCATAGAATCTATTTCTGAGATAATTTTTTGCATGGACTTCCATCGAAATCTTCCCTAGTAAAATATAGAAAGGATCTTAAAAGTTTATATGCAATTCGAACAATCCCAATTGAATTTGATTTTCTGACCGTAACTAGTATAAAATTATGTATAATATACTACGATTTTTTGAATGACACTCGTATTTCAAAAAGTTTCATAGAATCTATTTATGAGATAATTTTTTGTATGGACTTCCATCGAAATCTTCCCTCGTAAAACATAAAAAGGATCTTAAAAGTTTCGTAGTATTTCAAACAATCCCAATTTAATTTGATTTTTTGAACGAAACTAGTATTTCAAAAAGTTTCATAGAATCTAACTCTGAGATAATTTTTTTCATGGACTTCCATCTTAATCTTCCCTCGTAAAATATAGAAAGGATCTTAAAAGTTTTCGTAGCATTTTGAACAATCCCAGTTTAATTTGATTTTCTGACCGAAACTAGTATAAAATTGTGTATAATATACTACGATTTTTTGACCTAAACTGGCATTTCAAAAAGTTTCATAGAATCTAATTTTGAGATAATTTTTTGCATGGACTTCTATCATAATCTTACCTCGTAAATTATAGAAAGGATCTGAAAAGTTTTGTAGCATTACGAACAATCCTCGATTTAATTGGATTTTTGACCTAAACTAGTATAAAATTATGTATAATATACTACGATTTTTGACTTAAACTCGTATTTCAAAAAGTTTCATAGAATCTATTTCTGAGATAATTTTTTGCATGGACTTCCATCGAAATCTTCCCTAGTAAAATATAAAAAGGATCTTAAAAGTTTATATGCAATTCGAACAATCCCAATTGAATTTGATTTTCTGACCGAAACTAGTATAAAATTGTGTATAATATACTACGATTTTTTGAATGACACTCGTATTTCAAAAAGTTTCATAGAATCTATTTATGAGATAATTTTTTGTATGGACTTCCATCGAAATCTTCCCTCGTAAAACATAGAAAGGATCTTAAAAGTTTCGTAGTATTTCGAATAATCCCAATTTAATTTGATTTTTTGAACGAAACTAGTATTTCAAAAAGTTTCATAGAATCTAACTCTGAGATAATTTTTTTCATGGACTTCCATCTTAATCTTCCCTCGTAAAATATAGAAAGGATCTGAAAAGTTTCGTAGCATTTTGAACAATCCCAATATAATTTGATTTTCTGACCGAAACTAGTATAAAATTGTGTATAATATACTACGATTTTTTGACCTAAACTGGCATTTCAAAAAGTTTCATAGAATCTAATTTTGATATGATTTTTTGCATGGACTTCCATCATAATCTTCCCTCTTAAATTATAGAAAGGATCTGAAAAGTTTTGTAGCATTACGAACAATCCTCGATTTAATTTGATTTTTGACCGAAAGTAGTATAAAATTGTGTATAATATAATACGATTTTTTGACTGAAACTCGTATTTCAAAAAGATTCATAGAATCTATTTCTGAGATAATTTTTTACATGGACTTCCATCGAAATCTTCCCTCGTAAAATATAGAAAGGATCTTAAAAGTTTCGTTGCATTTCGAACAATCCCGATTTAATTTTATTTTCTGACCGAAACTAGTATAAAATTGTGTATAATATACTACGATTTTTTGACCTAAACCGGTATTTAAAAAAAGTTTCATAGAATCTAATTTTGATATGATTTTTTGCATGGACTTCCATCATAATCTTCCCTCTTAAATTATAAAAAGGATCTGAAAAGTTTTGTAGCATTAAGAACAATCCTCGATTTAATTTGATTTTTGACCGAAACTAGTATAAAATTGTGTATAATATACTACAATTTTTTGAATGAAACTCGTATATCAAAAAGTTTCATAGAATCTATTTCTGAGATAATTTTTTTGCAAGGACTTCCATCGAAATCTTCCCTCGTAAAATATAGAAAGGATCTTATAATTTTCGTTGCATTTCGAACAATCCCAATTTAATTTTATTTTCTGACCGAAACTAGTATTTCAAAAAGTTTCATAAAATCTAAATCTGAGATAATTTTTTGCATGGACTTCCATCTTAATCTTCCCTCGTAAAATATAGAAAGGATCTGAAACGTTTCGTAGCATTTCCAACAATGCTCGATATAATTTGATTTTATGAACGAAACTAGTAAAAAATTGTGTATAATATACTACGATTTTTTGACCTAAACTGGCATTTCAAAAAGTTTCATAGAATCTAATTTGGAGATGATTTTTTGCATGGACTTCCATCATAATCTTCCCTCGTTATTTATAGAAAGGATCTGAAAAGTTTTGTAGCATTACGAACAATCCTCGATTTAATTTTATTTTTGACCGAAACTAGTATAAAATTGTGTATAATATACTACGATTTTTTGACCGAAACCCGTATTTCAAAAAGTTTCATAGAATCTATTTCTGAGATAATTTTTTGCATGGATTTCCATCGAAATCTTCCCTCGTAAAATATAGAAAGGATTTTAAAATTTTCGTTGCATTTCGAACAATCCCAATTTAATTTTATTTTCTGACCGAAACTAGTATAAAATTGTGTATAATATACTACGATTTTTTGACTAACACTCGTATTTCAAAAAGTTTCATAGAATCTATTTCTGAGATAATTTTTTGCATGCACTTCCATCGAAATCTTCCTTCGTAAAATATAGAAAGGATCTTAAAAGTTTCGTAGTATTTCGAACAATCCCAATTTAATTTTATTTTCTGACCGAAACTAGTATAAAATTGTGTATAATATACAATGATTTTTTGACCGAAACTAGTATTTCAAAAAGTTTCATAGAATCTAACTCTGAGATTATTTTTTGCATGGACTTCCATCTTAATCTTCCCTCGTAAAATATAGAAAGGGTCTTAAAAGTTTTCGTAGCATTATGAACAATCCCAATTTAATTTGATTTTCTGACCGAAACTAGTATAAAATTGTGTATAATATACTACGATTTTTTGACCTAAACTGGCATTTCAAAAAGTTTCATAGAATCTAATTTTGAGATAATTTTTTGCATGGACTTCTATCATAATCTTACCTCGTAAATTATAGAAAGGATCTGAAAAATTTTGTAGCATTACGAACAATCCTCGATTTAATTGGATTTTTGACCTAAATTAGTATAAAATTATGTATAATATACTACGATTTTTTGACTTAAACTCGTATTTCAAAAAGTTTCATAGAATCTATTTCTGAGATAATTTTTTGCATGGACTTCCATCGAAATCTTCCCTAGTAAAATATAGAAAGGATCTTAAAAGTTTATATGCAATTCGAACAATCCCAATTGAATTTGATTTTCTGACCGTAACTAGTATAAAATTATGTATAATATACTACGATTTTTTGAATGACACTCGTATTTCAAAAAGTTTCATAGAATCTATTAATGAGATAATTTTTTGTATGGACTTCCATCGAAATCTTCCCTCGTAAAACATAGAAAGGATCTTAAAAGTTTCGTAGTATTTCAAACAATCCCAATTTAATTTGATTTTTTGAACGAAACTAGTATTTCAAAAAGTTTCATAGAATCTAACTCTGAGATAATTTTTTTCATGGACTTCCATCTTAATCTTCCCTCGTAAAATATAGAAAGGATCTTAAAAGTTTTCGTAGCATTTTGAACAATCCCAGTTTAATTTGATTTTCTGACCGAAACTAGTATAAAATTGTGTATAATATACTACGATTTTTTGACCTAAACTGGCATTTCAAAAAGTTTCATAGAATCTAATTTTGAGATAATTTTTTGCAAGGACTTCTATCATAATCTTACCTCGTAAATTATAGAAAGGATCTGAAAAGTTTTGTAGCATTACGAACAATCCTCGATTTAATTGGATTTTTGACCTAAACTAGTATAAAATTATGTATAATATACTACGATTTTTGACTTAAACTCGTATTTCAAAAAGTTTCATAGAATCTATTTCTGAGATAATTTTTTGCATGGACTTCCATCGAAATCTTCCCTAGTAAAATATAAAAAGGATCTTAAAAGTTTATATGCAATTCGAACAATCCCAATTGAATTTGATTTTCTGACCGAAACTAGTATAAAATTGTGTATAATATACTACGATTTTTTGAATGACACTCGTATTTCAAAAAGTTTCATAGAATCTATTTATGAGATAATTTTTTGTATGGACTTCCATCGAAATCTTCCCTCGTAAAACATAGAAAGGATCTTAAAAGTTTCGTAGTATTTCGAATAATCCCAATTTAATTTGATTTTTTGAACGAAACTAGTATTTCAAAAAGTTTCATAGAATCTAACTCTGAGATAATTTTTTTCATGGACTTCCATCTTAATCTTCCCTCGTAAAATATAGAAAGGATCTGAAAAGTTTCGTAGCATTTTGAACAATCCCAATATAATTTGATTTTCTGACCGAAACTAGTATAAAATTGTGTATAATATACTACGATTTTTTGACCTAAACTGGCATTTCAAAAAGTTTCATAGAATCTAATTTTGATATGATTTTTTGCATGGACTTCCATCATAATCTTCCCTCTTAAATTATAGAAAGGATCTGAAAAGTTTTGTAGCATTACGAACAATCCTCGATTTAATTTGATTTTTGACCGAAAGTAGTATAAAATTGTGTATAATATAATACGATTTTTTGACTGAAACTCGTATTTCAAAAAGATTCATAGAATCTATTTCTGAGATAATTTTTTACATGGACTTCCATCGAAATCTTCCCTCGTAAAATATAGAAAGGATCTTAAAAGTTTCGTTGCATTTCGAACAATCCCGATTTAATTTTATTTTCTGACCGAAACTAGTATAAAATTGTGTATAATATACTACGATTTTTTGACCTAAACCGGTATTTAAAAAAAGTTTCATAGAATCTAATTTTGATATGATTTTTTGCATGGACTTCCATCATAATCTTCCCTCTTAAATTATAAAAAGGATCTGAAAAGTTTTGTAGCATTAAGAACAATCCTCGATTTAATTTGATTTTTGACCGAAACTAGTATAAAATTGTGTATAATATACTACAATTTTTTGAATGAAACTCGTATATCAAAAAGTTTCATAGAATCTATTTCTGAGATAATTTTTTTGCAAGGACTTCCATCGAAATCTTCCCTCGTAAAATATAGAAAGGATCTTATAATTTTCGTTGCATTTCGAACAATCCCAATTTAATTTTATTTTCTGACCGAAACTAGTATTTCAAAAAGTTTCATAAAATCTAAATCTGAGATAATTTTTTGCATAGACTTCCATCTTAATCTTCCCTCGTAAAATATAGAAAGGATCTGAAACGTTTCGTAGCATTTCCAACAATCCTCGATATAATTTGATTTTATGACCGAAACTAGTATAAAATTGTGTATAATATACTACAATTTTTTGACCTAAACTGGCATTTCAAAAAGTTTCATAGAATCTAATTTGGAGATGATTTTTTGCATGGACTTCCATCATAATCTTCCCTCGTTATTTATAGAAAGGATCTGAAAAGTTTTGTAGCATTACGAACAATCCTCGATTTAATTTTATTTTTGACCGAAACTAGTATAAAATTGTGTATAATATACTACGATTTTTTGACCGAAACCCGTATTTCAAAAAGTTTCATAGAATCTATTTCTGAGATAATTCTTTGCATGGATTTCCATCGAAATCTTCCCTCGTAAAATATAGAAAGGATTTTAAAATTTTCGTTGCATTTCGAACAATCCCAATTTAATTTTATTTTCTGACCGAAACTAGTATAAAATTGTGTATAATATACTACGATTTTTTGACTAACACTCGTATTTCAAAAAGTTTCATAGAATCTATTTCTGAGATAATTTTTTGCATGCACTTCCATCGAAATCTTCCTTCGTAAAATATAGAAAGGATCTTAAAAGTTTCGTAGTATTTCGAACAATCCCAATTTAATTTTATTTTCTGACCGAAACTAGTATAAAATTGTGTATAATATACAATGATTTTTTGACCGAAACTAGTATTTCAAAAAGTTTCATAGAATCTAACTCTGAGATTATTTTTTGCATGGACTTCCATCTTAATCTTCCCTCGTAAAATATAGAAAGGATCTTAAAAGTTTTCGTAGCATTATGAACAATCCCAATTTAATTTGATTTTCTGACCGAAACTAGTATAAAATTGTGTATAATATACTACGATTTTTTGACCTAAACTGGCATTTCAAAAAGTTTCATAGAATCTAATTTTGAGATAATTTTTTGCATGGACTTCTATCATAATCTTACCTCGTAAATTATAGAAAGGATCTGAAAAATTTTGTAGCATTACGAACAATCCTCGATTTAATTGGATTTTTGACCTAAATTAGTATAAAATTATGTATAATATACTACGATTTTTTGACTTAAACTCGTATTTCAAAAAGTTTCATAGAATCTATTTCTGAGATAATTCTTTGCATGGACTTCCATCGAAATCTTCCCTAGTAAAATATAGAAAGGATCTTAAAAGTTTATATGCAATTCGAACAATCCCAATTGAATTTGATTTTCTGACCGTAACTAGTATAAAATTATGTATAATATACTACGATTTTTTGAATGACACTCGTATTTCAAAAAGTTTCATAGAATCTATTTATGAGATAATTTTTTGTATGGACTTCCATCGAAATCTTCCCTCGTAAAACATAGAAAGGATCTTAAAAGTTTCGTAGTATTTCAAACAATCCCAATTTAATTTGATTTTTTGAACGAAACTAGTATTTCAAAAAGTTTCATAGAATCTAACTCTGAGATAATTTTTTTCATGGACTTCCATCTTAATCTTCCCTCGTAAAATATAGAAAGGATCTTAAAAGTTTTCGTAGCATTTTGAACAATCCCAGTTTAATTTGATTTTCTGACCGAAACTAGTATAAAATTGTGTATAATATACTACGATTTTTTGACCTAAACTGGCATTTCAAAAAGTTTCATAGAATCTAATTTTGAGATAATTTTTTGCATGGACTTCTATCATAATCTTACCTCGTAAATTATAGAAAGGATCTGAAAAGTTTTGTAGCATTACGAACAATCCTCGATTTAATTGGATTTTTGACCTAAACTAGTATAAAATTATGTATAATATACTACGATTTTTGACTTAAACTCGTATTTCAAAAAGTTTCATAGAATCTATTTCTGAGATAATTTTTTGCATGGACTTCCATCGAAATCTTCCCTAGTAAAATATAGAAAGGATCTTAAAAGTTTATATGCAATTCGAACAATCCCAATTGAATTTGATTTTCTGACCGAAACTAGTATAAAATTGTGTATAATATACTACGATTTTTTGAATGACACTCGTATTTCAAAAAGTTTCATAGAATCTATTTATGAGATAATTTTTTGTATGGACTTCCATCGAAATCTTCCCTCGTAAAACATAGAAAGGATCTTAAAAGTTTCGTAGTATTTCGAATAATCCCAATTTAATTTGATTTTTTGAACGAAACTAGTATTTCAAAAAGTTTCATAGAATCTAACTCTGAGATAATTTTTTTCATGGACTTCCATCTTAATCTTCCCTCGTAAAATATAGAAAGGATCTGAAAAGTTTCGTAGCATTTTGAACAATCCCAATATAATTTGATTTTCTGACCGAAACTAGTATAAAATTGTGTATAATATACTACGATTTTTTGACCTAAACTGGCATTTCAAAAAGTTTCATAGAATCTAATTTTGATATGATTTTTTGCATGGACTTCCATCATAATCTTCCCTCTTAAATTATAGAAAGGATCTGAAAAGTTTTGTAGCATTACGAACAATCCTCGATTTAATTTGATTTTTGACCGAAAGTAGTATAAAATTGTGTATAATATAATACGATTTTTTGACTGAAACTCGTATTTCAAAAAGATTCATAGAATCTATTTCTGAGATAATTTTTTACATGGACTTCCATCGAAATCTTCCCTCGTAAAATATAGAAAGGATCTTAAAAGTTTCGTTGCATTTCGAACAATCCCGATTTAATTTTATTTTCTGACCGAAACTAGTATAAAATTGTGTATAATATACTACGATTTTTTGACCTAAACCGGTATTTAAAAAAAGTTTCATAGAATCTAATTTTGATATGATTTTTTGCATGGACTTCCATCATAATCTTCCCTCTTAAATTATAAAAAGGATCTGAAAAGTTTTGTAGCATTAAGAACAATCCTCGATTTAATTTGATTTTTGACCGAAACTAGTATAAAATTGTGTATAATATACTACAATTTTTTGAATGAAACTCGTATATCAAAAAGTTTCATAGAATCTATTTCTGAGATAATTTTTTTGCAAGGACTTCCATCGAAATCTTCCCTCGTAAAATATAGAAAGGATCTTATAATTTTCGTTGCATTTCGAACAATCCCAATTTAATTTTATTTTCTGACCGAAACTAGTATTTCAAAAAGTTTCATAAAATCTAAATCTGAGATAATTTTTTGCATAGACTTCCATCTTAATCTTCCCTCGTAAAATATAGAAAGGATCTGAAACGTTTCGTAGCATTTCCAACAATCCTCGATATAATTTGATTTTATGACCGAAACTAGTATAAAATTGTGTATAATATACTACAATTTTTTGACCTAAACTGGCATTTCAAAAAGTTTCATAGAATCTAATTTGGAGATGATTTTTTGCATGGACTTCCATCATAATCTTCCCTCGTTATTTATAGAAAGGATCTGAAAAGTTTTGTAGCATTACGAACAATCCTCGATTTAATTTTATTTTTGACCGAAACTAGTATAAAATTGTGTATAATATACTACGATTTTTTGACTGAAACCCGTATTTCAAAAAGTTTCATAGAATCTATTTCTGAGATAATTCTTTGCATGGATTTCCATCGAAATCTTCCCTCGTAAAATATAGAAAGGATTTTAAAATTTTCGTTGCATTTCGAACAATCCCAATTTTATTTTATTTTCTGACCGAAACTAGTATAAAATTGTGTATAATATACTACGATTTTTTGACTAACACTCGTATTTCAAAAAGTTTCATAGAATCTATTTCTGAGATAATTTTTTGCATGCACTTCCATCGAAATCTTCCTTCGTAAAATATAGAAAGGATCTTAAAATTTTTGTAGTATTTCGAACAATCCCAATTTAAATTTATTTTCTGACCGAAACTAGTATAAATTTGTGTATAATATACAATGATTTTTTGACCGAAACTAGTATTTCAAAAAGTTTCATAGAATCTAACTCTGAGATTATTTTTTGCATGGACTTCCATCTTAATCTTCCCTCGTAAAATATAGAAAGGATCTTAAAAGTTTTCGTAGCATTATGAACAATCCCAATTTAATTTGATTTTCTGACCGAAACTAGTATAAAATTGTGTATAATATACTACGATTTTTTGACCTAAACTAGCATTTCAAAAAGTTTCATAGAATCTAATTTTGAGATAATTTTTTGCATGGACTTCTATCATAATCTTACCTCGTAAATTATAGAAAGGATCTGAAAAATTTTGTAGCATTACGAACAATCCTCGATTTAATTGGATTTTTGACCTAAATTAGTATAAAATTATGTATAATATACTACGATTTTTTGACTTAAACTCGTATTTCAAAAAGTTTCATAGAATCTATTTCTGAGATAATTTTTTGCATGGACTTCCATCGAAATCTTCCCTAGTAAAATATAGAAAGGATCTTAAAAGTTTATATGCAATTCGAACAATCCCAATTGAATTTGATTTTCTGACCGTAACTAGTATAAAATTATGTATAATATACTACGATTTTTTGAATGACACTCGTATTTCAAAAAGTTTCATAGAATCTATTTATGAGATAATTTTTTGTATGGACTTCCATCGAAATCTTCCCTCGTAAAACATAGAAAGGATCTTAAAAGTTTCGTAGTATTTCAAACAATCCCAATTTAATTTGATTTTTTGACCTAAACTGGCATTTCAAAAAGTTTCATAGAATCTAATTTTGAGATGATTTTTTGCATGGACTTCCATCATAATCTTCCCTCGTAAATTATAGAAAGGATCTGAAAAGTTTTGTAGCATTACGAACAATCCTCGATTTAATTGGATTTTTGACCTAAACTAGTATAAAATTGTGTATAATATACTACGATTTTTTGACTTAAACTCGTATTTCAAAAAGTTTCATAGAATCTATTTCTGAGATAATTTTTTGCATGGACTTCCATCGAAATCTTCCTTCGTAAAATATAGAAAGGATCTTATAAGTTTCGTAGTATTTCGAACAATCTCAATTTAATTTGATTTTCTGACCGAAACTAGTATAAAATTGTATATAATATACAACGATTTTTTGATCGAAACTAGTATTTCAAAAAGTTTCATAGAATCTATTTCTGAGATAATTTTTTGCATGGACTTCCATCTTAATCTTCCCTCGTAAAATATAGAAAGGATCTTAAAAGTTTATATGCAATTCGAACAATCCCAATTGAATTTGATTTTCTGACCGAAACTAGTATAAAATTGTGTATAATATACTACGATTTTTTGAATGACACTCGTATTTCAAAAAGTTTCATAGAATCTATTTATGAGATAATTTTTTGTATGGACTTCCATCGAAATCTTCCCTCGTAAAACATAGAAAGGATCTTAAAAGTTTCGTAGTATTTCGAACAATCCCAATTTAATTTGATTTTTTGAACGAAACTAGTATTTCAAAAAGTTTCATAGAATCTAACTCTGAGATAATTTTTTTCATGGACTTCCATCTTAATCTTCCCTCGTAAAATATAGAAAGGATCTGAAAAGTTTCGTAGCATTTTGAACAATCCCAATATAATTTGATTTTCTGACCGAAACTAGTATAAAATTGTGTATAATATACTACGATTTTTTGACCTAAACTGGCATTTCAAAAAGTTTCATAGAATCTAATTTTGATATGATTTTTTGCATGGACTTCCATCATAATCTTCCCTCTTAAATTATAGAAAGGATCTGAAAAGTTTTGTAGCATTACGAACAATCCTCGATTTAATTTGATTTTTGACCGAAAGTAGTATAAAATTGTGTATAATATACAACGATTTTTTGACTGAAAATCGTATTTCAAAAAGATTCATAGAATCTATTTCTGAGATAATTTTTTACATGGACTTCCATCGAAATCTTCCCTCGTAAAATATAGAAAGGATCTTAAAAGTTTCGTTGCATTTCGAACAATCCCGATTTAATTTTATTTTCTGACCGAAACTAGTATAAAATTGTGTATAATATACTACGATTTTTTGACCTAAACCGGTATTTAAAAAAAGTTTCATAGAATCTAATTTTGATATGATTTTTTGCATGGACTTCCATCATAATCTTCCCTCTTAAATTATAAAAAGGATCTGAAAAGTTTTGTAGCATTAAGAATAATCCTCGATTTAATTTGATTTTTGACCGAAACTAGTATAAAATTGTGTATAATATACTACGATTTTTTGAATGAAACTCGTATATCAAAACGTTTCATAGAATCTATTTCTGAGATAATTTTTTTGCAAGGACTTCCATCGAAATCTTCCCTCGTAAAATATAGAAAGGATCTTAAAATTTTCGTTGCATTTCGAACAATCCCAATTTAATTTTATTTTCTGACCGAAACTAGTATTTCAAAAAGTTTCATAAAATCTAAATCTGAGATAATTTTTTGCATAGACTTCCATCTTAATCTTCCCTCGTAAAATATAGAAAGGATCTGAAACGTTTCGTAGCATTTCCAACAATCCTCGATATAATTTGATTTTATGACCGAAACTAGTATAAAATTGTGTATAATATACTACAATTTTTTGACCTAAACTGGCATTTCAAAAAGTTTCATAGAATCTAATTTGGAGATGATTTTTTGCATGGACTTCCATCATAATCTTCCCTCGTTATTTATAGAAAGGATCTGAAAAGTTTTGTAGCATTACGAACAATCCTCGATTTAATTTTATTTTTGACCGAAACTAGTATAAAATTGTGTATAATATACTACGATTTTTTGACTGAAACCCGTATTTCAAAAAGTTTCATAGAATCTATTTCTGAGATAATTCTTTGCATGGATTTCCATCGAAATCTTCCCTCGTAAAATATAGAAAGGATCTTAAAATTTTCGTTGCATTTCGAACAATCCCAATTTAATTTTATTTTCTGACCGAAACTAGTATTTCAAAAAGTTTCATAAAATCTAAATCTGAGATAATTTTTTGCATAGACTTCCATCTTAATCTTCCCTCGTAAAATATAGAAAGGATCTGAAACGTTTCGTAGCATTTCCAACAATCCTCGATATAATTTGATTTTATGACCGAAACTAGTATAAAATTGTGTATAATATACTACAATTTTTTGACCTAAACTGGCATTTCAAAAAGTTTCATAGAATCTAATTTGGAGATGATTTTTTGCATGGACTTCCATCATAATCTTCCCTCGTTATTTATAGAAAGGATCTGAAAAGTTTTGTAGCATTACGAACAATCCTCGATTTAATTTTATTTTTGACCGAAACTAGTATAAAATTGTGTATAATATACTACGATTTTTTGACTGAAACCCGTATTTCAAAAAGATTCATAGAATCTATTTCTGAGATAATTCTTTGCATGGATTTCCATCGAAATCTTCCCTCGTAAAATATAGAAAGGATTTTAATATTTTCGTTGCATTTCGAACAATCCCAATTTAATTTTATTTTCTGACCGAAACTAGTATAAAATTGTGTATAATATACTACGATTTTTTGACTAACACTCGTATTTCAAAAAGTTTCATAGAATCTATTTCTGAGATAATTTTTTGCATGCACTTCCATCGAAATCTTCCTTCGTAAAATATAGAAAGGATCTTAAAATTTTTGTAGTATTTCGAACAATCCCAATTTAAATTTATTTTCTGACCGAAACTAGTATAAATTTGTGTATAATATACAATGATTTTTTGACCGAAACTAGTATTTCAAAAAGTTTCATAGAATCTAACTCTGAGATTATTTTTTGCATGGACTTCCATCTTAATCTTCCCTCGTAAAATATAGAAAGGATCTTAAACGTTTTTGTAGCATTTTGAACAATCCCAATTTAATTTGATTTTCTGACCGAAACTAGTATAAAATTGTGTATAATATACTACGATTTTTTGACCTAAACTGGCATTTCAAAAAGTTTCATAGAATCTAATTTTGAGATGATTTTTTGCATGGACTTCCATCATAATCTTCCCTCGTAAATTATAGAAAGGATCTGAAAAGTTTTGTAGCATTACGAACAATCCTCGATTTAATTGGATTTTTGACCTAAACTAGTATAAAATTGTGTATAATATACTACGATTTTTTGACTTAAACTCGTATTTCAAAAAGTTTCATAGAATCTATTTCTGAGATAATTTTTTGCATGGACTTCCATCGAAATCTTCCTTCGTAAAATATAGAAAGGATCTTATAAGTTTCGTAGTATTTCGAACAATCCCAATTTAATTTGATTTTCTGACCGAAACTAGTATAAAATTGTATATAATATACAACGATTTTTTGATCGAAACTAGTATTTCAAAAAGTTTCATAGAATCTAAATCTGAGATAATTTTTTGCATGGACTTCCATCTTAATCTTCCCTCGTAAAATATAGAAAGGATCTTAAAAGTTTATATGCAATTCGAACAATCCCAATTGAATTTGATTTTCTGACCGAAACTAGTATAAAATTGTGTATAATATACTACGATTTTTTGAATGACACTCGTATTTCAAAAAGTTTCATAGAATCTATTTATGAGATAATTTTTTGTATGGACTTCCATCGAAATCTTCCTTCGTAAAACATAGAAAGGATCTTAAAAGTTTCGTAGTATTTCGAACAATCCCAATTTAATTTGATTTTTTGAACGAAACTAATATTTCAAAAAGTTTCATAGAATCTAACTCTAAGATAATTTTTTTCATGGACTTCCATCTTAATCTTCCCTCGTAAAATATAGAAAGGATCTTAAAAGTTTTGTAGCATTTTGAACAATCCCAATATAATTTGATTTTCTGACCGAAACTAGTATAAAATTGTGTATAATATACTACGATTTTTTGACCTAAACTGGCATTTCAAAAAGTTTCATAGAATCTAATTTTGAGATGATTTTTTGCATGGACTCCCATCATAATCTTCCCTCGTAAATTATAGAAAGGATCTGAAACTTTTTGTAGCATTACGAACAATCCTCGATTTAATTTGATTTTTGACCTAAACTAGTATAAAATTGTGTATAATATACTACGATATTTTGAATGAAACTCGTATTTCAAAAAGTTTCATAGAATCTATTTCTGAGATAATTTTTTTGCATGGACTTCCATCGAAATCTTCCCTCGTAAAATATAGAAATGATCTTAAAATTTTCGTTGCATTTCGAACAATCCCAATTTAATTTGATTTTCTGACCGAAACTAGTGTAAAATTGTGTATAATATACAACGATTTTTTGATCGAAACTAATATTTCAAAAAGTTTCATAGAATCTAAATCTGAGATAATTTTTTGCATAGACTTCCATCTTAATCTTCCCTCGTAAAATATAGAAAGGATCTGAAACGTTTCATAGCATTTCCAACAATCCACGATATAATTTGATTTTATGACCGAAACTAGTATAAAATTGTGTATAATATACTACAATTTTTTGACCTAAACTGGCATTTCAAAAAGTTTCATAGAATCTAATTTGGAGATGATTTTTTGCATGGACTTCCATCATAATCTTCCCTCGTAATTTATAGAAAGGATCTGAAAAGTTTTGAAGCATTACGAAGAATCCTCGATTTAATTTTATTTTTGACCGAAACTAGTATAAAATTGTGTATAATATACTACGATTTTTTGACTGAAACTCGTATTTCAAAAAGTTTCATAGAATCTATTTCTGAGATAATTTTTTGCATGGATTTCCATCGAAATCTTCCTTCGTAAAATATAGAAAGGATCTTATAAGTTTCGTAGTATTTCGAACAATCCCAATTTAATTTGATTTTCTGACCGAAACTAGTATAAAATTGTGTATAATATACAACGATTTTTTGCCCGAAACTAGTATTTCAAAAAGTTTCATAGAATCTAAATCTGAGATAATTTTTTGCATGGACTTCCATCTTAATCTTCCCTCGTAAAATATAGAAAGGATTTGAAACGTTTCGTAGCATTTCCAACAATCCTCGATATAATTTGATTTTATGACCGAAACTAGTATAAAATTGTGTATAATATACTACGGTTTTTTGACCTAAACTGGCATTTCAAAAAGTTTCATAGAATCTAATTTTTAGATGATTTTTTGCATGGACTTCCATCATAATCTTCCCTCGTTAATTATAGAAAGAATCTGAAAAGTTTTGTAGCATTACGAACAATCCTCAATTTAATTTAATTTTTGACCGAAACTAGTATAAAATTGTGTATAATATACAACGATTTTTTGACCGAAACTAGTATTTCAAAAAGTTTCATAGAATCTAACTCTGAGATAACTTTTTGCATGGACTTCCATCTTAATCTTCCCTAGTAAAATATAGAAAGGATCTTAAAAGTTTCGTAGCATTTTGAACAATCCCAATTTAATTTGATTATCTGACCGAAACTAGTATAAAATTGTGTATAATATACTACGATTTTTTGACCTAAACTGGCATTTCAAAAAGTTTCATAGAATCTAATTTTGAGATGATTTTTTGCATGGACTTCCATCATAATCTTCCCTCGTAAATTATAGAAAGGATCTGAAAAGTTTTGTAGCATTATGAACAATCTCGATTTAATTGGATTTTTGACCTAAACTAGTACAAAATTGTGTATAATATACTACGATTTTTTGACTGAAACTCGTATTTCAAAAAGTTTCATAGAATCTATTTCTGAGATAGTTTTTTGCATGGACTTCCATCGAAATCTTCCCTAGTAAAATATAGAAAGGATCTTAAAAGTTTATATGCAATTCGAACAATCCCAATTGAATTTGATTTTCTGACCGAAACTAGTATAAAATTGTGTATAATATACTACGATTTTTTGAATGACACTCGTATTTCAAAAAGTTTCATAGAATCTATTTCTGAGATAATTTTTTGTATGGACTTCCATCGAAATCTTCCCTCGTAAAACATAGAAAGGATCTTAAAAGTTTCGTAGTATTTCGAACAATCCCAATTTAATTTGATTTTTTGAACGAAACTTGTATTTAAAAAAGTTTCATAGAATCTAACTCTGAGATAATTTTTTTCATGGACTTCCATCTTAATATTCCCTCGTAAAATATAGAAAGGATCTTAAAAGTTTCGTAGCATTTTGAACAATCCCAATATAATTTGATTTTCTGACCGAAACTAGTATAAATATGTGTATAATATACTACGATTTTTTGACCTAAACTGGCATTTCAAAAAGTTTCATAGAATCTAATTTTTATATGATTTTTTGCATGGACTTCCATCATAATCTTCCCTCTTAAATTATAGAAAGGATCTGAAAAGTTTTGTAGCATTACGAACAATCCTCGATTTAATTTGATTTTTGACCGAAACTAGTATAAAATTGTGTATAATATACTACGATTTTTTGACTGAAACTCGTATTTCAAAAAGATTCATAGAATCTATTTCTGAGATAATTTTTTACATGGACTTCCATCGAAATCTTCCCTCGTAAAATATAGAAAGGATCTTAAAAGTTTCGTTGCATTTCGAACAATCCCGATTTAATTTGATTTTCTGACCGAAACTAGTATAAAATTGTGTATAATATACTACGATTATTTGACTGACACTCGTATTTCAAAAAGTTTCATAGAATCTATTTCTGAGATAATATTTTGCATGAACTTCCATCGAAATTTTCCCTCGTAAAACATAGAAAGGATCTTAAAAGTTTCGTAGTATTTCGAACAATCCCAATTTAATTTTATTTTCTGACCGAAACTAGTATAAAATTGTGTATAATATACAACGATTTTTTGACCGAAACTAGTATTTCAAAAAGTTTCATAGAATCTAAATCTGAGATAATTTTTTGCATGGACTTCCATCTTAATCTTCCCTCGTAAAATATAGAAAGGATCTGAAAAGTTTCATAGCATTTCCAACAATGCTCGATATAATTTGATTTTATGACCGAAACTAGTATAAAATTGTGTATAATATACTACGATTTTTTAACCTAAACTAGCATTTAAAAAAGTTTCATAGAATCTAATTTTGGGATGATTTTTTGCATGGACTTCCATAATAATCTTCCCTTGTTAATTATAGAAAGGATCTGAAAAGTTTTGTAGCATTACGAACAATCGTCGATTTAATTTGATTTTTGACCGAAACTAGTATAAAATTGTGTATAATATACTACGATTTTTTGTCTGAAACTCGTATTTCAAAAAGTTTCAGAGAATCTATTTCTGAGATAATTTATTGCATGGACTTCCATCGAAATCTTCCCTCGTAAAATATAGAAAGTATCTTAAAAGTTTCGTAGCATTTTGAACAATCCCGATTTAATTTGATTTTCTGACCGAAACTAGTATAAAATTGTGTATAATATACAACGATTTTTTGACCGAAACTAGTATTTCAAAAAGTTTCATAGAATCTAAATCTGAGATAATTTTTTGCAAGGACTTCCATCTTAATCTTCCCTCGTAAAATATAGAAAGGATCTAAAAATTTTCATAGCATTTCCAACAATGCTCGATATAATTTGATTTTATGACCGAAACTAGTATAAAATTGTGTATAATATACTACGATTTTTTGACCTAAACTTGCATTTCTAAAAGAATCATAGAATCTAATTTTGAGATGATTTTTTGCATGGACTTCCATAATAATCTTCCCTCATTAATTATAGAAAGGATCTGAAAAGTTTTGAAGCATTACGAACAATCGTCGATTTAATTTGATTTTTGAACGAAACTAGTATAAAATTGTGTATAATATACTACGATTTTTTGTCTGAAACTCGTATTTCAAAAAGTTTCATAGAATCTAAATCTGAGATAATTTTTTGCATGGACTTCCATCTTAATCTTCCCTCGTAAAATATAGAAAGGATCTGAAAAGTTTCATAGCATTTCCAACAATGCTCGATATAATTTGATTTTATGACCGAAACTAGTATAAAATTGTGTATAATATACTACGATTTTTTGACCTAAACTAGCATTTCAAAAAGAATCATAGAATCTAATTTTGAGATGATTTTTTGCATGGACTTCCATAATAATCTTCCCTCGTTAATTATAGAAAGGATCTGAAAAGTTTTGAAGCATTACGAACAATCGTCGATTTAATTTGATTTTTGAACGAAACTAGTATAAAATTGTGTATAATATACTACGATTTTTTGTCTGAAACTCGTATTTCAAAAAGTTTCATAGAATCTATTTCTGAGATAATTTATTGCATGGACTTCCATCGAAATCTTCCCTCGTAAAATATAGAAAGGATCTTAAAAGTTTCGTAGCATTTCGAACAATCCCGATTTAATTTGATTTTCTGACCGAAACTAGTATAAAATTGTGTATAATATACTACGGTTTTTTGACTGACACTCGTATTTCAAAAAGTTTCATAGAATATATTTCTGAGCTAATTTTTTGCATGCACTTCCATCCAAATCTTCCTTCGTAAAATATAGAAAGGATCTTAAAAGTTTCGTAGTATTTCGAACAATCCCAATTTAATTTGATTTTTTGACCGAATCTAGTAAAAAATTGTGTATAATATACAACGATTTTTTTACCGAAACTTGTATTTCAAAAAGTTTCATAGAATCTAAATATGAGATAATTTTTTGCATGGACTTCCATCTTAATCTTCCCTCGTAAAATAAAGAAAGGATCTGAAATGTTTCGTAGCATTTCCAACAATGCTCGATATAATTTGATTTTATGACCGAAACTAGTATAAAATTGTGTATAATATACTACGATTTTTTGACCTAAACTGGCGTTTCAAAAAGATTCATAGAATCTAATTTTGAGATGATTTTTTTGCATGGACTTCCATCATAATCTTCGCTCGTAAATTATAGAAAGGATCTGAAAAGTTTTGTAGCATTACGACAAATCCTCGATTTAATTTGAGTTTTGATCGAAACTAGTATAAAATTGTGTATAATATACTACGATTTTTTGACTGAAACTCGTATTTCAAAAAGTTTCATAGAATCTATTTCTGAGATAATTTATTGCATTGACTTCCATCGAAATCTTCCCTCGTAAAATATAGAAAGGATCTTAAAAGTTTCGTAGCATTTCGAACAATCCCGATTTAATTTGATTTTCTGACCGAAACTAGTATAAAATTGTGTAAAATATACTACGATTTTTTGACTGACACTCGTATTTCAAAAAGTTTCATAGAATCTATTTCTGAGATAATTTTTTGCAAGGACTTCCATCGAAATCTACATTCGTAAAATATAGAAAGGATCTTAAAAGTTTAGTAGTATTTCGAACAATCCCAATTTAATTTGATTTTCTGACCGAAACTAGTATAAAATTGTGTATAATATACAACGATTTTTTGACCGAAACTAGTATTTCAAAAAGTTTCATAGAATTTAAATATGAGATAATTTTTTGCATGGACTTCCATCTTAATCTTCCCTATTAAAATAACGAAAGGATCTGAAATGTTTCGTAGCATTTCCAACAATGCTCGATATAATTTGATTTTATGACCGAAACTAGTATAAAATTGTGTATAATATACTACGATTTTTTGACCTAAACTGGCATTTCAAAAAGTTTCATAGAATCTAATTTTGAGATGATTTTTTGCATGGACTTCCATCATAATCTTCCTTCGTAAATTATAGAAAGGATCTGAAAAGTTTTGTAGCATTTACGAACAATCCTCGATTTATTTTGATTTTTGACCGAAACTAGTATAAAATTGTGTATAATATACTACAATTTTTTGAATGAAATTCGTATTTCAAAAAGATTCATAGAATCTATTTCTGAGATAATTTTTTACATGGACTTCCATCGAAATCTTCCCTCGTAAAATATAGAAAGGATCTTAAAAGTTTCGTTGCATTTCGAACAATCCCGATTTAATTTGATTTTCTGACCGAAACTAGTATAAAATTGTGTATAATATACTACGATTTTTTGACTGACACTCGTATTTCAAAAAGTTTCATAGAATCTATTTCTGAGATAATTTTTTGCAAGGACTTCCATCGAAATCTACATTCGTAAAATATAGAAAGGATCTTAAAAGTTTAGTAGTATTTCGAACAATCCCAATTTAATTTGATTTTCTGACCGAAACTAGTATAAAATTGTGTATAATATACAACGATTTTTTGACCGAAACTAGTATTTCAAAAAGTTTCATAGAATTTAAATATGAGATAATTTTTTGCATGGACTTCCATCTTAATCTTCCCTATTAAAATAAAGAAAGGATCTGAAATGTTTCGTAGCATTTCCAACAATGCTCGATATAATTTGATTTTATGACCGAAACTAGTATAAAATTGTGTATAATATACTACGATTTTTTGACCTAAACTGGCATTTCAAAAAGTTTCATAGAATCTAATTTTGAGATGATTTTTTGCATGGACTTCCATCATAATCTTCCTTCGTAAATTATAGAAAGGATCTGAAAAGTTTTGTAGCATTACGAACAATCCTCGATTTATTTTGATTTTTGACCGAAACTAGTATAAAATTGTGTATAATATACTACAATTTTTTGAATGAAATTCGTATTTCAAAAAGATTCATAGAATCTATTTCTGAGATAATTTTTTACATGGACTTCCATCGAAATCTTCCCTCGTAAAATATAGAAAGGATCTTAAAAGTTTCGTTGCATTTCGAACAATCCCGATTTAATTTGATTTTCTGACCGAAACTAGTATAAAATTGTGTATAATATACTACGATTTTTTGACTGACACTCGTATTTCAAAAAGTTTCATAGAATCTATTTCTGAGATAATTTTTTGCATGCACTTCCATCGAAATCTTCCGACGTAAAATATAGAAAGGATCTTAAAAGTTTCGTAGCATTTTGAACAATCCCGATTTAATTTGATTTTCTGACCGAAACTAGTATAAAATTGTGTATAATATACTATGATTTTTTGACTGACACTCGTATTTCAAAAAGTTTCATAGAATCTATTTCTGAGATAATTTTTTGCATGAACTTCCATCGATATCTTCCCTCGTAAAACATAGAAAGGATCTTAAAAGTTTCGTAGTATTTCGAACAATCCCAATTTAATTTGATTTTCTGACCGAAACTAGTATAAAATTGTGTATAATATACAATGATTTTTTGACCGAAACTAGTATTTCAAAAAGTTTCATAGAATCTAAATCTTAGATAATTTTTTGCATGGACTTCCATCTTAATCTTCCCTCGTAAAATATAGAAAGAATCTGAAAAGTTTCATAGCATTTCCAACAATGCTCGATATAATTTGATTTTATGACCGAAACTAGTATAAAATTGTGTATAATATACTACGATTTTTTGACCTAAACTAGCATTTCAAAAAGAATCATAGAATCTAATTTTTAGATGATTTTTTGCATGGACTTCCATAATAATCTTCCCTCGTTAATTATAGAAAGGGTCTGAAAAGTTTTGAAGCATTACGAACAATCGTCGATTTAATTTGATTTTTGAACGAAACTAGTATAAAATTGTGTATAATATACTACGATTTTTTGTCTGAAACTCGTATTTCAAAAAGTTTCATAGAATCTATTTCTGAGATAATTTATTGCATGGACTTCCATCGAAATCTTCCCTCGTAAAATATAGAAAGGATCTTAAAAGTTTCGTAGCATTTTGAACAATCCCGATTTAATTTGATTTTCTGACCGAAACTAGTATAAAATTGTGTATAATATACTACGATTTTTTGACTGACACTCGTATTTCAAAAAGTTTCATAGAATCTATTTCTGAGCTAATTTTTTGCATGCACTTCCATCGAAATCTTCCTTCGTAAAATATAGAAAGGATCTTAAAAGTTTCGTAGTATTTCGAACAATCCCAATTTAATTTGATTTTCTGTCCGAAAATAGTATAAAATTGTGTATAATATACAACGATTTTTTGACCGAAACTAGTATTTCAAAAAGTTTCATAGAATCTAAATCTGAGATAATTTTTTGCATGGACTTCCATCTTAATCTTCCCTCGTAAAATATAGAAAGGATCTGAAAAGTTTCATAGCATTTCCAACAATGCTCGATATAATTTGATTTTATGACCGAAACTAGTATAAAATTGTGTATAATATACTACGATTTTTTGACCTAAACTAGCATTTCAAAAAGAATCATAGAATCTTATTTTGAGATGATTTTTTGCATGGACTTCCATAATAATCTTCCCTCGTTAATTATAGAAAGGATCTGAAAAGTTTTGAAGCATTACGAACAATCGTCGATTTAATTTGATTTTTGAACGAAAATAGTATAAAATTGTGAATAATATACTAGGATTTTTTGTCTGAAACTCGTATTTCAAAAAGTTTCATAGAATCTATTTCTGAGATAATTTATTGCATGGACTTCCATCGAAATCTTCCCTCGTAAAATATAGAAAGGATCTTAAAAGTTTCGTAGCATTTCGAACAATCCCGATTTAATTTGATTTTCTGACCGAAACTAGTATAAAATTGTGTATAATATACTACGGTTTTTTGACTGACACTCGTATTTCAAAAAGTTTCATAGAAAATATTTCTGAGCTAATTTTTTGCATGCACTTCCATCCAAATCTTCCTTCGTAAAATATAGAAAGGATCTTAAAAGTTTCGTAGTATTTCGAACAATCCCAATTTAATTTGATTTTTTGACCGAAACTAGTAAAAAATTGTGTATAATATACAACGATTTTTTTACCGAAACTTGTATTTCAAAAAGTTTCATAGAATCTAAATATGAGATAATTTTTTGCATGGACTTCCATCTTAATCTTCCCTCGTAAAATAAAGAAAGGATCTGAAATGTTTCGTAGCATTTCCAACAATGCTCGATATAATTTGATTTTATGACCGAAACTAGTATAAAATTGTGTATAATATACTACGATTTTTTGACCTAAACTGGCGTTTCAAAAAGATTCATAGAATCTAATTTTGAGATGATTTTTTTGCATGGACTTCCATCATAATCCTCGCTCGTAAATTATAGAAAGGATCTGAAAAGTTTTGTAGCATTACGACAAATCCTCGATTTAATTTGAGTTTTGATCGAAACTAGTATAAAATTGTGTATAATATACTACGATTTTTTGACTGAAACTCGTATTTCAAAAAGTTTCATAGAATCTATTTCTGAGATAATTTATTGCATTGACTTCCATCGAAATCTTCCCTCGTAAAATATAGAAAGGATCTTAAAAGTTTCGTAGCATTTCGAACAATCCCGATTTAATTTGATTTTCTGACCGAAACTAGTATAAAATTGTGTAAAATATACTACGATTTTTTGACTGACACTCGTATTTCAAAAAGTTTCATAGAATCTATTTCTGAGAAAATTTTTTGCAAGGACTTCCATCGAAATCTACATTCGTAAAATATAGAAAGGATCTTAAAAGTTTAGTAGTATTTCGAACAATCCCAATTTAATTTGATTTTCTGACCGAAACTAGTATAAAATTGTGTATAATATACAACGATTTTTTGACCGAAACTAGTATTTCAAAAAGTTTCATAGAATTTAAATATGAGATAATTTTTTGCATGGACTTCCATCTTAATCTTCCCTATTAAAATAACGAAAGGATCTGAAATGTTTCGTAGCATTTCCAACAATGCTCGATATAATTTGATTTTATGACCGAAACTAGTATAAAATTGTGTATAATATACTACGATTTTTTGACCTAAACTGGCATTTCAAAAAGTTTCATAGAATCTAATTTTGAGATGATTTTTTGCATGGACTTCCATCATAATCTTCCTTCGTAAATTATAGAAAGGATCTGAAAAGTTTTGTAGCATTACGAACAATCCTCGATTTATTTTGATTTTTGACCGAAACTAGTATAAAATTGTGTATAATATACTACAATTTTTTGAATGAAATTCGTATTTCAAAAAGATTCATAGAATCTATTTCTGAGATAATTTTTTACATGGACTTCCATCAAAATCTTCCCTCGTAAAATATAGAAAGGATCTTAAAAGTTTCGTTGCATTTCGAACAATCCCGATTTAATTTGATTTTCTGACCGAAACTAGTATAAAATTGTGTAAAATATACTACGATTTTTTGACTGACACTCGTATTTCAAAAAGTTTCATAGAATCTATTTCTGAGAAAATTTTTTGCAAGGACTTCCATCGAAATCTACATTCGTAAAATATAGAAAGGATCTTAAAAGTTTAGTAGTATTTCGAACAATCCCAATTTAATTTGATTTTCTGACCGAAACTAGTATAAAATTGTGTATAATATACAACGATTTTTTGACCGAAACTAGTATTTCAAAAAGTTTCATAGAATTTAAATATGAGATAATTTTTTGCATGGACTTCCATCTTAATCTTCCCTATTAAAATAACGAAAGGATCTGAAATGTTTCGTAGCATTTCCAACAATGCTCGATATAATTTGATTTTATGACCGAAACTAGTATAAAATTGTGTATAATATACTACGATTTTTTGACCTAAACTGGCATTTCAAAAAGTTTCATAGAATCTAATTTTGAGATGATTTTTTGCATGGACTTCCATCATAATCTTCCTTCGTAAATTATAGAAAGGATCTGAAAAGTTTTGTAGCATTACGAACAATCCTCGATTTATTTTGATTTTTGACCGAAACTAGTATAAAATTGTGTATAATATACTACAATTTTTTGAATGAAATTCGTATTTCAAAAAGATTCATAGAATCTATTTCTGAGATAATTTTTTACATGGACTTCCATCAAAATCTTCCCTCGTAAAATATAGAAAGGATCTTAAAAGTTTCGTTGCATTTCGAACAATCCCGATTTAATTTGATTTTCTGACCGAAACTAGTATAAAATTGTGTATAATATACTACGATTTTTTGACTGACACTCGTATTTCAAAAAGTTTCATAGAATCTATTTCTGAGATAATTTTTTGCAAGGACTTCCATCGAAATCTACATTCGTAAAATATAGAAAGGATCTTAAAAGTTTAGTAGTATTTCGAACAATCCCAATTTAATTTGATTTTCTGACCGAAACTAGTATAAAATTGTGTATAATATACAACGATTTTTTGACCGAAACTAGTATTTCAAAAAGTTTCATAGAATCTAAATATGAGATAATTTTTTGCATGGACTTCCATCTTAATCTTCCCTCGTAAAATAAAGAAAGGATCTGAAATGTTTCGTAGCATTTCCAACAATGCTCGATATAATTTGATTTTATGACCGAAACTAGTATAAAATTGTGTATAATATACTACGATTTTTTGACCTAAACTGGCGTTTCAAAAAGTTTCATAGAATCTAATTTTGAGATGATTTTTTTGCATGGACTTCCATCATAATCCTCGCTCGTAAATTATAGAAAGGATCTGAAAAGTTTTGTAGCATTACGACAAATCCTCGATTTAATTTGAGTTTTGATCGAAACTAGTATAAAATTGTGTATAATATACTACGATTTTTTGACTGAAACTCGTATTTCAAAAAGTTTCATAGAATCTATTTCTGAGATAATTTATTGCATTGACTTCCATCGAAATCTTCCCTCGTAAAATATAGAAAGGATCTTAAAAGTTTCGTAGCATTTCGAACAATCCCGATTTAATTTGATTTTCTGACCGAAACTAGTATAAAATTGTGTAAAATATACTACGATTTTTTGACTGACACTCGTATTTCAAAAAGTTTCATAGAATCTATTTCTGAGATAATTTTTTGCAAGGACTTCCATCGAAATCTACATTCGTAAAATATAGAAAGGATCTTAAAAGTTTAGTAGTATTTCGAACAATCCCAATTTAATTTGATTTTCTGACCGAAACTAGTATAAAATTGTGTATAATATACAACGATTTTTTGACCGAAACTAGTATTTCAAAAAGTTTCATAGAATTTAAATATGAGATAATTTTTTGCATGGACTTCCATCTTAATCTTCCCTATTAAAATAACGAAAGGATCTGAAATGTTTCGTAGCATTTCCAACAATGCTCGATATAATTTGATTTTATGACCGAAACTAGTATAAAATTGTGTATAATATACTACGATTTTTTGACCTAAACTGGCATTTCAAAAAGTTTCATAGAATCTAATTTTGAGATGATTTTTTGCATGGACTTCCATCATAATCTTCCTTCGTAAATTATAGAAAGGATCTGAAAAGTTTTGTAGCATTACGAACAATCCTCGATTTATTTTGATTTTTGACCGAAACTAGTATAAAATTGTGTATAATATACTACAATTTTTTGAATGAAATTCGTATTTCAAAAAGATTCATAGAATCTATTTCTGAGATAATTTTTTACATGGACTTCCATCGAAATCTTCCCTCGTAAAATATAGAAAGGATCTTAAAAGTTTCGTTGCATTTCGAACAATCCCGATTTAATTTGATTTTCTGACCGAAACTAGTATAAAATTGTGTATAATATACTACGATTTTTTGACTGACACTCGTATTTCAAAAAGTTTCATAGAATCTATTTCTGAGATAATTTTTTGCAAGGACTTCCATCGAAATCTACATTCGTAAAATATAGAAAGGATCTTAAAAGTTTAGTAGTATTTCGAACAATCCCAATTTAATTTGATTTTCTGACCGAAACTAGTATAAAATTGTGTATAATATACAACGATTTTTTGACCGAAACTAGTATTTCAAAAAGTTTCATAGAATTTAAATATGAGATAATTTTTTGCATGGACTTCCATCTTAATCTTCCCTATTAAAATAAAGAAAGGATCTGAAATGTTTCGTAGCATTTCCAACAATGCTCGATATAATTTGATTTTATGACCGAAACTAGTATAAAATTGTGTATAATATACTACGATTTTTTGACCTAAACTGGCATTTCAAAAAGTTTCATAGAATCTAATTTTGAGATGATTTTTTGCATGGACTTCCATCATAATCTTCCTTCGTAAATTATAGAAAGGATCTGAAAAGTTTTGTAGCATTACGAACAATCCTCGATTTATTTTGATTTTTGACCGAAACTAGTATAAAATTGTGTATAATATACTACAATTTTTTGAATGAAATTCGTATTTCAAAAAGATTCATAGAATCTATTTCTGAGATAATTTTTTACATGGACTTCCATCGAAATCTTCCCTCGTAAAATATAGAAAGGATCTTAAAAGTTTCGTTGCAATACGAACAATCCCGATTTAATTTGATTTTCTGACCGAAACTAGTATAAAATTGTGTATAATATACTACGATTTTTTGACTGACACTCGTATTTCAAAAAGTTTCATAGAATCTATTTCTGAGATAATTTTTTGCATGCACTTCCATCGAAATCTTCCGACGTAAAATATAGAAAGGATCTTAAAAGTTTCGTAGCATTTTGAACAATCCCGATTTAATTTGATTTTCTGACCGAAACTAGTATAAAATTGTGTATAATATACTATGATTTTTTGACTGACACTCGTATTTCAAAAAGTTTCATAGAATCTATTTCTGAGATAATTTTTTGCATGAACTTCCATCGATATCTTCCCTCGTAAAACATAGAAAGGATCTTAAAAGTTTCGTAGTATTTCGAACAATCCCAATTTAATTTGATTTTCTGACCGAAACTAGTATAAAATTGTGTATAATATACAATGATTTTTTGACCGAAACTAGTATTTCAAAAAGTTTCATAGAATCTAAATCTTAGATAATTTTTTGCATGGACTTCCATCTTAATCTTCCCTCGTAAAATATAGAAAGAATCTGAAAAGTTTCATAGCATTTCCAACAATGCTCGATATAATTTGATTTTATGACCGAAACTAGTATAAAATTGTGTATAATATACTACGATTTTTTGACCTAAACTAGCATTTCAAAAAGAATCATAGAATCTAATTTTTAGATGATTTTTTGCATGGACTTCCATAATAATCTTCCCTCGTTAATTATAGAAAGGGTCTGAAAAGTTTTGAAGCATTACGAACAATCGTCGATTTAATTTGATTTTTGAACGAAACTAGTATAAAATTGTGTATAATATACTACGATTTTTTGTCTGAAACTCGTATTTCAAAAAGTTTCATAGAATCTATTTCTGAGATAATTTATTGCATGGACTTCCATCGAAATCTTCCCTCGTAAAATATAGAAAGGATCTTAAAAGTTTCGTAGCATTTTGAACAATCCCGATTTAATTTGATTTTCTGACCGAAACTAGTATAAAATTGTGTATAATATACTACGATTTTTTGACTGACACTCGTATTTCAAAAAGTTTCATAGAATCTATTTCTGAGCTAATTTTTTGCATGCACTTCCATCGAAATCTTCCTTCGTAAAATATAGAAAGGATCTTAAAAGTTTCGTAGTATTTCGAACAATCCCAATTTAATTTGATTTTCTGTCCGAAAATAGTATAAAATTGTGTATAATATACAACGATTTTTTGACCGAAACTAGTATTTCAAAAAGTTTCATAGAATCTAAATCTGAGATAATTTTTTGCATGGACTTCCATCTTAATCTTCCCTCGTAAAATATAGAAAGGATCTGAAAAGTTTCATAGCATTTCCAACAATGCTCGATATAATTTGATTTTATGACCGAAACTAGTATAAAATTGTGTATAATATACTACGATTTTTTGACCTAAACTAGCATTTCAAAAAGAATCATAGAATCTTATTTTGAGATGATTTTTTGCATGGACTTCCATAATAATCTTCCCTCGTTAATTATAGAAAGGATCTGAAAAGTTTTGAAGCATTACGAACAATCGTCGATTTAATTTGATTTTTGAACGAAACTAGTATAAAAATGTGAATAATATACTAGGATTTTTTGTCTGAAACTCGTATTTCAAAAAGTTTCATAGAATCTATTTCTGAGATAATTTATTGCATGGACTTCCATCGAAATCTTCCCTCGTAAAATATAGAAAGGATCTTAAAAGTTTCGTAGCATTTCGAACAATCCCGATTTAATTTGATTTTCTGACCGAAACTTGTATAAAATTGTGTATAATATACTACGATTTTTTGACTGACACTCGTATTTCAAAAAGTTTCATAGAATCTATTTCTGAGATAATTTTTTGCAAGGACTTCCATCGAAATCTACATTCGTAAAATATAGAAAGGATCTTAAAAGTTTAGTAGTATTTCGAACAATCCCAATTTAATTTGATTTTTTGACCGAAACTAGTAAAAAATTGTGTATAATATACAACGATTTTTTTACCGAAACTAGTATTTCAAAAAGTTTCATAGAATCTAAATATGATATAATTTTTTGCACGGACTTCCATCATAATCTTCCCTCGTAAATTATAGAAAGGATCTGAAAAGTTTTGTAGCATTACGAAAAATCCTCGATTTAATTTGAGTTTTGATCGAAACTAGTATAAAATTGTGTATAATATACTACGATTTTTTGACTGAAACTCGTATTTCAAAAAGTTTCATAGAATCTATTTTAGAGATAATTTATTGCATTGACTTCCATCGAAATCTTCCCTCGTAAATTATAGAAAGGATCTTAAAAGTTTCGTAGCATTTCGAACAATCCCGATTTAATTTGATTTTCTGACCGAAACTAGTATAAAATTGTGTATAATATACTACGATTTTTTGACTGACACTCGTATTTCAAAAAGTTTCATAGAATCTATTTCTGAGATAATTTTTTGCATGCACTTCCATCGAAATCTTCCTTCATAAAATATAGAAAGGATCTTAAAAGTTTCGTAGTATTTCGAACAATCCCAATTTAATTTGATTTTCTGACCGAAACTAGTATAAAATTGTGTATAATATACAACGTTTTTTTGACCGAAACTAGTATTTCAAAAAGTTTCATAGAATTTAAATCTGAGATAATTTTTTGCATGGACTTCCATCTTAATCTTCCCTATTAAAATAAAGAAAGGATCTGAAATGTTTCGTAGCATTTCCAACAATGCTCGATATAATTTGATTTTATGACCGAAACAAGTATAAAATTGTGTATAATATACTACGATTTTTTGACCTAAACTGGCATTTCAAAAAGTTTCATAGCATCAAATTTTGAGATGATTTTTTGCATGGACTTCCATCATAATCTTCCCTCGTAAATTATAGAAAGGATCTGAAAAGTTTTGTAGCATTACGAACAATCCTCGATTTATTTTGATTTTTGACCGAAACTAGTATAAAATTGTGTATAATATACTACAATTTTTTGAATGAAATTCGTATTTCAAAAAGATTCATAGAATCTATTTCTGAGATAATTTTTTACATGGACTTCCATCGAAATCTTCCCTCGTAAAATATAGAAAGGATCTTAAAAGTTTCGTTGCATTTCGAACAATCCCGATTTAATTTGATTTTCTGACCGAAACTAGTATAAAATTGTGTATAATATACTACGATTTTTTGACTGACACTCGTATTTCAAAAAGTTTCATAGAATCTATTTCTGAGATAATTTTTTGCATGGACTTCAATCGAAATCTACCTTCGTAAAATATAGAAAGGATCTTAAAAGTTTAGTAGTATTTCGAACAATCCCAATTTAATTTGATTTTCTGACCGAAACTAGTATAAAATTGTGTATAATATACAACGATTTTTTGACCGAAACTAGTATTTCAAAAAGTTTCATAGAATTTAAATCTGAGATAATTTTTTGCATGGACTTCCATCTTAATCTTCCCTATTAAAATAAAGAAAGGATCTGAAATGTTTCGTAGCATTTCCAACAATGCTCGATATAATTTGATTTTATGACCGAAACAAGTATAAAATTGTGTTTAATATACTACGATTTTTTGACTGACACTCGTATTTCAAAAAGTTTCATAGAATCTATTTCTGAGCTAATTTTTTGCATGCACTTCCATCGAAATCTTCCTTCGTAAAATATAGAAAGGATCTTAAAAGTTTCGTAGTATTTCGAACAATCCCAATTTAATTTGATTTTCTGTCCGAAACTAGTATAAAATTGTGTATAATATACAACGATTTTTTGACCGAAACTAGTATTTCAAAAAGTTTCATAGAATCTAAATCTGAGATAATTTTTTGCATGGACTTCCATCTTAATCTTCCCTCGTAAAATATAGAAAGGATCTGAAAAGTTTCATAGCATTTCCAACAATGCTCGATATAATTTGATTTTATGACCGAAACTAGTATAAAATTGTGTATAATATACTACGATTTTTTGACCTAAACTAGCATTTCAAAAAGAATCATAGAATCTTATTTTGAGATGATTTTTTGCATGGACTTCCATAATAATCTTCCCTCGTTAATTATAGAAAGGATCTGAAAAGTTTTGAAGCATTACGAACAATCGTCGATTTAATTTGATTTTTGAACGAAACTAGTATAAAATTGTGAATAATATACTACGATTTTTTGTCTGAAACTCGTATTTCAAAAAGTTTCATAGAATCTATTTCTGAGATAATTTATTGCATGGACTTCCATCGAAATCTTCCCTCGTAAAATATAGAAAGGATCTTAAAAGTTTCGTAGCATTTCGAACAATCCCGATTTAATTTGATTTTCTGACCGAAACTAGTATAAAATTGTGTATAATATACTACGATTTTTTGACTGACACTCGTATTTCAAAAAGTTTCATAGAATCTATTTCTGAGATAATTTTTTGCAAGGACTTCCATCGAAATCTACCTTCGTAAAATATAGAAAGGATCTTAAAAGTTTAGTAGTATTTCGAACAATCCCAATTTAATTTGATTTTCTGACCGAAACTAGTATAAAATTGTGTATAATATACAACGATTTTTTGACCGAAACTAGTATTTCAAAAAGTTTCATAGAATTTAAATCTGAGATAATTTTTTGCATGGACTTCCATCTTAATCTTCCCTATTAAAATAAAGAAAGGATCTGAAATGTTTCGTAGCATTTCCAACAATGCTCGATATAATTTGATTTTATGACCGAAACTAGTATAAAATTGTGTTTAATATACTACGATTTTTTGACTGACACTCGTATTTCAAAAAGTTTCATAGAATCTATTTCTGAGCTAATTTTTTGCATGCACTTCCATCGAAATCTTCCTTCGTAAAATATAGAAAGGATCTTAAAAGTTTCGTAGTATTTCGAACAATCCCAATTTAATTTGATTTTCTGTCCGAAACTAGTATAAAATTGTGTATAATATACAACGATTTTTTGACCGAAACTAGTATTTCAAAAAGTTTCATAGAATCTAAATCTGAGATAATTTTTTGCATGGACTTCCATCTTAATCTTCCCTCGTAAAATATAGAAAGGATCTGAAAAGTTTCATAGCATTTCCAACAATGCTCGATATAATTTGATTTTATGACCGAAACTAGTATAAAATTGTGTATAATATACTACGATTTTTTGACCTAAACTAGCATTTCAAAAAGAATCATAGAATCTTATTTTGAGATGATTTTTTGCATGGACTTCCATAATAATCTTCCCTCGTTAATTATAGAAAGGATCTGAAAAGTTTTGAAGCATTACGAACAATCGTCGATTTAATTTGATTTTTGAACGAAACTAGTATAAAATTGTGAATAATATACTACGATTTTTTGTCTGAAACTCGTATTTCAAAAAGTTTCATAGAATCTATTTCTGAGATAATTTATTGCATGGACTTCCATCGAAATCTTCCCTCGTAAAATATAGAAAGGATCTTAAAAGTTTCGTAGCATTTCGAACAATCCCGATTTAATTTGATTTTCTGACCGAAACTAGTATAAAATTGTGTATAATATACTACGATTTTTTGACTGACACTCGTATTTCAAAAAGTTTCATAGAATCTATTTCTGAGATAATTTTTTGCAAGGACTTCCATCGAAATCTACATTCGTAAAATATAGAAAGGATCTTAAAAGTTTAGTAGTATTTCGAACAATCCCAATTTAATTTGATTTTTTGACCGAAACTAGTAAAAAATTGTGTATAATATACAACGATTTTTTTACCGAAACTAGTATTTCAAAAAGTTTCATAGAATCTAAATATGAGATAATTTTTTGCATGGACTTCCATCTTAATCTTTCCTCGTAAAATAAAGAAAGGATCTGAAATGTTTCGTAGCATTTCCAACAATGCTCGATATAATTTGATTTTATGACCGAAACTAGTATAAAATTGTGTATAATATACTACGATTTTTTGACCTAAACTGGCGTTTCAAAAAGTTTCATAGAATCTAATTTTGAGATAATTTTTTTATATGGACTTCCATCATAATCTTCCCTCGTAAATTATAGAAAGGATCTGAAAAGTTTTGTAGCATTACGAAAAATCCTCGATTTAATTTGAGTTTTGATCGAAACTAGTATAAAATTGTGTATAATATACTACGATTTTTTGACTGAAACTCGTATTTCAAAAAGTTTCATAGAATCTATTTTAGAGATAATTTATTGCATTGACTTCCATCGAAATCTTCCCTCGTAAATTATAGAAAGGATCTTAAAAGTTTCGTAGCATTTCGAACAATCCCGATTTAATTTGATTTTCTGACCGAAACTAGTATAAAATTGTGTATAATATACTACGATTTTTTGACTGACACTCGTATTTCAAAAAGTTTCATAGAATCTATTTCTGAGATAATTTTTTGCATGCACTTCCATCGAAATCTTCCTTCATAAAATATAGAAAGGATCTTAAAAGTTTCGTAGTATTTCGAACAATCCCAATTTAATTTGATTTTCTGACCGAAACTAGTATAAAATTGTGTATAATATACAACGATTTTTTGACCGAAACTAGTATTTCAAAAAGTTTCATAGAATTTAAATCTGAGATAATTTTTTGCATGGACTTCCATCTTAATCTTCCCTATTAAAATAAAGAAAGGATCTGAAATGTTTCGTAGCATTTCCAACAATGCTCGATATAATTTGATTTTATGACCGAAACAAGTATAAAATTGTGTATAATATACTACGATTTTTTGACCTAAACTGGCATTTCAAAAAGTTTCATAGAATCAAATTTTGAGATGATTTTTTGCATGGACTTCCATCATAATCTTCCCTCGTAAATTATAGAAAGGATCTGAAAAGTTTTGTAGCATTACGAACAATCCTCGATTTATTTTGATTTTTGACCGAAACTAGTATAAAATTGTGTATAATATACTACAATTTTTTGAATGAAATTCGTATTTCAAAAAGATTCATAGAATCTATTTCTGAGATAATTTTTTACATGGACTTCCATCGAAATCTTCCCTCGTAAAATATAGAAAGGATCTTAAAAGTTTCGTTATATTTCGAACAATCCCGATTTAATTTGATTTTCTGACCGAAACTAGTATAAAATTGTGTATAATATACTACGATTTTTTGACTGAAACTCGTATTTCAAAAAGTTTCATAGAATCTATTTTAGAGATAATTTATTGCATTGACTTCCATCGAAATCTTCCCTCGTAAATTATAGAAAGGATCTTAAAAGTTTCGTAGCATTTCGAACAATCCCGATTTAATTTGATTTTCTGACCGAAACTAGTATAAAATTGTGTATAATATACTACGATTTTTTTTTACTGACACTCGTATTTCAAAAAGTTTCATAGAATCTATTTCTGAGATAATTTTTTGCATGGACTTCAATCGAAATCTACCTTCGTAAAATATAGAAAGGATCTTAAAAGTTTAGTAGTATTTCGAACAATCCCAATTTAATTTGATTTTCTGACCGAAACTAGTATAAAATTGTGTATAATATACAACGATTTTTTGACCGAAACTAGTATTTCAAAAAGTTTCATAGAATTTAAATCTGAGATAATTTTTTGCATGGACTTCCATCTTAATCTTCCCTATTAAAATAAAGAAAGGATCTGAAATGTTTCGTAGCATTTCCAACAATGCTCGATATAATTTGATTTTATGACCGAAACAAGTATAAAATTGTGTATAATATACTACGATTTTTTGACCTAAACTGGCATTTCAAAAAGTTTCATAGAATCAAATTTTGAGATGATTTTTTGCATGGACTTCCATCATAATCTTCCCTCGTAAATTATAGAAAGGATCTGAAAAGTTTTGGTGCATTACGAACAATCCTCGATTTATTTTGATTCTTGACCGAAACTAGTATAAAATTGTGTATAATATACTACAATTTTTTGAATGAAATTCGTATTTCAAAAAGATTCATAGAATCTATTTCTGAGATAATTTTTTACATGGACTTCCATAGAAATCTTCCCTCGTAAAATATAGAAAGGATCTTAAAAGTTTCGTTGCATTTCGAACAATCCCGATTTAATTTGATTTTCTGACCGAAACTAGTATAAAATTGTGTATAATATACTACGATTTTTTGACTGAAACTCGTATTTCAAAAAGTTTCATAGAATCTATTTTAGAGATAATTTATTGCATTGACTTCCATCGAAATCTTCCCTCGTAAATTATAGAAAGGATCTTAAAAGTTTCGTAGCATTTCGAACAATCCCGATTTAATTTGATTTTCTGACCGAAACTAGTATAAAATTGTGTATAATATACTACGATTTTTTGACTGACACTCGTATTTCAAAAAGTTTCATAGAATCTATTTCTGAGATAACTTTTTGCATGGACTTCAATCGAAATATACCTTCGTAAAATATAGAAAGGATCTTAAAAGTTTAGTAGTATTTCGAACAATCCCAATTTAATTTGATTTTCTGACCGAAACTAGTATAAAATTGTGTATAATATACAACGATTTTTTGACCGAAACTAGTATTTCAAAAAGTTTCATAGAATTTAAATCTGAGATAATTTTTTGCATGGACTTCCATCTTAATCTTCCCTATTAAAATAAAGAAAGGATCTGAAATGTTTCGTAGCATTTCCAACAATGCTCGATATAATTTGATTTTATGACCGAAACAAGTATAAAATTGTGTATAATATACTACGATTTTTTGACCTAAACTGGCATTTCAAAAAGTTTCATAGAATCAAATTTTGAGATGATTTTTTGCATGGACTTCCATCATAATCTTCCCTCGTAAATTATAGAAAGGATCTGAAAAGTTTTGTAGCATTACGAACAATCCTCGATTTATTTTGATTTTTGACCGAAACTAGTATAAAATTGTGTATAATATACTACAATTTTTTGAATGAAATTCGTATTTCAAAAAGATTCATAGAATCTATTTCTGAGATAATTTTTTACATGGACTTCCATCGAAATCTTCCCTCGTAAAATATAGAAAGGATCTTAAAAGTTTCGCTGCATTTCGAACAATCCCGATTTAATTTGATTTTCTGACCGAAACTAGTATAAAATTGTGTATAATATACTACGATTTTTTGACTGAAACTCGTATTTCAAAAAGTTTCATAGAATCTATTTTAGAGATAATTTATTGCATTGACTTCCATCGAAATCTTCCCTCGTAAATTATAGAAAGGATCTTAAAAGTTTCGTAGCATTTCGAACAATCCCAATTTAATTTGATTTTCTGACCGAAACTAGTATAAAATTGTGTATAATATACAACGATTTTTTAACCGAAACTAATATTTCAAAAAGTTTCATAGAATTTAAATCTGAGATAATTTTTTGCATGGACTTCCATCTTAATCTTCCCTATTAAAATAAAGAAAGGATCTGAAATGTTTCGTAGCATTTCCAACAATGCTCGATATAATTTGATTTTATGACCGAAACAAGTATAAAATTGTGTATAATATACAACGATTTTTTGACCGAAACTAGTATTTCAAAAAGTTTCATAGAATTTAAATCTGAGATAATTTTTTGCATGGACTTCCATCTTAATCTTCCCTATTAAAATAAAGAAAGGATCTGAAATGTTTCGTAGCATTTCCAACAATGCTCGATATAATTTGATTTTATGACCGAAACAAGTATAAAATTGTGTATAATATACTACGATTTTTTGACCTAAACTGGCATTTCAAAAAGTTTCATAGAATCAAATTTTGAGATGATTTTTTGCATGGACTTCCATCATAATCTTCCCTCGTAAATTATAGAAAGGATCTGAAAAGTTTTGTAGCATTACGAACAATCCTCTATTTATTTTGATTTTTGACAGAAACTAGTATAAAATTGTGTATAATATACAACAATTTTTTGAATGAAATTCGTATTTCAGAAAGATTCATAGAATCTATTTCTGAGATAATTTTTTACATGGACTTCCATCGATATCTTCCCTCGTAAAATATAGAAAGGATCTTAAAAGTTTCGTTGCATTTCGAACAATCCCGATTTAATTTGATTTTCTGACCGAAACTAGTATAAAATTGTGTATAATATACTACGATTTTTTGACTGACACTCGTATTTCAAAAAGTTTCATAGAATCTATTTCTGAGATAATTTTTTGCATGCACTTCCATCGAAATCTTCCTTCATAAAATATAGAAAGGATCTTAAAAGTTTCGTAGTATTTCGAACAATCCCAATTTAATTTGATTTTCTGACCGAAACTAGTATAAAATTGTGTATAATATACAACGATTTTTTAACCGAAACTAATATTTCAAAAAGTTTCATAGAATTTAAATCTGAGATAATTTTTTGCATGGACTTCCATCTTAATCTTCCCTATTAAAATAAAGAAAGGATCTGAAATGTTTCGTAGCATTTCCAACAATGCTCGATATAATTTGATTTTATGACCGAAACAAGTATAAAATTGTGTATAATATACGACGATTTTTTGACCTAAACTGGCATTTCAAAAAGTTTCATAGAATCAAATTTTGAGATGATTTTTTGCATGGACTTCCATCATAATCTTCCCTCGTAAATTATAGAAAGGATCTGAAAAGTTTTGTAGCATTACGAACAATCCTCGATTTATTTTGATTTTTGACCGAAACTAGTATAAAATTGTGTATAATATACTACAATTTTTTGAATGAAATTCGTATTTCAAAAAGATTCATAGAATCTATTTCTGAGATAATTTTTTACATGGACTTCCATCGAAATCTTCCCTCGTAAAATATAGAAAGGATCTTAAAAGTTTCGTTGCATTTCGAACAATCCCGATTTAATTTGATTTTCTGACCGAAACTAGTATAAAATTGTGTATAATATACTACGATTTTTTGACTGAAACTCGTATTTCAAAAAGTTTCATAGAATCTATTTTAGAGATAATTTATTGCATTGACTTCCATCGAAATCTTCCCTCGTAAATTATAGAAAGGATCTTAAAAGTTTCGTAGCATTTCGAACAATGCTCGATATAATTTGATTTTCTGACCGAAACTAGTATAAAATTGTGTATAATATACTACGATTTTTTGACTGACACTCGTATTTCAAAAAGTTTCATAGAATCTATTTCTGAGATAATTTTTTGCATGGACTTCAATCGAAATCTACCTTCGTAAAATATAGAAAGGATCTTAAAAGTTTAGTAGTATTTCGAAAAATCCCAATTTAATTTGATTTTCTGACCGAAACTAGTATAAAATTGTGTATAATATACAACGATTTTTTGACCGAAACTAGTATTTCAAAAAGTTTCATAGAATTTAAATCTGAGATAATTTTTTGCATGGACTTCCATCTTAATCTTCCCTATTAAAATAAAGAAAGGATCTGAAATGTTTCGTAGCATTTCCAACAATGCTCGATATAATTTGATTTTATGACCGAAACAAGTATAAAATTGTGTATAATATACTACGATTTTTTGACCTAAACTGGCATTTCAAAAAGTTTCATAGAATCAAATTTTGAGATGATTTTTTGCATGGACTTCCATCATAATCTTCCCTCGTAAATTATAGAAAGGATCTGAAAAGTTTTGTAGCATTACGAACAATCCTCGATTTATTTTGATTTTTGACCGAAACTAGTATAAAATTGTGTATAATATACTACAATTTTTTGAATGAAATTCGTATTTCAAAAAGATTCATAGAATCTATTTCTGAGATAATTTTTTACATGGACTTCCATCGAAATCTTCCCTCGTAAAATATAGAAAGGATCTTAAAAGTTTCGTTGCATTTCGAACAATCCCGATTTAATTTGATTTTCTGACCGAAACTAGTATAAAATTGTGTATAATATACTACGATTTTTTGACTGACACTCGTATTTCAAAAAGTTTCATAGAATCTATTTCTGAGATAATTTTTTGCATGCACTTCCATCGAAATCTTCCTTCATAAAATATAGAAAGGATCTTAAAAGTTTCGTAGTATTTCGAACAATCCCAATTTAATTTGATTTTCTGACCGAAACTAGTATAAAATTGTGTATAATATACAACGATTTTTTAACCGAAACTAATATTTCAAAAAGTTTCATAGAATTTAAATCTGAGATAATTTTTTGCATGGACTTCCATCTTAATCTTCCCTATTAAAATAAAGAAAGGATCTGAAATGTTTCGTAGCATTTCCAACAATGCTCGATATAATTTGATTTTATGACCGAAACAAGTATAAAATTGTGTATAATATACGACGATTTTTTGACCTAAACTGGCATTTCAAAAAGTTTCATAGAATCAAATTTTGAGATGATTTTTTGCATGGACTTCCATCATAATCTTCCCTCGTAAATTATAGAAAGGATCTGAAAAGTTTTGTAGCATTACGAACAATCCTCGATTTATTTTGATTTTTGACCGAAACTAGTATAAAATTGTGTATAATATACTACAATTTTTTGAATGAAATTCGTATTTCAAAAAGATTCATAGAATCTATTTCTGAGATAATTTTTTACATGGACTTCCATCGAAATCTTCCCTCGTAAAATATAGAAAGGATCTTAAAAGTTTCGTTGCATTTCGAACAATCCCGATTTAATTTGATTTTCTGACCGAAACTAGTATAAAATTGTGTATAATATACTACGATTTTTTGACTGAAACTCGTATTTCAAAAAGTTTCATAGAATCTATTTTAGAGATAATTTATTGCATTGACTTCCATCGAAATCTTCCCTCGTAAATTATAGAAAGGATCTTAAAAGTTTCGTAGCATTTCGAACAATGCTCGATATAATTTGATTTTCTGACCGAAACTAGTATAAAATTGTGTATAATATACTACGATTTTTTGACTGACACTCGTATTTCAAAAAGTTTCATAGAATCTATTTCTGAGATAATTTTTTGCATGGACTTCAATCGAAATCTACCTTCGTAAAATATAGAAAGGATCTTAAAAGTTTAGTAGTATTTCGAAAAATCCCAATTTAATTTGATTTTCTGACCGAAACTAGTATAAAATTGTGTATAATATACAACGATTTTTTGACCGAAACTAGTATTTCAAAAAGTTTCATAGAATTTAAATCTGAGATAATTTTTTGCATGGACTTCCATCTTAATCTTCCCTATTAAAATAAAGAAAGGATCTGAAATGTTTCGTAGCATTTCCAACAATGCTCGATATAATTTGATTTTATGACCGAAACAAGTATAAAATTGTGTATAATATACTACGATTTTTTGACCTAAACTGGCATTTCAAAAAGTTTCATAGAATCAAATTTTGAGATGATTTTTTGCATGGACTTCCATCATAATCTTCCCTCGTAAATTATAGAAAGGATCTGAAAAGTTTTGTAGCATTACGAACAATCCTCGATTTATTTTGATTTTTGACCGAAACTAGTATAAAATTGTGTATAATATACTACAATTTTTTGAATGAAATTCGTATTTCAAAAAGATTCATAGAATCTATTTCTGAGATAATTTTTTACATGGACTTCCATCGAAATCTTCCCTCGTAAAATATAGAAAGGATCTTAAAAGTTTCGTTGCATTTCGAACAATCCCGATTTAATTTGATTTTCTGACCGAAACTAGTATAAAATTGTGTATAATATACTACGATTTTTTGACTGAAACTCGTATTTCAAAAAGTTTCATAGAATCTATTTTAGAGATAATTTATTGCATTGACTTCCATCGAAATCTTCCCTCGTAAATTATAGAAAGGATCTTAGAAGTTTCGTAGCATTTCGAACAATCCCGATTTAATTTGATTTTCTGACCGAAACTAGTATAAAATTGTGTATAATATACTACGATTTTTTGACTGACACTCGTATTTCAAAAAGTTTCATAGAATCTATTTCTGAGATAATTTTTTGCATGGACTTCAATCGAAATCTACCTTCGTAAAATATAGAAAGGATCTTAAAAGTTTAGTAGTATTTCGAACAATCCCAATTTAATTTGATTTTCTGACCGAAACTAGTATAAAATTGTGTATAATATACAACGATTTTTTGACCGAAACTAGTATTTCAAAAAGTTTCATAGAATTTAAATCTGAGATAATTTTTTGCATGGACTTCCATCTTAATCTTCCCTATTAAAATAAAGAAAGGATCTGAAATGTTTCGTAGCATTTCCAACAATGCTCGATATAATTTGATTTTATGACCGAAACAAGTATAAAATTGTGTATAATATACTACGATTTTTTGACCTAAACTGGCATTTCAAAAAGTTTCATAGAATCAAATTTTGAGATGATTTTTTGCATGGACTTCCATCATAATCTTCCCTCGTAAATTATAGAAAGGATCTGAAAAGTTTTGTAGCATTACGAACAATCCTCGATTTATTTTGATTTTTGACCGAAACTAGTATAAAATTGTGTATAATATACTACAATTTTTTGAATGAAATTCGTATTTCAAAAAGATTCATAGAATCTATTTCTGAGATAATTTTTTACATGGACTTCCATCGAAATCTTCCCTCGTAAAATATAGAAAGGATCTTAAAAGTTTCGTTGCATTTCGAACAATCCCGATTTAATTTGATTTTCTGACCGAAACTAGTATAAAATTGTGTATAATATACTACGATTTTTTGACTGAAACTCGTATTTCAAAAAGTTTCATAGAATCTATTTTAGAGATAATTTATTGCATTGACTTCCATCGAAATCTTCCCTCGTAAATTATAGAAAGGATCTTAGAAGTTTCGTAGCATTTCGAACAATCCCGATTTAATTTGATTTTCTGACCGAAACTAGTATAAAATTGTGTATAATATACTACGATTTTTTGACTGACACTCGTATTTCAAAAAGTTTCATAGAATCTATTTCTGAGATAATTTTTTGCATGGACTTCAATCGAAATCTACCTTCGTAAAATATAGAAAGGATCTTAAAAGTTTAGTAGTATTTCGAACAATCCCAATTTAATTTGATTTTCTGACCGAAACTAGTATAAAATTGTGTATAATATACAACGATTTTTTGACCGAAACTAGTATTTCAAAAAGTTTCATAGAATTTAAATCTGAGATAATTTTTTGCATGGAATTCCATCTTAATCTTCCCTATTAAAATAAAGAAAGGATCTGAAATGTTTCGTAGCATTTCCAACAATGCTCGATATAATTTGATTTTATGACCGAAACAAGTATAAAATTGTGTATAATATACTACGATTTTTTGACCTAAACTGGCATTTCAAAAAGTTTCATAGAATCAAATTTTGAGATGATTTTTTGCATGGACTTCCATCATAATCTTCCCTCGTAAATTATAGAAAGGATCTGAAAAGTTTTGTAGCATTACGAACAATCCTCGATTTATTTTGATTTTTGACCGAAACTAGTATAAAATTGTGTATAATATACTACAATTTTTTGAATGAAATTCGTATTTCAAAAAGATTCATAGAATCTATTTCTGAGATAATTTTTTACATGGACTTCCATCGAAATCTTCCCTCGTAAAATATAGAAAGGATCTTAAAAGTTTCGTTGCATTTCGAACAATCCCGATTTAATTTGATTTTCTGACCGAAACTAGTATAAAATTGTGTATAATATACTACGATTTTTTGACTGAAACTCGTATTTCAAAAAGTTTCATAGAATCTATTTTAGAGATAATTTATTGCATTGACTTCCATCGAAATCTTCCCTCGTAAATTATAGAAAGGATCTTAAAAGTTTCGTAGCATTTCGAACAATCCCGATTTAATTTGATTTTCTGACCGAAACTAGTATAAAATTGTGTATAATATACTACGATTTTTTGACTGACACTCGTATTTCAAAAAGTTTCATAGAATCTATTTCTGAGATAATTTTTTGCATGGACTTCAATCGAAATCTACCTTCGTAAAATATAGAAAGGATCTTAAAAGTTTAGTAGTATTTCGAAAAATCCCAATTTAATTTGATTTTCTGACCGAAACTAGTATAAAATTGTGTATAATATACAACGATTTTTTGACCGAAACTAGTATTTCAAAAAGTTTCATAGAATTTAAATCTGAGATAATTTTTTGCATGGACTTCCATCTTAATCTTCCCTATTAAAATAAAGAAAGGATCTGAAATGTTTCGTAGCATTTCCAACAATGCTCGATATAATTTGATTTTATGACCGAAACAAGTATAAAATTGTGTATAATATACTACGATTTTTTGACCTAAACTGGCATTTCAAAAAGTTTCATAGAATCAAATTTTGAGATGATTTTTTGCATGGACTTCCATCATAATCTTCCCTCGTAAATTATAGAAAGGATCTGAAAAGTTTTGTAGCATTACGAACAATCCTCGATTTATTTTGATTTTTGACCGAAACTAGTATAAAATTGTGTATAATATACTACAATTTTTTGAATGAAATTCGTATTTCAAAAAGATTCATAGAATCTATTTCTGAGATAATTTTTTACATGGACTTCCATCGAAATCTTCCCTCGTAAAATATAGAAAGGATCTTAAAAGTTTCGTTGCATTTCGAACAATCCCGATTTAATTTGATTTTCTGACCGAAACTAGTATAAAATTGTGTATAATATACTACGATTTTTTGACTGAAACTCGTATTTCAAAAAGTTTCATAGAATCTATTTTAGAGATAATTTATTGCATTGACTTCCATCGAAATCTTCCCTCGTAAATTATAGAAAGGATCTTAGAAGTTTCGTAGCATTTCGAACAATCCCGATTTAATTTGATTTTCTGACCGAAACTAGTATAAAATTGTGTATAATATACTACGATTTTTTGACTGACACTCGTATTTCAAAAAGTTTCATAGAATCTATTTCTGAGATAATTTTTTGCATGGACTTCAATCGAAATCTACCTTCGTAAAATATAGAAAGGATCTTAAAAGTTTAGTAGTATTTCGAACAATCCCAATTTAATTTGATTTTCTGACCGAAACTAGTATAAAATTGTGTATAATATACAACGATTTTTTGACCGAAACTAGTATTTCAAAAAGTTTCATAGAATTTAAATCTGAGATAATTTTTTGCATGGACTTCCATCTTAATCTTCCCTATTAAAATAAAGAAAGGATCTGAAATGTTTCGTAGCATTTCCAACAATGCTCGATATAATTTGATTTTATGACCGAAACAAGTATAAAATTGTGTATAATATACTACGATTTTTTGACCTAAACTGGCATTTCAAAAAGTTTCATAGAATCAAATTTTGAGATGATTTTTTGCATGGACTTCCATCATAATCTTCCCTCGTAAATTATAGAAAGGATCTGAAAAGTTTTGTAGCATTACGAACAATCCTCGATTTATTTTGATTTTTGACCGAAACTAGTATAAAATTGTGTATAATATACTACAATTTTTTGAATGAAATTCGTATTTCAAAAAGATTCATAGAATCTATTTCTGAGATAATTTTTTACATGGACTTCCATCGAAATCTTCCCTCGTAAAATATAGAAAGGATCTTAAAAGTTTCGTTGCATTTCGAACAATCCCGATTTAATTTGATTTTCTGACCGAAACTAGTATAAAATTGTGTATAATATACTACGATTTTTTGACTGAAACTCGTATTTCAAAAAGTTTCATAGAATCTATTTTAGAGATAATTTATTGCATTGACTTCCATCGAAATCTTCCCTCGTAAATTATAGAAAGGATCTTAGAAGTTTCGTAGCATTTCGAACAATCCCGATTTAATTTGATTTTCTGACCGAAACTAGTATAAAATTGTGTATAATATACTACGATTTTTTGACTGACACTCGTATTTCAAAAAGTTTCATAGAATCTATTTCTGAGATAATTTTTTGCATGGACTTCAATCGAAATCTACCTTCGTAAAATATAGAAAGGATCTTAAAAGTTTAGTAGTATTTCGAACAATCCCAATTTAATTTGATTTTCTGACCGAAACTAGTATAAAATTGTGTATAATATACAACGATTTTTTGACCGAAACTAGTATTTCAAAAAGTTTCATAGAATTTAAATCTGAGATAATTTTTTGCATGGAATTCCATCTTAATCTTCCCTATTAAAATAAAGAAAGGATCTGAAATGTTTCGTAGCATTTCCAACAATGCTCGATATAATTTGATTTTATGACCGAAACAAGTATAAAATTGTGTATAATATACTACGATTTTTTGACCTAAACTGGCATTTCAAAAAGTTTCATAGAATCAAATTTTGAGATGATTTTTTGCATGGACTTCCATCATAATCTTCCCTCGTAAATTATAGAAAGGATCTGAAAAGTTTTGTAGCATTACGAACAATCCTCGATTTATTTTGATTTTTGACCGAAACTAGTATAAAATAGTGTATAATATACTACAATTTTTTGAATGAAATTCGTATTTCAAAAAGATTCATAGAATCTATTTCTGAGATAATTTTTTACATGGACTTCCATCGAAATCTTCCCTCGTAAAATATAGAAAGGATCTTAAAAGTTTCGTTGCATTTCGAACAATCCCGATTTAATTTGATTTTCTGACCGAAACTAGTATAAAATTGTGTATAATATACTACGATTTTTTGACTGAAACTCGTATTTCAAAAAGTTTCATAGAATCTATTTTAGAGATAATTTATTGCATTGACTTCCATCGAAATCTTCCCTCGTAAATTATAGAAAGGATCTTAAAAGTTTCGTAGCATTTCGAACAATCCCGATTTAATTTGATTTTCTGACCGAAACTAGTATAAAATTGTGTATAATATACTACGATTTTTTGACTGACACTCGTATTTCAAAAAGTTTCATAGAATCTATTTCTGAGATAATTTTTTGCATGGACTTCAATCGAAATCTACCTTCGTAAAATATAGAAAGGATCTTAAAAGTTTAGTAGTATTTCGAACAATCCCAATTTAATTTGATTTTCTGACCGAAACTAGTATAAAATTGTGTATAATATACAACGATTTTTTGACCGAAACTAGTATTTCAAAAAGTTTCATAGAATTTAAATCTGAGATAATTTTTTGCATGGACTTCCATCTTAATCTTCCCTATTAAAATAAAGAAAGGATCTGAAATGTTTCGTAGCATTTCCAACAATGCTCTATATAATTTGATTTTATGACCGAAACAAGTATAAAATTGTGTATAATATACTACGATTTTTTGACCTAAACTGGCATTTCAAAAAGTTTCATAGAATCAAATTTTGAGATGATTTTTTGCATGGACTTCCATCATAATCTTCCCTCGTAAATTATAGAAAGGATCTGAAAAGTTTTGTAGCATTACGAACAATCCTCGATTTATTTTGATTTTTGACCGAAACTAGTATAAAATTGTGTATAATATACTACAATTTTTTGAATGAAATTCGTATTTCAAAAAGATTCATAGAATCTATTTCTGAGATAATTTTTTACATGGACTTCCATCGAAATCTTCCCTCGTAAAATATAGAAAGGATCTTAAAAGTTTCGTTGCATTTCGAACAATCCCGATTTAATTTGATTTTCTGACCGAAACTAGTATAAAATTGTGTATAATATACTAAGATTTTTTGACTGAAACTCGTATTTCAAAAAGTTTCATAAAATCTATTTTAGAGATAATTTATTGCATTGACTTCCATCGAAATCTTCCCTCGTAAATTATAGAAAGGATCTTAGAAGATTCGTAGCATTTCGAACAATCCCGATTTAATTTGATTTTCTGACCGAAACTAGTATAAAATTGTGTATAATATACTACGATTTTTTGACTGACACTCGTATTTCAAAAAGTTTCATAGAATCTATTTCTGAGATAATTTTTTGCATGGACTTCAATCGAAACTAACCTTCGTAAAATATAGAAAGGATCTTAAAAGTTTAGTAGTATTTCGAACAATCCCAATTTAATTTGATTTTCTGACCGAAACTAGTATAAAATTGTGTATAATATACAACGATTTTTTGACCGAAACTAGTATTTCAAAAAGTTTCATAGAATTTAAATCTGAGATAATTTTTTGCATGGACTTCCATCTTAATCTTCCCTATTAAAATAAAGAAAGGATCTGAAATGTTTCGTAGCATTTCCAACAATGCTCTATATAATTTGATTTTATGACCGAAACAAGTATAAAATTGTGTATAATATACTACGATTTTTTGACCTAAACTGGCATTTCAAAAAGTTTCATAGAATCAAATTTTGAGATGATTTTTTGCATGGACTTCCATCATAATCTTCCCTCGTAAATTATAGAAAGGATCTGAAAAGTTTTGTAGCATTACGAACAATCCTCGATTTATTTTGATTTTTGACCGAAACTAGTATAAAATTGTGTATAATATACTACAATTTTTTGAATGAAATTCGTATTTCAAAAAGATTCATAGAATCTATTTCTGAGATAATTTTTTACATGGACTTCCATCGATATCTTCCCTCGTAAAATATAGAAAGGATCTTAAAAGTTTCGTTGCATTTCGAACAATCCCGATTTAATTTGATTTTCTGACCGAAACTAGTATAAAATTGTGTATAATATACTACGATTTTTTGACTGACACTCGTATTTCAAAAAGTTTCATAGAATCTATTTCTGAGATAATTTTTTGCATGCACTTCCATCGAAATCTTCCTTCATAAAATATAGAAAGGATCTTAAAAGTTTCGTAGTATTTCGAACAATCCCAATTTAATTTGATTTTCTGACCGAAACTAGTATAAAATTGTGTATAATATACAACGATTTTTTAACCGAAACTAATATTTCAAAAAGTTTCATAGAATTTAAATCTGAGATAATTTTTTGCATGGACTTCCATCTTAATCTTCCCTATTAAAATAAAGAAAGGATCTGAAATGTTTCGTAGCATTTCCAACAATGCTCGATATAATTTGATTTTATGACCGAAACTAGTATAAAATTGTGTATAATATACTACGATTTTTTGACCTAAACTGGCATTTCAAAAAGTTTCATAGAATCTAATTTTGAGATGATTTTTTGCATGGACTTCCATCATAATCTTCCCTCGTAAATTATAGAAAGGATCTGAAAAGTTTTGTAGCATTACGAACAATCCTCGATTTATTTTGATTTTTGACCGAAACTAGTATAAAATTGTGTATAATATACTACAATTTTTTGAATGAAGTTCGTATTTCAAAAAGATTCATAGAATCTATTTCTGAGATAATTTTTTACATGGACTTCCATCGAAATCTTCCCTCGTAAAATATAGAAAGGATCTTAAAAGTTTCGTTGCATTTCGAACAATCCCAATTTAATTTGATTTTCTGACCGAAACTAGTATAAAATTGTGTATAATATACTACGATTTTATGAGCTAAACTGGCATTTCAAAAAGTTTCATAGAATCTAATTTTGAGATGATTTTTTGCATGGACTTCCATCATAATCATCCCTCGTAAATTATAGAAAGGATCTGAAAAGTTTTGTAGCATTACGAACAATCCTCGATTTATTTTGATTTTTGACCGAAACTAGTATAAAATTGTGTATAATATACTACAAATTTTTGACTGATACTCGTATTTCAAAAAATATTCATAGAATCTATTTCTGAGATAATTTTTTACATGGACTTCCATCGAAATATTCCCTCGTAAAATATAGAAAGGATCTTAAAAGTTTTGTTGCATTTCGAACAATCCCGATTTAATTTGATTTTCTGACCGAAACTAGTATAAAATTGTGTATAATATACTACGATTTTTTGACTGACACTCGTATTTCAAAAAGTTTCATAGAATCTATTTCTGAGATAATTTTTTGCATGGACTTCAATCGAAATCTACCTTCGTAAAATATAGAAAGGATCTTAAAAGTTTAGTAGTATTTCGAACAATCCCAATTTAATTTGATTTTCTGACCGAAACTAGTATAAAATTGTGTATAATATACAACGATTTTTTGACCGAAACTAGTATTTCAAAAAGTTTCATAGAACTTAAATCTGAGATAATTTTTTGCATGGACTTCCATCTTAATCTTCCCTATTAAAATAAAGAAAGAATCTGAAATGTTTCGTAGCATTTCCAACAATGCTCGATATAATTTGATTTTATGACCGAAACAAGTATAAAATTGTGTATAATATACTACGATTTTTTGACCTAAACTGGCATTTCAAAAAGTTTCATAGAATCAAATTTTGAGATGATTTTTTGCATGGACTTCCATCATAATCTTCCCTCGTAAATTATAGAAAGGATCTGAAAAGTTTTGTAGCATTACGAACAATCCTCGATTTATTTTGATTTTTGACAGAAACTAGTATAAAATTGTGTATAATATACTACAATTTTTTGAATGAAATTCGTATTTCAGAAAGATTCATAGAATCTATTTCTGAGATAATTTTTTACATGGACTTCCATCGAAATCTTCCCTCGTAAAATATAGAAAGGATCTTAAAAGTTTCGTTGCATTTCGAACAATCCCGATTTAATTTGATTTTCTGACCGAAACTAGTATAAAATTGTGTATAATATACTACGATTTTTTGACTGACACTCGTATTTCAAAAAGTTTCATAGAATCTATTTCTGAGATAATTTTTTGCATGCACTTCCATCGAAATCTTCCTTCATAAAATATAGAAAGGATCTTAAAAGTTTCGTAGTATTTCGAACAATCCCAATTTAATTTGATTTTCTGACCGAAACTAGTATAAAATTGTGTATAATATACAACGATTTTTTGACCGAAACTAATATTTCAAAAAGTTTCATAGAATTTAAATCTGAGATAATTTTTTGCATGGACTTCCATCTTAATCTTCCCTATTAAAATAAAGAAAGGATCTGAAATGTTTCGTAGCATTTCCAACAATGCTCGATATAATTTGATTTTATGACCGAAACAAGTATAAAATTGTGTATAATATACTACGATTTTTTGACCTAAACTGGCATTTCAAAAAGTTTCATAGAATCAAATTTTGAGATGATTTTTTGCATGGACTTCCATCATAATCTTCCCTCGTAAATTATAGAAAGGATCTGAAAAGTTTTGTAGCATTACGAACAATCCTCGATTTATTTTGATTTTTGACCGAAACTAGTATAAAATTGTGTATAATATACTACAATTTTTTGAATGAAATTCGTATTTCAAAAAGATTCATAGAATCTATTTCTGAGATAATTTTTTACATGGACTTCCATCGAAATCTTCCCTCGTAAAATATAGAAAGGATCTTAAAAGTGTCGTTGCATTTCGAACAATCCCGATTTAATTTGATTTTCTGACCGAAACTAGTATAAAATTGTGTATAATATACTACGATTTTTTGACTGAAACTCGTATTTCAAAAAGTTTCATAGAATCTATTTTAGAGATAATTTATTGCATTGACTTCCATCGAAATCTTCCCTCGTAAATTATAGAAAGGATCTTAAAAGTTTCGTAGCATTTCGAACAATCCCGATTTAATTTGATTTTCTGACCGAAACTAGTATAAAATTGTGTATAATATACTACGATTTTTTGACTGACACTCGTATTTCAAAAAGTTTCATAGAATCTATTTCTGAGATAATTTTTTGCATGGACTTCAATCGAAATCTACCTTCGTAAAATATAGAAAGGATCTTAAAAGTTTAGTAGTATTTCGAACAATCCCAATTTAATTTGATTTTCTGACCGAAACTAGTATAAAATTGTGTATAATATACAACGATTTTTTGACCGAAACTAGTATTTCAAAAAGTTTCATAGAATTTAAATCTGAGATAATTTTTTGCATGGACTTCCATCTTAATCTTCCCTATTAAAATAAAGAAAGGATCTGAAATGTTTCGTAGCATTTCCAACAATGCTCGATATAATTTGATTTTATGACCGAAACAAGTATAAAATTGTGTATAATATACTACGATTTTTTGACCTAAACTGGCATTTCAAAAAGTTTCATAGAATCTATTTCTGAGATAATTTTTTACATGGACTTCCATCGAAATCTTCCCTCGTAAATTATAGAAAGGATCTTAAAAGTTTCGTTGCATTTCGAACAATCCCAATTTAATTTGATTTTCTGACCGAAACTAGTATAAAATTGTGTATAATATACTACGATTTTATGAGCTAAACTGGCATTTCAAAAAGATTCATAGAATCTATTTCTGAGATAATTTTTTACATGGACTTCCATCGAAATCTTCCCTCGTAAAATATATAAAGGATCTTAAAAGTTTCGTTGCATTTCGAACAATCCCGATTTAATTTGATTTTCTGACCGAAACTAGTATAAAATTGTGTATAATATACTACGATTTTTTGACTGAAACTCGTATTTCAAAAAGTTTCATAGAATCTATTTTAGAGATAATTTATTGCATTGAATTCCATCGAAATCTTCCCTCGTAAATTATAGAAAGGATCTTAGAAGTTTCGTAGCATTTCGAACAATCCCGATTTAATTTGATTTTCTGACCGAAACTAGTATAAAATTGTGTATAATATACTACGATTTTTTGACTGACACTCGTATTTCAAAAAGTTTCATAGAATCTATTTCTGAGATAATTTTTTGCATGGACTTCAATCGAAATCTACCTTCGTAAAATATAGAAAGGATCTTAAAAGTTTAGTAGTATTTCGAACAATCCCAATTTAATTTGATTTTCTGACCGAAACTAGTATAAAATTGTGTATAATATACAACGATTTTTTGACCGAAACTAGTATTTCAAAAAGTTTCATAGAATTTAAATCTGAGATAATTTTTTGCATGGACTTCCATCTTAATCTTCCCTATTAAAATAAAGAAAGAATCTGAAATGTTTCGTAGCATTTCCAACAATGCTCGATATAATTTGATTTTATGACCGAAACAAGTATAAAATTGTGTATAATATACTACGATTTTTTGACCTAAACTGGCATTTCAAAAAGTTTCATAGAATCAAATTTTGAGATGATTTTTTGCATGGACTTCCATCATAATCTTCCCTCGTAAATTATAGAAAGGATCTGAAAAGTTTTGTAGCATTACGAACAATCCTCGATTTATTTTGATTTTCGACAGAAACTAGTATAAAATTGTGTATAATATACTACAATTTTTTGAATGAAATTCGTATTTCAGAAAGATTCATAGAATCTATTTCTGAGATAATTTTTTACATGGACTTCCATCGAAATCTTCCCTCGTAAAATATAGAAAGGATCTTAAAAGTTTCGTTGCATTTCGAACAATCCCGATTTAATTTGATTTTCTGACCGAAACTAGTATAAAATTGTGTATAATATACTACGATTTTTTGACTGACACTCGTATTTCAAAAAGTTTCATAGAATCTATTTCTGAGATAATTTTTTGCATGCACTTCCATCGAAATCTTCCTTCATAAAATATAGAAAGGATCTTAAAAGTTTCGTAGTATTTCGAACAATCCCAATTTAATTTGATTTTCTGACCGAAACTAGTATAAAATTGTGTATAATATACAACGATTTTTTGACCGAAACTAATATTTCAAAAAGTTTCATAGAATTTAAATCTGAGATAATTTTTTGCATGGACTTCCATCTTAATCTTCCCTATTAAAATAAAGAAAGGATCTGAAATGTTTCGTAGCATTTCCAACAATGCTCGATATAATTTGATTTTATGACCGAAACAAGTATAAAATTGTGTATAATATACTACGATTTTTTGACCTAAACTGGCATTTCAAAAAGTTTCATAGAATCAAATTTTGAGATGATTTTTTGCATGGACTTCCATCATAATCTTCCCTCGTAAATTATAGAAAGGATCTGAAAAGTTTTGTAGCATTACGAACAATCCTCGATTTATTTTGATTTTTGACCGAAACTAGTATAAAATTGTGTATAATATACTACAATTTTTTGAATGAAATTCGTATTTCAAAAAGATTCATAGAATCTATTTCTGAGATAATTTTTTACATGGACTTCCATCGAAATCTTCCCTCGTAAAATATAGAAAGGATCTTAAAAGTTTCGTTGCATTTCGAACAATCCCGATTTAATTTGATTTTCTGACCGAAACTAGTATAAAATTGTGTATAATATACTACGATTTTTTGACTGAAACTCGTATTTCAAAAAGTTTCATAGAATCTATTTTAGAGATAATTTATTGCATTGACTTCCATCGAAATCTTCCCTCGTAAATTATAGAAAGGATCTTAAAAGTTTCGTAGCATTTCGAACAATCCCGATTTAATTTGATTTTCTGACCGAAACTAGTATAAAATTGTGTATAATATACTACGATTTTTTGACTGACACTCGTATTTCAAAAAGTTTCATAGAATCTATTTCTGAGATAATTTTTTGCATGGACTTCAATCGAAATCTACCTTCGTAAAATATAGAAAGGATCTTAAAAGTTTAGTAGTATTTCGAACAATCCCAATTTAATTTGATTTTCTGACCGAAACTAGTATAAAATTGTGTATAATATACAACGATTTTTTGACCGAAACTAGTATTTCAAAAAGTTTCATAGAATTTAAATCTGAGATAATTTTTTGCATGGACTTCCATCTTAATCTTCCCTATTAAAATAAAGAAAGGATCTGAAATGTTTCGTAGCATTTCCAACAATGCTCGATATAATTTGATTTTATGACCGAAACAAGTATAAAATTGTGTATAATATACTACGATTTTTTGACCTAAACTGGCATTTCAAAAAGTTTCATAGAATCAAATTTTGATATGATTTTTTGCATGGACTTCCATCATAATCTTCCCTCGTAAATTATAGAAAGGATCTGAAAAGTTTTGTAGCATTACGAACAATCCTCGATTTATTTTGATTTTTGACCGAAACTAGTATAAAATTGTGTATAATATACTACAATTTTTTGAATGAAATTCGTATTTCAAAAAGATTCATAGAATCTATTTCTGAGATAATTTTTTACATGGACTTCCATCGAAATCTTCCCTCGTAAAATATAGAAAGGATCTTAAAAGTTTCGTTGCATTTCGAACAATCCCGATTTAATTTGATTTTCTGACCGAAACTAGTATAAAATTGTGTATAATATACTACGATTTTTTGACTGAAACTCGTATTTCAAAAAGTTTCATAGAATCTATTTTAGAGATAATTTATTGCATTGACTTCCATCGAAATCTTCCCTCGTAAATTATAGAAAGGATCTTAAAAGTTTCGTAGCATTTCGAACAATCCCGATTTAATTTGATTTTCTGACCGAAACTAGTATAAAATTGTGTATAATATACTACGATTTTTTGACTGACACTCGTATTTCAAAAAGTTTCATAGAATCTATTTCTGAGATAATTTTTTGCATGGACTTCAATCGAAATCTACCTTCGTAAAATATAGAAAGGATCTTAAAAGTTTAGTAGTATTTCGAACAATCCCAATTTAATTTGATTTTCTGACCGAAACTAGTATAAAATTGTGTATAATATACAACGATTTTTTGACCGAAACTAGTATTTCAAAAAGTTTCATAGAATTTAAATCTGAGATAATTTTTTGCATGGACTTCCATCTTAATCTTCCCTATTAAAATAAAGAAAGGATCTGAAATGTTTCGTAGCATTTCCAACAATGCTCGATATAATTTGATTTTATGACCGAAACAAGTATAAAATTGTGTATAATATACTACGATTTTTTGACCTAAACTGGCATTTCAAAAAGTTTCATAGAATCAAATTTTGATATGATTTTTTGCATGGACTTCCATCATAATCTTCCCTCGTAAATTATAGAAAGGATCTGAAAAGTTTTGTAGCATTACGAACAATCCTCGATTTATTTTGATTTTTGACCGAAACTAGTATAAAATTGTGTATAATATACTACAATTTTTTGAATGAAATTCGTATTTCAAAAAGATTCATAGAATCTATTTCTGAGATAATTTTTTACATGGACTTCCATCGAAATCTTCCCTCGTAAAATATAGAAAGGATCTTAAAAGTTTCGTTGCATTTCGAACAATCCCGATTTAATTTGATTTTCTGACCGAAACTAGTATAAAATTGTGTATAATATACTACGATTTTTTGACTGAAACTCGTATTTCAAAAAGTTTCATAGAATCTATTTTAGAGATAATTTATTGCATTGACTTCCATCGAAATCTTCCCTCGTAAATTATAGAAAGGATCTTAAAAGTTTCGTAGCATTTCGAACAATCCCGATTTAATTTGATTTTCTGACCGAAACTAGTATAAAATTGTGTATAATATACTACGATTTTTTGACTGACACTCGTATTTCAAAAAGTTTCATAGAATCTATTTCTGAGATAATTTTTTGCATGGACTTCAATCGAAATCTACCTTCGTAAAATATAGAAAGGATCTTAAAAGTTTAGTAGTATTTCGAACAATCCCAATTTAATTTGATTTTCTGACCGAAACTAGTATAAAATTGTGTATAATATACAACGATTTTTTGACCGAAACTAGTATTTCAAAAAGTTTCATAGAATTTAAATCTGAGATAATTTTTTGCATGGACTTCCATCTTAATCTTCCCTATTAAAATAAAGAAAGGATCTGAAATGTTTCGTAGCATTTCCAACAATGCTCGATATAATTTGATTTTATGACCGAAACAAGTATAAAATTGTGTATAATATACTACGATTTTTTGACCTAAACTGGCATTTCAAAAAGTTTCATAGAATCAAATTTTGAGATGATTTTTTGCATGGACTTCCATCATAATCTTCCCTCGTAAATTATAGAAAGGATCTGAAAAGTTTTGTAGCATTACGAACAATCCTCGATTTATTTTGATTTTTGACCGAAACTAGTATAAAATTGTGTATAATATACTACAATTTTTTGAATGAAATTCGTATTTCAAAAAGATTCATAGAATCTATTTCTGAGATAATTTTTTACATGGACTTCCATCGAAATCTTCCCTCGTAAAATATAGAAAGGATCTTAAAAGTTTCGTTGCATTTCGAACAATCCCGATTTAATTTGATTTTCTGACCGAAACTAGTATAAAATTGTGTATAATATACTACGATTTTTTGACTGAAACTCGTATTTCAAAAAGTTTCATAGAATCTATTTTAGAGATAATTTATTGCATTGACTTCCATCGAAATCTTCCCTCGTAAATTATAGAAAGGATCTTAGAAGTTTCGTAGCATTTCGAACAATCCCGATTTAATTTGATTTTCTGACCGAAACTAGTATAAAATTGTGTATAATATACTACGATTTTTTGACTGACACTCGTATTTCAAAAAGTTTCATAGAATCTATTTCTGAGATAATTTTTTGCATGGACTTCAATCGAAATCTACCTTCGTAAAATATAGAAAGGATCTTAAAAGTTTAGTAGTATTTCGAACAATCCCAATTTAATATGATTTTCTGACCGAAACTAGTATAAAATTGTGTATAATATACAACGATTTTTTGACCGAAACTAGTATTTCAAAAAGTTTCATAGAATTTAAATCTGAGATAATTTTTTGCATGGACTTCCATCTTAATCTTCCCTATTAAAATAAAGAAAGGATCTGAAATGTTTCGTAGCATTTCCAACAATGCTCGATATAATTTGATTTTATGACCGAAACAAGTATAAAATTGTGTATAATATACTACGATTTTTTGACCTAAACTGGCATTTCAAAAAGTTTCATAGAATCAAATTTTGAGATGATTTTTTGCATGGACTTCCATCATAATCTTCCCTCGTAAATTATAGAAAGGATCTGAAAAGTTTTGTAGCATTACGAACAATCCTCGATTTATTTTGATTTTTGACAGAAACTAGTATAAAATTGTGTATAATATACAACAATTTTTTGAATGAAATTCGTATTTCAGAAAGATTCATAGAATCTATTTCTGAGATAATTTTTTACATGGACTTCCATCGATATCTTCCCTCGTAAAATATAGAAAGGATCTTAAAAGTTTCGTTGCATTTCGAACAATCCCGATTTAATTTGATTTTCTGACCGAAACTAGTATAAAATTGTGTATAATATACTACGATTTTTTGACTGACACTCGTATTTCAAAAAGTTTCATAGAATCTATTTCTGAGATAATTTTTTGCATGCACTTCCATCGAAATCTTCCTTCATAAAATATAGAAAGGATCTTAAAAGTTTCGTAGTATTTCGAACAATCCCAATTTAATTTGATTTTCTGACCGAAACTAGTATAAAATTGTGTATAATATACAACGATTTTTTAACCGAAACTAATATTTCAAAAAGTTTCATAGAATTTAAATCTGAGATAATTTTTTGCATGGACTTCCATCTTAATCTTCCCTATTAAAATAAAGAAAGGATCTGAAATGTTTCGTAGCATTTCCAACAATGCTCGATATAATTTGATTTTATGACCGAAACTAGTATAAAATTGTGTATAATATACTACGATTTTTTGACCTAAACTGGTATTTCAAAAAGTTTCATAGAATCTAATTTTGAGATGATTTTTTGCATGGACTTCCATCATAATCTTCCCTCGTAAATTATAGAAAGGATCTGAAAAGTTTTGTAGCATTACGAACAATCCTCGATTTATTTTGATTTTTGACCGAAACTAGTATAAAATTGTGTATAATATACTACAATTTTTTGAATGAAGTTCGTATTTCAAAAAGATTCATAGAATCTATTTCTGAGATAATTTTTTACATGGACTTCCATCGAAATCTTCCCTCGTAAAATATAGAAAGGATCTTAAAAGTTTCGTTGCATTTCGAACAATCCCGATTTAATTTGATTTTCTGACCGAAACTAGTATAAAATTGTGTATAATATACTACGATTTTTTGAGCGAAACTGGCATTTCAAAAAGTTTCATAGAATCTAATTTTGAGATGATTTTTTGCATGGACTTCCATCATAATCATCCCTCGTAAATTATAGAAAGGATCTGAAAAGTTTTGTAGCATGACGAACAATCCTCGATTTATTTTGATTTTTGACCGAAACTAGTATAAAATTGTGTATAATATACTACAAATTTTTGACTGATACTCGTATTTCAAAAAATATTCATAGAATCTATTTCTGAGATAATTTTTTACATGGACTTCCATCGAAATCTTCCCTCGTAAAATATAGAAAGGATCTTAAAAGTTTTGTTGCATTTCGAACAATCCCGATTTAATTTGATTTTCTGACCGAAACTAGTATAAAATTGTGTATAATATACTACGATTTTTTGACTGACACTCGTATTTCAAAAAGTTTCATAGAATCTATTTCTGAGATAATTTTTTGCATGGACTTCAATCGAAATCTACCTTCGTAAAATATAGAAAGGATCTTAAAAGTTTAGTAGTATTTCGAACAATCCCAATTTAATTTGATTTTCTGACCGAAACTAGTATAAAATTGTGTATAATATACAACGATTTTTTGACCGAAACTAGTATTTCAAAAAGTTTCATAGAATTTAAATCTGAGATAATTTTTTGCATGGACTTCCATCTTAATCTTCCCTATTAAAATAAAGAAAGAATCTGAAATGTTTCGTAGCATTTCCAACAATGCTCGATATAATTTGATTTTATGACCGAAACAAGTATAAAATTGTGTATAATATACTACGATTTTTTGACCTAAACTGGCATTTCAAAAATTTTCATAGAATCAAATTTTGAGATGATTTTTTGCATGGACTTCCATCATAATCTTCCCTCGTAAATTATAGAAAGGATCTGAAAAGTTTTGTAGCATTACGAACAATCCTCGATTTATTTTGATTTTTGACAGAAACTAGTATAAAATTGTGTATAATATACTACAATTTTTTGAATGAAATTCGTATTTCAGAAAGATTCATAGAATCTATTTCTGAGATAATTTTTTACATGGACTTCCAACGAAATCTTCCCTCGTAAAATATAGAAAGGATCTTAAAAGTTTCGTTGCATTTCGAACAATCCCGATTTAATTTGATTTTCTGACCGAAACTAGTATAAAATTGTGTATAATATACTACGATTTTTTGACTGACACTCGTATTTCAAAAAGTTTCATAGAATCTATTTCTGAGATAATTTTTTGCATGCACTTCCATCGAAATCTTCCTTCATAAAATATAGAAAGGATCTTAAAAGTTTCGTAGTATTTCGAACAATCCCAATTTAATTTGATTTTCTGACCGAAACTAGTATAAAATTGTGTATAATATACAACGATTTTTTGACCGAAACTAATATTTCAAAAAGTTTCATAGAATTTAAATCTGAGATAATTTTTTGCATGGACTTCCATCTTAATCTTCCCTATTAAAATAAAGAAAGGATCTGAAATGTTTCGTAGCATTTCCAACAATGCTCGATATAATTTGATTTTATGACCGAAACTAGTATAAAATTGTGTATAATATACTACGATTTTTTGACCTAAACTGGCATTTCAAAAAGTTTCATAGAATCTAATTTTGAGATGATTTTTTGCATGGACTTCCATCATAATCTTCCCTCGTAAATTATAGAAAGGATCTGAAAAGTTTTGTAGCATTACGAACAATCCTCGATTTATTTTGATTTTTGACCGAAACTAGTATAAAATTGTGTATAATATACTACAATTTTTTGAATGAAGTTTGTATTTCAAAAAGATTCATAGAATCTATTTCTGAGATAATTTTTTACATGGACTTCCATCGAAATCTTCCCTCGTAAAATATAGAAAGGTACTTAAAAGTTTCGTTGCATTTCGAACAATCCCAATTTAATTTGATTTTCTGACCGAAACTAGTATAAAATTGTGTATAATATATTACGATTTTATGAGCTAAACTGGCATTTCAAAAAGATTCATAGAATCTAATTTTGAGATGATTTTTTGCATGGACTTCCATCATAATCATCCCTCGTAAATTATAGAAAGGATCTGAAAAGTTTTGTAGCATTACGAACAATCCTCGATTTATTTTGATTTTTGACCGAAACTAGTATAAAATTGTGTATAATATACTACAAATTTTTGACTGATACTCGTATTTCAAAAAATATTCATAGAATCTATTTCTGAGATAATTTTTTACATGGACTTCCATCGAAATCTTCCCTCGTAAAATATAGAAAGGATCTTAAAAGTTTTGTTGCATTTCGAACAATCCCGATTTAATTTGATTTTCTGACCGAAACTAGTATAAAATTGTGTATAATATACTACGATTTTTTGACTGACACTCGTATTTCAAAAAGTTTCATAGAATCTATTTCTGAGATAATTTTTTGCATGGACTTCCATAGAAATCTACCTTCGTAAAATATAGAAAGGATCTTAAAAGTTTAGTAGTATTTCGAACAATCCCAAGTTAATTTGATTTTCTGACCGAAACTAGTATAAAATTGTGTATAATATACAACGATTTTTTGACCGAAACTAGTATTTCAAAAAGTTTCATAGAATTTAAATCTGAGATAATTATTTGCATGGACTTCCATCTTAATCTCCCCTCTTAAAATAAAGAAAGGATCTGAAATGTTTCGTAGCATTTCCAACAATGCTCGATATAATTTGATTTTATGACCGAAACTAGTATAAAATTGTGTATAATATACTACGATTTTTTGACCTAAACTGGCATTTCAAAAAGTTTCATAGAATCTAATTTTGAGATGATTTTTTGCATGGACTTCCATCATAATCTTCCCTCGTAAATTATAGAAAGGATCTGAAAAGTTTTGTAGCATTACGAAAAATCCTCGATTTATTTTGATTTTTGACCGAAACTAGTATAAAATTGTGTATAATATACTACAATTTTTTGACTGATACTCGTATTTCAAAAAATATTCATAGAATTTATTTCTGAGATAATTTTTTACATGGACTTCCATCGAAATCTTCCCTCGTAAAATATAGAAAGGATCTTAAAAGTTTTGTTGCATTTCGAACAATCCCGATTTAATTTGATTTTCTGACCGAACTAGTATAAAATTGTGTATAATATACTACGATTTTTTGACTGACACTCGTATTTCAAAAAGTTTCATAGAATCTATTTCTGAGATAATTTTTTGCATGGACTTCCATCGAAATCTACCTTCGTAAAATATAGAAAGGATCTTAAAAGTTTAGTAGTATTTCGAACAATCCCAAGTTAATTTGATTTTCTGACCGAAACTAGTATAAAATTGTGTATAATATACAACGATTTTTTGACCGAAACTAGTATTTCAAAAAGTTTCATAGAATTTAAATCTGAGATAATTATTTGCATGGACTTCCATCTTAATCTTCCCTCTTAAAATAAAGAAAGGATCTGAAATGTTTCGTAGCATTTCCAACAATGCTCGATATAATTTGATTTTATGACCGAAACTAGTATAAAATTGTGTATAATATACTACGATTTTTTGACCTAAACTGGCATTTCAAAAAGTTTCATAGAATCTAATTTTGAGATGATTTTTTGCATGGACTTCCATCATAATCTTCCCTCGTAAATTATAGAAAGGATCTGAAAAGTTTTGTAGCATTACGAAAAATCCTCGATTTATTTTGATTTTTGACCGAAACTAGTATAAAATTGTGTATAATATACTACAATTTTTTGACTGATACTCGTATTTCAAAAAATATTCATAGAATTTATTTCTGAGATAATTTTTTACATGGACTTCCATCGAAATCTTCCCTCGTAAAATATAGAAAGGATCTTAAAAGTTTTGTTGCATTTCGAACAATCCCGATTTAATTTGATTTTCTGACCGAACTAGTATAAAATTGTGTATAATATACTACGATTTTTTGACTGACACTCGTATTTCAAAAAGTTTCATAGAATCTATTTCTGAGATAATTTTTTGCATGGACTTCCATCGAAATCTACCTTCGTAAAATATAGAAAGGATCTTAAAAGTTTAGTAGTATTTCGAACAATCCCAAGTTAATTTGATTTTCTGACCGAAACTAGTATAAAATTGTGTATAATATACAACGATTTTTTGACCGAAACTAGTATTTCAAAAAGTTTCATAGAATTTAAATCTGAGATAATTATTTGCATGGACTTCCATCTTAATCTTCCCTCTTAAAATAAAGAAAGGATCTGAAATGTTTCGTAGCATTTCCAACAATGCTCGATATAATTTGATTTTATGACCGAAACTAGTATAAAATTGTGTATAATATACTACGATTTTTTGACCTAAACTGGCATTTCAAAAAGTTTCATAGAATCTAATTTTGAGATGATTTTTTGCATGGACTTCCATCATAATCTTCCCTCGTAAATTATAGAAAGGATCTGAAAAGTTTTGTAGCATTACGAAAAATCCTCGATTTATTTTGATTTTTGACCGAAACTAGTATAAAATTGTGTATAATATACTACAATTTTTTGACTGATACTCGTATTTCAAAAAATATTCATAGAATTTATTTCTGAGATAATTTTTTACATGGACTTCCATCGAAATCTTCCCTCGTAAAATATAGAAAGGATCTTAAAAGTTTTGTTGCATTTCGAACAATCCCGATTTAATTTGATTTTCTGACCGAACTAGTATAAAATTGTGTATAATATACTACGATTTTTTGACTGACACTCGTATTTCAAAAAGTTTCATAGAATCTATTTCTGAGATAATTTTTTGCATGGACTTCCATCGAAATCTACCTTCGTAAAATATAGAAAGGATCTTAAAAGTTTAGTAGTATTTCGAACAATCCCAAGTTAATTTGATTTTCTGACCGAAACTAGTATAAAATTGTGTATAATATACAACGATTTTTTGACCGAAACTAGTATTTCAAAAAGTTTCATAGAATTTAAATCTGAGATAATTATTTGCATGGACTTCCATCTTAATCTTCCCTCTTAAAATAAAGAAAGGATCTGAAATGTTTCGTAGCATTTCCAACAATGCTCGATATAATTTGATTTTATGACCGAAACTAGTATAAAATTGTGTATAATATACTACGATTTTTTGACCTAAACTGGCATTTCAAAAAGTTTCATAGAATCTAATTTTGAGATGATTTTTTGCATGGACTTCCATCATAATCTTCCCTCGTAAATTATAGAAAGGATCTGAAAAGTTTTGTAGCATTACGAAAAATCCTCGATTTATTTTGATTTTTGACCGAAACTAGTATAAAATTGTGTATAATATACTACAATTTTTTGACTGATACTCGTATTTCAAAAAATATTCATAGAATTTATTTCTGAGATAATTTTTTACATGGACTTCCATCGAAATCTTCCCTCGTAAAATATAGAAAGGATCTTAAAAGTTTTGTTGCATTTCGAACAATCCCGATTTAATTTGATTTTCTGACCGAACTAGTATAAAATTGTGTATAATATACTACGATTTTTTGACTGACACTCGTATTTCAAAAAGTTTCATAGAATCTATTTCTGAGATAATTTTTTGCATGGACTTCCATCGAAATCTACCTTCGTAAAATATAGAAAGTATCTTAAAAGTTTAGTAATATTTCGAACAATCCCAAGTTAATTTGATTTTCTGACCGAAACTAGTATAAAATTGTGTATAATATACAACGATTTTTTGACCGAAACTAGTATTTCAAAAAGTTTCATAGAATTTAAATCTGAGATAATTATTTGCATGGACTTCCATCTTAATCTTCCCTCTTAAAATAAAGAAAGGATCTGAAATGTTTCGTAGCATTTCCAACAATGCTCGATATAATTTGATTTTATGACCGAAACTAGTATAAAATTGTGTATAATATACTACGATTTTTTGACCTAAACTGGCATTTCAAAAAGTTTCATAGAATCTAATTTTGAGATGATTTTTTGCATGGACTTCCATCATAATCTTCCCTCGTAAATTATAGAAAGGATCTGAAAAGTTTTGTAGCATTACGAACAATCCTCGATTTATTTTGATTTTTGACCGAAACTAGTATAAAATTGTGTATAATATACTACAATTTTTTGACTGAAATTCGTATTTCAAAAAGATTCATAGATTCTATTTCTGAGATAATTTTTTACATGGACTTCCATCGAAATCTTCCCTCGTAAAATATAGAAAGGATCTTAAAAGTTTCGTTGCATTTCGAACAATCCCGATTTAATTTGATTTTCTGACCGAAACTAGTATAAAATTGTGTATAATATACTACGATTTTTTGACTGACACTCGTATTTCAAAAAATTTCATAGAATCTATTTCTGAGATAATTTTTTGCATGGACTTCCATCGAAATATTCCCTCGTAAAATATAGAAAGGATCTTAAAAGATTCGTTGCATTTCGAACAATCCCAATTTAATTTGATTTTCTGACCGAAACTAGTATAAAATTGTGTATAATATACTACAATTTTATGACCTAAACTGACATTTCAAAAAGTTTCATAGAATCTAATTTTGAGATGATTTTTTGCATGGACTTCCATCATAATCTTCCCTCGTAAATTATAGAAAGGATCTGAAAAGTTTTGTAGCATTACGAACAATCCTCGATTTATTTTGATTTTTGACAAAAACTAGTATAAAATTGTGTATAATTTACTACACTTTTTTGACTGAAACTCGTATTTCAAAAAGATTCATAGAATCTATTAATGAGATAATTTTTTACATGGACTTCCATCGAAATCTTCCCTCGTAAAATATAGAAAGGATCTTAAAAGTTTCGTGGCATTTCGAACAATCCCGATTTAATTTGATTTTCTGACCGAAACTAGTATAAAATTGTGTATAATATACAACGATTTTTTGACAGACACTCGTATTTCAAAAAGTTTCATAGAATCTATTTCTGAGATAATTTTTTGCATGCACTTCCATCGAAATCTTCCTTCGTAAAATATAGAAAGGATCTTAAAAGTTTCGTAGTATTTCGAACAATCCCAATTTAATTTGATTTTCTGACCGAAACTAGTATAAAACCGTGTATAATATACAACGATTTTTTGACTGAAACTAGTATTTCAAAAAGTTTCATAGAATTTAAATCTGAGATAATTTTTTGCTTGGACTTCCATTTTAATCTTCCCTCGTAAAATATAGAAAGGATCTGAAACGTTTCGTAGCATTTCAACAATGCTCGATATAATTTGATTTTATGACCGAAACTAGTATAAAATTGTGTATAATATACTACGATTTTTTGACATAAACTAGCATTTCAAAAAGTTTCATAGAATCTAATTTTGAGATAATTTTTTGCATGGACTTCCATCATAATCTTCCCTCGTAAATTATAGAAAGGATCTGAAAAGTTTTGTAGCATTACGAACAATCCTCGATTTATTTTAATTTTTGACCGAAACTAGTATAAAATTGTGTATAATATACTACAATTTTTTGACTGAAACTCGTATTTCAAAAAGATTCATAGAATCTATTTCTGAGATAATTTTTTACATGGACTTCCATCGAAATCTTCCCTCTTAAAATATAGAAAGAATATTAAAAGTTTCGTTGCATTTCGAACAATCCCGATTTAATTTGATTTTCTGACCGAAACTAGTATAAAATTATGTATAATATACTACGATTTTTTGAATGACACTCGTATTTCAAAAAGTTTCATAGAATCTATTTCTGAGATAATTTTTTTGCATGCACTTCCATCGAAATCTTCCTTCGTAAAATATAGAAAGGATCTTAAAAGTTTCGTAGTATTTCGAACAATCCCAATTTAATTTGATTTTCTGACCGAAACTAGTATAAAATTGTGTATAATATACAACGATTTTTTGACCGAAACTTGTATTTCAAAAAGTTTCATAGAATCTAAATCTGAGATAATTTTTTGCATGGACTTCCATCTTAATCTTCCCTCGTAAAATATAGAAAGGATCTGAAATGTTTCGTAGCATTTCCAACAATGCTCGATATAATTTGATTTTATGACCGAAACTAGTTTAAATTGTGTATAATATACTACGATTTTTTGACCTAAACTAGCATTTCAAAAAGTTTCATAGAATTTGATTTTGAGATGATTTTTTGCATGGACTTCCATTATAATCTTCCCTCGTAAATTATAGAAAGGATCTAAAAAGATTTGTAGTATACGAACAATCTTCGATTTAATTTGAATTTTGACCGAAACTAGTATAAACTTGTGTATAATATACTATGATTTCTTGAATGAAACTCGTCTTTCAAAAAGTTTCATAGAATCTATTTCTGAGATAATTTTTTGCATGGACTTCCATCGAAATATTCCCTCGTAAAATATAGAAAGGATCTTAAAAGTTTCGTTGCATTTCAAACAATCCCAATTTAATTTGATTTTCTGACCGAAACTAGTATAAAATTGTGTATAATATACTACGATTTTATGACCTAAACTGGCATTTCAAAAAGTTTCATAGAATCTAATTTTGAGATGATTTTTTGCATGGACTTCCATCATAATCTTCCCTCGTAAATTATAGAAAGGATCTGAAATGTTTTGTAGCATTACGAACAATCCTCGATTTAATTTAATTTTTGACCGAAACTAGTATAAAATTGTGTATAATATACTATGATTTTTTTACTGAAACTCGTATTTCAAAAAGTTTCATTGAATCTATTTCTTAGATAATTTTTTGCATGGAATTCCATTGAAATCTTCCCTCGTAAAATATAGAAATGATCTTAAAAGTTTCGTAGCATTTCGAACAATCTCAATTTAATTTGATTTTTTGACCGAAACTAGTATAAAATTGTGTATAATATACAATGAATTTTTGACCGAAACTAGTATGTCAAAAAGTTTCATAGAATCTAACTGTGAGATAATTTTTTGCATGGACTTCCATTTTAATCTTCCCTTGTAAAATATAGAAAGGATCTGAAACGTTTCGTAGCATTTCCAACAATGCTCTATATAATTTGATTTTATGACCGAAACAAGTATAAAATTGTGTATAATATACTACGATTTTTTGACCTAAACTGGCATTTCAAAAAGTTTCATAGAATCTAATTTTGAGATGATTTTTTGCATGGACTTCCATCATAATCTTCCCTCGTAAATTATAGAAAGGATCTGAAAAGTTTTTTAGCATTACGAATAATCCTCGATTTAATTTGATTTTTGACCGATACTAGTATAAAATTGTTTATAATATACTATGATTTTTTGACTGAAACTCGTATTTCAAAAAGATTCATAGAATCTATTTCTGAGATAATTTTTTACCTGGACTTCCATCGAAATCTTTCCTCGTAAAATATAAAAAGGATCTTAAAAGTTTCGTTGCATTTCGAACAATCCCGATTTAATTTGATTTTCTGACCGAAACTAGTATAAAATTGTGTATAATATACTACGATTTTATGACCTAAACTGGAATTTCAAAACGTTTCATAGAATCTAATTTTGAGATGATTTTTTGCATGGACTTCCATCATAATCTTCCCTCGTAAATTATAGAAAGGATCTGAAAAGTTTTGCAGCATTACGAACAATCCTCTATTTATTTTGATTTTTGACCGAAACTATCTAAGTCTGAGATAATTTTTTGCATGGACTTCCATCTTAATCTTCCCTAGTAAAATATAGAAAGGATCTTAAAAGTTTCGTAGCATTTTGAACAATCCCAATTTAATTTGTTTTTCTGACCGAAACTAGTATAAAATTGTGTATAATATACTACGATATTTTGACCTAAACTGGCATTTCAAAAAGTTTCATAGAATCTAATTTTGAGATGATTTTTTGCATGGACTTCCATCATAATCTACCCTCGTAAATTATAGAAAGGATCTGAAAAGTTTTGCAACATTACGAACAATCCTCGATTTACTTTGATTTTTGACCGAAACTATCTAACTCTGAGATAATTTTTTGCATGGACTTCCATCTTAATCTTTCCTCGTAAAATATAGAAAGGATCTTAAAAGTTTCGTAGCATTTTGAACAATCCCAATTTAATTTGATTTTCTGACCGAAACTAGTATAAAATTGTGTATAATATACTACGATTTTTTGACCTAAACTGGCATTTCAAAAAGTTTCATAGAATCTAATTTTGAGATGATTTTTTTGCATGGACTTCCATCATAATCTTCCCTCGTAAATTATAGAAAGGATCTGAAAATTATTTTAGCATTACGAACAATCCTCGATTTAATTTGATTTTTGACCGAAACTAGTATAAAATTGTGTATAATATACTATGATTTTTTGACTGAAACTCGTATTTCAAAAAGATTCATAGAATCTATTTCTGAGATAATTTTTTACATGGACTTCCATCGAAATCTTCCCTCGTAAAATATAAAAAGGATCTTAAAATTTTCGTTGCATTTCGAACAATCCCGATTTAATTTGATTTTCTGACCGAAACTAGTATAAAATTGTGTATAATATACTACGATTTTTTGACTGACACTCGTATTTCAAAAAGTTTCATAGAATCTATTTCTGAGATAATTTTTTGCTTGCACTTCCATCGAAATCTTCCTTCGTAAAATATAGAAAGGATCTTAAAAGTTTCGTAGTATTATGAACAATCCCAATTTAATTTGATTTTCTGACAGAAACTAGTATAAAATTGTGTATAATATACAACGATTTTTTGACCGAAACTAGTATTTCAAAAAGTCTCATAGAATCTAAATCAGAGATAATTTTTTGCATGGACTTCCATCTTAATCTTCCCTCGTAAAATATAGAAAGGATCTGAAACGTTTCGTTGCATTTCTAACAATGCTCGATATAATTTGATTTTATGACCGAAACTAGTATAAAATTGTGTTTAATATACTACGAATTTTTGGGCTAAAGTAGCATTTCAAAAATTTTCATAGAATCTAATTTTGAGATGATTTTTTGCATTGACTTTCATCATAATCTTCCCTCGTTAATTATAGAAAGGATCTGAAAAGTTTTGTAGCATTACCAACAATCCTCTATTTAATTTGATTTTTGACCGAAACTAGTATAAAATTGTGTATAATATACTACGATTTTTTGACTGAAACTCGTATTTAAAAAAGATTCATAGAATCTATTTCTGAGATAATATTTTGCACGGACTTCCATCGAAATCTTCCCTCGTAAAATATAGAAAGGATCTTAAAAGTTTCGTTGCATTTCGAACAATCCCGATTTAATTTGATTTTCTGACCGAAATGAGTATAAAATTGTGTATAATATACTACGATTTTTTGACTGACACTCGTATTTCAAAAAGTTTCATAGAATCTACTTCTGAGATAATTTTTTGCATGCATTTCCATCGAAATCTTCCTTCGTAAAATATAGAAAGGATCTTAAAAGTTTCGTAGTATTTCGAACAATCCCAATTTAATTTGATTTTTTGACCGAAACTAGTATAAAATTGTGTATAATATACAACGATTTTTTGACCGAAACTAGTATTTCAAAAAGTCTCATAGAATCTAAATCTAAGATAATTTTTTGCATGGACTTCCATCTTAATCTTCCCTCGTAAAATATAGAAAGGATTTGAAACGTTTCGTAGCATTTCCAACAATGCTAGATATAATTTGATTTTATGACCGAAACTAGTATAAAATTGTGTATAATATACTACGATTTTTTGACCTAAACTAGCATTTCCAAAAGTTTCATAGAATCTAATTTTGAGATGATTTTTTGCATGGACTTCATTCATAATCTTCCCTCGTTAATTATAGAAAGGATCTGAAAAGTTTTGTAGCATTACGAACAATCCTCGATTTAATTTGATTTTTGACCGAAACTAGTATAAACTTGTGTATAATATACTATGATTTTTTTACTGAAACTCGTATTTCAAAAAGTTTCATAGAATCTATTTCTAAGATAATTTTTTGCATGGACTTCCATCGAAATTTTCCCTCGTAAAATATAGAAAGGATCTTAAAAGTTTCATTGCATTTCGAACAATCCCAATTTAATTTGATTTTCTGACCGAAACTAGTATAAAATTGTGTATAATATACTACGATTTTTTGACCAAAACTGGTATTTCAAAAAGTTTCATAGAATCTAATTTTGAGATGATTTTTTGCATGGACTTCCATCATAATCTTACCTCGAAAATTATAGAAAGGATCTGAAAAGTTTTGCAGCATTACGAACAATCCTCGATTTATTTTGATTTTTGACCGAAACTATCTAACTCTGAGATAATTTTTTGCATGGACTTCCATCTTAATCTTCCCTCGTAAAATATAGAAAGGATCTTAAAAGTTTCGTAGCATTTTGAACAATCCCAATTTAATTTGATTTTCTGACCGAAACTAGTATAAAATTGTGTATAATATACTACGATTTTTTGACCTAAAACTGGCATTTCAAAAAGTTTCATAGAATCTAATTTTGAGATGATTTTTTGCATGGACTTCCATCATAATCTTCCCTCGTAAATTATAGAAAGGATCTGAAAAGTTTTTTAGCATTACGAACAATCCTCGATTTAATTTGATTTTTGACCGAAACTAGTATAAAATTGTGTATAATATACTATGATTTTTTGACTGAAACTCGTATTTCAAAAAGATTCATAGAATCTATTTCTGAGATAATTTTTTACATGGACTTCCATCGAAATCTTCCCTCGTAAAATATAAAAAGGATCTTAAAATTTTTGTTGCATTTCGAACAATCCCGATTTAATTTGATTTTCTGACCGAAACTAGTATAAAATTGTGTATAATATACTACGATTTTTTGACTGACACTCGTATTTCAAAAAGTTTCATAGAATCTATTTCTGAGATAATTTTTTGCTTGCACTTCCATCGAAATCTTCCTTCGTAAAATATAGAAAGGATCTTAAAAGTTTCGTAGTATTATGAACAATCCCAATTTAATTTGATTTTCTGACAGAAACTAGTATAAAATTGTGTATAATATACAACGATTTTTTGACCGAAACTAGTATTTCAAAAAGTCTCATAGAATCTAAATCAGAGATAATTTTTTGCATGGACTTCCATCTTAATCTTCCCTCGTAAAATATAGAAAGGATCTGAAACGTTTCGTAGCATTTCTAACAATGCTCGATATAATTTGATTTTATGACCGAAACTAGTATAAAATTGTGTTTAATATACTACGAATTTTTGGGCTAAAGTAGCATTTCAAAAATTTTCATAGAATCTAATTTTGAGATGATTTTTTGCATTGACTTTCATCATAATCTTCCCTCGTTAATTATAGAAAGGATCTGAAAAGTTTTGTAGCATTACCAACAATCCTCTATTTAATTTGATTTTTGACCGAAACTAGTATAAAATTGTGTATAATATACTACGATTTTTTGACTGAAACTCGTATTTAAAAAAGATTCATAGAATCTATTTCTGAGATAATATTTTGCATGGACTTCCATCGAAATCTTCCCTCGTAAAATATAGAAAGGATCTTAAAAGTTTCGTTGCATTTCGAACAATCCCGATTTAATTTGATTTTCTGACCGAAATGAGTATAAAATTGTGTATAATATACTACGATTTTTTGACTAACACTCGTATTTCAAAAAGTTTCATAGAATCTACTTCTGAGATAATTTTTTGCATGCATTTCCATCGAAATCTTCCTTCGTAAAATATAGAAAGGATCTTAAAAGTTTCGTAGTATTTCGAACAATCCCAATTTAATTTGATTTTCTGACCGAAACTAGTATAAAATTGTGTATAATATACAACGATTTTTTGACCGAAACTAGTATTTCAAAAAGTCTCATAGAATCTAAATCTAAGATAATTTTTTGCATGGACTTCCATCTTAATCTTCCCTCGTAAAATATAGAAAGGATTTGAAACGTTTCGTAGCATTTCCAACAATGCTAGATATAATTTGATTTTATGACCGAAACTAGTATAAAATTGTGTATAATATACTACGATTTTTTGACCTAAACTAGCATTTCCAAAAGTTTCATAAAATCTAATTTTGAGATGATTTTTTGCATGGACTTCCATCATAATCTTCCCTCGTTAATTATAGAAAGGATCTGAAAAGTTTTGTAGCATTACGAACAATCCTCGATTTAATTTGATTTTTGACCGAAACTAGTATAAACTTGTGTATAATATACTATGATTTTTTGACTGAAACTCGTATTTCAAAAAGTTTCATAGAATCTATTTCTAAGATAATTTTTTGCATGGACTTCCATCGAAATTTTCCCTCGTAAAATATAGAAAGGATCTTAAAAGTTTCATTGCATTTCGAACAATCCCAATTTAATTTGATTTTCTGACCGAAACTAGTATAAAATTGTGTATAATATACTACGATTTTTTGACCAAAACTGGTATTTCAAAAAGTTTCATAGAATCTAATTTTGAGATGATTTTTTGCATGGACTTCCATCATAATCTTACCTCGAAAATTATAGAAAGGATCTGAAAAGTTTTGCAGCATTACGAACAATCCTCGATTTATTTTGATTTTTGACCGAAACTATCTAACTCTGAGATAATTTTATGCATGGACTTCCATCTTAATCTTCCCTCGTAAAATATAGAAAGGATCTTAAAAGTTTCGTAGCATTTTGAACAATCCCAATTTAATTTGATTTTCTGACCGAAACTAGTATAAAATTGTGTATAATATACTACGATTTTTTGACCTAAACTGGCATTTCAAAAAGTTTCATAGAATCTAATTTTGAGATGATTTTTTGCATGGACTTCCATCATAATCTTCCCTCGTAAATTATAGAAAGGATCTGAAAAGTTTTTTAGCATTACGAACAATCCTCGATTTAATTTGATTTTTGACCGAAACTAGTATAAAATTGTGTATAATATACTATGATTTTTTGACTGAAACTCGTATTTCAAAAAGATTCATAGAATATATTTCTGAGATAATTTTTTACATGGACTTCCATCGAAATCTTCCCTCGTAAAATATAAAAAGGATCTTAAAATTTTCGTTGCATTTCGAACAATCCCGATTTAATTTGATTTTCTGACCGAAACTAGTATAAAATTGTGTATAATATACTACGATTTTTTGACTGACACTCGTATTTCAAAAAGTTTCATAGAATCTATTTCTGAGATAATTTTTTGCTTGCACTTCCATCGAAATCTTCCTTCGTAAAATATAGAAAGGATCTTAAAAGTTTCGTAGTATTTTGAACAATCCCAATTTAATTTGATTTTCTGACAGAAACTAGTATAAAATTGTGTATAATATACAACGATTTTTTGACCGAAACTAGTATTTCAAAAAGTCTCATAGAATCTAAATCAGAGATAATTTTTTGCATGGACTTCCATCTTAATCTTCCCTCGTAAAATATAGAAAGGATCTGAAACGTTTCGTAGCATTTCTAACAATGCTCGATATAATTTGATTTTATGACCGAAACTAGTATAAAATTGTGTTTAATATACTACGAATTTTTGGGCTAAAGTAGCATTTCAAAAATTTTCATAGAATCTAATTTTGAGATGATTTTTTGCATGGACTTTCATCATAATCTTCCCTCGTTAATTATAGAAAGGATCTGAAAAGTTTTGTAGCATTACGAACAATCCTCTATTTAATTTGATTTTTGACCGAAACTAGTATAAAATTGTGTATAATATACTACGATTTTTTGACTAAAACTCGTATTTAAAAAAGATTCATAGAATCTATTTCTGAGATAATATTTTGCATGGACTTCCATCGAAATCTTCCCTCGTAAAATATAGAAAGGATCTTAAAAGTTTCGTTTCATTTCGAACAATCCCGATTTAATTTGATTTTCTGACCGAAATGAGTATAAAATTGTGTATAATATACTACGATTTTTTGACTGACACTCGTATTTCAAAAAGTTTCATAGAATCTACTTCTGAGATAATTTTTTGCATGCATTTCCATCGAAATCTTCCTTCGTAAAATATAGAAAGGATCTTAAAAGTTTCGTAGTATTTCGAACAATCCCAATTTAATTTGTTTTTCTGACAGAAACTAGTATAAAATTGTGTATAATATACAACGATTTTTTGACCGAAACTAGTATTTCAAAAAGTCTCATAGAATCTAAATCTGAGATAATTTTTTGCATGGACTTCCATCTTAATCTTCCCTCGTAAAATATAGAAAGGATTTGAAACGTTTCGTAGCATTTCCAACAATGCTAGATATAATTTGATTTTATGACCGAAACTAGTATAAAATAGTGTATAATATACTACGATTTTTTGACCTAAACTAGCATTTCCAAAAGTTTCATAGAATCTAATTTTGAGATGATTTTTTGCATGGACTTCCATCATAATCTTCCCTCGTTAATTATAGAAAGGATCTGAAAAGTTTTGAAGCATTACGAACAATCCTCGATTTAATTTGATTTTTGACCGAAACTAGTATAAACTTGTGTATAATATACTATGATTTTTTGACTGAAACTCGTATTTCAAAAAGTTTCATAGAATCTATTTCTATGATAATTTTTTGCATGGACTTCCATCGAAATTTTCCCTCGTAAAATATAGAAAGGATCTTAAAAGTTTCATTGCATTTCGAACAATCCCAATTTAATTTGATTTTCTGACCGAAACTAGTATAAAATTGTGTATAATATACTACGAATTTTTGACCAAAACTGGTATTTCAAAAAGTTTCATAGAATCTAATTTTGAGATGATTTTTTGCATGGACTTCCATCATAATCTTCCCTCGTAAATTATAGAAAGGATCTGAAAAGTTTTGTAGCATTACGAACAATCCTCGATTTAATTTTATTTTTGACCGAAACTAGTAAAAAAATGTGTATAATATACTACGATTTTTTGACCGAAACTCGTATAAAATTGTGTATAATATACAATGATTTTTTGACCAAAACTAGCATTTCAAAATGTTTCATAGAATCTAACTATGAGATAATTTTTTGCATGGACTTCCATCTTAATCTTCACTCGTAAAATATAGAAAGGATCTTAAAAGTTTCGTAGCATTTTGAACAATCCCAATTTAATTTGATTTTCTGACCGAAACTAGTATAAAATTGTGTATAATATACTACGATTTTTTTGACCTAAACTAGCATTTCAAAAAGTTTCATAGAATCTAATTTTGAGATGATTTTTTGCATGGACTTCCATCATAATCTTCCCTCGTTAATTATAGAAAGGATCTGAAAAGTTTTGTAGCATTACGAACAATCCTCGATTTAATTTGATTTTTGACCGAAACTAGTATAAACATGTGTATAATATACTATGATTATTTGACTGAAACTCGTATTTCAAAAAGTTTCATAGAATCTATTTATGAGATAATGTTTTGCATGGACTTCCATCGAAATCTTCCCTCGTAAAATATAGAAAGGATCTTAAAAGTTTCGTTGAATTTCGAACAATCCCGATTTAATTTGATTTTTTGACCGAAATTAGTATAAAATTGTGTATAATATACTACGATTTTTTGACTGACACTCGTATTTCAAAAAGTTTCATAGAATCTATTTCTGAGATAATTTTTTGCATGGACTTCCATCGAAATCTTCTCTTGTAAAATATAGAAAGGATTTTAAAAGTTTCGTAGTATTTCGAACAATCCCAATTTAATTTGATTTTCTGACCGAAACTAGTATAAAATTGTGTATAATATACAACGATTTTTTGACCGAAACTAGTATTTCAAAAAGTTTCATAGAATCTAACTCTGAGATAATTTTTTGCATGGACTTCCATCTTAATCTTCCCTCGTAAAATATAGAAACGATCTTAAAAGTTTCGTAGCATTTTGAACAATCCCAATTTAATTTGATTTTTTGACCGAAACTAGTATAAAATTGTGAATAATATACTACGAATTTTTGACCTAAACTGGCATTTCAAAAAGTTTCATAGAATCTAATTTTGAGATGATTTTTGGCATGGACTTCCATCATAATCTTCCCTCGTAAATTATAGAAAGGATCTGAAAAGTTTTGTAGCATTACGAACAATCCTCGATTTAATTTGATTTTTGACCGAAACTAGTATAAGATTGTGTATAATATACTACGATTTTTTGAATGACACTCGTATTTAAAAAAGTTTCATAGAATCTATTTCTGAGATAATTTTTTGCATGGACATCCATCGAAATCTTCCCTCGTAAAATATAGAAAGGATCTTAAAAGTTTCGTAGTATTTTGAGCAATACCAATTTAATTTGATTTTCTGACCGAAACTAGTATAAAATTGTGTATAATATACAACGAATTTTTGACCGAAACTAGTATGTCAAAAAGTTTCATAAAATCTAACTCTGAGATAATTTTTTGCATGGACTTCCATCTTAATCTTCCCTCTTAAAATATAGAAAGGATTTTAAAAGTTTCGTAGCATTTTGAACAATCCCAATTTAATTTGATTTTCTGACCGAAACTAGTATAAAATTGTGTATAATATACAACAATTTTTTGACCGAAACTGGCATTTGAAAAAGTTTCAAAGAATCTAATTTTGAGATGATTTTTTGCATGGACTTCTATCATAATCTTCCCTCGTAAATTATAGAAAGGATCTTTAAAGTTTCGTAGCATTTCGAAAAATCCTCGATTTAATTTGATTTTTTGATCGAAACTAGTATAAAATCGTGTATAATATACTATGATATTTTTGACCGACACTCGTATTTCAAAAAGTTTTGTAGAATCTATTTCTGAGATATTTATTTGTATGGACTTCCATCATAAGCTTCCCTCGTAAAATATTGAAAGGATCTGAAAAGTTTCGTAGCATTTCGAACAATCCTCGATTTAATTTGATTTTTGACCGAAATTAGTATAAAATCGTGTATAATATACTACGATTTTTTGACAGAAACTCATATTTCAAAAAGTTTCGTAGAATCTATTTCTGAGATATTTATTTGGATGGACTTCCATCATAAGCTTCCCTCGTAAAATATTGAAAGGATCTAAAAAGTTTCGTAGCATTTCGAACAATCCTCGATTTAATTTGATTTTTGACCGAAATTAGTATAAAATCGTGTATAATATACTACGATTTTTTTGACCGAAACTCGTATTTCAAAATGTTTCTTAGAATCTATTTCTGATATATGTTTTTGCATGGACTTCCATCATAAGCTTCCCTCGTAAAATATTGAAAGGATCTGAAAAGTTTCGTAACATTTCGAGCAATCCTCGATTTAATTTGATTTTTGACCGAAATTAGTATAAAATTGTGTGTAATATACTACGATTTTTTGACTGAAACTCGTATTTCAAAAATTTTCATAGAATCTATTTCTGAGATATTTTTTTGCATGGACTTCTGCCGAAATCGTCCCTCGTAAATATTAGAAACGATCTTAAAAGTTTCGTAGCATTTTGAACAATCCCGATTTAATTTGATTTTTAACAGAAACTAGTATAAAATTGTGTGTAATATACTACGATTTTATTACCTAAACTGTCATTTCAAAAAGTTTCATAGAATCTAATTTTGAGATGATTTTTTGCATGGACTTCCATCATAATCTTCCCTCGTAAATTATAGATAGGATCTGAAAAGTTTTGTAGCATTACGAACAATCCTCGATTTAATTTGATTTTTGACCGAAACTAGTATAAAATTGTGTATAATATACTACGATTTTTTGACTGAAACTCGTATTTCAAAAAGTTTCATAGAATCTATTTCTGAGATAATTTTTTGCATGAACATCCATTGAAATCTTCCATCGTAAAATATAGAAATGATCTTAAATGTTTCGTAGCATTTAGAACAATCCCGATTTAAATTGATTTTCTGACCGAAACTAGTATAAGATCGTGTATAATAAACTACGATTTTTTGAATGACACTCGTATTTCAAAAAGTTTCATAGAATCTATTTCTGAGATAATTTATTGCATGGACATCCATCGAAATCTTCCCTCATGAAATATAGAAAGGATCTTAAAAGTTTCGTAGTATTTTGAACAATACCAATTTAATTTGATTTTCTGACCGAAACTAGTATAAAATTGTGTATAATATACAACGAATTTTTGACCGAAACTAGTATGTCAAAAAGTTTCATAGAATCTAACTCTGAGATAATTTTTTGCATGGACTTCCATCTTAATCTTCCCTCGTAAAATATAGAAAGGAATTTAAAAGTTTCGTAGCATTTTGAACAATCCCAATTTAATTTGATTTTCTGACCGAAACTAGTATAAAATTGTGTATAATATACAACGATTTTTTGACCGAAACTGGCATTTCAAAAAGTTTCAAAGAATCTAATTTTGAGATGATTTTTTGCATGGACTTCTATCATAATCTTCCCTCGTAAATTATAGAAAGGATCTTTAAAGTTTCGTAGCATTTCGAACAATACTCGATTTAATTTGATTTTTTGATCGAAACTAGTATAAAATCTTGTATAATATACTACGATATTTTTGACCGACACTCGTATTTCAAAAGGTTTCGTAGAATCTATTTCTGAGATATTTATTTGCATGGACTTCCATCATAAGCTTCCCTCGTAAAATATTGAAAGGATCTGAAAAGTTTCGTAGCATTTCGAACAATCCTCGATTTAATTTGATTTTTGAACGAAATTAGTATAAAATCTTGTATAATATACTACGATTTTTTTGACCGAAACTCATATTTCAAAAAGTTTCGTAGAATCTATTTCTGAGATATTTATTTGGATGGACTTCCATCATAAGCATCCCTCGTATAATATTGAAAGGATCTGAAACGTTTCGTAGCATTTCGAACAATCCTCGATTTAATTTGATTTTTGACCGAAATTAGTATAAAATCGTGTATAATATACTACGATTTTTTTGACCGAAACTCGTACTTCAAAAAGTTTCGTAGAATCTATTTCTGATATAAGTTTTTGCATGGACTTCCATCATAAGCTTCCTTCGTAAAATATTGAAAGGATCTGAAAAGTTTCATAACATTTCGAACAATCCTCGATTTAATTTGATTTTTGACCGAAATTAGTATAAAATTGTGTGTAATATACTACGATTTTTTGACTGAAACTTGTATTTCAAAAAGTTTCATAGAATCTATTTCTGAGATATTTTTTTGCATGGACTTCAGCCGAAATCTTCCCTCGTAAATATTAGAAAGGATCTTAAAAGTTTCGTAACATTTATAACAATCCCAATTTAATTTGATTTTTAACCGAAACTAGTATAAAATTGTGTATAATATACTACGATTTTATTACCTAAACTGTCATTTCAAAAAGTTTCATAGAATCTAATTTTGAGATGATTTTTTGCATGGACTTCCATCATAATCTTCCCTCGTAAATTATAGAAAGGATCTGAAAAGTTTTGTAGCATTACGAACAATCCTCGATTTAATTTGATTTTTGACCAAAACTAGTATAAAATTGTGTATAATATACTACGATTTTTTGACTAAAACTCGTATTTGAAAAACTGTCATAGAATCTATTTCTGAGATAAATTTTTTGCATGGACTTCCATCGAAATCTTCCCTCGTAAAATATAGAAAGGATCTTAAAAGTTTCGTTGCATTTCGAACAATCCCGATTTAATTTGATTTTCTGACCGAAACTAGTATAAAATTGTGTATAATATACTACGATTTTTTGAATGACACTCGTATTTCAAAAAGTTTCATAGAATCTATTTCTGAGATAATTTTTTGCATGGACATCCATCGAAATCTTCCCTCGTAAAATATAGAAAGGATCTTAAAAGTTTCGTAGTATTTTGAACAATACCAATTTAATTTGATTTTCTGACCGAAACTAGTATAAAATTGTGTATAATATACAACGAATTTTTGACCGAAACTAGTATGTCAAAAAGTTTCATAAAATCTAACTCAGAGATAATTTTTTGCATGGACTTCCATCTTAATCTTCCCTCTTAAAATATAGAAAGGATTTTAAAAGTTTCGTAGCATTTTGAACAATCCCAATTTAATTTGATTTTCTGACCGAAACTAGTATAAAATTGTGTATAATATACAACGATTTTTTGACCGAAACTGGCATTTCAAAAAGTTTCAAAGAATCTAATTTTGAGATGATTTTTTGCATGGACTTCTATCATAATCTTCCCTCGTAAATTATAGAAAGGATCTTTAAAGTTTCGTAGCATTTCGAAAAATCCTCGATTTAATTTGATTTTTTGATCGAAACTAGTATAAAATCGTGTATAATATACTATGATATTTTTGACCGACACTCGTATTTCAAAAAGTTTCGTAGAATCTATTTCTGAGATATTTATTTGTATGGACTTCCATCATAAGCTTCCCTCGTAAAATATTGAAAGGATCTGAAAAGTTTCGTAGCATTTCGAACAATCCTCGATTTAATTTGATTTTTGACCGAAATTAGTATAAAATCGTGTATAATATACTACGATTTTTTGACCGAAACTCATATTTCAAAAAGTTTCGTAGAATCTATTTCTGAGATATTTATTTGGATGGACTTCCATCATAAGCTTCCCTCGTAAAATATTGAAAGGATCTAAAAAGTTTCGTAGCATTTCGAACAATCCTCGATTTAATTTGATTTTTGACCGAAATTAGTATAAAATCGTGTATAATATACTACGATTTTTTTGACCGAAACTCGTATTTCAAAATGTTTCTTAGAATCTATTTCTGATATAAGTTTTTGCATGGACTTCCATCATAAGCTTCCCTCGTAAAATAATGAAAGGATCTGAAAAGTTTCGTAACATTTCGAACAATCCTCGATTTAATTTGATTTTTGACCGAAATTAGTATAAAATTGTGTGTAATATACTACGATTTTTTGACTGAAACTCGTATTTCAAAAATTTTCATGGAATCTATTTCTGAGATATTTTTTTGCATGGACTTCAGCCGAAATCTTCCCGCGTAAATATTAGAAACGATCTTAAAAGTTTCGTAGCATTTTGAACAATCCCGATTTAATTTGATTTTTAACAGGAACAAGTATAAAATTGTGTGTAATATACTACGATTTTATTACCTAAACTGTCATTTCAAAAAGTTTCATAGAATCTAATTTTGAGATGATTTTTTGCATGGACTTCCATCATAATCTTCCCTCGTAAATTATAGAAAGGATCTGAAAAGTTTTGTAGCATTACGAACAATCCTCGATTTAATTTGATTTTTGACCGAAACTAGTATAAAATTGTGTATAATATACTACGATTTTTTGACTGAAACTCGTATTTCAAAAAGTTTCATAGAATCTATTTCTGAGATAATTTTTTGCATGAACATCCATTGAAATCTTCCCTCGTAAAATATAGAAATGATCTTAAATGTTTCGTAGCATTTAGAACAATCCCGATTTAAATTGATTTTCTGACCGAAACTAGTATAAGATCGTGTATAATAAACTACGATTTTTTGAATGACACTCGTATTTCAAAAAGTTTCATAGAATCTATTTCTGAGTTAATTTATTGCATGGACATCCATCGAAATCTTCCCTCATGAAATATAGAAAGGATCTTAAAAGTTTCGTAGTATTTTGAACAATACCAATTTAATTTGATTTTCTGACCGAAACTAGTATAAAATTGTGTATAATATACAACGAATTTTTGACCGAAACTAGTATGTCAAAAAGTTTCATAGAATCTAACTCTGAGATAATTTTTTGCATGGACTTCCATCTTAATCTTCCCTCGTAAAATATAGAAAGGAATTTAAAAGTTTCGTAGCATTTTGAACAATCCCAATTTAATTTGATTTTCTGACCGAAACTAGTATAAAATTGTGTATAATATACAACGATTTTTTGACCGAAACTGGCATTTCATAAAGTTTCAAAGAATCTAATTTTGAGATGATTTTTTGCATGGACTTCTATCATAATCTTCCCTCGTAAATTATAGAAAGGATCTTTAAAGTTTCGTAGCATTTTGAACAATCCTCGATTTAATTTGATTTTTTGATCGAAACTAGTATAAAATCTTGTATAATATACTACGATATTTTTGACCGACACTCGTATTTCAAAAGGTTTCGTAGAATCTATTTCTGAGATATTTATTTGCATGGACTTCCATCATAAGCTTCCCTCGTAAAATATTGAAAGGATCTGAAAAGTTTCGTAGCATTTCGAACAATCCTCGATTTAATTTGATTTTTGAACGAAATTAGTATAAAATCTTGTATAATATACTAAGATTTTTTTGACCGAAACTCATATTTCAAAAAGTTTCGTAGAATCTATTTCTGAGATATTTATTTGGATGGACTTCCATCATAAGCTTCCCTCGTATAATATTGAAAGGATCTGAAACGTTTCGTAGCATTTCGAATAATCCTCGATTTAATTTGATTTTTGACCTAAATTAGTATAAAATCGTGTATAATATACTACGATTTTTTTGACCGAAACTCGTACTTCAAAAAGTTTCGTAGAATCTATTTCTGATATAAGTTTTTGCATGGACTTCCATCATAAGCTTCCTTCGTAAAATATTGAAAGGATCTGAAAAGTTTCGTAACATTTCGAACAATCCTCGATTTAATTTGATTTTTGACCGAAATTAGTATAAAATTGTGTGTAATATACTACGATTTTTTGACTGAAACTTGTATTTCAAAAAGTTTCATAGAATCTATTTCTGAGATATTTTTTTGCATGGACTTCAGCCGAAATCTTCCCTCGTAAATATTAGAAAGGATCTTAAAAGTTTCGTAACATTTATAACAATCCCGATTTAATTTGATTTTTAACCGAAACTAGTATAAAATTGTGTATAATATACTACGATTTTATTACCTAAACTGTCATTTCAAAAAGTTTCATAGAATCTAATTTTGAGATGATTTTTTGCATGGACTTCCATCATAATCTTCCCTCGTAAATTATAGAAAGGATCTGAAAAGTTTTGTAGCATTACGAACAATCCTCGATTTAATTGGATTTTTGACCAAAACTAGTATAAAATTGTGTATAATATACTACGATTTTTTGACTAAAACTCGTATTTGAAAAACTGTCATAGAATCTATTTCTGAGATAAATTTTTTGCATGGACTTCCATCGAAATCTTCCCTCGTAAAATATAGAAAGGATCTTAAAAGTTTCGTTGCATTTCGAACAATCCCGATTTAATTTGATTTTCTGACCGAAACTAGTATAAAATTGTGTATAATATACTACGATTTTTTGACTGACACTCGTATTTCAAAAAGTTTCATAGGATCAATTTATGTGATAATTTTTTGCATGGACTTCCATCGAAATCTTCTCTTGTAACATATAGAAAGGATCTTAAAAGTTTCGTAGTATTTCGAACAATCCCAATTTAATTTGATTTTCTAACCGAAACTAGTATAAAATTGTGTATAATATACAACGATTTTTTGACCGAAACTAGTATTTCAAAAAGTTTCATAGAATCTAACTCTGAGATAATTTTTTGCATGGACTTCCATCTTAATCTTCCCTCTTAAAATATAGAAAGGATCTTAAAAGTTTCGTAGCATTTTGAACAATCCCAATTTAATTTGATTTTCTGACCGAAATTAGTATAAAATTGTGTATAATATACTACGATTTTTTGACCTAAACTGGCATTTCAAAAAGTATCATAGATCTAATTTTGATATGATTTTTTGCATGGACTTCCATCATAATCTTCCCTCGTAAATTATAGAAAGGATCTGAAAAGTTTTGTAGCATTACGAACAATCCTCGATTTAATTTGATTTTTGACCAAAACTAGTATAAAATTGTGTATAATATACTACGATTTTTTGACTGAAACTCGTATTTCAAAAAGTTTCATAGAATCTATTTCTGAGATAATTTTTTGCATGGACTTCCATTGAAATCTTCCCTCGTAAAATATAGAAAGGATCTTAAAAGTTTTGTAGCATTTCGAACAATCCCAATTTAATTTGATTTTCTGACCGAAACTAGTATAAAATTGTGTATAATATACTACAATTTTTTGATTGACACTCGTATTTCAAAAAGTTTCATAGAATCTATTTCTGAGATAATTTGTTGAATGGACATCCATTGAAATCATCCCTCGTAAAACATAGAAAGGATCTTAAAAGTTTCGTAGTATTTCGAACAATACCAATTTAATTTGATTTTCTGACCGAAACTAGTATAAAATTGTGTATAATATACAATGATTTTTTGACCGAAACTAGCATTTCAAAATGTTTCATAGAATCTAACTATGAGATAATTTTTTGCATGAACTTCCATCTTAATCTTCCCTCGTTAAATATCGAAAGGATCTTAAAAGTTTCGTAGCATTTTGAACAATCCCAATTTAATTTGATTTTCTGACCTAAACTGGCATTTCAAAAAGTTTCATAGAATCTAATTTTGAGATGATTTTTTGCATGGACTTCCATCATAATCTTCCCTCGTTAATTATAGAAAGGATCTGAAAAGTTTTGTAGCATTTCGAACAATCCTCGATTTAATTTGATTTTTTGATCGAAACTAGTATAAAATCGTGTATAATATACTACGATATTTTTGACCGACACTCGTATTTCAAAAAGTTTCGTAGAATCTATTTCTGAGATATTTATTTGCATGGACTTCCATCATAAGCTTCCCTCGTAAAATATTGAAAGGATCTGAAAAGTTTCGTAGCATTTCGAACAATCCTCGATTTAATTTGATTTTTGACCGAAATTAGTATAAAATCGTGTATAATATACTACGATTTTTTGACCGAAACTCGTATTTCAAAAAGTTTCATAGAATCTATTTCTGAGACATTTATTTGCATGGACTTCCATCATAAGCTTCCCTCGTAAAATATTGAAAGGATCTGAAAAGTTTCGTAGCATTTTGAACAATCCTCGATTTAATTTGATTTTTGACCGAAATTAGTATAAAATTGTGTGTAATATACTACGATTTTTTGACTAAAACTCGTATTTCAAAAAGTTTCATAGAATCTATTTCTGAGATATTCTTTTGCATGGACTTCCAAAGAAATCTTCCCACGTAAATATTAGAAAGGATCTTAAAAGTTTCGTAACATTTATAACAATCCCGATTTAATTTGATTTTTAACCGAAACTAGTATAAAATTGTGTATAATATACTACGATTTTAATACCTAAACGTTCATTTCAAAAAGTTTCATAGAATCTAATTTTGAGATGATTTTTTGCATGGACTTCCATCATAATCTTCCCTCGTAAATTATAGAAAGGATCAAAAAAGTTTTGTAGCATTACGAACAATACTCGATTTAATTTGATTTTTGACCGAAACTAGTATAAAATTGTTTATAATATACTACGATTTTTTGACTGAAACTCGTATTTGAAAAACTTTCATAGAATCTATTTCTGAGATAATTTTTTTGCATGGACTTCCATCGAAATCTTCCCTCGTAAAATATAGAAAGGATCTTAAAAGTTTCGTTGCATTTCGAACAATCCCGATTTAATTTGATTTTCTGACCGAAACAAGTATAAAATTGTGTATAATATACTACGATTTTTTTACTAACACTCGTATTTCAAAAAGTTTCATAGAATCTATTTATGTGATAATTTTTTGCATGTACTTCCATCGAAATCTTCTCTTGTAACATATAGAAAGGATCTTAAAAGTTTCGTTGTATTTCGAACAATCCCAATTTAATTTGATTTTCTAACCGAAACTAGTATAAAATTGTGTATAATATACAACGATTTTTTGACCGAAACTAGTATTTCAAAAAGTTTCATAGAATCTAACTCTGAGATAATTTTTTGCATGGACTTCCATCTTAATCTTCCCTCTTAAAATATAGAAAGGATCTTAAAAGTTTCGCAGCATTTTGAACAATCCCAATTTAATTTGATTTTCTGACCGAAACTAGTATAAAATTGTGTATAATATACTACGATTTTTTGACCTAAACTGTCATTTCAAAAAACTTCATAGAATCTAATTTTGAGATGATTTTTTGCATGGACTTCCATCATAATCTTCAATCGTAAATTATAAAAAGGATCTGAAAAGTTTTATAGCATTACGAACAATCCTCGATTTAATTTGATTTTTGACCGAAACTAGTATAAAATTGTGTATAATATACTACGATTTTTTGACTGAAACTCGTATTTCAAAAAGTTTCATAGAATCTATTTCTGAGATAAGTTTTTGCATGGACTTCCATCGAAATCTTCCCTCGTAAAATATAGAAAGGATCTTAAAAGTTTTGTTGCATTTGGAACAATCCCAATTTAATTTGATTTTCTGACCGAACTAGTCTAAAATTGTGTATAATATACTACGATTTTTTGACCGAAACTAGTATTTCAAAAAGTTTCATAGAATCTATTTCTGAGATAATTTTTTGCATGGACTTCCATCGAAATCTTCCCTCGTAAAACATAGAAAGGATCTTAAAAGTTTCGTAGTATTTCGAACAATCTCAATTTAATTTGATTTTCTGACCGAAACTAGTATAAAATTATGTATAATATACTACGATTTTTTGACCTAAACTGGCATTTCAAAAAGTTTCATAGAATATAATTTTGATATGATTTTTTGCATGGACTTCCATCATAATCTTCCCTCGTAAATTATAGAAAGGATCTGAAAAGTTTTGTAGCATTACGAACAATCGTCGATTTAATTTGATTTTTGACCGAAACTAGTATAAAATTGTGTATAATATACTACGATTTTTTGACTAAAACTTGTATTTCAAAAAGTTTCATAGAATCTATTTCTGAGATAATTTATTGCATGAACTTCCATCGAAATCTTCCCTCGTAAAATATAGAAAGGATCTTAAAAGTTTCGTAGCATTTCGAACAATCCCGATTTAAATTGATTTTCTGACAGAAACTAGTATAAAATTGTGTATAATATACTACGATTTTTTGACTGACACTCGTATTTCAAAAAGTTTCATAGAATCTATTTATGTGATAATTTTTTGCATGTACTTCCATCGAAATCTTCTCTTGTAACATATAGAAAGGATCTTAAAAGTTTCGTAGTATTTCGAACAATCCCAATTTAATTTGATTTTCTAACCGAAACTAGTATAAAATTGTGTATAATATACAACGATTTTTTGACCGAAACTAGTATTTCAAAAAGTTTCATAGAATCTAACTCTGAGATAATTTTTTGCATGGACTTCCATCTTAATCTTCCCTCTTAAAATATAGAAAGGATCTTAAAAGTTTTGCAGCATTTTGAACAATCCCAATTTAATTTGATTTTCTGACCGAAACTAGTATAAAATTTTGTATAATATACTACGATTTTTTGACCTAAACTGTCATTTCAAAAAACTTCATAGAATCTAATTTTGAGATGATTTTTTGCATGGACTTCCATCATAATCTTCAATCGTAAATTATAGAAAGGATCTGAAAAGTTTTATAGCATTACGAACAATCATCGATTTAATTTGATTTTTGACCGAAACTAGTATAAAATTGTGTATAATATACTACGATTTTTTGACTGAAACTCGTATTTCAAAAAGTTTCATAGAATCTATTTCTGAGATAAGTTTTTGCATGGACTTCCATCGAAATCTTCCCTCGTAAAATATAGAAAGGATCTTAAAAGTTTTGTTGCATTTGGAACAATCCCAATTTAATTTGATTTTCTGACCGAACTAGTATAAAATTGTGTATAATATACTACGATTTTTTGACCGAAACTAGTATTTCAAAAAGTTTCATAGAATCTATTTCTGAGATAATTTTTTGCATGGACTTCCATCGAAATCTTCCCTCGTAAAAACATAGAAAGGATCTTAAAAGTTTCGTAGTATTTCGAACAATCCCAATTTAATTTGATTTTCTGACCGAAACTAGTATAAAATTATGTATAATATACTACGATTTTTTGACCTAAACTGGCATTTAAAAAAGTTTCATAGAATATAATTTTGATATGATTTTTTGCATGGACTTCCATCATAATCTTCCCTCGTAAATTATAGAAAGGATCTGAAAAGTTTTGTAGCATTACGAACAATCGTCGATTTAATTTGATTTTTGACCGAAACTAGTATAAAATTGTGTATAATATACTACGATTTTTTGACTAAAACTTGTATTTCAAAAAGTTTCATAGAATCTATTTCTGAGATAATTTATTGCATGAACTTCCATCGAAATCTTCCCTCGTAAAATATAGAAAGGATCTTAAAAGTTTCGTAGCATTTCGAACAATCCCGATTGAAATTGATTTTCTGACAGAAACTAGTATAAAATTGTGTATAATATACTACGATTTTTTGACTGACACTCGTATTTCAAAAAGTTTCATAGAATCTATTTATGTGATAATTTTTTGCATGGACTTCCATCGAAATCTTCTCTTGTAACATATAGAAAGGATCTTAAAAGTTTCGTAGTATTTCGAACAATACAAATTTAATTTGATTTTCTAACCGAAACTAGTATAAAATTATGTATAATATACAACGATTTTTTGACCGAAACTAGTATTTCAAAAAGTTTCATAGAATCTAACTCTGAGATAATTTTTTGCATGGACTTCCATCTTAATCTTCCCTCTTAAAATATAGAAAGGATCTTAAAAGTTTCGCAGCATTTTGAACAATCCCAATTTAATTTGATTTTCTGACCGAAACTAGTATAAAATTGTGTATAATATACTACGATTTTTTGACCTAAACTGTCATTTCAAAAAACTTCATAGAATCTAATTTTGAGATGATTTTTTGCATGGACTTCCATCATAATCTTCAATCGTAAATTATAAAAAGGATCTGAAAAGTTTTATAGCATTACGAACAATCCTCGATTTAATTTGATTTTTGACCGAAACTAGTATAAAATTGTGTATAATATACTACGATTTTTTGACTGAAACTCGTATTTCAAAAAGTTTCATAGAATCTATTTCTGAGATAAGTTTTTGCATGGACTTCCATCGAAATCTTCCCTCGTAAAATATAGAAAGGATCTTAAAAGTTTTGTTGCATTTGGAACAATCCCAATTTAATTTGATTTTCTGACCGAACTAGTATAAAATCGTGTATAATATATTACGATTTTTTGACCGAAACTAGTATTTCAAAAAGTTTCATAGAATCTATTTCTGAGATAATTTTTTGCATGGACTTCCATCGAAATCTTCCCTCGTAAAACATAGAAAGGATCTTAAAACTTTCGTAGTATTTCGAACAATCCCAATTTAATTTGATTTTCTTACCGAAACTAGTATAAAATTATGTATAATATACTACGATTTTTTGACCTAAACTGGCATTTCAAAAAGTTTCATAGAATATAATTTTGATATGATTTTTTGCATGGACTTCCATCATAATCTTCCCTCGTAAATTATAGAAAGGATCTGAAAAGTTTTGTAGCATTACGAACAATCGTCGTTTTAATTTGATTTTTGACCGAAACTAGTATAAAATTGTGTATAATATACTACGATTTTTTGACTGAAACTTGTATTTCAAAAAGTTTCATAGAATCTATTTCTGAGATAATTTATTGCATGAACTTCCATCGAAATCTTCCCTCGTAAAATATAGAAAGGATCTTAAAAGTTTCGTAGCATTTCGAACAATCCCGATTTAAATTGATTTTCTGACAGAAACTAGTATAAAATTGTGTATAATATACTACGATTTTTTGACTGACACTCGTATTTCAAAAAGTTTCATAGAATCTATTTATGTGATAATATTTTGCATGTACTTCCATCGAAATCTTCTCTTGTAACATATAGAAAGGATCTTAAAAGTTTCGTAGTATTTCGAACAATCCCAATTTAATTTGATTTTCTATCCGAAACTAGTATAAAATTGTGTATAATATACAGCGATTTTTTGACCGAAACTAGTATTTCAAAAAGTTTCATAGAATCTAACTCTGAGATAATTTTTTGCATGGACTTCCATCTTAATCTTCCCTCTTAAAATATAGAAAGGATCTTAAAAGTTTCGCAGCATTTTGAACAATCCCAATTTAATTTGATTTTCTGACCGAAACTAATATAAAATTGTGTATAATATACTACGATTTTTTGACCTAAACTGTCATTTCAAAAAACTTCATAGAATCTAATTTTGAGATGATTTTTTGCATGTACTTCCATCATAATCTTCAATCGTAAATTATAGAAAGGATCTGAAAAGTTTTATAGCATTACGAACAATCCTCGATTTAATTTGATTTTTGACCGAAACTAGTATAAAATTGTGTATAATATACTACAATTTTTTGACTGAAACTCGTATTTCAAAAAGTTTCATAGAATCTATTTCTGAGATAAGTTTTTGCATGAACTTCCATCGAAATCTTCCCTCGTAAAATATAGAAAGGATCTTAAAAGTTTTGTTGCATTTGGAACAATCCCAATTTAATTTGATTTTCTGACCGAACTAGTATAAAATTGTGTATAATATACTACGATTTTTTGACCGAAACTAGTATTTCAAAAAGTTTCATAGAATCTATTTCTGAGATAATTTTTTGCATGGACTTCCATCGAAATCTTCCCTCGTAAAACATAGAAAGGATCTTAAAAGTTTCGTAGTATTTCGAACAATCCCAATTTAATTTGATTTTCTGACCGAAACTAGTATAAAATTATGTATAATATACTACAATTTTTTGACCTAAACTGGCATTTCAAAAAGTTTCATAGAATATAATTTTGATATGTTTTTTTGCATGGACTTCCATCATAATCTTCCCTCGTAAATTATAGAAAGGATCTGAAAAGTTTTGTAGCATTACGAACAATCGTCGATTTAATTTGATTTTTGACCGAAACTAGTATAAAATTGTGTATAATATACTACGATTTTTTGACTAAAACTTGTATTTCAAAAAGTTTCATAGAATCTATTTCTGAGATAATTTATTGCATGAACTTCCATCGAAATCTTCCCTCGTAAAATATAGAAAGGATCTTAAAAGTTTCGTAGCATTTCGAACAATCCCGATTTAAATTGATTTTCTGACAGAAACTAGTATAAAATTGTGTATAATATACTACGATTTTTTGACTGATACTCGTATTTCAAAAAGTTTCATAGAATCTATTTATGTGATAATTTTTTGCATGGACTTCCATCGAAATCTTCCCTTGTAACATATAGAAAGGATCTTAAAAGTTTCGTAGTATTTCGAACAATCCCAATTTAATTTGATTTTCTAACCGAAACTAGTATAAAATTGTGTATAATATACAACGATTTTTTGACCGAAACTAGTATTTCAAAAAGTTTCATAGAATCTAACTCTGAGATAATTTTTTGCATGGACTTCCATCTTAATCTTCCCTCTTAAAATATAGAAAGGATCTTAAAAGTTTCGCAGCATTTTGAACAATCCCAATTTAATTTGATTTTCTGACCGAAACTAGTATAAAATTGTGTATAATATACTACGATTTTTTGACCTAAACTGTCATTTCAAAAAACTTCATAGAATCTAATTTTGAGATGATTTTTTGCATGGACTTCCATCATAATCTTCAATCGTAAATTATAGAAAGGATCAGAAAAGTTTTATAGCATTACGAACAATCCTCGATTTAATTTGATTTTTGACCGAAACTAGTATAAAATTGTGTATAATATACTACGATTTTTTGACTGAAACTCGTATTTCAAAAAGTTTCATAGAATCTATTTCTGAGATATGTTTTTGCATGGACTTCCATCGAAATCTTCCCTCGTAAAATATAGAAAGGATCTTAAAAGTTTGGTTGCATTTAGAACAATCCCAATTTAATTTGATTTTCTGACCGAACTAGTATAAAATTGTGTATAATATACTACGATTTTTTGACCGAAACTAGTATTTCAAAAAGTTTCATAGAATCTATTTCTGAGATAATTTTTTGCATGGACTTCCATCGAAATCTTCCCTCGTAAAACATAGAAAGGATCTTAAAAGTTTCGTAGTATTTCGAACAATCCCAATTTAATTTGATTTTCTGACCGAAACTAGTATAAAATTGTGTATAATATACTACGATTTTTTGACCTAAACTGGCATTTCAAAAAGTTTCATAGAATATAATTTTGATATGATTTTTTGCATGGACTTCCATCATAATCTTCCCTCGTAAATTATAGAAAGGATCTGAAAAGTTTTGTAGCATTACGAACAATCGTCGATTTAATTTGATTTTTGACCGAAACTAGTATAAAATTGTGTATAATATACTATGATTTTTTGACTGAAACTTGTATTTCAAAAAGTTTCATAGAATCTATTTCTGAGATAATTTATTGCATGAACTTCCATCGAAATCTTCCCTCGTAAAATATAGAAAGGATCTTAAAAGTTTCGTAGCATTTCGAACAATCCCGATTTAAATTGATTTTCTGACAGAAACTAGTATAAAACTGTGTATAATATACTACGATTTTTTGACTGACACTCGTATTTCAAAAAGTTTCATAGAATCTATTTATGTGATAATTTTTTGCATGGACTTCCATCGAAATCTTCCCTCGTAAAACATAGAAAGGATCTTAAAAGTTTCGTAGTATTTCGAACAATCCCAATTTAATTTGATTTTCTAACCGAAACTAGTATAAAATTGTGTATAATATACAACGATTTTTTGACCGAAACTAGTATTTCAAAAAGTTTCATAGAATCTAACTCTGAGATAATTTTTTGCATGGACTTCCATCTTAATCTTCCCTCTTAAAATATAGAAAGGATCTTAAAAGTTTCGCAGCATTTTGAACAATCCCAATTTAATTTGATTTTCTGACCGAAACTAGTATAAAATTGTGTATAATATACTACGATTTTTTGACCTAAACTGTCATTTCAAAAAACTTCATAGAATCTAATTTTGAGATGATTTTTTGCATGGACTTCCATCATAATCTTCAATCGTAAATTATAGAAAGGATCTGAAAAGTTTTATAGCATTACGAACAATCCTCGATTTAATTTGATTTTTGACCGAAACTAGTATAAAATTGTGTATAATATACTACGATTTTTTGACTGAAACTCGTATTTCAAAAAGTTTCATAGAATCTATTTCTGAGATAAGTTTTTGCATGGACTTCCATCGAAATCTTCCCTCGTAAAATATAGAAAGGATCTTAAAAGTTTTGTTGCATTTGGAACAATCCCAATTTAATTTGATTTTCTGACCGAACTAGTATAAAATTGTGTATAATATACTACGATTTTTTGACCGAAACTAGTATTTCAAAAAGTTTCATAGAATCTATTTCTGAGATAATTTTTTGCATGGACTTCCATCGAAATCTTCCCTCGTAAAACATAGAAAGGATCTTAAAAGTTTCGTAGTATTTCGAACAATCCCAATTTAATTTGATTTTCTGACCGAAACTAGTATAAAATTGTGTATAATATACTACGATTTTTTGACCTAAACTGGCATTTCAAAAAGTTTCATAGAATATAATTTTGATATGATTTTTTGCATGGACTTCCATCATAATCTTCCCTCGTAAATTATAGAAAGGATCTGAAAAGTTTTGTAGCATTACGAACAATCGTCGATTTAATTTGATTTTTGACCGAAACTAGTATAAAATTGTGTATAATATACTACGATTTTTTGACTGAAACTTGTATTTCAAAAAGTTTCATAGAATCTATTTCTGAGATAATTTATTGCATGAACTTCCATCGAAATCTTCCCTCGTAAAATAAAGAAAGGATCTTAAAAGTTTCGTAGCATTTCGAACAATCCCGATTTAAATTGATTTTCTGACAGAAACTAGTATAAAATTGTGTATAATATACTACGATTTTTTGACTGACACTCGTATTTCAAAAAGTTTCATAGAATCTATTTATGTGATAATTTTTTGCATGGACTTCCATCGAAATCTTCTCTTGTAACATATAGAAAGGATCTTAAAAGTTTCGTAGTATTTCGAACAATCCCAATTTAATTTGATTTTCTAACCGAAACTAGTATAAAATTGTGTATAATATACAACGATTTTTAGACCGAAACTAGTATTTCAAAAAGTTTCATAGAATCTAACTCTGAGATAATTTTTTGCATGGACTTCCATCTTAATCTTCCCTCTTAAAATATAGAAAGGATCATAAAAGTTTCGCAGCATTTTGAACAATCCCAATTTAATTTGATTTTCTGACCGAAACTAGTATAAAATTGTGTATAATATACTACGATTTTTTGACCTAAACTGTCATTTCAAAAAACTTCATAGAATCTAATTTTGAGATGATTTTTTGCATGGACTTCCATCATAATCTTCAATCGTAAATTATAGAAAGGATCTGAAAAGTTTTATAGCATTACGAACAATCCTCGATTTAATTTGATTTTTGACCGAAACTAGTATAAAATTGTGTATAATATACTACGATTTTTTGACTGAAACTCGTATTTCAAAAAGTTTCATAGAATCTATTTCTGAGATAAGTTTTTGCATGGACTTCCATCGAAATCTTCCCTCGTAAAATATAGAAAGGATCTTAAAAGTTTTGTTGCATTTGGAACAATCCCAATTTAATTTGATTTTCTGACCGAACTAGTATAAAATTGTGTATAACATACTACGATTTTTTGACCGAAACTAGTATTTCAAAAAGTTTCATAGAATCTATTTCTGAGATAATTTTTTGCATGGACTTCCATCGAAATCTTCCCTCGTAAAACATAGAAAGGATCTTAAAAGTTTCGTAGTATTTCGAACAATCCCAATTTAATTTGATTTTCTGACCGAAACTAGTATAAAATTGTGTATAATATACTACGATTTTTTGACCTAAACTGGCATTTCAAAAAGTTTCATAGAATATAATTTTGATATGATTTTTTGCATGGACTTCCATCATAATCTTCCCTCGTAAATTATAGAAAGGAACTGAAAAGTTTTGTAGCATTACGAACAATCGTCGATTTAATTTGATTTTTGACCGAAACTAGTATAAAATTGTGTATAATATACTACGATTTTTTGACTGAAACTTGTATTTCAAAAAGTTTCATAGAATCTATTTCTGAGATAATTTATTGCATGAACTTCCATCGAAATCTTCCCTCGTAAAATATAGAAAGGATCTTAAAAGTTTCGTAGCATTTCGAACAATCCCGATTTAAATTGATTTTCTGACAGAAACTAGTATAAAATTGTGTATAATATACTACGATTTTTTGACTGACATTCGTATTTCAAAAAGTTTCATAGAATCTATTTATGTGATAGTTTTTTGCATGGACTTCCATCGAAATCTTCTCTTGTAACATATAGAAAGGATCTTAAAAGTTTCGTAGTATTTCGAACAATCCCAATTTAATTTGATTTTCTAACCGAAACTAGTATAAAATTGTGTATAATATACAACGATTTTTTGACCGAAACTAGTATTTCAAAAAGTTTCATAGAATCTAACTCTGAGATAATTTTTTGCATGGACTTCCATCTTAATCTTCCCTCTTAAAATATAGAAAGGATCTTAAAAGTTTCGCAGCATTTTGAACAATCCCAATTTAATTTGATTTTCTGACCGAAACTAGTATAAAATTGTGTATAATATACTACGATTTTTTGACCTAAACTGTCATTTCAAAAAACTTCATAGAATCTAATTTTGAGATGATTTTTTGCATGGACTTCCATCATAATCTTCAATCGTAAATTATAGAAAGGATCTGAAAAGTTTTATAGCATTACGAACAATCCTCGATTTAATTTGATTTTTGACCGAAACTAGTATAAAATTGTGTATAATATACTACGATTTTTTGACTGAAACTCGTATTTCAAAAAGTTTCATAGAATCTATTTCTGAGATATGTTTTTGCATGGACTTCCATCGAAATCCTCCCTCGTAAAATATAGAAAGGGTCTTAAAAGTTTGGTTGCATTTGGAACAATCCCAATTTAATTTGATTTTCTGACCGAACTAGTATAAAATTGTGTATAATATACTACGATTTTTTGACCGAAACTAGTATTTCAAAAAGTTTCATAAAATCTATTTCTGAGATAATTTTTTGCATGGACTTCCATCGAAATCTTCCCTCGTAAAACATAGAAAGGATCTTAAAAGTTTCGTAGTATTTCGAACAATCCCAATTTAATTTGATTTTCTGACCGAAACTAGTATAAAATTGTGTATAATATACTACGATTTTTTGACCTAAACTGGCATTTCAAAAAGTTTCATAGAATATAATTTTGATATGATTTTTTGCATGGACTTCCATCATAATCTTCCCTCGTAAATTATAGAAAGGATCTGAAAAGTTTTGTAGCATTACGAACAATCGTCGATTTAATTTGATTTTTGACCGAAACTAGTATAAAATTGTGTATAATATACTACGATTTTTTGACTGAAACTTGTATTTCAAAAAGTTTCATAGAATCTATTTCTGAGATAATTTATTGCATGAACTTCCATCGAAATCTTCCCTCGTAAAATATAGAAAGGATCTTAAAAGTTTCGTAGCATTTCGAACAATCCCGATTTAAATTGATTTTTTGACCGGAACTTGTATAAAATTGTGTATAATTTACAATGATTTTTTGACCGAAACTAGTATTTCATAAAGTTTCATAGAATCTAACTCTGAGATAATTTTTTGCATGGACTTCCATCTTAATCTTCCCTCGTAAAATATAGAAAGGATCTTAAAAGTTTCGTAGCATTTTGAACAATCCCAATTTAATTTGATTTTCTGACCGAAACTAGTATAAAATTGTGTATAATATACTACGATTTTTTGACCTAAACTGGCATTTCAAAAAGTTTCATAGAATCTAATTTTGAGATGATTTTTTGCATGGACTTCCATCATAATCTTCAATCGTAAATTATAGAAAGGATCTGAAAAGTCTTATAGCATTACGAACAATCCTCGATTTAATTTGATTTTTGACCAAAACTAGTATAAAATTGTGTATAATATACTACGATTTTTTGACTGAAACTTGTATTTCAAAAAGTTTCATAGAATCTATTTCTGAGATAATTTATTGCATGAACTTCCATCGAAATCTTCCCTCGTAAAATATAGAAAGGATCTTAAAAGTTTCGTAGCATTTCGAACAATCCCGATTTAAATTGATTTTCTGACAGAAACTAGTATAAAATTGTGTATAATATACTACGATTTTTTGACTGACACTCGTATTTCAAAAAGTTTAATAGAATCTATTTATGTGATAATTTTTTGCATGGACTTCCATCGAAATCTTCCCTCGTAAAATATAGAAAAGGATCTTAAATGTTTTGTATCATTTCCAACAAACCTCGATTTAATTTGATTTTTTGACCGAAACTAGTATAAAATTGTGTATAATATACAATGATTATTTGACCGAAACTAGTATTTCAAAAAGTTTCATAGAATCTAACTCTGAGATAATTTTTTGCATGGACTTCCATCTTAACTTCCCTCTTAAAATATAGAAAGGATCTTAAAAGTTTCGCAGCATTTTGAACAATCCCAATTTAATTTGATTTTCTGACCGAAACTAGTATAAAATTTTGTATAATATACTACGATTTTTTGACCTAAACTGTCATTTCAAAAAGTTTCATAGAATATAATTTTGATATGATTTTTTGCATGGACTTCCATCATAATCTTCCCTCGTAAATTATAGAAAGGATCTGAAAAGTTTTGTAGCATTACGAACAATCGTCGATTTAATTTGATTTTTGACCGAAACTAGTATAAAATTGTGTATAATATACTACGATTTTTTGACTGAAACTTGTATTTCAAAAAGTTTCATAGAATCTATTTCTGAGATAAGTTTTTGCATGGACTTCCATCGAAATCTTCCCTCGTAAAATATAGAAAGGATCTTAAAAGTTTTGTTGCATTTGGAACAATCCCAATTTAATTTGATTTTCTGACCGAACTAGTATAAAATTATGTATAATATACTACGATTTTTTGACCGAAACTAGTATTTCAAAAAGTTTCATAGAATCTATTTCTGAGATAATTTTTTGCATGGACTTCCATCGAAATCTTCCCTCGTAAAACATAGAAAGGATCTTAAAAGTTTCGTAGTATTTCGAACAATCCCAATTTAATTTGATTTTCTGACCGAAACTAGTATAAAATTGTGTATAATATACTACGATTTTTTGACCTAAACTGGCATTTCAAAAAGTTTCATAGAATATAATTTTGATATGATTTTTTGCATGGACTTCCATCATAATCTTCCCTCGTAAATTATAGAAAGGATCTGAAAAGTTTTGTAGCATTACGAACAATCGTCGATTTAATTTGATTTTTGACCGAAACTAGTATAAAATTGTGTATAATATACTACGATTTTTTGACTGAAACTTGTATTTCAAAAAGTTTCATAGAATCTATTTCTGAGATAATTTATTGCATGAACTTCCATCGAAATCTTCCCTCGTAAAATATATAAAGGATCTTAAAAGTTTCGTAGCATTTCGAACAATCCCGATTTAAATTGATTTTTTGACCGGAACTTGTATAAAATTGTGTATAATTTACAACGATTTTTTGACCGAAACTAGTATTTCATAAAGTTTCATAGAATCTAACTCTGAGATAATTTTTTGCATGGACTTCCATCTTAATCTTCCCTCGTAAAATATAGAAAGGATCTTAAAAGTTTCGTATCATTTTGAATAATCCCAATTTAATTTGATTTTCTGACCGAAACTAGTATAAAATTGTGTATAATATACTACGATTTTTTGACCTAAACTGGCATTTCAAAAAGTTTCATAGAATCTAATTTTGAGATGATTTTTTGCATGGACTTCCATCATAATCTTCAATCGTAAATTATAGAAAGGATCTGAAAAGTTTTATAGCATTACGAACAATCCTCGATTTAATTTGATTTTTGACCAAAACTAGTATAAAATTGTGTATAATATACTACGATTTTTTGACTGAAACTTGTATTTCAAAAAGTTTCATAGAATCTATTTCTGAGATAATTTATTGCATGAACTTCCATCGAAATCTTCCCTCGTAAAATATAGAAAGGATCTTAAAAGTTTCGTAGCATTTCGAACAATCCCGATTTAAATTGATTTTCTGACAGAAACTAGTATAAAATTGTGTATAATATACTACGATTTTTTGACTGACACTCGTATTTCAAAAAGTTTCATAGAATCTATGTATGTGATAATTTTTTGCATGGACTTCCATCGAAATCTTCCCTCGTAAAATATAGAAAAGGATCTTAAATGTTTTGTATCATTTCCAACAAACCTCGATTTAATTTGATTTTTTGACCGAAACTAGTATAAAATTGTGTATAATATACAACGATTTTTTGACCGAAACTAGTATTTCAAAAAGTTTCATAGAATCTAACTCAGAGATAATTTTTTGCATGGACTTCCATCTTAACTTCCCTCTTAAAATATAGAAAGGATCTTAAATGTTTCGCAGCATTTTGAACAATCCCAATTTAATTTGATTTTCTGACCGAAACTAGTATAAAATTGTGTATAATATACTACGATTTTTTGACCTAAACTGTCATTTCAAAAAACATCATAGAATCTAATTTTGAGATGATTTTTTGCATGGACTTCCATCATAATCTTCAATCGAAAATTATAGAAAGGATCTGAAAAGTTTTATAGCATTACGAACAATCCTCGATTTAATTTGATTTTTGACCGAAAATAGTATAAAATTGTGTATAATATACTACGATTTTTTGACTGAAACTCGTATTTCAAAAAGTTTCATAGAAACTATTTCTGAGATAAGTTTTTGCATGGACTTCCATCGAAATCTTCCCTCGTAAAATATAGAAAGGATCTTAAAAGTTTTGTTGCATTTGGAACAATCCCAATTTAATTTGATTTTCTGACCGAACTAGTATAAAATTATGTATAATATACTACGATTTTTTGACCGAAACTAGTATTTCAAAAAGTTTCATAGAATCTATTTCTGAGATAATTTTTTGCATGGACTTCCATCGAAATCTTCCCTCGTAAAACATAGAAAGGATCTTAAAAGTTTCGTAGTATTTCGAACAATCCCAATTTAATTTGATTTTCTGACCGAAACTAGTATAAAATTGTGTATAATATACTACGATTTTTTGACCTAAACTGGCATTTCAAAAAGTTTCATAGAATATAATTTTGATATGATTTTTTGCATGGACTTCCATCATAATCTTCCCTCGTAAATTATAGAAAGGATCTGAAAAGTTTTGTAGCATTACGAACAATCGTCGATTTAATTTGATTTTTGACCGAAACTAGTATAAAATTGTGTATAATATACTACGATTTTTTGACTGAAACTTGTATTTCAAAAAGTTTCATAGAATCTATTTCTGAGATAATTTATTGCATGAACTTCCATCAAAATCTTCCCTCGTAAAATATAGAAAGGATCTTAAAAGTTTCGTAGCATTTCGAACAATCCCGATTTAAATTGATTTTTTGACCGGAACTTGTATAAAATTGTGTATAATTTACAACGATTTTTTGACCGAAACTAGTATTTCATAAAGTTTCATAGAATCTAACTCTGAGATAATTTTTTGCATGGACTTCCATCTTAATCTTCCCTCGTAAAATATAGAAAGGATCTTAAAAGTTTCGTAGCATTTTGAACAATCCCAATTTAATTTGATTTTCTGACCGAAACTAGTATAAAATTGTGTATAATATACTACGATTTTTTGACCTAAACTGTCATTTCAAAAAACTTCATAGAATCTAATTTTGAGATGAGTTTTTGCATGGACTTCCATCATAATCTTCAATCGTAAATTATAGAAAGGATATGAAAAGTTTTATAGCATTACGAACAATCCTCGATTTAATTTATTTTTGACCGAAACTAGTATAAAATTGTGTATAATATACTACGATTTTTTGACTGAAACTTGTATTTCAAAAAGTTTCATAGAATCTATTTCTGAGATAATTTATTGCATGAACTTCCATCGAAATCTTCCCTCGTAAAATATAGAAAGGATCTTAAAAGTTTCGTAGCATTTCGAACAATCCCGATTTAAATTGATTTTTTGACCGGAACTTGTATAAAATTGTGTATAATTTACAACGATTTTTTGACCGAAACTAGTATTTCATAAAGTTTCATAGAATCTAACTCTGAGATAATTTTTTGCATGGACTTCCATCTTAATCTTCCCTCGTAAAATATAGAAAGGATCTTAAAAGTTTCGTAGCATTTTGAACAATCCCAATTTAATTTGATTTTCTGACCGAAACTAGTATAAAATTGTGTATAATATACTACGATTTTTTGACCTAAACTGGCATTTCAAAAAGTTTCATAGAATCTAATTTTGAGATGATTTTTTGCATGGACTTCCATCATAATCTTCAATCGTAAATTATAGAAAGGATCTGAAAAGTTTTATAGCATTACGAACAATCCTCGATTTAATTTGATTTTTGACCAAAACTAGTATAAAATTGTGTATAATATACTACGATTTTTTGACTGAAACATGTATTTCAAAAAGTTTCATAGAATCTATTTCTGAGATAATTTATTGCATGAACTTCCATCGAAATCTTCCCTCGTAAAATATAGAAAGGATCTTAAAAGTTTCGTAGCATTTCGAACAATCCCGATTTAAATTGATTTTCTGACAGAAACTAGTATAAAATTGTGTATAATATACTACGATTTTTTGACTGACACTCGTATTTCAAAAAGTTTCATAGAATCTATTTATGTGATAATTTTTTGCATGGACTTCCATCGAAATCTTCTCTTGTAACATATAGAAAGGATCTTAAAAGTTTCGTAGTATTTCGAACAATCCCAATTTAATTTGATTTTCTAACCGAAACTAGTATAAAATTGTGTATAATATACAACGATTTTTTGACCGAAACTAGTATTTCAAAAAGTTTCATAGAATCTAACTCTGAGATAATTTTTTGCATGGACTTCCATCTTAATCTTCCCTCTTAAAATATAAAAAGGATCTTAAAAGTTTCGCAGCATTTTGAACAATCCCAATTTAATTTGATTTTCTGACCGAAACTAGTATAAAATTGTGTATAATATACTACGATTTTTTGACCTAAACTGTCATTTCAAAAAACTTCATAGAATCTAATTTTGAGATGAGTTTTTGCATGGACTTCCATCATAATCTTCAATCGTAAATTATAGAAAGGATATGAAAAGTTTTATAGCATTACGAACAATCCTCGATTTAATTTATTTTTGACCGAAACTAGTATAAAATTGTGTATAATATACTACGATTTTTTGACTGAAACTCGTATTTCAAAAAGTTTCATAGAATCTATTTCTGAGATAAGTTTTTGCATGGACTTCCATCGAAATCTTCCCTCGTAAAATATAGAAAGGATCTTAAAAGTTTTGTTGCATTTGGAACAATCCCAATTTAATTTGATTTTCTGACCGAACTAGTATAAAATTGTGTATAATATACTACGATTTTTTGACCGAAACTAGTATTTCAAAAAGTTTCATAGAATCTATTTCTGAGATAATTTTTTGCATGGACTTCCATCGAAATCTTCCCTCGTAAAACATAGAAAGGATCTTAAAAGTTTCGTAGTATTTCGAACAATCCCAATTTAATTTGATTTTCTGACCGAAACTAGTATAAAATTGTGTATAATATACTACGATTTTTTGACCTAAACTGGCATTTCAAAAAGTTTCATAGAATATAATTTTGATATGATTTTTTGCATGGACTTCCATCATAATCTTCCCTCGTAAATTATAGAAAGGATCTGAAAAGTTTTGTAGCATTACGAACAATCGTCGATTTAATTTGATTTTTGACCGAAACTAGTATAAAATTGTGTGTAATATACTATGATTTTTTGACTGAAACTTGTATTTCAAAAAGTTTCATAGAATCTATTTCTGAGATAATTTATTGCATGAACTTCCATCGAAATCTTCCCTCGTAAAATATAGAAAGGATCTTAAAAGTTTCGTAGCATTTCGAACAATCCCGATTTAAATTGATTTTCTGACAGAAACTAGTATAAAACTCTGTATAATATACTACGATTTTTTGACTGACACTCGTATTTCAAAAAGTTTCATAGAATCTATTTATGTGATAATTTTTTGCATGGACTTCCATCTTAATCTTCCCTCTTAAAATATAAAAAGGATCTTAAAAGTTTCGCAGCATTTTGAACAATCCCAATTTAATTTGATTTTCTGACCGAAACTAGTACAAAATTGTGTATAATATACTACGATTTTTTGACCTAAACTGTCATTTCAAAAAACTTCATAGAATCTAATTTTGAGATGAGTTTTTGCATGGACTTCCATCATAATCTTCAATCGTAAATTATAGAAAGGATATGAAAAGTTTTATAGCATTACGAACAATCCTCGATTTAATTTATTTTTGACCGAAACTAGTATAAAATTGTGTATAATATACTACGATTTTTTGACTGAAACTTGTATTTCAAAAAGTTTCATAGAATCTATTTCTGAGATAATTTATTGCATGAACTTCCATCGAAATCTTCCCTCGTAAAATATAGAAAGGATCTTAAAAGTTTCGTAGCATTTCGAACAATCCCGATTTAAATTGATTTTTTGACCGGAACTTGTATAAAATTGTGTATAATTTACAACGATTTTTTGACCGAAACTAGTATTGCATAAAGTTTCATAGAATCTAACTCTGAGATAATTTTTTGCATGGACTTCCATCTTAATCTTCCCTCGTAAAATATAGAAAGGATCTTAAAAGTTTCGTAGCATTTTGAACAATCCCAATTTAATTTGATTTTCTGACCGAAACTAGTATAAAATTGTGTATAATATACTACGATTTTTTGACCTAAACTGGCATTTCAAAAAGTTTCATAGAATCTAATTTTGAGATGATTTTTTGCATGGACTTCCATCATAATCTTCAATCATAAATTATAGAAAGGATCTGAAAAGTTTTATAGCATTACGAACAATCCTCGATTTAATTTGATTTTTGACCAAAACTAGTATAAAATTGTGTATAATATACTACGATTTTTTGACTGAAACATGTATTTCAAAAAGTTTCATAGAATCTATTTCTGAGATAATTTATTGCATGAACTTCCATCGAAATCTTCCCTCGTAAAATATAGAAAGGATCTTAAAAGTTTCGTAGCATTTCGAACAATCCCGATTTAAATTGATTTTCTGACAGAAACTAGTATAAAATTGTGTATAATATACTACGATTTTTTGACTGACACTCGTATTTCAAAAAGCTTCATAGAATCTATTTATGTGATAATTTTTTGCATGGACTTCCATCGAAATCTTCTCTTGTAACATATAGAAAGGATCTTAAAAGTTTCGTAGTATTTCGAACAATCCCAATTTAATTTGATTTTCTAACCGAAACTAGTATAAAATTGTGTATAATATACAACGATTTTTTGACCGAAACTAGTATTTCAAAAAGTTTCATAGAATCTAACTCTGAGATAATTTTTTGCATGGACTTCCATCTTAATCTTCCCTCTTAAAATATAAAAAGGATCTTAAAAGTTTCGCAGCATTTTGAACAATCCCAATTTAATTTGATTTTCTGACCGAAACTAGTATAAAATTGTGTATAATATACTACGATTTTTTGACCTAAACTGTCATTTCAAAAAACTTCATAGAATCTAATTTTGAGATGAGTTTTTGCATGGACTTCCATCATAATCTTCAATCGTAAATTATAGAAAGGATATGAAAAGTTTTATAGCATTACGAACAATCCTCGATTTAATTTATTTTTGACCGAAACTAGTATAAAATTGTGTATAATATACTACGATTTTTTGACTGAAACTCGTATTTCAAAAAGTTTCATAGAATCTATTTCTGAGATAAGTTTTTGCATGGACTTCCATCGAAATCTTCCCTCGTAAAATATAGAAAGGATCTTAAAAGTTTTGTTGCATTTGGAACAATCCCAATTTAATTTGATTTTCTGACCGAACTAGTATAAAATTGTGTATAATATACTACGATTTTTTGACCGAAACTAGTATTTCAAAAAGTTTCATAGAATCTATTTCTGAGATAATTTTTTGCATGGACTTCCATCGAAATCTTCCCTCGTAAAACATAGAAAGGATCTTAAAAGTTTCGTAGTATTTCGAACAATCCCAATTTAATTTGATTTTCTGACCGAAACTAGTATAAAATTGTGTATAATATACTACGATTTTTTGACCTAAACTGGCATTTCAAAAAGTTTCATAGAATATAATTTTGATATGATTTTTTGCATGGACTTCCATCATAATCTTCCCTCGTAAATTATAGAAAGGATCTGAAAAGTTTTGTAGCATTACGAACAATCGTCGATTTAATTTGATTTTTGACCGAAACTAGTATAAAATTGTGTGTAATATACTATGATTTTTTGACTGAAACTTGTATTTCAAAAAGTTTCATAGAATCTATTTCTGAGATAATTTATTGCATGAACTTCCATCGAAATCTTCCCTCGTAAAATATAGAAAGGATCTTAAAAGTTTCGTAGCATTTCGAACAATCCCGATTTAAATTGATTTTCTGACAGAAACTAGTATAAAACTCTGTATAATATACTACGATTTTTTGACTGACACTCGTATTTCAAAAAGTTTCATAGAATCTATTTATGTGATAATTTTTTGCATGGACTTCCATCGAAATCTTCCCTCGTAAAACATAGAAAGGATCTTAAAAGTTTCGTAGTATTTCGAACAATCCCAATTTAATTTGATTTTCTAACCGAAACTAGTATAAAATTGTGTATAATATACAACGATTTTTTGACCGAAACTAGTATTTCAAAAAGTTTCATAGAATCTAACTCTGAGATAATTTTTTGCATGGACTTCCATCTTAATCTTCCCTCTTAAAATATAGAAAGGATCTTAAAAGTTTCGCAGCATTTTGAACAATCCCAATTTAATTTGATTTTCTGACCGAAACTAGTATAAAATTGTGTATAATATACTACGATTTTTTGACCTAAACTGTCATTTCAAAAAACTTCATAGAATCTAATTTTGAGATGATTTTTTGCATGGACTTCCATCATAATCTTCAATCGTAAATTATAGAAAGGATCTGAAAAGTTTTATAGCATTACGAACAATCCTCGATTTAATTTGATTTTTGACCGAAACTAGTATAAAATTGTGTATAATATACTACGATTTTTTGACTGAAACTCGTATTTCAAAAAGTTTCATAGAATCTATTTCTGAGATATGTTTTTGCATGGACTTCCATCGAAATCTTCCCTCGTAAAATATAGAAAGGATCTTAAAAGTTTGGTTGCATTTGGAACAATCCCAATTTAATTTGATTTTCTGACCGAACTAGTATAAAATTGTGTATAATATACTACGATTTTTTGACCGAAACTAGTATTTCAAAAAGTTTCATAGAATCTATTTCTGAGATAATTTTTTGCATGGACTTCCATCGAAATCTTCCCTCGTAAAACATAGAAAGGATCTTAAAAGTTTCGTAGTATTTCGAACAATCCCAATTTAATTTGATTTTCTGACCGAAACAAGTATAAAATTGTGTATAATATACTACGATTTTTTGACCTAAACTGGCATTTCAAAAAGTTTCATAGAATATAATTTTAATATGATTTTTTGCATGGACTTCCATCATAATCTTCCCTCGTAAATTATAGAAAGGATCTGAAAAGTTTTGTAGCATTACGAACAATCGTCGATTTAATTTGATTTTTGACCGAAACTAGTATAAAATTGTGTATAATATACTACGATTTTTTGACTGAAACTTGTATTTCAAAAAGTTTCATAGAATCTATTTCTGAGATAATTTATTGCATGAACTTCCATCGAAATCTTCCCTCGTAAAATATAGAAAGGATCTTAAAAGTTTCGTAGCATTTCGAACAATCCCGATTTAAATTGATTTTTTGACCGGAACTTGTATAAAATTGTGTATAATTTACAACGATTTTTTGACCGAAACTAGTATTTCATAAAGTTTCATAGAATCTAACTCTGAGATAATTTTTTGCATGGACTTCCATCTTAATCTTCCCTCGTAAAATATAGAAAGGATCTTAAAAGTTTCGTAGCATTTTGAACAATCCCAATTTAATTTGATTTTCTGACCGAAACTAGTATAAAATTGTGTATAATATACTACGATTTTTTGACCTAAACTGGCATTTCAAAAAGTTTCATAGAATCTAATTTTGAGAAGATTTTTTGCATGGACTTCCATCATAATCTTCAATCGTAAATTATAGAAAGGATCTGAAAAGTTTTATAGTATTACGAACAATCCTCGATTTAATTTGATTTTTGACCAAAACTAGTATAAAATTGTGTATAATATACTACGATTTTTTGACTGAAACTCGTATTTCAAAAAGTTTCATAAAATTTATTTCTGAGATAAGTTTTTGCATGGACTTCCATCGAAATCTTCCCTCGTAAAATATAGAAAGGATCTTAAAAGTTTTGTTGCATTTGGAACAATCCCAATTTAATTTGATTTTCTGACGGAAACTAGTATAAAATTGTGTATAATATACTACGATTTTTTGACTGAAACTCGTATTTCAAAAAGTTTCATAGAATCTATTTCTGAGATAATTTTATGCATGGACTTCCATCGAAATCTTGCCTCGTAAAACATAGAAAGGATCTTAAAAGTTTCGTAGTATTTCGAACAATCCCAATTTAATTTGATTTTCTGACCGAAACTAGTATAAAATTGTGTATAATATACAATGATTTTTTGACCGAAACTAGTATTTCAAAAAGTTTCATAGAATCTAACTCTGAGATAATTTTTTGCATGGACTTCCATCTTAATCTTCCCTCGTAAAATATAGAAAGGATCTTAAAAGTTTCGTAGAATTTTGAACAATCCCAATTTAATTTGATTTTTTGAACGAAACTAGTATAAAATTGTGTATAATATACTACAATTTTTTGACCTAAACTGGCATTTCAAAAAGTTGCATAGAATCTAATTTTGATATGATTTTTTGCATGGACTTCCATCAAAATCTTCCCTCGTAAATTATAGAAAGGATCTGAAAAGTTTTGTAGCATTACGAACAATCGTCGATTTAATTTGATTTTTGACCGAAATTAGTATAAAATTGTGTATAATATACTACGATTTTTTGACTGAAACTCGTATTTCAAAAAGTTTCATAGAATCTATTTCTGAGATAAGTTTTTGCATGGACTTCCATCGAAATCTTCCCTCGTAAAATATAGAAAGGATCTTAAAAGTTTTGTTGCATTTGGAACAATCCCAATTTAATTTGATTTTCTGACCGAAACTAGTATAAAATTGTGTATAATATACTACGATTTTTTGATTGAAACTCGTATTTCAAAATGTTTCATAGAATCTATTTCTCAGATAATTTTTTGCATGGAGTTCCATCGAAATCTTCCCTCGTAAAACATAGAAAGGATCTTAAAAGTTTCGTAGTATTTCGAACAATCCCAATTTAATTTGATTTTCTGACCGAAACTAGTATAAAATTGTGTATAATATACAATGATTTTTTGACCGAAACTAGTATTTCAAAAAGTTTCATAGAATCTAACTCTGAGATAATTTTTTGCATGGACATCCATCTTAATCTTCCCTCATAAAATATAGAAAGGATCTTAAAAGTTTCGTAGCATTTTGAACATTCCCAATTTAATTTGATTTTCTGAACGAAACTAGTATAAAATTGTGTATAATATACTATAATTTTTTGACCTAAACTGGCATTTCAAAAAGTTTCATAGAATCTAATTTTGATATGATTTTTTGCATGGACTTCCATCATAATCTTCCCTCTTAAATTATAGAAAGGATCTGAAAAGTTTTGTAGCATTACGAACAATCATCGATTTAATTTGATTTTTGACCGAAACTAGTATAAAATTGTGTATAATATACTACGATTTTTGACTGAAACTCGTATTTCAAAAAGTTTCATAGAATCTATTTCTGAGATAATTTATTGCATGGACTTCCATTGAAATCTTCCCTCGTAAAATATAGAAATAATCTTAAAAGTTTCGTAGCATTTCGAACAATCCCGATTTAATTTGATTTTCTGACCGAAACTAGTATAAAATTGTGTATTATATACTACGATTTTTTGACTGACACTCGTATTTCTAAAAGTTTCATAGAATCTATTTCTGAGATAATTTTTTGCATGGACATCCATCGAAATCTTCCCTCGTAAAATATAGAAAGGATCTTAAAAGTTTTGTAGTATTTTGAACAATACCAATTTAATTTGATTTTCTGACCGAAACAAGTATAAAATTTTGTATAATATACAACGAATTTTTGACCGAAACTAGTATGTCAAAAAAGTTTCAATGAATCTAACTCTGAGATAATTTTTTGCATGGACTTCCATCTTAATCTTCCCTCGTAAAATATAAAAAGGATTTTGAAAGTTTCGTAGCATTTTGAACAATCCCAATTTAATTTGATTTTCTGACCGAAACTAGTATAAAATTGTGTATAATATACAACGATTTTTTGACCGAAACTGGCATTTCAAAAAGTTTCAAAGAATCTAATTTTGAGATGATTTTTTGCATGGACTTCTATCATAATTTTCCCTCGTAAATTATAGAAAGGATCTTTAAAGTTTCGTAGCATTTCGAACAATCCTCGATTTAATTTGATTTTTTGATCGAAACTAGTATAAAATCGTGTATAATATACTACGATACTTTTGACTGACACTCGTATTTCAAAAAGTTTTATAGAATCTATTTCTTAGATATTTATTTGCATGGACTTCCATCATAAGCTTCCCTCATAAAATATTGAAAGGATCTGAAAAGTTTCGTAGCATTTCGAACAATCCTCGATTTAATTTGATTTTTGATCGAAATTAGTATAAAATCGTGTATAATATACTACGATTTTTTTGACCGACACTCATATTTCAAAAAGTTTCGTAGAATCTATTTCTGAGATATTTATTTGCATGGACTTCTATCATAAGCTTCCCTCGTAAAATATTGAAAGGATCTGAAAAGTTTCGTAGCATTTCGAACAATCCTTGATTTAATTTGATTTTTGACCGAAATTAGTATAAAATCGTGTATAATATACTACGATTTTTTTGACCGAAACTCGTATTTCAAAAAGTTTCGTAGAATCTATTTCTGATATAAGTTTTTACATGGACTTCCATCATAAGCTTCCCTCGTAAAATATTGAAAGGATCTAAAAAGTTTCATAGCATTTCGAACAATCCTCGATTTAATTTGATTTTTGACCGAAATTAGTATAAAATTGTGTATAATATACTACGATTTTTTGACTGAAACTCGTATTTCATAGAATCTAACTCTGAGATATTTTTTTGCATGGACTTCCATCGTAATCTTCCCTCGTAAAATATAGGAAGGATCTTAAAAGTTTCGTAACATTTCCAACAATCCCGATTTAATTTAATTTTTAACCCAAACTAGTATAAAATTGTGTATAATATACTACGAGTTTTTTTAGAGATGATTTTTTGCATGGACTTCCATCATAGAATCTAATTTTGAGATGATTTTTTGCATGGACTTCCATCATAATCTTCCCTCGTAAATTATAGAAAGGATCTGAAAAGTTTCGTAGCATTACGAACAATCCTCGATTTAATTTGATTTTTGACCGAAACTAGTAGAAAATTGTGTATAATATACTACGATTTTTTGACAGAAACTAGTTTTTGAAAAAGTTTCATAGAATCTAATTTAGAGATGTTTTTGTGCATGGACTTCCATCGAAATCTTCCCTCGTAAATTATAGAAAGGATCTTCAAAGTTTCGTAGCATTTCTAACAATCCCGGTTTAATTTGATTTTCTGACCGAAACTAGTGTAAAATCGTGTATAATATACTACGTTTTTTTGACTGACAATCGTATTTCAAAAAGTTTCATAGAATCTATTTATGTGATAATTTTTTGCATGGACTTCCATCACAAGCTTCCCTCGTAAAATATAGAAAGGATCTTAAAAGTTTCGTAGTATTTCGAACAATCCCAATTTAATTTGCTTTTCTGACCGAAACTAGTATGAAATTGTGTATAATATACTACGATTTTTTGATCGAAACTAGTATTTCAAAAAGTTCCATAGAATCTAATTTTGAGATAATTTTTTGCATGGACTTCCATCTTAATCTTCCCTCGTAAAATATAGAAAGGATCTTAAAAGTTTCGTAGTATTTCGAACAATCCCAATTTAATTTGATTTTCTGACCGAAACTAGTATAAAATTGTGTATAATATACTACGATTTTTTCACCGAAACTAGTATTTCAAAAAGTTTCATAGAATATAACTCTAAGATGATTTTTTGCATGGACTTCCATCATAATCTTCAATCGTAAATTATAGAAAGGATCTAAAAAGCTTTATAGCATTACGAACAATCCTCGATTTAATATGATTTTTGACCGAAACAAGTATAAAATTGTGTATAATATACTACGATTTTTTGATCGAAACTCGTATTTCAAAAAGTTTCAAAGAATCTATTTCTGAGATAATTTTTTGCATGGACTTCCATCGAAATCTTCCCTCGTAAAATATAGAAATGGTCTTAAAAGCTTCGTAGCATTTCGAACAATCCCGATTTAATATTGTTTTTTGACCGAAACTAGTATAAAATTGTGTATAATATACTACGATTTTTTGACTGAAACTCGTATTTCAAAAAGTTTCATATAATCTATTTCTGAGATATTTTTTTGCATGTACTTCCAACGAAATCTTCCCTCGTAAATAATAGAAAGGATCTTAAAAGTTTCGTAGCATTTACAACAATCCCGATTTAATTTGATTTTTTAACCCAAACTAGTATAAAATCGTGTATAATATACTACGATTTTTTTTACATACATTGGCATTTCAAAAAGTTTCATAGAATCTAATTGTAAGATGATTTTTTGCATAGACTTCTATCATTATCTTCCCTCGTAAATTATAGAAAGGATCTGAAAAGTTTTGTAGCATTACGAACAATCCTCTATTTAATTTAATTTTTGATCGAAACTAGTATAAAATTTTGTATAATATGCTACGATTTTTTGAGTGACACTCGTATTTCAAAAAGTTTCATAGAATATATTTCTGAGATAATTTTTTGCATGGACATGCATCGAAATCTTCCCTCGTAAAATATAGAAAGGATCTTAAAAGTTTCGTAGTATTTCGAACAATCCCAATTTAATTTGATTTTCTGAACGAAACTAGTATAAAATTGTGTATAATATACAACGAATTTTTGACTGAAACTAGTGTTTCAAAAAGTTTCATAGAATCTAACTCTGAGATAATTTTTCGCATGGACTTCCATCTTAATATTCTTTCGTAAAATATAGAAAGGATCTTTAAAGTTTCGTAGCATTTTGAACAATCCCAATTTAATTTGATTTTCTGACCGAAACTAGTATAAAATTGTGTATAATATACAACGATTTTTTGACCGAAACTGGCATTCCAAAAAGTTTCATAGAATCTAATTCTGAGATGATTTTTTGCATGGAATTCTATCATAATCTTCCCTCGTAAATTATAGAAAGGATCTTAAAAGTTTCGTAGCATTTCGAACAATCCTCGATTTAATTTGATTTTCTGATCGAAACTAGTATAAAATCGTGTATCATATACTACGATATTTTTAACCGAAACTCGTATTTCAAAAAGTTTCGTAGAATCTAATTTTGAGATGATCTTTTGAATGGACTTCCATCATAAGCTTCCCTCGTAAAATATAGAAAGGATCTTAAAAGTTTCGTAGCATTTCGAACAATCCTCGATTTAATTTGATTTTCGATCGAAATTAGTATAAAATCGTGTATAATATACTACGATTTTTTTGACCGACACTCATATTTCAAAAAGTTTCGTAGAATCTATTTTTGAGATATTTATTTGCATGGACTTCTATCATAAGCTTCCCTCGTAAAATATTGAAAGGATCTGAAAAGTTTCGTAGCATTTCGAACAATCCTTGATTTAATTTGATTTTTGACCGAAATTAGTATAAAATCGTGTATAATATACTACGATTTTTTTGACCGAAACTCGTATTTCAAAAAGTTTCGTAGAATCTATTTCTGATATAAGTTTTTACATGGACTTCCATCATATGCTTCCCTCGTAAAATATTGAAAGGATCTGAAAAGTTTCGTAGCATTTCGAACAATCCTCAATTTAATTTGATTTTTGACCGAAATTAGTATAAAATTGTGTATAATATACTACGATTTTTTGACTGAAACTCGTATTTCATAGAATCTAACTCTGAGATATTTTTTTGCATGGACTTCCATCGTAATCTTCCCTCGTAAAATATAGGAAGGATCTTAAAAGTTTCGTAACATTTCCAACAATCCCGATTTAATTTAATTTTTAACCCAAACTAGTATAAAATTGTGTATAATATACTACGAGTTTTTTTTGACCTAAACTGACATTTCAAAAAGTTTCATAGAATCTAATTTTGAGATGATTTTTTGCATGGACTTTCATCATAATCTTCCCTCGTAAATTATAGAAAGGATCTGAAAAGTTTCGTAGCATTACGAACAATCCTCGATTTAATTTGATTTTTGACCGAAACTAGTAGAAAATTGTGTATAATATACTACGATTTTTTGACCGAAACTAGTATTTGAAAAAGTTTCATAGAATCTAATTTATAGATGTTTTTTTGCATGGACTTCCATCGAAATCTTCCCTCGTAAATTATAGAAAGGATCTTCAAAGTTTCGTAGCATTTCTAACAATCCCGGTTTAATTTGATTTTCTGACCGAAACTAGTGTAAAATCGTGTATAATATACTACGTTTTTTTGACTGACAATCGTATTTCAAAAAGTTTCATAGAATCTATTTATGTGATAATTTTTTGCATGGACTTCCATCACAAGCTTCCCTCGTAAAATATAGAAAGGATCTTAAAAGTTTCGTAGTATTTCGAACAATCCCAATTTAATTTGCTTTTCTGACCGAAACTAGTATGAAATTGTGTATAATATACTACGATTTTTTGACCGAAACTAGTATTTCAAAAAGTTCCATAGAATCTAATTTTGAGATAATTTTTTGCATGGACTTCCATCTTAATATTCCCTCGTAAAATATAGAAAGGATCTTAAAAGTTTCGTAGTATTTCGAACAATCCCAATTTAATTTGATTTTCTGACCGAAACTAGTATAAAATTGTGTATAATATACTACGATTTTTTCACCGAAACTAGTATTTCAAAAAGTTTCAAAGAATATAACTCTAAGATGATTTTTTGCATGGACTTCCATCATAATCTTCAATCGTAAATTATAGAAAGGATCTAAAAAGTTTTATAGCATTACGAACAATCCTCGATTTAATATGATTTTTGACCGAAACTAGTATAAAATTGTATATAATATACTACGATTTTTTGATCGAAACTCGTATTTCAAAAAGTTTCAAAGAATCTATTTCTGAGATTATTTTTTGCATGGACTTCCATCGAAATCTTCCCTCGTAAAATATAGAAATGGTCTTAAAAGCTTCGTAGCATTTCGAACAATCCCGATTTAATATTGTTTTCTGACCGAAACTAGTATAAAATTGTGTATAATATACTACGATTTTTTGACTGAAACTCGATTTCAAAAAGTTTCATATAATCTATTTCTAAGATATTTTTTTGCATGTACTTCCAACGAAATCTTCCCTCGTAAATAATAGAAAGGATCTTAAAAGTTTCGTAGCATTTACAACAATCCCGATTTAATTTGATTTTTTAACCCAAACTAGTATAAAATCGTGTATAATATACTACGATTTTTTTTACCTACATTGGCATTTCAAAAAGTTTCATAGAATCTAATTCTGAGATGATTTTTTGCATAGACTTCTATCATTATCTTCCCTCGTAAATTATAGAAAGGATCTGAAAAGTTTTGTAGCATTACGAACAATCCTCTATTTAATTTAATTTTTGATCGAAACTAGTATAAAATTTTGTATAATATACTACGATTTTTTGAGTGACACTCGTATTTCAAAAAGTTTCATAGAATATATTTCTGAGATAATTTTTTGCATGGACATGCATCGAAATTTTCCCTCGTAAAATATAGAAAGGATCTTAAAAGTTTCGTAGTATTTCGAACAATCCCAATTTAATTTGATTTTATGAACGAAAGTAGTATAAAATTGTGTATTATATACAACGAATTTTTGACTGAAACTAGTGTTTCAAAAAGTTTCATAGAATCTAACTCTGAGATAATTTTTCGCATGGACTTCCATCTTAATATTCTTTCGTAAAATATAGAAAGGATCTTTAAAGTTTCGTAGCATTTTGAACAATCCCAATTTAATTTGATTTTCTGACCGAAACTAGTATAAAATTGTGTATAATATACAACGATTTTTTGACCGAAAATGGCATTCCAAAAAGTTTCATAGAATCTAATTCTGAGATGATTTTTTGCAAGGACTTCTATCATAATCTTCCCTCGTAAATTATAGAAAGGATCTTAAAAGTTTCGTAGCATTTCGAACAATCCTCGATTTAATTTGATTTTCTGATCGAAACTAGTATAAAATCGTGTATAATATACTACGATATTTTTAACCGAAACTCGTATTTCAAAAAGTTTCGTAGAATCTAATTTTGAGATGATCTTTTGCATGGACTTCCATCATAATCTTCCCTCGTAAAATATAGAAAGGATCTTAAAAGTTTCGTTGCATTTCGAACAATCCTCGATTTAATTTGATTTTTGACCGAAACTAGTATTTCAAAAAGTATCATAGAATCTAATTTTGAGATGATTTTTTGCATGGACTTCCATCATAATCTTTCCTCGTAAATTATAGAAAGGGTCTTCAAAGTTTCATAGCATTTCGAACAATCCTCGATTTAATTTGAGTTTTTGACAGAAATTAGTATAAAATTGTGTATAATATACTACGATTTTTTGACTGACATTCGTATTTCAAAAAGTTTCATAGAATCTATTTCTGAGATAATTTTTTTCATGGAATTCCATCGAAATCTTCCCTCGTAAAATATAGAAAGGATCTTAAATGTTTCGTAGTATTTCGAACAATCCCAATTTAATTTTATTTGCTGACCGAAACTAGTATAAAATTGTGTATAATATACAACGATTTTATGACCAAAACTAGTATTTCATAACGTTTCATAGAATCTAAGTCTGAGATATTTTTTTGCATGGACTTCCATCTTAATCTTCCCTCGTAAAATATAGAAAGGAGCTTAAAAGTTTCGTATCATTTTGAATAATCCTCGATTTAATTTGATTTTCTGACCAAAACTAGTATAAAATTGTGTATAATATACTACAATTTTTTTACCTAAACTGGCATTTCAAATAGTTTCATAGAATCTAATTTTGAGATGATTTTTTGCATGGACTTCTATCATAATCTTCCCTCATAAATTATAGAAAGGATCTTCAAAGTTTCATAGCATTTCGAACAATCCTCGATTTAATTTGATTTTTTTCGTGTATAAATTCGTGTATAATATACTACGATTTTTTCGTAAAATCTATTTCTGAGATAATTTTCTGCATGGACTTCCATCATAAGCTTCCCTCGTAAAATATTGAAAGGATCTGAAAAGTTTCGTAGCATTTCGAACAATCCTCAATTTAATTTGATTTTTGACCGAAATTAGTATAAAATTGTAAATAATATACTATAATTTTTTGACTAAAACTCGTATTTCAAAAAGTTTCAAAGAATCTATTTCTGAGATATTTTTTTGCATGGACTTCCAACGAAATCTTCCCTCATAAATATTAGAAAGGATCTTAAAAGTTTCGTAGCATTTCTAACAATCCCGATTTAATATCATTTCTTAACCGAAACTAGTATAAAATCGTGTATAATATACTACGATTTTTTGACTGAAACTCGTATTTCAAAAAGTTTCATAGAATATAACTCTGAGATAATTTTTTGCATGGACTTCCATCGTAATCTTCCCTCGTAAAATATAGGAAGGATCTTAAAAGTTTCGTAGCATTTCCAACAATCCTCGAATTAATTTGATTTTCTGGCCGAAACTAGTATAAATTTGTGTATAATATACTACGCTTTTTTTACCTAAACTGGCATTTCAAAAATTTTCATAGAATCTATTTCTGAGATAATTTTTTGCATGGACTTCCATCAAAATCTTCCCTCGTAAAATATAGAAAGGTTCTTAAAAGTTTCGTAGCATTTCGAACAATCCCGATTTAATTTGATTTTCTGACCGAAACTAGTATAAAATTGTGTATAATATACAACAATTTTTTGACCGAAACTAGTATTTCAAAAAGTTTCATAGAATCTAACTCTGAGATATTTTTTTGCATGGACTTCCAACTTAATCTTACCTCGTAAAATATAGAAAGGATCTTAAAAGTTTCGTATCATTTTGAACAATCCTCGATTTAATTTGATTTTTTGACCAAAACTAGTATAAAATTGTGTATAATATACTACAATTTTTTGACCTAAACTGGCATTTCAAAAAGTTTCATAGAATTTAATTTTGAGATTATTTTTTGCTTGGACTTCTATCACAATCTTCCCTCTTAAATTATAGAAAGGATCTTCAAAGTTTCATAGCATTTCGAACAATCCTCGATTTAATTTGATTTTTTGATCGAAACTACGATTTTTTTGACCGAAACTCGTATTTCAAAAAGTTTCGTAGAATCTATTTCTGAGATAATTTTTTGCATGGGCTTCCATCATAAGCTTCCCTCGTAAAACATTGAAAGGATCTGAAAAGTTTCGTAGCATTTCGAACAATCCTCGATTTAATTTGATTTTTGACCGAAATAAGTATAAAATTGTGTATAATATACTACGATTTTTTGACTGAAACTCGTATTTCAAAAAGTTTCAAAGAATCTATTTCTGAGATATTGTTTTGCATGGACTTCCAACGAAATCTTCCCTCGTAAATATTAGAAAGGATCTTAAAAGTTTCGTAGCATTTCTAACAATCCCGATTTAATTGTATTTTTTAACCGAAACTAGTATAAAATCGTGTATAATATACTACGATTTTTTGACTAAAACTCGTATTTCAAAAAGTTTCATAGAATCTAACTCTGAGATAATTTTATGCATGGACTTCCATCGTAATCTTACCTCGTAAAATATTGGAAGGATCTTAAAAGTTCCGTAGCATTTCCAACAATCCTCGATTTAATTTGATTTTTTGACCGAAACTAGTATAAAATTGTGTATAATATACTACAATTTTTTGACCTAAACTGGCATTTCAAAAAGTTTCATAGAATCTATTTCTGAGATGATTTTTTGCATGGACTTCCATCGAAATCTTCCCTCGTAAAATATAGAAAGGATCTTAAAAGATTCGTAGCATTTCGAACAATCCTGATTTAATTTTATTTTCTGACCGAAACTACTATAAAATTGTGTATAATATACTATGATTTTTTGACTGAAACTCGTATTTCAAAAAAGTTCAAAAAATCTATTTCTGAGATATTTTTTTGCATGGACTTCCAACGAAATCTTCCCTCGTAAATATTAGAAAGGATCTTAAAAGTTTCGTAGCATTTCTATCAATCCCGATTTAATTTGATTTTTTAACCGAAACTAGTATAAAATCGTGTATAATATACTACGATTTTTTGAATGAAACTCGTATTTCAAAAAGTTTCAAAGAATCTATTTCTGATATATTTTTTTGCATGGACTTCCATCGTAATCTTACCTCGTAAAATATTGGATGGATCTTAAAAGTTCCGTAGCATTTCCAACAATCCTCGATTTAATTTGATTTTCTGACCGAAACTAGTATAAAATTGTGTATAATATACTACAATTTTTTGACCTAAACTGGCATTTCAAAAAGTTTCATAGAATCTATTTCTGAGATGATTTTTTGCATGGACTTCCATCGAAATCTTCCCTCGTAAAATATAGAAAGGATCTTAAAAGATTCGTAGCATTTCGAACAATCCTGATTTAATTTTATTTTCTGACCGAAACTACTATAAAATTGTGTATAATATACTATGATTTTTTGACTGAAACTCGTATTTCAAAAAAGTTCAAAAAATCTATTTCTGAGATATTTTTTTGCATGGACTTCCAACGAAATCTTCCCTCGTAAATATTAGAAAGGATCTTAAAAGTTTCGTAGCATTTCTATCAATCCCGATTTAATTTGATTTTTTAACCGAAACTAGTATAAAATCGTGTATAATATACTACGATTTTTTGAATGAATCTCGTATTTCAAAAAGTTTCAAAGAATCTATTTCTGAGATATTTTTTTGCATGGACTTCCAACGAAATATTCCCTCGTAAATATTAGAAAGGATCTTAAAAGTTTCGTAGCATTTCTAACAATCCCGATTTAATTTGATTTTTTAACCGAAACTAGTATAAAATCGTGTATAATATACTACAATTTTTTGACCGAAACTCGTATTTCAAAAAGTTTCATAGAATCTATCTCTGAGATAATTTTTTGCTTGGACTTCCATCGTAATCTTCCCTTGTAAAATATAGGAAGGATCTGAAAAGTTTCGTAGCATTGCCAACAATCCTCGATTTAATTTGATTTTCTGACCGAAACTAGTATAAAATTGTGTATAATATACTACGATTTTTTGACCTAAACTGGCATTTAAAAAAGTTTCATAGAATCTAATTTTGAGATGATTTTTTGCACGGACTTCCATCATAATCTTCCCTCGTAAATTATAGAAAGGATCTGAAAAGTTTTGTAGCATTACAGACAATCCTCGATTTAATTTGATTTTTGATCGAAACTAGTATTAAATTATGTTTAATATACTACGATTTTTTGACTAAAACTCGTATTTCAAAAAGTTTCATAGAATCATTTTCTGAGATAATTTTTTGCATGTACTTCCATCGAAATCTTCCCTCATAAAATATATAAAGGATATTAAAAGTTTCGTAGCATTTCGAACAATCTCGATTTAATTTGATTTTCTGACCGAAACTAGTATAAAATTGTGTATAATATACTACGATTTTTTGATTGACACTCTTATTTCAAAAAGTTTCATAGAATCTAACTCTGAGATATTTTTTTGCATGAACTTCCATCTAAATCTTCCCTCGTAAAATATAGAAAGGATCTTAAAAGTATCGTATCATTTTGAACAATCCTTGATTTAATTTGATTTTCTGACCAAAACTAGTATAAAATTGTGTATGATATACAACGATTTTTTTACCTAAACTGGTATTTCAAAAAGTTTCATAGAATCTAATTTTGAGATGATTTTTTGCATGGACTTCTATCATAATCTTCCCTCGTAAATTATAGAAAGGATCTTCAAAGTTTCATAGCATTTCGAACAATCCTCGATTTAATTTGATTTTTTGATCAAAACTAGTATAAAATCGTGTATAATATACTACAATTTTTTTGACCGAAACTACTATAAAATTGTGTATAATATACTATGATTTTTTGACTGAAACTCGTATTTCAAAAAAGTTCAAAGAATCTATTTCTGAGATATTTTTTTGCATGGACTTCCAACGAAATCTTCCCTCGTAGATATTAGAAAGGATCTTAAAAGTTTCGTAGCATTTCTATCAATCCCGATTTAACAAAACTAGTATAAAATCATGTATAATATACTACGATTTTTTGAATGAAACTCGTATTTCAAAAAGTTTCAAAGAATCTATTTCTGAGATATTTTTTTGCATGGACTTCCAACGAAATATTCCCTCGTAAATATTAGAAAGGATCTTAAAAGTTTCGTAGCATTTCTAACAATCCCGATTTAATTTGATTTTTTAACCGAAACTAGTATAAAATCGTGTATAATATACTACGATTTTTTGACCGAAACTCGTATTTCAAAAAGTTTCATAGAATCTATCTCTGAGATAATTTTTTGCATGGACTTCCATCGTAATCTTCCCTTGTAAAATATAGGAAGGATCTGAAAAGTTTCGTAGCATTTCCAACAATCCTCGATTTAATTTGATTTTCTGACCGAAACTAGTATAAAATTGTGTATAATATACTACGATTTTTTGACCTAAACTGGCATTTAAAAAAGTTTCATAGAATCTAATTTTGAGATGATTTTTTGCACAGACTTCCATCATAATCTTCCCTCGTAAATTATAGAAAGGATCTGAAAAGTTTTGTAGCATTACAGACAATCCTCGATTTAATTTGATTTTTGATCGAAACTAGTATTAAATTATGTTTAATATACTACGATTTTTTGACTAAAACTCGTATTTCAAAAAGTTTCATAGAATCATTTTCTGAGATAATTTTTTGCATGTACTTCCATCGAAATCTTCCCGCATAAAATATATAAAGGATATTAAAAGTTTCGTAGCATTTCGAACAATCTCGATTTAATTTGATTTTCTGACCGAAACTAGTATAAAATTGTGTATAATATACTACGATTTTTTGATTGACACTCTTATTTCAAAAAGTTTCATAGAATCTAACTCTGAGATATTTTTTTGCATGAACTTCCATCTAAATCTTCCCTCGTAAAATATAGAAAGGATCTTAAAAGTTTCGTATCATTTTGAACAATCCTTGATTTAATTTGATTTTCTGACCAAAACTAGTATAAAATTGTGTATGATATACAACGATTTTTTTACCTAAACTGGTATTTCAAAAAGCTTCATAGAATCTAATTTTGAGATGATTTTTTGCATGGACTTCTATCATAATCTTCCCTCGTAAATTATAGAAAGGATCTTCAAAGTTTCATAGCATTTCGAACAATCCTCGATTTAATTTGATTTTTTGATCAAAACTAGTATAAAATCGTGTATAATATACTACAATTTTTTTGACCGAAACTACTATAAAATTGTGTATAATATACTATGATTTTTTGACTGAAACTCGTATTTCAAAAAAGTTCAAAGAATCTATTTCTGAGATATTTTTTTGCATGGACTTCCAACGAAATCTTCCCTCGTAGATATTAGAAAGGATCTTAAAAGTTTCGTAGCATTTCTATCAATCCCGATTTAACAAAACTAGTATAAAATCATGTATAATATACTACGATTTTTTGAATGAAACTCGTATTTCAAAAAGTTTCAAAGAATCTATTTCTGAGATATTTTTTTGCATGGACTTCCAACGAAATATTCCCTCGTAAATATTAGAAAGGATCTTAAAAGTTTCGTAGCATTTCTAACAATCCCGATTTAATTTGATTTTTTAACCGAAACTAGTATAAAATCGTGTATAATATACTACAATTTTTTGACCGAAACTCGTATTTCAAAAAGTTTCATAGAATCTATCTCTGAGATAATTTTTTGCATGGACTTCCATCGTAATCTTCCCTTGTAAAATATAGGAAGGATCTGAAAAGTTTCGTAGCATTTCCAACAATCCTCGATTTAATTTGATTTTCTGACCGAAACTAGTATAAAATTGTGTATAATATACTACGATTTTTTGACCTAAACTGGCATTTAAAAAAGTTTCATAGAATCTAATTTTGAGATGATTTTTTGCACAGACTTCCATCATAATCTTCCCTCGTAAATTATAGAAAGGATCTGAAAAGTTTTGTAGCATTACAGACAATCCTCGATTTAATTTGATTTTTGATCGAAACTAGTATTAAATTATGTTTAATATACTACGATTTTTTGACTAAAACTCGTATTTCAAAAAGTTTCATAGAATCATTTTCTGAGATAATTTTTTGCATGTACTTCCATCGAAATCTTCCCTCATAAAATATATAAAGGATATTAAAAGTTTCGTAGCATTTCGAACAATCTCGATTTAATTTGATTTTCTGACCGAAACTAGTATAAAATTGTGTATAATATACTACGATTTTTTGATTGACACTCTTATTTCAAAAAGTTTCATAGAATCTAACTCTGAGATATTTTTTTGCATGAACTTCCATCTAAATCTTCCCTCGTAAAATATAGAAAGGATCTTAAAAGTTTCGTATCATTTTGAACAATCCTTGATTTAATTTGATTTTCTGACCAAAACTAGTATAAAATTGTGTATGATATACAACGATTTTTTTTTACCTAAACTGGTATTTCAAAAAGTTTCATAGAATCTAATTTTGAGATGATTTTTTGCATGGACTTCTATCATAATCTTCCCTCGTAAATTATAGAAAGGATCTTCAAAGTTTCATAGCATTTCGAACAATCCTCGATTTAATTTGATTTTTTGATCAAAACTAGTATAAAATCGTGTATAATATACTACAATTTTTTTGACCGAAACTACTATAAAATTGTGTATAATATACTATGATTTTTTGACTGAAACTCGTATTTCAAAAAAGTTCAAAGAATCTATTTCTGAGATATTTTTTTGCATGGACTTCAAACGAAATCTTCCCTCGTAGATATTAGAAAGGATCTTAAATGTTTCGTAGCATTTCTATCAATCCCGATTTAACGAAACTAGTATAAAATCGTGTATAATATACTACGATTTTTTGAATGAAACTCGTATTTCAAAAAGTTTCAAAGAATCTATTTCTGAGATATTTTTTTGCATGGACTTCCAACGAAATATTCCCTCGTAAATATTAGAAAGGATCTTAAAAGTTTCGTAGCATTTCTAACAATCCCGATTTAATTTGATTTTTTAACCGAAACTAGTATAAAATCGTGTATAATATACTACGATTTTTTGACCGAAACTCGTATTTCAAAAAGTTTCATAGAATCTATCTCTGAGATAATTTTTTGCATGGACTTCCATCGTAATCTTCCCTTGTAAAATATAGGAAGGATCTGAAAAGTTTCGTAGCATTTCCAACAATCCTCGATTTAATTTGATTTTCTGACCGAAACTAGTATAAAATTGTGTATAATATACTACGATTTTTTGACCTAAACTGGCATTTAAAAAAGTTTCATAGAATCTAATTTTGAGATGATTTTTTGCACGGACTTCCATCATAATCTTCCCTCATAAATTATAGAAAGGATCTGAAAAGTTTTGTAGCATTATAGACAATCCTCGATTTAATTTGATTTTTGATCGAAACTAGTATTAAATTATGTTTAATATACTACGATTTTTTGACTAAAACTCGTATTTCAAAAAGTTTCATAGAATCATTTTCTGAGATAATTTTTTGCATGTACTTCCATCGAAATCTTCCCTCATAAAATATATAAAGGATATTAAAAGTTTCGTAGCATTTCGAACAATCCCGATTTAATTTGATATTCTGACCGAAACTAGTATAAAATTGTGTATAATATACTACGATTTTTTCACTGACACTCGTATTTCAAAAAGTTTCATAGAATCTAACTCTGAGATATTTTTTTGCATGAACTTTCATCTAAATCTTCCCTCGTAAAATATAGAAAGGATCTTAAAAGTTTCGTATCATTTTGAACAATCCTTGATTTAATTTGATTTTCTGACCAAAACTAGTATAAAATTGTGTATGATATACAACGATTTTTTTACCTAAACTGGTATTTCAAAAAGTTTCATAGAATCTAATTTTGAGATTATTTTTTGCATGGACTTCTATCATAATCTTCCCTCGTAAATTATAGAAAGGATCTTCAAAGTTTCATAGCATTTCGAACAATCCTCGATTTAATTTGATTTTTTGATCAAAACTAGTATAAAATCGTGTATAATATACTACAATTTTTTTGACCGAAACTACTATAAAATTGTGTATAATATAATATGATTTTTTGACTGAAACTCGTATTTCAAAAAAGTTCAAAGAATCTATTTCTGAGATATTTTTTTGCATGGACTTCCAACGAAATCTTCCCTCGTAAATATTAGAAAGGATCTTAAAAGTTTCGTAGCATTTCTATCAATCCCGATTTAATTTGATTTTTTAACCGAAACTAGTATAAAATCGTGTATAATATACTACGATTTTTTGAATGAAACTCGTATTTCAAAAAGTTTCAAAGAATCTATTTCTGAGATATTTTTTTGCATGGACTTCCAACGAAATATTCCCTCGTAAATATTAAAAAGGATCTTAAAAGTTTCGTAGCATTTCTAACAATCCCGATTTAATTTGATTTTTTAACCGAAACTAGTATAAAATCGTGTATAATATACTACGATTTTTTGACCGAAACTCGTATTTCAAAAAGTTTCAAAGAATCTATCTCTGAGATAATTTTTTGCATGGACTTCCATCGTAATCTTCCCTTGTAAAATATAGGAAGGATCTGAAAAGTTTCGTAGCATTTCCAACAATCCTCGATTTAATTTGATTTTCTGACCAAAACTAGTATAAAATTGTGTATAATATACTACGATTTATTGACCTAAACTGGCATTTAAAAAAGTTTCATAGAATCTAATTTTGAGATGATTTTTTGCACGGACTTCCATCTTAATATTCCCTCGTAAATTATAGGAAGGATATGAAAACTTTTGTAGCATTACGAACAATCCTCGATTTAATTTGATTTTTGACCGAAACTAGTATTAAATTGTGTATAATATACTACGATTTTTTGACTGAAACTCGTATTGCAAAAAGTTTCATAGAATCTTTTTCTGAGATAATTTTTTGCATGTACTTCCATCGAAATCTTCCCTCATAAAATATAGGAAGGATCTTAAAAGTTTCGTAGCATTTCGAACAATCCCGATTTAATTTGATATTCTGACCGAAACTAGTATAAAATTGTGTATAATATACTACGATTTTTTCACTGACACTCGTATTTCAAAAAGTTTCATAGAATCTAACTCTGAGATATTTTTTTGCATGAACTTTCATCTAAATCTTCCCTCGTAAAATATAGAAAGGATCTTAAAAGTTTCGTATTATTTTGAACAATCCTTGATTTAATTTGATTTTCTGACCAAAACTAGTATAAAATTGTGTATGATATACAACGATTTTTTTACCTAAACTGGTATTTCAAAAAGTTTCATAGAATCTAATTTTAAGATGATTTTTTGCATGGACTTCTATCATAATCTTCCCTCGTAAATTATAGAAAGGATCTTCAAAGTTTCATAGCATTTCGAACAATCCTCGATTTAATTTGATTTTTTGATCAAAACTAGTATAAAATCGTGTATAATATACTACAATTTTTTTGACCGAAACTACTATAAAATTGTGTATAATATACTATGATTTTTTGACTGAAACTCGTATTTCAAAAAAGTTCAAAGAATCTATTTCTGAGATATTTTTTTGCATGGACTTCCAACGAAGTCTTCCCTCTTAAATATTAGAAAGGATCTTAAAAGTTTCGTAGCATTTCTATCAATCCCGATTTAATTTGATTTTTTAACCGAAATTAGTATAAAATCGTGTATAATATACTACGATTTTTTGAATGAAACTCGTATTTCAAAAAGTTTCAAAGAATCTATTTCTGAGATATTTTTTTGCATGGACTTCCAACGAAATATTCCCTCGTAAATATTAAAAAGGATCTTAAAAGTTTCGTAGCATTTCTAACAATCCCGATTTAATTTGATTTTTTAACCGAAACTAGTATAAAATCGTGTATAATATACTACGATTTTTTGACCGAAACTCGTATTTCAAAAAGTTTCATAGAATCTATCTCTGAGATAATTTTTTGCATGGACTTCCATCGTAATCTTCCCTTGTAAAATATAGGAAGGATCTGAAAAGTTTCGTAGCATTTCCAACAATCCTCGATTTAATTTGATTTTCTGACCGAAACTAGTATAAAATTATGTATAATATACTACGATTTTTTGACCTAAACTGGCATTTAAAAAAGTTTCATAGAATCTAATTTTGAGATGATTTTTTGCACGGACTTCCATCTTAATATTCCCTCGTAAATTATAGGAAGGATATGAAAAATTTTGTAGCATTACGAACAATCCTCGATTTAATTTGATTTTTGACCGAAACTAATATTAAATTGTGTATAATATACTACGATTTTTTGACTGAAACTCGTATTTCAAAAAGTTTCATAGAATCTTTTTCTGAGATAATTTTTTGCATGTACTTCCATCGAAATCTTCCCTCATAAAATATAGGAAGGATCTTAAAAGTTTCGTAGCATTTCGAACAATCCCGATTTAATTTGATATTCTGACCGAAACTAGTATAAAATTGTGTATAATATACTACGATTTTTTCACTGACACTCGTATTTCAAAAAGTTTCATAGAATCTAACTCTGAGATATTTTTTTGCATGAACTTTCATCTAAATCTTCCCTCGTAAAATATAGAAAGGATCTTAAAAGTTTCGTATTATTTTGAACAATCCTTGATTTAATTTGATTTTCTGACCAAAACTAGTATAAAATTGTGTATGATATACAACGATTTTTTTACCTAAACTGGTATTTCAAAAAGTTTCATAGAATCTAATTTTGAGATTATTTTTTGCATGGACTTCTATCATAATCTTCCCTCGTAAATTATAGAAAGGATCTTCAAAGTTTCATAGCATTTCGAACAATCCTCGATTTAATTTGATTTTTTGATCAAAACTAGTATAAAATCGTGTATAATATACTACAATTTTTTTGACCGAAACTACTATAAAATTGTGTATAATATACTATGATTTTTTGACTGAAACTCGTATTTCATAAAAGTTCAAAGAATCTATTTCTGAGATTTTTTTTTGCATGGACTTCCAACGAAATCTTCCCTCTTAAATATTAGAAAGGATCTTAAAAGTTTCGTAGCATTTCTATCAATCCCGATTTAATTTGATTTTTTAACCGAAACTAGTATAAAATCGTGTATAATATACTACGATTTTTTGAATGAAACTCGTATTTCAAAAAGTTTCAAAGAATCTATTTCTGAGATATTTTTTTGCATGGACTTCCAACGAAATATTCCCTCGTAAATATTAAAAAGGATCTTAAAAGTTTCGTAGCATTTCTAACAATCCCGATTTAATTTGATTTTTTAACCGAAACTAGTATGAAATCGTGTATAATATACTACGATTTTTTGACCGAAACTCGTATTTCAAAAAGTTTCATAGAATCTATCTCTGAGATAATTTTTTGCATGGACTTCCATCGTAATCTTCCCTTGTAAAATATAGGAAGGATCTGAAAAGTTTCGTAGCATTTCCAACAATCCTCGATTTAATTTGATTTTCTGACCGAAACTAGTATAAAATTGTGTATAATATACTACGATTTTTTGACCTAAACTGGCATTTAAAAAAGTTTCATAGAATCTAATTTTGAGATGATTTTTTGCACGGACTTCCATCTTAATATTCCCTCGTAAATTATAGGAAGGATATGAAAACTTTTGTAGCATTACGAATAATCCTCGATTTAATTTGATTTTTGACCGAAACTAGTATTAAATTGTGTATAATATGCTACGATTTTTTGACTGAAACTCGTATTTCAAAAAGTTTCATAGAATCTTTTTCTGAGATAATTTTTTGCATGTACTTCCATCGAAATCTTCCCTCATAAAATATAGGAAGGATCTTAAAAGTTTCGTAGCATTTCGAACAATCCCGATTTAATTTGATATTCTGACCGAAACTAGTATAAAATTGTGTATAATATACTACGATTTTTTCACTGACACTCGTATTTCAAAAAGTTTCATAGAATCTAACTCTGAGATATTTTTTTGCATGAACTTTCATCTAAATCTTCCCTCGTAAAATATAGAAAGGATCTTAAAAGTTTCGTATTATTTTGAACAATCCTTGATTTAATTTGATTTTCTGACCAAAACTAGTATAAAATTGTGTATGATATACAACGATTTTTTTACCTAAACTGGTATTTCAAAAAGTTTCATAGAATCTAATTTTGAGATGATTTTTTGCATGGACTTCTATCATAATCTTCCCTCGTAAATTATAGAAAGGATCTTCAAAGTTTCATAGCATTTCGAACAATCCTCGATTTAATTTGATTTTTTGATCAAAACTAATATAAAATCGTGTATAATATACTACAATTTTTTTGACCGAAACTACTATAAAATTGTGTATAATATACTATGATTTTTTGACTGAAACTCGTATTTCAAAAAAGTTCAAAGAATCTATTTCTGAGATATTTTTTTGCATGGACTTCCAACGAAATCTTCCCTCTTAAATATTAGAAAGGATCTTAAAAGTTTCGTAGCATTTCTATCAATCCCGATTTAATTTGATTTTTTAACCGAAACTAGTATAAAATCGTGTATAATATACTACGATTTTTTGAATGAAACTCGTATTTCAAAAAGTTTCAAAGAATCTATTTCTGAGATATTTTTTTGCATGGACTTCCAACGAAATATTCCCTCGTAAATATTAAAAAGGATCTTAAAAGTTTCGTAGCATTTCTAACAATCCCGATTTAATTTGATTTTTTAACCGAAACTAGTATAAAATCGTGTATAATATACTACGATTTTTTGACCGAAACTCGTATTTCAAAAAGTTTCATAGAATCTATCTCTGAGATAATTTTTTGCATGGACTTCCATCGTAATCTTCCCTTGTAAAATATAGGAAGGATCTGAAAAGTTTCGTAGCATTTCCAACAATCCTCGATTTAATTTGATTTTCTGACCGAAACTAGTATAAAATTGTGTATAATATACTACGATTTTTTGACCTAAACTGGCATTTAAAAAAGTTTCATAGAATCTAATTTTGAGATGATTTTTTGCACGGACTTCCATCTTAATATTCCCTCGTAAATTATAGGAAGGATATGAAAAGTTTTGTAGCATTACGAACAATCCTCGATTTAATTTGATTTTTGACCGAAACTAGTATTAAATTGTGTATAATATACTACGATTTTTTGACTGAAACTCGTATTTCAAAAAGTTTCATAGAATCTTTTTCTGAGATAATTTTTTGCATGTACTTCCATCGAAATCTTCCCTCATAAAATATAGGAAGGATCTTAAAAGTTTCGTAGCATTTCGAACAATCCCAATTTAATTTGATATTCTGACCGAAACTAGTATAAAATTGTGTATAATATACTACGATTTTTTCACTGACACTCGTATTTCAAAAAGTTTCATAGAATCTAACTCTGAGATATTTTTTTGCATGAACTTTCATCTAAATCTTCCCTCGTAAAATATAGAAAGGATCTTAAAAGTTTCGTATTATTTTGAACAATCCTTGATTTAATTTGATTTTCTGACCAAAACTAGTATAAAATTGTGTATGATATACAACGATTTTTTTACCTAAACTGGTATTTCAAAAAGTTTCATAGAATCTAATTTTCAGATGATTTTTTGCATGGACTTCTATCATAATCTTCCCTCGTAAATTATAGAAAGGATCTTCAAAGTTTCATAGCATTTCGAACAATCCTCGATTTAATTTGATTTTTTGATCAAAACTAGTATAAAATCGTGTATAATATACTACAATTTTTTTGACCGAAACTACTATAAAATTGTGTATAATATACTATGATTTTTTGACTGAAACTCGTATTTCAAAAAAGTTCAAAGAATCTATTTCTGAGATATTTTTTTGCATGGACTTCCAACGAAATCTTCCCTCGTAAATATTAGAAAGGATCTTAAAAGTTTCGTAGCATTTCTATCAATCCCGATTTAATTTGATTTTTTAACCGAAACTAGTATAAAATCGTGTATAATATACTACGATTTTTTGAATGAAACTCGTATTTCAAAAAGTTTCAAAGAATCTATTTCTGAGATATTTTTTTGCATGGACTTCCAACGAAATATTCCCTCGTAAATATTAAAAAGGATCTTAAAAGTTTCGTAGCATTTCTAACAAACCCGATTTAATTTTATTTTTTAACCGAAACTAGTATAAAATCGTGTATAATATACTACGATTTTTTGACCGAAACTCGTATTTCAAAAAGTTTCATAGAATCTATCTCTGAGATAATTTTTTGCATGGACTTCCATCGTAATCTTCCCTTGTAAAATATAGGAAGGATCTGAAAAGTTTCGTAGCATTTCCAACAATCCTCGATTTAATTTGATTTTCTGACCGAAACTAGTATAAAATTGTGTATAATATACTACGATTTTTTGACCTAAACTGGCATTTAAAAAAGTTTCATAGAATCTAATTTTGAGATGATTTTTTGCACGGACTTCCATCTTAATATTCCCTCGTAAATTATAGGAAGGATATGAAAACTTTTGTAGCATTACGAACAATCCTCGATTTAATTTGATTTTTGACCGAAACTAGTATTAAATTGTGTATAATATACTACGATTTTTTGACTGAAACTCGTATTTCAAAAAGTTTCATAGAATCTTTTTCTGAGATAATTTTTTGCATGTACTTCCATCGAAATCTTCCCTCATAAAATATAGGAAGGATCTTAAAAGTTTCGTAGCATTTCGAACAATCCCGATTTAATTTGATATTCTGACCGAAACTAGTATAAAATTGTGTATAATATACTACGATTTTTTCACTGACACTCGTATTTCAAAAAGTTTCATAGAATCTAACTCTGAGATATTTTTTTGCATGAACTTTCATCTAAATCTTCCCTCGTAAAATATAGAAAGGATCTTAAAAGTTTCGTATTATTTTGAACAATCCTTGATTTAATTTGATTTTCTGACCAAAACTAGTATAAAATTGTGTATGATATACAACGATTTTTTTACCTAAACTGGTATTTCAAAAAGTTTCATAGAATCTAATTTTCAGATGATTTTTTGCATGGACTTCTATCATAATCTTCCCTCGTAAATTATAGAAAGGATCTTCAAAGTTTCATAGCATTTCGAACAATCCTCGATTTAATTTGATTTTTTGATCAAAACTAGTATAAAATCGTGTATAATATACTACAATTTTTTTGACCGAAACTACTATAAAATTGTGTATAATATACTATGATTTTTTGACTGAAACTCGTATTTCAAAAAAGTTCAAAGAATCTATTTCTGAGATATTTTTTTGGATGGACTTCCAACGAAATCTTCCCTCGTAAATATTAGAAAGGATCTTAAAAGTTTCGTAGCATTTCTATCAATCCCGATTTAATTTGATTTTTTAACCGAAACTAGTATAAAATCGTGTATAATATACTACGATTTTTTGAATGAAACTCGTATTTCAAAAAGTTTCAAAGAATCTATTTCTGAGATATTTTTTTGCATGGACTTCCAACGAAATATTCCCTCGTAAATATTAAAAAGGATCTTAAAAGTTTCGTAGCATTTCTAACAATCCCGATTTAATTTGATTTTTTAACCGAAACTAGTATAAAATCGTGTATAATATACTACGATTTTTTGACCGAAACTCGTATTTCAAAAAGTTTCATAGAATCTATCTCTGAGATAATTTTTTGCATGGACTTCCATCGTAATCTTCCCTTGTAAAATATAGGAAGGATCTGAAAAGTTTCGTAGCATTTCCAACAATCCTCGATTTAATTTGATTTTCTGACCGAAACTAGTATAAAATTGTGTATAATATACTACGATTTTTTGACCTAAACTGGCATTTAAAAAAGTTTCATAGAATCTAATTTTGAGATGATTTTTTGCACGGACTTCCATCTTAATATTCCCTCGTAAATTATAGGAAGGATATGAAAAGTTTTGTAGCATTACGAACAATCCTCGATTTAATTTGATTTTTGACCGAAACTAGTATTAAATTGTGTATAATATACTACGATTTTTTGACTGAAACTCGTATTTCAAAAAGTTTCATAGAATCTTTTTCTGAGATAATTTTTTGCATGTACTTCCATCGAAATCTTCCCTCATAAAATATAGGAAGGATCTTAAAAGTTTCGTAGCATTTCGAACAATCCCAATTTAATTTGATATTCTGACCGAAACTAGTATAAAATTGTGTATAATATACTACGATTTTTTCACTGACACTCGTATTTCAAAAAGTTTCATAGAATCTAACTCTGAGATATTTTTTTGCATGAACTTTCATCTAAATCTTCCCTCGTAAAATATAGAAAGGATCTTAAAAGTTTCGTATTATTTTGAACAATCCTTGATTTAATTTGATTTTCTGACCAAAACTAGTATAAAATTGTGTATGATATACAACGATTTTTTTACCTAAACTGGTATTTCAAAAAGTTTCATAGAATCTAATTTTCAGATGATTTTTTGCATGGACTTCTATCATAATCTTCCCTCGTAAATTATAGAAAGGATCTTCAAAGTTTCATAGCATTTCGAACAATCCTCGATTTAATTTGATTTTTTGATCAAAACTAGTATAAAATCGTGTATAATATACTACAATTTTTTTGACCGAAACTACTATAAAATTGTGTATAATATACTATGATTTTTTGACTGAAACTCGTATTTCAAAAAAGTTCAAAGAATCTATTTCTGAGATATTTTTTTGCATGGACTTCCAACGAAATCTTCCCTCGTAAATATTAGAAAGGATCTTAAAAGTTTCGTAGCATTTCTATCAATCCCGATTTAATTTGATTTTTTAACCGAAACTAGTATAAAATCGTGTATAATATACTACGATTTTTTGAATGAAACTCGTATTTCAAAAAGTTTCAAAGAATCTATTTCTGAGATATTTTTTTGCATGGACTTCCAACGAAATATTCCCTCGTAAATATTAAAAAGGATCTTAAAAGTTTCGTAGCATTTCTAACAAACCCGATTTAATTTGATTTTTTAACCGAAACTAGTATAAAATCGTGTATAATATACTACGATTTTTTGACCGAAACTCGTATTTCAAAAAGTTTCATAGAATCTATCTCTGAGATAATTTTTTGCATGGACTTCCATCGTAATCTTCCCTTGTAAAATATAGGAAGGATCTGAAAAGTTTCGTAGCATTTCCAACAATCCTCGATTTAATTTGATTTTCTGACCGAAACTAGTATAAAATTGTGTATAATATACTACGATTTTTTGACCTAAACTGGCATTTAAAAAAGTTTCATAGAATCTAATTTTGAGATGATTTTTTGCACGGACTTCCATCTTAATATTCCCTCGTAAATTATAGGAAGGATATGAAAAGTTTTGTAGCATTACGAACAATCCTCGATTTAATTTGATTTTTGACCGAAACTAGTATTAAATTGTGTATAATATACTACGATTTTTTGACTGAAACTCGTATTTCAAAAAGTTTCATAGAATCTTTTTCTGAGATAATTTTTTGCATGTACTTCCATCGAAATCTTCCCTCATAAAATATAGGAAGGATCTTAAAAGTTTCGTAGCATTTCGAACAATCCCGATTTAATTTGATATTCTGACCGAAACTAGTATAAAATTGTGTATAATATACTACGATTTTTTCACTGACACTCGTATTTCAAAAAGTTTCATAGAATCTAACTCTGAGATATTTTTTTGCATGAACTTTCATCTAAATCTTCCCTCGTAAAATATAGAAAGGATCTTAAAAGTTTCGTATTATTTTGAACAATCCTTGATTTAATTTGATTTTCTGACCAAAACTAGTATAAAATTGTGTATGATATACAACGATTTTTTTACCTAAACTGGTATTTCAAAAAGTTTCATAGAATCTAATTTTCAGATGATTTTTTCCATGGACTTCTATCATAATCTTCCCTCGTAAATTATAGAAAGGATCTTCAAAGTTTCATAGCATTTCGAACAATCCTCAATTTAATTTGATTTTTTGATCAAAACTAGTATAAAATCGTGTATAATATACTACAATTTTTTTGACCGAAACTACTATAAAATTGTGTATAATATACTATGATTTTTTGACTGAAACTCGTATTTCAAAAAAGTTCAAAGAATCTATTTCTGAGATATTTTTTTGGATGGACTTCCAACGAAATCTTCCCTCGTAAATATTAGAAAGGATCTTAAAAGTTTCGTAGCATTTCTATCAATCCCGATTTAATTTGATTTTTTAACCGAAACTAGTATAAAATCGTGTATAATATACTACGATTTTTTGAATGAAACTCGTATTTCAAAAAGTTTCAAAGAATCTATTTCTGAGATATTTTTTTGCATGGACTTCCAACGAAATATTCCCTCGTAAATATTAAAAAGGATCTTAAAAGTTTCGTAGCATTTCTAACAATCCCGATTTAATTTGATTTTTTAACCGAAACTAGTATAAAATCGTGTATAATATACTACGATTTTTTGACCGAAACTCGTATTTCAAAAAGTTTCATAGAATCTATCTCTGAGATAATTTTTTGCATGGACTTCCATCGTAATCTTCCCTTGTAAAATATAGGAAGGATCTGAAAAGTTTCGTAGCATTTCCAACAATCCTCGATTTAATTTGATTTTCTGACCGAAACTAGTATAAAATTGTGTATAATATACTACGATTTTTTGACCTAAACTGGCATTTAAAAAAGTTTCATAGAATCTAATTTTGAGATGATTTTTTGCACGGACTTCCATCTTAATATTCCCTCGTAAATTATAGGAAGGATATGAAAAGTTTTGTAGCATTACGAACAATCCTCGATTTAATTTGATTTTTGACCGAAACTAGTATTAAATTGTGTATAATATACTACGATTTTTTGACTGAAACTCGTATTTCAAAAAGTTTCATAGAATCTTTTTCTGAGATAATTTTTTGCATGTACTTCCATCGAAATCTTCCCTCATAAAATATAGGAAGGATCTTAAAAGTTTCGTAGCATTTCGAACAATCCCGATTTAATTTGATATTCTGACCGAAACTAGTATAAAATTGTGTATAATATACTACGATTTTTTCACTGACACTCGTATTTCAAAAAGTTTCATAGAATCTAACTCTGAGATATTTTTTTGCATGAACTTTCATCTAAATCTTCCCTCGTAAAATATAGAAAGGATCTTAAAAGTTTCGTATTATTTTGAACAATCCTTGATTTAATTTGATTTTCTGACCAAAACTAGTATAAAATTGTGTATGATATACAACGATTTTTTTACCTAAACTGGTATTTCAAAAAGTTTCATAGAATCTAATTTTCAGATGATTTTTTGCATGGACTTCTATCATAATCTTCCCTCGTAAATTATAGAAAGGATCTTCAAAGTTTCATAGCATTTCGAACAATCCTCGATTTAATTTGATTTTTTGATCAAAACTAGTATAAAATCGTGTATAATATACTACAATTTTTTTGACCGAAACTACTATAAAATTGTGTATAATATACTATGATTTTTTGACTGAAACTCGTATTTCAAAAAAGTTCAAAGAATCTATTTCTGAGATATTTTTTTGCATGGACTTCCAACGAAATCTTCCCTCGTAAATATTAGAAAGGATCTTAAAAGTTTCGTAGCATTTCTATCAATCCCGATTTAATTTGATTTTTTAACCGAAACTAGTATAAAATCGTGTATAATATACTACGATTTTTTGAATGAAACTCGTATTTCCAAAAGTTTCAAAGAATCTATTTCTGAGATATTTTTTTGCATGGACTTCCAACGAAATATTCCCTCGTAAATATTAAAAAGGATCTTAAAAGTTTCGTAGCATTTCTAACAATCCCGATTTAATTTTATTTTTTAACCGAAACTAGTATAAAATCGTGTATAATATACTACGATTTTTTGACCGAAACTCGTATTTCAAAAAGTTTCATAGAATCTATCTCTGAGATAATTTTTTGCATGGACTTCCATCGTAATCTTCCCTTGTAAAATATAGGAAGGATCTGAAAAGTTTCGTAGCATTTCCAACAATCCTCGATTTAATTTGATTTTCTGACCGAAACTAGTATAAAATTTTGTATAATATACTACGATTTTTTGACCTAAACTGCATTTAAAAAAGTTTCATAGAATCTAATTTTGAGATGATTTTTTGCACGGACTTCCATCTTAATATTCCCTCGTAAATTATAGGAAGGATATGAAAAGTTTTGTAGCATTACGAACAATCCTCGATTTAATTTGATTTTTGACCGAAACTAGTATTAAATTGTGTATAATATACTACGATTTTTTGACTGAAACTCGTATTTCAAAAAGTTTCATAGAATCTTTTTCTGAGATAATTTTTTGCATGTACTTCCATCGAAATCTTCCCTCATAAAATATAGGAAGGATCTTAAAAGTTTCGTAGCATTTCGAACAATCCCGATTTAATTTGATATTCTGACCGAAACTAGTATAAAATTGTGTATAATATACTACGATTTTTTCACTGACACTCGTATTTCAAAAAGTTTCATAGAATCTAACTCTGAGATATTTTTTTGCATGAACTTTCATCTAAATCTTCCCTCGTAAAATATAGAAAGGATCTTAAAAGTTTCGTATTATTTTGAACAATCCTTGATTTAATTTGATTTTCTGACCAAAACTAGTATAAAATTGTGTATGATATACAACGATTTTTTTACCTAAACTGGTATTTCAAAAAGTTTCATAGAATCTAATTTTCAGATGATTTTTTCCATGGACTTCTATCATAATCTTCCCTCGTAAATTATAGAAAGGATCTTCAAAGTTTCATAGCATTTCGAACAATCCTCGATTTAATTTGATTTTTTGATCAAAACTAGTATAAAATCGTGTATAATATACTACAATTTTTTTGACCGAAACTACTATAAAATTGTGTATAATATACTATGATTTTTTGACTGAAACTCGTATTTCAAAAAAGTTCAAAGAATCTATTTCTGAGATATTTTTTTGGATGGACTTCCAACGAAATCTTCCCTCGTAAATATTAGAAAGGATCTTAAAAGTTTCGTAGCATTTCTATCAATCCCGATTTAATTTGATTTTTTAACCGAAACTAGTATAAAATCGTGTATAATATACTACGATTTTTTGAATGAAACTCGTATTTCAAAAAGTTTCAAAGAATCTATTTCTGAGATATTTTTTTGCATGGACTTCCAACGAAATATTCCCTCGTAAATATTAAAAAGGATCTTAAAAGTTTCGTAGCATTTCTAACAATCCCGATTTAATTTGATTTTTTAACCGAAACTAGTATAAAATCGTGTATAATATACTACGATTTTTTGACCGAAACTCGTATTTCAAAAAGTTTCATAGAATCTATCTCTGAGATAATTTTTTGCATGGACTTCCATCGTAATCTTCCCTTGTAAAATATAGGAAGGATCTGAAAAGTTTCGTAGCATTTCCAACAATCCTCGATTTAATTTGATTTTCTGACCGAAACTAGTATAAAATTGTGTATAATATACTACGATTTTTTGACCTAAACTGGCATTTAAAAAAGTTTCATAGAATCTAATTTTGAGATGATTTTTTGCACGGACTTCCATCTTAATATTCCCTCGTAAATTATAGGAAGGATATGAAAAGTTTTGTAGCATTACGAACAATCCTCGATTTAATTTGATTTTTGACCGAAACTAGTATTAAATTGTGTATAATATACTACGATTTTTTGACTGAAACTCGTATTTCAAAAAGTTTCATAGAATCTTTTTCTGAGATAATTTTTTGCATGTACTTCCATCGAAATCTTCCCTCATAAAATATAGGAAGGATCTTAAAAGTTTCGTAGCATTTCGAACAATCCCGATTTAATTTGATATTCTGACCGAAACTAGTATAAAATTGTGTATAATATACTACGATTTTTTCACTGACACTCGTATTTCAAAAAGTTTCATAGAATCTAACTCTGAGATATTTTTTTGCATGAACTTTCATCTAAATCTTCCCTCGTAAAATATAGAAAGGATCTTAAAAGTTTCGTATTATTTTGAACAATCCTTGATTTAATTTGATTTTCTGACCAAAACTAGTATAAAATTGTGTATGATATACAACGATTTTTTTACCTAAACTGGTATTTCAAAAAGTTTCATAGAATCTAATTTTCAGATGATTTTTTGCATGGACTTCTATCATAATCTTCCCTCGTAAATTATAGAAAGGATCTTCAAAGTTTCATAGCATTTCGAACAATCCTCGATTTAATTTGATTTTTTGATCAAAACTAGTATAAAATCGTGTATAATATACTACAATTTTTTTGACCGAAACTACTATAAAATTGTGTATAATATACTATGATTTTTTGACTGAAACTCGTATTTCAAAAAAGTTCAAAGAATCTATTTCTGAGATATTTTTTTGCATGGACTTCCAACGAAATCTTCCCTCGTAAATATTAGAAAGGATCTTAAAAGTTTCGTAGCATTTCTATCAATCCCGATTTAATTTGATTTTTTAACCGAAACTAGTATAAAATCGTGTATAATATACTACGATTTTTTGAATGAAACTCGTATTTCCAAAAGTTTCAAAGAATCTATTTCTGAGATATTTTTTTGCATGGACTTCCAACGAAATATTCCCTCGTAAATATTAAAAAGGATCTTAAAAGTTTCGTAGCATTTCTAACAATCCCGATTTAATTTTATTTTTTAACCGAAACTAGTATAAAATCGTGTATAATATACTACGATTTTTTGACCGAAACTCGTATTTCAAAAAGTTTCATAGAATCTATCTCTGAGATAATTTTTTGCATGGACTTCCATCGTAATCTTCCCTTGTAAAATATAGGAAGGATCTGAAAAGTTTCGTAGCATTTCCAACAATCCTCGATTTAATTTGATTTTCTGACCGAAACTAGTATAAAATTGTGTATAATATACTACGATTTTTTGACCTAAACTGGCATTTAAAAAAGTTTCATAGAATCTAATTTTGAGATGATTTTTTGCACGGACTTCCATCTTAATATTCCCTCGTAAATTATAGGAAGGATATGAAAACTTTTGTAGCATTACGAACAATCCTCGATTTAATTTGATTTTTGACCGAAACTAGTATTAAATTGTGTATAATATACTACGATTTTTTGACTGAAACTCGTATTTCAAAAAGTTTCATAGAATCTTTTTCTGAGATAATTTTTTGCATGTACTTCCATCGAAATCTTCCCTCATAAAATATAGGAAGGATCTTAAAAGTTTCGTAGCATTTCGAACAATCCCGATTTAATTTGATATTCTGACCGAAACTAGTATAAAATTGTGTATAATATACTACGATTTTTTCACTGACACTCGTATTTCAAAAAGTTTCATAGAATCTAACTCTGAGATATTTTTTTGCATGAACTTTCATCTAAATCTTCCCTCGTAAAATATAGAAAGGATCTTAAAAGTTTCGTATTATTTTGAACAATCCTTGATTTAATTTGATTTTCTGACCAAAACTAGTATAAAATTGTGTATGATATACAACGATTTTTTTACCTAAACTGGTATTTCAAAAAGTTTCATAGAATCTAATTTTGAGATGATTTTTTGCATGGACTTCTATCATAATCTTCCCTCGTAAATTATAGAAAGGATCTTCAAAGTTTCATAGCATTTCGAACAATCCTCGATTTAATTTGATTTTTTGATCAAAACTAGTATAAAATCGTGTATAATATACTACAATTTTTTTGACCGAAACTACTATAAAATTGTGTATAATATACTATGATTTTTTGACTGAAACTCGTATTTCAAAAAAGTTCAAAGAATCTATTTCTGAGATATTTTTTTGCATGGACTTCCAACGAAATCTTCCCTCTTAAATATTAGAAAGGATCTTAAAAGTTTCGTAGCATTTCTATCAATCCCGATTTAATTTGATTTTTTAACCGAAACTAGTATAAAATCGTGTATAATATACTACGATTTTTTGAATGAAACTCGTATTTCAAAAAGTTTCAAAGAATCTATTTCTGAGATATTTTTTTGCATGGACTTCCAACGAAATATTCCCTCGTAAATATTAAAAAGGATCTTAAAAGTTTCGTAGCATTTCTAACAATCCCGATTTAATTTGATTTTTTAACCGAAACTAGTATAAAATCGTGTATAATATACTACGATTTTTTGACCGAAACTCGTATTTCAAAAAGTTTCATAGAATCTATCTCTGAGATAATTTTTTGCATGGACTTCCATCGTAATCTTCCCTTGTAAAATATAGGAAGGATCTGAAAAGTTTCGTAGCATTTCCAACAATCCTCGATTTAATTTGATTTTCTGACCGAAACTAGTATAAAATTGTGTATAATATACTACGATTTTTTGACCTAAACTGGCATTTAAAAAAGTTTCATAGAATCTAATTTTGAGATGATTTTTTGCACGGACTTCCATCTTAATATTCCCTCGTAAATTATAGGAAGGATATGAAAAGTTTTGTAGCATTACGAATAATCCTCGATTTAATTTGATTTTTGACCGAAACTAGTATTAAATTGTGTATAATATGCTACGATTTTTTGACTGAAACTCGTATTTCAAAAAGTTTCATAGAATCTTTTTCTGAGATAATTTTTTGCATGTACTTCCATCGAAATCTTCCCTCATAAAATATAGGAAGGATCTTAAAAGTTTCGTAGCATTTCGAACAATCCCGATTTAATTTGATATTCTGACCGAAACTAGTATAAAATTGTGTATAATATACTACGATTTTTTCACTGACACTCGTATTTCAAAAAGTTTCATAGAATCTAACTCTGAGATATTTTTTTGCATGAACTTTCATCTAAATCTTCCCTCGTAAAATATAGAAAGGATCTTAAAAGTTTCGTATTATTTTGAACAATCCTTGATTTAATTTGATTTTCTGACCAAAACTAGTATAAAATTGTGTATGATATACAACGATTTTTTTACCTAAACTGGTATTTCAAAAAGTTTCATAGAATCTAATTTTCAGATGATTTTTTGCATGGACTTCTATCATAATCTTCCCTCGTAAATTATAGAAAGGATCTTCAAAGTTTCATAGCATTTCGAACAATCCTCGATTTAATTTGATTTTTTGATCAAAACTAGTATAAAATCGTGTATAATATACTACAATTTTTTTGACCGAAACTACTATAAAATTGTGTATAATATACTATGATTTTTTGACTGAAACTCGTATTTCAAAAAAGTTCAAAGAATCTATTTCTGAGATATTTTTTTGCATGGACTTCCAACGAAATCTTCCCTCGTAAATATTAGAAAGGATCTTAAAAGTTTCGTAGCATTTCTATCAATCCCGATTTAATTTGATTTTTTAACCGAAACTAGTATAAAATCGTGTATAATATACTACGATTTTTTGAATGAAACTCGTATTTCAAAAAGTTTCAAAGAATCTATTTCTGAGATATTTTTTTTGTATGGACTTCCAACGAAATATTCCCTCGTAAATATTAAAAAGGATCTTAAAAGTTTCGTAGCATTTCTAACAATCCCGATTTAATTTGATTTTTTAACCGAAACTAGTATAAAATCGTGTATAATATACTACGATTTTTTGACCGAAACTCGTATTTCAAAAAGTTTCATAGAATCTATCTCTGAGATAATTTTTTGCATGGACTTCCATCGTAATCTTCCCTTGTAAAATATAGGAAGGATCTGAAAAGTTTCGTAGCATTTCCAACAATCCTCGATTTAATTTGATTTTCTGACCGAAACTAGTATAAAATTGTGTATAATATACTACGATTTTTTGACTGAAACTCGTATTTCAAAAAGTTTCATAGAATCTTTTTCTGAGATAATTTTTTGCATGTACTTCCATCGAAATCTTCCCTCATAAAATATAGGAAGGATCTTAAAAGTTTCGTAGCATTTCGAACAATCCCGATTTAATTTGATATTCTGACCGAAACTAGTATAAAATTGTGTATAATATACTACGATTTTTTCACTGACACTCGTATTTCAAAAAGTTTCATAGAATCTAACTCTGAGATATTTTTTTGCATGAACTTTCATCTAAATCTTCCCTCGTAAAATATAGAAAGGATCTTAAAAGTTTTGTATCATTTTGAACAATCCTTGATTTAATTTGATTTTCTGACCAAAACTAGTATAAAATTGTGTATGATATACAACGATTTTTTTACCTAAACTGGTATTTCAAAAAGTTTCATAGAATCTAATTTTGAGATGATTTTTTGCATGGACTTCTATCATAATCTTCCCTCGTAAATTATAGAAAGGATCTTCAAAGTTTCGTAGCATTTCGAACAATCCTCGATTTAATTTGATTTTTTGATCAAAACTAGTATAAAATCGTGTATAATATACTACAATTTTTTTGACCGAAACTACTATAAAATTGTGTATAATATACTATGATTTTTTGACTGAAACTCGTATTTCAAAAAAGTTCAAAGAATCTATTTCTGAGATATTTTTTTGCATGGACTTCCAACGAAATCTTCCCTCGTAAATATTAGAAAGGATCTTAAAAGTTTCGTAGCATTTCTATCAATCCCGATTTAATTTGATTTTTTAACCGAAACTAGTATAAAATCGTGTATAATATACTACGATTTTTTGAATGAAACTCGTATTTCAAAAAGTTTCAAAGAATCTATTTCTGAGATATTTTTTTGCATGGACTTCCAACGAAATATTCCCTCGTAAATATTAAAAAGGATCTTAAAAGTTTCGTAGCATTTCTAACAATCCCGATTTAATTTGATTTTTTAACCGAAACTAGTATAAAATCGTGTATAATATACTACGATTTTTTGACCGAAACTCGTATTTCAAAAAGTTTCATAGAATCTATCTCTGAGATAATTTTTTGCATGGACTTCCATCGTAATCTTCCCTTGTAAAATATAGGAAGGATCTGAAAAGTTTCGTAGCATTTCCAACAATCCTCGATTTAATTTGATTTTCTGACCGAAACTAGTATAAAATTGTGTATAATATACTACGATTTTTTGACCTAAACTGGCATTTAAAAAAGTTTCATAGAATCTAATTTTGAGATGATTTTTTGCACGGACTTCCATCTTAATATTCCCTCGTAAATTATAGGAAGGATATGAAAAGTTTTGTAGCATTACGAACAATCCTCGATTTAATTTGATTTTTGACCGAAACTAGTATTAAATTGTGTATAATATACTACGATTTTTTGACTGAAACTCGTATTTCAAAAAGTTTCATAGAATCTTTTTCTGAGATAATTTTTTGCATGTACTTCCATCGAAATCTTCCCTCATAAAATATAGGAAGGATCTTAAAAGTTTCGTAGCATTTCGAACAATCCCGATTTAATTTGATATTCTGACCGAAACTAGTATAAAATTGTGTATAATATACTACGATTTTTTCACTGACACTCGTATTTCAAAAAGTTTCATAGAATCTAACTCTGAGATATTTTTTTGCATGAACTTTCATCTAAATCTTCCCTCGTAAAATATAGAAAGGATCTTAAAAGTTTTGTATCATTTTGAACAATCCTTGATTTAATTTGATTTTCTGACCAAAACTAGTATAAAATTGTGTATGATATACAACGATTTTTTTACCTAAACTGGTATTTCAAAAAGTTTCATAGAATCTAATTTTGAGATGATCTTTTGCATGGACTTCTATCATAATCTTCCCTCGTAAATTATAGAAAGGATCTTCAAAGTTTCGTAGCATTTCGAACAATCCTCGATTTAATTTGATTTTTTGATCAAAACTAGTATAAAATCGTGTATAATATACTACAATTTTTTTGACCGAAACTACTATAAAATTGTGTATAATATACTATGATTTTTTGACTGAAACTCGTATTTCAAAAAAGTTCAAAGAATCTATTTCTGAGATATTTTTTTGCATGGACTTCCAACGAAATCTTCCCTCGTAAATATTAGAAAGGATCTTAAAAGTTTCGTAGCATTTCTATCAATCCCGATTTAATTTGATTTTTTAACCGAAACTAGTATAAAATCGTGTATAATATACTACGATTTTTTGAATGAAACTCGTATTTCAAAAAGTTTCCAGGAATCTATTTCTGAGATATTTTTTTGCATGGACTTCCAACGAAATATTCCCTCGTAAATATTAAAAAGGATCTTAAAAGTTTCGTAGCATTTCTAACAATCCCGATTTAATTTGATTTTTTAACCGAAACTAGTATAAAATCGTGTATAATATACTACGATTTTTTGACCGAAACTCGTATTTCAAAAAGTTTCATAGAATCTATCTCTGAGATAATTTTTTGCATGGACTTCCATCGTAATCTTCCCTTGTAAAATATAGGAAGGATCTGAAAAGTTTCGTAGCATTTCCAACAATCCTCGATTTAATTTGATTTTCTGACTGAAACTAGTATAAAATTGTGTATAATATACTACGATTTTTTGACCTAAACTGGCATTTAAAAAAGTTTCATAGAATCTAATTTTGAGATGATTTTTTGCACGGACTTCCATCTTAATATTCCCTCGTAAATTATAGGAAGGATATGAAAAGTTTTGTAGCATTACGAATAATCCTCGATCTAATTTGATTTTTGACCGAAACTAGTATTAAATTGTGTATAATATGCTACGATTTTTTGACTGAAACTCGTATTTCAAAAAGTTTCATAGAATCTTTTTCTGAGATAATTTTTTGCATGTACTTCCATCGAAATCTTCCCTCATAAAATATAGGAAGGATCTTAAAAGTTTCGTAGCATTTCGAACAATCCCGATTTAATTTGATATTCTGACCGAAACTAGTATAAAATTGTGTATAATATACTACGATTTTTTCACTGACACTCGTATTTCAAAAAGTTTCATAGAATCTAACTCTGAGATATTTTTTTGCATGAACTTTCATCTAAATCTTCCCTCGTAAAATATAGAAAGGATCTTAAAAGTTTCGTATTATTTTGAACAATCCTTGATTTAATTTGATTTTCTGACCAAAACTAGTATAAAATTGTGTATGATATACAACGATTTTTTTACCTAAACTGGTATTTCAAAAAGTTTCATAGAATCTAATTTTCAGATGATTTTTTGCATGGACTTCTATCATAATCTTCCCTCGTAAATTATAGAAAGGATCTTCAAAGTTTCATAGCATTTCGAACAATCCTCGATTTAATTTGATTTTTTGATCAAAACTAGTATAAAATCGTGTATAATATACTACAATTTTTTTGACCGAAACTACTATAAAATTGTGTATAATATACTATGATTTTTTGACTGAAACTCGTATTTCAAAAAAGTTCAAAGAATCTATTTCTGAGATATTTTTTTGCATGGACTTCCAACGAAATCTTCCCTCGTAAATATTAGAAAGGATCTTAAAAGTTTCGTAGCATTTCTATCAATCCCGATTTAATTTGATTTTTTAACCGAAACTAGTATAAAATCGTGTATAATATACTACGATTTTTTGAATGAAACTCGTATTTCAAAAAGTTTCAAAGAATCTATTTCTGAGATATTTTTTTGCATGGACTTCCAACGAAATATTCCCTCGTAAATATTAAAAAGGATCTTAAAAGTTTCGTAGCATTTCTAACAATCCCGATTTAATTTGATTTTTTAACCGAAACTAGTATAAAATCGTGTATAATATACTACGATTTTTTGACCGAAACTCGTATTTCAAAAAGTTTCATAGAATCTATCTCTGAGATAATTTTTTGCATGGACTTCCATCGTAATCTTCCCTTGTAAAATATAGGAAGGATCTGAAAAGTTTCGTAGCATTTCCAACAATCCTCGATTTAATTTGATTTTCTGACCGAAACTAGTATAAAATTGTGTATAATATACTACGATTTTTTGACCTAAACTGGCATTTAAAAAAGTTTCATAGAATCTAATTTTGAGATGATTTTTTGCACGGACTTCCATCTTAATATTCCCTCGTAAATTATAGGAAGGATATGAAAAGTTTTGTAGCATTACGAACAATCCTCGATTTAATTTGATTTTTGACCGAAACTAGTATTAAATTGTGTATAATATACTACGATTTTTTGACTGAAACTCGTATTTCAAAAAGTTTCATAGAATCTTTTTCTGAGATAATTTTTTGCATGTACTTCCATCGAAATCTTCCCTCATAAAATATAGGAAGGATCTTAAAAGTTTCGTAGCATTTCGAACAATCCCGATTTAATTTGATATTCTGACCGAAACTAGTATAAAATTGTGTATAATATACTACGATTTTTTCACTGACACTCGTATTTCAAAAAGTTTCATAGAATCTAACTCTGAGATATTTTTTTGCATGAACTTTCATCTAAATCTTCCCTCGTAAAATATAGAAAGGATCTTAAAAGTTTTGTATCATTTTGAACAATCCTTGATTTAATTTGATTTTCTGACCAAAACTAGTATAAAATTGTGTATGATATACAACGATTTTTTTACCTAAACTGGTATTTCAAAAAGTTTCATAGAATCTAATTTTGAGATGATTTTTTGCATGGACTTCTATCATAATCTTCCCTCGTAAATTATAGAAAGGATCTTCAAAGTTTCGTAGCATTTCGAACAATCCTCGATTTAATTTGATTTTTTGATCAAAACTAGTATAAAATCGTGTATAATATACTACAATTTTTTTGACCGAAACTACTATAAAATTGTGTATAATATACTATGATTTTTTGACTGAAACTCGTATTTCAAAAAAGTTCAAAGAATCTATTTCTGAGATATTTTTTTGCATGGACTTCCAACGAAATCTTCCCTCGTAAATATTAGAAAGGATCTTAAAAGTTTCGTAGCATTTCTATCAATCCCGATTTAATTTGATTTTTTAACCGAAACTAGTATAAAATCGTGTATAATATACTACGATTTTTTGAATGAAACTCGTATTTCAAAAAGTTTCAAAGAATCTATTTCTGAGATATTTTTTTGCATGGACTTCCAACGAAATATTCCCTCGTAAATATTAAAAAGGGTCTCAAAAGTTTCGTAGCATTTCTAACAATCCCGATTTAATTTGATTTTTTAACCGAAACTAGTATAAAATCGTGTATAATATACTACGATTTTTTGACCGAAACTCGTATTTCAAAAAGTTTCATAGAATCTATCTCTGAGATAATTTTTTGCATGGACTTCCATCGTAATCTTCCCTTGTAAAATATAGGAAGGATCTGAAAAGTTTCGTAGCATTTCCAACAATCCTCGATTTAATTTGATTTTCTGACCGAAACTAGTATAAAATTGTGTATAATATACTACGATTTTTTGACCTAAACTGGCATTTAAAAAAGTTTCATAGAATCTAATTTTGAGATGATTTTTTGCACGGACTTCCATCTTAATATTCCCTCGTAAATTATAGGAAGGATATGAAAACTTTTGTAGCATTACGAACAATCCTCGATTTAATTTGATTTTTGACCGAAACTAGTATTAAATTGTGTATAATATACTACGATTTTTTGACTGAAACTCGTATTTCAAAAAGTTTCATAGAATCTTTTTCTGAGATAATTTTTTGCATGTACTTCCATCGAAATCTTCCCTCATAAAATATAGGAAGGATCTTAAAAGTTTCGTAGCATTTCGAACAATCCCGATTTAATTTGATATTCTGACCGAAACTAGTATAAAATTGTGTATAATATACTACGATTTTTTCACTGACACTCGTATTTCAAAAAGTTTCATAGAATCTAACTCTGAGATATTTTTTTGCATGAACTTTCATCTAAATCTTCCCTCGTAAAATATAGAAAGGATCTTAAAAGTTTCGTATTATTTTGAACAATCCTTGATTTAATTTGATTTTCTGACCAAAACTAGTATAAAATTGTGTATGATATACAACGATTTTTTTACCTAAACTGGTATTTCAAAAAGTTTCATAGAATCTAATTTTGAGATGATTTTTTGCATGGACTTCTATCATAATCTTCCCTCGTAAATTATAGAAAGGATCTTCAAAGTTTCATAGCATTTCGAACAATCCTCGATTTAATTTGATTTTTTGATCAAAACTAGTATAAAATCGTGTATAATATACTACAATTTTTTTGACCGAAACTACTATAAAATTGTGTATAATATACTATGATTTTTTGACTGAAACTCGTATTTCAAAAAAGTTCAAAGAATCTATTTCTGAGATATTTTTTTGCATGAACTTCCAACGAAATCTTCCCTCGTAAATATTAGAAAGGATCTTAAAAGTTTCGTAGCATTTCTATCAATCCCGATTTAATTTGATTTTTTAACCGAAACTAGTATAAAATCATGTATAATATACTACGATTTTTTGAATGAAACTCGTATTTCAAAAAGTTTCAAAGAATCTATTTCTGAGATATTTTTTTTGCATGGACTTCCAACGAAATATTCCCTCATAAATATTAAAAAGGATCTTAAAAGTTTCGTAGCATTTCTAACAATCCCGATTTAATTTGATTTTTTAACCGAAACTAGTATAAAATCGTGTATAATATACTACGATTTTTTGACCGAAACTCGTATTTCAAAAAGTTTCATAGAATCTATCTCTGAGATAATTTTTTGCATGGACTTCCATCGTAATCTTCCCTTGTAAAATATAGGAAGGATCTGAAAAGTTTCGTAGCATTTCCAACAATCCTCGAATTAATTTGATTTTCTGACCGAAACTAGTATAAAATTGTGTATAATATACTACGATTTTTTGACCTAAACTGGCATTTAAAAAAGTTTCATAGAATCTAATTTTGAGATGATTTTTTGCACGGACTTCCATCTTAATATTCCCTCGTAAATTATAGGAAGGATATGAAAACTTTTGTAGCATTACGAACAATCCTCGATTTAATTTGATTTTTGACCGAAACTAGTATTAAATTGTGTATAATATACTACGATTTTTTGACTGAAACTCGTATTTCAAAAAGTTTCATAGAATCTTTTTCTGAGATAATTTTTTGCATGTACTTCCATCGAAATCTTCCCTCATAAAATATAGGAAGGATCTTAAAAGTTTCGTAGCATTTCGAACAATCCCGATTTAATTTGATATTCTGACCGAAACTAGTATAAAATTGTGTATAATATACTACGATTTTTTCACTGACACTCGTATTTCAAAAAGTTTCATAGAATCTAACTCTGAGATATTTTTTTGCATGAACTTTCATCTAAATCTTCCCTCGTAAAATATAGAAAGGATCTTAAAAGTTTCGTATTATTTTGAACAATCCTTGATTTAATTTGATTTTCTGACCAAAACTAGTATAAAATTGTGTATGATATACAACGATTTTTTTACCTAAACTGGTATTTCAAAAAGTTTCATAGAATCTAATTTTGAGATGATTTTTTGCATGGACTTCTATCATAATCTTCCCTCGTTAATTATAGAAAGGATCTTCAAAGTTTCATAGCATTTCGAACAATCCTCGATTTAATTTGATTTTTTGATCAAAACTAGTATAAAATCGTGTATAATATACTACAATTTTTTTGACCGAAACTACTATAAAATTGTGTATAATATACTATGATTTTTTGACTGAAACTCGTATTTCAAAAAAGTTCAAAGAATCTATTTCTGAGATATTTTTTTGCATGAACTTCCAACGAAATCATCCCTCGTAAATATTAGAAAGGATCTTAAAAGTTTCGTAGCATTTCTATCAATCCCGATTTAATTTGATTTTTTAACCGAAACTAGTATAAAATCGTGTATAATATACTACGATTTTTTGAATGAAACTCGTATTTCAAAAAGTTTCAAAGAATCTATTTCTGAGATATTTTTTTGCATGGACTTCCAACGAAATATTCCCTCGTAAATATTAAAAAGGATCTTAAAAGTTTCGTAGCATTTCTAACAATCCCGATTTAATTTGATTTTTTAACCGAAACTAGTATAAAATCGTGTATAATATACTACGATTTTTTGACCGAAACTCGTATTTCAAAATGTTTCATAGAATCTATCTCTGAGATAATTTTTTGCATGGACTTCCATCGTAATCTTCCCTTGTAAAATATAGGAAGGATCTGAAAAGTTTCGTAGCATTTCCAACAATCCTCGATTTAATTTGATTTTCTGACCAAAACTAGTATAAAATTGTGTATAATATACTACGATTTTTTGACCTAAACTGGCATTTAAAAAAGTTTCATAGAATCTAATTTTGAGATGATTTTTTGCACGGACTTCCATCTTAATATTCCCTCGTAAATTATAGGAAGGATATGAAAAGTTTTGTAGCATTACGAACAATCCTCGATTTAATTTGATTTTTGACCGAAACTAGTATTAAATTGTGTATAATATACTACGATTTTTTGACTGAAACTCGTATTTCAAAAAGTTTCATAGAATCTTTTTCTGAGATAATTTTTTGCATGTACTTCCATCGAAATCTTCCCTCATAAAATATAGGAAGGATCTTAAAAGTTTCGTAGCATTTCGAACAATCCCGATTTAATTTGATATTCTGACCGAAACTAGTATAAAATTGTGTATAATATACTACGATTTTTTCACTGACACTCGTATTTCAAAAAGTTTCATAGAATCTAACTCTGAGATATTTTTTTGCATGAACTTTCATCTAAATCTTCCCTCGTAAAATATAGAAAGGATCTTAAAAGTTTCGTATTATTTTGAACAATCCTTGATTTAATTTGATTTTCTGACCAAAACTAGTATAAAATTGTGTATGATATACAACAATTTTTTTACCTAAACTGGTATTTCAAAAAGTTTCATAGAATCTAATTTTGAGATGATTTTTTGCATGGACTTCTATCATAATCTTCCCTCGTAAATTATAGAAAGGATCTTCAAAGTTTCATAGCATTTCGAACAATCCTCGATTTAATTTGATTTTTTGATCAAAACTAGTATAAAATCGTGTATAATATACTACAATTTTTTTGACCGAAACTACTATAAAATTGTGTATAATATACTATGATTTTTTGACTGAAACTCGTATTTCAAAAAAGTTCAAAGAATCTATTTCTGAGATATTTTTTTGCATGAACTTCCAACGAAATCTTCCCTCGTAAATATTAGAAAGGATCTTAAAAGTTTCGTAGCATTTCTATCAATCCCGATTTAATTTGATTTTTTAACCGAAACTAGTATAAAATCGTGTATAATATACTACGATTTTTTGAATGAAACTCGTATTTCAAAAAGTTTCAAAGAATCTATTTCTGAGATATTTTTTTGCATGGACTTCCAACGAAATATTCCCTCGTAAATATTAAAAAGGGTCTCAAAAGTTTCGTAGCATTTCTAACAATCCCGATTTAATTTGATTTTTTAACCGAAACTAGTATAAAATCGTGTATAATATACTACGATTTTTTGACCGAAACTCGTATTTCAAAAAGTTTCATAGAATCTATCTCTGAGATAATTTTTTGCATGGACTTCCATCGTAATCTTCCCTTGTAAAATATAGGAAGGATCTGAAAAGTTTCGTAGCATTTCCAACAATCCTCGATTTAATTTGATTTTCTGACCGAAACTAGTATAAAATTGTGTATAATATACTACGATTTTTTGACCTAAACTGGCATTTAAAAAAGTTTCATAGAATCTAATTTTGAGATGATTTTTTGCACGGACTTCCATCTTAATATTCCCTCGTAAATTATAGGAAGGATATGAAAACTTTTGTAGCATTACGAACAATCCTCGATTTAATTTGATTTTTGACCGAAACTAGTATTAAATTGTGTATAATATACTACGATTTTTTGACTGAAAGTCGTATTTCAAAAAGTTTCATAGAATCTTTTTCTGAGATAATTTTTTGCATGTACTTCCATCGAAATCTTCCCTCATAAAATATAGGAAGGATCTTAAAAGTTTCGTAGCATTTCGAACAATCCCGATTTAATTTGATATTCTGACCGAAACTAGTATAAAATTGTGTATAATATACTACGATTTTTTCACTGACACTCGTATTTCAAAAAGTTTCATAGAATCTAACTCTGAGATATTTTTTTGCATGAACTTTCATCTAAATCTTCCCTCGTAAAATATAGAAAGGATCTTAAAAGTTTCGTATTATTTTGAACAATCCTTGATTTAATTTGATTTTCTGACCAAAACTAGTATAAAATTGTGTATGATATACAACGATTTTTTTACCTAAACTGGTATTTCAAAAAGTTTCATAGAATCTAATTTTGAGATGATTTTTTGCATGGACTTCTATCATAATCTTCCCTCGTAAATTATAGAAAGGATCTTCAAAGTTTCATAGCATTTCGAACAATCCTCGATTTAATTTGATTTTTTGATCAAAACTAGTATAAAATCGTGTATAATATACTACAATTTTTTTGACCGAAACTACTATAAAATTGTGTATAATATACTATGATTTTTTGACTGAAACTCGTATTTCAAAAAAGTTCAAAGAATCTATTTCTGAGATATTTTTTTGCATGAACTTCCAACGAAATCTTCCCTCGTAAATATTAGAAAGGATCTTAAAAGTTTCGTAGCATTTCTATCAATCCCGATTTAATTTGATTTTTTAACCGAAACTAGTATAAAATCATGTATAATATACTACGATTTTTTGAATGAAACTCGTATTTCAAAAAGTTTCAAAGAATCTATTTCTGAGATATTTTTTTTGCATGGACTTCCAACGAAATATTCCCTCATAAATATTAAAAAGGATCTTAAAAGTTTCGTAGCATTTCTAACAATCCCGATTTAATTTGATTTTTTAACCGAAACTAGTATAAAATCGTGTATAATATACTACGATTTTTTGACCGAAACTCGTATTTCAAAAAGTTTCATAGAATCTATCTCTGAGATAATTTTTTGCATGGACTTCCATCGTAATCTTCCCTTGTAAAATATAGGAAGGATCTGAAAAGTTTCGTAGCATTTCCAACAATCCTCGAATTAATTTGATTTTCTGACCGAAACTAGTATAAAATTGTGTATAATATACTACGATTTTTTGACCTAAACTGGCATTTAAAAAAGTTTCATAGAATCTAATTTTGAGATGATTTTTTGCACGGACTTCCATCTTAATATTCCCTCGTAAATTATAGGAAGGATATGAAAACTTTTGTAGCATTACGAACAATCCTCGATTTAATTTGATTTTTGACCGAAACTAGTATTAAATTGTGTATAATATACTACGATTTTTTGACTGAAACTCGTATTTCAAAAAGTTTCATAGAATCTTTTTCTGAGATAATTTTTTGCATGTACTTCCATCGAAATCTTCCCTCATAAAATATAGGAAGGATCTTAAAAGTTTCGTAGCATTTCGAACAATCCCGATTTAATTTGATATTCTGACCGAAACTAGTATAAAATTGTGTATAATATACTACGATTTTTTCACTGACACTCGTATTTCAAAAAGTTTCATAGAATCTAACTCTGAGATATTTTTTTGCATGAACTTTCATCTAAATCTTCCCTCGTAAAATATAGAAAGGATCTTAAAAGTTTCGTATTATTTTGAACAATCCTTGATTTAATTTGATTTTCTGACCAAAACTAGTATAAAATTGTGTATGATATACAACGATTTTTTTACCTAAACTGGTATTTCAAAAAGTTTCATAGAATCTAATTTTGAGATGATTTTTTGCATGGACTTCTATCATAATCTTCCCTCGTTAATTATAGAAAGGATCTTCAAAGTTTCATAGCATTTCGAACAATCCTCGATTTAATTTGATTTTTTGATCAAAACTAGTATAAAATCGTGTATAATATACTACAATTTTTTTGACCGAAACTACTATAAAATTGTGTATAATATACTATGATTTTTTGACTGAAACTCGTATTTCAAAAAAGTTCAAAGAATCTATTTCTGAGATATTTTTTTGCATGAACTTCCAACGAAATCATCCCTCGTAAATATTAGAAAGGATCTTAAAAGTTTCGTAGCATTTCTATCAATCCCGATTTAATTTGATTTTTTAACCGAAACTAGTATAAAATCGTGTATAATATACTACGATTTTTTGAATGAAACTCGTATTTCAAAAAGTTTCAAAGAATCTATTTCTGAGATATTTTTTTGCATGGACTTCCAACGAAATATTCCCTCGTAAATATTAAAAAGGATCTTAAAAGTTTCGTAGCATTTCTAACAATCCCGATTTAATTTGATTTTTTAACCGAAACTAGTATAAAATCGTGTATAATATACTACGATTTTTTGACCGAAACTCGTATTTCAAAATGTTTCATAGAATCTATCTCTGAGATAATTTTTTGCATGGACTTCCATCGTAATCTTCCCTTGTAAAATATAGGAAGGATCTGAAAAGTTTCGTAGCATTTCCAACAATCCTCGATTTAATTTGATTTTCTGACCAAAACTAGTATAAAATTGTGTATAATATACTACGATTTTTTGACCTAAACTGGCATTTAAAAAAGTTTCATAGAATCTAATTTTGAGATGATTTTTTGCACGGACTTCCATCTTAATATTCCCTCGTAAATTATAGGAAGGATATGAAAAGTTTTGTAGCATTACGAACAATCCTCGATTTAATTTGATTTTTGACCGAAACTAGTATTAAATTGTGTATAATATACTACGATTTTTTGACTGAAACTCATATTTCAAAAAGTTTCATAGAATCTTTTTCTGAGATAATTTTTTGCATGTACTTCCATCGAAATCTTCCCTCATAAAATATAGGAAGGATCTTAAAAGTTTCGTAGCATTTCGAACAATCCCGATTTAATTTGATATTCTGACCGAAACTAGTATAAAATTGTGTATAATATACTACGATTTTTTCACTGACACTCGTATTTCAAAAAGTTTCATAGAATCTAACTCTGAGATATTTTTTTGCATGAACTTTCATCTAAATCTTCCCTCGTAAAATATAGAAAGGATCTTAAAAGTTTCGTATTATTTTGAACAATCCTTGATTTAATTTGATTTTCTGACCAAAACTAGTATAAAATTGTGTATGATATACAACGATTTTTTTACCTAAACTGGTATTTCAAAAAGTTTCATAGAATCTAATTTTGAGATGATTTTTTGCATGGACTTCTATCATAATCTTCCCTCGTAAATTATAGAAAGGATCTTCAAAGTTTCATAGCATTTCGAACAATCCTCGATTTAATTTGATTTTTTGATCAAAACTAGTATAAAATCGTGTATAATATACTACAATTTTTTTGACCGAAACTACTATAAAATTGTGTATAATATACTATGATTTTTTGACTGAAACTCGTATTTCAAAAAAGTTCAAAGAATCTATTTCTGAGATATTTTTTTGCATGAACTTCCAACGAAATCTTCCCTCGTAAATATTAGAAAGGATCTTAAAAGTTTCGTAGCATTTCTATCAATCCCGATTTAATTTGATTTTTTAACCGAAACTAGTATAAAATCGTGTATAATATACTACGATTTTTTGAATGAAACTCGTATTTCAAAAAGTTTCAAAGAATCTATTTCTGAGATATTTTTTTGCATGGACTTCCAACGAAATATTCCCTCGTAAATATTAAAAAGGATCTTAAAAGTTTCGTAGCATTTCTAACAATCCCGATTTAATTTGATTTTTTAACCGAAACTAGTATAAAATCGTGTATAATATACTACGATTTTTTGACCGAAACTCGTATTTCAAAAAGTTTCATAGAATCTATCTCTGAGATAATTTTTTGCATGGACTTCCATCGTAATCTTCCCTTGTAAAATATAGGAAGGATCTGAAAAGTTTCGTAGCATTTCCAACAATCCTCGAATTAATTTGATTTTCTGACCGAAACTAGTATAAAATTGTGTATAATATACTACGATTTTTTGACCTAAACTGGCATTTAAAAAAGTTTCATAGAATCTAATTTTGAGATGATTTTTTGCACGGACTTCCATCTTAATATTCCCTCGTAAATTATAGGAAGGATATGAAAACTTTTGTAGCATTACGAACAATCCTCGATTTAATTTGATTTTTGACCGAAACTAGTATTAAATTGTGTATAATATACTACGATTTTTTGACTGAAACTCGTATTTCAAAAAGTTTCATAGAATCTTTTTCTGAGATAATTTTTTGCATGTACTTCCATCGAAATCTTCCCTCATAAAATATAGGAAGGATCTTAAAAGTTTCGTAGCATTTCGAACAATCCCGATTTAATTTGATATTCTGACCGAAACTAGTATAAAATTGTGTATAATATACTACGATTTTTTCACTGACACTCGTATTTCAAAAAGTTTCATAGAATCTAACTCTGAGATATTTTTTTGCATGAACTTTCATCTAAATCTTCCCTCGTAAAATATAGAAAGGATCTTAAAAGTTTCGTATTATTTTGAACAATCCTTGATTTAATTTGATTTTCTGACCAAAACTAGTATAAAATTGTGTATGATATACAACGATTTTTTTACCTAAACTGGTATTTCAAAAAGTTTCATAGAATCTAATTTTGAGATGATTTTTTGCATGGACTTCTATCATAATCTTCCCTCGTTAATTATAGAAAGGATCTTCAAAGTTTCATAGCATTTCGAACAATCCTCGATTTAATTTGATTTTTTGATCAAAACTAGTATAAAATCGTGTATAATATACTACAATTTTTTTGACCGAAACTACTATAAAATTGTGTATAATATACTATGATTTTTTGACTGAAACTCGTATTTCAAAAAAGTTCAAAGAATCTATTTCTGAGATATTTTTTTGCATGAACTTCCAACGAAATCTTCCCTCGTAAATATTAGAAAGGATCTTAAAAGTTTCGTAGCATTTCTATCAATCCCGATTTAATTTGATTTTTTAACCGAAACTAGTATAAAATCGTGTATAATATACTACGATTTTTTGAATGAAACTCGTATTTCAAAAAGTTTCAAAGAATCTATTTCTGAGATATTTTTTTGCATGGACTTCCAACGAAATATTCCCTCGTAAATATTAAAAAGGATCTTAAAAGTTTCGTAGCATTTCTAACAATCCCGATTTAATTTGATTTTTTAACCGAAACTAGTATAAAATCGTGTATAATATACTACGATTTTTTGACCGAAACTCGTATTTCAAAATGTTTCATAGAATCTATCTCTGAGATAATTTTTTGCATGGACTTCCATCGTAATCTTCCCTTGTAAAATATAGGAAGGATCTGAAAAGTTTCGTAGCATTTCCAACAATCCTCGATTTAATTTGATTTTCTGACCAAAACTAGTATAAAATTGTGTATAATATACTACGATTTTTTGACCTAAACTGGCATTTAAAAAAGTTTCATAGAATCTAATTTTGAGATGATTTTTTGCACGGACTTCCATCTTAATATTCCCTCGTAAATTATAGGAAGGATATGAAAAGTTTTGTAGCATTACGAACAATCCTCGATTTAATTTGATTTTTGACCGAAACTAGTATTAAATTGTGTATAATATACTACGATTTTTTGACTGAAACTCGTATTTCAAAAAGTTTCATAGAATCTTTTTCTGAGATAATTTTTTGCATGTACTTCCATCGAAATCTTCCCTCATAAAATATAGGAAGGATCTTAAAAGTTTCGTAGCATTTCGAACAATCCCGATTTAATTTGATATTCTGACCGAAACTAGTATAAAATTGTGTATAATATACTACGATTTTTTCACTGACACTCGTATTTCAAAAAGTTTCATAGAATCTAACTCTGAGATATTTTTTTGCATGAACTTTCATCTAAATCTTCCCTCGTAAAATATAGAAAGGATCTTAAAAGTTTCGTATTATTTTGAACAATCCTTGATTTAATTTGATTTTCTGACCAAAACTAGTATAAAATTGTGTATGATATACAACGATTTTTTTACCTAAACTGGTATTTCAAAAAGTTTCATAGAATCTAATTTTGAGATGATTTTTTGCATGGACTTCTATCATAATCTTCCCTCGTAAATTATAGAAAGGATCTTCAAAGTTTCATAGCATTTCGAACAATCCTCGATTTAATTTGATTTTTTGATCAAAACTAGTATAAAATCGTGTATAATATACTACAATTTTTTTGACCGAAACTACTATAAAATTGTGTATAATATACTATGATTTTTTGACTGAAACTCGTATTTCAAAAAAGTTCAAAGAATCTATTTCTGAGATATTTTTTTGCATGAACTTCCAACGAAATCTTCCCTCGTAAATATTAGAAAGGATCTTAAAAGTTTCGTAGCATTTCTATCAATCCCGATTTAATTTGATTTTTTAACCGAAACTAGTATAAAATCGTGTATAATATACTACGATTTTTTGAATGAAACTCGTATTTCAAAAAGTTTCAAAGAATCTATTTCTGAGATATTTTTTTGCATGGACTTCCAACGAAATATTCCCTCGTAAATATTAAAAAGGATCTTAAAAGTTTCGTAGCATTTCTAACAATCCCGATTTAATTTGATTTTTTAACCGAAACTAGTATAAAATCGTGTATAATATACTACGATTTTTTGACCGAAACTCGTATTTCAAAAAGTTTCATAGAATCTATCTCTGAGATAATTTTTTGCATGGACTTCCATCGTAATCTTCCCTTGTAAAATATAGGAAGGATCTGAAAAGTTTCGTAGCATTTCCAACAATCCTCGATTTAATTTGATTTTCTGACCAAAACTAGTATAAAATTGTGTATAATATACTACGATTTTTTGACCTAAACTGGCATTTAAAAAAGTTTCATAGAATCTAATTTTGAGATGATTTTTTGCACGGACTTCCATCTTAATATTCCCTCGTAAATTATAGGAAGGATATGAAAAGTTTTGTAGCATTACGAACAATCCTCGATTTAATTTGATTTTTGACCGAAACTAGTATTAAATTGTGTATAATATACTACGATTTTTTGACTGAAACTCGTATTTCAAAAAGTTTCATAGAATCTTTTTCTGAGATAATTTTTTGCATGTACTTCCATCGAAATCTTCCCTCATAAAATATAGGAAGGATCTTAAAAGTTTCGTAGCATTTCGAACAATCCCGATTTAATTTGATATTCTGACCGAAACTAGTATAAAATTGTGTATAATATACTACGATTTTTTCACTGACACTCGTATTTCAAAAAGTTTCATAGAATCTAACTCTGAGATATTTTTTTGCATGAACTTTCATCTAAATCTTCCCTCGTAAAATATAGAAAGGATCTTAAAAGTTTCGTATTATTTTGAACAATCCTTGATTTAATTTGATTTTCTGACCAAAACTAGTATAAAATTGTGTATGATATACAACGATTTTTTTACCTAAACTGGTATTTCAAAAATTTTCATAGAATCTAATTTTGAGATGATTTTTTGCATGGACTTCTATCATAATCTTCCCTCGTAAATTATAGAAAGGATCTTCAAAGTTTCATAGCATTTCGAACAATCCTCGATTTAATTTGATTTTTTGATCAAAACTAGTATAAAATCGTGATTAATATACTACAATTTTTTTGAACGAAACTACTATAAAATTGTGTATAATATACTATGATTTTTTGACTGAAACTCGTATTTCAAAAAAGTTCAAAGAATCTATTTCTGAGATATTTTTTTGCATGGACTTCCAACGAAATCTTCCCTCGTAAATATTAGAAAGGATCTTAAAAGTTTCGTAGCATTTCTATCAATCCCAATTTAATTTGATTTTTTAACCGAAACTAGTATAAAATCGTGTATAATATACTACGATTTTTTGAATGAAACTCGTATTTCAAAAAGTTTCAAAGAATCTATTTCTGAGATATTTTTTTGCATGGACTTCCAACGAAATATTCCCTCGTAAATATTAAAAAGGATCTTAAAAGTTTCGTAGCATTTCTAACAATCCCGATTTAATTTGATTTTTTAACCGAAACTAGTATAAAATCGTGTATAATATACTACGATTTTTTGACCGAAACTCGTATTTCAAAAAGTTTCATAGAATCTATCTCTGAGATAATTTTTTGCATGGACTTCCATCGTAATCTTCCCTTGTAAAATATAGGAAGGATCTGAAAAGTTTCGTAGCATTTCCAACAATCCTCGATTTAATTTGATTTTCTGACCAAAACTAGTATAAAATTGTGTATAATATACTACGATTTTTTGACCTAAACTGGCATTTAAAAAAGTTTCATAGAATCTAATTTTGAGATGATTTTTTGCACGGACTTCCATCTTAATATTCCCTCGTAAATTATAGGAAGGATATGAAAAGTTTTGTAGCATTACGAACAATCCTCGATTTAATTTGATTTTTGACCGAAACTAGTATTAAATTGTGTATACTATACTACGATTTTTTGACTGAAACTCGTATTTCAAAAAGTTTCATAGAATCTTTTTCTGAGATAATTTTTTGCATGTACTTCCATCGAAATCTTCCCTCATAAAATATAGGAAGGATCTTAAAAGTTTCGTAGCATTTCGAACAATCCCGATTTAATTTGATATTCTGACCGAAACTAGTATAAAATTGTGTATAATATACTACGATTTTTTCACTGACACTCGTATTTCAAAAAGTTTCATAGAATCTAACTCTGAGATATTTTTTTGCATGAACTTTCATCTAAATCTTCCCTCGTAAAATATAGAAAGGATCTTAAAAGTTTCGTATTATTTTGAACAATCCTTGATTTAATTTGATTTTCTGACCAAAACTAGTATAAAATTGTGTATGATATACAACGATTTTTTTACCTAAACTGGTATTTCAAAAAGTTTCATAGAATCTAATTTTGAGATGATTTTTTGCATGGTCTTCTATCATAATCTTCCCTCGTAAATTATAGAAAGGATCTTCAAAGTTTCATAGCATTTCGAACAATCCTCGATTTAATTTGATTTTTTGATCAAAACTAGTATAAAATCGTGTATAATATACTACAATTTTTTTGACCGAAACTACTATAAAATTGTGTATAATATACTATGATTTTTTGACTGAAACTCGTATTTCAAAAAAGTTCAAAGAATCTATTTCTGAGATATTTTTTTGCATGGACTTCCAACGAAATCTTCCCTCGTAAATATTAGAAAGGATCTTAAAAGTTTCGTAGCATTTCTATCAATCCCGATTTAATTTGATTTTTTAACCGAAACTAGTATAAAATCGTGTATAATATACTACGATTTTTTGAATGAAACTCGTATTTCAAAAAGTTTCAAAGAATCTATTTCTGAGATATTTTTTTGCATGGACTTCCAACGAAATATTCCCTCGTAAATATTAAAAAGGATCTTAAAATTTTCGTAGCATTTCTAACAATCCCGATTTAATTTGATTTTTTAACCGAAACTAGTATAAAATCGTGTATAATATACTACGATTTTTTGAATGAAACTCGTATTTCAAAAAGTTTCAAAGAATCTATTTCTGAGATATTTTTTTGCATGGACTTCCAACGAAATATTCCCTCGTAAATATTAAAAAGGATCTTAAAAGTTTCGTAGCATTTCTAACAATCCCGATTTAATTTGATTTTTTAACCGAAACTAGTATAAAATCGTGTATAATATACTACGATTTTTTGACCGAAACTCGTATTTCAAAAAGTTTCATAGAATCTATCTCTGAGATAATTTTTTGCATGGACTTCCATCGTAATCTTCCCTCGTAAAATATAGGAAGGATCTGAAAAGTTTCGTAGCATTTCCAACAATCCTCGATTTAATTTGATTTTCTGACCAAAACTAGTATAAAATTGTGTATAATATACTACGATTTTTTGACCTAAACTGGCATTTAAAAAAGTTTCATAGAATCTAATTTTGAGATGATTTTTTGCACGGACTTCCATCTTAATATTCCCTCGTAAATTATAGGAAGGATATGAAAAGTTTTGTAGCATTACGAACAATCCTCGATTTAATTTGATTTTTGACCGAAACTAGTATTAAATTGTGTATACTATACTACGATTTTTTGACTGAAACTCGTATTTCAAAAAGTTTCATAGAATCTTTTTCTGAGATAATTTTTTGCATGTACTTCCATCGAAATCTTCCCTCATAAAATATAGGAAGGATCTTAAAAGTTTCGTAGCATTTCGAACAATCCCGATTTAATTTGATATTCTGACCGAAACTAGTATAAAATTGTGTATAATATACTACGATTTTTTCACTGACACTCGTATTTCAAAAAGTTTCATAGAATCTAACTCTGAGATATTTTTTTGCATGAACTTTCATCTAAATCTTCCCTCGTAAAATATAGAAAGGATCTTAAAAGTTTCGTATTATTTTGAACAATCCTTGATTTAATTTGATTTTCTGACCAAAACTAGTATAAAATTGTGTATGATATACAACGATTTTTTTACCTAAACTGGTATTTAAAAAAGTTTCATAGAATCTAATTTTCAGATGATTTTTTGCATGGACTTCTATCATAATCTTCCCTCGTAAATTATAGAAAGGATCTTCAAAGTTTCATAGCATTTCGAACAATCCTCGATTTAATTTGATTTTTTGATCAAAACTAGTATAAAATCGTGTATAATATACTACAATTTTTTTGACCGAAACTACTATAAAATTGTGTATAATATACTATGATTTTTTGACTGAAACTCGTATTTCAAAAAAGTTCAAAGAATCTATTTCTGAGATATTTTTTTGCATGGACTTCCAACGAAATCTTCCCTCGTAAATATTAGAAAGGATCTTAAAAGTTTCGTAGCATTTCTATCAATCCCGATTTAATTTGATTTTTTAACCGAAACTAGTATAAAATCGTGTATAATATACTACGATTTTTTGAATGAAACTCGTATTTCAAAAAGTTTCAAAGAATCTATTTCTGAGATATTTTTTTGCATGGACTTCCAACGAAATATTCCCTCGTAAATATTAAAAAGGATCTTAAAATTTTCGTAGCATTTCTAACAATCCCGATTTAATTTGATTTTTTAACCGAAACTAGTATAAAATCGTGTATAATATACTACGATTTTTTGAATGAAACTCGTATTTCAAAAAGTTTCAAAGAATCTATTTCTGAGATATTTTTTTGCATGGACTTCCAACGAAATATTCCCTCGTAAATATTAAAAAGGATCTTAAAAGTTTCGTAGCATTTCTAACAATCCCGATTTAATTTGATTTTTTAACCGAAACTAGTATAAAATCGTGTATAATATACTACGATTTTTTGACCGAAACTCGTATTTCAAAAAGTTTCATAGAATCTATCTCTGAGATAATTTTTTGCATGGACTTCCATCGTAATCTTCCCTCGTAAAATATAGGAAGGATCTGAAAAGTTTCGTAGCATTTCCAACAATCCTCGATTTAATTTGATTTTCTGACCAAAACTAGTATAAAATTGTGTATAATATACTACGATTTTTTGACCTAAACTGGCATTTAAAAAAGTTTCATAGAATCTAATTTTGAGATGATTTTTTGCACGGACTTCCATCTTAATATTCCCTCGTAAATTATAGGAAGGATATGAAAAGTTTTGTAGCATTACGAACAATCCTCGATTTAATTTGATTTTTGACCGAAACTAGTATTAAATTGTGTATACTATACTACGATTTTTTGACTGAAACTCGTATTTCAAAAAGTTTCATAGAATCTTTTTCTGAGATAATTTTTTGCATGTACTTCCATCGAAATCTTCCCTCATAAAATATAGGAAGGATCTTAAAAGTTTCGTAGCATTTCGAACAATCCCGATTTAATTTGATATTCTGACCGAAACTAGTATAAAATTGTGTATAATATACTACGATTTTTTCACTGACACTCGTATTTCAAAAAGTTTCATAGAATCTAACTCTGAGATATTTTTTTGCATGAACTTTCATCTAAATCTTCCCTCGTAAAATATAGAAAGGATCTTAAAAGTTTCGTATTATTTTGAACAATCCTTGATTTAATTTGATTTTCTGACCAAAACTAGTATAAAATTGTGTATGATATACAACGATTTTTTTACCTAAACTGGTATTTCAAAAAGTTTCATAGAATCTAATTTTGAGATGATTTTTTGCATGGTCTTCTATCATAATCTTCCCTCGTAAATTATAGAAAGGATCTTCAAAGTTTCATAGCATTTCGAACAATCCTCGATTTAATTTGATTTTTTGATCAAAACTAGTATAAAATCGTGTATAATATACTACAATTTTTTTGACCGAAACTACTATAAAATTGTGTATAATATACTATGATTTTTTGACTGAAACTCGTATTTCAAAAAAGTTCAAAGAATCTATTTCTGAGATATTTTTTTGCATGGACTTCCAACGAAATCTTCCCTCGTAAATATTAGAAAGGATCTTAAAAGTTTCGTAGCATTTCTATCAATCCCGATTTAATTTGATTTTTTAACCGAAACTAGTATAAAATCGTGTATAATATACTACGATTTTTTGAATGAAACTCGTATTTCAAAAAGTTTCAAAGAATCTATTTCTGAGATATTTTTTTGCATGGACTTCCAACGAAATATTCCCTCGTAAATATTAAAAAGGATCTTAAAATTTTCGTAGCATTTCTAACAATCCCGATTTAATTTGATTTTTTAACCGAAACTAGTATAAAATCGTGTATAATATACTACGATTTTTTGAATGAAACTCGTATTTCAAAAAGTTTCAAAGAATCTATTTCTGAGATATTTTTTTGCATGGACTTCCAACGAAATATTCCCTCGTAAATATTAAAAAGGATCTTAAAAGTTTCGTAGCATTTCTAACAATCCCGATTTAATTTGATTTTTTAACCGAAACTAGTATAAAATCGTGTATAATATACTACGATTTTTTGACCGAAACTCGTATTTCAAAAAGTTTCATAGAATCTATCTCTGAGATAATTTTTTGCATGGACTTCCATCGTAATCTTCCCTCGTAAAATATAGGAAGGATCTGAAAAGTTTCGTAGCATTTCCAACAATCCTCGATTTAATTTGATTTTCTGACCAAAACTAGTATAAAATTGTGTATAATATACTACGATTTTTTGACCTAAACTGGCATTTAAAAAAGTTTCATAGAATCTAATTTTGAGATGATTTTTTGCACGGACTTCCATCTTAATATTCCCTCGTAAATTATAGGAAGGATATGAAAAGTTTTGTAGCATTACGAACAATCGTCGATTTAATTTGATTTTTGACCGAAACTAGTATTAAATTGTGTATAATATACTACGATTTTTTGACTGAAACTCGTATTTCAAAAAGTTTCATAGAATCTTTTTCTGAGATAATTTTTTGCATGTACTTCCATCGAAATCTTCCCTCATAAAATATAGGAAGGATCTTAAAAGTTTCGTAGCATTTCGAACAATCCCGATTTAATTTGATATTCTGACCGAAACTAGTATAAAATTGTGTATAATATACTACGATTTTTTCACTGACACTCGTATTTCAAAAAGTTTCATAGAATCTAACTCTGAGATATTTTTTTGCATGAACTTTCATCTAAATCTTCCCTCGTAAAATATAGAAAGGATCTTAAAAGTTTCGTATTATTTTGAACAATCCTTGATTTAATTTGATTTTCTGACCAAAACTAGTATAAAATTGTGTATGATATACAACGATTTTTTTACCTAAACTGGTATTTCAAAAATTTTCATAGAATCTAATTTTGAGATGATTTTTTGCATGGACTTCTATCATAATCTTCCCTCGTAAATTATAGAAAGGATCTTCAAAGTTTCATAGCATTTCGAACAATCCTCGATTTAATTTGATTTTTTGATCAAAACTAGTATAAAATCGTGATTAATATACTACAATTTTTTTGAACGAAACTACTATAAAATTGTGTATAATATACTATGATTTTTTGACTGAAACTCGTATTTCAAAAAAGTTCAAAGAATCTATTTCTGAGATATTTTTTTGCATGGACTTCCAACGAAATCTTCCCTCGTAAATATTAGAAAGGATCTTAAAAGTTTCGTAGCATTTCTATCAATCCCAATTTAATTTGATTTTTTAACCGAAACTAGTATAAAATCGTGTATAATATACTACGATTTTTTGAATGAAACTCGTATTTCAAAAAGTTTCAAAGAATCTATTTCTGAGATATTTTTTGCATGGACTTCCAACGAAATATTCCCTCGTAAATATTAAAAAGGATCTTAAAAGTTTCGTAGCATTTCTAACAATCCCGATTTAATTTGATTTTTTAACCGAAACTAGTATAAAATCGTGTATAATATACTACGATTTTTTGACCGAAACTCGTATTTCAAAAAGTTTCATAGAATCTATCTCTGAGATAATTTTTTGCATGGACTTCCATCGTAATCTTCCCTTGTAAAATATAGGAAGGATCTGAAAAGTTTCGTAGCATTTCCAACAATCCTCAATTTAATTTGATTTTCTGACCAAAACTAGTATAAAATTGTGTATAATATACTACGATTTTTTGACCTAAACTGGCATTTAAAAAAGTTTCATAGAATCTAATTTTGAGATGATTTTTTGCACGGACTTCCATCTTAATATTCCCTCGTAAATTATAGGAAGGATATGAAAAGTTTTGTAGCATTACGAACAATCCTCGATTTAATTTGATTTTTGACCGAAACTAGTATTAAATTGTGTATACTATACTACGATTTTTTGACTGAAACTCGTATTTCAAAAAGTTTCATAGAATCTTTTTCTGAGATAATTTTTTGCATGTACTTCCATCGAAATCTTCCCTCATAAAATATAGGAAGGATCTTAAAAGTTTCGTAGCATTTCGAACAATCCCGATTTAATTTGATATTCTGACCGAAACTAGTATAAAATTGTGTATAATATACTACGATTTTTTCACTGACACTCGTATTTCAAAAAGTTTCATAGAATCTAACTCTGAGATATTTTTTGCATGAACTTTCATCTAAATCTTCCCTCGTAAAATATAGAAAGGATCTTAAAAGTTTCGTATTATTTTGAACAATCCTTGATTTAATTTGATTTTCTGACCAAAACTAGTATAAAATTGTGTATGATATACAACGATTTTTTTACCTAAACTGGTATTTCAAAAAGTTTCATAGAATCTAATTTTGAGATGATTTTTTGCATGGACTTCTATCATAATCTTCCCTCGTAAATTATAGAAAGGATCTTCAAAGTTTCGTAGCATTTCGAACAATCCTCGATTTAATTTGATTTTTTGATCAAAACTAGTATAAAATCGTGTATAATATACTACAATTTTTTTGACCGAAACTACTATAAAATTGTGTATAATATAATATGATTTTTTGACTCAAACTCGTATTTCAAAAAAGTTCAAAGAATCTATTTCTGAGATATTTTTTTGCATGAACTTCCAACGAAATCTTCCCTCGTAAATATTAGAAAGGATCTTAAAAGTTTCGTAGCATTTCTATCAATCCCGATTTAATTTGATTTTTTAACCGAAACTAGTATAAAATCGTGTATAATATACTACGATTTTTTGAATGAAACTCGTATTTCAAAAAGTTTCAAAGAATCTATTTCTGAGATATTTTTTTGCATGGACTTCCAACGAAATATTCCCTCGTAAATATTAAAAAGGATCTTAAAAGTTTCGTAGCATTTCTAACAATCCCAATTTAATTTTATTTTTTAACCGAAACTAGTATAAAATCGTGTATAATATACTACGATTTTTTGACCGAAACTCGTATTTCAAAAAGTTTCATAGAATCTATTTCTGAGATATTTTTTTGCATGGACTTCCAACGAAATATTCCCTCGTAAATATTAAAAAGGATCTTAAAAGTTTCGTAGCATTTCTAACAATCCCGATTTAATTTGATTTTTTAACCGAAAATAGTATAAAATCGTGTATAATATACTACGATTTTTTGACCGAAACTCGTATTTCAAAAAGTTTCATAGAATCTATCTCTGAGATAATTTTTTGCATGGACTTCCATCGTAATCTTCCCTTGTAAAATATAGGAAGGATCTGAAAAGTTTCGTAGCATTTCCAACAATCCTCGATTTAATTTGATTTTCTGACCGAAACTAGTATAAAATTGTGTATAATATACTACGATTTTTTGACCTAAACTGGCATTTAAAAAAGTTTCATAGAATCTAATTTTGAGATGATTTTTTGCACGGACTTCCATCTTAATATTCCCTCGTAAATTATAGGAAGGATATGAAAAGTTTTGTAGCATTACGAACAATCCTCGATTTAATTTGATTTTTGACCGAAACTAGTATTAAATTGTGTATAATATACTACGATTTTTTGACTGAAACTCGTATTTCAAAAAGTTTCATAGAATCTTTTTCTGAGATAATTTTTTGCATGTACTTCCATCGAAATCTTCCCTCATAAAATATAGGAAGGATCTTAAAAGTTTCGTAGCATTTCGAACAATCCCGATTTAATTTGATATTCTGACCGAAACTAGTATAAAATTGTGTATAATATACTACGATTTATTCACTGACACTCGTATTTCAAAAAGTTTCATAGAATCTAACTCTGAGATATTTTTTTGCATGAACTTTCATCTAAATCTTCCCTCGTAAAATATAGAAAGGATCTTAAAAGTTTCGTATTATTTTGAACAATCCTTGATTTAATTTGATTTTCTGACCAAAACTAGTATAAAATTGTGTATGATATACAACGATTTTTTTACCTAAACTGGTATTTCAAAAAGTTTCATAGAATCTAATTTTGAGATGATTTTTTGCATGGACTTCTATCATAATCTTCCCTCGTAAATTATAGAAAGGATCTTCAAAGTTTCATAGCATTTCGAACAATCCTCGATTTAATTTGATTTTTTGATCAAAACTAGTATAAAATCGTGTATAATATACTACAATTTTTTTGACCGAAACTACTATAAAATTGTGTATAATATAATGATTTTTTGACTGAAACTCGTATTTCAAAAAAGTTCAAAGAATCTATTTCTGAGATATTTTTTTGCATGAACTTCCAACGAAATCTTCCCTCGTAAATATTAGAAAGGATCTTAAAAGTTTCGTAGCATTTCTATCAATCCCGATTTAATTTGATTTTTTAACCGAAACTAGTATAAAATCGTGTATAATATACTACGATTTTTTGAATGAAACTCGTATTTCAAAAAGTTTCAAAGAATCTATTTCTGAGATATTTTTTTGCATGGACTTCCAACGAAATATTCCCTCGTAAATATTAAAAAGGATCTTAAAATTTTCGTAGCATTTCTAACAATCCCGATTTAATTTGATTTTTTAACCGAAACTAGTATAAAATCGTGTATAATATACTACGATTTTTTGACCGAAACTCGTATTTCAAAAAGTTTCATAGAATCTATCTCTGAGATAATTTTTTGCATGGACTTCCATCGTAATCTTCCCTTGTAAAATATAGGAAGGATCTGAAAAGTTTCGTAGCATTTCCAACAATCCTCGATTTAATTTGATTTTCTGACCAAAACTAGTATAAAATTGTGTATAATATACTACGATTTTTTGACCTAAACTGGCATTTAAAAAAGTTTCATAGAATCTAATTTTGAGATGATTTTTTGCACGGACTTCCATCTTAATATTCCCTCGTAAATTATAGGAAGGATATGAAAAGTTTTGTAGCATTACGAACAATCCTCGATTTAATTTGATTTTTGACCGAAACTAGTATTAAATTGTGTATAATATACTACGATTTTTTGACTGAAACTCGTATTTCAAAAAGTTTCATCGAATCTTTTTCTGAGATAATTTTTTGCATGTACTTCCATCGAAATCTTCCCTCATAAAATATAGGAAGGATCTTAAAAGTTTCGTAGCATTTCGAACAATCCCGATTTAATTTGATATTCTGACCGAAACTAGTATAAAATTGTGTATAATATACTACGATTTTTTCACTGACACTCGTATTTCAAAAAGTTTCATAGAATCTAACTCTGAGATATTTTTTTGCATGAACTTTCATCTAAATCTTCCCTCGTAAAATATAGAAAGGATCTTAAAAGTTTCGTATTATTTTGAACAATCCTTGATTTAATTTGATTTTCTGACCAAAACTAGTATAAAATTGTGTATGATATACAACGATTTTTTTACCTAAACTGGTATTTCAAAAAGTTTCATAGAATCTAATTTTGAGATGATTTTTTGCATGGACTTCTATCATAATCTTCCCTCGTAAATTATAGAAAGGATCTTCAAAGTTTCATAGCATTTCGAACAATCCTCGATTTAATTTGATTTTTTGATCAAAACTAGTATAAAATCGTGTATAATATACTACAATTTTTTTGACCGAAACTACTATAAAATTGTGTATAATATACTATGATTTTTTGACTGAAACTCGTATTTCAAAAAAGTTCAAAGAATCTATTTCTGAGATATTTTTTTGCATGAACTTCCAACGAAATCTTCCCTCGTAAATATTAGAAAGGATCTTAAAAGTTTCGTAGCATTTCTATCAATCCCGATTTAATTTGATTTTTTAACCGAAACTAGTATAAAATCGTGTATAATATACTACGATTTTTTGAATGAAACTCGTATTTCAAAAAGTTTCAAAGAATCTATTTCTGAGATATTTTTTTGCATGGACTTCCAACGAAATATTCCCTCGTAAATATTAAAAAGGATCTTAAAATTTTCGTAGCATTTCTAACAATCCCGATTTAATTTGATTTTTTAACCGAAACTAGTATAAAATCGTGTATAATATACTACGATTTTTTGACCGAAACTCGTATTTCAAAAAGTTTCATAGAATCTATCTCTAAGATAATTTTTTGCATGGACTTCCATCGTAATCTTCCCTTGTAAAATATAGGAAGGATCTGAAAAGTTTCGTAGCATTTCCAACAATCCTCGATTTAATTTGATTTTCTGACCAAAACTAGTATAAAATTGTGTATAATATACTACGATTTTTTGACCTAAACTGGCATTTAAAAAAGTTTCATAGAATCTAATTTTGAGATGATTTTTTGCACGGACTTCCATCTTAATATTCCCTCGTAAATTATAGGAAGGATATGAAAAGTTTTGTAGCATTACGAACAATCCTCGATTTAATTTGATTTTTGACCGAAACTAGTATTAAATTGTGTATAATATACTACGATTTTTTGACTGAAACTCGTATTTCAAAAAGTTTCATCGAATCTTTTTCTGAGATAATTTTTTGCATGTACTTCCATCGAAATCTTCCCTCATAAAATATAGGAAGGATCTTAAAAGTTTCGTAGCATTTCGAACAATCCCGATTTAATTTGATATTCTGACCGAAACTAGTATAAAATTGTGTATAATATACTACGATTTTTTCACTGACACTCGTATTTCAAAAAGTTTCATAGAATCTAACTCTGAGATATTTTTTTGCATGAACTTTCATCTAAATCTTCCCTCGTAAAATATAGAAAGGATCTTAAAAGTTTCGTATTATTTTGAACAATCCTTGATTTAATTTGATTTTCTGACCAAAACTAGTATAAAATTGTGTATGATATACAACGATTTTTTTACCTAAACTGGTATTTCAAAAAGTTTCATAGAATCTAATTTTGAGATGATTTTTTGCATGGACTTCTATCATAATCTTCCCTCGTAAATTATAGAAAGGATCTTCAAAGTTTCATAGCATTTCGAACAATCCTCGATTTAATTTGATTTTTTGATCAAAACTAGTATAAAATCGTGTATAATATACTACAATTTTTTTGACCGAAACTACTATAAAATTGTGTATAATATACTATGATTTTTTGACTGAAACTCGTATTTCAAAAAAGTTCAAAGAATCTATTTCTGAGATATTTTTTTGCATGAACTTCCAACGAAATCTTCCCTCGTAAATATTAGAAAGGATCTTAAAAGTTTCGTAGCATTTCTATCAATCCCGATTTAATTTGATTTTTTAACCGAAACTAGTATAAAATCGTGTATAATATACTACGATTTTTTGAATGAAACTCGTATTTCAAAAAGTTTCAAAGAATCTATTTCTGAGATATTTTTTTGCATGGACTTCCAACGAAATATTCCCTCGTAAATATTAAAAAGGATCTTAAAATTTTCGTAGCATTTCTAACAATCCCGATTTAATTTGATTTTTTAACCGAAACTAGTATAAAATCGTGTATAATATACTACGATTTTTTGACCGAAACTCGTATTTCAAAAAGTTTCATAGAATCTATCTCTAAGATAATTTTTTGCATGGACTTCCATCGTAATCTTCCCTTGTAAAATATAGGAAGGATCTGAAAAGTTTCGTAGCATTTCCAACAATCCTCGATTTAATTTGATTTTCTGACCAAAACTAGTATAAAATTGTGTATAATATACTACGATTTTTTGACCTAAACTGGCATTTAAAAAAGTTTCATAGAATCTAATTTTGAGATGATTTTTTGCACGGACTTCCATCTTAATATTCCCTCGTAAATTATAGGAAGGATATGAAAAGTTTTGTAGCATTACGAACAATCCTCGATTTAATTTGATTTTTGACCGAAACTAGTATTAAATTGTGTATAATATACTACGATTTTTTGACTGAAACTCGTATTTCAAAAAGTTTCATCGAATCTTTTTCTGAGATAATTTTTTGCATGTACTTCCATCGAAATCTTCCCTCATAAAATATAGGAAGGATCTTAAAAGTTTCGTAGCATTTCGAACAATCCCGATTTAATTTGATATTCTGACCGAAACTAGTATAAAATTATGTATAATATACTACGATTTTTTCACTGACACTCGTATTTCAAAAAGTTTCATAGAATCTAACTCTGAGATATTTTTTTGCATGAACTTTCATCTAAATCTTCCCTCGTAAAATATAGAAAGGATCTTAAAAGTTTCGTATCATTTTGAACAATCCTTGATTTAATTTGATTTTCTGACCAAAACTAGTATAAAATTGTGTATGATATACAACGATTTTTTTACCTAAACTGGTATTTCAAAAAGTTTCATAGAATCTAATTTTGAGATGATTTTTTGCATGGACTTCTATCATAATCTTCCCTCGTAAATTATAGAAAGGATCTTCAAAGTTTCGTAGCATTTCGAACAATCCTCGATTTAATTTGATTTTTTGATCAAAACTAGTATAAAATCGTGTATAATATACTACAATTTTTTTGACCGAAACTACTATAAAATTGTGTATAATATACTATGATTTTTTGACTGAAACTCGTATTTCAAAAAAGTTCAAAGAATCTATTTCTGAGATATTTTTTTGCATGGACTTCCAACGAAATCTTCCCTCGTAAATATTAGAAAGGATCTTAAAAGTTTCGTAGCATTTCTATCAATCCCGATTTAATTTGATTTTTTAACTGAAACTAGTATAAAATCGTGTATAATATACTACGATTTTTTGAATGAAACTCGTATTTCAAAAAGTTTCAAAGAATCTATTTCTGAGATATTTTTTTGCATGGACTTCCAACGAAATATTCCCTCGTAAATATTAAAAAGGATCTTAAAAGTTTCGTAGCATTTCTAACAATCCCGATTTAATTTGATTTTTTAACCGAAACTAGTATAAAATCGTGTATAATATACTACAATTTTTTGACCGAAACTAGTATTTCAAAAAGTTTCATAGAATCTATCTCTGAGATAATTTTTTGCATGGACTTCCATCGTAATCTTCCCTTGTAAAATATAGGAAGGATCTGAAAAGTTTCGTAGCATTTCCAACAATCCTCGATTTAATTTGATTTTCTGACCAAAACTAGTATAAAATTGTGTATAATATACTACGATTTTTTGACCTAAACTGGCATTTAAAAAAGTTTTATAGAATCTAATTTTGAGATGATTTTTTGCACGGACTTCCATCTTAATATTCCCTCGTAAATTATAGGAAGGATATGAAAAGTTTTGTAGCATTACGAACAATCCTCGATTTAATTTGATTTTTGACCGAAACTAGTATTAAATTGTGTATAATATACTACGATTTTTTGACTGAAACTCGTATTTCAAAAAGTTTCATAGAATCTTTTTCTGAGATAATTTTTTGCATGGACTTCCATCGAAATCTTCCCTCATAAAATATTGGAAGGATCTTAAAAGTTTCGTAGCATTTCGAACAATCCCGATTTAATTTGATATTCTTACCGAAACTAGTATAAAATTGTGTATAATATACTACGATTTTTTCACTGACACTCGTATTTCAATAAGTTTCATAGAATCTATTTCTTGGATAATTTTTTTCATGGACTTCCATCGAAATCTTCCCTCGTAAAATATAGAAAGGATCTTAAAAGTTTCGTAGTATTTCGAACAATCCCAATTTAATTTGATTTGCTGACCGAAACTAGTATAAAATTGTGTATAATATACAACGAATTTTTGAACGAAACTAGTATTTCAAAAAGTTTCATTGAATCTAACTCTGAGATTTTTTTTTGCATGGATTTCCATCTTAATCTTCCCTCGTAAAATATAGAAAGGATGTTAAAAGTTTCGTATCATTTTGAACAATCCTCGATTTAATTTGATTTTTTGACCAAAACTAGTATAATATTGTGTATAATATACTACAATTTTTTTTACCTAAACTGGCATTTTAAAAAGTTTCATAGAATCTAATTTTGAGATGATTTTTTGCATGGACTTCTATCACAATCTTCCCTCATAAAATATAGAAAGGATCTTCAAAGTTTCATAGCATTTCGAACAATCCTCGATTTAATTTGATTTTTTGATCGAAACTAGTATAAAATCGTGTACAATATACAACGATTTTTTTGTCCGAAACTCGTATTTCAAAAAGTTTCGTAGAAACTATTTCTGAGATAATTTTTTGCATGGACTTCCATCATAAGCTTCCCTCGTAAAATATTGAAAGGATCTGAAAAGTTTCGTAGCATTTCAAACAATCCTCGATTTAATTTGATTTTTGACCGAAATTAGTATAAAATTATGTATGATATACTACGATTTTTTGACTGAAACTCGTATTTCAAAAAGTTTCATAGAATCTATTTCTGATATAATTTTTTGTATAGACTTCCATAGAAATCTTCCCCCCGTAAAATATAGAAAATATCTGAAAAGTTTCGTAGCATTTCGAACAATCCTCAATTTAAATTTATTTTCTGACCGAAACTAGTATAAAATTGTGTATAATATACTTTGCTTTTTTGACCGAAACTGGTATTTCAAAAGGTTCCATAGAATCTAATTTTGAGATAAGTTTTTTTTCGGGACTACCATCATAACCTTCCCTCGTAATGTTTTTTAAAATTTTTTTAAATTGATTTAAATTGATTTTTAGCATTTCTAACAATCCTCGATTTAAATTGATTTCTGACCGAAACTAGTAAAAAAGTGTGTATAATATACTACGATTTTTTGACGTAAACTAGTATTTCAAAAAGTTTCATAGAATCTAATTCTGATATAACTTTTTGCATGGACTTCCATCGTAATCTTCACTCTTAAAATATAGAAAAGGATCTTAAAAGTTTCGTAGCGTTTCGAACAATCCTCTAGTTAATTTGATTTTTTGACCGAAATTAGTATAAAACTATGTATAATATATTACGATTTTTTGACATAAACTGGTATTTCAAAAAGTTTCATAGAATCTAATTCTGATATAATTTTTTGGATAGACTTCCATCGAAATCTTCCCTTGTAAAATATAGAAAGGATCTGAAAAGTTTTGTAGTATTTCGAACAATCCTCGATTTAATTTGATTTCTGACCGAAACTATTATAAAAATGTGTATAATATACTACGATATTTCGACCTAAACTCGTATTACAAAAAGTTTCATAGAATCTAATTCTGATATCACTTTTTGCATGGACTTCCATCGTAATCTTCCCTCGTAAAATATAGAAAAGGTTCTTACAAGTTTTGTAGCATTTCGAACAAACCTCGATTTAATTTGATTTTTTGACCGAAACTAGTATAAAATTGTGTATAATATACTACGATTTTTTGACCTAAACTAGTATTTCAAAAAGTTTCATAGAATCTTTTTCTGATATAATTTTTTGCATGGATTTCCATAGAAATCTTCCCCCCGTAAAATATAGAAAGGACCTGAAAAGTTTCGTAGCATTTCGAACAATCCTTGATTTAAATTGATTTTCTAACCTAAACTATTATAAAATTGTGTATAATATACTATGATTTTTTTGACCTAAATTGGCATTTCAAAAGGTTCCATAGAATCTAATTTTGATATGAGTTTTTTGTCGGGACTTCCATCATAACCTTCCCTCGTAAAGTATAGAAAGGATCAGAAAAGTTTCGTAGCATTTCGAACAATCCTCTATTTAAATTGATTTCTGACCGAAACTAGTTAAAAAGCGTGTATAATATACTGCGATTTTTTTACGTAAACTAGTATTTCAAAAAGTTTCATAGAATCTAGCAAGGATCTTCCCTCGTAAAATATAGCAAGGATCTTAAAAGTTTCGTAGCATTTTGAACAATCCTCAATTTAATTTAATTTTTTGACCGAAACTAGAATAAAACTGTGTATAATATACTACGAATTTTTGATCTAAACTAGTATTTCAATAAGTTTCATAGAATCTAATTCTGATATAATTTTTTGCATGGACTTCCATCAAAATCATCCCTCGTAAAATATAGAAAGGATCTGAAAATTTTCGTAGCATTTCAAACATTCCTCGATTTAATTTGATTTTCTGACCGAAACTAGTATAAAGTAGTGTATAATATACTATGATTTTTTGACCTAAATTGGCATTTCAATAGGTTCCATAGAATCTAATTTTGAGATAATTTTTTTGTCAGGACTTCCATCATAACCTTCCTTCGAAAAATATAGAAAGGATATGAAAGGTTTCGTATCATTTCGAACAATCCTCGATTTAATTTGATTTCTGATCGAAACTAGTATAAAACTGTGTATAATATACTACAATTTTTTGAACGAAACTAGTATTTCAAAAAGTTTTATAGAATCTAATTCTGATATAATTTTTTTCATGGACTTCCATCGAAATATTCAATCGTATAATATAGAAAGGATGTGAAAAGTTTTGTAGCATTTCGAACAATCCTCGATTTAAATTGATTTTCTGACCGAAACTAGAATAAAATTGTGTATAATATACTATGATTTTTTGACCTAAACTGGCATTTCAAAAGCTTGCATAGAATTTAATTTTGAGATAATTTTTTTTGTCGGGACTACCATCATAACCTACCCTCGTAAAATATAGAAAGGATCTGACAAGTTTCGGAGCATTTCGAACAATCCTTGATTTAAATTGATTTTCTGACCTAAACTATTATAAAATTGTGTATAATATACTATGATTTTTTTGACCTAAACTGGCATTTCAAAAGGTTCCATAGAATCTAATTTTGATATGATTTTTTTGTTGGGACTTCCATCATAACCTTCCCTTGTAAAGGATAGAAAGGATCTGAAGAGTTTCGTAGCATTTCGAACAATCCTCTATTTAAATTGATTTCTGACCAAAACTAGTATTTCAAAAAGTTTCATAGAATCTATCAAGGATCTTCCCTCGTAAAATATAACAAGGATCTTAAAAGTTTCGTAGCATTTCGAACAATCCTCTATTTAATTTTATTTTTTGACCTAAACTAGAATAAAATTGTGTATAATATACTACGATTTTTTGACCTAAACCAGTATTTCAAAAAGTTCCATAGAATCTAATTCTGATATAATTTTTTGCGTGGACTTCCATCAAAATCTTCCCTCGTAAAATATAGATAGGATCTGAAAAGTTTCGTAGCATTTCGAACAATCCTCGATTTAATTTGATTTCTGACCGAAACTAGTATAAAACTGTGTATAATATACTACGATATTTTTATATAAACTAGTAATTTAAAAAGTTTCATAGAATCTAATTCTGATATAACTTTTTGCACGGACATCCATCGTAATCTTCCCTCGTAAAATATAGACAATGATCTTAAACGTTTTGGAGCATTTCGAACAAACCTCGATTTTATTTGATTTATTGACCGAAACTAGTATAAATTATGTATAATATACTATGATTTTTTAACCTAAACTGGCATTTCAAAAGGTTCCATAGAATCTAATTTTGAAATAAGTTTTTGTCGGGACTTCCATCATAAGCTTCCCTCGTAAAATATAGAAAGGATCTGAAAAGTTTTGTAGCATTTCGAACAATCCTCGATTTAAATTGATTTCTGATCGAAACTAGTAAAAAAGTGTGTATAATGTACTACGATTTTTTGACGTAAACTAGTATTTCAAAAAGTTTCATAGAATCTAATTCTGATATAATTTTTAGCATGGACTTCCATCGTAATCTTCCCTAGTAAAATATAGAAAGGATCTTAAAAGTTTCGTAGCGTTTTGAACAATCCTCTTCTTAATTTGATTTTTTGACCGAAATTAGTTTTAAACTGTGTATATATACTACGATTTTTTGACCTAAACTAGTATTTCAAAAAGTTACATAGAATCTAATTCTGATATAATTTTTTGCATGGAATTCCATAGAAATATTCCATCGTAAAATATAGAAAGGATCAGAAACGTTTCGTAGCATTTCGAACAATCCTCGATTTAATTTGATTTCTGACCGAAACTATTATAAAACTGTGTATAATATACTACGATAGTTTGACCTAAATTGGCATTTCAAAAAGTTTCATAGAATCTAATTCTGATATAACGTTTTGCATGGACTTCCATCGTAATCTTCCCTCGTAAAATATAGAAAAGGTTCTTAAAAGTTTTGTAGCATTTCGAACTAACCTCGATTGAATTTGATTTTTTGACCGAAACTAGTATTAAATTGTGTATAATATACTACGATTTTTTGAACTAAACTAGTATTTCAAAAAGTTTCATAGAATCTATTTCTGATATAATTTTTTGCATGGACTTCCATAGAAATCTTCCCTCGTAAAATATAGAAAGGATCTGAAAAGTTTCGTAGCATTTCGAACAATCCTCGATTTAAATTGATTTTCTGACTGAAACTAGTATAAAATTGTGTATAATATACTATGCTTTTTTGACCGAAACTGGTATTTCAAAAGGTTCCATAGAATCTAATTTTGAGATAATTTTTTTTCGGGACTTCCATCATAACCTTCCCTCGTAAAATATAGAAAGGATCTGAAAAGTTTCGTAGCATTTCGAACAATCCTTGATTTAAATTGATTTCTGACCGAAACTAGTAAATAAGTGTGTATAATATACTACGATTTTTTGACGTAAACTAGTATTTCAAAAAGTTTAATAGAATCTAATTCTGATATAACTTTTTGCATGGACTTCCATCGTAATCTTCACTCTTAAAATATAGAAAAGGATCTTAAAAGTTTTGTAGCATTTCGAACAAACCTCTATTTAATTTGATTTATTGACCGAAACTAGTATAAAACTGTGTATAATATACTACGATTTTTTGACAAAAAACTAGTATTTCAAAATGTTTCATAGAATCTAATTCTGATATAATTTTTTGCATGGACTTCCATCAAAATCATCCCTCGTAACATATAGAAAGGATCTGAAAATTTTCGTAGCATTTCAAACTATCCTCGATTTAATTTGATTTTCTGACCGAAACTAGTATAAAGTTGTGTATAATATACTATGATTTTTTACCTAAACTGGCATTTCAAAAGGTTCCATAGAATCTAATTTTGAGATATGTTTTTGTCAGGACTTCCATCATACGCTCCCCTAGTAAAATATAGAAAGGATCTGAAAAGTTTCGCAGCATTTCGAACAATCCTCGATTTAAATTGATTTCCTACCGAAACTAGTAAAAAAGTGTGTATAATATACTACGATTTTTTGACGTAAACTAGTATTTCCAAAAGTTTCATAGAATCTAATTCTGATATAATTTTTTGCATGGACTTCCATCGTAATCTTCCCTAGTAAAATATAGAAAGGATCTTAAAAGTTTTGTAGCGTTTCGAACAATCCTCTAGTTAATTTGATTTTTTGACCAAAATTATTTTAAAACTGTGTATAATATACTACGATTTTTTGACCTAAACTAGTATTTCAAAAAGTTTCATAGAATCTAATTCTGATATAATTTTTTGCATGGACTTCCATCGAAATCTTCCCTCGTAAAATATAGGAAGGATCTGAAAAGTTTCGTAGCATTTCAAACAATCCTCGATTTAATTTGGTTTTCTGACCGAAACTATTATAAAACTGTGTATAATATACTACGATAGTTTGACCTAAATTGGCATTTCAAAAAGTTTCATAGAATCAAATTCTGATATAACGTTTTGCATGGACTTCCATCGTAATCTTCCCTCGTAAAATATAGAAAAGGTTCTTAAAAGTTTTGTAGCATTTCGAACTAACCTCGATTTAATTTGATTTATTGACCGAAACTAGTATTAAATTGTGTATAATATACTACGATTTTTTGAACTAAACCAGTATTTCAAAAAGTTTCATAGAATCTATTTCTGATATAATTTTTTGCATGGACTTCCATAGAAATCTTCCCTCGTAAAATATAGAAAGGATCTGAAAAGTTTCATAGCATTTCGAACAATCCTCGATTTAAATTGATTTTCTGACTGAAACTAGTATAAAATTGTGTATAATATACTATGCTTTTTTGACCGAAACTGGTATTTCAAAAGGTTCCATAGAATCTAATTTTGAGATAATTTTTTTTCGGGACTTCCATCATAACCTTCCCTCGTAAAATATAGAAAGGATCTGAAAAGTTTCGCAGCATTTCGAACAATCCTCGATTTAAATTGATTTCTGACCGAAACTAGTAAAAAATTGTGTATAATATACTACGATTTTTTGACGTAAACTAGTATTTCAAAAAGTTTCATAGAATCTAATTCTGATATAATTTTTTGCATGGACTTCCATCGTAATCTTCCCTCGTAAAATAAAGAAAGGATCTTAAAAGTTTCGTAGCATTTTGAACAATCCTCTATTTAAATTAATTTTCGGACCTCAACTAGTATAAAATTGTGTATAATATACTATGATTTTTTGACCTAAACTGACATTTCAAAAGGTTCCATAGAATCTAATTTTGAGATAAGTTTTTTGTCGGGACTTCCATGATAACCTTCCCTCGTAAAGTATAGAAAGGATCTGAAAAGTTTCGTAGCATTTCGAACAATCCTCGATTTAAATTGAATTCTGACCGAAACTAGTAAATAAGTGTGTATAATATACTACGATTTTTTGACGTAAACTAGTATTTCAAAAAGTTTCATAGAATCTAATTCTGATATAACTTTTTGCATGGACTTCCATCGTAATCTTCCCTCTTAAAATATAGAAAAGGATCTTAAAAGTTTTGTAGCATTTCGAACAAACCTCGATTTAATTTGATTTATTGACCGAAACTAGTATAAAACTGAGTATAATATACTACGATTTTTTGACATAAACTAGTATTTCAAAATGTTTCATAGAATCTAATTCTGATATAATTTTTTGCATGGACTTCCAACAAAATCATCCCTCGTAACATATAGAAAGGGTCTGAAAATTTTTGTAGCATTTCAAACAATCCTCGATTTAATTTGATTTTCTGACCGAAACTAGTATAAAGTTGTGTATAATATACTATAATTTTTTTTACCTAACCTGGCATTGCAAAAGGTTCCATAGAATCTAATTTTGAGATAAGTTTTTGTCGGGACTTCCATCATAAGCTTCCCTCGTAAAATATAGATAGGATCTGAAAAGTTTTGTAGCATTTCGAACAATCCTCGATTTAAATTGATTTCTGACACAAACTAGTAAAAAAGTCTGTATAATGTACTACGATTTTTTGACGTAAACTAGTATTACAAAAAGTTTCATAGAATCTAATTCTGATATAATTTTTTGCATGGACTTCCATCGTAATCTTCCCTAGTAATATATAGAAAGGATCTTAAAAGTTTCGTAGCGTTTCGAATAATCCTCTACTTAATTTGATTTTTTGTCCGAAATTAGTTTAAAACTGTGTATAATATACTACGATTTTTTGGCCTAAACTAGTATTTCAAAAAGTTTCATAGAATCTAATTCTGATATAAGTTTTTTGCATGGACTTCCATCGAAATCTTCCCTCGTAAAATATACAAAGGATCTGAAACGTTTCGTAGCATTTCGAACAATCCTCGATTTAATTTGATTTCTGACCGAAACTATTATAAAACTGTGTATAATATACTACGATAGTTTGACCTAAATTGGCATTTCAAAAAGTTTCATAGAATTTACTTCTGATATAACTTTTTGCATGGACTTCCATCGTAATCTTCCCTCGTAAAATATAGAAAAGGTTCTTAAACGTTTTGTAGCATTTCGAACAAACCTCGATTTAATTTGATTTTTTGACCGAAACTAGTATTAAATTATGTATAATATACTACGATTTTTTGACCTAAACTAGTATTTCAAAAAGTTTCATATAATTTATTTCTGATATAGTTTTTGCATGGAATTCCATCGTAATCTTCCCTCGTAACATATAGAAAGGATCTGAAACGTTTCGTAGCATTTCGAACAATTCTCGATTTAAATTGATTTTATGACCGAAACTAGTATAAATTGTGTATAATATACTATGATTTTTTTACCTAAACTGGCATTTCAAAAGGTTCCATAGAATCTAATTTTGAGATAAGTTTTTGTCGGGACTTCCATCATAAGCTTCCCTCGTACAATATAGAAAGGATCTAAAAAGTTTTGTAGCATTTCGAACAATCCTCGATTTAAATTGATTTCTGACACATACTAGTAAAAAAGTGTGTATAATGTACTACAATTTTTTGACGTAAACTAGTATTTCAAAAAATTTCATAGAATCTAATTCTGATATAATTTTTTGCATGGACTTCCATCGTAATCTTCCCTAGTAATATATAGAAAGGATCTTAAAAGTTTGGTAGCGTTTCGAACAATCCTCTACTTAATTTGATTTTTTTACCGAAATTAGTTTAAAACTGTGTATAATATACTACGATTTTTTGACCTAAACTAGTATTTCAAAAAGTTTCATAGAATCTAATTCTGATATAATTTTTTTGCATGGACTTCCATCGAAATCTTCCCTCGTAAAATATACAAAGGATCTGAAAAGTTTCGTAGCATTTCGAACAATCCTCGATTTAATTTGATTTCTGACCGAAACTATTATAAAACTGTGTATAATATACTACGATAGTTTGACCTAAATTGGCATTTCAAAAAGTTTCATAGAATTTACTTCTGATATAACTTTTTGCATGGACTTCCATCGTAATCTTCCCTCGTAAAATATAGAAAAGGTTCTTAAACGTTTTGTAGCATTTCGAACAAACCTCGATTTAATTTGATTTTTTGACCGAAACTAGTATTAAATTGTGTATAATATACTACGATTTTTTGACCTAAACTAGTATTTTAAAAAGTTTCATAGAATCTATTTCTGATATAATTTTTTGCATGGACTTCCATAGAAATCTTCCCTCGTAAAATATAGAAATGATCTGAAAAGTTTCGTAGCATTTCGAACAATCCTCGATTTAAATTGATTTTCTGACCGAAACTAGTATAAAATTGTGTATAATATACTATGCTTTTTTGACCGAAACTGGTATTTCAAAAGGTTTCATAGAATCTAATTCTGATATAATTTTTTGCATGGACTTCCATCAAAATCAACCCTCGTAACAAATAGAAAGGATCTGAAAATTTTCGTAGCATTTTGAACAATCATCTATTTAAATTGATTTTCGGACCGCAACTAGTATAAAATTGTGTATAATATACTATGATTTTTTGATCTAAACTGACATTTCAAAACTTTCCATAGAATCTAATTTTGAGATAAGTTTTTTGTCGGGACTTCTATCATAACCTTCCCTCGTAAATTATAGAAAGGATCTAAAAAGTTTCGTAGCATTTCGAACAATCCTCGATTTAAATTGATTTCTGACAGAAACTAGTAAATAAGTGTGTATAATATACTACGATTTTTAGACGTAAACTAGTATTTCAAAAAGTTTCATAGAATCTAATTCTGATATAACTTTTTGCATGGACTTCCATCGTAATCTTCCCTCTTAAAATATAGAAAAGGATCTTAAAAGTTTTGTAGCATTTCGAACAAACCTCGATTTAATTTGATTTATTAACCGAAACTAGTATAAAACTATGTATAATATACTACGATTTTTTGACCTAAACTAGTATTTCAAAATGTTTCATAGAATCTAATCCTGATATAATTTTTTGCATGGACTTCCATCAAAATCAACCCTCGTAACAAATAGAAAGGATCTGAAAATTTTCGTAGCATTTCAAACAATCCTCGATTTAATTTGATTTTCTGACCGAAACTAGTATAAAGTTGTGTATAATATACTATGATTTTTTTTACCTAAACTGGCATTTCAAAAAGTTCCATAGAATCTAATTTTGAGATAAGTTTTTGTCGGGACTTCCACCATAAGCTTCCCTCGTAAAATATAGCAAGGATCTGAAAAGTTTCGTAGCATTTCGAACAATCCTCGATTTAATTTTATTTCTGACCGATACTATTATAAAACTGTGTATAATATACTACGATATTTTGACCTAAACTGGTATTTGAAAAAGTTTCATAGAATCTAATTCTGATATAACATTATGCATGGAATTCCATCGTAATCTTCCCTCGTAAAATATAGAAAAGTTTCTTAAAAGTTTTGTAGCATTTCGAACAAACCTCGATTTAATTTGATTTTTTGACCAAAACTAGTATAAAATTGTGTATAATATACTACGATTTTTTGACCTAAACTAGTATTTCAAAAAGTTTCATAGAATCTATTTCTGATATAATTTTTTGCATGGGCTTCCATAGAAATCTTCCCTCGTAAAATATAGAAAGGATCTGAAACGTTTCGTAGCATTTCGAACAATCCTCGATTTAAATTGATTTTCGGACCGAAACTAGTATAAAATTGTGTATAATATACTATGCTTTTTTGACCGAAACTAGTATTTCAAAAGGTTCCATAGAATCTAATTTTGAGATAAGTTTCTTTTCGGGACTTCCATCATAACCTTCCCTCATAAAGTATAGAAAGGATCTGAAAAGTTTCGTAGCATTTAGAACAATCCTCGATTTAAATTGATTTCTGACCGAAACTAGTAATAAAGTGTGTATAATATACTACCATTTTTTGAAGTAAACTAGTATTTCAAAAAGTTTCATATAATCTAATTCTGATATAATTTTTTGCATGGACTTCCATCGTAATCTTCCCTCGTAAAATATAGAAAGGATCTTAAATTTTTCGTAGCATTTCGAACTATCCCATATTTAATTTGATTTTTTGACCGAAACTAGTATAAACTTGTGTATAATATACTACGATTTTTTGACCTAAACTAGTATTCCAAAAAGTTTCATAGAATATAATTCTGATATAATTTTTTGCATGGACTTCCATCGATATCTTCCCACGTAAAATATAGAAAGGATCTGAAACGTTTCGTAGCATTTCGAACAATCCTCGATTTAATTTGATTTCTGACTGAAACTAGTATAAAACTGTGTATAATATACTACGATATTTTGACCTAAACTAGTATTTCAAAAAGTTTCATAGAATCTAATTCTGATATAACTTTTTGCAATGACTTCCATTGTAATCTTCCTTCGTAAAATATAGAAAAGGATCTTAAATGTTTTGTAGCATTTTGAACAAACCTCGATTTGATTTGATTTTTTGACTGAAACTAGTATAAAATTGTGTATAATATACTACGATTTTTTGACCTAAACTAGTATTTCAAAAAGTTTCATAGATCTATTTCTGATATAATTTTTTGCATGGACTTCCATCGTAATCTTCCCTCATAAAATATTTAAAGGATCTGAAAAGTTTCGTAGCATTTTGAACAATCCTCGATTTAAATTGATTTTCTGACTGAAACTAGTATAAAATTGTGTATAATATACTATGATTTTTTGACCTAAACTGGCATTTCAAAATGTTCCATAGAATCTAATTTTGATTTAAGTTTTTGTCGGGACTTCCATCATAACCTTCCCTCGTAAAATATAGAAAGGATCTGAAACGTTTCGTAGAATTTCGAACAATCCTCGATTTAAATTGATTTCTGACCGAAACTAGTAAAAATGTGTGTATAATATACTACGATTTTTTGACGTAAACTAGTATTTCATAAAATCTAATTCTGATATAATTTTTTGCATGGACTTCCATCGTAATCTTCCCTCGTAAAATATAGAAAAGATCATAAAAGTTTCGTAGAATTTCGAGCAATCCTCTATTTAATTTGATTTTTTGACCAAAATTACTCTAAAACTGTGTATAATATACTACAATTTTTTGACCTAAACTAGTATTTCAAAAAGTTTCATAGAATCTAATTCTTATATAATTTATTGCATGGACTACCATCTAAATCTTCCCTCGTAAAATATAGAAAGGATCTGAGAAGTTTCGTAGCATTTCGAATAATCCTAGATTTAATTTGATTTCTGACTGAAACAAGTATAAAATTGTGTATAATATACTACGATATTTTGTCCTAAACTAATATTTCAAAAAGTTTCATAAAACTCGATTTAATTTGATTTTTTCACCGAAACTAGTATAAAATTGAGTATAATATTCAACGATTTTTTGACCTAAAGTAGTATTTCTTAAAGTTTCATAGACTCTAATTCTGATATAATTTTTTGCATGGACTTCCATCAAAATCTTCCCTCGTAAAATATAGAAAGGATCTGAAAAATTTCGTAGCATTTCGAACAATCCTCGATTTAAATTGATTTTCTGACCGAAACTAGTATAAAATTGTGTATAATATACTATGCTTTTTTTACCTAAACTGGTATTTCTAAAGGTTCCATAGAATGTAATTTTGAGATAAGTTTTTTATCGGGACTTCCATCATAACCTTCCCTCGTAAAATATCAAAATGATCTGATTCTGATATAATTTTCATAAAATCTAATTCTGATTCTCATAAAATGATTTGATTCTCATAAAATCTAATTCTGATATAATTTGTTGCATAGACTTCCATCGTAATCTTCCCTCGTAAAATATAGAAAGGATCTTAAACGTTTCGTAGCATTTCGAACAATCCTCTATTTAAATTGATTTTCAGACCGAAACTAGTATAAAATTGTGCATAATATACAATGACTTTTTGACCTAAACTGGCATTTCAAAAGGTTCCATAGAATCTAATTTTGATATAAGGTTTTGTCGCGACTTCCATCATAACCTTCCCTCGTAAAATATACAAAGGATGTGAAAAGTTTCGTAGCATTTCGAACAATCCTCGATTTAAATTGATTTTCTGACCGAAACTAGTATAAAATTGTGTATAATATACTATGATTTTTTGACCCAAACTGGCATTTCAAAAGGTTCCATAGAATCTAATTTTGAGATAATTTTTTGTCGGGACTTCCATCATAACCTTTCCTCGTAAAATATAGAAAGGATCTGGAAATGTTCGTAGCATTTCGAACAATCCTCCATTTAAATTGATTTCTAACCGAAACTAGTAAAAAAGTGTGTATAATATACTACGATTTTTTGACGTAAACTATTATTTCAAAAAGATTCATAGAATATAATTCTGATATAAATTTTTGCATGGACTTCCATCGTAATCTTCCCTCGTAAAATATAGAAAGGATCTTAAAAGTTTCTTAGCATTTCGAACAATCCTCTATTTAATTTGATTTTTTAACTGAAACTAGTATAAAACTGTGTATAATATACTACGATTTTTTGACCTAAACTAGTATTTCAAAAAGTTTCATAGAATCTAATTTTGATATAATTTTTTGCATGGACTTCCATCGAAATCTTCCCTCGTAAAATAAAGAAAGGATCTGAAATGTTTCGTAGCATTTCGAACAATCCTTGATTTAATTTGATTTTTGACCGAAACTAGTATAAAATTGTGTATAATATACTACGATATTTTGACCTAAACCAGTATTTTAAAAAGTTTCATAGAATCTAATTCTGATATAACTTTTTGCATGGACTTCCAGTGTAATCTTCCCTCGTAAAATATAGAAAAGGATCTTAAATGTTTTGTAGCATTTCGAACAAACCTCGATTTAATTTGATTTTTTGACCGAAACTAGTTTAAAATTGTGTATAATATACCTCGATTTAAATTGATTTTCTGACCGAAACTAGTATAAAATTGTGTATAATATACTATGCTTTTTTGACCTAAACTGGTATTTCAAAAGGTTCAACAGAATCTAATTTTGAGATAAGTTTTTTGTCGGGACTTCCATCATAACCTTTCCTCGTAAAATATAGAAAGGATCTGAAAAGTTTCGTAGCATTTCGAACAACCCTCGAATTAAATTGATTTCTGACCGAAATTAGTTAAAAAGTGTGTATAGTATACTACGATTTTTTGACGTAAACTAGTATTTCAAAAAGTTTCATAGAATCTAATTCTGATATAATTTTTTGCATGGACTTCCATCGTAATCTTCCCTCGTAAAATATAGAAAGGATCTTAAAAGTTTCGTAGCATTTTGAACAATCCTCTATTTAATTTGATTTTTGGACCGAAACTAGTATAAAACTGTGTTTAATATAATACGATATTTTGACCTAAACTAGTATTTCAAAAAGTTTCATAGAATCTATTTCTGATATAATTTTTTGTATGGACTTCCATCGAAATCTTCCCTCGTAAAATATAGAAAGGATCTGAAAAGTTTCGTAGCATTTCGAACAATCCTCGATTTAATTTGATTTCTGACCGAAACTAGTATAAAACTGTGTATAATATACTACGATATTTTGACCCAAACTAGTATGTCAAAAGGTTTCATAGAATATAATTCTGATATAACTTTTTGCATGGACTTCAATCGTAATCTTCCCTCGTAAAATATAGAATAGGATCTTAAAAGTTTTTTAGCATTTCGAACAAACCTCGATTTAATTTGATTTTTTGACCGAAACTAGTATAAAATTGTGTATAATATACTACGATTTTTGACCTAAACTAGTATTTCAAAAAGTTTCATAGAATCTAATTCTGATATAATTTATTGCATGGACTTCCATCAAAATCTTCCCTCGTAAAATATAGAAAGGATCTGAAAAGTTTCGTAGAATTTCGAACAATCCTCAATTTAAATTGATTTTCTGACCGAAACTAGTATAAAATTGTGTATAATATACTATGCTTTTTTGACCTAAAATGGTATTTAAAAAGGTTCCATAGAATCTAATTTTGAGATAAGTTTTTTGTCGGGACTTCCATCATAACCTTCCCTCGTAAAATATAGAAAGGATCTGAAAAGTTTCGTAGAATTTCTAACAATCCTCGATTTAATTTGATTTCTGACCGAAACTAGTAAAAAAGTGTGTTTAATATACAACGATTTTTTGACGTAAACTAGTATTTCAAAAAGTTACATAGAATCTAATTCTGATAAAAAAACATTGCATGGACTTCCATCGTAATCTTCCCTCGTAAAATATAGAAAGGATCTTAAAACTTTCGTAGCATTTCGAACAATCCTCTATTTAAATTGATTTTAGGACCGAAACTAGTATAAAATTTGTATTATATACTATGATTTTTTGACCTAAACTGACATTTCAAAAGGTTACATTGAAAATAATTATCTGATAATTTTTTGTCAGTACTTCCATCATATCCTTCCCTCGTAAAATATAGAAAGGATCTGAAAGGTTTCGTAGCATTTCAAACAATCCTCGATTTAAATTGATTTCCTGACCGAAACTAGTATAAAATTGTGTATAATATACTAAGATTTTTTGACCTAAACTGGCATTTCAAAAGGTTCCATAGAATCTTATTTTTAGATAATCTTTTTTCGGGGCTTCCATCATAACCTTCCCTCGTAAAATATAGAAAGGATCTGAAAAGTTTTGTTGCATTTCAAACAACCCTCGATTTAAAATGATTTTCTGACCGAAACTAGAATAAAATTGTTTATAATATATTATGATTTTTTGACCTAAACTGACATTTCAAAAGGTTCCATAGAATCTAATTTTGAGATACGTTTTTTACGGGACTTCCATCATAACCTTCCCTCGTAAAATATAGAAAGGATCTGAAAAGTTTCGTAGCATTTCGAACAATCCTCGATTTAAATTGATTTTCTGACCGAAACTAGTATAAAATTGTGTATAATATACTATAATTTTTTGACCTAAACTAGCATTTCAAAAGGCTCCATAGAATCTAATTTTGAGATAATTTTTTGTCGGGACTTCCATCATAACCTTCCCTCGTAAAATATAGAAAGGATCTGAAAAGTTTTGTAGCATTTCAAACAACCCTCGATTAATATTGATTTCCGACCGAAACTAGTAAAAAATTGTGTATAATTTACTACGATTTTTTGACGTAAACTAGTATTTCAAAACGTTTCATAGAATCTAATTCTGATATAATTTGTTGCATGGACTTCCATCGTAATCTTCCCTCGTAAGATATAGAAAAGGATCTTAAAAGTTTCGTAGCATTTCGAACAATCCTCTATTTATATTGATATTTTGACCGAAACTAGTATAAAATTGTGTATAATATACTACGATTTTTTGACGTAAACTAGTATTTCAAAAAGTTTCATAGAATCTAATTCTGATATAATTTTTTGCATGGACTTCCATCGAAATCATCCCTCGTAAAATATAGAAAAGGATCTTAAAAGTTTTGTAACATTTCGAATAAACCTCGATTTAATTTGATTTTAGACCGAAACTAGTATAAAATTGTGTATAATATACTACGATTTTTTGACCTAAACTAGTATTTCAAAAAGATTAATAGTATCTAATTCTGATATAATTTTTTGCATGGACTTCCATCGAAATCTTCCCTCGTAAAATATAGAAAGGATCTTAAAAGTTTCGTAGCATTTCAAACAATCCTCTATTTAAATTGATTTTCGGACCGAAACTAGTATAAAATTTGTATTATATACTATGATTTTTTAACCTAAACTGACATTTCAAAAGTTTCCATAGAATATAATTATGAGATAAGTTTTTGTCGGGACTTCCATCATATCCTTCCCTCGTAAAATATAGAAAGGATCTGAAATGTTTCGTAGCATTTTGAACAATCCTCGATTTAAATTGATTTTCAGACCGAAACTAGTATAAAATAGTGTATAATATACTATGATTTTTTGACCTAAACTGGAATTTCAAAAGGTTCCATAGAATATAATTTTGAGATAATTTTTTGTCTGGACTTCCATCATAACATTCCCTCGTAAAATATAGAAAGGATCTGAAAAGTTTCGTAGCATTTATAACAACCCTCGATTTAAATTGATTTCTGACCGAAACTAGTAAAAAATTGTGTATAATATACTACGATTTTTTGACGTAAACTAGTATTTCAAAAAGTTTCATAGAATCTAATTCTGATATAATTTTTTGCATGAACTTCCATCGAAAGCTTCCCTCGTAAAATATAGAAAGGATCTGAAAAGTTTCGTAGCATTTCGAACAATCCTCGATTTAATTTGATTTCTGACTGAAACTAGTATAAAAATGTGTATAATATACTAAGAAATTTTGACCTAATCTAGTATTTCAAAAAGTTTCATAAAATCTAATTCTGATATAACTTTTTGCATGGACTTCCATCGTAATCTTCCCTCGTAAAATATAGAAAAGGATCTTAAAAGTTTTGTAACATTTCGAACAAACCTCGATTTAATTTGATTTTATGACCGAAACTAGTATAAAACTGTTTATAATATACTACGATTTTTTGACCTAAACTAGTATTTCAAAAAGTTTAATAGTATCTAATTCTGATATAATTTTTTGCATGGACTTCCATCGAAATCTTCCCTCGTAAAATATAGAAAGGATCTTAAAAGTTTCGTAGCATTTCGAACAATCCTCTATTTAAATTGATTTTCGGACCGAAACTAGTATAAAATTTGTATTATATACTATGATTTTTTAACCTAAACTGACATTTCAAAAGGTTCCATAGAATATAATTATGAGATAAGTTTTTGTCGGGACTTCCATCATATCCTTCCCTCGTATAATATAGAAAGGATCTGAAAAGTTTAGTAGCATTTCGAAAGGTTCCATAGAATCTAATTTTGAGATAAGTTTTTGTCGGGGCTTCCATCATAACCTTCCCTCGTAAAATATAGAAAGGATCTGAAACGTTTTGAAGCATTTCGAACAACCCTCGATTTAAAATGATTTTCTGACCGAAATTAGTATATAATTGTGTATAATATACTATGATTTTTTGACCTAAACTTGCATTTCAAAAGGTTCCATATAATATAATTTTGAGATAAGTTTTTGTCGGGACATCCATCATTTCCTTCCCCCGTAAAATATAGAAAGGATCTAAAATGTTTCGTAGCATTTTGAACAATCCTCGATTTAAATTGATTTTCAGACCGAAACTAGTATAAAATAGTGTATAATATACTATGATTTTTTGACCAAAACTGGGATTTCAAAAGGTTCCATAGAATCTAATTTTGAGATAATAATTTTTCGGGACTTCCATCATAACATTCCCTCGTAAAATATAGAAAGGATCTGAAAAGTTTCCTAGCATTTCAAACAACCCTCAATTTAAATTGATTTCTGACCGAAACTAGTAATAAATTGTGTATAATATACTACGATTTTTTGACGTAAACTAGTATTTCAAAAAGTTTCATAGAATCTATTTCTGATATAATTTTTTGCATGGATTTCCATCGAAATCTTCCCTCGTAAAATATAGAAAGGATCTGAAAAGTTTCGTAGCATTTCGAACAATCCTCTATTTAAATTGATTTTCTGACCGAAACTAGTATAAAATTGTGTATAATATACTATGCTTTTTTGACCTAACTTATATTTCAAAAGTTTCCATAGAATCTAATTTTGAAATAAGTTTTTTGTTGGGTCTTCCATCATAACCTTCCCTCGTAATATATAGAAAGGATTTGAAAAGTTTCGTAGCATTTCTAACAATCATCGATTTAAATTGATTTCTGACCGAAACTAGTAAAAAAGTGTGTTTAATATACTACGAATTTTTGAGGTAAACTAGTAATTCAAAAAGTTTCATAGAATCTAATTCTTATATAATTTTTTTCATGGACTTCCATCGTAATCTTCCCTCGTAAAATATAGAAAGGATCTTAAAAGTTTCGTAGCATTTCGAACAATCCTCTATTTAAATTGATTTTCAGGCCGAAACTAGTATAAAATTTTGTATTATATACTATGATATTTTGACCTAAACTGGCATTTCAAAAGGTTCCATAGAATATAATTTTGAGATAAGTTTTTGTCGGGACTTACATCATTTCCTTCCCTCGTAAAATATAGAAAGGATCTGAAATGTTTCGTAGCATTTTGAACAATCCTCGATTTAAATTGATTTTCAGACCGAAACTAGTATAAAATAGTGTATAATATACTATGATTTTTTGACCTAAACTGGAATTTCAAAAGGTTCCCTAGAATCTAATTTTGAGATAATTTTTTGTCGGGACTTCCATCATAACATTCCCTCGTAAAATATAGAAAGGATCTGAAAAGTTTCGTAGCATTTATAACAACCCTCGATTAAAATTGATTTCTGACCGAAACTAGTAAAAAATTGTGTATAATATACTACGATTTTTTGACGTAAACTAGTATTTCAAAAAGTTTCATAGAATCTAATTCTGATATAATTTTTTGCATGGATTTCCATCGAAATCTTCCCTCGTAAAATATAGAAAGGATCTGAAAAGTTTCGTAGCATTTCGAACAATCCTCTATTTATTTTGATATTTTGACCGAAACTAGTATAAAATTATGTATAATATACTACGATTTTTTGACGTAAACTAGTATTTCAAAAAGTTTCATAGAATCTAATTCTGATATAATTTTTTGCATGGACTTCCATCGAAATCTTCCCTCATAAAATATAGAAAGGATCTGAAAAGTTTCGTAGCATTTCGAACAATCCTCGATTTAATTAAATTTCTGACCGAAACTAGTATAAAAATGTGTATAATATACTACGAAATTTTGACCAAAACTAGTATTTCAAAAAGTTTCATAAAATCTAATTCTGATATAACTTTTTGCATGGACTTCCATCGTAATCTTCCCTTATAAAATATAGAAAAGGATCTTAAAAGTTTTGTAACATTTCGAACAAACCTCGATTTAATTTGATTTTATGACCGAAACTAGTATAAAATTGTGTGTAATATACTATGATTTTTTGACCTAAACTAGTATATCAAAAAGTTTAATAGTATCTAATTCTGATATAATTTTTTGCATGGACTTCCATCGAAATCTTCCCTCGTAAAATATAGAAAGGATCTTAAAAGTTTTGTAGCATTTCGAACAATCCTCTATTTAAATTGATTTTCGTACCGAAACTAGTATAAAATTTGTATTATATACTATGATTTTTTAACCTAAACTGACATTTCAAAAGGTTACATAGAATATAATTATGAGATAAGTTTTTGTCGGGACTTCCATCATATCCTTCCCTCGTAAAATATAGAAAGGATCTGAAAAGTTTCGTAGCATTTCGAACAATCCTCGATTTAAATTGATTTTCTGACCGAAACTAGTATAAAATTGTGTATAATATACTATGATTTTTTGACCTAAACCGGCATTTCAAAAGGTTCCATAGAATCTAATTTTGAGATAAGTTTTTGTCGGGGCTTCCATCATAACCTTCCCTCGTAAAATATAGAAAGGATGTGAAACGTTTTGAAGCATTTCGAACAACCCTCGATTTAAAATGATTTTCTAACCGAAACTAGTATATAATTGTGTATAATATACTATGATTTTTTGACCTAAACTTGCATTTCAAAAGGTTCCATAGAATCTAATTCTGATATAATTTTTTGCATGGACTTCCATCGAAATCTTCCCTCGTAAAATATAGAAAGGATCTGAAAAGTTTCGTAGCATTTCGAACAATCCTCGATTTAATTAAATTTCTGACCGAAACTAGTATAAAAATGTGTATAATATACTACGAAATTTTGACCTAAACTAGTATTTCAAAAAGTTTCATAAAATCTAATTCTGATATAACTTTTTGCATGGACTTCCATCGTAATCTTCCCTCGTAAAATATAGAAAAGGATCTTAAAAGTTTTGTAACATTTCGAACAAACCTCGATTAAATTTGATTTTATGACCGAAACTAGTATAAAATTGTGTATAATATACTACGTTTTTTTGACCTAAACTAGTATTTCAAAAAGTTTAATAGTATCTAATTCTGATATAATTTTTTGCATGGACTTCCATCGAAATCTTCCCTCGTAAAATATAGAAAGGATCTTAAAAGTTTTGTAGCATTTCGAACAATCCTCTATTTAAATTGATTTTCGGACCGAAACTAGTATAAAATTTGTATTATATACTATGATTTTTTAACCTAAACTGACATTTCAAAAGGTTACATAGAATATAATTATGAGATAAGTTTTTGTCGGGACTTCCATCATATCCTTCCCTCGTAAAATATAGAAAGGATCTGAAAAGTTTCGTAGCATTTCGAACAATCCTCGATTTAAATTGATTTTCTGACCGAAACTAGTATAAAATTGTGTATAATATACTATGATTTTTTGACCTAAACGTGCATTTGAAAAGGTTCCATAGAATCTAATTTTGAGATAAGTTTTTATCGGGGCTTCCATCATAACCTTCCCTCGTAAAATATAGAAAGGATCTGAAACATTTTGAAGCATTTCGAACAACCCTCGATTTAAAATGATTTTCTGACGGAAACTAGTATATAATTGTGTATAATATACTATGATTTATTGACCTAAAGTTGCATTTTAAAAGGTTCCATATAATATAATTTTGAGATATGTTTTTGTCGGGACTTCCATCATTTCCTTCACTCGTAAAATATAGAAAGGATCTAAAATGTTTCGTAGCATTTTGAACTATCCTCGATTTAAATTGATTTTCAGACCGAAACTAGTATAAAATAGTGTATAATATACTATGATTTTTTGACCTAAACTGGAATTTCAAAAGGTTCCATAGAATCTAATTTTGAGATAATATTTTGTCGGGACTTCCATCATAACATTCCCTCGTAAAATATAGAAAGGATCTGAAAATTTTCGTAGCATTTCAAACAACCCTCGATTTTTATTGACTTCTGACTGAAACTAGTAAAAAATTGTGTATAATATACTACGATTTTTTGACGTAAACTAGTATTTCAAAAAGTTTCATAGAAACTAATTCTGATATAATTTTTTGCATAGACTCCCATCGTAATCTTCCCTCGTAAAATATAGAAAGGATCTTAAAAGTTTCGTAGCATTTCGAACAATCCTCTATTTATTTTGATATTTTGACCGAAACTAGTATAAAATTGTGTATAATATACTACGATTTTTTGACGTAAACTAGTATTTCAAAAAGTTTCATAGAATCTAATTATGATATAATTTTTTGCATGGACTTCCATCGAAATCTACCCTCGTAAAATATAGAATGGATCTGAAAAGTTTCGTAACATTTCGAACAATCCTCGATTTAATTTGATTTCTGACTGAAACTAGTATAAAAATGTGTATAATATACTACAAAATTTTGACCAAAACTAGTATTTCAAAAAGTTTCATAAAATCTAATTCTGATATAACTTTTTGCATGGACTTCCATCGTAATCTTCCCTTATAAAATATAGAAAAGGATCTTAAAAGTTTTGTAACATTTCGAACAAACCTCGATTTAATTTGATTTTATGACCGAAACTAGTATAAAATTGTGTGTAATATACTATGATTTTTTTACCTAAACTAGTATATCAAAAAGTTTAATAGTATCTAATTCTGATATAATTTTTTGCATGGACTTCCATCGAAATCTTCCCTCGTAAAATATAGAAAGGATCTTAAAAGTTTTGTAGCATTTCGAACAATCCTCTATTTAAATTGATTTTCGTACTGAAACTAGTATAAAATTTGTATTATATACTATGATTTTTTAACCTAAACTGACATTTCAAAAGGTTCCATAGAATATAATTATGAGATAAGTTTTTGTCGGGACTTCCATCATATCCTTCCCTCGTAAAATATAGAAAGGATCTGAAAAGTTTCGTAGCATTTTGAACAATCCTCGATTTAAATTGATTTTCTGACCGAAACTAGAATAAAATTGTGTATAATATACTATGATTTTTTGACCTAAACCGGCATTTCAAAAGGTTCCATAGAATCTAATTTTGAGATAAGTTTTTGTCGGGGCTTCCATCATAACCTTCCCTCGTAAAATATAGAAAGGATCTGAAACGTTTTGAAGCATTTCGAACAACCCTCGATTTAAAATGATTTTCTAACCGAAACTAGTATATAATTGTGTATAATATACTATGATTTTTTGACCTAAACTTGCATTTCAAAAGGTTCCATAGAATCTAATTTTGATATAATTTTTTGCATGGACTTCCATCGAAATCTTCCCTCGTAAAATATAGAAAGGATCTGAAAAGTTTCGTAGCATTTCGAACAATCCTCGATTTAATTAAATTTCTGACCGAAACTAGTATAAAAATGTGTATAATATACTACGAAATTTTGACCTAAACTAGTATTTCAAAAAGTTTCATAGATTCTAATTCTGATATAACTTTTTGCATGGACTTCCATCGTAATCTTCCCTCGTAAAATATAGAAAAGGATCTTAAAAGTTTTGTAACATTTCGAACAAACCTCGATTAAATTTGATTTTATGACCGAAACTAGTATAAAATTTTGTATAATATACTACGTTTTTTTGACCTAAACTAGTATTTCAAAAAGTTTAATAGTATCTAATTCTGATATAATTTTTTGCATGGACTTCCATCGAAATCTTCCCTCGTAAAATATAGAAAGGATCTGAAAAGTTTCGTAGCATTTCGAACAATCCTCTATTTAAATTGATTTTCTTACCGAAACTAGTATAAAATTGTGTATAATATACTATGCTTTTTTGACCTATCTGGTATTTCAAAAGGTTCCATAGAATCTAACTTTGAGATAAGTTTTTTGTCGGAACTTCCATCATAACCTTCCCTTGTAATATATAGAAAGGATTTGAAAAGTTTCGTTGCATTTCTAACAATCCTCGATTTAAATTGATTTCTGACCGAAACTAGTAATAAAGCTTGTTTAATATACTACGATTTTTTGACGTTAACTAGTATTTCAAAAAGTTTCATAGAATCTAATTATGATATAATTTTTTGCATGGACTTCCATCGTAATCTTCCCTCATAAAATATAGAAAGGATCTTAAAAGTTTCGTAGCATTTCGAACAATCCTCTATTTAAATTGATTTTCGGACCGAAACTAGTATAAAATTTTGTATTATATACTATGATATTTTGACCTAAACTGGCATTTCAAAAGGTTCCATAGAATCTAATTTTGAGATAACTTTTTGTCGGGACCTCCATCATATCCTTCCCTCGTAAAATATAGAAAGGATCTAAAATGTTTTGTAGCATTTCAAACAATCCTCGATTTAAATTGATTTTCAGACCGAAACTAGTATAAAATTGTGTATAATATACTATGATTTTTTGACCTAAACTGGCATTTCAAAAGGTTCCATAGAATCTAATTTTGAGATAAGATTTTGTCAGGGCTTCCATCATAACCTTCCCTCGTAAAAGATAGAAAGGATCTGAAAAGTTTCGTAGCATTTCGAACACTCCTCGATTTAAATTAATTTTCTGACCGAAACTAGTATAAAATTGTGTATAATATAGTATAACTTTTTTACCTAAACTAGCATTTCAAAAGGTTCCATAGAATCTAATTTTGAGATAATTTTTTGTCGGGACTTCCATCATAACATTCCCTCGTAAAATATAGAAAGAATCTGAAACGTTTCGTAGCATTTCGAACAACCCTCGATTTAAATTGATCTCTGACCGATACTAGTAAAAAACTGTGTATAATATACTACGATTTTTTGACGTAAACTAGTATTTCAAAAAGTTTCATAGAATCTAATTCTGATATAATTTTTTGCATGGACTTCCATCGTAATCTTCCCTTGTAAAATATAGAAAGGATCTTAAAAGTTTCGTAGCATTTCCAAAAATCCTCTATTTATTTTGATATTTTTACCGAAACTAGTATAAAATTGTGTATAATATACTACGATTTTTTGACGTAAACTAGTATTTCAAAAAGTTTCATAGAATCTAATTCTGATATAATTTTTTGCATGGACTTCCATCGAAATCTTCCCTCGTAAAATATAGAAAGGATCTGAAAAGTTTTGTGGCATTTCGAACAATCCTCGATTTAATTTGATTTCTGACTGAAACTAGTATAAAACTGTGTATAATATACTGCGAAATTTTGACCTAAACTAGTATTTCAAAAAGTTTCATAAAATCTAATTCTGATATAACTTTTTGCATGGACTTCCATCGTAATCTTCCCTCGTAAAATATAGAAAAGGATCTTAAAAGTTTTGTAACATTTCGAACAAACCTCGATTAAATTTGATTTTATGACCGAAACTAGTATAAAATTGTGTATAATATACTACGTTTTTTTGACCTAAACTAGTATTTCAAAAAGTTTAATAGTATCTAATTCTGATATAATTTTTTGCATGGACTTCCATCGAAATCTTCCCTCGTAAAATATAGAAAGGATCTGAAAAGTTTCGTAGCATTTCGAACAATCCTCTATTTAAATTGATTTTCTTACTGAAACTAGTATAAAATGGTGTATAATATACTATGCTTTTTTGACCTATCTGGTATTTCAAAAGGTTCCATAGAATCTAACTTTGAGATAAGTTTTTTGTCGGGACTTCCATCATAACCTTCCCTTGTAATATATAGAAAGGATTTGAAAAGTTTCGTTGCATTTCTAACAATCCTCGATTTAAATTGATTTCTGACCGAAACTAGTAATAAAGCTTGTTTAATATACTACGATTTTTTGACGTTAACTAGTATTTCAAAAAGTTTCATAGAATCTAATTATGATATAATTTTTTGCATGGACTTCCATCGTAATCTTCCCTCATAAAATATAGAAAGGATCTTAAAAGTTTCGTAGCATTTCGAACAATCCTCTATTTAAATTGATTTTCGGACCGAAACTAGTATAAAATTTTGTATTATATACTATGATATTTTGACCTAAACTGGCATTTCAAAAGGTTCCATAGAATCTAATTTTGAGATAACTTTTTGTCGGGACCTCCATCATATCCTTCCCTCGTAAAATATAGAAAGGATCTAAAATGTTTTGTAGCATTTCAAACAATCCTCGATTTAAATTGATTTTCAGACCGAAACTAGTATAAAATTGTGTATAATATACTATGATTTTTTGACCTAAACTGGCATTTCAAAAGGTTCCATAGAATCTAATTTTGAGATAAGATTTTGTCAGGGCTTCCATCATAACCTTCCCTCGTAAAATATAGAAAGGATCTGAAAAGTTTCGTAGCATTTCGAACACTCCTCGATTTAAATTAATTTTCTGACCGAAACTAGTATAAAATTGTGTATAATATAGTATAACTTTTTTACCTAAACTAGCATTTCAAAAGGTTCCATAGAATCTAATTTTGAGATAATTTTTTGTCGGGACTTCCATCATAACATTCCCTCGTAAAATATAGAAAGAATCTGAAACGTTTCGTAGCATTTCGAACAACCCTCGATTTAAATTGATCTCTGACCGATACTAGTAAAAAACTGTGAATAATATACTACGATTTTTTGACGTAAACTAGTATTTCAAAAAGTTTCATAGAATCAAATTCTGATATAATTTTTTGCATGGACTTCCATCGTAATCTTCCCTTGTAAAATATAGAAAGGATCTTAAAAGTTTCGTAGCATTTCCAACAATCCTCTATTTATTTTGATATTTTTACCAAAACTAGTATAAAATTGTGTATAATATACTACGATTTTTTGACGTAAACTAGTATTTCAAAAAGTTTCATAGAATCTAATTCTGATATAATTTTGTGCATGGACTTCCATCGAAATCTTCCCTCGTAAAATATAGAAAGGATCTGAAAAGTTTCGTGGCATTTCGAACAATCCTCGATTTAATTTGATTTCTGACTGAAACTAGTATAAAACTGTGTATAATATACTACGAAATTTTGACCTAAACTAGTATTTCAAAAAGTTTCATAAAATCTAATTCTGATATAACTTTTTGCATGGACTTCCATCGTAATCTTCCCTCGTAAAATATAGAAAAGGATCTTAAAAGTTTTGTAACATTTCGAACAAACCTCGATTAAATTTGATTTTATGACCGAAACTAGTATAAAATTGTGTATAATATACTACGTTTTTTTGACCTAAACTAGTATTTCAAAAAGTTTAATAGTATCTAATTCTGATATAATTTTTTGCATGGACTTCCATCGAAATCTTCCCTCGTAAAATATAGAAAGGATCTTAAAAGTTTCGTAGCATTTCGAACAATCCTCTATTTAAATTGATTTTCAGACCTAAACTAGTATAAAATTTGTATTATATACTATGATTTTTTAACCTAAACTCACATTTCAAAAGGTTCCATAGAATATAATTATGAGATAAGTTTTTGTCGGGACTTCCAATATATCCTTCCCTCGTAAAATATAGAAAGGATCTGAAAAGTTTCGTAGCATTTCGAACAATCCTCGATTTAAATTGATTTTCTGACCGAAACTAGTATAAAATTGTGTATAATATATTATGATTTTTTGACCTAAACTGGCATTTCAAAAGGTTCCATAGAATCTAATTTTGAGATAAGTTTTTGTCAGGGCTTCCATCATAACCTTCCCTTGTAAAATATAGAAAGGATCTGAAAAGTTTTGTAGCATTTCGAACAACCCTCGATTTAAAATGATTTTCTGACCGAAAATAATATAAAATTGTGTATAATATACTATGATTTTTTTACCTAAACTTGCATTTCAAAAGGTTCCATAGAATCTAATTTTGAGATAAGTTTTTGACGGGACTTCCATCATAACCTTCCCTCATAAAATATAGAAAGGATCTGAAAATTTTCATAGCATTTCGAACAATCTTCGATTTAAATTGATTTTCTGACCGAAACTAGTATAAAATTGTGTATAATATACTACAATTTTTTGACCTAAACTAGCATTTCAAAAGTTTCTATAGAATCTAATGTTGAGATATGTTTTTGTCGGGACTTCCATCATAACCTTCCCTCGTAAAATCTAGAAAGGATCTGAAAAGTTTTGTAGCATTTCAAACAACCCTCGATTTAAATTGATTTTGACCGAAACTAGTAAGAAATTGTGTATAATATACTACGATTTTTTGACGTAAACTAGTATTTCAAAACGTTTCATAGAATCTAATTCTGATATAATTTTTTGCATGGACTTCCATCGTAATCTTCCCTCGTAAAATTAAAAAACGATCTTAAAACTTTTGTAGCATTTCGAACAAACCTCGATTTAATTTGATTTTTTTACCGAAACTAGTGTAAAATTGTGTTTAATATACTACGATTTTTTGACCTAAACAAGTATTTCAAAAAGTTTCATAGAATCTAATTCTGATATAATTTTTAGCATGGACTTCCATCGAAATCTTCCCTCGTAAAATATAGAAAGGATCTGAAACGTTTCGTAGCATTTCGAACAATCCTCTATTTAAATTGATTTTCTGACCGAAACTAGTATAAAATTGTGTATAATATACTATGCTTTTTTGACCTAACTGGTATTTCAAAAGGTTCCATAGAATCTAATTTTGAGATAAGTTTTTTGTCGGGACTTCCAATATAACCTTCCCTCGTAATATATAGAGAGGATTTGAAAAGTTTCGTAACATTTCTAACAATCCTCGATTTAAATTGATTTCTGACCGAAACTAGTAAAAAAGCGTGTTTAATATACTACGATTTTTTGACGTAAACTAGTATTTCAAAAATTTTCATAGAATCTAATTCTGATATAATTTTTTGCATGGACTTCCATCGTAATCTTCCCTCGTAAAATATACAAAGGATCTTAAAAGTGTCGTAGCATTTCGAACAATCCTCAATTTAAATTGATTTTCGGACCGAAACTAGTATAAAATTGTGTATTATATACTATGATATTTTGACCTAAACTGGCATTTCAAAAGGTTCCATAGAATATAATTTTGAGATATGTTTTTGTCGGGACTTCCATCATATCCTTCCCTCGTAAAATATAGAAAGGATCTAAAATGTTTCGTAGCATTTCAAACAATCCTCGATTTAAATTGTTTCAGACCGAAACTAGTATAAAATTGTGTATAATATACTATGATTTTTTGACCTAAACTGGCATTTCAAAAGGTTCCATAGAATCTAGTTTTGAGATTAATTTTTGCCGGGGCTTCCATCATAACCTTCCCTCGTAAAATATAAAAAGGATCTGAAAAGTTTTGTAGCATTTCGAAAAACCCTCGATATAAAATGATTTTCTGATCGAAACTAGTATAAAATTGTGTATAATATACTATAATATGTTTTACCTAAACTAGCATTTCAAAAGTTTCCATAGAATCTAATTTTGAGTTAAGTTTTTATCGGGACTTCCATCATAACCTTCCCTCGTAAAATATAGAAAGGATCTGAAAAGTTTTGTAGCATTTCAAACAACCCTCGATTTAAATTGATTTTTTGACCGAAACTAGTATAAAATTGTGTATAATATACTACAATTTTTTGACCTAAACTAGCATTTCAAAAGGTTCTATAGAATCTAATTTTGAGATAAGTTTTTGTCGGGACTTCCATCATAACCTTCCCTCGTAAAATCTAGAAAGGATCTGAAAAGTTTTGTAGCATTTCAAACAACCCTCGATTTAAATAGATTTTTGACCAAAACTAGTAAAAAATTGTGTATAATATACTACGATTTTTTGACGTAAACTAGTATTTCAAAACGTTTCATAGAATCTAATTCTAATATAATTTTTTGCATGGACTTCCATCGTAATCTTCCCTCGTAAAATATAGAAAACGATCTTAAAAGTTTTGTAGCATTTCGAACAAACCTCGATTTAATTTGATTTTTTGACCGAAACTAGTAAAAAATTGTGTATAATATACTACGATTTTTTTTACCTAAACAAGTATTTCAAAAAGTTTCATAGAATCTAATTCTGATATAATTTTTTGCATGGACTTCCATCAAAATCTTCCCTCGTAAAATATAGAAAGGATCTGAAAAGTTTCGTAGCATTTCGAACAATCCTCTATTTAAATTGATTTTCTGACCGAAACTAGTATAAAATTGTGTATAATATACTATGCTTTTTTGACCTAACTGGTATTTCAAAAGGTTCCATAAAATCTAATTTTGATATAAGTTTTTTGTCGGGACTTCCATCATAACCTTCCCTCGTAATATATAGAAAGGATTTGAAAGTTTCGTAGCATTTCTAACAATCCTCGATTTAAATTGATTTCTGACCGAAACTAGTAAAAAAGCATGTTTAATATACTACGACTTTTTGACGTAAACTAGTATTTCAAAAAGTTTCATAGAATCTAATTCTGATATAATTTTTTGCATGGACTTCCATCGTAATCTTCCCTCGTAAAATATAGAAAGGATCTTAAAAGTTTCGTAGCATTTCGAACAATCCTCGATTTAATTTGATTTCTAACTGAAACTAGTATAAAACTGTGTATAATATACTACGAAATTTTGACCTAAACTAGTATTTCAAAAATTTTCATAAAATCTAATTCTGATATAACTTTTTGCATGGACTTCCTTCGTAATCTTCCCTCGTAAAATATAGAAAAGGATATTAAAAGTTTTGTAACATTTCTAACAAACCTCGATTTAATTTGATTTTATGACCGAAACTAGTATAAAATTGTGTATAATATACTACGATTTTTTGACCTAAACTAGTATTTCAAAAAGTTTAATAGTATCTAATTCTGATATAATTTTTTGCATGGACTTCCATCGAAATCTTCCCTCATAAAATATAGAAAGGATCTTAAAAGTTTCATAGCATTTCGAACAATCCTCTATTTAAATTGATTTTCAGACCTAAACTAGTATAAAATTTTTATTATATACTGTGATTTCTTAACCTAAACTGACATTTCAAAAGGTTCCATAGAATATAATTATGAGATAAGTTTTTGTCGGGACTTCCATCATATCCTTCCCTCGTAAAATATAGAAAGGATCTGAAACGTTTCGTAGCATTTCGAACAATATTCAATTTAAATTGATTTTGTGACCGGATCTAGTATAAAATTGTGTATAATATTCTATGATTTTTTGACCTAAACTTGCATTTCAAAAGGTTCCATAGAATCTAATTTTGAGATAAGTTTTTGTCGGGGCTTCCATCATAACCTTCCCTTGTTAAATATAGAAAGGATCTGAAAAGTTTTGTAGCATTTCGAACAACACTCGATTAAAAATGATTTTCTGACCAAAACTAGTATAAAATTGTGTATAATATACTATGATATTTTGACCTAAACTTGCATTTCAAAAGGTTCCATAGAATCTAATTTTGAGATAAGTTTTTGACAGGACTTCCATCATAACCTTCCCTCATAAAATATAGAAAGGATCTGAAAAGTTTCGTAGCATTTCGAACAATCCTCGATTTAAATTTATTTTCTGACCGAAACTAGTATAAAATTGTGTATAATATACTACAATTTTTTGACCTAAACTAGCATTTCAAAAGGTTCCATAGAATCTAATTTTGAGATAAGTTTTTTGTCGGGACTTCCATCATAACCTTCCCTCGTAATATATAGAAAGGATTTGAAAAGTTTCGTAGAATTTTTAACAATCCTCTATTTAAATTGATTTCTGACCGAAACTAGTAAAAAAGTGTGTTAAATATACTACGATTTTTTGACGTAAACTAGTATTTCGAAAAGTTTCATAGAATCTAATTCTGATATAATTTTTTGCATGGACTTCCATCGTAATCTTCCCTCGTAAAATATAGAAAATGATCTTAAAAGTTTTGTAGTATTTCGAACAAACCTCGATTTAATTTGATTTTTTGACCGAAACTAGTATAAAATTGTGTATAATATACTACGATTTTTTTACCTAAACAAGTATTTCAAAAAGTTTCATAGAATCTAATTCTTATATAATTTTTAGCATCGACTTCCATCGAAATCTTCCGTCGTAAAATATAGAAAGGATCTGAAAAGTTTCGTAGCATTTCGAACTATCCTCTATTTAAATTGATTTTCTGACCGAAACTAGTATAAAATTGTGTATAATATACTATGCTTTTTTGACCTAACTGGTAATTCAAAAGGTTCCATAGAATCTAATTTTGAGATAAGTTTTTTGTCGGGACTTCCATCATAACCTTCCCCCGTAATATATAGAAAGGATTTGAAAAGTTTCGTAGCATTTCTAACAATCTTCGATTTAAATTGATTTCTGACCGAATCTAGTAAAAAAGTGTGTTTAATATACTACGATTTTTTGACGTAAACTAGTATTTCAAAAAGTTTCATAGAATCTAATTCTGATATAATTTTTTGCATGGACTTCCATCGTAATCTTCCCTTGTAAAATATAGAAAGGATCTTAAAAGTTTCGTAGCATTTCGAACAATCATCTATTTAAATTGATTTTCGGACCGAAACTAGTATAAAATTGTGTATTATATACTTTGATATTTTGACCTAAACTGGCATTTCAAAAGGTTCCAGAGAATATAATTTTGAGATAAGTTTTTGTCGGGATTTCCATCATATCCTTCCCTCGTAAAATATAGAAAGGATCTAAAATGTTTCGTAGCATTTCGAACAATCCTCGATTTAAATTGAGTTTCAGACCGAAACTAGTATAAAATTGTGTATAATATACTATGATTTTTGTACCTAAACTGGCATTTCAAAAGGTTCCATAGAATCTAGTTTTGAGATAAATTTTTGTCGGGGCTTCCATCATAACCTTCCCTCGTAAAATATAGAAAGGATCTGAAAAGTTTTGTAGCATTTCGAAAAACCCTCGATATAAAATGTTTTTCTGAACGAAACTAATATAAATTTGTGTATAATATACTATGATTTTTTGACCTAAACTGTCATTTCAAAAGGTTCCATAGAATCTTATTTTGAGATACGTTTTTTACGGGACTTCCATCATAACCTTCCCTCGTAAAATTTAGAAAGGATCTGAAAAGTTTCGTAGCATTTCAAACAACCCTCGATTTAAATTGATTTTCTGACCGAAACTAGTATAAAATTGTGTATAATATACTATAATTTTTTTTTACCTAAACTAGCATTTCAAAAGGTTCCATAAAATCTAATTTTGAGATAACTTTTTATCGGGACTTCCATCATAACCTTCCCTCGTAAAATATAGAAAGGATCTGAAAAGTTTTGTAGCATTTCAAACAACCCTCGATTTAAATTGATTTCTGACCGAAACTAGTAAAAAATTGTGTATAATATACTACGCTTTTTTGACGTAAACTAGTATTTCAAAAAGTTTCATATAATCTAATTCTGATATAAGTTTTTACATGGACTTCCATCGTAATCTTCCCTCGTAAAATATAGAAAAGGATCTTAAAAGTTTCGTAGCATTTCGAACAATCCTCGATTTAAATTGATTTTCTGACCAAAACTAGTATAAAATTGTGTATAATATATTACAATTTTTTGACCTAAACTAGCATTTCAAAAGGTTCAATAGAATCTAATTTTGAGATAAGTTTTTGTCGGGACTTCCATCATAACCTTCCCTCGTAAAATCTAGAAAGGATCTGAAAAGTTTTGTAGCATTTCAAACAACCCTCGATTTAAATTGATTTTTGACCGAAACTAGTAAGAAATTGTGTATAATATACTACGATTTTTTGACGTAAACTAGTATTTCAAAACGTTTCATAGAATCTAATTCTAATATAATTTTTTGCATGGACTTCCATCGTAATCTTCCCTCGAAAAATTAAAAAACGATCTTAAAACTTTTGTAGCATTTCGAACAAACCTCGATTTAATTTGATTTTTTGACCGAAACTAGTATAAAATTGTGTATAATATACTACGATTTTTTGACCTAAACAAGTATTTCAAAAAGTTTCATAGAATCTAATTCTGATATACTACGCTTTTTTACTAGTTTCGTAGCATTTCGAACAAACCTCTATTTAAATTGATTTTCTGACCGAAACTAGTATAAAATTGTGTATAATATACTATGCTTTTTTGACCTAACTGGTATTTCAAAAGGTTCCATAGAATCTAATTTTGAGATATGTTTTTTGTCGGGACTTCCATCATAACCTTCCCTCGTAATATATAGAGAGGATTTGAAAAAGTTTCGTAGCATTTCTAACAATCCTCGATTTAAATTGATTTCCAACCGAAACTAGTAAAAAAGCGTGTTTAATATACTACGATTTTTTGACGTAAACTAGTATTTCAAAATTTTTCATAGAATCTAATTCTGATATAATTTTTTGCATGGACTTCCATCGTAATCTTCCCTCGTAAAATATTTAAGGATCTTAAAAGTGTCGTAGCATTTCGAAAAATCCTCAATTTAAATAGATTTTCGGACCGAAACTAGTATAAAATTGTGTATAATATACTATGATATTTTGACCTAAACAGGCATTTCAAAAGGTTCCATAGAATATAATTTTGAGATAAGTTTTTGTCGGGACTTCCATCATATCCTTCCCTCGTAAAATATAGAAAGGATCTAAAATGTTTCGTTGCATTTCAAACAATCCTCGATTTAAATTGAGTTTCAGACCGAAACTAGTATAAAATTGTGTATAATATACTATGATTTTTTGACCTAAACTGGCATTTCAAAAGGTTCCATAGAATCTAGTTTTGAGATAAATTTTTGTCGGGGCTTCCATCATAACCTTCCCTCGTAAAATATAGAAAGGATCTGAAAATTTTTGTAGCATTTCGAAAAACCCTCGATATAAAATGATTTTCTGAACGAAACTAGTATAAAATTGTGTATAATATACTATGATTTTTTGACCTAAACTGGCATTTCAAAAGGTTCCACAGAATCTAATTTTGAGATACGTTTTTTACGGGACTTCCATCATAACCTTCCCTCGTAAAATATAGAAAGGATCTGAAAAGTTTCGTAGCATTTCGAACAATCCTCGATTTAAATTGATTTTCTGACCGAAACTAGTATAAAATTGTGTGTAATATACTATAATTTTTTTTACCTAAACTAGCATTTCAAAAGGTTCCATAGAATCTAATTTTGAGATAAGTTTTTATCGGGACTTCCATCATAACCTTCCCTCGTAAAATATAGAAAGGATCTGAAAAGTTTTGTAGCATTTCAAACAACCCTCGATTTAAATTGATTTTCTGACCGAAACTAGTATAAAATTGTGTATAATATACTACAATTTTTTGACCTAAACTAGCATTTCAAAAGGTTCTATAGAATCTAATTTTGAGATAAGTTTTTGACGAGACTTCCATCATAACCTTCCCTCGTAAAATCTAGAAAGGATCTGAAAAGTTTTGTAGCATTTCAAACAACCCTCGATTTAAATAGATTTTTGACCGAAACTAGTAAAAAATTGTGTATAATATACTACGATTTTTTGACGTAAACTAGTATTTCAAAACGTTTCATAGAATCTAATTCTAATATAATTTTTTGCATGGACTTCCATCGTAATCTTCCCTCGTAAAATATAGAAAACGATCTTAAAAGTTTTGTAGCATTTCGAACAAACCTCGATTTAATTTGATTTTTTGACCGAAACTAGTATAAAATTGAGTATAATATACTACGATTTTTTTTACCTAAACAAGTATTTAAAAAAGTTTCATAGAATCTAATTCTGATATAATTTTTTGCATGGACTTCCATCGAAATCTTCCCTCGTAAAATATAGAAAGGATCTGAAAAGTTTCGTAGCATTTCGAACAATCCTCTATTTAAATTGATTTTCTGACCGAAACTAGTATAAAATTGTGTATAATATACTATGCTTTTTTGACCTAACTGGTATTTCAAAAGGTTCCATAGAATCTAATTTTGACTTAAGTTTTTTGTCGGGACTTCCATCATAACCTTCCCTCGTAATATATAGAAAGGATTTGAAAGTTTTGTAGCATTTCTAACAATCCTCGATTTAAATTGATTTCTGACCGAAACTAGTAAAAAAGCGTGTTTAATATACTACGATTTTTTGACGTAAACTAGTATTTCAAAAAGTTTCATAGAATCTAATTCTGATATAATTTTTTGCATGGACTTCCATCGTAATCTTCCCTCGTAAAATATAGAAAGGATCTTAAAAGTATCGTAGCATTTAGAACAATCCTCGATTTAATTTGATTTCTAACTGAAACTAGTATAAAACTGTGTATAATATACTACGAAATTTTGACCTAAACTAGTATTTCAAAAATTTTCATAAAATCTAATTCTGATATAACTTTTTGCATAGACTTCCTTCGTAATCTTCCCTCGTAAAATATAGAAAAGGATCTTAAAAGTTTTGTAACATTTCTAACAAACCTCGATTTAATTTGATTTTATGACCGAAACTAGTATAAAATTGTGTATAATATACTACGATTTTTTGACCTAAACTAGTATTTCAAAAAGTTTAATAGTATCTAATTCTGATATAATTTTTTGCATGGACTTCCATCGAAATCTTCCTTCATAAAATATAGAAAGGATCTTAAAAGTTTCATAGCATTTCGAACAATCCTCTATTTAAATTGATTTTCAGACCTAAACTAGTATAAAATTTGTATTATATACTATGATTTTTAACCTAAACTGACATTTCAAAAGGTTCCATAGAATATAATTATGAGATAAGTTTTTGTCGGGACTTCCATCATATCCTTCCCTCGTAAAATATAGAAAGGATCTGAAACGTTTTGTAGCATTTCGAACAATCTTCGATTTAAATTGATTTTGTGACTGAAACTAGTATAAAATTGTGTATAATATACTATGATTTTTTGACCTAAACTGGCATTTCAAAGGTTCTATAGAATCTAATTTTGAGATAAGTTTTTGTCGGGGCTTCCATCATAACCTTCCCTTTTTAAGTATAGAAAGGATCTGAAAAGTTTTGTAGCATTTCGCACAACCCTCGATTAAAAATGATTTTCTGACCGAAACTAGTATAAAATTGTGTATAATATATACTATGATTTTTTGACCTAAACTTGCATTTCAAAAGGTTCCATAGAATCTAATTTTGAGATAAGTTTTTGACAGGACTTCCATCATAACCTTCCCTCATAAAATATAGAAAGGATCTGAAAAGTTTCGTAGCATTTCGAACAATCCTCGATTTAAATTGATTTTCTGACCGAAACTAGTATAAAATTGTGTATAATATACTACAATTTTTTGACCTAAACTAGCATTTCAAAAGGTTCCATAGAATCTAATTTTGAGATAAGTTTTTTGTCGGGACTTCCATCATAACCTTCCCTCGTAATATATAGAAAGGATTTGAAAAGTTTCGTAGAATTTTTAACAATCCTCTATTTAAATTGATTTCTGACCGAAACTAGTAAAAAAGTGTGTTTAATATACTACGATTTTTTGAGGTAAACTAGTATTTCGAAAAGTTTCATAGAATCTAATTCTGATATAATTTTTTGCATGGACTTCCATCGTAATCTTCCCTCGTAAAATATAGAAAATGATCTTAAAAGTTTTGTAGCATTTCGAACAAACCTCGATTTAATTTGATTTTTTGACCGAAACTAGTATAAAATTGTGTATAATATACTACGATTTTTTTACCTAAACAAGTATTTCAAAAAGTTTCATAGAATCTAATTCTTATATAATTTTTTGCATGGACTTCCATCGAAATCTTCCCTCGTAAAATATAGAAAGGATCTAAAAAGTTTTGTAGCATTTCATACAATCCTCTATTTAAATTGATTTTTTGACCGAAACTAGTATAAAATTGTGTATAATATACTATGCTTTTTTGACCTAACTGGTACTTCAAAAGGTTCCATAGAATCTAATTTTGAGATAAGTTTTTTGTCGGGACTTCCATCATAACCTTCCCTCGTAATATTTAGAAAGGATTTGAAAAGTTTCGTAGCATTTCTAACAATCCTCGATTTAAATTGATTTCTGACCGAATCTAGTAAAAAAGTGTGTTTAATATACTACGATTTTTTGACGTAAACTAGTATTTCAAAAAGTTTCATAGAATCTAATTCTGATATAATTTTTTGCATGGACTTCCATCGTAATCTTCCCTCGTAAAATATAGAAAGGATCTTAAAAGTTTCATAGCATATCGAACAATCATCTATTTAAATTGATTTTCGGACCGAAACTAGTATAAAATTGTGTATTATATACTATGATATTTTGACCTAAACTGGCATTTCAAAAGGTTCCATAGAATATAATTTTGAATTAAGTTTTTGTCGGGACTTCCATCATATCCCTCCCTCGTAAAATATAGAAAGGATCTAAAATGTTTCGTAGCATTTCGAACAATCCTCGATTTAAATTGAGTTTCAGACCGAAACTAGTATAAAATTGTGTATAATATACTATGATTTTTTGCCCTAAACTGGCATTTCAAAAGGTTTCATAGAATCTAGTTTTAAGATAAATTTTTGTCGGGGCTTCCATCATAACCTTCCCTCGTAAAATATAGAAAGGATCTGAAAAGTTTTGTAGCATTTCGAAAAACCCTCGATATAAAATGATTTTCTGAACGAAACTAGTATAAAATTGTGTATAATATACTATGATTTTTTGACCTAAACTGGCATTTCAAAAGGTTCCATAGAATCTAATTTTGAGATACGTTTTTTACGGGACTTCCATCATAACCTTCCCTCGTAAAATATAGAAAGGATCTGAAAAGTTTCGTAGCATTTCGAACAATCCTCGATTTAAATTGATTTTCTGACCGAAACTAGTATAAAATTGTGTGTAATATACTATAATTTTTTTTACCTAAACAAGCATTTCAAAAGGTTCCATAGAATCTAATTTTGAGATAAGTTTTTATCGGGACTTCCATCATAACCTTCCCTCGTAAAATATAGAAAGGATCTGAAAAGTTTTGTAGCATTTCAAACAACCCTCGATTTAAATTGATTTTCTGACCGAAACTAGTATAAAATTGTGTATAATATACTACAATTTTTTGATGTAAACTAGCATTTCAAAAGGTTCTATAGAATCTAATTTTGAGATAAGTTTTTGTCGGGACTTCCATCATAACCTTCCCTCGTAAAATCTAGAAAGGATCTGAAAAGTTTTGTAGCATTTCAAACAACCCTCGATTTAAATAGATTTTTGACCGAAACTAGTAAAAAATTGTGTATAATATACTACGATTTTTTGACGTAAACTAGTATTTCAAAACGTTTCATAGAATCTAATTCTAATATAATTTTTTGCATGGACTTCCATCGTAATCTTCCCTCGTAAAATATAGAAAACGATCTTAAAAGTTTTGTAGCATTTCGAACAAACCTCGATTTAATTTGATTTTTTGACCGAAACTAGTATAAAATTGTGTATAATATACTACGATTTTTTTACCTAAACAAGTATTTCAAAAAGTTTCATAGAATCTAATTCTGATATAATTTTTTGCATGGACTTCCATCGAAATCTTCCCTCGTAAAATATAGAAAGGATCTGAAATGTTTCGTAGCATTTCGAACAATCCTCTATTTAAATTGATTTTCTGACCGAAACTAGTATAAAATTGTGTATAATATACTATGCTTTTTTGACCTAACTGGTATTTCAAAAGGTTCCATAGAATCTAATTTTGATATAAGTTTTTTGTCGGGACTTCCATCATAACCTTCCCTCGTAATATATAGAAAGGATTTGAAAGTTTCGTAGCATTTCTAACAATCCTCGATTTAAATTGATTTCTGACCGAAACTAGTAAAAAAGCGTGTTTAATATACTACGATTTTTTGACGTAAACTAGTATTTCAAAAAGTTTCATAGAATCTAATTCTGATATAATTTTTTGCATGGACTTCCATCGTAATCTTCCCTCGTAAAATATAGAAAGGATCTTAAAAGTATCGTAGCATTTCGAACAATCCTCGATTTAATTTGATTTCTAACTGAAACTAGTATAAAACTGTGTATAATATACTACGAAATTTTGACCTAAACTAGTATTTCAAAAATTTTCATAAAATCTAATTCTAATATAACTTTTTGCATGGACTTCCTTCGTAATCTTCCCTCGTAAAATATAGAAAAGGATCTTAAAAGTTTTGAAACATTTCTAACAAACCTCGATTTAATTTGACTTTATGACCGAAACTAGTATAAAATTGTGTATAATATACTACGATTTTTTTGACCTAAACTAGTATTTCAAAAAGTTTAATAGTATCTAATTCTGATATAATTTTTTGCATGGACTTCCATCGAAATCTTCCCTCATAAAATATAGAAAGGATCTTAAAAGTTTCATAGCATTTCGAACAATCCTCTATTTAAATTGATTTTCAGACCTAAACTAGTATAAAATTTGTATTATATACTATGATTTTTTAACCTAAACTGACATTTCAAAAGGTTCCATAGAATATAATTATGAGATAAGTTTTTGTCGGGACTTCCATCATATCCTTCCCTCGTAAAATATAGAAAGGATCTGAAACGTTTCGTAGCATTTCGAACAATCTTCGATTTAAATTGATTTTGTGACCGAAACTAGTATAAAATTGTGTATAATATACTATGATTTTTTGACCTAAACTGGCATTTCAAAGGTTCCATAGAATCTAATTTTGAGATAAGTTTTTGTCGGGGCTTCCATCATAACCTTCCCTTGTTAAGTATAGAAAGGATCTGAAAAGTTTTGTAGCATTTCGAACAACCCTCGATTAAAAATGATTTTCTGACCGAAACTAGTATAAAATTGTGTATAATATATACTATGATTTTTTGACCTAAACTTGCATTTCAAAAGGTTCCATAGAATCTAATTTTGAGATAAGTTTTTTTTCGGGACTTCCATCATAACCTTCCCTCGTAATATATAGAAAGGATTTGAAAAGTTTCTTAGAATTTTTAACAATCCTCTATTTAAATTGATTTCTGACCGAAACTAGTAAAAAAGTGTGTTTAATATACTACGATTTTTTGACGTAAACTAGTATTTCGAAAAGTTTCATAGAATCTAATTCTGACATAATTTTTTGCATGGACTTCCATCGTAATCTTCCCTCGTAAAATATAGAAAATGATCTTAAAAGTTTTGTAGCATTTCGAACAAACCTCGATTTAATTTGATTTTTTGACTGAAACTAGTATAAAATTGTGTATAATATACTACGATTTTTTTACCTAAACAAGTATTTCAAAAAGTTTCATAGAATCTAATTCTTATATAATTTTTAGCATGGACTTCCATCGAAATCTTCCCTCGTAAAATATAGAAAGGATCTGAAAAGTTTCGTAGCATTTCATACAATCCTCTATTTAAATTGATTTTTTGACCGAAACTAGTATAAAATTGTGTATAATATACTATGCTTTTTTGACCTAACTGGTATTTCAAAAGGTTCCATAGAATCTAATTTTGAGATAAGTTTTTTGTCGGGACTTCCATCATAACCTTCCCTCGTAATATATAGAAAGGATTTGAAAAGTTTCGTAGCATTTCTAACAATCCTCGATTTAAATTGATTTCTGACCGAATCTAGTAAAAAAGTGTGTTTAATATACTACGATTTTTTGACGTAAACTAGTATTTCAAAAAGTTTCATAGAATCTAATTCTGATATAATTTTTTGCATGGACTTCCATCATAATCTTCCCTCGTAAAATATAGAAAGGATCTTAAAAGTTTCGTAGCATTTCGAACAATCATCTATTTAAATTAATTTTCGGACCGAAACTAGTATAAAATTGTGTATTATATACTATGATATTTTGACTTAAACTGGCATTTCAAAAGGTTCCATAGAATATAATTTTGAGATAAGTTTTTGTCGGGACTTCCATCATATCCTTCCCTCGTAAAATATAGAAAGGATCTAAAATATTTCGTAGCATTTCGAACAATCCTCGATTTAAATTGAGTTTCAGACCGAAACTAGTATAAAATTGTGTATAATATACTATGATTTTTTGCCCTAAACTGGCATTTCAAAAGGTTCCATAGAATCTAGTTTTGAGATAAATTTTTGTCGGGGCTTCCATCATAACCTTCCCTCGTAAAATATAGAATGGATCTGAAAAGTTTTGTAGCATTTCGAAAAACCCTCGATAAAAAATGATTTTCTGAACGAAACTAGTATAAAATTGTGTATAATATACTATGATTTTTTGACCTAAACTGGCATTTCAAAAGGTTCCACAGAATCTAATTTTGAGATACGTTTTTTACGGGACTTCCATCATCACCTTCCCTCGTAAAATATAGAAAGGATCTGAAAAGTTTCGTAGCATTTCGAACAATCCTCGATTTAAATTGATTTTCTGACCGAAACTAGTATAAAATTGTGTGTAATATACTATAATTTTTTTTTACCTAAAGAAGCATTTCAAAAGGTCCCATAGAATCTAATTTTGAGATAAGTTTTTATCGGGACTTCCATCATAACCTTCCCTCGTAAAATATAGAAAGGATCTGAAAAGTTTTGTAGCATTTCAAACAACCCTCGATTTAAATTAATTTTCTGACCGAAACTAGTATAAAATTGTGTATATTTTACTACAATTTTTTGACCTAAACTAGCATTTCAAAAGGTTCTATAGAATCTAATTTTGAGATAAGTTTTTGTCGGGACTTCCATCATAACCTTCCCTCGTAAAATCTAGAAAGGATCTGAAAAGTTTTGTAGCATTTCAAACAACCCTCGATTTAAATAGATTTTTGACCGAAACTAGTAAAAAATTGTGGATAATATACTACGATTTTTTGACGTAAACTAGTATTTCAAAACGTTTCATAGAATCTAATTCTAATATAATTTTTTGCATGGACTTCCATCGTAATCTTCCCTCGTAAAATATAGAAAACGATCTTAAAAGTTTTGTAGCATTTCGAACAAACCTCGATTTAATTTGATTTTTTGACCGAAACTAGTATAAAATTATGTATAATATACTACGATTTTTTTTACCTAAACAAGTATTTCAAAAAGTTTCATAGAATCTAATTCTGATATAATTTTTTGCATGGACTTCCATCGAAATCTTCCCTCGTAAAATATAGAAAGGATCTGAAATGTTTCGTAGCATTTCGAACAATCCTCTATTTAAATTGATTTTCTGACCGAAACTAGTATAAAATTGTGTAAATATACTATGCTTTTTTGACCTAACTGGTATTTCAAAAGGTTCCATAGAATCTAATTTTGATATAAGTTTTTTGTCGGGACATCCATCATAACCTTCCCTCGTAATATATAGAAAGGATTTGAAAGTTTCGTAGCATTTCTAACAATCCTCGATTTAAATTGATTTCTGACCGAAACTAGTAAAAAAGCGTGTTTAATATACTACGATTTTTTGACGTAAACTAGTATTTCAAAAAGTTTCATAGAATCTAATTCTGATATAATTTTTTGCATGGACTTCCATCGTAATCTTCCCTCGTAAAATATAGAAAGGATCTTAAAAGTATCGTAGCATTTCGAACAATCCTCGATTTAATTTGATTTCTAACTGAAACTAGTATAAAACTGTGTATAATATACTACGAAATTTTGACCTAAACTAGTATTTCAAAATTTTTCATAAAATCTAATTCTGATATAACTTTTTGCATGGACTTCCTTCGTAATCTTCCCTCGTAAAATATAGAAAAGGATCTTAAAAGTTTTGTAACATTTCTAACAAACCTCGATTTAATTTGACTTTATGACCGAAACTAGTATAAAATTGTGTATAATATACTACGATTTTTTGACCTAAACTAGTATTTCAAAAAGTTTAATAGTATCTAATTATGATATAATTTTTTGCATGGACTTCCATCGAAATCTTCCCTCATAAAATATAGAAAGGATCTTAAAAGTTTCATAGCATTTCGAACAATCCTCTATTTAAATTGATTTTCAGACCTAAACTAGTATAAAATTTGTATTATATACTATGATTTTTTAACCTAAACTGACATTTCAAAAGGTTCCATAGAATATAATTATGAGATAAGTTTTTGTCGGGACTTCCATCATATCCTTCCCTCGTAAAATATAGAAAGGATCTGAAACGTTTCGTAGCATTTCGAACAATCTTCGATTTAAATTGATTTTGTGACCGAAACTAGTATAAAATTGTGTATAATATACTATGATTTTTTGACCTAAACTGGCATTTCAAAGGTTCCATAGAATCTAATTTTGAGATAAGTTTTTGTCGGGGCTTCCATCATAACCTTCCCTTGTTAAGTATAGAAAGGATCTGAAAAGTTTTGTAGCATTTCGAACAACCCTCGATTAAAAATGATTTTCTGACCGAAACTAGTATAAAATTGTGTATAATATATACTATGATTTTTTGACCTAAACTGACATTTCAAAAGGTTCCATAGAATATAATTATGAGATAAGTTTTTGTCGGGACTTCCATCATATCCTTCCCTCGTAAAATATAGAAAGGATCTCAAACGTTTCGTAGCATTTCGAACAATCCTCGATTTAAATTGATTTTCTGACCGAAACTAGTATAAAATTGTGTATAATATACTACAATTTTTTGACCTAAACTAGCATTTCAAAAGGTTCCATAGAATCTAATTTTGAGATAAGTTTTTTGTCGGGACTTCCATCATAACCTTCCCTCGTAATATATAGAAAGGATTTGAAAAGTTTCGTAGAATTTTTAACAATCCTCTATTTAAATTGATTTCTGACCGAAACTAGTAAAAAAGTGTGTTTAATATACTACGATTTTTTGACGTAAACTAGTATTTCGAAAAGTTTCATAGAATCTAATTCTGATATAATTTTTTGCATGGACTTCCATCGTAATCTTCCCTCGTAAAATATAGAAAATGATCTTAAAAGTTTTGTAGCATTTCGAACAAACCTCGATTTAATTTGATTTTTTGACCGAAACTAGTATAACATTGTGTATAATATACTACGATTTTTTTACCTAAACAAGTATTTCAAAAAGTTTCATAGAATCTAATTCTTATATAATGTTTAGCATGGACTTCCATCGAAATCTTCCCTCGTAAAATATAGAAAGGATCTTAAAAGTATCATAGCATTTCGAACAATCCTCGATTTAATTTGATTTCTAACTGAAACTAGTATAAAACTGTGTATAATATACTACGAAATTTTGACCTAAACTAGTATTTCAAAAATTTTCATAAAATCTAATTCTGATATAACTTTTTGCATGGACTTCCTTCGTAATCTTCCCTCGTAAAATATAGAAAATGATCTTAAAAGTTTTGTAACATTTCTAACAAACCTCGATTTAATTTGACTTTATGACCGAAACTAGTATAAAATTGTGTATAATATACTACGATTTTTTGACCTAAACTAGTATTTCAAAAAGTTTAATAGTATCTAATTCTGATATAATTTTTTGCATGGACTTCCATCGAAATCTTCCCTCATAAAATATAGAAAGGATCTTAAAAGTTTCATAGCATTCGAACAATCCTCTATTTAAATTGATTTTCAGACCTAAACTAGTATAAAATTTATATTATATACTATGGTTTTTTAACCTAAACTGACATTTCAAAAGGTTCCATAGAATATAATTATGAGATAAGTTTTTGTCGGGACTTCCATCATATCCTTCCCTCGTAAAATATAGAAATGATCTGAAACGTTTCGTAGCATTTCGAACAAGCTTCGATTTAAATTGATTTTGTGACCGAAACTAGTATAAAATTGTGTATAATATACTATGATTTTTTGACCTAAACTGGCATTTCAAAAGGTTCCATAGAATCTAATTTTGAGATATGTTTTTGTCGGGGCTTCCATCATAACCTTCCCTTGTTTAATATAGAAAGGATCTGAAAAGTTTTGTAGCATTTCGAACAACCCTCGATTAAAAATGATTTTCTGACCGAAACTAGTATAATATTGTGTATAATATACTATGATTTTTTGACCTAAACTTGCATTTCAAAAGGTTCCATAGAATCTAATTTTGAGAGAAGTTTTTGACAGGACTTCCATCATAACCTTCCCTCATAAAATATAGAAAGGATCTGAAAAGTTTCGTAGCATTTCGAACAATCCTCGATTTAAATTGATTTTCTGACCGAAACTAGTATAAAATTGTGTATAATATACTACAATTTTTTGACCTAAACTAGCATTTCAAAAGGTTCCATAGAATCTAATTTTGAGATAAGTTTTTTGTCGGGACTTCCATCATAACCTTCCCTCGTAATATATAGAAAGGATTTGAAAAGTTTCGTAGAATTTTTAACAATCCTCTATTTAAATTGATTTCTGACCGAAACTAGTAAAAAAATGTGTTTAATATACTACGATTTTTTGACGTAAACTAGTATTTCGAAAAGTTTCATAGAATCTAATTCTGATATAAATTTTTGCATGGAGTTCCATCGTAATCTTCCCTCGTAAAATATAGAAAATGATCTTAAAAGTTTTGTAGCATTTCGAACAAACCTCGATTTAATTTTATTTTTTGACCGAAACTAGTATAAAATTGTGTATAATATACTACGATTTTTTTACCTAAACAAGTATTTCAAAAAGTTTCATAGAATCTAATTCTTATATAATTTTTAGCATCGACTTCCATCGAAATCTTCCCTCGTAAAATATAGAAAGGATCTGAAAAGTTTCGTAGCATTTCGAACAATCCTCTATTTAAATTGAATTTCTGACCGAAACTAGTATAAAATTATGTATAATATACTATGCTTTTTTGACCTAACTGGTATTTCAAAAGATTCAATAGAATCTAATTTTGAGATAAGTTTTTTGTTGGGACTTCCATCATAACCTTCCCTCGTAATATATAGAAAGGATTTGAAAAGTTTCGTAGCATTTCTAACAATCCTCGATTTAAATTGATTTCTGACCGAATCTAGTAAAAAAGTGTGTTTAATATACTAAGATTTTTTGACGTAAACTAGTATTTCAAAAAGTTTCATAGAATCTAATTCTGATATAATTTTTTGCATGGACTTCCATCGTAATCTTCCCTCGTAAAATATAGAAAGGATCTTAAAAGTTTCGTAGCATTTCGAACAATTATCTATTTAAATTAATTTTCGGACCGAAACTAGTATAAAATTGTGTATTATATACTATGATATTTTGACCTAAACTAGCATTTCAAAAGGTTCCATAGAATATAATTTTGAGATAAGTTTTTGTCGGGACTTCCATCATATCCTTCCCTCGTAAAATATAGAAAGGATCTAAAATGTTTCGTAGCATTTCGAACAATCCTTGATTTAAATTGAGTTTCAGACTGAAACTAATATAAAATTGTGTATAATATACTAGATTTTTTGACCTAAACTGGCATTTCAAAAGGTTCCATAGAATCTAATTTTGAGATACGTTTTTTACGGGACTTCCATCATAACCTTCCCTCGTAAAATTTAGAAAGGATCTGAAAAGTTTCGTAGCATTTCGAACAATCCTCGATTTAAATTGATTTTCTGACCGAAACTAGTATAAAATTGTGTATAATATACTATAATTTTTTTACCTAAACTAGCATTTCAAAAGTTTCCATAGAATCTAATTTTGAGATAAGTTTTTATCGGGACTTCCATCATAACCTTCCCTCGTAAAATATAGAAAGGATCTGAAACGTTTTGTAGCATTTCAAACAACCCTCGATTTAAATTGATTTCTGACCGAAACTAGTAAAAAATTGTGTATAATATACTACGATTTTTTGACGTAAACTAGTATTTCAAAAAGTTTCATATAATCTAATTCTGATATAATTTTTTACATGGACTTCCATCGTAATCTTCCCTCGTAAAATATAGAAAAGGATCTTAAAAGTTTCGTAACATTTCGAACAATCCTCGATTTAATTTGGTTTCTGACCGAAACTAGTATAAAATTGTGTATAATATTCTATGCTTTTTTGACCTAACTGGTATTTCAAAAGGTTCCATAGAGTATAATTTTGAGATAAGTTTTTGTCGGGAATTCCATCATAACCTTCCCTCGTAATATATAGAAAGGATCTTAAATGTTTCGTAGCATTTCGAACAATCCTCGATTTAAATTGATTTTCATACCGAAACTAGTATAAAATTGTGTATAATATACTATGATTTTTTGACCTAAACTGGCATTTCAAAAGGTTCCATGGAATCTAGTTTTGAGATAAATTTTTGTCGGGGCTTCCATCATAACTTTCCCTCGTAAAATAATGAAAGGATCTGAAAAGTTTTGTAGCATTTCGAAAAACCCTCGATATAAAATGATTTTCTGACCGAAACTAGTATAAAATTGTGTATAATATACTATGATTTTTTGACCTAGACTGGAATTTAAAAAGGTTCCATAGAATCTAATTTTGAGATACGTTTTTTACGGGACTTCCATCATAACCTTCCCTCGTAAAATATAGAAAGGATCTGAAACGTTTCGTAGCATTTCGAACAATCCTCAATTTAAATTGATTTTTTGACCGAAACTAGTATAAAATTGTGTATAACATACTATAATTTTTTTACCTAAACTAGCATTTCAAAAGGTTCCATAGAATCTAATTTTGAGATAAGTTTTTATTTTGGACTTCCATCATAACCTTCCCTCGTAAAATATAGAAAGGATCTAAAAAGTTTTGTAGCATTTCAAACAACCCTCGATTTAAATTGATTTCTGACCGAAACTTGTAAAAAATTGTGTATAATATACTACGATTTTGTGACGTAAACTAGTATTTCAAAAAGTTTCATAGAATCTAATTCTGATATAATTTTTTACATTGACTTCCATCGTAATCTTCCCTCGTAAAATATAGAAAAGGATCTTAAAAGTTTCTTAACATTTCGAACAATCCTCGATTTAATTTGATTTCTGACCGAAACTAGTATAAAATTGTGTATAATATATTACGATTTTTTGACCTAAACTAGTATTTCAAAAAGTTTCATAGAATCTAATTCTGATATAATTTTTTGCATGGACTTCCAACGAAATCTTCCCTCTTAAAATATAGAAAGGATCCATAAAGTTTCGTAGCATTTCGTACAATTCTCAATTTAAATTGATTTACTGACCGAAACTAGTTTAAAATTGTGTATAATATACTATGCTTTTTTGACCTAACTGGTAATACAAAAGGTTCCATAGAATCTAATTTTGAGATAGGTTTTTTGTCGGGACTTCCATCATAACCTTCCCTCGTAATATATAGAAAGGATTTGAAAAGTTTCGTAGCATTTCTAACAATCCTCGATTTAAATTGATTTCTGACCGAAACTAGTAAAAAAGTGTGTTAAATATACTACGATTTTTTGACGTAAACTAGTATTTCAAAAAGTTTCATAGAATCTAATTCTGATATAATTTTTTTCATGGACTTCCATCGTAATCTTCCCTAATAAAATATAGAAAGGATCTTAAAAGTTTCGTAGCATTTCGAACAATCCTCTATTTAAATTGATTTTCATACCGAAACTAGTACAAAATTGTGTATTATATACTATGATATTTTTACCTAAAGTTGTATTTCAATAGGTTCCATAGAATATAATTTTGAGATAATTTTTTGTCGGGACTTCCATCATATCCTTCCCTCGTAAAATATAGAAAGGATCTAAAATGTTTCGTAGCATTTCGAACAATCCTCGATTTAAATTGATTTTCATACCGAAACTAGTATAAAATTGTGTATAATATACTATGATTTTTTGACCTAAACTGGAATTTCAAAAGGTTCCATAGAATCTAATTTTGAGATATTTTTTTGTCGGGACTTACATCATAACCTTCCCTCATAAAATATAGAAAGGATCTGAAAAGTTTCGTAGCATTTCGAACAACCCTCGATTTAAATTGATTTCTAACCGAAACTAGTAAAAAACTGTGTATAATATACTACGAGTTTTTGACGTAAACTAGTATTTCAAAACGTTTCATAGAATCTAATTCTGATATAATTTTTTGCATGGACTTCCATTGTAATCTTCCCTCGTAAAATATAGAAAGGATCTTAAAAGTTTCGTAGCATTTCGAACAATCCTCTATTTATTTTGATATTTTGACCAAAACTAGTATAAAATTGTGTATAATATACTACGATTTTTTGACGTAAACTAGTATTTCAAAAAGTTTCATAGTATCTAATTCTGATATAATTTTTTGCATGGACTTCCATCGAAATCTTCCCTCGTAAAATATAGAAAGGATCTGAAAAGTTTTGTAGCATTTCGAACAATCCTCGATTTAATTTGATTTCTGACGGAAACTAGTATAAAACTGTGTATAATATACTACGATATTTTGACCTAAGCTAGTATTTTAAAAAGTTTCATAGAATCTAATTCTGATATAACTTTTTGCATTGACTTCCATCGTAATCTTCCCTCGTAAAATATAGAAAAGGATCTTAAAAGTTTGGTAGCATTTCCAACAAACCTCGATTTAATTTGATTTTTTGACCGAAACTAGTATAAAATTGTATATAATATACTACGATTGTTTGACCTAAACTAGTATTTCAAAAAAATTCATAGAATCTAGTTCTGATATTATTTTTTGCATGGTCTTCCTTCGAAATCTTCCCTCGTAAAATATAGAAAGGATCTGAAAAGTTTTGTAGCATTTCGAACAATCCTCGACTTAAATTTATTTTCTGACCGAAACTAGTATAAAATTGTGTATAATATACTATGCTTTTTTGACCTAAACTGGTATTTCAAAAGGTTCCAAAGAATCTAATTTTGAGATAAGTTTTTTGTCGGGACTTCCATCATAACCTTCCCTCGTAAAATATAGAAAGGATCTGAAAAGTTTCTTAGAATTTCTAACAATCCTCTATTTAAATTGATTTCTAACCGAAACTAGTAAAAAAGTGTGTTTAATATACTACGATTTTTTGACATAAACTAGTATTTCAAAAAGTTTCATAGAATCTAATTCTGATATAATTTTTTGCATGGACTTCCATCGTAATCTTCCCTCGTAAAATATAGAAAGGATCTTAAAAGTTTCGTAGCATTTCGAACAATCCTCTATTTAAATTGATTTTCGGACCGAAACTAGTATAAAATTGTGTATTATATACTATGATTTTTTGACCTAAATTGGCATTTCAAAAGGTTCCATATAGTATAATTTTGAGATAATGTTTAGTCGGGACATCCATCATATCCTTCCCTCGTAAAATATAGAAAGGATTTGAAAAGTTTCGTAGCATTTCGAACAACCCTCGATTTAATTTGATTTTATGACCGAAACTAGTATAAAATTGTGTATAATATACTATGATTTTTTGACCTAAACTAGTATTTCAAAAAGTTTCATAGAATCTAATTCTGATATAATTTTTTGCATGGACTTCCATCGAAATCTTCCCTTGTAAAATATAGAAAGGATCTGAAAAGTTTCGTAGTATTTCGAACAATCCTCTATTTAAATTGATTTTCTGACCGAAACTAGTATAAAATTGTGTATAATATACTATAATTTTTGGACCTAAACTAGCATTTCAAAAGGTTCCATAGAATCTAATTTTGAGATAAGTTTTTGTCGGGACTTCCATCATAACCTTCCCTCGTAAAATATAGAAAGGATCTGAAAAGTTTTGTAGCATTTCAAACAACCCTCGATTTAAATTGATTACTGACCGAAACTAGTAAAAAATTGTGTATAATATACTACGAGTTTTTGACGTAAACTAGTATTTCAAAACGTTTCATAGAATCTAATTCTGATATAATTTTTTGCATGGACTTCCAGCGTAATATTCCCTCGTAAAATATAGAAAAGGATCTTAAAATTTTTTTAGAATTTCGTACAATCCTCGATTTAATTTGATTTTTTGACCGAAACTAGTATAAAATTGTGTATAATATACTACGATATTTGTACCTAAACTAGTATTTCAAAAAGTTTCATAGAATCTAATTCTGATATAATTTTTTGCATGGACTTCCATAAAAATCTTACCTCGTAAAATATAGAAAGGATCTGAATAGTTTCGTAGCATTTCGAACTATCCTCTATTTAAATTGTTTTTCTGACCGAAACTAGTATAAAATTGTGTATAATATACTATGCTTTTTTGACCTAACTGCTATTTCAAAAGGTTCCATAGAATCAAATTTTGAGATATGTTTTTTGTCGGGACTTCCATCATAACCTTCCCTCGTAATATATAGAAAGGATTAGAAAAGTTTTGTAGCATTTCTAACAATCCTCGATTTAAATTGATTTCTGACCGAAACTAGTAAAAAAGTGTGTTTAATATACTACGATTTTTTGACATAAACTAGTATTTCAAAAAGTTTCAAAGAATCTAATTCTGATATATTTTTTTGCTTGGACTTCCATCGTAATCTTCCCCCGTAAAATATAGAAACGATCTTAAAAGTTTCGTAGCATTTCGAACAAACCTCTATTTAAATTGATTTTCGGACCGAAACTAGTATAAAATTGTGTATTATATACTATGATATTTTGACCTAAACTGGCATTTCAAAATGTTCCATAGAATATAATTTTGAGATAAGTTTTTGTCGGGACTTCCATCATATCCTTCCCTCGTAAAATATAGAAAGGATTTAAAATGTTTCGTAGCATTTCGAACAATCCTCGATTTAAATTGATTTTCAGACCGAAACTAGTATAAAATTGTGTATAATATACTATGATTTTTTGACCTAAACTGGAATTTCAAAAGGTTCCGTAGAATCTAATTTTGAGATATATTTTTGTCGGAACTTCCATCATAACCTTCCCTCGTAAAATATAGAAAGGATCTGAAAAGTTTTGAAGCATTTCGAACAACCCTCGATTTAAATTGATTTCTGACCGAAACTAGTAAAAAACTGTGTATAATATACTACGATTATTTGACGTAAACTAGTATTTCAAAAATTTTCATAGAATCTAATTCTGATATAATTTTTTGCATGGACTTCCATTGTAATCTTCCCTCGTAAAATATAGAAAAGGATCTTAAAAGTTTGGTAGCATTTCGAACAAACCTCGATTTAATTTGATTTTATGACCGAAACTAGTATAAAATTGTGTATAATATACTACAATTTTTTGACCTAAACTAGTATTTCAAAAAGTTTCATAGAATCTAATTCTGATATAATTTTTTGCATGGACTTCCATCGTAAAATATAGAAAGGATCTTAAAAGTTTCGTAGCATTTCGAACAATCCTCTATTTAAATTTATTTTCTGACCGAAACTAGTATAAAATTGTATATAATATACTATGATTTTTTTACCTAAACTGGCAATTCAAAAGGTTCCATAGAATCTAATATTGAGATATGTATTTGTCGGGACTGCCATCATAACATTCCCTCGTAAAATAAAGATATTATCTGAAACGTTTCGTAGCATTTCGAACAATCCTCGATTTAAATTGATTTCTGACCAAAACTAGTAAAAAAGTGTGTATAATATACTACGATCTTTTGACGTAAACTAGTATTTTAAAAAGTTTCATAGAATCTAATTCTGATATAATTTTTTGCATGGACTTCCATCGTAATCTTCCCTCGTAAAATATAGAAAGGATCTTAAAAGTTTCGTAGCGTTTCGAACAATCCTCTATTTAATTTGATTTTTTGACCAAAATTAGTATAAAACTGTGTATAATATACTACGATTTTTTGACCTAAACTAGGATATCAAAAAGTTTCATAGAATCTAATTCTGATATAATTTTTTGCATGGACTTCCATCGAAATCTTCCCTCGTAAAATATAGAAAGGATCTGAAATATTTCGTAGCATTTCGAACAATCCTCGATTTAATTTGATTTCTTACCGAAACTAGTATAAAATTGTGTATAATATACTACGATATTTTGACCTAAAGAAGTATTTCATATTTAATTTGAATTTTTGACCGAAACTAGTATAACATTTCGTATAATATACTACGAATTTTGTGACCTAAACTAGTATTTCAAATAGTTTCATAGAATCTAATTCTGATAAAAAAATTTGCATGGACTTCCATCGAAATCTTCCCTCGTAAAATATAGAAAGGATCTGAAAAGTTTCGTAGCATTTCGAACAATCCTCGATTTAAATTGATTTTCTGACCGAAACTAGTATAAAATTGTGTATAATATACTATGCTTTTTTTACCTAAACGGGTATTTCAAAAGGTTCCATAGAATCTTATTTTGAGATAAGTTTTTTGTCGGGACTTCCATCATAACCTTCCCTCGTAAAATATAGAAAGGATCTCAAATGTTTCGTAGCATTTCTAACAATCCTCGATTTAAATTGATTTCTGACTGAAACAAGTAAAAAAGCGTGTATAATATACTACGATTTTTTGACGTAAACTAGTATTTCAAAAAGTTTCATAGAATCTAATTCTAATATAATTTTTTGCATTGACTTCCAACGTAATCAACCCTCATAAAATATTGAAAGGATCTTAAAATTTCGTAGCATTTCGAACAATCCTCTATTTAAATTGATTTTACCGAAACTAGTATAAAATTGTGTATCATATAATATGATTTATTGACCTAAACTGGCATTTCTAAAGGTTCCATAAAATATAATTTTGAGATAAGTTTTTGGTCGGAACTTCCTTCATAACCTTCCCTCGTAAAATATAGAAAGGATCTAAAAAGTTTCGTAGCATTTTGAACAATCATCGATTTAAATTTATTTTCTGACCGAAACTAGTATAAAATTGTGTATAATATACTATGATTTTTTTACCTAAACTGGCATTTCAAAAGGTTCCATAGAATCTAATTTTAAGATAAGTTTTTTTTCGGGAATTCCATCATAACCTTCCCTCATAAAATATAGAAAGGATCAGAAAAGTTTCGTAGCATTTCGAACAATCCTCGATTTAAATTGATTTCTGACCGAAACTAGTAAAAAATGTGTGTATAATATACTACGATTTTTTGACCTAAACTAGTATTTCAAAAAGTTTCATTGAATCTAATTCTGTTATAATTTGTTGCATTGACTTCCATCGTAATCTTCCCTCGTAATATATAGAAAGGATCTTAAAGGTTTCGTAGCATTTCGAACAATCCTCGATTTAGTTTGATTTTTTGACTGAAACTAGAATAAAACTGTGTATAATATACTACGATTTTTTGACCTAAACTATTATTTTAAAAAGTTTCATAGAATCTAATTCTAATATAATTTTTTGCATGGACTTCCATCGAAATCTTCCCTTGTAAAATATAGAAAGGATCTGAAAAGTTTCGTAGCATTTCGAACAATCCTCGATTTAAATTGTTTTTCTGACCGAAACTAGTATAAAATTGTGTATAATATACTATGATTTTTTGACCTAAACTAACATTTCAAAAGGTTCCATAGAATCTAATTTTGAGATAAGTTTTTTTTCGGAACTTCCTTCATAACCTACCCTCGTAAAATATAGAAAGGATCTAAAAAGTTTCGTAGCATTTCGAACAATCCTCGATTTAAATTTATTTTCTGACCGAAACTAGTATAAAATTGTGTATAATATACTATGATTTTTTGACCTAAACTGGCATTTCAAAAGGTTCCATAGAATCTAATTTTGAGATAAGTTTTTTTTTGGGAATTCCATCATAACCTTCCCTCGTAAAGTATAGAAAGGATCTGAAAAGTTTCGTAGCATTTCGAACAATCCTCGATTTAAATTGATTTCTGACCAAAACTAGTAAAAAAAGTGTGTATAATATACTACGATTTTTTGACGTAAACTAGTATTTCAAAAAGTTTCATAGAATCTAATTTTGATATAATTTTTTGCATGGACTTCCATCGTAATCTTCCCTCGTAAAATATAGAAAGGATCTAAAAAGTTTCGTAGCATTTCGAACAATCCTCTATTTAATTTGATTTTTTGACCGAAACTAGTATTGAACTATGTATAATATGCTACGATTTTTGACCTAAACTAGTATTTCAAAAAGTTTCATAGAATCTAATTCTGATATAATTTTTTACATGGACTTCCATCGAAATCTTCCCTCGTAAAATATAGAAAGGATCTGAAAAGTTTCGTAGCATTTTGAAAAATCCTCGATTTAATTTGATTTTTTGACCGAAATTAGAATAAAATTGTGTATAATATACTACGATTTTTTGACCTAAACTAGTATTTCAAAAAGTTTCATAGAATCTAATTCTGATATAATTTTTTGCATGGACTTCCATCGTAATCTTTCCTCATAAAATATAGAAAGGATCTGAAAAGTTTCGTATTATTTCGACCAATCCTCGATTTAAATTAATTTTTTGACCGAAACTAGTATAAAATTGTGTATAATATACTATGATTTTATGACCTAAACTGACATTTCAAAAGTTTCCATAGAATCTAATTGTGAGATAAGTTTTTTGTCGGGACTTCCATCATAACCTTACATCGTAAAATATAGAAAGGATCTGAAATGTTTCGTAGCATTTCGAACAATCCTCGATTTAAATTGATTTCTAACCGAAACTATTAAAAAAGTGTGTATAAAATACTACGATTTTTTGACATAAACAAATATTTCAAAAAGATTCATAGAATCTAATTCTGATATAATTTTTTGCATGGACTTCCATCGTAATCTTCCCTCGTAAAATATAGAAAGGATCTTAAAAGTTTCGTAGCATTTCGAACAATCCTCTATTTAATTTGATTTTTTGACCGAAATTAGTATAAAACTGTGTATAATATACTACGATTTTTTGACCTAAACTAGGATATCAAAAAGTTTTATAGAATCTAATTCTAATATAATTTTTTGCATGGACTTCCATCGAAATCTTCCCTCGTAAAATATAGAAAGGATATGAAAAGTTTTGTAGTATTTCGAACAATCATCGACTTAATTTGATTTCTAACCGAAACTAGTATAAAATTGTGTATAATATACTACGATATTTTGACGTAAAGAAGTATTTCATATTTAATTTAAATTTTTGACCGAAACTAGTATAACATTTCGTATAATATACTACGAATTTTGTGACCTAAACTAGTATTTCAAAAAGTTTCATAGAATCTAATTCTGATATAATTTTTTGCATGGACTTCCATCGAAATCTTCCCTCGTAAAATATAGAAAGGATCTGAAACGTTTCGTAGCATTTCGAACAATCCTCAATTTAAATTGATTTTCTGACGAAACTAGTATAAAATTGTGTATAATATACTATGCTTTTTTTTTACCTAAACGGGTATTTCAAAAGGTTCCATAGAATCTAATTTTGAGATAATTTTTTTGTCGGGACTTCCATCATAACCTTCCCCCGTAAAATATAGAAAGGATCTAAAAAGTTTCGTAATATTTCTAACAATCCTCGATTTAAATTGATTTCTGACAGAAACAAGTAAAAAAGCGTGTATAATATACTACGATTTTTTGACGTAAACTAGTATTTCAAAAAGTTTCATAGAATCTAATTCTGATATAATTTTTTGCATGGACTTCCATCGTAATCAACCCTCGTAAAATATAGAAAGGATCTTAAAAGTTTCATAGCATTTCGAACAATCCTCTATTTAAATTGATTTTACCGAAACTATTATAAAATTGTGTATCATATAATATGATTTATAGACCTAAACTGGCATTTCTAAAGGTTCCATAAAATATAATTTTGAGATAAGTTTTTGGTCGGAACTTCCTTCATAACCTACCCTCGTAAAATATAGAAAGGATCTAAAAAGTTTCGTAGCATTTCGAACAATCCTCGATTTAAATTTATTTTCTGACCGAAACTAGTATAAAATTGTGTATAATATACTATGATTTTTTACCTAAACTGGCATTACAAAAGGTTCCATAGAATCTAATTTTGAGATAAGTTTTTTTCGGGAATTCCATCATAACCTTCCCCCATAAAATATAGAAAGGATCAAAAAAGTTTTGTAGCATTTCGAACAATCCTCGATTTAAATTGATTTCTGACCGAAACTAATAAAAAAGTGTGTATAATATACTACGATATTTTGACCTAAACTAGTATTTCAAAAAGTTTCATTGATTCTAATTCTGATATAATTTTTTGCATTGACTTCCATCGTAATCTTCCCTCATAATATATAGAAAGGATCTTAAAAGTTTCGTAGCATTTCGAACAATCCTCGATTTAGTTTGATTTTTTTACTGAAACTAGAATAAAACTGTGTATAATATACTACGATTTTTTGACCTAAACTAGTATTTTAAAAAGTTTCATAGAATCTAATTCTAATATAATTTTTTGCATGGACTTCCATCGAAACCTTCCCTTGTAAAATATAGAAAGGATCTGAAAAGTTTCGTAGCATTTCGAACAATCCTCGATTTAAATTGGTTTTCTGACCGAAACTAGTATAAAATTGTGTATAATATACTATGATTTTTTGAACTAAACTAACATTTCAAAAGGTTCCATAGAATCTAATTTTGAGATAAGTTTTTTGTCGGAACTTCCTTCATAACCTACCCTCGTAAAATATAGAAAGGATCTAAAAAGTTTCGTAGCATTTCGAACAATCATCGATTTAAATTTATTTTCTGACCGAAACTAGTATAAAATTGTGTATAATATACTATAATTTTTTGACCTAAACTGGCATTTCAAAAGGTTCCATAGAATCTAATTTTGAGATAAGTTTTTTTTTGGGAATTCCATCATAACCTTTCCTCGTAAAGTATAGAAAGGATCTGAAAAGTTTCGTAGCATTTCGAACAATCCTCGATTTAAATTGATTTCTGACCAAAACTAGTAAAAAAGTGTGTATAATATACTACGATTTTTTGACGTAAACTAGTATTTTAAAAAGTTTCATAGAATCTAATTTTGATATAATTTTTTGCATGGACTTCCATCGTAATCTTCCCTCGTAAAATATAGAAAGGATCTAAAAAGTTTCGTAGCATTTCGAACAATCCTCTATTTAATTTGATTTTTTGACCGAAACTAGTATTGAACTATGTATAATATGCTACGATTTTTGACCTAAACTAGTATTTCAAAAAGTTTCATAGAATCTAATTCTGATATAAATTTTTGCATGGACTTCCATCGAAATCTTCCCTCGTAAAATATAGAAAGGATCTGAAAAGTTTCGTAGCATTTCGAAAAATCCTCGATTTAATTTGATTTTTTGACCGAAATTAGTATAAAATTGTGTATAATATACTACAATTTTTTGACCTAAACTAGTATTTCAAAAAATTTCATAGAATCTAATTCTGATATAATTTTTTGCATGGACATCCATCGTAATCTTCCCTCATAAAATATAGAAAGGATCTGAAAAGTTTCGTATCATTTCGAACAATCCTCGATTCAAATTGATTTTTTGACCGAAACTAGTATAAAATTGTGTATAATATACTATAATTTTTTGACCTAAACTGGCATTTCAAAAGTTTCCATAGAATCTAAGTGTGAGATAAGTTTTTTGTCGGGACTTCCATCATAACCTTACATCGTAAAATATAGAAAGGACCTGAAATGTTTCGTAGCATTTCGAACAATCCTCGATTTAAATTGATTTCTAACCGAAACTATTAAAAAAGTGTGTATAAAATACTACGATTTTTTGACATAAACAAATATTTCAAAAAGATTCCTAGAATCTAATTCTGATATAATTTTTTGCATGGACTTCCATCGTAATCTTCCCTCGTAAAATATAGAAAGGATCTGAAAAGTTTCGTAGCATTTCGAACAATCCTCTATTTAATTTGATTTTTTGACCGAAATTAGTATAAAACTGTGTATAATATACTACGATTTTTTGACCTAAACTAGGATATCAAAAAGTTTCATAGAATCTAATTCTAATATGATTTTTTGCATGGACTTCCATCGAAATCTTCCCTCGTAAATTATAGAAATGATATGAAAAGTTTCGTAGCATTTCGAACAATCATCGATTTAATTTGATTTCTAACCGAAACTAGTATAAAATTGTGTATAATATACTACGATATTTTGACCTAAAGAAGTATTTCATATTTAATTTGAATTTTTGACCGAAACTAGTATAACATTTGGTATAATATACTACGAATTTTGTGACCTAAACTAGTATTTCAAAAAGTTTCATAGAATCTAATTCTGATATTATTTTTTGCATGGACTTCCATCGAAATCTTCCCTCGTAAAATATAGAAAGGATCTGAAACGTTTCGTAGCATTTCGAACAATCCTCAATTTAAATTGATTTTCTGACCGAAACTAGTATAAAATTGTGTATAATATACTATGCTTTTTTTACCTAAACGGTTATTTCAAAAGGTTCCATAGAATCTAATTTTGAGATAAGTTTTTTGTCGGGACTTCCATCATAACCTTCCCTCGTAAAATAATGAAAGGATCTAAAAAGTTTCGTAGCATTTCTAACAATCCTCGATTTAAATTGATTTCTGACAGAAACAAGTAAAAAAGCGTGTATAATATACTACGATTTTTTGACGTAAACTAGTATTTCAAAAAGATTCATAGAATCTAATTTTGATATAATTTTTTGCATGGACTTCCATCGTAATCAACCCTCGTAAAATATAGAAAGGATCTTAAAAGTTTCGTAGCATTTCGAACAATCCTTTATTTAAATTGATTTTACCGAAACTATTATAAAATTGCGTATCATATAATATGATTTATTGACCTAAACTGGCATTTCTAAAGGTTCCATAAAATATAATTTTGAGATAAGTTTTTGGTCGGAACTTCCTTCATAACCTACCCTCGTAAAATATAGAAAGGATCTAAAAAGTTTCGTAGCATTTCGAACAATCATCAATTTAAATTTATTTTCTGACCGAAACTAGAATAAAATTGTGTATAATATACTATGATTTTTTTACCTAAACTGGCATTTCAAAAGGTTCCATAGAATCTAATTTTGAGATAAGTTTTTTTTCGGGAATTCCATCATAACCTTCCCCCATAAAATATAGAAAGGATCAGAAAAGTTTCGTAGCATTTCGAACAATCCTCGATTTAAATTGATTTCAGACCGAAACTAGTAAAAAAGTGTGTATAATATACTACGATTTTTTGACCTAAACTAGTATTTCAAAAAGTTTCATTGAATCTAATTCTGATATAATTTTTTGGACTGACTTCCATCGTAATCTTCCCTCGTAATATATAGAAAGGATCTTAAAAGTTTCGTAGCATTTCGAACAATCCTCGATTTAAATTGATTTCTAACCGAAACTATTAAAAAAGTGTGTATAAAATACTACGATTTTTTGAAATAAACAAATATTTCAAAAAGATTCCTAGAATCTAATTCTGATATAATTATTTGCATGGACTTCCATCATAATCTTCCCTCGTAAAATATAGAAATGATCTTAAAAGTTTCGTAGCATTTCGAACAATCCTCTATTTAATTTGATTTTTTGACCGAAATTAGTATAAAACTGTGTATAATATACTACGATTTTTTGACCTAAACTAGGATATCAAAAAGTTTCATAGAATCTAATTCTAATATAATTTTTTGCATGGACTTCCATCGAAATCTTCCCTCGTAAAATATAGAAAGGATATGAAAAGTTTCGTAGCATTTCGAACAATCATCGATTTAATTTGATTTCTAACCGAAACTAGTATAAAATTGTGTATAATATACTACGATATTTTTACCTAAAGAAGTATTTCATATTTAATTTGAATTTTTGACCGAAACTAGTATAACATTTGGTATAATATACTACGAATTTTGTGACCTAAACTAGTATTTCAAAAAGTTTCATAGAATCTAATTCTGATATAATTTTTTGCATGGACTTCCATCGAAATCTTCCCTCGTAAAATATAGAAAGGATCTGAAACGTTTCGTAGCATTTCGAACAATCCTCAATTTAAATTGATTTTCTGACCGAAACTAGTATAAAATTGTGTATAATATACTATGCTTTTTTTACCTAAACGGTTATTTCAAAAGGTTCCATAGAATCTAATTTTGAGATAAGTTTTTTGTCGGGACTTCCATCATAACCTTCCCTCGTAAAATAAAGAAAGGATCTAAAAAGTTTCGTAGCATTTCTAACAATCCTCGATTTAAATTGATTTCTGACAGAAACAAGTAAAAAAGCGTGTATAATATACTACGATTTTTTGACGTAAACTAGTATTTCAAAAAGTTTCATAGAATCTAATTTTGATATAATTTTTTGCATGGACTTCCATCGTAATCAACCCTCGTAAAATATAGAAAGGATCTTAAAAGTTTCGTAGCATTTCGAACAATCCTTTATTTAAATTGATTTTACCGAAACTATTATAAAATTGTGTATCATATAATATGATTTATTGACCTAAACTGGCATTTCTAAAGGTTCCATAAAATATAATTTTGAGATAAGTTTTTGGTCGGAACTTCCTTCATAACCTACCCTCGTAAAATATAGAAAGGATCTAAAAAGTTTTGTAGCATTTCGAACAATCATCGATTTAAATTTATTTTCTGACCGAAACTAGAATAAAATTGTGTATAATATACTATGATTTTTTGACCTAAATTGGCATTTCAAAAGGTTCCATAGAATCTAATTTTGAGATAAGTTTTTTTTCCGGGAATTCCATCATAACCTTCCCCCATAAAATATAGAAAGGATCAGGAAAGATTCGTAGCATTTCGAACAATCCTCGATTTAAATTGATTTCTGACCGAAACTAGTAAAAAAGTGTGTATAATATACTACGATTTTTTGACCTAAACTAGTATTTCAAAAAGTTTCATTGAATCTAATTCTGATATAATTTTTTGGATTGACTTCCATCGTAATCTTCCCTCGTAATATATAGAAAGGATCTTAAAAGTTTCGTAGCATATCGAACAATCCTCGATTTAGTTTGATTTTTTGACTGAAACTAGAATAAAACTGTGTATAATATACTACGATTTTTTGACCTAAACTAGTATTTCAAAAAGTTTCATAGAATCTAATTCTGATATAATTTTTTGCATGGACTTCCATCGTAATCTTCTCTCATAAAATATAGAAAGGATCTGAAAAGTTTCGTATCATTTCGAACAATCCTCGATTTAAATTGATTTTTTGACCGAAACTAGTATAAAATTGTGTATAATATACTATGATTTTTTGACCTAAACTGGCATTTCAAAAGGTTCCATAGAATCTAATTGTGAGATAAGTTTTTTGTCGGGACTTCCATCATAACCTTACATCGTAAAATAAAGAAAGGATCTGAAATATTTCGTAGCATTTCGAACAATCCTCGATTTAAATTTATTTCTAACCGAGACTATTAAAAAAGTGTGTATAAAATACTACGATTTTTTGACATAAACAAATATTTCAAAAAGATTCATAGAATCTAATTCTGATATAATTTTTTGCATGGACTTCCATCAAAATCTTCCCTCGTAAAATATAGAAAGGATCTGAAAAGTTTCGTAGCATTTCGAACAATCCTCGATTTAATTTGATTTGTGACCGAAACTAGTATAAAACTGTGTATAATATACTACGATATTTTGACCTAAACTAGTATTTTAAAAAGTTTCATAGAATCTAATTCTGATATAACTTTTTGCATTGACTTCCATCGTAATCTTCCCTCGTAAAATATAGAAAAGGATCTTAAAAGTTTGGTAGCATTTCCAACAAACTGGTATAAAATTGTATATAATATACTACGATTGTTTGACCTAAACTAGTATTTCAAAAAAAATTCATAGAATCTAGTTCTGATATTATTTTTTGCATGGTCTTCCTTCGAAATCTTCCCTCGTAAAATATAGAAAGGATCTGAAAAGTTTTGTAGCATTTCGAACAATCCTCGACTTAAATTTATTTTCTGACCGAAACTAGTATAAAATTGTGTATAATATACTATGCTTTTTTGACCTAAACTGGTATTTCAAAAGGTTCCGAAGAATCTAATTTTGAGATAAGTTTTTTGTCGGGACTTCCATCATAACCTTCCCTCGTAAAATATAGAAAGGATCTGAAAAGTTTCGTAGCATTTCTAACAATCCACGATTTAAATTGATTTCTGACCGAAACTAGTAAAAAAAGTGTGTATAATATACTATGATTTGTTGATGTAAACTAGTATTTCAAAAAATTTCATAGAATCTAATTCTGTTATAATTTTTTACATTGACTTCCATCGTAATCTTCCCTCGTAAAATCTAGAAAGGATCTGAAAAGTTTCGTAGCATTTCGAAAAATCCTCGATTTAAATTGATTTTCTGACCGAAACTAGTATAAAATTGTGTATAATATACTATGATTTTTTGACCTAAACTGGCATTTCAAAAGGTTCCATAGAATCTAATTTTGAGATATGTTTTTGTTGGGACTTCCATCATAACCTTCCCTCGTAAAATATAGAAAGGATTTGAAACGTTTCGTAGCATTTCGAACAATCCTCGATTTAAATTGATTTCTGACCAAAACTAGTAAAAAAGTGTGTATAAAATACTACGATTTTTTGACGTAAACTAATATTTCAAAAAGTTTCATAGAATCTAATTTTGATATAATTTTTTGCATGAACTTCCATCGTAATCTTCCCTCGTAAAATATAGAAAGGATCTTAAAAGTTTCGTAGCATTTCGAATAATCCTTTATTTAATTTGATTTTTTGACCGAAATTAGTATAAAAAAGTGTATAATATACTTTAAATTTTTGACCTAAACTAGTATTTCAAAAAGATTCAAAGAATCTAATTCTGATATAATTTTTTGCATGGACTTCCATCGAAATCTTCCCTCGTAAAATATAGAAAGGATCTGAAACGTTTCGTAGCATTTCGAACAATCCTCGATTTAATTTGATTTCTGACCGAAACTAGTATAAAACTGTGTATAATATACTACGATATTTTGACCTAAACTAGTATTTTAAAAAGTTTCATAGAATCTAATTCTGATATAACTTTTTGCATTGACTTCCATCATAATCTTCCCTCGTAAAATATAGAAAAATATCTTAAACGTTTTGTAGCATTTCCAACAAACCTCGATTTAATTTGATTTTTTTACCGAAACTAGTATAAAATTGTGTATAATATACTAGGATTGTTTGACCTAAACTAGTATTTCAAAAACTTTCATAGAATCTAATTCTGATATTATTTTTTGCATGGACTTCCTTCGAAATCTTCACTCGTAAAATATATAAAGGATCTGAAAGGTTTTGTAGCATTTCGAACAATCCTCGACTAAAATTTATTTTCTGAACGAAACTAGTATAAAATTGTGTATAATATACTAAGCTTTTTTGACCTAAACTGGTATTTCAAAAGGTTCCATAGAATATAATTTTGAGATAAGTTTTTTGTCGGGACTTCCATCATAACCTTCCCTCGTAAAAGATAGAAAGGATCTGAAACGTTTCGTAGCATTTCTAACAATCCACGATTTAAATTGATTTCTGACCGAAACTAGTAAAAAAGTGTGTATAATATACTACGATTTGTTGATGTAATCTAGTATTTCAAAAAGTTTCATAGAATCTAATTCTGTTATAATTTTTTACATTGAATTTCATCGTAATCTTCCCTCGTAAAATCTAGAAAGGATCTGAAAAGTTTCGTAGCATTTCGAACAATCCTCGATTTAAATTGATTTTCTGACCGAAACTAGTATAAAATTGTGTATAATATACTATGATTTTTTGACCTTAACTGGCATTTCAAAAGGTTCCATAGAATCTAATTTTGAGATAAGTTTTTGTCGGGACTTCCATCGTAATCTTCCCTCGTAAAATATATAAAGGATCTTAAAAGTTTCGTAGCATTTCGAACAATCCTCGATTTAAATTGATTTCTGACTGAAACTACTATAAAACTGTGTATAATATGCTACGATTTTTTGACCTAAACTAGTATTTCAAAAAGTTTCATAGAATCTAATTCAAATATAATTTTTTGCATGGACATCCATCTTAATCTTCACTCGTAAAATATAGAAAGGATCTTAAAATTTTTGTAGCATTTCGAACAATCCTCTATTTGATTTAATTTTTTGACCGAAACTAGTATAAGACTGTGTATAATATACTACGATATTTTGACCTAAACTAGTAATTTAAAAAGTTTCATAGAAACTAATTATGATATAACTTTTTGCATTGACTTCCATCGTAATCTTCCCTCATAAAATATAGAAAAGGATCTTAAAAGTTTTGTAGCATTTCCAACAAACCTCGATTTAATTTGATTTTTTGACCGAAACTAGTATAAAATTGTGTATAATATACTACGATTGTTTGACCTAATCTAGTATTTCAAAAAGTTTCATAGAATCTAATTATGATATTATTTTTTGCATGGACTTCCTTCGAAATCTTCCCTCGTAAAATATAGAAAGGATCTGAAAGGTTTTGTAGCATTTCGAACAATCCTCGACTTAAATTTTTTTTCTGACCGAAACTAGTATAAAATTGTGTATAATATACTATGCTTTTTTGACCTAAACTGGTATTTCAAAAGGTTCCATAGAATCTAATTTTGAGATAAGTTTTTTGTCGGGACTTCCATCATAACCTTCGCTCGTAAAATATAGAAAGGATCTGAAACGTTTCGTAGCATTTCTAACAATCCACGATTTAAATTGATTTCTGACCGAAACTAGTAAAAAAGTGTGTATAATATACTAAGATTTGTTGATGTAAACTAGTATTTTAAAAAGTTTCATAGAATCTAATTCTGTTATAATTTTTTACATTGACTTCCATCGTAATCTTCCCTCGTAAAATCTAGAAAGGATCTGAAAAGTTTCGTAGGATTTCGAACAATCCTCGATTAAAATTGATTTTCTGACCAAAACTAGTATAAAATTGTGTATAATATACTATGATTTTTTGACCTAAACTGGCATTTCAAAAGGTTCCATAGAATCTAATTTTGAGATAAGTTTTTGTCGAGACTTCAGTCGTAATCTTCCCTCGTAAAATATAGAAAGGATCTTAAAAGTTTTGTAGCATTTCGAACAATCCTCGATTTAAATTGATTTCTGACTGAAACTAATATAAAACTGTGTATAATATGGTACGATTTTTTGACCTAAACTAGTATTTCAAAAAGTTTCATAGAATCTAAATCAAATATAATTTTTTGCATGGACTTCCATCGTAATCTTCCCTCGTAAAATATAGAAAGGATCTTAAAAGTTTTGTAGCATTTCGAACAATCCTCTATTTGATTTGATTTTTTGACCGAAACTAGTATAAGACTGTGTATAATATACTATGATATTTTGACCTAAACTAGTATTTTAAAAAGTTTCATAGAATCTAATTCTGATATAACTTTTTGCATTGACTTCCATCATAATCTTCCCTCGTAAAATATAGAAAAGGATCTTCAAAGATTTGTAGCATTTCTAACAAACCTCGATTTAAATTGATTTTTTGACCGAAACTAGTATAAAATTGTGTATAATATACTACGATTGTTTGACCTAAACTAGTATTTCAAAAAGTTTCATAGAATCTAATTATGATATTATTTTTTGCATGGACTTCCTTCGAAATCTTCCCTCGTAAAATATAGAAAGGATCTGAAAGGTTTTGTAGCATTTCGAACTATCCTCGACTTAAATTTTTTTTCTGACCGAAACTAGTATAAAATTGTGTATAATATACTATGCTTTTTTGACCTAAACTGGTATTTCAAAAGGTTCCATAGAATCTAATTATGAGATAAGTTTTTTGTCGGGACTTCCATCATAACCTTCGCTCGTAAAATATAGAAAGGATCTGAAAAGTTTCGTAGCATTTCTAACAATCCACGATTTAAATTGATTTCTGACCGAAACTAGTAAAAAAGGTGTGTATAATATACTACGATTTGTTGATGTAAACTAGTATTTCAAAAAGTTTCATAGAATCTAATTCTGTTATAATTTTTTACATTGACTTCCATCGTAATCTTCCCTCCTAAAATCTAGAAAGGATCTGAAAAGTTTCCTAGCATTTCGAACAATCCTCGATTAAAATTGATTTTCTGACCGAAACTAGTATAAAATTGTGTATAATATACTATGATTTTTTGACCTAAACTGGCATTTCAAAAGGTTCCATAGAATCTAATTTTGAGATATGTTTTTGTCGGGACTTCCATCATAACCTTCCGTCGTAAAATATGGAAAGGATTTTAAAAGTTTCGTAGCATTTCGAACAATCCTCGATTTAAATTGATTTATGACCGAAACTAGTAAAAAAGTGTGTATAAAATACTACGATTTTTTGACGTAAACTAATATTTCAAAAAGTTTCATAGAATCTAATTTTGATATAATTTTTTGCATGAACTTCCATTGTAATCTTCCCTCGTAAAATATTGAAAGGATCTTTAAAGTTTCGTAGCATTTCGAACAATCCTTTATCTAATTTGATTTTTTGACCGAAATTAGTATAAAACAGTGTATAATATACTTTAAATTTTTGAAATAAACTAGTATTTCAAAAAGATTCATAGAATCTAATTCTGATAAAAAAAATTGCATGGACTTCCATCGAAATCTTCCCTCGTAAAATATAGAAAGGATCTGAAAAGTTTCGTAGCATTTCGAACAATCCTCGATTTAATTTGATTTCTGACTAAAACTAGTTTAAAACTGTGTATAATATACTACGATATTTTGACCTAAACTAGTATTTTAAAAAGTTTCATAGAATCTAATTCTGATATAACTTTTTGCATTAACTTCCATCGTAATCTTCCTTCGCAAAATATAGAAAAGGATCTTAAACGTTTTGTAGCATTTCCATCAAACCTCGATTTAATTTGATTTTTTGACCGAAACTAGTATAAAATTGTGTATAATATACTACGATTGTTTGACCTAAACTAGTATTTCAAAAACTTTCATAGAATCTAATTCTGATATTATTTTTTGCATGGACTTCCTTCGAAATCTTCCCTCGTAAAATATAGAAAGGATCTGAAAGGTTTTGTAGCAATTCGAACAATCCTCAACTTAAATTTATTTTCTGACCGAAACTAGTATAAAATTGTGTATAATATACTAAGCTTTTTTAACCTAAACTGGTATTTTAAAAGGTTCCATAGAATCTAATTTTGAGATAAGTTTTTTTTCGGGACTTCCGTCATAACCTTCCCTCGTAAAATATAGAAAGGATCTGAAAAGTTTCGTAGCATTACTAACAATCCACGATTTAAATTGATTTCTGACCGAAACTAGTAAAAAAGTGAGTATAATATACTACAATTTGTTGATGAAAACTAGTATTTCAAAAAGTTTCATAAAATCTAATTCTGTTATAATTTTTTACATTGAATTCCATCGTAATCTTCCCTCGTAAAATCTAGAAAGAATCTGAAAAGTTTCGTAGCATTTCGAACAATCCTCGATTTAAATTGATTTTCTGACGGAAACTAGTATAAAATTGTGTATAATATACTATGATTTTTTGACCTGAACTGGCATTTCAAAAGGTTCCATAGAATCTAATTTTGAGATAAGTTTTTGTCAGAACTTCCATCGTAATCTTCCCTCGTAAAATATAGAAAGGATATTAAAAGTTTCGTAGCATTTCGAACAATCCTCGATTTAAATTGATTTATGACTGAAACTAGTTTAAAACTGTGTATAATATGCTACGATTTTTTGACCTAAACTAGTATTTCAAAAAGTTTCATAGAATCTAATTTAGATATAATTTTTTGCATGGACTTCCATCGTAATCTTCCCTCGTAAAATATAGAAAGGATCTTAAAATTTTCGTAGCATTTCTAACATTCCACGATTTAAATTGATTTCTAACCGAAACTAGTAATAAAGTGTATATAATATACTTCGATTTGTTGATTTAAACTAGTATTTCAAAAAGTTTCATAGAATCTAATTTTGTTATAATTTTTTACATTGACTTCCATCGTAATATTCCCTCGTAAAATCTAGAAAGGATCTGAAAGGTTTCGTAGTATTTCGAACAATCCTCGATATAAATTGATTTTCTGACCGAAACTAGTATAAAATTGTGTATAATATACTATGATTTTTTGACCTAAACTGGCATTTCAAAAGGTTCCATAGAATCTAATTTTGAGATAAGTTTTTGTCGGGACTTCCATCATAACCTTCCCTCGTAAAATATAGAAAGGATTTGAAAAGTTTCGTAGCATTTCGAACAATCCTCGATTTAAATTGATTTCTGACCGAAACTAGTAAAAAAGTGTGTATAAAATACTACGATTTTTTGACGTAAACTAATATTTCAAAAAGTTTCTTAGAATCTAATTTGTATATAATTTTTTGCATGCACTTCCATCGTAATCTTCCCTCGTAAAATATAGAAAGGATCTTAAAAGTTTCGTAGCATTTCGAACAATCCTTAATTTAATTTGATTTTTTGACCGAAATTAGTATAAAACAGTGTATAATATACTTTAAATTTTTGACCAAAACTAGTATTTCAAAAAGATTCATAAAATCTAATTCTGATATAATTTTTTGCATGGAATTCCATCGAAATCTTCCCTCGTAAAATATAGAAAGGATCTGAAAAGTTTCGTAGCATTTCGAACAATCCTCGATTTAATTTGATTTCTGACGGAAACTAGTATAAAACTGTGTATAATATACTACGATATTTTGACCTAAGCTAGTATTTTAAAAACTTTCATAGAATCTAATTCTGATATAACTTTTTGCATTGACTTCCATCGTAATCTTCCCTCGTAAAATATAGAAAAGGATCTTAAAAGTTTGGTAGCATTCCCAACAAACCTCGATTTAATTTGATTTTTTGACCGAAACTAGTATAAAATTGTATATAATATACTACGATTGTTTGACCTAAACTAGTATTTCAAAAAAATTCATAGAAACTAGTTCTGATATTATTTTTTGCATGGTCTTTCTTCGAAATCTTCCCTCGTAAAATATAGAAAGGATCTGAAAAGTTTTGTAGCATTTCGAACAATCCTCGACTTAAATTTATTTTCTGACCGAAACTAGTATAAAATTGTGTATAATATACTCTGCTTTTTTGACCTAAACTGGTATTTCAAAAGGTTCCAAAGAATCTAATTTTGAGATAAGTTTTTTGTCGGGACTTCCATCATAACCTTCCCTCGTAAAATATAGAAAGGATCTGAAAAGTTTCGTAGCATTTCTAACAATCCACGATTTAAATTGATTTCTGACCGAAACTAGTAAAAAAGTGTGTATAATATACTACGATTTATTGATGTAATCTAGTATTTCAAAAAGTTTCATAGAATCTAATTCTGTTATAATTTTTTACATTGAATTTCATCGTAATCTTCCCTCGTAAAATCTAGAAAGGATCTGAAAAGTTTCGTAGCATTTCGAACAATCCTCGATTTAAATTGATTTTCTGACCGAAACTAGTATAAAATTGTGTATAATATACTATGATTTTTTGACCTAAACTGGCATTTCAAAAGGTTCCATAGAATCTAATTTTGAGATAAGTTTTTGTCGGGACTTCCATCGTAATCTTCCCTCGTAAAATATATAAAGGATCTTAAAAGTTTCGTAGCATTTCGAACAATCCTCGATTTAAATTGATTTCTGACTGAAAATACTATAAAACTGTGTATAATATGCTACGATTTTTTGACCTAAACTAGTATTTCAAAAAGTTTCATAAAATCTAAATCAAATATAATTTTTTGCATGGACTTCCATCGTAATCTTCCCTCGTAAAATATAGAAAGGATCTTAAAAGTTTTGTAGCATTTCGAACAATCCTCTATTTGATTTGATTTTTTGACCGAAACTAGTATAAGACTGTGTATAATATACTATGATATTTTGACCTAAACTAGTATTTTAAAAAGTTTCATAGAATCTAATTCTGATATAACTTTTTGCATTGACTTCCATCGTAATCTTCCCTCGTAAAATATAGAAAAGGATCTTAAAAGTTTTGTAGCATTTCTAACAAACCTCGATTTAATTTGATTTTTTGACCGAAACTAGTATAAAATTGTTTATAATATACTACGATTGTTTGACCTAAACTAGTATTTCAAAAAGTTTCATAGAATCTAATTATGATATTATTTTTTGCATGGACTTCCTTCGAAATCTTCCCTCGTAAAATATAGAAAGGATCTGAAAGGTTTTGTAGCATTTCGAACAATCCTCGACTTAAATTTTTTTTCTGACCGAAACTAGTATAAAATTGTGTATAATATACTATGCTTTTTTGACCTAAACTGGTATTTCAAAAGGTTCCATAGAATCTAATTATGAGATAAGTTTTTTGTCGGGACTTCCATCATAACCTTCGCTCGTAAAATATAGAAAGGATCTGAAAAGTTTCGTAGCATTTCTAACAATCCACGATTTAAATTGATTTCTGACCGAAACTAGTAAAAAAATTGTGTATAATATACTACGATTTGTTGATGTAAACTAGTATTTCAAAAAGTTTCATAGAATCTAATTCTGTTATAATTTTTTACATTGACTTCCATCGTAATCTTCCCTCGTAAAATCTAGAAAGGATCTGAAAAGTTTCCTAGCATTTCGAACAATCCTCGATTAAAATTGATTTTTTGACCGAAACTAGTATAAAATTGTCTATAATATACTATGATTTTTTGACCTAAACTGGCATTTCAAAAGGTTCTATAGAATCTAATTTTGAGATAAGTTTTTGTCGGGACTTCCATCATAACCTTCCGTCGTAAAATATGGAAAGGATTTTAAAAGTTTCGTAGCATTTCGAACAATCCTCGATTTAAATTGATTTATGACCGAAACTAGTAAAAATGTGTGTTTAAAATACTACGATTTTTTGACGTAAACTAATATTTCAAAAAGTTTCATAGAATATAATTTTGATATAATTTTTTGCATGAACTTCCATTGTAATCTTCCCTCGTAAAATATTGAAAGGATCTTAAAAGTTTCGTAGCATTTCGAACAATCCTTTATTTAATTTGATTTTTTGACCGAAATTAGTATAAAACAGTGTATAATATACTTTAAATTTTTGACCTAAACTAGTATTTCAAAAAGATTCATAATATCTAATTCTGATAAAAAAAATTGCATGGACTTCCATCGAAATCTTCCCTCGTAGAATATAGAAAGGATCTGAAAAGTTTCGTAGCATTTCGAACAATCCTCGATTTAATTTGATTTCTGACTGAAACTAGTATAAAACTGTGTATAATATACTACGATATTTTGACCTAAACTAGTATTTTAAAAAGTTTCATAGAATCTAATTCTGATATAACTTTTTGCGTTGACTTCCATCGTAATCTTCCCTCACAAAATATAGAAAAGGATCTTAAACGTTTTGTAGCATTTCCATCAAACCTCGATTTAATTTGATTTTTTGACCGAAACTAGTATAAAATTATGTATAATATACTACGATTGTTTGACCTAAACTAGTATTTCAAAAACTTTCATAGAATCTAATTCTGATATTATTTTTTGCATGGACTTCCTTCGAAATCTTCCCTCGTAAAATATAGAAAGGATCTGAAAGGTTTTGTAGCAATTCGAACAATCCTCAACTTAAATTTATTTTCTGACCGAAACTAGTATAAAATTGTGTATAATATACTAAGCTTATTTGACCTAAACTGGTATTTTAAAAGGTTCCATAGAATCTAATTTTGAGAAAAGTTTTTGTCGGGACTTCCGTCATTACCTTCCCTCGTAAAATATAGAAAGGATCTGAAAAGTTTCGTAGCATTTCTAACAATCCACGATTTAAATTGATTTCTGACCGAAACTAGTAAAAAAGTGTGTATAATATACTACGATTTGTTGATGAAAACTAGTATTTCAAAAAGTTTCATAGAATCTAATTCTGTTATAATTTTTTACATTGAATTCCATCGTAATCTTCCCTCGTAAAATCTAGAAAGGATCTGAAACGTTTCGTAGCATTTCGAACAATCCTCGATTTAAATTGATTTTCTGACCGAAACTAGTATAAAATTGTGTATAATATACTATGATTTTTTGACCTGAACTGGCATTTCAAAAGGTTCCATAGAATCTAATTTTGAGATAAGTTTTTGTCGGGACTTCCATCGTAATCTTCCCTCGTAAAATATAGAAAGGATATTAAAAGTTTTGTAGCATTTCGAACAATCCTCGATTTAAATTGATTTATGACTGAAACTAGTATAAAATTGTGTATAATATGCTACGATTTTTTGACCTAAACTAGTATTTCAAAAAGTTTCATAGAATCTAATTTAGATATAATTTTTTGCATGGACTTCCATCGTAATCTTCCCTCGTAAAATATAGAAAGGATCTTAAAATTTTTGTAGCATTACGAACAATCCTCTATTTAATTTGATTTTTTGACCGAAACTAGTATAAGACTGTGTATAATATACTACGATATTTTGACCTAAACTAGTAATTTAAAAAGTTTCATAGAATCTAATTCTGATATAACTTTTTGCATTGACTTCCAACATAATCTTCCCTCGTAAAATATAGAAAAGGATCTTAAACGTTTTGTAGCATTTCCAACAAACCTCGATTTAATTTGATTTTTTGACCGAAACTAGTATAAAATTGTGTATAATATACTACGATTGTTTGACCTAAACTAGTATTTCAAAAAGTTTCATAGAATCTAATTCTGATATTATTTTTTGCATGGACTTCCTTCGAAATCTTCACTCGTAAAATATATAAAGGATCTGAAAGGTTTTGTAGCATTTCGAACAATCCTCGACTTAAATTTATTTTCTAACCGAAACTAGTGTAAAATTGAGTATAATATACTATGCTTTTTTGACCAAAACTGGTATTTCAAAAGGTTCCATAGAATCTAATTTTGAGATAAGTTTTTTGTCGGGACTTCCATCATAACCTTCGCTCGTAAAATATAGAAAGGATCTGAAAAGTTTCGTAGCATTTCTAACATTCCACGATTTAAATTGATTTCTAACCGAAACTAGTAATAAAGTGTGTATAATATACTTCGATTTGTTGATTTAAACTAGTATTTCAAAAAGTTTCATAGAATCTAATTCTGTTATAATTTTTTACATTGACTTCCATCGTAATCTTCCCTCGTAAAATCTAGAAAGGATCTGAAAGGTTTCGTAGTATTTCGAACAATCCTCGATTTAAATTGATTTTCTGACCGAAATTAGTATAAAATTGTGTATAATATACTACGATTTTTTGACCTAAACTGGCATTTCAAAAGGTTTCATAGAATCTAATTCTGATATTATTTTTTGCATGGACTTCGTTCGAAATCTTCCCTCGTAAAATATATAAAGGATCTGAAAGGTTTTGTAGCATTTCGAACAATCCTCGACTTAAATTTATTTTCTGACCGAAACTATTATAAAATTGTATATAATATACTAAGTTTTTTTGTCGGGACTTCCATCATAACCTTCCCTCGTAAAATATAGAAAGGATCTAAAACGTTTCGTAGCATTTCTAACAATCCACGATTTAAATTGATTTCTGACCGAAACTAGTAAAAAAGTGTGTATAATATACTACGATTTGTTGATGTAAACTAGTATTTCAAAAAGTTTCATAGAATCTAATTCTGTTATAATTTTTTACATTGAATTCCATCGTAATCTTCCCTCGTAAAATCTAGAAAGGATCTGAAAAGTTTCGTAGCATTTCGAACAATCCTCGATTTAAATTGATTTTCTGACCGAAACTAGTATAAAATTGTGTATAATATACTATGATTTTTTGACCTAAACTGGCATTTCAAAAGGTTCCATAGAATCTAATTTTGAGATAAGTTTTTGTCGGGACTTCCATCGTAATATTCCCTCGTAAAATATAGAAAGGATCTTAAAAGTTTCGTAGCATTTCGAACAATCCTCGATTTAAATTGATTTCTGACTGAAACTAGTATAAAACTGTGTATAATATGCTACGAATTTTTGACCTAAACTAGTATTTCAAAAAGTTTCATAGAATCTAATTCAAATATAATTTTTTGCATGGACATCCATCGTAATCTTCCCTCGTAAAATATAGAAAGGATCTTAAAATTTTTGTAGCATTTCGAACAATCCTCTAATTGATTTAATTTTTTGATCGAAACTAGTATAAGACTGTGTATAATATACTACGATATTTTGACCTAAACTAGTATTTTAAAAAGTTTCATAGAATCTAATTCTGATATAACATTTTGCATTGACTTCCATCGTAATCTTCCCTCGTAAAATATAGAAAAGGATCTTAAAAGTTTTGTAGCATTTCCAACAAACCTCGATTTAATTTGATTTTTTGACCGAAACTAGTATAAAATTGTGTATAATATACTACGATTGTTTGACCTAATCTAGTATTTCAAAAAGTTTCATAGAATCTAATTATGATATTAATTTTTGCATGGACTTCCTTCAAAATCATCCCTCGTAAAATATAGAAAGTATCTGAAAGGTTTTGTAGCATTTCGATCAATCCTCGACTTAAATTTTTTTTCTGACCGAAACTAGTATAAAATTGTGTATAATATACTATGGTTTTTTGACCAAAAACTGATATTTCAAAAGGTTCCATAGAATCTAATTTTGAGATAAGTTTTTTGTCGGGACTTCCATCATAACCTTCGCTCGTAAAATATAGAAAGGATCTGAAAAGTTTCGTAGCATTTCTAACAATCCACGATTTAAATTTATTTCTGACCGACACTAGTAAAAAAGTGTGTATAATATACTACGATTTGTTGATGTAAACTAGTATTTCAAAGAGTTTCATAGAATCTAATTCTGTTATAATTTTTTACATTGACTTCCATCGTAATTTTCCCTCGTAAAATCTAGAAAGGATCTGAAAAGTTTCGTTGGATTTCGAACAATCCTCGATTAAAATTGATTTTCTGACCAAAACTAGTATAAAATTGTGTATAATATACTATGATTTTTTGACCTAAACTGGCATTTCAAAAGGTTCCATAGAATCTAATTTTGAGATAAGTTTTTGTCGGGACTTCCATCGTAATATTCCCTCGTAAAATATAGAAAGGATCTTAAAAGTTTCGTAGCATTTCGAACAATCCTCGATTTAAATTGATTTCTGACTGAAACTAGTATAAAACTGTGTATAATATGCTACGAATTTTTGACCTAAACTAGTATTTCAAAAAGTTTCATAGAATCTAATTCAAATATAATTTTTTGCATGGACATCCATCGTAATCTTCCCTCGTAAAATATAGAAAGGATCTTAAAATTTTTGTAGCATTTCGAACAATCCTCTAATTGATTTAATTTTTTGACCGAAACTAGTATAAGACTGTGTATAATATACTACGATATTTTGACCTAAACTAGTATTTTAAAAAGTTTCATAGAATCTAATTCTGATATAACATTTTGCATTGACTTCCATCGTAATCTTCCCTCGTAAAATATAGAAAAGGATCTTAAAAGTTTTGTAGCATTTCCAACAAACCTCGATTTAATTTGATTTTTTGACCGAAACTAGTATAAAATTGTGTATAATATACTACGATTGTTTGACCTAATCTAGTATTTCAAAAAGTTTCATAGAATCTAATTATGATATTAATTTTTGCATGGACTTCCTTCAAAATCATCCCTCGTAAAATATAGAAAGGATCTGAAAGGTTTTGTAGCATTTCGATCAATCCTCGACTTAAATTTTTTTTCTGACCGAAACTAGTATAAAATTGTGTATAATATACTATGGTTTTTTGACCAAAAACTGATATTTCAAAAGGTTCCATAGAATCTAATTTTGAGATAAGTTTTTTGTCGGGACTTCCATCATAACCTTCGCTCGTAAAATATAGAAAGGATCTGAAAAGTTTCGTAGCATTTCTAACAATCCACGATTTAAATTTATTTCTGACCGACACTAGTAAAAAAGTGTGTATAATATACTAAGATTTGTTGATGTAAACTAGTATTTCAAAGAGTTTCATAGAATCTAATTCTGTTATAATTTTTTACATTGACTTCCATCGTAATCTTCCCTCGTAAAATCTAGAAAGGATCTGAAAAGTTTCCTAGCATTTCGAACAATCCTCGATTAAAATTGATTTTCTGACCGAAACTAGTATAAAATTGTGTATAATATACTATGATTTTTTGACCTAATCTGGCATTTCAAAAGGTTCCATAGAATCTAATTTTGAGATAAGTTTTTGTCGGGACTTCCATCATAACCTTCCGTCGTAAAATATGGAATGGATTTTAAAAGTTTCGTAGCATTTCGAACAATCCTCGATTTAAATTGATTTATGACCGAAACTAGTAAAAAAGTGTGTATAAAATACTACGATTTTTTGACGTAAACTAATATTTCAAAAAGTTTCATAGAATCTAATTTTGATATAATTTTTTGCATGAACTTCCATTGTAATCTTCCCTCGTAAAATATTGAAAGGATCTTAAAAGTTTCGTAGCATTTCGAACAATCCTTTATTTAATTTGATTTTTTGACCGAAATTAGTATAAAACAGTGTATAATATACTTTAAATTTTTGACCTAAACTAGTATTTCAAAAAGATTCATAGAATCTAATTCTGATAAAAAAAATTGCATGGACTTCCATCGAAATCTTCCCTCGTAAAATATAGAAAGGATCTGAAAAGTTTCGTAGCATTTCGAACAATCCTCGATTTAATTTGATTTCTGACCGAAACTAGTATAAAACTGTGTATAATATACTACGATATTTTGACCTAAACTAGTATTTTAAAAAGTTTCATAGAATCTAATTCTGATATAACTTTTTGCATTGACTTCCATCGTAATCTTCCCTCGTAAAATATAGAAAAGGATCTTAAACGTTTTGTATCATTTCCATCAAACCTCGATTTAATTTGATTTTTTGACCGAAACTAGTATAAAATTGTGTATAATATACTACGATTGTTTGACCTAAACTAGTATTTCAAAAACATTCATAGAATCTAATTCTGATATTATTTTTTGCATGGACTTCCTTCGAAATCTTCCCTCGTAAAATATAGAAAGGATCTGAAAGGTTTTGTAGCATTTCGAACAATCCTCAACTTAAATTTATTTTCTGACCGAAACTAGTATAAAATTGTGTATAATATACTAAGCTTTTTTGACCTAAACTGGTATTTTAAAAGGTTCCATAGAATCTAATTTTGAGATAAGTTTTTTGTCGGGAATTCCGTCATAACCTTCCCTCGTAAAATATAGAAAGGATCTGAAAAGTTTCGTAGCATTTCTAACAATCCACGATTTAAATTGATTTCTGACCGAAACTAGTAAAAAAGTGTGTATAATATACTATGATTTGTTGATGAAAACTAGTATTTCAAAAAGTCTCATAGAATCTAATTCTGTTATAATTTTTTACATTGAATTCCATCGTAATCTTCCCTCGTAAAATCTAGAAAGGATCTGAAAAGTTTCGTAGCATTTCGAACAATCCTCGATTTAAATTGATTTTCTGACCGAAACTAGTATAAAATTGTGTATAATATACTATGATTTTTTAACCTGAACTGGCATTTCAAAAGGTTCCATAGAATCTAATTTTGAGATAAGTTTTTGTCGGGACTTCTATCGTAATCTTCCCTCGTAAAATATAGAAAGGATATTAAAAGTTTCGTAGCATTTCGAACAATCCTCGATTTAAATTGATTTATGACTGAAACTAGTATAAAACTGTATATAATATGCTACGATTTTTGACCTAAACTAGTATTTCAAAAAGTTCATAGAATCTAATTTAGATATAATTTTTTGCATGGACTTCCATCGTAATCTTCCCTCGTAAAATATAGAAAGGATCTTAAAATTTTCGTAGCATTACGAACAATCCTCTATTTAATTTGATTTTTTGACCGAAACTAGTATAAGACTGTGTATAATATACTACGATATTTTGACCTAAACTAGTATTTTAAAAAGTTTCATAGAATCTAATTCTGATATAACTTTTTGCATGGACTTCCATTGTAATCTTCCCTCGTAAAATATAGAAAAGGATCTTAAACGTTTTGTAGCATTTCCAACAAACCTCGATTTAATTTGATTTTTTGACCAAAACTAGTATAAAATTGTGTATAATATACTACGATTGTTTGACCTAATCTAGTATTTTAAAAAGTTTCATAGAATCTAATTATGATATTATTTTTTGCATGGACTTCCTTTAAAATCATCCCTCGTAAAATATAGAAAGGATCTGAAAGGTTTAGTAGCATTTCGAACAATCCTCGACTTAAATTTTTTTTCTGACCGAAACTAGTATAAAATTGTGTATAATATACTCTGCTTTTTTGACCAAAAACTGGTATTTCAAAAGGTTCCATAGAATCTAATTTTGAGATAAGTTTTTTGTCGGGACTTCCATCAGAACCTTCGCTCGTAAAATATAGAAAGGATCTGAAAAGTTTCGTAGCATTTCTAACAATCCACGATTTAAATTGATTTCTGACCGAAACTAGTAAAAAAAGTGTGTATAATATACTACGATTTGTTGATGTAAACTAGTATTTCAAAATGTTTCATAGAATCTAATTCTGTTATAATTTTTTTACATTGACTTCCATCGTAATCTTCCCTCGTAAAATCTAGAAAGGATCTGAAAAGTTTCCTAGCATTTCGAACAATCCTCGATTAAAATTGATTTTCTGACCGAAACTAGTATAAAATTGTGTATAATATACTATGATTTTTTGACCTAATCTGGCATTTCAAAAGGTTCCATAGAATCTAATTTTGAGATAAGTTTTTGTCGGGACTTCCATCATAACCTTCCGTCGTAAAATATGGAATGGATTTTAAAAGTTTCGTAGCATTTCGAACAATCCTCGATTTAAATTGATTTATGACCGAAACTAGTAAAAAAGTGTGTATAAAATACTACGATTTTTTGACGTAAACTAATTTTTCAAAAAGTTTCATAGAATCTAATTTTGATATAATTTTTTGCATGAACTTCCATTGTAATCTTCCCTCGTAAAATATTGAAAGGATCTTAAAAGTTTCGTAGCATTTCGAACAATCCTTTATTTAATTTGATTTTTTGACCGAAATTAGTATAAAACAGTGTATAATATACTTTAAATTTTTGACCTAAACTAGTATTTCAAAAAGATTCATAGAATCTAATTCTGATAAAAAAAATTGCATGGACTTCCATCGAAATCTTCCCTCGTAAAATATAGAAAGGATCTGAAAAGTTTCGTAGCATTTCGAACAATCCTCGATTTAATTTGATTTCTGACCGAAACTAGTATAAAACTGTGTATAATATACTACGATATTTTGACCTAAACTAGTATTTTAAAAAGTTTCATAGAATCTAATTCTGATATAACTTTTTGCATTGACTTCCATCGTAATCTTCCCTCGTAAAATATAGAAAAAGATCTTAAACATTTTGTATCATTTCCAACAAACCTCGATTTAATTTGATTTTTTGACCGAAACTTGTATAAAATTGTGTATAATATACTACGATTGTTTGACCTAAACTAGTATTTCAAAAACTTTCATAGAATCTAATTCTGATATTATTTTTTGCATGGACTTCCTTCGAAATCTTCCCTCGTAAAATATAGAAAGGATCTGAAAGGTTTTGTAGCATTTCGAACAATCCTCAACTTAAATTTATTTTCTGACCAAAACTAGTATAAAATTGTGTATAATATACTAAGCTTTTTTGACCTAAACTGGTATTTTAAAATGTTCCATAGAATCTAATTTTGAGATAAGTTTTTTGTCGGGACTTCCATCATAACCTTCCCTCGTAAAATATAGAAAGGATCTGAAAAGTTTCGTAGCATTTCTAACAATCCACGATTTAAATTGATTTCTGACCGAAACTAGTAAAAAAGTGTGTATAATATACTATGATTTGTTGATGAAAACTAGTATTTCAAAAAGTTTCATAGAATCTAATTCTGTTATAATTTTTTACATTGAATTCCATCGTAATCTTCCCTCGTAAAATCTAGAAAGGATCTGAAAAGTTTCGTAGCATTTCGAACAATCCTCGATTTAAATTGATTTTCTGACCGAAACTAGTATAAAATTGTGTATAATATACTATGATTTTTTGACCTGAACTGGCATTTCAAAAGGTTCCATAGAATCTAATTTTGAGATAAGTTTTTGTCGGGACTTCTATCGTAATCTTTCCTCGTAAAATATAGAAAGGATATTAAAAGTTTCGTAGCATTTCGAACAATCCTCGATTTAAATTGATTTATGACTGAAACTAGTATAAAACTGTGTATAATATGCTACGATTTTTGACCTAAACTAGTATTTCAAAAAGTTCATAGAATCTAATTTAGATATAATTTTTTGCATGGACTTCCATCGTAATCTTCCCTCGTAAAATATAGAAAGGATCTTAAAATTTTTGTAGCATTACGAACAATCCTCTATTTAATTTGATTTTTTGACCGAAACTAGTATAAGACTGTGTATAATATACTACAATATTTTGACCTAAACTAGTAATTTAAAAAGTTTCATAGAATCTAATTCTGATATAATTTTTTGCATGGACTTCCATCATAATCTTCCCTCGTAAAATATAGAAAAGGATCTTAAACGTTTTGTAGCATTTCCAACAAACCTCGATTTAATTTGATTTTTTGACCGAAACTAGTATAAAATTGTGTATAATATACTACGATTGTTTGACCTAATCTAGTATTTCAAAAAGTTTCATAGAATCTAATTATGATATTATTTTTTGCATGGACTTCCTTCAAAATCATCCCTTGTAAAATATAGAAAGGATCTGAAAGGTTTTGTAGCATTTCGAACAATCCTCGACTTAAATTTTTTTTCTGACCGAAACTAGTATAAAATTGTGTATAATATACTCTGCCTTTTTGACCAAAAACTGGTATTTCAAAAGGTTCCATAGAATCTAATTTTGAGATAAGTTTTTTGTCGGGACTTCCATCAGAACCTTCGCTCGTAAAATATAGAAAGGATCTGAAAAGTTTCGTAGCATTTCTAACAATCCACGATTTAAATTGATTTCTGACCGAAACTAGTAAAAAAAGTGTGTATAATATACTACGATTTGTTGATGTAAACTAGTATTTCAAAAAGTTTCATAGAATCTAATTCTGTTATAATTTTTTACATTGACTTCCACCGTAATCTTCCCTCGTAAAATCTAGAAAGGATCTAGAAAGGATCTGAAAAGTTTCCTAGCAGAAAAGTTTCAAACAATCCTCGATTAAAATTGATTTTCTGACCGAAACTAGTATAAAATTGTGTATAATATACTATGATTTTTTGACCTAATCTGGCATTTCAAAAGGTTCCATAGAATCTAATTTTGAGATAAGTTTTTGTCGGGACTTCCATCATAACCTTCCGTCGTAAAATATGGAATGGATTTTAAAAGTTTCGTAGCATTTCGAACAATCCTCGATTTAAATTGATTTATGACCGAAACTAGTAAAAAAGTGTGTATAAAATACTACGATTTTTTGACGTAAACTAATATTTCAAAAAGTTTCATAGAATCTAATTTTGATATAATTTTTTGCATGAACTTCCATTGTAATCTTCCCTCGTAAAATATTGAAAGGATATTAAAAGTTTCGTAGCATTTCGAACAATCCTTTATTTAATTTGATTTTTTGACCGAAATTAGTATAAAACAGTGTATAATATACTTTAAATTTTTGACCTAAACTAGTATTTCAAAAAGATTCATAGAATCTAATTCTGATAAAAAAAATTGCATAGACTTCCATCGAAATCTTCCCTCGTAAAATATAGAAAGGATCTGAAAAGTTTCGTAGCATTTCGAACAATCCTCGATTTAATTTGATTTCTGACCGAAACTAGTATAAAACTGTGTATAATATACTACGATATTTTGACCTAAACTAGTATTTTAAAAAGTTTCATAGAATCTTGAAATTCTGTGATCAGGTATGAGATGTCCTAAGAGATGTCCCAACACTTAATAGGACATTTGACAAATTTAACCAAAACTTAATCAGCAAGAAAAGTAAACAACACAGAAGTTTGTTAACCCAGTTCAGTGTATAACCACACCTACATCTGGAGGCTACCAAGCCAGGAGGAAATCCACTATTAGTAATATTAATTCTAGACTTAAACCACCCTGTTTAATCTATCACTTAATACTTACCCAATGCAATTTCTACCTAAGACTCACTTAGATAAGAGTACCCTACTCACTCCCCCTCAATCACCCAGTGATCAAGTTTACAAGTTTACTGAAATTGAAGACATCCTTCAAACAATACAGCTTGATTTTACTTCACAGTTTCAATCAAGTCACAAATGCACTTTTGCTTAAAAGCTCATAAAGTGGTACATAAAAAATAACCTGCTATTAAAACTCTAGACACCCTATTTCGTCTTCTTAAATTCGTACTCAATTCTATGAGTTTCTGTTGTTTAAATAGGTATCTGAATTATGGGCTTTCTGTAGAATGATCCAGCCCTAATGTGCAGCAACTGTCACCTTGAATTTAGGGTTTGTTACCTCCTATATTCTAGGTGCATTAGGTCTTCTGTTTTAATCTGAATCTTCAATATAAAACTCCCTACAGATGCGCCTTGTTCTGTTTTTATCCATCATTAATTAATTCCAGATACTTCTCCTTAAATATCTCTGATCTGTTAATCAATAATTAATTCTGGTAGCAGGTCTGAGATGTCTCAACATCTGTTGGGACATCCTGGAAAACTGAACTTAAGTTATTTACACAATGTCCCAACTTCTGGTAGGACATCCTGAAATAAGTTCACATACTCTGTTTGCTAATGTCCCAACATCTGATAGGACATTCTGAACTGAATTTAATATTTCTTGTTTGGTCAAAAATTCTGCCAATTCTTAAACATCTACAAACTCCCCCTTTGGCTAATTTTTGGCTAACATCTTTTCTGGTTTTCAGAGTGCAGCAGAAGTTTTTTTTTTTTTTCAGAGTATAGCATTACTTTTCTGTTGATTCTTATTTGAGATTAACTCCCCCTCAAACAAATATGTGTCCAGTCTTGTTGCAACAGAAATACACACTGATTCAGTTCAGACAAACAGATTTTTCATTTTAATTAAACAGCAGTACAAATTTGTTGTTGTTCTCCCCCTTGGTAGACACAAAATTAGGGGCCAAAGACACTATTACTGTCATAACATTGCTGTCATTACATTTGCCTCACATACAAAGATCACTCAGATTCATCACTCTCAGTTGCTTCCACCACTTCGGTGTCTTCATCTTTATCAGCTTCACTTTCTTCATCAGCCTCACTGTCTTCACCAGGTGCAGCATTCTGATCTTCTTCACTTTCCAATCTTTTGATGATTTCCTCAAGCTTCTGCTTTCTAGCTTCAAGCTCTTTGCAGGTGCTTTTGAGTTCAGCAATTAAAGTCTTCCTGGAGATTGGATTCTTAGCAGGGGAGGGACCAGCAGATGTCCCAGAAGGTGCTTCAACATCTGCAGCATGGTGACTGAGAAATAATTTGTAGTGAAAATCCAAGGGGCTTTCTCTTTTGCAGACTGTGTCCTTCTCAGTTAAAATCCCAGGATATTGGCTTAATATTATACCACATAGCAATGATGGAAAAGCTATTGGTAGCTTTGTTGCAGTAGAGATGGCATGCTTCATGGTTTGATCAAAGATGAAAGCTCCATAGTCCATCTTGGTTTGAGTTCCCACAGCATATATAAACCTGGCTAGACTAGTTGAAATTGAAGAAGTGTGGTTTGTAGGCACCCAATTAGCAGTTCCAATCCTGTTCAGCATGGCATACTTTCTGGTAAGCATGCTCACTGAAAGCTTACCCTTCACAGGCCATGCCTTGACCTGGTTTGCAGTGATCACTTTACAGATTTGATTATCTGTTTTCCCTAGCTCATTGGGTCCATCTGTTTCTCTTCCTAGATACTCATTGATGATTTGAGGAGAAAACTGTACACACTTACCTCTGACAAAAACTTTTCTAAACTCAGAAGACTTACCATTTGAGCAATCCTCCTGAAGATTCACAATGAACTCTTTGACAAGAAGTTCATAGCAGGGAGATAGGTCTGAGACTGTTTTGAATAGTCCTGCAGCAGAGATGAGGTCTATCAGTTCTGTGCAATCAAGTGCATTGCTGCTTAGTTCTCTTTCCAAGGCAACCCTTCTTTGGTACACATATTTCCACCTGTTGACACTGGAGACAAGATGGAATGATATGTTGTCCAAGGGAGCTTCTGGAACAACAGATGAAGCTCTAGCTGGTGCTGGTCTCTTCTTGGGAGGAGATGTTGGGACATCTGATCCAACATCTGAATCAGATGGTGTTGCAGCTTTTCTCTTCTGGGTTTGAACTTTGCTCCATGGTTTTGTTGGACCAAAAGTGACTTTAGCCTTCCCTTTCTTTGGAGAGGTTTTCTTCTTTTCAGGAATTGCTGCTTCAGCTTGCAGCTTGCCCTTCCTGGACCTGAGTCTTTTAGCAATGTTGGGTTTCACAGATGCTATGATCTCTGCATCAGAGTCCTGCTCCAGATTGACAACTGGAGGAGATTGAGCAGCCTCCTCTTCAGCTGGTTGATCAGCAGAGATTTGATCTTCATTTGAGCCTTGAGCCTGTTCTTCAGAGACCTCTTCATCATTTTTATTTGAGGATGAGACTTCTTTATCACTTTCACTTGAGGCCTTTTTCTGGTCCTCAGTCTGTTCAGCATCAGCATCAGATGACTTTTCTTTCTCATCTACAGATGTTCCAACATTCATTGGGACATCTTGTTCTGCAGGAGTGCCTTCTGCAGTTTGAGCTGGTTCTTCTTGAGGTGCAGGCATGGTGTTCAAGGGAACAGAGATTCCACTCACCTTTCTTTGTTCAAACAGAATTTGAGTGACAATTTCCTTGATTGAATCATCCACATATTGTGAAGATTTAGGGGGCATGTTAGCAGGAGAAGGAATGCCTCCTTTTGCTTTGCTGCAGACTTGATCTTTAGCTCTCTTTGGTGTTCTTGCCTTTTTAGTGTGAGAAACGCTTCCCCTGAGTTCGTCCAATGGAGTTGATTGCATTGGCACAACAGAGATTGGAGTGGCATGAACCACGTCTTCCTTGTTGAGAATTTCCTCAGCTGTTTTAGGGTTTTGAGACATTGTAGAGAAAGATTGATGAACAGCTTTAGGGTTTATGATTTCTGAAGGATTGAGAGTTAATGTGATTCGCTTGTGATGGTATGATGAGAATCTTGATAGCTTCTTATAAGTAGTTACTAAATAAGTAGCCGTTACAGTCCAAATGATTAGGAATGGAATTCCCAAGGATCTTGTCCAGACTAGCTTTGCCATCTGGAACTTATGCCATGCAATGTCATATGACATGTTGGCACATCTCATTAACTGCTAAATATCACATAAACAAATTCCAAGTTTGCCCCTTAAGTTCTCAAATTGTGTAGCATCCAATGCTTTGGTAAAGATATCAGCTAATTGCAAATCTGTAGCTACATGCTCCAATGAAATCACCTTTTCTTCTACAAGATCTCTGATGAAATGATGTCTGATATCAATATGCTTAGTCCTGCTGTGTTGAATGGGATTCTTTGATATGTTGATTGCACTTAAGTTGTCACAGTACAATGTCATGACATCCTGTGGGACATTGTACTCAGTGAGCATCTGCTTCATCCAAACCATCTGAGAACAACTGCTACCTGCTGCTATGTACTCAGCTTCAGCTGTAGACAAGGATACACAATTCTGTTTCTTACTGAACCAAGAAATCAGATTGTTTCCTAGAAAGAAGCATCCTCCTGAAGTGCTTTTTCTGTCATCAGCACTCCCTGCCCAATCAGCATCACAGAAGCCAGTGAGAATTGGTTTGCACCCATGAAAGTACATTATGCCATAGTCACAAGTACCATTAACATATTTAAGGATTCTCTTGACTTGATTGAGATGACTGACTTTTGGATCAGCTTGATATCTTGCACAAACTCCTACTGCAAATGCAATGTCTGGTCTGCTAGCAGTCAAGTATAACAAGCTTCCAATCATGCTTCTATATAAACTTTGATCTACATTCTCACCCTTTTCATCTTTAGTCAGCTTTAAATGTGTGGGAGCAGGAGTTCTTTTATGAGAAGCATTTTCCATTCCAAATTTCTTCACTATGTTCTTGGAGTACTTACTTTGGGAAATAAACATTGAGTCTTCCATTTGCTTTACTTGCAGCCTAAGAAAGTAGGTTAATTCACCTACTAGACTCATTTCAAATTCAGATTCCATCTGCTTGACAAAATGTTTGACCATCTTATCAGACATCCCACCAAACACAATGTCATCAACATATATTTGTGCAATCATGACATTTCCTTCTTCATCTTTAACAAAAAGGGTTTTATCAATCCCACCTTTTCTGTATCCTTGCTTGATAAGAAATGTGGTCAGTCTTTCATACCATGCCCTTGGAGCTTGCTTCAGACCATAAAGTGCTTTCTTTAATTTGTATACATGATTTGGACAGCTTGGATCAACAAATCCTTTAGGCTGTTCTACATATACCTCTTCATTAAGATAACCATTAAGAAAGGCACTTTTCACATCCATTTGAAATAGCTTGAACTTTAAGATACAAGCAATTCCCAACAGTAGTCTTATTGATTCAAGCCTTGCTACTGGTGCAAAGGTTTCATCAAAGTCTACCCCTTCAATTTGAGTGTATCCTTGAGCCACAAGTCTAGCTTTGTTCTTTGTAACAATTCCTTGTTCATTTGACTTGTTCTTATACACCCATTTTGTACCAATCACATTTATGTCATCAGGTCTAGGTACAAGATTCCACACTTCATTCCTTGTGAATTGACCTAATTCCTCTTGCATAGCACAAATCCAGTATTCATCAGTGAGAGCTTCCTTGATATTTTTAGGTTCTATTTTGGAAACAAAACAAGAACCTGAAATCACTTCTCTTGATCTAGTGCTCACACCTCTGTTGGGATCACCAATTATTAAATCTTTGGGATGATCCTTCTGTATTCTGATGGAGGGAGGTTTGCTTGAATCTTCTGACCTTGTATCATTTTGAGTGAAGTTATATTGATCATTCTTTTCTTCAGCTTCAATCTTGATATCAGCAGATGTTCCAACATCTTCTAGGACATCTGTAGGAGCATCAACAATTATCACATTTATGGACTCCATGATAACATTTGTTTTGTAGTTAAATACTCTATATGCTCTGCTGTTTATAGAGTATCCAAGGAAAATTCCTTCATCACTTTTAGGATCCATTTTTCTCCTTTGCTCCCTATCTGCCAGAATATAGCATTTACTTCCAAATACATGAAAGTACTTCACTGTGGGTTTTCTGCCCTTCCATACTTCATATATTGTGGACAAAGTTCCTTTCCTTAAAGTAACTCTGTTATGGATGTAGCAGGCAGTGTTCATAGCTTCAGCCCAGAAATACAGAGGTAACTTTTTAGCATGGATCATAGCTCTTGCTGATTCTTGAATGGTTCTATTCTTCCTTTCAACAATTCCATTCTGTTGAGGAGTGATAGGTGAAGAATACTCATGGTTGATTCCTTCTGAAGAACAGAAATCTAAGAACTTTTGATTCTCAAATTCTTTTCCATGATCACTTCTTATTTTGATCACACAGCTGGATTTTTCCCTTTGCAATCTTTGACATAATTCTTTGAATACATCAAATACATCTGACTTTTCTTTGATGAAGTTTATCCATGTATATCTTGAAAAATCATCAACCACAACATAGGCATACCTCTTACCACCAAGACTTTCAACTTGCATAGGTCCCATAAGATCCATATGTAGAAGTTCCAAAACTTTGGAAGTTGTCAGATGTTGGAGCTTTGGATGGGACATCTTGGTTTGCTTGCCTATTTGACATTCACCACATATTTTGCCATCATCAATCTTCAGTTTAGGAATACCTCTTACAGCATCCATAGATATGATCTTCTTTATGCCTCTGAAATGAAGATGACCTAGTCTTTGATGCCACAGTTTCACTTCTTCTTCCTTAGCTAGAGAGCAGGTTGAAGTGAGACTGAGATTTTGGGATTCCCACATGTAACAGTTGTCTTTAGATCTGACTCCTTTCATGACAACCTCTTGTTCTTTGTTAGTCACTAAGCATTCAGACTTGGTAAAGTTTACACTGTATCCTTGATCACATAGTTGACTTATGCTGATCAGGTTAGCAGTTAAACCTTTAACAAGCAGTACATCATCTAGTCTTGGAACATCTTGACAATCCAAGGTTCCAACTCCCTTGATCTCTCCTTTAGCTCCATCTCCAAAGGTAACATACCTGGATGAATGTGACTTTAAGTTTACTAGCAAATTCTTCAATCCAGTCATGTGTCTTGAGCATCCACTGTCAAAGTACCAGTCTTCTTTAGCTGATACTTTCAATGATGTATGTGCTATGTATGCAGTACTTTTCTTTGACCAAATGAGTTGAGATTTCTTTTGATGCCTCTGCTCTGAGTGTTGTTCAGCTGATCTCCAAGCTTGATTGTTGATCTTGTTCTTGGGTATGTGGTTTTGATCAGTCTGAATGTCAGCTTTTGGTCTCCAAACTTTCTTGATGACTTCTGTCTTTTGCTTAGGAGGTTGCTAATTTCTATGCAGCACTTTCTTGGTACCTTCTACTTTCTGCTTGGAAGGTTGCTGACACATCTGATTTGGATATCCATGTAGCTTATAACAGTGAGGTTTGATATGCCCAAATCTTCCACAGTGATGGCATCTCCATCTTTGATATTTTTTCTTCATTTTGTTCTTTCCAGAATGTTGAGACATCTGTTGGAACATTATGTTTGTCTTTGTGTTCTGATGTTGGAGCATCTGTTGGGACATCTTGTTTGACTGTGTAGTTTTTGAAGTAGTTTTGCTAGAGCTTGCTTCATCTCTGTTATATCCCAGTCCACTTTTGTCCCCTGAATGTTTATTATTGCTGAGAATAACATCCAGTGTGTTTGAGCTGCTGTTCAACATTCTAACAGATTTGGACATATGTTCCAACTTAGAGTTGAGAAGGCTTATTTCACTTTTTAAGGTGTCAATGATCTCCTGATCATTTGCTTTGTCATCTTCTAATGCCTCCTTCTGTTTCTTTAGCTTTATAACTTCACTGCATATTTCAGAGCTTCTTTTGTATAGATCTTTGAATGCTTGCTCAAGTTCTTCATAAGTAAGTTCTCCACAACTGGAATCACTATCATATTCACACAGTCCAGCTAAAGCAGTAATATGCTTAGCTGATTCTTCTTCTGAATCTCCTGAGTCTTCATCAGACCAGATCACAGAGAGTCCTTTCTTTTGCCTCTTTAAGTAGGTAGGACATTCAAACTTGATATGTCCATATCCTTCACATTCATGGCATTTGACTCCTTTATCTTGACTGGTCTTTTCAGCATACTTTACTCTTTTGTTAGCATCATAAGGTCTTCTGTTCTCAGAGTTTGTGTTTCTTCCACTAGGTTTGGATTTTCCTTCCATTCCTCTGAGAATCTGTTTGAATTGTCTTCCAATCAAGGCAAGATTTTTTGATAAGCTTTTATCATTTGCTGGTTCATCATCTTCTTCTTCATCTGTATTTGACACCAAGGCTATGCTTTTGTTCTTTTTGACATTTGTGTCATTCATTCCCATCTCAAAAGTTTGAAGAGAACCAATGAGTTCTTCAACTTTCATGGAGCATATGTCTTGAGCTTCTTCTATTGCAGTGACTTTCATGTCAAATCTTTTTGGTAAAGATCTGAGAATCTTTCTTACAAGCTTTTCATCAGTCATCTTTTCTCCCAAAGCTCCAGATGTATTGGCTATATCCAAGATGTTCATATAGAACTCATGAAATGATTCATCTTCCTTCATTCTCAAGTTTTCAAACTTGGTGGTGAGAAGTTGAAGTCTTGACATTTTTACTTTTGATGTTCCTTCATGAGTTGTTTTGAGAGTATCCCAAACATCTTTGGCCAGCTCACAATGATGCACAAGTCTGAAAATGTTTCTATCAATGCCATTGAATAAAGCATTTAAGGCTTTTGAGTTGCCTAGTGCTGAGTCTTCTTCCTCCTTACTCCATTCATCTTCAGGTTTCAGCACTTTTGATCCATCTTTGGTGTCTTGAACAGGATGATCCCATCCAACATTAACTGCTCTCCATGCCCTGTTGTCAAGTGACCTTAAGAATGCAATCATTCTTGGCTTCCAGTAGTCATAATTAGATCCATCCAGAATAGGTGGTCTATCTACTGACCCTAAATCTCTATCCATGTTACAGAATTTGTATTCCCTAGATCTCACCCAGTATAAACAGGCAGGGTGCCTGCTCTGATGCCAATTGAAATTCTGTGATCAGGTATGAGATGTCCTAAGAGATGTCCCAACACTTAATAGGACATTTGACAAATTTAACCAAAACTTAATCAGCAAGAAAAGTAAACAACACAGAAGTTTGTTAACCCAGTTCAGTGTATAACCACACCTACATCTGGAGGCTACCAAGCCAGGAGGAAATCCACTATTAGTAATATTAATTCTAGACTTAAACCACCCTGTTTAATCTATCACTTAATACTTACCCAATGCAATTTCTACCTAAGACTCACTTAGATAAGAGTACCCTACTCACTCCCCCTCAATCACCCAGTGATCAAGTTTACAAGTTTACTGAAATTGAAGACATCCTTCAAACAATACAGCTTGATTTTACTTCACAGTTTCAATCAAGTCACAAATGCACTTTTGCTTAAAAGCTCATAAAGTGGTACATAAAAAACAACCTGCTATTAAAACTCTAGACACCCTATTTGGTCTTCTTAAATTCGTACTCAATTCTATGAGTTTCTGTTGTTTAAATAGGTATCTGAATTATGGGCTTTCTGTAGAATGATCCAGCCCTAATGTGCAGCAACTGTCACCTTGAATTTAGGGTTTGTTACCTCCTATATTCTAGGTGCATTAGGTCTTCTGTTTTAATCTGAATCTTCAATATAAAACTCCCTACAGATGCGCCTTGTTCTGTTTTTATCCATCATTAATTAATTCCAGATACTTCTCCTTAAATATCTCTGATCTGTTAATCAATAATTAATTCTGGTAGCAGGTCTGAGATGTCTCAACATCTGTTGGGACATCCTGGAAAACTGAACTTAAGTTATTTACACAATGTCCCAACTTCTGGTAGGACATCCTGAAATAAGTTCACATACTCTGTTTGCTAATGTCCCAACATCTGATAGGACATTCTGAACTGAATTTAATATTTCTTGTTTGGTCAAAAATTCTGCCAATTCTTAAACATCTACAAATCTAATTCTGATATAACTTTTTGCATTGACTTCCATCGTAATCTTCCCTCGTAAAATATAGAAAAGGATCTTAAACGTTTTGTATCATTTCCAACAAACCTCGATTTAATTTGATTTTTTGACCGAAACTAGTATAAAATTGTGTATAATATACTACGATTGTTTGACCTAAACTAGTATTTCAAAAACTTTCATAGAATCTAATTCTGATATTATTTTTTGCATGGACTTCCTTCGAAATCTTCCCTCGTAAAATATAGAAAGGATCTGAAAGGTTTTGTAGCATTTCGAACAATCCTCAACTTAAATTTATTTTCTGACCGAAACTAGTATAAAATTGTGTATAATATACTAAGCTTTTATGACCTAAACTGGTATTTTAAAAGGTTCCATAGAATCTAATTTTGAGATAAGTTTTTTGTCGGGACTTCCATCATAACCTTCCCTCGTAAAATATAGAAAGGATCTGAAAAGTTTCGTAGCATTTCTAACAATCCACGATTTAAATTGATTTCTGACCGAAACTAGTAAAAAAGTGTGTATAATATACTATGATTTGTTAATGAAAACTAGTATTTCAAAAAGTTTCATAGAATCTAATTCTGTTATAATTTTTTACATTGAATTCCATCGTAATCTTCCCTCGTAAAATATAGAAAGGATCTGAAAAGTTTCGTAGCATTTCTAACAATCCACGATTTAAATTGATTTCTGACCGAAACTAGTAAAAAAAGTGTGTATAATATACTACGATTTGTTGATGTAAACTAGTATTTCAAAAAGTTTCATAGAATCTAATTCTGTTATAATTTTTTACATTGACTTCCATCGTAATCTTCCCTCGTAAAATCTAGAAAGGATCTGAAAAGTTTCCTAGCATTTCGAACAATCCTCGATTAAAATTGATTTTCTAACCGAAACTAGTATAAAATTGTGTATAATATACTATGCTTTTTTGACCTAATCTGGCATTTCAAAAGGTTCCATAGAATCTAATTTTGAGATAAGTTTTTGTCGGGACTTCCATCATAACCTTCCGTCGTAAAATATGGAATGGATTTTAAAAGTTTCGTAGCATTTCGAACAATCCTCGATTTAAATTGATTTATGACCGAAACTAGTAAAAAAGTGTGTATAAAATACTACGATTTTTTGACGTAAACTAATATTTCAAAAAGTTTCATAGAATCTAATTTTGATATAATTTTATGCATGAACTTCCATTGTAATCTTCCCTCGTAAAATATTGAAAGGATCTTAAAAGTTTCGTAGCATTTCGAACAATCCTTTATTTAATTTGATTTTTTGACCGAAATTAGTATAAAACAGTGTATAATATACTTTAAATTTTTGAACTAAACTAGTATTTCAAAAAGATTCATAGAATCTAATTCTGATAAAAAAAATTGCATGGACTTCCATCGAAATCTTCCCTCGTAAAATATAGAAAGGATCTGAAAAGTTTCGTAGCATTTCGAACAATCCTCGATTTAATTTGATTTCTGACCGAAACTAGTATAAAACTGTGTATAATATACTACGATATTTTGACCTAAACTAGTATTTTAAAAAGTTTCATAGAATCTAATTCTGATATAACTTTTTGCATTGACTTCCATCGTAATCTTCCCTCGTAAAATATAGAAAAGGATCTTAAACGTTTTGTATCATTTCCAACAAACCTCGATTTAATTTGATTTTTTGACCGAAACTAGTATAAAATTGTGTATAATATACTACGATTGTTTGACCTAAACTAGTATTTCAAAAACTTTCATAGAATCTAATTCTGATATTATTTTTTGCATGGACTTCCTTCGAAATCTTCCCTCGTAAAATATAGAAAGGATCTGAAAGGTTTTGTAGCATTTCGAACAATCCTCAACTTAAATTTATTTTCTGACCGAAACTAGTATAAAATTGTGTATAATATACTATGCTTTTTTGACCTAAACTGGTATTTTAAAAGGTTCCATAGAATCTAATTTTGAGATAAGTTTTTTGTCGGGACTTCTATCGTAATCTTCCCTCGTAAAATATAGAAAGGATATTAAAAGTTTCGTAGCATTTCGAACAATCCTCGATTTAAATTGATTTATGACTGAAACTAGTATAAAACTGTGTATAATATCCTACGATTTTTGACCTAAACTAGTATTTCAAAAAGTTCATAGAATCTAATTTAGATATAATTTTTTGCATGGACTTCCATCGTAATCTTCCCTCGTAAAATATAGAAAGGATCTTAAAATTTTTGTAGCATTACGAACAATCCTCTATTTATTTTTTGACCGAAACTAGTATAAGACTGTGTATAATATACTACAATATTTTGACCTAAACTAGTAATTTATAAAGTTTCATAGAATCTAATACTGATATAATTTTTTGCATGGACTTCCATCATAATCTTCCCTCGTAAAATATAGAAAAGGATCTTAAACGTTTTGTAGCATTTCCAACAAACCTCGATTTAATTTGATTTTTTGACCGAAACTAGTATAAAATTGTGTATAATATACTACGATTGTTTGACCTAAACTAGTATTTCAAAAACTTTCATAAAATCTAATTCTGATATTATTTTTTGCATGGACTTCCTTCGAAATCTTCCCTCGTAAAATATAGAAAGGATCTGAAAGGTTTTGTAGCATTTCGAACAATCCTCGACTTAAATTTTTTTTCTGACCGAAACTAGTATAAAATTGTGTATAATATACTCTGCTTTTTTGACCAAAAACTGGTATTTCAAAAGGTTCCATAGAATCTAATTTTGAGATAAGTTTTTTGTCGGGACTTCCATCAGAACCTTCGCTCGTAAAATATAGAAAGGATCTGAAAAGTTTCGTAGCATTTCTAACAATCCACGATTTAAATTGATTTCTGACCGAAACTAGTAAAAAAAGTGTGTATAATATACTACGATTTGTTGATGTAAACTAGTATTTCAAAAAGTTTCATAGAATCTAATTCTGTTATAATTTTTTACATTGACTTCCATCGTAATCTTCCCTCGTAAAATCTAGAAAGGATCTGAAAAGTTTCCTAGCATTTCGAACAATCCTCGATTAAAATTGATTTTCTGACCGAAACTAGTATAAAATTGTGTATAATATACTATGATTTTTTGACCTAATCTGGCATTTCAAAAGGTTCCATAGAATCTAATTTTGAGATAAGTTTTTGTCGGGACTTCCATCATAACCTTCCGTCGTAAAATATGGAATGGATTTTAAAAGTTTCGTAGCATTTCGAACAATCCTCGATTTAAATTGATTTATGACCGAAACTAGTAAAAAAGTGTGTATAAAATACTACGATTTTTTGACGTAAACTAATATTTCAAAAAGTTTCATAGAATCTAATTTTGATATAATTTTTTGCATGAACTTCCATTGTAATCTTCCCTCGTAAAATATTGAAAGGATCTTAAAATTTTCGTAGCATTTCGAACAATCCTTTATTTAATTTGATTTTTTGACCGAAATTAGTATAAAACAGTGTATAATATACTTTAAATTTTTGACCTAAACTAGTATTTCAAAAAGATTCATAGAATCTAATTCTAATAAAAAAAATTGCATGGACTTCCATCGAAATCTTCCCTCGTAAAATATAGAAAGGATCTGAAAAGTTTCGTAGCATTTCGAACAATCCTCGATTTAATTTGATTTCTGACCGAAACTAGTATAAAACTGTGTATAATATACTACGATATTTTGACCTAAACTAGTATTTTAAAAAGTTTCATAGAATCTAATTCTGATATAACTTTTTGCATTGACTTCCATCGTAATCTTCCCTCGTAAAATATAGAAAAGGATCTTAAACGTTTTGTATCATTTCCAACAAACCTCGATTTAATTTGATTTTTTGACCGAAACTAGTATAAAATTGTGTATAATATACTACGATTGTTTGACCTAAACTAGTATTTCAAAAACTTTCATAGAATCTAATTCTGATATTATTTTTTGCATGGACTTCCTTCGAAATCTTCCCTCGTAAAATATAGAAAGGATCTGAAAGGTTTTGTAGCATTTCGAACAATCCTCAACTTAAATTTATTTTCTGACCGAAACTAGTATAAAATTGTGTATAATATACTATGCTTTTTTGACCTAAACTGGTATTTTAAAAGGTTCCATAGAATCTAATTTTGAGATAAGTTTTTTGTCGGGACTTCCATCATAACCTTCCCTCGTAAAATATAGAAAGGATCTGAAAAGTTTCGTAGCATTTCTAACAATCCACGATTTAAATTGATTTCTGACCGAAACTAGTAAAAAAGTGTGTATAATATACTATGATTTGTTGATGAAAACTAGTATTTCAAAAAGTTTCATAGAATCTAATTCTGTTATAATTTTTTACATTGAATTCCATCGTAATCTTCCCTCGTAAAATCTAGAAAGGATCTGAAAAGTTTCGTAGCATTTCGAACAATCCTCGATTTAAATTGATTTTCTGACCGAAACTAGTATAAAATTGTGTATAATATACTATGATTTTTTGACCTGAACAGGCATTTCAAAAGGTTCCATAGAATCTAATTTTGAGATAAGTTTTTGTCGGGACTTCTATCGTAATCTTCCCTCGTAAAATATAGAAAGGATATTAAAAGTTTCGTAGCATTTCGAACAATCCTCGATTTAAATTGATTTATGATTGAAACTAGTATAAAACTGTGTATAATATGCTACGATTTTTGACCTAAACTAGTATTTCAAAAAGTTCATAGAATCTAATTTAGATATAATTTTTTGCATGGACTTCCATCGTAATCTTCCCTCGTAAAATATAGAAAGGATCTTAAAATTTTTGTAGCATTACGAACAATCCTCTATTTAATTTGATTTTTTGACCGAAACTAGTATAAGATTGTGTATAATATACTACAATATTTTGACCTAAACTAGTAATTTAAAAAGTTTCATAGAATCTAATTCTGATATAATTTTTTGCATGGACTTCCATCATAATCTTCCCTCGTAAAATATAGAAAAGGATCTTAAACGTTTTGTAGCATTTCCAACAAACCTCGATTTAATTTGATTTTTTGACCGAAACTAGTATAAAATTGTGTATAATATACTACGATTGTTTGACCTAATCTAGTATTTCAAAAAGTTTCATAGAATCTAATTATGATATTATTTTTTGTATGGACTTCCTTCAAAATCATCCCTTGTAAAATATAGAAAGGATCTGAAAGGTTTTGTAGCATTTCGAACAATCCTCGACTTAAATTTTTTTTCTGACCGAAACTAGTATTAAATTGTGTATAATATACTATGCCTTTTTGACCAAAAACTGGTATTTCAAAAGGTTCCATAGAATCTAATTTTGAGATAAGTTTTTTGTCGGGACTTCCATCAGAACCTTCGCTCGTAAAATATAGAAAGGATCTGAAAAGTTTCGTAGCATTTCTAACAATCCACGATTTAAATTGATTTCTGACCGAAACTAGTAAAAAAAGTGTGTATAATATACTACGAATTGTTGATGTAAACTAGTATTTCAAAAAGTTTCATAGAATCTAATTCTGTTATAATTTTTTACATTGACTTCCACCGTAATCTTCCCTCGTAAAATCTAGAAAGGATCTGAAAAGTTTCCTAGCATTTCGAACAATCCTCGATTAAAATTGATTTTCTGACCGAAACTAGTATAAAATTGTGTATAATATACTATGATTTTTTGACCTAATCTGGCATTTCAAAAGGTTCCATAGAATCTAATTTTGAGATAAGTTTTTTTCGGGACTTCCATCATAACCTTCCGTCGTAAAATATGGAATGGATTTTAAAAGTTTCGTAGCATTTCGAACAATCCTCGATTTAAATTGATTTATGACCGAAACTAGTAAAAAAGTGTGTATAAAATACTACGATTTTTTGACGTAAACTAATATTTCAAAAAGTTTCATAGAATCTAATTTTGATATAATTTTTTGCATGAACTTCCATTGTAATCTTCCCTCGTAAAATATTGAAAGGATCTTAAAATTTTCGTAGCATTTCGAACAATCCTTTATTTAATTTGATTTTTTGACCGAAATTAGTATAAAACAGTGTATAATATACTTTAAATTTTTGACCTAAACTAGTATTTCAAAAAGATTCATAGAATCTAATTCTGATAAAAAAAATTGCATGGACTTCCATCGAAATCTTCCCTCGTAAAATATAGAAAGGATCTGAAAAGTTTCGTAGCATTTCGAACAATCCTCGATTTAATTTGATTTCTGACCGAAACTAGTATAAAACTGTGTATAATATACTACGATATTTTGACCTAAACTAGTATTTTAAAAAGTTTCATAGAATCTAATTCTGATATAACTTTTTGCATTGACTTCCATCATAATCTTCCCTCGTAAAATATAGAAAAGGATCTTAAACGTTTTGTATCATTTCCAACAAACCTCGATTTAATTTGATTTTTTGACCGAAACTAGTATAAAATTGTGTATAATATACTACGATTGTTTGACCTAAACTAGTATTTCAAAAACTTTCATAGAATCTAATTCTGATATTATTTTTTGCATGGACTTCCTTCGAAATCTTCCCTCGTAAAATATAGAAAGGATCTGAAAGGTTTTGTAGCATTTCGAACAATCCTCAACTTAAATTTATTTTCTGACCGAAACTAGTATAAAATTGTGTATAATATACTATGCTTTTTTTGACCTAAACTGGTATTTTAAAAGGTTCCATAGAATCTAATTTTGAGATAAGTTTTTTGTCGGGACTTCCATCATAACCTTCCCTCGTAAAATATAGAAAGGATCTGAAAAGTTTCGTAGCATTTCTAACAATCCACGATTTAAATTGATTTCTGACCGAAACTAGTAAAAAAGTGTGTATAATATACTATGATTTGTTGATGAAAACTAGTATTTCAAAAAGTTTCATAGAATCTAATTCTGTTATAATTTTTTACATTGAATTCCATCGTAATCTTCCCTCGTAAAATCTAGAAAGGATCTGAAAAGTTTCGTAGCATTTCGAACAATCCTCGATTTAAATTGATTTTCTGACCGAAACTAGTATAAAATTGTGTATAATATACTATGATTTTTTGACCTGAACAGGCATTTCAAAAGGTTCCATAGAATCTAATTTTGAGATAAGTTTTTGTCGGGACTTCTATCGTAATCTTCCCTCGTAAAATATAGAAAGGATATTAAAAGTTTCGTAGCATTTCGAACAATCCTCGATTTAAATTGATTTATGATTGAAACTAGTATAAAACTGTGTATAATATGCTACGATTTTTGACCTAAACTAGTATTTCAAAAAGTTCATAGAATCTAATTTAGATATAATTTTTTGCATGGACTTCCATCGTAATCTTCCCTCGTAAAATATAGAAAGGATCTTAAAATTTTTGTAGCATTACGAACAATCCTCTATTTAATTTGATTTTTTGACCGAAACTAGTATAAGATTGTGTATAATATACTACAATATTTTGACCTAAACTAGTAATTTAAAAAGTTTCATAGAATCTAATTCTGATATAATTTTTTGCATGGACTTCCATCATAATCTTCCCTCGTAAAATATAGAAAAGGATCTTAAACGTTTTGTAGCATTTCCAACAAACCTCGATTTAATTTGATTTTTTGACCGAAACTAGTATAAAATTGTGTATAATATACTACGATTGTTTGACCTAATCTAGTATTTCAAAAAGTTTCATAGAATCTAATTATGATATTATTTTTTGCATGGACTTCCTTCAAAATCATCCCTCGTAAAATATAGAAAGGATCTGAAAGGTTTTGTAGCATTTCGAACAATCCTCGACTTAAATTTTTTTTCTGACCGAAACTAGTATTAAATTGTGTATAATATACTATGCCTTTTTGACCAAAAACTGGTATTTCAAAAGGTTCCATAGAATCTAATTTTGAGATAAGTTTTTTGTCGGGACTTCCATCAGAACCTTCGCTCGTAAAATATAGAAAGGATCTGAAAAGTTTCGTAGCATTTCTAACAATCCACGATTTAAATTGATTTCTGACCGAAACTAGTAAAAAAAGTGTGTATAATATACTACGAATTGTTGATGTAAACTAGTATTTCAAAAAGTTTCATAGAATCTAATTCTGTTATAATTTTTTACATTGACTTCCACCGTAATCTTCCCTCGTAAAATCTAGAAAGGATCTGAAAAGTTTCCTAGCATTTCGAACAATCCTCGATTAAAATTGATTTTCTGACCGAAACTAGTATAAAATTGTGTATAATATACTATGATTTTTTGACCTAATCTGGCATTTCAAAAGGTTCCATAGAATCTAATTTTGAGATAAGTTTTTGTCGGGACTTCCATCATAACCTTCCGTCGTAAAATATAGAAAGGATTTTAAAAGTTTCGTAGCATTTCGAACAATCCTCGATTTAAATTGATTTATGACCGAAACTAGTAAAAAAGTGTGTATAAAATACTACGATTTTTTGACGTAAACTAATATTTCAAAAAGTTTCATAGAATCTAATTTTGATATAATTTTTTGCATGAACTTCCATTGTAATCTTCCTTCGTAAAATATTGAAAGGATCTTAAAAGTTTCGTAGCATTTCGAACAATCCTTTATTTAATTTGATTTTTTGACCGAAATTAGTATAAAACAGTGTATAATATACTTTAAATTTTTGACCTAAACTAGTATTTCAAAAAGATTCATAGAATCTAATTCTGATAAAAAAAATTGCATGGACTTCCATCGAAATCTTCCCTCGTAAAATATAGAAAGGATCTGAAAAGTTTCGTAGCATTTCGAACAATCCTCGATTTAATTTGATTTCTGACCGAAACTAGTATAAAACTGTGTATAATATACTACAATATTTTGACCTAAACTAGTATTTTAAAAAGTTTCATAGAATCTAATTCTGATATAACTTTTTGCATTGACTTCCATCGTAATCTTCCCTCGTAAAATATAGAAAAGGATCTTAAACGTTTTGTATCATTTCCAACAAACCTCGATTTAATTTGATTTTTAGACCGAAACTAGTATAAAATTGTGTATAATATACTACGATTGTTTGACCTAAACTAGTATTTCAAAAACTTTCATAGAATCTAATTCTGATATTATTTTTTGCATGGACTTCCTTCGAAATCTTCCCTCGTAAAATATAGAAAGGATCTGAAAGGTTTTGTAGCATTTCGAACAATCCTCAACATAAATTTATTTCTGACCGAAACTAGTATAAAATTGTGTATAATATACTAAGCTTTTTTGACCTAAACTGGTATTTTAAAAGGTTCCATAGAATCTAATTTTGAGATAAGTTTTTTGTCGGGACTTCCATCATAACCTTCCCTCGTAAAATATAGAAAGGATCTGAAAAGTTTCGTAGCATTTCTAACAATCCACGATTTAAATTGATTTCTGACCGAAACTAGTAAAAAAGTGTGTATAATATACTATGATTTGTTGATGAAAACTAGTATTTCAAAAAGTTTCATAGAATCTAATTCTGTTATAATTTTTTACATTGAATTCCATCGTAATCTTCCCTCGTAAAATATAGAAAGGATCTGAAAAGTTTCGTAGCATTTCGAACAATCCTCGATTTAAATTGATTTTCTGACCGAAACTAGTATAAAATTGTGTATAATATACTATGATTTTTTGACCTGAACTGGCATTTCAAAAGGTTCCATAGAATCTAATTTTGAGATAAGTTTTTGTCGGGACTTCTATCGTAATCTTCCCTCGTAAAATATAGAAAGGATATTAAAAGTTTCGTAGCATTTCGAATAATCCTCGATTTAAATTGATTTATGACTGAAACTAGTATAAAACTGTGTATAATATGCTACGATTTTTTACCTAAACTAGTATTTCAAAAAGTTCATAGAATCTAATTTAGATATAATTTTTTGCATGGACTTCCATCATAATCTTCCCTCGTAAAATATAGAAAGGATCTTAAAATTTTTGTAGCATTACGAACAATCCTCTATTTAATTTGATTTTTTGACCGAAACTAGTATAAGACTGTGTATAATATACTACGATATTTTGACCTAAACTAGTAATTTAAAAAGTTTCATAGAATCTAATTCTGATATAATTTTTTGCATGGACTTCCATCATAATCTTCCCTCGTAAAATATAGAAAAGGATCTTAAACGTTTTGTAGCATTTCCAACAAACCTCGATTTAATTTGATTTTTTGACCGAAACTAGTATAAAATTGTGTATAATATACTACGATTGTTTGACCTAATCTAGTATTTCAAAAAGTTTCATAGAATCTAATTATGATATTATTTTTTGCATGGACTTCCTTCAAAATCATCCCTCGTAAAATATAGAAAGGATCTGAAAGGTTTTGTAGCATTTCGAACAATCCTCGACTTAAATTTTTTTTCTGACCGAAACTAGTATAAAATTGTGTATAATATACTCTGCCTTTTTGACCAAAAACTGGTATTTCAAAAGGTTCCATAGAATCTAATTTTGAGATAAGTTTTTTGTCGGGACTTCCATCAGAACCTTCGCTCGTAAAATATAGAAAGGATCTGAAAAGTTTCGTAGCATTTCTAACAATCCACGATTTAAATTGATTTCTGACCGAAACTAGTAAAAAAAGTGTGTATAATATACTACGATTTGTTGATGTAAACTAGTATTTCAAAAAGTTTCATAGAATCTAATTCTGTTATAATTTTTTACATTGACTTCCATCGTAATCTTCCCTCGTAAAATCTAGAAAGGATCTGAAAAGTTTCCTAGCATTTCAAACAATCCTCGATTAAAATTGATTTTCTGACCGAAACTAGTATAAAATTGTGTATAATATACTATGATTTTTTGACCTAATCTGGCATTTCAAAAGGTTCCATAGAATCTAATTTTGAGATAAGTTTTTGTCGGGACTTCCATCATAACCTTCCGTCGTAAAATATGGAATGGATTTTAAAAGTTTCGTAGCATTTCGAACAATCCTCGATTTAAATTGATTTATGACCGAAACTAGTAAAAAAGTGTGTATAAAATACTACGATTTTTTGACGTAAACTAATATTTCAAAAAGTTTCATAGAATCTAATTTTGATATAATTTTTTGCATGAACTTCCATTGTAATCTTCCTTCGTAAAATATTGAAAGGATCTTAAAAGTTTCGTAGCATTTCGAACAATCCTTTATTTAATTTGATTTTTTGACCGAAATTAGTATAAAACAGTGTATAATATACTTTAAATTTTTGACCTAAACTAGTATTTCAAAAAGATTCATAGAATCTAATTCTGATAAAAAAAATTGCATGGACTTCCATCGAAATCTTCCCTCGTAAAATATAGAAAGGATCTGAAAAGTTTCGTAGCATTTCGAACAATCCTCGATTTAATTTGATTTCTGACCGAAACTAGTATAAAACTGTGTATAATATACTACAATATTTTGACCTAAACTAGTATTTTAAAAAGTTTCATAGAATCTAATTCTGATATAACTTTTTGCATTGACTTCCATCGTAATCTTCCCTCGTAAAATATAGAAAAGGATCTTAAACGTTTTGTATCATTTCCAACAAACCTCGATTTAATTTGATTTTTAGACCGAAACTAGTATAAAATTGTGTATAATATACTACGATTGTTTGACCTAAACTAGTATTTCAAAAACTTTCATAGAATCTAATTCTGATATTATTTTTTGCATGGACTTCCTTCGAAATCTTCCCTCGTAAAATATAGAAAGGATCTGAAAGGTTTTGTAGCATTTCGAACAATCCTCAACATAAATTTATTTCTGACCGAAACTAGTATAAAATTGTGTATAATATACTAAGCTTTTTTGACCTAATCTGGTATTTTAAAAGGTTCCATAGAATCTAATTTTGAGATAAGTTTTTTGTCGGGACTTCCATCATAACCTTCCCTCGTAAAATATAGAAAGGATCTGAAAAGTTTCGTAGCATTTCTAACAATCCACGATTTAAATTGATTTCTGACCGAAACTAGTAAAAAAGTGTGTATAATATACTATGATTTGTTGATGAAAACTAGTATTTCAAAAAGTTTCATAGAATCTAATTCTGTTATAATTTTTTACATTGAATTCCATCGTAATCTTCCCTCGTAAAATATAGAAAGGATCTGAAAAGTTTCGTAGCATTTCGAACAATCCTCGATTTAAATTGATTTTCTGACCGAAACTAGTATAAAATTGTGTATAATATACTATGATTTTTTGACCTGAACTGGCATTTCAAAAGGTTCCATAGAATCTAATTTTGAGAAAAGTTTTTGTCGGGACTTCTATCGTAATCTTCCCTCGTAAAATATAGAAAGGATATTAAAAGTTTCGTAGCATTTCGAACAATCCTCGATTTAAATTGATTTATGACTGAAACTAGTATAAAACTGTGTATAATATGCTACGATTTTTTACCTAAACTAGTATTTCAAAAAGTTCATAGAATCTAATTTAGATATAATTTTTTGCATGGACTTCCATCGTAATCTTCCCTCGTAAAATATAGAAAGGATCTTAAAATTTTTGTAGCATTACGAACAATCCTCTATTTAATTTGATTTTTTGACCGAAACTAGTATAAGACTGTGTATAATATACTACGATATTTTGACCTAAACTAGTAATTTAAAAAGTTTCATAGAATCTAATTCTGATATAATTTTTTGCATGGACTTCCATCATAATCTTCCCTCGTAAAATATAGAAAAGGATCTTAAACGTTTTGTAGCATTTCCAACAAACCTCGATTTAATTTGATTTTTTGACCGAAACTAGTATAAAATTGTGTATAATATACTACGATTGTTTGACCTAATCTAGTATTTCAAAAAGTTTCATAGAATCTAATTATGATATTATTTTTTGCATGGACTTCCTTCAAAATCATCCCTCGTAAAATATAGAAAGGATCTGAAAGGTTTTGTAGCATTTCGAACAATCCTCGACTTAAATTTTTTTTCTGACCGAAACTAGTATAAAATTGTGTATAATATACTCTGCCTTTTTGACCAAAAACTGGTATTTCAAAAGGTTCCATAGAATCTAATTTTGAGATAAGTTTTTTGTCGGGACTTCCATCAGAACCTTCGCTCGTAAAATATAGAAAGGATCTGAAACGTTTCGTAGCATTTCTAACAATCCACGATTTAAATTGATTTCTGACCGAAACTAGTAAAAAAAGTGTGTATAATATACTACGATTTGTTGATGTAAACTAGTATTTCAAAAAGTTTCATAGAATCTAATTCTGTTATAATTTTTTACATTGACTTCCATCGTAATCTTCCCTCGTAAAATCTAGAAAGGATCTGAAAAGTTTCCTAGCATTTCAAACAATCCTCGATTAAAATTGATTTTCTGACCGAAACTAGTATAAAATTGTGTATAATATACTATGATTTTTTGACCTAATCTGGCATTTCAAAAGGTTCCATAGAATCTAATTTTGAGATAAGTTTTTGTCGGGACTTCCATCATAACCTTCCGTCGTAAAATACGGAATGGATTTTAAAAGTTTCGTAGCATTTCGAACAATCCTCGATTTAAATTGATTTATGACCGAAACTAGTAAAAAAGTGTGTATAAAATACTACGATTTTTTGACGTAAACTAATATTTCAAAAAGTTTCATAGAATCTAATTTTGATATAATTTTTTGCATGAACTTCCATTGTAATCTTCCTTCGTAAAATATTGAAAGGATCTTAAAAGTTTCGTAGCATTTCGAACAATCCTTTATTTAATTTGATTTTTTGACCGAAATTAGTATAAAACAGTGTATAATATACTTTAAATTTTTGACCTAAACTAGTATTTCAAAAAGATTCATAGAATCTAATTCTGATAAAAAAAATTGCATGGACTTCCATCGAAATCTTCCCTCGTAAAATATAGAAAGGATCTGAAAAGTTTCGTAGCATTTCGAACAATCCTCGATTTAATTTGATTTCTGACCGAAACTAGTATAAAACTGTGTATAATATACTACAATATTTTGACCTAAACTAGTATTTTAAAAAGTTTCATAGAATCTAATTCTGATATAACTTTTTGCATTGACTTCCAGCGTAATCTTCCCTCGTAAAATATAGAAAAGGATCTTAAACGTTTTGTATCATTTCCAACAAACCTCGATTTAATTTGATTTTTAGACCGAAACTAGTATAAAATTGTGTATAATATACTACGATTGTTTGACCTAAACTAGTATTTCAAAAACTTTCATAGAATCTAATTCTGATATTATTTTTTGCATGGACTTCCTTCGAAATCTTCCCTCGTAAAATATAGAAAGGATCTGAAAGGTTTTGTAGCATTTCGAACAATCCTCAACATAAATTTATTTCTGACCGAAACTAGTATAAAATTGTGTATAATATACTAAGCTTTTTTGACCTAAACTGGTATTTTAAAAGGTTCCATAGAATCTAATTTTGAGATAAGTTTTTTGTCGGGACTTCCATCATAACCTTCCCTCGTAAAATATAGAAAGGATCTGAAAAGTTTCGTAGCATTTCTAACAATCCACGATTTAAATTGATTTCTGACCGAAACTAGTAAAAAAGTGTGTATAATATACTATGATTTGTTGATGAAAACTAGTATTTCAAAAAGTTTCATAGAATCTAATTCTGTTATAATTTTTTACATTGAATTCCATCGTAATCTTCCCTCGTAAAATCTAGAAAGGATCTGAAAAGTTTCGTAGCATTTCGAACAATCCTCGATTTAAATTGATTTTCTGACCGAAACTAGTATAAAATTGTGTATAATATACTATGATTTTTTGACCTGAACTGGCATTTCAAAAGGTTCCATAGAATCTAATTTTGAGATAAGTTTTTGTCGGGACTTCTATCGTAATCTTCCCTCGTAAAATATAGAAAGGATATTAAAAGTTTCGTAGCATTTCGAACAATCCTCGATTTAAATTGATTTATGACTAAAACTAGTATAAAACTGTGTATAATATGATACGATTTTTTACCTAAACTAGTATTTCAAAAAGTTCATAGAATCTAATTTAGATATAATTTTTTGCATGGACTTCCATCGTAATCTTCCCTCGTAAAATATAGAAAGGATCTTAAAATTTTTGTAGCATTACGAACAATCCTCTATTTAATTTGATTTTTTGACCGAAACTAGTATAAGACTGTGTATAATATACTACGATATTTTGACCTAAACAAGTAATTTAAAAAGTTTCATAGAATCTAATTCTGATATAATTTTTTGCATGGACTTCCATCATAATCTTCCCTCGTAAAATATAGAAAAGGATCTTAAACGTTTTGTAGCATTTCCAACAAACCTCGATTTAATTTGATTTTTTGACCGAAACTAGTATAAAATTGTGTATAATATACTACGATTGTTTGACCTAATCTAGTATTTCAAAAAGTTTCATAGAATCTAATTATGATATTATTTTTTGCATGGACTTCCTTCAAAATCATCCCTCGTAAAATATAGAAAGGATCTGAAAGGTTTTTAGCATTTCGAACAATCCTCGACTTAAATTTTTTTTCTGACCGAAACTAGTATAAAATTGTGTATAATATACTCTGCTTTTTTGACCAAAAACTGGTATTTCAAAAGGTTCCATAGAATCTAATTTTGAGATAAGTTTTTTGTCGGGACTTCCATCAGAACCTTCGCTCGTAAAATATAGAAAGGATCTGAAAAGTTTCGTAGCATTTCTAACAATCCACGATTTAAATTGATTTCTGACCGAAACTAGTAAAAAAGTGTGTATAATATACCATGATTTGTTGATGTAAACTAGTATTTCAAAAAGTTTCATAGAATCTAATTCTGTTATAATTTTTTACATTGACTTCCATCGTAATCTTCCCTCGTAAAATCTAGAAAGGATCTGAAAAGTTTCCTAGCATTTCAACCAATCCTCGATTAAAATTGATTTTCTGACCGAAACTAGTATAAAATTGTGTATAATATACTATGATTTTTTGACCTAATCTGGCATTTCAAAAGGTTCCATAGAATCTAATTTTGAGATAAGTTTTTGTCGGGACTTCCATCATAACCTTCCGTCGTAAAATATGGAATGGATTTTAAAAGTTTCGTAGCATTTCGAACAATCCTCGATTTAAATTGATTTATGACCGAAACTAGTAAAAAAGTGTGTATAAAATACTACGATTTTTTGAAGTAAACTAATATTTCAAAAAGTTTCATAGAATCTAATTTTGATATAATTTTTTGCATGAACTTCCATTGTAATCTTCCCTCGTAAAATATTGAAAGGATCTTAAAAGTTTCGTAGCATTTCGAACAATCCTTTATTTAATTTGATTTTTTGACCGAAATTAGTATAAAACAATGTATAATATACTTTAAATTTTTGACCTAAACTAGTATTTCAAAAAGATTCATAGAATCTAATTCTGATAAAAAAAATTGCATGGACTTCCATCGAAATCTTCCCTCGTAAAATATAGAAAGGATCTGAAAAGTTTCGTAGCATTTCGAACAATCCTCGATTTAATTTGATTTCTGACCGAAACTAGTATAAAACTGTGTATAATATACTACGATATTTTGACCTAAACTAGTATTTTAAAAAGTTTCATAGAATCTAATTCTGATATAACTTTTTGCATTGACTTCCATCGTAATCTTCCCTCGTAAAATATAGAAAAGGATCTTAAACGTTTTGTATCATTTCCAACAATACTCAATTTAATTTGATTTTTTGACCGAAACTAGTATAAAATTGTGTATAATATACTACGATTGTTTGACCTAAACTAGTATTTCAAAAACTTTCATAGAATCTAATTCTGATATTATTTTTTGCATGGACTTCCTTCGAAATCTTCCCTCGTAAAATATAGAAAGGATCTGAAAGGTTTTGTAGCATTTCGAACAATCCTCAACTTAAATTTATTTTCTGACCGAAACTAGTATAAAATTGTGTATAATATACTAAGCTTTTTTGACCTAAACTGGTATTTTAAAAGGTTCCATAGAATCTAATTTTGAGATAAGTTTTTTGTCGGGACTTCCATCATAACCTTCCCTCGTAAAATATAGAAAGGATCTGAAAAGTTTCGTAGCATTTCTAACAATCCACGATTTAAATTGATTTCTGACCGAAACTAGTAAAAAAGTGTGTATAATATACTATGATTTGTTGATGAAAACTAGTATTTCAAAAAGTTTCATAGAATCTAATTCTGTTATAATTTTTTACATTGAATTCCATCGTAATCTTCCCTCGTAAAATCTAGAAAGGATCTGAAAAGTTTCGTAGCATTTCGAACAATCCTCGATTTAAATTGATTTTCTGACCGAAACTAGTATAAAATTGTGTATAATATACTATGATTTTTTGACCTGAACTGGCATTTCAAAAGGTTCCATAGAATCTAATTTTGAGATAAGTTTTTGTCGGGACTTCTATCGTAATCTTCCCTCGTAAAATATAGAAAGGATATTAAAAGTTTCGTAGCATTTCGAACAATCCTCGATTTAAATTGATTTATGACTGAAACTAGTATAAAACTGTGTATAATATGCTACGATTTTTGACCTAAACTAGTATTTCAAAAAGTTCATAGAATCTAATTTAGATATAATTTTTTGCATGGACTTCCATCGTAATCTTCCCTCGTAAAATATAGAAAGGATCTTAAAATTTTTGTAGCATTACGAACAATCCTCTATTTAATTTGATTTTTTGACCGAAACTAGTATAAGATTGTGTATAATATACTACGATATTTTGACCTAAACTAGTAATTTAAAAAGTTTCATAGAATCTAATTCTGATATAATTTTTTGCATTGACTTCCATCATAATCTTCCCTCGTAAAATATAGAAAAGGATCTTAAACGTTTTGTAGCATTTCCAACAAACCTCGATTTAATTTGATTTTTTGACCGAAACTAGTATAAAATTGTGTATAATATACTACGATTGTTTGACCTAATCTAGTATTTCAAAAAGTTTCATAGAATCTAATTATGATATTATTTTTTGCATGGACTTCCTTCAAAATCATCCCTCGTAAAATATAGAAAGGATCTGAAAGGTTTTGTAGCATTTCGAACAATCCTCGACTTAAATTTTTTTTCTGACCGAAACTAGTATAAAATTGTGTATAATATACTCTGCTTTTTTGACCAAAAACTGGTATTTCAAAAGGTTCCATAGAATCTAATTTTGAGATAAATTTTTTGTCGGGACTTCCATCAGAACCTTCGCTCGTAAAATATAGAAAGGATCTGAAAAGTTTCGTAGCATTTCTAACAATCCACAATTTAAATTGATTTCTGGCCGAAACTAGTAAAAAAAGTGTGTATAATATACTACGATTTGTTGATGTAAACTAGTATTTCAAAAAGTTTCATAGAATCTAATTCTGTTATAATTTTTTACATTGACTTCCATCGTAATCTTCCCTCGTAAAATCTAGAAAGGATCTGAAAAGTTTCCTAGCATTTCGAACAATCCTCGATTAAAATTGATTTTCTGACCGAAACTAGTATAAAATTGTGTATAATATACTATGATTTTTTGACCTAATCTGGCATTTCAAAAGGTTCCATAGAATCTAATTTTGAGATAAGTTTTTGTCGGGACTTCCATCATAACCTTCCGTCGTAAAATATGGAATGGATTTTAAAAGTTTCGTAGCATTTCGAACAATCCTCGATTTAAATTGATTTATGACCGAAACTAGTAAAAAAGTGTGTATAAAATACTACGATTTTTTGACGTAAACTAATATTTCAAAAAGTTTCATAGAATCTAATTTTGATATAATTTTTTGCATGAACTTCCATTGTAATCTTCCCTCGTAAAATATTGAAAGGATCTTAAAAGTTTCGTAGCATTTCGAACAATCCTTTATTTAATTTGATTTTTTGACCGAAATTAGTATAAAACAGTGTATAATATACTTTAAATTTTTGACCTAAACTAGTATTTCAAAAAGATTCATAGAATCTAATTCTGATAAAAAAAATTGCATGGACTTCCATCGAAATCTTCCCTCGTAAAATATAGAAAGGATCTGAAAAGTTTCGTAGCATTTCGAACAATCCTCGATTTAATTTGATTTCTGACCGAAACTAGTATAAAACTGTGTATAATATACTACGATATTTTGACCTAAACTAGTATTTTAAAAAGTTTCATAGAATCTAATTCTGATATAACTTTTTGCATTGACTTCCATCGTAATCTTCCCTCGTAAAATATAGAAAAGGATCTTAAACGTTTTGTATCATTTCCAACAAACCTCAATTTAATTTGATTTTTTGACCGAAACTAGTATAAAATTGTGTATAATATACTACGATTGTTTGACCTAAACTAGTATTTCAAAAACTTTCATATAATCTAATTCTGATATTATTTTTTGCATGGACTTCCTTCGAAATCTTCCCTCGTAAAATATAGAAAGGATCTGAAAGGTTTTGTAGCATTTCGAACAATCCTCAACTTAAATTTATTTTCTGACCGAAACTAGTATAAAATTGTGTATAATATACTAAGCTTTTTTGACCTAAACTGGTATTTTAAAAGGTTCCATAGAATCTAATTTTGAGATAAGTTTTTTGTCGGGACTTCCATCATAACCTTCCCTCGTAAATTATAGAAAGGATCTGAAAAGTTTCGTAGCATTTCTAACAATCCACGATTTAAATTGATTTCTGACCGAAACTAGTAAAAAATTGTGTATAATATACTATGATTTGTTGATGAAAACTAGTATTTCAAAAAGTTTCATAGAATCTAATTCTGTTATAATTTTTTACATTGAATTCCATCGTAATCTTCCCTCGTAAAATCTAGAAAGGATCTGAAAAGTTTCGTAGCATTTCGAACAATCCTCGATTTAAATTGATTTTCTGACCGAAACTAGTATAAAATTGTGTATAATATACTATGATTTTTTGACCTGAACTGGCATTTCAAAAGGTTCCATAGAATCTAATTTTGAGATAAGTTTTTGTCGGGACTTCTATCGTAATCTTCCCTCGTAAAATATAGAAAGGATATTAAAAGTTTCGTAGCATTTCGAACAATCCTCGATTTAAATTGATTTATGACTGAAACTAGTATAAAACTGTGTATAATATGCTACGATTTTTGACCTAAACTAGTATTTCAAAAAGTTCATAGAATCTAATTTAGATATAATTTTTTGCATGGACTTCCATCGTAATCTTCCCTCGTAAAATATAGAAAGGATCTTAAAATTTTTGTAGCATTACGAACAGTCCTCTATTTAATTTGATTTTTTGATCGAAACTAGTATAAGACTGTGTATAATATACTACAATATTTTGACCTAAACTAGTAATTTAAAAAGTTTCATAGAATCTAATTCTGATATAATTTTTTGCATGGACTTCCATCATAATCTTCCCTCGTAAAATATAGAAAAGGATCTTAAACGTTTTGTAGCATTTCCAACAAACCTCAATTTAATTTGATTTTTTGACCGAAACTAGTATAAAATTGTGTATAATATACTACGATTGTCTGACCTAATCTAGTATTTCAAAAAGTTTCATAGAATCTAATTATGATATTATTTTTTGCATGGACTTCCTTCAAAATCATCCCTCGTAAAATATAGAAAGGATCTGAAAGGTTTTGTAGCATTTCGAACAATCCTCGACTTAAATTTTTTTCTGACCGAAACTAGTATAAAATTGTGTATAATATACTCTGCTTTTTTGACCAAAAACTGGTATTTCAAAAGGTTCCATAGAATCTAATTTTGAGATAAGTTTTTTGTCGGGACTTCCATCAGAACCTTCGCTCGTAAAATATAGAAAGGATCTGAAAAGTTTCGTAGCATTTCTAACAATCCACGATTTAAATTGATTTCTGACCGAAACTAGTAAAAAAAGTGTGTATAATATACTACGATTTGTTGATGTAAACTAGTATTTCAAAAAGTTTCATAGAATCTAATTCTGTTATAATTTTTTACATTGACTTCCATCGTAATCTTCCCTCGTAAAATCTAGAAAGGATCTGAAAAGTTTCCTAGCATTTCGAACAATCCTCGATTAAAATTGATTTTCTGACCGAAACTAGTATAAAATTGTGTATAATATACTATAATTTTTTGACCTAATCTGGCATTTCAAAAGGTTCCATAGAATCTAATTTTGAGATAAGTTTTTGTCGGGACTTCCATCATAACCTTCCGTCGTAAAATATGGAATGGATTTTAAAAGTTTCGTATCATTTCGAACAATCCTCGATTTAAATTGATTTATGACCGAAACTAGTAAAAAAGTGTGTATAAAATACTACGATTTTTTGACGTAAACTAATATTTCAAAAAGTTTCATAGAATCTAATTTTGATATAATTTTTTGCATGAACTTCCATTGTAATCTTCCCTCGTAAAATATTGAAAGGATCTTAAAAGTTTCGTAGCATTTCGAACAATCCTTTATTTAATTTGATTTTTTGACCGAAATTAGTATAAAACAGTGTATAATATACTTTAAATTTTTGACCTAAACTAGTATTTCAAAAAGATTCATAGAATCTAATTCTGATAAAAAAAATTGCATGGACTTCCATCGAAATCTTCCCTCGTAAAATATAGAAAGGATCTGAAAAGTTTCGTAGCATTTCGAACAATCCTCGATTTAATTTGATTTCTGACCGAAACTAGTATAAAACTGTGTATAATATACTACGATATTTTGACCTAAACTAGTATTTTAAAAAGTTTCATAGAATCTAATTCTGATATAACTTTTTGCATTGACTCCCATCGTAATCTTCCCTCGTAAAATATAGAAAAGGATCTTAAACGTTTTGTATCATTTCCAACAAACCTCAATTTAATTTGATTTTTTGACCGAAACTAGTATAAAATTGTGTATAATATACTACGATTGTTTGACCTAAACTAGTATTTCAAAAACTTTCATATAATCTAATTCTGATATTATTTTTTGCATGGACTTCCTTCGAAATCTTCCCTCGTAAAATATAGAAAGGATCTGAAAGGTTTTGTAGCATTTCGAACAATCCTCAACTTAAATTTATTTTCTGACCGAAACTAGTATAAAATTGTGTATAATTTACTAAGCTTTTTTGACCTAAACTGGTATTTTAAAAGGTTCCATAGAATCTAATTTTGAGATAAGTTTTTTGTCGGGACTTCCATCATAACCTTCCCTCGTAAAATATAGAAAGGATCTGAAAAGTTTCGTAGCATTTCTAACAATCCACGATTTAAATTGATTTCTGACCGAAACTAGTAAAAAAGTGTGTATAATATACTATGATTTGTTGATGAAAACTAGTATTTCAAAAAGTTTCATAGAATCTAATTCTGTTATAATTTTTTACATTGAATTCCATCGTAATCTTCCCTCGTAAAATCTAGAAAGGATCTGAAAAGTTTCGTAGCATTTCGAACAATCCTCGATTTAAATTGATTTTCTGACCGAAACTAGTATAAAATTGTGTATAATATACTATGATTTATTGACCTGAACTGGCATTTCAAAAGGTTCCATAGAATCTAATTTTGAGATAAGTTTTTGTCGGGACTTCTATCGTAATCTTCCCTCGTAAAATATAGAAAGGATATTAAAAGTTTCGTAGCATTTCGAACAATCCTCGATTTAAATTGATTTATGACTGAAACTAGTATAAAACTGTGTATAATATGCTACGATTTTTGACCTAAACTAGTATTTCAAAAAGTTCATAGAATCTAATTTAGATATAATTTTTTGCATGGACTTCCATCGTAATCTTCCCTCGTAAAATATAGAAAGGATCTTAAAATTTTTGTAGCATTACGAACAGTCCTCTATTTAATTTGATTTTTTGACCGAAACTAGTATAAGACTGTGTATAATATACTACGATATTTTGACCTAAACTAGTAATTTAAAAAGTTTCATAGAATCTAATTCTGATATAATTTTTTGCATGGACTTCCATCATAATCTTCCCTCGTAAAATATAGAAAAGGATCTTAAACGTTTTGTAGCATTTCCAACAAACCTCAATTTAATTTGATTTTTTGACCGAAACTAGTATAAAATTGTGTATAATATACTACGATTGTTTGACCTAATCTAGTATTTCAAAAAGTTTCACAGAATCTAATTATGATATTATTTTTTGCATGGACTTCCTTCAAAATCATCCCTCGTAAAATATAGAAAGGATCTGAAAGGTTTTGTAGCATTTCGAACAATCCTCGACTTAAATTTTTTTTCTGACCGAAACTAGTATAAAATTGTGTATAATATACTCTGCTTTTTTAACCAAAAACTGGTATTTCAAAAGGTTCCATAGAATATAATTTTGAGATAAGTTTTTTGTCGGGACTTCCATCAGAACCTTCGCTCGTAAAATATAGAAAGGATCTGAAAAGTTTCGTAGCATTTCTAACAATCCACGATTTAAATTGATTTCTGACCGAAACTAGTAAAAAAAGTGTGTATAATATACTACGATTTGTTGATGTAAACTAGTATTTCAAAAAGTTTCATAGAATCTAATTCTGTTATAATTTTTTACATTGACTTCCATCGTAATCTTCCCTCGTAAAATCTAGAAAGGATCTGAAAAGTTTCCTAGCATTTCGAACAATCCTCGATTAAAATTGATTTTCTGACCGAAACTAGTATAAAATTGTGTATAATATACTATGATTTTTTGACCTAATCTGGCATTTCAAAAGGTTCCATAGAATCTAATTTTGAGATAAGTTTTTGTCGGGACTTCCATCATAACCTTCCGTCGTAAAATATGGAATGGATTTTAAAAGTTTCGTATCATTTCGAACAATCCTCGATTTAAATTGATTTATGACCGAAACTAGTAAAAAAGTGTGTATAAAATACTACGATTTTTTGACGTAAACTAATATTTCAAAAAGTTTCATAGAATCTAATTTTGATATAATTTTTTGCATGAACTTCCATTGTAATCTTCCCTCGTAAAATATTGAAAGGATCTTAAAAGTTTCGTAGTATTTCGAACAATCCTTTATTTAATTTGATTTTTTGACCGAAATTAGTATAAAACAGTGTATAATATACTTTAAATTTTTGACCTAAACTAGTATTTCAAAAAGATTCATAGAATCTAATTCTGATAAAAAAAATTGCATGGACTTCCATCGAAATCTTCCCTCGTAAAATATAGAAAGGATCTGAAAAGTTTCGTAGCATTTCGAACAATCCTCGATTTAATTTGATTTCTGACCGAAACTAGTATAAAACTGTGTATAATATACTACGATATTTTGACCTAAACTAGTATTTTAAAAAGTTTCATAGAATCTAATTCTGATATAACTTTTTGCATTGACTTCCATCGTAATCTTCCCTCGTAAAATATAGAAAAGGATCTTAAACGTTTTGTATCATTTCCAACAAACCTCGATTTAATTTGATTTTTTGACCGAAACTAGTATAAAATTGTGTATAATATACTACGATTGTTTGACCTAAACTAGTATTTCAAAAACTTTCATAGAATCTAATTCTGATATTATTTTTTGCATGGACTTCCTTCGAAATCTTCCCTCGTAAAATATAGAAAGGATCTGAAAGGTTTTGTAGCATTTCGAACAATCCTCAACTTAAATTTATTTTCTGACCGAAACTAGTATAAAATTGTGTATAATATACTAAGCTTTTTTTGACCTAAACTGGTATTTTAAAAGGTTCCATAGAATCTAATTTTGAGATAAGTTTTTTGTCGGGACTTCCATCATAACCTTCCCTCGTAAAATATAGAAAGGATCTGAAAAGTTTCGTAGCATTTCTAACAATCCACGATTTAAATTGATTTCTGACCGAAACTAGTAAAAAAGTGTGTATAATATATTATGATTTGTTGATGAAAACTAGTATTTCAAAAAGTTTCATAGAATCTAATTCTGTTATAATTTTTTACATTGAATTCCATCGTAATCTTCCCTCGTAAAATCTAGAAAGGATCTGAAAAGTTTCGTAGCATTTCGAACAATCCTCGATTTAAATTGATTTTCTGACCGAAACTAGTATAAAATTGTGTATAATATACTATGATTTTTTGACCTGAACTGGCATTTCAAAAGGTTCCATAGAATCTAATTTTGAGATAAGTTTTTGTCGGGACTTCTATCGTAATCTTCCCTCGTAAAATATAGAAAGGATATTAAAAGTTTCGTAGCATTTCGAACAATCCTCGATTTAAATTGATTTATGACTGAAACTAGTATAAAACTGTGTATAATATGCTACGATTTTTGACCTAAACTAGTATTTCAAAAAGTTCATAGAATCTAATTTAGATATAATTTTTTGCATGGACTTCCATCGTAATCTTCCCTCGTAAAATATAGAAAGGATCTTAAAATTTTTGTAGCATTACGAACAATCCTCTATTTAATTTGATTTTTTGACCGAAACTAGTATAAGACTGTGTATAATATACTACGATATTTTGACCTAAACTAGTAATTTAAAAAGTTTCATAGAATCTAATTCTGATATAACTTTTTGCATTGACTTCCATCATAATCTTCCCTCGTAAAATATAGAAAAGGATCTTAAACGTTTTGTAGCATTTCCAACAAACCTCGATTTAATTTGATTTTTTGACCGAAACTAGTATAAAATTGTGTATAATATACTACAATTGTTTGACCTAATCTAGTATTTTAAAAAGTTTCATAGAATCTAATTATGATATTATTTTTTGCATGGACTTCCTTCAAAATCATCCCTCGTAAAATATAGAAAGGATCTGAAAGGTTTTGTAGCATTTCGAACAATCCTCGACTTAAATTTTTTTTCTGACCGAAACTAGTATAAAATTGTGTATAATATACTCTGCTTTTTTGACCAAAAACTGGTATTTCAAAAGGTTCCATAGAATCTAATTTTGAGATAAGTTTTTTGTCGGGACTTCCATTAGAACCTTCGCTCGTAAAATATAGAAAGGATCTGAAAAGTTTCGTAGCATTTCTAACAATTCACGATTTAAATTGATTTCTGACCGAAACTAGTAAAAAAGTGTGTATAATATACTATGATTTGTTGATGTAAACTAGTATTTCAAAAAGTTTCATAGAATCTAATTCTGTTATAATTTTTTACATTGACTTCCATCGTAATCTTCCCTCGTAAAATCTAGAAAGGATCTGAAAAGTTTCCTAGCATTTCAACCAATCCTCGATTAAAATTGATTTTCTGACCGAAACTAGTATAAAATTGTGTATAATATACTATGATTTTTTGACCTAATCTGGCATTTCAAAAGGTTCCATAGAATCTAATTTTGAGATAAGTTTTTGTCGGGACTTCCATCATAACCTTCCGTCGTAAAATATGGAATGGATTTTAAAAGTTTCGTATCATTTCGAACAATCCTCGATTTAAATTGATTTATGACCGAAACTAGTAAAAAAGTGTGTATAAAATACTACGATTTTTTGACGTAAACTAATATTTCAAAAAGTTTCATAGAATCTAATTTTGATATAATTTTTTGCATGAACTTCCATTGTAATCTTCCCTCGTAAAATATTGAAAGGATCTTAAAAGTTTCGTAGTATTTCGAACAATCCTTTATTTAATTTGATTTTTTGACCGAAATTAGTATAAAACAGTGTATAATATACTTTAAATTTTTGACCTAAACTAGTATTTCAAAAAGATTCATAGAATCTAATTCTGATAAAAAAAATTGCATGGACTTCCATCGAAATCTTCCCTCGTAAAATATAGAAAGGATCTGAAAAGTTTCGTAGCATTTCGAACAATCCTCGATTTAATTTGATTTCTGACCGAAACTAGTATAAAACTGTGTATAATATACTACGATATTTTGACCTAAACTAGTATTTTAAAAAGTTTCATAGAATCTAATTCTGATATAACTTTTTGCATTGACTTCCATCGTAATCTTCCCTCGTAAAATATAGAAAAGGATCTTAAACGTTTTGTATCATTTCCAACAAACCTCAATTTAATTTGATTTTTTGACCGAAACTAGTATAAAATTGTGTATAATATACTACGATTGTTTGACCTAAACTAGTATTTCAAAAACTTTCATAAAATCTAATTCTGATATTATTTTTTGCATGGACTTCCTTCGAAATCTTCCCTCGTAAAATATAGAAAGGATCTGAAAGGTTTTGTAGCATTTCGAACAATCCTCAACTTAAATTTATTTTCTGACCGAAACTAGTATAAAATTGTGTATAATATACTAAGCATTTTTTGACCTAAACTGGTATTTTAAAAGGTTCCATAGAATCTAATTTTGAGATAAGTCTTTTGTCGGGACTTCCATCATAACCTTCCCTCGTAAAATATAGAAAGGATCTGAAAAGTTTCGTAGCATTTCTAACAATCCACGATTTAAATTGATTTCTGACCGAAACTAGTAAAAAAGTGTGTATAATATACTATGATTTGTTGATGAAAACTAGTATTTCAAAAAGTTTCATAGAATCTAATTCTGTTATAATTTTTTACATTGAATTCCATCGTAATCTTCCCTCGTAAAATCTAGAAAGGATCTGAAAAGTTTCGTAGCATTTCGAACAATCCTCGATTTAAATTGATTTTCTGACCGAAACTAGTATAAAATTGTGTATAATATACTATGATTTTTTGACCTGAACTGGCATTTCAAAAGGTTCCATAGAATCTAATTTTGAGATAAGTTTTTGTCGGGACTTCTATCGTAATCTTCCCTCGTAAAATATAGAAAGGATATTAAAAGTTTCGTAGCATTTCGAACAATCCTCGATTTAAATTGATTTATGACTGAAACTAGTATAAAACTGTGTATAATATGCTACGATTTTTGACCTAAACTAGTATTTCAAAAAGTTCATAGAATCTAATTTAGATATAATTTTTTGCATGGACTTCCATCGTAATCTTCCCTCGTAAAATATAGAAAGGATCTTAAAATTTTTGTAACATTACGAACAATCCTCTATTTAATTTGATTTTTTGACCGAAACTAGTATAAGACTGTGTATAATATACTACGATATTTTGACCTAAACTAGTAATTTAAAAAGTTTCATAGAATCTAATTCTGATATAACTTTTTGCATTGACTTCCATCATAATCTTCCCTCGTAAAATATAGAAAAGGATCTTAAACGTTTTGTAGCATTTCCAACAAACCTCGATTTAATTTGATTTTTTGACCGAAACTAGTATAAAATTGTGTATAATATACTACGATTGTTTGACCTAAACTAGTATTTCAAAAAGTTTCATAGAATCTAATTCTGATATTATTTTTTGCATGGACTTCCTTCGAAATCTTCACTCGTAAAATATATAAAGGATCTGAAAGGTTTTGTAGCATTTCGAACAATCCTCGAATTAAATTTATTTTCTAACCGAATCTAGTATAAAATTGAGTATAATATACTATGCTTTTTTGACCGAAACTGGTATTTCAAAAGGTTCCATAGAATCTAATTTTGAGATAAGTTTTTTGTCGGGACTTCCATCATAACCTTCGCTCGTAAAATATAGAAAGGATCTGAAAAGTTTCGTAGCATTTCTAACATTCCACGATTTAAATTGATTTCTAACCGAAACTAATAATAAAGTGTGTATAATATACTTCGATTTGTTGATTTAAACTAGTATTTCAAAAAGTTTCATAGAATATAATTCTGTTATAATTTTTTACATTGACTTCCATCGTAATCTTCCCTCGTAAAATCTAGAAAGGATCTGAAAAGTTTCCTAGCATTTCGAACAATCCTCGATTAAAATTGATTTTCTGACCAAAACTAGTATAAAATTGTGTATAATATACTATGATTTTTTGACCTAATCTGGCATTTCAAAAGGTTCCATAGAATCTAATTTTGAGATAAGGTTTTGTCGGGACTTCCATCATAACCTTCCGTCGTAAAATATGGAAAGGATTTTAAAAGTTTCATATCATTTCGAACAATCCTCGATTTAAATTGATTTCTGACCGAAACTAGTAAAAAAGTGTGTATAAAATACTACGCTTTTTTTACGTAAACTAATATTTCAAAAAGTTTCATAGAATCTAATTTCGATATAATTTTTTGCATGAACTTCCATCCTAATCTTCCCTCGTAAAATATTGAAAGGATCTTAAAAGTTTCGTAGCATTTCGAACAATCCTTAATTTAATTTGATTTTTTGACCGAAATTAGTATAAAACAGTGTATAATATACTTTAAATTTTTGACCTAAACTAGTATTTCAAAAAGATTCATAAAATCTAATTCTGATATAATTTTTTGCATGGACTTCCATCGAAATCTTCCCTCGTTAAATATAGAAAGGATCTGAAATGTTTCGTAGCATTTCGAACAATCCTCGATTTAATTTGATTTCTGACCGAAACTAGTAAAAAAAGTGTGTATAATATACTACGATTTGTTGATGTAAACTAGTATTTCAAAAAGTTTCATAGAATCTAATTCTGTTATAATTTTTTACATTGACTTCCATCGTAATCTTCCCTCGTAAAATCTAGAAAGGATCTGAAAAGTTTCCTAGCATTTCGAACAATCCTCGATTAAAATTGATTTTCTGACCGAAACTAGTATAAAATTGTGTATAATATACTATGATTTTTTGACCTAATCTGGCATTTCAAAAGGTTCCATAGAATCTAATTTTGAGATAAGTTTTTGTCGGGACTTCCATCATAACCTTCCGTCGTAAAATATGGAATGGATTTTAAAAGTTTCGTATCATTTCGAACAATCCTCGATTTAAATTGATTTATGACCGAAACTAGTAAAAAAGTGTGTATAAAATACTACGATTTTTTGACGTAAACTAATATTTCAAAAAGTTTCATAGAATCTAATTTCGATATAATTTTTTGCATGAACTTCCATCGTAATCTTCCCTCGTAAAATATTGAAAGGATCTTAAAAGTTTCGTAGCATTTTGAACAATCCTTTATTTAATTTGATTTTTTGACCGAAATTAGTATAAAACAGTGTATAATATACTTTAAATTTTTGACCTAAACTAGTATTTCAAAAAGATTCATAGAATCTAATTCTGATAAAAAAAATTGCATGGACTTCCATCGAAATCTTCCCTCGTAAAATATAGAAAGGATCTGAAAAGTTTCGTAGCATTTCGAACAATCCTCGATTTAATTTGATTTCTGACCGAAACTAGTATAAAACTGTGTATAATATACTACGATATTTTGACCTAAACTAGTATTTTAAAAAGTTTCATAGAATCTAATTCTGATATAACTTTTTGCATTGTCTTCCATCGTAATCTTCCCTCGTAAAATATAGAAAAGGATCTTAAACGTTTTGTATCATTTCCAACAAACCTCGATTTAATTTGATTTTTTGACCGAAACTAGTATAAAATTGTGTATAATATACTACGATTGTTTGACCTAAACTAGTATTTCAAAAACTTTCATAGAATCTAATTCTGATATTATTTTTTGCATGGACTTCCTTCGAAATCTTTCCTCGTAAAATATAGAAAGGATCTGAAAGGTTTTGTAGTATTTCGAACAATCCTTAACTTAAATTGATTTCTAACCGAAACTAATAATAAAGTGTGTATAATATACTTCGATTTGTTGATTTAAACTAGTATTTCAAAAAGTTTCATAGAATCTAATTCTGTTATAATTTTTTACATTGACTTCCATCGTAATCTTCCCTCGTAAAATCTAGAAAGGATCTGAAAGGTTTCGTAGTATTTCGAACAATCCTCGATTTAAATTGATTTCTGACCGAAACTAGTATAAAATTTTGTATAATATACCATGATTTTTTGACCTAAACTGGCATTTCAAAAGGTTCCATAGAATCTAATTTTGAGATAAGTTTTTGTCGGGACTTCCATCATAACCTTCCCTCGTAAAATATAGAAAGGATTTGAAAAGTTTCGTAGCATTTCGAAAAATCCTCAATTTAAATTGATTTCTGACCGAAACTAGTAAAAAAGTGTGTATAAAATACTACGCTTTTTTGACGTAAACTAATATTTCAAAAAGTTTCATAGAATCTAATTTCGATATAATTTTTTGCATGAACTTCCATCGTAATCTTCCCTCGTAAAATATAGAAAGGATCTTAAAAGTTTCGTAGCATTTCGAACAATCCTTAATTTAATTTGATTTTTTGACCGAAATTAGTATAAAACAGTGTATAATATACTTTAAATTTTTGACCTAAACTAGTATTTCAAAAAGATTCATAAAATCTAATTCTGATATAATTTTTTGCATGGACTTCCATCGAAATCTTCCCTCGTTAAATATAGAAAGGATCTGAAAAGTTTCGTAGCATTTCTAACAATCCACGATTTAAATTGATTTCTGACCGAAACTAGTAAAAAAAGTGTGTATAATATACTACGATTTGTTGATGTAAACTAGTATTTCAAAAAGTTTCATAGAATCTAATTCTGTTATAATTTTTTACATTGACTTCCATCGTAATCTTCCCTCGTAAAATCTAGAAAGGATCTGAAAAGTTTCCTAGCATTTCGAACAATCCTCGATTAAAATTGATTTTCTGACCGAAACTAGTATAAAATTGTGTATAATATACTATGATTTTTTGACCTAATCTGGCATTTCAAAAGGTTCCATAGAATCTAATTTTGAGATAAGTTTTTGTCGGGACTTCCATCATAACCTTCCGTCGTAAAATATGGAATGGATTTTAAAAGTTTCGTATCATTTCGAACAATCCTCGATTTAAATTGATTTATGACCGAAACTAGTAAAAAAGTGTGTATAAAATACTACGATTTTTTGACGTAAACTAATATTTCAAAAAGTTTCATAGAATCTAATTTTGATATAATTTTTTGCATGAACTTCCATTGTAATCTTCCCTCGTAAAATATTGAAAGGATCTTAAAAGTTTCGTAGCATTTCGAACAATCCTTTATTTAATTTGATTTTTTGACCGAAATTAGTATAAAACAGTGTATAATATACTTTAAATTTTTGACCTAAACTAGTATTTCAAAAAGATTCATAGAATCTAATTCTGATAAAAAAAATTGCATGGACTTCCATCGAAATCTTCCCTCGTAAAATATAGAAAGGATCTGAAAAGTTTCGTAGCATTTCGAACAATCCTCGATTTAATTTGATTTCTGACCGAAACTAGTATAAAACTGTGTATAATATACTACGATATTTTGACCTAAACTAGTATTTTAAAAAGTTTCATAGAATCTAATTCTGATATAACTTTTTGCATTGACTTCCATCGTAATCTTCCCTCGTAAAATATAGAAAAGGATCTTAAACGTTTTGTATCATTTCCAACAAACCTCGATTTAATTTGATTTTTTGACCGAAACTAGTATAAAATTGTGTATAATATACTACGATTGTTTGACCTAAACTAGTATTTCAAAAACTTTCATAGAATCTAATTCTGATATTATTTTTTGCATGGACTTCCTTCGAAATCTTCCCTCGTAAAATATAGAAAGGATCTGAAAGGTTTTGTAGCATTTCGAACAATCCTCGACTTAAATTTATTTTCTGACCGAAACTAGTATAAAATTGTGTATAATATACTAAGCTTTTTTGACCTAAACTGGTATTTTAAAAGGTTCCATAGAATCTAATTTTGAGATAAGTTTTTTGTCGGGACTTCCATCATAACCTTCCCTCGTAAAATATAGAAAGGATCTGAAAAGTTTCGTAGCATTTCTAACAATCCACGATTTAAATTGATTTCTGACCGAAACTAGTAAAAAAGTGTGTATAATATACTATGATTTGTTGATGAAAACTAGTATTTCAAAAAGTTTCATAGAATCTAATTCTGTTATAATTTTTTACATTGAATTCCATCGTAATCTTCCCTCGTAAAATCTAGAAAGGATCTGAAAAGTTTCGTAGCATTTCGAACAATCCTCGATTTAAATTGATTTTCTGACCGAAACTAGTATAAAATTGTGTATAATATACTATGATTTTTTGACCTGAACTGGCATTTCAAAAGGTTCCATAGAATCTAATTTTGAGATAAGTTTTTGTCGGGACTTCTATCGTAATCTTCCCTCGTAAAATATAGAAAGGATATTAAAAGTTTCGTAGCATTTCGAACAATCCTCGATTTAAATTGATTTATGACTGAAACTAGTATAAAACTATGTATAATATGCTACGATTTTTGACCTAAACTAGTATTTCAAAAAGTTCATAGAATCTAATTTAGATATAATTTTTTGCATGGACTTCCATCGTAATCTTCCCTCGTAAAATATAGAAAGGATCTTAAAATTTTTGTAGCATTACGAACAATCCTCTATTTAATTTGATTTTTTGACCGAAACTAGTATAAGACTTTGTATAATATACTACGAAATTTTGACCTAAACTAGTAATTTAAAAAGTTTCATAGAATCTAATTCTGATATAACTTTTTGCATTGACTTCCATCATAATCTTCCCTCGTAAAATATAGAAAAGGATCTTAAACGTTTTGTAGCATTTCCAACAAACCTCGATTTAATTTGATTTTTTGACCGAAACTAGTATAAAATTGTGTATAATATACTACGATTGTTTGACCTAAACTAGTATTTCAAAAAGTTTCATAGAATCTAATTCTGATATTATTTTTTGCATGGACTTCCTTCGAAATCTTCACTCGTAAAATATATAAAGGATCTGAAAGGTTTTGTAGCATTTCGAACAATCCTCGAATTAAATTTATTTTCTAACCGAAACTAGTATAAAATTGAGTATAATATACTATGCTTTTTTGACCGAAACTGGTATTTCAAAAGGTTCCAAAGAATCTAATTTTGAGATAAGTTTTTTGTCGGGACTTCCATCATAACCTTCGCTCGTAAAATATAGAAAGGATCTGAAAAGTTTCGTAGCATTTCTAACATTCCACGATTTAAATTGATTTCTAACCGAAACTAATAATAAAGTGCGTATAATATACTTCGATTTGTTGATTTAAACTAGTATTTCAAAAAGTTTCATAGAATATAATTCTGTTATAATTTTTTACATTGACTTCCATCGTAATCTTCCCTCGTAAAATCTAGAAAGGATCTGAAAAGTTTCCTAGCATTTCGAACAATCCTCGATTAAAATTGATTTTCTGACCAAAACTAGTATAAAATTGTGTATAATATACTATGATTTTTTGACCTAATCTGGCATTTCAAAAGGTTCCATAGAATCTAATTTTCAGATAAGGTTTTGTCGGGACTTCCATCATAACCTTCCGTCGTAAAATATGGAAAGGATTTTAAAAGTTTCATATCATTTCGAACAATCCTCGATTTAAATTGATTTATGACCGAAACTAGTAAAAAAGTGTTTATAAAATACTACGATTTTTTGACGTAAACTAATATTTCAAAAAGTTTCATAGAATCTAATTTTGATATAATTTTTTGCATGAACTTCCATTGTAATCTTCCCTCGTAAAATATTGAAAGGATCTTAAAAGTTTCGTAGCATTTCGAACAATCCTTTATTTAATTTGATTTTTTGACCGAAATTAGTATAAAACAGTGTATAATATACTTTAAATTTTTGACCTAAACTAGTATTTCAAAAAGATTCATAGAATCTAATTCTGATAAAAAAAATTGCATGGACTTCCATCGAAATCTTCCCTCGTAAAATATAGAAAGGATCTGAAAAGTTTCGTAGCATTTCGAACAATCCTCGATTTAATTTGATTTCTGACCGAAACTAGTATAAAACTGTGTATAATATACTACGATATTTTGACCTAAACTAGTATTTTAAAAAGTTTCATAGAATCTAATTCTGATATAACTTTTTGCATTAACTTCCATCGTAATCTTCCCTCGTAAAATATAGAAAAGGATCTTAAACGTTTTGTATCATTTCCAACAAACCTCGATTTAATTTGATTTTTTGACCGAAACTAGTATAAAATTGTGTATAATATACTACGATTGTTTGACCTAAACTAGTATTTCAAAAACTTTCATAGAATCTAATTCTGATATTATTTTTTGCATGGACTTCCTTCGAAATCTTCCCTCGTAAAATATAGAAAGGATCTGAAAGGTTTTGTAGCATTTCGAACAATCCTCAACTTAAATTTATTTTCTGACCGAAACTAGTATAAAATTGTGTATAATATACTAAGCTTTTTTGACCTAAACTGGTATTTTAAAAGGTTCCATAGAATCTAATTTTGAGATAAGTTTTTTGTCGGGACTTCCATCATAACCTTCCCTCGTAAAATATAGAAAGGATCTGAAAAGTTTCGTAGCATTTCTAACAATCCACGATTTAGATTTGATTTCTGACCGAAACTAGTAAAAAAGTGTGTATAATATACTATGATTTGTTGATGAAAACTAGTATTTCAAAAAGTTTCATAGAATCTAATTCTGTTATAATTTTTTACATTGAATTCCATCGTAATCTTCCCTCGTAAAATCTAGAAAGGATCTGAAAAGTTTCGTAGCATTTCGAACAATCCTCGATTTAAATTGATTTTCTGACCGAAACTAGTATAAAATTGTGTATAATATACTATGATTTTTTGACCTGAACTGGCATTTCAAAAGGTTCCATAGAATCTAATTTTGAGATAAATTTTTGTCGGGACTTCTATCGTAATCTTCCCTCGTAAAATATAGAAAGGATATTAAAAGTTTCGTAGCATTTCGAACAATCCTCGATTTAGATTGATTTATGACTGAAACTAGTATAAAACTGTGTATAATATGCTACGATTTTTGACCTAAACTAGTATTTCAAAAAGTTCATAGAATCTAATTTAGATATAATTTTTTGCATTGACTTCCATCGTAATCTTCCCTCGTAAAATATAGAAAGGATCTTAAAATTTTTGTAGCATTACGAACAATCCTCTATTTAATTTGATTTTTTGACCGAAACTAGTATAAGACTGTGTATAATATACTACGATATTTTGACCTAAACTAGTAATTTAAAAAGTTTCATAGAATCTAATTCTGATATAACTTTTTGCATTGACTTCCATCATAATCTTCCCTCGTAAAATATAGAAAAGGATCTTAAACGTTTTGTAGCATTTCCAACAAACCTCGATTTAATTTGATTTTTTGACCGAAACTAGTATAAAATTGTGTATAATATACTACGATTGTTTGACCTAAACTAGTATTTCAAAAAGTTTCATAGAATCTAATTCTGATATTATTTTTTGCATGGACTTCCTTCGAAATCTTCACTCGTAAAATATATAAAGGATCTGAAAGGTTTTGTAGCATTTAGAACAATCCTCGAATTAAATTTATTTTCTAACCGAAACTAGTATAAAATTGAGTATAATATACTATGCTTTTTTGACCAAAACTGGTATTTCAAAAGGTTCCATAGAATCTAATTTTGAGATAAGTTTTTTGTCGGGACTTCCATCATAACCTTCGCTCGTAAAATATAGAAAGGATCTGAAAAGTTTCGTAGCATTTCTAACATTCCACGATTTAAATTGATTTCTAACCGAAACTAATAATAAAGTGTGTATAATATACTTCGATTTGTTGATTTAAACTAGTATTTCAAAAAGTTTCATAGAATCTAATTCTGTTATAATTTTTTACATTGACTTCCATCGTAATCTTCCCTCGTAAAATCTAGAAAGGATCTGAAAGGTTTCGTAGTATTTCGAACAATCCTCGATTTAAATTGATTTTCTGACCGAAACTAGTATAAAATTTTGTATAATATACCATGATTTTTTGACCTAAACTGGCATTTCAAAAGGTTCCATAGAATCTATTTTGAGATAAGTTTTTGTCGGGACTTCCATCATAACCTTCCCTCGTAAAATATAGAAAGGATTTGAAAAGTTTCGTAGCATTTCGAAAAATCCTCAATTTAAATTGATTTCTGACCGAAACTAGTAAAAAAGTGTGTATAAAATACTACGCTTTTTTAACGTAAACTAATATTTCAAAAAGTTTCATAGAATCTAATTTCGATATAATTTTTTGCATGAACTTCCATCGTAATCTTCCCTCGTAAAATATAGAAAGGATCTTAAAAGTTTCGTAGCATTTCGAACAATCCTTAATTTAATTTGATTTTTTGACCGAAGTTAGTATAAAACAGTGTATAATATACTTTAAATTTTTGACCTAAACTAGTATTTCAAAAAGATTCATAAAATCTAATTCTGATATAATTTTTTGCATGGACTTCCATCGAAATCTTCCCTCGTAAAATATAGAAAGGATCTTAAAAGTTTCGTAGCATTTCTAACAATCCAAGATTTAAATTGATTTCTGACCGAAACTAGTAAAAAAAGTGTGTATAATATACTACGATTTGTTGATGTAAACTAGTATTTCAAAAAGTTTCATAGAATCTAATTCTGTTATAATTTTTTACATTGACTTCCATCGTAATCTTCCCTCGTAAAATCTAGAAAGGATCTGAAAAGTTTCCTAGCATTTCGAACAATCCTCGATTAAAATTGATTTTCTGACCGAAACTAGTATAAAATTGTGTATAATATACTATGATTTTTTGACCTAATCTGGCATTTCAAAAGGTTCCATAGAATCTAATTTTGAGATAAGTTTTTGTCGGGACTTCCATCATAACCTTCCGTCGTAAAATATGGAAAGGATTTTAAAAGTTTCGTATCATTTCGAACAATCCTCGATTTAAATTGATTTATGACCGAAACTAGTAAAAAAGTGTGTATAAAATACTACGATTTTTTGACGTAAACTAATATTTCAAAAAGTTTCATAGAATCTAATTTTGATATAATTTTTTGCATGAACTTCCATTGTAATCTTCCCTCGTAAAATATTGAAAGGATCTTAAAAGTTTCGTAGCATTTCGAACAATCCTTTATTTAATTTGATTTTTTGACCGAAATTAGTATAAAACAGTGTATAATATACTTTAAATTTTTGACCTAAACTAGTATTTCAAAAAGATTCATAGAATCTAATTCTGATAAAAAAAATTGCATGGACTTCCATCGAAATCTTCCCTCGTAAAATATAGAAAGGATCTGAAAAGTTTCGTAGCATTTCGAACAATCCTCGATTTAATTTGATTTCTGACCGAAACTAGTATAAAACTGTGTATAATATACTACGATATTTTGACCTAAACTAGTATTTTAAAAAGTTTCATAGAATCTAATTCTGATATAACTTTTTGCATTGACTTCCATCGTAATCTTCCCTCGTAAAATATAGAAAAGGATCTTAAACGTTTTGTATCATTTCCAACAAACCTCGATTTAATTTGATTTTTTGACCGAAACTAGTATAAAATTGTGTATAATATACTACGATTGTTTGACCTAAACTAGTATTTCAAAAACTTTCATAGAATCTAATTCTGATATTATTTTTTTCATGGACTTCCTTCGAAATCTTCCCTCGTAAAATATAGAAAGGATCTGAAAGGTTTTGTAGCATTTCGAACAATCCTCAACTTAAATTTATTTTCTGACCGAAACTAGTATAAAATTGTGTATAATATACTAAGCTTTTTTGACCTAAACTGGTATTTTAAAAGGTTCCATAGAATCTAATTTTGAGATAAGTTTTTTGTCGGGACTTCCATCATAACCTTCCCTCGTAAAATATAGAAAGGATCTGAAAAGTTTCGTAGCATTTCTAACAATCCACGATTTAAATTGATTTCTGACCGAAACTAGTAAAAAAGTGTGTATAATATACTATGATTTGTTGATGAAAACTAGTATTTCAAAAAGTTTCATAGAATCTAATTCTGTTATAATTTTTTACATTGAATTCCATCGTAATCTTCCCTCGTAAAATCTAGAAAGGATCTGAAAAGTTTCGTAGCATTTCGAACAATCCTCGATTTAAATTGATTTTCTGACCGAAACTAGTATAAAATTGTGTATAATATACTATGATTTTTTGACCTGAACTGGCATTTCAAAAGGTTCCATAGAATCTAATTTTGAGATAAGTTTTTGTCGGGACTTCTATCGTAATCTTCCCTCGTAAAATATAGAAAGGATATTAAAAGTTTCATAGCATTTCGAACAATCCTCGATTTAAATTGATTTATGACTGAAACTAGTATAAAACTGTGTATAATATGCTACGATTTTTGACCTAAACTAGTATTTCAAAAAGTTCATAGAATCTAATTTAGATATAATTTTTTGCATGGACTTCCATCGTAATCTTCCCTCGTAAAATATAGAAAGGATCTTAAAATTTTTGTAGCATTACGAACAATCCTCTATTTAATTTGATTTTATGACCGAAACTAGTATAAGACTGTGTATAATATACTACGATATTTTGACCTAAACTAGTAATTTAAAAAGTTTCATAGAATCTAATTCTGATATAACTTTTTGCATTGACTTCCATCATAATCTTCCCTCGTAAAATATAGAAAAGGATCTTAAACGTTTTGTAGCATTTCCAACAAACCTCGATTTAATTTGATTTTTTGACCGAAACTAGTATAAAATTGTGTATAATATACTACGATTGTTTGACCTAAACTAGTATTTCAAAAAGTTTCATAGAATCTAATTCTGATATTATTTTTTGCATGGACTTCCTTCGAAATCTTCACTCGTAAAATATATAAAGGATCTGAAAGGTTTTGTAGCATTTCGAACAATCCTCGAATTAAATTTATTTTCTAACCGAAACTAGTATAAAATTGAGTATAATATACTATGCTTTTTTGACCAAAACTGGTATTTCAAAAGGTTCCATAGAATCTAATTTTGAGATAAGTTTTTTGTCGGGACTTCCATCATAACCTTCGCTCGTAAAATATAGTAAAGGATCTGAAAAGTTTCGTAGCATTTCTAACATTCCACGATTTAAATTGATTTCTAACCGAAACTAATAATAAAGTGTGTATAATATACTTCGATTTGTTGATTTAAACTAGTATTTCAAAAAGTTTCATAGAATCTAATTCTGTTATAATTTTTTACATTGACTTCCATCGTAATCTTCCCTCGTAAAATCTAGAAAGGATCTGAAAGGTTTCGTAGTATTTCGAACAATCCTCAATTTAAATTGATTTTCTGACCGAAACTAGTATAAAATTTTGTATAATATACCATGATTTTTTGACCTAAACTGGCATTTCAAAAGGTTCCATAGAATCTAATTTTGAGATAAGTTTTTGTCGGGACTTCCATCATAACCTTCCCTCGTAAAATATAGAAAGGATTTGAAAAGTTTCGTAGCATTTCGAAAAATCCTCAATTTAAATTGATTTCTGACCGAAACTAGTAAAAAAGTGTATATAAAATACTACGCTTTTTTGACGTAAACTAATATTTCAAAAAGTTTCATAGAATCTAATTTCGATATAATTTTTTGCATGAACTTCCATCGTAATCTTCCCTCGTAAAATATAGAAAGGATCTTAAAATTTTCGTAGCATTTCGAACAATCCTTAATTTAATTTGATTTTTTGACCGAAGTTAGTATAAAACAGTGTATAATATACTTTAAATTTTTGACCTAAACTAGTATTTCAAAAAGATTCATAAAATCTAATTCTGATATAATTTTTTGCATGGACTTCCATCGAAATCTTCCCTCGTAAAATATAGAAAGGATCTTAAAAGTTTCGTAGCATTTCTAACAATCCACGATTTAAATTGATTTCTGACCGAAACTAGTAAAAAAAGTGTGTATAATATACTACGATTTGTTGATGTAAACTAGTATTTCAAAAAGTTTCATAGAATCTAATTCTGTTATAATTTTTTACATTGACTTCCATCGTAATCTTCCCTCGTAAAATCTAGAAAGGATCTGAAAAGTTTCCTAGCATTTCGAACAATCCTCGATTAAAATTGATTTTCTGACCGAAACTAGTATAAAATTGTGTATAATATACTATGATTTTTTGACCTAATCTGGCATTTCAAAAGGTTCCATAGAATCTAATTTTGAGATAAGTTTTTGTCGGGACTTCCATCATAACCTTCCCTCGTAAAATATGGAAAGGATTTTAAAAGTTTCGTATCATTTTGAACAATCCTCGATTTAAATTGATTTATGACCGAAACTAGTAAAAAAGTGTGTATAAAATACTACGATTTTTTGACCTAAACTAATATTTCAAAAAGTTTCATAGAATCTAATTTTGATATAATTTTTTGCATGAACTTCCATTGTAATCTTCCCTCGTAAAATATTGAAAGGATCTTAAAAGTTTCGAGCATTTCGAACAATCCTTTATTTAATTTGATTTTTTGACCGAAATTAGTATAAAACAGTGTATAATATACTTTAAATTTTTGACCTAAACTAGTATTTCAAAAAGATTCATAGAATCTAATTCTGATAAAAAAAATTGCATGGACTTCCATCGAAATCTTCCCTCGTAAAATATAGAAAGGATCTGAAAAGTTTCTTAGCATTTCGAACAATCCTCGATTTAATTTGATTTCTGACCGAAACTAGTATAAAACTGTGTACAATATACTACGATATTTTGACCTAAACTAGTATTTTAAAAAGTTTCATAGAATCTAATTCTGATATAACTTTTTGCATTGACTTCCATCGTAATCTTCCCTCGTAAAATATAGAAGAGGATCTTAAACGTTTTGTATCATTTCCAACAAACCTCGATTTAATTTGATTTTTTGACCGAAACTAGTATAAAATTGTGTATAATATACTACGATTGTTTGACCTAAACTAGTATTTCAAAAACTTTCATAGAATCTAATTCTGATATTATTTTTTCATGGACTTCCTTTGAAATCTTCCCTCGTAAAATATAGAAAGGATCTGAAAGGTTTTGTAGCATTTCGAACAATCCTCAACTTAAATTTATTTTCTGACCGAAACTAGTATAAAATTGTGTATAATATACTAAGCTTTTTTGACCTAAACTGGTATTTTAAAAGGTTCCATAGAATCTAATTTTGAGATAAGTTTTTTGTCGGGACTTCCATCATAACCTTCCCTCGTAAAATATAGAAAGGATCTGAAAAGTTTCGTAGCATTTCTAACAATCCACGATTTAAATTGATTTCTGACCGAAACTAGTAAAAAAGTGAGTATAATATACTATGATTTGTTGATGAAAACTAGTATTTCAAAAAGTTTCATAGAATCTAATTCTGTTATAATTTTTTACATTGAATTCCATCGTAATCTTCCCTCGTAAAATCTAGAAAGGATCTGAAAAGTTTCGTAGCATTTCGAACAATCCTCGATTTAAATTGATTTTCTGACCGAAACTAGTATAAAATTGTGTATAATATACTATGATTTTTTGACCTGAACTGGCATTTCAAAAGGTTCCATAGAATCTAATTTTGAGATAAGTTTTTGTCGGGACTTCTATCGTAATCTTCCCTCGTAAAATATAGTAAGGATATTAAAAGTTTCGTAGCATTTCGAACAATCCTCGATTTAAATTGATTTATGACTGAAACTAGTATAAAACTGTGTATAATATGCTACGATTTTTGACCTAAACTAGTATTTCAAAAAGTTCATAGAATCTAATTTAGATATAATTTTTTGCATGGACTTCCATCGTAATCTTCCCTCGTAAAATATAGAAAGGATCTTAAAATTTTTATAGCATTACGAACAATCCTCTATTTAATTTGATTTTTTGACCGAAACTAGTATAAGACTGTGTATAATATACTACGATATTTTGACCTAAACTAGTAATTTAAAAAGTTTCATAGAATCTAATTCTGATATTAGTTTTTGCATTGACTTCCATCATAATCTTCCCTCGTAAAATATAGAAAAGGATCTTAAACGTTTTGTAGCATTTCCAACAAACCTCGATTTAATTTGATTTTTTGACCGAAACTAGTAAAAAATTGTGTATAATATACTACGATTGTTTGACCTAAACTAGTATTTCAAAAAGTTTCATAGAATCTAATTCTGATATTATTTTTTGCATGGACTTCCTTCGAAATCTTCACTCGTAAAATATATAAAGGATCTGAAAGGTTTTGTAGCATTTCGAACAATCCTCGAATTAAATTTATTTTCTAACCGAAACTATTATAAAATTGAGTATAATATACTATGCTTTTTTGACCAAAACTGGTATTTCAAAAGGTTCCATAGAATCTAATTTTGAGATAAGTTTTTTGTCGCGACTTCCATCATAACCTTCGCTCGTAAAATATAGAAAGGATCTGAAAAGTTTGGTAGCATTTCTAACATTCCACGATTTAAATTGATTTCTAACCGAAACTAATAATCAAGTGTGTATAATATACTTCGATTTGTTGATTTAAACTAGTATTTCAAAAAGTTTCATAGAATCTAATTCTGTTATAATTTTTTACATTGACTTCCATCGTAATCTTCCCTCGTAAAATCTAGAAAGGATCTGAAAGGTTTCGTAGTATTTCGAACAATCCTCGATTTAAATTGATTTTCTGACCGAAACTAGTATAAAATTTTGTATAATATACCATGATTTTTTGACCTAAACTGGCATTTCAAAAGGTTCCATAGAATCTAATTTTGAGATAAGTTTTTGTCGGGACTTCCATCATAACCTTCCCTCGTAAAATATAGAAAGGATTTGAAAAGTTTCGTAGCATTTTGAAAAATCCTCAATTTAAATTGATTTCTGACCGAAACTAGTAAAAAAGTGTGTATAAAATACTACGATTTTTTGACGTAAACTAATATTTCAAAAAGTTTCATAGAATCTAATTTCGATATAATTTTTTGCATGAACTTCCATCGTAATCTTCCCTCGTAAAATATAGGAAGGATCTTAAAAGTTTCGTAGCATTTCGAACAATCCTTAATTTAATTTGATTTTTTGACCGAAATTAGTATAAAACAGTGTATAATATACTTTAAATTTTTGACCTAAACTAGTATTTCAAAAAGATTCATAAAATCTAATTCTGATATAATTTTTTGCATGGACTTCCATCGAAATCTTCCCTCGTAAAATATAGAAAGGATCTGAAAAGTTTCGTAGCATTTCGAACAATCCTCGATTTAATTTTATTTCTGACGGAAACTAGTATAAAATTGTGTATAATATACTACGATATTTTGACCTAAGCTAGTATTTTAAAAAGTTTCATAGAATCTAATTCTGATATAACTTTTTGCATTGACTTCCATCGTAATCTTCCCTCGTAAAATATAGAAAAGGATCTTAAATGTTTTGTAGCATTTCCAACAAACCTCGATTTAATTTGATTTTTTGACCGAAACTAGTATAAAATTGTGTATAATATACTACGATTGTTTGACCTAAACTAGTATTTCAAAAAGTTTCATAGAATCTAATTCTGATATTAGTTTTTGCATGGACTTCCTTCGAAATCTTCCCTCGTAAAATATATAAAGGATCTGGAAGGTTTTGTAGCATTTCGAACAATCCTCGACTTAAATTTATTTTCTGACCGAAACAATTATAAAATTGTATATAATATACTAAGTTTTTTTGTCGGGACTTCCATCATAACCTTCCCTCGTAAAATATAGAAAGGATCTGAAAAGTTTCGTAGCATTTCTAACAATCCATGATTTAAATTGATTTCTGACCGAAACTAGTAAAAAAGTGTGTATAATATATTACGATTTGTTGATGTAAACTAGTATTTCAAAAATTTTCATAGAATCTAATTCTGTTATAATTTTTTACATTGAATTCCATCGTAATCTTCCCTCGTAAAATCTAGAAAGGATCTGAAAAGTTTTGTAGCATTTCGAACAATCTTCGATTTAAATTGATTTTCTGACCTAAACTAGTATAAAATTGTGTATAATATACTATGATTTTTTGACCTTAACTGGTATTTCAAAAGGTTCCATAGAATCTAATTTTGAGAGAAGTTTTTGTCGGGACTTCCATCGTAATCTTCACTCGTAAAATATAGAAAGGATCATAAAAGTTTCGTAGCATTTCGAACAATCCTCGATTTAAATTGATTTCTGACTGAAACTAGTATAAAACTGTGTATAATATGCTACGATTTTTTGACCTAAACTTGTATTTCAAAAAGTTTCATAGAATCTAATTCTGATATAATTTTTTGCATGGACTTCCATCGTAATCGTCCCTCGTAAAATATAGAAAGGATCTTAAAAGTTTTGTAGCATTACGAACAATCCTCTATTTAATTTGATTTTTTGACCGAAAGTAATATAAAACTGTGTATAATATACTACGATATTTTGACCTAAACTAGTATTTTAAAAAGTTTCATAGAATCCAATTCTGATATGACTTTTTGCATTGACTTCCATTGTAATCTTCCCTCGTAAAATCTAGAAAGGGATCTTAAACGTTTTGTAGCATTTCCAACAAACCTCGATTTAATTTGTTTTTTTGACCGAAACTAGTATAAAATTGTGTATAATATACTACGATTGTTTGACCTAAACTAGTAATTCAAAAAGTTTCATAGAATCTAATTCTGATATTATTTTTTGCATGGACTTCCTTCGAAATCTTCCCTCGTAAAATATATAAAGGATCTGAAAGGTTTTGTAGCATTTCAAACAATCCTCGACTTAAATTTATTTTCTGACCTAAACTAGTATAAATTTGAGTATAATATACAATGCTTTTTTGACCTAAACTGGTATTTCAAAAGGTTCCATAGAATCTAATTTTGAGATAAGTTTTTTGTCGGGACTTCCATCATAACCTTCGCTCGTAAAATATAGAAAGGATCTGAAAAGTTTCGTAGCATTTCTAACATTCCACGATTTAAATTGATTTCTGACCGAAACTAGTAAAAAAATGTGTATAATATACTTCGATTTGTTGATGTAAACTAGTATTTCAAAAAGTTTCATAAAATCTAATTTTGTTATAATTTTTTACATTGACTTCCATCGTAATATTCCCTCGTAAAATCTAGAAAGGATCTGAAAAGTTTCGTAGCATTTCGAACAATCCTCGATTTAAATTGATTTTCTGACCGAAACTAGTATAAAACTGTGTATAATATACTATGATTTTTTGACCTAAACTGGCATTTCAAAAAGGTTCCATAGAATCTAATTTTGAGATAATTTTTTGTCGGGACTTCCATCATAACCTTCCCTCGTAAAATATAGAAAGGATTTGAAAAGTTTCATAGCATTTCGAACAATCCTCGATTTAAATTGATTTCAGACCGAAACTAGAAAAAACGTGTGTTTTATATACTACAATTTTTTGACGTAAACTAGTATTTCAAAAAGTTTCATAGAATCTAATTCTGATATAATTTTTTGCATGGACTTCCATCGTAATCTTCCCTCGTAAAATATAGAAAGGATCTTAAAAGTTTTGGTGCATTTCGAACAATCCTCTATTTAATTTGATTTTTAGACTGAAACTAGTATAAAACTATGTATAATATGCTACGATTTTTTGACCTAAACTAGTATTTCAAAAAGTTTCATAGAATCTAATTCTGATATAATTTTTTGCATGGACTTCCTTCGAAATATTCCCTCATAAAATATAGAAAGGATCTGAAAATTTTCGTAGCATTTCGAATAATCCTTGATTTAATTTGATTTTTTGACCGAAACTAGTATAAAACTGTGTATAATACTACGATATTTTAAACTAAACTTCCATCGTAATATTCCCTCGTAAAATATAGAAAAGGATCTTAAATGTTTTTTTAGCATTTCGAACAAACCTCGATTTAATTTGATTTTTTGACCGAAACTAGTATAAAATTGTGTATAATATACTAAGATTTTTTGACCTAAACTAGTATTTCAAAAAGTTTCATAGAATCTAATTCTTATATAATTTTTTGCATGGACTTCCATCGAAATCTTCCCTCGTAAAATATAGAAAGGATCTGAAACGTTTTGTAGCATTTCGAACAATCCTCGATTTATATTGATTTTCTGACCGAAACTAGTATAAAATTGTGTATAATATACTATGATTTTTTGACCTAAACTGACATTTCAAAAGTTTCCATAGAATCAAATTTTGAGATACATTTTTTGTCGGGACTTCCATCATAACCTTCCCTCATAAAATATAGAAAGGATCTGAAATGTTTCGTAGCATTTCGAACAATCCTCGATTTAAATTGATTTCTGACTGAAACTAGTAAAAAAGTGTGTATAAAATACTTCGATTTTTTGACGTAAACTAGTATTTCAAAAAGTTTCATAAAATCTAATTCTGATATAATTTTTTGCATGGACTTCCATCATAACCTTCTCTCGTAAAATATCGAAAGGATCTGAAACGTTTCGTAGCATTTCTAACAATCCTCGATCTAAAAAAGTGTGTATAATATACTATGATTCGTTGACGTAAACTAGTATTTCAAAAATTTCATATAATCTAATTCTGTTATAATTTGTTTCATGGACTTCCATCGTAATCTTCTATCATAAAATATAGCAGGATCTGAAAAGTTTCGTAGCATTTCGAACAATCCTCGATTTAAATTGATTTGCTAATCGAAACTAGTATAAAATTGTGTATAATATACTATGATTTTTTGACCTAAACTGGCATTTCAAAAGGTTCCATAGAATATAATTTTGAGATAAGTTTTTGACGGGACTTCTATCATAACCTTCCCTCGTAAAATATAGAAAGGATTTGAAAAGTTTCGTAGCATTTCGAACAATCCTGGATTTAAATTGATTTCTGACCGAAACTAGTAAAAAAGTGTGTATTATATACTAAGATTTTTTGACGAAAACTAGTATTTCAAAAAGTTTCATAGAATCTAATTCTGATATAATTTATTGCATGGACTTCCTTCGAAATATTCCCTCGTAAAATATAGAAAGGACTTGAAAAGTTTCGTAGCATTTCGAACAATCCTCGATTTAATTTGATTTCTGACTGAAACTAGTATAAAACTGTGTATAATATACTACGAAATTTTGACCTAAACTAGTATTTTAAAAAGCTTCATAGAATCTAATTCTGATATAACTTTTTGCATTGACTTCCATCGTAATCTTCCCTCGTAAAATATAGAAAAGTAACTTAAAAGTTTTGAAGCATTTCGAACAAACCTGGATTTAATTTGATTTTTTGAGCGAAACTAGTATAAAATTGTGTATAATATAGTACGATTTTTTAACCTAAACTAGTATTTCAAAAAGTTTCATAGAATCTAATTCTGATATAATTTTTTGCATGGACTTCCATCGAAATCTTCCCTCGTAAAATATAGAAAGGATCTGAAAAGTTTCGTAGCATTTTGAACAATCCTTGATTTAATTTGATTTTCTGACCGAAACTAGTATAAAATTGTGTATAATATACTATGATTTTTTTAGCTAAACTGGCATTTCAAAAGTTTCTATAGAATCTAATTTTGAGATACATTTTTTGTCGGGACTTCCATCATAACCTTCCCTCGTAAAATATAGAAAGGATCTGAAATGTTTCGTAGCATTTCGAACAAACCTCGATTTAATTTGATTTTTTGACCGAAACTAGTATAAAATTGTGTATAATATACTACGATTTTCTGATCTAAACTAGTATTTCAAAAAGTTTCATAGAATCTAATTCTGATATAATTTTTTGCATTGACTTCCATCGTAATCTTCCCTCGTAAATATAGAAAGGATCTGAAAAATTTCATAGCATTTCAAACAATCCTCGATTTAAATTGATTTTCTGACCGAAACTAGTATAAAATTGTGTATAATATACTATGCTTTTTTTACCTTAACTGGTATTTCAAAAGGTTCCATAGAATCTAATTTTGAGATATATTTTTTGTCGGGACTTCCATCATAACCTTCCTTCGTAAAATATAGAAAGGATCTGAAAATTTTCGTAGCATTTCTTACAATCCTCGATTTAAATTGATTTCTGACCGAAACTAATAAAAAAGTGTGTATAATATACTACGATTTTTTTACGTAAACTAGTATTTCAAAAAGTTTCATAGTATCTAATTCTGATATAATTTTTTGTATGGACTTCCATCGTAATCTTCCCTCGTAAAATATAGAAAGGATCTTAAAAGTTCGTAGCATTTCGAATAATCCTCTATTTAAATTGATTTTCGGACCGAAACTAGTATAAAATTGTATATAATATACTATGGTTTTTTTGACCTAAACTGAAATTTCAAAAGGTTCCATAGAATCTAATATTGAGATAAGTTTTTGTCGGGACTTCCATCATAACCTTCCCTCGTAAAATATAGAAAGGATCTGAAAAGTTTCGTAGCATTTCGAACAATCCAGGATTTAGATTGATTTTCTGACTGAAACTAGTATAAAATTGTGTATAATATACTATGATTTTTTGACCTAAACAGGCATTTAAAAAGGTTCCATAGAATCAAATTTTGAGAAATGTTTTTGTCGGGAACTCCATCATAACCTTCCCTTGTAAAATAGAGAAAGGATCTGAAAATTTTCGTAGCATTTCGAACAATCCTCGATTTAAATTGATTTCTGACCGAAACTAATAAAAAAGTATGTTAATATACTACGATTTTTTGACGTAAACTACTATTTCAAAAAGTTTCATAGAATCTAATTCTGATATAATTTTTTGCATGGACTTCCATCGTAATCTTCCCTCGTAAAATATAGAATGTATTTTAAAATTTTAGTATAAAACTATGTATAATATACTACGATTTTATGACCTAAACTAGTATTTCAAAACGTTTCATAGAATCTAATTCTGATATAATTTTTTGCATGGACTTCCATCGAAATCTTCCCTCGTAAAATATAGAACAGGATCTTAAACGTTTTGTAGCATTTCGAATAAACCTCGATTTAATTTGATTTTTTGACCGAAACTAGTATAAAGTTGTGTATAATATACTACGATTTTTTGACCTAAACTAGTATTTCAAAAAGTTTCATAGAATCTAATTCTGATATAATTTTTTGCATGGACTTCCTTCTAAATATTCCCTCGTAAAATATAGAAAGGATCTGAAAAGTTTCGTAGCATTTCGAACAATCCTCGATTTAATTTGATTTGTGACTGAAACTAGTATAAAACTGTGTATAATATACTACGAAATTTTGACCTAAACTAGTATTTTAAAAAGCTTCATAGAATCTAATTCTGATATAACGTTTTGCATTGACTTCCATCGTAATCTTCCCTCGTAAAATATAGAAAAGGATCTTAAAAGTTTTGTAGCATTTCGAACAAACCTGGATTTAATTTGATTTTTTGACCGAACTAGTATAAAATTGTGTATAATATACTACGACTTTTTGACCTAAACTAGTATTTCAAAAAGTTTCATAGAATCTAATTCTGATATAATTTTTTGCATGGACTTCCATCGTAATCTTCCCTCGTAAATATAGAAAGGATCTGAAAAATTTCATAGCATTTCAAACAATTCTCGATTTAAATTGATTTTCTGACCGAAACTAGTATAAAATTGTGTATAATATACTATGCTTTTTTGACCTAAACTGGTATTTCAAAAGGTTCCATAGAATCTAATTTTGAGATATATTTTTCGTCGGGACTTCCATCATAACCTTCCTTCGTAAAATATAGAAAGGATCTGAAAAGTTTCGTAGCATTTCTTACAATCCTCGATTTAAATTGATTTCTGACCGAAACTAATAAAAAAGTGTGTATAATATACTACGATTTTTTGAAGTAAACTAGTATATCAAAATGTTTCATAGTATCTAATTCTGATATAATTTTTTGCATGGACTTCCATCCTAATCATCCCTCGTAAAATATAGAAAGGATCTTAAAAGTTTCGTAGCATTTCGAACAATCCTCTATTTAAATTGATTTTCGGGCCGAAACTAGTATAAAATTGTATATAATATACTATGGTTTTTTGACCTAAACTGGAATTTCAAAAGGTTCCATAGAATCTAATTTTGAGATATGTTTTTGTCGGGACTTCCATAATAACCTTCCCTCGTAAAATATAGAAAGGATCTGAAAAGTTTCGTAGCATTTCGAACAATCCTCGATTTAAATTGATTTCTGACCGAAACTAATAAAAAAGTATGTTAATATACTACGATTTTTTGATGTAAACTAGTATTTCAAAAAGTTTCATAGAATCTAATTCTGATATAATTTTTTGCATGGACTACCATCGTAATCTTCCCTCATAAAATATAGAAAGTATCTTAAAAGTTTAGTATAAAACTATGTATAATATACTATGATTTTAGGACCTAAACTAGTATTTCAAAACGTTTCATAGAATCTAATTCTGATATAATTTTTTGCATGGACTTCCATCGAAATCTTCCCTCGTAAAATATAGAAAAGGATCTTAAACGTTTTGTAGCATTTCGAACAAACTTTTATTTAATTTGATTTTTTGACCGAAATTAGTATAAAATTGTGTATAATATACTACGATTTTATGACCTAAACTAGTATTTTAAAAAGTTTCATAGAATCTAATTCTGATATAATTTTTTGCACGGACTTCCTTCGAAATATTCCCTCGTAAAATATAGAAAGGATCTGAAAAGTTTCGTAGCATTTCGAACAATCCTCGATTTAATTTGATTTCTGACTGAAACTAGTATAAAACTGTGTATAATATACTACGAAATTTTGACCTAAACTAGTATTTTAAAAAGCTTCATAGAATTTAATTCTGATATAACTTTTTGCATTGACTTCCATCGTAATCTTCCCTCGTAAAATATAGAAAAGGATCTTAAAAGTTTTGTAGCATTTCGAACAAACCTGGATTTAATTTGATTTTTTGATCGAAACTAGTATAAAATTGTGTATAATATACTACGACTTTTTGACCTAAACTAGTATTTCAAAAAGTATCATAGAATCTAATTCTGATATAATTTTTTGCATGGACTTCCATCGTAATCTTCCCTCGTAAATACAAAAAGGATCTGAAAAATTTCATAGCATTTCAAACAATCCTCGATTTAAATTGATTTTCTGACCGAAACTAGTATAAAATTGTGTATAATATACTATGCTTTTTTGATCTAAACTGGTATTTCAAAAGGTTCCATAGTATCTAATTCTGATATAATTTTTTGTATGGACTTCCATCGTAATCTTCCCTCGTAAAATATAGAAAGGATCTTAAAAGTTTCGTAGCATTTCGAACAATCCTCTATTTAAATTGATTTTCGGACCGAAACTAGTATAAAATTGTATATAATATACTATGGTTTTTTTGACCTAAACTGGAATTTCAAAAGGTTCCATAGAATCTAATTTTGAGATAAGTTTTTGTCGGTACTTCCATCATAACCTTCCCTCGTAAAATATAGAAAGGATCTGAAAAGTTTCGTAGCATTTCGAACAATCCTCGATTTAAATTGATTTTCTGACCGAAACTAGTATAAAATTGTGTATAATATATTATGATTTTTTGACCTAAACAGGCATTTAAAAAGGTTCCATAGAATCTAATTTTGAGATATGTTTTTGTCGGGAACTCCATCATAACCTTCCCTCACAAAATAGAGTAAGGATCTGAAAATTTTCGTAGCATTTCGAACAATCATCGATTTAAATTGATTTCTGACCGAAACTAATAAAAAAGTATGTTAATATACTATGATTTTTTGACGTAAACTACTATTTCAAAAAGTTTCATAGAATCTAATTCTGATATAATTTTTTGCATGGACTTCCATCGTAATCTTCCCTCGTAAAATATAGAATGTATCTTAAAAGTTTAGTATAAAACTATGTATAATATACTACGATTTTATGACCTAAACTAGTATTTCAAAACGTTTCATAGAATCTAATTCTGATATAATTTTTTGCATGGACTTCCATCGAAATCTTCCCTCGTAAAATATAGAAAAGGATCTTAAACGTTTTGTAGCATTTCGAACAAACCTCGATTTAATTTGATTTTTTGACCGAGACTAGTATAAAGTTGTGTATAATATACTACGATTTTTTGACCTAAACTAGTATTTCAAAAAGTTTCATAGAATCTAATTCTGATATAATTTTTTGCATGGACTTCCTTCTAAATATTCCCTCGTAAAATATAGAAAGGATCTGAAAAGTTTCGTATTATTTCGAACAATCCTCGATTTAATTTGATTTCTGACTGAAACTAGTATAAAACTTTGTATAATATACTATGATATTTTGACCGAATCTAGTATTTCAAAAAGTTTCATAGAATCTAATTCTGATATAATTTTTTGCATTGACTTCCATCGTAATCTTCCCTCGTAAAATATAGAAAAGGATCTTAAACGTTTTGTAGCATTTCGAACAAACCTGGATTTAATTTGATTTTTTGACCGAAACTAGTATAAAATTGTGTATAATATACTACGACTTTTTGACCTAAACTAGTATTTCAAAAAGTTTCATAGAATCTAATTCTGATATAATTTTTTGCATGGACTTCCATCGTAATCTTCCCTCGTAAATATAGAAAGGATCTGAAAAATTTCATAGCATTTCAAACAATCCTCGATTTAAATTGATTTTCTGACCGAAACTAGTATAAAATTGTGTATAATATACTATGCTTTTTTGACCTAAACTGGTATTTCAAAAGGTTCCATAGAATCTAATTTTGAGCTATATTTTTCGTCGGGACTTCCATCATAACCTTCCTTCGAAAATATAGAAAGGATCTGAAAAGTTTCGTAGCATTTCTTACAATCCTCGATTTAAATTGATTTCTGACCGAAACTAATAAAAAAGTGTGTATAATATACTACGATTTTTTGAAGTAAACTAGTATATCAAAATGTTTCATAGTATCTAATTCTGATATAATTTTTTGCATGGACTTCCATCCTAATCTTCCCTCGTAAAATATAGAAAGGATCTTAAAAGTTTCGTAGCATTTCGAACAATCCTCTATTTAAATTGATTTTCGGACCGAAACTAGTATAAAATTGTATATAATATACTATGGTTTTTTGACCTAAACTGGAATTTCAAAAGGTTCCATAGAATCTAATTTTGAGATATGTTTTTGTCGGGACTTCAATAATGACCTTCCCTCGTAAAATATAGAAAGGATCTGAAAAGTTTTGTAGCATTTCGAACAATCCTCGATTTAAATTGATTTTCTGACCGAAACTAGTATAAAACTCTGTATAATATACTACGATATTTTGATCTAAACTAGTATTTTAAAAAGTTTCATAGAATCTAATTCTTATATAACTTTTTGCATGGACTTCCATCGTAATCTTCCCTCGTAAAATATAGAAAAGGATCTTAAATCCTTTGTAGCATTTCGAACAAACATCGATTTAATTTGATTTTTTGACCGAAACTAGTATAAAATTGTGTATAATATACTATGATTTTTTGTCCTAAACTAGTATTTCAAAACGTTTCATAGAATCTAATTCTGATATAATTTTTTGCATGGACTTCCATCCAAATCTTCCATCGTAAAATATAGAAAGGATCTGAAATGTTTCGTAGCATTTCGAACAATCCTCGATTAAAATAGATTATCTGACCGAAACTAGTATAATATACTATGCTTTTTTGACCTAAACGGGTATTTCAAAAGGTTCCATAGAATCTAATTTTGAGAAAAGTTTTTCGTCGGTACTTCCATCATAACCTTCCCTCGTAAAATATAGAAAGGATTTGAAAAGTTTCGTAGCATTTCTAACAATCCTCTATTTAAATTGATTTCTGACTGAAACAAGTAAAAAATTGTGTATAATATACTATGATTTTTTTACGTAAACTAGTATTTCAAAAAGTTTCATAGAATTTAATTCATATATAATTTTTTGCAAGGACTTCCATCGTAATCTTCCCTTGTAAAATATAGAAAGGATCTTAAAAGTTTCGTAGCATTTCGAACAATCCTCTATTTAAATTGATTTTCGGACTGAAACTAGTATAAAATTGTGTATAATATACTATGATTGTTTGACCTAAACAGGCATTTCAAAAGGTTCCATAGAATCTAATTTTGAGATAATTTTTTTTCGGGACTTCCATCATAACCTTCCCTCGTAAAATATAGAAAGCAACTGAAAAGTTTCGTAGCATTTCGAACAGTCCTCGATTTAAATTGATTTCTGACCGAAACTAGTAAAAAAGTGTGTATAATATACTAAGATTTTTTGAGTTAAACTAGTATTTCAAAAAGTTTCATAGAATCTAATTCTGATATAATTTTTTGCATGGACTTCCATCGAAATCATGCCTCGTAAAATATAGAAAGGATATTAAAAGTTTCGTAGCATTTCGAATAATCCTCGATTTAAATTGATTTTCTGACCGAAACTAGTATAAAATTGTGTATAATATACTATGATATTTTGACCTAAACTGGCATTTCAAAAGGTTCCATAGAATCTAATTTTGAGATAAGTTTTTGTCGGAACTTCCATCATAACCTTCCCTCGTAAAATATAGAAAGGATTTGAAATGTTTTGTAGCATTTCGAACAATCCTCGATTTAAATTAATTTCTGACCGAAACTAGTACAAAAGAGTGTATTATATACTACGATTTTTTGACCTAAACTAGTATTTCAAAAAGTTTAATAGAATCTAATTCTGATATAATTTTTTGCATGGACTTCCATCGTAATCATCCCTCTTAAAATATAGAAAGGATATTCAACGTTTCGTAGCATTTCGAACAATCCTCGATTTAATTTGATTTTTGATCGAAACTAGTATAAAACTGTGTATAATATACTAAGATATTTTGACCTAAACTAGTATTTTAAAAAGTTTCAAAGAATCTAATTCTGATATAACTTTTTGCATTGACTTCCATCGTAATCTTCCCTCGTAAAATATAGAAAAGGATCTTAAAAGTTTTGTGGCATTTAGAACAAACCTCGATTTAATTTGATTTTTTGACCGAAACTAGTATAAAATTGTGTATAATATACTACGATTGTTTGACCTAAACTAGTATTTCAAAAAGTTTCATAGAATCTAATTCTGATATAATATTTTGCATGGACTTCCATCGAAATCTTCCCTCGTAAAATATAGAAAGGATATAAAACGTTTCGTAGCATTTCCAACAATCCTCGATTTAAATTGATTTCTGACCGAAACTAGTAAAACAGTTTGTATAATATACTACGATTTTTTGACGTAAACTAGTATTTTAAAAAGTTTCATAGTATCTAATTCTGATATAATTTTTGCATGGACTTCCATCGTAATCTTCCCTCATAAAATATATAAAGGATCTTAAAAGTTTCGTAGAATTTCGAACAATCCTCTATTTAAATTGAATTTTGGACTGACACTAGTATAAAATTATGTATAATATACTATGATTTTTTAACCTAAACTAGAATTTCAAAAGGTTCTATAGAATCTAATTTTGAGATAGGTTTTTGTCGGGACTTCCATCATAATCTTCCCTCGTAAAATATAGAAAGGATAAGAAACATTTCATAGCATTTCGAACAATCCTCGATTTAAATTGATTTTCTAACCGAAACTAGTGTAAAATTGTGTATAATATACTATGATTATTTGACCTAAACTGGCATTTCAAAAGGTTCCATAGAATCTAATTTTGAGATAAGTTTTTGTCGGGAATTCCATCATAACCTTCCCTCGTAAAATAGAGAAAGGATCTGAAAAGTTCTGTAGCATTTCGAACAATCCTCTATTTAATTTGATTTTTTGACCAAAATTAGTATAAAACTGTGTATAATATACTATGATTTTTTGACCTAAACTAGTATTTCAAAACGTTTCATAGAGACTAATTATGATATAATTTTTTGCATGGACTTCCATCAAAATCTTCCCTCGTAAAATATAGAAAAGATCTAAAAAGTTTCGTAGCATTTTGAACAATCCTCGATTTAATTTAATTTATGACCGAAACAAGTATAAAACTGTGTATAATATACTACGATGTTTTGACCTAAACTAGTATTTCAAAAAGTTTCATAGAATCTAATTCTGATATAATTTTTTGCATGGACTTCCATCGAAATCTTCCCTCATAAAATATAGAAAGGATCTGAAACATTTCGAACAATCCTCGATTTAAATTGATTTTCTGACCGAAACTATGTTTAATATACTATGCTTTTTTTACCTAAACGGGTATTTCCAAAGGTTCCATAGAATCTAATTTTGAGAAAAGTTTTTTCTCGGGGCTTCCATCATAACCTTCCCTCGTAAAATATAGAAAGGATCTGAAAAGTTTCGTAGCATTTCTAACTATCCTCTATTTAAATTTATTTTCGAACTGAAACTAGTATAAAATTGTGTATAATATACTATGATTTTTTGACCTAAACAGGCATTTCAAAAGGTTCCATAGAATCTAATTTTGAGATAAGTTTTTTTCGGGACTTCCATCATAACCTTCCCTCGTAAAATATAGATAGTATCTGAAAAGTTTCGTAGCATTTCGAACAGTCCTCGATTTAAATTGATTTCTGACCGAAACTAGTAAAAAAGTGTGTATAATATACAATGATTTTTTGACCTAAACTAGTATTTCGAAAAGTTTCATTGAATCTAATTCTGATATAATTTTTTGCATTGACTTCCATCGTAATCTTCCCTCTTAAAATATAGAATGGATCTTAAAATTTTCGTAGCATTTCGAACAATCCTCGATTTAGTTTGAATTTTTGACTGAAACTAGTATAGAACTGTGTATAATATACTAAGATTATTTGACCTAAACTAGTATTTCAAAAAGTTTCATAGAATCTAATTCTGATATAATTTTTTGCTAGGACTTCCATCGAAATCTTCCCTCGTAAAATATAGAAAGGATCTGAAAAGTTTCGTTGCATTTCGAACAATCCTCGATTTAAATTGATTTTCTGACCGAAACTAGTATAAAATTGTGTATAATATACTATGCTTTTTTGACCTAAACTGGAATTTCAAAAGGTTCCATAGAATCTAATTTTGAGATAAGTTTTTTGTCGGGACTTCCTTCATAACCTACCCTCGTAAAATATAGAAAGGATCTGAAATGTTTCGTAGCATTTAGAACAATCCTCTATTTAATTTGATTTTTTTCCCGAAATTAGTATAAAACTGTGTATAATATACTACGATTTTTTTACCTAAACTAGTATTTCAAAAAGTTTCATAGAATCTAATTCTGATATAATTTTTTGCATGGACTTCCATCGAAATCTTCCCTCGTAAAATATAGAAAGGATCTGAAAAGTTTCGTAGCATTTCGAACAATCTTCGATTTAATGTGATTTCTGACCGAAACTATTATAAAATTGTGTATATTATACTACGATATTTTGACCTAAACTAGTATTTCAAAAAGTTTCATAGAATCTAATTATGATATAACTTTTTGCATGGACTTCCATCATAATCTTCCCTCGTAAAATATAGAAAAGGATCTTAAAAGTTTTGTAGCATTTCGAACAAACCTCGATTTAATTTGATTTTTTGACCGAAACTAGTATAAAATTGTGTATAATATACTAAGATTTTTTTACCTAAACTAGTATTTCAAAAAGTTTCATAGAATCTAATTCTGATATAATTTTTTGCATGGACTTCCATCGAAATCTTCCCTCGTAAAATATAGAAAGGATCTGAAAAGTTTCGTAGCATTTCGAACAATCCTCGATTTGAATTGATTTTCTGACCGAAACTAGTATAAAATTGTGCATAATATACTATGCTTTTTTGACCTAAACTGGTATTTCAAAAGGTTCCATAGAATCTAATTTTGAGATAATTATTTTGTCGGGACTTCCATCATAACGTTCCCTCGTAAAATATAGAAAGGATCTGAATATTTTGGTAGCATTTCTAACAATCCTCGATTTAAATTGATTTCTGACCGAAACTAGTAAAAAAGTGTGTATAATATACTAAGATTTTATGACTTAAACTAGTACTTCAAAAAGTTTCATAGTATCTAATTCTGATATAATTTTTTGCATGGACTTCCATCGTAATCTTCCCTCGTAAAATATAGAAAGCATCTTAAAAGTTTCGTAGCATTTCAAACAATCCTCTATTTAATTTGATTTTATTCCCGAAATTAGTATAAAACTGTGTATAATATACTACGATTTTTTGACCTAAACTAGTATTTCAAAATGTTTCATAGAATCTAATTCTGATATAATTTTTTTCTTGGACTTCCAATGAAATCTTCCCTCATAAAATATAAAAAGGATCTGAAAAGTTTCATAGCATTTCGAACAATCCTTGATTTAATTTAATTTCTGACTGAAACTAGTATAAAACTGTGTATAATATATTACGATATTTTGACCTAAACTAGAATTTTATAAAGTTTCATAGAATCTAATTATGATATAACTTTTTGCATGGACTTCCATCGTAATCTTCCCAAGTAAAATATAGAAAAGGATCTTAAAAGTTTTGTATCATTTCGAACAAACCTCAATTTAATTTGATTTTTTGACCGAAACTAGTATAAATTTGTGTATAATATACTACGATATTTTGACCTAAACTAGTATTTCAAAGAGTTTCATAGAATCTAATTCTGATATAATTTTTTGCACGAACATCCATCGTAATCTTACCTCGTAGAATATAGAAAGGATTTGAAAAGTTTCATAGCATTTCGAACAATCCTCGATTTAAATTGATTTTCTGACCGAAACTAGTATAAAATTGTCTATAATATACTATACTTTTTTGACCTAAACTGGCATTTCAAAAGTATCCATAGAATTTAATTTTGAGATAATTTTTTTGTTGCGACTTCCATCATAACCTTCCCTCGTAAAATATAGAAAGGATCTGAAAAGTTTCGTAGCATTTCGAACAATCCTCAATTTAAATTGATTTCTGACCGAAACTAGTAAAAAAGTGTGTATAATATACTACGATTTTTTGACGTAAACTAGTATTTCAAAAAGTTTCATATAATCTAATTCTGATATAATTTTTTGCATGGACTTCCATCGTAATCTTCCCTCTTAAAATATAGAAAGGATCTTATAAGTTTCGTAGCATTTAGAACAATCCTCTATTTAATTTGATTTTTTTCCCGAAATTAGTATAAAACTGTGTATAATATACTACGATTTTTTGACCTAAACTAGTATTTCAAAAAGTTTCATAGAATTTAATTCTGATATAATTTTTTGCATGGAGTTCCATCGAAATCTTCCCTCGTAAAATATAGAAAGGATCTGAAAAGTTTCGTAGCATTTCGAACAATCTTCGATTTAATTTGATTTCTGACCGAAACTATTATAAAATTGTGTATAATATACTACGATATTTTGAACTAAACTAGTATTTCAAAAAGTTACATAGAATCTAATTCTGATATAACTTTTGCATGGACTTCCATCATAATCTTCCCTCGTAAAATATAGAAAAGGATCTTAAAATTTTTGTAGCATTTCGAACAAACCTCGATTTAATTTAATTTTTTGACCGAAACTAGTATAAAATTGTGTATAATATACTACGATTTTTTGACCTAAACTAGTATTTCAAAAAGTTTCATAGAATCTAATTCTGATATAATTTTTTGTACGAACTTCCATCGAAATCTTCCCTCGTAAAATATAGAAAGGATCTGAAAAGTTTCGTAGCATTTCGAACAATCTTCGATTTAATTTGATTTCTGACCGAAACTAATATAAAATTGTGTATATTATACTACGATTTTTTGACCTAAACTAGTATTTCAAAAAGATTCATAGAATCTAATTCTGATATAACTTTTTGCATGGACTTCCATCATAATCTTCCCTCGTAAAATATATAAAAGAATATTAAAAGTTTTGTAGCATTTCGAACAAACCTCGATTTAATTTAATTTTTTGACCGAAACTAGTATAAAATTGTGTGTAATATACTACGATTTTTTGACCTAAACTAGTATTTCAAAAAGTTTCATAGAATCTAATTCTGATATAATTTTTTGCATGGACTTCCATCGTAATCTTCCCTCGTAAAATATAGAAAGGATCTTAAAAGTTTCGTAGCATTTCGAACAATCCTCGATTTAAATTGATTTTCTGACCGAAACTAGTATAAAATTGTGTATAATATACTATGCTTTTTTGACCTAAACTGGTATTTCAAAAGGTTCCATAGAATGTAATTTTGAGATAATTATTTTGTCGGGACTTCCATCATAACCTTTCCTCGTAAAATATAGAAAGGATCTAAAAATTTTCGTAGCATTTATAACAATCCTCGATTTAAATTGATTTCTGACCGAAACTAGTAAAAAAGTGTGTATAATATACTAAGATTTTTTGAGTTAAACTAGTATTTCAAAAAGTTTCATAGTATCTAATTCTGATATAATTTTTTGAATGGACTTCCATCGTAATCTTCCCTCGTAAAATATAGAAAGGATCTTAAAAGTTTCGTAGCATTTCGAAAAATCCTCTATTTAAATTGATTTTCTGACCGAAACTAGTATAAAATTGTGTATAATATACTATGATTTTTTTGACCTAAAGCGGCATTTCAAAAGGTTACATAGAATCTAATTTTGAGTTACGTTTTTGTCGGGACTTCCATCATAACCTTCCCTCGTAAAATATAGAAAGGATCTGAAATGTTTCTTAGCATTTCGAACAATCCTCGATTTAAATTGATTTTCTGACCGAAACTAGTAAAAAAGTGTGTATAATATACTATGATTTTTTGACCTAAACTGGCGTTTCAATAGGTTCCATGGATTCTAATTTTGAGATAAGTTTTTGTCGGGACTTCCATCATAACCTTCCCTCGTAAAATATAGAAAGGATCTGAAAAGTTTCGTAGCATTTAGAACAATCCTCGATTTAAATTGATTTCTGACCGAAACTAGTAAAAAAGTGTGTATAATATACTACGATTTTTTGACGTAAATTAGTATTTCAAAAAGTTTCATAGAATCTAATTCTGATATAATTTTTTTCATGGACTTCCATCGTAATCTTCCCTCGTAAAATATAGAAAGTATCTTTAAAGTTTCGTAGACTTTCGAACAATCCTCTATTTAATTTGATTTTTTGACCGAAATTAGTATAAAACTGTGTATAATATACTACGATTTTTTGACCTAAACTAGTATTTTAAAAAGTTTCATAGAATCTAATTCTGATATAATTTTTTGCATGGACTTCCATCGAAATCTTCCCTCGTAAAATATAGAAAGGATCTGAAATGTTTCGTAGCATTTCGAACAATCCTCGATTTGAATTGATTTTCTGACCGAAACTAGTATAAAATTGTGCATAATATACTATGCTTTTTTGACCTAAACTGGTATTTCAAAAGGTTCCATAGAATCTAATTTTGAGATAATTATTTTGTCGGGACTTCCATCATAACCTTCCCTCGTAAAATATAGAAAGGATCTGAATATTTTGGTAGCATTTCTAACAATCCTCGATTTAAATTGATTTCTGACCGAAACTAGTAAAAAAGTGTGTATAATATACTAAGATTTTTTGACTTAAACTAGTACTTCAAAAAGTTTCATAGTATCTAATTCTGATATAATTTTTTGCATGGACTTCCATCGTAATCTTCCCTCGTAAAATATAGAAAGCATCTTAAAAGTTTCGTAGCATTTCAAACAATCCTCTATTTAATTTGATTTTATTCCCGAAATTAGTATAAAACTGTGTATAATATACTACGATTTTTTGACCTAAACTAGTATTTCAAAAAGTTTCATAGAATCTAATTCTGATATAATTTTTTGCTTGGACTTCCAATGAAATCTTCCCTCATAAAATATAAAAAGGATCTGAAAAGTTTCATAGCATTTCGAACAATCCTTGATTTAATTTAATTTCTGACTGAAACTAGTATAAAACTGTGTATAATATATTACGATATTTTGACCTAAACTAGAATTTTATAAAGTTTCATAGAATCTAATTATGATATAACTTTTTGCATGGACTTCCATCGTAATCTTCCCAAGTAAAATATAGAAAAGGATCTTAAAAGTTTTGTATCATTTCGAACAAACCTCAATTTAATTTGATTTTTTGACCGAAACTAGTATAAATTTGTGTATAATATACTACGATATTTTGACCTAAACTAGTATTTCAAAGAGTTTCATAGAATCTAATTCTGATATAATTTTTTGCACGAACATCCATCGTAATCTTACCTCGTAGAATATAGAAAGGATTTGAAAAGTTTCATAGCATTTCGAACAATCCTCGATTTAAATTGATTTTCTGACCGAAACTAGTATAAAATTGTCTATAATATACTATACTTTTTTGACCTAAACTGGCATTTCAAAAGTATCCATAGAATTTAATTTTGAGATAATTTTTTTGTTGCGACTTCCATCATAACCTTCCCTCGTAAAATATAGAAAGGATCTGAAAAGTTTCGTAGCATTTCGAACAATCCTCAATTTAAATTGATTTCTGACCGAAACTAGTAAAAAAGTGTGTATAATATACTACGATTTTTTGACGTAAACTAGTATTTCAAAAAGTTTCATATAATCTAATTCTGATATAATTTTTTGCATGGACTTCCATCGTAATCTTCCCTCTTAAAATATAGAAAGGATCTTATAAGTTTCGTAGCATTTAGAACAATCCTCTATTTAATTTGATTTTTTTCCCGAAATTAGTATAAAACTGTGTATAATATACTACGATTTTTTGACCTAAACTAGTATTTCAAAAAGTTTCATAGAATTTAATTCTGATATAATTTTTTGCATGGAGTTCCATCGAAATCTTCCCTCGTAAAATATAGAAAGGATCTGAAAAGTTTCGTAGCATTTCGAACAATCTTCGATTTAATTTGATTTCTGACCGAAACTATTATAAAATTGTGTATAATATACTACGATATTTTGAACTAAACTAGTATTTCAAAAAGTTACATAGAATCTAATTCTGATATAACTTTTGCATGGACTTCCATCATAATCTTCCCTCGTAAAATATAGAAAAGGATCTTAAAATTTTTGTAGCATTTCGAACAAACCTCGATTTAATTTAATTTTTTGACCGAAACTAGTATAAAATTGTGTATAATATACTACGATTTTTTGACCTAAACTAGTATTTCAAAAAGTTTCATAGAATCTAATTCTGATATAATTTTTTGTACGAACTTCCATCGAAATCTTCCCTCGTAAAATATAGAAAGGATCTGAAAAGTTTCGTAGCATTTCGAACAATCTTCGATTTAATTTGATTTCTGACCGAAACTAATATAAAATTGTGTATATTATACTACGATTTTTTGACCTAAACTAGTATTTCAAAAAGTTTCATAGAATCTAATTCTGATATAACTTTTTGCATGGACTTCCATCATAATCTCCCCTCGTAAAATATATAAAAGAATATTAAAAGTTTTGTAGCATTTCGAACAAACCTCGATTTAATTTGATTTTTTGACCGAAACTAGTATAAAATTGTGTGTAATATACTACGATTTTTTGACCTAAACTAGTATTTCAAAAAGTTTCATAGAATCTAATTCTGATATAATTTTTTGCATGGACTTCCATCGTAATCTTCCCTCGTAAAATATAGAAAGGATCTTAAAAGTTTCGTAGCATTTCGAACAATCCTCGATTTAAATTGATTTTCTGACCGAAACTAGTATAAAATTGTGTATAATATACTATGCTTTTTTGACCTAAACTGGTATTTCAAAAGGTTCCATAGAATGTAATTTTGAGATAATTATTTTGTCGGGACTTCCATCATAACCTTTCCTCGTAAAATATAGAAAGGATCTAAAAATTTTCGTAGCATTTATAACAATCCTCGATTTAAATTGATTTCTGACCGAAACTAGTAAAAAAGTGTGTATAATATACTAAGATTTTTTGAGTTAAACTAGTATTTCAAAAAGTTTCATAGTATCTAATTATGATATAATTTTTTGAATGGACTTCCATCGTAATCTTCCCTCGTAAAATATAGAAAGGATCTTAAAAGTTTCGTAGCATTTCGAAAAATCCTCTATTTAAATTGATTTTCTGACCGAAACTAGTATAAAATTGTGTATAATATACTATGATTTTTTTAACCTAAAGCGGCATTTCAAAAGGTTACATAGAATCTAATTTTGAGTTACGTTTTTGTCGGGACTTCCATCATAACCTTCCCTCGTAAAATATAGAAAGGATCTGAAATGTTTCTTAGCATTTCGAACAATCCTCGATTTAAATTGATTTTCTGACCGAAACTAGTAAAAAAGTGTGTATAATATACTATGATTTTTTGACCTAAACTGGCGTTTCAATAGGTTCCATGGATTCTAATTTTGAGATAAGTTTTTGTCGGGACTTCCATCATAACCTTCCCTCGTAAAATATAGAAAGGATCTGAAAAGTTTCGTAGCATTTAGAACAATCCTCGATTTAAATTGATTTCTGACCGAAACTAGTAAAAAAGTGTGTATAATATACTACGATTTTTTGACGTAAATTAGTATTTCAAAAAGTTTCATAGAATCTAATTCTGATATAATTTTTTTCATGGACTTCCATCGTAATCTTCCCTCATAAAATATAGAAAGTATCTTTAAAGTTTCGTAGACTTTCGAACAATCCTCTATTTAATTTGATTTTTTGACCGAAATTAGTATAAAACTGTGTATAATATACTACGATTTTTTGACCTAAACTAGTATTTTAAAAAGTTTCATAGAATCTAATTCTGATATAATTTTTTGCATGGACTTCCATCGAAATCTTCCCTCGTAAAATATAGAAAGGATCTGAAAAGTTTCGTAGCATTTCGAACAATCCTCGATTTGAATTGATTTTCTGACCGAAACTAGTATAAAATTGTGCATAATATACTATGCTTTTTTGACCTAAACTGGTATTTCAAAAGGTTCCATAGAATCTAATTTTGAGATAATTATTTTGTCGGGACTTCCATCATAACCTTCCCTCGTAAAATATAGAAAGGATCTGAATATTTTGGTAGCATTTCTAACAATCCTCGATTTAAATTGATTTCTGACCGAAACTAGTAAAAAAGTGTGTATAATATACTAAGATTTTTTGACTTAAACTAGTACTTCAAAAAGTTTCATAGTATCTAATTCTGATATAATTTTTTGCATGGACTTCCATCGTAATCTTCCCTCGTAAAATATAGAAAGCATCTTAAAAGTTTCGTAGCATTTCAAACAATCCTCTATTTAATTTGATTTTATTCCCGAAATTAGTATAAAACTGTGTATAATATACTACGATTTTTTGACCTAAACTAGTATTTCAAAAAGTTTCATAGAATCTAATTCTGATATAATTTTTTGCTTGGACTTCCAATGAAATCTTCCCTCATAAAATATAAAAAGGATCTGAAAAGTTTCATAGCATTTCGAACAATCCTTGATTTAATTTAATTTCTGACTGAAACTAGTATAAAACTGTGTATAATATATTACAATATTTTGACCTAAACTAGAATTTTATAAAGTTTCATAGAATCTAATTATGATATAACTTTTTGCATGGACTTCCATCGTAATCTTCCCAAGTAAAATATAGAAAAGGATCTTAAAAGTTTTGTATCATTTCGAACAAACCTCAATTTAATTTGATTTTTTGACCGAAACTAGTATAAATTTGTGTATAATATACTACGATATTTTGACCTAAACTAGTATTTCAAAGAGTTTCATAGAATCTAATTCTGATATAATTTTTTGCACGAACATCCATCGTAATCTTACCTCGTAGAATATAGAAAGGATTTGAAAAGTTTCATAGCATTTCGAACAATCCTCGATTTAAATTGATTTTCTGACCGAAACTAGTATAAAATTGTCTATAATATACTATACTTTTTTGACCTAAACTGGCATTTCAAAAGTATCCATAGAATTTAATTTTGAGATAATTTTTTTGTTGCGACTTCCATCATAACCTTCCCTCGTAAAATATAGAAAGGATCTGAAAAGTTTCGTAGCATTTCGAACAATCCTCAATTTAAATTGATTTCTGACCGAAACTAGTAAAAAAGTGTGTATAATATACTACGATTTTTTGACGTAAACTAGTATTTCAAAAAGTTTCATATAATCTAATTCTGATATAATTTTTTGCATGGACTTCCATCGTAATCTTCCCTCTTAAAATATAGAAAGGATCTTATAAGTTTCGTAGCATTTAGAACAATCCTCTATTTAATTTGATTTTTTTCCCGAAATTAGTATAAAACTGTGTATAATATACTACGATTTTTTGACCTAAACTAGTATTTCAAAAAGTTTCATAGAATTTAATTCTGATATAATTTTTTGCATGGAGTTCCATCGAAATCTTCCCTCGTAAAATATAGAAAGGATCTGAAAAGTTTCGTAGCATTTCGAACAATCTTCGATTTAATTTGATTTCTGACCGAAACTATTATAAAATTGTGTATAATATACTACGATATTTTGAACTAAACTAGTATTTCAAAAAGTTACATAGAATCTAATTCTGATATAACTTTTGCATGGACTTCCATCATAATCTTCCCTCGTAAAATATAGAAAAGGATCTTAAAATTTTTGTAGCATTTCGAACAAACCTCGATTTAATTTAATTTTTTGACCGAAACTAGTATAAAATTGTGTATAATATACTACGATTTTTTGACCTAAACTAGTATTTCAAAAAGTTTCATAGAATCTAATTCTGATATAATTTTTTGTACGAACTTCCATCGAAATCTTCCCTCGTAAAATATAGAAAGGATCTGAAAAGTTTCGTAGCATTTCGAACAATCTTCGATTTAATTTGATTTCTGACCGAAACTAATATAAAATTGTGTATATTATACTACGATTTTTTGACCTAAACTAGTATTTCAAAAAGTTTCATAGAATCTAATTCTGATATAACTTTTTGCATGGACTTCCATCATAATCTTCCCTCGTAAAATATATAAAAGAATATTAAAAGTTTTGTAGCATTTCGAACAAACCTCGATTTAATTTGATTTTTTGACCGAAACTAGTATAAAATTGTGTGTAATATACTACGATTTTTTGACCTAAACTAGTATTTCAAAAAGTTTCATAGAATCTAATTCTGATATAATTTTTTGCATGGACTTCCATCGTAATCTTCCCTCGTAAAATATAGAAAGGATCTTAAAAGTTTCGTAGCATTTCGAACAATCCTCGATTTAAATTGATTTTCTGACCGAAACTAGTATAAAATTGTGTATAATATACTATGCTTTTTTGACCTAAACTGGTATTTCAAAAGGTTCCATAGAATCTAATTTTGAGATAATTATTTTGTCGGGACTTCCATCATAACCTTTCCTCGTAAAATATAGAAAGGATCTAAAAAATTTCGTAGCATTTATAACAATCCTCGATTTAAATTGATTTCTGACCGAAACTAGTAAAAAAGTGTGTATAATATACTAAGATTTTTTGAGTTAAACTAGTATTTCAAAAAGTTTCATAGTATCTAATTCTGATATAATTTTTTGAATGGACTTCCATCGTAATCTTCCCTCGTAAAATATAGAAAGGATCTTAAAAGTTTCGTAGCATTTCGAACAATCCTCTATTTAAATTGATTTTCTGACCGAAACTAGTATAAAATTGTGTATAATATACTATGATTTTTTTGACCTAAAGCGGCATTTCAAAAGGTTACATAGAATCTAATTTTGAGTTACGTTTTTGTCGGGACTTCCATCATAACCTTCCCTCGTAAAATATAGAAAGGATCTGAAATGTTTCTTAGCATTTCGAACAATCCTCGATTTAAATTGATTTTCTGACCGAAACTAGTAAAAAAGTGTGTATAATATACTATGATTTTTTGACCTAAACTGGCGTTTCAATAGGTTCCATGGATTCTAATTTTGAGATAAGTTTTTGTCGGGACTTCCATCATAACCTTCCCTCGTAAAATATAGAAAGGATCTGAAAAGTTTCGTAGCATTTAGAACAATCCTCGATTTAAATTGATTTCTGACCGAAACTAGTAAAAAAGTGTGTATAATATACTACGATTTTTTGACGTAAATTAGTATTTCAAAAAGTTTCATAGAATCTAATTCTGATATAATTTTTTTCATGGACTTCCATCGTAATCTTCCCTCGTAAAATATAGAAAGTATCTTTAAAGTTTCGTAGACTTTCGAACAATCCTCTATTTAATTTTATTTTTTGACCGAAATTAGTATAAAACTGTGTATAATATACTACGATTTTTTTACCTATACTAGTATTTTAAAACGTTTCATAGAATCTAATTCTGATATAATTTTTTGCATGGACTTCCATAGAAATATTCCCTCATAAAATATAGAAAGGATTTGAAAAGTTTCGTAACATTTCGAACAATCCTCGATTTAATTTTATTTCTGACCGAAACTTGTATAAAACTGTGTATAATATACTACGAAATTTTGACCTGAACTAGTATTTCAAAATGTTTCATAGAATCTAATTCTGATATAACTTTTTGCATGGAGTTCCATCGTAATCTTCGCTCATAAAGTTTAGAAAAGGAACTTAAAATATTTGTAGCATTTCGAACAAACCTCGATTTAATTTATTTTTTAACCGAAACTAGTATAAAAGTGTGTATAATATACTACGATTTTTTGACCTAAACTAGTATTTCAAAAAGTTTCATAGAATCTAATTCTGATATAATTTGTTGCATGGACTTCCATCGAAATCTTCCCTCGTAAAATATAGAAAGGAACTAAAAAGTTTCGTAGCATTTCGAACAATCCTCGATTTAAATTGATTTTCTGACCGAAACTAGTATAAAATTGTGTATAATATACTATGCTTTTTTGACCTGAACTGGTATTTCAAAAGGTTCCGTAGAATCTAATTTTGAGATAATTATTTTGTCGGGACTTCCATGATAACCTTCCCTCGTAAAATATAGAAAGGATCTGAAAATTTTCGTAGCATTTCTAACAATCCTCGATTTAAATTGATTTCTGACCGAAACTAGTAAAAAATGTGTATAATATACTAAGATTTTTTGACTTAAACTAGTATTTCAAAACGTTTCATAGTATTTAATTCTGATATAATATTTTGCATCGACTTCCATCGTAATCTTCCTTCGTAAAAAATAAAAAGGATCTTAAAAGTTTCGTAGCATATCGAACAATCCTCTATTTAAATTTATTTTTGGACCGAAACTAGTATAAAATTGTGTATAATATACTATGATTTTTTACCTAAATTGGCATTTCAAAAGGTTCCATAGAATCTAATTTTGAGATACGTTTTTGTCGGGACTTCCTTCATAACCTTCCCTCGTAAAATATTGAAAGGATCTAAAATGTTTCTTAGCATTTCGAACAATCCTCGATTTAAATTGATTTTCTGACCGAAACTAGTAAAAAAGTGTGTATAATATACTATGATTTTTTGACCTAAACTGGCGTTTCAATAGGTTCCATAGATTCTAATTTTGAGATAAGTTTTTGTCGGGACTTCCATCATAACCTTCCCTCGTAAAATATAGAAAGGATCTGAAAAGTTTCGTAGCATTTAGAACAATCCTCGATTTAAATTGATTTCATACCGACACTAGTAAAAAAGTGTGTATAATATACTACGATTTTTTGACGTAAATTAGTATTTCAAAAAGTTTCATAGAATCTAATTCTGATATAATTTTTTTCATGGACTTCCATCGTAATCTTCCCTCGTAAAATATAGAAAGTATCTTTAAAGTTTCGTAGACTTTCGAACAATCCTCTATTTAATTTGATTTTTTGACCGAAATTAGTATAAAACTGTGTATAATATACTACTATTTTTTTACCTAAACTAGTATTTCAAAACGTTTCATAGAATCTAATTCTGATATAATTTTTTGCATGGACTTCCATAGAAATATTCCCTCATAAAATATAGAAAGGATCTGAAAAGTTTCGTAACATTTCGAACAATCCTCGATTTAATTTTATTTCTGAACGAAACTAGTATAAAACTGTGTATAATATACTACGAAATTTTGACCTGAACTAGTATTTCAAAATGTTTCATAGAATCTAATTCTGATATAACTTTTTGCATGGACTTCCATCGTAATCTTCGCTCATAAAGTTTAGAAAAGGAACTTAAAATATTTGTAGCATTTCGAACAAACCTCGATTTAATTTGATTTTTTGACCGAAACTAGTATAAAAGTGTGTATAATATACTACGATTTTTTGACCTAAACTAGTATTTCAAAAAGTTTCATAGAATCTAATTCTGATTATAATTTGTTGCATGGACTTCCATCGAAATCTTCCCTCGTAAAATATAGAAAGGAACTAAAAAGTTTCGTAGCATTTCGAACAATCCTCGATTTAAATTGATTTTCTGACCGAAACTAGTATAAAATTGTGTATAATATACTATGCTTTTTTGACCTGAACTGGTATTTCAAAAGGTTCCATAGAATCTAATTTTGAGATAATTATTTTGTCGGGACTTCCATGATAACCTTCCCTCGTAAAATATAGAAAGGATCTGAAAATTTTCGTAGCATTTCTAACAATCCTCGATTTAAATTGATTTCTGACCGAAACTAGTAAAAAATGTGTATAATATACTAAGATTTTTAGCTTAAACTAGTATTTCAAAACGTTTCATAGTATTTAATTCTGATATAATATTTTGCATCGACTTCCATCGTAATCTTCCCTTGTAAAAAATAGAAAGGATCTTAAAAGTTTCGTAGCATATCGAACAATCCTCTATTTAAATTGATTTTTGGACCGAAACTAGTATAAAATTGTGTATAATATACTATGATTTTTTACCTAAACTGGCATTTCAAAAGGTTCCATAGAATCTAATTTTGAGATACGTTTTTGTCGGGACTTCCATCATAACCTTCCCTCGTAAAATATAGAAAGGATCTAAAATGTTTCTTAGCATTTCGAACAATCCTCGATCTAAATTGATTTTCTGACCGAAACTAGTATAAAATTGTGTATAATATACTATGATTATTTGACCTAAACTGGCATTTCAATAGGTTCCATAGAATCTTATTTTGAGATAAGTTTTTGTCGGGACTTCCATCATAACCTTCCCTCCTAAAATATAGAAATGATCTGAAAAGTTCCATAGTATTTAGAACAATCCTCGATTTAAATTGATTTCTGACCGAAACTAGTAAAAAAGTGTGTATAATATACTTCGATTTTTTGACGTAAATTAGTATTTAAAAAAGATTCATAGAATCTAATTCTGATATAATTTTTTGCATGGACTTCCATCGTAATCTTCCCTCGTAAAATATAGAAAGTATCTTAAAAGTTTCGTAGCATTTCGAACAATCCTCTATTTAATTTGATTTTTTGACCGAAATTAGTATAAAACTGTGTATAATATACTACGATTTTTTTTACCTAAACTAGTATTTCAAAACGTTTCATAGAATCTAATTCTGATATAATTTTTTGGATGGACTTCCATAGAAATCTTCCCTCGTAAAATATAGAAAGGATCTGAAAAGTTTCGTAACATTTCGAACAATCCTCGATTTAATTTTATTTCTGACCGAAACTAGTATAAAACTTTGTTTAATATACTACGATATTTTGACCTAAACTAATATTTCAAAAAGTTTCATAGAATCTAATTCTGATATAACTTTTTGCATGGACTTCCATCGTAATCTTCCCTCGTAAAGTTTAGAAAAGGATCTTAAAATTTTTGTAGCATTTCGAACAAACCTCGATTAAATTTGATTTTTTGACCGAAACTAGTATAAAATTGTGTATAATATACTATAATTTTTTGACGTAAAATAGTATTTCAAAAAGATTCATAGAATCTAATTCTAATATAATTTTTTGCATGGACTTCCATCGAAATCTTCCCTCGTAAAATATAGAAAGGAACGGATAAGTTTCGTAGCATTTCGAACAATCCTCGATTTAAATTGATTTTCTGACCGAAACTAGTATAAAATTGTGTATAATATACTATGCTTTTTTGACCTAAACGGGTATTTCAAAAGGTTCCATAGAACCTAATTTTGAGATATGTTTTTTGTCGGGACTTCCATCATAACCTTCCCTCGTAAAATATAGAAAGGATCTGACAAGTTCCATAGCATTTAGAACAATCCTCGATTTAAATTGATTTCTGAACGAAACAAGTAAAAAATGTGTATAATATACTACGATTTTTTGACGTAAATTAGTATTTCAAAATGTTTCATAGAATCTAATTCTGATATAACTTTTTGCATGGACTTCCATCGTAATCTTCCCTCGTAAAGTTTAGAAAAGGATCTTAAAAGTTTTGTAGCATTTCGAACAAACCTCAATTTAATTTGATTTTTTGATCGAAACTAATATAAAATTGTGTATAATATACTACGATTTTTTGACCTAAAATAGTATTTCAAAAAGATTCATAGAATCTAATTCTGATATAATTTTTTGCATGGACTTCTATCGAAATCATCTATCGTAAAATATAGAAAGGATCTGAAAAGTTTCAGAGCATTTTGAACAATCCTCGATTTAAATTGATTTTCTGACCGAAACAAGTATAAAATTATGTATAATATACTATGCTTTTTTGACCTAAATTTGTATTTCAAAAGGTTCCATAGTATCTAATTTTGAGATAAGTTTTTTGTCGGGACTTAAATCATAACCTTCCCTCGTAAAATTTAGAAAGGATCTAAAACATTTTGTAGCATTTAGAACAATCCTTGATTTAAATTGATTTCTGACCGAAACTAGTAAAAAAAGTGTGTATAATATACTACGATTTTTTGACGTAAATTAGTATTTCAAAAACTTTCATAGAATCTAATTTGGATATAATTTTTTGCATAGACTTCCATCGTAATCTTCCCTCGTAAAATATAGAAAGCATCTTAAAAGTTTCATAGCATTTCGAACAATCCTATATTTAATTTGATTTTTTGACCGAAATTAGTATAAAACTGTGTATAATATACTACGATTTTTTACCTAAACTAGTATTTCAAAACGTTTCATAGAATCTAATTCTGATATAATTTTTTGCATGGACTTCCATAGAAATCTTCCCTCGTAAAATATAGAAAGGATCTGAAAAGTTTCGTAACATTTCGAACAATCCTTGATTTAATTTTATTTCTGACCGAAACTAGTATAAAACTACGATATTTTGACCTAAACTAATATTTCAAAAAGTTTCATAGAATCTAATTCTGATATAACTTTTTGCATGGACTTCCATCGTAAAGTTTAGAAAAGGATCTTAAATGTTTTATAGCATTTCGAACAAACCTCGATTTAATTTGATTTTTTGACCGAAACTAGTATAAAATTGTGTATAATATACTACAATTTTTTTACCTAAAGTAATATTTCAAAAAGATTCATAGAATCTAACTCTGATATAATTTTTTGCATGGACTTCCATCGAAATCTTCCCTCGTAAAATATAGAAAGGATCTGAAAAGTTTCGTAGCATTTCGAACAATCCTCGATTTAAATTGATTTTCTGACCGAAACTAGTATAAAATTGTGTATAATATACTATGCTTTTTTGACCTAAACGGGTATTTCAAAAGGTTCCATAGAATCTAATTTTTAGATAAGTTTATTGTCGGGACTTCCATCATAACCTTCCCTCGTAAAATATAAAAAAGGAGCTGAAAAGTTCCGTAGCATTTAGAACAATCCTCGATTTAAATTGATTTCTGACCGAAACAAGTAAAAAATGTGTATAATATACTACAATTTTTGAACGTAAATTAGTATTTCAAAAAGTTTCATAGAATCTAATTATGATATAATTTTTTGCATGGACTTCCATCGTAATCTTCCCTCATAAAATATGGAAAGTATCTTAAAAGTTTCGTAGCATTTCGAACAATCCTCTATTTGATTTGATTTTTTGACCGAAACTAGTATTAAATTGTGTATAATATAATACGATTTTTTGACGTAAACTAGTATTTCAAAACGTTTCATAGAATCTAATTCTGATATAATTTTTTACATGGACTTCCATCGTAATCTTCCCTCGTAAAGTTTAGAAAAGGATCTTAAAAGTTTTGTAGCATTTAGAACAAACCTCGATTAACTTTGATTTTTTGACCTAAACTAGTATAAAATCGTGTATAATATACTACGATTTTTTGACCTAAAATAGTATTTCAAAAAGATTCATAAAATCTAATTCTGATATAATTTTTTGCATGGACTTCCATCGAAATCTTCCTTCGTAAAATATAGAAAGGATCTGAAAAGTTTCGTAGCATTTCGAACAATCCTCGATTTAAATTGATTCTCTGACTGAAACTAGTATAAAATTGTGTATAATATACTATGCTTTTTTGACCTAAACGGGTATTTCAAAAGGATCCATAGAATCTAATTTTGAGATAAGTTTTTTGTCGGGACGTCCATCATAACCTTCCCTCGTAAAATATAGAAAGGATCTGAAAAGTTTCGTAGCATTTCTAACAATCCTCGATTAAAATTGATTTCTGACCTAAACAAGTAAAAAATGTGTATAATATACTACGATTTTTTGACGTAAACTAGTATTTCAAAAATTTTCATAGAATCTAATTCTGATATAATTTTTTGCATGGACTTCCATCGTAATCTTCCCTCGTAAAATATAGAAAGGATCTTAAAAGTTTTGTAGCATTTCGAATAATCCTCTATTTAAATTGATTTTCGGACCGAAACTAGTATAACATTGTGTATAATATACTATGATTTTTTGACCTAAACTGGCATTTCAAAAGGTTCCATAGAATCTAATTTTGAGATATGTTTTTTTCGGGACTTCCATCATAACCTTCCATCGTAAAATATAGAAAGGATCTGAAACGTTTCGTAGCATTTCGAACATTCCCTGATTTAAATTGATTTCTGACCGAAACTTGTAAAAAAGTGTGTATAATATACTACTATTTTTTGACGTAAACTAGTATTTCAAAAAGTTTCATAGAATATAATTCTGATATAATTTTGTGCATGGACTTCCATCGTAATCTTCCCTCGTAAAATATAGAAAGGATCTTAAAAGTTTCGTAGCATTTCGAACAATCCTCGATTTAATTTAATTTCTGACCGAAACTAGTATAAAACTCTGTATAGTATACTACATTATTTTGACCTAAACTAGTATTTTAAGAAGTTTCATAGAATCTAATTCTGATATAACTTTTTGCATGGACTTCCGTCGTAATCTTCCCTCGTAAAATATAGAAAGGATCTGAAAAGTTTTGTAGCATTTCGAACAAACCTCGATTTAATTTGATTTCTTACCGAAACTAGTATAAAATTGTGTATAATATACTACGATATTTTGACGTAAACTAGTATTTCAAAACGTTTCATAGAATCTAATTCATATATAATTTTTTGCATAGACTTCCATCGTAATCCTCCCTCGTAAAATATAGAAAGGATCTTAAAATATACTACGATTTTTGACGTAAACTAGTATTCAAAAGGTTTCATAGAATCTAATTCTGATATAATTTTTGCCATGGACTTCCATCGTAATCTTCTCTCTTAAAATATAGAAAGGATCTTAAAACGTTTCATAGCATTTCGAATAATCCTCTATTTAATTTGATTTTTTGACCGAAACTAGTATAAAACTGTGTATAATATAGTACGATTTTTTGACCTAAACTAGTATTTCAAAAAGTTTCATAGAATCTAATTCTGATATAATTTTTTGCATGGACTTCCATCGAAATCTTCCCTCGTAAAATATAGAAAGGATCTGAAAAGTTTCGTAGCATTTCGAACAATCCTCGAATTAATTTAATTTTCTGACCGAAACAAGTATAAAATTGTGTATAATATACTACGATATTTTGACCTAAACTAGTATTTCAAAAAGTTTCATAGAATCAAATTCTGATATAACTTTTTGCATGGACTTCCATTGTAATCTTCCCTCGTAAAATATAGAAAGGATCTCAAAGGTTTCGTATTATTTCGAACAATCCTCGATTTAATTTGATTTCTAACCGAAACTAGTATAAAACTTTGTATAATATACTACGATATTTTGACCGAATCTAGTATTTCAAAAAGTTTCATAGAATCTAATTCTGATATAATTTTTTTCATAAACTTCCATCGTAATCTTCCCTCGTAATATATAGAAAAGGATCTTAAAAGTTTTGTAGCATTTCGAACAAACCTCGATTTTATTTGATTTTTTGACCTAAACTAGTATTTCAAAAAGATTCATAGAATCTAATTCTTATATAATTTTTTGCATGGACTTCCATCGAAATCTTCCCTCCTAAAATATAGAAAGGATCTAAAAAGTTTCGTAGCATTTCAAACAATCCTCGATTTAAATTGATTTTCTGAGCGAAACTAGTATAAAAGTGTGTACAATATACTATGCTTTTTAGACCTAAACGTGTATTTCCAAAGGTTCCATAGAATCTAATTTTAAGATAGGTTTTTTGTCGGGACTTCAATCATAACCTTCCCTCGTAAAATATAGAAAGGATCTGAAAGGTTTCGTAGCATTTCGAACAATCCTCGATTTAAATTGATTTCTGACCGAAACTAGTAAAAAAGTGTGTATAATATACTACGATTTTTGACGTAAACTAGTATTCAAAAGGTTTCATAGAATCTAATTCTGATATAATTTTTTGCATGGACTTCCATCGTAATCTTCTCTCGTAAAATATAGAAAGGATCTTAAAACGTTTCATAGCATTTCGAATAATCCTCTATTTAATTTGATTTTTTAACCGAAACTAGTATAAAACTGTGTATAATATAGTACGATTTTTTGACCTAAACTAGTATTTCAAAAAGTTTCATAGAATCTAATTCTGATATAATTTTTTGCATGGACTTCCATCGAAATCTTCCCTCGTAAAATATAGAAAGGATCTGAAAAGTTTCGTAGCATTTCGAACAATCCTCGATTTAATTTGATTTTCTGACCGAAACAAGTATAAAATTGTGTATAATATACTACGATATTTTGACCTAAACTGTTATTTCAAAAAGTTTCATAAAATCTAATTCTGATATAACTTTTTGCATGGACTTCCATTGTAATCTTCCCTCGTAAAATATAGAAAGGATCTGAAAGGTTTCGTATTATTTCGAACAATCCTCGATTTAATTTGATTTCTAACCGAAACTAGTATAAAACTTTGTATAATATACTATGATATTTTGACCGAATCTAGTATTTCAAAAAGTTTCATAGAATCTAATTCTGATATAATTTTTTTCATAAACTTCCATCGTAATCTTCCCTCGTAATGTATAGAAAAGGATCTTAAAAGTTTTGTAGCATTTCGAACAAACCTCGATTTTATTTGATTTTTTGACCTAAACTAGTATTTCAAAAAGTTTCATAGAATCTAATTCTGATATAATTTTTTGCATGGACTTCCATCGAAATCTTCCCTCGTAAAATATAGAAAGGATCTGAAAAGTTTTGTAGCATTTCAAACAATCCTCGATTTAAATTGAATTTCTGAGCGAAACTAGTATAAAAGTGTGTACAATATACTATGCTTTTTAGACCTAAACTGGTATTTCCAAAGGTTCCATAGAATCTAATTTTAAGATAGGTTTTTTGTCGGGACTTCAATCATAACCTTCCCTCGTAAAATATAGAAAGGATCTGAAAGGTTTCGTAGCATTTCGAACAATCCTCAATTTAAATTGATTTCTGACCGAAACTAGTAAAAAAGTGTGTATAATATGCTACAATTTTCGACCTAAACTAGTATTCAAAAGGTTTCATAGAATCTAATTCTGATATAATTTTTTGCATGGACTTCCATCGTAATCTTCTCTCGTAAAATATAGAAAGGATCTTAAAACGTTTCATAGCATTTCGAACAATCCTCTATTTAATTTGATTTTCTGACCGAAACTAGTATAAAATTGTGTATAATATAGTACGATTTTTTGACCTAAACTAGTATTTCAAAAAGTTTCATAGAATCTAATTCTGATATAATTTTTTGCATGGACTTCCATCGAAATCTTCCCTCGTAAAATATAGAAAGGATCTGAAAAGTTTCGTAGCATTTCGAACAATCCTCGATTTAATTTGATTTTCTGACCGAAACAAGTATAAAATTGTGTATAATATACTACGATATTTAAACCTAAACTAGTATTTCAAAAAGTTTCATAGAATCTAATCCTGATATAACTTTTTGCATGGACTTCCATCGAAATCTTCCCTAGTAAAATATAGAAAGGATCTGAAAAGTTTCGTAGCATTTCGAACAATCCTCGATTTAATTTGATTTTCTGACCGAATCAAGTATAAAATTGTGTATAATATACTACGATATTTTGACCTAAACTAGTATTTCAAAAAGTTTCATAGAATCTAATTCTGATATAACTTTTTGCATGGACTTCCATTGTAATCTTCCCTCGTAAAATATAGAAAGGATCTGAAAGGTTTCGTATTATTTCGAACAATCCTCGATTTAATTTGATTTCTAACCGAAACTAGTATAAAACTTTGTATAATATACTATGACATTTTGACCGAATCTAGTATTTCAAAAAGTTTCATAGAATCTAATTCTGATATAATTTTTTTCATAAACTTCCATCGTAATCTTCCCTCGTAATGTATAGAAAAGGATCTTAAAAGTTTTGTAGCATTTCGAACAAACCTCGATTTTATTTGATTTTTTGACCTAAACTAGTATTTCAAAAAGCTTCATAGAATCTAATTCTGATATAATTTTTTGCATGGACTTCCATCGAAATCTTCCCTCGTAAAATATTGAAAGGATCTGAAAAGTTTTGTAGCATTTCAAACAATCCTCGATTTAAATTGAATTTCTGAGCGAAACTAGTATAAAAGTGTGTACAATATACTATGCTTTTTAGACCTAAACTGGTATTTCCAAAGGTTCCATAGAATCTAATTTTAAGATAGGTTTTTTGTCGGGACTTCAATCATAACCTTCCCTCGTAAAATATAGAAAGGATCTGAAAGGTTTCGTAGCATTTCGAACAATCCTCGATTTAAATTGATTTCTGACCGAAACTAGTAAAAAAGTGTGTATAATATGCTACGATTTTTTACGTAAACTAGTATTCAAAAGGTTTCATAGAATCTAATTCTGATATAATTTTTTGCAAGGACTTCCATCGTAATCTTCTCTCGTAAAATATAGAAAGGATCTTAAAACGTTTCATAGCATTTCGAATAATCCTCTAATTAATTTGATTTTTTTACCGAAACTAGTATAAAACTGTGTATAATATAGTACGATTTTTTGACCTAAACTAGTATTTCAAAAAGTTTCATAGAATCTAATTCTGATATAATTTTTTGCATGGACTTCCATCGAAATCTTCCCTCGTAAAATATAGAAAGGATCTGAAAAGTTTCGTAGCATTTCGAACAATCCTCGATTTAATTTTATTTTCTGACCGAAACAAGTATAAAATTGTGTATAATATACTACGATATTTTGACCTAAACTAGTATTTCAAAAAGTTTCATAGAATCTAATTCTGATATAAATTTTTGCATGGACTTCCATCGAAATCTTCCCTCGTAAAATATAGAAAGGATCTGAAAAGTTTCGTAGCATTTCGAACAATCCTCGATTTAATTTGATTTTCTGACCGAAACAAGTATAAAATTGTGTATAATATACTACGATATTTTGACCTAAACTAGTATTTCAAAAAGTTTCATAAAATCTAATTCTGATATAACTTTTTGCATGGACTTCCATTGTAATCTTCCCTCGTAAAATTTAGAAAGGATCTGAAAGGTTTCGTATTATTTCGAACAATCCTCGATTTAATTTGATTTCTAACCGAAACTAGTATAAAACTTTGTATAATATACTATGATATTTTGACCGAATCTAGTATTTCAAAAAGTTTCATAGAATCTAATTCTGATATAATTTTTTTCATAAACTTCCATCGTAATCTTCCCTCGTAATGTATAGAAAAGGATCTTAAAAGTTTTGTAGCATTTCGAACAAACCTCGATTTTATTTGATTTTTTGACCTAAACTAGTATTTCAAAAAGTTTCATAGAATCTAATTCTGATATAATTTTTTGCATGGACTTCCATCGAAATCTTCCCTCGTAAAATATAGAAAGGATCTGAAAAGTTTTGTAGCATTTCAAACAATCCTCGATTTAAATTGAATTTCTGAGCGAAACTAGTATAAAAGTGTGTACAATATACTATGCTTTTTAGACCTAAACGTGTATTTCCAAAGGTTCCATAGAATCTAATTTTAAGATAGGTTTTTTGTCGGGACTTCAATCATAACCTTCCCTCGTAAAATATAGAAAGGATCTGAAAGGTTTCGTAGCATTTCGAACAATCCTCGATTTAAATTGATTTCTGACCGAAACTAGTAAAAAAGTGTGTATAATATGCTACGATTTTTTACGTAAACTAGTATTCAAAAGGTTTCATAGAATCTAATTCTGATATAATTTTTTGCAAGGACTTCCATCGTAATCTTCTCTCGTAAAATATAGAAAGGATCTAAAAACGTTTCATAGCATTTTGAATAATCCTCTAATTAATTTGATTTTTTTACCGAAACTAGTATAAAACTGTGTATAATATAGTACGATTTTTTGACCTAAACTAGTATTTCAAAAAGTTTCATAGAATCTAATTCTGATATAATTTTTTGCATGGACTTCCATCGAAATCTTCCCTCGTAAAATATAGAAAGGATCTGAAAAGTTTCGTAGCATTTCGAACAATCCTCGATTTAATTATATTTTCTGACCCAAACAAGTATAAAATTGTGTATAATATACTACGATATTTTGACCTAAACTAGTATTTCAAAAAGTTTCATAGAATCTAATTCTGATATAAATTTTTGCATGGACTTCCATCGAAATCTTCCCTCGTAAAATATAGAAAGGATCTGAAAAGTTTCGTAGCATTTCGAACAATCCTCGATTTAATTTGATTTTCTGACCGAAACAAGTATAAAATTGTGTATAATATACTACGATATTTTGACCTAAACTAGTATTTCAAAAAGTTTCATAAAATCTAATTCTGATATAACTTTTTGCATGGACTTCCATTGTAATCTTCCCTCGTAAAATATAGAAAGGATCTGAAAGGTTTCGTATTATTTCGAACAATCCTCGATTTAATTTGATTTCTAACCGAAACTAGTATAAAACTTTGTATAATATACTATGATATTTTGACCGAATCTAGTATTTCAAAAAGTTTCATAGAATCTAATTCTGATATAATTTTTTTCATAAACTTCCATCGTAATCTTCCCTCGTAATGTATAGAAAAGGATCTTAAAAGTTTTGTAGCATTTCGAACAAACCTCGATTTTATTTGATTTTTTGACCTAAACTAGTATTTCAAAAAGTTTCATAGAATCTAATTCTGATATAATTTTTTGCATGGACTTCCATCGAAATCTTCCCTCGTAAAATATAGAAAGGATCTGAAAAGTTTTGTAGCATTTCAAACAATCCTCGATTTAAATTGAATTTCTGAGCGAAACTAGTATAAAAGTGTGTACAATATACTATGCTTTTTGGACCTAAATTGGTATTTCCAAAGGTTCCATAGAATTTAATTTTAAGATAGGTTTTTTGTCGGGACTTCAATCATAACCTTCCCTCGTAAAATATAGAAAGGATCTGAAAGGTTTCGTAGCATTTCGAACAATCCTCGATTTAAATTGATTTCTGACCGAAACTAGTAAAAAAGTGTGTATAATATGCTACGATTTTTTACGTAAACTAGTATTCAAAAGGTTTCATAGAATCTAATTCTGATATAATTTTTTGCATGGACTTCCATCGTAATCTTCTCTCGTAAAATATAGAAAGGATCTTAAAACGTTTCATAGCATTTCGAATAATCCTCTATTTAATTTGATTTTTTGACCGAAACTAGTATAAAACTGTGTATAATATAGTACGATTTTTTGACCTAAACTAGTATTTCAAAAAGTTTCATAGAATCTAATTCTGATATAATTTTTTGCATGGACTTCCATCGAAATCTTCCCTCGTAAAATATAGAAAGGATCTGAAAAGTTTCGTAGCATTTCGAACAATCCTCGATTTAATTTGATTTTCTGACCGAAACAAGTATAAAATTGTGTATAATATACTACGATATTTTGACCTAAACTAGTATTTCAAAAAGTTTCATAGAATCTAATTCTGATATAACTTTTTGCATGGACTTCCATCGAAATCATCCCTCGTAAAATATAGAAAGGATCTGAAAAGTTTCGTAGCATTTCGAACAATCCTCGATTTAATTTGATTTTCTGACCGAAACAAGTATAAAATTGTATATAATATACTACGATATTTTGACCTAAACTAGTATTTCAAAAAGTTTCATAAAATCTAATTCTGATATAACTTTTTGCATGGACTTCCATTGTAATCTTCCCTCGTAAAATATAGAAAGGATCTGAAAGGTTTCGTATTATTTCGAACAATCCTCGATTTAATTTGATTTCTAACCGAAACTAGTATAAAACTTTGTATAATATACTATGATATTTTGACCGAATCTAGTATTTCAAAAAGTTTCATAGAATCTAATTCTGATATAATTTTTTTCATAAACTTCCATCGTAATCTTCCCTCGTAATGTATAGAAAAGGATATTAAAAGTTTTGTAGCATTTCGAACAAACCTCGATTTTATTTGATTTTTTGACCTAAACTAGTATTTCAAAAAGTTTCATAGAATCTAATTTTGATATAATTTTTTGCATGGACTTCCATCGAAATCTTCCCTCGTAAAATATAGAAAGGATCTGAAAAGTTTTGTAGCATTTCAAACAATCCTCGATTTAAATTGAATTTCTGAGCGAAACTAGTATAAAAGTGTGTACAATATACTATGCTTTTTAGACCTAAACTGGTATTTCCAAAGGTTCCATAGAATCGAATTTTAAGATAGGTTTTTTGTCGGGACTTCAATCATAACCTTCCCTCGTAAAATATAGAAAGGATCTGAAAGGTTTCGTAGCATTTCGAACAATCCTCGATTTAAATTGATTTCTGACCGAAACTAGTAAAAAAGTGTGTATAATATGCTACGATTTTTTACGTAAACTAGTATTCAAAAGGTTTCATAGAATCTAATTCTGATATAATTTTTTGCATGGACTTCCATCGTAATCTTCTCTCGTAAAATATAGAAAGGATCTTAAAACGTTTCATAGCATTTCGAATAATCCTCTATTTAATTTGACTTTTTTGACCGAAACTAGTATAAAACTGTGTATAATATAGTACGATTTTTTGACCTAAACTAGTATTTCAAAAAGTTTCATAGAATCTAAATCTGATATAATTTTTTGCATGGACTTCCATCGAAATCTTCCCTCGTAAAATATAGAAAGGATCTGAAAAGTTTCGTAGCATTTCGAACAATCCTCGATTTAATTTGATTTTCTGACCGAAACAAGTATAAAATTGTGTATAATATACTACGATATTTTGACCTAAACTAGTATTTCAAAAAGTTTCATAGAATCTAATTCTGATATAACTTTTTGCATGGACTTCCATCGTAATCTTCCCTCGTAAAATATAGAAAGGATCTGAAAGGTTTCGTATCATTTCGAACAATCCTCGATTTAATTTGATTTCTAACCGAAACTAGTATAAAACTTTGTATAATATACTACGATATTTTGACCGAATCTAGTATTTCAAAAAGTTTCATAGAATTTAATTCTAATATAATTTTTTTCATAAACTTCCATCGTAATCTTCCCTCGTAATATATAGAAAAGAATCTTAAAAGTTTTCTAGCATTTCGAACAAACCTCGATTTTATTTGATTTTTTGACCTAAACTAGTATTTCAAAAAGTTTCATAGAATCTAATTCTGATATAATTTTTTGCATGGACTTCCATCGAAATCTTCCCTTGTAAAATATAGAAAGGATCTGAAAAGTTTTGTAGCATTTCAAACAATCCTCGATTTAAATTGAATTTCTGAGCGAAACTAGTATAAAAGTGTGTACAATATACTATGCTTTTTAGACCTAAACTGGTATTTCCAAAGGTGTCATAGAATCTAATTTTAAGATAGGTTTTTTGTCGGGACTTCAATCATAACCTTCCCTCGTAAAATATAGAAAGGATCTGAAAGGTTTCGTAGCATTTCGAACAATCCTCGATTTAAATTGATTTCTGACCGAAACTAGTAAAAAAGTGTGTATAATATGCTACGATCTTTGACGTAAACTAGTATTCAAAAGGTTTCATAGAATCTAATTCTGATATAATTTTTTGCATGGACTTCCATCGTAATCTTCTCTCGTAAAATATAGAAAGGATCTTAAAACGTTTCATAGCATTTCGAATAATCCTCTATTTAATTTGATTTTTTGACCGAAACTAGTATAAAACTGTGTATAATATAGTACGATTTTTTGACCTAAACTAGTATTTCAAAAAGTTTCATAGAATCTAATTCTGATATAATTTTTTGCATGGACTTCCATCGAAATCTTCCCTCGTAAAATATAGAAAGGATCTGAAAAGTTTCGTAGCATTTCGAACAATCCTCGATTTAATTTGATTTTCTGACCGAAACAAGTATAAAATTGTGTATAATATACTACGATATTTTGACCTAAACTAGTATTTCAAAAAGTTTCATAGAATCTAATTCTGATATAACTTTTTGCATGGACTTCCATCGAAATCATCCCTCGTAAAATATAGAAAGGATCTGAAAAGTTTCGTAGCATTTCGAACAATCCTCGATTTAATTGATTTTCTGACCGAAACAAGTATAAAATTGTATATAATATACTACGATATTTTGACCTAAACTAGTATTTCAAAAAGTTTCATAAAATCTAATTCTGATATAACTTTTTGCATGGACTTCCATTGTAATCTTCCCTCGTAAAATATAGAAAGGATCTGAAAGGTTTCGTATTATTTCGAACAATCCTCGATTTAATTTGATTTCTAACCGAAACTAGTATAAAACTTTGTATAATATACTATGATATTTTGACCGAATCTAGTATTTCAAAAAGTTTCATAGAATCTAATTCTGATATAATTTTTTTCATAAACTTCCATCGTAATCTTCCCTCGTAATGTATAGAAAAGGATATTAAAAGTTTTGTAGCATTTCGAACAAACCTCGATTTTATTTGATTTTTTGACCTAAACTAGTATTTCAAAAAGTTTCATAGAATCTAATTTTGATATAATTTTTTGCATGGACTTCCATCGAAATCTTCCCTCGTAAAATATAGAAAGGATCTGAAAAGTTTTGTAGCATTTCAAACAATCCTCGATTTAAATTGAATTTCTGAGCGAAACTAGTATAAAAGTGTGTACAATATACTATGCTTTTTAGACCTAAACTGGTATTTCCAAAGGTTCCATAGAATCGAATTTTAAGATAGGTTTTTTGTCGGGACTTCAATCATAACCTTCCCTCGTAAAATATAGAAAGGATCTGAAAGGTTTCGTAGCATTTCGAACAATCCTCGATTTAAATTGATTTCTGACCGAAACTAGTAAAAAAGTGTGTATAATATGCTACGATTTTTTACGTAAACTAGTATTCAAAAGGTTTCATAGAATCTAATTCTGATATAATTTTTTGCATGGACTTCCATCGTAATCTTCTCTCGTAAAATATAGAAAGGATCTTAAAACGTTTCATAGCATTTCGAATAATCCTCTATTTAATTTGACTTTTTTGACCGAAACTAGTATAAAACTGTGTATAATATAGTACGATTTTTTGACCTAAACTAGTATTTCAAAAAGTTTCATAGAATCTAAATCTGATATAATTTTTTGCATGGACTTCCATCGAAATCTTCCCTCGTAAAATATAGAAAGGATCTGAAAAGTTTCGTAGCATTTCGAACAATCCTCGATTTAATTTGATTTTCTGACCGAAACAAGTATAAAATTGTGTATAATATACTACGATATTTTGACCTAAACTAGTATTTCAAAAAGTTTCATAGAATCTAATTCTGATATAACTTTTTGCATGGACTTCCATCGTAATCTTCCCTCGTAAAATATAGAAAGGATCTGAAAGGTTTCGTATCATTTCGAACAATCCTCGATTTAATTTGATTTCTAACCGAAACTAGTATAAAACTTTGTATAATATACTACGATATTTTGACCGAATCTAGTATTTCAAAAAGTTTCATAGAATTTAATTCTAATATAATTTTTTTCATAAACTTCCATCGTAATCTTCCCTCGTAATATATAGAAAAGAATCTTAAAAGTTTTCTAGCATTTCGAACAAACCTCGATTTTATTTGATTTTTTGACCTAAACTAGTATTTCAAAAAGTTTCATAGAATCTAATTCTGATATAATTTTTTGCATGGACTTCCATCGAAATCTTCCCTTGTAAAATATAGAAAGGATCTGAAAAGTTTTGTAGCATTTCAAACAATCCTCGATTTAAATTGAATTTCTGAGCGAAACTAGTATAAAAGTGTGTACAATATACTACGCTTTTTAGACCTAAACTGGTATTTCCAAAGGTGTCATAGAATCTAATTTTAAGATAGGTTTTTTGTCGGGACTTCAATCATAACCTTCCCTCGTAAAATATAGAAAGGATCTGAAAGGTTTCGTAGCATTTCGAACAATCCTCGATTTAAATTGATTTCTGACCGAAACTAGTAAAAAAGTGTGTATAATATGCTACGATCTTTGACGTAAACTAGTATTCAAAAGGTTTCATAGAATCTAATTCTGATATAATTTTTTGCATGGACTTCCATCGTAATCTTCTCTCGTAAAATATAGAAAGGATCTTAAAACGTTTCATAGCATTTCGAATAATCCTTTATTTAATTTTATTTTTTGACCGAAACTAGTATAAAACTGTGTATAATATAGTACGATTTTTTGACCTAAACTAGTATTTCAAAAAGTTTCATAGAATCTAATTCTGATATAATTTTTTGCATGGACTTCCATCGAAATCTTCCCTCGTAAAATATAGAAAGGATCTGAAAAGTTTCGTAGCATTTCGAACAATCCTCGATTTAATTTGATTTTCTGACCGAAACAAGTATAAAATTGTGTATAATATACTACGATATTTTGACCTAAACTAGTATTTCAAAAAGTTTCATAGAATCTAATTCTGATATAACTTTTTGCTTGGACTTCCATCGAAATCATCCCTCGTAAAATATAGAAAGGATCTGAAAAGTTTCGTAGCATTTCGAACAATCCTCGATTTAATTGATTTTCTGACCGAAACAAGTATAAAATTGTATATAATATACTACGATATTTTGACCTAAACTAGTATTTCAAAAAGTTTCATAAAATCTAATTCTGATATAACTTTTTGCATGGACTTCCATTGTAATCTTCCCTCGTAAGATATAGAAAGGATCTGAAAGGTTTCGTATTATTTCGAACAATCCTCGATTTAATTTGATTTCTAACCGAAACTAGTATAAAACTTTGTATAATATACTATGATATTTTGACCGAATCTAGTATTTCAAAAAGTTTCATAGAATCTAATTCTGATATAATTTTTTTCATAAACTTCCATCGTAATCTTCCCTCGTAATGTATAGAAAAGGATCTTAAAAGTTTTGTAGCATTTCGAACAAACCTCGATTTTATTTGATTTTTTGACCTAAACTAGTATTTCAAAAAGTTTCATAGAATCTAATTCTGATATAATTTTTTGCATGGACTTCCATCGAAATCTTCCCTCGTAAAATATAGAAAGGATCTGAAAAGTTTTGTAGCATTTCAAACAATCCTCGACTTAAATTGAATTTCTGAGCAAAACTAGTATAAAAGTGTGTACAATATACTATGCTTTTTAGACCTAAACTGGTATTTCCAAAGGTTCCATAGAATCGAATTTTAAGATAGGTTTTTTGTCGGGACTTCAATCATAACCTTCCCTCGTAAAATATAGAAAGGATCTGAAAGGTTTCGTAGCATTTCGAACAATCCTCGATTTAAATTGAATTCTGACCGAAACTAGTAAAAAAGTGTGTATAATATGCTACGATTTTTTACGTAAACTAGTATTCAAAAGGTTTCATAAAATCTAATTCTGATATAATTTTTTGCATGGACTTCCATCGTAATCTTCTCTCGTAAAATATAGAAAGGATCTTAAAACGTTTCATAGCATTTCGAATAATCCTCTATTTAATTTGATTTTTTGACCGAAACTAGTATAAAACTGTGTATAATATAGTACGATTTTTTGACCTAAACTAGTATTTCAAAAAGTTTCATAGAATCTAAATCTGATATAATTTTTTGCATGGACTTCCATCGAAATCTTCCCTAGTAAAATATAGAAAGGATCTGAAAAGTTTCGTAGCATTTCGAACAATCCTCGATTTAATTTGATTTTCTGACCGAAACAAGTATAAAATTGTGTATAATATACTACGATATTTTGACCTAAACTAGTATTTCAAAAAGTTTCATAGAATCTAATTCTGATATAACTTTTTGCATGGACTTCCATTGTAATCTTCCCTCGTAAAATATAGAAAGGATCTGAAAGGTTTCGTATTATTTCGAACAATCCTCGATTTAATTTGATTTCTAACCGAAACTAGTATAAAACTTTGTATAATATACTACGATATTTTGACCGAATCTAGTATTTCAAAAAGTTTCATAGAATTTAATTCTGATATAATTTTTTTCATAAACTTCCATCGTAATCTTCCCTCGTAATATATAGAAAAGGATCTTAAAAGTTTTCTAGCATTTCGAACAAACCTCGATTTTATTTGATTTTTTGACCTAAACTAGTATTTCAAAAAGTTTCATAGAATCTAATTCTGATATAATTTTTTGCATGGACTTCCATCGAAATCTTCCCTCGTAAAATATAGAAAGGATCTGAAAAGTTTTGTAGCATTTCAAACAATCCTCGATTTAAATTGAATTTCTGAGCAAAACTAGTATAAAAGTGTGTACAATATACTACGCTTTTTAGACCTAAACTGGTATTTCCAAAGGTGTCATAGAATCTAATTTTAAGATAGGTTTTTTGTCGGGACTTCAATCATAACCTTCCCTCGTAAAATATAGAAAGGATCTGAAAGGTTTCGTAGCATTTCGAATAATCCTCGATTTAAATTGATTTCTGACCGAAACTAGTAAAAAAGTGTGTATAATATGCTACGATTTTTTACGTAAACTAGTATTCAAAAGCTTTCATAGAATCTAATTCTGATATAATTTTTTGCATGGACTTCCATCGTAATCTTCTCTCGTAAAATATAGAAAGGATCTTAAAACGTTTCATAGCATTTCGAATAAACCTCTATTTAATTTGATTTTTTGACCGAAACTAGTATAAAACTGTGTATAATATAGTACGATTTTTTGACCTAAACTAGTATTTCAAAAAGTTTCATAGAATCTAATTCTGATATAATTTTTTGCATGGACTTCCATCGAAATCTTCCCTCGTAAAATATAGAAAGGATCTGAAAAGTTTCGTAGCATTTCGAACAATCCTCGATTTAATTTGATTTTCTGACCGAAACAAGTATAAAATTGTGTATAATATACTACGATATTTTGACCTAAACTAGTATTTCAAAAAGTTTCATAGAATCTAATTCTGATATAACTTTTTGCATGGACTTCCATCGAAATCATCCCTCGTAAAATATAGAAAGGATCTGAAAAGTTTCGTAGCATTTCGAACAATCCTCGATTTAATTGATTTTCTGACCGAAACAAGTATAAAATTGTATATAATATACTACGATATTTTGACCTAAACTTGTATTTCAAAAAGTTTAATAAAATCTAATTCTGATATAACTTTTTGCATGGACTTCCATTGTAATCTTCCCTCGTAAAATATAGAAAGGATCTGAAAGGTTTCGTATTATTTCGAACAATCCTCGATTTAATTTGATTTCTAACCGAAACTAGTATAAAACTTTGTATAATATACTATGATATTTTGACCGAATCTAGTATTTCAAAAAGTTTCATAGAATCTAATTCTGATATAATTTTTTTCATAAACTTCCATCGTAATCTTCCCTCGTAATGTATAGAAAAGGATCTTAAAAGTTTTGTAGCATTTCGAACAAACCTCGATTTTATTTGATTTTTTGACCTAAACTAGTATTTCAAAAAGTTTCATAGAATCTAATTCTGATATAATTTTTTGCATGGACTTCCATCGAAATCTTCCCTCGTAAAATATAGAAAGGATCTGAAAAGTTTTGTAGCATTTCAAACAATCCTCGATTTAAATTGAATTTCTGAGCAAAACTAGTATAAAAGTGTGTACAATATACTATGCTTTTTAGACCTAAACTGGTATTTCCAAAGGTTCCATAGAATCGAATTTTAAGATAGGTTTTTTGTCGGGACTTCAATCATAACCTTCCCTCGTAAAATATAGAAAGGATCTGAAAGGTTTCGTAGCATTTCGAACAATCCTCGATTTAAATTGATTTCTGACCGAAACTAGTAAAAAAGTGTGTATAATATGCTACGATTTTTTACGTAAACTAGTATTCAAAAGGTTTCATAGAATCTAATTCTGATATAATTTTTTGCATGGACTTCCATCGTAATCTTCTCTCGTAAAATATAAAAAGGATCTTAAAACGTTTCATAGCATTTCGAATAATCCTCTATTTAATTTGATTTTTTGACCGAAACTAGTATAAAACTGTGTATAATATAGTACGATTTTTTGACCTAAACTAGTATTTCAAAAAGTTTCATAGAATCTAATTCTGATATAATTTTTTGCATGGACTTCCATCGAAATCTTCCCTCGTAAAATATAGAAAGGATCTGAAAAGTTTCGTAGCATTTCGAACAATCCTCGATTTAATTTGATTTTCTGACCGAAACAAGTATAAAATTGTGTATAATATACTACGATATTTTGACCTAAACTAGTATTTCAAAAAGTTTCATAGAATCTAATTCTGATATAACTTTTTGCATGGACTTCCATCGTAATCTTCCCTCGTAAAATATAGAAAGGATCTGAAAGGTTTCGTATCATTTCGAACAATCCTCGATTTAATTTGATTTCTAACCGAAACTAGTATAAAACTTTGTATAATATACTACGATATTTTGACCGAATCTAGTATTTCAAAAAGTTTCATAGAATTTAATTCTGATATAATTTTTTTCATAAACTTCCATCGTAATCTTCCCTCGTAATATATAGAAAAGAATCTTAAAAGTTTTCTATCATTTCGAACAAACCTCGATTTTATTTGATTTTTTGACCTAAACTAGTATTTCAAAAAGTTTCATAGAATCTAATTCTGATATAATTTTTTGCATGGACTTCCATCGAAATCTTCCCTCGTAAAATATAGAAAGGATCTGAAAAGTTTTGTAGCATTTCAAACAATCCTCGATTTAAATTGAATTTCTGAGCGAAACTAGTATAAAAGTGTGTACAATATACTACGCTTTTTAGACCTAAACTGGTATTTCCAAAGGTGTCATAGAATCTAATTTTAAGATAGGTTTTTTGTCGGGACTTCAATCATAACCTTCCCTCGTAAAATATAGAAAGGATCTGAAAGGTTTCGTAGCATTTCGAATAATCCTCGATTTAAATTGATTTCTGACCGAAACTAGTAAAAAAGTGTGTATAATATGCTACGATTTTTTACGTAAACTAGTATTCAAAAGCTTTCATAGAATCTAATTCTGATATAATTTTTTGCATGGACTTCCATCGTAATCTTCTCTCGTAAAATATAGAAAGGATCTTAAAACGTTTCATAGCATTTCGAATAAACCTCTATTTAATTTGATTTTTTGACCGAAACTAGTATAAAACTGTGTATAATTTAGTACGATTTTTTGACCTAAACTAGTATTTCAAAAAGTTTCATAGAATCTAATTCTGATATAATTTTTTGCATGGACTTCCATCGAAATCTTCCCTCGTAAAATATAGAAAGGATCTGAAAAGTTTCGTAGCATTTCGAACAATCCTGGATTTAATTTGATTTTCTGACCGAAACAAGTATAAAATTGTGTATAATATACTACGATATTTTGACCTAAACTAGTATTTCAAAAAGTTTCCTAGAATCTAATTCTGATATAACTTTTTGCATGGACTTCCATCGAAATCATCCCTCGTAAAATATAGAAAGGATCTGAAAAGTTTCGTAGCATTTCGAACAATCCTCGATTTAATTGATTTTCTGACCGAAACAAGTATAAAATTGTATATAATATACTACGATATTTTGACCTAAACTTGTATTTCAAAAAGTTTAATAAAATCTAATTCTGATATAACTTTTTGCATGGACTTCCATTGTAATCTTCCCTCGTAAAATATAGAAAGGATCTGAAAGGTTTCGTATTATTTCGAACAATCCTCGATTTAATTTGATTTCTAACCGAAACTAGTATAAAACTTTGTATAATATACTATGATATTTTGACCGAATCTAGTATTTCAAAAAGTTTCATAGAATCTAATTCTGATATAATTTTTTTCATAAACTTCCATCGTAATCTTCCCTCGTAATGTATAGAAAAGGATCTTAAAAGTTTTGTAGCATTTCGAACAAACCTCGATTTTATTTGATTTTTTGACCTAAACTAGTATTTCAAAAAGTTTCATAGAATCTAATTCTGATATAATTTTTTGCATGGACTTCCATCGAAATCTTCCCTCGTAAAATATAGAAAGGATCTGAAAAGTTTTGTAGCATTTCAAACAATCCTCGATTTAAATTGAATTTCTGAGCAAAACTAGTATAAAAGTGTGTACAATATACTACGCTTTTTAGACCTAAACTGGTATTTCCAAAGGTGTCATAGAATCTAATTTTAAGATAGGTTTTTTGTCGGGACTTCAATCATAACCTTCCCTCGTAAAATATAGAAAGGATCTGAAAGGTTTCGTAGCATTTCGAATAATCCTCGATTTAAATTGATTTCTGACCGAAACTAGTAAAAAAGTGTGTATAATATGCTACGATTTTTTACGTAAACTAGTATTCAAAAGCTTTCATAGAATCTAATTCTGATATAATTTTTTGCATGGACTTCCATCGTAATCTTCTCTCGTAAAATATAGAAAGGATCTTAAAACGTTTCATAGCATTTCGAATAAACCTCTATTTAATTTGATTTTTTGACCGAAACTAGTATAAAACTGTGTATAATTTAGTACGATTTTTTGACCTAAACTAGTATTTCAAAAAGTTTCATAGAATCTAATTCTGATATAATTTTTTGCATGGACTTCCATCGAAATCTTCCCTCGTAAAATATAGAAAGGATCTGAAAAGTTTCGTAGCATTTCGAACAATCCTGGATTTAATTTGATTTTCTGACCGAAACAAGTATAAAATTGTGTATAATATACTACGATATTTTGACCTAAACTAGTATTTCAAAAAGTTTCCTAGAATCTAATTCTGATATAACTTTTTGCATGGACTTCCATCGAAATCATCCCTCGTAAAATATAGAAAGGATCTGAAAAGTTTCGTAGCATTTCGAACAATCCTCGATTTAATTGATTTTCTGACCGAAACAAGTATAAAATTGTATATAATATACTACGATATTTTGACCTAAACTTGTATTTCAAAAAGTTTAATAAAATCTAATTCTGATATAACTTTTTGCATGGACTTCCATTGTAATCTTCCCTCGTAAAATATAGAAAGGATCTGAAAGGTTTCGTATTATTTCGAACAATCCTCGATTTAATTTGATTTCTAACCGAAACTAGTATAAAACTTTGTATAATATACTATGATATTTTGACCGAATCTAGTATTTCAAAAAGTTTCATAGAATCTAATTCTGATATAATTTTTTTCATAAACTTCCATCGTAATCTTCCCTCGTAATGTATAGAAAAGGATCTTAAAAGTTTTGTAGCATTTCGAACAAACCTCGATTTTATTTGATTTTTTGACCTAAACTAGTATTTCAAAAAGTTTCATAGAATCTAATTCTGATATAATTTTTTGCATGGACTTCCATCGAAATCTTCCCTCGTAAAATATAGAAAGGATCTGAAAAGTTTTGTAGCATTTCAAACAATCCTCGATTTAAATTGAATTTCTGAGCAAAACTAGTATAAAAGTGTGTACAATATACTATGCTTTTTAGACCTAAACTGGTATTTCCAAAGGTTCCATAGAATCGAATTTTAAGATAGGTTTTTTGTCGGGACTTCAATCATAACCTTCCCTCGTAAAATATAGAAAGGATCTGAAAGGTTTCGTAGCATTTCGAACAATCCTCGATTTAAATTGATTTCTGACCGAAACTAGTAAAAAAGTGTGTATAATATGCTACGATTTTTTACGTAAACTAGTATTCAAAAGGTTTCATAGAATCTAATTCTGATATAATTTTTTGCATGGACTTCCATCGTAATCTTCTCTCGTAAAATATAAAAAGGATCTTAAAACGTTTCATATCATTTCGAATAATCCTCTATTTAATTTGATTTTTTGACCGAAACTAGTATAAAACTGTGTATAATATAGTACGATTTTTTGACCTAAACTAGTATTTCAAAAAGTTTCATAGAATCTAATTCTGATATAATTTTTTGCATGGACTTCCATCGAAATCTTCCCTCGTAAAATATAGAAAGGATCTGAAAAGTTTCGTAGCATTTCGAACAATCCTCGATTTAATTTGATTTTCTGACCGAAACAAGTATAAAATTGTGTATAATATACTACGATATTTTGACCTAAACTAGTATTTCAAAAAGTTTCATAGAATCTAATTCTGATATAACTTTTTGCATGGACTTCCATCGTAATCTTCCCTCGTAAAATATAGAAAGGATCTGAAAGGTTTCGTATCATTTCGAACAATCCTCGATTTAATTTGATTTCTAACCGAAACTAGTATAAAACTTTGTATAATATACTACGATATTTTGACCGAATCTAGTATTTCAAAAAGTTTCATAGAATTTAATTCTGATATAATTTTTTTCATAAACTTCCATCGTAATCTTCCCTCGTAATATATAGAAAAGAATCTTAAAAGTTTTCTATCATTTCGAACAAACCTCGATTTTATTTGATTTTTTGACCTAAACTAGTATTTCAAAAAGTTTCATAGAATCTAATTCTGATATAATTTTTTGCATGGACTTCCATCGAAATCTTCCCTCGTAAAATATAGAAAGGATCTGAAAAGTTTTGTAGCATTTCAAACAATCCTCGATTTAAATTGAATTTCTGAGCGAAACTAGTATAAAAGTGTGTACAATATACTACGCTTTTTAGACCTAAACTGGTATTTCCAAAGGTGTCATAGAATCTAATTTTAAGATAGGTTTTTTGTCGGGACTTCAATCATAACCTTCCCTCGTAAAATATAGAAAGGATCTGAAAGGTTTCGTAGCATTTCGAATAATCCTCGATTTAAATTGATTTCTGACCGAAACTAGTAAAAAAGTGTGTATAATATGCTACGATTTTTTACGTAAACTAGTATTCAAAAGCTTTCATAGAATCTAATTCTGATATAATTTTTTGCATGGACTTCCATCGTAATCTTCTCTCGTAAAATATAGAAAGGATCTTAAAACGTTTCATAGCATTTCGAATAAACCTCTATTTAATTTGATTTTTTGACCGAAACTAGTATAAAACTGTGTATAATTTAGTACGATTTTTTGACCTAAACTAGTATTTCAAAAAGTTTCATAGAATCTAATTCTGATATAATTTTTTGCATGGACTTCCATCGAAATCTTCCCTCGTAAAATATAGAAAGGATCTGAAAAGTTTCGTAGCATTTCGAACAATCCTGGATTTAATTTGATTTTCTGACCGAAACAAGTATAAAATTGTGTATAATATACTACGATATTTTGACCTAAACTAGTATTTCAAAAAGTTTCATAGAATCTAATTCTGATATAACTTTTTGCATGGACTTCCATCGAAATCTTCCCTCTTAAATATAGAAAGGATCTGAAAAGTTTCGTAGCATTTCGAACAATCCTCGATTTAATTTGATTTTCTGACCGAAACAAGTATAAAATTGTGTATAATATACTACGATATTTTGACCTAAACTAGTATTTCAAAAAGTTTCATAAAATCTAATTCTGATATAACTTTTTGCATGGACTTCCATTGTAATCTTCCCTCGTAAAATTTAGAAAGGATCTGAAAGGTTTCGTATTATTTCGAACAATCCTCGATTTAATTTGATTTCTAACCGAAACTAGTATAAAACTTTGTATAATATACTATGATATTTTGACCGAATCTAGTATTTCAAAAAGTTTCATAGAATCTAATTCTGATATAATTTTTTTCATAAACTTCCATCGTAATCTTCCCTCGTAATGTATAGAAAAGGATCTTAAAAGTTTTGTAGCATTTCGAACAAACCTCGATTTTATTTGATTTTTTGACCTAAACTAGTATTTCAAAAAGTTTCATAGAATCTAATTCTGATATAATTTTTTGCATGGACTTCCATCGAAATCTTCCCTCGTAAAATATAGAAAGGATCTGAAAAGTTTTGTAGCATTTCAAACAATCCTCGATTTAAATTGATTTTCTGAGCGAAACTAGTATAAAAGTGTGTACAATATACTATGCTTTTTAGACATAAACTGGTATTTCCAAAGGTTCCATAGAATCTAATTTTGAGATAGGTTTTTTGTCGGGACTTCAATCATAACCTTCCCTCGAAAAATATAGAAAGGATCTGAAAGGTTTCGTAGCATTTCGAACAATCCTCGATTTAAATTGATTTCTGACCGAAACTAGTAAAAAAGTGTGTATAATATGCTACGATTTTTTACGTAAACTAGTATTCAAAAGGTTTCATAGAATCTAATTCTGATATAATTTTTTGCATGGACTTCCATCGTAATCTTCTCTCGTAAATTATAGAAAGGATCTTAAAACGTTTCATAGCATTTCGAATAATCCTCTATTTAATTTTATTTTTTGACCGAAACTAGTATAAAACTGTGTATAATATAGTACGATTTTTTGACCTAAACTAGTATTTCAAAAAGTTTCATAGAATCTAATTCTGATATAATTTTTTGCATGGACTTCCATCGAAATCTTCCCTCGTAAAATATAGAAAGGATCTGAAAAGTTTCGTAGTATTTCGAACAATCCTCGATTTAATTTGATTTTCTGACCGAAACAAGTATAAAATTGTGTATAATATACTACGATATTTTGACCTAAACTAGTATTTCAAAAAGTTTCATAGAATCTAATTCTGATATAACTTTTTGCATGGACTTCCATTGTAATCTTCTCTCGTAAAATATAGAAAGGATCTAAAAGGTTTAGTATTATTTCGAACAATCCTCGATTTAATTTGATTTCTAACCGAAACTAGTATAAAACTTTGTATAATATACTATGATATTTTGACCGAATCTAGTATTTCAAAAAGTTTCATAGAATCTAATTCTGATATAATTTTTTTCATAAACTTCCATCGTAATCTTCCCTCGTAATGTATAGAAAAGGATCTTAAAAGTTTTGTAGCATTTCGAACAAACCTCGATTTTATTTGATTTTTTGACCTAAACTAGTATTTCAAAAAGTTTCATAGAATCTAATTCTGATATAATTTTTTGCATGGTCTTCCATCGAAATCTTCCCTTGTAAAATATAGAAAGGATCTGAAAAGTTTTGTAGCATTTCAAACAATCCTCGATTTAAATTGATTTTCTGAGCGAAACTAGTATAAAAGTGTGTACAATATACTATGCTTTTTAGACCTAAACTGGTATTTCCAAAGGTTCCATAGAATCTAATTTTAAGATAGGTTTTTTGTCGGGACTTCAATCAAAATCTTCCCTCGTAAAATATAGAAAGGATCTGAAAGGTTTCGTAGCATTTCGAACAATCCTCGATTTAAATTGATTTCTGACCGAAACTAGTAAAAAAGTGTGTATAAAATGCTACGATCTTTGACGTAAACTAGTATTCAAAAGGTTTCATAGAATCTAATTCTGATATAATTTTTTGCATGGACTTCCATCGTAATCTTCTCTCGTAAAATATAGAAAGGATCTTAAAACGTTTCATAGCATTTCGAACAATCCTCTATTTAATTTGATTTTCTGACCGAAACTAGTATAAAACTGTGTATAATATAGTACGATTTTTTGACCTAAACTAGTATTTCAAAAAGTTTCATAGAATCTAATTCTGATATAATTTTTTGCATGGACTTCCATCGAAATCTTCCCTCGTAAAATATAGAAAGGATCTGAAAAGTTTCGTAGCATTTCGAACAATCCTCGATTTAATTTGATTTTCTGACCGAAACAAGTATAAAATTGTGTATAATATACTACGATATTTTGACCTAAACTAGTATTTCAAAAAGTTTCATAGAATCTAATTCTGATATAACTTTTTGCATGGACTTCCATCGTAATCTTCCCTCGTAAAATATAGAAAGGATCTGAAAGGTTTCGTATCATTTCGAACAATCCTCGATTTAATTTGATTTCTAACCGAAACTAGTATAAAACTTTGTATAATATACTACGATATTTTGACCGAATCTAGTATTTCAAAAAGTTTCATAGAATTTAATTCTGATATAATTTTTTTCATAAACTTCCATCGTAATCTTCCCTCGTAATATATAGAAAAGAATCTTAAAAGTTTTCTAGCATTTCGAACAAACCTCGATTTTATTTGATTTTTTGACCTAAACTAGTATTTCAAAAAGTTTCATAGAATCTAATTCTGATATAATTTTTTGCATGGACTTCCATCGAAATCTTCCCTCGTAAAATATAGAAAGGATCTGAAAAGTTTTGTAGCATTTCAAACAATCCTCGATTTAAATTGAATTTCTGAGCGAAACTAGTATAAAAGTGTGTACAATATACTACGCTTTTTAGACCTAAACTGGTATTTCCAAAGGTGTCATAGAATCTAATTTTAAGATAGGTTTTTTGTCGGGACTTCAATCATAACCTTCCCTCGTAAAATATAGAAAGGATCTGAAAGGTTTCGTAGAATTTCGAACAATCCTCGATTTAAATTGATTTCTGACCGAAACTAGTAAAAAAGTGTGTATAATATGCTACGATTTTTTACGTAAACTAGTATTCAAAAGGTTTCATAGAATCTAATTCTGATATAATTTTTTGCATGGACTTCCATCGTAATCTTCTCTCGTAAAATATAGAAAGGATCTTAAAACGTTTCATAGCATTTCGAATAAACCTCTATTTAATTTGATTTTTTGACCGAAACTAGTATAAAACTTTGTATAATATAGTACGATTTTTTGACCTAAACTAGTATTTCAAAAAGTTTCATAGAATCTAATTCTGATATAATTTTTTGCATGGACTTCTATCGAAATCTTCCCTCGTAAAATATAGAAAGGATCTGAAAAGTTTCGTAGCATTTCGAACAATCCTCGATTTAATTTGATTTTCTGACCGAAACAAGTATAAAATTGTGTATAATATACTACGATATTTTGACCTAAACTAGTATTTCAAAAAGTTTCATAGAATCTAATTCTGATATAACTTTTTGCATGGACTTCCATCGAAATCTTCCCTCGTAAAATATAGAAAGGATCTGAAAAGTTTCGTAGCATTTCGAACAATCCTCGATTTAATTTGATTTTCTGACCGAAACAAGTATAAAATTGTGTATAATATACTACGATATTTTGACCTAAACTAGTATTTCAAAAAGTTTCATAAAATCTAATTCTGATATAACTTTTTGCATGGACTTCCATTGTAATCTTCCCTCGTAAAATATAGAAAGGATCTGAAAGGTTTCGTATTATTTCGAACAATCCTCGATTTAATTTGATTTCTAACCGAAACTAGTATAAAACTTTGTATAATATACTATGATATTTTGACCGAATCTAGTATTTCAAAAAGTTTCATAGAATCTAATTCTGATATAATTTTTTTCATAAACTTCCATCGTAATCTTCCCTCGTAATGTATAGAAAAGGATCTTAAAAGTTTTGTAGCATTTCGAACAAACCTCGATTTTATTTGATTTTTTGACCTAAACTAGTATTTCAAAAAGTTTCATAGAATCTAATTCTGATATAATTTTTTGCATGGACTTCCATCGAAATCTTCCCTCGTAAAATATAGAAAGGATCTGAAAAGTTTTGTAGCATTTCAAACAATCCTCGATTTAAATTGAATTTCTGAGCGAAACTAGTATAAAAGTGTGTACAATATACTATGCTTTTTAGACCTAAACTGGTATTTCTAAAGGTTCCATAGAATCGAATTTTAAGATAGGTTTTTTGTCGGGACTTCAATCATAACCTTCCCTCGTAAAATATAGAAAGGATCTGAAAGGTTTCTTAGCATTTCGAACAATCCTCGATTTAAATTGATTTCTGACCGAAACTAGTAAAAAAGTGTGTATAATATGCTTCGATTTTTTACGTAAACTAGTATTCAAAAGGTTTCATAGAATCTAATTCTGATATAATTTTTTGCATGGACTTCCATCGTAATCTTCTCTTGTAAAATATAGAAAGGATCTTAAAACGTTTCATAGCATTTCGAACAATCCTCTATTTAATTTGATTTTTTGACCGAAACTAGTATAAAACTGTGTATAATATAGTACGATTTTTTGACCTAAACTAGTATTTCAAAAAGTTTCATAGAATCTAATTCTGATATAATTTTTTGCATGGACTTCCATCGAAATCTTCCCTCGTAAAATATAGAAAGGATCTGAAAAGTTTCGTAGCATTTCGAACAATCCTCGATTTAATTTGATTTTCTGACCGAAACAAGTATAAAATTGTGTATAATATACTACGATATTTTGACCTAAACTAGTATTTCAAAAAGTTTCATAGAATCTAATTCTGATATAACTTTTTGCATGGACTTCCATCGTAATCTTCCCTCGTAAAATATAGAAAGGATCTGAAAGGTTTCGTATCATTTCGAACAATCCTCGATTTAATTTGATTTCTAACCGAAACTAGTATAAAACTTTGTATAATATACTACGATATTTTGACCGAATCTAGTATTTCAAAAAGTTTCATAGAATTTAATTCTGATATAATTTTTTTCATAAACTTCCATCGTAATCTTCCCTCGTAATATATAGAAAAGAATCTTAAAAGTTTTCTAGCATTTCGAACAAACCTCGATTTTATTTGATTTTTTGACCTAAACTAGTATTTCAAAAAGTTTCATAGAATCTAATTCTGATATAATTTTTTGCATGGACTTCCATCGAAATCTTCCCTCGTAAAATATAGAAAGGATCTGAAAAGTTTCGTAGCATTTCGAACAATCCTCGATTTAATTTGATTTTCTGACCGAAACAAGTATAAAATTGTGTATAATATACTACGATATTTTGACCTAAACTAGTATTTCAAAAAGTTTCATAGAATCTAATTCTGATATAACTTTTTGCATGGACTTCCATCGAAATCTTCCCTCGTAAAATATAGAAAGGATCTGAAAAGTTTCGTAGCATTTCGAACAATCCTCGATTTAATTTGATTTTCTGACCGAAACAAGTATAAAATTGTGTATAATATACTACGATATTTTGACCTAAACTAGTATTTCAAAAAGTTTCATAAAATCTAATTCTGATATAACTTTTTGCATGGACTTCCATTGTAATCTTCCCTCGTAAAATATAGAAAGGATCTGAAAGGTTTCGTATTATTTCGAACAATCCTCGATTTAATTTGATTTCTAACCGAAACTAGTATAAAACTTTGTATAATATACTATGATATTTTGACCGAATCTAGTATTTCAAAAAGTTTCATAGAATCTAATTCTGATATAATTTTTTTCATAAACTTCCATCGTAATCTTCCCTCGTAATGTATAGAAAAGGATCTTAAAAGTTTTGTAGCATTTCGAACAAACCTCGATTTTATTTGATTTTTTGACCTAAACTAGTATTTCAAAAAGTTTCATAGAATCTAATTCTGATATAATTTTTTGCATGGACTTCCATCGAAATCTTCCCTCGTAAAATATAGAAAGGATCTGAAAAGTTTTGTAGCATTTCAAACAATCCTCGATTTAAATTGAATTTCTGAGCGAAACTAGTATAAAAGTGTGTACAATATACTACGCTTTTTAGACCTAAACTGGTATTTCCAAAGGTGTCATAGAATCTAATTTTAAGATAGGTTTTTTGTCGGGACTTCAATCATAACCTTCCCTCGTAAAATATAGAAAGGATCTGAAAGGTTTCGTAGAATTTCGAACAATCCTCGATTTAAATTGATTTCTGACCGAAACTAGTAAAAAAGTGTGTATAATATGCTACGATTTTTTACGTAAACTAGTATTCAAAAGGTTTCATAGAATCTAATTCTGATATAATTTTTTGCATGGACTTCCATCGTAATCTTCTCTCGTAAAATATAGAAAGGATCTTAAAACGTTTCATAGCATTTCGAATAAACCTCTATTTAATTTGATTTTTTGACCGAAACTAGTATAAAACTTTGTATAATATAGTACGATTTTTTGACCTAAACTAGTATTTCAAAAAGTTTCATAGAATCTAATTCTGATATAATTTTTTGCATGGACTTCTATCGAAATCTTCCCTCGTAAAATATAGAAAGGATCTGAAAAGTTTCGTAGCATTTCGAACAATCCTCGATTTAATTTGATTTTCTGACCGAAACAAGTATAAAATTGTGTATAATATACTACGATATTTTGACCTAAACTAGTATTTCAAAAAGTTTCATAGAATCTAATTCTGATATAACTTTTTGCATGGACTTCCATCGAAATCTTCCCTCGTAAAATATAGAAAGGATCTGAAAAGTTTCGTAGCATTTCGAACAATCCTCGATTTAATTTGATTTTCTGACCGAAACAAGTATAAAATTGTGTATAATATACTACGATATTTTGACCTAAACTAGTATTTCAAAAAGTTTCATAAAATCTAATTCTGATATAACTTTTTGCATGGACTTCCATTGTAATCTTCCCTCGTAAAATATAGAAAGGATCTGAAAGGTTTCGTATTATTTCGAACAATCCTCGATTTAATTTGATTTCTAACCGAAACTAGTATAAAACTTTGTATAATATACTATGATATTTTGACCGAATCTAGTATTTCAAAAAGTTTCATAGAATCTAATTCTGATATAATTTTTTTCATAAACTTCCATCGTAATCTTCCCTCGTAATGTATAGAAAAGGATCTTAAAAGTTTTGTAGCATTTCGAACAAACCTCGATTTTATTTGATTTTTTGACCTAAACTAGTATTTCAAAAAGTTTCATAGAATCTAATTCTGATATAATTTTTTGCATGGACTTCCATCGAAATCTTCCCTCGTAAAATATAGAAAGGATCTGAAAAGTTTTGTAGCATTTCAAACAATCCTCGATTTAAATTGAATTTCTGAGCGAAACTAGTATAAAAGTGTGTACAATATACTATGCTTTTTAGACCTAAACTGGTATTTCTAAAGGTTCCATAGAATCGAATTTTAAGATAGGTTTTTTGTCGGGACTTCAATCATAACCTTCCCTCGTAAAATATAGAAAGGATCTGAAAGGTTTCTTAGCATTTCGAACAATCCTCGATTTAAATTGATTTCTGACCGAAACTAGTAAAAAAGTGTGTATAATATGCTTCGATTTTTTACGTAAACTAGTATTCAAAAGGTTTCATAGAATCTAATTCTGATATAATTTTTTGCATGGACTTCCATCGTAATCTTCTCTTGTAAAATATAGAAAGGATCTTAAAACGTTTCATAGCATTTCGAACAATCCTCTATTTAATTTGATTTTTTGACCGAAACTAGTATAAAACTGTGTATAATATAGTACGATTTTTTGACCTAAACTAGTATTTCAAAAAGTTTCATAGAATCTAATTCTGATATAATTTTTTGCATGGACTTCCATCGAAATCTTCCCTCGTAAAATATAGAAAGGATCTGAAAAGTTTCGTAGCATTTCGAACAATCCTCGATTTAATTTGATTTTCTGACCGAAACAAGTATAAAATTGTGTATAATATACTACGATATTTTGACCTAAACTAGTATTTCAAAAAGTTTCATAGAATCTAATTCTGATATAACTTTTTGCATGGACTTCCATCGTAATCTTCCCTCGTAAAATATAGAAAGGATCTGAAAGGTTTCGTATCATTTCGAACAATCCTCGATTTAATTTGATTTCTAACCGAAACTAGTATAAAACTTTGTATAATATACTACGATATTTTGACCGAATCTAGTATTTCAAAAAGTTTCATAGAATTTAATTCTGATATAATTTTTTTCATAAACTTCCATCGTAATCTTCCCTCGTAATATATAGAAAAGAATCTTAAAAGTTTTCTAGCATTTCGAACAAACCTCGATTTTATTTGATTTTTTGACCTAAACTAGTATTTCAAAAAGTTTCATAGAATCTAATTCTGATATAATTTTTTGCATGGACTTCCATCGAAATCTTCCCTCGTAAAATATAGAAAGGATCTGAAAAGTTTTGTAGCATTTCAAACAATCCTCGATTTAAATTGAATTTCTGAGCGAAACTAGTATAAAAGTGTGTACAATATACTACGCTTTTTAGACCTAAACTGGTATTTCCAAAGGTGTCATAGAATCTAATTTTAAGATAGGTTTTTTGTCGGGACTTCAATCATAACCTTCCCTCGTAAAATATAGAAAGGATCTGAAAGGTTTCGTAGAATTTCGAACAATCCTCGATTTAAATTGATTTCTGACCGAAACTAGTAAAAAAGTGTGTATAATATGCTACGATTTTTTACGTAAACTAGTATTCAAAAGGTTTCATAGAATCTAATTCTGATATAATTTTTTGCATGGACTTCCATCGTAATCTTCTCTCGTAAAATATAGAAAGGATCTTAAAACGTTTCATAGCATTTCGAATAAACCTCTATTTAATTTGATTTTTTGACCGAAACTAGTATAAAACTTTGTATAATATAGTACGATTTTTTGACCTAAACTAGTATTTCAAAAAGTTTCATAGAATCTAATTCTGATATAATTTTTTGCATGGACTTCTATCGAAATCTTCCCTCGTAAAATATAGAAAGGATCTGAAAAGTTTCGTAGCATTTCGAACAATCCTCGATTTAATTTGATTTTCTGACCGAAACAAGTATAAAATTGTGTATAATATACTACGATATTTTGACCTAAACTAGTATTTCAAAAAGTTTCATAGAATCTAATTCTGATATAACTTTTTGCATGGACTTCCATCGAAATCTTCCCTCGTAAAATATAGAAAGGATCTGAAAAGTTTCGTAGCATTTCGAACAATCCTCGATTTAATTTGATTTTCTGACCGAAACAAGTATAAAATTGTGTATAATATACTACGATATTTTGACCTAAACTAGTATTTCAAAAAGTTTCATAAAATCTAATTCTGATATAACTTTTTGCATGGACTTCCATTGTAATCTTCCCTCGTAAAATATAGAAAGGATCTGAAAGGTTTCGTATTATTTCGAACAATCCTCGATTTAATTTGATTTCTAACCGAAACTAGTATAAAACTTTGTATAATATACTATGATATTTTGACCGAATCTAGTATTTCAAAAAGTTTCATAGAATCTAATTCTGATATAATTTTTTTCATAAACTTCCATCGTAATCTTCCCTCGTAATGTATAGAAAAGGATCTTAAAAGTTTTGTAGCATTTCGAACAAACCTCGATTTTATTTGATTTTTTGACCTAAACTAGTATTTCAAAAAGTTTCATAGAATCTAATTCTGATATAATTTTTTGCATGGACTTCCATCGAAATCTTCCCTCGTAAAATATAGAAAGGATCTGAAAAGTTTTGTAGCATTTCAAACAATCCTCGATTTAAATTGAATTTCTGAGCGAAACTAGTATAAAAGTGTGTACAATATACTACGCTTTTTAGACCTAAACTGGTATTTCCAAAGGTGTCATAGAATCTAATTTTAAGATAGGTTTTTTGTCGGGACTTCAATCATAACCTTCCCTCGTAAAATATAGAAAGGATCTGAAAGGTTTCGTAGAATTTCGAACAATCCTCGATTTAAATTGATTTCTGACCGAAACTAGTAAAAAAGTGTGTATAATATGCTACGATTTTTTACGTAAACTAGTATTCAAAAGGTTTCATAGAATCTAATTCTGATATAATTTTTTGCATGGACTTCCATCGTAATCTTCTCTCGTAAAATATAGAAAGGATCTTAAAACGTTTCATAGCATTTCGAATAAACCTCTATTTAATTTGATTTTTTGACCGAAACTAGTATAAAACTTTGTATAATATAGTACGATTTTTTGACCTAAACTAGTATTTCAAAAAGTTTCATAGAATCTAATTCTGATATAATTTTTTGCATGGACTTCTATCGAAATCTTCCCTCGTAAAATATAGAAAGGATCTGAAAAGTTTCGTAGCATTTCGAACAATCCTCGATTTAATTTGATTTTCTGACCGAAACAAGTATAAAATTGTGTATAATATACTACGATATTTTGACCTAAACTAGTATTTCAAAAAGTTTCATAGAATCTAATTCTGATATAACTTTTTGCATGGACTTCCATCGAAATCTTCCCTCGTAAAATATAGAAAGGATCTGAAAAGTTTCGTAGCATTTCGAACAATCCTCGATTTAATTTGATTTTCTGACCGAAACAAGTATAAAATTGTGTATAATATACTACGATATTTTGACCTAAACTAGTATTTCAAAAAGTTTCATAAAATCTAATTCTGATATAACTTTTTGCATGGACTTCCATTGTAATCTTCCCTCGTAAAATATAGAAAGGATCTGAAAGGTTTCGTATTATTTCGAACAATCCTCGATTTAATTTGATTTCTAACCGAAACTAGTATAAAACTTTGTATAATATACTATGATATTTTGACCGAATCTAGTATTTCAAAAAGTTTCATAGAATCTAATTCTGATATAATTTTTTTCATAAACTTCCATCGTAATCTTCCCTCGTAATGTATAGAAAAGGATCTTAAAAGTTTTGTAGCATTTCGAACAAACCTCGATTTTATTTGATTTTTTGACCTAAACTAGTATTTCAAAAAGTTTCATAGAATCTAATTCTGATATAATTTTTTGCATGGACTTCCATCGAAATCTTCCCTCGTAAAATATAGAAAGGATCTGAAAAGTTTTGTAGCATTTCAAACAATCCTCGATTTAAATTGAATTTCTGAGCGAAACTAGTATAAAAGTGTGTACAATATACTATGCTTTTTAGACCTAAACTGGTATTTCCAAAGGTTCCATAGAATCGAATTTTAAGATAGGTTTTTTGTCGGGACTTCAATCATAACCTTCCCTCGTAAAATATAGAAAGGATCTGAAAGGTTTCGTAGCATTTCGAACAATCCTCGATTTAAATTGATTTCTGACCGAAACTAGTAAAAAAGTGTGTATAATATGCTTCGATTTTTTACGTAAACTAGTATTCAAAAGGTTTCATAGAATCTAATTCTGATATAATTTTTTGCATGGACTTCCATCGTAATCTTCTCTTGTAAAATATAGAAAGGATCTTAAAACGTTTCATAGCATTTCGAATAATCCTCTATTTAATTTGATTTTTTGACCGAAACTAGTATAAAACTGTGTATAATATAGTACGATTTTTTGACCTAAACTAGTATTTCAAAAAGTTTCATAGAATCTAATTCTGATATAATTTTTTGCATGGACTTCCATCGAAATCTTCCCTCGTAAAATATAGAAAGGATCTGAAAAGTTTCGTAGCATTTCGAACAATCCTCGATTTAATTTGATTTTCTGACCGAAACAAGTATAAAATTGTGTATAATATACTACGATATTTTGACCTAAACTAGTATTTCAAAAAGTTTCATAGAATCTAATTCTGATATAACTTTTTGCATGGACTTCCATCGTAATCTTCCCTCGTAAAATATAGAAAGGATCTGAAAGGTTTCGTATCATTTCGAACAATCCTCGATTTAATTTGATTTCTAACCGAAACTAGTATAAAACTTTGTATAATATACTACGATATTTTGACCGAATCTAGTATTTCAAAAAGTTTCATAGAATTTAATTCTGATATAATTTTTTTCATAAACTTCCATCGTAATCTTCCCTCGTAATATATAGAAAAGAATCTTAAAAGTTTTCTAGCATTTCGAACAAACCTCGATTTTATTTGATTTTTTGACCTAAACTAGTATTTCAAAAAGTTTCATAGAATCTAATTCTGATATAATTTTTTGCATGGACTTCCATCGAAATCTTCCCTCGTAAAATATAGAAAGGATCTGAAAAGTTTTGTAGCATTTCAAACAATCCTCGATTTAAATTGAATTTCTGAGCGAAACTAGTATAAAAGTGTGTACAATATACTACGCTTTTTAGACCTAAACTGGTATTTCCAAAGGTGTCATAGAATCTAATTTTAAGATAGGTTTTTTGTCGGGACTTCAATCATAACCTTCCCTCGTAAAATATAGAAAGGATCTGAAAGGTTTCGTAGAATTTCGAACAATCCTCGATTTAAATTGATTTCTGACCGAAACTAGTAAAAAAGTGTGTATAATATGCTACGATTTTTTACGTAAACTAGTATTCAAAAGGTTTCATAGAATCTAATTCTGATATAATTTTTTGCATGGACTTCCATCGTAATCTTCTCTCGTAAAATATAGAAAGGATCTTAAAACGTTTCATAGCATTTCGAATAAACCTCTATTTAATTTGATTTTTTGACCGAAACTAGTATAAAACTTTGTATAATATAGTACGATTTTTTGACCTAAACTAGTATTTCAAAAAGTTTCATAGAATCTAATTCTGATATAATTTTTTGCATGGACTTCTATCGAAATCTTCCCTCGTAAAATATAGAAAGGATCTGAAAAGTTTCGTAGCATTTCGAACAATCCTCGATTTAATTTGATTTTCTGACCGAAACAAGTATAAAATTGTGTATAATATACTACGATATTTTGACCTAAACTAGTATTTCAAAAAGTTTCATAGAATCTAATTCTGATATAACTTTTTGCATGGACTTCCATCGAAATCTTCCCTCGTAAAATATAGAAAGGATCTGAAAAGTTTCGTAGCATTTCGAACAATCCTCGATTTAATTTGATTTTCTGACCGAAACAAGTATAAAATTGTGTATAATATACTACGATATTTTGACCTAAACTAGTATTTCAAAAAGTTTCATAAAATCTAATTCTGATATAACTTTTTGCATGGACTTCCATTGTAATCTTCCCTCGTAAAAGATAGAAAGGATCTGAAAGGTTTCGTATTATTTCGAACAATCCTCGATTTAATTTGATTTCTAACCGAAACTAGTATAAAACTTTGTATAATATACTATGATATTTTGACCGAATCTAGTATTTCAAAAAGTTTCATAGAATCTAATTCTGATATAATTTTTTTCATAAACTTCCATCGTAATCTTCCCTTGTAATGTATAGAAAAGGATCTTAAAAGTTTTGTAGCATTTCGAACAAACCTCGAGTTTATTTGATTTTTTGACCTAAACTAGTATTTCAAAAAGTTTCATAGAATCTAATTCTGATATAATTTTTTGCATGGACTTCCATCGAAATCTTCCCTCGTAAAATATAGAAAGGATCTGAAAAGTTTTGTAGCATTTCAAACAATCCTCGATTTAAATTGAATTTCTGAGCGAAACTAGTATAAAAGTGTGTACAATATACTATGCTTTTTAGACCTAAACTGGTATTTCCAAAGGTTCCATAGAATCGAATTTTAAGATAGGTTTTTTGTCGGGACTTCAATCATAACCTTCCCTCGTAAAATATAGAAAGGATCTGAAAGGTTTCGTAGCATTTCGAACAATCCTCGATTTAAATTGATTTCTGACCGAAACTAGTAAAAAAGTGTGTATAATATGCTTCGATTTTTTACGTAAACTAGTATTCAAAAGGTTTCATAGAATCTAATTCTGATATAATTTTTTGCATGGACTTCCATCGTAATCTTCTCTTGTAAAATATAGAAAGGATCTTAAAACGTTTCATAGCATTTCGAATAATCCTCTATTTAATTTGATTTTTTGACCGAAACTAGTATAAAACTGTGTATAATATAGTACGATTTTTTGACCTAAACTAGTATTTCAAAAAGTTTCATAGAATCTAATTCTGATATAATTTTTTGCATGGACTTCCATCGAAATCTTCCCTCGTAAAATATAGAAAGGATCTGAAAATTTTCGTAGCATTTCGAACAATCCTCGATTTAATTTGATTTTCTGACCGAAACAAGTATAAAATTGTGTATAATATACTACGATATTTTGACCTAAACTAGTATTTCAAAAAGTTTCATAGAATCTAATTCTGATATAACATTTTGCATGGACTTCCATCGTAATCTTCCCTCGTAAAATATAGAAAGGATCTGAAAGGTTTCGTATTATTTCGAACAATCCTCGATTTAATTTGATTTCTAACCGAAACTAGTATAAAACTTTGTATAATATACTATGATATCTTTACCGAATCTAGTATTTCAAAAAGTTTCATAGAATCTAATTCTGATATAATTTTTTTCATAAACTTCCATCGTAATCTTCCCTCGTAATGTATAGAAAAGGGTCTTAAAAGTTTTGTAGCATTTCGAACAAGCCTCGATTTTATTTGATTTTTTGACCTAAACTAGTATTTCAAAAAGTTTCATACAATCTAATTCTGATATAATTTTTTGCATGGACTTCCATCGAAATCTTCCCTCGTAAAATATAGAAAGGATCTGAAAAGTTTTGTAGCATTTCAAACAATCCTCGATTTAAATTGATTTTCTGAGCGAAACTAGTATAAAAGTGTGTACAATATACTATGCTTTTTAGACCTAAACTGGTATTTCCAAAGGTTCCATAGAATCTAATTTTGAGATAGGTTTTTTGTCGGGACTTCAATCATAACCTTCCCTCGTAAAATATAGAAAGGATCTGAAAGGTTTCGTAGCATTTCGAACAATCCTCGATTTAAATTGATTTCTGACCGAAACTAGTAAAAAAGTGTGTATAATATGCTACGATTTTTTACGTAAACTAGTATTCAAAAGGTTTCATAGAATCTAATTCTGATATAATTTTTTGCATGGACTTCCATCGTAATCTTCTCTCGTAAAATATAGAAAGGATCTTAAAATGTTTCATAGCATTTCGAATAAACCTCTATTTAATTTGATTTTTTGACCGAAACTAGTATAAAACTTTGTATAATATAGTACGATTTTTTGACCTAAACTAGTATTTCAAAAAGTTTCATAGAATCTAATTCTGATATAATTTTTTGCATGGACTTCTATCGAAATCTTCCCTCGTAAAATATAGAAAGGATCTGAAAAGTTTCGTAGCATTTCGAACAATCCTCGATTTAATTTGATTTTCTGACCGAAACAAGTATAAAATTGTGTATAATATACTACGATATTTTGACCTAAACTAGTATTTCAAAAAGTTTCATAGAATCTAATTCTGATATAACTTTTTGCATGGACTTCCATCGAAATCTTCCCTCGTAAAATATAGAAAGGATCTGAAAAGTTTCGTAGCATTTCGAACAATCCTCGATTTAATTTGATTTTCTGACCGAAACAAGTATAAAATTGTGTATAATATACTACGATATTTTGACCTAAACTAGTATTTCAAAAAGTTTCATAAAATCTAATTCTGATATAACTTTTTGCATGGACTTCCATTGTAATCTTCCCTCGTAAAATATAGAAAGGATCTGAAAGGTTTCGTATTATTTCGAACAATCCTCGATTTAATTTGATTTCTAACCGAAACTAGTATAAAACTTTGTATAATATACTATGATATTTTGACCGAATCTAGTATTTCAAAAAGTTTCATAGAATCTAATTCTGATATAATTTTTTTCATAAACTTCCATCGTAATCTTCCCTCGTAATGTATAGAAAAGGATCTTAAAAGTTTTGTAGCATTTCGAACAAACCTCGATTTTATTTGATTTTTTGACCTAAACTAATATTTCAAAAAGTTTCATAGAATCTAATTCTGATATAATTTTTTGCATGGACTTCCATCGAAATCTTCCCTCGTAAAATATAGAAAGGATCTGAAAAGTTTTGTAGCATTTCAAACAATCCTCGATTTAAATTGAATTTCTGAGCGAAACTAGTATAAAAGTGTGTACAATATACTATGCTTTTTAGACCTAAACTGGTATTTCCAAAGGTTCCATAGAATCGAATTTTAAGATAGGTTTTTTGTCGGGACTTCAATCATAACCTTCCCTCGTAAAATATAGAAAGGATCTGAAAGGTTTCGTAGCATTTCGAACAATCCTCGATTTAAATTGATTTCTGACCGAAACTAGTAAAAAAGTGTGTATAATATGCTTCGATTTTTTACGTAAACTAGTATTCAAAAGGTTTCATAGAATCTAATTCTGATATAATTTTTTGCATGGACTTCCATCGTAATCTTCTCTTGTAAAATATAGAAAGGATCTTAAAACGTTTCATAGCATTTCGAATAATCCTCTATTTAATTTGATTTTTTGACCGAAACTAGTATAAAACTGTGTATAATATAGTACGATTTTTTGACCTAAACTAGTATTTCAAAAAGTTTCATAGAATCTAATTCTGATATAATTTTTTGCATGGACTTCCATCGAAATCTTCCCTCGTAAAATATAGAAAGGATCTGAAAATTTTCGTAGCATTTCGAACAATCCTCGATTTAATTTGATTTTCTGACCGAAACAAGTATAAAATTGTGTATAATATACTACGATATTTTGACCTAAACTAGTATTTCAAAAAGTTTCATAGAATCTAATTCTGATATAACATTTTGCATGGACTTCCATCGTAATCTTCCCTCGTAAAATATAGAAAGGATCTGAAAGGTTTCGTATTATTTCGAACAATCCTCGATTTAATTTGATTTCTAACCGAAACTAGTATAAAACTTTGTATAATATACTATGATATCTTTACCGAATCTAGTATTTCAAAAAGTTTCATAGAATCTAATTCTGATATAATTTTTTTCATAAACTTCCATCGTAATCTTCCCTCGTAATGTATAGAAAAGGATCTTAAAAGTTTTGTAGCATTTCGAACAAGCCTCGATTTTATTTGATTTTTTGACCTAAACTAGTATTTCAAAAAGTTTCATACAATCTAATTCTGATATAATTTTTTGCATGGACTTCCATCGAAATCTTCCCTCGTAAAATATAGAAAGGATCTGAAAAGTTTTGTAGCATTTCAAACAATCCTCGATTTAAATTGATTTTCTGAGCGAAACTAGTATAAAAGTGTGTACAATATACTATGCTTTTTAGACCTAAACTGGTATTTCCAAAGGTTCCATAGAATCTAATTTTGAGATAGGTTTTTTGTCGGGACTTCAATCATAACCTTCCCTCGTAAAATATAGAAAGGATCTGAAAGGTTTCGTAGCATTTCGAACAATCCTCGATTTAAATTGATTTCTGACCGAAACTAGTAAAAAAGTGTGTATAATATGCTACGATTTTTTACGTAAACTAGTATTCAAAAGGTTTCATAGAATCTAATTCTGATATAATTTTTTGCATGGACTTCCATCGTAATCTTCTCTCGTAAAATATAGAAAGGATCTTAAAACGTTTCATAGCATTTCGAATAATCCTCTATTTAATTTTATTTTTTTACCGAAACTAGTATAAAACTGTGTATAATATAGTACGATTTTTTGACCTAAACTAGTATTTCAAAAAGTTTCATAGAATCTAATTCTGATATAATTTTTTGCATGGACTTCCATCGAAATCTTCCCTCGTAAAATATAGAAAGGATCTGAAAAGTTTCGTAGCATTTCGAACAATCCTCGATTTAATTTGATTTTCTGACCGAAACAAGTATAAAATTGTGTATAATATACTACGATATTTTGACCTAAACTAGTATTTCAAAAAGTTTCATAGAATCTAATTCTGATATAACTTTTTGCATGGACTTCCATTGTAATCTTCTCTCGTAAAATATAGAAAGGATCTGAAAGGTTTAGTAATATTTCGAACAATCCTCGATTTAATTTGATTTCTAACCGAAACTAGTATAAAACTTTGTATAATATACTATGATATTTTGACCGAATCTAGTATTTCAAAAAGTTTCATAGAATCTAATTCTGATATAATTTTTTTCATAAACTTCCATCGTAATCTTCCCTCGTAATGTATAGAAAAGGATCTTAAAAGTTTTGTAGCATTTCGAACAAACCTCGATTTTATTTGATTTTTTGACCTAAACTAGTATTTCAAAAAGTTTCATAGAATCTAATTCTGATATAATTTTTGGCATGGACTTCCATCGAAATCTTCCCTTGTAAAATATAGAAAGGATCTGAAAAGTTTTGTAGCATTTCAAATAATCCTCGATTTAAATTGATTTTCTGAGCGAAACTAGTATAAAAGTGTGTACAATATACTATGCTTTTTAGACCTAAACTGGTATTTCCAAAGGTTCCATAGAATCGAATTTTAAGATAGGTTTTTTGTCGGGACTTCAATCAAAACCTTCCCTCGTAAAATATAGAAAGGATCTGAAAGGTTTCGTAGCATTTCGAACAATCCTCGATTTAAATTGATTTCTGACCGAAACTAGTAAAAAAGTGTGTATAATATGCTACGATCTTTGACGTAAACTAGTATTCAAAAGGTTTCATAGAATCTAATTCTGATATAATTTTTTGCATGGACTTCCATAGTAATCTTCTCTCGTAAAATATAGAAAGGATCTTAAAACGTTTCATAGCATTTCGAATAATCCTCTATTTAATTTTATTTTTTGACCGAAACTAGTATAAAACTGTGTATAATATAGTACGATTTTTTGACCTAAACTAGTATTTCAAAAACTTTCATAGAATCTAATTCTGATATAACTTTTTGCATGGACTTCCATCGAAATCTTCCCTCCTAAAATATAGAAAGGATCTGAAAAGTTTCGTAGCATTTCGAACAATCCTCGATTTAATTTGATTTTCTGACCGAAACAAGTATAAAATTGTGTATAATATACTACGATATTTTGACCTAAACTAGTATTTCAAAAAGTTTCATAGAATCTAATTCTGATATAACTTTTTGCATGGACTTCCATCGTAATCTTCCCTCGTAAAATATAGAAAGGATCTGAAAGGTTTCGTATCATTTCGAACAATCCTCGATTTAATTTGATTTCTAACTGAAACTAGTATAAAACTTTGTATAATATACTACGATATTTTGACCGAATCTAGTATTTCAAAAAGTTTCATAGAATTTAATTTTGATATAATTTTTTTCATAAACTTCCATCGTAATCTTCCCTCGTAATATATAGAAAAGAATCTTAAAAGTTTTCTAGCATTTCGAACAAACCTCGATTTTATTTGATTTTTTGACCTAAACTAGTATTTCAAAAAGTTTCCTAGAATCTAATTCTGATATAATTTTTTGCATGGACTTCCATCGAAATCTTCCCTCGTAAAATATAGAAAGGATCTGAAAAGTTTTGTAGCATTTCAAACAATCCTCGATTTAAATTGAATTTCTGAGCGAAACTAGTATAAAAGTGTGTACAATATACTATGCTTTTTAGACCTAAACTGGTATTTCCAAAGGTGTCATAGAATCTAATTTTAAGATAGGTTTTTTGTCGGGACTTCAATCATAACCTTCCCTCGTAAAATATAGAAAGGATCTGAAAGGTTTCGTAGCATTTCGAACAATCCTCGATTTAAATTGATTTCTGACCGAAACTAGTAAAAAAGTGTGTATAATATGCTATGATTTTTTACGTAAACTAGTATTCAAAAGGTTTCATAGAATCTAATTCTGATATAATTTTTTGCATGGACTTCCATCGTAATCTTCTCTCGTAAAATATAGAAAGGATCTTAAAACGTTTCATAGCATTTCGAATAAACCTCTATTTAATTTGATTTTTTGACCGAAACTAGTATAAAACTTTGTATAATATAGTACGATTTTTTGACCTAAACTAGTATTTCAAAAAGTTTCATAGAATCTAATTCTGATATAATTTTTTGCATGGACTTCCATCGAAATCTTCCCTCGTAAAATATAGAAAGGATCTGAAAAGTTTCGTAGCATTTCGAACAATCCTCGATTTAATTTGATTTTCTGACCGAAACAAGTATAAAATTGTGTATAATATACTACGATATTTTGACCTAAACTAGTATTTCAAAAAGTTTCATAGAATCTAATTCTGATATAACTTTTTGCATGGACTTCCATCGAAATCTTCCCTCGTAAAATATAGAAAGGATCTGAAAAGTTTCGTAGCATTTCGAACAATCCTCGATTTAATTTGATTTTCTGACCGAAACAAGTATAAAATTGTGTATAATATACTACGATATTTTGACCTAAACTAGTATTTCAAAAAGTTTCATAAAATCTAATTCTGATATAACTTTTTGCATGGACTTCCATTGTAATCTTCCCTCGTAAAATATAGAAAGGATCTGAAAGGTTTCGTATTATTTCGAACAATCCTCGATTTAATTTGATTTCTAACCGAAACTAGTATAAAACTTTGTATAATATACTATGATATTTTGACCGAATCTAGTATTTCAAAAAGTTTCATAGAATCTAATTCTGATATAATTTTTTTCATAAACTTCCATCGTAATCTTCCCTCGTAATGTATAGAAAAGGATCTTAAAAGTTTTGTAGCATTTCGAACAAACCTCGATTTTATTTGATTTTTTGACCTAAACTAGTATTTCAAAAAGTTTCATAGAATCTAATTCTGATATAATTTTTTGCATGGACTTCCATCGAAATCTTCCCTCGTAAAATATAGAAAGGATCTGAAAAGTTTTGTAGCATTTCAAACAATCCTCGATTTAAATTGAATTTCTGAGCGAAACTAGTATAAAAGTGTGTACAATATACTATACTTTTTAGACCTAAACTGGTATTTCCAAAGGTTCCATAGAATCGAATTTTAAGATAGGTTTTTTGTCGGGACTTCAATTATAACCTTCCCTCGTAAAATATAGAAAGGATCTGAAAGGTTTCGTAGCATTTCGAACAATCCTCGATTTAAATTGATTTCTGACCGAAACTAGTAAAAAAGTGTGTATAATATGCTTCGATTTTTTACGTAAACTAGTATTCAAAAGGTTTCATAGAATCTAATTCTGATATAATTTTTTGCATGGACTTCCATCGTAATCTTCTCTCGTAAAATATAGAAAGGATCTTAAAACGTTTCATAGCATTTCGAATAATCCTCTATTTAATTTGATTTTTTGACCGAAACTAGTATAAAACTGTGTATAATATAGTACGATTTTTTGACCTAAACTAGTATTTCAAAAAGTTTCATAGAATCTAATTCTGATATAATTTTTTGCATGGACTTCCATCGAAATCTTCCCTCGTAAAATATAGAAAGGATCTGAAAATTTTCGTAGCATTTCGAACAATCCTCGATTTAATTTGATTTTCTGACCGAAACAAGTATAAAATTGTGTATAATATACTAAGATATTTTGACCTAAACTAGTATTTCAAAAAGTTTCATAGAATCTAATTCTGATATAACATTTTGCATGGACTTCCATCGTAATCTTCCCTCGTAAAATATAGAAAGGATCTGAAAGGTTTCGTATTATTTCGAACAATCCTCGATTTAATTTGATTTCTAACCGAAACTAGTATAAAACTTTGTATAATATACTATGATATCTTTACCGAATCTAGTATTTCAAAAAGTTTCATAGAATCTAATTCTGATATAATTTTTTTCATAAACTTCCATCGTAATCTTCCCTCGTAATGTATAGAAAAGGATCTTAAAAGTTTTGTAGCATTTCGAACAAGCCTCGATTTTATTTGATTTTTTGACCTAAACTAGTATTTCAAAAAGTTTCATACAATCTAATTCTGATATAATTTTTTGCATGGACTTCCATCGAAATCTTCCCTCGTAAAATATAGAAAGGATCTGAAAAGTTTTGTAGCATTTCAAACAATCCTCGATTTAAATTGATTTTCTGAGCGAAACTAGTATAAAAGTGTGTACAATATACTATGCTTTTTAGACCTAAACTGGTATTTCCAAAGGTTCCATAGAATCTAATTTTGAGATAGGTTTTTTGTCGGGACTTCAATCATAACCTTCCCTCGTAAAATATAGAAAGGATCTGAAAGGTTTCGTAGCATTTCGAACAATCCTCGATTTAAATTGATTTCTGACCGAAACTAGTAAAAAAGTGTGTATAATATGCTACGATTTTTTACGTAAACTAGTATTCAAAAGGTTTCATAGAATCTAATTCTGATATAATTTTTTGCATGGACTTCCATCGTAATCTTCTCTCGTAAAATATAGAAAGGATCTTAAAACGTTTCATAGCATTTCGAATAATCCTCTATTTAATTTTATTTTTTGACCGAAACTAGTATAAAACTGTGTATAATATAGTACGATTTTTTGACCTAAACTAGTATTTCAAAAAGTTTCATAGAATCTAATTCTGATATAATTTTTTGCATGGACTTCCATCGAAATCTTCCCTCGTAAAATATAGAAAGGATCTGAAAAGTTTCGTAGCATTTCGAACAATCCTCGATTTAATTTGATTTTCTGACCGAAACAAGTATAAAATTGTGTATAATATACTACGATATTTTGACCTAAACTAGTATTTCAAAAAGTTTCATAGAATCTAATTCTGATATAACTTTTTGCATGGACTTCCATCGAAATCTTCCCTCGTAAAATATAGAAAGGATCTGAAAAGTTTCGTAGCATTTCGAACAATCCTCAATTTAATTTGATTTTCTGACCGAAACAAGTATAAAATTGTGTATAATATACTACGATATTTTGACCTAAACTAGTATTTCAAAAAGTTTCATAAAATCTAATTCTGATATAACTTTTTGCATGGACTTCCATTGTAATCTTCCCTCGTAAAATATAGAAAGGATCTGAAAGGTTTCGTATTATTTCGAACAATCCTCGATTTAATTTGATTTCTAACCGAAACTAGTATAAAACTTTGTATAATATACTATGATATTTTGACCGAATCTAGTATTTCAAAAAGTTTCATAGAATCTAATTCTGATATAATTTTTTTCATAAACTTCCATCGTAATCTTCCCTCGTAATGTATAGAAAAGGATCTTAAAAGTTTTGTAGCATTTCGAACAAACCTCGATTTTATTTGATTTTTTGACCTAAACTAGTATTTCAAAAAGTTTCATAGAATCTAATTCTGATATAATTTTTTGCATGGACTTCCATCGAAATCTTCCCTCGTAAAATATAGAAAGGATCTGAAAAGTTTTGTAGCATTTCAAACAATCCTCGATTTAAATTGAATTTCTGAGCGAAACTAGTATAAAAGTGTGTACAATATACTATGCTTTTTAGACCTAAACTGGTATTTCCAAAGGTTCCATAGAATCGAATTTTAAGATAGGTTTTTTGTCGGGACTTCAATTATAACCTTCCCTCGTAAAATATAGAAAGGATCTGAAAGGTTTCGTAGCATTTCGAACAATCCTCGATTTAAATTGATTTCTGACCGAAACTAGTAAAAAAGTGTGTATAATATGCTTCGATTTTTTACGTAAACTAGTATTCAAAAGGTTTCATAGAATCTAATTCTGATATAATTTTTTGCATGGACTTCCATCGTAATCTTCTCTTGTAAAATATAGAAAGGATCTTAAAACGTTTCATAGCATTTCGAATAATCCTCTATTTAATTTGATTTTTTGACCGAAACTAGTATAAAACTGTGTATAATATAGTACGATTTTTTGACCTAAACTAGTATTTCAAAAAGTTTCATAGAATCTAATTCTGATATAATTTTTTGCATGGACTTCCATCGAAATCTTCCCTCGTAAAATATAGAAAGGATCTGAAAATTTTCGTAGCATTTCGAACAATCCTCGATTTAATTTGATTTTCTGACCGAAACAAGTATAAAATTGTGTATAATATACTAAGATATTTTGACCTAAACTAGTATTTCAAAAAGTTTCATAGAATCTAATTCTGATATAACATTTTGCATGGACTTCCATCGTAATCTTCCCTCGTAAAATATAGAAAGGATCTGAAAGGTTTCGTATTATTTCGAACAATCCTCGATTTAATTTGATTTCTAACCGAAACTAGTATAAAACTTTGTATAATATACTATGATATTTTGACCGAATCTAGTATTTCAAAAAGTTTCATAGAATCTAATTCTGATATAATTTTTTTCATAAACTTCCATCGTAATCTTCCCTCGTAATGTATAGAAAAGGATCTTAAAAGTTTTGTAGCATTTCGAACAAACCTCGATTTGTTTTGATTTTTTGACCTAAACTAGTATTTCAAAAAGTTTCATAGAATCTAATTCTGATATAATTTTTTGCATGGACTTCCATCGAAATCTTCCCTCGTAAAATATAGAAAGGATCTGAAAAGTTTTGTAGCATTTCAAACAATCCTCGATTTAAATTGAATTTCTGAGCGAAACTAGTATAAAAGTGTGTACAATATACTATGCTTTTTAGACCTAAACTGGTATTTCCAAAGGTTCCATAGAATCGAATTTTAAGATAGGTTTTTTGTCGGGACTTCAATCATAACCTTCCCTCGTAAAATATAGAAAGGATCTGAAAGGTTTCGTAGCATTTCGAACAATCCTCGATTTAAATTGATTTCTGACCGAAACTAGTAAAAAAGTGTGTATAATATGCTTCGATTTTTTACGTAAACTAGTATTCAAAAGGTTTCATAGAATCTAATTCTGATATAATTTTTTGCATGGACTTCCATCGTAATCTTCTCTTGTAAAATATAGAAAGGATCTTAAAACGTTTCATAGCATTTCGAATAATCCTCTATTTAATTTGATTTTTTGACCGAAACTAGTATAAAACTGTGTATAATATAGTACGATTTTTTGAACTAAACTAGTATTTCAAAAAGTTTCATAGAATCTAATTCTGATATAATTTTTTGCATGGACTTCCATCGAAATCTTCCCTCGTAAAATATAGAAAGGATCTGAAAATTTTCGTAGCATTTCGAACAATCCTCGATTTAATTTGATTTTCTGACCGAAACAAATATAAAATTGTGTATAATATACTACGATATTTTGACCTAAACTAGTATTTCAAAAAGTTTCATAGAATCTAATTCTGATATAACATTTTGCATGGACTTCCATCGTAATCTTCCCTCGTAAAATATAGAAAGGATCTGAAAGGTTTCGTATTATTTCGAACGATCCTCGATTTAATTTGATTTCTAACCGAAACTAGTATAAAACTTTGTATAATATACTATGATATCTTTACCGAATCTAGTATTTCAAAAAGTTTCATAGAATCTAATTCTGATATAATTTTTTTCATAAACTTCCATCGTAATCTTCCCTCGTAATGTATAGAAAAGGATCTTAAAAGTTTTGTAGCATTTCGAACAAGCCTCGATTTTATTTGATTTTTTGACCTAAACTAGTATTTCAAAAAGTTTCATACAATCTAATTCTGATATAATTTTTTGCATGGACTTCCATCGAAATCTTCCCTCGTAAAATATAGAAAGGATCTGAAAAGTTTTGTAGCATTTCAAACAATCCTCGATTTAAATTGATTTTCTGAGAGAAACTAGTATAAAAGTGTGTACAATATACTATGCTTTTTAGACCTAAACTGGTATTTCCAAAGGTTCCATAGAATCTAATTTTGAGATAGGTTTTTTGTCGGGACTTCAATCATAACCTTCCCTCGTAAAATATAGAAAGGATCTGAAAGGTTTCGTAGCATTTCGAACAATCCTCGATTTAAATTGATTTCTGACCGAAACTAGTAAAAAAGTGTGTATAATATGCTACGATTTTTTACGTAAACTAGTATTCAAAAGGTTTCATAGAATCTAATTCTGATATAATTTTTTGCATGGACTTCCATCGTAATCTTCTCTCGTAAAATATAGAAAGGATCTTAAAACGTTTCATAGCATTTCGAATAATCCTCTATTTAATTTTATTTTTTGACCGAAACTAGTATAAAACTGTGTATAATATAGTACGATTTTTTGACCTAAACTAGTATTTCAAAAAGTTTCATAGAATCTAATTCTGATATAATTTTTTGCATGGACTTCCATCGAAATCTTCCCTCGTAAAATATAGAAAGGATCTGAAAAGTTTCGTAGCATTTCGAACAATCCTCGATTTAATTTGATTTTCTGACCGAAACAAGTATAAAATTGTGTATAATATACTACGATATTTTGACATAAACTAGTATTTCAAAAAGTTTCATAGAATCTAATTCTGATATAACTTTTTGCATGGACTTCCATTGTAATCTTCTCTCGTAAAATATAGAAAGGATCTGAAAGGTTTAGTAATATTTCGAACAATCCTCGATTTAATTTGATTTCTAACCGAAACTAGTATAAAACTTTGTATAATATACTATGATATTTTGACCGAATCTAGTATTTCAAAAAGTTTCATAGAATCTAATTCTGATATAATTTTTTTCATAAACTTCCATCGTAATCTTCCCTCGTAATGTATAGAAAAGGATCTTAAAAGTTTTGTAGCATTTCGAACAAACCTCGATTTTATTTGATTTTTTGACCTAAACTAGTATTTCAAAAAGTTTCATAGAATCTAATTCTGATATTATTTTTGGCATGGACTTCCATCGAAATCTTCCCTTGTAAAATATAGAAAGGATCTGAAAAGTTTTGTAGCATTTCAAATAATCCTCGATTTAAATTGATTTTCTGAGCGAAACTAGTATAAAAGTGTGTACAATATACTATGCTTTTTAGACCTAAACTGGTATTTCCAAAGGTTCCATAGAATCGAATTTTAAGATAGGTTTTTTGTCGGGACTTCAATCAAAACCTTCCCTCGTAAAATATAGAAAGGATCTGAAAGGTTTCGTAGCATTTCGAACAATCCTCGATTTAAATTGATTTCTGACCGAAACTAGTAAAAAAGTGTGTATAATATGCTACGATCTTTGACGTAAACTAGTATTCAAAAGGTTTCATAGAATCTAATTCTGATATAATTTTTTGCATGGACTTCCATAGTAATCTTCTCTCGTAAAATATAGAAAGGATCTTAAAACGTTTCATAGCATTTCGAATAATCCTCTATTTAATTTTATTTTTTGACCGAAACTAGTATAAAACTGTGTATAATATAGTACGATTTTTTGACCTAAACTAGTATTTCAAAAACTTTCATAGAATCTAATTCTGATATAACTTTTTGCATGGACTTCCATCGAAATCTTCCCTCCTAAAATATAGAAAGGATCTGAAAAGTTTCGTAGCATTTCGAACAATCCTCGATTTAATTTGATTTTCTGACCGAAACAAGTATAAAATTGTGTATAATATACTACGATATTTTGACCTAAACTAGTATTTCAAAAAGTTTCATAGAATCAAATTTTGATATAACTTTTTGCATGGACTTCCATTGTAATCTTCCCTCGTAAAATATAGAAAGGATCTGAAAGGTTTCGTATTATTTCGAACAATCCTCGATTTAATTTGATTTCTAACCGAAACTAGTATAAAACTTTGTATAATATACTATGATATTTTGACCGAATCTAGTATTTCAAAAAGTTTCATAGAATCTAATTCTGATATAATTTTTTTCATAAACTTCCATCGTAATCTTCCCTCGTAATGTATAGAAAAGGATCTTAAAAGTTTTGTAGCATTTCGAACAAACCTCGATTTGTTTTGATTTTTTGACCTAAACTAGTATTTCAAAAAGTTTCATAGAATCTAATTCTGATATAATTTTTTGCATGGACTTCCATCGAAATCTTCCCTCGTAAAATATAGAAAGGATCTGAAAAGTTTTGTAGCATTTCAAACAATCCTCGATTTAAATTGAATTTCTGAGCGAAACTAGTATAAAAGTGTGTACAATATACTATGCTTTTTAGACCTAAACTGGTATTTCCAAAGGTTCCATAGAATCGAATTTTAAGATAGGTTTTTTGTCGGGACTTCAATCATAACCTTCCCTCGTAAAATATAGAAAGGATCTGAAAGGTTTCGTAGCATTTCGAACAATCCTCGATTTAAATTGATTTCTGACCGCAACTAGTAAAAAAGTGTGTATAATATGCTACGATTTTTTACGTAAACTAGTATTCAAAAGGTTTCATAGAATCTAATTCTGATATAATTTTTTGCATGGACTTCCATCGTAATCTTCTCTCGTAAAATATAGAAAGGATCTTAAAATGTTTCATAGCATTTCGAATAATCCTCTATTTAATTTGATTTTTTGACCGAAACTAGTATAAAACTGTGTATAATATAGTACGATTTTTTGACCTAAACTAGTATTTCAAAAAGTTTCATAGAATCTAATTCTGATATAATTTTTTGCATGGACTTCCATCGGAATCTTCCCTCGTAAAATATAGAAAGGATCTGAAAAGTTTCGTAGCATTTCGAACAATCCTCGATTTAATTTGATTTTTTGACCGAAACAAGTATAAAATTGTGTATAATATACTACGATATTTTGACCTAAACTAGTATTTCAAAAAGTTTCATAGAATCAAATTCTGATATAACTTTTTGCATGGACTTCCATCGTAATCTTCCCTCGTAAAATATAGAAAGGATCTGAAAGGTTTCGTATCATTTCGAACAATCCTCGATTTAATTTGATTTCTAACCGAAACTAGTATAAACCTTTGTATAATATACTACGATATTTTGACCGAATCTAGTATTTCAAAAAGTTTCATAGAATTTAATTCTGATATAATTTTTTTCATAAACTTCCATCGTAATCTTCCCTCGTAATATATAGAAAAGGATCTTAAAAGTTTTGTAGCATTTCGAAAAAACTCGATTTTATTTGATTTTTTGACCTAAACTAGTATTTCAAAAAGTTTCATAGAATCTAATTCTGATATAATTTTTTGCATGGACTTCCATCGAAATCTTCCCTCGTAAAATATAGAAAGGATCTAAAAAGTTTCGTGGCATTTCAAACAATCCTCGATTTAAATTGATTTTCTGAGCGAAACTAGTATAAAAGTGTGTATAATATACTATGCTTTTTAGACCTAAACTGGTATTTCCAAAGGTTCCATAGAATCTAATTTTGAGATAGGTTTTTTGCCGGGACTTCAATCATAACCTTCCCTCGTAAAATATAGAAAGGATCTGAAAGGTTTCGTAGCATTTCGAACAATCCTCGATTTAAATTGATTTCTGACCAAAACTAGTAAAAAAGTGTGTATAATATGCTACGATTTTTTACGTAAACTAGTATTCAAAAGGTTTCATAGAATCTAATTCTGATATAATTTTTTGCATGGACTTCCATCGTAATCTTCTCTCGTAAAATATAGAAAGGATCTTAAAACGTTTCATAGCATTTCGAATAATCCTCTATTTAATTTTATTTTTTGACCGAAACTAGTATAAAACTGTGTATAATATAGTACGATTTTTTGACCTAAACTAGTATTTCAAAAAGTTTCATAGAATCTAATTCTGATATAATTTTTTGCATGGACTTCCATCGAAATCTTCCCTCGTAAAATATAGAAAGGATCTGAAAAGTTTCGTAGCATTTCGAACAATCCTCGATTTAATTTGATTTTCTGACCGAAACAAGTATAAAATTGTGTATAATATACTACGATATTTTTACCTAAACTAGTATTTCAAAAAGTTTCATAGAATCTAATTCTGATATAACTTTTTGCATGGACTTCCATTGTAATCTTCTCTCGTAAAATATAGAAAGGATCTGAAAGGTTTAGTAATATTTTGAACAATCCTCGATTTAATTTGATTTCTAACCGAAACTAGTATAAAACTTTGTATAATATACTATGATATTTTGACCGAATCTAGTATTTCAAAAAGTTTCATAGAATCTAATTCTGATATAATTTTTTTCATAAACTTCCATCGTAATCTTCCCTCGTAATATATAGAAAAGGATCTTAAAAGTTTTGTAGCATTTCGAACAAACCTCGATTTTATTTGATTTTTTGACCTAAAGTAGTATTTTAAAAAGTTTCATAGAATCTAATTCTGTTATAATTTTTTGCATGGACTTCCATCGAAATCTTCCCTCGTAAAATATAGAAAGGATCTGAAAAGTTTCGTAGCATTCCAAACAATCCTCGATTTAAATTGATTTTCTAAGCGAAACTAGTATAAAAGTGTGTACAATATACTATGCTTTTTAGACCTAAACTGGTATTTCCAAAGGTTCCATAGAATCTAATTTTGAGATAGGTTTTTTGTCGGGACTTCAATCATAACCTTCCCTCGTAAAATATAGAAAGGATCTGAAAGGTTTGGTAGCATTTCGAACAATCCTCGATTTAAATTGATTTCTGACCGAAACTAGTAAAAAAGTATGAACAATATACTACGATTTTTGACGTAAACTAGTATTCAAAAGGTTTCATAGAATCTAATTCTGATATAATTTTTTGCATGGACTTCCATCGTAATCTTCTCTCGTAAAATATAAAAAGGATCTTAAAACGTTTCATAGCATTTCGAATAATCCTCTATTTAATTTGATTTTTTGACCGAAACTAGTATAAAACTGTGTATAATATAGTACGATTTTTTGACCTAAACTAGTATTTCAAAAAGTTTCATAGAATCTAATTCTGATATAATTTTTTGCATGGACTTCCATCGAATTCTTCCCTCGTAAAATATAGAAAGGATCTGAAAAGTTTCGTAGCATTTCGAACAATCCTCGATTTAATTTGATTTTCTGACCGAAACAAGTATAAAATTGTGTATAATATACTACGATATTTTGACCTAAACTAGTATTTCAAAAAGTTTCATAGAATCTAATTCTGATATAACTTTTTGCATGGACTTCCATCATAATCTTCCCTCGTAAAATATAGAAAGGATCTGAAAGGTTTCGTATCATTTCGAACAATCCTCGATTTAATTTGATATCTAACCGAAACTAGTATAAAACTTTGTATAATATACTACGATATTTTGACCGAATCTAGTATTTCAAAAAGTTTCATAGAATCTAATTCTGATATAATTTTTTTCATAAACTTCCATCGTAATCTTCCCTCGTAATATATAGAAAAGGATCTTAAAAGTTTTGTAGCATTTCGAACAAACCTCGATTTTATTTGATTTTTTGACCTAAAGTAGTATTTTAAAAAGTTTCATAGAATCTAATTCTGATATAATTTTTCGCATGGAGTTCCATCGAAATCTTCCCTCGTAAAATATAGAAAGGATCTGAAAAGTTTCGTAGCATTTCAAACAATCCTCGATTTAAATTGATTTTCTGAGCGAAACTAGTATAAAAGTGTGTACAATATACTATGCTTTTTAGACCTAAACTGGTATTTCCAAAGGTTCCATAGAATATAATTTTGAGATAGGTTTTTTGTCGGGACTTCAATCATAACCTTCCCTCATAAAATATAGAAAGGATCTGAAAGGTTTCGTGGCATTTCGAACAATCCTCGATTTAAATTGATTTCTGACCGAAACTAGTAAAAAAGTGTGTATAATATACTACGATTTTTGACGTAAACTAGTATTCAAAAGGTTTCATAGAATCTAATTCTGATATAATTTTTTGCATGGACTTCCATCGTAATCTTCTCTCGTTAAATATAGAAAGGATCTTAAAATGTTTCATAGCATTTCGAATAATCCTCTATTTAATTTGATTTTTTGACCGAAACTAGTATAAAAATGTGTATAATATAATACGATTTTTTGACCTAAACTAGTATTTCAAAACGTTTCATAGAATCTAATTCTGATATAATTTTTTGCATGGACTTCCATCGAAATCTTCCCTCGTAAAATATAGAAAGGATCTGAAAAGTTTCGTAGCATTTCGAACAATCCTCGATTTAATTTGATTTTCTGACCGAAACAAGTATAAAATTGTGTATAATATACTACGATATTTTGACCTAAACTAGTATTTCAAAAAGTTACATAGAATCTAATTCTGATATAACTTTTTGCATGGACTTCCATCATAATCTTCCCTCGTAAAATATAGAAAGGATCTGAAAGGTTTCTTATCATTTCGAACAATCCTCGATTTAATTTGATATCTAACCGAAACTAGTATAAAACTTTGTATAATATACTACGATATTTTGACCGAATCTAGTATTTCAAAAAGTTTCATAGAATCTAATTCTGATATAATTTTTTTCATAAACTTCCATCGTAATCTTCCCTCGTAATATATAGAAAAGGATCTTAAAAGTTTTGTAGCATTTCGAACAAACCTCGATTTTATTTGATTTTTTGACCTAAAGTAGTATTTTAAAAAGTTTCATAGAATCTAATTCTGATATAATTTTTTGCATGGACTTCCATTGAAATCTTCCCTCGTAAAATATAGAAAGGATCTGAAAAGTTTCATAGCATTTCAAACAATCCTCGATTTAAATTGATTTTCTAAGCGAAACAAGTATAAAAGTGTGTACAATATACTATGCTTTTTAGACCTAAACTGGTATTTCCAAAGGTTCCATAGAATCTAATTTTGAGATAGGTTTTTTGTCGGGACTTCAATCATAACCTTCCCTCGTAAAATATAGAAAGGATCTAAAAGGTTTCGTAGCATTTCGAACAATCCTCGATTTAAATTGATTTCTGACCGAAACTAGTAAAAAAGTGTGAACAATATACTACGATTTTTGACGTAAACTAGTATTCAAAAGGTTTCATAGAATCTAATTCTGATATAATTTTTTGCATGGACTTCCATCGTAATCTTCTCTCGTAAAATATAAAAAGGATCTTAAAACGTTTCATAGCATTTCGAATAATCCTCTATTTAATTTGATTTTTTGACCGAAACTAGTATAAAACTGTGTATAATATAGTACGATTTTTTGACCTAAACTAGTATTTCAAAAAGTTTCATAGAATCTAATTCTAATATAATTTTTTGCATGGACTTCCATCGAAATCTTCCCTCGTAAAATATAGAAAGGATCAGAAAAGTTTCGTAGCATTTCGAACAATCCTCGATTTAATTTGATTTTCTGACCGAAACAAGTATAAAATTGTGTATAATATACTACGATATTTTGACCTAAACTAGTATTTCAAAAAGTTACATAGAATCTAATTCTGATATAACTTTTTGCATGGACTTCCATCATAATCTTCCCTCGTAAAATATAGAAAGGATCTGAAAGGTTTCGTATCATTTCGAACAATCCTCGATTTAATTTGATTTCTAACAGAAACTAGTATAAAACTTTGTATAATATACTACGATATTTTGACCGAATCTAGTATTTCAAAAAGTTTCATAGAATCTAATTCTGATATAATTTTTTTCATAAACTTCCATCGTAATCTTCCCTCGTAATATATAGAAAAGGATCTTAAAATTTTTGTAGCATTTCGAACAAACCTCGATTTTTATTTGATTTTTTGACCTAAAGTAGTATTTTAAAAAGTTTCGTAGAATCTAATTCTGATATAATTTTTTGCATGGACTTCCATCGAAATCTTCCCTCGTAAAATATAGAAAGGATCTGAAAAGTTTCGTAGCATTTCAAACAATCCTCGATTTAAATTGATTTTCTGAGCGAAACTAGTATAAAAGTGTGTACAATATACTATGCTTTTTAGACCTAAACTGGTATTTCCAAAGGTTCCATAGAATCTAATTTTGAGATAGGTTTTTTGTCGGGACTTCAATCATAACCTTCCCTCGTAAAATATATAAAGGATCTGAAAGGTTTCGTAGCATTTCGAACAATCCTCGATTTAAATTGATTTCTGACCGAAACTAGTAAAAAAGTATGTATAATATACTACGATTTTTGACGTAAACTAGTATTCAAAAGGTTTCATAGAATCTAATTCTAATATAATTTTTTGCATGGACTTCCATCGTAATCTTCTCTCGTAAAATATAGAAAGGATCTTAAAACGTTTCATAGCATTTTGAATAATCCTCTATTTAATTTGATTTTTTGACCGAAACTAGTATAAAACTGTGTATAATATAGTACGATTTTTTGACCTAAACTAGTATTTCAAAACGTTTCATAGAATCTAATTCTGATATAATTTTTTGCATGGACTTCCATCGAAATCTTCCCTCGTAAAATATAGAAAGGATCTGAAAAGTTTCGTAGCATTTCGAACAATCCTCGATTTAATTTGATTTTCTGACCGAAACAAGTATAAAATTGTGTATAATATACTACGATATTTTGACCTAAACTAGTATTTCAAAAAGTTTCATAGAATCTAATTCTGATATAACTTTTTGCATGGACTTCCATCATAATCTTCCCTCGTAAAATATAGAAAGGATCTGAAAGGTTTCGTATCATTTCGAACAATCCTCGATTTAATTTGATATCTAACCGAAACTAGTATAAAACTTTGTATAATATACTACGATATTTTGACCGAATCTAGTATTTCAAAAAGTTTCATAGAATCTAATTCTGATATAATTTTTTTCATAAATTTCCATCGTAATCTTCCCTCGTAATATATAGAAAAGGATCTTAAAAGTTTTGTAGCATTTCGAACAAACCTCGATTTTATTTGATTTTTTGACCTAAAGTAGTATTTTAAAAAGTTTCATAGAATCTAATTCTGATATAATTTTTTGCATGGAGTTCCATCGAAATCTTCCCTCGTAAAATATAGAAAGGATCTGAAAAGTTTCGGAGCATTTCAAACAATCCTCGATTTAAATAGATTTTCTGAGCGAAACTAGTATAAAAGTGTGTACAATATACTATGCTTTTTAGACCTAAACTGGTATTTCCAAAGGTTCCATAGAATATAATTTTGAGATAGGTTTTTTGTCGGGACTTCAATCATAACCTTCCCTCGTAAAATATAGAAAGGATCTGAAAGGTTTCGTGGCATTTCGAACAATCCTCGATTTAAATTGATTTCTGACCGAAACTAGTAAAAAAGTGTGTATAATATACTACGATTTTTGACGTAAACTAGTATTCAAAAGGTTTCATAGAATCTAATTCTGATATAATTTTTTGCATGGACTTCCATCGTAATCTTCTCTCGTAAAATATAGAAAGGATCTTAAAACGTTTCATAGCATTTCGAATAATCCTCTATTTAATTTGATTTTTTGACCGAAACTAGTATAAAAATGTGTATAATATAATACGATTTTTTGACCTAAACTAGTATTTCAAAACGTTTCATAGAATCTAATTCTGATATAATTTTTTGCATGGACTTCCATTGAAATCTTCCCTCGTAAAATATAGAAAGGATCTGAAAAGTTTCGTAGCATTTCGAACAATCCTCGATTTAATTTGATTTTCTGACCGAAACAAGTATAAAATTGTGTATAATATACTACGATATTTTGACCTAAACTAGTATTTCAAAAAGTTACATAGAATCTAATTCTGATATAACTTTTTGCATGGACTTCCATCATAATCTTCCCTCGTAAAATATAGAAAGGATCTGAAAGGTTTCGTATCATTTCGAACAATCCTCGATTTAATTTGATTTCTAACCGAAACTAGTATAAAACTTTGTATAATATACTACGATATTTTGACCGAATCAAGTATTTCAAAAAGTTTCATAGAATCTAATTCTGATATAATTTTTTTCATAAACTTCCATCGTAATCTTCCCTCGTAATATATAGAAAAGGATCTTAAAAGTTTTGTAACATTTCGAACAAACCTCGATTTTTATTTGATTTTTTGACCTAAACTAGTATTTCAAAAAGTTTCATAGAATCTAATTCTGATATAATTGTTTGCATGGACTTCCATCAAAATCTTCCCTCGTAAAATATAGAAAGGATCTGAAAAGTTTCGTAGCATTTCAAACAATCCTCGATTTAAATTGATTTTCTGAGCGAAACTAGTATAAAAGTGTGTACAATATACTATGCTTTTTAGACCTAAACTGGTATTTCCAAAGGTTCCATAGAATCTAATTTTGAGATAGGTTTTTTGTCGGGATTTCAATCATAACCTTCCCTCGTAAAATATAGAAAGGATCTGAAAGTATTTGTAGCATTTCGAACAATCCTCGATTTAAATTGATTTCTGATCGAAACTAGTAAAAAAGTGTGTATAATATACTACGATTTTTGACGTAAACTAGTATTTAAAAGGTTTCATAGAATCTAATTCTGATATAATTTTTTGCATGGACTTCCATCGTAATCTTCTCTCGTAAAATATAGAAAGGATCTTAAAACGTTTCATAGAATTTCGAATAATCCTCTATTTAATTTGATTTTTTGACCGAAACTATTATAAAACTGTGTATAATATAGTACGATTTTTTGACCTAAACTAGTATTTCAAAAAGTTTCATAGAATTTAATTCTGATATAATTTTTTGCATGGACTTCCATCGAAATCATCCCTCGTAAAATATAGAAAGGATCTGAAATGTTTCGTAGCATTTCGAACAATCCTCGATTTAATTTGATTTTCTGACCGAAACAAGTATAAAATTGTGTATAATATACTACAATATTTTGACCTAAACTAGTATTTCAAAAAGTTTCATAGAATCTAATTCTGATATAACTTTTTGCATGGACTTCCATCATAATCTTCCCTCGTAAAATATAGAAAGGATCTGAAAGGTTTCGTATCATTTCGAACAATCCTCGATTTAATTTGATATCTAACCGAAAATATTATAAAACTTTGTATAGTATACTACGATATTTTGACCGAATCTAGTATTTCAAAAAGTTTCATAGAATCTAATTCTGATATAATTTTTTTCATAAACTTCCATCGTAATCTTCCCTCGTAATATATAGAAAAGGATCTTAAAAGTTTTGTAGCATTTCGAACAAACCTCGATTTTATTTGATTTTTTGACCTAAAGTAGTATTTTAAAAAGTTTCAGAGAATCTAATTCTGATATAATTTTTTGCATGGACTTCCATCGAAATCTTCCCTCGTAAAATATAGAAAGGATCTGAAAAGTTTCGTAGCATTTCAAACAATCCTCGATTTAAATTGATTTTCTGAGCGAAACTAGTATAAAAGTGTGTACAATATACTATGCTTTTTAGACCTAAACTGGTATTTCCAAAGGTTCCATAGAATCTAATTTTGAGATAGGTTTTTTGTCGGGACTTCAATCATAACCTTCCCTCGTAAAATATAGAAAGGATCTGAAAGGTTTCGTAGCATTTCGAACAATCCTCGATTTAAATTGATTTCTGAGTGAAACTAGTAAAAAAGTGTGTATAATATACTACGATTTTTGACGTAAACTAGTATTCAAAAGGTTTCATAGAATCTAATTCTGATATAATTTTTTGCATGGACTTCCATCGTAATCTTCTCTCGTAAAATATAGAAAGGATCTTAAAACGTTTCATAGCATTTCGAATAATCCTCTATTTAATTTGATTTTTTGACCGAAACTAGTATAAAACTGTGTATAATATAGTACGATTTTTTGACCTAAACTAGTATTTCAAAACGTTTCATAGAATCTAATTCTGATATAATTTTTTGCATGGACTTCCATCGAAATCTTCCCTCGTAAAATATAGAAAGGATCTGAAAAGTTTCGTAGCATTTCGAACAATCCTCGATTTAATTTGATTTTCTGACCGAAACAAGTATAAAATTGTGTATAATATACTTCGATATTTTGACCTAAACTAGTATTTCAAAAAGTTACATAGAATCTAATTCTGATATAACTTTTTGCATGGACTTCCATCATAATCTTCCCTCGTAAAATATAGAAAGGATCTGAAAGGTTTCGTATCATTTCGAACAATCCTCGATTTAATTTGATTTCTAACCGAAACTAGTATAAAACTTTGTATAATATACTACGATATTTTGACCGAATCAAGTGTTTCAAAAAATTTCATAGAATCTAATTCTGATATAATTTTTTTCATAAACTTCCATCGTAATCTTCCCTCGTAATATATAGAAAAGGATCTTAAAAGTTTTGTAACATTTCGAACAAACCTCGATTTTTATTTGATTTTTGACCTAAACTAGTATTTCAAAAAGTTTCATAGAATCTAATTCTGATATAACTTTTTGCATGGACTTCCATCAAAATCTTCCCTCGTAAAATATAGAAAGGATCTGAAAAGTTTCGTAGCATTTCAAACAATCCTCGATTTAAATTGATTTTCTGAGCGAAACTAGTATAAAAGTGTGTACAATATACTATGCTCTTTAGACCTAAACTGGTATTTCCAAAGGTTCCATAGAATCTAATTTTGAGATAGGTTTTTTGTCGGGATTTCAATCATAACCTTCCCTCGTAAAATATAGAAAGGATCTGAAAGTATTTGTATCATTTCGAACAATCCTCGATTTAAATTGATTTCTGACCGAAACTAGTAAAAAAGTGTGTATAATATACTACGATTTTTGACGTAAACTAGTATTCAAAAGGTTTCATAGAATCTAATTCTGATATAATTTTTTGCATGGACTTCCATCGTAATCTTCTCTCGTAAAATATAGAAAGGATCTTAAAACGTTTCATAGCATTTCGAACAATCCTCGATTTAATTTGATTTTCTGACCGAAACAAGTATAAAATTGTGTATAATATACTACGATATTTTGACCTAAACTAGTATTTCAAAAAGTTTCATAGAATTTAATTCTGATATAACTTTTTGCATAGACTTCCATCGTAATCTTCCCTCGTAAAATATAGAAAGGATCTGAAAGGTTTCGTATCATTTCGAACAATCCTCGATTTAATTTGATTTCTAACCGAAACTAGTATAAAACTTTGTATAATATACTACGATATTTTGACCGAATCTAGTATTTCAAAAAGTTTCATAGAATCTAATTCTGATATAATTTTTTTCATAAACTTCCATCGTAATCTTCCCTCGTAATATATAGAAAAGGATCTTAAAAGTTTTGTAGCATTTCGAACAAACCTCGATTTTATTTGATTTTTTGACCTAAAGTAGTATTTTAAAAAGTTTCAGAGAATCTAATCCTGATATAATTTTTTGCATGGACTTCCATCGAATTCTTCCCTCGTAAAATATAGAAAGGATCTGAAAAGTTTAGTAGCATTTCAAACAATCCTCGATTTAAATTGATTTTCTGAGCGAAACTAGTATAAAAGTGTGTACAATATACTATGCTTTTTAGACCTAAACTGGTATTTCCAAAGGTTCCATAGAATCTAATTTTGAGATAGGTTTTTTGTCGGGACTTCAATCATAACCTTCCCTCGTAAAATATAGAAAGGATCTGAAAGGTTTCGTAGCATTTCGAACAATCCTCGATTTAAATTGATTTCTGAGTGAAACTAGTAAAAAAGTGTGTATAATATACTACGATTTTTGACGTAAACTAGTATTCAAAAGGTTTCATAGAATCTAATTTTGATATAATTTTTTGCATGGACTTCCATCGTAATCTTCTCTCGTAAAATATAGAAAGGATCTTAAAACGTTTCATAGCATTTCGAATAATCCTCTATTTAATTTGATTTTTTGACCGAAACTAGTATAAAACTGTGTATAATATAGTACGATTTTTTGACCTAAACTAGTATTTCAAAACGTTTCATAGAATCTAATTCTGATATAATTTTTTGCATGGACTTCCATCGAAATCTTCCCTCGTAAAATATAGAAAGGATCTGAAAAGTTTCGTAGCATTTCGAACAATCCTCGATTTAATTTGATTTTCTGACCGAAACAAGTATAAAATTGTGTATAATATACTACGATATTTTGACCTAAACTAGTATTTCAAAAAGTTACATAGAATCTAATTCTGATATAACTTTTTGCATGGACTTCCATCATAATCTTCCCTCGTAAAATATAGAAAGGATCTGAAAGGTTTCGTATCATTTCGAACAATCCTCGATTTAATTTGATTTCTAACCGAAACTAGTATAAAACTTTGTATAATATACTACGATATTTTGACCGAATCAAGTATTTCAAAAAATTTCATAGAATCTAATTCTGATATAATTTTTTTCATAAACTTCCATCGTAATCTTCCCTCGTAATATATAGAAAAGGATCTTAAAAGTTTTGTAACATTTCGAACAAACCTCGATTTTTATTTGATTTTTTGACCTAAACTAGTATTTCAAAAAGTTTCATAGAATCTAATTCTGATATAACTTTTTGCATGGACTTCCATCAAAATCTTCCCTCGTAAAATATAGAAAGGATCTGAAAAGTTTCGTAGCATTTCAAACAATCCTCGATTTAAATTGATTTTCTGAGCGAAACTAGTATAAAAGTGTGTACAATATACTATGCTTTTTAGACCTAAACTGGTATTTCCAAAGGTTCCATAGAATCTAATTTTGAGATAGGTTTTTTGTTGGGATTTCAATCATAACCTTCCCTCGTAAAATATAGAAAGGATCTGAAAGTATTTGTAGCATTTCGAACAATTCTCGATTTAAATTGATTTCTGACCGAAACTAGTAAAAAAGTGTGTATAATATACTACGATTTTTGACGTAAACTAGTATTCAAAAGGTTTCATAGAATTTAATTCGGATATAATTTTTTGCATGGACTTCCATCGTAATCTTCTCTCGTAAAATATAGAAAGGATCTTAAAACGTTTCATAGCATTTCGAATAATCCTCTATTTAATTTGATTTTTTGACCGAAACTAGTATAAAACTGTGTATAATATAGTACGATTTTTTGACCTAAACTAGTATTTCAAAACGTTTCATAGAATCTAATTCTGATATAATTTTTTGCATGGACTTCCATCGAAATCTTCCCTCGTAAAATATAGAAAGGATCTGAAAAGTTTCGTAGCATTTCGAACAATCCTCGATTTAATTTGATTTTCTGACCGAAACAAGTATAAAATTGTGTATAATATACTACGATATTTTGACCTAAACTAGTATTTCAAAAAGTTACATAGAATCTAATTCTGATATAACTTTTTGCATGGACTTCCATCATAATCTTCCCTCGTAAAATATAGAAAGGATCTGAAAGGTTTCGTATCATTTCGAACAATCCTCGATTTAATTTGATTTCTAACCGAAACTAGTATAAAACTTTGTATAATATACTACGATATTTTGACCGAATCAAGTATTTCAAAAAGTTTCATAGAATCTAATTCTGATATAATTTTTTTCATAAACTTCCATCGTAATCTTCCCTCGTAATATATAAAAAAAGGATCTTAAAAGTTTTGTAACATTTCGAACAAACCTCGATTTTTATTTGATTTTTTGACCTAAACTAGTATTTCAAAAAGTTTCATAGAATCTAATTCTGATATAACTTTTTGCATGGACTTCCATCAAAATCTTCCCTCGTAAAATATAGAAAGGATCTGAAAAGTTTCGTAGCATTTCAAACAATCCTCGATTTAAATTGATTTTCTGAGCGAAACTAGTATAAAAGTGTGTACAATATACTATGCTTTTTAGACCTAAACTGGTATTTCCAAAGGTTCCATAGAATCTAATTTTGAGATAGGTTTTTTGTCGGGATTTCAATCATAACCTTCCCTCGTAAAATATAGAAAGGATCTGAAAGTATTTGTAGCATTTCGAACAATCCTCGATTTAAATTGATTTCTGACCGAAACTAGTAAAAAAGTGTGTATAATATACTACGATTTTTGACGTAAACTAGTATTCAAAAGGTTTCATAGAATCTAATTCTGATATAATTTTTTGCATGGACTTCCATTGTAATCTTCTCTCGTAAAATATAGAAAGGATCTTAAAACGTTTCATAGCATTTCGAATAATCCTCTATTTAATTTGATTTTTTGACCGAAACTAATATAAAACTGTGTATAATATAGTACGATTTTTTGACCTAAACTAGTTTTTCAAAAAGTTTCATAGAATCTAATTCTGATATAATTTTTTGCATGGACTTCCATTGAAATCTTCCCTCGTAAAATATAGAAAGGATCTTAAAAGTTTCGTAGCATTTCGAACAATCCTCGATTTAATTTGATTTTCTGACCGAAACAAGTATAAAATTGTGTATAATATACTACGATATTTTGACCTAAACTAGTATTTCAAAAAGTTTCATAGAATTTAATTCTGATATAACTTTTTGCATAGACTTCCATCGTAATCTTCCCTCGTAAAATATAGAAAGGATCTGAAAGGTTTCGTATCATTTCGAACAATCCTCGATTTAATTTGATTTCTAACCGAAACTAGTATAAAACTTTGTATAATATACTACGATATTTTGACCGAATCTAGTATTTCAAAAAGTTTCATAGAATCTAATTCTGATATAATTTTTTTCATAAACTTCCATCGTAATCTTCCCTCGTAATATATAGAAAATGATCTTAAAAGTTTTGTAGCATTTCGAACAAACCTCGATTTTATTTGATTTTTTTACCTAAACTAGTATTTGAAAAAGTTTCATAGAATCTAATTCTGATATAATTTTTTGCATGGACTTCCATCGAATTCTTCCCTCGTAAAATATAGAAAGCATCTGAAAAGTTTCGTAGCATTTCAAACAATCCTCGATTTAAATTGATTTTCTGAGCGAAACTAGTATAAAAGTGTGTACAATATACTATGTGTTTTAGACCTAAACTGGTATTTCCAAAGGTTCCATAGAATCTAATTTTGAGATAGGTTTTTTGTCGGGACTTCAATCATAACCTTCCCTGGTAAAACATAGAAAGGATCTGAAAGGTTTCGTAGCATTTCGAACAATCCTCGATTTAAATTGATTTCTGACCGAAACTAGTAAAAAAGTGTGTATAATATACTACGATTTTTGACGTAAACTAGTATTCAAAAGGTTTCATAGAATCTAATTCTGATATAATTTTTTGCATGGACTTCCATCGTAATCTTCTCTCGTAAAATATAGAAAGGATCTTAAAACGTTTCATAGCATTTCGAATAATCCTCTATTTAATTTGATTTTTTGACCGAAACTATTATAAAACTGTGTATAATATATTACGATTTTTTTACCTAAACTAGTATTTCAAAAAGTTTCATAGAATCTAATTCTGATATAATTTTTTGCATGGACTTCCATCGAAATCTTCCCTCGTAAAATATAGAAAGGATCTGAAAAGTTTCGTAGCATTTCGAACAATCCTCGATTTAATTTGATTTTCTGACCGAAACAAGTATAAAATTGTGTATAATATACTACGATATTTTGACCTAAACTAGTATTTCAAAAAGTTTCATAGAATCTAATTCTGATATAACTTTTTGCATGGACTTCCATCATAATCTTCCCTCGTAAAATATAGAAAGGATCTGAAAGGTTTCGTATCATTTCGAACAATCCTCGATTTAATTTGATATCTAACCAAAAATATTATAAAACTTTGTATAATATACTACGATATTTTGACCGAATCTAGTATTTCAAAAAGTTTCATAGAATCTAATTCTGATATAATTTTTTTCATAAACTTCCATCGTAATCTTCCCTCGTAATATATAGAAAAGGATCTTAAAAGTTTTGTAGCATTTCGAACAAACCTCGATTTTATTTGATTTTTTGACCTAAAGTAGTATTTTAAAAAGTTTCAGAGAATCTAATTCTGATATAATTTTTTGCATGGACTTCCATCGAAATCTTCCCTCGTAAAATATAGAAAGGATCTGAAAAGTTTAGTAGCATTTCAAACAATCCTCGATTTAAATTGATTTTCTGAGCGAAACTAGTATAAAAGTGTGTACAATATACTATGCTTTTTAGACCTAAACTGGTATTTCCAAAGGTTCCATAGAATCTAATTTTGAGATAGGTTTTTTGTCGGGACTTCAATCATAACCTTCCCTCGTAAAATATAGAAAGGATCTGAAAGGTTTCGTAGCATTTCGAACAATCCTCGATTTAAATTGATTTCTGAGTGAAACTAGTAAAAAAGTGTGTATAATATACTACGATTTTTGACGTAAACTAGTATTCAAAAGGTTTCATAGAATCTAATTCTGATATAATTTTTTGCATGGACTTCCATCGTAATCTTCTCTCGTAAAATATAGAAAGGATCTTAAAACGTTTCATAGCATTTCGAATAATCCTCTATTTAATTTGATTTTTTGACCGAAACTAGTATAAAACTCTGTATAATACAGTACGATTTTTTGACCTAAACTAGTATTTCAAAACGTTTCATAGAATCTAATTCTGATATAATTTTTTGCATGGACTTCCATCGAAATCTTCCCTCGTAAAATATAGAAAGGATCTGAAAAGTTTCGTAGCATTTCGAACAATCCTCGATTTAATTTGATTTTCTGACCGAAACAAGTATAAAATTGTGTATAATATACTACGATATTTTGACCTAAACTAGTATTTCAAAAAGTTTCATAGAATCTAATTCTGATATAACTTTTTGCATGGACTTCCATCATAATCTTCCCTCGTAAAATATAGAAAGGATCTGAAAGGTTTCGTATCATTTCGAACAATCCTCGATTTAATTTGATATCTAACCAAAAATATTATAAAACTTTGTATAATATACTACGATATTTTGACCGAATCTAGTATTTCAAAAAGTTTCATAGAATCTAATTCTGATATAATTTTTTTCATAAACTTCCATCGTAATCTTCCCTCGTAATATATAGAAAAGGATCTTAAAAGTTTTGTAGCATTTCGAACAAACCTCGATTTTATTTGATTTTTTGACCTAAAGTAGTATTTTAAAAAGTTTCAGAGAATCTAATTCTGATATAATTTTTTGCATGGACTTCCATCGAAATCTTCCCTCGTAAAATATAGAAAGGATCTGAAAAGTTTAGTAGCATTTCAAACAATCCTCGATTTAAATTGATTTTCTGAGCGAAACTAGTATAAAAGTGTGTACAATATACTATGCTTTTTAGACCTAAACTGGTATTTCCAAAGGTTCCATAGAATCTAATTTTGAGATAGGTTTTTTGTCGGGACTTCAATCATAACCTTCCCTCGTAAAATATAGAAAGGATCTGAAAGGTTTCGTAGCATTTCGAACAATCCTCGATTTAAATTGATTTCTGAGTGAAACTAGTAAAAAAGTGTGTATAATATACTACGATTTTTGACGTAAACTAGTATTCAAAAGGTTTCATAGAATCTAATTCTGATATAATTTTTTGCATGGACTTCCATCGTAATCTTCTCTCGTAAAATATAGAAAGGATCTTAAAACGTTTCATAGCATTTCGAATAATCCTCTATTTAATTTGATTTTTTGACCGAAACTAGTATAAAACTCTGTATAATACAGTACGATTTTTTGACCTAAACTAGTATTTCAAAACGTTTCATAGAATCTAATTCTGATATAATTTTTTGCATGGACTTCCATCGAAATCTTCCCTCGTAAAATATAGAAAGGATCTGAAAAGTTTCGTAGCATTTCGAACAATCCTCGATTTAATTTGATTTTCTGACCGAAACAAGTATAAAATTGTGTATAATATACTACGATATTTTGACCTAAACTAGTATTTCAAAAAGTTACATAGAATCTAATTCTGATATAACTTTTTGCATGGACTTCCATCATAATCTTCCCTCGTAAAATATAGAAAGGATCTGAAAGGTTTCGTATCATTTCGAACAATCCTCGATTTAATTTGATTTCTAACCGAAACTAGTATAAAACTTTGTATAATATACTACGATATTTTGACCGAATCAAGTATTTCAAAAAATTTCATAGAATCTAATTCTGATATAATTTTTTTCATAAACTTCCATCGTAATCTTCCCTCGTAATATATAGAAAAGGATCTTAAAAGTTTTGTAACATTTCGAACAAACCTCGATTTTTATTTGATTTTTTGACCTAAACTAGTATTTCAAAAAGTTTCATAGAATCTAATTCTGATATAACTTTTTGCATGGACTTCCATCAAAATCTTCCCTCGTAAAATATAGAAAGGATCTGAAAAGTTTCGTAGCATTTCAAACAATCCTCGATTTAAATTGATTTTCTGAGCGAAACTAGTATAAAAGTGTGTACAATATACTATGCTTTTTAGACCTAAACTGGTATTTCCAAAGGTTCCATAGAATCTAATTTTGAGATAGGTTTTTTGTCGGGATTTCAATCATAACCTTCCCTCGTAAAATATAGAAAGGATCTGAAAGTATTTGTAGCATTTCGAACAATTCTCGATTTAAATTGATTTCTGACCGAAACTAGTAAAAAAGTGTGTATAATATACTACGATTTTTGACGTAAACTAGTATTCAAAAGGTTTCATAGAATCTAATTCGGATATAATTTTTTGCATGGACTTCCATCGTAATCTTCTCTCGTAAAATATAGAAAGGATCTTAAAACGTTTCATAGCATTTCGAATAATCCTCTATTTAATTTGATTTTTTGACCGAAACTAGTATAAAACTGTGTATAATATAGTACGATTTTTTGACCTAAACTAGTATTTCAAAACGTTTCATAGAATCTAATTCTGATATAATTTTTTGCATGTACTTCCATCGAAATCTTCCCTCGTAAAATATAGAAAGGATCTGAAAAGTTTCGTAGCATTTCGAACAATCCTCGATTTAATTTGATTTTCTGACCGAAACAAGTATAAAATTGTGTATAATATACTACGATATTTTGACCTAAACTAGTATTTCAAAAAGTTACATAGAATCTAATTCTGATATAACTTTTTGCATGGACTTCCATCATAATCTTCCCTCGTAAAATATAGAAAGGATCTGAAAGGTTTCGTATCATTTCGAACAATCCTCGATTTAATTTGATTTCTAACCGAAACTAGTATAAAACTTTGTATAATATACTACGATATTTTGACCGAATCAAGTATTTCAAAAAGTTTCATAGAATCTAATTCTGATATAATTTTTTTCATAAACTTCCATCGTAATCTTCCCTCGTAATATATAAAAAAGGATCTTAAAAGTTTTGTAACATTTCGAACAAACCTCGATTTTTATTTGATTTTTTGACCTAAACTAGTATTTCAAAAAGTTTCATAGAATCTAATTCTGATATAACTTTTTGCATGGACTTCCATCAAAATCTTCCCTCGTAAAATATAGAAAGGATCTGAAAAGTTTCGTAGCATTTCAAACAATCCTCGATTTAAATTGATTTTCTGAGCGAAACTAGTATAAAAGTGTGTACAATATACTATGCTTTTTAGACCTAAACTGGTATTTCCAAAGGTTCCATAGAATCTAATTTTGAGATAGGTTTTTTGTCGGGATTTCAATCATAACCTTCCCTCGTAAAATATAGAAAGGATCTGAAAGTATTTGTAGCATTTCGAACAATCCTCGATTTAAATTGATTTCTGACCGAAACTAGTAAAAAAGTGTGTACAATATACTACGATTTTTGACGTAAACTAGTATTCAAAAGGTTTCATAGAATCTAATTCTGATATAATTTTTTGCATGGACTTCCATCGTAATCTTCTCTCGTAAAATATAGAAAGGATCTTAAAACGTTTCATAGCATTTCGAATAATCCTCTATTTAATTTGATTTTTTGACCGAAACTAGTATAAAACTGTGTATAATATAGTACGATTTTTTGACCTTTACTAGTTTTTCAAAAAGTTTCATAGAATCTAATTCTGATATAATTTTTTGCATGGACTTCCATTGAAATCTTCCCTCGTAAAATATAGAAAGGATCTTAAAAGTTTCGTAGCATTTCGAACAATCCTCGATTTAATTTGATTTTCTGACCGAAACAAGTATAAAATTGTGTATAATATACTACGATATTTTGACCTAAACTAGTATTTCAAAAAGTTTCATAGAATTTAATTCTGATATAACTTTTTGCATAGACTTCCATCGTAATCTTCCCTCGTAAAATATAGAAAGGATCTGAAAGGTTTCGTATCATTTCGAACAATCCTCGATTTAATTTGATTTCTAACCGAAACTAGTATAAAACTTTGTATAATATACTACGATATTTTGACCGAATCTAGTATTTCAAAAAGTTTCATAGAATCTAATTCTGATATAATTTTTTTCATAAACTTCCATCGTAATCTTCCCTCGTAATATATAGAAAATGATCTTAAAAGTTTTGTAGCATTTCGAACAAACCTCGATTTTATTAGATTTTTTTACCTAAACTAGTATTTGAAAAAGTTTCATAGAATCTAATTCTAATATAATTTTTTGCATGGACTTCCATCGAATTCTTCCCTCGTAAAATATAGAAAGGATCTGAAAAGTTTCGTAGCATTTCTAACAATCCTCGATTTAAATTGATTTTCTGAGCGAAACTAGTATAAAAGTGTGTACAATATACTATGTGTTTTAGACCTAAACTAGTATTTCCAAAGGTTCCATAGAATCTAATTTTGAGATAGGTTTTTTGTCGGGACTTCAATCATAACCTTCCCTGGTAAAACATAGAAAGGATCTGAAAGGTTTCGTAGCATTTCGAACAATCCTCGCTTTAAATTGATTTCTGACCGAAACTAGTAAAAAAGTGTGTATAATATACTACGATTTTTGACGTAAACTAGTATTTAAAAGGTTTCATAGAATCTAATTCTGATATAATTTTTTGCATGGACTTCCATCGTAATCTTCTCTCGTAAAATATAGAAAGGATCTTAAAACGTTTCATAGCATTTCGAATAATCCTCTATTTAATTTGATTTTTTGACCGAAACTATTATAAAACTGTGTATAATATAGTACGATTTTTTGACCTAAACTAGTATTTCAAAAAGTTTCATAGAATCTAATTCTGATATAATTTTTTGCATGGACTTCCATCGAAATCTTCCCTCGTAAAATATAGAAAGGATCTGAAAAGTTTCGTAGCATTTCGAACAATCCTCGATTTAATTTGATTTTCTGACCGAAACAAGTATAAAATTGTGTATAATATACTACGATATTTTGACCTAAACTAGTATTTCAAAAAGTTACATAGAATCTAATTCTGATATAACTTTTTGCATGGACTTCCATCATAATCTTCCCTCGTAAAATATAGAAAGGATCTGAAAGGTTTCGTATCATTTCGAACAATCCTCGATTTAATTTGATTTCTAACCGAAACTAGTATAAAACTTTGTATAATATACTACGATATTTTGACCGAATCAAGTATTTCAAAAAGTTTCATAGAATCTAATTCTGATATAATTTTTTTCATAAACTTCCATCGTAATCTTCCCTCGTAATATATAAAAAAGGATCTTAAAAGTTTTGTAACATTTCGAACAAACCTCGATTTTTATTTGATTTTTTGACCTAAACTAGTATTTCAAAAAGTTTCATAGAATCTAATTCTGATATAACTTTTTGCATGGACTTCCATCAAAATCTTCCCTCGTAAAATATAGAAAGGATCTGAAAAGTTTCGTAGCATTTCAAACAATCCTCGATTTAAATTGATTTTCTGAGCGAAACTAGTATAAAAGTGTGTACAATATACTATGCTTTTTAGACCTAAACTGGTATTTCCAAAGGTTCCATAGAATCTAATTTTGAGATAGGTTTTTTGTCGGGATTTCAATCATAACCTTCCCTCGTAAAATATAGAAAGGATCTGAAAGTATTTGTAGCATTTCGAACAATCCTCGATTTAAATTGATTTCTGACCGAAACTAGTAAAAAAGTGTGTACAATATACTACGATTTTTGACGTAAACTAGTATTCAAAAGGTTTCATAGAATCTAATTCTGATATAATTTTTTGCATGGACTTCCATCGTAATCTTCTCTCGTAAAATATAGAAAGGATCTTAAAACGTTTCATAGCATTTCGAATAATCCTCTATTTAATTTGATTTTTTGACCGAAACTAGTATAAAACTGTGTATAATATAGTACGATTTTTTGACCTTTACTAGTTTTTCAAAAAGTTTCATAGAATCTAATTCTGATATAATTTTTTGCATGGACTTCCATTGAAATCTTCCCTCGTAAAATATAGAAAGGATCTTAAAAGTTTCGTAGCATTTCGAACAATCCTCGATTTAATTTGATTTTCTGACCGAAACAAGTATAAAATTGTGTATAATATACTACGATATTTTGACCTAAACTAGTATTTCAAAAAGTTTCATAGAATTTAATTCTGATATAACTTTTTGCATAGACTTCCATCGTAATCTTCCCTCGTAAAATATAGAAAGGATCTGAAAGGTTTCGTATCATTTCGAACAATCCTCGATTTAATTTGATTTCTAACCGAAACTAGTATAAAACTTTGTATAATATACTACGATATTTTGACCGAATCTAGTATTTCAAAAAGTTTCATAGAATCTAATTCTGATATAATTTTTTTCATAAACTTCCATCGTAATCTTCCCTCGTAATATATAGAAAATGATCTTAAAAGTTTTGTAGCATTTCGAACAAACCTCGATTTTATTAGATTTTTTTACCTAAACTAGTATTTGAAAAAGTTTCATAGAATCTAATTCTAATATAATTTTTTGCATGGACTTCCATCGAATTCTTCCCTCGTAAAATATAGAAAGGATCTGAAAAGTTTCGTAGCATTTCTAACAATCCTCGATTTAAATTGATTTTCTGAGCGAAACTAGTATAAAAGTGTGTACAATATACTATGTGTTTTAGACCTAAACTAGTATTTCCAAAGGTTCCATAGAATCTAATTTTGAGATAGGTTTTTTGTCGGGACTTCAATCATAACCTTCCCTGGTAAAACATAGAAAGGATCTGAAAGGTTTCGTAGCATTTCGAACAATCCTCGCTTTAAATTGATTTCTGACCGAAACTAGTAAAAAAGTGTGTATAATATACTACGATTTTTGACGTAAACTAGTATTTAAAAGGTTTCATAGAATCTAATTCTGATATAATTTTTTGCATGGACTTCCATCGTAATCTTCTCTCGTAAAATATAGAAAGGATCTTAAAACGTTTCATAGCATTTCGAATAATCCTCTATTTAATTTGATTTTTTGACCGAAACTATTATAAAACTGTGTATAATATAGTACGATTTTTTGACCTAAACTAGTATTTCAAAAAGTTTCATAGAATCTAATTCTGATATAATTTTTTGCATGGACTTCCATCGAAATCTTCCCTCGTAAAATATAGAAAGGATCTGAAAAGTTTCGTAGCATTTCGAACAATCCTCGATTTAATTTGATTTTCTGACCGAAACAAGTATAAAATTGTGTATAATATACTACGATATTTTGACCTAAACTAGTATTTCAAAAAGTTACATAGAATCTAATTCTGATATAACTTTTTGCATGGACTTCCATCATAATCTTCCCTCGTAAAATATAGAAAGGATCTGAAAGGTTTCGTATCATTTCGAACAATCCTCGATTTAATTTGATTTCTAACCGAAACTAGTATAAAACTTTGTATAATATACTACGATATTTTGACCGAATCAAGTATTTCAAAAAGTTTCATAGAATCTAATTCTGATATAATTTTTTTCATAAACTTCCATCGTAATCTTCCCTCGTAATATATAAAAAAGGATCTTAAAAGTTTTGTAACATTTCGAACAAACCTCGATTTTTATTTGATTTTTTGACCTAAACTAGTATTTCAAAAAGTTTCATAGAATCTAATTCTGATATAACTTTTTGCATGGACTTCCATCAAAATCTTCCCTCGTAAAATATAGAAAGGATCTGAAAAGTTTCGTAGCATTTCAAACAATCCTCGATTTAAATTGATTTTCTGAGCGAAACTAGTATAAAAGTGTGTACAATATACTATGCTTTTTAGACCTAAACTGGTATTTCCAAAGGTTCCATAGAATCTAATTTTGAGATAGGTTTTTTGTCGGGATTTCAATCATAACCTTCCCTCGTAAAATATAGAAAGGATCTGAAAGTATTTGTAGCATTTCGAACAATCCTCGATTTAAATTGATTTCTGACCGAAACTAGTAAAAAAGTGTGTACAATATACTACGATTTTTGACGTAAACTAGTATTCAAAAGGTTTCATAGAATCTAATTCTGATATAATTTTTTGCATGGACTTCCATCGTAATCTTCTCTCGTAAAATATAGAAAGGATCTTAAAACGTTTCATAGCATTTCGAATAATCCTCTATTTAATTTGATTTTTTGACCGAAACTAGTATAAAACTGTGTATAATATAGTACGATTTTTTGACCTTTACTAGTTTTTCAAAAAGTTTCATAGAATCTAATTCTGATATAATTTTTTGCATGGACTTCCATTGAAATCTTCCCTCGTAAAATATAGAAAGGATCTTAAAAGTTTCGTAGCATTTCGAACAATCCTCGATTTAATTTGATTTTCTGACCGAAACAAGTATAAAATTGTGTATAATATACTACGATATTTTGACCTAAACTAGTATTTCAAAAAGTTTCATAGAATTTAATTCTGATATAACTTTTTGCATAGACTTCCATCGTAATCTTCCCTCGTAAAATATAGAAAGGATCTGAAAGGTTTCGTATCATTTCGAACAATCCTCGATTTAATTTGATTTCTAACCGAAACTAGTATAAAACTTTGTATAATATACTACGATATTTTGACCGAATCTAGTATTTCAAAAAGTTTCATAGAATCTAATTCTGATATAATTTTTTTCATAAACTTCCATCGTAATCTTCCCTCGTAATATATAGAAAATGATCTTAAAAGTTTTGTAGCATTTCGAACAAACCTCGATTTTATTAGATTTTTTTACCTAAACTAGTATTTGAAAAAGTTTCATAGAATCTAATTCTAATATAATTTTTTGCATGGACTTCCATCGAATTCTTCCCTCGTAAAATATAGAAAGGATCTGAAAAGTTTCGTAGCATTTCTAACAATCCTCGATTTAAATTGATTTTCTGAGCGAAACTAGTATAAAAGTGTGTACAATATACTATGTGTTTTAGACCTAAACTAGTATTTCCAAAGGTTCCATAGAATCTAATTTTGAGATAGGTTTTTTGTCGGGACTTCAATCATAACCTTCCCTGGTAAAACATAGAAAGGATCTGAAAGGTTTCGTAGCATTTCGAACAATCCTCGCTTTAAATTGATTTCTGACCGAAACTAGTAAAAAAGTGTGTATAATATACTACGATTTTTGACGTAAACTAGTATTTAAAAGGTTTCATAGAATCTAATTCTGATATAATTTTTTGCATGGACTTCCATCGTAATCTTCTCTCGTAAAATATAGAAAGGATCTTAAAACGTTTCATAGCATTTCGAATAATCCTCTATTTAATTTGATTTTTTGACCGAAACTATTATAAAACTGTGTATAATATAGTACGATTTTTTGACCTAAACTAGTATTTCAAAAAGTTTCATAGAATCTAATTCTGATATAATTTTTTGCATGGACTTCCATCGAAATCTTCCCTCGTAAAATATAGAAAGGATCTGAAAAGTTTCGTAGCATTTCGAACAATCCTCGATTTAATTTGATTTTCTGACCGAAACAAGTATAAAATTGTGTATAATATACTACGATATTTTGACCTAAACTAGTATTTCAAAAAGTTACATAGAATCTAATTCTGATATAACTTTTTGCATGGACTTCCATCATAATCTTCCCTCGTAAAATATAGAAAGGATCTGAAAGGTTTCGTATCATTTCGAACAATCCTCGATTTAATTTGATTTCTAACCGAAACTAGTATAAAACTTTGTATAATATACTACGATATTTTGACCGAATCAAGTATTTCAAAAAGTTTCATAGAATCTAATTCTGATATAATTTTTTTCATAAACTTCCATCGTAATCTTCCCTCGTAATATATAAAAAAGGATCTTAAAAGTTTTGTAACATTTCGAACAAACCTCGATTTTTATTTGATTTTTTGACCTAAACTAGTATTTCAAAAAGTTTCATAGAATCTAATTCTGATATAACTTTTTGCATGGACTTCCATCAAAATCTTCCCTCGTAAAATATAGAAAGGATCTGAAAAGTTTCGTAGCATTTCAAACAATCCTCGATTTAAATTGATTTTCTGAGCGAAACTAGTATAAAAGTGTGTACAATATACTATGCTTTTTAGACCTAAACTGGTATTTCCAAAGGTTCCATAGAATCTAATTTTGAGATAGGTTTTTTGTCGGGATTTCAATCATAACCTTCCCTCGTAAAATATAGAAAGGATCTGAAAGTATTTGTAGCATTTCGAACAATCCTCGATTTAAATTGATTTCTGACCGAAACTAGTAAAAAAGTGTGTACAATATACTACGATTTTTGACGTAAACTAGTATTCAAAAGGTTTCATAGAATCTAATTCTGATATAATTTTTTGCATGGACTTCCATCGTAATCTTCTCTCGTAAAATATAGAAAGGATCTTAAAACGTTTCATAGCATTTCGAATAATCCTCTATTTAATTTGATTTTTTGACCGAAACTAGTATAAAACTGTGTATAATATAGTACGATTTTTTGACCTTTACTAGTTTTTCAAAAAGTTTCATAGAATCTAATTCTGATATAATTTTTTGCATGGACTTCCATTGAAATCTTCCCTCGTAAAATATAGAAAGGATCTTAAAAGTTTCGTAGCATTTCGAACAATCCTCGATTTAATTTGATTTTCTGACCGAAACAAGTATAAAATTGTGTATAATATACTACGATATTTTGACCTAAACTAGTATTTCAAAAAGTTTCATAGAATTTAATTCTGATATAACTTTTTGCATAGACTTCCATCGTAATCTTCCCTCGTAAAATATAGAAAGGATCTGAAAGGTTTCGTATCATTTCGAACAATCCTCGATTTAATTTGATTTCTAACCGAAACTAGTATAAAACTTTGTATAATATACTACGATATTTTGACCGAATCTAGTATTTCAAAAAGTTTCATAGAATCTAATTCTGATATAATTTTTTTCATAAACTTCCATCGTAATCTTCCCTCGTAATATATAGAAAATGATCTTAAAAGTTTTGTAGCATTTCGAACAAACCTCGATTTTATTAGATTTTTTTACCTAAACTAGTATTTGAAAAAGTTTCATAGAATCTAATTCTAATATAATTTTTTGCATGGACTTCCATCGAATTCTTCCCTCGTAAAATATAGAAAGGATCTGAAAAGTTTCGTAGCATTTCTAACAATCCTCGATTTAAATTGATTTTCTGAGCGAAACTAGTATAAAAGTGTGTACAATATACTATGTGTTTTAGACCTAAACTAGTATTTCCAAAGGTTCCATAGAATCTAATTTTGAGATAGGTTTTTTGTCGGGACTTCAATCATAACCTTCCCTGGTAAAACATAGAAAGGATCTGAAAGGTTTCGTAGCATTTCGAACAATCCTCGCTTTAAATTGATTTCTGACTGAAACTAGTAAAAAAGTGTGTATAATATACTACGATTTTTGACGTAAACTAGTATTTAAAAGGTTTCATAGAATCTAATTCTGATATAATTTTTTGCATGGACTTCCATCGTAATCTTCTCTCGTAAAATATAGAAAGGATCTTAAAACGTTTCATAGCATTTCGAATAATCCTCTATTTAATTTGATTTTTTGACCGAAACTATTATAAAACTGTGTATAATATAGTACGATTTTTTGACCTAAACTAGTATTTCAAAAAGTTTCATAGAATCTAATTCTGATATAATTTTTTGCATGGACTTCCATCGAAATCTTCCCTCGTAAAATATAGAAAGGATCTGAAAAGTTTCGTAGCATTTCGAACAATCCTCGATTTAATTTGATTTTCTGACCGAAACAAGTATAAAATTGTGTATAATATACTACGATATTTTGACCTAAACTAGTATTTCAAAAAGTTTCATAGAATCTAATTCTGATATATCTTTTTGCATGGACTTCCATCATAATCTTCCCTCGTAAAATATAGAAAGGATCTGAAACGTTTCGTATCATTTCGAACAATCCTCGATTTAATTTGATATCTAACCGAAAATAGTATAAAACTTTGTATAATATACTACGATATTTTGACCGAATCTAGTATTTCAAAAAGTTTCATAGAATCTATTTCTGATATAATTTTTTTCATAAACTTCCATCGTAATCTTCCCTCGTAATATATAGAAAAGGATCTTAAAAGTTTTGTAGCATTTCGAACAAACCTCGATTTTATTTGATTTTTTGACCTAAACTAGTATAAAATTGTGTGTAGTATACTACGATTCTTTGACCTAAACTAGTATTTCAAAAAGTTTCATAGAATCTAATTCTGATATAAGTTTTTGCATGGACTTCCATCGAAATCTTCCCTCGTAAAATATAGAAAGTATCTGAAAAGTTTCGTAGCATTTCAAACAATCCTCGATTTAAATTGATTTTCTAACCGAAACTAGTATAAAAGTGTGTATAACATACTATGCTTTTTAGACCTAAATATGTATTTCCATCATAACCTTCCCTCTTAAAATATAGAAAGGATCTGAAAGGTTTCATAGAATTTCGAACAATCCTCAATTTAAATTGATTTCTGACCGAAACTAGTAAAAAAGTGTGTATAATATACTACGATTTTTTGACGTAAACTAGTATTTCAAAAAGATTCATAGAATCTAATTCTTATATAAGTTTTTGCATGGACTTCCATCCTAATCTTCCCCCGTAAAATATAGAAAGGATCTTAAAAGTTTCGTAGCATTTCGAACAATCCTCGGTTTAATTTGATTTTTTGACCGAAACTAGTATAAAACTGTGTATAATATACTACGTTTTTTTGACCTAAACTAGTCTTTCAAAAAGTTTCATAGAATCTAATTCTGATATAATTTTTTGTACGGACATCCATCGGAATCTTACCTCGTAAAATATAGAAAGGATCTGAAAAGTTTCGTAGCATTTCGAACAATCCTCGATTTAATTTGATTTTCTGATCGAAACTAGTATAAAATTGTGTATAATAAACTATAATTTTTTACCTAAACTGACATTTCAAAAGGTTCCATAGAATCTAATTTTGAGATAAGTTTTTTGTCGGAATTTCCATCATAACCTTCCCTCGAAAATTATAGAAAGGATCTGAATGGTTTCGTATCATTTCGAATAATCCTCGATTTAATTTGATTTCTGACCGAAACTAGTATAAAACTGTGTATAATATACTACAATTTTTTGACTGAATCTAGTATTTCAAAAAGTTTCATAGAATCTTATTCTGATATAATTTTTTGCATGGACTTCCATCGTAATCTTCCCTCGTAAAATATAAAAAGGATCTTAAAATATTCGTAGCATGTCGAACAATCCTCTATTTAATTTTATTTTTTGACTGAAACTAGTATAAAATTGTGTATAATATACTACGATTTTTTTACCTAAACTAGTATCTAAAAAAGCTTCATAGAATCTAATTCTGATATGATTTTTTGCATGGACTTCCATCGTAATCTTCCCTCGTAAATTATAGAAAGGATCTCAAAAGTTTCGTAGCATTTCGAACAAACCCCGATTTAATTTGATTTTTTGACCGAAACTTGTATAAAATTGTGTATAATATACTATGATTTTTTGACATAAAATAGTATTTCAAAAAGTTTCATAGAATCTAATTCTGATATAATTTTTTGCACGGACTTCCATCAGAATCTTCCTTCGTAAAATATAAAAAGGATCTTAAAATATTTGAAGCATTACAAATAATCCTCGACTTAATTTGATTTTCTGACCGAAACTAGTATAAAACTGTGTATAATATACTACGATGTTTTGACCAAAACTAGTATTTCAAAAAGTTTCAGAGAATCTGATTTTGAGATAATTTTTTTCATGGACTTCCATTGTAATATTCCCTCGTAAAATATAGAAAGGATCTTAAAAGTTTCGTAGCATTTCGAACAATCCTCGGTTTAATTTGGTTTTTTTACCGAAACTAGTATAAAACTGTGTATAATAAACTACGATTTTTTGACCTAAACTAGTATTTTAAAATTTTTGATATAATCTATTTCTGATATAATTTTTTGCATGGACTTCCAACAAAATCTTCCCTCGTACAATACAGAAAGGATCTGAAACGTTTCGTAGCATTTCGAACAATCCTCGATTTAATATTGATTTTCTGACCGAAACTAGTATAAAAATTGTGTATAATAAAATATGATTTTTTGACTAAACTGGCATTTCAAAAGGTTCCATAGAATCTAATTTTGAGATAAGTTTTTCGTCGGGACTTCCATCATAACCTTCCCTCGTAAAATATAGAAAGGATCTGAAAAGTTTCGTAGCATTTCGAACAATCCTCGATTTAAATTGATTTCTGACCGAAACTAGTAAAAAAGTGTGTATAATATACTACGATTTTTGACGTAAACTAGTATTTCAAAAAGTTTCATAAAATCTAATTCTGATATAATTTTTTGCATGGACTTCTATCGTAATCTTCTCTCGCAACATATAGAATGGATCTTAAAAAGTTACGTAGCATTTCGAACAATCCTCTATTTAATTTTATTTTTTGACTGAAACTAGTATAAAATTGTGTATAATATACTATGATTTTTTACCTAAACTAGTATTTCAAAAAGTTTCATAGAATCTAATTCTGATATAATTTTTTGCATGGACTTCCATCGAAATCTTCCCTCGTAAAATATAGAAAGGATCTGAAAAGTTTCGTAGCATTTCGAACAATCCTCGATTTAATTTTATTTTCTGACCTAAACTAGTATAAAACTGTGTATAATATAATACGATATTTTGACCTTAACTAGTATTTCAAAAAGTTTCATAGAATCTAATTCTGATATTATATTTTGCATGGACTTCCATCGTAATATTCCCTCGTAAAATATAGAAAGGATCTGAAAGGTTTCGTATCATTTCGAACAATCCTCGATTTAATTTGATTTCTGACCGAAACTAGTATAAAACCGTGTATAATATAATACGATTTTTTGACCGAATCTAGTATTTCAAAAAGTTTCATAGAATCTAATTCTGATATAATTTTTTGCATGGACTTCCATCGTAATCTTCCCTCGTAAAATATAAAACGGATCTTAAAATTTTCATAGCATTTCGAACAATCCTCGACTTAATTTTATTTTCCTACTGAAACTAGTATAAATCTGTGTATAATATACTGCAATTTTTTGACCAAAACTAGTATTTCAAAAAGTTTCATAGAATCTAATTCTGAGATTATTTTTTGCATGGACTTCCATCATAATCTTCCCTCGTAAAATATAGAAAAGATCTTAAAAGTTTCGTAGCATTTCGAACAATCCTCGGTTTAATTTATATTTTTTGACCGAAACTAGTACAAAACTGTGTATTATATACTACGATTTTTTGACCTAAACTAGTATTTCAAAAAGTTTCATAGAATCTAATTCTGATATAATTTTTTGCACGGACTTCCATCGAAATATTCCCTCGTAAAATATAGAAAGGATCTGAAAAGTTTCGTAACATTTCGAACAATCCTCGGTTTAATTTGATTTTCTGATCGAAACTAGTATAAAATTTTATATAATAAACTATGATATTTTGACCTAAATTGGCATTTCAAAAGGTTCCATAGAATCTAATTTTGAGATATGTTTTTTGTCGGGACTTCCATCATAACCTTCCCTCGAAAAATATAGAAAGGATCTGAATGGTTTCGTATCATTTCGAACAATCCTCGATTTAATTTGATTTCTTACCGAAACTAGTATAAAACTGTGTATAATATACTACGATTTTTTTAACGAATCTAGTATTTCAAAAAGTTTCGTAGAATCTAATTCTGATATAATTGTTTGCATGGACTTCCATCGTAATCTTCCCTTGTAAAATATAGAAAGATCTTAAAATTTTCGTAGCATTTCGAATAATCCTCGATTTAATTTGATTTTTTGACCGAAACTAGTATAAAACTGTGTATAATATACTATGATTTTTTGACCGAATCTAGTATTTCAAAAAGTTTCATAGAATCTAATTCTGATATAATTTTTTGCATGGACTTCCATCAAAATCTTCCCTCGTAAAATATAAAAAGGATCCGAAAATTTTTGAAGCATTACGAACAATCCTCGACTTAATTTGATTTTCTGACCGAAACTATTATAAAACTGTAAATAATATACTACGATTTTTTTACCTAAACTAGTTTTTCAAAAAGTTTCCTAGAATCTAATTCTGATAAAAAAATTTGCAAGGACATCCATCGAAATCTTCCCTCGTAAAATATAGAAAGGATCTGAAACGTTTCGTAACATTTCGAATAATCCTCGATTTAATTTGTTTTTCTGATCGAAACTAGTATAAAATTGTGTATAATAAACTATGATATTTTGACCTAAACTGGCATTTCAAAAGGTTCCATAGAATCTAATTTTGAGATATGTTTTTTGTCGGGACTTCCATCGTGAGCTTCCCTCGAAAAATATAGAAAGGATCTGAATGGTTTCGTATCATTTCGAACAATCCTCGATTTAATTTGATTTCTAACCGAAACTAGTATAAAACTTAGTATAATATACTACGATTTTTTGACCGAATCTATTATTTCAAAAAGTTTCATAGAATATAATTCTGATATAATATTTTCAATGGACTGCCATCGTAAGCTTCCCTCGTAAAATATAGAAAGGATCTTAAATGTTTCGTAGCATTTCAAACAAACCTCGATTTAATTTGATTTTTTGACCGAAACTAGTATAAAACTGTGTATAATATACTATGATTTTTGACCGAATCTAGTATTTCAAAAAATTTCATAGAATCTAATTCTGATATAATTTTTTGCATGGACTTCCATCGTAATCTTCCTTCGTAAAATATAGAAAGGATCTTAAATGTTTCGTAGCATTACGAACAATCCTCGACTTAATTTGATTTTCTGACCGAAACTAGTATAAAACTGTGTATAATATACTACGATTTTTTGACCAAAACTAGTATTTGAAAAAGTTTCAAAGAATATAATTCTGAGATAATTTTTTGCATGGACTTCCATCGTAATATCCCCTCGTAAAATATAGAAAGGATCTTAAAAGTTTCGTAGCATTTCGAACAATCCTCGGTTTAATTTGATTTTTTGACCGAAACTAGTATAAAACTGTGTATAATATACTACGATTTTTTGACCTAAACTAGTATTTTAAAAAGTTTGATATAATCTATTTCTGATATAATTTTTTGCATGGACTTCCAACGAAATCTTCCCTCGTACAATACATAAAGGATCCTAAATGTTTCGTAGCATTTCGAACAATCCGCGATTTAATTTGATTTTTTGACCGAAATTAGTATAAAACTGTGTATAATATGATACGATTTTTTGACCTAAACTGGTATTTCAAAATGTTTCATAGAATCTAATTCTGATATAATTTTTTGCATGGACTTCCATTGAAATCTTCCCTCGTAAAATATAGAAAGGATCTGAAAAGTTTCGTAACATTTTTTGGGCCGATGCTGTTAGCACCGCTTGCTATGTTTTGAATAGGATCATTATTCGACCTATTCTAAACAAAACGCCCTATGAATTTTTAAAAGGAAGAAATCCTAATGTGTCACATCTTCATGTTTTTGGTTGCAAAGTTTTTGTGCTAAATAATGGAAAAGAAAATCTTGGTAAATTTGATTCAAAGGCGGATGATGGCATCTTCCTTGGATACTCTAATTCAGTCAAAGTATATAGAATATACAATAAAAGGTTGCTTATAGTTGAAGAATATGTACATGTATCTTTTGATGAATCTTATCTGAATGTTGTCGGAAAAGGTAGTGTTGTTATTGGTGCAGGTGCCTCCTCTAGTGAGATTGTTAAAGACATTGATATTTCTCGTGTGGAACCCTTTCTGGATTTTGTTAATAAGGAGCCGGTTGATGTGTCTAGTCTCAAAGATGAAGGTCAATCATCCTTTCAAATTGATCTACCATTGGAATGGAAGACATCAAAAGATCATCCTATCGATAACATCATTGGAGATATCTCAAAGGGTGTCATTACTAGATCAAGACTAAGTAACTTTTGTTTTTATCATGCCTTCATATCTCAAATTGAGCCTAAAAATTCCAAAGAAGCCTTACTTGATGAAAATTGGTTCCTAACCATGCAAGAGGAACTAAATCAATTTAAAAGAAATGAGGTTTGGGACCTTGTTCCACCTCCGCGAGATCATCGAGTAATTGGCACCAAATGGGTTTTTAGGAACAAATTGGATGAAAACGGCACTATTATTCGCAACAAGGCCCATCTTGTTGCTTAAGGGTATAACCAAGAGGAAGGCATAGACTATGAGGAAACTTATGCTCTTGTTGCCTGCCTTGAGGCTATATGCCTTTTACTTGCATTTGCTTGTTCACAAAACTTCAAATTATATCAAAAGGATGTTAAGAGTGCCTTCCTTAACAGATATATAAATGAAGAGGTTTATGTGTGTCAACCTCCTGGATTTGAAAATTTTGAAAAACCAAATCATGTTTACAAACTAAAACGTGCTTTATATGGTCTCAAACAAGCTCCTAGAGCTTGGTATGAGCGCCTAAGCAAATTTTTAATCAAACAAGGTTTTTCAAGAGGAAAGGTTGACATTACTCTCTTTATTAAACGTGAAGGAAAACATTCTATATTAGTTCAAGTATATGTAGATGATATTAATTTTGGATCTACTAACATGAAGTTGGTCAAAGAATTTTCAAGTTCTATGCAAGGTGAATTTGAGATGAGTATGATGAGGGAGTTAAATTTCTTCCTTAGACTTCAAATTAGACAACTTGAAGATGGAACCTTCATAAGTCAATCTAAATATTGCAATGAGTTGCTCAAAAGGTTTGATATGACAAACTCCAAGCCTATTGATACACCAATGCCTACTGCGGCAAGTCTTGATCGTGATGAAAAGGGTAAGGATGTAGATATAAAAAGGTATCGAGGTATGATCGGATCTCTTCTTTATTTTACCGCATCGCGTCCATATATTATGTTTAGTGTATGTATGTGTGCTAGGTTTCAATCTTGCCCTAAGGAATCACATTTAAAATCAGTTAAACGCATACTTATGTATCTTTGTGGTACGTCTAAGTTTGGTTTATGGTATCCTAAGGGTAGTGATTGCTCTTTGGTAGGTTTTTCCGACTCCGACTTTGTCGGTTGCAAAGTGGATAGGAAAAGCACAAGTGGAACTTGTCATTTCTTTTCAAACTCTCTTGTTAGTTGGCATAGCAAAAAGTAAGTTTCTTTTGCTTTATCAACTGCAGAGGCGGAGTATATTGCAGCCGAAAATTGTTGTGCCCAAATCTTATGGCTAAAACAACAATTGCTTGACTTCAATATATCACTTAAACAAATTTCAATTTTGTGTGACAACACTAGTGCAATTAATCTTACCAAAAATCCTATTCTTCATTCACGCACTAAGCATATTGAAATAAGGCATCATTTCCTTAGGGATCATGTAGAGAAAGGTGATGTGGTGTTTGAGCACGTTGATAGTTCAAATCAACTAGCCGATATTTTTACAAAACCACTTGCTACCTATCCTTTCTTCTATATACGTATGGAACTTGGTGTTCTTGACATCTCGGATAGATCTTAATAATCATTGTTTTGTTTGTATATTATTCTTTGGTTCAACTCCTCTTGTCTCTAACTTCTTGTTGTATAGTGTTATCGTACATCTATTTCTCATATACTCGAGGTAATATCCTTCTATACTTTGTTATCTCTATTCATTCATGATATATATATATAGTAAAATTGTGTTGCATTACTTATGTTTGTATCTTTATCTATTTCTTATATTCTCTTGGATTATGATTGATTGTTTGTCAAATAATTAGCATAAATGATGATATTTTCATAATTTGAGGTGGTTTAAGTGGCTTTTGGTGAAAAAAATTTCAAAATTGTCGGGTCCCAACAGGCCGACTCATGAGTCGGCTCATGGAACCTTATGAGTCGACCTCTCTGCTTCGTTGAGCTGACTCATTTCAAATTCAAATTGAGTCAACTCATTTTACAATTTGAGCCGGCTCATTGTCGCGTCAACTGACATTTAGCAGTCTTGAAAAGACGCGCCGCCTGCCTTTCCTTCTCCCTAGGTCGGCATATCAATGCCTTCCATCAACTTTTGACTTTCAATTTATGGTTTTTATGGATTTCTACGATAAAACTCATTAACATTTCATTTTATTATCATCATCATCTCATATTTTCATATTCTCTCAAATTTATCTCTTCAACCTAAAACCCTAAAATCCTCTCTCAAAGCTTCAAATTTCTCCACAATGGCTTCAAGACCTACAGGTAAAAGGTCACAGGGTTCTACTTCACAATAATCACTCCCTGTCAATGCTTTGTCTCTTCTTCCATCTGATTTGGTTGAGGATTATAACAAAAGATTCAAGAACAGGAAGGTTGTTCCTTAATATGTGTACTCAAGAACAACAGCAACTCAATTGCACATTCCTCACATTATTGAACTGATGGATTTTCAAGGTATCAATCCCTTTCTCTCCTGTCATGTCGACTATAATGAGGATTTGGTCAAAATGTTCTATGCTGGTCTGGTTGGTACTTTTAAAGGTTTCGAATTCAACTTCCGTATGGGCTCTAGAATGTTAGCTGTTAATGCTCAAGTGTGGAAAGATTTGTTTCGTATTGATCCTGAGGAAGCTAGTATCTTGATGACTGATACATCTCAATTGGAGAATTACTCATTTCGTTCTGAACTAAACGGTATGCTTAAAGAACCTTTTGTTGAATTCATTGCTAATTCTGAATTATTTCCGAATACAACTACTACTAGAAAAGTTAAGCCATTGGATCGTATCCTTCATTGGATTTTTGCCCATAATTTACGTCCAAAGAAAGGTGGCTTCTCTCGTATTGATATGAGTGAAGTTCATTTGATATATATTCTTCGGAACAAGATCAAAGTCAACTGGCCCCATTATTTTGCGAGTCGTATTTTTACCTTAAAGGAAAAGAAATGAGTTGCTCTTGCATATCCTTCCATCATTCAGAAGATCATCGACAAAGCAGAAATTGTTGGTTTTGACTTACCCATGGTCTCGGTGCCTAACTCGAATTGGTTTCAACAAAAGACCTTAAGTCTAATGGGTCACATGTGGGATTCCCAATAAAGACGATATTGTTTTCTGTCAAGAGGTGACTTTAATCAAGAGGCGGACGAAAACTCTGAAGGGGAAAATCTTGAGGATCAAAATGCACCAAATGCGGTTCCAAATGAAGAATTGCCTCCTGACAACGCAGAATGGAATGGCAATCCATCTTCTAATTCCTATGCAAATCAAGGATAGGGTGAATGGCAGCATACCGGTTGGACAAACACCGCCACTCGCTTTACTCCTTCATCTCCTCCTCCGTCTCAACCGCATCAAGCTGATTCGTCAAGCATTATGGCTATGCTTTAGAATATGCAACTTCAACAGCAAGCTTACTACAGAACTCAGACTGAAAGATACTCGGAGTTAGAACGGCGTTTAAATGAGCAAGACACCGCTTTTGCCGATTATGTGTACGTTCAAGACACTCGGTATACAGCACTGCAGGATCATTTGGTTGCTCAGGACACTGCTTTCAACTCTCTCAATAGCAGTTTTCTTCAGTTTACCGAAACCGACATGGATGACTCACAACCCATCACTTATCATCGCCGCTACCCATCCACACGGGATCGTAATCCCCAAGCTTGAGAGAATCATTGCATAATATGTGTTTGTGATGTTTATGAATGTAGTTTATGGTTTATTTTTTGTATGAACTCATATTTCCTTTGATTAAATTCGTTTTGTTTATTGTCATTTTCTTTACTCGCATTTCCAAATTGTGTGTTTGTGAATGTGTGTTCCTATTGCAATTGGTTTCTCATTTGATATTAGGTTTCGCATGCTATTTCCATTGGTGGTTAACTCATATGTTTCATCTTATTTTTGATATTGTCAAAGGGGGAGATGATATTTATATTGATAGCATATAAGATCGGGTCATATAGTCAGGGGGAGCTTAACAACAACATATGACGATTGATTCATCAAGTTTTTGCCATCATCAAAAAGGGGGAGTTTGTATGACATGGCATGAATTTTAATGTGTCAAAAACTTGGCATGTTTGAAAGCTTAAGTGGTTCTCTAAGAAAAAACAAGAAATGACATTTTTGGAAAAATGAACTGAATGAGTTGACTCAAATTCCACAATGAACCGACTCATTCAATGTGTTTTGGTGCCCAAACGCACGGGTCCCAACAGGCTTCCTGAAGCATCATTTTGGTCGACTTATGGGTATGGATGAGCCGACTCAAAATCCTTCATGAGTTGACTCATCAAAAAAAAATTTCTTTCTGTTCATTTTGGTCGGATCATTTAATGATTTGAGTCGAGTCATTACTGTGCTGACTCAATTTTTTCATTTAATTTTTCTTTCTTTTATGTTACTATCTGTAGATGTTTAAGAATTGGCAGAATTTTTGACCAACAAGAAATATTGAATTCAGTTCAGAATGTCCTATCAAATGTTGGGACATTATCAAACAGAGTATATGAACTTATTTCAGGATGTCTCACCAGATGTTGGGACATTGTGTAAATGACTTAAGTTCAGTTTTTCAGGATGTCCCAACAGATGTTGAGACATCTCAAACCTGCTACCAGAATTAATTATTGACTAACTGATCAGAGATATTTAAGGAGAGTTATCTGGTATTAATTAATGATGGATAAAAACAGAACAAGGCGCATCTGTAGGGAGTTTTATATTGAAGATTCAGATTAAAATAGAAGACCTAAATCACCTAGAATCTAGGAAGTAACAAACCCTAAATTCAAGGTGGAAGCTGCATGCGCATTAGGGCTGGATCATTCTACAGAAAGCCCAAATTACAGATACCTATTTAATCAAAAGAAACTCACAGAATTGAGTACGAATTTCAGAAGACCAAATAGGGTGTCTAGTGTTTTAATAGCAGGTTGTTTAACTGTACCACTTTATGAGCTTTTAAGCAAAAGTGCATTTGTGACTTGATTGAAACTGTGAAGTAAGATCAAGCTGTATTGTTTGAAGAATGTCTTCAATTTTATTAAACTTGTAAACTTGATCACTGTGTGATTGAGGGGGAGTGAGTAGGGTACTCTTATCTAAGTTGTATCTTAGGTAGAAATTGCATTGGGTAGTTATTAAGTGATAGATTAAACAGGGTGGTTTAAGTCTAGAATTAATATTACTTATAGTGGATTTCCTCCTGGCTTGGTAGCCTCCAGATGTAAGTGTGGTTATACACTGAACTGGGTTAACAAACTTCTGTGTTGTTTACTTTTCTTGCTATTTAAGTTTTGGTTAAATCTGTCAAGTGTTGGGACATCTCTTAGGACATCTCATACCTGATCACAGAATTTCAATTGGCATCAGAGCAGGCACCCTGCCTGTTTATACTGGGTGAGATCTAGGGAATACAAATTCTGTAACATGGACAGAGATATAGGGTCAGTAAATAGACCACCTATACTGGATGGATCTAATTATGACTACTGGAAGCCAAGAATGATTGCATTCTTAAGATCACTTGACAACAGGGCATGGAGAGCAGTCAATATTGGATGGGATCATCCTGTCCAAGATACCAAAGATGGATCAAAAGTGCTGAAACCTGAAGAAGAATGGAGTAAAGAGGAAGAAGATTCAGCACTAGGCAACTCAAAGGCGTTAAATGCTTTATTCAATGGCATTGATAGGAACATCTTTAGACTTGTGCATCATTGTGAGCTAGCCAAAGATGTGTGGGATACTCTCAAAACAACTCATGAAGGAACATCAAAGGTAAAAATGTCAAGACTTCAACTTCTCACCACCAAGTTTGAAAACTTGAGAATGAAGGAAGATGAGACAGTTCATGAATTCTACATGAACATCTTAGAAGTAGCTAATACTTCTGGAGCTTTGGGAGAAAAGATGACTGATGAAAAGCTTGTAAGAAAAATCCTCAGATCTTTGCCAAAAAGATTTGACATGAAAGTCACAGCAATAGAAGAAGCTCAAGACATATGCTCTATGAAAGTTGAAGAACTCATTGGTTCCCTTCAAACTTTTGAGATGGGAATGAATGACACAAATGTTAAGAAGAACAAAAGCATAGCCCTTGTAACAAATACTGATGAAGAAGAAGATGATGAATCAGAAAATAATAAAAGCTTATCAGACAACCTTGCTATGCTTGGAAGACAATTCAAAAAGATTCTCAGAGGAATGGAAGGCAAATCCAATCCCAGTGGAAGATACACAAACTCCTCTGAGAACAAGAGATCTTATGATGCTAACAGAAGGTCAAATTTTGCTGAAAAGACCAGTCAAGAAAAAGGAATCAAATGCCATGGATGTGAAGGATATGGACACATCAAGAATGAATGTCCTACCTACTTAAAAAGGCAGAAGAAAGGATTATCTGTAACCTGGTCTGATGAAGACTCAGGAGGTGATTCAGAAGAAGAATCAGCTAAGCATATCACTGCCTTAGCTGGATTATGTGAGTCTGAAAGTGAATCCAGTGATGGAGAGCTTACTTATGAAGAACTTGAGCAAGCATTCAAAGATCTATACAAAAGAAGCTCTGAAATATGCAGTGAGGTTATAAAGCTAAAGAAGCAGAATGAGACATTAGAAGATGAAAAAGCAAGTGATCAAGAGATCATTGACACCTTGAAAAGTGAAGTAAGTCTTCTCAACTCCAAGTTGGAACATATGTACAAATCTGTTAGAATGTTGAACAGCAGCTCAAATACACTGGATGTTATTCTCAACAATAATAAGCACTCAGGGAATAAAAGTGGACTGGGATTTAACAGAGTACATAAAGATGAAGCTAGCTCTAGCAAAACAACTTTAAAATCCATACAGTCAAACAAGATGTCCCAACAGATGCTTCAACATCAGGAAAAGAATACAAAGTCAAACATAATGTTCCAACAGATGTCTCAACATTCTGAAAAGAACAAAATGAAGAAGAAGTATCAAAGATGGAGATGCCATCACTGTGGAAGATTTGGACATATCAAACCTCATTGCTATAAGCTACATGGATATCCAAATCAGATGTGTCAGCAACCTTCTAAGCAGAAAATAGAAGCTAACAAGAAAGTGCTGCATAGACATCAAAGAAATCAGCAACCTCCTAAGCAGAAGACAGAAGTCATCAAGAATGTATGGAGACCAAAAACTAGCATTCAGGCTGATCAAAGCTACATACCCAAGAACAAGATCAACAATCAATCTTGGAGATCTGCTGGTGAACAACACACAGGGCAAAGACATCAAAAGAAATCTCAACTCAAATGGTCAAAGAAAAGTGTTGCATATATAGCACATACATCACTAAGAGTATCAGCTAAGGAAGACTGGTATTTTGACAGTGGATGTTCAAGACACATGACTGGATTGAAGAACCTGCTAGTAAACTTAAAGTCACATTCATCCAGGTATGTAACTTTTGGAGATGGAGCTAAAGGAGAAATCAAGGGAGTTGGAACCTTGGACTGTCAAGATGTTCCAAGACTAGATGATGTGCTGCTAGTTAAAGGTTTAACTGCTAACCTGATCAGCATAAGTCAATTATGTGATCAAGGGTACAGTGTAAACTTTACCAAAACTGAATGCATAGTGACTAACAAAGAACAAGAGGTTGTCATGAGAGGAGCCAGATCTAAAGACAACTGTTACATGTGGGAATCTCAAGACCTCAGTCTCACTTCAACTTTCTCTTTAGCTAAAGAAGAAGAAGTGAAACTATGGCACCAAAGACTAGGTCATCTTCACTTCAGAGGCATCAAGAAGATAATATCTATGGATGCTGTAAGAGGTATTCCTAAACTGAAGATTGATGATGGCAAAATATGTGGTGAATGTCAAATAGGCAAGCAAACCAAGATGTCCCATCCAAAGCTCCAACATCTGACAACTTCCAAAGTTTTGGAACTTTTGCATATGGATCTTATGGGACCTATGCAGGTTGAAAGCCTTGGTGGTAAGAGGTATGCCTATGTGGTGGTTGATGACTTTTCAAGATATACATGGATAAATTTCATCAAAGAAAAGTCTGATGTATTTGATGTATTCAAAGAATTATGTCAAAGATTACAAAGGGAAAAATCCAGCTGTGTGATCAGAATAAGAAGTGATCATGGAAAAGAATTTGAGAACCAAAAGTTCTTAGATTTCTGCTCTTCAGAAGGAATCAATCATGAATATTCTTCACCTATCACTCCTCAACAGAATGGGATTGTTGAGAGGAAGAATAGAACTATTCAAGAATCAGCAAGAGCTATGATCCATGCTAAAAAGTTACCTCTGTACTTCTGGGCTGAAGCTATGAACACTGCTTGTTATATCCATAACAGAGTTACTTTAAGGAAAGGAACTTTGTCCACAATATATGAAGTCTGGAAGGGCAGAAAACCCACAGTTAAATACTTTCATGTATTTGGAAGTAACTGTTATATTCTGGCAGATAGGGAGCAAAGGAGAAAAATGGATCCTAAAAGTGATGAAGGGATTTTCCTTGGATACTCTATAAACAGCAGAGCATATAGAGTATTTAATTCTAGAACAAAGGTTATCATGGAGTCCATAAATGTGATAATTGATGATGCTCCTACAGATGTCCTAGAAGATGTTGGAACATCTGCTGATATCAAGATTGAAGCTGAAGAAAAGAATGATCATTATAACTTCACTCAAACTGATACAAGGACAGAAGAATCCAGCAAACCTCCCTCCATCAGAATACAGAAGGATCATCCTAAAGATTTGATAATTGGTGATCCCAACAGAGGTGTGAGCACTAGATCAAGAGAAGTGATTTCAGGTTCATGTTTTGTTTCTAAAATAGAACCTAAAAACATCAAGGAAGCTCTTACTGATGAATACTGGATTTGTGCTATGCAAGAGGAATTAGGTCAATTCACAAGGAATGAAGTGTGGAATCTTGTTCCTAGACCTGATGACATAAATGTGATTGGAACAAAATGGGTGTATAAGAACAAGTCAAATGAACAAGGAGTTGTTACAAAGAACAAAGCTAGACTTGTAGCTCAAGGATACACTCAAATTGAAGGAGTAGACTTTGATGAAACCTTTGCACCAGTAGCAAGGCTTGAATCAATCAGACTACTTTTGGGAATTGCTTGTATCTTAAAGTTCAAGCTATTTCAAATGGATGTGAAAAGTGCCTTTTTAAATGGCTACCTTAATGGAGAAGTTTATGCAGAACAGCCTAAAGGATTTGTTGATCCAAGTTGTCCAAATCATGTATACAAACTAAAGAAGGCACTTTATGGTTTGAAGCAAGCTCCAAGGGCATGGTATGAAAGACTAACCACATTTCTTATCAAGCAAGGGTACAGAAAAGGTGGAATTGACAAAACCCTGTTTGTTAAAGATGAAGAAGGAAATGTCATGATTGCTCAAATATATGTTGATGACATTGTCTTTGGTGGGATGTCTGACAAGATGGTCAAACATTTTGTCAAGCATATGGAATCTGAATTTGAAATGAGCCTAGTAGGAGAGTTAACCTACTTTCTTGGTCTGCAAATAAAGCAAATGGAAGACTCAATGTTCATTTCCCAAAGCAAGTATACCAAGAACATAGTCAAGAAATTTGGAATGGAAAATGCTACTCATAAGAGAACTCCTGCCCCCACACATTTAAAGCTGACTAAAGATGAAAAGGGTGAGAATGTAGATCAAAGCTTATACAGAAGCATGATTGGAAGCTTGTTATACTTGACTGCTAGCAGACCTGACATAGCATTTGCAGTAGGTGTATGTGCAAGATATCAAGCTGATCCAAAAGTCAGTCATCTCAATCAAGTCAAGAGAATTCTTAAATATGTTAATGGTACTTGTGACTATGGCATAATGTACTTTCATGGATGTAAACCAATTCTCACTGGCTTCTGTGATGCTGATTGGGCTGGAAGTGCTGATGACAGAAAAAGCACTTCAGGAGGATGCTTCTTTCTAGGAAACAATTTGATTTCTTGGTTCAGTAAGAAACAAAATTGTGTATCCTTATCTACAGCTGAAGCTGAATATATAGCAGCTGGAAGCAGTTGTTCTCAGTTGGTTTGGATGAAGCAAATGCTCACTGAGTACAATGTCCCACAGGATGTCATGACATTGTACTGTGATAACTTAAGTGCAATCAACATATCAAAGAATCCTATCCAACATAGCAGGACCAAGCATATTGATATCAGACATCATTTCATCAGAGATCTTGTAGAAGAAAAGGTGATTTCATTGGAACATGTAGCTACAAATCTGCAGTTAGCTGATATCTTTACCAAAGCATTGGATGCTACACAATTTGAGAACTTAAGGGGCAAACTGGGAATCTGTTTATGTGATATTTAGCAGTTAATGAGTTGTGCCAACATGTCATATGACATTGTATGGCATAAGTTCCAGATGGCAACACCAGTTTGGACAAGAACCTTGGGAATTCCATTCCTAATAATTTGCAATGTAACGGCTACTTATTTAGTAACTACTTATAATCAGCTATCAAGATTCTCATCATACTATCAAAAGCGAATCACATTAACTAGCTGTTCTTCAGAAATCATCAACCCTAAAGCTCTTCATCTATCTTCCTTGACAATGTCTCAAAACCCTAACACTCCTGAAGAAGTTCTCAACAAAGAAAACATAGTCCATGCAACTCCCATCTCTGTGGTACCAATGAAATCAACCCCATTGGACGAACTCAGAGGAAGTGCTTCTCATGCTAAAAAGCCAAGAACTCCAAAGAGAGCTAAAGATCAAGTCTGCAGCAAATCCAAAGGAGGCATTCCTTCTCCAGCAAACATGCCTCTAAAATCTTCTGACTATGTGGATGCTTCCATCAAGGAGATAGTCAACAAGATTCTATTTGAACAGAGAGTGGTTAGTGGGATTTCTATTCCTCTGAACACCATGCCTGCCCCTCAAGAAGAACAAGCTCAAGCTGCAGAGGACACTCCTGCTCAACAGGATGTCCCAATAGATGTTGGAACATCTGAGGATGAGAAAAAGAACTCATCTGATGCTGATATTGAACAAACTGAGGACCAGAAAAAGGCCTCAAATGAAAGTGATGAAGAAGTCTCTGAGGATCAGACCAAAGCCTCAAATGAAGATCAAATCTCTGCTGATCAATCAGCTGAAGAGGAGACTGCTCAATTTCCTCCAGTGGTGAACCTGGAGCAGGACTCTGATACAGAGATCATAGCCTCTGTTAGACCTAGCATAGCCAAAAGGCTCAGGTCCAGGAAAGGAAAGATGCAAGCTGAACCTGAAATTCCTGAGAAGAAGAAAGCTACCCCAAAGAAAGGCAAAGCTAAAGTTGCCTTTGGTCCAACAAAACAATGGAGTAAAGTCCAAACCCAGAAGAGGAAAGCTGTCACTCCATCAGACTCAGATGTTGAATCAGATGTCCCAACATCTCCTCCCAAGAAGAAACCAGCACCATCTAGGGCTTCAACTGCTGTTCCAGAAGCTCCCTTGGACAACATCTCATTCCATCATGTCTCTAGTGTAAACAGATGGAAGTTTGTGTACCAAAGAAGGGTAGCCCTTGAAAGAGAGCTAAGCAGTAATGCACTTGAGTGCACTGAACTGATTGACCTCATCTCTGCTGCAGGCCTCTTCAAAACAGTCTCAGATCTCTCTCCCTGCTATGAACTTCTTGTCAAAGAATTCATTGTTAATCTTCAGGAGGATTGTGCCAATGGTAAGTCCTCTGAATTTAGAAAAGTCTTTGTTAGAGGTAGGTGTGTAGAGTTCTCTCCTCAGATCATCAACCAATACCTAGGAAGAGAAACAGATGGACCAAATGAACTAGGTAAGACAGATAACCAAGTTTGCAAGGTTATCACTGCAAACCAGGTCAAGGCATGGCCTGTTAAAGGAAAGCTCTCAGTGAGCATGCTAACAAGAAAATATGCCATGCTGAACAGGATTGGTATAGCAAACTGGGTGCCTACCAACCACACATCTTCAATCTCCACTGGTCTGGCCAGGTTTATCTATGTTGTGGGAACTCAGACTATGCTGGATTATGGTGCTTACATTTTTGATCAGACCTTGAAGCATGCCAGCTCTTCTACAACAAAGCTGCCAATAGCTTTTCCCTCCTTGTTGTGTGGTATAGTTCTAAGTCAATACCCTGGGATTCTCACTGAGAAGGACACAGTCTGCAAGAGAGAAAGCCCCCTGGCATTTCACTACAAACTGTTCCTCAGTCATCATGCAGCAGATGCTGAAGCACCTTCTGGGACATCTGTAGGTCCTTCAACTGCTAAGACTTCAATCTCCAAGAAGGCATTAATTGCTGAACTCAAGAGCACTTGCAAAGAGCTTGAAGCTACAAAGCAGAAGCTTGAGGAAATCATTCAAAGGCTGGAGAGTGAAGGAGATCAGAAAGCTGCATCTGATGAAGAAACTGCCTCTGATGAAGAAACTGAAGCTGATGAAGAAACTGAAAGTGAAGAGTCTGAGTGATCATTGTATGTGAGGCAATTGTAATGACAGCACTGCATTGTATTTCTGGTTTAGTGTCTTTGGCCCCAAAATTTGTGTCTAACAAGGGGGAGAACAACAACAACAAATTGTATTGCTGTTTAATTATGAATGAAAAATCTGTTTGTTTGTGTCTGAACTGAATCAGTGTGTTTTGATAAATATTTCTGTTGCAACAAGACTGGATACATATATGTTTGAGGGGGAGTAATCTCAAATATGAATCAACAGAAAAGTAATGCTATACTCTGATAAAAAGAACTTCTGCTGCACTCTGATAACCATAAAAGATGTTAGCCAAAAATTAGCCAAAGGGGGAGTTTGTAGATGTTTAAGAATTGGCAGAATTTTTGACCAACAAGAAATATTGAATTCAGTTCAGAATGTCCTATCAAATGTTGGGACATTATCAAACAGAGTATATGAACTTATTTCAGGATGTCTCACCAGATGTTGGGACATTGTGTAAATGACTTAAGTTCAGTTTTTCAGGATGTCCCAACAGATGTTGAGATATCTCAAACCTGCTACCAGAATTAATTATTGACTAACTGATCAGAGATATTTAAGGAGAGTTATCTGGTATTAATTAATGATGGATAAAAACAGAACAAGGCGCATCTGTAGGGAGTTTTATATTGAAGATTCAGATTAAAACAGAAGACCTAAATCACCTAGAATCTAGGAAGTAACAAACCCTAAATTCAAGGTGGAAGCTGCATGCGCATTAGGGCTGGATCATTCTACAGAAAGCCCAAATTACAGATACCTATTTAATCAACAGAAACTCACAGAATTGAGTACGAATTTCAGAAGACCAAATAGGGTGTCTAGTGTTTTAATAGCAGGTTGTTTAACTGTACCACTTTATGAGCTTTTAAGCAAAAGTGCATTTGTGACTTGATTGAAACTGTGAAGTAAGATCAAGCGGTATTGTTTGAAGAATGTCTTCAATTTTATTAAACTTGTAAACTTGATCACTGTGTGATTGAGGGGGAGTGAGTAGGGTACTCTTATCTAAGTTGTATCTTAGGTAGAAATTGCATTGGGTAGTTATTAAGTGATAGATTAAACAGGGTGGTTTAAGTCTAGAATTAATATTACTTATAGTGGATTTCCTCCTGGCTTGGTAGCCTCCAGATGTAAGTGTGGTTATACACTGAACTGGGTTAACAAACTTCTGTGTTGTTTACTTTTCTTGCTATTTAAGTTTTGGTTAAATCTGTCAAGTGTTGGGACATCTCATACCTGATCACAGAATTTCACTATCATTAACCAATATAAATAGCAGGTTTCATTTCATTTGAGAGGTTAACAAGGAAAGTGAAAGATATACATACAGCTCTCTTCATCTTCTTCATTCTTGCATCAATCAACAATCACACACAACAATCTTTGTTTGATTATGGTGCTTGTTTCGAAGATAACATTCAATCGTGAATTAGAGTTTCAGATTGGGTCTAGAGTGTGTGGGTTTTCCTTGGAAAAATTTGAAGGGTTTTCTCCTCCAAGATCATTGAAGATTTGGGGGTTTTGCACACATCGATCGTTCGTAGATTCAACCGAGTGAGGTAGATTGAAGATCAAGTGGATCGTTCTTTCCTATCACGGTAGACGGAGGATTGCGAAGGTCTTTGTGGGTTCACAAGTGTTGGAGAAACTCAGTCGTGTTCAAAGTTTGGAGAATCGTGAATTCTTGCAAGAAGGGAGCAATTAATCGAAGGCTTTCTCGACACACGTGGAAGACTTGATTCTACTTTTGATCAAGGGACAAGAAGAAGATTTGACAGCATATTCAACGCGGCTTGGTTTGTTGGTTCATTTATCTCTCTTCTTGTAAAACAATTGCAATTTAATAAAATTGCCCAATTCGATTGTGAATTGGGGGCAGAGTACTTCGAGCGAGGACGACGAAGGAACTGCCTCAACAAATTCCTTGTGTTCTTTACGTTTCTCGCATTTTACTTTTGTTCATCTTGATCTTGTGTGCTTGAAAATTATGGTGTATCAAATTAGTGCACTCAAAGTGTTTGATAAATAGTTACACTCAAAAGTGATAACTAAAGTGGGTAAAATTCTGCACTATTTGATACAACAAAATTATCCTTGGTGTGTGCACTCCAAGTGTTTGGTAAAAAGCCTAACCACACAAATTCAATTTGATTGTGCCTAATTTCTTTTCTATATCATTGTTAAGAATAGTTTTATCAAGTGTTGAATTATCAAGTGAATCATTTGTGAAATATTAATTCTTCTAGTCATCATTTCATTCCAATTGGGTTTTGCGTATATCCGATCTCCGGTGACTTCAAATTTGAACTAGACGATTTTCCGGGAAACTTCCGTAATAATTTTTCAATTAAATTTTGAAAAGTAAATTTTAAAAAGGGATCTATTCAACCCCCCCCCCTCTAGATTCGCGATATCGTCTAATAGTCAGGAGCTTGATGGCATTAACAACAATCAATTCATGGCATCTACATTAGCTAGATGTAAATAATGCCTTTCTACATGGAGACTTATATGAGGATATATACATGTCAGTGCCACATGGTGTTAGTGGTCCTAAACCAAACAAAGTGTGCAAATTGCTAAAATCTTTGTATGGATTAAGACAAGCTAGCAGGAAATGGTATGAGAAGTTGATTGGTTTTTTTATTACTCAAGGCTATAAACAATCAAATTATGATCATTCTTTCTTCACTCCTCACACAAATTCATATTTCACAGCCTCTTAGTGTATATGGATGATATCAGCCTAGCTGGAAATTCTATGGATGAAATCAAAAGGGTGAAGGTCACACTTGACACTAAATTTAAAATCAAAGATCTTGGAAAGCTAGAATATTTCCTATGCATAGACGTTGCACATTCTAAAGTTGGAATCAGTATATGCCAAAGAAAGTACTGTTTGGATTTGTTAAAAGACATATGCCTTCTTGTATTTACATATTCTAATAGGGTGGGATGTTTGGATAGTAGGAGATATAATTCAGGTTATTGTTTCTTCATCGGTTCTTCCTTGATTTATTGGAGAGCTAAGAAACAACAAATTGTTTCCTGTAGTTCTTTTGAATCTGAATATCAGGCATTATCTTTTGTAAGTTGTGAACTTCAATGACTTCTCTATTTGTTATAGGATCTAGGAGTTTAATGTAGTAAGCCACATGTATTATATTGTGATAACAAAAGTGCAATACATATTGCAGTTAATAAAGTTTTTCACGAGCACACAAAGCATTTGGAGGTTGATTGTCATTTCTTGAGAGATAAGTTACTGCAAGGAGTATTCAAACTTGTTGACTTATTCACAAAGCCACTGCCACCCAAAAGCTTCAATTACTTCATTTACAATCTTAATATGTTAACCTTTGGGGAGGGTGTTAAAGTTAAGAGTAAGACTATGAATGACGATAATGAAGATGATGGAAAGAAGTTAGCTAGTTCAACTCCTACTAAGAAATTGAAGAGTGGCTCAAGTAAGGGAATCCCCCGGAAACTTGTAGATTTGGCAGGAAGTGACAAAGACGATGAGAAAGATGTTGTGTCTCCTATCAAATTTGGTGGTAGGATAACCACCAAGAATTCTGCAGATTTGGAAGAAAGTGATGAAGATAATGACAAAAATGCTGCTAAATTTAGTGGAAAGGGTCGTAGTGGAAGAGGAGCTTCAACACCAGCATTTGGTGGGAGGGGTTGTAGAGGTGGTATGGGTGGATTCATAAATTTTGGTGAAAGAAAAGATCCACCACACAAGGGAGAAAAGGAAGTCCCTGAAGGTGCTCCTAACTATTTAACTTGTTTAACATTTGTAATAAGTGGAACACTAGATAGTTTGGAACGAGAAGAGGCAAAATATTTGATTAAATGCCATGGTGGTTGTGTCACCGGATCAATCAGCAAAAAAATAAAATATTTGTTATGTGACGAAGATATTGAAGATATTGGGGGAAGAAAGTCTGAAAAAGCTAAAGAGCTAGGAACTTCATTCCTCATATAGGATTGATTGTTCGATATGATCCGGACATCTAAACCTGAAAAAGCTCCTAATCAAGATGAAATCAAGAAGTCTCTGAATAAGGCTGTTGCATTGCCATCCCCATCAAAAGTTCCTCTAAAAGCATGAAAAAAAGGATGTTGCAGTTCCATCCCTTTCAAAAATTCCTCTGAAAGCAGAAAAAGGGGCCTCTTTGACTTCATGCTCCCCTTCCAACCAAGCCTAAGAAAGTTGGTATTGTTCAGTCTAATGTGATGTGGATAGAGAAACATCGGCCAACAAATCCAAATGATATCATAGGAAATCATTCACTTATTTTACAGCTTCAAAATTGGTTAAAAGGTTGGCATTGCCATCCCCATCAAAAGTTCCTCTAAAAGCATGAAAAAAAGGATGTTGCAGTTCCATCCCTTTCAAAAATTCCTCTGAAAGCAGAAAAAGGGGCCTCTTTGACTTCATGCTCCCCTTCCAACCAAGCCTAAGAAAGTTGGTATTGTTCAGTCTAATGTGATGTGGATAGAGAAACATCGGCCAACAAATCCAAATGATATCATAGGAAATCATTCACTTATTTTACAGCTTCAAAATTGGTTAAAAGGTTGGCATGGGCAATTTTCTAACACATGTGGTAACAAAAAACAAGGAAAAAAAGCAGAATGAATCTAATTCCAAAAAGGTTGTCTTGTTGAGTGGAACCCCCGATATAGGCAAAACAACATCAGCAAAGCTGGTGTGTCAGGAGCTGGGTTTCCTGTCCATAGAGTTAAATGCTAGTGATAGTCGTGGAAAAGCTGATAGCAAAATTAAAAAAGGAATTAGAGGAAGCAACTCAAATTCTATCAAAGAACTTGTGAGGAATGAGGCCCTTGACACTAATATGAATAGGCCAAAGTAGTCCAAAAATGTGCTCATTATAGACGAGGTTAATGGGATGTCAGATGGTGATATGAGTGGTGTTGTTGATCTTATTGCTAGCATCAATATATCAAAAATTCCCATTATCTGCATTTTCAATTACCGTTATAGCCAGATAATCATATTCTGTATCCTACCGTAATCATTGGTATCATGAGTCTTTGGTTTCAAGTGAAGGGACCGACTTACTTGTATCAAAACACTTTCCACGGGTGGTGGATAGAAGGTGTTTTGTTCAAGAGTGTCAACGGTGATACAAGTGTATATGGAAGAGAGAGCTTCTACTTTAGGGGGAGCATTGTGTATAGACTTACACTTGAGGGGGAGTGTTGAGAATCAAGTGTGAGGAAGAAGTCTCACATTGATTAGAAAAGAGGAAATTGAACACTATATAAGTGAGAGAACCCACACACACCTGTCACCTTAAGGTTTTACGTAGATATGTTGTGTGTCTCTCTTCATCATTATTTTTGAAAGCCTCATTAGAAAGATTAAAACCGACTAGAAAAACGTATAGATTTATTTTTATTTTTGAGTTAAAATGTATCACACTTTGATAAAAAAAAATAAGATTGAACTTTACATAGAGAAAGGAAGTTACGTGATGGAAAAAAGAGAATGGTATTCTATATATAGTAAGAATGATAAAAAATATTTAGCCATTATGAAATATTAAGATCGAATAATCTTTCATTTATTTTAAATAAAATGTTTTGGAAGACGTAATAACAAAACATAAATCAAATCATTCTTTAAAGTTTGTCAAAATGGACAAAGAATACAGAAAAGAAGATTGTACCTTATACTCCTACAGTTTGATCTATACCCCTGCAAATTTTTAGACATGCCAATTTTAATTCTGATATTATTTTAATTTTTACTGTTCCTGTCAGACCGTCAGACTTCCGAAAAATTTACCCAAAAAGCAACGTGCCGGAAGACTTAAAAGATGACTTCTGGTATGTTATTATTCAAACCGGAAGACTTAAAAAAAGAGTTCTGGTTCAGTATTTTTTCTTCACCGGAAGACTTATGAAAAGTGTTCCGGTTCGGAACAGTTTCATTAAGACTTTCGGTTTGTCTTTTTGAATGTACCGGAACACTTCATTTAAGAGTTCTGATTCGTATAATTTACACTACTAGAACACTTAGATGAAGTCTTCCAATTTTTTTTTATATATATAATTTTATATTAAAAAAAATTATAATGCAGATGTAGAAATACCTATATACGAAAAAGAACTGATATGTGTGAATACGTCAGATGTTTTTACAACGTCAGAAAGATTTAGTACACGAGAGGAGGTGATAAGATAGGTTAAAGACATCGGATTACGAAATAAAGTGAGGTTATCATCACTTGTTCAGATACACAAACAGGCAAGAGAGGAAGAAGTAACAAAATAATATTTGGTTGTAATAAAGGAGGGAAATACAAGGATATTCGTAGTGGAATCGAAAGTGCGACGAAAAAATGTGGATGTCCATTTAAGATCAGGTCGACTCCGACGAAAGATGATTTGGATGGAAGATTGATGTAAAATGTGGGGTTCATAACCATGATTTACCTGATAGATTAGAAGGTCACTCATTTGTTGGTAGGTTGACAGCGGATCAGAAGCAACGTGTTGCTGATTTAACAAAGAGAAAGGTTCCACCAAGAAATATATTGCATTTCTTGCACGAGCAAGATCCAGATTGTGTCACTTGGATCACGCAAATATACAAGCAGAAGAGTATGATAGAAAAAGATATAAGAGGTCCTAGAAGTGAGATACAACATTTGTTTAAGCTTATTGAGGTTGCGGGTTATGTTTATTGGAGTAGAAAAAGAGACGACTCTGAAGTTATTAAATATATATTTTGGGCTCATCCTGATTCAATTAAGTTGTTGAATATTTTTCTTATTGTGTTAGTTATGGACAACATTTACAAGACAAACAAATATAGGCAACCTTTGTTTGAAATTGTTAGCATGACATCAACTGAGTTGACTTTTGCTGTCGCATTTGTGTATATTGAGTCTGGCCAGACTGAGACTTTTTATTTTTTATAAACCGGAAGACTTTATGAAAGACTTCCGGTGTGCAAATCAAATAATTTTCAAACCGAAAGACTTGTAACAAAGACTTCCGGTATTATAAAAAACAAACTGGAAGACTTACTTGAAGACTTCAGGAAAACTTGGCGAAATTGCTGGAGAGAAGACTTCCGAAAAGTGAAAAGTGAAAGTGAGAAAAAAATTTACTCTTTTAACTATTTATATGAGGGTATTTTTGTCCAAAAGAAAAATTATGTATGGATAAAGGTATAAATTAGGGGGTATAGGGTAAAATCTTCTAGAGAAAATAGAAGAAAGGTAGTTGGTCATTTAACCATGCGCACGGAGAGAGAGAGAGAGAGAGAGAGAGAGAGAGAGAGAGAGAGAGAGAGAGAGAGAGAGAGAGAGAGAGAGAGAGAGAGAGAGAGAGAGAGAGAGAGAGAGAGAGAGAGAGAGAGAGAGAGAGAGAGAGAGAGAGAGAGAGAGAGAGAGAGAGAGAGAGAGAGAGAGAGAGAGAGAGAGAGAGAGAATTTTAAAAACTAAATAATAAAGAATTAGAGACAAAATAGAAACATATGAATACATAATTTCAAAAAAGTAATTGTTATTAACTTCATTGATATGTTTATTCTGTTAAAATATAATGTAACATTTCATAATTTCAAATACGTTGTAGTCATTTGGTCCAAAAAAAAAATGTTGTAGTCATAGTTATGTTTAAATAATGACTATAATTAACATATTTCATATCTTTATTATTATTAAAAAAACACATTTTTAACGCATTATAAAATATTGTGTTAGGGATGCAAGTCTATCATATTTAATATGATTGGTTTAAAGTTCAAAAAAACCAAGAGAGTGATTATGAAGTTCAACCTGTTCAAATTTCCAACCTGTTCAAATTTGTTGGAATGTCTATAATTAACATATTTCATATCTTTATTAAAAAAAACACATTTTTTATGCATTATAAAATATAGTGTTAGGGATGCAAGTCTATCATATTTGATATGATTGGTTCAAAGTTCAAAATAACTAAGGGAGTGATTATGAAGTCCAACCTGTTCAAATTTGTTGGAATCAGCCAAATGAAGGATAGGTGAAATGCAATGTTGATGTGGATTTCAATAGGCAAAGAGGAACAATAAGTAAAGGTTGGTGTATTAGAGATTGTTTGGTTAGATTCATCATGGAACAATGAATGAAGGATTTCTCTTTTACTATACAATTATGTTTCATGTTCAATAATTCTTGTTTACATCGCATTATTTTACCATTCAAGTCCAACCTATAATACAACATATAAGACGCATTTGCTTTCATCTAAAAATAAATAACATGTTCGTTAAAAGTGACAAACAGTGAAACTTAAGGTTAGGCGGATTCCCATCAACTAAATATAGTTTAAACGACTATAAAGACAATTGAGTTTCTTACGTCGATTATGATCCACAAAGGTCATAGATGAATTAGATTCAATCAATATTTGTGATTTTATTCATTTGTAACGTCTCTAAATAAATTTGATATTATGTTACGAGGATATAAAACGAACAAAATATCAATTAAGTCGTAGTTAAGAGTCTTTTTGAAGCGTTAGAAAATTTATAGCCGAAAAATATAGTTTAATACCTAGTTTCTTGTGCCAAGCTATTTGTAGATTAAAAAAATAATGAAATAGAAAGGTTGAAAGAAGAAAAGATAAAGTTGATGGGATGAGAATCTTGACTTCACCCAGATTTTGTAATGATGTAAAGGGAAGAGGCCAGGTCCAATAAGGGAGTTGAAATTGAATAAGTTAAAAGGTCCAAGTCTTTTTCATTTCTAAAGTAACATTCGATAATTGAACCCCCCAATACTAGGGTGGTCATTGCAATAAACCAGGACACCTTTGTTTACTTTGTCAGTGTACTTTGCATTCAATAAAAGCTAAAATAACATAATGAAGAAACATGAAATGAAAGTAATTTTCCTAATTTAACCACTCAATTTGTGAGAAAGGTTGCAAATTAACAAACTTTATATTGTAAACTAAAATTTAGTTTCCTAATATAACAAATTGAAGGCATGATTGGAAAGTACTATTGCTTTTTTCTCTAGATTCTATACTTTAGATATAGTCGGTTTGAGTTGGATGATGATAATGATTGTAAATCATATTCCACTTGTCATGATAGTGGCACAAAATTGAGGGACAGTGAATTCACGCTCACTTTAGTGAGATTTTGTCCATATGGTGGAAAACAAAGGCTAAATCCCACTCTCAAGTAGAGTTCATCAAATGAATTTTGTCAGATTTGCAAATTCTCTTTTGATAAACATATGAGAATAATGGATTCTTCTCTTAGACCATTGCTGATTATTGATGTAATGCTCTTCCTCATGGTTGGTAGGACAATTTGGTTACTCTTATGGTTAAGAGTTTTATATCTGATTGGTCAGTTTTATAGAGTTAAATTAGATTTAATCATATTCTTTAATATGATATTAAGAGTTTCATTTAAGTTTTGAATCACTTACAATTTACTTATACGCTTTAAATCTCAAATCCGAGTATGAAATAGTGTATTAAAAGTCTCATATTAGATAATATATGACATAAACATGTGTTTGAATACGAGGGAATGTATAAAGGATTTCACATTGAATAATATATGATCTGAATATGTGTTTATAAATGGATGTAATGATAACCCTACAAATTAGTTTTATAGGATTGAAATAGAATAATCATAATATATAGGCTTAATTGCAATTTTAGTCCCTCTAATTTCATTTTTTTTTAGTTTTGATTCCTCTATTTTAAAATCCGGAATTTTTGTCCCTCTATTTTAAAATCTGAATTTTTGATCCCTCTATTTTCATTTTGTTTGAGTTTTAGTCACCTATTTTAAGTTTTGTTTTGGATTTTAGTCTTCTTTCCAATTTAGAACTAATTTAATAAGGGGACTAAGGGGACCAAAACTCAATAAAAATGAAAATAGAGGGACACAAATTTAGAATTTTAAAATAAGGGGATCAAAACTAAAAAAAAATGAAAATAGAGGGACGAAAATTCCAGATTTTAAAATAGGGGGCCAAAAGTCAAAAATAATGAAAATAAGGGGAACAAAATTGCAATTAAGCCTAATATATAAATATGAGTTGAGGGTAGACACCTCTCAACATGTTAACTAGAAATATGGTGTTCTACTACAATTATGAGTTAGAAGTTTCACATTATTTAAAAACGTAAAAGTCGAACAATACATAAATCTAAAGATCCATAAATCTATTGTATATGTCTATCACTTTTCTAGTTGCTCTTAATCCAATAAATCGATATCTTACATAAGATTAGAAGAAAATATCAAGATAGTAAAATATAAAATCGTAGCTAAGATCGGAAGATCCTATCAAATTATTTTTGTAAGATCAAGAGAGGGTAATCAGATTGTAAAACATAAGATCGCAACAAAAATCGTAAGATCCTACTATAATGAAAAAAATAATAGTATATATTTAAAGTATTCTTACATGACATATGTTAGTTGGCAAGTGTATTCAAAAGAAAATGATTTTTTTCATATTTTTTAGACATGTATGATTGAGTTTTTATACTTTATTACTACCACATGGAACATTTGTTAGGCATTAAGGGCATATTTGATCAATTACTAGGATTATCATAAATCAATTAGTTAAAACAAACCATATAAGTGAGATGTTTAATCTCAAAATTCAAAATATAAAACTTTATAATTTCAAAAGGCATGCATTAGTCCCTGTTAAACAAAATTGTTACGCCTCTGCATCTTGTCATCCTTCTCAGCTTTTAATAATAGTAGCTGAAAAAAAAAAGTCAATCATAGTCGAAACTGGCAAAGATTCCACAAAATCAATGACTTTACATTTTTTCTTCTTCACAATTTGGCTACAATATATGATTATACTTAAGATCTGGATTGTTATGGTTGAATGAGATCGTAAAATCTTAAGATTTTAAGATCTAGATCAAGATCTTGACAACCATGATATTATGAGTCTCATATTAGATAATATATGACATAAACACGTGTTTGAGCATAAGAGAGTGTGTAAAGAATTTAACATCGGACAATATATGATCTGAACATGTATTTTATTCAATAATAATCATTCTACAGATCAGTTTTGTATGATTGAGTTAGAATAATCATAATATATAAATATGAGTTAAGGGTGGAGACCTAGCAACATGTTAAATACAAAAGTGGTGTTGTAATACAATTATGAGTTAGAAGTTTTATTTAAAAACGTGGAAATCCAACAATACATAAATCAAAAGATTCAGAAATATAATGTATATGTCTATCACTTTTATAATTGATGTTAATATATATAGTGAATCAGATACCTTAGAAACAAAATATAATAGGTTTTTATGATCAAGAAACCAACAAGAATTAGAGTTTATGAAAACACTATATATATATTGAATCAGATACCTTAGAAACAAAATATAATAGGTTTTCTTATGATCAAGAAACCAACAAGAATTAGAGTTTATGAAAACACGAAGGTAAAAACAATGATTGGTTATAAACTGTTATTCTTTCCATTCTCTTTAAACAAGATTACAAGTATACAAAAATAACAAATAATCTCTCCCACTTTTGAATTAGAGTTTTATCTTCTTATTTTTCCTTATACAAAAGATAAGAGACTAGTATGCTATTTATTAGAAAATTAATACACTAAAATAATGAGTTTTTTTTAACAATTACTCATTATAAGTTAACTTAAACAATTGGATTCATAACACAATGATCAATTAAACAACAACACGTGAACGGACTTCGATGACATACTATTCACACTAGGGTTTGTTCCAATATTCCACAATATATATATATATATATATATATATATATATATATATATATATATATATATATATATATATATATATATATATATATATATATTCAATCCATTACATGTTATTCAATAATACAAACTCATTTATTTTAATCTAGTGTAATGATAAAATTTAATTATTTAATTAATATTTTATATTGATTTATTAAAGTGATCTAAAAAAATTTATTATTGAGAAAATATAACTTATATTCAATTAATATTTATATTCAATTAATATTTGATGTTAGTATAAAAAATAGAGTTTCATTTCTCATTAATAAGATAATTTTTAGAAATCAATATGTTAAAATGATATAAATGAAAGAAGGTTTAGGAATGTGAAAGAGTCCAAGGTTTCGTAAGATTTTCGATAGAAAATATCAAAGAGAAAATGATTCAATTTAGTTTTTCTACACCTTTTTTTTTCTCAGTGTCATTGAATTCTGAACAACTCAATTGCATCGAAAATGGGTCAAGAGGAAAGGGACGGATGGGTCTAAGCCATATTTCCAATGAAGTATCTTATGGTCATTTTCTCAAGATAGTTTAAGGCTAATTAATACAAGAAGGTTTACATTAATTTTTAGGCAACATAATGATTCAAATCATCGGGCATTTTGCAATTTGGATATGCAGTTAGATGTATTGGATAGAAACACTACATGACTACACGTGACAATTATGGGACGTGCTTAACACACTTCAATAGACTAATTCATGCCCATGGAGTTTCATTGTTAATTTTGATGCATTACTTGATGCACACGAAAAGTATTGGAGATGCACTTCTAACAAAACTTCTGATATATTTAGAAAATGGACTTATGAGAATGATCCGGGGTAGTTTTAAATGTCAAGGATAAATAAAATCTAAAAAGTTGTATCCTTCAACGTCACGTCAAGGAAGAGATGGCGAAAGATAAAGCTCTTGCTATCTTAACAAATACAAATGAGTCTAATGTCGTGAATGTGAAGGTTTGGACATACCCAAGTTGATTACCATAATTTTCTAAGAAAACAAGGAAAAAGCTACAATGATACATTTTCGGATGATGAGTGTTCTGGACTGGACTAACGACTATATATGGCTCAATCCTTTCTAGCCCATGAAACGGCTCAATAACTCATTGTCCAAGGGATCCATTGTCATAATGGTCGTCTCTTTCTCCTCGTCCTTGGCCTCTGCTCGGCGAGAGTGGAGGCCACCCAGGATCGATCGGATGAATCTTGCTCGGGGAGCCTTGTGCCCAACACAACACCTCCCGACCATGATGCTCGTCGTCGCTCAGTTCCTGGCAGTTACCTATTTTTGGGGAATCCATGATCCAGACCCAAAAATAGGGACCGTTGGCCACGCGCTGGAGGCTCTCTATATAAACCCTCTTATTCTAGAGGGTCATGTATTGAATATTCTCTCATAAAACACTTTACTCGTACTTGCTAACTCTTGTGTCCGTTCTGACTTTGGCATCAGAGTATCTTGCAGGTACACCCCATAATGTTCTCCTCATTGCACGAGCAAGTCCGAAGATCCACGTCGACAGCTACTGAAGTTATGATCACTAGGTAAGATCAGCGTCGTCGTCTATGGGAACGTCGTATCTCCGTCTTTCCACCCTCTGTTTGTAAAGACAAAACATCACTCTCTGATTTCCTTCTTGATGGCTCACCAAGAGGATTTCGTCGCAGCTCGTGCTCTCTCCAGCGTCCTCGTTAAGCAACGGGACAATGAGTTGAACAACCCTCCCCTCGGAGAGCCGAATCGTTCTCAGGATGGACAGATAGTATCCCCATCCCCTGAACCATCCCATCAGCCAGATATCACGCCCGTTGATCTCGCTTTGATCCCCATTCCAGATGGGACAAACCAAACACTAGTCGCGTTGGTCGAAGCGACCAACACCATCAACCTCCTGCTCCTACGCCAAAGTGAAAGATTGGATGTTCATGAGAATTCAAGACACTCCCGGTCTCCCGCGTCGGCGAGGAGGCATCGTCGATCCCGCAGTAGGTCGCCCAGACAGAAAAAAGATCAACAACCAGAAGCTTCTGGTTCTATCAAGAAGAGGACCCGTTCGTCTCCTCGGCGAAACAAGTCCCCGCAAACAAAGAAAATATGCTGGAACCTCCAGCCTAGAACACGACCATCCCCTGAAGATACCAGAAATCGATCAAGATATCCTCCTCGCAGGCACTGCGGTGACCGCTCCCGTTCAGTCTCCCCCTTTTCCAGCAACGAGGATGAACCTCACGGTCTCTCTCCGAATATATCATGTCTACAAGGCTCCCAAAAGAGCTTGAAACCCCCCCCCCCCTTAGGGACCTACGATGGTACGACTGATCCGGACGAATACATCGAGAACATCGACGCTTTGTTGGATTATCGAGGCATCCGGGAAGCTATCAAATGCCGTCTCTTGCCCACGACTTTGAGAAAGGGAGCCATGGTCTGGTACAAAAGCCTTCCCTATGAGTCCATCACCTCGTGGAGACAGTTGGGGAGGACGTTTTCACGACATTTTACAGCCTCCCGACGTCATCCCAAAACCGAGGCATCTTTGGAAGCGACCGTTCAAGGAAAGGAAGAGCCCCTCCGAGCATATATTGAGAGGTTTAATAAATAAACTATTCAGGTTTCGACCACGGACGACATGAAAAAATACCTCCTAGAACGAGGACTCCGACCTCAAAGTGATTTCAGAAAGGCGGTAGGGATCGAGACACCGGTCACGCTCGACGCCTTTCTCCTTAAGGCGCAAGCCTACATACAATATGATGAGAAAGAAGCAGCAAGTACTGCCTGTGATACTCAGCACAACGAAGACACAAAGCCTTCCAAGCACGATGACCCCTCGACATCACGATAGGGGTGACAAAATAAAGGAAGAACGCTCCCGTGAACTATGGGGCACAAAGGACTTGTGGGAATATTCCACGACTACACTCCTCTTACGACAACACAGAAAAATATCCTATCTGAGTGCGCGAACTCCGAGGTCCACCAAGTCGGGGTTAAATTCCCGAAACAGCCGTTGAGCAAGCCGAATACGGACAAGACCAAGTATTGTCGCTTCCATAAATCGCACGGGCACAATACTGAGGATTGCATACACCTGAAGGATGCTATTGAGATACTCATCCGGGATGGTCACCTCAAGCAGTTCACTAAGAATAAGGAGGCCCCTAGACAGGAGGTCCAAGAAGCTCGAAATCCTGAAGACGCTGCTCCACTGATCACGAAGACTAATCTTCAAGTTACGTTAAGCATTACGCGACTAGAAGATTTTTACATCCCCGAACCATATATTGGTCCAACATACTTATCCGCATACATCTCGTGGGAGTCTTTTCCATCCTCCATGGTGATATCTGGGGGAGGACCCAACAAGATCACGGTGGGGTCGGTCAAGCGATGCTTCGATCAACTAATAAGCACCAGCTCAAATCAGAGTTCAACTCTCGATCCTCCCCGAGGAGGTTCTGCGCCCATCTCTTTTTATAAGGAAGATCTATTCGGAGGAGCATCCAACGCCAACATTACCTTTTTGTTTCGTGCTTAGATGGAAAACTTTGACGTTCGCAGGATCCTCGTCGACCAAGGAAGTTCAGTCGACATCATGTATTCCCAATTGTTCTCTAACCTGCAGTTAAATGAAACGCACCTGACACCGTATGTCGGTTAGGACCTCCAAAGGCTTTAATGGAACAGTATCACGACCATGGGGCTATGTGGATATGATCGTCACCTTTGGAGCGGGGGAGACAACACGGTCCGTCAAAGTACGATTCCTCGTGATAAACTGTTCGTCGTTGTACCAATGTATTCCAGGACGACCAACCCTCGCTGAACTCATAGTAGTACCTTCTAGAGTACACCTAAAGATGAAGTATTACACTTTGTCGGGACAGGTGGCCACCATTCACGGGGATATTGAAGTTGCTCGCATGTGCTACGAGGCCGCTTCTAAAGGTCTCAATACCATAACCACAAAACCTAAGCCGATAAAGGCTATACTCCCCGACATTTTCGAAGAACCAAAGGCATTACCTCGCGTGGACTCCATAGACCTCGACAGCAGATTCACTGAGGAAGACGAATAATTACAGCTGGTTGTAAAACTCTCCTCGGCCACTCGGCCTATCCCCCACGGTGATTTCGAGCTCATATAGCTAGGATCAGATCCTTCTAAGGGTGTCAAAATCGGAGCTGACCTCCTAGACCTCGCCAGAAAGTAACTCAAAGTCGGCCTGAGGGAAAACACCGACATGTTCCCATGGAGCGCCGCTGAGATGCCCGACTTGGACCCGAAGATAGTGTGCCACCATCTGGCCATAAACCCTGTCGTCCGAGTAGTTGCACAACGAAGAAGGAAGTAATCCTGAGAGAAGGTAGAAGCATCCGAGAAGGCTGTAAAAGACCTCCTAGAGGCTCATTTTGTAACCGAGGTCAGGTACACCACCTGGCTCTCAGACATTGTACTTGAATCCATGAAATATGATGAATATTGTTGTTGATGATGAATTGAATGGAGTGTAGATCTAGAACGTTAATCGAAATTAAGTAACATAGATGAAAGCTGGATGAAAATCGGTGAGTAAAACTGGTGTAAAAACGATTTTAAGACATGTATGAACCATGGAATCGATTGGAATGGGGTATAGATCTGAAATTATGCAGAAAACTTAGAAAACGCACTGTTTCTTCCTATACGCATATGGACTAGGCCATTACGCGTATGAAGGGTTTGAATTTAGGCCAATACGCGTATAAAGGTATATATACGCGTATTGGGGGCGTACAGACCCAGGCCAATACGCGTATGGTCAGTGTGTAGTGCAAAAACACGCAGTTTTACGATTTCTCTCCCGATTTCGCGTGCGTAACCGATTATTTTGGTGTGAGGTATTGAGATGAATCTTAAGACATGTTTAATCGAGATTTAACTTGGAGAGAGAATAAATGTTAGAATTTAGGTGGGTTAATTTAGTCGGAAAATCGATTAAATCGCGTGAGGTAAATATTAGTGAAATTTGGTGGAAATTTTGTTGTGTTTTGATCGGATGGATCGTGTGGATGTATAATATGGTGAATTATACATGATGTATGCTTTTAAATTGTCATGCATACATTTGTTGATTATTGTTGGGATGATCGGCCGGATGGGCGAATACGATCATTCGTACTCTGTTATGAAGAGTGTTGGGATAATCATTGTCGGATGGGTGCATGTGATTGTCCATGTTCGATTGAATAAATAAAACCTGGTAACATATGCATTGTGTCGTGTTGAGTCACATTGCATACTTTTTGTTGTTTGTTGTGCATAATTATTGTTGTATCTGCTGTTGTGGATTATGGGTGAATGTTGTGGTAATTGTTGTTGTTGAATGAGTGAGAAACTACCTTGTATATGTTATATGTGTCGTTTATATTTGAATTTGTTTCTCACTCCTTTGTTATTGTTGCGCCTGTGCTTCTTTGGAAGTACAGATAATCCAGGTACTTTGGGTGCATGGAGTCGTGTTGTTGTGTTCGAGTCTTAGGATGCTCTGATACGTAACACGAGATTGGGGATCTTTCTGTTGTTATTTTATTTCTGTTATGTATCTTTTTTTATGGAATTAAACATATTGAGGATATTTTGTTGAAACTGGCTTATTGTCTATGTTGTTTTGAAACGATTATTATTCCATTGTTTCTAATTAGATAATATTTTGTTGGTTATAAATGTTGAAAACGTGACATATAATATATATATATATATATATATATATATATATATATATATATAAGTGTTAATTTTGTTTATTTGGGAAAGTGGATTGTTACAATCGGAGCACGCCATAGTTCTGAAAATCTTCTCAATCGTCTTCAACCACTTGGGAAAGTGCATGATTTGAAGCCATTCTACAAATCACCAACAACATCAGAAAACAACTCAATCCTCAAAATACTCAAACACAAAAATCGACATGACTAACAACGACACGACAAAACCGAACAGACTGACCTGCTCTGATACCACTAATGTAACACCCTTTCTACCCCATCACAAGTTAAGCAATTTAAATCAAATATCAGAGTAAAACTCATGAAAAGGGCATCACATTACTTCTTAAATCAAAAATCATAAACATCACATTGAGTCATGTCCTGTAACACGGGTTAATAAAATCATGAAAACACTTTAAATCTTTTCTCAATAAATATGCAGCGGAAATCAATACATTACATTTCATCTTTAAATAAGTAAACTTCATAAATTATTCCAAAACACCGTTTAATCAGAAGTACTCAAAAGAAATAACAATTTAAATCCAAGTAATACATAAACAACTCAAGCGAAATCCATCCCGATGTTACTGGACACAGAGCATGAATCCACTTCTATCTAACTCGACAACTCACTACCTCTGAGTTAAGCACACATCGAACTGACCTTGATTATCTGCAGGATGGAATAATAGACCATCACCAGAAGACAGACAAGGTGAGTAAATTCTCATTCAATAAAATAATATAGAAATGAGAATTTAAAAAGAACATCAACAACAACAACAATTCAATCATAAATCATTTATACACAACATCAAGTAAATCTCATCATCACACGAAATCAATGCAAATCATGCTATGTCATTTAGAATGATATGCAACCTCTTAATATGCATGTGGTACCGAAAAATCCTCATGGATGGACACTTGGCCATCAACCTTCCCCTAAGGGAGCACATCATAACATCATATCACTTCAATCCGCACAATGGGATTGAAGCTACCAATGGACCGAAGTCCCCTCATAATTCAATGCCATGAATGCAAGACGCAATATACACATATCATCCTCAAAACATCATAACATTGCATCCGCATTTATTATTTATCATCATTCCTCATACTCATCCATACCATCATATTACATACTCATAGAACATCATACTACACACTCATTCAACATCATATTTCTACATCATATACTAAGATTTCATAACTCAGGGAAAATCAAATAACACATACATCACATAATCATTATTTCTCCTCACAAATCCCCATAACACATCATACAAAAACTCTATAACATCATAGCAGCCCAAGACCTAAACCACCTTAAGAAAACAGTCATTGGAACATACAAAAATCATTTTTCAAACTTTCCAAGGCTCGCTAAGCGAGGCATCTTGCTCGCTAAGAGCCGAACTCCTTGTTTGTGCTCGCTAAGCGAGCTTCGCGAATTCTGCAAATTTCTCTGCGATTTCCAAAATTCCTCTTCTACGATAAACTCAACAAAAATCCACTTTTTACATCAGCATGGTAGCAGAATCACATTTAACAACAACATTCTTTACCATAACATCAAATACATCATCTAACATTATTATATTCATCAATTATCATGTAATCATCATAAAAACACAAAATCATCACTCAAAACCCTATACCCTAAAACTACACACAAAACCCCCAATTCTATTCCCACATTATAATACTGAAAGGAAAATACTCCCCATACCTTAAGTTTCGTAATCTTTCCGATGATTTCCTCAAAAACCCCTCCAACCTTCAAGTCCTAGCTTCTCCTCTTCTTCAGAGTTTTTCTCCTTCTCTCCAAAAGTGCGATCGTTCTAAATGATTATTCACAAAAACCACTTTCCTCTTTTTTGTCACTCTTGCCCCTAAGACCTCAATAAACCTTCTCCAAAATACCCTCACTAATTCTTCATCAATTGACCACATTACCCTTATTCCTCTAATTATTCTTATTTTATTTTATTTAATCTCAAATAATAAACTAAACCCACTAAACTTAATATTTCTAATATTAATATTATATTAAGTCATTCCCAAACTCTACAAAACATCAAATAACATCATAAACATCAAAATTTACAAGAAAACACGTCAATTAAATTAAAATCGACTTTGGGGTGTTACAAAGAACAACTATGGGAATCTCCATAGTCAAAATTCACAGAAAATTTCATCAACATTCGAGGTAAAGGGATAGAGAGGGATTCTTTCCATTGTAGGATTTTTGTTGTTTATGATGATATATGATGAATCTGTGATTGTATGACAATTGTTGCAAATTTGGTCTGATTTTGTTGAATTTGATGAAATATTGTTGTGGTTATTCTGTATGTTACACTGTTGTATGAATCTTGTGTTGTTGTTGCAGAGGAACAATGATGAATTTAGATCTAGAATGTTGACAGAACTGAATTAGTAATAATAGATGAAAGAATATGATGCTTAAGAGTGTAAAACCTGTGTAGAACCCCTCCTAGAACTGGTATGAAGTGTGAAAACAAGGAATCGTAGGAAACAAATTAGAATGAGAAGGAAAACATGAAAACTGGTGAGGTCCCTGTCAATACGCGTAATGACATGTATTACGCGTATGGACTTGCACAAAACAGGGCATTACGTGTAACAAATGGTGCATTACGCGTATGAACGTTGATTTTTCAGGGCCCTATGCCCATTCTCGTAGACTACGCGTGAGAGATCAAGGCAATACGAGTATGGAGTGTTAATACGTGTAATGAGCAGCGTAGAGGGGGTGCAATACGTGTAATGAGCAGCGTAGAGGGGGTGCAATACGCATAATGAAGGTGTGTGGTGGGTGTAGGAAGTGAGTGGGAGCTGGCCCATATGTGTATGGCCTAGGGCAATACATGTATGACCAAACCTATAGGGAAAATTATGTTGTTTTGCGATTTCTGCCCCGATTTTGCATCCATTGTCGATTTTCTTGATCTGAGGTATTAATGTAGACCTTAGGATATAATTGATTAAGAATTGGTGATGAGAAATTGATTAGTAATGAAACCTAGGTAATTTAACAAATGATTAATTACTTAAGTCGCGTGCGAAATATTTTGGTGATTGTGTGAAATTATTGTTGTATATGTGATCGGATGGATCATGTAGATGTATAAAATGATGTTTATACATGTTGTATGCATATTCATGGTCATGCATACATTGAGGTATTATTGGTGGGATGAATCATTGTCGGATGGGCGTATGCAATTCATCTGTACTCTTTTGTGGAGAATGGTGGAGATAATCATTGTCGGATGGGTGTATGTGATTTATCCGAGTTCAATTTAATGAACTAAATTGTGTTGGTACCACATGCATTGTGTCGTTGTTGAGTCACATTGCATAATTTTTGTTGTTTCTTTGTTGCATGATTATTGGTGTGATGTTGTTGTATATGTTGATTTGTGTGAGAAACTACCATTGATATGTTTTATGCACCATTAATATTTGACTGTGTTTCTCACCCCTTTGTTGTTGTTGTTGTTGTATCTGTGCTTCTTTGGAAATACAAATAACCCAGGTAATTGAGAGTGTGTGGACTTCGTGTTGCTTGATCGAGTCATATGAGTGCTCTGATACGTAACAGTGGATGGGGAATTTTTGATGCTTTGTTTATTTTACTTTTGTTACGTATCACATTTATGTTGTTGGAAACCTTATGAAGCAATAATATTTTGAAGAATTATTGTTGATGTTGATTTTGATTATAAATTGAAATAAATAAGATTTTTCGTTGTTTTTAATAAAAGAGTTTTGTTGGTTAATAGTGAAGATGTGGCATTCCACTTGTGTTTGAACTCTGATTTTGCTTGTTATTTTATTATATTATAAAATGGGAAAAGTGGGGGTGTTACAAGGCATCCACATATTCTGCCCAACCATGCATAATCCAATAGAAATTATCGAACGTGTATAGTCAGTACATGTAAAATTCAATATACTTTTTTTATCTTCATTTTTCACATCATTCATCTTAAACTTTATAACTAATTTAAACGTTATAATAATAACTTTATAGATGATGCCACCATATAGGAGATCAACACCATACTTGTTTGGGTTTTATAGATGATGCCACCATATTGTTTGGTTGGAAGTTTTTGTGGTATCGACTTCCGACAAAGGATCAAATTTTGAAGAGAGGAATCAACGTTGAACCCTTGTGTGTGTTTTGTTCTGATTTCAACGAGTCTATAACTCATATTTTTTTCGGTTGTAGGATTACCGGTAGGGTGTGAGAAGTCATTACGAGAGTTAGGTTTTGTATGGATGATATTTATTGGAATGTCAAATTGTTAGCTTGAAAATGAGGTAATTGTTGGGACATTCTTTATTCCAACTCTTCTTTTCTTGCTTATTATTATATGAAACTTTATTTAAAAAGGTAGATAAGTGTTGATGAAAAATTTTCCTATCAATTTTTTTTAAGGTTTAAAATACACCTAGTATTCTTTTTATTCAATTACCTTTAAAAAAAAAAAAAACACCCATACTTGAAGAGTTGAACATCATCCATCAAGATGAAATCTTAATCTAGTGCCGTAGTTGAGAAATTCGATGCAAAACATATAATATTGGTGGGTCCATAGTTGAGAAATTCAGTCCAATCAAAATCATATATATGTCTATTGGGGTGGTCAAAATTTACCTCTCTAACTAATTCAATCCGATGTATGGCAGGAGTTAAGTGAATAAAAGTCTGGTTGAAGACAAAAATATGGAACATAAAAAAAAGGGGAAGAAAACGTATAGGAGGAGGAGAGAGTTTCATAAGGACCACAAATTAAAGATGTAAGTAGACCTTGAAAAAAACACCTGAACACAATTCTACAAATTATCTAACTTCATTTAATAATTAGTGATAATTTCATTATCTTTTTTATATGTATGTATAGATTAATTATTTAAATTAAAAAGAAAATAATCAAAATCAAGAGAGGTGTTTCTACCTCCTAAATGATGAAAAAGTAACAAAACTATTTGTTTAAAAAGAGAGATTAAATCCAATTTTTGAGAGAGTAACATGTCTATGTACAAGCACCCATACTTAAGTAAAGATGTAATGCGATTAAATAAGAGAAAATATATATTTTTTTTAAAAATGATATTTTTGTTAAATTATTTTATCATATATCAATATATTTACTTTCATCATAAATGTAAAATTGACTATAAAATTTAGAGTGAGTAAATAATATTAATTAGATTGCACAATTAAAAATAATTAAATTTATATCAATTATTAAAATAAATTTGTTATTGATCTTACCTGATCAGAAGGACCTTCCAGCAATTGGGTGAATACAGCAAGCAGATGAAAAGGAGGGGGTGTACCGGCAAGACACTCCGATGTCAAAGTTAGCAGAGGTACAATGAATAAGTAAGTAGAAGAGTGAAATCAGAATATCTGACCCTTTAATGAAAAAATGTATTTATAGAGAGTCCCCGGCGCTGGGTCAATGTCCTTCCTTGGGCTGGATCGGCTGGGCCAAGGAAGAACTACCAAGGAACGCGTGAGAAGCGTGAAGACCTAGCTAAGTGGTCTGGTCCTTGGTTCAACTGCCCCTATCTTTCATGAGATAATGAGGGACAGTTGGGTGACGTGGCAAGTGAACTGGCAGACGTATTCCTTACCCGTTCTAAGTGCGTGCCCGACATATAGGATGTGTGCTTGACCGTTAAGCGCCCATGCATGTCTGTCAGACGTGCCTGCCCGAGCATATGGGTCTCTGCTCGACATATTGGGTCGTAGTTCAATACAACCTGTAGGCCCAGTCCGAAAGAGTTATTTTAAACTTTTTTTTTTACAATTAAATAGAGACAAAATAGATAATTAAAATGAAAAGTTTTTGGTTACAAACATTTACTTATGTTTAATTCTAAAAAATATAGTAAATATTATAAGTAATTACTACTACCTTTTTGCCTTTAATTTTAGAAATTTATTTAGTTTTTTTGTTATTCTTTTTAAAAAATTTCTCTCAATTTTTAACTTGGTTATTTCTTTACCAATATATTTTATTTTTTTTATATTATGTAAAAAGTACTCAAGTGGAAACATTATCCTTCTATAAAAAATAAATCTATGAAAGACATTTAAAATCACCATCATCTTGTTTAATTTATAAATATTTTTATATTAATATAATCTTTTACACACAAATGTTGAGATCAATAATGAATATACATGTATTAATAGAATTGTATTACAAGAATTTTTTGTATCCGTCTAATCTGATTCAAATAGTTTCACCATCCTCTCAATTGCATTTATAGAAAATCGAATCGTGATATTAACACTTATTAACCAACTAAGGATAGGGTGTATTAAAAGAATTTACAGAAAGATCTATGATCTGATATAAATGTTCTGAAAATAGTACATTTTAGTATTTATTGAAAAACAGTTTTACATTAAAACAAACTTAATGTGTTACTTAAAAGTTTATTACAGCAGAGACACAAATATTTAAGCAAATAAAATATAGAGACAGTTGGTTTTGGGGTCCCTCATTTTGTGTCCTTATCTCCAACCTTTTTGTCTTTGTTCCTTTCTGGTCCGGTTTCTACTTGTTTCATTCTCCACTTTTATACCTTTATCACTCCCCCACTCCCTTCACTCATGTCTTCTTCTTCTTCCTCTTCTTCCTCTTCCTCTTCCTCTTCTTCATCATCACAACCTAATGTTACTACTTCTCACATCCAACCTTCTGTTCCTCCTTCTGAAAATATCGATGCTCCTTCTTCCTCTCGTCAACGCTCCATGAATAATGAAGTCTGGCTTGAACCTGTTGTTGAAGCATTAGCCACTCAAGTTGCCATTGATGCTTCCCATTTTCATGGTCGTCTTTCTGCTGCTTCTGCTCTCGCCATTATTTTTCAGGTCACATTTTCTTTCTCTTTCAATAATAATTTTTTTTTTATTTTTTTATTTGCTGAATCTATTCATGAAAATATTTCAAATATTGGAATCTCAAGCATGTGTATGTGTTAGCTTTTTCAGTTCCGAAAATGGACAAATTATTGGTCAAGTCAAACGTTATGCAATGCAACCTGCACAGATAACGCAGATTCTTTTTTATTTTGGTATATATATAATATATAGAAATTTTTCTATTTAATCAATTAAATATTCTAAAAGTTATATCTAAAGTTATTTTGTTGGCCCAACCATATTATTTTTCAAAAATATAATATAAATTTTTCGATAAGCAAAATAGTATAAGAGATAGATTAAGGAAGAAAAAAAAGAGGTTATGGTTTTGAAGATACTTTGAAGCATCCTAGAAGAAACTGTTCCTTAAAAACGGCTACTTTTACGTGGGTCATTTTCTAAACTAAATGTGTGTCCCTTTCATGAAAAGGTTTTTTTTTTTTTGTTCTTGTTATTGTTCTGTCTCAAGTATATTGAAAAGGGGTTACATTGGCTTTGAATTTTGATGTTACCCTTTCTTGGCATGGATCTTTTTTTTGACTCAACTTTTTAAATATTCTAGCTATATAGGCTAACAAATCCATGATATGCCTTTTTTTCTATCTAAAAACATGTTGTTTGTAGCTTTTTACTTTGTTTCAGAACTATTGTTTTCTTAAATTACACAAGGAGGGAACATAGGAATAGTGATTCATGTCTCATGATACTATAGCTTTTTTACAACTATATTCTATTTTTGTTTTATTTATTAATAGGTTATAATTATAGGCCAATTTGAAAGGAAAGAATATTTCATATTTTTCACATTTTATTTATCTTTTATTTTATAAAAAATTATAGCTTTGAAAATATGTTAATTTTGAACATTTTTTAAAATAAGTTTTATTTACATTCACTGTATTATAAAACAATTTATCTTTCTTAATTCATTCAAATAAGTTGAGATTGTGCCAACAACTTTTCTCTAGCTACTTGGATTTTTCCCCAAGATTATATTCGTACATATCCGTAGTTGGATTGGATCTGATAGAGAAGAAGTTAGATTCAGTGTTCATTGGTTATAATAACATTTTTTTTATCATGTCTCAATTAAAGGGAAAAGACAACTTCAATTATTTTTTATCATGAATGTACTACTACATATATCATAATTATAAAGAAGTAATTTAAAAAATAATAAGTTAAAAACTAATATTAGTATTTATTAAAAATAATAAGATCTAATGTTGATTCTGGTCTAAAATAGATATAAAATACAAAAGTACAATATTATTGTTGAAAATAGCCCTATTGTCCAGGATCAACATTAAAAGCAGGATCAATATTTGTATACTATGGACAATAGTACAATATTATTGTTGATCCTGGTTTTTATATATATGAAAATAGTACATTAATAAGTTTTTTTAATTATAATAATAATAGCATACATTGGACAATTGTTTAGAATATATATAAAATCCAAAAGTCACATGGAGTCCAATTCTTGCTATGATAAACTCATTCTTTTTGTATCTACTACTTAGTAGTTCCTTCTCATTGGCTTCTTTCCTAATAAAATAAATAAAGTGTGATTTTAATATGAAAAATATTAATACTTAAATATAATACCATATAGTACTTTATAAATTCTAACTAGAAATAAATGATTAATTAATTTAGTAATAAAAGCACAGAATATTTATTTACCCTACAAAATTTGAAATTTACCTAACATTGTTTTAGTGTTATAGTAAAAAATATAGACATTAAAAGATGTTTGTTTGTGGAACATGTAACTAGCAACATGACTGGATATTTGTCTTTTGGCTGGTTGGAAGTGTTTTTGTTGAAGTAGATAGATTCGATGGTTGAAACAACACAGAACTTTGACCATACCTTTATTGGAAATGAAAGTGAAATATTTCTGGGGAACCACACCATATAGCTTATCTTTCTTTTCATAATAATCATCTACACCATATAGTTTTAATATTTCATGCTCATACACACGCCTACATCAAACAAACAGTAACTAAGATTTAATTTTGACCTATACTATGAGTATGGACCACACCATTTATCATATTCTATACTAAAATTAAAATGTACTTTTATTTTCTAGGGTTCTATCATATCATAGCTCATGCATTGAACTATCTCATCCAAACTTCTCCTTTTGATCATATAACAATACAGAATATCTTTTTCATATCTTATGAGTCCAAATATATTTTCTGTCACAATCTCACTTTTTTCTTCTTCATCGCTCAATTATTTAATTTCAGATATACTCTTTTTCTTCTCTAGTAATTAAATCATTTAATTAAATCATATAATAAGAAAAGTGGTTGAGTCTAAAAATATAAATTAATAATCTACTATAACTCATTGAATAATATTTACTTGATATAAATTTTGATGTTTTTTTTATATGATTCGAAAAATGCATGCAGGTTTGTTCAACATGGAGAGAAGTGTCACGCTCGGATCTACTGTGGCAGAGGCTCACTAGACGCATCTGGCGCAGAACCTATAGATTGAGAGACACGTGGCAACTAGAGTACATCTATTGGCATCGAACGGCTAGGAACTTCACAACAGGTAGACACGCTTTAGTTGTCCCACAATATGATCCAGGAGATCCTCACCAAACCCTCATCTGCCGTTGTCTCACTCTCTCCGACACTCATCTCGCCTGCGGTTTCGTCGACGGCACGGTTCGTCTATTCGACCTCATCACCGGTGCACACATCACAACATTCTGGTCGAACCACGGTCTTCTCTTCGGCCCGTTTTCACAATCTGTTTCGGGGATAGTAATTGCGAATTCCAATCTCACAACTATAGCATTTGCGAGGTTAGACGGAGATGTGTACGTCGCGATCATCAATGGGTCAGAGATAATATCTGGACCCATTGCAGCGCGACGTGCAATCTCCGGAGATGTTGTTAATAACGGAGTATTGGTGGAATTCGCGGGATGTAATCGGTGGTGGATTGGTTTATTCGCCGGTCACGCCGGCGGGGCATTTCAAATTTGGGACGCGCTAACAGAGCAGCGCGTGTTCGTTGGCGGTTCATTAACAAATCCAGAAACGGTTCAAGGATGGCACATGTTAACCGAGTTAGTCGAACCGGTGGGTCGAGTAAGAGTAACAGAAAGAGAATTTGTAGTAGCATGCACAAGTTCTAGATTGGTTTGTTTCAGCTTAAGAAACCCAGAGATATTATTACGAGACGTGGGGTCCACCGCAGGTTTCATGGTTGGTTCATTGGATGTTTGTCACGAGGTATTCGTTGTAGTGGAAAGAAACGGTGTTGGAACGGTAAGGCGCGTGGGGAGCTTCGAGCGCGTGAGTAGGTTTAGATTAAGAGGGTCATGGTTGAGGGGTTTGTTGGGGTGCATGAATTTGGGATATGTTATAACGTATTCTGGTGGGTCCGGGTTGTTGAGAGTTTGGGATATTCACGAGCCTGCGGCGCGATTGTGTATCACGCTCGGTGTTAGAGAAGATGGAGAAGGACAAGTTCATGGGAATAGTATGGTTGCTAATCAAACTCATGTGGCTATTGCATCTAATGACTCTTCAATACATTTATTGGATTTTAGTGTACAGTGAAATTTGGATCATTTATTTATCTCATTATTGTTAGGAGAGGATGATTATTATATCCTCACATTCATTTAACTTTAATATTCCTTTTTTTAGTGTCTGATCTCTTAAAAATCACATCTATTGTTGTCATTTTACCTTCATTTCTTAAGTTTATCATTTTCTATTTTTTAGTATATTAACATTTCTATCAGTTTCGATTAGTAGCAGTTTTAATAAATATTGCAGCAATATTATGAATGATTGAGAGGGGAGAAAGATTATGAATGTGAATATATTTTTTTTTATTAAATAGAACCTAGATTTGAATTTCAACATGAGATTTTTTTGTTGGTAGTATTTCAATGATATTCATAAAATACTTACTAATAATTTTGTGAGAATTAAAAACAAATTTAAAGAGAATAATATAATTCAGTTATTAAATTTCAGACTTCACAAAATTCAAATCCTTAAGATTTAATGACCCTAGCAATAGTCACTAATTATTTTGCACTATAAAATAATATCCGACTTAGACCTGCTATAATATTTTTTTTTATAATGATCAAATATTTTCATGATCTTTAAGAATACACATTTTTCTTGTAAACAAAATGTTAATTCTTAAATTCATTAAATACTTTATGAATGAGAGTTATATATAAATAATTATATTGATTATTTAATAAATTTTTACTTAATAGGATGTATTATGTATCTTTATTTTTTTTGTAAATAAATATATATAAAATAATTGTCAAAAGTTTAAAATTTTCTCTATCTAATGAAATTCACTTTTTGGAAAAATTATTCATTAAATATAATTTATTTTTAAATGAAATGAGATCATTAACTATAGATAGATTTTTCACTCTTAATAAATACTATAAAAAATAATAATTAAAAAAGATGTAACATTTGTCATTGAACATAGAACTATATAGTATATAGGTTTTTGCTTTTACTAATATAGTATAGTTTTGTTACAGTCAAACATGAATGACCGTTGTCACGCTTTTCTTGGGTAATGAAATAGAAAAATAGTTTTGAAAGCATGCTTTGATTTGATCCTTTGCATATACATACACTCACACGTGCATATATATATAGATATAAGAAGTGATGGGTCATTTTAACCAAGAGTTGTTCTTTCATGGAGTTAATATATACGTATATATCACGATTCAAACTGTATAACTTCTGATTGAAATCTCAATTCAGAGAGCACTGAGTCAAAGTATATGATACTGCCATACTAGTACATTATACCACTATTATTCTTTATTTTTGGTTCTCTTGTGGGTCAATTTAAAATAACTATCTATCTTAATTTAATGTAAGTACAGTTGTTTTTAGGGTACAATAATGTATATTTATATATCTACTATGTACATTTATTACTCTAGTATTTATCATCATCATCACACGTATGCAAACTAGTACATACATGTTGGTTATAACTATGTTTCTATTATTCCAGAGAAGTAGATATTATTCTTAAATTCATGACAAATACTGTTCATTACGTAACTAATGAAAAGGACACTGCATTTTGTGTAAGTTCTCAGCAAAGTAAATAGTACTATTAGAGTTAATATTTATGATAAAATATATTAGTCATTTTAAATTTTAAAATTATTTAATCGTTAATGATATTCATATTTGAAAGAGTGAATTAACGTAGAGAGTAAAATTAAGAAAATTCTTGATTGGGTATTGAAAAAAAAGTAAAATAAGTAGAGAGAATAAATAAGGACAAAGAGAGAGAGAGAGAGACAGAATGCTGGTAGGTCTAGTACTGCTCTCTAGTCCCTAGTCTCTCCTGCTTCTATCTCTAAGCTTGTCTGTGGATGTGTCTGATTCATCTGTAGCTATAACCTATATCTGTTGCTGCTACAAAATTTACATTACATAATTGAATAACATAGCTATATACCTATTTAAAGCTAGCCCTGCTTAATTTCTGATGATATATTATGAATAATAGTAAAATTTTCTTGCTTTGCTGGTTGCCTCAACTTGGCTGCATCTTCGAGGTGAGTGAGATGAGGCTCATGCTCTCATTTACTATACGCGCATGGTATAGAATTAATTGATTGAGAATGGAATATAACTTCTCAGTTTCTGACTGTTATGACTTTCCAACTTCTTCATCTTAATATGAAAATTATGTCTTCATCCCAACAACCTCTTCTGTCTCTCCCATTAATTCACTCTTTCATCACTTTTCCTTTCCTAAATTAATTCATCCACTATTACTCTTTTCAAAAAATAATACACTTGTTTTTTTAATGAAATTTATGATGATTCCACTTTTTATCATATTAATAACTATCATCTCTTTACTAAAAAAACTCATATCAATTATTACTAGTATCTCGTTTTTATTATAAATCGTTATTAATTTTTCATATGTATTAAAAAAATAATTATTGTTATATAAAAATATAAAATTAAGAACGTGTTTAAAATTGTATTTTATTAATGACATAGAATAATAAATTTATATAATTAAAAAGAAAGATAATAATATACCTTTAGGAATATAATAGAAAAAATAATTAATTTTTTTATTTATAATATAAAATTAAGAACGTGTATAAAATTGTTTTTTTATTAATGACTTAGAATAATAAATTTATATAATTAAAAAGAAAGATAATAATATACCTTTTGGAATATAATAGAAAAAATAATTAACTTTTTATTGATAATATAAAATGATGTTGTGAATCGGATACTTAGAAATAAAGTATAATATATTTTTTTGTAATCAAAAAATCCATAAATTGGTTATAATTCTCAAACATTTCATCCTTCGTCTTCTGAATAAATACACATAACTTTATGGAATAATCATCGACTATGGATAGAAAGTACCTTGCACTTAAATGTGAAGGATTCCTGGCAGGCCCCCAAAGATCAGCATGGATGTAATCAAGGAATCCATGTGTTCTTTGTTAAACTTCACCCTATAGGATTTACCAAATACACAAGGTTCACCAAACTCCAACTTCTCGACTTCGTCACCACCTAGTAGGTTTTGTTTCCCGGTTCGACCAGGCCTCTCTCGCTTACATTGTCCAATGTCATGTGCCATAATTTTGTCTTTAACAACGGTTTCGTGGATGCAATATTTGTCGAACCACTTATAACTTCATCCTCAAGGGAATACAAGCCTTATTTCTTCACGCATCTCAAGACTTCTTTCGATCCCTTCAAGACTATTAAGATATTTTTCTCTCCTTAAAAAACATATCCCTTCTTGTCGAATTCAGCAAGAGAAATCAAATTTCTCTTCAAATCAAGTACATACCTAACTTCAGTGAATAACCTTATTGACTCATCATAGAGCTTGAATCTCACAGATCAAATACCTGTAATTTTGCAAGCTTTGTTGTTTTCCAGCATCACTGATCCACCATCTTGATCATATAATTCCTCGAACAAATCTTTGTTTGGAGTCATGTGTCAAGTGCAACCTGAATCCATAATCCACTATTTTCTTGAGTCGCCGCTTGAAACCACAAGAACATCAGATGAGTCGAAATCTTCTTGAATAATGGCTACGTTGCCATTATCCTTCCTTCATGATCATTCAGGCGTTCAGGGCACATCTTTCGAATGCCCTCTTGAAACTGTTATTGTTTCATTTCTCTTAAAACAAGATTACAAATATATAAGAATAACAGATAACTTATCTCACTTTTGAATTAAGTTTTATCTTCCTATTTTCCCTTATACCAAAAGATGAGAGACTAATATGTTATTTACAAAAAAACTAACATACCAACCTAATATGTTTTTTAACAATTACCTATTACAAGCTAACTTAAACAATTGAATCCATAACACAAGATCCAATTTAACAATAACATATAAGCGGACTTTGACGTCATGTTATAATTAGAGTTTAATCCAATATCTTACAAATAATTTATATTATAGTATAACTTTTTTTCTTCAAAACAACTTATAATAAAGAAAAAATATTGTTTAAGAATAGTTATATTTATCTTTTATTCTTATAATTTAAATAATTATAATGGTAATTATGAAAAAGTACTCCATAATATTCGTATAATTTAAATGATTATAATGGTAATTATAAAAAGTACTCCATAATATAGTACATTTTAACAAATTTATATTTCAATAACTGGTGTGAATATTATTTGTATTGATGGTGTGACTGTGAATATTATTTGTATGATAATATTTCTTGAACAAAAAAATTAACTCAACAATAGAAAAAAAAAGAAAGAATGTAGTCCATTAAATTAATTATTATTTCAATATGGTTTTTTGTGTTAATATATATTTTTTGAACTTGTCTTTCATAGTATAATTTTATTTATAATGTTGAGTTCGTAATTTGAAGCATTGCTTATGACTAAAGACATTTTTTACTATTGTTTTGGTGATTTCTTCATTCTTTTTTACCTATTTGTGAAGACAAGCTTCTAACATTATTTTATCTTATCGAAGACACATGTATCACCATCAAATGTATTATTAAAGAAGGAAAAATTCAAAGTTCAAAGAAATATAGGTTGAGAAGACTTGGAAATCAAACAATCTTCAAAATGATATTGGACTTTGATGAATTTATTTTTAAAATAAGGTATTAGTTACAAATTACAATTGGACTTTGTATATTATCATAATACTCAGAATAATCTTGTATTTTTCATCTTTAAGCATACAAATTTATTTTGAAATTAATTCACTTCATAACATGTGATTATAAGCTAGTTTTTAGATTTTCAAACAATTGTAACAAGTTAAACTAATGTGTTAACCGGTTACATGAACGGAAATTTTTATATTTTTGAAAAACACCGAATCTATAATCGGTTAACCAAATCCTTTAGTCGGTTACAACCACAAATTTGAAAAATTGTTTTTCTGCTTCAATTGTAACCGGTTATGATAACATGTTAACCAATTATCACCAAAGCAATGACACTTTTTCATTTTCAATATGATTCCAATAAATTCCAAATTTCATCTATCAATATTCATGACAATGATTCATGATATTATACTCTTTCCAAAAGATATAATTCAAGTATAAATAGCTATGACTTCAAATTTTTAAATTTCACCTCTTTCTAACAATTCATATTCATATCTTCGTCAATTTTCATCTAAATGCCTTGAGCCAAACATTTAGTGAAATTTCCTACATAAATTTTAATAGCATCATTAAAGTTTTATTGTCGAGTTCTGAGCACTTAAGTATTATACATAGTGAATTATTTACTTGTAAGGAAATATCAATTGTCATAATTGATACAATTATAAAATATTCATTACTTATTCAAAATTCAGTATTATTCACTAAGTATTAGTGATCATTGTATTCAAGTAAAAGTGATGTGCTTTCTCTTGTTATTGTAAAATCAAAAGGTAGCGTGACTTTGTAATTGTGTTAGATAGTTAATAAAGTCAATTTGATTGACGGTAAACATATCTGACATGATGGAATATCTCATGTGATATAAGGGGACTAGAGTATCCTTATTTAAAAAGGGGAACCATTATTATTTTGGTGTTCTTTACTTTCTGCACTTTTACTTTTTCATCAAATCTAGAAAAAAAATTAAGAACATCATTACTAATAATAATAATCAAGAAAATTTCAATAATACCAGGTAATCTAATTCACACCAATCCCCTCTTAGATTATATTTCATACTTACACTATTTTTATCCAATACATAGTTAAACATTCAAAACATGTGTTTTTTTAAAAATCATTTTTCATGATAAATTAGAGGTTTTTCATTGATCACTTATAAAATAAGTTAATAAATGTCTAGATATTTAATATATTTTCTAAACTTATCAATTGACCCCAACTTATCTTTTTATTTGTCCTTAAACAAAATTCATTCAAATGATTTAGAAGAAGTCCAAAATTCTTCTTTTAGAAGAAGTTAGATGACTTGATCGAAACTTTGAAAAAAAACACCGACATGATTTTCTTTATAATAAAAGCTCATAATCAATATTATAATTATTAATAAACCATTGCATGAAGATGAAAATTTTGCTTTACCAAAGTACGATTTCAAAACATGTCTAGCTCAACAGTCAACAAATCAATATAATAATATCCTCACTAATTATCTCTAAAAAAAGGTTAGTGTTTCATTCCCTCATTGTTGGACAATGCATAAACTTTCGAAACAATTTGTATTTCATCTAACTATATCATAGTCATGGATCACTGAGCTCTTTGTTTTAGTTGTAATGTGGTTGGGCTACAAAAAAAATTGGTTTTTTTATTCAAAAAATCTCAAGATAAGAGCAGTGTTTTAAAAATCGGATCGGTCATCAAACCGGACCGGTCATCAAACCGATGAGAGTACTGGATCACTGGTTTATTTGTCGAACCACTGAGTCACTGGTCGAACCACATGACCAAACCTGATTAAACCGGATAACTCGGTTGAATAGATTGGTCTTTATAACAAAAACTATATAAGTATAAAACTGGTCGAATCAGATGATTTAGTCTCTACAAAATATAACTTACACTTAATTTTTTTAAAAAATATCATATCATAAATTCACAAGTTCATAATCTAAATTCAAATTTTAAACAAAGATATCAAACATAACAAAATAGTATAAAATTACAAAGTCTAATTGCATCTCAACTTGATCCCTAAAAAGTGACCGACACACCTCTAACGCCCAAATAATGGAAGCCTATACTTGTTGATATTATAGGTAGAATCAAGAATGAGCACTATCGAAAACGTGTTGAACAACTTTATCGATTCCTGATGAGTCCAAAAAATGTCTAAAACTGTTACTTCATTGTCGCAAGTTCGATACCGGAACACGTCATTGTTATCATCCAACAATTTCAACAGTTGTTGCATCTTTGTTCTATCTCCCCTAATGACTTTGTTATTACGGTACCGAATATTATAAACTTGCCTAATATTTGAAATATTGTCGGGTTCCTTCCGTTTCAATGTTGCAAATATATTTTTCGGTTGGACAAGGTTCAAAGTCATGTCACTGATACATACATTCTCTTTCGGCTTAAGCCGACATACAATGGGATGACCGACTAATTTTAAGCACAATTCATGATTATACAAACCACAAATCACACTAAATCTCCATTTTTTGCTACATACAACATATAATCACGAATCTTAAACGGACACTCACATTTTCTACTACCTGTGTCGTCTCTTTTAAAATTCTGTAGAGAAGTCTGATATTCCCTGTTTCTTCCGCACAACAAAGTAACAACTACGTTTCTTCTATTTGAATCATTATCTGACCTTCTTATAACCACACCAAAACCAAGTCTAGATGTTGTCATATGAATCCATTCAAACAACATTTCACGATTTTCAAATTCTTGCTTGCTATTGAAGTTAACTTCAATGTCTACCGTCTTTACAACAATCCCATGAACATTAGGAGCAACATTGTTCGTAGCAACTAATTCTTTTGAGACGTTATCAGGGTGCACCTTATCTATATAGAAACAATACAAATAATTACATAAATTAACATACTATTGTAGAAAAATCAACACATACACGTTCCAGGGATATATCTCCGGAAGTGTTCATCTTCAACACGTTCCGCAAATACATCTATAGAAGCTACGTAACATTTTTCCATCTGTTTTGGATGATTAATGTGAGCAATGTAGTTGAAAATAAGCAATCTTTATCTTAAATTCGATCTTCTTTTGCTTCCTTTGATTTGTTGAACCAAAAAGTTTGAATTTTGGAGTTAAATATAGGATTGAGAGTGTAGGGTTTTTAGGGAAGATAAAAGACTTGAAACAAGTATGACTGCAATGAGTGGGAGTGATCATGTAGATGTAAAATATATCAGAAACTTCCAAGGATGTATCTCCAGATCAATCTTCCGGAGATTCCAGAGGTATATCTCCGGAATTATCTAATTTTCAGTAGCATCTTAATACATCAGGAGACATACCTTCAGAACCTAGAGACATTATAGTAAAAGCGCGAGGTGGCTAAGAAATCCAAGGGATACCATAAGAAATTCTCTAAATATTTTTTACATTTTTTGCTGTGTTTTTTTGGGCCAAGCCCATTATAAGCCTGAAACATTTTTGTTTTGAAACATAATGTACCTTGCTTCACAATCCATCGCAGTCGCACTCAATCTTTTCTGTTTCTGCAATCTTCCTCACTACATCGTTTACAGTTTCCTCTCTACACCTTCTTAGATTTGATTTCAGGTGAATTATAAATATCAATTTATTCAATCTTCGATTTTATTTTATCTATCACCATAAACGTTCACTAATTTGACTGTTGCACCTTAACATTGAAGTGCAGATTTTGAAATGTTTAAAGTGTTAAAGCAAAAAAAATTGAAACAAAAGGTTTCTACAGTCACATTGCTCCAAACCACGTCGAAAATAAAACTAACTTTTATTCCATTGATCAACAAACTTTACCAGTACTACTTTCCAAAACATAAGAAGGTTCTCTTCAGCTACTATTTACAAGCCTTTATCGAAAAATAAATATATCATGCAACATGAACTTCGACGCGAAACTAGAACTGTTTAAACCCTTGATTGAAAATGAGCTTCAAAGTCTCACTCACCATTATGAAATGAGTTTCAGTCTTCTATATGACAGTTCCACTAGGAATTAAGGCATCCTTGATTATTGTGACGATGCCGCTTTTAATGAAATAGCCTTCTGTTTCCCTAGCAGCTTCTTGAACATTGTCACTGTTAATTATCTGAGAATTGAAACCATATGTTAGATTTCCAATAACGATTATCTAGTTTCGTGTTTAGATGAACGGAAACTAAGTAAATTTTGAGTATATTGTGTATGAAATATGGCAAAAATTGACGTTGGTACATGTTTACATTGAAATATTTCATTTTCTTAAATTAATACCGGTGTTTGACGTGTCAGTATCATTGTTGTGTCTGTGTCGTTGCTTCATAGTTAGAAACTAAAACTAGGAATGAGAATGCATGAATGAAGTTGGATGATATTATTACCTTGACGTTTTCTCCGATTCTAGCATTCTTGTCAACAATTGCTCTTTTGATGTGAGAGTTTTTGCCAATACCAATTGGAACACTGCCTTTAGCAGCCAAAAAGCTTTTATCAGCTTCTGTCTGGAAATCAGAAAATTTGTTGTTAGGATTATTCAATCCTTCTTATACAAGCAATGAATGGATTGAGCTTAATCTATGCATTTCAACAGTTAAGTCAAATCTTGAATGTTAAACAAAACTTCTGATAAGAAATTTAAACCGAGTTTTACCTCGTAATAATCTGCCCCCATTAACAAAGTGTCTTCAATAATTGCACCTTCTGATATGCAAGATCGAAGCCCGACCACAGAGTGGAAAATCTTGCAGTTCTAAGAAACCAAACACAAAACGAAAAAACCGGGTTAGTTTCTTACGGTTAAACTCATGTAATCATTTCTTTGTCAATAAAGGTATAGATCTCTTATTTGTCGAACAGATTCAGAAGAAGTTTACCTTAATCACACATCCTTCTCCGATAACACTATCAGTAATATCAGCATCAAGCATCTTAGATGGAGGCAAGTATCGCGGTTGGGTGTAAATCGGAGATGAACGATCATAGAAACTGCAATCAATATCAATAAACATCATGAACAAGATGCTCGCTATCGAATTCAAAGACAATATGTTGTTCATGTAAGGCAAATTACTTATTTACCTGAAATCAGGCACAGGCTTTTTCGTAATTCCAAGATTTGCATTATAGAAAGCCTCAATGGTACCAATGTCTTCCCAGTAGCCATCATATAAGTAAGCTTGCACCTAAGAATTTTTCACAAAATTTGCCTCAAGATCACGAGATCGAAGCTATGAAAGTTCGACAGCAAGATTATACATATCAATTCAATAGAAGAAAAAACATACTCTCATTCCAACAGAAGTAGCACCAGGAATCACTTCACTCCCAAAGTCGTTTGCACCTGGAAACTTGTCGCGGAGCAGGTCAAGCATCACATTTTTGCTGATAACATATATACCCATGCTAGCAATAAAAGGCATTTCTTTCGCTCTTTCATCATCAAGACCTAAAATCGTAGTATCAACCTAAAAACAGACAATAAAAACAGTAACTTTATACCCATCTGTTTTAGTAACAACTGTTTGATAAACAAAACATACGGAAATATATATATATATATATATATATATATATATATATATATATATATATATATATATATATATATATATATGGATTCACCTTCATAGCTTTCAACTGTTCTCCTTTCGGCTTTTCTGCAAACTCAATTATACGCCCCTCTTCATCAATCTTCATCAGACCGAAAGCAGTTGCACGCTTTTCGTCCATTGGCAATGCAGCCACAGTGATATCAGCATCAGATTCCCTATGTGCTTGAATAAATTTCTCATAATCCATTCGATACAAATGATCACCGGCCAAAATTAAGTACTCCAAAACATTATGCTCTTCAAAAAGCCATAAATATTGCCTCACAGCATCTGCAGTACCCTGCAACAACCACATCAATTATTTTCAAATATCACTTCAAAGCATCATAAAAGCCAAACACTCGGGATATGGATTGCATGCTGTCAGAGTCGTCTCAAGTTTTGGAAGTCCTGTATAGTTTAGTCGCAGTTTAACAAAAACAAATAGAGGCCCTATGCAATAGCCCCCTTGCACGCCCTCAAAGACGGGCCCTATATGCAATCCACCAGGATCGAGGATCGAAAAACTCGAGACATGTTATAATCCTAAAGTAGTAACTTTCCAAAACAAAAGATATAAAGGTAATTGAAAACATGGTTAAGGCAATCTTATACCTGAAACCAATTAGGATTCTCAGGACTTTGCTGAGCAGCAAGAACTTCAACAAAACCCTCATTTTTGTAACCACCTAAATTACTTGCATACGCGCGAGAAAGATGTCGATTGAGTGAGGCAGAATTGAATTGAGTAAGAACATAGATCTTAGAGATGTTGCTATTCAAGCAATTGCTAACAGGAATATCAATGAGTCTATAGTTAGCTCCAAGAGGAACAGCTGGTTTTGCTCTCTTCTTGGTGAGTGGATAAAGACGAGTACCAGCACCACCTCCAAGTATGATTCCAAGCACACTCTAAAACCATTCAAAATTCATCAAAATCAAAACAAGTCTTAAACAAAATCAAAACATTCTACTATAAGATCTAGAAGAAAAAAAAAAACTCACTCTGCTAGCATCAGGATCAAGGCAAGTTTGAGAATTCTGTGAATCAGAAACAGCTTTAGGTGTAACAATCACATGCTTGCGGGTGCATCTTCCTCTTGGTGCACCTTTACCTGAAACTGTAAGAATCTTGACACCGGAGAGTGATGATGATGAGAATGAGAGTTTCTTTGATGAAGAAGAAGAACGTGGAACGTTGATAACACCTGAAGTAACAATTGAAGACATTGCAGAGATTGTTGTTTGTGTGTACTATGTTACTATGTTTGTGTTCTTGTGTGGTTTAGAACAAGAGTGTGTGAATTGGTGTGACTATAGAGAGTGAGATATTAATATTTGATTTATAATAAATTTATAATATGGTTTTAAAAGATTGTTGTATAATAATATTTGATTGATATTTAATGTGAGATTTTGTCGTTTAATAAAGGACAAGGAATATTTTGTGTGATTGATCCATCAAAGAATATTTTATTTTATTTTGAAAATAATTTTTGTAATTTGTATTTATTTTTTTATTTGATTGCATGTGCACCGTTGGTACACATTTCAACCATCATTCATTCCCATGCATTTGTCTTCATTATTTCTACATTTGTCTTGGAAAAAAATTATTGTAAAAAAAATTATTGTAAAAAAAATTATTGTTTTTATTGTTGCTTAATGTAAAATAAGATTTAACTAAACTATTTATTTTTTATTGATGTAAATTTCTTTTTGAAAAATCAAATCAAATTACTCTCTAGTACATGGGTAGCTACGGTTTACTATGTGAGATCAATTTAAACAGGTAACTTGCACTTGAAGAAAAAGGTTGGTTGTGATTTTTAAATTTGATATATTTTGTATTCAATAATGAAAAAGTTCTACATAAAATATATTCACAAATGTTTACAGATTTAGTTTGTAATAGTCGACAATGTATCTGATTAGAATATACTATTTAGATATTTTCTCTATTTTCAAATATATTTTTGGAATTAATATATAAAAGGTGATATTGTGATTTGATTTGATTGAAGTCGATGCATTTATAATATTCTTTATAGAATTAATACAAAAATTAACCTCAAATTTATTGTGATAAACAAATCAAATCTTTATTGAACAATAACTTTTAGACATAAATATAGTAATGTTTAACATATAGAACACTCTGTAAAAATTTTAAATAAAGGAAAGGTAAAAGAAGACTCTTTAAAAAGTTTAACATATAGTAATGCTTAACATATAGTTATGTAATATTAATTTCATATTTCGTTAGCATATATGATCTTTTTTGTTAAATCGTTAAATGAATTAATAAAATATTATTTAAAAGGTTAAATGGTGCGTACTATCACTCTTTCATAGTTTCCAGAAAGAATTTTTTTCGTTCTTGTAATTTTCTTGTTCTTTTCATCTTGTCTCCATTGTTTGGGTTTAAAACTTTGTTTTTGTGTTTGGTTCCTTGTTTTCATCTTGTCTCCATTCCTAAGGTCTTACTATTCTCTAATGTCTAAGTTTTCAAACACGGCTTCCATTGGAACATCTAGGTTGATTATTCATAGAAACAAGATAAAGGAATGTTTTTGCCAAGATAAATGTGTGATTCGTACAGTGGGTGACATGAATAGTATCAATTTTGAGAAAAAGTTTTGGGATTGCATAAATTTCAAAAATCATGTGAATAAGGGATGCAATTTCTTCAAATGGTTCGTGTAACACCCTAATTTTTGCCCTAAGATTTCTTCGCATATCATTTGCATTTTGCATACAAACAAGATCGCATTGGTTTCCGAGCTTCTCCTCAGATCAAGTCTATGCTTCGCAGGGGATCACCATTATTTTTACTGTTTTATATTTATTTATATTTACTGTCTTCTAACCAAAATACAAAAAATATATTGCAGTGTTCTTCTTCTTCTCTGTGTTGCAGGTTTTCAAAGATAGGGCAATAATTTGATTCAGATGCGTTTGTTCAGTCACAATTCTATTTCAAGTAGATGTTTGACCTAATTTGGTCAAACTATTAAAAGATTGTGTTGACTGTCAGTTGTGTGTGCCAGTAATTCATTCATCAGGCAATGTGTGTCAAAGTACAAATTGGTTCGTGTGACAGTTGTTTTCTGAGCAAAGTGTGGTCCGTTCATCAGTTATCAGGCAGTTGTGTTGTGCGAAGTTGCGGTTTGAATCTTCAGTGGTTATCAGTTCATCAGTTCATCAGCGATTCATCTAAGGATTTATTTTCCTCAGTTTGGTTTCGAATCATCAGGGCTTGAATCAAACAATTTTCAGATGACAGTTGGCTTGAGTTGAGAAATATTCAGTTGGTTCTGTGATTGGCTGTATTCATTTCATCAGAGGCTTGTGTAAGAGAAATCGAGATTTGTTTGTGGGCTTGAAAAAAAATCAAATTCCATCTATTATCCATTTTTCTTTCCGATTAGACAATTATCCATACTTCGATTTTTTTTTTACCATCCATCTTTCTAGAAATTCTCTTATCATCTTCTTTTCCCATATTTTTAATTCCAATTCAATATCCAAATTATTCAATTTCTATCCATCCTCGATTTTTATTCAAATATCTACTTTTATCAAATTCATTTTTTCTTTCAAATTCTAAACTTCCATAATATCCATTTTTTTCTTTATAATCCCAATATTCCTATTATCACAATAAGACAAAAAAACATTAGTCATTTTTTTTTATATATAATTCTTTTTTATCCATTCTCGTTTTATATATATATATATACTACAAAAATAATTCCATTTTTCCTTTAAACCCTATATCTAAAAAATAATTGAAAAATATATAATATGGAATTCATCAAGCTGGCCCACATAACTAAACATTTCCTCAAGCCAACATTTCCAAAATTCTTCAAGCCGCAATATAAACTTTTCCCAATGCGCCATATCACTTCTTCACATCAAGCCGCCCTCAGCAAATCCATCAGCTCACAACTAGTCAAAAACAAACAAGCCGTGCGCCCTTTACCAAAGCCAAACAAGCCAAATATCACTTTCACAGCTTGTCAAACTTCACGTGTAACTCCAGCAGCTCAAACACGTACAATCCGTACGCCCATCAGCTTCGAATCACACTTTGCTTGTACCAGCCGTATTCCCAAAGCATTGCACATGAGCCTTTCACCGAAACAGGCCCCACAAGCAGCTCTCTCCAGCCGCAGGTCCCCCAAACCAGCCAAACTGAGACGCATACGACAGCTTCAAACGCAGCAGCTCATGAGTATCTCCAGCCAAGCTTCCCGTAACCCTCACATCACACGAAATCCACAGCAAGCCGCGACAATCACACGAAATCCAGCAGCTCAAGCCCTCGAAATAACGCACGCTTTTCGTCACGAGCCAAGCACGAGAAACCACCTGAAAACGCAATAAAGATGAGAACAAAACGCAGCAAGAGAAAAGAATGAAAACTCAGCTGAAGCACGAGATATCCGTGACGGTAAAACGCGAGCCACTTCAAATCAAAACGGCAACTCTCTTTTCCATCCATTCCTCTATTTAAACCAACTATTCCATTCAAATTGGGGAAAGCTCTGAGAAGCCAAAGAATCGCTGCCAAAAAGCTTCAAAAACCCAAATCCCTTTCCGTCTTCATCAAACTTTCTCAAATCCCTAAATCCCCTTTTGATTCGAAACAAAATTTGTTAATCGAAAGAAGAAGAACAAGAAGGAAATCGCAAGAAGAAAGGAGGGATTCATTGTGTTTCGGTGTTAATTTCTTGAAGGTGAGGAGCGATTGTTGTTGTTGTTGGATCGGTGCCGCCGCCGTGAATTGTTTTGCTTTCCCCCTGTTTTGCGTTTTCTTTCACTTTGAAAGAGAAGAAGAAGCTCTTGCTTCTTTATTATTTGCTTCTTATTTATTTATTTATTTTAATTTTTATAAAAAAACTGATGTTAATGATATTGGAGTTGGGTTCTCAAATGAGGTCCATGTGGATCTATCATACCCCTGACCCGCGTCTCACCATCCCATTCCCCTCCCTCTTTTTTTTCCATTATGTTATTTCTTTAATCTTTTTTTTAAAATGATATTATATCATTTTTACTTTGTTTCTTCTTTTAATATCAGGATTTCTCTTTTTGGAATTATATTTTTTAAAGTAGTTTAGAAAGTATGTTAAAAAGAAATTTATAAAAAGATATTTGGAAACATTTTTAGAAAAGGATTTGTTTAGAAAGAGAACTTTAGAAAAAGGATTTAAAAATACTTTTCTATTTTCTTTTTTAGATCTAATTTTTGGATCCATTATTTTTTATCTCTTTTTAATTTTGGTCGATGACAATCTTCCGATTCGGGATTGTTGATTTCCGATTAAGTTTAATCTTCATTATTTCAAATCTATGGATGAATGATCATTTGGATCATTCTTCATACTTTGAGATCGTGATAGGTTGCTAATCGAGAAATTCAACGATAATTTCGATTAAGATTAGACCTTCCTTCTTCTTTTAGTGTGGCATGTTTTCGGAGAACGATCCATTATATTGTTTCTCTAACATGTATTAACACGAATATTTTCCACTTTAATTAGTGGTGGCCGGCCTCATTTGTAGGGTAATTACTTCGTAAATTACTCGGCGATTGCTTAACATAGACCTAAAGTTGTCCCGATTCGATTAAAGATCCATTTGGATCCGGTTGCCTCGGTTTTATTTTCATTGTTGTGGTTGTGCTTGATTAAGTTCATCATACCACCTTATATTGTATATAATATAATAATGTGAATATAATTGTTTAAACTTAATCTCTTGCACCTTATCCTTTTATTTTAAATCTCTCGCTCCCTTATCTCCTTATTATATTTTGCCATATTATATCATATATCATTGTTTATATTCATATTGTGTTTGTTAATATTCATATTGTGCTTGTTTTCTATTTTGTTCATTTGGACATTAAAACACTTAATAAAGGATTAAACTCTTAAAAAACTTGTGACTTCTAACTTTGGACTTATGGTTACTATCCCGAACTTTTTGGAGATTGGACTTAGATCTTCTAGGATTCCCGTTGCTCAAGTTGGAGTGGTTAGAAATCTTGGCCTCAAATGATGTCATTAACTTTTGAAGATGGAAGTCCGAACTTTGAAGATTTGTACATATTGGTCTTGGTAACTTCTTTCCTTAGCTTTTAATTCAAGCATTAGGACTAGTCTCTTCATCTCCTCCCTATTCTTTAATTTTCAAAACTTCTTCCTATTTCAAAACCTTCTTGTTTTCTAAACTTCAAACAATTTCATAAACAAACCTTGATTTCGGTCAAGCGATTTTTTTTAACCTTTTCCTTTTATTTTCTTAACCAAATATTAATTCATGTAAATATATTAAAACCATTTTTGTACATACTTAAAAAAATACAAATCCATTCAATTGTTTTTGTGCCTTGTGCACCTTTCTTCTTTTCCATATGTTTAGATATGATTCATCCCTTCTAGCGGAATTATTCGCTAAGGGATGACGACTTATCTTTACATCTTAAAATTAATTCAACCCACTTATTCTTTTCAAACTTTGTACCACGAACTACGAGGTTTTGATCTCGCATTGCACTTTGTGGGTACGTAGGCATAAGGCTTTAAAACCTTATCAAACACAAAATTATTAAAAAATATTCTTCTTCTCATCTCTTCCATCATTTTAAACAAACCAATTTCAGACCAAAAAGCAATAAATATTTCAAAGGGCTCCCGTGGAGTACCACGGATGAGTCGGGTGCCTAAAACCTTCCCGGTTCATAACCAATCCCCTTACCCAATCTCTGTTTATTTCTTTTAGCCTTTGCTTTTAGAATCCTAGGTTTTTATTCGTTCTTTTACCTTTTTCCATTCGGAAATAAAGAAAAGCGCGGTGGCGACTCTGTGTTAATCGAGTTAAGTTAATCAATAGCTTACACTCACGATTTTACCGCTACAGAAAAGTGGCGACTCTGCTGGGGAGTAATCTCTAAGCGGATTTAGCCTACTTTGATTTATTTATTGCTTTGGTTTGAATTGTTTGTTATTTGTTTGTTCCGTTTTGGTTTTGGTGATCCTCTGTGTGAGATAGATTCTAACCCGGATCTGAGTGACACTTATGATAGGACGGCGATATTCGAAGCGATATGTGATGGAGTAGTCCAAAGCAATATCAATTTGATAATCTCCACTCGGTTAGGCTCTCTTGGACTATCAATGTCATGACGAGTAATCATACGTGGCATTATTTTCCGACCTTGAGCTGATCATACTGAGGACCTTAGAACCCTTAACCCATCTAAGCCAATTTAGGAACGTAGTGCGGAAGCTGTCTGGATGTAAATCTAAGGCGGTTGTCACGCGATACTACACTCGGACGAGGTCTATTTTAAGAATGTTATCGGTTGGGGAGTAATCCAACGTACCGATAAAATTCTAAAGATGGCTGTTAACTCCGGGCACCTCTGTTAGCACCCTTTTGGTTTCTTGCAGGTACAATGAAGACAAACCTTAGTACATGCTTGTGTGGGTTGGTTCTTATCCCTTGACTCCATGCTCGTGATCTAAACCCTTGAACCTGAGTGCTTTGCGTGATCTTGTTTGTGGTTGTTGCATCTACATATTCATCATGATCATCATCACAACCATTTTTCAAGGAAGACAATTCCGATTATTGCAAATATTTGAAAAAAAAAAGTAAATTCTCCTTTTTGTCAAGATTTTTTTTTTTTTATGACAGTATTCTCGATGTTGACCACGTTTGCAATAATCGGGTTGTTTTTCTGAAAATGGAAGTGAATTTTGCATATCATTGCATCCTCGCATATTCTTGTGTTCATCCGAGTTGTGTGGGAACTCATCCCGGTTGTTTCTTTCTTCAGTTGTCTGTTGATCCGTCAAAGCTGACTCCTCACCACAGATACGGTACTAGAGCTGCTAACAGGTTGAGTGTTATTAGATTGAGAATGGAAAATCAAGCCCAACATAACAAGGAAGTTAGGGAAGACCTTGATGAGTTGAAAAGCAATGTGAGTCAGATCATGGAGATGCTACAGGTTTTGATCATTAGAGAAACTCAACCTCAGAGGATTGTCATGCCTCAAGTCAATGTTTCTGCTGGTGAAACAAGTGTTGTTGGGATGACCCGTCGCAGACAACAACACCATGAACAATCATACCCTACTGCAGTCGCTCTGATGATCAATGGTCCATCTATTCAAAGGAATGTTGGCCAGAACCAGAATCGTAATGCTAGGAGTAAGCCAAGCTTTGATCTTATTCCTGTGCCGTATGCAGACTTGCTTCCATCTTTAATTGCAGAGAATCTTGTGCGAACTCGTCCACCACCTCCGGTTCCAGAGACTATTCCATGGTGGTATAAGCCAGAAGCTCGTTGTGCTTTTCATCAAGGTGCCCCGGGGCATGATGTTGAGAACTGTTACCCGCTGAAGTTTGAAGTACAGAAATTGATGAGGAACAATGTTCTGTATTTCAATGATGTTAATCCTAATGTGCAGAAGAATCCGTTGCCGAAGCATGGTAATGTGTCTGTGAACATGGTTGATGGTTGTCCTGGTAATGCGTCTGATGAAGACGAAGAAATGTTTGATTTCGTTACGCATGGAAAGATTTGCCAGAACCAGAATCGTAATGCTAGGAGTAGGCCAAACTTTGATCCTATTCCGATGACTTATGCTGAGTTGTATCCTTACTTGGTCCAGAATGATTGGATTACTACTAGGCCTGCGCCTCCTGTTCCAAATCCTCTTCCGGTTGGTTATAGATCAGATCTTCGTTGTGAGTTTCATCAAGGTGGAACTGGTCATGACCTAGAACACTGTTTTGCATTGAAGGCTAAAGTAAGAGAGCTTGTTAGAAATGGGATGATCACTTTTGAGGACACTAACCCTTTTCCGAATCATGAGAAATGAATCTTCTAGAGGAATTCAACTGTCAAATTTTCTTCAAGGCCAGAATCTCAGACGGGGCAGCTCATCCTTTATTGCTGATGGATCACTAGGCCATTGTTTCTTTATGTTTGCGATTTTTCTTCAATCATATTAAGTTGTTTGCTTTTAAGCTTGTTTGTACTTTCATGTTGATTTTAATGAAATGAGCATTGCTTTGTTTTGATTTCATTTACTATTTGCATCTTTATGCTTTACATTTCAAGTTCATTTATCTTGTCTCAAGCTTTCATAATGATTGGAGGGAGGATGACGAAAACGAGATACCCATAATTGTTGTTGGTATGCTTTCAATTGAGACTTGGTTGATGATATACAGGCATTGTTTCAAATCCTAAACACTGGAGAAATAAGGAAGTTAATCCTTTGTTAACCCCTTTGAACCTTGAAGTTGGAGTTTCTTTCTATTCGAAAAAACCCTTAATTTTAACCCGGGGATGGGTAGCTCTCAATTAATTCGAATGTGCATTCAATTACAAGAGAATCATTCAAGATACCTTTCAATAAAGGTTGCAATCTCAAGTTTTCCTTCAAACACATCAAGAAGTGTTGAAGATGTTTCTCAATTCAAAAGCCAATGATGGTTCATCGTAATCATTAAGCCATGCAGTCATTATCTTTCAAAAAAAATGATAGCGAAAAATTATTGAAAAAGAAAATTAAAGCCCGCTAAGTCAAAACCTATGAAGGAGACTTAGGCAAAAATTGGGGCATCCCGCTGGCTGTAAGTTGAAATGACGCAGTTCAGGCAAAAATTAGGGATAATAAAAAGAAAGATTTACCAAGAGGTCATCGAAATTCTCAGCAAAAATAAGTTGAGTTGACCAAAGTCCTCACTAGAAATAACAAAAGGAAAGATGTGACTGTTATCTCAAAATCCTTTGGCTTATGAACCATCTTCATCTGTGCAATCCTAAATGTCCGGGAACTTGAATGCATAGGCTGAATTATTTGAGTGTAGGACTGGAGTTCATCACGAAGTTGGGTTGGGTATAAATAAACTTTGAGCCTATATCCTTTGTTTCTTAAACCGTGAACCAGACCACGTTACAACCTTCAAAAGTCCTAATTGAATTCAGGTTTCTTTTGAAAAGCATACTACAACGAGGTTGCGTAAACTGACTCCCAAGTTCTTTACCAATCATTTGTTTTCTTACCTTTGCTTTATCTTTAATGTTGTCTCAACCGCCGTGTTTTGACAATGTTTTTAATTACTTTACATCAATAAATTTCATTCCAAAACTGATTCTTGATTTCAAACTTTGCATTGAACTTTGCATTAAAATCACCAGGTTTGTACAAACTTTTTTTATTTGCAAATAAACTTTCCTCATCAAGGAATTTTCAAACAGTTGAGAAACTTGGTCGGTGATCTTATCAGGGGCAATTTCTCCTTAGGTCCTATGGTTCAAGAGTTGTTGATTAGTGCAAGTTATTCTCAGATATGGTTAGTCAGAAGATTCTCTGCAAGATTCATTTCTGGGTTATTTTCTCAACAATCATTTCAAGAACTGAAACCATGATCAGTTTATTCTCTCAACGGTTATTCCAAAGATCTGAGTATTTTCTCCGGAAGCAATCAAGAATTGAATCCATTATCAGTTTACCTTTATCAGTCATTGAACTTGGGGCAACTTTCTTCAAGAATATCCAAGCAGCTTTGCATGATTTCTCTCAAAAGATTTTCAATTTGATGCAATTTACTGGTGGGACAGAGATTTGTTCAGCAGTAGCATTTCTAATTTCCGAGCAGACTGGCATGAGATGTTCCCTTTTGCTTTGCATGGGTATTGTACATCTGTCCGCATTTCAACAGGGGCAACCCCTTTCTCACTTGTTTATGGTATGGAAGCAGTGCTCCCCGTCGAAGTTGAGATCCCATCAATGAGAGTTCTGATGGAAGCCAAGTTGACTGAGGCTGAATGGTGTCAAAGTAGATTTAATCAGTTGAATTTGATTGAAGAACAGAGAATAACAGTTTTGTGTTATGGTCGGTTGTACCAGCAAAGAATGAAAAAAGCTTTTGATAAGAAGGTCAAACCTCGTGTATTCAGAGAAGGCGACCTCGTGCTCAAAAAGATTCAGTTTTTCCTTAAAGATTCTCGGGGCAAGTGGACTCCGAACTATGATGGACCATATGTTGTTAAGAAAGCCTTCTCTGGCGGTTCATTAATTCTTGCAACTATGGATGGTGAGGAGATCACTCGCCCTGTGAATGCGGATGCAGTCAAGAAATACTTCGCCTAAAAAAAAATAAAAGAACAGCTCGCTAAGTTGAAAACCCGAAAGGGCAGCTTAGGCAAAAATGAGCGTCTCGGTGGATTGAAAACCCGAAAGGGCGGTCCAGGCAAAAATTAGAGACAAAAAAAACAGAAATAATTATCCCGGTAGATTGAAAACCCGAAAGGGCAATCTAGGCAAAAGTTAGGGATCATGGCAAGTAACTGCGTCGACAGACTGAATCGCTTGTGGTAACCGAGGATTTCAGATTCTATCATTCAGAAGAATTATTCATCAAAGATTCTTATTCACTCATCCTTGACTGAAGTTTAGGACACAGTGGAGTTCAAAGTTGATAGGGAGAATAGTGATCATCGTATCTCAATGTAGCCCTTTCCATGTATTTATCATTTTTCAAACTTGTAATGATCCATGGAGTCACGCCATTTACTGTAAATTTAATCTTTGAAAATTTCAAAAACATTTTTCTTTTGATATATGAACAAAGAAATGTTATCAACAGTGATTCCAAGAATGATAAAGTCTGGATGTGTGTAACTCGTCTCTCCTAAAGCAGGGTTTGATTCGGTTGTTCCTGGATAGTCTTGACAGATTGATGTTAATGATGTTTTGTTCCCCAACCATGATGTTGAATGGAGATTGTATGTATTCCCCAGAAGAGTTGTTGGAAGGGATGTTCTTATGAATCCCTAGCTGAGTGTTTATCTTTTCCTCAGCCAGTTATCTTTAAATTGAGAAGTATTGGGAATCCCCAGCTGAGCTCATGTTCCTCAGCTTGACTATTTGCATCTTTGAATATAGAAGTATTGATATAGCAGTCAGTTTAGAGGTTTTCTGTTACCTGATGTTGGGTATAGATTTAAAATCCCTCATAACTGTGCTTTGGCTATGATGTTAACTTCTGATATCCCCATATGGATCCCCAGTAGGACTGCATGTGTTGATTTCCAGCAGGTTCCTATGTGATTTTTAGCAAGTTTGGCACCCTATCCCCAAGCGGAGCAGGAGTTGTATGACGGTTATTCTTTGTGAAGTTTGATTTTTATCAAGAATATTTCCATCCTCAGCAGATTATACCCTTTGCCTCAGCAGGATGATATTCCTAGCAGATGTTGTATTATCATGATTTGAGCCTTGTAGCAGGATTTTATTCCTTTGATGGTTTATGATATTCCTAGCAGATGTTGTATTATCATGATTTGAGCCTTGTAGCAGGATTTTATTCCTTTGATGGCTTATGATATTCCCCTGCAGATTTCAGATTGAATCTCCAGTTGTTTCCCTGCATTGTTGCTTTGGGATTAGCCGAGTATCCGGTTGTTGTGGTGTTCATGTCACCTGTTTTCTTATCTTTATGTCTGTTTTGTCAGCATATTCATAAGCATATTCATACGCATAAGCATAGCATTGTTTGCTTGCATTCTTGCGTTTATCATTGTTATCTGCTCTTGGGTGTGGATTTTCCCCATAGAGTGTGTGTGTCGTCTTCCTCTCAAGTTTAGAGTGTCGACCATTAAGCAGAAAGAGTTAATCCTTTCTAATTCCCCACTGAGTTTTGTTTCTCGTGGATGATGTTGATTTAGTTTCCTCCCCAGTTTATTATCTGGATGGAATTTTCCCCAGTTGAGATATTTCCTCCTCGGGATGAGTTTTGTTTGACCGTTTCTCTCCAATTTGTTCTTGGATTGAACTTTGGTCTCCTTTTGTGGATATATTTGCTTTGGAATTAAGCTATCACTGTTTGATAGTGGGCAATATTTTCTCCAGCTTGCGTATATTTGCTCTGGATTTAGCTATCAGTAAATCGATAGTGGGTGATATTACCAATTTGATCAAGTTCTTTTACTTGTGCTCCTACCCAGTAAATTCGGTAGTCGAGATTTTATCCTCTTACCCAGTAAAAAGGTAATAGAGTTTGTTATTCTTTGATTCAGCTCCTACCCAGTAAATCAGGTAGTCGAGAATTGTTCTACCCAGTAAATCCGGTAGTCAAGATATTTTCCTCTTACCCAGTAAAAAGGTAATTTGATTGAATTTCTACCCATTAATTCCGGTAGCCAATATTTTTCTTCTTACCCAGTAAAAAGGTAATAGAAGCTTTTTCACTTTGATTGAGTTCCTACCCAGTAAATCAGGTAGTTGACCATACTCCTATCCAGTAAATCGATAGTCGAGTCCCTTATACTCCTGCCCAGTAAATCAGGTAGTCGAGAAGTTTTCTTACCCAGTAAAAAGGTAATTGAGTTTATTCCTCCGTATTTTGCTCTTATCCAGTAAATCGATAGTCGAGTCCTTTATATTTCCTACCCAGTAAATCAGGTAGTCGTGATTTGTTCTACCTAGTAAATCCGGTAGTCAAGTTATTTTCCTCTTACCCAGTAAAAAGGTGATAAAATCAGATATTTTTCTCTTACCCAGTAAAAAGGTAATTTGATTGAGTTCCTACCCAGTAAATCAGGTAGTCGATCATACTCCTATCCAGTAAATTGATAGTCGAGTCTCTTATGCTCCTACCCAGTAAATCAGGTAGTCGAGAATTGTTCTACCCAGTAAATCCGGTAGTCAAGTTATTTTTTCCTCTTACCCAGTAAAAAGGTGATAAAATCAGATATTTTTTTCTCTTACCCAGTAAAAAGGTAATTTGATTGAGTTCCTACCCAGTAAACCAGGTAGATGATCATACTCCTATCCAGTAAATCGATAGTCGAGTCCTTTTATATCTCCTATCCAGTAAATCGATAGTCGAGTCTGTTATATTCTCTACCCAGTAAATCAGGTAGTTGAAAGTTTTCTTACCCAGTAAAAAGGTGATTGAGGTCATTCCTCTTTATTTAGCTCTTATCCAGTAAATCGATAGTTGAGTCATTTGTTTTCTCCTGCCCAGTAAATCAGGTAGTTGAAAGTTTTGTTGCTCAGTAAAAAGCAGTAAAGGCTATTCCTCCGAATTTTGCTCCTATCCAGTAAATCGATAGTCGAGTCTGTTATATTTCCTACCCAGTAAATCAGGTAGTTGAGAGTTTCTTGCCCAGTAAAAAGGTAATTGAGGTCATTCCTCCGGATTTTTCTCCTATCCAGTAAATTGATAGTCGAGTCTGATGTATTTCCTACCCAGTAAACCAGGTAGTTGATGATTTCTTATCCAACACAGTATTTCTCCGTTTCTTGGACTCAAATATTTTGTTTGATTGATTTTCTGGTAGGGTGTTTATATTTCCCTGGTTGGATCTTGTGTTTTGATTATATCATATCGTTTCCCCAAGTGGAGTCTGTTATCCAGTGATTTATTTTCCTGGTAACTCTTTGTTTGTCTGTTGTTTCCCCAGCGGGATTTTCTTCTGTGTCCCCAAGATGTGCTTGTTCTCTGGTGGTCATATTTTCCCCACAGAGATCTTGGGTTTGCATATCATATTCATAGCATATCATTTGTTCTCTTAGGACAAAAATTGGGTTTTCTGTATTTAAGTCTCTCCCATCTTGTAGAGACGAAGATGTCAATCTTCATATCTCCGGATTGAAGAAACTTAAATAGGGGCAGCTGTAACACCCTAATTTTTGCCCTAAGATTTCTTCGCATATCATTTGCATTTTGCATACAAACAAGATCGCATTGGTTTCCGAGCTTCTCCTCAGATCAAGTCTATGCTTCGCAGGGGATCACCATTATTTTTACTGTTTTATATTTATTTATATTTACTGTCTTCTAACCAAAATACAAAAAATATATTGCAGTGTTCTTCTTCTTCTCTGTGTTGCAGGTTTTCAAAGATAGGGCAATAATTTGATTCAGATGCGTTTGTTCAGTCACAATTCTATTTCAAGTAGATGTTTGACCTAATTTGGTCAAACTATTAAAAGATTGTGTTGACTGTCAGTTGTGTGTGCCAGTAATTCATTCATCAGGCAATGTGTGTCAAAGTACAAATTGGTTCGTGTGACAGTTGTTTTCTGAGCAAAGTGTGGTCCGTTCATCAGTTATCAGGCAGTTGTGTTGTGCGAAGTTGCGGTTTGAATCTTCAGTGGTTATCAGTTCATCAGTTCATCAGCGATTCATCTAAGGATTTATTTTCCTCAGTTTGGTTTCGAATCATCAGGGCTTGAATCAAACAATTTTCAGATGACAGTTGGCTTGAGTTGAGAAATATTCAGTTGGTTCTGTGATTGGCTGTATTCATTTCATCAGAGGCTTGTGTAAGAGAAATCGAGATTTGTTTGTGGGCTTGAAAAAAAATCAAATTCCATCTATTATCCATTTTTCTTTCCGATTAGACAATTATCCATACTTCGATTTTTTTTTACCATCCATCTTTCTAGAAATTCTCTTATCATCTTCTTTTCCCATATTTTTAATTCCAATTCAATATCCAAATTATTCAATTTCTATCCATCCTCGATTTTTATTCAAATATCTACTTTTATCAAATTCATTTTTTCTTTCAAATTCTAAACTTCCATAATATCCATTTTTTTCTTTATAATCCCAATATTCCTATTATCACAATAAGACAAAAAAACATTAGTCATTTTTTTTTATATATAATTCTTTTTTATCCATTCTCATTTTATATATATATATATATATACTACAAAAATAATTCCATTTTTCCTTTAAACCCTATATCTAAAAAATAATTGAAAAATATATAATATGGAATTCATCAAGATGGCCCACATAACTAAACATTTCCTCAAGCCAACATTTCCAAAATTCTTCAAGCCGCAATATAAACTTTTCCCAATGCGCCATATCACTTCTTCACATCAAGCCGCCCTCAGCAAATCCATCAGCTCACAACTAGTCAAAAACAAACAAGCCGTGCGCCCTTTACCAAAGCCAAACAAGCCAAATATCACTTTCATAGCTTGTCAAACTTCACGTGTAACTCCAGCAGCTCAAACACGTACAATCCGTACGCCCATCAGCTTCGAATCACACTTTGCTTGTACCAGCCGTATTCCCAAAGCATTGCACATGAGCCTTTCACCGAAACAGGCCCCACAAGCAGCTCTCTCCAGCCGCAGGTCCCCCAAACCAGCCAAACTGAGACGCATACGACAGCTTCAAACGCAGCAGCTCATGAGTATCTCCAGCCAAGCTTCCCGTAACCCTCACATCACACGAAATCCACAGCAAGCCGCGACAATCACACGAAATCCAGCAGCTCAAGCCCTCGAAATAACGCACGCTTTTCGTCACGAGCCAAGCACGAGAAACCACCTGAAAACGAATTAATCAAAACGCAATAAAGATGAGAACAAAACGCAGCAAGAGAAAAGAATGAAAACTCAGCTGAAGCACGAGATATCCGTGACGGTAAAACGCGAGCCACTTCAAATCAAAACGGCAACTCTCTTTTCCATCCATTCCTCTATTTAAACCAACTATTCCATTCAAATTGGGGAAAGCTCTGAGAAGCCAAAGAATCGCTGCCAAAAAGCTTCAAAAACCCAAATCCCTTTCCGTCTTCATCAAACTTTCTCAAATCCCTAAATCCCCTTTTGATTCGAAACAGAATTTGTTAATCGAAAGAAGAAGAACAAGAAGGAAATCGCAAGAAGAAAGGAGGGATTCATTGTGTTTCGGTGTTAATTTCTTGAAGGTGAGGAGCGATTGTTGTTGTTGTTGGATCGGTGCCGCCGCCGTGAATTGTTTTGCTTTCCCCCTGTTTTGCGTTTTCTTTCACTTTGAAAGAGAAGAAGAAGCTCTTGCTTCTTTATTATTTGCTTCTTATTTATTTATTTATTTTAATTTTTATAAAAAAACTGATGTTAATGATATTGGAGTTGGGTTCTCAAATGAGGTCCATGTGGATCTATCATACCCCTGACCCGCGTCTCACCATCCCATTCCCCTCCCTCTTTTTTTTCCATTATGTTATTTCTTTAATCTTTTTTTTAAAATGATATTATATCATTTTTACTTTGTTTCTTCTTTTAATATCAGGATTTCTCTTTTTGGAATTATATTTTTTAAAGTAGTTTAGAAAGTATGTTAAAAAGAAATTTATAAAAAGATATTTGGAAACATTTTTAGAAAAGGATTTGTTTAGAAAGAGAACTTTAGAAAAAGGATTTAAAAATACTTTTCTATTTTCTTTTTTAGATCTAATTTTTGGATCCATTATTTTTTATCTCTTTTTAATTTTGGTCGATGACAATCTTCCGATTCGGGATTGTTGATTTCCGATTAAGTTTAATCTTCATTATTTCAAATCTATGGATGAATGATCATTTGGATCATTCTTCATACTTTGAGATCGTGATAGGTTGCTAATCGAGAAATTCAACGATAATTTCGATTAAGATTAGACCTTCCTTCTTCTTTTAGTGTGGCATGTTTTCGGAGAACGATCCATTATATTGTTTCTCTAACATGTATTAACACGAATATTTTCCACTTTAATTAGTGGTGGCCGGCCTCATTTGTAGGGTAATTACTTCGTAAATTACTCGGCGATTGCTTAACATAGACCTAAAGTTGTCCCGATTCGATTAAAGATCCATTTGGATCCGGTTGCCTCGGTTTTATTTTCATTGTTGTGGTTGTGCTTGATTAAGTTCATCATACCACCTTATATTGTATATAATATAATAATGTGAATATAATTGTTTAAACTTAATCTCTTGCACCTTATCCTTTTATTTTAAATCTCTCGCTCCCTTATCTCCTTATTATATTTTGCCATATTATATCATATATCATTGTTTATATTCATATTGTGTTTGTTAATATTCATATTGTGCTTGTTTTCTATTTTGTTCATTTGGACATTAAAACACTTAATAAAGGATTAAACTCTTAAAAAACTTGTGACTTCTAACTTTGGACTTATGGTTACTATCCCGAACTTTTTGGAGATTGGACTTAGATCTTCTAGGATTCCCGTTGCTCAAGTTGGAGTGGTTAGAAATCTTGGCCTCAAATGATGTCATTAACTTTTGAAGATGGAAGTCCGAACTTTGAAGATTTGTACATATTGGTCTTGGTAACTTCTTTCCTTAGCTTTTAATTCAAGCATTAGGACTAGTCTCTTCATCTCCTCCCTATTCTTTAATTTTCAAAACTTCTTCCTATTTCAAAACCTTCTTGTTTTCTAAACTTCAAACAATTTCATAAACAAACCTTGATTTCGGTCAAGCGATTTTTTTTAACCTTTTCCTTTTATTTTCTTAACCAAATATTAATTCATGTAAATATATTAAAACCATTTTTGTACATACTTAAAAAAATACAAATCCATTCAATTGTTTTTGTGCCTTGTGCACCTTTCTTCTTTTCCATATGTTTAGATATGATTCATCCCTTCTAGCGGAATTATTCGCTAAGGGATGACGACTTATCTTTACATCTTAAAATTAATTCAACCCACTTATTCTTTTCAAACTTTGTACCACGAACTACGAGGTTTTGATCTCGCATTGCACTTTGTGGGTACGTAGGCATAAGGCTTTAAAACCTTATCAAACACAAAATTATTAAAAAATATTCTTCTTCTCATCTCTTCCATCATTTTAAACAAACCAATTTCAGACCAAAAAGCAATAAATATTTCAAAGGGCTCCCGTGGAGTACCACGGATGAGTCGGGTGCCTAAAACCTTCCCGGTTCATAACCAATCCCCTTACCCAATCTCTGTTTATTTCTTTTAGCCTTTGCTTTTAGAATCCTAGGTTTTTATTCGTTCTTTTACCTTTTTCCATTCGGAAATAAAGAAAAGCGCGGTGGCGACTCTGTGTTAATCGAGTTAAGTTAATCAATAGCTTACACTCACGATTTTACCGCTACAGTTCGACAACGACATTATTGATGAAAGGGACTTGAAGATTCATAGGTAAACGAAGAAAATATACAAATTGAAGAATGAGATAATCAACATTAGGGGGTGGTTGAAAGTGTTTGTAATCATTGGAATACTGAGCTTAGTGTGTATTGTCATATTTGTAATAAAATTTTTTAGGTTAGTTATTTGTGTGTAATGAGATGTATTTGTGAACAAGGAGGTTAAAATGTATAAGTTGAATTGTTACTTTTGTTTGTTTATCAATGAAATGTGTTTGTTGAATTGTGTTTGCTGAAATGTTGCTAAAAGTAATAAAATCATAACAGAAATTGCAATATAAGCCTTAGTACATAAAAGTTGCATAATAATCCTTGCTCATAACAATAGTTACAAAATCATAACATAAAAGTGGCATTATAAGTCATAGTCATATGTTACATAAGTAGAAGCCTTAGTACACAAAAATGGCATTATAAGCCTTAGTACACAAAAGTTAACATTATAAGTCAGACATATGTTACAGCAGTAGAAGCATTAGTACACAAAAGTTGCAAAACAGACCAAAAGTGACATTATAAGCCTTAGTTATAAACTACAAATCAAATATAAACATAAATCTTAGGGCTGACTCAAAACTGGTTTTGGACCCTTTTGAAGTCTCTTTCTCTTTTTGGATTGTTGTTGAGTTGAACCTCCATCTAGGCATGACGACGGGGCGGGTCGGGAACAATTTTTACTCCCCCAAACCTAAACCCAAATCCCCAAACAATCCTCATTCCCCGTCCCAAACTCAAACGAGGATGGAGAACTAAAACCCAAATGAGTTTGGGTTTCTCCGCATCGCCACCATCCATTTAGTAAAATCAATTTTTTTTAATAGAAATATTTATTTTTTCCAAAATCAAATACGTTACAAATAATAAAATAAAATAATCTCACAAAAATTCCATACATACATTTCAAATATCTTAAATAATTAATACAAATCAAAATACCAAAACATTGGCCACATATTTATTATTCCAAATTAACAAAACTAAATAATAATGTACATAATAAAATAAACGGGAGGAATTCGGGGGCAGGTCCGGGGTGGGTACTAGTGTCCCCATTACCCGACCCGTCCCCATATTATCAAATCGGAGAAAACCCAAACCCGAATCCAAACTCGGTCTAAGCGTGTTTTCTCCATCAACTTTGGGGTTGGTTCGAGTGGGTACCTGCAGGTATGAGTTATGTTTCCATGCCTACCTCCATCTGGTGTTGGTTGTCTTGAGGCATTAGTTTTTTCACTTGATGTAACAACAAGTGGTGGTGGTGGTGGTGGTTGGGTTAATGTAGAAGCAACAATTGGTGGTTAGGTTAATCTTGCAGCAAGTGGGGGTGATTGGGTTGATGTTGCAGCAAATGGAGTTGTTGGTTGTTGTCTTGATGTATCAACAGTTGTAGGAAGCTTGCAAGTGGCCTTGTTGTCACCATCCTTATGGCACTTACTACATTTGATACCAAATTTGTCCTTTTTAAGTTGAGTCTCGTTTCTAACTTGTTCCCTAGCCTCTTTGTTCCTTTTTTCTTGGGTCTACCAGGTTGTCTTTTTATTGGGGTGGTTGCAGGTCAACAACATTTGTTTTGCTCTAAAGAGATTCTCCATTGACTATATAAATCACGGGTGCATATCAATCCTCATAACACTCTTTTTTGTAGTAATCAGGTACAAAATCATCTACTTCTAATTTTTTATCCTTCATACATGAAAAGGCATGACAACATGATAGCCCAATCAATATCTACCTTCTACATGAACATTCATGCTTTGATAGATTGACATAAAACTTTTCTTCTATAAGTGATGTCTCCTAATACAAATACAAAAAACAATTATTGAACAAGCATATATCGATTGACTAAGCATACAAAAATCACTTAAAGAAACTACCTAGAATGGTATCAGCATAAAGAAATTGACCAAGCATAAATAAATTACCTAACAATCCACATGTTAGTTCTTTGTGATTCTTTTTCCAACTTCTTTTTTATATTAGGCAGAATTATATCAGCATATTTGGCAATATTTTGTTTGTTAGACTCCCACTTTTGCATCAAGTACACTATAATCTCTTCAAGCATATTCACAATGGTTTTGGCTCTTACAACTACAAATACACAGTTAAAGGCTTCTGACATGTTGTTAACCAAAGTGTCACACCCCGAACCATTTCTAAACCTACACTTGCTCTGGAACCTTGGTGGGATCTTCCAAAGGTGCTTAAATGCTTCTTTATTAACCTTTTTCATTTCACGTATAATTTTTTCCCAGACATTTGAATGACTTGCATTAGCAGCCTTCAACATCAATTCCTTTAAAGTTATATCCAATATGTTCAATGGTCTCATCTAAAGTTATATCCATTATTGCATTCTCAAACATAGTGTCCCCCTCAAAGTTAACATCCAGACATGACTCTTTTCAGTTCATGCTCTCAGTGGTCTCATCCACATTAACATCCTCAAATGAACCTTCTTGGTCAACTACATATGAATCTTCTACACAAGTGGGTCCTCCTTCATCAAATTCCTTACCTAGATTATTCAAATCTTCAATGGTCCCAAAACCATCAAAAGTTCATATTACAACATTATTCAATTCATCCAATGCGTCATCTTGCAAGTTGTCGTCTTCTACCATTGGGATCTACATTGTTTTCAATAGGAGGTATTTGTTCTTCCCATACACTGGATGCATTACATATAGATTTACATTCCCATTGATCAGTGCAATCATTTTCATTATATTTGTTCCTGCGTCGTCTTACAACATCATTAACTCATTATCATCCATTACATCACAATACCACAATTTATCTACTTTTGGGTACCCTAAGTCTTTTAACCCACCCAGAATCTCAAAATAATTCCAAAAATCAGGGTCAACTTGCCAAATCTCATCTAATCCCTTGTAACCTAGTATGTTAAACTTATCAAATACATCTCCATGATGGATAACACACTCAAACATATCACTTATGACCTAATCACAACAAATCACAACAAATAAGAAAGAAATGAGAAAACAGAGTAGAAGACAATGGAACTTTAGAGCATAAATGAAACAATGGAACTCATGCGTTTTAAAATAGTAAGTTCATACATGTACCTTAGCTTAGAAATGAAACAATGGTCACGTTGATAACTTTTATATTCAATAATCGTCGTCTTCAAGCATTGAGTTATTCTCTGCAGCTGCTTGGTTTTTTTGGTAAAGAATAATTTTTTCCAAAACTTTTACTGACGTATAATAATATCCTTAATAGCGTTTTTTTAAAAAGTGTTATCTTAGTGAAGAATATTAATAGCGTTTTAAACAAAGCGCTATCTTAGTGAAATTTAATAATAGCGTTTTTTACAAAGTGCTATCAAAATCGAATTCTCTACATCCTATAATAGCACCCGACCATAAAGTACTATTATCGATGTGTTTGATACCTTTTTAATAGCACTTTCTTTAAAAGCGCTATTAAATTAGGCGATACAAAATATAAACTTTGGGGTTATGAATATTACGTATGATATTTCATAACTTGGCATGTCTAACGTATAAGTGAATTTGTTTGGCCTATGGAATAAAAAACACTAAAGTCCTATTGAAAATAATTGAATGTGAAGGTACGCACAAAACAATTATTTACAACTTCTTAACAGGGAACATATCAACCAGCGTTTGTAGTCCAACGGTTAGGATAATTGCCTTCCAAGCAATAGACCCGGGTTCGACTCCCGGCAAACGCATTTTGCAACATTCACTTCTCTATTTGTACTTCAGTTTTTGTTTGTCTTTCCTGTCTTGTCGTTCTACTGCTACATAGGTTGTCACGTGAAGGTTTTATTCAACTCATGCAAGCAGAATCATAAATGATAATAAATCATAAGTGCATTGCTGTATTATTCATCTTCAACATTTGTGTTTAGGGTTTTGGCCATTGTTTCTGTATTTTGAATCTACACAAGAGAATAGAAGATAATGATATCATTTGGAAGCATCACAGATTCCAAAACCTCAAACTAAATAGCAAAGATTATTTGCACAAGTAAAAAAAAAACGTTTATGCATGAAGCCCAAAAGTATGAATTTATAAGTGAGTGATAAAAGTAAATAAAATATTAATCACTAAAAAAAAGCTATGCAAATTACATTTTCATCAATATTCTCTCATTCCTAATTCCTAATAAAAAAGAAGCAGAGTTGCACTTTCATATCATGCTATCTAATTTTGAAGGCATCCTTCTAAGCCAATTTTCATAAAAGGGAGGAAAGGGTGACCGTAATATCGGGTGCCTTAGCAAATGTAGCAACCAAACAGAGACAATAGCTTTGAAAGGAACAGCCAAAGTCACAATTCCAGCTATCAGACACAAAATCATGACAAACATTGTAGCTATTGAATCATGCCAACTCAAAAGAGACTGCAGTCTCTCTACTCTCGTGGCGAACTCGCCCATCTGCGTTACGTGTCTCCCAGCAGCTACTCTTAATCTATCATATCTATGCCTCAAAATGACGTCATCGAACTTCGACGGCATTGGATCAAACTCTTCTTCCAATTCATCTAGGCTTGATGTATGAACATGAGACAAATGCAAATTTACATGAGATGGTGTTTTTGGCTTCTTTCGAAGCTGCAGCAGCGTATTCAGGATAAGACAGGAAAACATTGCTGGCAACAAATGTCGTGGGTGGATAATCAAAATACAAAGAACCAGGCAAATTATAATTGTTAAAATAGGATTTTTCCACTTGCGTATCTCGTCAAATTGAGTGTAGATACCAACAAACCAACTTACAAAGGCGTTAATCCTTTCAAAATCAGCTCTACATCTTCTCATACTCCACACAACTTCGCGTGAATCTAGCATATAATCAACAACCTCTCTTCTCAACGGTGGTTCAGCTTTGCTCATATGTGACAACACAAGCATGATAATCTGTTTCCTTAATGCATAGAACTGAATTGGAGACAGCGGATCAGACGTATGTTGTGCGGGAAGCATTGGTAATGTGTACATTTTATACACATTAAGCATATCGGGGCAAGTAAACTTGAAAGCCAATTGAAGTTCCCCCATCTTCTTCAGCCCAGAAGGTTGAAGTTCAACAAGAGGATAAGAATCGATGTAAATTTTACCGGTTTCCATTTCTGATAGAGAGATTCTCACTCTCCCTATCCTTATATCCATTGCTTCTGTAGCTATATTTCCATCATGTAATTGACTATTATCAAAAACAGAAATTGTGACAAATGTACATGGATCATAGACACTCCAAGAGTATTGCTCATTCCACTTAGGAGAAAGACTATTAACAACGGTTCTCGACCGTACCCATTTCGAGCCATATTTAGCTACACAATACGCATCAGTGCGACCGTGTGGTTTCATCACTGGAAGCCCTGTAGCATTCAATATCCCCAACTCAAAAACTCCGATAGTTGGTCTCCATAATAATTCACATGTTGGATTCACATCACTACTGTACCGTGGATCTTCGTCAAACATATGATACCCGCCGTCCAAACAGATCCTCAGACTAAGCTTACCGACAAATTCTTTGTTCTGAATAACATCAATGGTTTTCGTAGACGGGGTGGAACCATCAAATATCATGGCTGCATTCTTCACAGGAAATCCACATTTCCCTAACCTCTTGTGCCTTGTAAATGTTCCTTGCTCCACACTTAAAACCAATATCTGATTTAATGGCTCAGCCACAGCAAATAAAATATCCTTTTCATTCCACATTACGTCTCCATTGTTGCTTTTCGCCAACTTGGTATTGAAAGTCCAATTCCCCAAAGTAGCATGGATGAAAATGTCAGAGCTTTCAGATGGGGCTTCATCACCTTCAATCATTAGCCCCTCAACTTGAATCAAATTAAATCTAAGACACCAAATCCTAGGCATAATATAAATCCTTGAGCAAGTATTAACAATATTGTGAGAACCAATTTGCACAACACCTACTAGTAAATGCCAAGCTTCATGAAATGATTCATCAGCTTGAGTTCCTATCCAACAAGACATCATAAGCTCCCCCCTACAACGTCTCCCGCGTTGATCCTCTAGTGCATGCCATTGTGGTGCTAGAGCACTATCAGTTGGAAACCTTGTAGAAACATCAGAAACATCCAATGAAATCCTACCCATATATTTATACTTCCTAAGAGCATCATCCTTCACAACAATCTCAACGCTTGTTATCTCTTCGGTTTCGACTTTATCTTTGTCAAGGGCAAAAACTTGGTTCCATTCTGGATCTGAATTGCCTCTGAAGCACAAGGTTGTCCCTTGAAAATCCCCGGCTTTCACTTCCACATAAGGAGCAAAATTGTAACGGCTATGATGCACAAACAAATTTCTGGCTCTGACAATTTTTACAAATAAGAAGAGATTGATTTCAACAAGGTCGGACTCAGTTGTGATTCCCCCATTGCCTGTAATGTTATTGGCTCCAATGTTGGGAGAAATGACCTTCAAACTAAAATCCACTTTTTCATTTGCCATGTTTGATAATAGCAGCTGCAAATATAAGAAAAAGGAAAATTAAATTAGTGTAGTAATCATCCCAAAGAAAACTTGATAATCACAAAAATATACACCATCTATATGGGAAAGGCTTCAAAAAACGGTTCGTTTCCGCGAAAAACGGCCGTGACAAAACGGAATCGGAAAGAAACAATACTGATATCTTTATTTTATGATGAAAAAGAAATTGTGGTTAATTCACACCGCGACGAATGCAATCAGTATCACAACACCTATACCGACCAAAATCGCAAAAGTCTTTAGATGACTGCAATAGGTAAAGTAATCATGGACTATCGCGGTCATGAACTGAACCAAACTAACAAACCTAATTGAAGTTAAAATAACCAAACCGTTATGTTTAGTTAGTGAACCAAATCATATTGCACAAAATAGTTCTAGAACCGAACCGAAACTAAAACCGGAACCAAACCGAACCAAAACTGAAAATGAAAATACTAAAAAAGTTTTAATTTTTTTATTAACTTTGAAAAATAGTTTAATGGTTCGGTTTTGAAAAAATTGTCTTCTAACGGTTCGGTACGATTCAGAATTTCTAAACGGTATACCAAACCAATGATTTTGGTTCAGTTCGGTTCTGAGTAAATTGAAACAGTTCGGTTAAGTTCGAGTAAACGTTTACTATGATTTTGTTCGGTTTGGTTTAATTTTCTCATTGAGCTATGTCTAGAACCGCCCTAAACACGCGACAGTTATTTAAAACCTTAACAACAATGATTATTTTTGAGCAAATCGACAAGTAATCAACTTGAGCAAATCAAGAAGTAATAAAGTAAACAACAACAATGAACAAATGAAATCAACAACAATGAAACTCTATCATTCTTAAACATATTTTAGACAAAATTTGCATCTATTAATAGGCTAATAACAGAGGGTGAGAATGAACAACACTTTTTACCACCGCGCCGATGAGACTTAGACCGCCGGAAGCACCGACGGTGAAACAACGGAACGATGAAGTTGAACGGAGAAAGGGCAATCTTTGTTACAGATTGGCGCGTTTACGAGGGAAAAGTTACTAAAAAAGTTTGAGATTTTAATATTATAAATTAATTAATTTTCCAATTTTGTATTGTATTCTACATAAATAGAAAAAGATAATTTAATTTCATGAATTTAGCATCGTGTTAAATATAAAAAGAAAATCATTAATTCCTAATGAGCCAAATATGGAAGTTTTATATTGGAAATTATTTATTCAACTTTTGCATTAGTTACTCTTTTAAATAGGTAAAAATTGTTTTTAAGTGTTTTAAAGATACATGTTTTACAAAATCATAGTTGATATTCTATTTTTTATCACACAAGAGAGACATGTTGGAAATTATATAGTATAAATTCTCATCAAGTCTTAACAAGTAGAAGATACTTTTCACCGGCTGCTAAAATGGTCACAATATTATGACAGGGGAATGTTACGAGTTGTCTTAGCTACGATCACTACCAAAGGTTTTGGAGAATTTGCACTCAAATGAAGCACAGTTGGTTTGTGACAATAATATAACTCTTCACATTGCATCTAATTTGATATTTCATTAAAGAACTCAACACATAGAGATAGATTGTCATTTTATTAATGACAAAATTCAAGATGGTTCAGTTGCAACGGAGTATCTTCCTTCAACGGAAGACATTGTCTGACGTGTTCACAAAACTATTAGAGAAGGAAGTTTTTCTTACAATGAAGAGCAAGTTTGGAGTTGATGATATTCACTCTCCAACTTGAGGGAGAGTGTTAGGGAAGTTGATTGTATCTCATGATTCTTGCAGTAAATATGAAAACTCTAATAACAAAATAATCTGATTTTAGGAGTAGATAACTGAACTATAGGAGCATAATCATAAAATTAAAAGATATGCATTTGTGTATATATTATCTCTATGTTTCTGAATTAAATCACAACCCTATTATTCTCATCTTCTCTTTAAGTTTTACACGTGACAACTATTTTCTCTTATTTTCTTGAAAATTTCTAACCACTTACTATCTTAAGTCCAAGAAAATTTTAAGATCACATAAACTTCAAAATATACTGTGGTTTATCTGAAAAAGAATATCACATAACATATTCCTTATGTAATTAATATGATAAATTATCAATCTAATTATATAATGTTAATCTCTATGATTTTATTAAAACACACGGTTTATTCAAATACATAATACATTCCTTATATAATTAATATGATAAATTATCAATCTAATTATATAATGATAATCTCTGACTTTATTGAAACACACGGTTTATTCAAATATATATTGTTATCTCATATTTCAACAAAAATAATAATATTTTAGCACCAATAAACCATCATACTCAAAATACCACAGCTCTCTATAATTCAGCTTTTAAACTGTTAAAATATAATTAGTTCATAAATAATTGTTAATACATGAAATTAGCTAGTTTATAAACTGTTTATTATATTATTTTTAGTTAAAATATCAAATAGGAATAAAAAAAAGTAATTTAAGGACAGAATTGAGAGTTTATTCGATAAAGTTCCTTTATAGAAGTCTTTTAAAACCATAATTTTGTGAAGTACTAGATTTTATAAGAACTAAATAAAAGACAAACAAATAGAATCCCTTAATTAATGCATAACATCTCTAAATACAACAGTATATTCTTTGACAGTTGGGGTTGTGTTCATTTTGCTGCACTATTGTCAAAGATTTCAGTTCTGGTCCTTCCTGATCATTTCATCCCAATTACTGTCTCAATGCGAATTCTCCAAGCAGTTCTGGTTCTTCTAACATCTGTTAAAATTAAATAACTATAACCAAACCAATATACGTGTTCACAAACTTTTTTGATCTCTGAAAAAATTCAATTTTCAATGCCCAATCAGTATTGGTTCTATCCGCAGTAATTGTTGATATATCAGCATGCTGCACTTTCTCATGCATATATTCCTAAATACTTGTTCATTCGGTCGCTAAAATCTAATAGAGGGATTGAGACAACGATATAAATAAAAGTTTGGCAAAAAAATATGTTGTACCGAAATGAATTTCAACCTATCAAACTCACAAGAAAAGCATATCTCAAAAAATCAACCCAAATAAATTGTTCATTATTACTGCCTCCAATCTTCACCAGCATAAACTGCTTGATCTCCTAGCTCCTCCTCAATCCGAAGTAACTGTTACAAACATCAAATCGTTGTAATACTTTACTTTTACTTTGGAAAAGGATGTAAATAATTTTGAATTGGCCATAATGTGTAACAATTCAGTAAGAACATCAGCATAAGAGGTGGAAAGAGACCTGGTTGTACTTTTCTAACCGCTCTCCTCTGCAAGGAGCTCCTGCTTTAATCTGACCTACAGCAAGGCCAACAGATAAATCAGCTATGAAAGAGTCTACAGTTTCGCCACTTCTGTGAGATGTCACCACCCCCCAATGGGCTTCCTTTGCCTGCTTCACCACTTCAATGACCTCTGTAACAGTTCCAACTTGATTGACCTGGATTACAATGGCAAACAATCACATTTTCATGTTCTTTTCTCAACAAAGTAGAAGGGAAGTACAAAAGAGGGGGATTAAAATTTAAAATTAGTGTCCATATGAAATAGAGAGAGAAAAAAAAGTGCAAAAAACATTACAAAACTGAAGTACAAGCAATCTATGACTATATGTTGATATTTTTCTCTTTCATATAAATTAAACAAGATTTGTAACTTGTGGTCTTATATTTTTCTCTTTCATGCTAACTAGCTTTGTAACTTGTGATCTTGTATCCACACACAAAAAACAAAAACAACATATCCAAATATTCAATGCATCAACTTAATTATGAAACAGGAATAGCTTCTATTCCATCAACAATAAGATTTAGCATTTATATTAACAAAAATGAAAACCCCGAGAGTTAAAACAAACTGAGATAAAATTAAATTTATTATTAGACAAAGCAACCCCTTGATAGTTCATTGAAACAATATTCAGTTACCTTAAGAAGAAGAGCATTACAAGCAGACTCAGTTACTGCTTTCTCAATGCGCTTTGCATTTGACATTAAGAGCTCATCCCCTACTACCTGCAGAATCATTCAAATGAAGGGAAATTATATCAACTGAAGTTATAATTAGTAGTATTAAATAAGTAACCTTATCAATATTCAACCACTGCAAGGTGACAAATTATTTTATTTTATTTTCATCCCTTTCCAACGGAACCCGTTAATGTGTCTATATGGCATTGCTAATTTGCTACACTAATTAACCTACTTATTATTAATATTTATTAAAATATCCCATAACCTCCAAACCAGTAATGCCTGCTTGAGAGTAAAGTGCGTCAATCTTTGGCTGCACAGCTGAACTAGGAAAGATTGAATGCTACTCATTAACTAATAGAGTAGTTAGTGTGATCTGCTGAGCTGGCATTGCATTCTGTTATAACAGTATCTGCTGAGTTGGCATTACATTCTGTTATAACAGAATGCTAGTTTGTTACTGTACTCACTCTATATATAGAGTCTCTCTTGTATCATTTCAGTTACAATCAATACAATGAGAGTTTATCAATTCTTTTCATTTCTCTCTGATTTAACTAACTCTATCATGGTATCTAGAGCTTAAGATTTTTTTTCGATCCATGGATTCTCTTTTCCCTTCTTCTCACGTGAAGTTATCTCATCTCATTTCTGTCAAGCTTGATGACAAGAACTTCAAGCAGTGGAAACAGCAAATTGATGGTGTTGTTCGTGGTCATCGCTTACAACGATTTGTTACAGTTCCGGTGATCCCTCAGCGTTCACCACTCGATTCTGATCTAGCATCTCACGGTGCGAATTCAGCGTATCTGGAATGGGAGCAACAGGATGCACTCATCTGCACCTGGCTTCTTTCCACCATCTCCGTTTCGTTGCTTCCGAAGCTTGTGGATTGCAAGCATTCTTGGCAAGTCTGGACTGAGGTTCATCGTTACTTCAACACGCTTCTCTCCACCAAAGCTCGTCAGCTGCGCTCTGAGCTTCGCCGTCTCAAGAAAGGCACGCTCTCTGTCACTGATCTCATGATTCGCGTGCGCGACATCACTGAAGCCCTAACTTCGATTGGAGATCCTGTTCCCTTGCGAAACCTAATTGAGATTGTTCTCGATTCTTTACCTGAGGAGTTTGACTCCATTGTTGCAGCGGTGAACAGCAAAGAGGAAGTTAGTTCGTTAGAGGAACTGGAGTCGTCGCTTCTTGCACATGAATCGCGTCTGGAGATGCATCGCAAAGCTGCGACGACGGAGCCTGCAACGGTGAATCTCACGCAGACTGAACCACCACCGTCTACGACTGCTCCGATAGATCAATCCACACCTGACGCCGCGTTTCCTCAGGGAACGAGTCATGTAACTGCTCATGCTGAGCACCATGGTAACAACTCACGTGGAGGTCGTTTCGGTCGTGGAGGTGGCCGTTATGGCCGTGGTGGAGGCCGTTTCAACAAAACGTGTCAGATCTGTCACAAATCTGGACACGAAGCGTCTGTTTGTTATTTTCGTTACGCCAACTCTGGTGGAGCTGCGTATGCGTCTCAGAGGCCTTCATCTAATCCCTATTTCATGACACCTCGCGCCATGTATCCACCTCAGTATGGCTATTCTGCTCTCAGAGCTGCTCCTCCCAGACCGTCTCCACCTCGGGCTTTTTATGCAGGAACTGAAGCTCAATTTAACAATCAGTGGTGGTATCCAGATTCAGGTGCATCTCATCATGTTACTCCTGATGCCTCAAATCTGACTGATTCTGTTTCATTGACTGAAACTGAGCAAGTCTTCTTGGGGAATGGCCAAGGTTTGTCCATCAACTCAGTTGGTTCCATGAACTTTTCCTTACCTAACAACCCTAATCTTTCCCTTACTCTTAACAATCTCTTGCTTGTTCCACATATTACTAAGAATTTGATGAGTGTGAGCAAATTTGCTCAAGATAATCATGTTTTCTTTGAGTTTCACCCTCAATTCTGTGTTGTTAAATCTCAGGCTTCATCTGAAGTGTTACTGCGTGGGACTGTTGGAGGTGATGGCCTCTACAAGTTCCCCAACCCTGCCACTCAGTTGTCAAAGCTCTCTCAAAGTTCTTGTTCCAGTTCTGCTCCTTTTGCCTCTAGAAATAAGTGTAGTGCTAGTTGTAATGTTTCTTACTCTTCTGTAACACAAAACAGTAGTGATCTTAGCTACATGTCAAATTGTATGTCTCCCCATCTTACTCCTTGTAATTCTGATCAATACAGTAATAATATTGTGAGCAATTTTTCCAACTCTCCTTTATCTTATTCCACTACTTCTAGCACTGATTTGTCTTCACCATACTCAAATAGTTCTTCTGCTATTGCTTCTAATAAGTATGTTCTCTGGCACACTAGATTAGGGCATCCTAACCATCATGCCCTCACTGAAATTTTCAAACTGTGTCATCTCCCTACCCTTACCAAACCACCTACAGAACTGTGCCATGCCTGTTGTCTTGGTAAATCTCATAGATTACCATCAACATTATCCACCACAGTGTACACTCAACCTTTTGAACTTGTTGTCTGTGATCTTTGGGGTCCTGCCCCTATGCTGTCTTCAGGTGGATATACCTACTTCTTGACCTGTGTTGATGCCTTTTCCAGGTTTGTTTGGGTCTTTCCTTTAAGACTAAAGTCTGATACATTCACTCAATTCATTCAGTTTAAGAAAATGGTAGAACTGCAGTTTGGTTCTCTCATCAAATGTGTTCAAACTGATGGTGGAGGTGAATTTAGGCCTCTTACCAAGTATCTCACTGATCTTGGGATTGTTCATAGGTTTAGTTGTCCTCATACACACCATCAAAATGGCCTTGTTGAACGCAAACACAGGCACATTGTTGAAACTGGTCTTACTCTCCTGGCTCAGTCTAACCTTCCTTTGAAATTTTGGGATCATGCCTTTGTTACTGCAGCCTATTTGATCAACAGAATTCCCAGCCCCACACTTGCAAATCTGTCACCTTATGCCAAACTTCTGGCTAGGCCCCCTGATTACTCCTCTCTTAAAGTCTTTGGCTGCTCTTGTTATCCTTTTCTTCGTCCCTATAACTCTCACAAGTTGGACTATAGATCTCAAGAATGTGTCTTCCTTGGCTACTCTACTGCCCATAAAGGCTATAAGTGTCTTGCCTCAAATGGCCATATCTACATCTCTAAAGATGTGGTGTTTCATGAATCTAAATTTCCCTATTCTTCCATGTTTCTCACTCATTCCCCTTCTTCTACCTCTTCTTCCTCCACTTCAGGTGCTTCCTCTTGGACTGCATCTTCCTTACCTGTTTTTCCAACAACTGGCCCTGTGGACAGTCCATCTTCATCTTCAGGTCCCAATCCCACTCAGGTTGTCACTCCCTTGTCCAATGCTGCTGACAGTTCTTCTTCTTCTACTTCTGGCTCCCTTTCTCTTGAACATTCCACTCCTCCGCAGCCTGTTCCTCCCTCTCCTTCTTCTCCCTCCTGCTCTCCTGCTCTTATTCTTTCTGATATTACTGAAGCCAGCACCATTTCTCCTTCATTCTCTCAAACAATTTCATCCAGACCTCCTCACCATCAGCCTTCTCTTCCTAAGCCCAAATTCAAAAGATCCAAAAATCAAACAATCTCAAATAATGTGCACCCCATGCAAACCAGAGCCAAAACAAGTCTTACTCTCCCTAGACTTCATCCCACCCTTCTTTTAACTCATATGGAACCAAACTCTGTTGATCAAGCCTTGGCTGCTCCTCATTGGCTCCAGGCCATGCAAACTGAATATCAGGCTTTAATGAGGAATCAGACCTGGACTTTGGTGAAGGCACCTGACTCTAGGAAGCCCATTGGCTGCAAATGGGTTTTCAGGACCAAAGAAAATCCTGATGGTTCAATTAATAAATACAAGGCCAGGTTAGTTGCTAAAGGGTTTCATCAAAGGGCTGGAAGTGATTTTCAGGAGACTTTCTCCCCAGTTGTCAAACCTGTCACAGTCAGAATAATGCTTTCCATTGTTGTTACAAATAACTGGGACATTCAGCAGATTGATGTGAATAATGCCTTCCTCAATGGCTCTCTTGAGGAAGAGGTTTTCATGCAGCAACCTCCTGGGTTTGAATCAGCTGACAAGACACTGGTGTGCAGGCTAAACAAAGCTATTTATGGTTTGAAACAGGCTCCTAGGGCCTGGTTTGACAAGCTCAAGAGTGCTCTAGTTCAGCATGGGTTTCAGGCTAGTCGATGTGATCCTAGTCTATTTTTATTGCATTAAGGAAAACTTCAAATTATGATCCTTGTGTATGTTGATGATATCATCATCACAGGGAATTCTGCCCCTTTCATTGCCTCCTTGATCAAGCAGCTTAATGCCAAGTTCTCTCTTAAGCAGATGGGCCAGCTTGATTATTTTTTGGGAATTGAAGTTTCTCATTTGCCTACTGGATCATTGTTGTTATCTCAAACAAAGTATATTACTGATCTTCTCTCCAAGGTGAATATGCTTGATGCTAATGGTATGCCCAGTCCTATGGTGTCTAGCAGCAAATTGTCTAAAGTTGGTTCTGACACTGTAGCTGATCCCACTCAGTTTAGGTCAGTGGTGGGTGCACTGCAGTATGCCACTCTGACCAGACCTGAAATATCCTTTGCTGTGAATAAAGTGTGCCAGTTTTTATCCAATCCTTTGGAGGACCATTGGAAGGCTGTCAAGAGGATTTTAAGGTATTTAAGTGGCACTCTTCATCATGGCTTGCTTCTTCAACCTGCCTCTCCTCAGCAACCTTTGCAACTGCTGGGCTTTTGTGATGCTGACTGGGCTTCAGACCCAGATGACAGAAGATCCACTTCAGGAGCTTGTGTTTTTCTTGGTCCAAATGTTATTTCATGATGGTCTAAGAAGCAGCAATTGGTAGCCAGGTCCAGTGCTGAAGCTGAGTATAGAAGTATGGCTCAGTTGGCTGCTGAATTAATCTGGGTTCAATCCTTGCTTAGGGAACTTCACTGCCCTTTCCAAGTGTCAAAAATACTGTGTGACAACTTAAGTACTGTTACTCTTGCTCACAATCCCATTCTTCATAATAGGACTAAGCACATGGAGCTGGATATCTTCTTTGTGCGTGAGAAAGTCCTCAGCAAGAGTCTTTTTGTGGTTCATGTTCCAGCTCATGACCAATGGGCAGACATTCTAACTAAACCTCTATCTGCTGTTAAATTTGTGCCTTTAAGAGCCAAGCTGAAAGTGTTGAACAAGGCTGACTTGATCAAGCAGCCATCAGCTTCTAAGGGGGACTAATAGAGTAGTTAGTATAATAGAACTGTTAGTGTGATCTGCTGAGCTGGCATTGCATTCTGTTATAACAGTATCTGCTGAGCTGGCATTGCATTCTGTTATAACAGAATGCTAGTTTGTTACTGTACTCACTCTATATATAGAGTCTCTCTTGTATCATTTCAGTTACAATCAATACAATGAGAGTTTATCAATTCTTTTCATTTCTCTCTGATTTAACTAACTCTATCATTAACTCCAACAAATTATTAGCTGCTTAACAAATACTCCCTCTATTTCTTTTTAAGGGCTGGTTTTTCAAATAAACAATATTATTTATTTCTCATATTCAAATTTTAATGTTACATTAATTGTTATTGTGTCAATTTATAACCTTTGCAGGGACCGAAAATGGAAAAATGAACTGTCAAGGATATAACAAAAAAAAAAAGACTAATAATAGCATAAAATACAAAAACCTTAAAAGACACTTAACAAATGGAATAAAACTTGACTTATTCCAATAAAATATTTACTTTTCAATAAGTAATATACCTGGCAAATTCCAAGACTTGAGATGTACTTGATATGTTCCCAATCTTCCTTGTCAAATGGATCTTCTATCGATACAATTGGGTATTCTACGAATTCAGAAAGATAAAAATAAATATGTAGCAAAGTCTAAATAATTTATAAGAACCTCATTTGAAAATGGGGTAAGATAGACTGATTTACCCGCACATAGTTCCTTGTACAACTCTATCATATCCTCTGCTGACTTAAAATTCTGTCCTGACTTTTGAGATTGAAAGTCCAGATCATATCTTTTACCTATTTTTGGAAAAGCAGGCATAAAACAGCATAAACTGGTTAACACTGAAAGATAAAAGGTGCCAAGAAGCACTGGAGGTTTATTAATGCTTTGAGGTGAGAGATGTCTCACGAAAATAAAGGTGTTGATATCATAAGGATACAACAGTAGAATATTTTATTACTTTCAATAGAACTAATTAACAACTCGAGCAGAATATCAGTGATTAAAATGAAATATGATAATAATTCAATGACAAGCTCAAAAGATTGAAGTTCATAACCATTATGCATTGTGCTTCAACCTAAAACCTATTTTACCTTCCATTTCTCTCTTACACTTCCAAACCTTAATTCTCTAAATTTGGAATTGTTTAATAAACCAAAAATAACTCTAAATGGAATTGAAAGATATGGCCAATCAAGATATTGTTAAGAGTCTCACATGGGATAAAATATAGTCTGAACATATGTTTATAAGTGGGGGTAATCCTGACCGCTGGGTTTGTAATGTTGAGTTTGGCTCAACCCAAACTCTAAGATGGTATCACCGTTAGTGGTAGAATTTTGAAATTCATAGCACTATTATCAACACATAAGATTACTTTTTTACAACTCTAAGCTAGACTAATATTGTTTTACAATGACAGAAAAGAGAAACAAACTACTTTTATTTTTTTGGAAATAATGATGTAAACAGTTTATAACACTGCTGAAACACAGTTTGGAACTTGCAATTCCTAACCTTCAGGATTAGAGAAATGGGGTTTATTCATCCATAGAGTTTATTGAAAGCAAAGGAAAAAGTTACACAAAGGATTTTAATTCCCTCTAACAAGAGCACTCTCTAGTTTACAAAATTCCAGTTAAAAGAATTCCCAATTCGCCATAGTGAGGTGATCCCTATTTATAATACATAGGGTCAACTTCACAACAGTAAGTAACTAACCTAACTACTAAGTTTAAAATGTTCACCATTTTTCTATAATAAACTCTAGTAATCATATTCCTACTAGAGGGTTGAAGGTAGTAGAACAAAAACTAAAACTAGAATACTTGATTTATTATTCAAAAGACTGCAGTAGCTTTTATAAAGCCTTACAATTTAAATGTAACTAAAATAGAGAAAAAGAAGGAAAACAGAAAATAACAAACTTGAATAAATCAACTCCTAGAAACTAGCTTATTAAAACCTATTCTCTAGCTTTAACGTAAACCCAACAAGGGTTCCTTTGAGCTCTAAAGAGTTTCTCATTATAAGAGCAATAAACAATTATAAGGTATGCAAGAATCAACAAATTCCATCTTCTCAAGAATCTAAAACCAAATAAGAGACAAAATTATAATTACCTACCAATACAAAAATTTGTAGCAGCAACGTCAAGTGCTATCTTTATTTTCTCATCATAACCGGTTCTACTAATGGCCTCCTTTACAAGATCCAGGGCTTCTCTAAAGCTGGTGATAGTTTAAAAGTCAGTTCAAAAGTAGAACTAAGATAATAACATTACAACATCTCTGGAAGTAATCATTTTAGAATGAAGACATACTTGGTAATACAACATTACCCTTTCATAAAAACCAGTGATTTACACAAAACAATAAAAAATACTTTGATATGAATACTATGGTAGCTTAAATGTTTTAGATGAAGTATTCTGACTAATAGTAAAAAAAAGGTGAGTGGATAAACTTGATACAATCCCCTCCAATATATTAAATTACAGAATACTTTCTTGACAGTAATAAAGTCTGGGTGTACTTTTCCTCAAATAATGACACGTCATTCTTAACTTCTAAACTTTAAACATAAATTATTTTGAATCAATTAAGCATGCATTTATTGTAATTTTAATTTTTAAACACTTTTCTAATCTAAACTTTGGCAAATGCTAACATGTGTCTTTAGAGCACATGCTAATAAGTTAAATATAAATTGTTTTTAAACACTTTTCTAATCTAAATTGTTTTTTTCAACACAGTTTCTATTTTAGGTTCCTTAAGATGTGCCTGTTTGCAAGACCTCTAAACTTTTTAGAGTCTGCGTAGATTAATTATACACATCTCCCACATATAATTTTGAAGATTTTTCTTTTAAACAAATTTCTCTTTTAATTTAGATTTTACCTTAATGTAAAATAATACCCTACAAGTGCATACAGATTAGGTTTACAAAACTGCACTCATCAAGTAGAATTAAAAATAACATGCAGTAGTCCAATAGTTGCCTCAGAGCAAATGAGATTAAGTAACAAAATACAAACAGAATGCTTTCTTACATCACTTCCTAAGATATATCCATAATCATCTAGAAGTTGTTATTTCATTGAGATTAAGAGCGAGAAAGTGCATTGTTCTCGAGTTTTCCTTCTCCAATCCAACGCCAAATCCCTTATTTACTTCTCTAATTTGTTCGTGCATGCAAGTCGTCGACAAATCTCAACACACCAACATTTCTTACTTTGCTCTTTTCAGAATAGTGAAAAATAGTAACACCATCGATTATTACTTCCAGCATTTCTCATTTTCTATCTAGGACTCATTTTCTTCTTCAATAAGCTTTCAAAGGTATCAACCTTACTCAAATCTCTATCTGGGTATCAACCTTTCTCATTTCACTTAATATTTTACTAAATACCGGAGATACTATATATTCAATAAACCAGATAATAAAATAAATTAGCAACCAGCTTCACTGTTGACTCTCATCAGTCATCATATTAGATAATACTGTATACTGTATAAAGCAGATTTGGAGATGTTTTTTTCTTTCCTTTCTTCTAAAACAGTTTTTATTTATTTGATACCATTCGTTTAAAAGTAAAGAATTTAAAAAAAAAATTGCACAAATCCAAAGAATTTAACATAAAAAGCTTGCCTGGAGACATTAGGAGCAAAGCCACCATCTTCACCAACATTACAGTTATGTGGCCCACATTTCTCTGTAATAACGGCCTGCCCTTTTGTCATGAACAATTCAAATAAATGCATCAGCTTAAACAACAATACTCAAAGTGATGGCAATATGAATTGCAAGCAGCAACAAAAGTAATGGCTATAGAAGTAACAACATATGATATAAATCATTGTAAGAGAGCTGAACAGCATCACAACACAAATGAACTTGACATTATTCTAGCATAGGAACATTACCATGCCCGAGATTTATGATAAAAGATATCTAAACATAAAAAAACAAAAATACTGGAAAAAAATAGGATTGTGAAAATAGAAGGCAAAATCACCTTTAAATGATGATAGGTCTCAGAGCCCATTCGCAGTGCTTCCTCAAATCTGCTTGCTCCAATTGGAAGAATCATGATTTCCTGTAATAATATGTAAAAAAAGCTTTCACATTTGAAAGAATTTAAATCTATGAAGCAGCAGGGGAAACATATAGATCTAATAGTAATTATATCTATCGATGGTTAAAGGTCAGATTAAGAACAAAATCAATCACAGCAGTCCAATATCCTAAGTTAAACAGCAAATAACCGACTAAATATTGGTTACAACAAAAGGGTGTAAGCCCCGAGTTATTTTATAATTAATTTGATATATAATAAATATTTCCACATTCATTGGGCATTTTACTTTGTTGCTCATGATCGAAAAATTGCTCTTAAGTATCTTTAGAGGAAATAATAGACATAAGATAACTGAAGCACTATTGAGAATTTATGAGAAATTAATCTGCAATAAAAACTATACCTCAATGGCCAGATTATTTCCAGCATGTTTTCCCCCACTTATAACAGTAAAGGCAGGAACAGGAAGCATTGGGCTAGATTTTCCAGATAGGTCAGCGATGTGCTTGTACAGTGGAACCTGATATTTTTTATTTTTACATTCATGATAACTTGACAGAACAAATATACTTATAACCAGATTAAACTTTAAAAGAACTTAATAAAAATATCAAATGACAAGCCATACATCCTTTTCAGCGGCCCCAGCTTTACATGCAGCAATTGACACGGCTAATATGGCATTTGCTCCAAGTTCCCCCTGCAAACAATCAGAAACAAAACAGATGAAAAAGTTATTAAAAGTAAAGAATTAGATCGAGCTGTCTATTCAAACATGCATGTCTTGTAGTAATATGTTAATAATGTACTCCCTCCATTCTCTTTTATAAGAAAATTTTGACTTTTTAGATTCATTGAATAAACGATGTATTTAGACTATAAATAGACCAAATACATCAACTATTTAATGAATATAAAAAGTTAAAATTTTCTTATAAAAGAGAATGGAGGGAGTATGTCATAAGAATTAATAACATAGACTACTTTCACCAAGGTGTGCAAATGAAAACAAAAGAAGGGCAAGAAATCACTTGATATTGTGGATTATTTTTACTCCACTAAACTGTTGTATTTTATTTTTACTTTAACTAATATAATTATAAAATCCCATCATTTAATCCTACTTTATATAATATCAATTTTTTATAGAGCCCTTCTCCAAACGCCAAAATAAAAATCTCCTACTAACCTAAGTATGCACTTTGTTAAAGAGATAAAAAAACGAAAGGATAGAGAATAGAGCAGTGTTACTATTGACCAATTTTATAATAAAATTGGCAAAGTTTTATATTAGTTACCCACCACCAACAAAAATGCCTCTCTAAGTTAACTACAATATGTCATAGATAAATGTCTGCGATAGACTTCTTTTCCTTTCCATATAACAAAAATAAAATGTTAACTTTGATGATCTGTGTCAAGTCCATCACTATAATTAAGCAATGCTAAAATTCCCATCCTGCCTGAACAAGAGTGGGAGAGAATAACAATAAAAACGACCAAGTTTTACCTCACTAGGTAAGTCAAGCTTTTATCCCTACTCAGTTTCCAAATTTGTCTTAAAATGTAACATAACAGAAGCATTGACATAACAATAAGCAATATGGATTTAACTTTTATCTACCAAATAAACTTATGCTCACCCAGCAGAAAGATGTCAACATACCTTCTTCTCTGTTTTGTCCAGGTCTATCATAGCATGATCAATCTGTGACTGCAGTGTTGGATCCATACCAATCAGCGCCTCAGAAATTTTTTCATTTATATTTTTAACAGCTTTAGCAACACCATTTCCTAGATATACACCTTTGTCACCATCCCGTAACTCAACAGCCTCATACCTGAAATGAATCATCAAACAAAAAGTCAATTTTAATTCAATTCTATAATTGATCAGTTAAAATGGTGTACTGCCTGGCAACAGAAGAAAAAAAAAGGACCAACATAAGCAAATGCTGAGCCCAATCAGAATCAAAATCACCTACACATAGCAATGCATTTACATTCACAAATCAGCCCTGCCACATTAGTGAGACAGTTCCGCATAGAAAGTTAGGACAATGAACTGTCTTGTTTGGAATTGTCAAATGCAGGTCGCTGAAAATAATAGTTTGTAAAAATTTTGCTATGCTATAATGCTATAGCAGCACTATAGCCTATATTTGAAAGCACTTTGTACTAAATACCATACTGCGGAACAAATTTAGCATTTGTTTTGTTTAATCCTGCGGTGAAAAAAAAATGGAGTGAATTGATTCTGTAAAATTGATTCTGACTGAAAGTGAGTTGAAGGTGAAGTGATTTATGTTGGGATAAATTTCTACAAAAGTGAGTTGAACAAAGTATTTGAGCGTAAAAATCACGTTAACTCAAAAACTACAACTCCTAGCTTCAAGTAGAATCAATTCTGAAAAACATAATCAACTCTACTCGAGAACAAACAAACATGTTAAAAGCAATTCTACACATCCAGAATCAATTATGGATGCTCCAAACGGGGAACTAAACATACACATAGATTTTGCTTAAATTCTACTAAGCTATAGCTTCTGATAATAATATTAACAAGTGATTATAAAAAACTTATACTACCAATAGACACAGTTATTACTGAATCAATGAAAAATCAATTTGAATGCATCTAAACGGACGATAACGAATTGCAGATAGATTAATTAACAGCTTACATGCCAGAGGAGTTGCCGGAGGGAACAGAAGCACGGAACATAGCTTTATTAGTATGCAAATCGACTTCAACAGTTGGAATTCCTCTACTATCAAGAATCTGTCTCGCTTTCACTTTGGTGATTACCGATTGTACTCCTTTTTTCATATGATTCGACTGTGTTGATCATCAAAAACCCTCAAAATTAACATTCGAAGAGAAATTGCGATCATAAAAGCATATAGAAGATTAAAACAAAATGGAAGATGATTGAGAGGGAGTTACGAACGATGAAGAGAACGGGATCGGTGGTTTTGGCTCTGACGGCGGCATTAACGGCATCTTCGAGTTTACGGGAAAGTGAGTATTTATCGAGATATTCTTGCACTGACATTTCTTCAACTAACTTCTTCTTCTTCTTTCAGGATCTCGTGATTGAAATGAGGTCAATGTTGGTTGTTATTGTTGCTATTGATATTGCTTGCTTTCTTCGACTGAGATTCAGTGATGCCAGCTTTGTGTTCAGAACGAGTTCTCCTAAAACGTCGTCGTATCGTATCTGTAGCTTAATTGATTTTGCCTCTATCACATGCCCAAATATATTGTTTTGTAATTTTCAGCATATAAAAGAAAGGTGTCATAGTTTTGATATTAAAATTTATATGAACAGTAAGAAAAAAATGTATATTTTTATTTGTTTCGATTGTCTTTTAAAAATAAAATCCATACCAAACCAATGCAAATTAAATCAAATTAATATGGTTTGAATTGGTTTGATTTTTATTAATATTTTAATGAAATGATTACATATATTCCTACACTTATATTAATACTCAAATAATTTTTGTAAAATGTCAATTTTGTCCTTAGTTATTTTTTATTAATTTATTATTTTTTATTGTTCGTGTCAATTTTTATTCATTGAAAAACTTGTATAAAGTGTACTGGAACACTTAGACCAAGACTTCTGGTCTTGATAAATACCATTTGGATGTATAATCAAGACATCAAAATACTTTTTGAAAGTGTTCCGGTTAAAAAAAATTATAAATGAGTTTCATCAATGGTTAAAAATCGTAACCTAAAGTACTGAATATCATTCCGGAACATTTTTTTAAAGTGTTCTTTAAAAGAATTTCTAAATGTGTTTCTGCAACAGTTAAAAGCCATGGTCTAAAGTAACGAATATCATTTCGGAACACTTTCAAAAACCATTGCAGAAACTCATTTAGAATATATTTTAGCCAGAATACTTTCAAAAAGTGTTCCGGAGAACACTTTCAAAAAGTGTTCCAGAATGATATTCAGTACTTTATGCCACGATTTTTAACCGTTGCAGAAACTCATTTAGAATTTTTTTTAACCGGATCACTTTTGAAAAGTGTTCCGGAATGATATTCAGTACTTTAGGTCACGGCTTTTAACCGTTACTGAAACTCATTTAGAATTTTTTTTAATCTGGACACTTTCAAAAAGTATTTCGATGTCTTGATAATACATCCAAATTGTATTATTAAGTGTTATGGTACACTTTCGGCAAGTTTTCCGATGAATAAAAATTGACACGGACAATAAAAAGTAAAAAAACAAAAAATAATTAAAAATAAATAAGGGCAAAATAGACATTTTTTTAAAAAAATTGTAGAGGTATTGGTATAACTGTAAGGGTATATGGTAAACTTTTCTATTTTAATTGAGTTATATTACACATATAAAATAATGTAATTTTGTATTTAATCATTCACATATTACCAAATAATAATAAAACTCATCATATTTGGACAACAACTTCTCATTCAATCTGCAAAAATCATATTAGACAAAAATGAAATAAAAAATATAAAATAATAGTATAAAATAATATAATAAAATATATTCTAATAAAATAGAAAAAAAACAGAGAAGATAAGAGATTGAAGAATATGAAAAAGAAAGAACAAATGATGTGAGGTTAGAGAAGAAATATGCAATAAAAACGTAATTAGAAGAGAGAACAATAGCATGAAAATGAGAAGATAACAAAGAAAGAACATAAGATAATAGAGGTTTAAATATAAGAGATGAGATGTACATGACAAAGAAGATGAGAATAAGACATGATATGATTATGAGAGATTAGAGAAGACTGAAATTGTAACTCTAAATGTGAGTAAGAGAAAATTAGTTGTAATGGTAACGCTTAGACATAATAGGTTTGTGTTTCCGGATGGATGTGGTAATGGTGTTCAAATCCAAACCAATCCAAATAAAAATCGAAAACCGAAAATCGCAAAAAACCAAAAATTATTGGATGTGTTTGGATGTCATTTTGTAAAAATCGATCGGTTTTGATTGAATTTCAGATTGATTTTTCAAAACCGATCTAAACATGTATATATTTTTATACTTATTTATTTTTTATTTGTATAATATGTTATGTTAACTTATTATTATATGATACTTTTTATAAAAAAAAATATTATTTATTAGTTTGATTTAATCTATTAATTTTTATTATTTCATTTGTTTCAATCAAAATCGATCACTATCATTTTGTAATATTAATTTTTAATATAGTATATGTTATATATTATATCAAATTTATTATTTATTAGTGTTTTTATAATATTAATAAAATTATAATTTGTAATTTGGATATCCAAAAAACGATCCAAATCAAACCGCAAGAAATTGGATCGGATCAGATTTTTTTAATCAATCATCCAAAATCGAATCAAACTGCAAGTAAATTTATCTTTGGATCGGGTGATATTTTGCTTCAAAATCGATCCAAACCAAACTGCGAACACCCCTAGGATGTGGGATAAATGAAGTTTGGGTTATAACGCAATGTGGTTTGGTTCGTGCAAACTGAATTGAATCATGCGGTTTTATTAAAAAATAACTCAAACACATCCGAATCAAATGCGATTTTTTACAGTTATATTTTAGTTTGGTTTGCAATTTTTTATTGGGTTGGTTCAGTTTTCAACACCCCTAATAAAATCTAAAATATTTTGATATAAATCTAAAATATTTTGGTACTCTTCCTAAGAGAGATTAGATCTTGACCATAGACTAGATTAACAAAACTTCGTTGGACTTTAAAGAGGTGGAAGAAGAATCTCAGAGATGACGCACCTTTCTGGTACTTGAACCAATACTAATTAAAAGACTTTGATATAAGTCTAGCTAACTGAATGCAATTTTGAAAGAGCGATTACTAGATAGTTTAGAACGCTCACCTCAAAGTCATTAAAGGGGATACATAAACCTATAAAAAAACAAGTATTCGTAGAGTGGGATGATACACTCATTGTAATTGTTGCATATCCTCTTATCCCCTTAAGGGGAAAGCACTATCTGGTCTGAGGAGGGATCCACTTCGGTGAATGTATGATCCAATCCACCCTCACTGACGAAGGAAAAAACAATATTTAGCAACTCATGATCCACCAACACGGTAGAATTATCTCATGTTGCTTTCTTGACTCTAAGTTGAGAGTTGTCAATGTCAAAAGAGGATGCCAATATATATATATATATATATATATATATATATATATATATATATATATATATATATATATATATATATATATATATATATATATATATATTAAAATTCCATAAGTAGAAACACTGTAGATATAAAGACAAACTTTGCATCCCACCAAAGTTCATATATAGAAAAAAAAATCCACCAAAGTGAGAAACTTGAAAGTCTAAGAACCCGTAGCTTTTTTCTCCAATAAAACAAACAAGTATGAAAAGAAAAGAAATGTTTAGGTTCAAATGTTACCTTGAAAAGGATGAACTTAGTCATCCACACGATATATGTTCTGCCATAATAGGTGGCACAAGTACGTCAGAAATAATGACTAGAGGAATGAGATTGGTCGAGACAAAGAAGGTTGCAGACACAAAACAAGCTTTTAAAGATTCACAAATGACGAAAAAAGAACATAGTAACTCAAAAACTCTTTATATATCTCCCTATGAAGATGAAATGTGCGATCTACAATGTTAAAAAGCAAGACCCACACCACCAACAGTCGAGATCTCATCGTGAATTGTTCGAGAAATACTCACATGTCCTACTACTATGAGGAATCATTACCATCGGGCGTAGGGACGCATGTTAAGATGTGTCTGTGAAGCATTGTTAATCACAAGGGATATATTTGATGCATCTTTTCCTAAGGACATCAATGTCCCATCAAGACTCTTCTAATTTTTTTTCTACCAGAGGTTGGACTGAAGACAAAACCCTCGTCCTATAACGTAGAAACAAAGGTTTGGGGAACAAGTATTCTAACTCTCCCGCAAGACCCACGAAGAATGCTCAATAACATGTGTTGAAAAAGAAGATGCACATAGACATAATAGGTGGACCCTTATTCCTTTCTAGGACACATAATCGGACTCTCCATCTCTCACTTTTCGATCTAATCAAACAACAACGCACTCAAGATATTGAATTACACACCAACAGTTTTAACCGCTCATAGTATATAAACATCAAATCATATCATTTTAATGCTCATATTATATAAATATCAAAACATATCATTTTAGATATTCAATGTATTCTCACTCTAAAACTATTTTTCATTCATCCATTGATTTATATATAAGTTAAAGTGTTAACCTTATAGGCATGTACACTCTTAATTGCCCCAGAAGTCTAATTTGACGCACCACAAGACTAGTCTATCATACTTAAACTCTATTTCATTGTTTGAATTCACACAAAAAAAAAATGATTGAATGAAGAAAAAATCGATTAATTTATTTCATCACTTGCCTTTATTTTGTATCTCGAACTTAAACAGAATATCTATTTCCTTTCATTCAATTATAAAATATTCAAACAATGAAATAAAATACTACTCTATTGCACAGCCACTGTGTAAACTTTAAAAATTATTTATTAAATAAAATATTCAAAACACATTAAATAAATAACATCGAGTTCAACATTATATGAAAATCAAACTTTATTCATTTGAGTCTCTCTCTGGTTTTGGATATTGTTTGGACACAAATATCAAACATGCATGTTAATATCTTAAATGAAAAACAAAATACTCCTTCTGATCCTTAACTAGTCCTGATACATACATTGATTATTCGATAAACTTTTTCTTATATTATCCAGAAGTATTACATGTGATGAAATCAACCTTTTGATTTAATGGATGTATTTTGAGAGACTTGAATACAACAAACCTCAAAATCTATAGTAATAACTTTTTTCATGTAGATTGGATTAGTGTGCTTCCCTTCCTTTAGTGTGTTACTACAAATGCACTAGATGAACCTGTGAAGTGTCGAGTCGATCCCAACAAACCCTTTGCAGCTCCAAAATGTTTGATTCTGTATACACCAGGAGCTACATCCTCTGGAATTCTCCATTCCATTGTAGCTTTACTATGAGTACTGAGTTTGAAAGGCCTCGACCACTTGAATCGCAGGCAAAAATCATCGTCGTCATAAGCAGGAACCCAAGAATCCTTCCCTTGAAGATATTCCACCAGAGAGAATGTACCTTCGGTCATAAGGTCGTTTCTAGGGCAAGCAGACCAGAAAGTAACCGACACTGTGTCACCTCTTTTAAAGGTGGAATTCTTTGGTACATCAGACGCGCAATCCCCAAAGTTTACACCAAGAGGGGTTCCGTCCATCACTACTGGTGTTAGTAAACCTATTTGCTTGTTGAGGAGGTCCGGGGGTTGCGGGCCTGATTCTACAGGCTGACCGCTGATGAGAGCACGCGCAAGCTTCTTGAATTCTTGAATGTATGCACTCAAAGTGTGTGGACCAAAAAGTGTCGAAGCACCCTGACAACACGAAATATTGAAGTTAGAAAGTTGTGCATAATAGTCATATGCAAGAAACATTATTTTCATTTTAAAAAAGTTTCGTGACCGTTTTCACAAAAGTTATAACTGACCTCGTATCTTTGCACTTCGTACTCCTCGTATGTGGTCACGTACTGTGAATAAGTATTGGTCAACCCTGCTATAACAACATGTATGTTGCTACCAAAGCTTTTGTCACCACTTAGCACTGTCTTCACTGCATCACGAAGCCGTCTCCCAGCCATTGTTGTAAATTCTGTAAGAATTTAAAACAATTACAACCAAGCATGAAGCATCCAAAAAAAAATACTCGGTATGAACGAGCATGATATGTTAATTTTCATTAATCCGTTTTACATATTACTTCTCATTAGACCAAGCTCATTTATAGCTGAAACATGATATTTTAAAATTCAACTGACAGATTATAAGAAATTAAGAGTAATACCTCCTGGTACACTAAGAATAACAAACTGTCCAATTCGAAGGATCTGGATTGGAAGTATTGAAGGCTGCAAAGGAACACAACGGAAGAAAGCTGAATAAGTAAATGTTATCATTAGTTATATTGTACGGCCGAAGAAAATGGAGAGATGCGTATGAAAGTCATCAAATACAGGTCTTGGAAAAAAATTCAAAATAACTAGGATTTATCGTACTTGTCTCCAAAAAAAATCAGAATAAAACTTCATTAAAATTATTTGAATTTACTACAATGGACAAGCTAAGAAGATCAAGTTATGCAACAATCTGCCATAAAAAATTTACTAAAATGAATACTCATTGATTTAAAGTGAACAAGCTGTTAAAACCAGTAACTTACAGCCCAATCATATGGAAGCTTCATTTCACCGGTATCGAGCAAAATAGGCTTTGGATACTGACAGGCTATTTGTTCCTTGTCTGGCGTTTTCAGTACGTCGCGGACCAGTCTCCAGAAAGGATTCCCCTGCCACACACAAAAAAAAAAGTTAGCACAAAGAAGAATACTGGTCTAGGATAATGGAGAAGCATATGGTATAGAGTCATTGCTTACCTGATCATCGCCTTGCCTAAAATCAAATGCTCCAGGTCCATCAGTTGTTCCAGCAGCAAATCCGAATCCCATTGCAGCAGGGCATGTCTTTACTACCTTAGAAGCTCCTGCGATAGAAACATTTACCTCGAGCTTGGAGAAATCTAAGTACACATGTCGAAAATCCACCTTTCCTTTAATCTGTTCGGATGCTCCGTTAAACAACTCCACTGCTTTTTTAAACTGTCTCTCCCCTATAATACGTGTACTTTCAAATTCATCGGGATAACTGCCATATTAGTTAGAACAACAAGAGACAAGTTTAGTAATCGCACGAACGTATGTAAATTTGCAAAACTAAAAACAAAGGAGCATGCAATAAATAAGTACCCGGGTCCTTTGCCGTAGCATAGCTCATTCTTCCCTCCACATGTGCTGTGATTGAAGTCACAAGGTAGTCCAGTGTCTGTACAAAAGGCTCCGAGTACGTTTGGACTAACATCACCGCAATTGGATTGACAAAATGCAGATACAAATCTAGGTTTTCCGTCCGACCTAAGAACACCTCTCACACGTCTAGCAACACTTGAAGATTTGGTTGCTGGTCTACCAGGAGGAGATTGGAATGAGGCAGCGAGTTCAAGTAATTCATGGTCTATAACAATAAATTTTAGGTGAGAAGCGAGATTTGAAAATATAATTCATATATCAAAACAGCAATAGAACAGTTATACAATATATGTTAACAAAAAGACCGAAGAATTTCCGTGCAGTCAAATGCATAAAAAAAAACTTACGATTATTATGAAAACTGGGTATTATGTTTGAAATTCTTCGAGGTAAGCTGTCATCTTCAAATCCAACAGAATCTTTTCTCACAGAACCTTTTCGCTCAAACCAGTCTTCCATAAATCGTGCAGCAGCACCCTTATTATCCCCGCTAACTAATGAGTTTGTACGACTCATTGAAGTCCCATGAGTAGCAAACCAATTGAAACTTCCCACAGAACCCCACTCGTCGTCAACAAACTTTAAAAGAGACATTTCTTTATCGACATTATATTTATATTTGCTTCTCTCTTCAGCAGGATTGTTGAGATAACCACTAGGACTGCGATTAACACCAGCATCTAAAATCTCACCTGCAAGTTGAAGATAACATTTATAACCATAAGATTTTTCCTGTTTTTATAAAAAATTTCTTTTTTTCTTTTTCAAAAAAAAAAAACAAGATGAATCGCGTGAATCATGTAGGACTCAAGACCGCTGCAACATTTTTCTTATTTGGTTTCAGTGGCGAACATGTACAAGTTCCACTCATGTACAACTCCCTTGTTATTTTTCATTTCTCACCAAAGATTATGAAAAATAAAACAAAAAATGAAGGTTTTGATGCACTCGTCACATCCAATTGAACACAAAATGTAAAAAGAAACCTAAAACTAAGCAACTTGCTTCCTATAGTTTTTCATTTTTTTCTTACACGCTTTAACAGTATGCAAACCGCCCATAATTATCAATAAATTTAACTTATTCATTATAAATACCTAAGGAAGAAAAGAAAGAGAACGCATGCTACGTCTTGTCTTACCCTTATTGACAAAAATTGATCCTGGGCGGAGATTTTCATGGGCCTGAATAATGCTTTTCTCAATGCCATCAACAAGAACATCAAATGACTGGCGAACGAATCCAAGAGATGTTACGATATACACAACATACTGGAGATAACCCCCGGGACCAGCATGCGTGTGAATTCCACTAATAGCTACATTATTTTCTGTATATATGTCACCATATCTGTCAATCAAACAAAATGAAGTGCGATATCAGACACGTAAAAAGAGGGGCAATCTCATGCTACCGACTCATATTCTACTTCACCAAATTAACAAGCTTTAACATATAACCTATGCAACACCAACACCTCTCTAAAACGATGTGTCCGTGTCACTATCAGTGTAGGCTTAATTATTCTTTTTCTTTTTTAAACTATTACCAATTTCGATGTGTCAGTGTCAGGGTCGTGTTTCCAGTATCCGGGCTTGATAGCATATAACTTGGAGTATGAAACACCCAATTTTCATTCAACGACTAAAATAGGTGACTAACTACGTGAATACACGAATCCAATTATAAAACACACTCCTAGCCGAAATTCATAGTCGATCTTTCGTAATGTCTAAAATTAATTATCATGGTAACATATCTTGATAGAAGATTAGTTATTATATGTACCTACCTTGCTTTAAGTCTCTCAAGTACTTTGATAGTAACAAGTTGTGAACCCATGCAAGCATCAAGATTAACAAACACCGCTCTGTTACCCTTAGGCTCGCCAACGATAAAAGTGCGAGCCCTTAACCGGAAGTGAACCCCGGACGCAATCTGTTCTGTGTTAGCATACCCCATCATGTTAACATCAGCAGCAGGACCAGTAATATCATAGCTTCCAAGACCAATCAAGTAATTAGAATATGCAACATCACTCTTGAGTAGTATTATTAAGAACAGAAAAGTCCAAACATTCAAATTACAGAATGAAGGGAACCCCATCACAATCCAAACCCAAATTCAAATCAACCTAAAAAAGGTTCAATTCTTTAAACCTAGCCAGTCCTTCTCATCTCCCTTCAAAAAATCAAACACACAAAACTATCAATTACTATTAAATTTCTGAAATTCAAATTCAAATGCAATAAATTTCAATTTTGCATAATTAAAAGAGGGCAATTGAATTTTTGACCACCCAGATGTAAAGTAATGATCTTTATATAAAAATGAGCATAGAAAAATGAAATAAAAGAAAATAGTGAATGTGGGTAATAGAGAAATAAACAAACCTAGAAGATGGAAGGGAGGGTTGAATTTTGAGAGAGTGTGGAAAGTGGAATAGATAGATATATAGATAGATATAGAATCAAGAGTGATGATGAAAGGGAAAGAGGAGTTGTTGGTGGTAGAGTGGAGGAAAGGGCACGGGAAGAGAGAGTTGTGGAGTAATGAATCGTCCACTCCACTCTCTCATACGTATCTGAAGCTTCCCAATTTTGGCTTTGCATGATTCAACCCAATAAATAAATAGCAAAAAACAACGATAATGCTTGTACTATGAGAAACATAGGTGTGTTTATTTATCTTCCTTAAATGTCAAGTTTGGTAAAAAATCATTATTTCAATTCTTTGGTCCCCACTTGAGTGAATGTATAATGTGAACATTGTTTGCTTTCACATAGTACTTGTGAAAATGGGGTTGGATTTTTTTAGTGAGGCTACAATGTCTATAATGTTTTAGATGCCTAAAATATCATGTTTTGGATTAAATTAAAAGTTTGATATTGAATAGAGATAATTTTTTTAAGTAAGTAAATTATTTTATTCGAAACCCAAATCATTTATTTAGTTCAAAATCAATTTTAATTAACTAAAGAAAAAGAAGAGAGAGTATGTGCTGGAAAAATTATAGAAAAAAAGGGACATAATAACAACACAAGAGGTTGACGTGGAAATTTTAAAATCGGAGAAAAAATCACGATTGTTGTCAAATGACAACTAAAGAATGACACCGGAGAAAAAATTGTTACACTACATGGAGCTCCAGCGTACGATCAATGACACTGACTGTTATAACTAATGGTAAATCTTCGCTCAAGGCATCATCTATACTGTCGCGATTTAGAAATTCTAGCACATCGACCTTTACCTTGTGATATGGTATTGATCGTTGCTTGGATAAGGTTCATTGTTGACAGATCTATGTTGGACGTCGTAACGATGTGAATCTCATCAATGACCGATAATTGTGGTGGAATAGAATTAGAATATTTAACATAGCTCTTTGATGCAACGTATGAGGAAACATTCTTTATCTCTCGGTGGTTATGTTAGAGATATGACTTTGGATCGAAGATGATCTATTAGTAGAATTTCGCGAGAATTAAGAGTCAATTCTCATAGACAACATCATTGTTACTTTGTGGAACCAGAATTGGGGTTGATGGATGACATATATGTTAGAACAAAATTGGTGTATATCATATCCCTTGAGTTTTCATGATAACAAAGTATTTAAAGAACAATTGGGTATTCTAACATTTGTTCAAGTATGTAGGATTATAAGACTGAGAATAGATGAATAAAAACTTGAGGATTTTGAATCTGAAGTTCAGACTCAGGCTTTAAAGATAACTTTTAAAGACTCCGACTCTGATGGAAGATCCATACTCTGAAAAAGTCAACTCTGAAAAAAGTCATCCTTTTGGTGATCCAGACTCTGAAGCTTCATACACCAAAAAGTAAACTCTGAAGAGATCAACATATATATGAAGAAATTCAACCTCTGAAGCATATTCTCTTCAACCGAGGAAACTCTGAGAGGCTTAAGGAAAAATCTCTTCTTTGTTGTATGAGCTTTAACGAATAATTCCTCTTGTAGAAAGGTGTTTTCTTGATCTGTCTAACAAGTCAAAAAATTACCCATATTTTTTGTGAAAGTTTTCAACGTCTATTTTCCTCCTCTTAAAGCTTTGTATATTTTATAAGTATTAAGCCTTAGAGTCTTTTTAATTTATATTTTTTTTACACCTCTGATTGTATATTAAGTGTATTTGTTACCCAAATCTCTTCATTGTTTGTTATAGACTCATAAGTCTTTTGCTTTAGTGCTTGAGCATTTGAATTCTCTTGCCTATGTGCTTGATCATTGGAAGTCTATTGCTTGTGTGCTTGAGAATAGAAGTCACTTACTTGAAGGTTTGAGCAATGGAACTCTTTTGCTTGGTGCTTGAGCATTTGTAACTAGTTTGGTTATAGTGAAAATCTCTTGGAAGTACAAGAAAACTGAACTACTCTTAAGTTGTGAGAGAAACCAGAATAACTATTGTGTGTATTTACTTTTACTTTCCTATTTTCTGATATTATCATTTCGTTGTTATCATATTTGTAACTCTGAGTCAGATTTTGTATCAGAATATGGTAAGGACTTTTAGAAGCTATCATAATATCTTTGAGTCAGACTATGAACCAAGTGTTCATAATTTGTTTGAGATCCATTAGAAACAAAAGAAGAAAATGCTTAGAGAGGAAAAAGTCAGCATAATTCAACCCCTCTTCTTGTGTTTTTATCACCTTTAATATGAGTCTAAATTGGTGGTACGATGCTGATCTCCGGTAGGCCCAAGTCACATAAGTGTTGCCTTCAACGCCCAAATTAGTTAAAGAGTCTAATATGATCAGTAATGGAGACCAGAAAAGGGTAAATTAAGACATCAAAATTTAGGTTTTTAGTAAAAAATCTTTTAAGGAACTCTGAGATAAGTGAATAGATTCACATAAGCCTTAAAATTGATTCACAAATTTAGACATGAGTATAATATTGTTTGAATCAATTTAAATATGCATTAAATTTAATCATATTTGTAAGTTTTCCGAAATACAATAATTCGGCAGAATCGTCCATTTTGCACTGGAGGATTTTTTTAATACACCCCATGAGTTACTTAGGCAACACGTGAAATTTCACTTATGCGCCCTAATTCCAAATGTGCATATGTGGAAGGTCTCCAGATATGCAGATCCGAAAGAAAAATTGATATATTTGAAACTGCATGATCACTCCCCACATTCTCACCATTCTCAATCTTTTTTCTTCCACACTCCCCCTCACTAACCTAAAAAAACCTACTTTATCAATACCATTTATCACTAAAAAACTCCAACTTTTTGGTGAAACAAATCAAAGGGAGAAAGAGAGGATTGAATTTAAGGTAAATATTATACTTCATCCACTACATTGCTCACATTATGAAATAACTTTGTTGAAAATGTGGTTACGCGACTTCCGGATATGCATATCCGGTAGCTATTTAGATGAACATGTTCGGATGTGCACATTCGATAGCTATTTAGATGAACATGTCCAGATGTGCACATCCGGAAGAATGCTTGACCGTAATTAATTTTAATTTTCAGAATTTATTATTTGGATCTAGTTATATATATTTGTTGTTATATTATTGTTTATAAAATAGATATGGTGCACCCCGATAACATCTCAAAGGAATTAGTGTCGACGATTTCTCCGAAAGTTGATGGGACTATCGTAAAGTCGATTGATGTCGGCGGTGACTTTAATAACATGACGATCGTGAAAGCATGCTCACATATATTCGTAGGACGACTATTTTCCTTGGTTTTGGTGTGAATATTAGAAGATCGAATAATGGTTCGGATAGAAGAAATGCGTTTGTAATTTTTGGATGCGAAAGAAACGTTAAATATCAGGTTCCTCTATGGAAGTTAAAGAAAGACGACACCGGTAGTAAAAAATGTGAATGCCCTTTTAAAATTCGTTGTTACGTTTTAGCTTCCAAAAAATGGAGATTTAATGTTGTTTGTGCTACACATAATCACGACTTGTGCTCAAAGTTTCAAGGCCATCCTAGGGCATGTCGGCTCAACTCAGAAGAGAAGACGTGTATTGTCGACATGGCCTTAAATCTTGTCCAACCGAAAAACATACTAGCCACATTGAAACAGAAGGAATCCCACAATGTAGCAAATATAAAGTAAGTGTATAACATTCGATATTAGACGAATAAAGCAATTAAGGGAGGTAGAAGTGATATGCAACAATGGATGAAATTGTTGGATGACAACAGCGACGTGTCTCGGTACAGATATCGCGATGATGGAGTTACGGTCCAAGATATTTTTTGGACTCACCCGGATTTCATAAAGTTGTTCAACACCTTCTCGATAGTGCTCATTCTCAATTGTATCTACAAGACGAACAAGTATCGACTTCCATTATTTGAGATGGTTGGTGTTACTTCCACGAATATGACATATTCGGTTGGTTTTGCATTTTTCGAGTGCAAAGAAAATGACAATTTTACACGGGCATTGGCGACGTGTCAGTCACTTTTGAAGAAACATGTTCCAATGCCTAAAGCGGTTGTTACGAACCGCGATACCACTTTGATGAATGCGGTTGCAAAGTTATTTCCTTCTTATAATGCATTACTTTGTCGATATCACGTGACAAATAACATGAGAAATTGAGTTAAACCTGCGGTGGGTGTGAAACAAGTAGATTCAAAAGATGGAAAATTGGTTAAGGCCGATGTCATTATAGAAAAAATAATGGATGTGTGGAATCGTATTACAAATTCTTCAACAAAAGAATTATATGTCGTTTCGGTCATAAAATTCTGAAAAGTGTGCGAAAAGTACCCGACTTTGTTGAAATATGTTGAAAGCACTATTCTTGATCAAGTGAATGAGAATATAGTATATGCTTGGACGTATAATGTCTGACACCTTGGAAATACAACAACCAATAAAATTGAGTCGACACATTCTACTTTGAAGAATTGGTTGGGTAATAGCAAGGGCGATTTATGTCGAGATTGGGACTCTGTGGATATCATGATTAAAAACTAACATAACGAGATACAAACCACATTTGGTCGGAGTATCACTATTTTGGAACATCGGTTTAAAGGTAACGTTCTTTACTCTTAACTCATGGCAACATGTCTCAAGCGGGATTGAGCTATATTTTTCATGAGACCAACCGAGCCGAAACGGTTGGTTCCAACATGATACCACCCTCTCAACCGGTGAATACAAAAGGTACTCCGAAGAAGTTGAAGCCTACACTGAATGACAACTCGACAACTCAATCTCCTTCACATTGTGAGCACGTTGACAAACTCTTTCCGGAATCACCAACTCCTAAATCTCTAAAAAAATTCCATGAAAGGAACGTCGCTTACGACATGGTTGAGCTCAAGAATCTAGAGGATGTTAGAGTGTTGTGACAAACTTATTTCTGGTACGAAAAACGATCCCCGCTCGAGTTCTAGGCGACCGTCCGAAGAACGGACAATCAGATCTTAGGGATGTGCAAGCGTTCACTGGACTATTGATCTATGTAATATTTAAATTTCTGTCAATGTAATGACGAATTGAATGCAGTCCGATTTTAAGATATGAATGTGAGAAATGTTAGAATTCTTTTTTTCTACACTGATTTTCTTCCTGATTTGCACATGTGAAATGTTTCCGGATGCACACATCAGAAAAAGACTACAAAAAAAAGGTTCATCCTAATTTACACATCCAAAAATCAAAGATATTATTATACACACAAAATGTCTAAGTAACTCATAAAATATATTAAGAAGTCTTTTTTTCACTGGCTTCATACACATTTTAGACATCAATACTGACCTAAACCTTATGAAATATATACTTAAATTCAAGGCAATTAAGTATAAGTTTAATTGAATCAAGAGTCACTTGAATACAATTCCTATATAAAAAAGTTATGACCCCAATACTACATACATATCAAAGTTTTCTACACTTTAAACATTCCATAAACATTTCAACAAGCAACCGACATATACAATTCAATAAGACCACATAAATCAAATATTTTCCATCTAAGTACAGAATTAAAATATAGAAATTAGTAACTCATAATATGGTCATCAAACCTAGGTTTCAAACCTTCATTAAACAATTTTTCAAAAACCTAATTTACAATATTTTTATTAAGTTCATAATATGCAACATATAAGTTTCATCTTATTTTAACATAAGATTTAAGCTTACAGAAAAATCCTCCTTTGATGTTGTGAGATGAGTTGTTCCTAAAAAAGGTTCTACCTCCCTTTCACTTTAATGGTGGCAGCTTGAGTTCTTCAAGAAGAATTAGATGGAAGTTTGTTTTTTTCATTATTTGAAACTCTTTTGTTCCTAAACCTAAAATACTAAAAAAATATATAAATTTAAAGCATTTATTTTGACCTAAAAGCCTAATTAATAACTTTTTACAATAATTTAGTGGAAAATTTATTGTTTTCAGTTAATTTCAACTAATAAATACGGGCAAAGTATATAACAAATTAACTAAATTTGATATCACTCAGGCTATATGTGAATTAAAACCATAATCTATCATATAGATAATATTATCTTACTATCATTAAGATTCACATATTTCAATACAAAAAATTTAGCTCATGAAAAAGAAAACGTAATGACAAAAACAAGAATATTGAATACATATTCATTACAACATAATTGAAGTAAGTAAATAATAACATAAGGAGAACTCCTCGTTCATGTTTACATCCACAATAAAATATGAATATAATCTTCAAGATTGAAATGAATGCAAATGCCACCAAATTTGATTCAAGGGAAGAATAAAGATCATGGGCATAAGGAATAAGGAATATTCCTTATTCTTTGTAGTACAAGGTAATACCAGGACCGACATTGTGCCAGAGTAAATTGATCTACGGTTTAGGATCTCAAAAAATCGAGAATTTTAAAATTGAAAGAAATTAAAAATAGTAAATAATAACTAATGAATATACAATTTGCTAAACTTAAGTTTGTATCAATAGTCAAATGAGAACAAGCATAGTTTTTCATTTTAATGGTTATGTGTTCGAGCCATGCATAAGCATTTTTTACAAATTCATAGTTATGTAATATAACTAAAGAAATGATATGTGCATCCCATGAACGACCTTTTCAATTCTTTTTTTTAGTAAAGGAAATTTTTATTAATATAACTAAATAGATAAAAAGTTAAATTGAGACTTTTATTAATATATTTAAATAAATGAAAAAAACTAAATTATTACAATTACAATTTTTTTAACAACTTTAATCAGATTTAATTTAATTTGATGATAAGAGAATGAAGCTTGATGATGAGACTGAACTTATGATTCTAGTTAGATATCGTAAGACTAAAGTATATCTGATATTCAATCAAATAAATGAGAAGATCGTAATGAGTCGAGATACCGTAATTAATGAACATTCTGCTTGAGATTGAAATTCTGGTGATACAATTAACAAGCCTTTGATGAGTTATCACTACAAGAAAACATCAATTTAGCCATGTAATTTTGCTAGGTGTTCTCCACTTCGCAACATAAAGTACTTGCGGGGTGCCACTCACCTCGCAACACAATATTATAAAAAATTAAAGTTTGTATGATTTTCCCACTCGCAATACATGGGGGGAAATTTAAATTTTTTGAAAAAAACACTTGCGGCGGCGTGATGTGCCCCCGCAACAATTTTTAATGGGGGGGGGGGCAATCCACTAAACTCTTTACTGCTAAGTCAGTGATAAGATGTGAGTGGTTGTGTCAAAATGTTAGCGAGGTGAGCTGCACGTCGCAAGTTCCAACAGAACAATTATTTGCTAGGTGAGTTGCACGTCGCAACACTTTTTTTAAATTATTTAGTGAAAAGTTAATACAACATTTACTTTTTGCAGAATGCATGTGACCGTTCTGACAGAAAAAATTGCGGAGTGACATTCATCTCGCAAGCTTCAACGGTACATTTCTTTGCTACGTGAGTTGCACGTCGCAATATTTTAGTTGTTGAAAAGTTAATGCAACATTTACTGTAGAGTGTGTTGCAACGGTAATAATGCAACATTTATATTATTTTCATACCACACATTATTATTCACTCTTTCCCTTCCATTTTCTTCAACAAATTTCTTCCATTCACTCTCATCTTCATTCTCATATTTCACACAACAATATTCAAAGCTAAAAGTCTATTCACACTATAAGGTACACATATGAACAATTTTTGTTTGTATGATATTTGTTTAGATTTGTTTGGTTTGTGTTATAGAAAAAAAATGAGTTTTCTTTATATTTGTTTAGATTTGTTTGTATGATAGATTGATTTATATGTATATATAACATGATATTTAGTTTGTTAATTTGTTAATCTGTTTTTAAATATGTTAAAAATATTTTTTTTCTTCGTTTTTTTATAAATTATTAAATAAATAATCTAATGGAAGGAATAGAAATGGAAAATTTTATGCTACTGGGCCTTTAGCTGACAACTACAAAAAATGTGATAGGTTATCTTTATTTAGGAAAATTTTAGGCGGGGAAGGGTCTTTACGTCCTCCGAATTAACCCCTGAAATAACTGCAATAATTAGACAACTAGCTCAGAGTGAAGCAGCACGTGAAAATGAAACATAGAGAAAAAAAACAAATGGAGTTGGAAGAAGCATTGAGACTTTCACAAGATCAAATAATACTTACACAACAACAAATGCAACAATGACAACAAATGTTTCAACAACAATATGGTGGTGGCGGGGATGGACCGATTGATAACCAAGGAGTGGTAGACGAGAGTGATGAAGAAAACAAAAACAACCAATATTCAGATCCGAAGTGAATGTCATTTTAAATTTAAATATTTTGGATTAATTATAAATTTATCTAATTATCAACTTTCTAAATTAAATTTGAATTTAAATATATATATATATATATATATATATATATATATATATATATATATATATATATATATATATATATATATATATATATATATATATATTATTTGCCTAAGGATTTGCGTGGTGTTTTAAACCTGATATATATAACTCCTTTGTTAGGTGAATTTTACACAGTAAAATTGAATAATCAAACTTTGCTAGGTGGTATGCACCCCACAACTTTTCTGAACATTATAAACCTGCCACCCCCACGCCTGTTCTGCAAAGAGAATAATTAATATTAATTATTTGCTGGGTGATATGCACCCCGCAAAATTCTGAGAAAATCCGACCCACCCTGCTTTGACTGCTTTTACCAACTCTGACACACGTGTCGCATCTCAATTGTGCAAAAGCATTTGCGGGATTATTGACATCTGGCAAGGTTGTGGAGTGAAATTTACCTGACAAGGTTGTGAGGTAATTTTCAGCTGGCAAAAAGTTGCGACTACTGTTTTCGCGAGGTGTTTCAAACACCCCGCAAATGTGACGTTGCAGGGTGAATTTTGGGTTTGCGGGGGTGATATTCACCTAGCAAATTCCTGTTTTTTTTGGTAGTGTATGACATTGTTGAAGTCGAAGTAGTTGTTGATATTTTAGACGCAATCGAAGTTGAAGAGGGTATGGCTAGCACAAGCCAAAGACCTCAAAGAACTAGAGTACTCCTAGAAAGGCTTCAAAATCTGACATGGTTGGTTATGATGAAGTCACGCTAGATAGAGATTTGGTTCATTTTTCTTTACTTGTAGGTGCTGAATCAATCAACTGTAACGAGGCCTTCAAAGGTAAACATTGGAATGAGGTTATGGTCAAAGAGTTACAAGTGATCGAAAGAAACAATACATAGGAGCTAATCAAATTTCCAGCGCATACAAATGCTATTGAAGTGAAATAGGTGTTCAAACTGAAACACAATCCTGAAGGGCCGATTGCAAGACACAAAGCAGTATTAGTAGCTCAGGGATTTCTTCAGAGAGCAGGACCCGACTACTCTGAAGTATATGCACCACTTGCAAGATTGAATACTGTCTGTTTGGTGGTAGCCTTAGCATGTAAGCAAGGTTGGTCGACATTTCACTTAAATGTGAAATCATAATTTTTGAATGGTCCCTTAGATGAAGTCATGTATGCCACACAAACTCCAAGGTTTGTGATATAGGAGGAAGTAAGGAAGTGTATAACTTGCACAAATCCCTCAATGGTCTCAAGCAGACACGTACGACATGGAACAAAAAGATCGACTCATACTTGGTCGAATTAGGATTCATCAAATGCAAGTCTGAGTATGATATCTATGTTTAGATTGTGGCACAAGATATAATAATCATATGGTTATATGTCGATGACGTGCTAGTAACTAGAAATAGCATGGCGAATTTATCGAAGTTTAAAGAGTTGATAAATGGGGAATTTGAAATGTCAAATTTAGGGAAATTGTCTTATTTCCTAGACATTGAATTTCAAATATCGAAGCAAGGTATGATGCTACATAAAAAAAAGTATGTCAAAGAAATACTCAAGAGCTTCAAGATGGAAGATTCGAATCTTGCATCCTCACTTCTCGAAAAAAATATGAAATTGGAGAAACACAGAGGAGAGGAGGATAAGGTTGACGTTACTTTGTTCAAACAAATTGTAGGGTCTATGAGGTATATGTGCAATAACAGATCCGATATAGGTTTCTCAATCAAAATAGTGAGCAGATATATAGATGAACCAAAAGGGTCACACATGAAGGATGCACGAAGAATCCTAAGATACTTAAAAGTATCAATGAACTGTGGAATCCTATTTCGACGAGATTCTGAAAGCAAAGAAGTTGTGATTAATTGTTATTCAGTTGCTGATTGATGGGGAGACAATGAAAATCAAAGAAACACAACCGATTACTTCTTTTTGGTGCCTCAATCTCATGGTGCTCAAAAAAGCAACCCGTGGTTGAATTGTCATCATGTGAGGTTGAGTATATACTAGGATCATATAATGTTTGTCAAGCAATTTGGATTAGATTTGTGCTAAAAGAAATGGAGGTTGAAGTGAAGAAACCTCTCGTGTTGTAGATCAACAACAAGTCAACCATTAATCACTACAACAAACAAGACCTTAGACAGCGCTTTTTTTTGCCTTAGACAGCGCTTTAAAGCGCTGTCTAAACCTCCGCTGCTAAAGGTTTAGACAGCGCTTTTAAAAATGTTAAAAGCGCTGTCTATTCCCCCACCCTTAGACAGCGCTTTGGCCAAAAGCGCTTTAAAAGACCCTCTTAATTTAAATTTTTTAGGTACACCTTAGACAGCGCTTTTCAAAAGCGCTGTCTAAGCCCCCAACCTTAGACAGCGCTTTGGCCAAAAGCGCTGTCTAAGCCCCTCCTATTTTAATTTTTTTAGGTATACCTTAGACAGCGCTTTGGCCAAAAGCGCTGTCTAAGCCCCTCCTATTTTAATTTTTTTAGGTATACCTTAGACAGCGCTTTGGCCAAAAGCGCTGTCTAAGCCCCCCCCCTTAGACAGCGCTTTTGCCTAAAGCGCTTTCTAATCCCCCCCTTAGACAGCGCTTTTGGCAAAAGCGCTGTCTAAGGTATACGAAATTTTTTGTAGGATTTGTTTGTAACCACATTTTTTCCAGGTTTATAAACCAGAATTGGTACCTGTTTTCAACCAGATTTTTGCAGTCAATTATCACATTTTATATATGCCATTTTGGCCTTTTTTTACCAAAATTTGGCTAACCAATTCAAAACAAATTTGCCATAAATGTATCAAAATATATACAAATGTACAAATACTACTACAAATGTATCAAAATATATGTTTACATTTATAAGTCATTACATATACTACTACAAATGTACAATTAATTACACACTTTGAGCTCTATCATGTATTGACACCACTCCTCTTTGATTTCATCCACTTGATCCTTTGTATAAGATGCACACTTGAATTCATCAAAGTACTACATAATAATATAACATATTTTGAATTAATTCCAACTATTTAATTATATGAGATATGTGTAAATATAAAAATAACTCATAAGTTAGAAATACATACATCGGTGGGAATCTCTAATCGGCCCAACATGAGAGTATCTCGCATAAACCTCAACATGAAATACCCGCAATCTATTTCATTACGTTGAAGAGGACACTACATATGAAAAAAAAAATATGAATTATAAATCCTAAGTTTTATCAAGTGTAGTCATCACTAATATAATTAAAAACGCGGTAATTAAAAATATACCGCCACTTTAATCCATGAAATGGAGTTGGCGCCCCTCCTTGAGGTCTGGATAACTCGTTGGGCACGAAAAGCTTGTAGGACGCTAATAAAATAAAAATGAAGCAATTAGAACAATTCACATAAACTAAGAAAAATTTTGAACATTCTCACTTACGTGTCAATTAGGTCCTTCATAACCGGGTATGTTGTCCAATCATTTCCTAACGAGTCAAGATAATACACAATTTCTCGGATAGGATTGATTGCGAGCAACAACCAATGTCCACTGTAATGATTAGGCAAATGTTAGATGGTAACTTGGAAAATAATTATAATAGATGAATTTAGAATGAAATGCTAACCCGGTATTAAACGGTATAAAAAACAACTTCTCCGCATCTTTATTCTCCACGAGGATCCGAAGAACGTACTCCGTCACGGTATCCGGTCTACTTATCATTAAACTATAGCTGACGGTCGCGGGTGCTAAGAATCCGAATGACACGTCCAAACCATTGGGGCGCATAAATTTGTCATACAAAAACCTAATATAAAAACATCATTAACATAAAGTAAACATCATTAAAGTAAGTTGTTTAATTAATAAAACAAAGTAGTCCGAATTTACCTAACATATGTATTGACAACGGTGACGCCGATTTCTTCACGACCAAAAACTTGCATGAAGTCCTCATTACCAATCATTTGTTCGTAATCAAAGCCGAAAATCCCTACCTCCATAGGTATAGTCCGAACACCTCCGGTCGGTATATCGGTCATCTCTAGAAATGTCCTGAGGCACGACCTATACTTGGTGGTAGGTTTTTTCCTAGCTACGGACTTCTTAGCACCAGAACTTTGTACCCGTGCGGAGGCGTTGCTAACCTCCTTTTTTTGTTGTGCGGAGGCATTGCTAGCCTCATTTTCTTGAACCTACATGTCATATAAATAGTTAGATCAAATTAAGAATGTAACAACTTCCATGAATATATGTCATATAATTGTATATTACCTCTTTTCTTGAAACCGTGGACTCGGTATGCCGTGGAATCGCAGCTTCTTTTGATTTGGATTGTGTGGGAGTCTATTTAACATAGGAAAATATGTAAGTAAAATTTTAAGCATAAATTTTAAACTTTGAATATACCAAGGAAAGTTAACATAAGTTTTAATCATACCTCATATCCTACGCATATGAGGTTTGTCGGCCATGCAACAAACGAACCTACTGCTTCGTGCACCGTTGTTGCATCCGAATCATCGCTAGGATATGGTAATGCTGCATTCGGCTCAACTGCAATATCAACTGATACCTTCAAACATCCAGCAGGGAGCTCTCTAGTGTGGAGTAATACTCCGCTAACGTTATGCACTTTTCCCTTGCCAACCATCCGATAGTATGGTGACGACAAATACAGCTGACAATGGGAAATGCCCTAAAACCAATAATAACAAGAAATCGTTAATGTGTATATATGTCAAATACATAATTTAAGAAAATAGTTCAATTTAAGACAATTATATGTAATTACCTCTGGAATGTTCGGCTGAAAGGTACAGTTGATACTGTCTTTGTCCGAAGCATCTCTGTATACTGTTGAGGCGCTAGCCTCTCTTTCTCTCCTCAATGCATCAAGCTCAGCTTGCATGGCTTCCATTCTTGCATGAAGCTCCCGATTACTAGGAGCCTTTCCTTTTTTAATACTCATGGAGGTCGGAGTGACTCCAAATCCCTTACCCCTCACCCGACCAGAGTACTCAGGGACATCTAATGCCCGACCAAGTATGCTCCTAGTATCATCGGGAGATAAAGACTGAGATAGCTCCTCCTGAAAAATCAGATGAATATCGTACACTTGTCAAATATTTGTGTATAAAAATGTTATTCAATTAATGAAAAAATGTTATACTTACACATTTCTGGTATACTTGTAAAACTTCTTCTTGAGCAACTCCAGATTTGCCCACACGGGCTTCCTTCCACAAAACATGTGCAGGAAGAGATGATTCTGAACTTTCCTCCTTCTGCAGCTACACATTAAGTCATACAATTTTATCAGATAAAACTAATATATGATGAACAAATTTGTTATCGCAATTTAAAAATACTTACCATGGATTGTTCTAAACGTCCATATCCGACACGTCCTTTTCGGTACGGATATGCGGGACTTGATGCTCTTTCCCGATTTGTAGCACTTATTCTTTGAAAAACCGGGTCTTGTCTTTTGGATTTGAACGCTTCCCATTCTTCAGCCGATATCAAACTTTCATATTTTTTGGGAAGCTCCGCATCCACAAAATTACCATCCGCATCCTTAAGGAACTTGGATGATAAAAATGTCCGAAACCCTCTTAGAAGCTTTCCGGCCAATTTCATACAAAAGCCTCTTCTTTCGTCTTCGATGTTAAAACATCGCTAAGAAAAACATACAGATTGATAGTTAGTATCGGTAATTGAAAAAACATAATTGAAAAAACATGATTGTACCTTTATCTCACTCCAAATTTTATCTTTGGACTCTTTCAGCTCTTTGTTTCTCCAATCATCACATGTAATGGGAATTTCATTCCTTACTAGTGCACCGATAAAACTAGTTAAGGTATGCCCATTAGGTTCTATAAGCTGTCCCTGGGTGCTCCAATAGACATCTAGTATGATGCCTCGAGATCTTCCTTGGACCACCCTTCTCATTACTGTGATGCCTCTTCGAATTTCTTCTTCCGCGGATACTTTTTTAGGAACTTCCTCAGGTTGGTCATCAGCCATGTCTAACCTGTAATAAACCAAGGAAACCATCAAATATCAAATATAACTTATAATCAAAGCAATTGAAAACAAAAAAATAAAGAAATCATGCATTATCATATATAACTTATAATCAAAGTAATTGAAAACAAAAAAATAAGGAAATCATGCATTATCACATATAACTTATAATCAAAACAATCGAAAAAATAAAATAAAGAAACCATGGATAATTTACCTAAGTCACTAACATCTCTTTCTTTTCTTTGTTGGAATATTAATCACTTGTTTCTTAGCAATGCGTACGGATGAATTGATCCAAATTCCCTCATTATGATCGTTTCTTATATATGACTCATCCGGTATAAGATCCTCAACTTCATCATTTCTATTCAACTCATTCCGTCTAATGCATGACTCATTCTCAACATCAATATCACATTGATCGACACCGCTATCATCAGTCACTTTGTTAGAGAAAAGCACTATAGACCATTTTGTACTCTTCGGGTCATTCACATAGAACACTTGTTTAGCCTGAGATGCTAGAATAAAAGGTTCATCTTTGTACCCCACCCTAGTAAGATCAACTTGCAAAAATCCAGACTTATCCATTCGTATGCCACTACTATTCACCCACTTGCAACCAAAGATGGGAATCTGAAACTTCTCGTAATCAAACACCCAAATGTGCTCAATAACTCCAAAATACGACAGATTTGCATATTTGGGGTTTAAGTCCTTCATGCTTGATATATGCATTGCTTCAGCTAGCACGGTGACACCACTATTTTGCATAGTACTCTTATCATCTTGTTCTTTGGTATAAAATGTGTATCCATTAATTGAATATGCGCTATGAGAAAACACATGCAAACTTGGACCATATGCCAAACATCTCAACCTTTCTGTTACCGAAGAAGGATCTGAAGAGCGCTTCAAGTAAATATGATCCTTCAACCATTGTATGAAACTTTGATTGTGCTCTATAACTATCCAATTTTCATTTCTGTTCGGATTTAACCTTCGGAGTACATCCTTGTGCATTTCAACATATGGCTCAACCTCATTATTATTGTGCAGAACATACAAATGAACTTGATCCCGTTCATCCCTTGATATTGTCACAATTTTATTCCCAATTAATTTTTTACCTTCCATTTTGTCGAAAATCTGAGCTCTGGGGAGTCCAATCGATTGAACGTTAGACAAATATTCAGTACAAAACTCAACAGCTTCTTCAACAATGTATCGTTCAACAATACAACCCTCTGGTCGACTTCGGGATTTCACGTACCCTTTTAATATTTTCATATACCGTTCAGCAGGGTACATCCATCTCATATAAGCTGGTCCACACAACTGTGTCTCTTTCACAAGATGAACAACTAAATGAACCATTATGTCAAAAAAAGACGGAGGAAAATACATTTCAAGCTCACACAAGGTAATTACAATCTCTTTTTGTAGTGTTGGTAACATCTCGGGATCGATCACCTTACCACAAATTGACCTAAAGAAAAAACACAATTTAGTTATGGAACTTCTTACTTTTTCTGGCAAAATAGAACGTATACCGATCGGTAGAAAATGTTCCATTATAACGTGACAATCATGTGTCTTCAAATTCTTCAACTTGAGGTCTTTCATAGAAACAAGTCTTCTGATATCAGATGAGTATCCTTCTGGAACCTTAACTTCACTCAGAGACTTACACAAAATTTTTTTCTCCTTTCTAGATAAAGTAAAAGCAGCAGGTGGTAGATATGTTCGTCTTCCTTTCTTCACGGGTGCTAATTCAGTTCTCATTCCCATTTTTAACATGTCCTCCCTTGCTTTAAGGCCATCCTTAGACTTGCCTTTTATATTGAGTAATGTACCGATAACACTTTCAAATACGTTTTTTTCAATATGCATAACATCGAGAAAATGTCTCACGTACAAAGACTTCCAATATGGCAATTCAAAAAATATCGACCTTTTCTTCCACCCACCTTTCACAATCTTATGTGCAAAAGGCTTGCCAAACTCAGTACGCACATCTTTCACCTTTTCAAAAACTTGTTCACCTGACAATGCGGGTGGAGCTCTACGATGTTCGGTGTCTCCATTGAATGCTTTTCTCCACCCACGGTAATGATGTTTAGAATGTAAGAATCTACGATGACCGAGAAACACATTCTTCTGGCAAAGTTCCAATCGGATCGTATCGGTTCCGTCTTCACAAACAGGACACGCACGTTGACCCTTGATGCTATACCCAGATAGATTCCCGTATGCTGGAAAATCATTAATTGTGCCAAACAACATCGCCCTCAGATTGAAACTTTCTTTCCTATATCCATCATAAACCTCCACACCGTTCTCCCACAAAATCTTTAAATCTTCGATCAGAGGTGTCAAGTATACGTCTATGTCATTACCTGGTTGTTTAGGCCCAGAGATTAACATAGATAACATCATGTACTTACGCTTCATACATAGCCACGGAGGTAGGTTATAAATCATAAGAATCACAGGCCATGTGGTATGTGAAATACTTTGAAGACCATGTGGGTTCATTCCATCAGTAGATAATGCCAATCGAAGGTTTCTTGCTTCTGATCCAAACTCAGGATAATCATTATCAATCTTCGACCACTGTGGTGAATCAGCCGGATGCCGATACTTTCCATCGGTGATTCTTTCATCTGCATGCCAAGTAAGATGTCTTGCATCGGTTTCACTACGAAACATGCGCCTAAATCTCGGAATTATCGGAAAATACCATAAGACTTTTGCGGGAGATAATCTTTTCTTATATCGAGACAAACCGCATTTGGGGCACTCAGTTAACGTTGCATATTCGTTACGAAACAAAATGCAATCGTTAGGACAAGCATGTATCTTATCATAGCTCATGCCAATAGAGCACAACATTTTTTTTGCCTCATAGGTTCGATTAGGAAGAACATTATCATCCGGTAGCATTTCTCTCATAAGGGCCAACAACTCTGTGAAACTTTTATCCGACCATCCATTGCCCGCCTTTAAGTTGTACAACTTTAATACCGCAGAAAGTCTTGAGAATTTAGTGCAACCTTTGTACAACGGTTTCTCTGCATCGCTTACCATCCTCTCAAACATTTCAGGACAATCATGAAGATCTTCTTCCAGTGCTTCTACAATCTCTTCAACTCGATCACAATCATATGTTTCCGTGTCTTTGTCGTATGAAGCATAGGTCGTATTACTTTTTCCACTCGATTCAACATTCCCGTTAATTTTCTCACCATGAAATATCCAACACCGATAACTTTGATCAATTCCATGCCTCAGCAAATGCGATTTCAATCCATGTGCGTCAACCTTACCAATATAACAACAACGCAAGCAAGGACAATGCATTCGTCTGGGGTTTTCAGCGTGTTGAACAGCATACTTAACGAATTCCGCAACCCCACTCTCGTACTCTTTGGTCATTCGATCGGCACAGATCCATGTTTTATCCATGGTTTTCCTACTTAAAAAACGTATACATAACCAATGTTAATATAAACTTCAATGACGTATCCGATAAGCCAATATACCAACTTTAATTACCTCATCACTTTCATTTTTTATATTACAAGAATCAAACTTTTTCTATTACAATATAACTATAACTATACCTATAACTATATAAGAGTTCGTTCAATCATTTTATGGGAGAAATCTTTTGGCTAGATTTGCAGCCAGAAAGCAAATTGTTGTTGCTTTAGAATGAAATGTTAGTGGACCTGTCATATCCTCCATGGATTCTATGAGGAACCACATTAGATTGCTAATGGTTGTTATCAAGGTGTATTAGCAGTTGGATCTATTTGTGGAATTCAAGATTTGAAGTTCCTTTGAAGAAAAAGAGAGAGTTATTCTCTACTGAAAATAGCTTCCTTTGAAAATTTATTAGTTAAAAAAAATTTCCCTAAAGGAGTAAAATCAACGCGTTAATTGTCTATGAAACGGAAAACAAACCAACGCGGTAATTGTTACTAGTGTAATTCAGAGTTTACAATCTAAACTATCAAAATAAAATTCGGATTGTAGAATACAAATTACATCATAACATAACAAAATAGAAAAAACTGAGTTATATATACCACAAACCAAGTTTTGTATCAATCTTAATATATACCTTGCAAACCTTCATTTCACAAAAATATAACAAGGGTTTGAGAGACAATTGTTCTTGATCGTTTGTTATAGCCATAGAAAAAAGCCAAGAGTGAATCTTCAGTTGAAAGACACGCAAGAACACGTAGACTTTCTCCTTAATCGGAAGCATATAATTACTCCCTCTAACACTTTAATTATCGTCGAATCCAATCTGACAGTTGTTCGCTCAACACACCACATAAGTAATTTTAACTGTTCGTTATTTCAAGTATTCAAATTCATTCTCACTCACATGTTGCTTCTAATTTCTCAATAACTTGAACGTAGGAACGAGATAACCTTGTTGGTCAAACTCCTCTCCACTAAATCAATAATATAGATCCACCAATAATATAGATCCACCACAACTAGACACAACTTCGCTACTTCACCTTTCATTTCTAGTTAGTAACCGAACAATTGATATTGTTATATTTTTGTGAAAAGTAAAATATATTGTGCATGGTAAAATTTGTATTTAGGATCAAGGGAATAACACTTTGACTTTCATATAAGTTTTTTCAAGTATTAATCTGATTTTAAGTATTCAATTTTAGAGAGTAATTAAAATATTTGCTAAGAAAAATTATGTTTCGCCTGGATGACAAACAATTTAGAATTTCAAAGACATTCTTGACAGATTTTCAATTTCAGGTATCAACTTACTCAAGTCCAACAATATAGAAACCAACTTAAAATTCACTCAAATTTACCCAAGTACAACATAGAAAATAAGAATGCTAGAACCATGAGCCTGTCTCCCAAATTTCCAAGGTCTATTGACCCTCAAAAAATCCCACCTGAAACCCTGCAGGGCAGACCATAAGGAAACCAGCCATTGCCCCATTCTTATTTTTCTCATTCATCATTGAACCATATTGCTGACCGACATTCAATAACAACTTTAGTCATCTAATGTTTGGATAATCTATATTTAGAGCAGAGTAGTCGATATATTTTATCATGTATCAGATTAATTGTATACTCGTACACCGGATATTCTGCTGTGAACCTAAGTCTCCTTCAAGTTTCATTCTAATTTTTAGATTGTTTTTATACAGTTATTACTATGAGTAGTGAGGATCTCAAAAAAACTGTCACAAGAGCAACATGCAAAGGTATGAAAATATTGAACATTTTTTCAGAAAATAAAATGAAACAGAACCAATGAAGAACAGTAGAAACAGAACCAGAACCGTAGAAACAGAAAAAATGAAAAAAGGAAAAAATGAACATACCTCAATGAAGAACAGTAGAAACGAATGATTCTTTAATAACTTTCAATGACTGAAACGAATGAAAGAAACCAATGTCATGAATTTCGCGGTCAGCCGTAGGGTTTCTTCGAAGAAAAGAACAAATGAAAAAATGAAAAAATGATAATACCTCAATGAAGAACAGTAGAAACTGGCGATTCTTACTCTTTCAATGCCTGAAACGAATGAAGGAATACAATCTACTGAAGATCGCTGTAATGGCGTTCGTTCGCTGGTAGGGTTCGTTCGCTGGGAGGGAAAACAGAAAGACGGGAGAACGAAAATAGAAGTCTGAATTTTAATTTTAATAAGACCTTAGACAGCGCTTTTGGGAAAAGCGCTTTCTAAGGTATGCCTTAGACAGCGCTTTCTAAAAGCGCTGTCTAAGACCCCCCTTAGACAGCGCTTTTGGATTTAAATTTTTTTTTAATTTAAAGACTTTAAACAGCGCTTTATCAAAAGCGCTGACTAAGGTATATATTTAAAAGCGCTTTCTAAAAGCGCTGTCTAAGGGGGGGTCTTAGACAGCGCTTTTATAAAGCGCTGTCTAAGACCCCCCCTTAGACAGCGCTTTCATTATTTTTTTGGACCATTTTCCGTGTTTTATTTTATTTTTAACCTTAGACAGCGCTTGCTTTTAAAAGCGCTGTCTAAGATGCGCTGTTAAAAAACGTTTTTGGCGTAGTGAATCTTGAAAAGAATCCAGATCTGCATGGAATGATTAAACACATTGAGGCTAGGTTTCATCTCCTAAGGGAGAAGATAAATCAAGGTGAATTTGAAGTGAGTCATTGCTCAAGTGACGCAATAAATCACCAATAAAAGGGTTTATAAATCACAACGGTTTATAATTATAACCGTAGTGACACACCTTTTATTGGTGATTTTAAAATAAATAAAAAAGAAAAAATGCGCCTTAACGTTAAAAAGGTAAAATATATTAATGCACCGAGGTTCGAACCGATGAAAGTTTAATTGTATCTCAACGGTTGATTCTGAAACCGTTGTTATATACAAATAATTTTATTCAAAAAATTAAGTAAATAAGGTAGCGCCTTAGTTAAGCTATGTCACCGGTCTACGGAAAAACCGTGGTGACCATGACGTCATTAGTTGCGCGTTTTGTAGTAGTGAAATGACTGAAGATCGATAAATTCCTAATTTTTAAAAAGAAATTATGAATAGTTCAGATTGACTATGATTAATTTATGTTTGACAACTTGAATTATAAGGAGGTATGTTGTAATATAATCCAACTTGTAGTCCAAACTCAAATTAGTTAGAGTTATGGTTAATAATGTTAGTTACTTTTATATATATATATATATATATATATATATATATATATATATATATATATATATATATATATATATATATATATACACTAACGGTTCATATATTCTCACGAAAATTTAAAATTTTAGAACCTTTAATCACATTATACTTAAAATATAACGACGAATCTTAGTTTTACTAGTCTCTCAATCTCTCAATGTGCATTTAAGTACTTCCTAGTCTTTATTTAAGTACTTCCTAACCTTTATTTACAAAGTAAACTAAAACTATACAATGGTGAATGGCTACTGTGGCATAACTACTTTATATATTTTGTGTGAATTTCACAATAACTGCAATGTTTGCCGCAATAACTATAATTACAAAAATCACAACGATAGAACCACAATCAGGACATAAATTTAAAATTAGGATTAATATTATTTTACCTCTCGCATATATGTAAATTCTGATCTACCTCTTTGTATTTTTTTTTTGGTATAACTAATCTTGACGAAAATTATGTTGTTTTAGTTTTGTAAAGCAATATTTGTAAAACTAACTTTATCATATGAATATTCTATTATTTTAAATCCTATGGTTGTAAAATTAACTTGTTATATTATAATATTCAGTTGATAGATTGATTGTATATATATATTTTTATTTTTGTAATGCAAGATGTGATTTTTTATTTTATAATTATTTTAAAATCGAAGTTATATATATATATATATATATATATATATATATATATATATATATATATATATATATATATATATATATATATATATATATATATATATATATATATATATTAGTTTATAAATATATATATATATATATATATATATATATATATATATATATATATATATATATATATATATATTTATATAAACTAATATAAAATATATATATATATATATATATATATATATATATATATATATATATATATATATATATATATATATATATATATATATATATATATATATATATATATATATATATATATATATAAATTTGTATACTAAAATTATTAACATTGATTATTATTTATTTTAATCAGTATACTTATTAAATTACGTTTTACAGATTTTAACTTAGTAAAATTATTTAAATATTTAAATTATAAATTAATTTAATAAATATTAAATAGTATAGGTCTTTATTTGTTTTGTTTAAGTATTATTATTATTTTATTAATTTTTTTATTGGTATAATTACTTAAGATATGTCTAAACTATTTATGAATTTTTAATATAATTTTTAGTAAAAAAGTTTTATAATATTTTTAAATTAATATTATATTTTAATTTGATCCTTTCAATTACAATCGACTAAATTCATTGTAAGAAATGATTTAATCAGAAAATTATATTAATTTAGAAAATTAATTATAATTTTATTACTAATCTATAAATATATTAAAAAACTTTGAATTAATTTAAAGAATATATAATAGTTATAACATTATTTTTTACATATTTTCCTTTTATTAATAAAGAAAAAAGGTATTAGGAGAATATATAAATAAATATTTTTTTAAATAGTACTGACTAGAATTTCATATCTGGAATTTGGACTTGTATCATTATAACCAAATAGCTACCAACTAAGTGATGTAATTAAACATGATTATATTATTTTATAAGAATAAATTTGATTTTAAAGTATGTTTTCTTTTATAAGGAGAATGGGTATGCTTTTAGAATATATATATATATATATATATATATATATATATATATATATATATATATATATATATATATATATATATATATATATATATATATATATATATATATATATTAATTAATTAATTAAAAACATATACTAATACTAGTATTATAAAAGAAAAATAAATATATATACATGATTAAAGACTTAATTTAGATGAAAAAAAAGTACAAAATTGATGATTAAATCTGAACAAAAATAAAAACAAAAAGATAATAAATAAAGAATTAAACTAATTACATAATTTTATTATCCTTTGATCCAGTGTTATATAAGTAAAATTCTTTGACATGTTTTTCTTTATTGTTTTAGAAATCACTTCTATAAAAAAAAAAATTTATCCTTTGATCCAGTGTGAGTCTTATGCATTGTGTCTATAATATCTTTTCCCATCAAATTCTTCAAAATGTCCACATTCTTTTAGAATATGAATGCTAAATAAATTTGATTAAACATGTTTATTTTTGCATAACTTTACCTTTAATCATTATGCCATGTTGTTTCCTTGTAAAACATATGGTATTTGTTGAAATCATTTCCACGATCCTTCTTTCCTGATGTTATGTTGAACTTCTATTGAAAATCTTTCTATTAGACTTCTCGAATCTATATATGTTGACCAGAGTTTTGTATGAACAAAAATCAAATATCTTTATTCATCATGCTATTTCTCATCTTTAACATCTACAAATCTAACAAAATTAATTTTTTTCTTTCTATTTTATTTCTTTTCATCGCAATGTATACAAGTATCACTTCCGTATTGTTTATTTAAGTTCATCGCACTTAGCCATGTTAAAATTTAATTAAAAAAATGAAATAATCAGAAACTTAAAAGAAAAGAGCGCCACTTTTTCTAATGCTACAAACTTCCAAATAAGTCAAAATTTAAGACTAAAATACACACTACCAATATCCATATTCTAATATCCAAATCCAACCATAAATAAAAAAGAAAAACCTCTCACTTTTTTTCATTTTCCCATTGCAAAAACAAATAAAAGAAATTAGAATTTATAGGGAAATAATAAAAAATAAAAAATAAATTAGATCTCGGCGTCGTAGCTGTTGAATGTGGAGGTTATTCCGCCAACTCCTCCACCGTGCATGAGCTTCTTCCGCCGTCACCATGCCTGCTACTCGTCCTTCATCCGATCAAATCCTCCACCGTCTCTCCTCCTCCGAATATGAAATCAAGCTCAAAGCTATCAGAGAAGTTAAGAATCAGATTATCGGTAACCGTACCAAGAAACTTTCGTACATCAAGCTCGGAGTCGTTCCCGCCGTCGCCCTTGCTCTCGCTGAAGCAAACGCTGATTCCGATTCCGGTGCCAATCTTATAGTTCAATCGGCCGCTGTTCTCGGTAGCTTTGCTTGTGGCGTCGATGAAGGTGTTCATGCTGTCCTTGACGCCGGAGCTTTTCCTCATTTAATCCGGCTCCTCTCCGTCGCCGATGAGAAGGTGAATTCGATTAATTGCAGAGTTTATTTATTTTTAATTACTATCGATCTCTTGCCTATTTTATTTGATTAGAAAATTGTGCTTAACATGAAAATGAAATTGCAATGCTCAGAATTGGTAGGCTCTTAATTAGGTTTTGATGATTGATGTAATGATGTTCCTATACAATTTTTTTTGAAAAAAAGGAAATGCAGGTAAAGTTATTTGATTCACTGTTTATATTGGCATTGATCAATGTTAAATGTACATACACTATTATTGTATATATATAGTAGTTAGAACCTATGAAACACGGATACCGGAAACAGGAAATTGACACTGACACTGACACGTCGACACCGGTATTAATTTGAAAAATAAATAAAATAAACGTAATCTCAAGTGTCGGTTTCGGACGGACGCTGACACAAACATATATTTTTCCAGAGTTGTCGGTGCTAGGTTAGCATAAGAACAAGAAAGAAGTTGTATTCAACTTAACACTAACAAACCTTTCTTCCCTTGGTTTCAGGTAGTGGATGCTGCTGCGCGCTCTTTACGAATGATTTATCAGTCAAAGCTGGCTCCGAAATTTGATTTTCACAAGGAAGAAAACATGGATTTTCTTCTTTCACTATTGAGAAGTGAGAATGAAAATCTTACTGGACTAGGTGCAGGCATTGTTATTCATTCTTGTCAGACAAGGGATGAACAAAATATATTATCTGATGCTGGTTCTTTAGAAAAACTAATTAGCGGTCTTGATGGTTCAATAAGCCAGCGAGATGCTAGTTTAGAGTCCATAGCTACAATTCTTAAAAAGAATCCAGCAGCTGTCGCCAAGTTTGCGGAACTTCAAAATGGAAGAGCGCTGCGTTCCGTAATTGAATTAACCAAGGATCGACACTCTCGGACAAGGTTGCTGGCCTGCTTGTGCCTAATCTGTATAAAGAATTCTTCATCGCGCTATCTGCAAGACATAGCAATCAAAACCAAATTGATATATATTTTGCTTGAGCTCCTTGATGATTCTGGTCAAGTTGGAGAAGAGGCTTCCTTTGCTTTTTCGAGTTTAGTTGCTGGAAAGGAAGATATGCAGAAGTTAGCATTTGAGGCAAATGCTATAGACAAATTCTACAATCATGTGCAAAATCGTGATTTAAATCCCAAACGTCTTGAAGGGATATTTCTAGCACTGGCCGATCTTTGCTCAAAACTTGAATGCTGCAGGGCGAGGTTTATGTCATTGCAGGTTTGTTGTTTCATTTCATGGACACTACTAGCAAATTGCATGTATTTGTTACTAATAACCATTTTTGTAATCCCCTTCCCCATTTCATATACAACGGTGTTCTTTGCTGCAAAAGTTATCCTTTCTTTTATCACCTTATGATTGGGTTCACTCCAAGGTAGTTAAAATCGAGATTTTATGCAAAATCGGAAAGGGGAAGTAAAATCGTAAATCATAACATTAATTGTAAGATTATACAAAATTCTAAAACTCATGTTTATGCATATAATTTCATATATATACCTATAAAATAGCATTATTACCAAGGTTGTCAAATCAAGATCAAGATCTTGTGTAAGATCGGGAGAGGGTAACAAGATCGTAAAACATAAGATCGTAACTAAGATCGGAAGATCCTACCCAATTGTCAATCAACATTGTCACAAGGTTATGATTTTGGAGTGATCTTACTATGATACACAATTGTACTTAAGATCTGGATCGTTGGTGGTGAGTGTGGTCGTAAAATCTTAGGATTTTAAGATCTAGATTGAGATCTTGACAACCATGATTACCATGACAAGGAAAACTTTAAATCACTTGAAATACTTGTGTTAATTTAAATTCATAAGCATAACTCACAAGTTATGTAAAACCTTAAATCACACTTCAAATATTCATAAAAGTTATAATTCATTCGTTCATTAGCATAATCAGTTCTTTAGCATAATCATTTCAAAGATCGTAAGATTATACAATTCAACAATTAAAATGGAGGATTCTTCTTGATTCCACTAAAATAGGATTATGCGTATACTCATATAATCAAGTTGTCAAGATCGGGATCTTGCATAAGATTGAGATAAGATAACAAGATCGTAAAACATAAGATCTAACTAAGATCGAAAGATTCTACCCAATTATTTTTGTAAGATTGAGAGAAGGTGGCAAAATCGTAAAACATAAGATCGTAGCAAAAATCGTAAGATACTACTGAAGCGAAAAATAATACTATATATTTGAAGTATTTTAACATGATGTTTTGATAGGCAAGTGTATTAGTGGAAAAATGACTTTTTTTTATCATATTCTTTAGACATGTATGATTGAGTTTTGTACTTTAATACCATTTATCACATCAATTTGTTAGACATTAGGGACATAGTTGGTCCATTACTTAGTTTATCATAAGTCTAATTTAAAACAAACTCTACGACTCATATGTTTATTCTCTAAACCCTAAATCTAAAACGTCATCATTTCAAAAGGCATCCATTCTTCACCGCCGAACCGTAATTGTGGCGCCTCTTCATCTTGGCGGTGTCCGAAAAACAGCTGAACATGGCCGGAACTGGCCAAGATCGCTCATAATCAATGATTTTATGATTCTTTTCACAATTTAGCTTTATCACACGATTCTACTTGAGATCTGGATCATTGGAGGCGAGTTAGATCGTAAAATCTTAAGTTTTTAAGTTTTAGATGGAGATTTTGACAACCATGCTCATGATAGTGATGGCCGAACTGTTTACTTTGCTCCTCTCAAGTCAACCATCAGTACAATTAGGGTTTTCTAAGTGGGCCAAGCATGCCCAATAATTCCGCTCCTCTCTTTCTTTCCTTTCTTTTTCTAGGGGGCTTTGTTGTTATGTTATGGTCCAAAGTTAAACTATATTTTTTTCAACTGCACCGGCATCACTATTAGTTTAATATTAAGTCCTGTTTACCTACCACTTGGCTAATTACTTATCTATGGTTGTTTCATTGTAAATGTGTAATGCAAAGTCTGGCACAAAGACTGAAATTTGACTACCTTTAACTAGATTGTTGACAAGGGGTAATGGCACCGAATTGAATACTTTTGATGATATAATTTTATTGTTGTCTTTCATGGCACCAAAAAAGTGTGAATTAATTCAATGTCTTTCTCTTCCAGTTCCAGATGCATGATAATTTTATGGCTGTATAAGTATTCAATATTGTAATGGCAAAATTTGCATTGGTAAACCATGTACTCAGATACTAAGTCCTCTTACTACCCGTATTACACCTTTTCTGAATACAGGTCTTAAATCTATTAATTAATGCCTTAACCCATGATGAAGCCAATGTACGGACTGCAGCTTGCATTTGCTTAAAAACTGTCTCACGCTCAATCAAGGTATGCTGCTTGTGACTAATAGGATTTCATATCTTTTATGTTATTTATAGCTTAATTCTCATAAAATGCCATTCAGAGTTTGAGTGCAGGTTATTTCATGAATGAAAGGATTGTCCTTCCATTAGTCCGACTTCTCTCAGATCTCTGCACTTCTGTCCAAGTACGGCTAATCATATTTATACTTTTTTTTTTCTTGTATTAAAGTTAAAGTTAGTCCTTTGTAGCTTTCTTTCATTAAGAAATGCATAGATGAATCTGCTAGTCGTGCTGAGTGATTGAAATCTAAACTTATAAAATCTGAGGGTTAAGTTAAAATTCAATCTGATATGTACCTTTTTAGATATATAATTTGGCACTATTCTCTTGCCTGTTCATGTAGATAAAGCTTGAAATTGCATTAGTTCAGAGATAAAGTTTTTTGCCTGACCACTTAGTTAATTAGCTGGTATGGTTGAGCGATATGCCATTAGGAAGGTGTAGCAAACTGTTTTCAACATAATTTGAAAGACATGATCAATTGGGATTTCAGTGATTTCTGTAACATCTGTGTTTATATTTTGTACCACCACCCATCTTAAAAGTTACAATGTTTTATTTATGAAGTTGTCATCATTTGTCCACTCTTTGACATTTGTTGATATATCCACGATAATGCATGCTGGATTTATTTACTTTTTAATAATTTAGAGTTATTACTAGAGATTGAAAGCTTGGAATTAAATTTGAAAGTATTGTAATTGATGCTGAGTACTTAAAATGTTAATATTGGACTAACTGTTGGACAATGGTATTCATGATTCAGCTGATCGGTTTTGATTGACTGTATTTTTTCTTTTAATGTTATTTGGATCTTGTTGTCAAATTGGCATATTGTTGAACAAACTGAGCTGTTGAGCACTAGCAGTGTTGTATCTTGTGCTAAACATGAGGGTATCACAAAGGCCATATATGTCATCCAATTTATAATTTTATTAATGATAATTATAAGTTGTAACTTGTGCTAAAAATGTGGGTATCACAAAGACCATATATTTTATCTAATTTATAATTTTATTAATGACAATTATAAGCTTCACCTTTGATTGGTTCAAACACAAACTCTTCTCCCCAACACTCCATTTCTTTCCCAAAAGTTATACTTCTTGATTAACCGTATTTACAGAGATTTTACCTCATTAGTTCTTAGTTTTGTTAAAGTTAGTAAGCGTAACTATTTCAATGTTGTCTTCCAGGTTGCAGCCCTTGGTGCTATTAGCAACATAGTAGTGGACTTTACACCAAATAAGTCAACATTCATACAATGCGGAGGCATTAAAGAACTTGTCCATTTGACAAAGTCTATGGATTCGTCTTTAAGGTTGAATGCCGTGTGGTCCTTGCGGAACATGATATTTCTCGCTGATAAGATGTGCAAGGAAGCAATTTTTATGGAGTTGACTGCTTCTTCAGTAGCTAGCCTTATCTGTGGTAATAATCTTCTGTCATCTCATTTCTGATTAATTGGTGCCTGTCAAAAGAAAGTTCTCATTGGTCAGACAAAAATTGTCATTCGTTCTGTATACTCTGCAGATCCCGAGCCTTGTGTTCAACACCAAGCTTTGGCCCTTGTTCGCAATTTTGTTGATGGATGTATGGACTGTGTTGAATTTGCTTTTGCTGAAAATGGTATCATACTGGATGCTGTTGGAAGGCAATTGAAAAAATCCTCAAGAGTTGAAATCATTGTACAGGTGGGAAACAATTTCTGAAACTGATCAGATGTTTTTAGAAGTTATTCATTACAATATGCATTGATATCCAAATTTAGAGAATGAATTATTCATTAAATTTTCCCAATTTGCTCACTGATCCTTTCATAATATGTTTTAATGATACATCTATCAAGCCATTAATAATATTTGAATGGGTATAAAATTTCCGATGCTTATGCTATAATACAAATTAAAACTACCGTTGTAGTCGTTTAATTAAAACTGCCTCATACTTACAAGCATTCTAAGATATCTCAAAAGCAGGTATTAAAAGTAAAGAAAATTTTCCCCAGCAGGTATTTGAAAACGAAAACAGCCATCAGATTGAAAATTATTCTTCATGCTGATTTTTTTTCCTGTTTAGGGGATGTATGCTGTCAGCAATATTGCTAGTGGAAATGAGTTTCATAAAGAAGCCATAATGCGGCTTCTCTTTCCAGAAGGAGAAAGTGGATCTCACTCTTTCTTGAGTATGTATTTGCACAATAATGACAGCCGTCTACGCACATCTGCTGCTTGGATTATAGTAAATCTCACTGCTCCTACAAGTCCCGGTGCAATTGGGCGGATTGCAAAACTGCGCAGTTTTGGCATTGTTTCTCAAATCAAGAGGATGGCCAGTGACCCTTGCATGGATGTTAAGGTCCTTTAATCATCATATCAAGTTTTTTTTAATACTTCCTCTTGGTCAATTTGTAAATTTTCTTTTGTTGATGCAGCTTCGAGCACGAACTGCACTTGGGCAGATTATATCTTTTGGTGATAGTTAAATCAATCAGTTCTTCCTTTTAGAGCACCTTATAAGTTCCTTCTTCTGCTTCCAGCTTCCAAAACGGTATGCTTCAGTGGTTTACTTCAACAACTTATTCTCTCCTAGAAGTTCCTTTATAAATATTATTTTAATAGGGTTACAAGCAAAAATTATTATATATGCTGCTAAGAGTCTTACATTGAATGTTTATAAGTGGGGGCAATTCTCATCTTATAAGCCGGTTTTGTAAGATTGAGTTAGACCAAAAACCTAAATTCTAAGATATGCAATTGAAAAATGGAATTAAATCTGTATAAAGCTGGTTGTTGTTCTCTATGAAGCACAAATACGTACACCTTACATGATATTGACACTGACATGTTGACATTTGTTATAATTTGAAAAATAAATAAATAGAACGTAATAACATGTGTGGGTGTCGGACACTGGACACACCTTTGTTCACAAGTGTCAATGCTACAACGGTCGGTCGTTCTATGTATGGGATAAATATGAATTTTTCTTCCACTTGCTCTGCTTTGTTCTAGTGCGTTGTTTCACTTGAAGTTTTTTTTAACATGTTCTATTCTATTCTAACGGGTCCAATTCATTAATGCTTTTTAAATGCTTCTATCTGCAGGTGCATCAATTTGCTTTTATTTTTTTCAACCAGTCAGAGCAGTGTAAAACTTTTCAATTTTGTAAGCACTCCTGACCCGGTTACCATTACCTCCCCCAAAGTCTATTATTATTTTCTTGTAAGTTGGAAGCTCAAAGTAGATTTACAGGCTATATAGCATTGTGCCATATGAGTAGTCAGTGTCGATTTTAGAACTTAGTTTCAACTTGATTGTGGTTCTGATGCAGTTACAAATAGTGGAGTTTTATGCGTAAGCAAAGTGCTGAGGGGTAATGCTTGAGGGTGTTTCTAGTTTTCGTGCGTATTTAGTAACTTGTAAACTATAGCTTTTGTGGTTCATAAATTGCTTGTTCTCTTTTCAGTGAAAACAGATGACTCAATTTTGTTTGAACCTAAATAATGTTTTGTTTCTTACAGCTAAATGATGCCTTCTAAATGCGTCCAGGTATATTTTCTGGTCATGAATATATATGGCTGTCATGACATGAGGCTCTAAACTATTTAAGCTATCCTTTGTGCTGAGCTTCTCGTTCATCACATTGTGAGAATATGTTTTATTTTTATTTTCGATTTTTTTTTTGTTAACTTTATTTGCTAACAAATAGATAATAGATTCTTGAAGTAAACAATTGTGTGTCTTTTTAAAAAATAATGAAAAAGTTAAAAAATTGTTTTTATTATTTCAAAAAATGAATCATCTTTGACTATTATTTTATCTTCTCTCCACCACAATTGTTTATTTTAAAAGATGATACAATTTTTTTTAAAGAAAACGTTAGCAAGTGCTTTTACAGTTTTGTTTAAGAAATAATTTTTTTTTTTATAGAATCTTTAAACAATGCCGTTAAGGCAATTGTTAGCTTGTTCTTTTTTTAAAATTAAGAAGAAAATATTTGTTCTGACATTTTGATTCTTTTTGAAGTAAATGTATACAATTGTTCATTTCAAATGTCTATTACATTTTTTTAACCAGTAAAATTAGCACAAATTTCATTTTTTTTCATGAAGTAGTTGTAGTCTTAGTTTTGAATGTGAATGCACAAAAATATTGATTTATCATAATAATAAAATTGTAGCCACAGAAAAAGCCTTTTGAGTGTTAAATTCACCCTCCTCTTGTTCAGCTGGAGAACTCTTTTTTAGGGAGCCACATTATTCATCCAACATTTCTAAATAAAACTACGCATGGCTCAAAAAGTATTATTTCTGCATGGTTTATTATGCCTGAAAAACTTGTGTTCTTTTTAGAAGTACATCCAAAGTGATGTAGTGGATAAAATGTTCTTCTCTTGTTTTTTAGGGCAATGCTTATAGGTACTGATAGGGTAAATAGTTGGGTGTTGAGAATAAAAGCTAATTCTGATCGATGCCGTCTTAAATTTTAAGAATTAAGTTTCCAAAATAGAAGTTATAGAAGACTTTAAATTTAATCACAATTGAACTGATAGGTTTTTGTCATTATTGAGTCTTAAAAGATAAACATATTACGTTAATTGTACAATGACCGTTTTTTCAAGAGTGACTTATAATTTTTCTAATGGTAAGCAATTTTTCTTAACCAAACTAGCTCAATTCCTCGACATTGTATGAATGAGTGACTTATAATTTTGAATGATCTGCATAATTTAAATGATTTTCATCTCTTCCTAATACTCTCAAAATAGAAATTACACCTATTTAAACTATTTCCTTATCAACTTTCACAAAAACATTCTATCAAATGAGATAAACAAAAATTTATCTCTTTTCCTCTCCTTACTCTTCCAAAAGAGTCTTGTAAAACAAGATTTTTAATATACTGAAAAGTGAGTTTACAATACTTAAACAAATTTACTAGAGAAAAGTAAAACAAATTTACTAGAGAAAATAAATTAAACAAGTTTCATTTGATTAATTTCAAATTAATATTATAAAGTAAAAATAAAAGACTATTTACAAAACCAAAACAGTCTATCAAATGAATTAGATTAATGAATATCAATCATTATAAGCTTTTAAGTTAGGTGACTCGTAAGACTAGTTTCAATTGTTCCTAGTGGCAAGGTTTGAAAAAATCACAATGAGAAGTAAAAAAAAAGCTATTTTTCAATTATGATCACGAGTAAGCTTATTGATGAAAATTAAATTATTGAAAAGTGTGGGAACATGAATAATAAATTATAACTTAAATGAAGATTACATGTCAATACTTGCCAACAACAAGAGCATCATCAATGGTGAAGTATAAAAGGATAATATAGTAGAATAAAATCTCATAAGATTAGTAGCATCATAGTAAAAAATTCAAGCATTCTAAGGCATAATACTATAAATAGTAAAAAATTAAGAGCACAAAACTTTACCACTAATTGTCAAATATTTAGTTCTAGAAGAATTACTGATGGACTCAAGAAGAAACTTCAATCGTTCCATGGGATCTAATTCAACATTCATGCCTATTAAGAAATCAAAGATCACATCCTTCTCAATTACAGTATTCATATTTTATCAATTCTTAATCAATATAGTTTAATCATTCAATTCTTAACAAATATTATCTCATGACTTTACTTTCATGGTTCAGTATTCTATCTCCAAAATCATAAAGTGATCATAAAGGTCTCAATAGATTTTCTAAGGCCTCTTTAATGTAGAAGTTGTGATTATGGTTTACCTATGTTTGAAATCTCAGCATGCCTCTTGAAAACTAAAATGAAATAGGTGTTTGAAAAGCAGCATGCATTAGCTTATTCTCCTTTTCCAAAATCAACATCTCTTGGATTCCTTATTTCACTATAATCTTCTAGTGGAGGGAGTTACTTTTGTTTTGTAGTGTCACCTACACAAATATTCTAAAATATTATCATTGAGGAATCACAATTTGACTTCTCTACAAATCCCACTTTTCAGTCAAATATATATTCACACATCATTTCAACAATTTAAAGCACTCACCAATACAAACTAAACTTCATATTCTTCTAACTAAGCTCACAAAAGTGTGTCTCTCTCTCATCTCAAGAAATGGTCCTTATAGGAAAGACAACACCAAAAAAGAAGAAGACAAGAACAACAAAAGGAAGAAAACTCACAAGAAGCAGCCACAACAAGAACCAACATCTAGAAAGCAAAACACAAGAAACATCCTCTGAAAACAAAGACAGAAACATGGATTCTGATAAGGTTGCTGGTAATGTTTCTGTTTCCAGTTCCACCACAAGTAAGAGTTTATGCTCAACACCAAAAGGTCAAAAGTTTCGGATACCAGAAATCTCAACATGTCCACCAGCACCAAAGAAGCAAAGACAAAGAGTCCTTTCAAATTTCTCTCTTCGTAGAACATTTTTTGCACCACCAGACTTGGAGATCTTTCTGTGTGTCGCACTTCAAGATTCTCCAGTTTCATTTGTTTGCTTGTAGATGTTGAAGTTATCATCATGTTAGGGGACAGTTTTTCATCCCTTAGTATTATTTCTGATAATTTTAACTTATTAGATTTAGATTTTAAGTTTTTTTTTCTTCTCATTCCTCTTTTATACTGGTAGAAGAAATATGTACTTGTAACCTTGATATTTGTTAAAGTGTGGTGAGTGCAAATATTGCTGTAATGGGTTTGATTTGAGGTTTTGTGAGTGTTAGAGTTTTGCAGAAACTTGTAGTGTCTATCAAGTATCACCTTGAGAGAAAATAAAGTTATTAATTTATATATGTTTCCTTGTATTAATTCTCTTATGGATAGTATTGAATATTGATGATGATTTTTAGGTTTTGATTTGTGTTACTTTTTTATCTCTATAATTCTATGTAGTTAGAAAGTTGTGTAGAGTGAATGATAATAATCAATAAAATGTCTCGATAGTCTGTATATACAATATTGTTCATATTTGACCTGTTGGAGGAATTCCTTTTGGGTAGGATATGTGAAGTGTGGGCCATCAACTTCATTTTTTTTTTAAGGAACACTAATGTCTCCTTCTCTTTTATTCTTGCTTTCTTCATTGGGATTTTTGGAAGAGGGGTTTAGGCGATTTTTGATCTTTTTGCTTTGTTTTAAAGAACCTTCTTGCCATGGGTGTGTTTTGACATAGATGCCAAATTTATTTTCGAATTTGTTTGGGATGTAATTCATATTTATTTCTTTTTGTGTTGACATCCTTACAATGGAGAATATATAACCTGTAATCTTCTAATCTGGAAGGCAACAAGGGACAATTAATCGGTATGGATGAGACGTTAGATAACATCTATGTCTTTGCTGGTAAGGGTGAGGACGGTTTGGACCACGCCTTTACGGAGGTGGGACCTTCTAAAAATTAGAGGGGGGATTGATTCCTTCGGAGGAAGATGATAGAACAGAGGTAGAATATAATATGATAAGGATAATGATTTTATTAATGAATATGAAAGTAACAGAAATTCCAGAGCTACTGCTCCTCAGTCCGAGAGAATAATTCTCTTACTGCCCAAACCCTTAATTCAAAAACAGAAAAGTATTCAATGCCTAACTATTGCCTCATACACTCCTATTTATATGAAGAATAATACCTAAACTAACTCCTATTTATTTGGGAAATTTCTAAACTAACTCCTATAGAATAATGCCTAAATCAACTCCTATTTATTTGGAAAATATCTAAACTAACTCCTATAGAATAATGCCTAAATCAACTCCTATTTATTTGGAGAGTTTCCTATTCTTTCTCACATATACCCTCCACTGTTTAGGCCCAATAATATCTCTATTAACTAACACATCCCCATCATCACTTGTGGGGTCCAATCCATTCCTATCATCACCCCCACCTGCAACATTAGCCTTGTCCTCAAGGCGCAAATCAGGGAATTGACTCTTCAGCAATAGTTCCTCTTCCCAGGTAGCATCTCCAACATCCATCCCTTCCCATTGAATCAACCATTCTCTCTTATGTTGTCCACCATCAAACTTGTCCCTTCATGACACAACCTTAGCCGGAGTAATGTCCCCTTTTTCTGACTCTAAACTGATAGGTAGCTGAGTTGTAGCAGTATAGTTGCCCACCGCTTTCTTCAATTGCGACACATGAAAGGTAGGGTGTATTTTAGATGTTGGTGGTAACTTCAACTTATAAGAAACATGCCCTATCTTCTTCAAGATTTGATAAGGTCCGAAAAATCTAGGGGAGAGTTTTTGATGGATTCTTTGCACAACCGATTGTTGTCGATGAGGACGTAATTTGAGGAAAACCCAATCACCAACCTCAAATTGCACTGCCTTGCGTTTCTTGTCAGCATGGTATTTCATGTCCTCTTGGGCTTTGAGTAAATTAGTTTTCAATTGACGCAATGCCTCATCTCTGTCCCTTAACTCTTGCGCTACAGCTTCCACTCTGGTTTCGCCTTCCAAAAAGTGCACCAACACTGGAGGCTTTCTACCATATACCACCTCAAAAGGGGTGAACCCTGTAGACACGTGAAATGTGGTATTGTACCACAGTTCTGCCCACGGAATCCAGTGTGCCCATGTCTTAGGTTGATCTGCAATAAAACAACGTAGATAGGCCTCTAAACAACGATTAATTACTTCTGTTTGACCATCCGTTTGGGGATGGTATGCCGAGGACATTTTAAGCACCGTACCTACTAATTTGAACAACTCTTTCCAAAAAATACTCACAAACAAGGGGTCACGATCACTAAGAATAGACTCCGGAATTCCATGTAATCTAATTACTTCCTTCACAAAAACAGCAGCTATTGAGCGAGCAGTAAATGGATGTTTAAGAGGAATGAAATGGCTGTATTTGGAAAGGCGGTCCACAACGACCAAGATAGCTTCAAATCCATTACTTTTTGGCAAACAAGTGATGAAATCCATGGATATCTCACTCCACACCATAACCGGAATCGGAAGAGGTTGTAGTAATCCATTAGGAGTCGTTGCCGCATATTTTTGTCGTTGACAAGTATCACAAGCTTTCACAAAATCTTGCACCCTCCGCATCATCCCTTGCCAATATAAAGTTCCTGCCATTCTCTTATAAGTCCGTAGGTAGCCGGAGTGACCCCCACTCGGAGAAGAATGAAAATCTTTGAGTAACTCTTCAATAAGTGGTGAGTTAGCCGGTATAACTAACCTATTTTTGTAGAATAAGATGCCACCTTTTAAAGCAAAATCAGGTTTAGCATTAAGATCCTTTTGAATAGTTTCCACAATATTTTTAAGCAAAGGATCATTTGATACTTCTTGTTGCAGTTGGCTGCTCTGCTGCCAAATAGGGCAGGATTTAATCGCTTGCATTTCAGCATCCTCATGCTGTCTAGATAAAGCATCAGCCACTTTATTTTCCACTCCCACCTTGTACACCACCTCAAAATCAAAACCCAATAACTTAGCCATCCATTCTTGCTGATTTGCGGTGGTAATACATTGTTGCAACAAGTGTTTTAGGCTCTTTTGATCAGAATAAACCACAAACCTCCTTCCTAACAAATAATGTCGCCAATGTTGAATAGCTAACACTAAAGCCATCAACTCCTTATCATAGGCAGATTTGGATAACCTAGATGATTCAAAAGCCTTGCTAAAATATGCAATGGGATGCTTTGATTGCAACAATACTGCACAAACTCCTTTTCCTGAGGCATCACATTCAATTTCAAATGGGAACTTGAAATTAGACAGGGCTAGAACTGGGGCAGTTGTAACAGCTACTTTCAATTTCTCAAAAGCTTCGGCAGCTGCCGCATTCCAGCTAAAACCATCCTTCTTTGTCAATTCTGTCAAGGGTTTAGCCATTTTTCCATAGTTCTCTATAAACTTTCGGTAATAACCTGTCAATCCCAAAAAACCTCGCACTCCTTTGACATTCCTAGGAATAGGCCATTGCAACACACTGCTAACCTTGGCAGGATCAACAGCAACCCCTGCTATGGAAATGACATGGCCCAAATATTCCACTTGGTGCTGACCAAAAGTGCATTTCTTCCGATTTGCCACAAACTGATGCTGCTTCAGAATATTAAGAACCACCTCCAAGTGCTGTAAATGTTCAGCCCAACTACTACTGTATACTAGGATATCATCAAAAAACACCAGGACAAACTTCCTTAGAAAGGGCTTGAAAATTGCATTCATCACCGATTGAAAAGTTGCAGGAGCATTGGTGAGGCCAAACGGCATTACCAAAAACTCATAGTGACCCTCATGAGTCCGAAAAGCAGTTTTATGAATATTCTCTTCCTTGTTGAGTGCACAATAATCTACACACATACGCCAAGATTGATCCTTCTTCTTGACCAAAATGACGGGACTAGAGAAAGCGCCGGTGCTGTTTCTAACCACCCCTTGCTGCAATAGGCTCTGAATCTGTTTTTCAATTTCATCCTTGTGTAAATGAGGATATCTGTAAGGTCGCACACTTACCGGACCAGCACCCTGTAAAAGTTCAATTGAATGACTAGTGTTTCTTGGCGGAGGAAGACCTTGGATTTCTTTAAACACAATAACAAAACGCTCCAACAATCCTTCCAACTCCTTAGTCTGTTGATCAGAGACACACGACACCTGTGACCCTAACACCTCCATCAAGGTAGGCCATTCACAGCCTGCTATCATTCGAGAAGGAGTGATAATACTTTGGAAAGTATCCATCTTATCATCTACAGCTTGACCAAGTAGTTTCACCATACTGCCCTTATGGTTGAACACCATAGACATTTCTTTCCAATCCATGGTCACCTTCCCCAAAGTTTCCAGCCACACAACTCCTAAAATCAAATCCACACCTCCTAACTCCAGCACATAAGCATCAAAGCAAATCTGCACTGATCCTACGTTCATCTAAATTCCATTGCATCTACCCCTAGTTAGGACACGATGACCATCTCCTAACTTAACACCCAAAGGATTAGAAGGCACCATAGGCAATCCCAGGGCTTCAACCACCTTAGGGGATATGAAATTATGTGTGGCTCCACTGTCAATAAGAACCAGAATTAATGCACCTTGTAAACATCCCTCCAATTTCATCGTTCGGACCTGATTTGGATTAGTGGATACACCAAACAGCCCCATGGTTTTACATTCTAATTCCTCTTGTGTGAGCTCTTCCTCCGACGCAGCCTCCAACACCACAATCTCTCCTTCATCATTGACAATTTCATCATCCCCCAAGATAATCAATCGTAACTGTCTTGTTGCACATTGATGGAGAGGATCCCATCGTTCGTTGCAACGAAAACAGAGTCCTTTCGCACGACGCTCATTAACCTCTGCACTTGGTAGATGGCGAACACCACGAGATTGACGACGCAAATTGTCACCTAAATTTGGGCGAGAAGATGCTGTAGAATTGGTAGGACGTGTTGACCCGGTTTGAGATCCAGAACCCGAACCAGTACGCGTTTTGCCCAAAGAATTGTTAGTCTGGGTCTGAAATGCAGATTCGTTCCCTTCCCCTTCGCGAAAAGCCCAATTAGGTTTTTGAGATTTTGTCCAAGAACCATGACCCGGTTTGTAACGTGCTCCAGAACCCTGTCCAGAAGCCACTGCAAATTCACTTTCCACATCACGAGCCAATTGCATTGCTAGGTAACGGTTACGCGGCTTGAAGGTACGCACACGAGAGCGAATATCATGACGTAAACCACCAATGAAATAACCAAGAAACTGTTGTTCTGGCAAACGACCACACTGTGAAGAATACAATTCGAATTCAGCAATGTATTCCTCTACTGATCCCGATTGTTTTAGTTCCTTCAATTCCTCAAACGGATTCTCCAAACGCCCACCTCCAAATCGAACCATCATCGCCTCACGGAGGTTCTCCCATGACAGTTCCTCTGTAGAATCATGCCATAGGTTAAACCAATGGATAGTAGGACCTTCCATACTCAATTTCGTCAACTGAATACGAACATCCTGCGAAATTCGTTGTACCTCAAAGTATGTCTCTGCCCGAGTGATCCATGCAACCAGATCGTCACCGGTAAATGCCGGCAACTCCACCTTTTTCGCAGATAAACGAAACTCATCCAACGGTGAGGTAACTGTCGCACTGCTTGGCTGCGACACTTCACGATGAGCCATTGCACGTTGAATCTCAGCACCAATGAACTCTCGTAACGCAACAATGCTAGCCTCAACACCTTCCAACCGTTCTTCCACTGCAGAAACACGGTCAGCCATCTTAGGAGCTTTGGGCATGAACAATGGTAGGTCGGACCAATTGATAGAACAGAGGTAGGATATAATATGATAAGGATAATGATTTTATTAATGAATATGAAAGTAACAGAAATTCCAGAGCTACTGCTCCTCAGTCAGAGAGAATAATTCTCTTACTGCCCAAACCCTTAATTCAAAAACAGAAAAGTATTCAATGCCTAGCTATTGCCTCATACACTCCTATTTATATGAGGAATAATACCTAAACTAACTCCTATTTATTTGGGAAATATCTAAACTAACTCCTATAGAATAATGCCTAAATCAACTCCTATTTATTTGGAAAATATCTAAACTAACTCCTATAGAATAATGCCTAAATCAACTCCTATTTATTTGGAGAGTTTCCTATTCTTTCTCACATATACCCTCCACTATTTAGGCCCAATAATATCTCTATTAACTAACACATCCCCATCATCACTTGTGGGGTCCAATCCATTCCTATCAGAAGACAAAAGGATATATAACAAATACGACAAGTGTATTGTTCCTCTTAATGAATTCCAATTAGACTTGATAAGTCTTTGTCTCCCTTTTAACAATTTTGAGGTTGTCATGCTTAATCAAGGACCGATGCTTCTTGGTTGCTTCTCTCACTGAAAAAGGTCATGCTAGCATATGTACCATAAAATCTTGACCATCTTATCAAGCTTGAGATGTTTCATGATAAGGACACCTGTTAGACGACCCTAGACGCTTGAACAAATCTTAGGGGAATCTAATTCTATTGGAGGCTATGCATCGATATTGGTTGCGTTACCTATCACGTTCCTTGTTCGACCAGGTATGCAAATGGTTGGGGAGTTTTGAGCTTCTATTTCTAAATATGATTATACATACTTTTTAAGCAAGGTTGAAGCCATTAGCTATAAGGAGTAAACACACCTGACCTATCCCATATGTCGGGCGTTAGCCGTCTTGATGTTTATTGACATTGTGATGAGATAAATTTTCTTGCGTGACCGTCTTCGAAAATAAAAATAAATGCTTCAAGAATGCAACAATATTTTCACAATTTATCAAGACCAGTACTTTGAAGAGCTCTAAGGGGTGTCTATCTTGCTTTTAGGGATATGAGCCAACGTAGAAACTTTCAGGTATCCCGATACCCTGATCGAGAAGGTGCGATCAGATGCGTAGGAGGTGAAGATAAATTACGAATCTCTAGCACTTGCATAGACAACACTGACCAAGGCCAAGGTCGCTCTTGTTGAGGCAAATACGACATTTGATTCTTCACGTAAGATAGTAAAGGAGTTAAAGGTTTTTTTGGAAAAGGCATGAGAAAGTTGAAAGAAGATTGAGGGCAATTTACGGGAGATGATACTTGAGGATCTTTCCAAAGTTAAGGAGTACGCGAAGGCATTTTTTCCACCGTGCAACTATCTTCCGAGAATAAATTGCATCAGGTCGAATATTTTTATCATGAAGTGCATATTATGTAAGAGCAAGTTCGTCCTGATCAGGAATTGGTGAATAGGGAGCCATTCTCTATTATGGATGAGTCGAATGCGTAATCCCTTATTGATATTTTTTATTTATAAATATGGGGTGCTCTTACCCAATGTAACTCTAAGGAATATGTAATCTTCATGGTTTAAACTTAACAATGTGTATTACTTACTATTGTTTTTACTTGTTACGACATTTCCTTAAGTCCTGAGTCGTTTCTCTGAGATATAGTCTGTTCTTCGATGTCGTGCTCAAAGTTTCATAGGACGTTTCTTGGAATCAGTTCCAGCCAAGGGTTGATTCTCTTTCCTTGCCCTAGGTGAAAGCTTGGTTCGAGGTTGACATGATGATGCGTCACCTCTCCCTCTTGAGTGGCTAACTACAAATAAGGGATGAACTCGTAATAACAACTTTATGGCATGTTGTCTTTATTCATGCATCTGTACTGCGGGATTTTGATTCCTATAGTCGTACACCATCGAAGTTTGTTACAACACCTTTGAGTCGTTTGTGGTGGGAATTTGACTGTTTAGTCATGTACCCGTGGCATCAAAAACACCTTGGCCTTGTAGTTATCCTTTATGATCATAATGGAAATAAGTTCAGTATAATTTTTTTTTTCATATTTGAAGAAAAGCATTATATTATGACGACATATGCATTTTACATGTAATAAGAGGAAATTTAACCAAGCGTTGTAGCCATTATTTTTTTGGCCACTAGAGGCATTGATAAGGTGTGTTATAGTTGACTTCATCTTTCATATAGAGTTTTCCCCTACAACCGTTAGGTTAGAATTGTTCATTTATATATTGGGGGATGAACACTTATATCTCTTAACTATATGATGCGGGAGGCTATGTTGGTATCCTTTGACCCACCATTATTTTTTCCTCCTTTGGATTGCATTGTAGAGCCTTATTTATCCTTCATGCCCCATATAGGTCGGTGCATATTGTTATTGGTTCATCATGGACATTGTGATACTTCATCATGTGATAGATTGGGGAAACCAATATGTCTATTGTTATTGCGAAAGGCCTACTCAAAATACAATTATAAATGCTTCCGCATGGAACTACCATAAATGGAAGATGGGGAGTTATATATCTTGGTTCCGGTTGTGAGCTAGTGATCTACGGACCTCTCTCCATTGCATAATTGTGCCAATGGGGACCGACTTTGGTGTGGCAACCTGATATTTTTGGGAGTTACCTCCCATACAATGTTGTCCCAATATGAAGCATAATGAAGGTTCTCTTAAATCCAGAGTATCCTATCAACTAAGAATGGTGAGTTATGTTGGTGTAATAGGTTATAAATGTTATTCACCAAGTCGATGACTTTATGTACTCCAAGATTCACTTGCAAGAGTTGATGGCTTAGGAGCATTTCTTGTCCAGGTAAAACAAGTTGTGAAAGAGGACGATGTGATGCTTCTCTCTGTCAAGGTTGTTGCATAGGCATGAAGAACAATAAGGCTTGAAACGTTCATTGACAAACTCTTAGAAGAGTGGAATCTTGTTGTATAGGTGAAATGTATATGCCACCAAAATTAGTCTTTCTTCCACCGTAGAAGGGGGACGAGAGGTGGACCTTTTGCAGCTTCAGCGTCTGCAACAATAATTTGTCGTTGAACGATAGGTCGCATGACTTTGGATGTCACCATGCTCAATAAATCTGATAACTGATATGTTTGATGAAAATATTGAAGCTTCAATAAAGAAAATCAATGAATTAAATCTTTTGGTGGAGAAACAATGATTTTTCTTGAAAATTAGCGGGAATCAGAAGTCAATCTCCACATATGACGCCACTGTTTTGTTAGAAAATATAAAAGATGGAGCGGTGAAGTTTTCTCATAGAGGTGGAGCAAAACTTCCGATATAACAGAGCAAACATATAAAATTAACATTTCAATGTTCAAATTAATAAGAAAATTGTGAGATTGAGAATAAATTTAAATACTTGAAATATCATGTTTTTGCCTTTTATATCTAAATAAATGGTTGAAGCTACTTGCAAGTGATTTGACTAATAATAGAGATTTGACTAATAACAAAAATTGAAGAGAGAAATACAATTAAGTGTGAGAAAGAATAAATTGAAAGATTAGGAATATTTGTGCAACATACACAACTTGTCTCAAAACTTTGCATGTTAACCATGCCCACATCTTAGTGGTAGGTGCCGTTATGTACATTCAAGACAAGACAAGACAAGACAAGAGGACTTTGTTTGTTTGTTTAGTGCAAAACAAAAGTGTATATGTTTAATTAAGAAAAAAATGAAATCACTGTGTCAGTGTATGTTTGTTTACTGCATGTATGTGTCTTTGAGAATCCAATGTACTAACTCTCGTGCGGCTCTGTCATTACTTAGTTTTTTTTAGATACAACACATGGTTAAAAAAATATTACTATTAAAAATATTTTACTATAATTAGAATATAAAATAAATATATTAATTGTATGTGACACGTCACACGTGCATATAGATTGATGATTTTGTTATTCTTAAAATATAGTACTGTACTAATCTCTTCATCAAATTTGATTAAAAAAATGACAACTTTTTCAGGATCCGAGACCTTGGTTATAAACATGATTTATATTTTTCTAAATCTGTAAAAGTTTTAGTTAAATCATCTATGAATCTGAATTAAGGTAAATAAAAAGAAGAAGAAAATGGCTTTGTAAAATATAGTGGTTGAAAGCATAGAGAATGGAATCTAAGAGGAATCCTATGTTGAACTTTGATTACATGTGTGATGATATCCAACTTTTTGTTCCTTAATGCGACACAAGTTATATTTGTTTGGTCACTAGTGCCAATCCTTCTCTCTATTATTTACCCTTACATCAACATGGATATAAGTTTAGGAAAAAATAAATCAATATAAGACTCAAATTCCACTAAAAGTATTTATTTATTTTACGTTTGAATTAATTATACTTGATTTTGAAAAGATGGTTTGATTACTATAATTATTATTTTTTAAATGTATTATAATTTAAACTTTAAAGATCTGATTTAAAAAAATAACATACTTTTTACATTTAAATTTATCACTTTTGTGTTTATTTAATTAAATATAATCACTTTGTATTTAATTTATTTAAAATAAAATAAATGTTTGTTATTGCTTGACCAAAATGCACATAAGTTGTGTAAATCATTAGATTAGTTGATGTCTTTGTAAGATACTCTCAAACAATATTTTTGACTACTAATATTTTAATTACTTTCATACATGAGTAAATATAGTGGTGACAAATGTGCATGGCAGTTCCATAAATAAATGAAACGAGACAACCATAATAAAGAAGGCGGATCGAAAACTTGTCCCTGAAAAAAAAAGTTGGATGGACTTGGGAAATTATACCCTGTACTCTCACGTTTAGTCTGATATTCCTACAATTTTTTTTTTAATTTTAATTTTGTTTTTTTAATATTTAAGTTTTAAAAAAAAACGTAAAATTTTTACCGCGAAGTCAGACAAAAAAAATAATTTTTTTTAAATTTGGAAAAGACGAACCGGATGTGCAATGGGTAAGATTTCCGGTTAGTAAAATTAAGAATCGGAAGTAGGTGTGTTAGGTTTTTCGGTTCATAAAAATAACAAACCGGAAGTAGCTATGCTGCGTTTTCCGGTTTGTATTTTCTTAACCGGAAGTAGCCTGCATGGGTTTTCCGGTTCGTAATTTTTTTTTGTTTTTTTTTTTAATTTTTTAATTTTTTAATTTTTTTAGGAGACAAGGAACTGCCTTTGATGATATGCGCGAATGATGACTCAAAATTAGATACTACAAATATATTCTTTACTACACAAAAATTTCCTACAAGAGAAGAGGCGACTCGATGGATCAGGGAGGTTGGACTCAGAAATATGGTTACTATTATAATCACTCGCTCGGACACAAAGACAAGGAAGAGAGGAAGAAGTGACAAAGTTATATTTGACTGCGATAAAGGTGGAAATGACAAAGAACGAGAAAGCGAAACAGAAAGTGCTTCCAAAAGATGTGAGTGTCCATTCAAAGTTAGATCAACACCTTCAAAGGATGGTTCTGGTTGGAAAATCGATGTAAAATGTGGCGTTCACAACCATGGTTTACCAAATAGATTTGAAGGTCATGCATTTGTTAGCCGGCTCACTGAAGATGACCAACAACATATTTTATAGATTTGACAAAACGTCGTGTTCCTCCAAGACATATTTTGTTGTCTTTGCAAGAGCGAGATCCAAACAATGTGACTCGAATCACCCAAATATATAAACATAAGAGTAAGATTGAGGAAAAAATTAGGGGAAGTAGAACAGAAATACAACATTTGCTTAAGTTGATTGATGAATCGAATTATGTTTATTATAGTAGAAAAAAAGATGAATCAGAAGTTGTGAAAGATATCTTCTGGGCTCATCCAGACTCTGTGAAATTGTTGAATATGTTCCCGATTTTGTTGATTATGGATAGTACGTATAAAACCAATAAGTATAGGCAACCTTTGTTTGAAATAGTTGGTGTTACATCAACCGAATTAACATTTGCTGTTGCATTTGCCTATATGGAATCTGAGCAAACAGAGACTTTGTGTTGGGTACTGGATAAACTGAAAGAGTTATTCACGAAACAAAGGTTATGGCCACAAGTAATTTGAACCGATAGAGATCTTGCTTTGATGAAATCAATTGAAACTGTATTTCCAACTACAGTCAATATACTTTGTCGATATCACATAACCAAGAATGTGAAAGCGAAGTGCAAGGAGTATGTTGTGGACGATATACGAGAACCGATAGAGAAACTTTTCTACGAAGTTATTGTGGCTAGTGATGAGGTTGAGTATCATCAAAGATTGAAGTTATTTGAGAATGCTTGTTTGGATTTTGGACCTTTTATTGATTACGTGAAAGACACATGGTTGACACCTCATAGACATAGATTTGTTGAAGCTTGGATCAATAAAGTAATGCATTTAGGTAATGTCACCACTAACAGGTAATGTGTTTGTTTTTTTATGGGTTTAGACATAGTTGTTTTGTGGAAATAATAATGAAATTGGATTTTTAATTTTATTTTTAGAGTTGAATCTGCGCATTGGAAACTGAAACAAATGTTGGAGAACAACTTAGGTGATCTGGTCAAATGTTGGGAGGCTATGAATGGTAACATCAAGGTTCAAGTGGGCAATATTAGAGCTTCGTTTCAGAAGAGTTTTTACGAGGTTGAGCGTGTCCATAGAGGTCCATTTTACGTGAATTTGGTTAATTCAGTATCCAGAGCAACTTTGCATCATATTGATGAAGAATGACACAGGGTTGACATGGTGGGTACAAACACCAAGATGTGCAGATGCTTTCGTAGAGCAGTTTATGGGTTACTTTGTGCCTGTGAATTAGGAAAATACAGATTGATAGGTGAACCAATACCTATAGATGTTATTCATATCCATTGGAGGAAACTAAGTATGGAAGGTGAACAAGAGGTGGACACAGAGGAAGAAGCAGAGTTGGATATGACGGCTGCAATTGAGGTACTGTGGAAACAGTTTCATTCGTTAGATGTTGTAGGTAAGAGAGCATTAAAAAGTAGGGTGTGTGAAATACTTACCTCAATACAACAAAGATGATACCACCACCTGAGAAGATAAAGACCAAAGGAGGAGTGAAGAGAAAAGGAAAAAAACCTGTTGGGTATGATGTTTACCGTGATCCTTCATATCATGAGTATGTTGAACAATCACAAAACAATTCTCAGAAATCGTCCAAGAGGACATGTTCACAGTTATCACAAACGTCAAAGAAAAAACCGTCTCACAGGTACATTGCACAATTTCCGACACATATCAGAACTTTTATTGACGACATTGTCGATGTTAAGGATGATGGAAATTGTGGGTTTAGAGCCATTGCATCAATGCATGGGTATGGGGAAGATGGTTGATCAATGGTTCGTCGTGATCTGGATAATGAAATCAGAGGACCTAGAAATGGTATTTATGCGAAATTATTTGGTGATCGCTTAGGAAAAGTAAGAGAATCTTTATTGATATCATCTGTAGGTTCTCAGTCATATGATAAATGGATGAAAATACCAGAAATGGGTTATGTCATAGCAAATCGTTATAACATCGTTCTTGTATCCTTAAGTTCTCTTAGTTTGACGTTCTTCCCTATGACGACTAAACATAATCCTAATGTCTCCATTTACTGCATTGATTTTGTAAACTCAAATCATTGGGTTCAGGTAACATTATATTATGCATTTTTGTTACAGGTTAACATTATATGTATGCATTTAGATTACAGATAAACATTATATATATTCATGTGTGTAACAGGTTAACATGAACGAAGGATTTCCTTTACCACCCGTCACAGTGGATTGGCTGGATAATCGCACGAAAATTATACCCTGTACCCCCACGTTTAGCCCGATACCCCTACAATTTTTTAATTCCAATTTTGCCCTTTTAATATTTAAATAAAAACGTAAAAATTTTACAGTGAAGTCAGACAAAAAAATTTGGAAAAAACAAACCGGATGAGGGTAAAATCGTCCAAAAAATTTTGCCGTAGGGATATCAGGCTAAACGTGGGGGTACAGGGTATAATTTCCATGGACTTGTGGGCCATGCACTTCTAATGCTTAAAAGTGATAAAAATCCATGTTCATTCCATTAATGATTTCTCCTGCTAATGCCTATAAAAAGAAGATGGACAAGACAAATATATTAGAGAGTGCAGACGTTAAATTTTAATCCACTCTACTAAAAATTACAGGCAAAACAAACATATTAGACGATAGATAAATTTCACTATGTTTATTTTCTAGGATTCAACTTTAGGTTAATGTTGGTACCTTTTCTAGTTACACCATCATCATCTTCAACATCATTATCTTTCTTCTTGTAGTGTGTCACCTCACTCCTCGAAATCTCCTTCAAGTTTTCATACTCTTTCATATATAATATGCAATCACTACGACATGCATGTATTTTGACATAGTAAAAACCCATTGGACACAATATCTTCTTGCATTATAATTACGGTTCAACAACGTGTTACCTTCCGGAAGCATTTATTGCAACAATTCATGCAATTTTGTGAAACTTTTATCCGTCCACACACCTCTTACCTTAAGAATAAATAGTTTAAACACAGTTGACAATCTTGTAAAATTTTTGCATTTCGGATATAACGACTCTTCAAGGTCTCTTTGCAAAGTATCTTCCACACGATCTTTCTTAAAATCATTTACTCCAATATCACGAATCATATCTTCTAAATTATCATTCATAAATTCACCATCTTCAACTCTACGTGACACATGTCTTTTTTTTGTCACTTCACTATGCTATAGCTATTTCGTGTAATTTTAAATAATTTATCACAACCTAAATGATTGAATATAACTTCCCTTGGATGTTTTTGCGTATTTCGATAAATTTTACAAGGACGCCAAAAAATCTTATTTTCTCCAGAAAGGTTTTTTTTCTCCGTGAATTCAAGAAATCGATCACTCCTTTCTTATACTCTTTACTTAATCTATTGACTCTCATCCAACTACGATCCATAATCACATACAACTTCTGAAAGTAAAATAAAAATGAACATTCTAAAATAAAATAACAATAAACAACTACAACTGCAAATACCAGAAAAACAACACTACATTATACCATAAGCCTTACAAATAATTACACTAACAACGACGACGACGACAACAACGACAACAATTACAAATACATCAACAACAACATGGAGAGAGTTTACAAATAAAAAGTGTGATTAGAGAGTCAAAGAAAATTGTTGATTTAAGGTTCGAGTTTCCTTCCTCCTTGGAGAAGATGATGTTTCAATTTAGGTGGAGAAAATGATGTTTCGTTTGTTAGGGTGTAAAAAGTGAATGAAACTTAACATTTTGTTGAGTGAATAAAATATTTGCATAGAGTTTATATCTCGATTTTCAAAAAAACCAAGAGAATATAACCTAGTTAAAAGCTTCATTCAATTTAATTAAATAAAATTTTAATCAATATTTAATGTGGGTTTTCTAAATAACCGGAGATAAGATTATTTATAAAATAAAAGCGAATTTTTGATTCTAAATAAAATCTAAATTTGCAGGAGCAGTGAATCAACGTTCAAACCCAGCTACATGTCATGTCAGTTTTATGCAAAACAAATGGATAAAATTAAACTTAAAAAAAGAAAAAAAATACATGTTTCAGGTCATTTGACCTCGAATTTTCATTGATTGCGGTGAAAGTTTTGTCATAAAATATATTATTTGTAGTAATAATGGTCTGATATAGAGCCATTTTATTGCTTCATGCAGGGGGTACTGTCTTCTTTCTTTGCTGTGACTGGTTATGTTGATGTTGAATCATGCTTTTCTTGTTTTCTTTTAGTTGTATTTTTTTTTTTTTTTGGTTACAAGGTATATCTGATGCTTCTTCTTGTCCCTCTATAACCTGCTGTTTGTTACATGTCATTCTGAAGCTACAATTTTAATCTTCAACAAAATCACAGTAACAAAATGACTATCATTTTACTTGGTATCAGTGAGTTTCTAAACATACTCATTCAAAATTAATCTCAATAATGTTATTTAGCATAATCTCATATTACCAAGACTTAAAACAAAAATTACACAACTGAGATTTTGTCCAAGAAATTATAATTTACTTTACTCCACTGGTAGATTACCTTCTACAGGTCCAACTTCAAGAACCTAACCTGCAAAACACTTTAATCCTTGGAAACAACTTACAACTTACAACTATAGAATAATGCTTGCATTGATCAATGCGAATCTGAATTTCAAAGTGTGAGCTTAAAGCTTCTTAGCCTAATTTTTCGGTAACGATTCCTCTAATGCACCCAACGAGCGTGAACAATCCAAATGCAAGTCCAAAAATGTTGAAAGTTTGAAGCATAATCCACTTAGCAGTCCATGAATCGGTATTCGACCTACTAAAGTATACTTCCAATGGAAAATATATGGTCAACGGCCAAAAGCTTACGCTACCTAAAACTCCGAGAATCTGGTTGAAGTAAGGAAAGATCATTGCAATCACAACGGTTGATGCAACATAAGCAGTTCTGAATGATAAGCTGAGAAAACTTAGTTCAAAAGCTGGCAGCAATGGGAGTTTCAATGTATATGTGTGATTCACAAATTCACTGTCGGGGAATCTTAAACGGAACCAATTCTCGGCATTGCCATACAGTGGCTGACAGTATACCTGCATTTAAAACACATCATATATATTACCCTTTAGGCAGAAAACATGAAATGTTTAAGCTAAGATGATTTCATAACATTCTACACTAAGACAGTATAGGAATCAACGAGACGTAAAATAGAGATCACCATTGTAAAATTTGATGATGATATATTGATTATATGTACCTGATACGAGCCAATTAGGTGAATCACAATACAAGCATTAGTGAAGTTCACTAGCCATTGAAACCTTGAGGATCCGAATCCTGTTAAAAGGTTTCCCGGTGTATTATCGCCAAATGCGGCGTATCCGGCACATCCACAACAGAGGTAAAAGAATGTTGTGATAGAGACTGATATAGTTGAGGCCTTTTTCATGGTTTGGTTTTCGGGTGGAGGTGTCTTCAATGTATCCTTCAAGAATTACCAAAAGTTATGTAACAATAAAACATAACACATTTTCTTAAACCAAAGAACCCCGTATTGACAAATCGAGAATCAAGAGGTAGATACCTGTATTTCCATCATAATAGTCGAGAAAGGGTACGAGAATGACACGTCACCAAGTGCTTGGGAAATCAACCACAACTTCTCAGTTCCACTAGATGTACTGATTCCTTCAATACTACCCTTAGCATATCCATTTTCTGAGAAAATGATTATTCGAAAGTTATATGTATTTATTGGTGCCAAAACATATAATCGCTCCAATATACATTTTCTAGCGAGTGTTCATGCAAAAGCCAGTGTATGACAGCTAAGCCTAAGGAAAGACTCGGTTAATCAAATTAATTAGATGGCGGACCATACCCATGATTTGCATGATGGCAAGTCCCATTCCAATGAAACAATAAGCAAAAGATGTAATCGCAGCGACAACTGAGAGCCAATTGATGTTATGCAAGTTTGGTATCAGCGAGAGAACAATTTGGAGAATCCCAAAAAGCAGCATATAAAATGCATCTGCAAATTCACTTGTCGCTTCATTCTCTTCGTGAGAAATTGAGTTTTGGATTGCTCTACATCCACAAGAACAAATATATGTCAAAATCATTCGTACCAATATAGGTCTACTGATTTTCATTGAGTAAAGTAAACAAGTATATGGAACAAAATGACGTTATATAGATCATTGTGACATACCTTAAGCTGATTGATGATGTAATGACAAAGGCAATTCCAAAACCGTAAATACATATATTCACAAGAAGGCCACATAATCGTCCATTCCCAACTCCTGTAACCACCAAACCAAAATCTTAGAAGCAGAACAATATCTAAACAAATATCAAGTTTAGACGAGAACCGCTAAATCATACGAGTTTCACTCTCTGTCACGAGAGTTTGAGACTAGCTCTCATTAATTCATGTATTGAAAAGAATGTGCTGACAATGTATTGCTTGCATTTCTCAGAATAGCAGTCTTGCCTATAGAAAATGGAGTACCATATTGGCCTAAAACAGATGCAAAAAAATAACTACATGAAATATTACCAAATTAAAAACACACATTGACATTTTATATGCTTAATGCAATGAAAGAAAACCAAAAGGATAAGATTTCCCTGATTAAATAGTAGAATCTTCTCTTTAATTTCTTATCAAATTAGTCCAATTCATTTGTTTCTTTTTTATTCCTCATTTCATACCTTATGTTAATATGTTTGTCAAAGAGGTGTAAGCTCAGCATAAGAGCTTGACTTTGTAACCTTAGGGGACATGGTTCAAACCCTACCTGGAACAGTCGTAAAAATGGTCATTAGTATAGTATCACCATTATTAATAATTATGTTCCCCTCATTTCATACCTTATCCTTCCTCTCTTTTTCCTATGAGTTTTGTTACACACACTGTAGTCAAGATCGAGCTTTTTGAAGTTAGATTGTAAAAAAAAATATTGGCCTTTTTTTGGGTCTGAATTATAATTTTCATGTTTGTGTATGTGCGTACAAATATAAAAGAAATTAACAGGATCTTACGAATCGTACTAACAATCCGAGTTTTACGATCTTTCACAAGCAAACCAATCCTACTTAAAGATCACGTGCTTGACTACATTAGTTACACATGCATTGTTTCTTTGGTTGCCAAAGATATGCATAAGCCAGAAACTAAAGACTAATTCTTCAAGGCACAGAGATCAATTCAAGAAGTTGACCTCTTCCACACGCACCAACTAAAAATCAAACCCGTGACTACAAGCTCAAGTTACTTGATTATCCTCCGATTACGTCAAGGATCACACCATGTTAGTGTTACGCATATATTATATATATGAAATACAACAAAAACCTAACCTTATCCCACTAAATGAGATCGACTATATGGATCAACTTTCGTCATAATGTTTTATCCAGGACAATACTTCTATCCAAATCGTTAACCTCAAAATCTTTCTAAAAAATTTCTCTAATAGTTTTTCTAGATCTTCATCTCCATCTGATCTACCATCCTTACCACATAAAATGTTGAAAATTAAAACAAAAATAATGTATAATGTTGACACATCACATAGCATGCTAGAGAACTGAAAAATAGAAAAAGGGGGTTGTTTGCAAGAAAGTTACCTAAATTAAAATTGACAACATCAAGATAAGAAGCACTTCTATGAGGACCATATTCAGGATTGGGAGAACGATAAGTATTACACAAAAGAAAAGCAGAGAAGAGAGTGGAAGAAGCAATAAAAAGAATGGAGAGTGGTCCCACAATCCAACCAAGTTGTGCAATACTCCATGGAAGAGACAACACTCCAGATCCTATCACACCTGTCACAATATGTGCCACTGCTGTCCAAACAGTCCCTAATATCATAAACAATAACAATAACATTACATCATAAAAAAAGAAGAATAAAGATGAAGATAGTATGAGAAGAGAAAAAGAACCAGTTCTTTTGGGAGAATGAGATTCAGAGAGTAACAAAGGGTTGGAGAGGTCGGTGTTGGTGTTGTTGAGGTTATCATCACTTGAAGAATCAGAAGATCCTAATCCCATCTTCAAATCTAAAATATTTCTTCGGATGGAACAGACAGTTCTTTTGGAAATAAGGGATTTCCTCAAGCCTATTACTCAACCAGATGGATAAATATATCCTTATTGTAAAAAAATATTAAATACATTCAATGATTATTAGAAACACTATATTACTAGTTCTCCTTAGGTAGATAATATTAATGATAGCTCATTATCCGAAAGCAACGCTTCTAGTAAATTGTTAAAAAAATACTATACATTTACTAACAACATCCAAGTTAATTGCATAAAATGACAAATAAATACAAATAATGTCAAAAAATTAAAGGGGCCAAAATATTCGTGTATGGTAATATTATTTTTGTACGAATGATTTTTATATAGAAATTTGAGCACCGTTGTGAATAAAATGCAATCCTTGCATTTAAGTTGTGCATTAAATAAAAGATATTGGTAACAACTACTCACGTGTAAGGGGATGGACTCCTGATTTTTTTGTTTAACTTTGCCTAGTGGAGGATTTAACTTGCCACCTTGGTACTCAACACATTTCTTTAATTCCAAAATTATTTATTGTCAAAATTCTTGAATTTTCCAAACTGAATTTTCAGTAGTGTAATTTATATTTTTGACAGGTGTTCTCAATTGGAAATATTTTATGAACAATGTTATAAGAGTATACACATCGGTACATTGTCACTGAAATTTTTGTCGTTTTTTAGTTTACAAACGTTCTTCTGCAGCTCTGCAGCAGAGCGATATTTAGTATTAAAGTGGAGCTGAAAAATTATATATAATTAAATTTAAGATATATTGTGTAATTTAATGAGTCCCATTTTAGAGTATTTGATTAGTTGTATGGATATTTTAAAAAATAGATAGTTGTTTCCGTAAGTTATCTTAAACACTTATGTTAATAGGAAAGTCAAGGCAAACAAACTTTTAGTTTCATTGGTTTTTTAGTCTATTTAAATATTATTTTAATTATTTATTTATATATATCTAAAATAATAGGTTTTTATGTAGACTAATAAACTATCCAGGCTTTAGAAAATGAAAGATTCAAGCCTAAAAATAAGCCTGTGACAGATTACAAGTCAGACTTAGACTTTAGTTTTTTTGACAGGTCAGACTTAGGCTTGACAAAGTCTAACTCGGTCCGGCCTATTTCCACCCCTAATCATAATACTGTTTTGGACAAATTTCACTATAAATTTCAGACTTGTATTTTTCATTAATATTAGAGATACTATATAACAATGAACAATATAGACTTTTACATGTGTATATAGTTGTTTATGTAGAGCATCAACTAATTACATGAAATAAATTAATCAACTTTAAGGGTATTGGTATAACCTTTCAGCTTAGTGTCTGACTTACGATTCCTTCAAGTGATCCAACAAGACTCACTAGTGTGATCAAAAAGCAAACAAAGCTAAAAATCCTAAGAAGAATCCATTTTGTAGACCAAGCTTCAACTTTCTTCTGTAAAAAGTACATCTCTACTGGAAAATATATAGTCAATGGCCAAAATCCTATTGCTCCTAGCACTCCTAGAACTTGATTGAAGTAAGGAAACATGATTGCAAGTCCAGTTGTGGAAATCACATAACCTGTTCTAAAACATATCCGAAATATGTTTAGCTGAAAAGCCGGTAAAAAAGGAAGTTTCAATCTGAAGGAACTATTCGCAAAACCACTGTTGGGATATCTTCTTGAACACCATTTATCAGCAGCACTATATATCGGCTGACTATAAATCTGAATTGAGAAAAATAAAGTAAAATCATGTTGAAGAATCTGAATTGTCAACTTTGATTATTAGGATTTAGGACTATTAATTACCTGATATCCTCCAACCAAATGAAGAACAATGCAAGCATTAGCAAAGTCGATGAGCCAATAAGGCTCATAAAAACCAAAACCTGTCAAGAGGTTTCCAGGTGTTTGGTTTCCAAAAGCTGCGTATCCAAAACACGCGCAACAAAGGTAGAAGAATGTTGTGATGAAGATTGCAATCATAGAAGCCTTTTTCATGGTCTTGTTTTCTGATGGAGGAGACTTTAAAGTATCCTTTGTTCAATACAAAAAAGAAAAAAGAAAAAAGAATCAATGTACGAAGCATGCTTCTGATACAAACACAGACATAGACACGGAACTAAACATCGGCACCAGTAATAATTTGATAAAGCGGAAGTAAAGGTTACCTGTATCTCAAGGAGGATGACAGTGTATGGATAGGCAAAAGCAATATCACCAAGTCCTTGGAAGACTAACCATAACTTATCCACAATATTTGAAGCTGGTATTCCAGTTAAACTCCCCATAACTCTTCCATTTTCTACAAGTGCAACAATGTATAAGTCTGATGATCCGTTGTTCTCCAAAGGGTATTTGAAAAGTTGATGTATGTAATCTTTGTTTTAAACCAGATACATAAATTTTTCACATACCACTTTTATTTATATTTCATTACGAAGAGAGTATCATATTATATTTTGCTTCTACATATATAAAATAGTATTCTTATTTTGTATCAATTTAATATTAATATTTATGTTTGTGGCCCGTCCGAATTGATATATTTAAGCTTATCTACTGATATAAATACTTGTAAGACTGTTTGGAAGAGTTTACAAAAACAATCTTTGACATGTCTAGAATCTGTCTTCAGCATATTCCCGTAAGTCCTTTAGAATAGCTTATGAAAACGGCTTATAGCTTATTATATGAAAATAGTTTGACTTTATTATATCTCTGGTTATAGAAATAACTTTTGCATAAACACTTATATGATAAACGTTTATGCCATACTTGCTTAACTAAGCTATTTATTAGTGATGTTATGTATCATCTTGATATGACTTGGTGCAAAAACAAATCGTTTATGATATAATCGCTTAACTAAGCAGTTTATAGTGATCAGAATGCTTGAATTGATAAGTAAAAACAGAACGTTAATAAAACAAAATGAACCTTACTGATAACTTTTGTGATGCCAAGTCCTAGTCCAATAGATGAGTATGACAAAGACATAATAGCTGCAACAACGGAAAGCAACACCATGTTGTGGAAATCTGGTATGAATGACATTATGACCTGGACAAGTCCAAACAGCAACATATACATAGTATCTCCATATTTACAAGGTGCTTCATGTCCTTCCTTGTGGTAACAATTTGATTTCAAAATCGCTCTGTTTGCAGAAAGACCATGAATGTCAACATAAGCCGAGTATGATAATAGCCAAATTAAATTAACCATAGCTTATATTATACCTGATGCTGGTAGCAGATGTAATGACATAGGCACATGCAGAACCATATAAGCTCACATGCACCAACACTCCACACACCTTTCCCTTTATTTCTCCTAATTATCATGATCATGATCATAGTAAGGATATATTCTTAATCAAGATTTTGCAGATTCAAATATCGTATACGAAAATTGATAATATTTAAGAATGATCATGTGATTTTAGAGGCTAACCAAGGTACAAATTGACAGCATCCATGTAGGAGGAACACCTAATGCTCCCATGTCGAGGATGGTTAAATCTATAACAATCAGAAAGAAGGTATGTTGAAATGAGGGTAGTGGCTGCAAATATTAGAATACAGATAGGACCTGCAATCCATCCTAATTGCGCCACAGACCATGCTAGTGACAATACACCTGCTCCTATCACTCCGGTTATTATATGCGCCGCCGCGCTCCACACGTTACCTGATCATTTACAAACAAATAATTGAAGTTAGGTATTATAGGCTATAGCTGCATAGTATATATATATATATATATATATATATATATATATATATATAATGTGTGGGTCAACCAGCTCCAACTATGATACCATGTTAGAATGTGTGGGTTGGGTCTAACTCGACCCTACAAAACCGACTTGTAGAGTAAGGATTGCCCCCACTTATAAAGTCATGTTCAGGCCATATATTGTTCGATGTGGGACTCGTAACAATATATATATATATATATATATATATATATATATATATATATATATATATATATATATATACACCAATCAGTCCAACTTATATTCCACTGTTTTTATCTAATCATTATATATATATATATATATATATATATATATATATATATATATATATATACACCAACCAGTCCAACTTATATTCTACTGTTTTATCTAATCATTAAACTACCAGATTATTGCAGAGCTTGAGCATGGAAGAGTAGATGTAGAAGTTGTTAGAAGGAAATAAGAAGATTTAGTCACAATAATCTTCTATATGCAAAAGCACTTTTGAGAGACAATTAACAGATTATTAATAATCATGATCATACATAGAATAGAATTATAAGCAGAAGTTAGTTTACCTGTTCTTCTGAAAGACTCATTAACAAAAACTTCGCCAGAAGATGAGTAGTGATCAATCAAGGGAGAGTTGTCTATAACTCCTTCCTCTCCCATTAGTTTCTAAGATTCTTTATTCCTTCCCTCCTCCAATGGCATATATGTATATAAAGCTGTTGAAATTAAGGTGTTGAATGATATGTATGAAACATAAGATTAAAATCTAAAATCTAAAATAAAAAATAAATGGTTCTGATAGTCTTATATACATCATTATCGTACAAACAAGTTGTTTACTTGTAAGAAAAAAAGACCATCCAATTTAAGAATAAAAGAACAAGTTAACTAAAACCAAACGTTATTAATGAATTGACTTTCATCTAAGATTCCAATTTCCAACACGTAAGAATGTTAGGAATCAAAACTTCTAAAAGGAATCACAACAACCATATTTACATCATATGTGATAAAGTCTTCAAATTTTGTCAACTTTTTTATATTGACCACTCTATTGAAATATGATACAAAAACACATATTGATTAACTAACTTCTTAATTTTATTTTCAAAATTGAGATTCCCATTTAAAATATATTTAAAAAGTCAATTGTCAAACTATTCTTGTTGTTGACATAGATGCTATCATCAATAAGTATTTAACTTGTAAAGTTCTACTATGTGACTTAAACAACAAGGCATTATTCTAGACTTCTGTGTCTTGAAAATGTATTGATTTACATTACATAATCATCTGCTGCACTAATTTTCTGAATCAAATACATAAATATAGTACACGACATTATTAACAGTTCAATTGTATCATCATGAATTTTCAGGCTTCAAATGTACAAATCAAATGAAAAAGATTCCGAGAAAAATGGACGACAAAGAGCTCAATACCAAGCTTAGACTGGAAATAATAACAGTCTAAATCCTTTCAAAAATAAATAAACAATTGTCTCAAGTCTTGAAAATTAGTGTGCCTTGACAGCCTGAGGCAGAGATTTGAGAAGCACCAAGGACGGCTTTCGAACTGTGTGATTAAGCAGTAACATAAACGTCAAAAGCGTTAAGGCTCCGGCTTGATGCGCAGTACCCAATGAAACAGGTACATATGAAAGAAGGGTTGAAATTCCCAAGGTGACCTGTAACCATACAAACCAATTATAATATATCCAAAACATATCTAATGATAAATGTTAAAAACTTCATGAAACTGTGAAAGAAGATGGAGCAGTAGGTTTGGCGTTTGAGTATTCAGCTCAAAAGGGTCCTAACAATATTCACTACTCAAAGATAAATGGTACAGATTACATAAAATTGAAATATTCACTACTCAAAGATAAATGGTACAGATTACATAAAATTGAAATTTTCACTACTCAAAGATAAATGGTACAGATTACATAAAATGGAAATTTAAATAATAACCTGAAGAGATGCCATGCCAAAGACACCTCCGATCACAGACCGTACTGCAGGATGTATGTCTAGTTTCCTTGTTAACAGCCATAAGGCACTCACTGAAATTAGAGTTGCAGTAGCAAGGATCCGATGATTGAGCTGTTAAAATAAACGTGTTAAAAAATTATGTTGCAAAATTTCCATGCATAAGAAGAATGACAGTCCAGTTTAAGGGTCTAACAAGTAACAATATTTGACCTGTACAGTCGACGTATTCTCAAAGAAATTTCGAATCAGAGGTTTCATCTCAAGAATGTCTTCTGGGATCCATGTATCGCCCATCTTTGGAAAAGTATTAAATGCATGTCCCTGGCAATCAACATGTAAACAGAATGATTATCTATTATTCTCATCACCAACTCAATTATAATTTCAAGTACAAATAAACTGGGCATCAAAATTGTTGCACAAGCTTACAGCATCATTTCCTGCAACAAATGCACCGGAGACGGCAGTAAGACCAACGAGAATGCTGACAGGCAACGCAAGCCTCTTTACTTTAGCTGCCCCACGGACCCATGTTAGTGATTCGGCAGGTGGCTCAGGCATAACAACAGAAAGTGCAGTCCAAAAGAGACCGCAATAAATAGCAAATGCTGATGTAAGGTGAGCTGCAAGACGATAGGGGCTTACTCTCGGCTGAGAATATTCAGTTGGTGGTTCCTGAGGAAGGAAAACACTATTAGAATCTAGCTGAGGTGGTCAACCGGACTTGAAACAATCATTATTTTCTTTATATTCCAACCTCTAAACCACTTTTAACCATCCACCAGCCGATGAGACCCTGCCCGGCCCCCAGGCCAAACAAAACAGAGAGTCTCAGTCCTAATCTCACTGTAATATACCCTTTATGGAGAAAATATGAATACGGTAAAGCAAACATTAATCCCAATGCCCTCCCCCACATACGATGTCCATATTCCATCCAATATATGAACTTGAATTCTTCGATCTTCATCCCTTTGTTAACACTGCAAGAAGCGTGCAACGAAGCATTACTATAACATTGTAAAAACTACAACGACTGAGTCTCAATTTACTTCTAATACATTGATTTTTGTAATAAATGCATAATCATTACTAAAACTGTAACTATCAGAAACAAGTTTTTTCATATGCACAGTTTCAGAAAGCTGGTCCCAAAAAGAAAATGAATTTGGTAAATCAATCTGTTTTCTTACAGTGATCAAGTTTAGATGAGAGACTTCATGAAAAATTGTCGGTGTAGAAAAATAAGTTGATTACAACATATGCTCAGGAGGTGAAGCAAGTGTTTGCAATTTACCGCTTGTATTCAGGTGACTGCTGATATTTCTCAAACTCTTGCAACCATGCCTCATCTGTCAAAGGAGGGAACTCACCCGTAAATTTCCAATCAGTCATTGAAAGACCGGATCTAGTAAGTCTCGTTAAACCACCAAGTATCACCATGCTAAACACCCATGCGGCAGAGCCAAACAGCCATATTCCAATTAACTTCTGTGCACGAGAACCTCCTGTCACAAGCAGCTTCAACCCCTCCTTATGTCCGGCCGCAGCAGACACTGTCTTAGAAAAGTTCCTCGAGAATGGCACATAATGACCCTAGTAGCATCATAATTGTTTTCTCAGAACACGAACTAACTATACATACTATATATTCACACAATGAACATAGTAGCTAATTTCCCATAATGCCATTGACATTTCACACATAAAAATCAATTCAAATAATCTCACAACAAACAGCTATAGAAAGAATAAGTTTAAACGAATATTTCAATGACTATAACCGTGTGTTTTGTTCTGCGGTGGAAAAAAGTTAATTCTAAGTGAATTTGATTTTGTAAAATTGATTATAGCCAAAAGTGAGTTAAAAGTAAAGCTATTTATGTTTGGATAAATTCTTGCAAAACTGAGTTGAATAGTATATTTCAGTGTAAATGTTTGGTTTAGCTTTTGCAAGAGACAAGAGCAATTTTAGACATATATAATTGATTATGATTTTGAGGTGTTAGGTTCTTCTAAAGTAGAATTGATTCTGCCTTCCGAATTGATTCTACTTGAAGATAGAATTTGTAGTTTTTGAATTTTAACGTGATTTTTACACTGAAATTTGTTGTTCAACTCATTTCGACATAAATATACCCAAACATAAATCACTTTACATCCAACTCACTTTTAAGCCGAATAAATACTACAAAATCAAGTCATTCATAATCAATTCTCGTCATGCAAACCAAACACACACTCAGTGTAAAAATCATATTTAGACTCAAAAGTTATAAATCCTAGCTTCAAGTAGCATCGATTCATGAAAGAAGAATCAATTCTACTCGAGAGCAACCAAAAACGTCAAAATCAATTAAACACATCCATAATCAATTCTAAGTGATCCAATACTGAAACCAAACATACACTTGCTTGTTAAAACAATAAAATCTAATACAATTTTAAAATTTCAAACCAGCTTTTATGCATCACTTTTGTTCAAACCCCTGTTATTTACTTATTTACCAATCTTAAATACCCAAAAATTTAATTTTTACATCATTTTGAAGAGATATTCATGAACATTAAAAAAATCCACAACTCTAAATTTGAATCAACTAATCAACTGAGAGTTTAATTCAACTAAAAATAAACAATAAATATGATAAATTGAATACATTACACAAATGCAAACATAGAAAAGAAAACCTTCGGAACAAGATGAGATCGGAAAGTTCGAAAGAAATGGGTGGAAACGGAGGGATTGAAAAGCTTGAACGATTGTTGTTCGGCGATAGATGGATGAGAGAAAGGAAACGCCGTCGTTTTGCTCCTTCCTGTGAGCTTCTGAATCAAACACGCTTCTTTGCTGCGCTTCAGAATCGATCCAATTGCGTTTCTACCAAACATCTTCTTTCTCTGTATCAAAGTTTCAGTTTCAGGGTTTAACCAAGGTTTTGTTTTCCCTGAATTTTTATTGTCGTTTATTGCTTCTACGTGTCGTTTTCTAAGCCGAAAAGGAAAATATGAATAAGACTCGTACTGAATATTTATTTTATGCAAGTGCAAACTTCTTTTTCTTTTTTTTAATCAACCGAATAACTAAATTTTTTTATTAATTAATTATGGGTAAGGATGTAATTTTTTGTGTGTGTTATTTTTAATTATTTCTTTATAAGTTAGCCATTTTTATTATGTCAAATAATTGATTCTTCGTATCATATTATTTTCTTCTAATTTATTTATTTATTTAAATGATTTTATTTATAATTGTGTGTATATTTACTCAATCAAATAGAAATTATATTTATAAAAGAAATAAAAAAAATTAATTATATAAAATAAAGAAACGAAATAAAAGAAAAAAAATATTAAATTATTATTTTGGTCTACCAATTTACTTAATATATAAAACTAATAATCTTATTTTAAATTTAAACAATTTTAATTCTCTCTCATAATATTTTTATAGAAAATTGATGAGATATTCATTTTTTAAGTTATATTTTTATTATAAAATCTTACAATAGATTTATATTCGATGATATGTCATGTCTCAAAAAATAAAATAAAAAAATACAACTTGTCATGTTTTAGAATTTCAGAAGCCACTATAAACCAATCTTGTGATGTACACAGAGTATTTCTCCATGCAAATGATAGTACTAGAAACATTTCCTGCTACTGGTCTACATAGACTCATCAAATTGCCATAACCTACCTAAAGCATTTGATTTAAAACTCAATAGAAATGTTCCATTGATATAACTCTTCCTCTGGAACACTCAACTCAATAGTCACCAATCCTGATTCTTCCTCATAACTGAATTCCACTTCTTCTGAATCAACATTTATCAACTTCGGACGAGCCGATGAATAAGCTCCGAATATGCCACACCCGCGCACTTTCATGGAAACACTAGCATTTCCATTAAATCCAGAACTGAACTCTTTGACAGCCCCTCCTGAATTGAACATCTTGATTAAACCAATAGGAGCAAATTTGACACCATTTGGTAAATCCTTCACAGGGACTACTGTAAAAACTTCATATTCTCGTGACTTCATGGTAATTGGAATAGAAACATCCTTTGGAAGATAAAATACTTCTCCTGCAAGTCAACATCATAAAGAAAGAAACAATTAGAATTACTAAGCAAGAGATAAATTCGGTTAACAACTTCTGGCCGTGGAGCCTTGAAACATACCGCAAAGATGAGAAAAGATAACGGCGTCTCCTGTCCATTTATCATCTGCAACTGTGGATAAATAATCGATATCTTTAGCCCGAATGATGCCTGTTACAGTGCCTGGATTCTCGTTGTGGATAAGGTTCTTCTTTCCAACTTTGCACCAACCAGCTCCTTGGCAATTGAATACTCCAACAACTCCAGAATAATCATTCATGTTCCATATCTTTAGAAGACTGCAACAAACAAAAATCCAAGAGTAATGAAAATTTTAATACATCAATCGGTCAAGTAAGTATATTTAGGTAATTAAAGATTTACGGATTCTTTACCTCTTTCCGTCTCTAGCAGGATCAACAAATAAACAATCCTTGGTTGGTCTTCCTGGAAGTTTAGCTCTTAGGATAGAACCATCCGGAAGTACAAGCTTCTTCAGAAGACTAAAATCATGGTGTCCAGGCTTGTCACTGCATAACGTTACAAGCATTCGCAAAATTAAGAAAACAGATTAATGGATATGCATTGTCAGTATAAAATTGTTTCATTGATTCGATAAGACAACGAATATTACACAACCGGTTTTATTTGAACAAGAGAAGTTATCGTAAGGAATTGTTACCTGACATAAATAGGACATCCTCCAACAGCTCTTGCAGCAGCATGATATTCAGCCATTGGATGTAGGCTCTAAAATGCATACAAAAATTCAAAGCTTATTAGCTTATGAAGTAGCTAGCACATAATTGGATTTTTTTTTAACAACTTACATGAAACATGTCCCAATCTGGCTGCATAAACTCGCCAAGGAAAATAGTATTGTATGCAACCGACGCAATGTGAATTGTGTGTGATGCAGGATCTCTCGGCCAGAAATCGTCTGATGCTCTAATAACCGCCGAACGTTTTGCGCTGCATCAAGTAAATTCATAAAAAAAAAGTCATTACTAGATGGATTGTCGTTAAAGCATTCACTTGAATATCTTGTAACCAATCTGTACCTATACAATCCATCTGTATTGTGACTCATGCAACTAATGATTCCGTTATCAGGAAAATTTCTGGAGATCGATGCCTCCAAGGCCTGGTGATATTTCCTTGCAATTTTCACTCTCCCACCATGTCCTGCTCCAAGAGTTTCAAGGATATTCTGAACATCAACTTTGACACCATCGATACCAGAAGATGCTAGATACGAGTGAAGTTCATCGTAAAAGTGATAAACTTTCTCAGGATTCACAAGACCAAGTCCATTGATGGCCAATGTATCTAAGACTTCATCTGGTTGATTGGACTTGACTCCGGGAGACGTGATAGGGAATGTGATATTTGACTCATAGTGTTCCATGCCACTAATACCAGGTTTAACACCTCCCCAATATCCCGTTATCGCATGCCACACGTACACTTGCCTATAAACAAATACGACGAAAATTTTGAAAAGATCATGAGTTGTTGAACTGAATATCTCGAGAACTTTGAAGAAAAATGAAAATAACATACTTTACGGCATGTTCCTTTTTTATCTCATTGGTAATATGATGAAGTCCCATTGCAGGATCCTCTATCCGTTGACCTTCCTTACCATCTTTCTGGAATTTGTGATTCTCTTTGATATGAGTTAACCGATTCGCAAAGCTGTTAAAGGAGAAACAAGAAAATTAGTCTTTTTATTCAACATTGAGAAAATGTATAGAGTTATAATCTAATTTTTGACGATGAAACTTACTTTGCTGCAGAATCGGCTTTCCATTCAGTACCATTTGGATCCATGCTAACAGATTGCCATCCATCATCAATTATCACGAATTTGGCAGGAATTCCACCATCCTCAAAACTACAAATAAATAAATAAAAGAACACAAACTAATGTTTATAATTATGACTATATGATGCAAAAGTTATGTAAATTCGATCACTTTTCAGTGTAAAGAAATAAAACCTGCGTAATCCTTCTTTCACATTCTCCGAAGTTACATTGGTATAGAAAGCATCCCATGTACACCAACCGAACCAATTCAACATATCCGGCATCTGAATAATACAAGTAGGTAATGAACTTTAGGATACAATAAGGCCAATAAATTTTCACTTTAAAAGAGCGAAAAAAAAGATGTTTACCTTCTTTCTCTCGCGATGACAAAATGTCTTCAAGTGTTTCTCAACAGTCCTAAACAAACAAAAAAAAATCAGTAACTCATAGTTACTTATACATAGACAGGTCGCTCGAGCGAGCGAACTGAGTAGGTACAATTGACCGAGTTTTCTTATCAAACATAGTATTGTGAAACTCACTTGACAGCATTTGTTATAACTTCATAAGGATCCGATCCAGCCCCGATAAACACCAAATGAGTCCCATCAAATTCCTCAACATCAGGACATCCTTCAAACACCACACATGCATAACAAACATTAGTATCTGCGCATTGTATACCTATCTGACTCGAGGAATTAGTCTCTATAGTTTGACGTGGAGAATATATCAACAAATTTATGCTATTATGTCGCGTTGTTATGAAGAATACATACCACTTTCGACACAAATCTCAATTTCATTTCGATCATTCCCTTGAAGAACTGCCCTAAAATCTCCTTCCAAAAGAGGCAACAAAACCGCGTAAGTAGAACCATCACGATCTTCTTCGCCTTCGTTGATCCCTCCATCAATATCACAACCATTGTTTGCTTCAATAAGCAAAAACTGTGTCTCAAAAGGGATTTCTTCTCCACGGTTACCCATTCTCTGTGCCATCCACCACATTTTGAACCGAAAAAGACTCATAAATCTTAAATCCCTGAAACCAAAACACAAACAAAAATCAAAACTTTGTTTCACCCATCTCAAATATCAACAATTATAAACATGATAAACATCAAAAACCAAAAGGGGTCATGATTCATGAACATACTGAAGCTTGCCAATGGGGAAAACTCTGCGGCTACCCTTTTGATCAGATGAAACACCAATGAATGCTCCATTGAGCAATGAACCACCAGATGCAGATGCAGGAGTAACAAGAACATTATCATGAACATGACTCAGAACTTTCTTCCCCAACACCATCAAGTTGCCATCAGCAACTGATATTCCTGCTCCTACAGTCATCTTTTTGTTGAAAATTCAAACAAGTCTTCAAAAGATTTCAACAATGCAATGCTTTTTGTTCCAAATTGAAATGAGAAAGAATGAGAGAAGGTGTGAGGTTTGATGATGCATAGAAATGGTATTTATAGTAATCTAGAATTGTACTGTTACAAGTTAAAGTATATTTTTTTAGTAGTATCATTACTATCATCCTCATCATCAAAACAATTTAAAATATCTATTTTTTTGTGTGGATACAGATCCTCTCCTGCTCCCTCTCATGTTTTTCGTACTGATGATTTTTTATATTTGATCAACATGAGTGGCTGAGATGGGGCAGGATTATTCAGTAATGCAGTAAGATTTGCAATGTTATATAAATAAGTGTAGTTGAGATGAAGACATATTGTATTCGATATGTATGACAAGATAATAAGATTAGAAATAACAATATTAAAAATGTTCTTAATAATATATATAGTAAAATAATTGTAAAAAATAAACTTAGATAATTTGAATATCTAAAAAGAAAAATTTCGATATTAATGATAGTAGATTGAATAGAGAAAAATTAAATACGTAGAGATAGAAGAAGATCTGAAAAATTATAATTAAAATTATTAAGAAAATTTTTGATATTAATGATTTGGATAGAAATATGTTCCGGATAAAATACGGTGAAAATTGATCAATATAACCACCATCACTTAATAGGATAAAATTTGATTTTATGTTGTTTATAATCTACGTGTAAGACTTTATCTTTTGAATCAAGGAGGATGATAATATCCCACAAATATCTTTGTATGATATGTAACATGGACTAATAATTAATTTTTTTATTAATATTAATGTGAATTTTTAATTTTTTTTATCAATATTACATCAAAAATAATAGGAGTGTTCAAATTCAAACCAATCCAAATAAAAAATCGAAAATCGATTCAAAAAATCAAAAACCAAAAAAATTGATTTGTTTTGAATGTATTTGGATGTCATTTTGTAAGAACTGATCGATTCGGATCAGATTTCAGATTGATTTTTTAAAACCGATCCAAACCAAACCGCATGTATATATATATATTTTTACTTATTTATATTTTATTAATATATATGTTGTGTTAATTTAATATTAGATGATATTTATCTTTTAAAATATTATTTATTAGTTTAATTTAATCTTTTTATTTTTATTTTTCATTTTGTAATATTAATTTTTGAATATATATATATATATATATATATATATATATATATATATATATATATATATATATATATATATATATATTATATCAAATTTACTATTTATTAGTATTTTTAGAATATTAATAAAAGTTATAATTTGGATATTCAAAAAATCAATCCAAATTAAAAAGTATGAAATTGGATTGGATCGGATTTTTTTAAAACAATAATTCAAAACCAAATCAAACGCAAATAAATTTATCTTTGAATCAGATGATATTTTGCTTTAGAACCGATATAAACCAAACCACAAACACCGCTAAAGAATAATTTATTATGCTCGAACAAACACCGCTAAAGAATAACTAATTATGCTCGAGCGTGGAACAAGATCTATGGTCGAATGATTGTTAGAATAAAGAAAGAATGAATGATTGATTACATGATTGAATCAATTTGATGGAGACTCTTTGTATAGACATGAAGCAAATTCAAAGATGGTTTAACTATGTTTAAAAATTCACCAGACAAGTGGTGCCACTTTACATCCATGAATTATTTATGAATTTTTAATTTAGACAAGATTGATTTTTGTGTCATGACACATAAGGTTTATGTATTGGTGACTGTAGTATGTACATTGGATGTGGTCCTCTCTATTTTCACTTATTGGAAGCTATTGTTATATTGTTAAGAGGGTAGGTGAAAGTGAAATGAAAGCAAGATGGGAACAAATAATAATATATCATGTGAAGAGAAGAGAATAGATTGATCAAGCAAGTAGTAGTAATATTAAGAGGCCTAAATTGTATGCAACTTGCTATGTTCTTTGGGTTGTCAGATTTTTGTTCTGTTTCCTTATCAATAGATTCATAGTGTTAGAGATATTATTAGTTACAAATAAATTATAATTTAATTATAAATTAATTACACAAAATCATAGTTAGTTATATTTTTAGTCTATATAAATCTTATTGTATCACTTTAATGGACTAACTTTTCTTTTGTATCAATAATCATAACATGGTATCAAGAGTCACGATTTATACCTTTAAGAGAGATAATCCACTGTATTTTGTGGAGAAATCCATTTTTTTCTTCCTGTTTTCTTATTGATCGAATTATCGTCCCCAACACATACAACCCTTTTTTTATTCCATATTTTGGAATTTTGATTCTATTGATTTTGTAACATCATGAGAAGAATGTTGTGCCAAGAATTGCGATCAAGATAATTCTTCATGTGGTTTGGTGTCTTATAGATACATTAAAAAAATTTCAAATTTCAACTTTCATTAAAATTATGGCAATTGAGATATTGAATTTGTGATTCCTTTAGTGTGTTTTCTGTGTTAGTGTTGTTGACATTTTACAATGTAATCCGCTTAAAAAGTGATTTGAAATGGTGGAGACTTGAAGATGATTCACGAGGCTTATGATTTTAACTACAAGAAACTTATTTGACATTGGTTGACCATTTGTTATGATTTTCGATCAATTTTGAAAAATCAATTTGAAATTTGATCTAAACTGAACGGTTTTTATAAATAACATCCAAACACATTCAATAATATTTGATTTTTTTAGGTTTTCGTTATTTTTTGGACCGGTTTGCGGTTTTTATTTGGATCTATTTGAATTTAAACACCTCTAGTATCAACTAGTGCAAGATCTTTCATCTTGAATGTGGAAGTTAGAAACCTCTTTGTTTTGAATATTCCATTTTTCTCGTTTCTAACGATCAACATGTAATCAACATATAGACAAAGGAATATCACAATATTCTCACACAATTGTGTACAAACACTTGTCACAAGAATTAGGATCAAATCTATGAGTGTGAGTTTAAAATTGAATCATGAAGCATTACAATGACTTACAAACATTCTAACTTGTGAAAAGTTGTCTTTTAGCACTAGTATTTGAATACCAACTTATGGTAGTTGATTACCACATTTTCCTGAACTAAATTTTTTCAACTTCTATACTTTGTTACTACAAGAAAATCAAAGTTTTACGATACATAGGTCACAACGGTTCTTCCTCACCCTCCTTCTCCGTTCGCGACGGTTGTTATAACGTTTTTAACCAACCCCCGTTTTGTTTTTAAAAACTACTAAAAGGTCACAATTGTTGCTTCACAAACCACCGTAAATCGTACTCTATGACAGTTAGGTCACCTGCCTCCCCCCTAAACCTTTCACAAAGTAGAAGAAGATAAAGTAGAGAGAAAGAAAGAGAGTAGAAATTTTGTTATTGATTTGTTAGATTAAAACTGTTAGGTGTTAGGGTATTTATAACTAACCTCTAACTGATTCAGTTACAACTGTAAGTGAATCCCTAATTGATTCTAATTACACTATGACTATCTATCATAGTGCTTACATATGGATACTCTAATATTCCCCCTAAAACTCAGGGAGGTTGCTGAGTAAGTTTGGACTTGTCACAGACCTTAAGTTTGTCCCTTAAAACCAAAAATCTATTGGTAGAAATGGGCTTGGTGAGCACATCTGCCCATTGATCAACAATTGGAATGTGAACTAAACCAAGGTGCTTTCTTAGCATTTTCTCCCTAACAAAAAAGATATCCATCTTCATGTGTTTTGTTCGGGAGTGCAAAACTGGATTGTGGGCCAAGGATATAACACTGAGGTTGTCACAATAGATTCTAGGAACCCGGTGCTTGACTTTTAGCTCTACTAGAAGTGATTGCAGTCACAAAATCTCAGCTGTTGCATGAGCCAAGCTTTTATATCCCGCCTCAGCACTATATCTTGCCACCAAAGTTTGCTTCTTTTCCCACTAAGAAACCAGATTAGGCCCTAAAAATAGGCAAGCTCATGAGGTGGACCTTCTGTCATCAGGAATAAATGCCCAATCAACATCACAAAACCCAGTTAAGTGATGGGAGTTGTAACTGTAACACCCTACTTTCCCAAATAGTTAAAATAACGTATTAATAAAAATATTAGAGTTTCCAAAGTGGAATGCCACATTATCTTCAATAACAATCACCAAAATAAGTTCTTTATTAAAAACAACGGAAATAACAATTTAATTCAACTCGGACAATAATCCAATCTCAACAAAATATCCTCAATGATTTGGTTTTATAAAACAGATACGTAACTGAAATAAAATAAACAACTGAAAGATCCCCATCCCGTGTTACGTATCAGAGCGTCCTAGACTCGAACAAGCAACACGACTCCACACACTCTCAATTACCTGGATTATATGTACTTCCAACGAAGCATAGATGCAACAACAACAACAAAGAGGTGAGAAACAAAATTCTAACATAAACGGTGCATATAACATCTTCAAGGTAGTTTCTCACACATAACAACAAATACAACAAGTACACCAATAATCAAGCAACAACAGATACAACAATAATTATGCAACGACAATACAACAAAAGTTATGCAATGTGACTCAACACGACACAATGCATATGGTACCAAGGTTTGTTCATTCAATCGAACACGATAATCACATACACCCATTCGACAATGATCATCCCAACACTCTCCATAACGGAGTACGAATGATCGTATTCGCCTATCCGACACGACATCCCAACAATAATTCAATAAATGTATGTATGACTATGAAAATGCACACAACATGTATAATTTACCATATTATACATCTACACGATCCATCCGATCAATTCACAACAATATTTCCACAAAAATCACCAATAATAGCCTCGCGCGACTTAACCGATTACTCAACTAATTAAACCACCTAAATTCCATCATTATTTTATTTCTCGATGCTAAACCTTGATTAAATATGTCTTAAGTTCCATCTCAACACTTCACACCAAAAGAATCGGCCACACATGCGAAATCGGGACAGAAATCGCAAAAATCACATTTTTTCTCACCTCCGCAAGTGTTATGCGTAATGCCTAGAGTGTTACGTGTAATGCCCTGAATGTTACTCGTAACGTGAGTAACAAGTATAGTGTTACGCGTAATGCCCAGAGTGTTACGCGTAATGCCCATAGTGTTACTCGTAATGCCCAGATCAGTTACTAAAAACAGTTTTCCCCCACCAGTCCAGAATTTGCTACGGGTTTCATATTTTTCCACTCCGATTCAGGTATAAACTTGTTTCTACATCAAATTTACACTACTAATCTTATTATCCTTTTACTTATCATTATTAAATCCAATTTATCATTCGTTCTAGATCTAGAATTCGTATTGTTCATTAACAACAACAACATTTGCATAATTACACATCATCTAGAGCAACAACAACAATATTTCATAAGAATTTCACCAAGAGTATATCATCATATTCACAGATTCGAAACAAAAATAAAATTAAATCGGGGACTATTCGAAATGATACGAAACTTTTCAGATCATTTATATATGTTAGGAGAGAAGGTTAAGATGGAAGTCCAAGCAAAAAATCATCTGAGAATTAATGTTTTGAAATGCAAGTTTCAGTAAAAAAATCATACTATATTATACACTAGTTTCGGTCAAAAAATCAAATTAAATCGAGGACTGTTCAAAATGATACGAAATTTTTCAGATCATTTATATATGTTAGGTAAGAATGTTATGATGGAAGTCCATGCAAAAAATCATCTGAGAATTAGATTCTATGAAACGTTTTGAAATGCAAATTTCGGTTAAAAAATCATAATGTATTATACACTAGTTTATACTAGTTTCGGTCAAAAATCAAATTGAATCGGAGACTATTCGAAATGATACGAAACTTTTTAGTTCATTTATATATGTTAAGAGGGAAGGTTATGATGGAAGTCCATGCAAAAAATCATCTGAGAATTAGATTCTATGAATATTTTCGAAATGCAAGTTTCAGTCAAAAAATCATAATATATTTATACACTAGTTTCGGTTAAAAAATCAAATTAAATAGATGACTGTTCGAAATGATACGAAACTTTTCAGATTATTTATATATGTTAGGAAGGAAGGTTATGATGGAAGTCCATGCAAAAACTCATTTGAGAATTAGATTCTATGAAACGTTTTGAAATGCAAATTTCGGTTAAAAAATCATAATGTATTATACACTAGTTTCGGTTAAAACATCAAATTAAATCGAGGACTATTCGAAATGACACGAAACTTTTCAGATCATTTATATATGTTAGGTAGGAATGTTATGATGTAAGTACTCGCAAAAAATCACCTGAGAATTAGATTCTATGAAACGTTTTGAAATGAAAATTTCGGTTAAAAAATCATAATGTATTATACACTAGTTTATACTAGTTTAGATCAAAAATCAAATTAAATCGGGGACTGTTCGAAATGATACGAAACTATTCAGATCAATTATATATGTTAGGAGGGAAGGTTATGATGGAAGTCCATGCAAAAAATCATCTGAGAATTAACGTTTTGAAATGCAAGTTTCCATTAAAAAATCATAATATATTATACACTAGTTTTGGACAAAAAATCAAATTAAATCGAGTACTGTTCGAAATGATACGAAACTTTTCAGATCATTTATATATGTTACAAGGGAAGGTTATAATTGAAGTCCATGCAAAAAATCATCTGAGAATTAGATTCTACGAAACGTTTTAAAATGCAAGTTTCAGTCAAAAAATCGTAATGTATTATACACTAGTTTATACTAGTTTCGGCCAGAAATCAAATTAAATCGGAGACTATTCGAAATGATACGAAACTTTTCAGATCATTTATATATGTTAGGAGGGAAGGTTATGATGGAAGTCCATGCAAAAAATCATCTGAGAATTAGATTCTATGAATATTTTCGAAATGCAAGTTTAAGTAAAAAAATCATAATATATTATACACTAGTTTCGGTTAAAAAATCATATTAAATCGAGGACTGTTCGAAATGATAGGAAACTCTTGAGATCATTTATATATGTTAGGTAGGAAGTTTATGATGGAAGTCCATGCGAAAAATCATCTGAGAATTAAATTCTACGATACGTTTTGAAATGCAAATTTTGGTTAAAAAATCATAATGTATTATACACTAGTTTATACTAGTTTCGGTCAAAAATCAAATTAAATCGGGGACTATTTGAAATGATACGAAACTTTTCAGATCATTTATATATGTAAGGAGGGAAGGTTATGATGGAAGTCCATGCAAAAAATATCTGAGAATTAGATTCTATGAAACGTTTAGAAATGCAAGTTTCGGTGAAAAAATCATTATGTATTCTACACTAGTTTATACAAGTTTCCGCCAGAAATTAAATTAAATCGGGGACTATTCGAAATGATACGAAACTTTTCAGATCATTTATATATGTTAGGAGGGAAGGTTATGATGGAAGTCCATGCAAAAAATCATATGAGAATTAGATTCTATGAATATTTTCGAAATGCAAGTTTCAGTCAAAAAATCATAATATATTATACACTAGTTTCGGTTAAAAAATCATATTAAATCGAGGACTGTTCGAAATGATAGGAAACTCTTGAGATCATTTATATATGTTAGGTAGGAAGTTTATAATAGAAGTCCATGCAAAAAGTCATCTGAGAATTAGATTCTACGAAACGTTTTGAAATGCAAATTTCGGTTAAAAATCATAATGTATTATACACTAGTTTCGGTCATAATTTTGGTTAAAAAATTATCTCAGAATTAGATTCTTTGAAACTTTTTCAAATACTAGTTTCGGTCAAAAAATCGTAGTATATTATACACAATTTTATACAAGTGTCGGTAAAAAAAATCGAGGATTATTCGAAATGCTACGAAACTTTTTAGATCCTTTATATTTGTTACGAGGGAAGGTTATGATGGAAGTCCATGCAAAAAATTATCTAAAAATTAGATTCTATGGAACCTTTTGAAATCTCAGTTTAGGTCAAAAATTCATAGTATATTATACACAATTTTATACTAGTTTCGGTCAGAAAATTAAATTAAATCGAGGATTGTTCGAAATGCTACGAAACTTTTCAGATCCTTTCTATATTTTACGACGGAAGATTATGATTGAAGTCCATGCAAAAAATTATCTTAGAATTAAATTCTATGATACCTTTTGAAATACTAGTTTCGGTAAAAAAATCTTAGTATATTATACACAATTTTATACTAGTTTCGGTCAGAAAATTAAATTAAATCGAGGATTGTTCGAAATGCTACGTAACTTTTAAGATCCTTTCTATAATTTACGAGGGAAGATTATGATGGAAGTCAATGCACAAAATAATCTCAGAATTAGATTCTGTGAAACTTTTTGAATTACTAGTTTTGGTAAAAAATTCATAGTATATTATACACAATTTTATACTAGTTTCGGTCAGAAAATCAAATTAAATCGAGGATTGTTAGAAATGCTACGAAACGTTTCAGATCCTTTCTATATTTTACGAGGGAAGGTTATGATGGAAGTCCATGCAAAAAATTATCTCAGAATAAGATTCTATGGAACTTTTTAAAATACGAGTTTAGGTCAAAAAATCTTAGTATATTATACACAATTTCATACAAGTTTCGGTCAGAAAATTAAATTAAATCGAGAATTGTTCGAAATGCTACGAAACTTTTCAGATCCTTTCTATATTTTACGAGGGAAGATTATGATGGATGTCCATGCAAAAAATCATCTCAGAAATATATTCTATGAAACTTTTTGAAATACAAGTTTCGGTCAAAAAATTGTAGTATATTATACACAATTTTATACTAGTTTCGGTCAAAAATCAAATTAAATCGAGGATTGTTGAAATGGTACGAAACTTTTAAGATCCTTTCTATAATTTACGAGGGAAGATTATGATGGAAGTCCATGCAAAAAATTATCTCAGAATTAGATTCTTTGAAACTTTTTCAAATACTAGTTTCGGTCAAAAATCGTAGTATATTATACACAATTTTATACAAGTGTCGATAAAAAAAAAATCGATGATTATTCGAAATGCTACAAAACTTTTCAGATCCTTTATATTTGTTACGAGGGAAGGTTATTGTCATACCCCAAATTTGTCCTACCTGTACCATTCTATTTTCTATCTAATCATTATTCAAAAATCTAAAAAAATGTCTTTTCTTTTTGTGCGAAAGATCGGGTCATTTGTGAAGTCAGGTTTGTGTGCGACTTTGTTTCTAAATCATTGATGTGTTGTTTGGAAGTCTTTCAATCGATTATCACTTATGTTTTTCTTAGTCATTTTATTAAATATAAAAAAATCAATTTATTTTTCCATTTTGTTATTTCTTAGAAAATATCCTTTTTTCTATTTATTTCTGTTTGATATCTATAATTTCCTTATAATTTTTATTACTATATTATTAATATTTCTATTACTATTTTTATAGTCCAATATATATATATATATATATATATATATATATATATATATATATATATATATATATATATATATATATATTACATTTTTACCAAATCAAAAGTTCAAAAGTCCATTTACTATTTTATTTCTTATACAAAATTAAAAAAATTCATTCCATAATTCATCCCATTTTCTTCTTTAATTTCAGATTTTATTTGTTAGGTCCATTATCTTTTTTAGCCTATTTATTATTATTTAAATAAAATTCACAAAAATTACATTTTCATTACTATTATTGTTACTAGTATTATTTGTTACCATTATTATTAATTTACATTGTTATACTTCTTTTTTAATTATTATTATTATTATTATTATTATTATTATTATTATTATTATTATTATTATTATTATAACAACATGATTCGATTCCCCACCTCATTTTGAGGTTTCAACGAAAAAACAAAAAAAACAAAAATCAATTTTTATATCCAACTTCACACCCACAACCAGTATCAAAAAACGTAGCATTCTCACAAACACAATCCGCATCCTTCCCACTCACACAACAAAATCAATTTTCACAACCTGTAAATTATTCCCTCTTATCCCAAAATCCATGCTCCAATCTCTATAATATCCTCCATAAAAAGCCAAGTTTCTAAAATATCAAAAAAATCCTCTCTTCAATATCGTCCCTTCCACTTTCATTTTCCAGAAAAAAAATAAATCTCTTTCATCTTCAACCACCATATCTCCTTCACAACCTAAACACTAACCATTCATAAACAAAATCAATAAAACAAAAACCATAAAACAGAGAAAGATTTGAGAAGAAGCTAGTGAAACATAGAGAAAATCGAAACACAACAATCTTAACCGCGAATCTGTGAGAGAGAACCTATGAGAGAGGGATCTTGCTCCGCCGAAACAAACCGCGAGCATCACGAAACCCAAACGCACGAAACCACCGGAAACCACGCCGTATTTCATTCAAACCACTGAAAACCACTTTCATCCGCCACCACCGTGAGAACCATCTGCGAGCAAAAACCATAAACCGTTCCGAACCACATCCGACGAACCAAACACAAACCACCGCCGAGTAAAACCACTGAGAAACAAACACAAGCCGTGAACAGAAACTCCAATCCGAGAGAGTCGTCGTTGTTAAATCGATTAGGGGTGGGTTCTCCATCTCTTCCTCTTTAAAATGATTTAATTGTTTTTTTCTCAGTTTGGTTTGTTCTGTTTTGAAGGAGATAGGTCAAAAACGGCTTTGTTGAAATGGGAATAATGCTGCCGTTTCCTTTAAGTAGCCTCTTTATATTTGTTTTTGTTTATTTATATTAATTTCTTTATTTTAATTGTCAAGACTAGTATCAATTAATAGGTTATATATTTCAAAGATTTCTAACATTATTGATTTCCTAGGTATTAATTAATGACAACTTTTCTTTCTTTCTTCCTTCAATTCATATGCGGTTATTTTTTTTATAGGTAACTTTGTTATAATTTAATGAGTTTCAAAGAGAAATATTTATTATTGTTATTGTCAATTACATTGCCTTGAACGAAAATGTTCATGTTGAGGGGCTGAGATTCATACGTTTTTTTTTCAATCGCCCATCATTGAAATTTGGCTAATCACATACTATAAACCAATGAGGGGCTGAGATTCATACGTTTTTTTTCAATCGCCCATCATTTTATTTATTTCCTTTATTTGTAATTTTCTTTTCTTGTTAATTATTTGTAAGTTGTTTTTAATTGATTTCTAGTTATTGTCCATGTTATTCTCTTATTATTTTGGTTTTTTTATTTATTTATTTTTTTGGGCCAATGATATAACAAAAGGTCGACGTTTCGCCCGATTTCTTTAAATCGGTGATACTCGATCAATATGAGGCCTATGTAATTTAAGTTTTTATTTTTCCAATTTATTGTTATTTCACAAATTAATTTAATTCATTATTTTTATTTATTTATCAATTGACACTTTATTTAATTTATTCAATTTATCGCTTTTTAATACATAAAATGATTCGACTCCTCATAGAACGATTTTAACAATAAATCAGTTCTAAAGTAGTTAACAAACCAAATTTCGACGCATCCAAAAAGGTCCAACGCCTACGAATAGTTGCCTCCGAATAAAAAGGTCGAACGCCTCCGAACAGTTCGAAAACACTGCACACACGCTTCCTCTTGGGCAAACTACAATGATACCCTTTATTTCTCGCAATCCCCTGTAATTTATTTTGTATCCCTCCCCCATTTTATGTACGCATTTTATTTTCCGCATTTTATTGATTATTATTTCGTTCACGAACCCTTGGTCCAACGCCAAGCGGTTGCACTTGCACACTCGCACTTTATTTTTCAGTTATCATTTCGTTTATTAGGATCCACTTCACCTTGCGAGCCGAGCGCATTGTGCCTCGCTAACAAACCACAAAATAAACCTCCATTTGCATTCACCCATAAACCTAAAAAAAACCAAAATGTTTCGATTAGATCCAAACCTTTGATCCAACGTCAAACGGTCGTAGGTTAATAAAACACATTAATAATACGAGAAGAAATTGTACGCCACGAGCCTTAAGCGGTAGAAAGGAGGATAATAAGCTCTCGTTACTCGCTCTGATTATTTCGACGCAATTTGACTATCCATAGTCTTTAGTGCAATTTGACTCCTAAACCCTTTCATCGAAGAAAGGTAATAAAATCAACAATCATCAACTGTAGTAGGCCGAACTACGATGCTCTGACTTTCCCATTGCACACGGGAGTACGTAGGCACAAGGATCACAATCCTTGCCGAGCACCTAGGATCAATCTAACTTATAATCAAACTCATTTCCCTCTAGCAAGTATTTCATTAAGCATAGACATCCTTTCGCGCGTGACAACTTAGATGGTTCCCATCGAGTACGATGGATGCAGGGGGTGCTAATACCTCCCCCCTGCATAACCGACTCCCGAACCCAGGCAATGGTTGCGAGACCTTTGTCTTCATCCTCCTTTTCAACGGGTTTTATCTATATCTTCCCTTTCCCTCTTCGAGAATAAATAGAATTAGGTGGCGACTCTTCGGTCTATCCAGCGCGCGGTGCCGTCTTTTCGGATCGTGTGAGGTCGTATTTTTCGGGGTGCGACAACTAGCGACTCTGCTGGGGAAAGGCCTACCCCTATGCGAGTCAAGCCTAGTCTAGGTTCCCACGCTTGTTTGGATGCTTGCTTTTATGCCTTGCTTGTTTATTTTTATCGCTTTCTTTATCGCATTCCATCTTATATATCTTGTGGCTCCTTGGTACTATAATTTGGATCTATACTTTGCAAAAGAAACTTGAGGGAAAAGGCTCTATACCCGGGCTTATGAGTACAAACATAAGTTAGCGAGGTTGTGTAGTATGGGCTCCCGAGGGAACCTATCTTGTGGGTTGTCGATACGAAAACCTCACTTGGAGTATATTCTAATGAGAATACTGACAACCGTCAAGCTCTTGGCATGTGTGCTCAGTTGTTTTCATTAGAGTCATCGACTCTGAGGACCTTTAGAACCATTTTGGTTAAAACATCGATTGATGGTCACATAGTATGGACTCCCGAGAAATTTGCTCTCGTGGGTTGTCAATACGAAGACCTCACTCAAAATATATTTTCTCAATGGAGTTGATTGACTGTCAAGAGCTGACATATGCATCAAACATTTGAGCAAAGTCCATAACTCTGAGGCCTTTCTTTAAACCTCGTGTCGATGATCGCGTAGTATGGGCTCCCGAGAAAATTTGCTCTCGTGGGTTGTCGATATGAAGATCTCACCCAAAATAGATTCATATGGGGGAGTCAGTCAACCGTCATGCTTATGGCGTGTGTGATGAACAACCATATGAATTGACAACTTTGGGGTCCCTAAAACTTTAGAGTTTACCCAGTGAGTTCCAGATCAGAGTATCTTCCATCTGTACCTCGGACTCATGAATTCTTGTTATCAAAATTCTGGATTAATACCAGGCCCTGATCTTGCGATCCTGGATTCTGACATTGCGTATCATTTCATTTGCATCAATTCTTGCATTTCATTCCAAAATTCGAAAACTTATTTCCATGTTCCTCCATCTTCAGTAAATCAAGCTGGTTTCCCGACACCCGTATCTTTCTCGACGCCCGTATTTAACTTGAGCCAACACTAGAAGACTGATGGACGTGATTCAAGAAGAGCAAGCTGCTATGAGGGAAGAGATTGATTCGGTCAAGAGCAAGATCGACCAAATTTATGAGACTTTACAAGCTTTGGCCAGAAGGGAAGAACGTCATGAAGTTGCTGCTGCAAGGAACAATGTTCTCGTGCAAGGATCTGCCTCGCACACAATGCCTTCAGTTCCAGTTCCAAATCCTTTGGTCTTTGGTTTGCCTCCAGGCTTCACTCCTGCTATTGAAGAAGTCACTTCTCAACCAATACCTACCTCTGGTGTCACTATTGGTGCTACTCCTCAAGCTCAACCCGCCATTACTCAGGTTCACATGCCTCATGCTCAAGAAGATCATCAAGTTGAGTATGAGATGCATACTGTTGTTCCAATCATCAACCCCCATGCTGTTCAAGAATCTGAAGCTATGAAGATGTGTCGTGAGTTAGCTGAAAAACTCCGAATCATGGAAGGACACAACTCAACCTCTCTGAGTGCCTCAGACATGTGCCTAGTTCCGGATGTTGTGATCCTTGCTAAGTTCAAACTTCCAGAATTCGAGAAATACAAAGGCCTATGTTGTCTTGAACTCCACTTAAGGATGTATTGTAGGAAAATGGTCGCTCATGCCAAAGATGACAAGCTCATGATCCATTGCTTCCAAGACAGCCTGTCTAGAGCGTCTCTAGAATGGTACATGCAACTTGAGCGCAATAATGTTCGTACTTGGCTTGATTTATCTGATGCATTCAAAAAGCAATACAAGTACAACACTGACTTAGCTCCTAATCGTACTCAACTTCAGAGTATGACTCAAAAGGAGAACGAATCCTTCAAAGAGTACACACAACGCTGGAGGGAGTTAGCTTCCAGAGTTCATCCGCCATTGGTTGACCGTGAATTGATTGATATCTTCATGGGTACCTTGCAAGGACAATACTACGAGAAGCTGATCATCAGCGTGTCTTCAGGTTTCTCAGACATGGTGATTGTTGGAGAAAGAATCGAAGAAAGTATGAAAAGTGGAAAAATCCAAGGAGGTTCTAGCAGCCAAGCCAGTGTAAAGAAGCCTTTCAACGGGTACAAAAAGGGCGAAACAAATGCCATTTCTACTGCAAGTGGGAAACCTCAACAGAGTGCGCCTACTTTAGTCCCCTACTATCAGTACCCGTATGTTGCTGTTATACAATACACTTCTATGCCATATCAACCAGTTCCCCCCATGCCTTATCAGCCAGCTATCCAAGCTCCGTTTCCGCCTCAGATTCTTTATAAGCCACGTCTTTATCCTCTAATTGCTGCTGCGCAATATGCACCCAATCCATACCAACAACCGACTTATCCACAACAGCCTGGTCAACAACAGCAACACGCTCCTCAACAACGTCCACCGTATCAACAAAGAAGGCCTGAAAGAAACTTTGATCCACTGCCTATGTCATACAACGAAATCTTTAATTGGCTGATGGCAAAAGGATCTCTTATTTTGAAAGACCTGCCACCTCAAACTGGTTACGCCCAAGACTATGACGCCAATGCTCACTGTGGGTATCACAAAGGTGCTCCAGGTCACACAATCGAGAACTGTAGAGTGTTCAAGCATAAAGTTCAAGACCTGATCGACTCTAAGGATCTCACCTTCACTCAGAAGAATCCGAATGTCCAAAACAATCCAATGCCGCCGCACGGTGCCAGCAAGTGAGAGCTTTTAAAGGGGTTGTTGAAGATCGAGCTGAATAGTCTCCAACTCTGAGCAAATCAAATCAAGAGAAGTTCAATTCCTCAAATCAAGGCAGTCGTCGCCATTTATCATTTTCGCTTTTCTTGTTATTTTGTATTGTTTGTTAAGTACTATTTGCTTTGAACATTATCGTTTGTACTTGGTTTTGCTAATATTATGTTTATGCATGTTTTGAATCAATCTATTCGCATTCGCTCATCATTTATCATTTATCGCAAAAATCACAAAAAATATTCCCTCACTTCACTTTAGCAAATATTTGAGGGAGGATGATGAAAATGAAATACCCATAACCGTTGTGGTATGCTTTCGGATAAAACCTTGTCAATGATGTACATGCATTTTTTCAAATCCCCAAACACTGGAGAGATAAGGAGTTAATCCATATTTAACCACTTCGAGCCTAGAAGTAGGAGCTTCTTTCGGATACATACCCTTACACTTAACCCGGGGCAAGGTAGTGTTCAGTTGACCTGACTACACCTTCAAATCGCAAGATGAGACATCCCGTCGGACGACCATCAACAAATGACTTGGGAGTCACAACATTCAACAAAATACAAACAAAAAAAATAGAAAAGAAAAACCACTAAGTTGAGCACCCGAAGGGAGACTTAGTCGACAAAAAAAAAACAAATCAAAAGAGGAGCTCAAATCCTCAGCAACAAAGATCAGTGACCACCAAATCAAAATAAAAGGGTCACCAATATCCAATCAAAAGCAAAATAAGATGACTGCAACTTTAAGCAAACTTTGAAGCTTCATCTTCACTCTTGCAAAGTCGAAAACAAATTCATGTGTAAAGTTAACTGAACGTAGGACTGGAGAACATCACGAAGAAGGGGTGGGTACAAATAACTTTGAGCCTTATACTTTTGTTTCTCAAACCATGAACCAGACCACATTACAACCCTCAAAAGACCTAATTGAGACATGGTTTATTCTAAAAGAATATTACCAACAAGGTTGCGTAAAATGACTCCCATATATTTGCTAATATCCAATCTTAATCGCACATTATTCTTGCTGCATTTTTTTACGCACTTTTTTTAAATCAACACATTGTTTGAACTAATAGTCAATTCGCTGCACTTTCATAACATTCAAATAAATTGACTTTTTCAAAACTTGTATGAACTTTACATTAACATTACCATTTGTGTATGAATAATTTAATTGCAAAAATAATGCTTGACATCAAGACATCCCAACAAGGGACAATCAAAAAAGAAATTTGAACTTCATTGGTGCTAACATGAATCAAGACTACCTCAACAGTCCAATCAGGGGCAAAGCATCTTCAACAGCCCAATCAGGGGCAATTTATCTAAAAGTCCATTAATCAGGGGAAAAATCATTCTTAACAGCTCAATCAGGGGCAAGATCACCTTCAAAGGCTCAATCAGGGGCAGACACCTACCAAATCCAGACACTGGGGCATATCATGTCATGGTCACAATCAAAGTTTCCCCACCAGAATTCTTTCCAATACCCTACAGACAAGGGAAAGCAAACAAGGAGCAAGTCTTCCTATCTCTTTTCCCCAGCTGAACAAGCAGATCTTGTCAGGCGTTAGTAATCATTCAAAGCAAAGCAATCTTCATATGCCAATTAAGTCGCTCCGCTCATCAATAAGTGACCAAACTTGGGGCATCTAGATTCATCTTCTGGCCATACAACTGTCGAAGATCGAATGTCGGGGAATCAAACCCTCCAAAGTCCAATCGGTATTGGCAACTACCAGACCAAAAGTCCATCAAGCTGGAACCTTTCATTTTCCAATCACCTCATATGCATCATTATGCATCATTTACATCAATCATTTACAGCATACGCATCATTTGCATACATAATTAAATCAGACTTTTCATACTCCCAACATTTTAACTTTCAGCAGTGCATAAACACTTGCATCGTATCTCCATCATTATGGAATACCATTTCAAAAACAAACAAGCATAGTTGCATAATTCAGGATCCAGGATCAACCCAAGATTCCAGGCCTTCCCCCAGCGGAAGTTAGGATCCAGGTCGATCGAAAATTCCAAAGATTCTCCTAGGTGTTATTCAGTGGGCATCCCCGTTGGATATTTCTCTTCCAGATTATTTAATTTTCTGTTACTCAGCATCAACCTAGCATCGAGTGTTGGGGTCGCATTATCATCCTTGCGGTGGTAAGCGATTATTTATTTTTTCTGTTACTCAGCATCGACCTAGCATCGAGTGTTGGGGTCGTATTATCATCCTTGCGGTGGTAAGCGATTATTTATTTTTTCTGTTACTCAGCATCGACCTAGCATCGAGTGCTGGGGTCGCATTATCATCCTTGCGGTGGTAAGCGATTATTTATTTTTTCTGTTACTCAGCATCGACCTAGCATCGAGTGTTGGGGTCGCATTATCATCCTTGCGGTGGTAAGAGGTTATTTAATTTTTCTGTTACTCAGCATTGACCTAGCATCGAATGTTGGGATCGCATTATCATCCTTGCAGTGGTAAGTGATTATTTAGTTTTCTGTTACTCAGCATCGACCTAGCATCGAGTGCTGGGGTCGCATTATCATCCTTGCAGTGGTAAGCGATCATTTAATTTTCTGTTACTCAGCATCGACCTAGCATCGAGTGTTGGGGTTGCATTATCATCCTTGCGGTGGTAAGAGATTATTTAATTTTCTATTACTCAGCATCGACCTAGCATCTAGTGTTGGGGTCGCATTATCATCCTTGCGGTGATAAGTGATTTGTTTAATTTTCTGTCACTCGACATCCTTTTGGTGTCGGGGTCGCATTATCATCCTTGCGGTGGTAAGCGATTATTTAATTTTTTGTTACTCAGCATCGACCTGTGTTGGTGTCACATTATCATCCTTGCGGTGATAAGCGATTTGTGTAATTTTTCTGTCAGTCGGCATCCTTTTGGTGTCGGGGTCGCTTTATCATCCTTTTGGTAAGCGATTATTTAATTTTCTGTTACTCAGCATCCATATCGACCTAGTTCGAGTGCTGGCGTCGCATTATCATCCTTGTGTTGGTAAGCGATTATTTAATTTTCTGTTACTCAGCATCCATATCGACCTAGTTCGAGTGCTGGGGTCGCATTATCATCCTTGCAGTGGTAAGCGATTATTTAATTTTCTGTTACTCAACATCCATATCGACCTAGTTTGAGTGCTGGGGTCGCATTATCATCCTTGTGTTGGTAAGCGATTATTTAATTTTCTGTCACTCAACATCCGTATCGACCTAGTTCGAGTGCTAGGGTCGTATTATCATCCTTGCGGTGGTAAGCGATTATTTAATTTTTCTGTTACTCAACATCCATATCGACCTAGTTCGAGTACTGGGGTCGCATTATCATCCTTGCGTTGGTAAGTGATTATTTAATTTTCTATCACTCAGCATCCATATCGACCTAGTTCGAGTGCAGGGTCGCATTATCATCCTTGCGGTGGTAAGCGATTATTTAATTTTTCTGTTACTCAGCATCCGTATCGACCTAGTTTGAGTGCTGGGGTCGTATTATCATCCTTGCGGTGGTAAGCAATTATTTATTTTTTCTGTTACTCAGCATCCGTATCGACCTAGTTCGAGTGCTGGGGTCGCATTATCATCCTTGCGGTGGTAAGCGATTATTTAATTTTTTGTCACTCGGCATCCATATTGACTTAGTTCGAGTGCTGGGGTCGCATTATCATCCTTGCGGTGGTAAGCGATTATTAATTTTCTGTCACTCAACATCCATATCGACCTAGTTCGAGTGCTGGGGTCGCCTTATCATCCTTTTGGTGATAGTGATTTATTTACTTTCAGTCAACTTGTTTTTTTGCTGTGTCACCGGTTTTTCAAGTTTTAAATCACTAGCTTTTATCATTACACATTTTTCTTTTGTCGGACAAATTCAGAGTCTATTGTATCTAATTGTCTCGTACCTTGAAAGTTTGAACGCGAGCCAGTTCATCTTACTCGGTCTAAGTCAATTCGATAGGGGCAACTGTCATACCCCAAATTTGTCCTACCTGTACCATTCTATTTTCTATCTAATCATTATTCAAAAATCCAAAAAAATATTTTTTCTTTTTGTGCGAAAGATCGGGTCATTTGTGAAGTCAGGTTTGTGTGCGGCTTTGTTTCAAAATCATCGATGTGTTGTGTGGAGGTCTTTCAATCGATTATCACTTCTGTTTTTATTAGTCATTTTATAAAATATAAAAAAATCAATTTATTTTTCCATTTTGTTATTTCTTAGAAAATATCCTTTTTTCTATTTATTTCTGTTTGATATCTATAATTTCCTTATCATTTTTATTACTATATTATTAATATTTCTATTACTATTTTTATAGTCCAATATATATATATATATATATATATATATATATATATATATATATATATATATATATATATATATATATATATATATATATTTACATTTTTACCAAATCATAAGTTCAAAAGTCCATTTACTATTTTATTTCTTATACAAAATTAAAAAAATTCATTCCATAATTCATCCCATTTTCTTCTTTAATTTCAGATTTTATTTGTTAGGTCCATTATCTTTTTTAGCCTATGTATTATTATTTAAATAAAATTCACAAAAATTACATTTTCATTACTATTATTGTTACTAGTATTATTTGTTACCATTATTATTAATTTACATTGTTATACTTCTTTTCTAATTATTATTATTATTATTATTATTATTATTATTATTATTACTATTAATATTATTATTATTATTATAACAACATGATTCAATTCCCCACCTCATTTTGAGGTTTCAACGAAAAAACAAAAAAAAAAAAAATCAATTTTTATATCCAACTTCACACCCACAACCAGTATCAAAAAACGTAGCATTCTCACAAACACAATCCGCATCCTTCCCACTCACACAACAAAATCAATTTTCACAGCCTGTAAATTATTCCTTCTTATCCCAAAATCCATGCTCCAATATCTATAATATCCTCCATAATTCCATCTATATAAAGACGATCATTCTCACAAGTTTGGAGGACCTTCAATAAAGTCTGCAAAAAAGAAAACAAAGCCAAGTTTCTAAAATATCAAAAAAATCCTCTCATCAATATTGTCCCTTCCACTTTCATTTTCCAGAAAAAAATTAAATCTCTTTCATCTTCAACCACCATATCTCCTTCACAACCTAAACACTAACCATTCATAAACAAACTCAATAAAACAGAAACCATAAAACAGAGAAAGATTTGAGAAGAAGTGAGTGAAACATAGAGAAAATCGAAACACAACAATCATAACCGCGAATCTGTGAGAGAGGGATCTTGCTCCACCGAAACAAATCGTGAGCATCACGAAACCCAAACGCACGAAACCACCGGAAACCACGCCATATTTCATTCAAACTGCTGAAAACCACTTTAATCCGCCACCACCGTGAGAACCATCTGCGAGCAAAAACCATAAACCGTTCCGAACCACATCCGAAGAACCAAACACAAACCACCATCGAGTAAAACCACTGAGAAACAAACACAAGCCGTGAACAGAAACTCCAATCCGAGAGTGTCGTCGTTGTTAAATCGATTAGGGGTGGGTTCTCCATCGCTTCCTCTTTAAAATGATTTAATTGTTTTTTTCTCAGTTTGGTTTGTTTTGTTTTGAGGGAGATAGGTAAAAAACGGCTTTGTTGAAAGGGGAACAATGTTGCCGTTTCCTTTAAGTAGCCTCTTTATATTTGTTTTTGTTTATTTATTTTAATTTATTTATTTTAATTGTCAAGACTAGTATCAATTAATAGGTTATATATTTCAAAGATTTCTAACATTATTGATTTCCTAGGTATTAATTAATGACAACTTTTTTTCTTTCTTCCTTCAATTCATATGCGGTTATTTTTTTATAGGTAACTTTGTTATAATTTAATGAGTTTCAAAGAGAAATATTTATTATTGTTATTGTCAATTACATTGCCTTGAACGAAAATGTTCATGTTGAGGGGCTGAGATTCATACATTTTTTTCAATCGCCCATCATTGAAATTTGGCTAATCACATACTATAAACCAATGATGTAGACCATCTTCCATTTCTTTATTCATTTTATTTATTTCCTTTCTTTTGTAATTTTCTTTTCTTGTTAATTATTTGTAAATTATTTTAATTGATTTCTAGTTATTGTCCATGTTATTCTCTTATTATTATTATTTTTTTATTTATTTATTTATTTATTTTGGGCCAATGATATAACAAAAGGTCGACGTTTCGCCCGATTTCGTTAAATCGGTGATACTCGATCAATATGAGGCCTATGTAATTTATGTTCTTATTTTTTCAATTTATTGTTATTTCACAAATTAATTTAATTCATTATTTTTATTTATTTATCAATTGACACTTTATTTAATTTATTTAATTTATCGTTTTTTAATACATAAAACGATTCGACTCCTCGTAGAACGATTTTAACATTAAATCAGTTCTAAGGTAGTTAACGAACCAAATTTCGACGCATCCAAAAAGGTCCAACGCCTCCGAATAGTTGCCTCTGAATAAAAAGGTCGAACGCCTCCGAACAGTTCGAAAACACTGCACACACGCTTCCTCTTGGGCAAACTACAATGATACCCTTTATTTGTCGCAATCCCCTGTAATTTATTTTGTATCCCTCCCCCATTTTATGTACGCATTTTATTTTCCGCATTTTATCGATTATTATTTCGTTCGCAAACCCTTGGTCCAACGCCAAGCGGTTGCACTTGCACACTCGCACTTTATTATTCAGTTATCGTTTCGTTTATTAAGATCCACTTCACCTTGCGAGCCGAGTGCATTGTGCCTCGCTAACAAACCACAAAATAAACCTCCATTTGCATTCACCCATAAACCTAAAAAAAACCAAAATGTTTCGATTAGATCCAAACCCTTGATCCAACGTCAAGCGGTCGTAGGTTAATAAAACACATTAATAATACGAGAAGAAATTGTACGCCACGAAAAATCGTGGTATATTATACACAATTTTATACAAGAGTCAGTAAAAAAAAATTGAGGATTATTCGAAATGCTACGAAACTTTTTAGATCCTTTATATTTGTTACGAGGGAAGGTTATGATGGTAGTCCATGCAAAAAATTATATAAAAATTAGATTCAATGTAACCTTTTGAAATGTCAGTTTAGGTCAAAAATTCATAGTATATTATACACAATTTTATACTAGTTTCGGTAAGAAAATTAAATTAAATCGAGTATTGTTCGAAATGCAACGAAACTTTTCAGATCCTTTCTATATTTTACGAGGGAAGATTATGATTGAAGTCCATGCAAAAAATTATCTCAGAAATTGATTCTATGATACCTTTTGAAATACTAGTTTCGGTCAAAAATTCTAGTATATTATACACAATTTTATACTAGTTTCGGTCAGAAAATTAAATAAAATCGAGGATTGTTCGAAATGCTACGAATCTTTTAAGATCCTTTCTATAATTTACGAGGGAAGATAATGATGGAAGTCCATGCAAAAAATTATCACAGAATTAGATTCTTTGAAACTTTTTCAAATACTAGTTTCGGTCAAAAAATCGTAGTATATTATACACAATTTTATACAAGTGTCAGTAAACAAAATCGAGGATTATTCGAAATGCTACGAAACTTTTTAGATCCTTTATATTTGTTACGAGGGAAGGTTATGATGGAAGTCCATGCAAAAAATTATCTAAAAATTAGATTCTATGGAACCTTTTGAAATGTTAGTTTAGTTCAAAATATCATAGTATATTATACACAATTTTATACTAGTATCGGTCAGAAAATTAAATTAAATCGAGTATTGTTCGAAATGCAACGAAACTTTTCAGATCCTTTCTATATTTTACGAGGGAAGATTATGATTGAAGTCCATGCAAAAAATTATCTCAGAAATTGATTCTATGATACCTTTTGAAATACTAGTTTCGGTCAAAAAATCGTAGTATATTATACTCAATTTTATACTAGTTTCGGTTAGAAAATTAAATTAAATCGAGGATTTTTCGAAATGCTACGAAACTCTTAAGATCCTCTCTATATTTTACGAGGGAAGATTATGATGGAAGTCCATGCAAAAAATTATCTCAGAATTAAATTCTATGAAACATATTGAATTACTAGTTTCGGTAAAAAAATAATAGTATATTATGCACAATTTTATACTAGTTTCGGTCAGAAAATCAAATTAAATCGAGGATTGTTCAAAATGCTACGAAATTTTCAGATCCTTTCTATATTTTACCAGGGAAGGTTATGATGGAAGTCCATGCAAAAAATTATCTCAAAATAAGATTCTATGGAACTTTTTAAAATACGAGTTTAGGTAAAAAATCTTAGTATATTATACATAATTTCATATTAGTTTTGGTCAAAAAATTAAATTAAATCGAGAATTGTTCGAAATGCTACGAAACTTTTCAGATCCTTTCTATATTTTACGAGGGAGATTATGATGGAAGTCCATGCAAAAAATCATCTCAGAAATAGATTCTATGAAACTTTTTAAAATACTAGTTTCGGTAAAAAAATCGTAGTATATTATACACAATTTTATACTAGTTCCGGTCAAAAAGTAATTTAAATCGAGGATTGTTCGAAATGCTACGAACCTTTTAAGATCCTTTCTATAATTTACGAGGGAAGATTATGATGGAAGTCCATGCAAAAAATTATCTCAAAATTAGATTCTTTGAAACTTTTTCAAATTCTAGTTTCGGTCAAAAAATCGTAGTATATTATACACAATTTTATACACAATTTTATACAAGTGTCGGTAAAAATAAAATCGAGGATTATTCGAAATGCTACGAAACTTTTTAGATCCTTTATATTTGTTACGAGGGAAGGTTATGATGGAAGTCCATGCAAAAAATTATCTAAAAATTAGATTTTATGGAACCTTTTGAAATGTCAGTTTAGGTCAAAAATTCATAGTATTATTATACACAATTTCATATTAGTTTTGGTCAAAAAATTAAATTAAACCGAGAATTGTTCGAAATGCTACGAAACTTTTCAGATCCTTTCTATATTTTACGAGGGAGATTATGATGGCAGTCCATGCAAAAAATCATCTTAGAAATAGATTCTATGAAACTTTTTAAAATACTAGTTTCGGTCAAAAAATCGTAGTATATTATACACAATTTTATACTATTTCCGGTCAAAAATCAAATTAAATTGAGGATTGTTCGAAATGCTACGAAACTTTTAAGATCCTTTCTATAATTTATGAGGGAAGATTATGTTGTAAGTCCATGCAAACAATTATCTCAGAATTAGATTCTTTGAAACTTTTTCAAATACTAGTTTTGGTCAAAAAATCGTAGTATATTATACACAATTTTATACAAGTGTCGGTAAAAAAAAATCGAGGATTATTCGAAATGCTACGAAACTTTTTAGATTCTTTATATTTGTTACGAGGGAAGGTTATGATGGAAGTCCATGCAAAAAATTATATAAAAATTAGATTCTATGGAACCTTTTGAAATGTCAGTTTAGGTCAAAAATTCATAGTATATTATACACAATTTTATACAAGTTTCGGTCAGAAAATTAAATTAAATCGAGTATTGTTCGAAATGCAACGAAACTTTTCAGATCCTTTCTATATTTTATGAGGGAAGATTATTATTGAAGTCCGTGCAAAAAATTATCTCAGAATTAGATTCTATGATACCTTTTGAAATACTAGTTTCGGTCAAATATTCTAGTATATTATACACAATTTTATACTAGTTTCGGTCAGAAAATTAAATAAAATAGAGGATTGTTCGAAATGCTACGAATCTTTTAAGATCCTTTCTATAATTTAAGAGGGAAGATAATGATGGAAGTCCATGCAAAAAATTATCTCAGAATTAGATTCTTTGAAACTTTTTCAAATACTAGTTTCGGTCAAAAAATCGTAGTATATTATACACAATTTTATACAAGTGTCGGTAAAAAAAATCGAGGATTATTCGAAATGCTACGAAACTTTTTAGATCCTTTATATTTTTTACGAGGGAAGGTTATGATGGAAGTCCATGCAAAAAATCATCTAAAAATTAGATTCTATGGAACCTTTTGAAATGTCAGTTTAGGTAAAAAATTCATAGTATATTATACACAATTTTATACTAGTTTCGGTCAGAAAATTAAATTAAATCGAGTATTGTTCGAAATGCAACGAAACTTTTCAGATCCTTTCTATATTTTACGAGGGAAGATTATGATTGAAGTCCATGCAAAAAATTATCTCAGAAATTGATTCTATGATACCTTTTGAAATACTAGTTTCGGTCAAAAATTCTAGTATATTATACACAATTTTATACTAGTTTCGGTCAGAAAATTAAATAAAATCGAGGATTGTTCGAAATGCTACGAATCTTTTAAGATCCTTTCTATAATTTACGAGGGAAGATAATGATGGAAGTCCATGCAAAAAATTATCTCAGAATTAGATACTTTGAAACTTTTTCAAATACTAGTTTCGGTCAAAAAATCGTAGTATATTATACACAATTTTATACAAGTGTCAGTAAACAAAATCGAGGATTATTCGAAATGCTACGAAACTTTTTAGATCCTTTATATTTGTTACGAGGGAAGGTTATGATGGAAGTCCATGCAAAAAATTATCTAAAAATTAGATTCTATGGAACCTTTTGAAATGTTAGTTTAGTTCAAAATATCATAGTATATTATACACAATTTTATACTAGTATCGGTCAGAAAATTAAATTAAATCGAGTATTGTTCGAAATGCAACGAAACTTTTCAGATCCTTTCTATATTTTACGAGGGAAGATTATGATTGAAGTCCATGCAAAAAATTATCTCAGAAATTGATTCTATGATACCTTTTGAGATACTAGTTTCGGTCAAAAAATCGTAGTATATTATACTCAATTTTATACTAGTTTCGGTTAGAAAATTAAATTAAATCGAGGATTTTTCGAAATGCTACGAAACTCTTAAGATCCTCTCTATATTTTACGAGGGAAGATTATGATGGAAGTCCATGCAAAAAATTATCTCAGAATTAAATTCTATGAAACATATTGAATTACTAGTTTCGGTAAAAAAATAATAGTATATTATGCACAATTTTATACTAGTTTCGGTCAGAAAATCAAATTAAATCGAGGATTGTTCAAAATGCTACGAAATTTTCAGATCCTTTCTATATTTTACCAGGGAAGGTTATGATGGAAGTCCATGCAAAAAATTATCTCAAAATAAGATTCTATGGAACTTTTTAAAATACGAGTTTAGGTAAAAAATCTTAGTATATTATACATAATTTCATATTAGTTTTGGTCAAAAAATTAAATTAAATCGAGAATTGTTCGAAATGCTACGAAACTTTTCAGATCCTTTCTATATTTTACGAGGGAGATTATGATGGAAGTCCATGCAAAAAATCATCTCAGAAATAGATTCTATGAAACTTTTTAAAATACTAGTTTCGGTAAAAAAATCGTAGTATATTATACACAATTTTATACTAGTTCCGGTCAAAAAGTAATTTAAATCGAGGATTGTTCGAAATGCTACGAACCTTTTAAGATCCTTTCTATAATTTACGAGGGAAGATTATGATGGAAGTCCATGCAAAAAATTATCTCAAAATTAGATTCTTTGAAACTTTTTCAAATTCTAGTTTCGGTCAAAAAATCGTAGTATATTATACACAATTTTATACACAATTTTATACAAGTGTCGGTAAAAATAAAATCGAGGATTATTCGAAATGCTACGAAACTTTTTAGATCCTTTATATTTGTTACGAGGGAAGGTTATGATGGAAGTCCATGCAAAAAATTATCTAAAAATTAGATTTTATGGAACCTTTTGAAATGTCAGTTTAGGTCAAAAATTCATAGTATTATTATACACAATTTCATATTAGTTTTGGTCAAAAAATTAAATTAAACCGAGAATTGTTCGAAATGCTACGAAACTTTTCAGATCCTTTCTATATTTTACGAGGGAGATTATGATGGCAGTCCATGCAAAAAATCATCTTAGAAATAGATTCTATGAAACTTTTTAAAATACTAGTTTCGGTCAAAAAATCGTAGTATATTATACACAATTTTATACTATTTCCGGTCAAAAATCAAATTAAATTGAGGATTGTTCGAAATGCTACGAAACTTTTAAGATCCTTTCTATAATTTATGAGGGAAGATTATGTTGTAAGTCCATGCAAACAATTATCTCAGAATTAGATTCTTTGAAACTTTTTCAAATACTAGTTTTGGTCAAAAAATCGTAGTATATTATACACAATTTTATACAAGTGTCGGTAAAAAAAAATCGAGGATTATTCGAAATGCTACGAAACTTTTTAGATTCTTTATATTTGTTACGAGGGAAGGTTATGATGGAAGTCCATGCAAAAAATTATATAAAAATTAGATTCTATGGAACCTTTTGAAATGTCAGTTTAGGTCAAAAATTCATAGTATATTATACACAATTTTATACAAGTTTCGGTCAGAAAATTAAATTAAATCGAGTATTGTTCGAAATGCAACGAAACTTTTCAGATCCTTTCTATATTTTATGAGGGAAGATTATTATTGAAGTCCGTGCAAAAAATTATCTCAGAATTAGATTCTATGATACCTTTTGAAATACTAGTTTCGGTCAAATATTCTAGTATATTATACACAATTTTATACTAGTTTCGGTCAGAAAATTAAATAAAATAGAGGATTGTTCGAAATGCTACGAATCTTTTAAGATCCTTTCTATAATTTAAGAGGGAAGATAATGATGGAAGTCCATGCAAAAAATTATCTCAGAATTAGATTCTTTGAAACTTTTTCAAATACTAGTTTCGGTCAAAAAATCGTAGTATATTATACACAATTTTATACAAGTGTCGGTAAAAAAAATCGAGGATTATTCGAAATGCTACGAAACTTTTTAGATCCTTTATATTTTTTACGAGGGAAGGTTATGATGGAAGTCCATGCAAAAAATCATCTAAAAATTAGATTCTATGGAACCTTTTGAAATGTCAGTTTAGGTAAAAAATTCATAGTATATTATACACAATTTTATACTAGTTTCGGTCAGAAAATTAAATTAAATCGAGTATTGTTCGAAATGCAACGAAACTTTTCAGATCCTTTCTATATTTTACGAGGGAAGATTATGATTGAAGTCCATGCAAAAAATTATCTCAGAAATTGATTCTATGATACCTTTTGAAATACTAGTTTCGGTCAAAAATTCTAGTATATTATACACAATTTTATACTAGTTTCGGTCAGAAAATTAAATAAAATCGAGGATTGTTCGAAATGCTACGAATCTTTTAAGATCCTTTCTATAATTTACGAGGGAAGATAATGATGGAAGTCCATGCAAAAAATTATCTCAGAATTAGATTCTTTGAAACTTTTTCAAATACTAGTTTCGGTCAAAAAATCGTAGTATATTATACACAATTTTATACAAGTGTCAGTAAACAAAATCGAGGATTATTCGAAATGCTACGAAACTTTTTAGATCCTTTATATTTGTTACGAGGGAAGGTTATGATGGAAGTCCATGCAAAAAATTATCTAAAAATTAGATTCTATGGAACCTTTTGAAATGTTAGTTTAGTTCAAAATATCATAGTATATTATACACAATTTTATACTAGTATCGGTCAGAAAATTAAATTAAATCGAGTATTGTTCGAAATGCAACGAAACTTTTCAGATCCTTTCTATATTTTACGAGGGAAGATTATGATTGAAGTCCATGCAAAAAATTATCTCAGAAATTGATTCTATGATACCTTTTGAGATACTAGTTTCGGTCAAAAAATCGTAGTATATTATACTCAATTTTATACTAGTTTCGGTTAGAAAATTAAATTAAATCGAGGATTTTTCGAAATGCTACGAAACTCTTAAGATCCTCTCTATATTTTACGAGGGAAGATTATGATGGAAGTCCATGCAAAAAATTATCTCAGAATTAAATTCTATGAAACATATTGAATTACTAGTTTCGGTAAAAAAATAATAGTATATTATGCACAATTTTATACTAGTTTCGGTCAGAAAATCAAATTAAATCGAGGATTGTTCAAAATGCTACGAAATTTTCAGATCCTTTCTATATTTTACCAGGGAAGGTTATGATGGAAGTCCATGCAAAAAATTATCTCAAAATAAGATTCTATGGAACTTTTTAAAATACGAGTTTAGGTAAAAAATCTTAGTATATTATACATAATTTCATATTAGTTTTGGTCAAAAAATTAAATTAAATCGAGAATTGTTCGAAATGCTACGAAACTTTTCAGATCCTTTCTATATTTTACGAGGGAGATTATGATGGAAGTCCATGCAAAAAATCATCTCAGAAATAGATTCTATGAAACTTTTTAAAATACTAGTTTCGGTAAAAAAATCGTAGTATATTATACACAATTTTATACTAGTTCCGGTCAAAAAGTAATTTAAATCGAGGATTGTTCGAAATGCTACGAACCTTTTAAGATCCTTTCTATAATTTACGAGGGAAGATTATGATGGAAGTCCATGCAAAAAATTATCTCAAAATTAGATTCTTTGAAACTTTTTCAAATTCTAGTTTCGGTCAAAAAATCGTAGTATATTATACACAATTTTATACAAGTGTCGGTAAAAATAAAATCGAGGATTATTCGAAATGCTACGAAACTTTTTAGATCCTTTATATTTGTTACGAGGGAAGGTTATGATGGAAGTCCATGCAAAAAATTATCTAAAAATTAGATTTTATGGAACCTTTTGAAATGTCAGTTTAGGTCAAAAATTCATAGTATTATTATACACAATTTCATATTAGTTTTGGTCAAAAAATTAAATTAAACCGAGAATTGTTCGAAATGCTACGAAACTTTTCAGATCCTTTCTATATTTTACGAGGGAGATTATGATGGCAGTCCATGCAAAAAATCATCTTAGAAATAGATTCTATGAAACTTTTTAAAATACTAGTTTCGGTCAAAAAATCGTAGTATATTATACACAATTTTATACTATTTCCGGTCAAAAATCAAATTAAATTGAGGATTGTTCGAAATGCTACGAAACTTTTAAGATCCTTTCTATAATTTATGAGGGAAGATTATGTTGTAAGTCCATGCAAACAATTATCTCAGAATTAGATTCTTTGAAACTTTTTCAAATACTAGTTTTGGTCAAAAAATCGTAGTATATTATACACAATTTTATACAAGTGTCGGTAAAAAAAAATCGAGGATTATTCGAAATGCTACGAAACTTTTTAGATTCTTTATATTTGTTACGAGGGAAGGTTATGATGGAAGTCCATGCAAAAAATTATATAAAAATTAGATTCTATGGAACCTTTTGAAATGTCAGTTTAGGTCAAAAATTCATAGTATATTATACACAATTTTATACAAGTTTCGGTCAGAAAATTAAATTAAATCGAGTATTGTTCGAAATGCAACGAAACTTTTCAGATCCTTTCTATATTTTATGAGGGAAGATTATTATTGAAGTCCGTGCAAAAAATTATCTCAGAATTAGATTCTATGATACCTTTTGAAATACTAGTTTCGGTCAAATATTCTAGTATATTATACACAATTTTATACTAGTTTCGGTCAGAAAATTAAATAAAATAGAGGATTGTTCGAAATGCTACGAATCTTTTAAGATCCTTTCTATAATTTACGAGGGAAGATAATGATGGAAGTCCATGCAAAAAATTATCTCAGAATTAGATTCTATGAAACTTTTTCAAATACTAGTTTCGGTCAAAAAATCGTAGTATATTATACACAATTTTATACAAGTGTCGGTAAAAAAAATCGAGGATTATTCGAAATGCTACGAAACTTTTTAGATCCTTTATATTTTTTACGAGGGAAGGTTATGATGGAAGTCCATGCAAAAAATTATCTAAAAATTATATTCTATGGAACCTTTTGAAATGTCAGTTTAGTTAAAAAATTCATAGTATATTATACACAATTTTATACTAGTTTCGGTCAGAAAATTAAATTAAATCGAGTATTGTTCGAAATGCAACGAAACTTTTCAGATCCTTTCTATATTTTACGAGGGAAGATTATGATTGAAGTCCATGCAAAAAATTATCTCAGAAATTGATTCTATGATACCTTTTGAAATACTAGTTTCGGTCAAAAATTCTAGTATATTATACACAATTTTATACTAGTTTCGGTCAGAAAATTAAATAAAATCGAGGATTGTTCGAAATGCTACGAATCTTTTAAGATCCTTTCTATAATTTACGAGGGAAGATAATGATGGAAGTCCATGCAAAAAATTATCTCAGAATTAGATTCTTTGAAACTTTTTCAAATACTAGTTTCGGTCAAAAAATCGTAGTATATTATACACAATTTTATACAAGTGTCAGTAAACAAAATCGAGGATTATTCGAAATGCTACGAAACTTTTTAGATCCTTTATATTTGTTACGAGGGAAGGTTATGATGGAAGTCCATGCAAAAAATTATCTAAAAATTAGATTCTATGGAACCTTTTGAAATGTTAGTTTAGTTCAAAATATCATAGTATATTATACACAATTTTATACTAGTATCGGTCAGAAAATTAAATTAAATCGAGTATTGTTCGAAATGCAACGAAACTTTTCAGATCCTTTCTATATTTTACGAGGGAAGATTATGATTGAAGTCCATGCAAAAAATTATCTCAGAAATTGATTCTATGATACCTTTTGAGATACTAGTTTCGGTCAAAAAATCGTAGTATATTATACTCAATTTTATACTAGTTTCGGTTAGAAAATTAAATTAAATCGAGGATTTTTCGAAATGCTACGAAACTCTTAAGATCCTCTCTATATTTTACGAGGGAAGATTATGATGGAAGTCCATGCAAAAAATTATCTCAGAATTAAATTCTATGAAACATATTGAATTACTAGTTTCGGTAAAAAAATAATAGTATATTATGCACAATTTTATACTAGTTTCGGTCAGAAAATCAAATTAAATCGAGGATTGTTCAAAATGCTACGAAATTTTCAGATCCTTTCTATATTTTACCAGGGAAGGTTATGATGGAAGTCCATGCAAAAAATTATCTCAAAATAAGATTCTATGGAACTTTTTAAAATACGAGTTTAGGTAAAAAATCTTAGTATATTATACATAATTTCATATTAGTTTTGGTCAAAAAATTAAATTAAATCGAGAATTGTTCGAAATGCTACGAAACTTTTCAGATCCTTTCTATATTTTACGAGGGAGATTATGATGGAAGTCCATGCAAAAAATCATCTCAGAAATAGATTCTATGAAACTTTTTAAAATACTAGTTTCGGTAAAAAAATCGTAGTATATTATACACAATTTTATACTAGTTCCGGTCAAAAAGTAATTTAAATCGAGGATTGTTCGAAATGCTACGAACCTTTTAAGATCCTTTCTATAATTTACGAGGGAAGATTATGATGGAAGTCCATGCAAAAAATTATCTCAAAATTAGATTCTTTGAAACTTTTTCAAATTCTAGTTTCGGTCAAAAAATCGTAGTATATTATACACAATTTTATACAAGTGTCGGTAAAAATAAAATCGAGGATTATTCGAAATGCTACGAAACTTTTTAGATCCTTTATATTTGTTACGAGGGAAGGTTATGATGGAAGTCCATGCAAAAAATTATCTAAAAATTAGATTTTATGGAACCTTTTGAAATGTCAGTTTAGGTCAAAAATTCATAGTATTATTATACACAATTTCATATTAGTTTTGGTCAAAAAATTAAATTAAACCGAGAATTGTTCGAAATGCTACGAAACTTTTCAGATCCTTTCTATATTTTACGAGGGAGATTATGATGGCAGTCCATGCAAAAAATCATCTTAGAAATAGATTCTATGAAACTTTTTAAAATACTAGTTTCGGTCAAAAAATCGTAGTATATTATACACAATTTTATACTATTTCCGGTCAAAAATCAAATTAAATTGAGGATTGTTCGAAATGCTACGAAACTTTTAAGATCCTTTCTATAATTTATGAGGGAAGATTATGTTGTAAGTCCATGCAAACAATTATCTCAGAATTAGATTCTTTGAAACTTTTTCAAATACTAGTTTTGGTCAAAAAATCGTAGTATATTATACACAATTTTATACAAGTGTCGGTAAAAAAAAATCGAGGATTATTCGAAATGCTACGAAACTTTTTAGATTCTTTATATTTGTTACGAGGGAAGGTTATGATGGAAGTCCATGCAAAAAATTATATAAAAATTAGATTCTATGGAACCTTTTGAAATGTCAGTTTAGGTCAAAAATTCATAGTATATTATACACAATTTTATACAAGTTTCGGTCAGAAAATTAAATTAAATCGAGTATTGTTCGAAATGCAACGAAACTTTTCAGATCCTTTCTATATTTTATGAGGGAAGATTATTATTGAAGTCCGTGCAAAAAATTATCTCAGAATTAGATTCTATGATACCTTTTGAAATACTAGTTTCGGTCAAATATTCTAGTATATTATACACAATTTTATACTAGTTTCGGTCAGAAAATTAAATAAAATAGAGGATTGTTCGAAATGCTACGAATCTTTTAAGATCCTTTCTATAATTTACGAGGGAAGATAATGATGGAAGTCCATGCAAAAAATTATCTCAGAATTAGATTCTTTGAAACTTTTTCAAATACTAGTTTCGGTCAAAAAATCGTAGTATATTATACACAATTTTATACAAGTGTCAGTAAACAAAATCGAGGATTATTCGAAATGCTACGAAACTTTTTAGATCCTTTATATTTGTTACGAGGGAAGGTTATGATGGAAGTCCATGCAAAAAATTATCTAAAAATTAGATTCTATGGAACCTTTTGAAATGTTAGTTTAGTTCAAAATATCATAGTATATTATACACAATTTTATACTAGTATCGGTCAGAAAATTAAATTAAATCGAGTATTGTTCGAAATGCAACGAAACTTTTCAGATCCTTTCTATATTTTACGAGGGAAGATTATGATTGAAGTCCATGCAAAAAATTATCTCAGAAATTGATTCTATGATACCTTTTGAGATACTAGTTTCGGTCAAAAAATCGTAGTATATTATACTCAATTTTATACTAGTTTCGGTTAGAAAATTAAATTAAATCGAGGATTTTTCGAAATGCTACGAAACTCTTAAGATCCTCTCTATATTTTACGAGGGAAGATTATGATGGAAGTCCATGCAAAAAATTATCTCAGAATTAAATTCTATGAAACATATTGAATTACTAGTTTCGGTAAAAAAATAATAGTATATTATGCACAATTTTATACTAGTTTCGGTCAGAAAATCAAATTAAATCGAGGATTGTTCAAAATGCTACGAAATTTTCAGATCCTTTCTATATTTTACCAGGGAAGGTTATGATGGAAGTCCATGCAAAAAATTATCTCAAAATAAGATTCTATGGAACTTTTTAAAATACGAGTTTAGGTAAAAAATCTTAGTATATTATACATAATTTCATATTAGTTTTGGTCAAAAAATTAAATTAAATCGAGAATTGTTCGAAATGCTACGAAACTTTTCAGATCCTTTCTATATTTTACGAGGGAGATTATGATGGAAGTCCATGCAAAAAATCATCTCAGAAATAGATTCTATGAAACTTTTTAAAATACTAGTTTCGGTAAAAAAATCGTAGTATATTATACACAATTTTATACTAGTTCCGGTCAAAAAGTAATTTAAATCGAGGATTGTTCGAAATGCTACGAACCTTTTAAGATCCTTTCTATAATTTACGAGGGAAGATTATGATGGAAGTCCATGCAAAAAATTATCTCAAAATTAGATTCTTTGAAACTTTTTCAAATTCTAGTTTCGGTCAAAAAATCGTAGTATATTATACACAATTTTATACAAGTGTCGGTAAAAATAAAATCGAGGATTATTCGAAATGCTACGAAACTTTTTAGATCCTTTATATTTGTTACGAGGGAAGGTTATGATGGAAGTCCATGCAAAAAATTATCTAAAAATTAGATTTTATGGAACCTTTTGAAATGTCAGTTTAGGTCAAAAATTCATAGTATTATTATACACAATTTCATATTAGTTTTGGTCAAAAAATTAAATTAAACCGAGAATTGTTCGAAATGCTACGAAACTTTTCAGATCCTTTCTATATTTTACGAGGGAGATTATGATGGCAGTCCATGCAAAAAATCATCTTAGAAATAGATTCTATGAAACTTTTTAAAATACTAGTTTCGGTCAAAAAATCGTAGTATATTATACACAATTTTATACTATTTCCGGTCAAAAATCAAATTAAATTGAGGATTGTTCGAAATGCTACGAAACTTTTAAGATCCTTTCTATAATTTATGAGGGAAGATTATGTTGTAAGTCCATGCAAACAATTATCTCAGAATTAGATTCTTTGAAACTTTTTCAAATACTAGTTTTGGTCAAAAAATCGTAGTATATTATACACAATTTTATACAAGTGTCGGTAAAAAAAAATCGAGGATTATTCGAAATGCTACGAAACTTTTTAGATTCTTTATATTTGTTACGAGGGAAGGTTATGATGGAAGTCCATGCAAAAAATTATATAAAAATTAGATTCTATGGAACCTTTTGAAATGTCAGTTTAGGTTAAAAATTCATAGTATATTATACACAATTTTATACAAGTTTCGGTCAGAAAATTAAATTAAATCGAGTATTGTTCGAAATGCAACGAAACTTTTCAGATCCTTTCTATATTTTATGAGGGAAGATTATTATTGAAGTCCGTGCAAAAAATTATCTCAGAATTAGATTCTATGATACCTTTTGAAATACTAGTTTCGGTCAAATATTCTAGTATATTATACACAATTTTATACTAGTTTCGGTCAGAAAATTAAATAAAATAGAGGATTGTTCGAAATGCTACGAATCTTTTAAGATCCTTTCTATAATTTACGAGGGAAGATAATGATGGAAGTCCATGCAAAAAATTATCTCAGAATTAGATTCTTTGAAACTTTTTCAAATACTAGTTTCGGTCAAAAAATCGTAGTATATTATACACAATTTTATACAAGTGTCGGTAAAAAAAATCGAGGATTATTCGAAATGCTACGAAACTTTTTAGATCCTTTATATTTTTTACGAGGGAAGGTTATGATGGAAGTCCATGCAAAAAATTATCTAAAAATTAGATTCTATGGAACCTTTTGAAATGTCAGTTTAGTTAAAAAATTCATAGTATATTATACACAATTTTATACTAGTTTCGGTCAGAAAATTAAATTAAATCGAGTATTGTTCGAAATGCAACGAAACTTTTCAGATCCTTTCTATATTTTACGAGGGAAGATTATGATTGAAGTCCATGCAAAAAATTATCTCAGAAATTGATTCTATGATACCTTTTGAAATACTAGTTTCGGTCAAAAATTCTAGTATATTATACACAATTTTATACTAGTTTCGGTCAGAAAATTAAATAAAATCGAGGATTGTTCGAAATGCTACGAATCTTTTAAGATCCTTTCTATAATTTACGAGGGAAGATAATGATGGAAGTCCATGCAAAAAATTATCTCAGAATTAGATTCTTTGAAACTTTTTCAAATACTAGTTTCGGTCAAAAAATCGTAGTATATTATACACAATTTTATACAAGTGTCAGTAAACAAAATCGAGGATTATTCGAAATGCTACGAAACTTTTTAGATCCTTTATATTTGTTACGAGGGAAGGTTATGATGGAAGTCCATGCAAAAAATTATCTAAAAATTAGATTCTATGGAACCTTTTGAAATGTTAGTTTAGTTCAAAATATCATAGTATATTATACACAATTTTATACTAGTATCGGTCAGAAAATAAAATTAAATCGAGTATTGTTCGAAATGCAACGAAACTTTTCAGATCCTTTCTATATTTTACGAGGGAAGATTATGATTGAAGTCCATGCAAAAAATTATCTCAGAAATTGATTCTATGATACCTTTTGAGATACTAGTTTCGGTCAAAAAATCGTAGTATATTATACTCAATTTTATACTAGTTTCGGTTAGAAAATTAAATTAAATCGAGGATTTTTCGAAATGCTACGAAACTCTTAAGATCCTCTCTATATTTTACGAGGGAAGATTATGATGGAAGTCCATGCAAAAAATTATCTCAGAATTAAATTCTATGAAACATATTGAATTACTAGTTTCGGTAAAAAAATAATAGTATATTATGCACAATTTTATACTAGTTTCGGTCAGAAAATCAAATTAAATCGAGGATTGTTCAAAATGCTACGAAATTTTCAGATCCTTTCTATATTTTACCAGGGAAGGTTATGATGGAAGTCCATGCAAAAAATTATCTCAAAATAAGATTCTATGGAACTTTTTAAAATACGAGTTTAGGTAAAAAATCTTAGTATATTATACATAATTTCATATTAGTTTTGGTCAAAAAATTAAATTAAATCGAGAATTGTTCGAAATGCTACGAAACTTTTCAGATCCTTTCTATATTTTACGAGGGAGATTATGATGGAAGTCCATGCAAAAAATCATCTCAGAAATAGATTCTATGAAACTTTTTAAAATACTAGTTTCGGTCAAAAAATCGTAGTATATTATACACAATTTTATACTATTTCCGGTCAAAAATCAAATTAAATTGAGGATTGTTCGAAATGCTACGAAACTTTTAAGATCCTTTCTATAATTTATGAGGGAAGATTATGTTGGAAGTCCATGCAAACAATTATCTCAGAATTAGATTCTTTGAAACTTTTTCAAATACTAGTTTTGGTCAAAAAATCGTAGTATATTATACACAATTTTATACAAGTGTCGGTAAAAAAAAATCGAGGATTATTCGAAATGCTACGAACTTTTTAGATTCTTTATATTTGTTACGAGGGAAGGTTATGATGGAAGTCCATGCAAAAAATTATATAAAAATTAGATTCTATGGAACCTTTTGAAATGTCAGTTTAGGTCAAAAATTCATAGTATATTATACACAATTTTATACAAGTTTCGGTCAGAAAATTAAATTAAATCGAGTATTGTTCGAAATGCAACGAAACTTTTCAGATCCTTTCTATATTTTATGAGGGAAGATTATGATTGAAGTCCGTGCAAAAAATTATCTCAGAATTAGATTCTATGATACCTTTTGAAATACTAGTTTCGGTCAAATATTCTAGTATATTATACACAATTTTATACTAGTTTCGGTCAGAAAATTAAATAAAATAGAGGATTGTTCGAAATGCTACGAATCTTTTAAGATCCTTTCTATAGTTTACGAGGGAAGATAATGATGGAAGTCCATGCAAAAAATTATCTCAGAATTAGATTCTTTGAAACTTTTTCAAATACTAGTTTCGGTCAAAAAATCGTAGTATATTATACACAATTTTATACAAGTGTCGGTAAAAAAAATCGAGGATTATTCGAAATGCTACGAAACTTTTTAGATCCTTTATATTTTTTACGAGGGAAGGTTATGATGGAAGTCCATGCAAAAAATTATCTAAAAATTAGATTCTATGGAACCTTTTGAAATGTCAGTTTAGTTAAAAAATTCATAGTATATTATACACAATTTTATACTAGTTTCGGTCAGAAAATTAAATTAAATCGAGTATTGTTCGAAATGAGACGAAACTTTTCAGATCCTTTCTATATTTTACGAGGGAAGATTATGATTGAAGTCCATGCAAAAAATTATCTCAGAAATTGATTCTATGATACCTTTTGAAATACTAGTTTCGGTCAAAAATTCTAGTATATTATACACAATTTTATACTAGTTTCGGTCAGAAAATTAAATAAAATCGAGGATTGTTCGAAATGCTACGAATCTTTTAAGATCCTTTCTATAATTTACGAGGGAAGATAATGATGGAAGTCCATGCAAAAAATTATCTCAGAATTAGATTCTTTGAAACTTTTTCAAATACTAGTTTCGGTCAAAAAATCGTAGTATATTATACACAATTTTATACAAGTGTCAGTAAACAAAATCGAGGATTATTCGAAATGCTACGAAACTTTTTAGATCCTTTATATTTGTTACGAGGGAAGGTTATGATGGAAGTCCATGCAAAAAATTATCTAAAAATTAGATTCTATGGAACCTTTTGAAATGTTAGTTTAGTTCAAAATATCATAGTATATTATACACAATTTTATACTAGTATCGGTCAGAAAATTAAATTAAATCGAGTATTGTTCGAAATGCAACGAAACTTTTCAGATCCTTTCTATATTTTACGAGGGAAGATTATGATTGAAGTCCATGCAAAAAATTATCTCAGAAATTGATTCTATGATACCTTTTGAAATACTAGTTTCGGTCAAAAAATCGTAGTATATTATACTCAATTTTATACTAGTTTCGGTTAGAAAATTAAATTAAATCGAGGATTTTTCGAAATGCTACGAAACTCTTAAGATCCTCTCTATATTTTACGAGGGAAGATTATGATGGAAGTCCATGCAAAAAATTATCTCAGAATTAAATTCTATGAAACATATTGAATTACTAGTTTCGGTAAAAAAATAATAGTATATTATGCACAATTTTATACTAGTTTCGGTCAGAAAATCAAATTAAATCGAGGATTGTTCAAAATGCTACGAAATTATCAGATCCTTTCTATATTTTACCAGGGAAGGTTATGATGGAAGTCCATGCAAAAAATTATCTCAAAATAAGATTCTATGGAACTTTTTAAAATACGAGTTTAGGTAAAAAATCTTAGTATATTATACATAATTTCATATTAGTTTTGGTCAAAAAATTAAATTAAATCGAGAATTGTTCGAAATGCTACGAAACTTTTCAGATCCTTTCTATATTTTACGAGGGAGATTATGATGGAAGTCCATGCAAAAAATCATCTCAGAAATAGATTCTATGAAACTTTTTAAAATACTAGTTTCGGTAAAAAAATCGTAGTATATTATACACAATTTTATACTAGTTCCGGTCAAAAAGTAATTTAAATCGAGGATTGTTCGAAATGCTACGAACCTTTTAAGATCCTTTCTATAATTTACGAGGGAAGATTATGATGGAAGTCCATGCAAAAAATTATCTCAAAATTAGATTCTTTGAAACTTTTTCAAATTCTAGTTTCGGTCAAAAAATCGTAGTATATTATACACAATTTTATACAAGTGTCGGTAAAAATAAAATCGAGGATTATTCGAAATGCTACGAAACTTTTTAGATTCTTTATATTTGTTACGAGGGAAGGTTATGATGGAAGTCCATGCAAAAAATTATCTAAAAATTAGATTTTATGGAACCTTTTGAAATGTCAGTTTAGGTCAAAAATTCATAGTATTATTATACACAATTTCATATTAGTTTGGTCAAAAAATTAAATTAAACCGAGAATTGTTCGAAATGCTACGAAACTTTTCAGATCCTTTCTATATTTTACGAGGGAGATTATGATGGCAGTCCATGCAAAAAATCATCTTAGAAATAGATTCTATGAAACTTTTTAAAATACTAGTTTCGGTCAAAAAATCGTAGTATATTATACACAATTTTATACTATTTCCGGTCAAAAATCAAATTAAATTGAGGATTGTTCGAAATGCTACGAAACTTTTAAGATCCTTTCTATAATTTATGAGGGAAGATTATGTTGGAAGTCCATGCAAACAATTATCTCAGAATTAGATTCTTTGAAACTTTTTCAAATACTAGTTTTGGTCAAAAAATCGTAGTATATTATACACAATTTTATACAAGTGTCGGTAAAAAAAAATCGAGGATTATTCGAAATGCTACGAAACTTTTTAGATTCTTTATATTTGTTACGAGGGAAGGTTATGATGGTAGTCCATGCAAAAAATTATATAAATATTAGATTCTATGGAACCTTTTGATATGTCAGTTTAGGTCAAAAATTCATAGTATATTATACACAATTTTATACAAGTTTCGGTCAGAAAATTAAATTAAATCGAGTATTGTTCGAAATGCAACGAAACTTTTCAGATCCTTTCTATATTTTATGAGGGAAGATTATGAATGAAGTCCGTGCAAAAAATTATCTCAGAATTAGATTCTATGATACCTTTTGAAATACTAGTTTCGGTCAAATATTCTAGTATATTATACACAATTTTATACTAGTTTCAGTCAGAAAATTAAATAAAATAGAGGATTGTTCGAAATGCTACGAATCTTTTAAGATCCTTTCTATAATTTACGAGGGAAGATAATGATGGAAGTCCATGCAAAAAATTATCTCAGAATTAGATTCTTTGAAACTTTTTCAAATACTAGTTTCGGCAAAAAATCGTAGTATATTATACACAATTTTATACAAGTGTCGGTAAAAAAAATCGAGGATTATTCGAAATGCTACGAAACGTTTTAGATCCTTTATATTTTTTACGAGGGAAGGTTATGATGGAAGTCCATGCAAAAAATTATCTAAAAATTAGATTCTATGGAACCTTTTGAAATGTCAGTTTAGTTAAAAAATTCATAGTATATTATACACAATTTTATACTAGTTTCGGTCAGAAAATTAAATTAAATCGAGTATTGTTCGAAATGCAACGAAACTTTTCAGATCCTTTCTATATTTTACGAGGGAAGATTATGATTGAAGTCCATGCAAAAAATTATCTCAGAAATTGATTCTATGATACCTTTTGAAATACTAGTTTCGGTCAAAAATTCTAGTATATTATACACAATTTTATACTAGTTTCGGTCAGAAAATTAAATAAAATCGAGGATTGTTCGAAATGCTACGAATCTTTTAAGATCCTTTCTATAATTTACGAGGGAAGATAATGATGGAAGTCCATGCAAAAAATTATCTCAGAATTAGATTCTTTGAAACTTTTTCAAATACTAGTTTCGGTCAAAAAATCGTAGTATATTATACACAATTTTATACAAGTGTCAGTAAACAAAATCGAGGATTATTCGAAATGCTACGAAACTTTTTAGATCCTTTATATTTGTTACGAGGGAAGGTTATGATGGAAGTCCATGCAAAAAATTATTTAAAAATTAGATTCTATGGAACCTTTTGAAATGTTAGTTTAGTTCAAAATATCATAGTATATTATACACAATTTTATACTAGTATCGGTCAGAAAATTAAATTAAATCGAGTATTGTTCGAAATGCAACGAAACTTTTCAGATCCTTTCTATATTTTACGAGGGAAGATTATGATTGAAGTCCATGCAAAAAATTATCTCAGAAATTGATTCTATGATACCTTTTGAAATACTAGTTTCGGTCAAAAAATCGTAGTATATTATACTCAATTTTATACTAGTTTCGGTTAGAAAATTAAATTAAATCGAGGATTTTTCGAAATGCTACGAAACTCTTAAGATCCTCTCTATATTTTACGAGGGAAGATTATGATGGAAGTCCATGCAAAAAATTATCTCAGAATTAAATTCTATGAAACATATTGAATTACTAGTTTCGGTAAAAAAAATAATAGTATATTATGCACAATTTTATACTAGTTTCGGTCAGAAAATCAAATTAAATCGAGGATTGTTCAAAATGCTACGAAATTTTCAGATCCTTTCTATATTTTACCAGGGAAGGTTATGATGGAAGTCCATGCAAAAAATTATCTCAAAATAAGATTCTATGGAACTTTTTAAAATACGAGTTTAGGTAAAAAATCTTAGTATATTATACATAATTTCATATTAGTTTTGGTCAAAAAATTAAATTAAATCGAGAATTGTTCGAAATGCTACGAAACTTTTCAGATCCTTTCTATATTTTACGAGGGAGATTATGATGGAAGTCCATGCAAAAAATCATCTCAGAAATAGATTCTATGAAGCTTTTTAAAATACTAGTTTCGGTAAAAAAATCGTAGTATATTATACACAATTTTATACTAGTTCCGGTCAAAAAGTAATTTAAATCGAGGATTGTTCGAAATGCTACGAACCTTTTAAGATCCTTTCTATAATTTACGAGGGAAGATTATGATGGAAGTCCATGCAAAAAATTATCTCAGAATTAGATTCTTTGAAACTTTTTCAAATTCTAGTTTCGGTCAAAAAATCGTAGTATATTATACACAATTTTATACAAGTGTCGGTAAAAATAAAATCGAGGATTATTCGAAATGCTACGAAACTTTTTAGATCCTTTATATTTGTTACGAGGGAAGGTTATGATGGAAGTCCATGCAAAAAATTATCTAAAAATTAGATTTTATGGAACCTTTTGAAATGTCAGTTTAGGTCAAAAATTCATAGTATTATTATACACAATTTCATATTAGTTTTGGTCAAAAAATTAAATTAAACCGAGTATTGTTCGAAATGGAACGAAACTTTTCAGATCCTTTCTATATTTTACGAGGGAAGATTATGATTGAAGTCCATGCAAAAAATTATCTCAGAATTAGATTCTATGATACCTTTTGAAATACTCGTTTCGGTCAAAAATTCTAGTATATTATACACAATTTTATACTAGTTTCGGTCAGAAAATTAAATAAAATCGAGGATTGTTCGAAATGCTACGAATCTTTTAAGATCCTTTCTATAATTTACGAGGGAAGATAATGATGGAAGTCCATGCAAAAAATTATCTCAGAATTAGATTCTTTGAAACTTTTTCAAATACTAGTTTCGGTCAAAAAATCGTAGTATATTATACACAATTTTATACAAGTGTCGGTAAAAAAAATCGAGGATTATTCGAAATGCTACGAAACTTTTTAGATCCTTTATATTTGTTACGAGGGAAGGTTATGATGGAAGTCCATGCAAAAAATTATCTAAAAATTAGATTCTATGGAACCTTTTGAAATGTCAGTTTAGTTAAAAAATTCATAGTATATTATACACAATTTTATACTAGTTTCGGTCAGAAAATTAAATTAAATCGAGTATTGTTCGAAATGCAACGAAACTTTTCAGATCCTTTCTATATTTTACGAGGGAAGATTATGATTGAAGTCCATGCAAAAAATTATCTCAGAAATTAATTCTATGATACCTTTTGAAATACTAGTTTCAGTCAAAAATTCTAGTATATTATACACAATTTTATACTAGTTTCGGTCAGAAAATTAAATAAAATTGAGGATTGTTCGAAATGCTACGAATCTTTTAAGATCCTTTCTATAATTTACGAGGGAAGATAATGATGGAAGTCCATGCAAAAAATTATCTCAGAATTAGATTCTTTGAAACTTTTTCAAATACTAGTTTCGGTCAAAAAATCGTAGTATATTATACACAATTTTATACAAGTGTCAGTAAACAAAATCGAGGATTATTCGAAATGCTACGAAACTTTTTAGATCCTTTATATTTGTTACGAGGGAAGGTTATGATGGAAGTCCATGCAAAAAATTATCTAAGAATTAGATTCTATGGAACCTTTTGAAATGTCAGTTTAGTTCAAAATATCATAGTATATTATACACAATTTTATACTAGTTTCGTTCAGAAAATTAAATTAAATCGAGTATTGTTCGAAATGCAACGAAACTTTTCAGATCCTTTCTATATTTTACGAGGGAAGATTATGATTGAAGTCCATGCAAAAAATTATCTCAGAAATTGATTCTATGATACCTTTTGAAATACTAGTTTCGGTCAAAAAATCGTAGTATATTATACTCAATTTTATACTAGTTTCGGTTAGAAAATTAAATTAAATCGAGGAATTTTCGAAATGCTACGAAACTCTTAAGATCCTCTCTATATTTTACGAGGGAAGATTATGATGGAAGTCCATGCAAAAAATTATCTCAGAATTAAATTCTATGAAACATATTGAATTACTAGTTTCGGTAAAAAAATAATAGTATATTATGCACAATTTTATACTAGTTTCGGTCAGAAAATCAAATTAAATCGAGGATTGTTCAAAATGCTACGAAATTTTTAGATCCTTTCTATATTTTACCAGGGAAGGTTATGATGGAAGTCCATGCAAAAAATTATCTCAAAATAAGATTCTATGGAACTTTTTAAAATACGAGTTTAGGTAAAAAATCTTAGTATATTATACATAATTTCATATTAGTTTTGGTCAAAAAATTAAATTAAATCGAAAATTGTTCGAAATGCTATGAAACTTTTCAGATCCTTTCTATATTTTACGAGGGAGATTATGATGGAAGTCCATGCAAAAAATCATCTTAGAAATATATTCTATGAAACTTTTTAAAATACTAGTTTCGGTCAAAAAATCTTAGTATATTATACACAATTTTATACTAGTTCCGGTCAAAAAGTAATTTAAATCGAGGATTGTTCGAAATGCTACAAACCTTTTTAGATCCTTTCTATAATTTACGAGGGAAGATTATGATGGAAGTCCATGCAAAAAATTATCTCAAAATTAGATTCTTTGAAACTTTTTCAAATACTAGTTTCGGTCAAAAAATCGTAGTATATTATACATAATTTTATACAAGTGTCGGTAAAAATAAAATCGAGGATTATTCGAAATGCTACGAAACTTTTTAGATCCTTTATATTTGTTACGAGGGAAGGTTATTATGGAAGTCCATGCAAAAAATTATCTAAAAATTAGATTTTATGGAACCTTTTGAAATGTCAGTTTAGGTCAAAAATTCATAGTATTATTATACACAATTTTACACTTGTTTCGGTCAGAAAATTAAATTAAATCAAGAATTATTCGAAATGCTATGAAACTTTTCAGATCCTTTCTATATTTTACGACGGAAGATTATGATGGAAGTCCATGCAAAAAATCATCTCAGAAATAGATTCTATGAAACTTTTTGAAATACTTGTTTCGGTCAAATATTCTAGTATATTATACACAATTTTATACTAGTTTCGGTCAGAAAATTAAATAAAATCGAGGATTGTTCGAAATGCTACGAATCTTTTAAGATCCTTTCTATAATTTACGAGGGAAGATAATGATGGAAGTCCATGCAAAAAATTATCTCAAAGTTAGATTCTTTGAAACTTTTTCAAATACTAGTTTCGGTCAAAAAATCATAGTATATTATACACAATTTTATACAAGTGTCGGTAAAAAAAAATCGAGGATTATTCGAAATACTACGAAACTTTTTAGATCCTTTATATTTGTTACGAGTGAAGGTTATGATGGAAGTTCATGCAAAAAATTATCTAAAAATTAGATTCTATGGAACCTTTTGAAATGTCAGTTTAGGTCAAAAATTCATAGTATATTATACACAATTTTATACTAGTTTCGGTCAGAAAATTAAATTAAATCGAGTATTGTTCGAAATGCAACGAAACTTTTCAGATCCTTTCTATATTTTACGAGGGAAGATTATGATTTAAGTCAATGCAAAAAATTATCTCAGAATTGGATTCTATGATACCTTTTGAAATACTAGTTTCCGTCAAAAAATCGTAGTATATTATACACAATTTTATACTAGTTTCGGTCAGAAAATTAAATTAAATCTAGGATTGTTCGAAATGCTACGAAACTGTTAAGATCCTCTCTATATTTTACGAGGGAAGATTATGATGGAAGTCCATGCAAAAAATTATCTCAGAATTAGATTCTATGAAACTTTTTCAAATACTAGTTTCGGTCAAAAAATCGTAGTATATTATACACAATTTTTTACAAGTGTCGGTAAAAAAAATCGAGGATTATTCGAAATGCTACGAAACTTTTTAGATCCTTTATATTTGTTACGAGGGAAGGTTATGATGGAAGTCCATGCAAAAAATTATCTAAAAATTAGATTCTATGGAACCTTTTGAAATGTCAGTTTAGTTCAAAAATTCATAGTATATTATACACAATTTTATACTAGTTTCGGTCAGAAAATTAAATTAAATCGAGTATTGTTCGAAATGCAACGAAACTCTTCAGATCCTTTCTATATTTTACGAGGGAAGATTATGATTGAAGTCCATGCAAAACATTATCTCAGAAATTGATTCTATGATACCTTTTGAAATACTAGTTTCGGTCAAAAAATCGTAGTATATTATACACAATTTTATACTAGTTTCGGTTAGAAAATTAAATTAAATCGAGGATTGTTCGAAATGCTACGAAACTCTTAAGATCCTCTCTATATTTTACGAGGGAAGATTATGATGGAAGTCCATGCAAAAAATTATCTCAGAATTAGATTCTATGAAACATATTGAATTACTAGTTTCGGTAAAAAAATAATAGTATATTATGCATAATTTTATACTAGTTTCGGTCAGAAAATCAAATTAAATCGAGGATTGTTCAAAATGCTACGAAACTTTTCAGATCCTTTCTTTATTTTACCAGGGAAGATATGATGGAAGTCCATGCAAAAAATTATCTCAAAATAAGATTCTATGGAACTTTTTAAAATACGAGTTTAGGTAAAAAATCTTAGTATATTATACATAATTTCATATTAGTTTTGGTCAAAAAATTAAATTAAATCGAGAATTGTTCGAAATGCTACGAAACTTTTCAGATCCTTTCTATATTTTACGAGGGAGATTATGATGGAAGTCCATGCAAAAAATCACCTTAGAAATAGATTCTATGAAACTTTTTAAAATACTAGTTTCGGTCAAAAAATCGTAGTATATTATACACAATTTTATACTAGTTCCGGTCAAAAAGTAATTTAAATCGAGGATTGTTCAAAATGCTACAAACCTTTTAAGATCCTTTCTATAATTTACGAGGGAAGATTATGATGGAAGTCCATGCAAAAAATTATCTCAAAATTAGATTCTTTGAAACTTTTTCAAATACTAATTTCGGTCAAAAAATCGTAGTATATTATTCATAATTTTATACAAGTGTCGGTAAAAAAAAATCGAGGATTATTTGAAATGCTACGAAACTTTTTAGATCCTTTATATTTGTTACGATGGAAGGTTATGATGGAAGTCAATGCAAAAAATTATCTAAAAATTAGATTCTATGGAACCTTTTGAAATGTAAGTTTAGGTAAAAAATTCATAGTATATTATACACAATTTTATACTAGTTTCGGTCAGAAAATTAAATTAAATCGAGTATTGTTCGAAATGCAACGAAACTTTTCAGATCCTTTCTATATTTTACGAGGGAAGATTATGATTGAAGTCCATGCAAATTTTTTTCTCAGAATTAGATTCTATGATACCTTTTGAAATACTAGTTTCGGTCAAAAAATCGTAGTATATTATATACACATTTATACTAGTTTCGGTCATAAAATTAAATTAAATCGAGGATTGTTCGAAATGCTAAGAAACTTTTAAGATCCTTTATATAATTTACGAGGGAAGATTATGATGGAAGTCCATGCAAAAAATTATCTCAGAATTAGATTCTTTGAAACTTTTTGAATTACTAGTTTCGGTCAAAAAATCATAGTATATTATACACAATTTTATACTAGTTTCGGTCAGAAAATCAAATTAAATCGAGGATTGTTCGAAATGCTACGAAACTTTTCAGATCCTTTCTATATATTACCAAGGAAGGTTATGATGGAAGTCCATGCAAAGTATTATCTCAAAATAAGATTCTATGGAACTTTTTAAAATACGAGTTTAGGTAAAAAAAGCTTAGTATATTATACATAATTTCATACTAGTTTCGGTCATAAAATTAAATTAAATCGAGAATTGTTCGAAATGCTACGAAACATTTCAGATCCTTTCTATATTTTACGAGGGAGATTATGATGGAAGACCATGCAAAAAATCATCTCAGAAATAGATTCTATGAAACTTTTTAAAATACTAGTTTCGGTAAAAAAATCATAGTATATTATACACAATTTTATACTAGTTCCGGTCAAAAATTAAATTAAATCGAGGATTATTCGAAATGCAACGAAACTTTTAAGATCCTTTCTATAATTTACGAGGGAAGATTATGATGGAAGTCCATGCAAAAAATTATCTCAGAATTAGATTCTTTGAAACTTTTTCAAATACTAGTTTCGGTCGAAAAATCGAAGTATATTATACAAAATTTTATACAAGTGTCGGTAAAAAAAAATCGAGGATTATTCGAAATGCTACGAAACTTTTTAGATCCTTTATATTTGTTACGAGGGAAGATTATGATGGAAGTCCATGCAAAAAATCATCTCAGAAATAGATTCTATGAAACTTTTTGAAATACTAGTTTCGGTCAAAAAATCGTAATATATTTTACACAATTTTCAACTAGTTTGGGTCAAAAATCAAATTAAATCGAGGATTGTTCGAAATGCTACGAAACTTTTAAGATCCTTTCTATAATTTACAAGGGAAGACTATGATGGAAGTCCATGCAAAATATTATCTCAGAATTAGATTCTTTGAAACTTTTTCAAATACTAGTTTCGGTCAAAAAATTGAAGTATATTATACACAATTTTATACAAGTGTCGGTAAAAAACAAATCGAGGATTATTTGAAATGCTACGAAACTTTTTAGATCCTTTATATTTGTTACGAGGGAAGGTTATGATGGAAGTCTATGCAAAAAATTATCTAAAAATTAGATTCTATGGAACCTTTTGAAATGTCAGTTTAGGTCAAAAATTCATAGTATATTATACACAAGTTTATACTAGTTTCGGTCAGAAAATTAAATTAAATCGAGTATTGTTCGAAATGCAACAAAACTTTTCAGATCCTTTCTATATTTTACGAGGGAAGATTATGATTGAAGTCGATGCAAAAAATTATCTCAAAATTAGATTCTATGAAACTTTTTGAATTACTAGTTTCGGTCAAAAAATCATAGTATATTTTACACAATTTTATACTAGTTTCGGTCAGAAAATTAAATTAAATCGAGGGTTGTTTGAAATGCAACGAAACTTTTCAGATCCTTTCTATATTTTACCAGGGATGCTTATGATGGAAGTCCATGCAAAAAATTATCTCAAAATAAGATTCTATGGAACTTTTTAAAATACGAGTTTAGGTAAAAAAATCTTAGTATATTATACATAATTTCATACTAGTTTCGGTCATAAAATTAAATTAAATTGAGAATTGTTCGAAATGCTACGAAACGTTTTAGATCCTTTCTATATTTTTGAGGGAGATTATGATGGAAGACCATGCAAAAAATCATCTCAGAAATAGATTCTATGAAACTTTTTAAAATACTAGTTTCGGTCAAAAAATCGTAGTATATTATACACAATTTTATACTAGTTCCGGTCAAAAATTAAATTAAATCGAGGATTGTTCGAAATGCAACAAAACTTTTAAGATCCTTTCTATAATTTACGAGGGAAGATTATGATGGAAGTCCATGCAAAAAATTATCTCAGAATTAGATTCTTTGAAACTTTTTCAAATACTAGTTTCGGTCGAAAAATCGAAGTATATTATACACAATTTTATACAAGTGTCGGTAAAAAAAAATCGAGGATTATTCGAAATGCTACGAAACTTTTTAGATCCTTTATATTTTTTACGAGGGAAGATTATGATGGAAGTCCATGCAAAAAATCATCTCAGAAATTGATTCTATGAAACTTTTTGAAATACTAGTTTCAGTCAAAAAATCGTAGTATATTTTACACAACTTTATACTAGTTTGGGTCAAAAATCAAATTAAATCGAGGATTGTTCGAAATGCTACGAAACGTTTAAGATCCTTTCTATAATTTACAAGGGAAGACTATGATGGAAGTTCATGCAAAAAATTATCTCAGAATTAGATTCTTTGAAACTTTTTCAAATACTAGTTTCGGTCAAAAAATTGAAGTATATTATACACAATTTTATACAAGTGTCGGTAAAAAATAAATCGAGGATTATTCGAAATGCTACGAAACTTTTTAGATCCTTTATATTTGTTACGAGGGAAGTTTATGATGGAAGTACATTCAAAAAATTATCTCAGAATTAGATTCTTTGAAAGTTTTCAAATACTAGTTTCGGTCAAAACATTGAAGTATATTATACACAATTTTATACAAGTGTCGGTAAAAAACAAATCGAGGATTATTCGAAATGCTACGAAACTTTTTAGATCCTTTATATTTGTTACGAGGGAAGGTTATGATGGAAGTCCATGCAAAAAATTAATTAAAAATCAGATTCTATGGAACATTTTTAAATGTTAGTTTAGGTCAAAAATTCATAGTATATTATACACAAGTTTATACTAGTTTCGGTCAGAAAATTAAATTAAATCGAGTATTGTTCGAAATGCAACGAAACTTTTTAGATCCTTTCTATATTTTACGAGGGAAGATTATGATTGAAGTATATGCAAAATATTATCTCAGAATTAGATTCTATGATACCTTTTGAAATACTAGTTTCGGTCAAAAAATCGTAGTATATTATATACACATTTATACTAGTTTCGGTCATAAAATTAAATTAAATCGAGGATTGTTCGAAATGCTACGAAACTTTTAAGATCCTTTATATAATTTACGAGGGAAGATTATGATGGAAGTCCATGCAAAAAATTATCTCAGAATTAGATTCTTTGAAACTTTTTGAATTACTAGTTTCGGTAAAAAAATCATAGTATATTATACACAATTTTATACTAGTTTCGGTCAGAAAATCAAATTAAATCGAGGATTGCTCGAAATGCTACGAAACTTTTCAGATCCTTTCTATATTTTACCAAGGAAGGTTATGATGGAAGTCCATGCAAAAATTATCTCAAAATAAGATTCTATGGAACTTTTTAAAATATGAGTTTAGGTAAAAAAAGCTTAGTATATTATACATAATTTCATACTAGTTTCGGTCATAAAATTAAATTAAATTAAATCGAGAATTGTTCGAAATGCTACGAAACTTTTCAGATCCTTTCTATAATTTACGAGGGAAGATTAGGATGGAAGTCCATGCAAAAAATTATCTCAGAATTAAATTCTTTTAAACTTTTTCAAATACTAGTTTCGGTCAAAAATCGAAGTATATTATACAAAATTTTATACAAGTGTCGGTAAAAAAAAATCGAGGATTATTCGAAATGCTACGAAACTTTTTAGATCCTTTATATTTGTTACGAGGGAAGATTATGATGGAAGTCCATGCAAAAAATCATCTCAGAAATAGATTCTATGAAACTTTTTGAAATACTAGTTTCGGTCAAAAAATCATAGTATATTTTACACAATTTTATACTAGTTTGGGTCAAAAATCAAATTAAATCGAGGATTGTTCGAAATGCTACGAAACTTTAAAGATCCTTTCTATAATTTACAAGGGAAGACTTAAGGAAGTCCATGCAAAAAATTATCTCAGAATTAGATTCTTTGAAACTTTTTCAAATACTAGTTTCGGTCAAAAAATTGAAGTATATTATACACAATTTTATACAAGTGTCGGTAAAAAACAAATCGAGGATTATTCGAAATGCTATGAAACTTTTTAGATCCTTTATATTTGTTACGAGGGAAGGTTATGATGGAAGTCTATGCAAAAAATTATCTAAAAATTAGATTCTATGGAACCTTTTAAAATGTCAGTTTAGGTCAAAAATTCATAGTATATTATACACAAGTTTATACTAGTTTCGGTCAAAAAATTAAATTAAATTGAGTATTGTTCGAAATGCAACAAAACTTTTCAGATCCTTTCTATATTTTACGAGGGAAGATTATGATTGAAGTCCATGCAAAATATATCTCAGAATTAGATTCTATGATACCTTTTGAAATAATAGTTTCGGTCAAAAAATCGTAGTATATTATATACACATTTATACTAGTTTCGGTCGTAAAATTAAAATAAATCGAGGATTGTTCGAAATGCTACGAAACTTTTAAGATCCTGTATATAATATACGAGGGAAGATTATGATGGAAGTCCATGCAAAAAATTATCTCAAAATTAGATTTTATGAAACTTTTTGAATTACTAGTTTCGGTCAAAAAATCATAGTATATTATACATAATTTTAAACTAGTTTCGGTCAGAAAATCAAATTAAATCGAGGGTTGTTCGAAATGCAACGAAACTTTTCAGATCCTTTCTATATTTTACCAGGGATGCTTATGATGGAAGTCCATGCAAAAAATTATCTCAAAATAAGATTCTATGGAACTTTTTAAAATACGAGTTTAGGTAAAAAAATCTTAGTATATTATACATAATTTCATACTAGTTTCGGTCATAAAATTAAATTAAATCGAGAATTGTTCGAAATGCTACGAAACGTTTTAGATCATTTCTATATTTTACGAGGGAGATTATGATGGAAGACCATGCAAAAAATCATCTCAGAAATAGATTCTATGAAACTTTTTAAAATACTAGTTTTGGTCAAAAAATCTTAGTATATTATACACAATTTTATACTAGTTCCGGTCAAAAATTAAATTAAATCGAGGATTGTTCGAAATGCAACGAAACTTTTAAGATCCTTTCTATAATTTACGAGGGAAGATTATGATGGAAGTCCATGCAAAAAATTATCTCAGAATTAGATTCTTTGAAACTTTTTCAAATACTAGTTTCGGTCGAAAAATCGAAGTATATTATACACAATTTTATACAAGTGTCGGTAAAAAAAAACGAGTATTATTCAAAATGCTACGAAACTTTTTAGATCCTTTATATTTGTTACGAGGGAAGATTATGATGGAAGTACATTCAAAAAATTATCTCAGAATTAGATTCTTTGAAACTTTTTCAAATACTAGTTTCGGTCAAAACATTGAAGTATACTATACACAATTTTATACAAGTGTCGGTAAAAAACAAATCGAGGATTATTCGAAATGCTACGAAACTTTTTAGATCCTTTATATTTGTTACGAGGGAAGGTTATGATGGAAGTCCATGCAAAAAATTAATTAAAAATCAGATTCTATGGAACATTTTTAAATGTCAGTTTAGGTCAAAAATTCATAGTATATTATACACAAGTTTATACTAGTTTCGGTCAGAAAATTAAATTAAATCGAGTATTGTTCGAAATGCAACGAAACTTTTCAGATCCTTTCTATATTTTACGAGGGAAGATTATGATTGAAGTATATGTAAAATATTATCTCAGAATTAGATTCTATGATACCTTTTGAAATACTAGTTTCGGTCAAAAAATCGTAGTATATTATTTACACATTTATACTAGTTTCGGTCATAAAATTAAATTAAATCGAGGATTGTTCGAAATGCTACGAAACTTTTAAGATCCTTTATATAATTTACGAGGGAAGATTATGATGGAAGTCCATGCAAAAAATTATCTCAGAATTAAATTCTTTGAAACATTTTGAATTACTAGTTTCAGTCAAAAAATCATAGTATATTATACACAATTTTATACTAGTTTCGATCAGAAAATCAAATTAAATCGAGGATTGTTCAAAATGCTACGAAACTTTTCAGATCCTTTCTATATTTTACCAAGGAATGTTATGATGGAAGTCCATGCAAAAATTATCTCAAAATAAGATTCTATGGAACTTTTTAAAATATGCGTTTAGGTTAAAAAAGCTTAGTATATTATACATAATTTCATACTAGTTTCGGTCATAAAATTAAATTAAATTAAATCGAGAATTGTTCGAAATGCTACGAAACTTTTCAGATCCTTTCTATATTTTACGAGGGAAGATTATGATGGAAGTCCATGCAAAAAATCATCTCAGAAATAGATTCTATTTTACACAATTTTATACTAGTTTTGGTCAAAAATCAAATTAAAATGAGGATTGTTCGAAATGCTACAAAACTTTTAAGATCCTTTCTATAATTTACGAGGGAAGATTAGGATGGAAGTCCATGCAAAAAATAATCTCAGAATTAAATTCTTTGAAACTTTTTCAAATACTAGTTTCGGTCGAAAAATCGAAGTATATTATAAAAAATTTTATACAAGTGTCGGTAAAAAAAATCGAGGATTATTCGAAATGCTACGAAACTTTTTAGATCCTTTATATTTGTTACGAGGGAAGATTATGATGGAAGTCCATGCAAAAAATCATCTCAGAAATAGAATCTATGAAACTTTTTGAAATACTAGTTTCGGTCAAAAAATCATAGTATATTTTACACAATTTTATACTAGTTTGGGTCAAAAATCAAATTAAATCGAGGATTGTTCGAAATGCTACGAAACTTTAAAGATCCTTTCTATAATTTACAAGGGAAGACTATGATGGAAGTCCATGCAAATAATTATCTCAGAATTAGATTCTTTGAAACTTTTTCAAATACTAGTTTCGGTCAAAAAATTGAAGTATATTATACACAATTTTATACAAGTGTCGGTAAAAAACAAATCGAGAGGATTATTCGAAATGCTACGAAACTTTTTAGATCCTTTATATTTGTTACGAGGGAAGGTTATGATGGAAGTCCATGCAAAAAATTATCTAAAAACAAGATTCTATGGAACCTTTTGAAATGTCTGTTTAGGTCAAAAATTCATAGTATATTATACACAAGTTTATACTAGTTTCGGTCATAAAATTAAATTAAATCGAATATTGTTCGAAATGCAACGAAACTTTTCAGATCCTTTCTATATTTTACGAGGGAAGATTATGATTGAAGTTCATGCAAAATATTATCTCAGAATTAGATTCTATGATACCTTTTGAAATACTAGTTTCGGTCAAAAAATCGTAGTATATTATATACACATTTATACTAGTTTCGGTCATAAAATTAAAATAAATCGAGGATTGTTCGAAATGCTATGAAACTTTTAAGATCCTTTATATAATTTATGAGGGAAGATTATGATGTAAGTCCATGCAAAAAATTATCTCAAAATAAGATTCTATGAAACTTTTTGAATTACTAGTTTTGGTCAAAAAATCATAGTATATTATACACAATTTTATACTAGTTTCGGTCAGAAAATCAAATTAAATAGAGGATTGTTCGAAATGCAACGAAACTTTTCAGATCCTTTCTATATTTTACCAGGGATGCTTATGATGGAAGTCCATGCAAAAAATTATCTAAAAATAAGATTCTATGGAACTTTTTAAAATACGAGTTTAGGTAAAAAAACCATAGTATATTATACATAATTTCATACTAGTTTCGGTCATAAAATTAAATTAAATCGAGAATTTTTTGAAATGCTACGAAACGTTTCAGATCCTTTCTATATTTTACGAGGGAGATTATGATGGAAGACCATTCAAAAAATCATCTCAGAAATAGATTCTATGAATCTTTTTAAAATACTAGTTTCGGTCAAAAAATCGTAGTATATTATACACAATTTTATACTAGTTCCGGTCAAAAATTAAATTAAATCGAGGATTGTTCGAAATGCAACGAAACTTTTTAGATCCTTTCTATAATTTACAAGGGAAGATTATGATGGAAGTCCATGCAAAATTTTATACAAGTGTCGGTAAAAAAAAATCAAGGATTATTCGAAATGCTCCGAAACTTTTTAGATCCTTTATATTTGTTACGAGGGAAGATTATGATGGAAGTCCATGCAAAAAATTATCTCAGAATTAGATTCTTTGAAACTTTTTGAATTACTAGTTTCAGTCAAAAAATCATAGTATATTATACACAATTTTATACTAGTTTCTGTCAGAAAATCAAATTAAATCGAGGATTGTTCGAAATGCTACGAAACTTTTCAGATCCTTTCTATATTTTACCAAGGAAGGTTATGATGGAAGTCCATGCAAAAAATTATCTCAAAATAAGATTCTATGGAACTTTTTAAAATACGAATTTAGGTCAAAAAATCTTAGTATATTATACATAATTTCATACTAGTTTCGATCATAAAATTAAATTAAATCGAGAATTGTTCGAAATGCTACGAAACATTTCAGATCCTTTCTATATTTTACGAGGGAAGATTATGATGGAAGTCCATGCAAAAAATCATCTCAGAAATAGATTCTATGATACTTTTTGAAATACTAGTTTCGTTCAAAAATCGTAGTATATTATACACAATTTTATACTAGTTTTGGTCAAAAATAAAATTAAATTGAGGATTGTTCGAAATGCTACGAAACTTTTAAGATCCTTTCTATAATTAACGAGGGAAGATTATGATGGAAGTCCATGCAAAAAATTATCTCAGAATTAAATTCTTTGAAACTTTTTCAAATACTAGTTTCGGTCGAAAAATCGAAGTATATTTTACAAAATTTTATACAAGTGTCGGTAAAAAAAATCAAGGATTATTCGAAATGCTCTGAAATTTTTAGATGCTTTATATTTGTTACGAGGGAAGATTATGATGGAAGTCCATGCAAAAAATCATCTCAAAAATAGATTCTATGAAACTTTTTGAAATACTAGTTTCGGTCAAAAAATCGTAGTATATTTTACACAATTTTATACTAGTTTGGGTCAAAAATCAAATTAAATCGAGGATTGTTCGAAATGCTACGAAACTTTTAAGATCCTTTCTATAATTTACAAGGGAAGACTATGATGGAAGTCCATGCAAAAAATTATCTCAGAATTAGATTCTTTGAAACTTTTTCAAATACTAGTTTCGGTCAAAAAATTGAAGTATATTATACACAATTTTATACAAGTGTCGGTAAAAAACAAATCGAGAGGATTATTCGAAATGCTACGAAACTTTTTAGATCCTTTATATTTGTTACGAGGGAAGGTTATGATGGAAGTCCATGCAAAAAATTATCTAAAAACTAGAATCTATGGAACCTTTTGAAATGTCAGTTTAGGTCAAAAATTCATAGTATATTATACACAAGTTTATACTATTTTCGGTCAGAAAATCAAATTAAATCGAGTATTGTTCAAAATGCAACGGAACTTTTTAGATCCTTTCTATACTTTACGAGGGAAGATTATGATTGAAGTCCATGCAAAATATTATCTCAGAATTAGATTCTATGATACCTTTTGAAATACTAGTTTCGGTCAAAAAATCGTAGTATATTATATACACATTTATACTAGTTTCGGTCATAAAATTAAATTAAATCGAGGATTGTTCGAAATGCTACGAAACTTTTAAGATCCTTTATATAATTTACAAGGGAAGATTATGATGGAAGTCCATGCAACAAATTATCTCAGAATTAGATTCTTTGAAACTTTTTGAATTACTAGTTTCGGTAAAAAATTCATAGTATATTATACACAATTTTATAATAGTTTCGGTCAGAAAATCAAATTAAATCGAGGATTGTTCGAAATGCGACGAAACTTTTCAGATCCTTTCTATATTTCACCAAGGAATGTTATAATGGAAGTCCATGCAAAAAATTATCTCAAAATAAGATTCTATGGAACTTTTTAAAATACGAATTTAGGTCAAAAAATCTTAGTATATTATACATAATTTCATACTAGTTTCGGTCATAAAATTAAATTAAATCGAGAATTGTTCGAAATGCTACGAAACTTTTCAGATCCTTTCTATATTTTACGAGGGAAGATTATGATGGAAGTCCATGCATAAAATCATCTCAGAAATAGATTCTATGATACTTTTTGAAATACTAGTTTCGTTCAAAAAATCGTAGTATATTATACACAATTTTATACTAGTTTTGGTCAAAAATCAAATTAAATTGAGGATTGTTCGAAATGCTACGAAACTTTTAAGATCCTTTCTATAATTTACGAGGGAAGATTATGATGGAAGTCCATGCAAAAAATTATCTCAGAATTAAATTCTTTGAAACTTTTTCAAATACTAGTTTCGGTCGAAAAATCGAAGTATATTATACAAACTTTTATACAAGTGTCGGTAAAAAAAAATCAAGGATTATTCGAAATGCTCCGAAACTTTTTAGATCCTTTATATTTGTTACGAGGGATGATTATGAAGGAAGTCCATGCAAAAAATTATCTCAGAATTAGATTCTTTGAAACTTTTTGAATTACTAGTTTCGGTCAAAAAATCATAGTATATTAAACACAATTTTATACTAGTTTCTGTCAGAAAATCAAATTAAATCGAGGATTGTTCGAAATGCTACGAAACTTTTCAGATCCTTTCTATATTTTACCAAGGAAGGTTATGATGGAAGTCCATGCAAAAAATTATCTCAAAATAAGATTCTATGGAACTTTTTAAAATACGAATTTAGGTCAAAAAATCTTAGTATATTATATATAATTTCATACTAGTTTCGATCATAAAATTAAATTAAATCGAGAATTGTTCGAAATGCTACGAAACTTTTCAGATCCTTTCTATATTTTACGAGGGAAGATTATGATGGAAGTCCATACAAAAAATCATCTCAGAAATAGATTCTATGATACTTTTTGAAATACTAGTTTCGTTCAAAAATCGTAGTATATTATACACAATTTTATACTAGTTTTGGTCAAAAATTAAATTAAATTGAGGATTGTTCGAAATGCTACGAAACTTTTAAGATCCTTTCTATAATTAACGAGGGAAGATTATGATGGAAGTCCATGCAAAAAATTATCTCAGAATTAAATTCTTTGAAACTTTTTCAAATACTAGTTTCGGTCGAAAAATCGAAGTATATTTTACAAAATTTTATACAAGTGTCGGTAAAAAAAATCAAGGATTATTCGAAATGCTCTGAAATTTTTAGATGCTTTATATTTGTTACGAGGGAAGATTATGATGGAAGTCCATGCAAAAAATCATCTCAGAAATAGATTCTATGAAACTTTTTGAAATACTAGTTTCGGTCAAAAAATCGTAGTATATTTTACACAATTTTATACTAGATTGGGTCAAAAATCAAATTAAATCGAGGATTGTTCGAAATGCTACGAAACTTTTAAGATCCTTTCTATAATTTACAAGGGAAGACTATGATGGAAGTCCATGCAAAAAATTATCTCAGAATTAGATTCTTTGAAACTTTTTCAAATACTAGTTTCGGTCAAAAAATTGAAGTATATTATACACAATTTTATACAAGTGTCGGTAAAAAACAAATCGAGAGGATTATTCGAAATGCTACGAAACTTTTTAGATCCTTTATATTTGTTACGAGGGAAGGTTATGATGGAAGTCCATGCAAAAAATTATCTAAAAACTAGATTCTATGGAACCTTTTGAAATGTCAGTTTAGGTCAAAAATTCATAGTATATTATACACAAGTTTATACTAGTTTCGGTCAGAAAATCAAATTAAATCGAGTATTGTTCGAAATGCAACGGAACTTTTTAGATCCTTTCTATACTTTACGAGGGAAGATTATGATTGAAGTCCATGCAAAATATTATCTCAGAATTAGATTCTATGATACCTTTTGAAATACTAGTTTCGGTCAAAAAATCGTAGTATATTATATACACATTTATACTAGTTTCGGTCATAAAATTAAATTAAATCGAGGATTGTTCGAAATGCTACGAAACTTTTAAGATCCTTTATATAATTTACAAGGGAAGATTATGATGGAAGTCCATGCAACAAATTATCTCAGAATTAGATTCTTTGAAACTTTTTGAATTACTAGTTTCGGTAAAAAATTCATAGTATATTATACACAATTTTATAATAGTTTCGGTCAGAAAATCAAATTAAATCGAGGATTGTTCGAAATGCGACGAAACTTTTCAGATCCTTTCTATATTTCACCAAGGAAGGTTATAATGGAAGTCCATGCAAAAAATTATCTCAAAATAAAATTCTATGGAACTTTTTAAAATACGAATTTAGGTCAAAAAATCTTAGTATATTATACATAATTTCATACTAGTTTCGGTCATAAAATTAAATTAAATCGAGAATTGTTCGAAATGCTACGAAACTTTTCAGATCCTTTCTATATTTTACGAGGGAAGATTATGATGGAAGTCCATGCATAAAATCATCTCAGAAATAGATTCTATGATACTTTTTGAAATACTAGTTTCGTTCAAAAAATCGTAGTATATTATACACAATTTTATACTAGTTTTGGTCAAAAATCAAATTAAATTGTGGATTGTTCGAAATGCTACGAAACTTTTAAGCTCCTTTCTATAATTTACGAGGGAAGATTATGATGGAAGTCCATGCAAAAAATTATCTCAGAATTAAATTCTTTGAAACTTTTTCAAATACTAGTTTCGGTCGAAAAATCGAAGTATATTATACAAAATTTTATACAAGTGTCGGTAAAAAAAAATCAAGGATTATTCGAAATGCTCCGAAACTTTTTAGATCCTTTATATTTGTTACGAGGGATGATTATGAAGGAAGTCCATGCAAAAAATTATCTCAGAATTAGATTCTTTGAAACTTTTTGAATTACTAGTTTCGGTCAAAAAATCATAGTATATTAAACACAATTTTATACTAGTTTCTGTCAGAAAATCAAATTAAATCGAGGATTGTTCGAAATGCTACGAAACTTTTCAGATCCTTTCTATATTTTACCAAGGAAGGTTATGATGGAAGTCCATGCAAAAAATTATCTCAAAATAAGATTCTATGGAACTTTTTAAAATACGAATTTAGGTCAAAAAATCATAGTATATTATATATAATTTCATACTAGTTTCGATCATAAAATTAAATTAAATCGAGAATTGTTCGAAATGCTACGAAACTTTTCAGATCCTTTCTATATTTTACGAGGGAAGATTATGATGGAAGTCCATGCAAAAAATCATCTCAGAAATAGATTCTATGATACTTTTTGAAATACTAGTTTCGTTCAAAAATCGTAGTATATTATACACAATTTTATACTAGTTTTGGTCAAAAATTAAATTAAATTGAGGATTGTTCGAAATGCTACGAAACTTTTAAGATCCTTTCTATAATTAACGAGGGAAGATTATGATGGAAGTCCATGCAAAAAATTATCTCAGAATTAAATTCTTTGAAACTTTTTCAAATACTAGTTTCGGTCGAAAAATCGAAGTATATTTTACAAAATTTTATACAAGTGTCGGTAAAAAAAATCAAAGATTATTCGAAATGCTCTGAAATTTTTAGATGCTTTATATTTGTTACGAGGGAAGATTATGATGGAAGTCCATGCAAAAAATCATCTCAGAAATAGATTCTATGAAACTTTTTGAAATACTAGTTTCGGTCAAAAAATCGTAGTATATTTTACACAATTTTATACTAGTTTGGGTCAAAAATCAAATTAAATCGAGGATTGTTCGAAATGCTACGAAACTTTTAAGATCCTTTCTATAATTTACAAGGGAAGACTATGATGGAAGTCCATGCAAAAAATTATCTCAGAATTAGATTCTTTGAAACTTTTTCAAATACTAGTTTCGGTCAAAAAATTGAAGTATATTATACACAATTTTATACAAGTGTCGGTAAAAAACAAATCGAGAGGATTATTCGAAATGCTACGAAACTTTTTAGATCCTTTATATTTGTTACGAGGGAAGGTTATGATGGAAGTCCATGCAAAAAATTATCTAAAAACTAGATTCTATGGAACCTTTTGAAATGTCAGTTTAGGTCAAAAATTCATAGTATATTATACACAAGTTTATACTAGTTTCGGTCAGAAAATCAAATTAAATCGAGTATTGTTCGAAATGCAACGGAACTTTTTAGATCCTTTCTATACTTTACGAGGGAAGATTATGATTGAAGTCCATGCAAAATATTATCTCAGAATTAGATTCTATGATACCTTTTGAAATACTAGTTTCGGTCAAAAAATCGTAGTATATTATATACACATTTATACTAGTTTCGGTCATAAAATTAAATTAAATCGAGGATTGTTCGAAATGCTACGAAACTTTTAAGATCCTTTATATAATTTACAAGGGAAGATTATGATGGAAGTCCATGCAACAAATTATCTCAGAATTAGATTCTTTGAAACTTTTTGAATTACTAGTTTCGGTAAAAAATTCATAGTATATTATACACAATTTTATAATAGTTTCGGTCAGAAAATCAAATTAAATCGAGGATTGTTCGAAATGCGACGAAACTTTTCAGATCCTTTCTATATTTCACCAAGGAAGGTTATAATGGAAGTCCATGCAAAAAATTATCTCAAAATAAGATTCTATGGAACTTTTTAAAATACGAATTTAGGTTAAAAAATCTTAGTATATTATACATATTTTCATACTAGTTTCGGTCATAAAATTAAATTAAATCGAGAATTGTTCGAAATGCTACGAAACTTTTCAGATCCTTTCTATATTTTACGAGGGAAGATTATGATGGAAGTCCATGCATAAAATCATCTCAGAAATAGATTCTATGATACTTTTTGAAATACTAGTTTCGTTCAAAAAATCGTAGTATATTATACACAATTTTATACTAGTTTTGGTCAAAAATCAAATTAAATTGAGGATTGTTCGAAATGCTACGAAACTTTTAAGATCCTTTCTATAATTTACGAGGGAAGATTATGATGGAAGTCCATGCAAAAAATTATCTCAGAATTAAATTCTTTGAAACTTTTTCAAATACTAGTTTCGGTCGAAAAATCGAAGTATATTATACAAAATTTTATACAAGTGTCGGTAAAAAAAAATCAAGGATTATTCGAAATGCTCCGAAACTTTTTAGATCCTTTATATTTGTTACGAGGGATGATTATGAAGGAAGTCCATGCAAAATATTATCTCAGAATTAGATTCTTTGAAACTTTTTGAATTACTAGTTTCGGTCAAAAAATCATAGTATATTAAACATAATTTTATACTAGTTTCTGTCAGAAAATCAAATTAAATCGAGGATTGTTCGAAATGCTACGAAACTTTTCAGATCCTTTCTATATTTTACCAAGGAAGGTTATGATGGAAGTCCATGCAAAAAATTATCTCAAAATAAGATTCTATGGAACTTTTTAAAATACGAATTTAGGTCAAAAAATCTTAGTATATTATATATAATTTCATACTAGTTTCGATCATAAAATTAAATTAAATCGAGAATTGTTCGAAATGCTACGAAACTTTTCAGATCCTTTCTATATTTTACGAGGGAAGATTATGATGGAAGTCCATGCAAAAAATCATCTCAGAAATAGATTCTATGATACTTTTTGAAATACTAGTTTCGTTCAAAAATCGTAGTATATTATACACAATTTTATACTAGTTTTGGTCAAAAATTAAATTAAATTGAGGATTGTTCGAAATGCTACGAAACTTTTAAGATCCTTTCTATAATTAACGAGGGAAGATTATGATGGAAGTCCATGCAAAAAATTATCTCAGAATTAAATTCTTTGAAACTTTTTCAAATACTAGTTTCGGTCGAAAAATCGAAGTATATTTTACAAAATTTTATACAAGTGTCGGTAAAAAAAATCAAGGATTATTCGAAATGCTCCGAAATTTTTAGATGCTTTATATTTGTTACGAGGGAAGATTATGATGGAAGTCCATGCAAAAAATCATCTCAGAAATAGATTCTATGAAACTTTTTGAAATACTAGTTTCGGTCAAAAAATCGTAGTATATTTTACACAATTTTATACTAGTTTGGGTCAAAAATCAAATTAAATCGAGGATTGTTCGAAATGCTACGAAACTTTTAAGATCCTTTCTATAATTTACAAGGGAAGACTATGATGGAAGTCCATGCAAAAAATTATCTCAGAATTAAATTCTTTGAAACTTTTTCAAATACTAGTTTCAGTCAAAAAATTGAAGTATATTATACACAATTTTATACAAGTGTCGGTAAAAAACAAATCGAGAGGATTATTCGAAATGCTACGAAACTTTTTAGATCCTTTATATTTGTTACGAGGGAAGGTTATGATGGAAGTCCATGCAAAAAATTATCTAAAAACTAGATTCTATGGAACCTTTTGAAATGTCTGTTTAGGTCAAAAATTCATAGTATATTATACACAAGTTTATACTAGTTTCGGTCAGAAAATTAAATTAAATCAAGTATTGTTCGAAATGCAACGAAACTTTTCAGATCCTTTCTATATTTTACAAGGGAAGATTATGATTGAAGTCCATGCAAAATATTATCTCAAAATTAGATTCTATGATACCTTTTGAAATACAATTTCGGTTAAAAAATCGTAGTATATTATATACACATTTATACTAGTTTCGTTCATAAAATTAAAATAAATCGAGGATTGTTCGAAATGCGACGAAACTTTTAAGATCCTTTATATAATTTATGAGGGAAGATTATGATGGAAGTCCATGCAAAAAATTATCTCAAAATTAGATTCTATTAAACTTTTTGAATTACTAGTTTCGGTCAAAAAATTATAGTATATTATACACAATTTTATACTAGTTTCGGTCAGAAAATCAAATTAAATAGAGGATTGTTCGAAATGCAACGAAACTTTTTAGATCCTTTCTATATTTTACCATGGATGCTTATGATGGAAGTCCATGCAAAAAATTATCTCAAAATAAGATTCTATGGAACTTTTTAAAATACGAGTTTAGGTAAAAAAATCTTAATATATTATACATAATTTCATACTAGTTTCGGTCATAAAATTAAATTAAATCGAGAATTGTTCGGAATGCTACGAAACGTTTCAGATCCTTTCTATATTTTACGAGGGAGATTATGATGGAAGACCATTCAAAAAATCATCTCAGAAATAGATTCTATGAAACTTTTTAAAATACTAGTTTCGGTCAAAAAATCGTAGTATATTATACACAATTTTATACTAGTTCCGGTAAAAAATTAAATTAAATCGAGGATTGTTCGAAATTCAAAGAAACTTTTAGATCCTTTCTATAATTTACGAGGGAAGATATGATGGAAGTCCATGAAAAAAATTATCTCAGAATTAGATTCTTTGAAACTATTTCAAATACTAGTTTCGGTCAAAAATCGAAGTATATTATACACAATTTTATACAAGTGTCGGTAAAAAAAAATCGAGGATTATTCGAAATGCTACGAAACTTTTTAGATCCTTTATATTTGTTACGAGGGAAGATTATGATGGAAGTCCATGCAAAAAATCATCTCAGAAATAGATTCTATGAAACTTTTTGAAATACTAGTTTCGGTCAAAATATCGTAGTATATTTTACACAATTTTATACTAGTTTGGGTCAAAAATCAAATTAAATCGAGGATTGTTCGAAATGCTACGAAACTTTTAAGATCCTTTCTATAATTTACAAGGGAAGACTATGATGGAAGTCCATGCAAAAAATTATCTCAGAATTAGATTCTTTGAAACTTTTTCAAATACTAGTTTCGGTCAAAAAATTGAAGTATATTATACACAATTTTATACAAGTGTCGGTAAAAAACAAATCGAGAGGATTATTCGAAATGCTACGAAACTTTTTAGATCCTTTATATTTGTTACGAGGGAAGGTTATGATGGAAGTCCATGCAAAAAATTATCTAAAAACTAGATTCTATGGAACCTTTTGAAATGTCAGTTTAGGTCAAAAATTCATAGTATATTATACACAAGTTTATACTAGTTTCGGTCAGAAAATCAAATTAAATCGAGTATTGTTCGAAATGCAACGGAACTTTTTAGATCCTTTCTATACTTTACGAGGGAAGATTATGATTGAAGTCCATGCAAAATATTATCTCAGAATTAGATTCTATGATACCTTTTGAAATACTAGTTTCGGTCGAAAAATCGTTGTATATTATATACACATTTATACTAGTTTCGGTCATAAAATTAAATTAAATCGAGGATTGTTCGAAATGCTACGAAACTTTTAAGATCCTTTATATAATTTACAAGGGAAGATTATGATGGAAGTCCATGCAACAAATTATCTCAGAATTAGATTCTTTGAAACTTTTTGAATTACTAGTTTCGGTAAAAAATTCATAGTATATTATACACAATTTTATAATAGTTTCGGTCAGAAAATCAAATTAAATCGAGGATTGTTCGAAATGCGACGAAACTTTTCAGATCCTTTCTATATTTCACCAAGGAAGGTTATAATGGAAGTCCATGCAAAAAATTATCTCAAAATAAGATTCTATGGAACTTTTTAAAATACGAATTTAGGTTAAAATATCTTAGTATATTATACATAATTTCATACTAGTTTCGGTCATAAAATTAAATTAAATCGAGAATTGTTCGAAATGCTACGAAACTTTTCAGATCCTTTCTATATTTTACGAGGGAAGATTATGATGGAAGTCCATGCATAAAATCATCTCAGAAATAGATTCTATGATACTTTTTGAAATACTAGTTTCGTTCAAAAAATCGTAGTATATTATACACAATTTTATACTAGTTTTGGTCAAAAATCAAATTAAATTGAGGATTGTTCGAAATGCTACGAAACTTTTAAGATCCTTTCTATAATTTACGAGGGAAGATTATGGATGAAGTCCATGCAAAAAATTATCTCAGAATTAAATTCTTTGAAACTTTTTCAAATACTAGTTTCGGTCGAAAAATCGAAGTATATTATACAAAATTTTATACAAGTGTCGGTAAAAAAAAATCAAGGATTATTCGAAATGCTCCGAAACTTTTTAGATCCTTTATATTTGTTACGAGGGATGATTATGAAGGAAGTCCATGCAAAATATTATCTCAGAATTAGATTCTTTGAAACTTTTTGAATTACTAGTTTCGGTCAAAAAATCATAGTATATTAAACACAATTTTATACTAGTTTCTGTCAGAATATCAAATTAAATCGAGGATTGTTCGAAATGCTACGAAACTTTTCAGATCCTTTCTATATTTTACCAAGGAAGGTTATGATGGAAGTCCATGCAAAAAATTATCTCAAAATAAGATTCTATGGAACTTTTTAAAATACGAATTTAGGTCAAAAAATCTTAGTATATTATATATAATTTCATACTAGTTTCGATCATAAAATTAAATTAAATCGAGAATTGTTCGAAATGCTACGAAACTTTTCAGATCCTTTCTATATTTTACGAGGGAAGATTATGATGGAAGTCCATGCAAAAAATCATCTCAGAAATAGATTCTATGATACTTTTTGAAATACTAGTTTCGTTCAAAAATCGTAGTATATTATACACAATTTTATACTAGTTTTGGTCAAAAATTAAATTAAATTGAGGATTGTTCGAAATGCTACGAAACTTTTAAGATCCTTTCTATAATAAACGAGGGAAGATTATGATGGAAGTCCATGCAAAAAATTATCTCAGAATTAAATTCTTTGAAACTTTTTCAAATACTAGTTTCGGTCGAAAAATCGAAGTATATTTTACAAAATTTTATACAAGTGTCGGTAAAAAAAATCAAGGATTATTCGAAATGCTCCGAAATTTTTAGATGCTTTATATTTGTTACGAGGGAAGATTATGATGGAAGTCCATGCAAAAAATCATCTCAGAAATAGATTCTATGAAACTTTTTGAAATACTAGTTTCGGTCAAAAAATCGTAGTATATTTTACACAATTTTATACTAGTTTGGGTCAAAAATCAAATTAAATCGAGGATTGTTCGAAATGCTACGAAACTTTTAAGATCCTTTCTATAATTTACAAGGGAAGACTATGATGGAAGTCCATGCAAAAAATTATCTCAGAATTAAATTCTTTGAAACTTTTTCAAATACTAGTTTCGGTCAAAAAATTGAAGTATATTATACACAATTTTATACAAGTGTCGGTAAAAAACAAATCGAGAGGATTATTCGAAATGCTACGAAACTTTTTAGATCCTTTATATTTGTTACGAGGGAAGGTTATGATGGAAGTCCATGCAAAAAATTATCTAAAAACTAGATTCTATGGAACCTTTTGAAATGTCAGTTTAGGTAAAAAATTCATAGTATATTTTACACAAGTTTATACTAGTTTCGGTCAGAAAATTAAATTAAATCAAGTATTGTTCGAAATGCAACGAAACTTTTCAGATCCTTTCTATATTTTACAAGGGAAGATTATGATTGAAGTCCATGCAAAATATTATCTCAAAATTAGATTCTATGATACCTTTTGAAATACAATTTCGGTTAAAAAATCGTAGTATATTATATACACATTTATACTAGTTTCGTTCATAAAATTAAAATAAATCGAGGATTGTTCGAAATGCTACGAAACTTTTAAGATCCTTTATATAATTTATGAGGGAAGATTATGATGGAAGTCCATGCAAAAAATTATCTCAAAATTAGATTCTATTAAACTTTTTGAATTACTAGTTTCGGTCAAAAAATTATAGTATATTATACACAATTTTATACTAGTTTCGGTCAGAAAATCAAATTAAATAGAGGATTGTTCGAAATGCAACGAAACTTTTTAGATCCTTTCTATATTTTACCATGGATGCTTATGATGGAAGTCCATGCAAAAAATTATCTCAAAATAAGATTCTATGGAACTTTTTAAAATACGAGTTTAGGTAAAAAAATCTTAATATATTATACATAATTTCATACTAGTTTCGGTCATAAAATTAAATTAAATCGAGAATTGTTCGGAATGCTACGAAACGTTTCAGATCCTTTCTATATTTTACGAGGGAGATTATGATGGAAGACCATTCAAAAAATCATCTCAGAAATAGATTCTATGAAACTTTTTAAAATACTAGTTTCGGTCAAAAAATCGTAGTATATTATATACAATTTTATACTAGTTCCGGTCAAAAATTAAATTAAATCGAGGATTGTTCGAAATGCAAAGAAACTTTTAAGATCCTTTCTATAATTTACGAGGGAAGATATGATGGAAGTCCATGAAAAAAAATATCTCAGAATTAGATTCTTTGAAACTATTTCAAATACTAGTTTCGGTCAAAAATCGAAGTATATTATACACAATTTTATACAAGTGTCGGTAAAAAAAATCGAGGATTATTCGAAATGCTACGAAACTTTTTAGATCATTTATATTTGTTACGAGGGAAGATTATGATGGAAGTCCATGCAAAAAATCATCTCAGAAATAGATTCTATGAAACTTTTTGAAATACTAGTTTCGGTCAAAATATCGTAGTATATTTTACACAATTTTATACTAGTTTGGGTCAAAAATCAAATTAACTAGAGGATTGTTCGAAAAGCTACGAAACTTTTAAGACCCTTTCTATAATTTACAAGGGAAGACTATGATGGAAATCCATGCAAAAAATTATCTCAGAATTTGATTCTTTGAAACTTTTTCAAATACTAGTTTCAGTAAAAAAATTGAAGTATATTATACACAATTTTATACAAGTGTCAGTAAAAAACAAATCGAGGATTATTCGAAATGCTATGAAACTTTTTAGATCCTTTATATTTGTTACGAAGGAAGGTTATGATGGAAGTCCATGCAAAAAATTATCTAAAAATTAGATTCTATGGAACCTTTTGAAATGTCAGTTTAGGTCAAAAATTTATAGTATATTATACACAAGTTTATAGTAGTTTTGGTCAGAAAATTAAATTAAATCGAGTATTGTTCGAAATGCAACGAAACTTTTTAGATCCTTTCTATATTTTACGAGGGAAGATTATGATTGAAGTCCATGCAAAATATTATCTCAGAATTAGATTCTATGATACCTTTTGAAATACTAGTTTCGGTCAAAAAATCGTAGTATATTCTATACACATTTATACTAGTTTCGGTCATAAAATTAAATTAAATCGAGGATTGTTCGAAATGCTACGAAACTTTTAAGATCCTTTATATAATTTACGAGGGAAGATTATGATGGAAGTCCATGCAAAAAATTATCTCAGAATTAGATTCTTTGAAACTTTTTGAATTACTAGTTTCGGTCAAAAAATCATAGTATATTATACACAATTTTATACTAGTTTAGAAAAGAAAATCAAATTAAATCGAGGATTGTTCGAAATGCTAAGAAACTTTTCAGATCCTTTCTATATTTTACCAAGGAAGGTTAGGAAGGAAGTCCATACAAAAAATTATCTCATAATAAGATTCTATGGATCTTTTTAAAATACGAGTTTAGGTAAAAAAATCTTAGTATATTATACATAATTTCATACTAGTTTCGGTCATAAAATTAAATTAAATCGAGAATTGTTCGAAATGCTACGAAACTTTTCAGATCCTTTCTATATTTTTCGAGTGAGATTATGATGGAAGACCATGCAAAAAATCATCTCAGAAATAGATTCTATGATACTTTTTGAAATACTAGTTTCGGTCAAAAAATCGTAGTATATTATACACAATTTTATACTAGTTTTGGTCAAAAATCAAATTAAATTGAGGATTGTTCAAAATGCTACGAAACTTTTAAGATCCTTTCTATAATTTACAAGGGAAGATTATGATGGAAGTCCATGCAAAAAATTATCTCAGAATTAGATTCTTTGAAACTTTTTCAAATACTAGTTTCAGTCAAAAAATCGAAGTATATTATACACAAATTTATACAAGTGCCGGTAAAAAAAAATCGAGGATTATTCGAAATGCTACGAAACTTTGTAGATCCTTTATATTTGTTACGAGGGAAGGTTATGATGGAAGTCGATGCAAAAAATTAGCAAAAAATTAGATTCTATGGAACCTTTTGAAATGTCAGTTTATTTCAAAAATTCATAGTATATTATACACAAGTTTATACTAGTTTCGGTCAGAAAATTAAATTAAATCGAGTATTGTTCGAAATGCAACGGAACTTTTCAGGTCCTTTCTATATTTTACGAGGGAAGATTATGATGGAAGTCCATGCAAAAAATTATCTCAGAATTAGATTCTATGATACCTTTTGAAATACTAGTTTCGGTCAAAAAATCGTAGTATATTATATACACATTTATACTAGTTTCGGTCAGAAAATTAAATTAAATCGAGGATTGTTCGAAATGCTACGAAACTTTTAAGATCCTTTATATAATTTACGAGGGAAGATTATGATGGAAGTCCATGCAAAAACTTATTTCAAAATTAGATTCTACGAAACTTTTTGAATTACTAGTTTCGGTCAAAAAATCATAGTATATTATAAATAATTTTGTTCTAGTTTCGCTCAGAAAATCAAATTAAATCGAGGATTGTTCAAAATGCTACGAAACTTTTCAGATCCTTTCTATATTTTACCAAGGATGCTTATGATGGAAGTCCATGCAAAAAATTATCTCAAAATAAGATTCTATGGAACTTTTTATGATACGAGTTTAGGTAAAAAAATCTTAGTATATTATACATAATTTCATACTAGTTTCGGTCATAAAATTAAATTAAATCGCGAATTGTTCGAAATGCTACGAAACTTTTCAGATCCTTTCTATATTTTACGAGGGAGATTATGATGGAAGACCATGCAAAAAATCATCTCAGAAATAGATTCTATGATACTTTTTGAAATACTAGTTTCGGTCAAAAAATCGTAGTAAATTATACACAATTTTATACTAGTTTTGGTCAAAAATCAAATTAAATTGAGGATTGTTCGAAATGCTACGAAACTTTTAAGATCCTTTCTATAATTTACGAGGGAAGATTATGATGGAAGTCCATGCAAAAATTATCTCAGAATTAGATTCTTTGAAACTTTTTCAAATACTAGTTTCTGTCAAAAATTCAAAGTATATTATACACAATTTTATACAAGTGCCGGTAAAAAAAAATCGAGGATTATTCGAAATGCTACGAAACTTTGTAGATCCTTTATATTTGTTACGAGGGAAGGTTATGATGGAAGTCGATGCAAAAAATTAGCAAAAAATTAGATTCTATGGAACCTTTTGAAATGTCAGTTTATTTCAAAAATTCATAGTATATTATACACAAGTTTATACTAGTTTCGGTCAGAAAATTAAATTAAATCGAGTATTGTTCGAAATGCAACGGAACTTTTCAGGTCCTTTCTATATTTTACGAGGGAAGATTATGATGGAAGTCCATGCAAAAAATTATCTCAGAATTAGATTCTATGATACCTTTTGAAATACTAGTTTCGGTCAAAAAATCGTAGTATATTATATACACATTTATACTAGTTTCGGTCAGAAAATTAAATTAAATCGAGGATTGTTCGAAATGCTACGAAACTTTTAAGATCCTTTATATAATTTACAAGGGAAGATTATGATGGAAGTCCATGCAAAAAATTATTTCAAAATTAGATTCTATGAAACTTTTAGAATTACTAGTTTCGGTCAAAAAATCATAGTATATTATAAATAATTTTGTACTAGTTTCGCTCAGAAAATCAAATTAAATCGAGGATTGTTCGAAATGCTACGAAACTTTTCAGATCCTTTCTATATTTTACCAGGGATGCTTATGATGGAAGTCCATGCAAAAAATTATCTCAAAATAAGATTCTATGGAACTTTTTATGATACGAGTTTAGGTAAAAAAATCTTAGTATATTATACATAATTTCATACTAGTTTCGGTCATAAAATTAAATTAAATCGCGAATTGTTCGAAATGCTACGAAACTTTTCAGATCCTTTCTATATTTTACGAGGGAGATTATGATGGAAGACCATGCAAAAAATCATCTCAGAAATAGATTCTATGATACTTTTTGAAATACTAGTTTCGGTCAAAAAATCGTAGTAAATTATACACAATTTTATACTAGTTTTGGTCAAAAATCAAATTAAATTGAGGATTGTTCGAAATGCTACGAAACTTTTAAGATCCTTTCTATAATTTACGAGGGAAGATTATGATGGAAGTCCATGCAAAAATTATCTCAGAATTAGATTCTTTGAAACTTTTTCAAATACTAGTTTCTGTCAAAAATTCAAAGTATATTATACACAATTTTATACAAGTGCCGGTAAAAAAAAATCGAGGATTATTCGAAATGCTACGAAACTTTGTAGATCCTTTATATTTGTTACGAGGGAAGGTTATGATGGAAGTCGATGCAAAAAATTAGCAAAAAATTAGATTCTATGGAACCTTTTGAAATGTCAGTTTATTTCAAAAATTCATAGTATATTATACACAAGTTTATACTAGTTTCGGTCAGAAAATTAAATTAAATCGAGTATTGTTCGAAATGCAACGGAACTTTTCAGGTCCTTTCTATATTTTACGAGGGAAGATTATGATGGAAGTCCATGCAAAAAATTATCTCAGAATTAGATTCTATGATACCTTTTGAAATACTAGTTTCGGTCAAAAAATCGTAGTATATTATATACACATTTATACTAGTTTCGGTCAGAAAATTAAATTAAATCGAGGATTGTTCGAAATGCTACGAAACTTTTAAGATCCTTTATATAATTTACAAGGGAAGATTATGATGGAAGTCCATGCAAAAAATTATTTCAAAATTAGATTCTATGAAACTTTTAGAATTACTAGTTTCGGTCAAAAAATCATAGTATATTATAAATAATTTTGTACTAGTTTCGCTCAGAAAATCAAATTAAATCGAGGATTGTTCGAAATGCTACGAAACTTTTCAGATCCTTTCTATATTTTACCAGGGATGCTTATGATGGAAGTCCATGCAAAAAATTATCTCAAAATAAGATTCTATGGAACTTTTTATGATACGAGTTTAGGTAAAAAAATCTTAGTATATTATATATAATTTCATACTAGTTTCGGTCATAAAATTAAATTAAATCGCGAATTGTTCGAAATGCTACGAAACTTTTCAGATCCTTTCTATATTTTACGAGGGAGATTATGATGGAAGACCATGCAAAAAATCATCTCAGAAATAGATTCTATGATACTTTTTGAAATACTAGTTTCGGTCAAAAAATCGTAGTAAATTATACACAATTTTATACTAGTTTTGGTCAAAAATCAAATTAAATTGAGGATTGTTCGAAATGCTACGAAACTTTTAAGATCCTTTCTATAATTTACGAGGGAAGATTATGATGGAAGTCCATGCAAAAATTATCTCAGAATTAGATTCTTTGAAACTTTTTCAAATACTAGTTTCTGTCAAAAAATCAAAGTATATTATACACAATTTTATACAAGTGCCGGTAAAAAAAAATCGAGGATTATTCGAAATGCTACGAAACTTTGTAGATCCTTTATATTTGTTACGAGGGAAGGTTATGATGGAAGTCGATGCAAAAAATTAGCTAAAAATTAGATTCTATGGAACCTTTTGAAATGTCAGTTTATTTCAAAAATTCATAGTATATTATACACAAGTTTATACTAGTTTCGGTCAGAAAATTAAATTAAATCGAGTATTGTTCGAAATACAACGAAACTTTTCAGGTCCTTTCTATATTTTACGAGGGAAGATTATGATTGAAGTCCATGCAAAAAATTATCTCAGAATTAGATTCTATGATACCTTTTGAAATACTAGTTTCGGTCAAAAAATTGTAGTATATTATATACACATTTATACTAGTTTCGGTCAGAAAATTAAATTAAATCGAGGATTGTTCGAAATGCTACGACACTTTTAAGATCCTTTATATATTTTACGAGGGAAGATTATGATGGAAGTCCATGCAAAAAATTATTTCAAAATTAGATTCTACGAAACTTTTTGAATTACTAGTTTCGGTCAAAAAATCATAGTATATTATAAATAATTTTGTACTAGTTTCGCTCAGAAAATCAAATTAAATCGAGGATTGTTCGAAATGCTACGAAACTTTTCAGATCCTTTCTATATTTTACCAGGGATGCTTATGATGGAAGTCCATGCAAAAAATTATCTCAAAATAAGATTCTATGGAACTTTTTATGATACGAGTTTAGGTAAAAAAATCTTAGTATATTATACATAATTTCATACTAGTTTCGGTCATAAAATTAAATTAAATCGCGAATTGTTCGAAATGCTACGAAACTTTTCAGATCCTTTCTATATTTTACGAGGGAGATTATGATGGAAGACCATGCAAAAAATCATCTCAGAAATAGATTCTATGATACTTTTTGAAATACTAGTTTCGGTCAAAAAATCGTAGTAAATTATACACAATTTTATACTAGTTTTGGTCAAAAATCAAATTAAATTGAGGATTGTTCGAAATGCTACGAAACTTTTAAGATCTGTTCTATAATTTACGAGGGAAGATTATGATGGAAGTCCATGCAAAAATTATCTTTGAATTAGATTCTTTGAAACTTTTTCAAATACTAGTTTCTGTCAAAAAATCAAAGTATATTATACACAATTTTATACAAGTGCCGGTAAAAAAAAATCGAGGATTATTCGAAATGCTACGAAACTTTGTAGATCCTTTATATTTGTTACGAGGGAAGGTTATGATGGAAGTCGATGCAAAAAATTAGCTAAAAATTAGATTCTATGGAACCTTTTGAAATGTCAGTTTATTTCAAAAATTCATAGTATATTATACACAAGTTTATACTAGTTTCGGTCAGAAAATTAAATTAAATCGAGTATTGTTCGAAATGCAACGAAACTTTTCAGGTCCTTTCTATATTTTACGAGGGAAGATTATGATTGAAGTCCATGAAAAAAATTATCTCAGAATTAGATTCTATGATACCTTTTGAAATACTAGTTTCGGTCAAAAAATCGTAGTATATTATATACACATTTATACTAGTTTCGGTCAGAAAATTAAATTAAATCGAGGATTGTTCGAAATGCTACGAAACTTTTAAGATCCTTTATATAATTTACGAGGGAAGATTATGATGGAAGTCCATGCAAAAAATTATTTCAAAATTAGATTCTACGAAACTTTTTGAATTACTAGTTTCGGTCAAAAAATCATAGTATATTATACACAATTTTGTACTAGTTTCGCTCAGAAAATCAAATTAAATCGAGGATTGTTCGAAATGCTACGAATCTTTTCAGATCCTTTCTATATTTTACCAGGGATGCTTATGATGGAAGTCCATGCAAAAAATTATCTTAAAATAAGATTCTATGGAACTTTTTATGATACGAGTTTAGGTAAAAAAATCTTAGTATATTATACATAATTTCATACTAGTTTCGGTCATAAAATTAAATTAAATCGAGAATTGTTCGAAATGCTACGAAACTTTTCAGATCCTTTCTATATTTTACGAGGGAGATTATGATGGAAGTCCATGCAAAAAATCATCTCATAAATAGATTCTATGATACTTTTTGAAATACTAGTTTCGGTCAAAAAATCGTAGTATATTATACACAATTTTATACTAGTTTTGGTCAAAAATCAAATTAAATTGAGGATTGTTCGAAATGCTACGAAACTTTTAAGATCCTTTCTATAATTTACGAGGGAAGATTATGATGGAAGTCCATGAAAAATATTATCTCAGAATTAGATTCTTTGAAACTTTTTCAAATACTAGTTTCAGATAAAAAATCAAAGTATATTATACACAATTTTATACAAGTGCCGGTAAAAAAAAATCGAGGATTATTCGAAATGCTACGAAACTTTTTAGATCCTTTATATTTGTTACGAGGGAAGGTTATGATGGAAGTCCATGCAAAAAATTATCTAAAAATTAGATTCTATGGAACCTTTTGAAATGTCAGTTTAGGTCAAAAATTCATAGTATATTATACACAAGTTTAGACTAGTTTCGGTCAGAAAATTAAATTAAATCGAGTATTGTTCTAAATGCAACGAAACTTTTCAGGTCCTTTTTATATTTTACGAGGGAAGATTATGATTGAAGTCCATGCAAAAAATTATCTCAGAATTAGATTCTATGATACCTTTTGAAATACTAGTTTCGGTCAAAAAATCGTAGTATATTATATACACATTTATACTAGTTTCGGTCAGAAAATTAAATTAAATCGAGGATTGTTCGAAATGCTACGAAACTTTTAAGATCCTTTATATAATTTACGAGGGAAGATTATGATGGAAGTCCATGCAAAAAATTATTTCAAAATTAGATTCTACGAAACTTTTAGAATAGTTTCGGTCAAAAAATCATAGTATATTATACACAATTTTGTACTAGTTTCGCTCAGAAAATCAAATTAAATCGAGGATTGTTCGAAATGCTACGAAACTTTTCAGATCCTTTCTATATTTTACCAGGGATGCTTATGATGGAAGTCCATGCAAAAATTATCTCAAAATAAGATTCTATGGAACTATTTAAAATACGAGTTTAGGTAAAAAAATCTTAGTATATTATACATAATTTCATACTAGTTTCGGTCATAAAATTAAATTAAATCGAGAATTGTTCGAAATGCTACGAAACTTTTCAGATCCTTTCTATATTTTATGAGGGAGATTATGATGGAAGACCATGCAAAAAATCATCTCAGAAATTGATTCTATGATACTTTTTGAAATACTAGTTTCGGTCAAAAAATCGTAGTATATTATACACAATTTTATACTAGTTTTGGTCAAAAATCAAATTAAATTGAGGATTGTTCGAAATGCTACGAAACTTTTAAGATCCTTTCTATAATTTACGAGGGATGATTATGATGGAAGCCCATGCAAAATATTATCTCAGAATTAGATTCTTTGAAACTTTTTCAAATACTAGTTTCAGTCAAAAAATCGAAGTATATTATACACAATTTTATACAAGTGCCGGTAAAAAAAAATCGAGGATTATTCGAAATGCTACAAAACTTTTTAGATCCTTTATATTTGTTACGAGGGAAGGTTATGATGGAAGTCCATGCAAAAAATTATCTAAAAATTAGATTCTATGGAACCTTTTGAAATGTCAGTTTATTTCAAAAATTCATAGTATATTATACACAAGTTTAGACTAGTTTCGGTCAGAAAATTAAATTAAATCGAGTATTGTTCTAAATGCAACGAAACTTTTCAGGTCCTTTTTATATTTTACGAGGGAAGATTATGATTGAAGTCCATGCAAAAAATTATCTCAGAATTAGATTCTATGATACCTTTTGAAATACTAGTTTCGGTCAAAAAATCGTAGTATATTATATACACATTTATACTAGTTTCGGTCAGAAAATTAAATTAAATCGAGGATTGTTCGAAATGCTACGAAACTTTTAAGATCCTTTATATAATTTACGAGGGAAGATTATGATGGAAGTCCATGCAAAAAATTATTTCAAAATTAGATTCTATGAAACTTTTAGAATAGTTTCGGTCAAAAAATCATAGTATATTATACACAATTTTGTACTAGTTTCGCTCAGAAAATCAAATTAAATCGAGGATTGTTCGAAATGCTACAAAACTTTTCAGATCCTTTCTATATTTTACCAGGGATGCTTATGATGGAAGTCCATGCAAAAATTATCTCAAAATAAGATTCTATGGAACTATTTAAAATACGAGTTTAGGTAAAAAAATCTTAGTATATTATACATAATTTCATACTAGTTTCGGTCATAAAATTAAATTAAATCGAGAATTGTTCGAAATGCTACGAAACTTTTCAGATCCTTTCTATATTTTATGAGGGAGATTATGATGGAAGACCATGCAAAAAATCATCTCAGAAATTGATTCTATGATACTTTTTGAAATACTAGTTTCGGTCAAAAAATCGTAGTATATTATACACAATTTTATACTAGTTTTGGTCAAAAATCAAATTAAATTGAGGATTGTTCGAAATGCTACGAAACTTTTAAGATCCTTTCTATAATTTACGAGGGATGATTATGATGGAAGTCCATGCAAAATATTATCTCAGAATTAGATTCTTTGAAACTTTTTCAAATACTAGTTTCAGTCAAAAAATCGAAGTATATTATACACAATTTTATACAAGTGCCGGTAAAAAAAAATCGAGGATTATTCGAAATGCTACGAAACTTTTTAGATCCTTTATATTTGTTACGAGGGAAGGTTATGATGGAAGTCCATGCAAAAAATTATCTAAAAATTAGATTCTATGGAACCTTTTGAAATGTCAGTTTATTTCAAAAATTCATAGTATATTATACACAAGTTTAGACTAGTTTCGGTCAGAAAATTAAATTAAATCGAGTATTGTTCTAAATGCAACGAAACTTTTCAGGTCCTTTCTATATTTTATGAGGGAATATTATGATTGAAGTCCATGCAAAAAATTATCTCAGAATTAGATTCTATGATACATTTTGAAATACTAGTTTCGGTCAAAAAATCGTAGTATATTATATACACATTTATACTAGTTTCGGTCAGAAAATTAAATTAAATCGAGGATTGTTCGAAATGCTACGAAACTTTTAAGATCCTTTATATAATTTACGAGGGAAGATTATGATGGAAGTCCATGCAAAAAATTATTTCAAAATTAGATTCTATGAAACTTTTAGAATAGTTTCGGTCAAAAAATCATAGAATATTATACACAATTTTGTACTAGTTTCGCTCAGAAAATAAAATTAAATCGAGTATTGTTCGAAATGCTACAAAACTTTTCAGATCCTTTCTATATTTTACCAGGGATGCTAATGATGGAAGTCCATGCAAAAATTATCTCAAAATAAGATTCTATGGAACTATTTAAAATACGAGTTTAGGTAAAAAAATCTTAGTATATTATACATAATTTCATACTAGTTTCGGTCATAAAATTAAATTAAATCGAGAATTGTTCGAAATGCTACGAAACTTTTCAGATCCTTTCTATATTTTACGAGGGAGATTATGATGGAAGACCATGCAAAAAATCATCTCAGAAATAGATTCTATGATACTTTTTGAAATACTAGTTTCGGTCAAAAAATCGTAGTATATTATACACAATTTTATACTAGTTTTGGTCAAAAATCAAATTAAATTGAGGATTGTTCGAAATGCTACGAAACTTTTAAGATCCTTTCTATAATTTACGAGGGATGATTATGATGGAAGTCCATGCAAAATATTATCTCAGAATTAGATTCTTTGAAACTTTTTCAAATACTAGTTTCAGTCAAAAAATCGAAGTATATTATACACAATTTTATACAAGTGCCGGTAAAAAAAAATCGAGGATTATTCGAAATGCTACGAAACTTTTTAGATCCTTTATATTTGTTACGAGGGAAGGTTATGATGGAAGTCCATGCAAAAAATTATCTAAAAATTAGATTCTATGGAACCTTTTGAAATGTCAGTTTATTTCAAAAATTCATAGTATATTATACACAAGTTTAGACTAGTTTCGGTCAGAAAATTAAATTAAATCGAGTATTGTTCTAAATGCAACGAAACTTTTCAGGTCCTTTCTATATTTTACGAGGGAAGATTATGATTGAAGTCCATGCAAAAAATTATCTCAGAATTAGATTCTATGATACCTTTTGAAATACTAGTTTCGGTCAAAAAATCGTAGTATATTATATACACATTTATACTAGTTTCGGTCAGAAAATTAAATTAAATCGAGGATTGTTCGAAATGCTACGAAACTTTTAAGATCCTTTATATAATTTACGAGGGAAGATTATGATGGAAGTCCATGCAAAAGATTATTTCAAAATTAGATTCTATGAAACTTTTAGAATAGTTTCGGTCAAAAAATCATAGAATATTATACACAATTTTGTACTAGTTTCGCTCAGAAAATAAAATTAAATCGAGGATTGTTCGAAATGCTACGAAACTTTTCAGATCCTTTCTATATTTTACCAGGGATGCTTATGATCGAAGTCCATGCAAAAATTATCTAAAAATAAGATTCTATGGAACTATTTAAAATACGAGTTTTGGTAAAAAAATCTTAGTATATTATACATAATTTCAACCTAGTTTCGGTCATAAAATTAAATTAAATCGAGAATTGTTCGAAATGCTACGAAACTTTTCAGACCCTTTCTATATTTTACGAGGGAGATTATGATGGAAGACCATGCAAAAAATCATCTCAGAAATAGATTCTATGATACTTTTTGAAATACTAGTTTCGGTCAAAAAATCGTAGTATATTATACACAATTTTATACTAGTTTTGGTCAAAAATCAAATTAAATTGAGGATTGTTCGAAATGCTACGAAACTTTTAAGATCCTTTCTATAATTTACGAGGGATGATTATGATGGAAGTCCATGCAAAATATTATCTCAGAATTAGATTCTTTGAAACTTTTTCAAATACTAGTTTCAGTCAAAAAATCGAAGTATATTATACACAATTTTATACAAGTGCCGGTAAAAAAAAATCGAGGATTATTCGAAATGCTACGAAACTTTTTAGATCCTTTATATTTGTTACGAGGGAAGGTTATGATGGAAGTCCATGCAAAAAATTATCTAAAAATTAGATTCTATGGAACCTTTTGAAATGTCAGTTTATTTCAAAAATTCATAGTATATTATACACAAGTTTAGACTAGTTTCGGTCAGAAAATTAAATTAAATCGAGTATTGTTCTAAATGCAACGAAACTTTTCAGGTCCTTTCTATATTTTACGAGGGAAGATTATGATTGAAGTCCATGCAAAAAATTATCTCAGAATTAGATTCTATGATACCTTTTGAAATACTAGTTTCGGTCAAAAAATCGTAGTATATTATATACACATTTATACTAGTTTCGGTCAGAAAATTTAATTAAATCGAGGATTGTTCGAAATGCTACGAAACTTTTAAGATCCTTTATATAATTTACGAGGGAAGATTATGATGGAAGTCCATGCAAAAGATTATTTCAAAATTAGATTCTATGAAACTTTTAGAATAGTTTCGGTCAAAAAATCATAGTATATTATACACAATTTTGTACTAGTTTCGCTCAGAAAATCAAATTAAATCGAGGATTGTTCGAAATGCTACGAAACTTTTCAGATCCTTTCTATATTTTACCAGGGATGCTTATGATCGAAGTCCATGCAAAAATTATCTAAAAATAAGATTCTATGGAACTATTTAAAATACGAGTTTTGGTAAAAAAATCTTAGTATATTATACATAATTTCAACCTAGTTTCGGTCATAAAATTAAATTAAATCGAGAATTGTTCGAAATGCTACGAAACTTTTCAGACCCTTTCTATATTTTACGAGGGAGATTATGATGGAAGACCATGCAAAAAATCATCTCAGAAATAGATTCTATGATACTTTTTGAAATACTAGTTTCGGTCAAAAAATCGTAGTATATTATACACAATTTTATACTAGTTTTGGTAAAAAATCAAATTAAATTGAGGATTGTTCGAAATGCTACGAAACTTTTAAGATCCTTTCTATAATTTACGAGGGAAGATTATGATGGAAGTCCATGCAAAATATTATCTCAGAATTAGATTCTTTGAAACTTTTTCAAATACTAGTTTCAGTCAAAAAATCGAAGTATATTATACACAATTTTATACAAGTGCCGGTAAAAAAAAATCGAGGATTATTCGAAATGCTACGAAACTTTTTAGATCCTTTATATTTGTTACGAGGGAAGGTTATGATGGAAGTCCATGCAAAAAATTATCTAAAAATTAGATTCTATGGAACCTTTTGAAATGTCAGTTTATTTCAAAAATTCATAGTATATTATACACAAGTTTAGACTAGTTTCGGTCAGAAAATTAAATTAAATCGAGTATTGTTCTAAATGCAACGAAACTTTTCAGGTCCTTTCTATATTTTATGAGGGAAGATTATGATTGAAGTCCATGCAAAAAATTATCTCAGAATTAGATTCTATGATACCTTTTGAAATACTAGTTTCGGTCAAAAAATCGTAGTATATTATATACACATTTATACTAGTTTCGGTCAGAAAATTAAATTAAATCGAGGATTGTTCGAAATGCTACGAAACTTTTAAGATCCTTTATATAATTTACGAGGGAAGATTATGATGGAAGTCCATGCAAAAAATTATTTCAAAATTAGATTCTATGAAACTTTTAGAATAGTTTCGGTCAAAAACTCATAGTATATTATACACAATTTTGTACTAGTTTCGCTCAGAAAATCAAATTAAATCGAGGATTGTTCGAAATGCTACGAAACTTTTCAGATCCTTTCTATATTTTACCAGGGATGCTTATGATGGAAGTACATGCAAAAATTATCTCAAAATAAGATTCTATGGATCTTTTTAAAATACGAGTTAAGGTAAAAAAATCTTAGTATATTATACATAATTTCATACTAGTTTCGGTCATAAAATTAAATTAAATCGAGAATTGTTCGAAATGCTACGAAACTTTTCAGATCCTTTCTATATTTTACGAGGGAGATTATGATGGAAGACCATGCAAAAAATCATCTCAGAAATAGATTCTATGATACTTTTTGAAATACTAGTTTCGGTCAAAAAATCGTAGTATATTATACACAATTTTATACTAATTTTGGTCAAAAATCAAATTAAATTGAGGATTGTTCGAAATGCTACGAAACTTTTAAGATCCTTTCTATAATTTACGAGGGAAGATTATGATGGAAGTCCATGCAAAATATTATCTCAGAATTAGATTCTTTGAAACTTTTTCAAATACTAGTTTCAGTCAAAAAATCGAAGTATATTATACACAATTTTATACAAGTGCCGGTAAAAAAAAATCGAGGATTATTCGAAATGCTACGAAACTTTTTAGATCCTTTATATTTGTTACGAGGGAAGGTTATGATGGAAGTCCATGCAAAAAATTATCTAAAAATTAGATTCTATGGAACCTTTTGAAATGTCAGTTTATTTCAAAAATTCATAGTATATTATACACAAGTTTAGACTAGTTTCGGTCAGAAAATTAAATTAAATCGAGTATTGTTCTAAATGCAACGAAACTTTTCAGGTCCTTTCTATATTTTATGAGGGAAGATTATGATTGAAGTCCATGCAAAAAATTATCTCAGAATTAGATTCTATGATACCTTTTGAAATACTAGTTTCGGTCAAAAAATCGTAGTATATTATATACACATTTATACTAGTTTCGGTCAGAAAATTAAATTAAATCGAGGATTGTTCGAAATGCTACGAAACTTTTAAGATCCTTTATATAATTTACGAGGGAAGATTATGATGGAAGTCCATGCAAAAAATTATTTCAAAATTAGATTCTATGAAACTTTTAGAATAGTTTCGGTCAAAAACTCATAGTATATTATACACAATTTTGTACTAGTTTCGCTCAGAAAATCAAATTAAATCGAGGATTGTTCGAAATGCTACGAAACTTTTCAGATCCTTTCTATATTTTACCAGGGATGCTTATGATGGAAGTACATGCAAAAATTATCTCAAAATAAGATTCTATGGATCTTTTTAAAATACGAGTTAAGGTAAAAAAATCTTAGTATATTATACATAATTTCATACTAGTTTCGGTCATAAAATTAAATTAAATCGAGAATTGTTCGAAATGCTACGAAACTTTTCAGATCCTTTCTATATTTTACGAGGGAGATTATGATGGAAGACCATGCAAAAAATCATCTCAGAAATAGATTCTATGATACTTTTTGAAATACTAGTTTCGGTCAAAAAATCGTAGTATATTATACACAATTTTATACTAGTTTTGGTCAAAAATCAAATTAAATTGAGGATTGTTCGAAATGCTACGAAACTTTTAAGATCCTTTCTATAATTTACGAGGGAAGATTATGATGGAAGTCCATGCAAAATATTATCTCAGAATTAGATTCTTTGAAACTTTTTCAAATACTAGTTTCAGTCAAAAAATCGAAGTATATTATACACAATTTTATACAAGTGCCGATAAAAAAAAATCGAGGATTATTCGAAATGCTACGAAACTTTTTAGATCCTTTATATTTGTTACGAGGGAAGGTTATGATGGAAGTCCATGCAAAAAAATTATCTAAAAATTAGATTCTATGGAACCTTTTGAAATGTCAGTTTATTTCAAAAATTCATAGTATATTATACACAAGTTTAGACTAGTTTCGGTCAGAAAATTAAATTAAATCGAGTATTGTTCTAAATGCAACGAAACTTTTCAGGTCCTTTCTATATTTTATGAGGGAAGATTATGATTGAAGTCCATGCAAAAAATTATCTCAGAATTAGATTCTATGATACCTTTTGAAATACTAGTTTCGGTCAAAAAATCGTAGTATATTATATACACATTTATACTAGTTTCGGTCAGAAAATTAAATTAAATCGAGGATTGTTCGAAATGCTACGAAACTTTTAAGATCCTTTATATAATTTACGAGGGAAGATTATGATGGAAGTCCATGCAAAAAATTATTTCAAAATTAGACTCTATGAAACTTTTAGAATAGTTTCGGTCAAAAACTCATAGTATATTATACACAATTTTGTACTAGTTTCGCTCAGAAAATCAAATTAAATCGAGGATTGTTCGAAATGCTACGAAACTTTTCAGATCCTTTCTATATTTTACCAGGGATGCTTATGATGGAAGTACATGCAAAAATTATCTCAAAATAAGATTCTACGGAACTTTTTAAAATACGAGTTAAGGTAAAAAAATCTTAGTATATTATACATAATTTCATACTAGTTTCGGTCATAAAATTAAATTAAATCGAGAATTGTTCGAAATGCTACGAAACTTTGCAGATCCTTTCTATATTTTACGAGGGAGATTATGATGGAAGACCATGCAAAAAATCATCTCAGAAATAGATTCTATGATACTTTTTGAAATACTAGTTTCGGTCAAAAAATCGTAGTATATTATACACAATTTTATACTAGTTTTGGTCAAAAATCAAATTAAATTGAGGATTGTTCGAAATGCTACGAAACTTTTAAGATCCTTTCTATAATTTACGAGGGAAGATTATGATGGAAGTCCATGCAAAATATTATCTCAGAATTAGATTCTTTGAAACTTTTTCAAATACTAGTTTCAGTCAAAAAATCGAAGTATATTATACACAATTTTATACAAGTGCCGGTAAAAAAAAATCGAGGATTATTCGAAATGCTACGAAACTTTTTAGATCCTTTATATTTGTTACGAGGGAAGGTTATGATGGAAGTCCATGCAAAAAATTATCTAAAAATTAGATTCTATGGAACCTTTTGAAATGTCAGTTTATTTCAAAAATTCATAGTATATTATACACAAGTTTAGACTAGTTTCGGTCAGAAAATTAAATTAAATCGAGTATTGTTCTAAATGCAACGAAACTTTTCAGGTCCTTTCTATATTTTATGAGGGAAGATTATGATTGAAGTCCATGCAAAAAATTATCTCAGAATTAGATTCTATGATACCTTTTGAAATACTAGTTTCGGTCAAAAAATCGTAGTATATTATATACACATTTATACTAGTTTCGGTCAGAAAATTAAATTAAATCGAGGATTGTTCGAAATGCTACGAAACTTTTAAGATCCTTTATATAATTTACGAGGGAAGATTATGATGGAAGTCCATGCAAAAAATTATTTCAAAATTAGATTCTATGAAACTTTTAGAATAGTTTCGGTCAAAAACTCATAGTATATTATACACAATTTTGTACTAGTTTCGCTCAGAAAATCAAATTAAATCGAGGATTGTTCGAAATGCTACGAAACTTTTCAGATCCTTTCTATATTTTACCAGGGATGCTTATGATGGAAGTACATGCAAAAATTATCTCAAAATAAGATTCTACGGAACTTTTTAAAATACGAGTTAAGGTAAAAAAATCTTAGTATATTATACATAATTTCATACTAGTTTCGGTCATAAAATTAAATTAAATCGAGAATTGTTCGAAATGCTACGAAACTTTGCAGATCCTTTCTATATTTTACGAGGGAGATTATGATGGAAGACCATGCAAAAAATCATCTCAGAAATAGATTCTATGATACTTTTTGAAATACTAGTTTCGGTCAAAAAATCGTAGTATATTATACACAATTTTATACTAGTTTTGGTCAAAAATCAAATTAAATTGAGGATTGTTCGAAATGCTACGAAACTTTTAAGATCCTTTCTATAATTTACGAGGGAAGATTATGATGGAAGTCCATGCAAAATATTATCTCAGAATTAGATTCTTTGAAACTTTTTCAAATACTAGTTTCAGTCAAAAAATCGAAGTATATTATACACAATTTTATACAAGTGCCGGTAAAAAAAAAATCGAGGATTATTCGAAATGCTACGAAACTTTTTAGATCCTTTATATTTGTTACGAGGGAAGGTTATGATGGAAGTCCATGCAAAAAATTATCTAAAAATTAGATTCTATGGAACCTTTTGAAATGTCAGTTTATTTCAAAAATTCATAGTATATTATACACAAGTTTAGACTAGTTTCGGTCAGAAAATTAAATTAAATCGAGTATTGTTCTAAATGCAACGAAACTTTTCAGGTCCTTTCTATATTTTATGAGGGAAGATTATGATTGAAGTCCATGCAAAAAATTATCTCAGAATTAGATTCTATGATACCTTTTGAAATACTAGTTTCGGTCAAAAAATCGTAGTATATTATATACACATTTATACTAGTTTCGGTCAGAAAATTAAATTAAATCGAGGATTGTTCGAAATGCTACGAAACTTTTAAGATCCTTTATATAATTTACGAGGGAAGATTATGATGGAAGTCCATGCAAAAAATTATTTCAAAATTAGATTCTATGAAACTTTTAGAATAGTTTCGGTCAAAAACTCATAGTATATTATACACAATTTTGTACTAGTTTCGCTCAGAAAATCAAATTAAATCGAGGATTGTTCGAAATGCTACGAAACTTTTCAGATCCTTTCTATATTTTACCAGGGATGCTTATGATGGAAGTACATGCAAAAATTATCTCAAAATAAGATTCTATGGAACTTTTTAAAATACGAGTTAAGGTAAAAAAATCTTAGTATATTATACATAATTTCATACTAGTTTCGGTCATAAAATTAAATTAAATCGAGAATTGTTCGAAATGCTACGAAACTTTTCAGATCCTTTCTATATTTTACGAGGGAGATTATGATGGAAGACCATGCAAAAAATCATCTCAGAAATAGATTCTATGATACTTTTTGAAATACTAGTTTCGGTCAAAAAATCGTAGTATATTATACACAATTTTATACTAGTTTTGGTCAAAAATCAAATTAAATTGAGGATTGTTCGAAATGCTACGAAACTTTTAAGATCCTTTCTATAATTTACGAGGGAAGATTATGATGGAAGTCCATGCAAAATATTATCTCAGAATTAGATTCTTTGAAACTTTTTCAAATACTAGTTTCAGTCAAAAAATCGAAGTATATTATACACAATTTTATACAAGTGCCGATAAAAAAAAATCGAGGATTATTCGAAATGCTACGAAACTTTTTAGATCCTTTATATTTGTTACGAGGGAAGGTTATGATGGAAGTCCATGCAAAAAAATTATCTAAAAATTAGATTCTATGGAACCTTTTGAAATGTCAGTTTATTTCAAAAATTCATAGTATATTATACACAAGTTTAGACTAGTTTCGGTTAGAAAATTAAATTAAATCGAGTATTGTTCTAAATGCAACGAAACTTTTCAGGTCCTTTCTATATTTTATGAGGGAAGATTATGATTGAAGTCCATGCAAAAAATTATCTCAGAATTAGATTCTATGATACCTTTTGAAATACTAGTTTCGGTCAAAAAATCGTAGTATATTATATACACATTTATACTAGTTTCGGTCAGAAAATTAAATTAAATCGAGGATTGTTCGAAATGCTACGAAACTTTTAAGATCCTTTATATAATTTACGAGGGAAGATTATGATGGAAGTCCATGCAAAAAATTATTTCAAAATTAGATTCTATGAAACTTTTAGAATAGTTTCGGTCAAAAACTCATAGTATATTATACACAATTTTGTACTAGTTTCGCTCAGAAAATCAAATTAAATCGAGGATTGTTCGAAATGCTACGAAACTTTTCAGATCCTTTCTATATTTTACCAGGGATGCTTATGATGGAAGTACATGCAAAAATTATCTCAAAATAAGATTCTATGGAACTTTTTAAAATACGAGTTAAGGTAAAAAAATCTTAGTATATTATACATAATTTCATACTAGTTTCGGTCATAAAATTAAATTAAATCGAGAATTGTTCGAAATGCTACGAAACTTTTCAGATCCTTTCTATATTTTACGAGGGAGATTATGATGGAAGACCATGCAAAAAATCATCTCAGAAATAGATTCTATGATACTTTTTGAAATACTAGTTTCGGTCAAAAAATCGTAGTATATTATACACAATTTTATACTAGTTTTGGTCAAAAATCAAATTAAATTGAGGATTGTTCGAAATGCTACGAAACTTTTAAGATCCTTTCTATAATTTACGAGGGAAGATTATGATGGAAGTCCATGCAAAATATTATCTCAGAATTAGATTCTTTGAAACTTTTTCAAATACTAGTTTCAGTCAAAAAATCGAAGTATATTATACACAATTTTATACAAGTGCCGGTAAAAAAAAATTGAGGATTATTCGAAATGCTACGAAACTTTTTAGATCCTTTATATTTGTTACGAGGGAAGGTTATGATGGAAGTCCATGCAAAAAATTATCTAAAAATTAGATTCTATGGAACCTTTTGAAATGTCAGTTTATTTCAAAAATTCATAGTATATTATACACAAGTTTAGACTAGTTTCGGTCAGAAAATTAAATTAAATCGAGTATTGTTCTAAATGCAACGAAACTTTTCAGGTCCTTTCTATATTTTATGAGGGAAGATTATGATTGAAGTCCATGCAAAAAATTATCTCAGAATTAGATTCTATGATACCTTTTGAAATACTAGTTTCGGTCAAAAAATCGTAGTATATTATATACACATTTATACTAGTTTCGGTCAGAAAATTAAATTAAATCGAGGATTGTTCGAAATGCTACGAAACTTTTAAGATCCTTTATATAATTTACGAGGGAAGATTATGATGGAAGTCCATGCAAAAAATTATTTCAAAATTAGATTCTATGAAACTTTTAGAATAGTTTCGGTCAAAAACTCATAGTATATTATACACAATTTTGTACTAGTTTCGCTCAGAAAATCAAATTAAATCGAGGATTGTTCGAAATGCTACGAAACTTTTCAGATCCTTTCTATATTTTACCAGGGATGCTTATGATGGAAGTACATGCAAAAATTATCTCAAAATAAGATTCTACGGAACTTTTTAAAATACGAGTTAAGGTAAAAAAATCTTAGTATATTATACCTAATTTCATACTAGTTTCGGTCATAAAATTAAATTAAATCGAGAATTGTTCGAAATGCTACGAAACTTTTCAGATCCTTTCTATATTTTACGAGGGAGATTATGATGGAAGACCATGCAAAAAATCATCTCAGAAATAGATTCTATGATACTTTTTGAAATACTAGTTTCGGTCAAAAAATCGTAGTATATTATACACAATTTTATACTAGTTTTGGTCAAAAATCAAATTAAATTGAGGATTGTTCGAAATGCTACGAAACTTTTAAGATCCTTTCTATAATTTACGAGGGAAGATTATGATGGAAGTCCATGCAAAATATTATCTCAGAATTAGATTCTTTGAAACTTTTTCAAATACTAGTTTCAGTCAAAAAATCGAAGTATATTATACACAATTTTATACAAGTGTCGGTAAAAAACAAATCGAGGATTATTCGAAATGCTACGAAACTTTTTAGATCCTTTATATTTGTTACGAGGGAAGGTTATGATGGAAGTCCATGCAAAAAATTAATTAAAAATCAGATTCTATGGAACATTTTTAAATGTTAGTTTAGGTCAAAAATTCATAGTATATTATACACAAGTTTATACTAGTTTCGGTCAGAAAATTAAATTAAATCGAGTATTGTTCGAAATGCAACGAAACTTTTTAGATCCTTTCTATATTTTACGAGGGAAGATTATGATTGAAGTATATGCAAAATATTATCTCAGAATTAGATTCTATGATACCTTTTGAAATACTAGTTTCGGTCAAAAAATCGTAGTATATTATATACACATTTATACTAGTTTCGGTCAGAAAATTAAATTAAATCGAGGATTGTTCGAAATGCTACGAAACTTTTAAGATCCTTTATATAATTTACGAGGGAAGATTATGATGGAAGTCCATGCAAAAAATTATTTCAAAATTAGATTCTATGAAACTTTTAGAATAGTTTCGGTCAAAAACTCATAGTATATTATACACAATTTTGTACTAGTTTCGCTCAGAAAATCAAATTAAATCGAGGATTGTTCGAAATGCTACGAAACTTTTCAGATCCTTTCTATATTTTACCAGGGATGCTTATGATGGAAGTACATGCAAAAATTATCTCAAAATAAGATTCTATGGAACTTTTTAAAATACGAGTTAAGGTAAAAAAATCTTAGTATATTATACATAATTTCATACTAGTTTCGGTCATAAAATTAAATTAAATCGAGAATTGTTCGAAATGCTACGAAACTTTTCAGATCCTTTCTATATTTTACGAGGGAGATTATGATGGAAGACCATGCAAAAAATCATCTCAGAAATAGATTCTATGATACTTTTTGAAATACTAGTTTCGGTCAAAAAATCGTAGTATATTATACACAATTTTATACTAGTTTTGGTCAAAAATCAAATTAAATTGAGGATTGTTCGAAATGCTACGAAACTTTTAAGATCCTTTCTATAATTTACGAGGGAAGATTATGATGGAAGTCCATGCAAAATATTATCTCAGAATTAGATTCTTTGAAACTTTTTCAAATACTAGTTTCAGTCAAAAAATCGAAGTATATTATACACAATTTTATACAAGTGCCGGTAAAAAAAAATTGAGGATTATTCGAAATGCTACGAAACTTTTTAGATCCTTTATATTTGTTACGAGGAAAGGTTATGATGGAAGTCCATGCAAAAAATTATCTAAAAATTAGATTCTATGGAACCTTTTGAAATGTCAGTTTATTTCAAAAATTCATAGTATATTATACACAAGTTTAGACTAGTTTCGGTCAGAAAATTAAATTAAATCGAGTATTGTTCTAAATGCAACGAAACTTTTCAGGTCCTTTCTATATTTTATGAGGGAAGATTATGATTGAAGTCCATGCAAAAAATTATCTCAGAATTAGATTCTATGATACCTTTTGAAATACTAGTTTCGGTCAAAAAATCGTAGTATATTATATACACATTTATACTAGTTTCGGTCAGAAAATTAAATTAAATCGAGGATTGTTCGAAATGCTACGAAACTTTTAAGATCCTTTATATAATTTACGAGGGAAGATTATGATGGAAGTCCATGCAAAAAATTATTTCAAAATTAGATTCTATGAAACTTTTAGAATAGTTTCGGTCAAAAACTCATAGTATATTATACACAATTTTGTACTAGTTTCGCTCAGAAAATCAAATTAAATCGAGGATTGTTCGAAATGCTACGAAACTTTTCAGATCCTTTCTATATTTTACCAGGGATGCTTATGATGGAAGTACATGCAAAAATTATCTCAAAATAAGATTCTACGGAACTTTTTAAAATACGAGTTAAGGTAAAAAAATCTTAGTATATTATACATAATTTCATACTAGTTTCGGTCATAAAATTAAATTAAATCGAGAATTGTTCGAAATGCTACGAAACTTTTCAGATCCTTTCTATATTTTACGAGGGAGATTATGATGGAAGACCATGCAAAAAATCATCTCAGAAATAGATTCTATGATACTTTTTGAAATACTAGTTTCGGTCAAAAAATCGTAGTATATTATACACAATTTTATACTAGTTTTGGTCAAAAATCAAATTAAATTGAGGATTGTTCGAAATGCTACGAAACTTTTAAGATCCTTTCTATAATTTACGAGGGAAGATTATGATGGAAGTCCATGCAAAATATTATCTCAGAATTAGATTCTTTGAAACTTTTTCAAATACTAGTTTCAGTCAAAAAATCGAAGTATATTATACACAATTTTATACAAGTGCCGGTAAAAAAAAATCGAGGATTATTCGAAATGCTACGAAACTTTTTAGATCCTTTATATTTGTTACGAGGGAAGGTTATGATGGAAGTCCATGCAAAAAATTATCTAAAAATTAGATTCTATGGAACCTTTTGAAATGTCAGTTTATTTCAAAAATTCATAGTATATTATACACAAGTTTAGACTAGTTTCGGTCAGAAAATTAAATTAAATCGAGTATTGTTCTAAATGCAACGAAACTTTTCAGGTCCTTTCTATATTTTATGAGGGAAGATTATGATTGAAGTCCATGCAAAAAATTATCTCAGAATTAGATTCTATGATACCTTTTGAAATAATAGTTTCGGTCAAAAAATCGTAGTATATTATATACACATTTATACTAGTTTCGGTCAGAAAATTAAATTAAATCGAGGATTGTTCGAAATGCTACAAAACTTTTAAGATCCTTTATATAATTTACGAGGGAAGATTATGATGGAAGTCCATGCAAAAAATTATTTCAAAATTAGATTCTATGAAACTTTTAGAATAGTTTCGGTCAAAAACTCATAGTATATTATACACAATTTTGTACTAGTTTCGCTCAGAAAATCAAATTAAATCGAGGATTGTTCGAAATGCTACGAAACTTTTCAGATCCTTTCTATATTTTACCAGGGATGCTTATGATGGAAGTACATGCAAAAATTATCTCAAAATAAGATTCTATGGAACTTTTTAAAATACGAGTTAAGGTAAAAAAATCTTAGTATATTATACATAATTTCATACTAGTTTCGGTCATAAAATTAAATTAAATCGAGAATTGTTCGAAATGCTACGAAACTTTTCAGATCCTTTCTATATTTTACGAGGGAGATTATGATGGAAGACCATGCAAAAAATCATCTCAGAAATAGATTCTATGATACTTTTTGAAATACTAGTTTCGGTCAAAAAATCGTAGTATATTATACACAATTTTATACTAGTTTTGGTCAAAAATCAAATTAAATTGAGGATTGTTCGAAATGCTACGAAACTTTTAAGATCCTTTCTATAATTTACGAGGGAAGATTATGATGGAAGTCCATGCAAAATATTATCTCAGAATTAGATTCTTTGAAACTTTTTCAAATACTAGTTTCAGTCAAAAAATCGAAGTATATTATACACAATTTTATACAAGTGCCGGTAAAAAAAAATCGAGGATTATTCGAAATGCTACGAAACTTTTTAGATCCTTTATATTTGTTACGAGGGAAGGTTATGATGGAAGTCCATGCAAAAAAATTATCTAAAAATTAGATTCTATGGAACCTTTTGAAATGTCAGTTTATTTCAAAAATTCATAGTATATTATACACAAGTTTAGACTAGTTTCGGTCAGAAAATTAAATTAAATCGAGTATTGTTCTAAATGCAACGAAACTTTTTAGGTCCTTTCTATATTTTACGAGGGAAGATTATGATTGAAGTCCATGCAAAAAATTATCTCAGAATTAGATTCTATGATACCTTTTGAAATACTAGTTTCGGTCAAAAAATCGTAGAATATTATATACACATTTATACTAGTTTCGGTCAGAAAATTAAATTAAATCGAGGATTGTTCGAAATGCTACGAAACTTTTAAGATCCTTTATATAATTTACGAGGGAAGATTATGATGGAAGTCCATGCAAAAAATTATTTCAAAATTAGATTCTATGAAACTTTTAGAATAGTTTCGGTCAAAAACTCATAGTATATTATACACAATTTTGTACTAGTTTCGCTCAGAAAATCAAATTAAATCGAGGATTGTTCGAAATGCTACGAAACTTTTCAGATCCTTTCTATATTTTACCAGGGATGCTTATGATGGAAGTACATGCAAAAATTATCTCAAAATAAGATTCTATGGAACTTTTTAAAATACGAGTTAAGGTAAAAAAAATCTTAGTATATTATACATAATTTCATACTAGTTTCGGTCATAAAATTAAATTAAATCGAGAATTGTTCGAAATGCTACGAAACTTTTCAGATCCTTTCTATATTTTACGAGGGAGATTATGATGGAAGACCATGCAAAAAATCATCTCAGAAATAGATTCTATGATACTTTTTGAAATACTAGTTTCGGTCAAAAAATCGTAGTATATTATACACAATTTTATACTAGTTTTGGTCAAAAATCAAATTAAATTGAGGATTGTTCGAAATGCTACGAAACTTTTAAGATCCTTTCTATAATTTACGAGGGATGATTATGATGGAAGTCCATGCAAAATATTATCTCAGAATTAGATTCTTTGAAACTTTTTCAAATACTAGTTTCAGTCAAAAAATCGAAGTATATTATACACAATTTTATACAAGTGCCGGTAAAAAAAAATCGAGGATTATTCGAAATGCTACGAAACTTTTTAGATCCTTTATATTTGTTACGAGGGAAGGTTATGATGGTAGTCCATGCAAAAAAATTATCTAAAAATTAGATTCTATGGAACCTTTTGAAATGTCAGTTTATTTCAAAAATTCATAGTATATTATACACAAGTTTAGACTAGTTTCGGTCAGAAAATTAAATTAAATCGAGTATTGTTCTAAATGCAACGAAACTTTTCAGGTCCTTTCTATATTTTATGAGGGAAGATTATGATTGAAGTCCATGCAAAAAATTATCTCAGAATTAGATTCTATGATACCTTTTGAAATACTAGTTTCGGTCAAAAAATCGTAGAATATTATATACACATTTATACTAGTTTCGGTCAGAAAATTAATTTAAATCGAGGATTGTTCGAAATGCTACGAAACTTTTAAGATCCTTTATATAATTTACGAGGGAAGATTATGATGGAAGTCCATGCAAAAAATTATTTCAAAATTAGATTCTATGAAACTTTTAGAATAGTTTCTGTCAAAAACTCATAGTATATTATACACAATTTTGTACTAGTTTCGCTCAGAAAATCAAATTAAATCGAGGATTGTTCGAAATGCTACGAAACTTTTCAGATCCTTTCTATATTTTACCAGGGATGCTTATGATGGAAGTACATGCAAAAATTATCTCAAAATAAGATTCTATGGAACTTTTTAAAATACGAGTTAAGGTAAAAAAAATCTTAGTATATTATACATAATTTCATACTAGTTTCGGTCATAAAATTAAATTAAATCGAGAATTGTTCGAAATGCTACGAAACTTTTCAGATCCTTTCTATATTTTACGAGGGAGATTATGATGGAAGACCATGCAAAAAATCATCTCAGAAATAGATTCTATGATACTTTTTGAAATACTAGTTTCGGTCAAAAAATCGTAGTATATTATACACAATTTTATACTAGTTTTGGTCAAAAATCAAATTAAATTGAGGATTGTTCGAAATGCTACGAAACTTTTAAGATCCTTTCTATAATTTACGAGGGATGATTATGATGGAAGTCCATGCAAAATATTATCTCAGAATTAGATTCTTTGAAACTTTTTCAAATACTAGTTTCAGTCAAAAAATCGAAGTATATTATACACAATTTTATACAAGTGCCGGTAAAAAAAAATCGAGGATTATTCGAAATGCTACGAAACTTTTTAGATCCTTTATATTTGTTACGAGGGAAGGTTATGATGGTAGTCCATGCAAAAAAATTATCTAAAAATTAGATTCTATGGAACCTTTTGAAATGTCAGTTTATTTCAAAAATTCATAGTATATTATACACAAGTTTAGACTAGTTTCGGTCAGAAAATTAAATTAAATCGAGTATTGTTCTAAATGCAACGAAACTTTTCAGGTCCTTTCTATATTTTATGAGGGAAGATTATGATTGAAGTCCATGCAAAAAATTATCTCAGAATTAGATTCTATGATACCTTTTGAAATACTAGTTTCGGTCAAAAAATCGTAGAATATTATATACACATTTATACTAGTTTCGGTCAGAAAATTAATTTAAATCGAGGATTGTTCGAAATGCTACGAAACTTTTAAGATCCTTTATATAATTTACGAGGGAAGATTATGATGGAAGTCCATGCAAAAAATTATTTCAAAATTAGATTCTATGAAACTTTTAGAATAGTTTCTGTCAAAAACTCATAGTATATTATACACAATTTTGTACTAGTTTCGCTCAGAAAATCAAATTAAATCGAGGATTGTTCGAAATGCTACGAAACTTTTCAGATCCTTTCTATATTTTACCAGGGATGCTTATGATGGAAGTACATGCAAAAATTATCTCAAAATAAGATTCATTGGAACTTTTTAAAATACGAGTTAAGGTAAAAAAATCTTAGTATATTATACATATTTTCATACTAGTTTCGGTCATAAAATTAAATTAAATCGAGAATTGTTCGAAATGCTATGAAACTTTTCAGATCCTTTCTATATTTTACGAGAGAGATTATGATGGAAGACCATGCAAAAAATCATCTCAGAAATAGATTCTATGATAATTTTTGAAATACTAGTTTCGGTCAAAAAATCGTAGTATATTATACACAATTTTATACTAGTTTTGGTCAAAAATCAAATTAAATTGAGGATTGTTCGAAATGCTACGAAACTTTTAAGATCCTTTCTATAATTTACGAGGGATGATTATGATGGAAGTCCATGCAAAATATTATCTCAGAATTAGATTCTTTGAAACTTTTTCAAATACTAGTTTCAGTCAAAAAATCGAAGTATATTATACACAATTTTATACAAGTTCCGGTAAAAAAAAATCGAGGATTATTCGAAATGCTACGAAACTTTGTAGATCCTTTATATTTGTTACGAGGGAAGGTTATAATGGAAGTCGATGCAAAAAATTATCTAAAAATTAGATTCTATGGAACCTTTTGAAATGTCAGTTTATTTCAAAAATTCATAGTATATTATACACAAGTTTATACTATTTTCGGTCAGAAAATTAAATTAAATCGAGTATTGTTCGAAATGCAACGAAACTTTTCAGGTCCTTTCTATATTTTACGAGGGAAGATTATGATTGAAGTCCATGCAAAAAATTATCTCAGAATTAGATTCTATGATACCTTTTGAAATACTAGTTTCGGTCAAAAAATCGTAGTATATTATATGCACATTTATACTAGTTTCGGTCAGAAAATTAAATTAAATCGAGGATTGTTCGAAATGCTACGAAACTTGTAAGATCCTTTATATAATTTACGAGGGAAGATTATGATGGAAGTCCATGCAAACAATTATTTCAAAATTAGATTCTACGAATCTTTTTGAATTACTAGTTTCGGTAAAAAAATCATAGTATATTATACATAATTTTGTACTAGTTTCGCTCAGAAAATCAAATTAAATCAAGGATTGTTCGAAATGCTACGAAACTTTTCAAATCCTTTCTATATTTTACCAGGGATGCTTATGATGGAAGTCCATGCAAAAAATTATCTCAAAATAAGATTCTATGGAACTATTTAAAATACGAGTTTAGGTAAAAAAATCTTAGTATATTATACATAATTTCATACTAGTTTCGGTCATAAAATTAAATTAAATCGAGAATTGTTCGAAATGCTACGAAACTTTTCAGATCCTTTCTATATTTTACGAGGGAGATTATGATGGAAGACCATGCAAAAAATCATCTCAAAAATAGATTCTATGATACTTTTTGAAATACTAGTTTCGGTCAAAAAATCGTAGTATATTATACACAATTTTATACTAGTTTTGGTCAAAAATCAAATTAAATTGAGGATTGTTCGAAATGCTACGAAACTTTTAAGATCCTTTCTACAATTTACGAGGGAAGATTATGATGGAAGTCCATGCAAAAAATTATTTCAAAATTAGATTCTATGAAACTTTTAGAATAGTTTCGGTCAAAAACTCATAGTATATTATACACAATTTTGTACTAGTTTCGCTCAGAAAATCAAATTAAATCGAGGATTGTTCGAAATGCTACGAAACTTTTCAGATCCTTTCTATATTTTACCAGGGATGCTTATGATGGAAGTACATGCAAAAATTATCTCAAAATAAGATTCTATGGAACTTTTTAAAATACGAGTTAAGGTAAAAAAAATCTTAGTATATTATACATAATTTCATACTAGTTTCGGTCATAAAATTAAATTAAATCGAGAATTGTTCGAAATGCTACGAAACTTTTCAGATCCTTTCTATATTTTACGAGGGAGATTATGATGGAAGACCATGCAAAAAATCATCTCAGAAATAGATTCTATGATACTTTTTGAAATACTAGTTTCGGTCAAAAAATCGTAGTATATTATACACAATTTTATACTAGTTTTGGTCAAAAATCAAATTAAATTGAGGATTGTTCGAAATGCTACGAAACTTTTAAGATCCTTTCTATAATTTACGAGGGATGATTATGATGGAAGTCCATGCAAAATATTATCTCAGAATTAGATTCTTTGAAACTTTTTCAAATACTAGTTTCAGTCAAAAAATCGAAGTATATTATACACAATTTTATACAAGTGCCGGTAAAAAAAAATCGAGGATTATTCGAAATGCTACGAAACTTTTTAGATCCTTTATATTTGTTACGAGGGAAGGTTATGATGGTAGTCCATGCAAAAAAATTATCTAAAAATTAGATTCTATGGAACCTTTTGAAATGTCAGTTTATTTCAAAAATTCATAGTATATTATACACAAGTTTAGACTAGTTTCGGTCAGAAAATTAAATTAAATCGAGTATTGTTCTAAATGCAACGAAACTTTTCAGGTCCTTTCTATATTTTATGAGGGAAGATTATGATTGAAGTCCATGCAAAAAATTATCTCAGAATTAGATTCTATGATACCTTTTGAAATACTAGTTTCGGTCAAAAAATCGTAGAATATTATATACACATTTATACTAGTTTCGGTCAGAAAATTAATTTAAATCGAGGATTGTTCGAAATGCTACGAAACTTTTAAGATCCTTTATATAATTTACGAGGGAAGATTATGATGGAAGTCCATGCAAAAAATTATTTCAAAATTAGATTCTATGAAACTTTTAGAATAGTTTCGGTCAAAAACTCATAGTATATTATACACAATTTTGTACTAGTTTCGCTCAGAAAATCAAATTAAATCGAGGATTGTTCGAAATGCTACGAAACTTTTCAGATCCTTTCTATATTTTACCAGGGATGCTTATGATGGAAGTACATGCAAAAATTATCTCAAAATAAGATTCTATGGAACTTTTTAAAATACGAGTTAAGGTAAAAAAATCTTAGTATATTATACATATTTTCATACTAGTTTCGGTCATAAAATTAAATTAAATCGAGAATTGTTCGAAATGCTACAAAACTTTTCAGATCCTTTCTATATTTTACGAGGGAGATTATGATGGAAGACCATGCAAAAAATCATCTCAGAAATAGATTCTATGATAATTTTTGAAATACTAGTTTCGGTCAAAAAATCGTAGTATATTATACACAATTTTATACTAGTTTTGGTCAAAAATCAAATTAAATTGAGGATTGTTCGAAATGCTACGAAACTTTTAAGATCCTTTCTATAATTTACGAGGGATGATTATGATGGAAGTCCATGCAAAATATTATCTCAGAATTAGATTCTTTGAAACTTTTTCAAATACTAGTTTCAGTCAAAAAATCGAAGTATATTATACACAATTTTATACAAGTTCCGGTAAAAAAAAATCGAGGATTATTCGAAATGCTACGAAACTTTGTAGATCCTTTATATTTGTTACGAGGGAAGGTTATAATGGAAGTCGATGCAAAAAATTATCTAAAAATTAGATTCTATGGAACCTTTTGAAATGTCAGTTTATTTCAAAAATTCATAGTATATTATACACAAGTTTATACTATTTTCGGTCAGAAAATTAAATTAAATCGAGTATTGTTCGAAATGCAACGAAACTTTTCAGGTCCTTTCTATATTTTACGAGGGAAGATTATGATTGAAGTCCATGCAAAAAATTATCTCAGAATTAGATTCTATGATACCTTTTGAAATACTAGTTTCGGTCAAAAAATCGTAGTATATTATATGCACATTTATACTAGTTTCGGTCAGAAAATTAAATTAAATCGAGGATTGTTCGAAATGCTACGAAACTTGTAAGATCCTTTATATAATTTACGAGGGAAGATTATGATGGAAGTCCATGCAAACAATTATTTCAAAATTAGATTCTATGAAACTTTTTGAATTACTAGTTTCGGTAAAAAAATCATAGTATATTATACATAATTTTGTACTAGTTTCGCTCAGAAAATCAAATTAAATCAAGGATTGTTCGAAATGCTACGAAACTTTTCAAATCCTTTCTATATTTTACCAGGGATGCTTATGATGGAAGTCCATGCAAAAAATTATCTCAAAATAAGATTCTATGGAACTATTTAAAATACGAGTTTAGGTAAAAAAATCTTAGTATATTATACATAATTTCATACTAGTTTCGGTCATAAAATTAAATTAAATCGAGAATTGTTCGAAATGCTACGAACCTTTTCAGATCCTTTCTATATTTTACGAGGGAGATTATGATGGAAGACCATGCAAAAAATCATCTCAAAAATAGATTCTATGATACTTTTTGAAATACTATTTTCGGTCAAAAAATCGTAGTATATTATACACAATTTTATTCTAGTTTTGGTCAAAAATCAAATTAAATTGAGGATTGTTCGAAATGCTACGAAACTTTTAAGATCCTTTCTATAATTTACGAGGGAAGATTATGATGGAAGACCATGCAAAATATTATCTCAGAATTAGATTCTTTGAAACTTTTTCAAATACTAGTTTTAGTCAAAAAATCGAAGTATATTATACACAATTTTATACAAGTGCCGGTAAAAAAAAATCGAGGAATGATTCGAAATGCTACGAAACTTTTTAGATCCTTTATATTTGTTACGAGGGAAGGTTATGATGGAAGTCCATGCAAAAAATTATCTTAAAATTAGATTCTATGGAACCTTTTGAAATGTCAGTTTATTTCAAAAATTCATAGTATATTATACACAAGTTTAGACTAGTTTCGGTCAGAAAATTAAATTAAATCGAGTATTGTTCTAAATGCAAAGAAACTTTTCAGGTCCTTTCTATATTTTACGAGGGAAGATTATGATTGAAGTCCATGCAAAAAATTATCTCAGAATTAGATTCTATGATACCTTTTGAAATACTAGTTTCGGTCAAAAAATCGTAGTATATTATATACACATTTATACTAGTTTCGGTCAGAAAATTAAATTAAATCGAGGATTGTTCGAAATGCTACGAAACTTTTAAGATCCTTTATATAATTTACGAGGGAAGATTATGATGGAAGTCCATGCAAAAAATTATTTCAAAATTAGATTCTATGAAACTTTTTGAATTACTAGTTTCGGTCAAAAAATCATAGTATATTATACATAATTTTGTACTAGTTTCGCTCAGAAAATCAAATTAAATCGAGGATTGTTCGAAATGCTACGAAACTTTTCAGATCCTTTCTATATTTTACCAGGGATGCTTATGATGGAAGTCCATGCAAAACATTATCTCAAAATAAGATTCTATGGAACTTTTTAAAATACTAGTTTAGGTAAAAAAATCTTAGTATATTATACATAATTTCATACTAGTTTCGGTCATAAAATTAAATTAAATCGAGAATTGTTCGAAATGCTACGAAAATTTTCAGATCCTTTCTATATTTTACGAGGGAGATTATGATGGAAGACCATGCAAAAAATCATCTCAGAAATAGATTCTATGATACTTTTTGAAATACTAGTTTCGGTCAAAAAATCGTAGTATATTATACACAATTTTATACTAGTTTTGGTCAAAAATCAAATTAAATTGAGGATTGTTCGAAATGCTACGAAACTTTTAAGATCCTTTCTATAATTTACGAGGGAAGATTATGATGGAAGTCCATGCAAAATATTATCTCAGAATTAGATTCTTTGAAACTTTTTCAAATACTAGTTTCAGTCAAAAAATCGAAGTATATTATACACAATTTTATACAAGTGCCTGTAAAAAAAAATCGGGGATTATTCGAAATGCTACGAAACTTTTTAGATCCTTTATATTTGTTAGGAGGGAAGGTTATGATGGAAGTCCATGCAAAAAATTATCTAAAAATTAGATTCTATGGAACCTTTTGAAATGTCAGTTTATTTCAAAAATTCATAGTATATTATACACAAGTTTAGACTAGTTTCGGTCAGAAAATTAAATTAAATCGAGTATTGTTCTAAATGCAACGAAACTTTTCAGGTCCATTCTATATTTTACGAGGGAAGATTATGATTGAAGTCCATGCAAAAAATTATCTCAGAATTAGATTCTATGATACCTTTTGAAATACTAGTTTCGGTCAAAAAATCGTAGTATATTATATACACATTTATACTAGTTTTGGTCAAAAAATTAAATTAAATCGAGGATTGTTCGAAATGCTACCAAACTTTTAAGATCCTTTATATAATTTACGAGGGAAGATTATGATGGAAGTCCATGCAAAAAATTATTTCAAAATTAGATTCTATGAAACTTTTTGAATTACTAGTTTCGGTCAAAAAATCATAGTATATTATACATAATTTTGTACTAGTTTCGCTCAGAAAATCAAATTAAATCGAGGATTCTTCGAAATGCTACGAAACTTTTCAGATCCTTTCTATATTTTACCAGGGATGCTTATGATGGAAGTCCATGCAAAAAATTATCTCAAAATAAGATTCTATGGAACTTTTTAAAATACTAGTTTAGGTAAAAAAATCTTAGTATATTATACATAATTTCATACTAGTTTCGGTCATAAAATTATATTAAATCGAGAATTGTTCGAAATGCAACGAAACTTTTCAGATCCTTTCTATATTTTAGGAGGGAGATTATGATGGAAGACCATGCAAAAAATCATCTCAGAAATAGATTCTATGATACTTTTTGAAATACTAGTTTCGGTCAAAAAATCGTAGTATATTATACACAATTTTATACTAGTTTTGGTCAAAAATCAAATTAAATTGAGGATTGTTCGAAATGCTACGAAACTTTTAAGATCCTTTCTATAATTTACGAGGGAAGATTATGATGGAAGTCCATGCAAAATATTATCTCAGAATTAGATTCTTTGAAACTTTTTCAAATACTAGTTTCAGTCAAAAAATCGAAGTATATTATACACAATTTTATACAAGTGCCGGTAAAAAAAAATCGGGGATTATTCGAAATGCTACGAAACTTTTTAGATCCTTTATATTTGTTACGAGGGAAGGTTATGATGGAAGTCCATGCAAAAAATTATCTAAAAATTAGATTCTATGGAACCTTTTGAAATGTCAGTTTATTTCAAAAATTCATAGTATATTATACACAAGTTTAGACTAGTTTCGGTCAGAAAATTAAATTAAATCGAGTATTGTTCTAAATCCAACGAAACTTTTCAGGTCCTTTCTATATTTTACGAGGTAAGATTATGATTGAAGTCCATGCAAAAAATTATCTCAGAATTAGATTCTATGATACCTTTTGAAATACTAGTTTCGGTCAAAAAATCGTAGTATATTATATACACATTTATACTAGTTTCGGTCAGAAAATTAAATTAAATCGAGGATTGTTCGAAATGCTACGAAACTTTTAAGATCCTTTATATAATTTACGAGGGAAGATTATGATGGAAGTCCATGCAAAAAATTATTTCAAAATTAGATTCTATGAAACTTTTTGAATTACTAGTTTCGGTCAAAAAATCATAGTATATTATACATAATTTTGTACTAGTTTCGCTCAGAAAATCAAATTAAATTGAGGATTGTTCGAAATGCTACGAAACTTTTCAGATCCTTTCTATATTTTACCAGGGATGCTTATGATGGAAGTCCATGCAAAACATTATCTCAAAATAAGATTCTATGGAACTTTTTAAAATACTAGTTTAGGTAAAAAAATCTTAGTATATTATACATAATTTCATACTAGTTTCGGTCATAAAATTAAATTAAATCGAGAATTGTTCGAAATGCTACGAAACTTTTCAGATCCTTTCTATATTTTACGAGGGAGATTATGATGGAAGACCATGCAAAAAATCATCTCAGAAATAGATTCTATGATACTTTTTGAAATACTAGTTTCGGTCAAAAAATCGTAGTATATTATACACAATTTTATACTAGTTTTGGTCAAAAATCAAATTAAATTGAGGATTGTTCGAAATGCTACGAAACTTTTAAGATCCTTTCTATAATTTACGAGGGAAGATTATGATGGAAGTCCATGCAAAATATTATCTCAGAATTAGATTCTTTGAAACTTTTTCAAATACTAGTTTCAGTCAAAAAATCGAAGTATATTATACACAATTTTATACAAGTGCCTGTAAAAAAAAATCGGGGATTATTCGAAATGCTACGAAACTTTTTAGATCCTTTATATTTGTTAGGAGGGAAGGTTATGATGGAAGTCCATGCAAAAAATTATCTAAAAATTAGATTCTATGGAACCTTTTGAAATGTCAGTTTATTTCAAAAATTCATAGTATATTATACACAAGTTTAGACTAGTTTCGGTCAGAAAATTAAATTAAATCGAGTATTGTTCTAAATGCAACGAAACTTTTCAGGTCCATTCTATATTTTACGAGGGAAGATTATGATTGAAGTCCATGCAAAAAATTATCTCAGAATTAGATTCTATGATACCTTTTGAAATACTAGTTTCGGTCAAAAAATCGTAGTATATTATATACACATTTATACTAGTTTTGGTCAAAAAATTAAATTAAATCGAGGATTGTTCGAAATGCTACCAAACTTTTAAGATCCTTTATATAATTTACGAGGGAAGATTATGATGGAAGTCCATGCAAAAAATTATTTCAAAATTAGATTCTATGAAACTTTTTGAATTACTAGTTTCGGTCAAAAAATCATAGTATATTATACATAATTTTGTACTAGTTTCGCTCAGAAAATCAAATTAAATCGATGATTCTTCGAAATGCTACGAAACTTTTCAGATCCTTTCTATATTTTACCAGGGATGCTTATGATGGAAGTCCATGCAAAAAATTATCTCAAAATAAGATTCTATGGAACTTTTTAAAATACTAGTTTAGGTAAAAAAATCTTAGTATATTATACATAATTTCATACTAGTTTCGGTCATAAAATTATATTAAATCGAGAATTGTTCGAAATGCAACGAAACTTTTCAGATCCTTTCTATATTTTAGGAGGGAGATTATGATGGAAGACCATGCAAAAAATCATCTCAGAAATAGATTCTATGATACTTTTTGAAATACTAGTTTCGGTCAAAAAATCGTAGTATATTATACACAATTTTATACTAGTTTTGGTCAAAAATCAAATTAAATTGAGGATTGTTCGAAATGCTACGAAACTTTTAAGATCCTTTCTATAATTTACGAGGGAAGATTATGATGGAAGTCCATGCAAAATATTATCTCAGAATTAGATTCTTTGAAACTTTTTCAAATACTAGTTTCAGTCAAAAAATCGAAGTATATTATACACAATTTTATACAAGTGCCGGTAAAAAAAAATCGGGGATTATTCGAAATGCTACGAAACTTTTTAGATCCTTTATATTTGTTACGAGGGAAGGTTATGATGGAAGTCCATGCAAAAAATTATCTAAAAATTAGATTCTATGGAACCTTTTGAAATGTCAGTTTATTTCAAAAATTCATAGTATATTATACACAAGTTTAGACTAGTTTCGGTCAGAAAATTAAATTAAATCGAGTATTGTTCTAAATCCAACGAAACTTTTCAGGTCCTTTCTATATTTTACGAGGGAAGATTATGATTGATGTCCATGCAAAAAATTATCTCAGAATTAGATTCTATGATACCTTTTGAAATACTAGTTTCGGTCAAAAAATCGTAGTATATTATATACACATTTATACTAGTTTCGGTCAGAAAATTAAATTAAATCGAGGATTGTTCGAAATGCTACGAAACTTTTAAGATCCTTTATATAATTTACGAGGGAAGATTATGATGGAAGTCCATGCAAAAAATTATTTCAAAATTAGATTCTATGAAACTTTTTGAATAGTTTCGGTCAAAAAATCATAGTATATTATACACAATTTTGTACTAGTTTCGCTCAGAAAATCAAATTAAATCGAGGATTGTTCGAAATGCTACGAAACTTTTCAGATCCTTTCTATATTTTACCAGGGATGCTTATGATGGAAGTCTATGCAAAAATTATCTCAAAATAAGATTCTATGGAACTTTTTAAAATACTAGTTTAGGTAAAAAAATCTTAGTATATTATACATAATTTCATACTAGTTTCGGTCATAAAATTAAATTAAATCGAGAATTGTTCGAAATGCTACGAAACTTTTCAGATCCTTTTTATATTTTACGAGGGAGATTATGATGGAAGACCATGCAAAAAATCATCTCAGAAATAGATTCTATGATACTTTTTGAAATACTAGTTTCGGTCAAAAAATCGTAGTATATTATACACAATTTTATACTAGTTTTGGTCAAAAATCAAATTAAATTGAGGATTGTTCGAAATGCTACGAAACTTTTAAGATCCTTTCTATAATTTACGAGGGAAGATTATGATGGAAGTCCATGCAAAAATTATCTCAGAATTAGTCTCTTTGAAACTTTTTCAAATACTAGTTTCTGTCAAAAAATCAAAGTATATTATACACAATTTTATACAAGTGCCGGTAAAAAAAAATCGAGGATTATTCGAAATGCTACGAAACTTTGTAGATCCTTTATATTTGTTACGAGGGAAGGTTATAATGGAAGTCGATGCAAAAAATTATCTAAAAATTAGATTATATGGAACCTTTTGAAATGTCAGTTCATTTAAAAAATTCATAGTATATATACACAAGTTTATACTAGTTTCGGTCAAAAAATTAAATTAAATCGAGTATTGTTCGAAATGCAACGAAACTTTTCAGGTCCTTTCTATATTTTACGAGGGAAGATTATGATTGAAGTCCATGCAAAAAATTATCTCAGAATTAGATTCTATGATACCTTTTGAAATACTAGTTTCGGTCAAAAAATCGTAGTATATTATTTACACATTTATACTAGTTTCGATCAGAAAATTAAATTAAATCGAGGATTGTTCGAAATGCTACGAAACTTGTAAGATCCTTTATATAATTTACGAGGGAAGATTATGATGGAAGTCCATGCAAACAATTATTTCAAAATTAGATTCTACGAAACTTTTTGAATTACTAGTTTCGGTAAAAAAATCATAGTATATTATACATAATTTTGTACTAGTTTCGTTAGAAAATCAAATTAAATCAAGGATTGTTCGAAATGCTACGAAACTTTTCAGATCCTTTCTATATTTTACCAGGGATGCTTATGATGGAAGTCCATGCATAAAATTATCTCAAAATAAGATTCTATGGAACTATTTAAAATACGAGTTTAGGTAAAAAAATCTTAGTATATTATACATAATTTCATACTAGTTTCGGTCATAAAATTAAATTAAATCGAGAATTGTTCGAAATGCTACGAAACTTTTCAGATCCTTTCTATATTTTACGAGGGAGATTATGATGGAAGACCATGCAAAAAATCATCTCAGAAATAGATTCTATGATACTTTTTGAAATACTAGTTTCGGTCAAAAAATCGTAGTATATTATACACAATTTTATACTATTTTTGGTCAAAAATCAAATAAAATTGAGGATTGTTCGAAATGCTACGAAACTTTTAAGATCCTTTCTATAATTTACGAGGGAAGATTATGATGGAAGTCCATGCAAAATATTATCTCAGAATTAGATTCTTTGAAACTTTTTCAAATACTAGTTTCAGTCAAAAAATCGAAGTATATTATACACAATTTTATACAAGTGCCTGTAAAAAAAAATCGAGGATTATTCGAAATAATACGAAACTTTTTAGATCCTTTATATTTGTTACGAGGGAAGGTTATGATGGAAGTCCATGCAAAAAATTATCTAAAAATTAGATTATATGGAACCTTTTGAAATGTCAGTTTATTTCAAAAATTCATAGTATATTATACACAAGTTTAGACTAGTTTCGGTCAGAAAATTAAATTAAATCGAGTATTGTTCTAAATGCAACGAAACTTTTCAGGTCCTTTCTATATTTTACGAGGTAAGATTATGATTGAAGTACATGCAAAAAATTATCTCAGAATTAGATTCTATGATACCTTTTGAAATACTAGTTTCGGTCAAAAAATCGTAGTATATTATATACACATTTATACTAGTTTCGGTCAGAAAATTAAATTAAATCGAGGATTGTTCGAAATGCTACGAAACTTTTAAGATCCTTTATATAATTTACGAGGGAAGATTATGATGGAAGTCCATGCAAAAAATTATTTCAAAATTAGATTCTATGAAACTTTTTGAATAGTTTCGGTCAAAAAATCATAGTATATTATACACAATTTTGTACTAGTTTCGCTCAGAAAATCAAATTAAATCGAGGATTGTTCGAAATGCTACGAAACTTTTCAGATCCTTTCTATATTTTACCAGGGATGCTTATGATGGAAGTCCATGCAAAAATTATCTCAAAATAAGATTCTATGGAACTTTTTAAAATACTAGTTTAGGTAAAAAAAATTTAGTATATTATACATAATTTCATACTAGTTTCGGTCATAAAATTAAATTAAATCGAGAATTGTTCGAAATGCTACGAAACTTTTCAGATCCTTTTTATATTTTACGAGGGAGATTATGATGGAAGACCATGCAAAAAATCATCTCAGAAATAGATTCTATGATACTTTTTGAAATACTAGTTTCGGTCAAAAAATCGTAGTATATTATACACAATTTTATACTAGTTTTGGTCAAAAATCAAATTAAATTGAGGATTGTTCGAAATGCTACGAAACTTTTAAGATCCTTTCTATAATTTACGAGGGAAGATTATGATGGAAGTCCATGCAAAAATTATCTCAGAATTAGTCTCTTTGAAACTTTTTCAAATACTAGTTTCTGTCAAAAAATCAAAGTATATTATACACAATTTTATACAAGTGCCGGTAAAAAAAAATCGAGGATTATTCGAAATGCTACGAAACTTTGTAGATCCTTTATATTTGTTACGAGGGAAGGTTATAATGGAAGTCGATGCAAAAAATTATCTAAAAATTAGATTATATGGAACCTTTTGAAATGTCAGTTTATTTCAAAAATTCATAGTATATTATACACAAGTTTATACTAGTTTCGGTCAAAAAATTAAATTAAATCGAGTATTGTTCGAAATGCAACGAAACTTTTCAGGTCCTTTCTATATTTTACGAGGGAAGATTATGATTGAAGTCCATGCAAAAAATTATCTCAGAATTAGATTCTATGATACCTTTTGAAATACTAGTTTCGGTCAAAAAATCGTAGTATATTATTTACACATTTATACTAGTTTCGGTCAGAAAATTAAATTAAATCGAGGATTGTTCGAAATGCTACGAAACTTGTAAGATCCTTTATATAATTTACGAGGGAAGATTATGATGGAAGTCCATGCAAACAATTATTTCAAAATTAGATTCTACGAAACTTTTTGAATTACTAGTTTCGGTAAAAAAATCATAGTATATTATACATAATTTTGTACTAGTTTCGTTAGAAAATCAAATTAAATCAAGGATTGTTCGAAATGCTACGAAACTTTTCAGATCCTTTCTATATTTTACCAGGGATGCTTATGATGGAAGTCCATGCATAAAATTATCTCAAAATAAGATTCTATGGAACTATTTAAAATACGAGTTTAGGTAAAAAAATCTTAGTATATTATACATAATTTCATACTAGTTTCGGTCATAAAATTAAATTAAATCGAGAATTGTTCGAAATGCTACGAAACTTTTCAGATCCTTTCTATATTTTACGAGGGAGATTATGATGGAAGACCATGCAAAAAATTATCTCAGAAATAGATTCTATGATACTTTTTGAAATACTAGTTTCGGTCAAAAAATCGTAGTATATTATACACAATTTTATACTATTTTTGGTCAAAAATCAAATTAAATTGAGGATTGTTCGAAATGCTACGAAACTTTTAAGATCCTTTCTATAATTTACGAGGGAAGATTATGATGGAAGTCCATGCAAAATATTATCTCAGAATTAGATTCTTTGAAACTTTTTCAAATACTAGTTTCAGTCAAAAAATCGAAGTATATTATACACAATTTTATACAAGTGCCGGTAAAAAAAAATCGAGGATTATTCGAAATGCTACGAAACTTTTTAGATCCTTTATATTTGTTACGAGGGAAGGTTATGATGGAAGTCCATGCAAAAAATTATCTAAAAATTAGATTATATGGAACCTTTTGAAATGTCAGTTTATTTCAAAAATTCATAGTATATTATACACAAGTTTAGACTAGTTTCGGTCAGAAAATTAAATTAAATCGAGTATTGTTCTAAATGCAACGAAACTTTTCAGGTCCTTTCTATATTTTACGAGGGAAGATTATGATTGAAGTCCATGCAAAAAATTATCTCAGAATTAGATTCTATGATACCTTTTGAAATACTAGTTTCGGTCAAAAAATCGTAGTATATTATATACACATTTATACTAGTTTCGGTCAGAAAATTAAATTAAATCGAGGATTGTTCGAAATGCTACGAAACTTTTAAGATCCTTTATATAATTTACGAGGGAAGATTTTGATGGAAGTCCATGCAAAAAATTATTTCAAAATTAGATTCTATGAAACTTTTTGAATAGTTTCGGTCAAAAAATCATAGTATATTATACACAATTTTGTACTAGTTTCGCTCAGAAAATTAAATTAAATCGAGGATTGTTCGAAATGCTACGAAACTTTTCAGATCCTTTCTATATTTTACCAGGGATGCTTATGATGGAAGTCCATGCAAAAATTATCTCAAAATAAGATTCTATGGAACTTTTTAAAATACGAGTTTAGGTAAAAAAATCTTAGTATATTATACATAAATTCATACTAGTTTCGGTCATAAAATTAAATCGAGAATTGTTCGAAATGCTACGAAACTTTTCAGATCCTTTCTATATTTTACGAGGGATATTATGATGGAAGACCATGCAAAAAATCATCTCAGAAATAGATTCTATGATAGTTTTTGAAATACTAGTTTCGGTCAAAAAATCGTAGTATATTATACACAATTTTATACTAGTTTTGGTCAAAAATCAAATTAAATTGAGGATTGTTCGAAATGCTACGAAACTTTTAAGATCCTTTCTATAATTTACGAGGGAAGATTATGATGGAAGTCCATGCAAAAATTATCTCAGAATTAGTCTCTTTGAAACTTTTTCAAATACTAGTTTCTGTCAAAAAATCAAAGTATATTATACACAATTTTATACAAGTGCCGGTAAAAAAAAATCGAGGATTATTCGAAATGCTACGAAACTTTGTAGATCCTTTATATTTGTTACGAGGGAAGGTTATAATGGAAGTCGATGCAAAAAATTATCTAAAAATTAGATTATATGGAACCTTTTGAAATGTCAGTTTATTTCAAAAATTCATAGTATATTATACAGAAGTTTATACTAGTTTCGGTCAGAAAATTAAATTAAATCGAGTATTGTTCGAAATGCAACGAAACTTTTCAGGTCCTTTCTATATTTTACGAGGGAAGATTATGATTGAAGTCCATGCAAAAAATTATCTCAGAATTAGATTCTATGATACCTTTTGAAATACTAGTTTCGGTAAAAAAATCGTAGTATATTATATACACATTTATACTAGTTTCGGTCAGAAAATTAAATTAAATCGAGGATTGTTCGAAATGCTACGAAACTTGTAAGATCCTTTATATAATTTACGAGGGAAGATTATGATGGAAGTCCATGCAAACAATTATTTCAAAATTAGATTCTACGAAACTTTTTGAATTACTAGTTTCGGTAAAAAAATCATAGTATATTATACATAATTTTGTACTAGTTTCGCTCAGAAAATCAAATTAAATCAAGGATTGTTCGAAATGCTACGAAACTTTTCAGATCCTTTCTATATTTTACCAGGGATGCTTATGATGGAAGTCCATGCAAAAAATTATCTCAAAATAAGATTCTATGGAACTATTTAAAATACGAGTTTAGGTAAAAAAATCTTAGTATATTATACATAATTTCATACTAGTTTCGGTCATAAAATTAAATTAAATCGAGAATTGTTCGAAATGCTACGAAACTTTTCAGATCCTTTCTATATTTTACGAGGGAGATTATGATGGAAGACCATGCAAAAAATCATCTCAGAAATAGATTCTATGATACTTTTTGAAATACTAGTTTCGGTCAAAAAATCGTAGTATATTATACACAATTTTATACTAGTTTTGGTCAAAAATCAAATTAAATTGAGGATTGTTCGAAATGCTACGAAACTTTTAAGATCCTTTCTATAATTTACGAGGGAAGATTATGATGGAAGTCCATGCAAAATATTATTTCAGAATTAGATTCTTTGAAACTTTTTCAAATACTAGTTTCAGTCAAAAAATCGAAGTATATTATACACAATTTTATACAAGTGCCGGTAAAAAAAAATCGAGGATTATTCGAAATGCTACGAAACTTTTTAGATCCTTTATATTTGTTACTAGGGAAGGTTATGATGGAAGTCCATGCAAAAAATTATCTAAAAATTAGATTCTATGGAACCTTTTGAAATGTCAGTTTATTTCAAAAATTCATAGTATATTATACACAAGTTTAGACTAGTTTCGGTCAGAAAATTAAATTAAATTGAGTATTGTTCTAAATGCAACGAAACTTTTCAGGTCCTTTCTATATTTTACGAGGGAAGATTATGATTGAAGTCCATGCAAAAAATTATCTCAGAATTAGATTCTATGATACCTTTTGAAATACTAGTTTCGGTCAAAAAATCGTAGTATATTATATACACATTTATACTAGTATCGGTCAGAAAATTAAATTAAATCGAGGATTTTTCGAAATGCTACGAAACTTTTAAGATCCTTTATATAATTTACGAGGGAAGATTATGATGGAAGTCCATGCAAAAAATTATTTCAAAATTAGATTCTATGAAACTTTTTGAATAGTTTCGGTAAAAAAATCATAGTATATTATACACAATTTTGTACTAGTTTCGCTCAGAAAATCAAATTAAATCGAGGATTGTTCGAAATGCTACGAAACTTTTCAGATCCTTTCTATATTTTACCAGGGATGCTTATGATGGAAGTCCATGCAAAAATTATCTCAAAATAAGATTCTATGGAACTTTTTAAAATACGAGTTTAGGTAAAAAAATCTTAGTATATTATACATAATTTCATACTAGTTTCGGTCATAAAATTAAATTAAATCGAGAATTGTTCGAAATGCTACGAAACTTTTCAGATCCTTTGTATATTTTACGAGGGAGATTATGATGGAAGACCATGCAAAAAATCATCTAGAAATAGATTCTATGATACTTTTTGAAATACTAGTTTCGGTCAAAAAATCGTAGTATATTATACATAATTTTATACTAGTTTTGGTCAAAATTCAAATTAAATTGAGGATTGTTCGAAATGCTACGAAACTTTTAAGATCCTTTCTATAATTTACGAGGGAAGATTATGATGGAAGTCCAGGAAAAAATTATCTCAGAATTAGTCTCTTTGAAACTTTTTCAAATACTAGTTTCTGTCAAAAAATCAAAGTATATTATACACAATTTTATACAAGTGCCGGTAAAAAAAAATCGAGGATTATTCGAAATGCTACGAAACTTTTTAGATCCTTTATATTTGTTACGAGGGAAGGTTATAATAGAAGTCGATGCAAAAAATTATCTAAAAATTAGATTATATGGAACCTTTTGAAATGTCAGTTTATTTCAAAAATTTATAGTATATTATACAGAAGTTTATACTAGTTTCGGTCAGAAAATTAAATTAAATCGAGTATTGTTCGAAATGCAACGAAACTTTTCAGGTCCTTTCTATATTTTACGAGGGAAGATTATGATTGAAGTCCATGCAAAAAATTATCTCAGAATTAGATTCTATGATACCTTTTGAAATACTAGTTTCGGTCAAAAAATCGTAGTATATTATATACACATTTATACTAGTTTCGGTCAGAAAATTAAATTAAATCGAGGATTGTTCGAAATGCTAAGAAACTTGTAAGATCCTTTATATTATTTACGAGGGAAGATTATGATGGAAGTCCATGCAAACAATTATTTCAAAATTAGATTCTACGAAACTTTTTGAATTACTAGTTTCGGTAAAAAAATCATAGTATATTATACATAATTTTGTACTAGTTTCGCTCAGAAAATCAAATTAAATCAAGGATTGTTCGAAATGCTACGAAACTTTTCAAATCCTTTCTATATTTTACCAGGGATGCTTATGATGGAAGTCCATGCAAAAAATTATCTCAAAATAAGATTCTATGGAACTATTTAAAATACGAGTTTAGGTAAAAAAATCTTAGTATATTATACATAATTTCATACTAGTTTCGGTCATAAAATTAAATTAAATCGAGAATTGTTCGAAATGCTATGAAACTTTTCAGATCCTTTCTATATTTTACGAGGGAGATTATGATGGAAGACCATGCAAAAAATCATCTCAGAAATAGATTCTATGACACTTTTTGAAATACTAGTTTCGGTCAAAAAATCGTAGTATATTATACACAATTTTATACTAGTTTTGGTCAAAAATCAAATTAAATTGAGGATTGTTCGAAATGCTACGAAACTTTTAAGATCCTTTCTTTAATTTACGAGGGAAGATTATGATGGAAATCCATGCAAAATATTATCTCAGAATTAGATTCTTTGAATCTTTTTCAAATACTAGTTTCAGTTAAAAAATCGAAGTATATTATACACAATTTTATACAAGTGCCGGTAAAAAAAAAATCGAGGATTATTCGAAATGCTACGAAACTTTTTAGATCCTTTATATTTGTTACGAGGGAAGGTTATGATGGAAGTCCATGCAAAAAATTATCTAAAAATTAGATTCTATGGAACCTTTTGAAATGTCAGTTTATTTCAAAAATTCATAGTATATTATACACAAGTTTAGACTAGTTTCGGTCAGAAAATTAAATTAAATCGAGTATTGTTCTAAATGCAACAAAACTTTTCAGGTCCTTTCTATATTTTACGAGGGAAGATTATGATTGAAGTCCATGCAAAAAATTATCTCAGAATTAGATTCTATGATACCTTTTGAAATACTAGTTTCGGTCAAAAAATCGTAGTATATTATATACACATTTATACTAGTTTCGGTCAGAAAATTAAATTAAATCGAGGATTGTTCAAAATGCTACGAAACTTTTAAGATCCTTTATATAATTTACGAGGGAAGATTATGATGGAAGTCCATGCAAAAAATTATTTCAAAATTAGATTCTATGAAACTTTTTGAATAGTTTCGGTCAAAAAATCATAGTATATTATACACAATTTTGTACTAGTTTCGCTCAGAAAATCAAATTAAATCGAGGATTGTTCGAAATGCTACGAAACTTTTCAGATCCTTTCTATATTTTACCAGGGATGCTTATGATGGAAGTCCATGCAAAAATTATCTCAAAATAAGATTCTATGGAACTTTTTAAAATACGAGTTTAGGTAAAAAAATCTTAGTATATTATACATAATTTCATACTAGTTTCGGTCATAAAATTAAATTAAATCGAGAATTGTTCGAAATGCTACGAAACTTTTCAGATCCTTTCTATATTTTACGAGGGAGATTATGATGGAAGACCATGCAAAAAATCATCTAGAAATAGATTCTATGATACTTTTTGAAATACTAGTTTCGGTCAAAAAATCGTAGTATATTATACATAATTTTATACTAGTTTTGGTCAAAATTCAAATTAAATTGAGGATTGTTCGAAATGCTACGAAACTTTTAAGATCCTTTCTATAATTTACGAGGGAAGATTATGATGGAAGTCCAGGAAAAAATTATCTCAGAATTAGTCTCTTTGAAACTTTTTCAAATACTAGTTTCTGTCAAAAAATCAAAGTATATTATACACAATTTTATACAAGTGCCGGTAAAAAAAAATCGAGGATTATTCGAAATGCTACGAAACTTTTTAGATCCTTTATATTTGTTACGAGGGAAGGTTATAATAGAAGTCGATGCAAAAAATTATCTAAAAATTAGATTATATGGAACCTTTTGAAATGTCAGTTTATTTCAAAAATTCATAGTATATTATACAGAAGTTTATACTAGTTTCGGTCAGAAAATTAAATTAAATCGAGTATTGTTCGAAATGCAACGAAACTTTTCAGGTCCTTTCTATATTTTACGAGGGAAGATTATGATTGAAGTCCATGCAAAAAATTATCTCAGAATTAGATTCTATGATACCTTTTGAAATACTAGTTTCGGTCAAAAAATCGTAGTATATTATATACACATTTATACTAGTTTCGGTCAGAAAATTAAATTAAATCGAGGATTGTTCGAAATGCTAAGAAACTTGTAAGATCCTTTATATAATTTACGAGGGAAGATTATGATGGAAGTCCATGCAAACAATTATTTCAAAATTAGATTCTACGAAACTTTTTGAATTACTAGTTTCGGTAAAAAAATCATAGTATATTATACATAATTTTGTACTAGTTTCGCTCAGAAAATCAAATTAAATCAAGGATTGTTCGAAATGCTACGAAACTTTTCAAATCCTTTCTATATTTTACCAGGGATGCTTATGATGGAAGTCCATGCAAAAAATTATCTCAAAATAAGATTCTATGGAACTATTTAAAATACGAGTTTAGGTAAAAAAATCTTAGTATATTATACATAATTTCATACTAGTTTCGGTCATAAAATTAAATTAAATCGAGAATTGTTCGAAATGCTATGAAACTTTTCAGATCCTTTCTATATTTTACGAGGGAGATTATGATGGAAGACCATGCAAAAAATCATCTCAGAAATAGATTCTATGACACTTTTTGAAATACTAGTTTCGGTCAAAAAATCGTAGTATATTATACACAATTTTATACTAGTTTTGGTCAAAAATCAAATTAAATTGAGGATTGTTCGAAATGCTACGAAACTTTTAAGATCCTTTCTTTAATTTACGAGGGAAGATTATGATGGAAATCCATGCAAAATATTATCTCAGAATTAGATTCTTTGAATCTTTTTCAAATACTAGTTTCAGTTAAAAAATCGAAGTATATTATACACAATTTTATACAAGTGCCGGTAAAAAAAAATCGAGGATTATTCGAAATGCTACGAAACTTTTTAGATCCTTTATATTTGTTACGAGGGAAGGTTATGATGGAAGTCCATGCAAAAAATTATCTAAAAATTAGATTCTATGGAACCTTTTGAAATGTCAGTTTATTTCAAAAATTCATAGTATATTATACACAAGTTTAGACTAGTTTCGGTCAGAAAATTAAATTAAATCGAGTATTGTTCTAAATGCAACAAAACTTTTCAGGTCCTTTCTATATTTTACGAGGGAAGATTATGATTGAAGTCCATGCAAAAAATTATCTCAGAATTAGATTCTATGATACCTTTTGAAATACTAGTTTCGGTCAAAAAATCGTAGTATATTATATACACATTTATACTAGTTTCGGTCAGAAAATTAAATTAAATCGAGGATTGTTCAAAATGCTACGAAACTTTTAAGATCCTTTATATAATTTACGAGGGAAGATTATGATGGAAGTCCATGCAAAAAATTATTTCAAAATTAGATTCTATGAAACTTTTTGAATAGTTTCGGTCAAAAAATCATAGTATATTATACACAATTTTGTACTAGTTTCGCTCAGAAAATCAAATTAAATCGAGGATTGTTCGAAATGCTACGAAACTTTTCAGATCCTTTCTATATTTTACCAGGGATGCTTATGATGGAAGTCCATGCAAAAATTATCTCAAAATAAGATTCTATGGAACTTTTTAAAATACGAGTTTAGGTAAAAAAATCTTAGTATATTATACATAATTTCATACTAGTTTCGGTCATAAAATTAAATTAAATCGAGAATTGTTCGAAATGCTACGAAACTTTTCAGATCCTTTCTATATTTTACGAGGGAGATTATGATGGAAGACCATGCAAAAAATCATCTCAGAAATAGATTCTATGATACTTTTTGAAATACTAGTTTCGGTCAAAAAATCGTAGTATATTATACACAATTTTATACTAGTTTTGGTCAAAAATCAAATTAAATTGAGGATTGTTCGAAATGCTACGAAACTTTTAAGATCCTTTCTATAATTTACGAGGGAAGATTATGATGGAAGTCCATGCAAAATATTATCTCAGAATTAGATTCTTTGAAACTTTTTCAAATACTAGTTTCAGTCAAAAAACCGAAGTATATTATACACAATTTTATACAAGTGCCGATAAAAAAAAATCGAGGATTATTCGAAATGCTACGAAACTTTTTAGATCCTTTATATTTGTTACGAGGGAAGGTTATAATTGAAGTCGATGCAAAAAATTATCTAAAAATTAGATTATATGGAACCTTTTGAAATGTCAGTTTATTTCAAAAATTCATAGTATATTATACACAAGTTTATACTAGTTTCGGTCAGAAAATTAAATTAAATCGAGTATTGTTCGAAATGCAACGAAACTTTTCAGGTCCTTTCTATATTTTACGAGGGAAGATTATGATTGAAGTCCATGCAAAAAATTATCTCAGAATTAGATTCTATGATACCTTTTGAAATACTAGTTTCGGTCAAAAAATCGTAGTATATTATATACACATTTATACTAGTTTCGGTCAGAAAATTAAATTAAATCGAGGATTGTTCGAAATGCTACGAAACTTTTAAGATCCTTTATATAATTTACGAGGGAAGATTATGATGGAAGTACATGCAAAAAATTATTTCAAAATTAGATTCTACGAAACTTTTTGACTTACTAGTTTCGGTCAAAAAATCATAGTATATTATACATAATTTTGTACTAGTTTCGCTCAGAAAATCAAATTAAATCAAGGATTGTTCGAAATGCTACGAAACTTTTCAGATCCTTTCTATATTTTACCAGGGATGCTTATGATGGAAGTCCATGCAAAAAATTATCTCAAAATAAGATTCTATGGAACTATTTAAAATACGAGTTTAGGTAAAAAAATCTTAGTATATTATACATAATTTCATACTAGTTTCGGTCATAAAATTAAATTAAATCGAGAATTGTTCGAAATGCTACGAAACTTTTCAGATCCTTTCTATATTTTACGAGGGAGATTATGATGGAAGACCATGCAAAAAAATCATCTCAGAAATAGATTCTATGATACTTTATGAAATAATAGTTTCGGTCAAAAATTCGTAGTATATTATACACAATTTTATACTAGTTTTGGTCAAAAATCAAATTAAATTGAGGATTGTTCGAAATGCTACGAAACTTTTAAGATCCTTTCTATAATTTACGAGGGAAGATTATGATGGAAGTCCATGCAAAATATTATCTCAGAATTAGATTCTTTGAAACTTTTTCAAATACTAGTTTCAGTCAAAAAATCGAAGTATATTATACACAATTTTATACAAGTGCCGGTAAAAAAAAATCAAGGATTATTCGAAATGCTACGAAACTTTTTAGATCCTTTATATTTGTTACGAGGGAAGGTTATGATGGAAGTCCATTCAAAAAATTATCTAAAAATTAGATTCTATGGAACCTTTTGAAATGTCAGTTTATTTCAAAAATTCATAGTATATTATACACAAGTTTAGACTAGTTTCGGTCAGAAAATTAAATTAAATCGAGTATTGTTCTAAATGCAACGAAACTTTTCAGGTCCTTTCTATATTTTACGAGGGAAGATTATGATTGAAGTCCATGCAAAAAATTATCTCAGAATTAGATTCTATGATACCTTTTGAAATTCTAGTTTCGGTCATAAAATCGTAGTATATTATATACACATTTATACTAGTTTCGGTCAGAAAATTAAATTAAATCGAGGATTGTTCGAAATGCTACGAAACTTTTAAGATCCTTTATATAATTTACGAGGGAAGATTATGATGGAAGTCCATGCAAAAAATTATTTCAAAATTAGATTCTATGAAACTTTTTGAATTGTTTCGGTCAAAAAATCATAGTATATTATACAAAATTTTGTAGTAGTTTCGCTCAGATAATCAAATTAAATCGAGGATTGTTCGAAATGCTACGAAACTTTTCAGATCCTTTCTATATTTTACCAGGGATGCTTACGATGGAAGTCCATGCAAAAATTATCTCAAAATAAGATTCTATGGAACTTTTTAAAATACGAGTTTAGGTAAAAAAATCTTTGTATATTATACATAATTTCATACTAGTTTCGGTCATAAAATTAAATTAAATCGAGAATTGTTCGAAATGCTACAAAACTTTTCAGATCCTTTCTATATTTTACGAGGGAGATTATGATGGAAGACCATGCAAAAAATCATCTCAGAAATAGATTCTATGATACTTTTTGAAATACTAGTTTCGGTCAAAAAATCGTAGTATATTATACACAATTTTATACTAGTTTTGGTCAAAAATCAAATTAAATTGAGGATTGTCGAAATGCTACGAAACTTTTAAGATCCTTTCTATAATTTACGAGGGAAGATTATGATGGAAGTCCATGCAAAAATTATCTCAGAATTAGATTCTTTGAAACTTTTTCAAATACTAGTTTCTGTCAAAAAATCAAAGTATATTATACACAATTTTATACAAGTGCGGGTAAAAAAAAATCGAGGATTATTCGAAATGCTACGAAACTTTGTAGATCCTTTATATTTGTTACGAGGGAAGGTTATAATGGAAGTCGATGCAAAAAAATTATCTAAAAATTAGATTATATGGAACCTTTTGAATTGTCAGTTTATTTCAAAACTTCATAGTATATTATACACAAGTTTATACTAGTTTCGGTCAGAAAATTATATTAAATCGAGTATTGTTCGAAATGCAACGAAACTTTTCAGGTCCTTTCTATATTTTACGAGGGAAGATTATGATTGAAGTCCATGCAAAAAATTATCTCAGAATTAGATTCTATGATACCTTTTGAAATACTAGTTTCGGTCAAAATATCGTAGTATATTATATACACATTTATACTAGTTTCGGTCAGAAAATTAAATTAAATCGAGGATTGTTCGAAATGCTACGAAACTTTTAAGATCCTTTATATAATTTACGAGGGAAGATTATGATGGAAGTCCATGCAAAAAATTATTTCAAAATTAGATTCTACGAAACTTTTTGAATTACTAGTTTCGGTCAAAAAATCATAGTATATTATACATAATTTTGTACTAGTTTCGCTCAGAAAATCAAATTAAATCAAGGATTATTCAAAATGCTACGAAACTTTTCAGATCCTTTCTATATTTTACCAGGGATGCTTATGATGGAAGTCCATGCAAAAAATTATCTCAAAATAAGATTCTATGGAACTATTTAAAATACGAGTTTAGGTAAAAAAATCTTAGTATATTATACATAATTTCATACTAGTTTCGGTCATAAAATTAAATTAAATCGAGAATTGGTCGAAATGCTACGAAACTTTTCAGATCCTTTCTATATTTTACGAGGGAGATTATGATGGAAGACCATGCAAAAAATCATCTCAGAAATAGATGAAGGTGCGCAAAACACAAGGAAGGGGGGGTTGGAATTGGGTTTTCTTTAACAATTAAAATTAACTTCTAATGACACGTTTAATTTATCCTGGTTCGTTTGAACTCAAACTACGTCCAGTCCACCCGCCAAGGTGATTTTGCCTCTACTGAGGTCTTAATCCACTATTCAATATGAATACACACAAAGACCTATAGTCAATGTCCTCTTGAGTCTTCTGACTAAACTTAGTCACTCAAGGAATAAAATAACTATTACAAATATAATAAAGAAGTAACTAAGAATGCTTCTTGATAAGCAAGGATCACCAAGTGAAAGTTACAATAATAAGCACAAGTTGATTCAATCTATTTGCGTGAATGTATTGAAGTGTGTCACTGAAATCTTCAAATGAAATCCTTTATATAGTACTTGAAGAATGTAGCCGTTGGAGACATCTTGAATTAAATTTAGGATAGAATTTAATACCATAAATTCCTTCCATAAACAGAGATACTTGTCTTGTTCATTAATTAAAATATCCTTTAATTAATGTCTTTCAATAAGGATACCAACATCTTCTAAGCGGAGATCAGAGATAATAAATATAAGATGCGCAGCCAATAAATATGTTGTTAAATGATGGATTCTCCTTTGAGAGTATCTTCTGTATGTGACTAAATGAATCTTCTATGCGCGTACGGTTTAATTAAATGAATTGATCTTCTACACAAGAATAAAGATATTCATTAGAACTTCTATTCTACAATAAGCTTTGTTATCATCAAAACACTTGGAGGTTCAAAACCATAATTGTTCTAACAATCTCCCCCTTTTTGATGATGACAAAACATTTAGATAAAGAGAATAGAGTTTAATAAAATTAAGTGAACTCCCTTTGATTTAGAAATTTTTTTTTCCAGATGTTCCATGATCCTTAGCTCCCCCTGAGTTGATTACTTGACCTGTTTCTTTTCTATGATAAAAACTCAAATAGTTTTATTAGTATATTATATGTAAGAGGCAAATTATGGTAAACTGCTATGGATCAAAATCATTTACGTTTCTCCCCCTTTTTGTCATAATCAAAAAGAATCAAAGCAAATGAAAAAGACAGAAAATAGCCCAGAATTCTTTAACCAGTTTTGGGAAGACTGGTCCCATTAATCGGTCAAAATACTTTTCCCAGCCCTGAGCATGAACGTACGGGATGAGATCAAAACCATTTTCCTTCAGACTGTTGAAATCCACAAATAACTCACACAAGACTTCCAGTTTGTCAGCAGGAGTAGAGAGAGTCTTCGTGGGTTCAACATAGAACACATCAGAAAAGTCCAAGATATTTTTTGCCTTTTTGGTGTCAAGTTTAGCCGTATCAGTTTCCCAGAAGATCAACAGATGTCCTTCTGTAGAGGACAGTTACCCAAAGCATGTGCTGTCACTCTTTAGAATTTGGACACTTGTTTTAATTCTGATGGGAATCCTTAGAGCCTTGTTGACATTTGTTGATTTGAAGATCTGCATGTTATTCCTTTGAACAAAAGTTCTTAGAATGAAACAGTTAGAACATAGCATCTTCTGAGATAACCATATAGAGGATAAATATCAGAACTTCTGAGTGATAAAGACATATAATTAAAGCATTTTCATTCTGGACATAATTTCATGCTAAGGTTAGTTAGTATGAAATTAAATCTATCTTCAGGAAGGGGTTTTGTAAAAATATCAGCCCAATGGTGATTTGTATCTATGAATTTTAACATTAAAATTCCCTTCTGAGTATAGTCCCTAATGAAGTGATGTTTAACTTCTATGTGTTTAGCTCTAGAATGTAAAATTGGATTTTTAGAGAGACAAATAGCAGAAGTATTGTCACAAAGGATGAGAATGTTACTCTCATAGATATTGAAATCCTCAAGCTGATTTTTCATCCAGAGCATCTGAGTACTGCATCCAGCTGCTGCAATGTATTCAGCTTCTGCAGTTAATAATGCTATGGTTGACTGTCTTTTGCTAGACCAAGAGATTAGATTGTCTCCCAGAAATTGACAACTTCCAGAGGTACTTTTTCTTTCTGTTCTGTCTCCAGCAAAATCAGCGTCACAATATCCTACAAGTTTATACTCTTCTGATCTTCTGTAGTACAGACCAAGATTAGTAGTACCTTTCAGATATCTAAAAATTCTCTTAACTGCTGTTAAGTGAGTTTCTCTAGGATCTGATTGGAATCTAGCACATAAACATACACTGTATAGAATATCTGGTCTAGAAGCAGTTAGATAGAGATGAAATCCAATCATACCTCTATAGAGCTTCTGATCTACTTTCTTACTTACCTCTTCTTTCTCCAAAATACATGTAGGATGCATAGGAGTTTTAGATATGGTGCTTTCTGATAAATCAAATTTCTTCAGAAGTTCTTTTACATATTTGCTTTGATGGATATATGTTCCTTCTGATGTTTGATTTATTTGAATTCCTAGAAAGAACTTTAGTTCTCCCATCATGCTCATTTCAAATTCTGCCTGCATAGATTTAGCAAATTCCTTTCCCAAGGCACTTTTAGTAGAACCAAAAATTATATCATCTACATAAATTTGACATATCAGAAGATCATTTTTAATGTTTTTACTGAAAAGAGTTGTATCCACTTTCCCTCTGATGAACTTATTTTCCAGAAGAAAATTACTTAGTCTTTCATACCAAGCTCTGGGAGCTTGTTTTAAACCATATAATGATTTTTTGAGTTTGAAAACATGTTCTGGAAATTTTGTATTTTCAAAACCAGGGGGTTGGTGTACATATACTTCTTCATCAATATAACCATTTAAAAATGCACTTTTGACATCCATTTGATATAGAATAATATTATGATTTACAACAAATGATATTAGAAGTCTAATTGATTCTAACCTGGCGACTGGTGCATAGGTTTCTGTATAGTCAATTCCTTCTTGTTGACTATAACCTTGTGCAACCAGTCTTGCTTTGTTTCTGACAACTTCTCCTTGCTCATTTAGCTTGTTTCTGAATACCCACTTGGTGCCAATGATGTTGAATCCTCTGGGCCTAGGAACTAGATCCCACACATCATTTCTGGTGAATTGATTTAGTTCTTCTTGCATAGCCAGAATCCAATCATTTTCTGAGAGAGCTTCTTCTACAGAAGTTGGTTCAATCAGAGAAACAAGTCCCATTAAGGTCTCTTCAGGGTTTTTGAATGATGATCTTATTCTGATTGGTTCATCTTTCTTTCCCAAGATTTTATCTTCTGGGTGATTAATATTGCTTCTGGATAGTTTCTTCTGGATGGGTTCTTCAGATGTTGTTGGAGAAATTGTATTATTTTGATCTTTAGGTGATTGATCTTTAGAAGTTCTGTTTGTAGAGATTTCTACTTCTATATCTGCAGAAAATTCATTCTGCTTTGGTTTTTCAGAACCAAGCTTATCATCAAATCTGACATGAATAGATTCTATCACAATGCGTGTTTCTGTATTGTATACTCTGTATCCCTTAGAACGTTCAGAGTATCCTAACATATAACACTTTTGTGCCTTAGAATCAAATTTATTCAGAGTATCAAGGGTATTTAAGATAAAACAAATACATCCAAAAGGATGAAAATATGAAATGTTGGGCTTTCTGTTCTTCCACAATTCATAAGGAGTCTTTTCAAGAATAGGTCTTATAGAGATTCTATTCTGAATATAGCATGCTGTATTTACTGCTTCTGCCCAAAAATGTTTAGCCATATTAGTCTCATTTATCATGGTTCTGGCCATCTCTTGTAATGTTCTATTTTTACGTTCTACAACCCCATTTTGTTGTGGAGTTCTAGGACAAGAAAAATCATGAGAGATGCCATTTTCATTAAAAAATGATTCTAATTGTTTATTTTCAAATTCTCCACCATGATCACTTCTGACTTTAATGATTTTAGATTCTTTTTCATTTTGAACTTGTTTGCAGAAGTTAGAAAATACAGCAATTGACTCATCCTTGTGTCTAAGAAACTTTACCCATGTCCATCTGCTGAAGTCATTTACGATCACTAATCCATACTTTTTGCCACTGACAGAAGCAGTTTTCACTGGTCCAAACAAGTCAATGTGCAGAAGTTCTAATGGTCTAGAGGAAGATACAACATTTTTAGCTTTAAAACCAGTTTTTGAAAATTTGCCTTTCTGACATGCTTCACACAGAGCTTCTGAGTTGAACTTCAAATTTGGAAGTCCTCTGACTAGATTGAGTTTGTTAAGTTGAGATAATCTTCTCATATTAACATGTCCCAATCTTCTGTGCCAGACCCATTGCTCAGTTTCCATAGACATTAGACATTTTACATTTTGAATTTTTAATTCTGAAAGCTTTATTTTATAAATGTTGTTCTTTCTCTTTCCACTAAAGAGGATTGTTCCATCTTTCTGACTAACAGCTTTACAGAACTTTTGATTAAAGATTATGTCATAGCCATTATCACTTAATTGACTTATGGATAATAAGTTATGCATTAATCCTTCTACAAGTAGAACATTAGAGATAGAGGGAAGATTTCCATTACCAATAGTTCCAGAGCCAATTATTCTTCCTTTTTGATTGCCTCCAAAACCTATGTGGCCTCCATCTTTTAATTTAAGACTTTGGAACATATGCTTTCTTCCCGTCATGTGTCGTGAGCATCCAGAGTCCAGGTACCATGATTGGTGTTTCAGTTTTGCTGTTAAAGACATCTGCAACATACACAATTTTATCCTTGGGTACCCATATTCTTCTGGGTCCTTGTTTGTTAGTTTTTACAAACTTCTGATTCATTTTAGGTTTCAAATCAGAACTTGTAGAACAAGATGACTCACTAGTGTATATAAGATCATGATTATGACCATAGGTGAAATGAGAACTTAGAGGAGTATTTGTATTTATGACAATGTCATCAATTTTTTTAAGCTTCAGAGTTTCTTTAGTTTTCACATAGCCTATGCCTCTTCTTTCATTTCTGCTAACACCATAGATCATAGATGCAATCTTGCTTCTATCTAAGCTTTTAGTAATAAATTGTTGAAAGCTATAGTCATATTGTTTTATGATACTATCAGAATTGATTAGATCTTCTAATTCAGATTCCTTCTGAGCTTTAAGTTTCTCAAAAGAGTTTTTACATTCAAAGAAGTTTTCTTTCAGCTCAGAGTTTTCTGTTTTTAGTTTTCTAACTTCTTCTAATTCAGATACTAGACTTTGTTTAATGTCTTTGTATTTGAGTTGAAGCTTCTGATATTTTTCAAGAATTTCTGAGAGGCTAGCTTCTAATTGAGATCTGGAAAATTTAGAAAATACCTCTTCTGAATCTGATTCTAATTCTGATTCTGATGAGTGATCATCTTCTGGTATGTTTTCCATTAATGCAATATTAGCTTGTTCATATTCAGAATCTGACTCTGCTTCAGATGATTCAGAATCATCCCATGTTGCCATGAGACTCTTTTTCTTTTCTCTGCTGAATTTGTTTCTGGGTTTTTCTTTCTGAAGTTTTGGACATTCACTTTTATAGTGTCCTGGTTCTTTGCATTCGTAGCACACAACTTCTTTGCTTCTGGGTTTCTTATGACCAGATGTTGATTCAGAATAATTGTTTGTTCTTCTGGTATTTTTGAACTTCTTCTGACGATGCTTCCAGAGTTGTTGAACTCTTCTGGATAGGAGAGATAATTCATCTTCTTCTGATGAGCATCCAGAGCTTTCTTCTTCTTCTGCCTGTAAAGCTTTAGAAACATGTTTGTTAGATTTAAGAGCTACAGACTTACCTTTCTTCTGGGGTTCATCTTCTTCTAACTCAATCTCATGACTTCTCAAGGAGCTGATCAGTTCTTCTAAGGAAATTTCATTCAGATTTTTTGATAGCTTTAAAGCAGTGACCATGGGCCTCCAAGCTTTTGGTAAACTTCTGATGATTTTCTTCACATGATCTGCTGTTGAGTAGCCTTTGTCCAGAACTTTTAGTCCAGCTACCAGGATTTGGAACCTTGAGAACATTTTTTCAATGGTCTCATCTTCTTCCATCTTGAAAGCTTCATACTTCTGGATGAGAGCTAGAGCTTTAGTCTCCTTGACTTGAGAGTTGCCTTCATGTGTCATCCTCAGAGAATCAAACATGTGTTTAGCTGAATCCCTGTTTGTGATCTTCTCATATTCTGTGTATGAGATGGAACTTAGAAGTATGGTCCTAGCTTTGTGATGATTTCTGAATTCCTTCTTCTGTTGAGCTGTCATATTTTTTCTTTCAATCTTCTGACCATCTGCTCCAACAGGATGAATGTATCCATCTGTCACCATGTCCCAAAGATCTCCATCTAGAGCTAGAAAGAAACTCTCCAGAACATCCTTCCAGTAGTCAAAATTGTCACCATTGAATATTGGAGGTTTAGCATTGATCTTGTCATTCTGATAGTCATTGTTGTTAATTCCAGTTTCTGCCATGTGTTTAACTTCTGGATCTTTTACTGACACGGTTAAGTGTATTTCTCAGAACCTAGCGCTCTGATGCCAATTGAAGGTGCGCAAAACACAAGGAAGGGGGGGTTGGAATTGGGTTTTCTTTAACAATTAAAATTAACTTCTAATGACACGTTTAATTTATCCTGGTTCGTTTGAACTCAAACTACGTCCAGTCCACCCGCCAAGGTGATTTTGCCTCTATTGAGGTATTAATCCACTATTCAATATGAATACACACAAAGACCTATAGTCAATGTCCTCTTGAGTCTTCTGACTAAACTTAGTCACTCAAGGAATAAAATAACTATTACAAATATAATAAAGAAGTAACTAAGAATGCTTCTTGATAAGCAAGGATCACCAAGTGAAAGTTACAATAATAAGCACAAGTTGATTCAATCTATTTGCGTGAATGTATTGAAGTGTGTCACTGAAATCTTCAAATGAAATCCTTTATATAGTACTTGAAGAATGTAGCCGTTGGAGACATCTTGAATTAAATTTAGGATAGAATTTAATACCATAAATTCCTTCCATAAACAGAGATACTTGTCTTGTTCATTAATTAAAATATCCTTTAATTAATGTCTTTCAATAAGGATACCAACATCTTCTAAGCGGAGATCAGAGATAATAAATATAAGATGCGCAGCCAATAAATATGTTGTTAAATGATGGATTCTCCTTTGAGAGTATCTTCTGTATGTGACTAAATGAATCTTCTATGCGCATACGGTTTACTTAAATGAATTGATCTTCTACACAAGAATAAAGATATTCATTAGAACTTCTATTCTACAATAAGCTTTGTTATCATCAAAACACTTGGAGGTTCAGAACCATAATTGTTCTAACAATAGATTCTATGATACTTTTTGAAATACTAGTTTCGGTCAAAAAATCGTAGTATATTATACACAATTTTATACTAGTTTTGGTCAAAAATCACATTAAATTGAGGATTGTTCGAAATGCTACGAAACTTTTAAGATCCTTTCTATAATTTACGAGGGAAGATTATGATGGAAGTCCATGCAAAATATTATCTCAGAATTAGAAACTTTGAAACTTTTTCAAATACTAGTTTCAGTCAAAAAATCGAAGTATATTATACACAATTTTATACAAGTGCCGGTAAAAAAAATCGAGGATTATTCGAAATGCTACGAAACTTTTTAGATCCTTTATATTTGTTACGAGGGAAGGTTATGATGGAAGTCCATGCAAAAAATTATCTAAAAATTAGATTCTATGGAACCTTTTGAAATGTTAGTTTATTTCAAAAATTCATAGTATATTATACACAAGTTTAGACTAGTTTCGGTCAGAAAATTAAATTAAATCGAGTATTGTTATAAATGCAACGAAACTTCTCAGGTCCTTTCTATATTTTACGAGGGAAGATTATGATTGAAGTCCATGCAAAAAATTATCTCAGAATTAGATTCTATGATACCTTTTGAAATACTAGTTTCGGTCAAAAAATCGTAGTATATTATATACACATTTATACTAGTTTTGGTCAGAAAATTAAATTAAATCGAGGATTGTTCGAAATGCTACGAAACTTTTAAGATCCTTTATATAATTTACGAGGGAAGATTATGATGGAAGTCCATGCAAAAAATTATTTCAAAATTAGATTCTACGAAACTTTTTGAATAGTTTCGGTCAAAAAATCATAGTATATTATACACAATTTTGTACTAGTTTCGCTCAGAAAATCAAATTAAATCGAGGATTGTTCGAAATGCTACGAAACTTTTCAGATCCTTTCTATATTTTACCAGGGATGCTTATGATGGAAGTCCATGCAAAAATTATCTCAAAATAAGATTCTATGGAACTTTTTAAAATACGAGTTTAGGTAAAAAAACATAGTATATTATACATAATTTCATACTAGTTTCGGTCATAAAATTAAATTAAATCGAGAATTGTTCGAAATGCTACGAAACTTTTCAGATCCTTTCTATATTTTACGAGGGAGATTATGATGGAAGACCATGCAAAAAATCATCTCAGAAATAGATTCTATGATACTTTTTGAAATACTAGTTTCGGTCAAACAATCGTAGTATATTATACACAATTTTATACTAGTTTTGGTCAAAAATCAAATTAAATTGAGGATTGTTCGAAATGCTACGAAACTTTTAAGATCCTTTCTATAATTTACGAGGGAAGATTATGATGGAAGTCCATGCAAAATATTATCTCAGAATTAGATTCTTTGAAACTTTTTCAAATACTAGTTTCAGTCAAAAAATCGAAGTATATTATACACAATTTTATACAAGTGCCGGTAGAAAAAAATCGAGGATTATTCGAAATGCTACGAAACTTTGTAGATCCTTTATATTTGTTACGAGGGAAGGTTATAATGGAAGTCGATGCAAAAAATTGTCTAAAAATTAGATTATATGGAACCTTTTGAAATGTCAGTTTATTTCAAAAATTCATAGTATATTATACACAAGTTTAGACTAGTTTCGGTCAGAAAATTAAATTAAATCGAGTATTGTTCGAAATGCAACGAAACTTCTCAGGTCCTTTCTATATTTTACGAGGGAAGATTATGATTGAAGTCCATGCAAAAAATTATCTCAGAATTAGATTCTATGATACCTTTTGAAATACTAGTTTCGGTCAAAAAATCGTAGTATATTATATACACATTTATACTAGTTTCGGTCAGAAAATTAAATTAAATCGAGGATTGTTCGAAATGCTACGAAACTTTTAAGATCCTTTATATAATTTACGAGGGAAGATTATGATGGAAGTCCATGCAAAAAATTATTTCAAAATTAGATTCTATGAAACTTTTTGAATAGTTTCGGTCAAAAAATCATAGTATATTATACACAATTTTGTACTAGTTTCGCTCAGAAAATCAAATTAAATCGAGGATTGTTCGAAATGCTACGAAACTTTTCAGATCCTTTCTATATTTTACCAGGGATGCTTATGATGGAAGTCCATGCAAAAATTATCTCAAAATAAGATTCTATGGAACTTTTTAAAATACGAGTTTAGGTAAAAAAACATAGTATATTATACATAATTTCATACTAGTTTCGGTCATAAAATTAAATTAAATCGAGAATTGTTCGAAATGCTACGAAACTTTTCAGATCCTTTCTATATTTTACGAGGGAGATTATGATGGAAGACCATGCAAAAAATCATCTCAGAAATAGATTCTATGATACTTTTTGAAATACTAGTTTCGGTCAAACAATCGTAGTATATTATACACAATTTTATACTAGTTTTGGTCAAAAATCAAATTAAATTGAGGATTGTTCGAAATGCTACGAAACTTTTAAGATCCTTTCTATAATTTACGAGGGAAGATTATGATGGAAGTCCATGCAAAATATTATCTCAGAATTAGAAACTTTGAAACTTTTTCAAATACTAGTTTCAGTCAAAAAATCGAAGTATATTATACACAATTTTATACAAGTGCCGGTAGAAAAAAATCGAGGATTATTCGTAATGCTACGAAACTTTGTAGATCCTTTATATTTGTTACGAGGGAAGGTTATAATGGAAGTCCATGCAAAAAATTGTCTAAAAATTAGATTCTATGGAACCTTTTGAAATGTTAGTTTATTTCAAAAATTCATAGTATATTATACACAAGTTTAGACTAGTTTCGGTCAGAAAATTAAATTAAATCGAGTATTGTTATAAATGCAACGAAACTTCTCAGGTCCTTTCTATATTTTACGAGGGAAGATTATGATTGAAGTCCATGCAAAAAATTATCTCAGAATTAGATTCTATGATACCTTTTGAAATACTAGTTTCGGTCAAAAAATCGTAGTATATTATATACACATTTATACTAGTTTTGGTCAGAAAATTAAATTAAATCGAGGATTGTTCGAAATGCTACGAAACTTTTAAGATCCTTTATATAATTTACGAGGGAAGATTATGATGGAAGTCCATGCAAAAAATTATTTCAAAATTAGATTCTACGAAACTTTTTGAATAGTTTCGGTCAAAAAATCATAGTATATTATACACAATTTTGTACTAGTTTCGCTCAGAAAATCAAATTAAATCGAGGATTGTTCGAAATGCTACGAAACTTTTCAGATCCTTTCTATATTTTACCAGGGATGCTTATGATGGAAGTCCATGCAAAAATTATCTCAAAATAAGATTCTATGGAACTTTTTAAAATACGAGTTTAGGTAAAAAAACATAGTATATTATACATAATTTCATACTAGTTTCGGTCATAAAATTAAATTAAATCGAGAATTGTTCGAAATGCTACGAAACTTTTCAGATCCTTTCTATATTTTACGAGGGAGATTATGATGGAAGACCATGCAAAAAATCATCTCAGAAATAGATTCTATGATACTTTTTGAAATACTAGTTTCGGTCAAACAATCGTAGTATATTATACACAATTTTATACTAGTTTTGGTCAAAAATCAAATTAAATTGAGGATTGTTCGAAATGCTACGAAACTTTTAAGATCCTTTCTATAATTTACGAGGGAAGATTATGATGGAAGTCCATGCAAAATATTATCTCAGAATTAGATTCTTTGAAACTTTTTCAAATACTAGTTTCAGTCAAAAAATCGAAGTATATTATACACAATTTTATACAAGTGCCAGTAGATAAAAATCGAGGATTATTCGAAATGCTACGAAACTTTGTAGATCCTTTATATTTGTTACGAGGGAAGGTTATAATGGAAGTCGATGCAAAAAATTGTCTAAAAATTAGATTATATGGAACCTTTTGAAATGTCAGTTTATTTCAAAAATTCATAGTATATTATACACAAGTTTAGACTAGTTTCGGTCAGAAAATTAAATTAAATCGAGTATTGTTCGAAATGCAACGAAACTTCTCAGGTCCTTTCTATATTTTACGAGGGAAGATTATGATTGAAGTCCATGCAAAAAATTATCTCAGAATTAGATTCTATGATACCTTTTGAAATACTAGTTTCGGTCAAAAAATCGTAGTATATTATATACACATTTATACTAGTTTCGGTCAGAAAATTAAATTAAATCGAGGATTGTTCGAAATGCTACGAAACTTTTAAGATCCTTTATATAATTTACGAGGGAAGATTATGATGGAAGTCCATGCAAAAAATTATTTCAAAATTAGATTCTATGAAACTTTTTGAATAGTTTCGGTCAAAAAATCATAGTATATTATACACAATTTTGTACTAGTTTCGCTCAGAAAATCAAATTAAATCGAGGATTGTTCGAAATGCTACGAAACTTTTCAGATCCTTTCTATATTTTACCAGGGATGCTTATGATGGAAGTCCATGCAAAAATTATCTCAAAATAAGATTCTATGGAACTTTTTAAAATACGAGTTTAGGTAAAAAAATCATAGTATATTATACATAATTTCATACTAGTTTCGGTCATAAAATTAAATTAAATCGAGAATTGTTCGAAATGCTACGAAATTTTTCAGATCCTTTCTATATTTTACGAGGGAGATTATGATGGAAGACCATGCAAAAAATCATCTCAGAAATAGATTCTATGATACTTTTTGAAATACTAGTTTCGGTCAAAAAATCGTAATATATTATACACAATTTTATACTAGTTTTGGTCAAAAATCAAATTAAATTGAGGATTGTTCGAAATGCTACGAAACTTTTAAGATCCTTTCTATAATCTACGAGGGAAGATTATGATGGAAGTCCATGCAAAAATTATCTCAGAATTAGATTCTTTGAAACCTTTTCAAATACTAGTTTCTGTCAAAAAATCAAAGTATATTATACACAATTTTATACAAGTGCCGGTAGAAAAAAATCGAGGATTATTCGAAATGCTACGAAACTTTGTAGATCCTTTATATTTGTTACGAGGGAAGGTTATAATGGAAGTCGATGCAAAAAATTGTCTAAAAATTAGATTATATGGAACCTTTTGAAATGTCAGTTTATTTCAAAAATTCATAGTATATTATACACAAGTTTATACTAGTTTCGGTCAGAAAATTAAATTAAATCGAGTATTGTTCGAAATGCAACGAAACTTTTCAGGTCCTTTCTATATTTTACGAGGGAAGATTATGATTGAAGTCCATGCAAAAAATTATCTCAGAATTAAATTCTATGATACCTTTTGAAATACTAGTTTCGGTCAAAAAATCGTAGTATATTATATACACATTTATACTAGTTTCGGTCAGAAAATTAAATTAAATCGAGGATTGTTCGAAATGCTACGAAACTTTTAAGATCCTTTATATAATTTACGAGGGAAGATTATGATGGAAGTCCATGCAAAAAATTATTTCAAAATAAGATTCTACGAAACGTTTTGAATTACTAGTTTCGGTCAAAAAATCATAGTATATTATACATAATTTTGTACTAGTTTCGCTCAGAAAATCAAATTAAATCAAGGATTGTTCGAAATGCCATGAAACTTTTCAGATCCTTTCTATATTTTACCAGGGATGCTTATGATGGAAGTCCATGCAAAAAATTATCTCAAAATAAGATTCTATGGAACTATTTAAAATACGAGTTTAGGTAAAAAAATCTTAGTATATTATACATAATTTCATACTAGTTTCGGTCATAAAATAAAATAAAATCGAGAATTGTTCGAAATTCTACGAAACTTTTCAGATCCTTTCTATATTTTACGAGGGAGATTATGATGGAAGACAATGAAAAAAATCATCTCAGAAATAGATTCTATGAAACTTTTTGAAATACTAGTTTCGGTCAAAAAATCGTAGTATATTATACACAATTTTATGCTAGTTTTGGTCAAAAATCAAATTAAATTGAGGATTGTTCGAAATGCTACGAAACTTTTAAGATCCTTTCTATAATTTACGGGGGAAGATTATGATGGAAGTCCATGCAAAATATTATCTCAGAATTAGATTCTTTGAAAATTTTTCAAATACTAGTTTCAGTCAAAAAATCGAAGTATATTATACACAATTTTATACAAGTGCCGGTAAAAAAAATCGAGGATTATTCGAAATGCTACGAAACTTTTTAGATCCTTTTTATTTGTTACGAGGGAAGGTTATGATGGAAGTCCATACAAAAAATTATCTAAAAATTAGATTCTATGGAACCTTTTGAAATGTCAGTTTATTTCAAAAATTCATAGTATATTATACACAAGTTTAGACTAGTTTCGGTCAGAAAATTAAATTAAATCGAGTATTATTCTAAATGCAACGAAACTTCTCAGGTCCTTTCTATATTTTACGAGGGAAGATTATGATTGAAGTCCATGCAAAAAATTATCTCAGAATTAGATTCTATGATACCTTTTGAAATACTAGTTCCGGTCAAAAAATCGTAGTATATTATATACACATTTATACTAGTTTCGGTCAGAAAATTAAATTAAATCGAGGATTGTTCGAAATGCTACGAAACTTTTAAGATCCTTTATATAATTTACGAGGGAAGATTATGATGGAAGTCCATGCAAAAAATTATTTCAAAATTAGATTCTATGAAACTTTTTGAATAGTTTTGGTCAAAAAATCATAGTATATTATACACAATTTTGTACTAGTTTCGCTCAGAAAATCAAATTAAATCGAGGATTGTTCGAAATGGTACGAAACTTTTCAGATCCTTTCTATATTTTACCAGGGATGCTTATGATGGAAGTCCATGCAAAAATTATCTCAAAATAAGATTCTATGGAACTTTTTAAAATACGAGTTTAGGTAAAAAAATCTTAGTATATTATACATAATTTCATACTAGTTTCGGTCATAAAATTAAATTAAATCGAGAATTGTTCGAAATGCTACGAAACGTTTCAGATCCTTTCTATATTTTACGAGGGAGATTATGATGGAAGACCATGCAAAAAATCATCTCAGAAATAGATTCTTTGATACTTTTTGAAATACTAGTTTCGGTCAAAAAATCGTAATATATTATACACAATTTTATACTAGTTTTGGTCAAAAATCAAATTAAATTGAGGATTGTTCGAAATGCTACGAAACGTTTAAGATCCTTTCTATAATTTACGAGGGAAGATTATGATGGAAGTCCATGCAAAAATTATCTCAGAATTAGATTCTTTGAAACTTTTTCAAATACTATTTTCTGTCAAAAAATCAAAGTATATTATACACAATTTTATACAAGTGCCGGTAGAAAAAAATCGAGGATTATTCGAAATGCTACGAAACTTTGTAGATCCTTTATATTTGTTACGAGGGATGGTTATAATGGAAGTCGATGCAAAAAATTGTCTAAAAATTAGATTATATGGAACCTTTTGAAATGTCAGTTTATTTCAAAAATTCATAGTATATTATACACAAGTTTATACTAGTTTCGGTCAGAAAATTAAATTAAATCGAGTATTGTTCGAAATGCAACGAAACTTTTCAGGTCCTTTCTATATTTTACGAGGGAAGATTATGATTGAAGTCCATGCAAAAAATTATCTCAGAATTAGATTCTATGATACCTTTTGAAATACTAGTTTCGGTCAAAATATCGTAGTATATTATATACACATTTATACTAGTTTCGGTCAGAAAATTAAATTAAATCGAGGATTGTTTGAAATGCTACGAAACTTTTAAGATCCTTTATATAATTTACAAGGGAAGATTATGATGGAAGTCCATGCAAAAAATTATTTCAAAATTAGATTCTACGAAACTTTTTGAATTACTAGTTTCGGTCAAAAAATCATAGTATATTATACATAATTTTGTACTAGTTTCGCTCAGAAAATCAAATTAAATAAAGGATTGTTCGAAATGCTACGAAACTTTTCAGATCCTTTCTATATTTTACCAGGGATGCTTATGATTGAAGTCCATGCAAAAACTTATCTCAAAATAAGATTCTATGGAACTATATAAAATACGAGTTTAGGTAAAAAAATCTTAGTATATTATACATAATTTCATACTAGTTTCGGTCATAAAATTAAATTAAATCGAGAATTGTTCGAAATGCTACGAAACTTTTCAGATCCTTTCTATATTTTACGAGGGAGATTATGATGGAAGACCATGAAAAAAATCATCTCAGAAATAGATTCTATGAAACTTTTTGAAATACTAGTTTCGGTCAAAAAATCGTAGTATATTATACACAATTTTATACTAGTTTTGATCAAAAATCAAATTAAATTGAGGATTGTTCGAAATGCTACGAAACTTTTAAGATCCTTTCTATAATTTACGAGGGAAGATTATGATGGAAGTCCATGCAAAAATTATCTCAGAATTAGATTCTTTGAAACTTTTTCAAATACTAGTTTCTGTCAAAAAATCAAAGTATATTATACACAATTTTATACAAGTGCCGGTAAAAAAAAATCGAGGATTATTCGAAATGCTACGAAACTTTGTAGATCCTTTATATTTGTTACGAGGGAAGGTTATAATGGAAGTCGAGGCAAAAAATTATCTAAAAATTAGATTATACGGAACCTTTTGAAATGTCAGTTTATTTCAAAAATTCATAGTATATTATACACAAGTTTAGACTAGTTTCGGTCAGAAAATTAAATTAAATCGAGTATTGTTCGAAATGCAACGAAACTTCTCAGGTCCTTTCTATATTTTACGAGGGAAGATTATGATTGAAGTCCATGCAAAAAATTATCTCAGAATTAGATTCTATGATACCTTTTGAAATACTAGTTTCGGTCAAAAAATCGTAGTATATTATATACACATTTATACTAGTTTCGGTCAGAAAATTAAATTAAATCGAGGATTGTTCGAAATGCTACGAAACTTTTAAGATCCTTTATATAATTTACGAGGGAAGATTATGATGGAAGTCCATGCAAAAAATTATTTCAAAATTAGATTCTATGAAACTTTTTGAATAGTTTCGGTCAAAAAATCATAGTATATTATACACAATTTTGTACTAGTTTCGCTCAGAAAATCAAATTAAATCGAGGATTGTTCGAAATGCTACGAAACTTTTCAGATCCTTTCTATATTTTACCAGGGATGCTTATGATGGAAGTCCATGCAAAAATTATCTCAAAATAAGATTCTATGGAACTTTTTAAAATACGAGTTTAGGTAAAAAAATCTTAGTATATTATACATAATTTCATACTAGTTTCGGTCATAAAATTAAATTAAATCGAGAATTGTTCGAAATGCTACGAAACTTTTCAGATCCTTTCTATATTTTACGAGGGAGATTATGATGGAAGACCATGCAAAAAATCATCTCAGAAATAGATTCTATGATACTTTTTGAAATACTAGTTTCGGTCAAAAAATCGTAATATATTATACACAATTTTATACTAGTTTTGGACAAAAATCAAATTAAATTGAGGATTGTTCGAAATGCTACGAAACTTTTAAGATCCTTTCTATAATTTACGAGGGAAGATTATGATGGTAGTCCATGCAAAATATTATCTAAGAATTAGATTCTTTGAAACTTTTTCAAATACTAGTTTCAGTCAAAAAATCGAAGTATATTATACACAATTTTATACAAGTGCCGGTAAAAAAAATCGAGGATTATTCGAAATGCTACGAAACTTTTTAGATCCTTTATATTTGTTACGAGGGAAGGTTATGATGGAAGTCCATGCAAAAAATTTATCTAAAAATTAGATTCTATGGAACCTTTTGAAATGTCAGTTTATTTCAAAAATTCATAGCATATTATACACAAGTTTATACTAGTTTCGGTCAGAAAATTAAATTAAATCGAGTATTGTTATAAATGCAACGAAACTTTTCAGGTCCTTTCTATATTTTACGAGGGAAGATTATGATTGAAGTCCATGCAAAAAATTATCTCAGAATTAGATTCTATGATACCTTTTGAAATACTAGTTTCGGTCAAAAAATCGTAGTATATTATATACACATTTATACTAGTTTCGGTCAGAAAATTAAATTAAATCGAGGATTGTTCGAAATGCTACGAAACTCTTAAGATCCTTTATATAATTTACGAGGGAAGATTATGATGGAAGTCCATGCAAAAAATTATTTCAAAATTAGATTCTACGAAACTTTTTGAATTACTAGTTTCGGTCAAAAAATCATAGTATATTATACATAATTTTGTACTAGTTTCGCTCAGAAAATCAAATTAAATCAAGGATTGTTCGAAATGCTACGAAACTTTTCAGATCCTTTCTATATTTTACCAGGGATGCTTATGATGGAAGTCCATGCAAAAAATTATCTCAAAATAAGATTCTATGGAACTATTTAAAATACGAGTTTAGGTAAAAAAATCTTAGTATATTATACATAATTTCATACTAGTTTCGGTCATAAAATTAAATTAAATCGAGAATCGTTCGAAATGCTACGAAACTTTTCAGATCCTTTCTATATTTTACGAGGGAGATTATGATGGAAGACCATACAAAATATCATCTCAGAAATTGATTCTATGATACTTTTTGAAATACTAGTTTCGGTCAAAAAATCGTAGTATATTATACACAATTTTATACTAGTTTTGGTCAAAAATCAAATTAAATTGAGGATTGTTCGAAATGCTACGAAACTTTTAAGATCCTTTCTATAATTTACGAGGGAAGATTATGATGGTAGTCCATGCAAAATATTATCTCAGAATTAGATTCTTTGAAACTTTTTCAAATACAAGTTTCAGTCAAAAAATTGAAGTATATTATACACAATTTTATACAAGTGCCGGTAAAAAAAATCGAGGATTATTCGAAATGCTACGAAACTTTTTAGATCCTTTATATTTGTTACGAGGGAAGGTTATGATGGAAGTCCATGCAAAAAATTTATCTAAATATTAGATTCTATGGAACCTTTTGAAATGTCAGTTTATTTCAAAAATTCATAGCATATTATACACAAGTTTATACTAGTTTCAGTCAGAAAATTAAATTAAATCGAGTATTGTTCTAAATGCAACGAAACTTTTCAGGTCCTTTCTATATGTTACTAGGGAATATTATGATGGAAGTCCATGCAAAAATTATCTCAGAATTAGATTCTTTGAAACTTTTTCAAATACTAGTTTCTGTCAAAAAATCAAAGTATATTATACACAATTTTATACAAGTGCCGGTAAAAAAAAATCGAGGATTATTCGAAATGCTACGAAACTTTGTAGATCCTTTATATTTGTTACGAGGGAAGGTTATAATGGAAGTCGAGGCAAAAAATTATCTAAAAATTAGATTATATGGAACCTTTTGAAATGTCAGTTTATTTCAAAAATTCATAGTATATTATACACAAGTTTAGACTAGTTTCGGTCAGAAAATTAAATTAAATCGAGTATAGTTCGAAATGCAACGAAACTTCTCAGGTCCTTTCTATATTTTACGAGGGAAGATTATGATTGAAGTCCATGCAAAAAATTATCTCAGAATTAGATTCTATGATACCTTTTGAAATACTAGTTTCGGTCAAAAAATCGTAGTATATTATATACACATTTATACTAGTTTCGGTCAGAAAATTAAATTAAATCGAGGATTGTTCGAAATGCTACGAAACTTTTAAGATCCTTTATATAATTTACGAGGGAAGATTATGATGGAAGTCCATGCAAAAAATTATTTCAAAATTAGATTCTACGAAACTTTTTGTATAGTTTCGGTCAAAAAATCATAGTATATTATACACAATTTTGTACTAGTTTTGCTCAGAAAATCAGATTAAATCGAGGATTGTTCGAAATGCTACGAAACTTTTCAGATCCTTTCTATATTTTACCAGGGATGCTTATGATGGAAGTCCATGCAAAAAATTATCTCAAAATAAGATTCTATGGAACTTTTTAAAATACGAGTTTAGGTAAAAAAATCTTAGTATATTATACATAATTTCATACTAGTTTCGGTCATATAATTAAATTAAATCGAGAATTGTTCGAAATGCTACGAAACTTTTCAGATCCTTTCTATATTTTACGAGTGAGATTATGATGGAAGACCATGCAAAAAATCATCTCAGAAATAGATTCTATGAAACTTTTTGAAATACTAGTTTCGGTCAAAAAATCGTAGTATATTATACACAATTTTATACTAGTTTTGGTCAAAAATCAAATTAAATTGAGGATTGTTCGAAATGCAACGAAACTTTTAAGATCCTTTCTATAATTTACGAGGGAAGATTATGATGGAAGTCCATGCAAAAAATTATCTCAGAATTAGATTCTTTGAAACTTTTTCAAATACTAGTTTCGGTCGAAAAATCAAAGTATATTATACACAATTTTATACAAGTGCCGGTAAAAAAAAATCGAGGATTATTCGAAATGCTACGAAACTTTTTAGATCCTTTATATTTGTTACGAGGGAAGGTTATGATGGAAGTCCATGCAAAAAATTATCTAAAAATTAGATTCTATGGAACCTTTTGAAATGTCAGTTTAGGTCAAAAATTCCTAGTATATTATACACAACTTTATACTAGTTTCGGTCAGAAAATTAAATTAAATCGAGAATTGTTCGAAATGCAACGAAACTTTTCAGATCCTTTCTATATTTTACGAGGGAAGATTATGATTGAAGTCCATGCAAAATATTATCTCAGAATTAGATTCTATGATACCTTTTGAAATACTAGTTTCGGTCAAAAAATTCATAGTATATTATATACACATTTATACTAGTTTCAGTCAGAAAATTAAATTGAATCGAGGATTGTTCGAAATGCTCCGAAACTTTTAAGATCCTTTATATAATTTACGAGGGAAGATTATGATGGAAGTCCATGCAAAATATTATCTCAGAATTTGATTCTTTGAAACTTTTTGAATTACAAGTTTCGGTCAAAAAATCATAGTATATTATACAGAATTTTATACTAGTTTCGGACAGAAAATCCAATTAAATCGAGGATTGTTCAAAATGCTACGAAACTTTTCAGATCCTTTCTATATTTTACCAAGGAAGGTTATGATGGAAGTCCATGCAAAAAATTATCTCAAAATAAGATTCTATGGAACTTTTTAAAATACGAGTTTATGTAAAAAAATCTTAGTATATTATACATAATTTCATACTAGTTTCGGTCATAAAATTAAATTAAATCGAGAATTGTTCGAAATGCTACGAAACTTTTCAGATCCTTTCTATATTTTACGAGGGAGATTATGATGGAAGACCATGCAAAAAATCATCTCAGAAATAGATTCTATGAAACTTTTTGAAATACTAGTTTCGGACAAAAAATCGTAGTGTATTATACACAATTTTATACTAGTTCCAGTCAAAAATCAAATTAAATCGAGGATTTTTTGAAATGCTACGAAACTTTTAAGATCCTTTCTATAATTTACGAGGGAAGATTATGATGGAATCCATGCAAAAAATTATCTCAGAATTAGATTCTTTGAAACTTTTTCAAATACTAGTTTCGGTCGAAAAATCGAAGTATATTATACACAATTTTATACAAGTGTCGATAAAAAAATCGAGGAATATTCGAAATGCTGCGAAACTTTTTAGATCCTTTATATTTGTTACAAGGGAATGTTATGATGGAAGTCCATGCAAAAAATTATCCTAAAATTAGATTCTATGGAAACTTTTGTAATGTCAGTTTAGGTCAAAAATTCATAGTATTATTATACACAAGTTTATACTAGTTTCGGTCAGAAAATTAAATTAAAACGAGTATTGTTCGAAATGCAACGAAACTTTTCAGATCCTTTCTATATTTTACGAGGGAATATTATGATTGAAGTCCATGCAAAATATTATCTCAGAATTAGATTCTATGATACCTTTTGAAATACTAGTTTCGGTCAAAAAATCGTAGTATATTATATACACATTTATACTAGTTTCAGTCAGAAAATTAAATTAAATCGAGGATTGTTCGAAATGCTACAAAACTTTTAAGATCCTTTATATAATTTACGAGGGAAGATTATGATGGAAGTCCATACAAAAAATTATCTCAGAATTAGATTCTTTGAAACTTTTTGAATTACTAGTTTCGGTCAAAAATCATAATATATTATACAGAATTTTATACTAGTTTCGGACAGAAAATCCAATTAGATCGAGGATTGTTCAAAATGCTACGAAACTTTTCAGATCCTTTCTATATTTTACCAAGGAAGGTTTTGATGGAAGTCCATGCAAAAAATTATCTCAAAATAAGATTCTTTGGAACTTTTTAAAATACGAATTTAGGTCAAAAAATCTTAGTATATTATATATAATTTCATACTAGTTTCGGTCATAAAATTAAATTAAATCGAGGATTATTCGAAATGCTACGAAACTTTTTAGATCCTTTATATTTGTTACGAGGGAAGATTATGATGGAAGTCCATGCAAAAAATCATCTCAAAAATATATTCTATGAAACTTTTTGAAATACTAGTTTCGGTAAAAAAATCGTAGTATATTATACACAATTTTATATTAATTTCGGTCAAAAATCAAATTAAATCGAGGATTGTTCGAAATGCTACGAAACTTTTAAGATCCTTTCTATAATTTACGAGGGAAGAGTATGATGGAAGTCCATGCAAAAATTATCTAAGAATTAGATTCTTTGAAACTTTTTCAAATACTAGTTTGGGTCAAAAAATTGAAGTATATTATACACAAATTTATACAAGTGTCGGTAAAAAACAATTCAGGATTATTCGAAATGCTACGAAACTTTTTAGATCCTTTATATTTGTTACGAGGGAAGGTTATGAAGGAATTCCATGCAAAAAATTATCTAAAAATTAGATTCTATGGAGCCTTTTGAAATGTCAGTTTAGGTCAAAAAATTCATAGTATATTATACACAAGTTTATACTAGTTCGGTCAGAAAATTAAATTAAATCGAGTATTGTTCGAAATGCAACGAAACTTTTCAGATCCTTTCTATATTTTACGAGGGAAGATTATGATTGAAGTCCATGCAAACTATTATCTCAGAATTAGATTCTATGATACCTTTTGAAATACTAGTTTCGGTCAAAAAATTGTAGTATATTATATACACATTTATACTAGTTTCGGTCAGAAAATTAAATTAAATCGAGGATTGTTCGAAATACTACGAAACTTATAAGATACTTTTTATAATTTACGAGAGAAGATTATGATGGAAGTCCATGCAAAATATTATCTCAAAATTAGATTCTATGAAACTTTTTGAATTACTAGTTTCGGTAAAAAAATCATAGTATATTATACACAATTTTATACTAGTTTCGGTCAGAAAATCAAATTAAATCGAGGATTGTTCGAAATGCTACGAAACTTTTCAGATCCTTTCTATATTTTACCAGGGATGCTTATGATGGAAGTCCATGCAAAAAATTATCTCAAAATAAGATTCTATGGAACTTTTTAAAATACGAGTTTAGGTAAAAATATCTTAGTATATTATACATAATTTCATACTTGTTTCGGTCATAAAATTAAATTTAATCGAGAATTGTTCGAAATGCTACGAAACTTTTCAGATCATTTATATATTTTACGAGGGAAGATTATGATGGAAGTACATGCAAAATAATCTCAGAAATAGATTCTATGATACTTTTTGAAATACTAGTTTCGGTCAAAAAATCGTAGTATATTATACACAATTTTATACTAGTTTCGGTCAAAAATCAAATTAAATCGAGGATTGTTCGAAATGCTACGAAACTTTTAAGATCCTTTCTATAATTTACAAGGGAAGACTATGATGGAAGTCCATGCAAAAATTATCTAAGAATTAGATTCTTTGAAACTTTTTCAAAAATTAGTTTCGGTCAAAAAATTAAAGTATATTATACACAAATTTATACAAGTGTCGGTAAAAAACAAATCGAGGATTATTCGAAATGCTACGAAACTTTTTAGATCCTTTATATTTGTTACGAGGGAAGGTTATGAAGGAAGTCCATGCAAAAAATTATCTAAAAATTAGATTCTATGGAACCTTTTGAAATGTCAGTTTAGGTTAAAAATTCATAGTATATTATACACAAGTTTATACTTTCGGTCAGAAAATTAAATTAAATCGAGTATTGTTCGAAATGCAACGAAACTTTTCAGATCCTTTCTATATTTTACGAGGGAAGATTATGATAGAAGTCCATGCAAAATATTATCTCAAAATTAGATTCTATGACACCTTTTGAAATACTAGTTTCGGTCAAACAATCGTAGTATATTATATACACATTTATACTAGTTTCGGTCAGAAAATTAAATTAAATCGAGGATTGTTCGAAATGCTACGAAACTTTTAAGATACTTTATATAATTTATGAGGGAAGATTATGATGGAAGTCCATGCTAAACATTATCTCAAAATTAGATTCTATGAAACTTTTTGAATTACTAGTTTCGGTCAAAAAGTCATAGTATATTATACACAATTTTATACTAGTTTCGGTCAGAAAATCAAATTAAATCGAGGATTGTTCGAAATGCTACGAAACTTTTCAGATCCTTTCTATATTTTACCAGGGATGCTTATGATGGAAGTCCATGCAAAAAATTATCTCAAAATAAGATTCTATGGAACTTTTTAAAATACGGGTTTAGGTAAAAATATCTTAGTATATTATACATAATTTCATACTAGTTTCGGTCATAAAATTAAATTAAATCGAGAATTATTCGAAATGCTACGAAACATTTCAGATCCTTTCTATATTTTACGAGGGAGATTATGATGGAAGACAATGCAAAATATAGTCTCAGAAATAGATTCTATGATACTTTTTGAAATACTAGTTTTGGTCAAAAAGTCGTAGTATATTATACACAATTTTATACTAGTTTTGGTCAAAAATCAAATTAAATTGAGGATTGTTCGAAATGCTACAAAACTTTTAAGATCATTTCTATAATTTACGAGGGAAGATTATGATGGAAGTCCATGCCAAAAATTATCTCAGAATTAGATTCTTTGAAACTTTTTCAAATACTAGTTTCGGTCGAAAAATCGAAGTATATTATACACAACTTTATACAAGTGTCGGTAAAAAAAATCGAGGATTTTTAGAAATGCTACAAAACTTTTTAGATCCTTTATATTTGTTACAAGGGAAGATTATGATGGAAGTCCATGCAAAAAATCATCTCAGAAATAGATTCTATGAAACTTTTTGAAATACTAGTTTCGGTCAAAAAATCGTAGTATATTTTACACAATTTTATATTAGTATCGGTCAAAAATCAAATTAAATCGTGGATTGTTCGAAATGCTATGAAACTTTTAAGATCCTTTCTATAATTTACAAGGGAAGACTATGATGGAAGTCCATGCAAAAATTATCTAAGAATTAGATTCTTTGAAACTTTTTAAAATACTAGTTTCGGTCAAAAAATTGAAGTATATTATACAAAAATATATACAAGTGTCGGTAAAAAACAAATCGAGGATAATTCGAAATGCTACGAAAATTTTTATATCCTTTATATTTGTTACGAGGGAAGGTTATGAAGGAAGTCCATGCAAAAAATTATAAAAAAATTAGATTCTATGGAACCTTTAGAAATGTCAGTTTAGGTCAAAAATTCATAGTATATTATGCACAAGTTTATACTAGTTTCGGTCAGAAAATTAAATTTAATCGAGTATTGTTCGAAATGCAACGAAACTTTTCAGACCCTTTCTATATTTTACGAGGGAAGATTATGATTGAAGTCCATGCAAACTATTATCTCAGAATTAGATTCTATGATACCTTTTGAAATACTAGTTTCGGTCAAAAAATCGTAGTATATTATATACACATTTATACTAGTTTCGGTCAGAAAATTAAATTAAATCGAGGATTGTTCGAAATGCTACGAAACTTTTAAGTTCCTTTATATAATTTATGAGGGAATATTATGATGGAAGTCCATGCAAAAAATTATCTCAAAATTAGATTATATGAAACTTTTTGAATTACTAGTTTCGGTCAAAAAATCATAGTATATTATACATAATTTCATACTAGTTTCGGTCATAAAATTAAATTAAATCGAGAATTGTTCGAAATGCTACGAAACTTTTCAGATCCTTTCTATATTTTACGAGGGAGATTATGATGGAAGGCAATGCAAAAAATAGTCTCAGAAATAGATTCTATGAAACTTTTAAAAATACTAGTTTCGGTTAAAAAATAGTAGTATATTATACACAATTTTATACTAGTTCCGGTCAAAAATTAAATTAAATCGAGGATTGTTCGAAATGCAACAAAACTTTTAAGATCCTTTCTATAATTTACGAGGGAAGATTATGATGGAAGTCCATGCAAAAAATTATCTAAGAATTAGATTCTTTGAAACTTTTTCAAATACTAGTTTCGGTCGAAAAATCGAAGTATATTATACACAATTTAATACAAGTGTCGGTAAAAAAAAATCGAGGATTATTCGAAATGCTACGAAACTTTTTAGATCCTTTATATTTGTTACGAGGGAAGATTATGATGGAAGTCCATGCAAAAAATCATCTCAGAAATAGATTCTATGAAACTTTTTGAAATACTAGTTTCGGTCAAAAAATCGTAGTATATTTTACACAATTTTATATTAGTATCGGTCAAAAATCAAATTAAATCGAGGATTGTTCGAAATGCTATGAAACTTTTAAGATCCTTGTAGATGTTTAAGAATTGGCAGAATTTTTGACCAAACAAGAAATGCTAAATTCAGTTCAGAATGTCCTATCAGATGTTGGGACATTATCAAACAGAGTATGTGAATTTATTTCAGGATGTCTCATCAGATGTTGGGACATTGTGTGAATAAATTAAGTTCAGTTTTTCAGGATGTCCCAACAGATGTTGAGACATCTCAGACCTGCTACCAGAATTAATTATTGATTAACAGATCAGAGATATTTAAGGAGAACTATCTGGGATTAATTAATGCTGGATAAAAACAGAACAAGGCGCATCTGTAGGGAGTTTTAAATTGAAGATTCAGATTAAAACAGAAGACCTAATGCACCTAGAATATAGGAGGTAACAAACCCTAAATTCAAGGTGACAGTTGCTGCACAGTAGGGCTGGATCATTCTACAGAAAGCCCAAAATTCAGATACCTATTTAAACAACAGAAACTCATAGAATTGAGTACGAATTTCAGAAGACTAAATAGGGTGTCTAGTGTTTTAATAGCAAGTTGTTTTTATGTACCACTTTATGAGCTTTTAAGCAAAAGTGCATTTGTGACTTGATTGAAACTGTTAAGTAAGATCAAGCTGTTATTGTTTGAAGGATGTCTTCAACTTTTGTAAACTTGTAAACTTGATCACTGGGTGATTGAGGGGGAGTGAGTAGGGTACTCTTATCTAAGTGAGTCTTAGGTAGAAATTGCATTGGGTAAGTATTAAGTGATAGATTAAACAGGGTGGTTTAAGTCTAGAATTAATATTACTAATAGTGGATTTCCTCCTGGCTTGGTAGCCTCCAGATGTAGGTGTGGTTATACACTGAACTGGGTTAACAAACTTCTGTGTTGTTTACTTTTCTTGCTGTTTAAGTTTTGGTTAAATTTGTCAAATGTCCTATTAAGTGTTGGGACATCTCTTAGGACATCTCATACCTGATCACAGAATTTCAATTGGCATCAGAGCAGGCACCCTGCCTGTTTATACTGGGTGAGATCTAGGGAAAACAAATTCTGTAACATGGACAGAGATATAGGGTCAGTAAATAGACCACCTATACTGGATGGTTCTAATTATGACTACTGGAAGCAAAGAATGATTGCATTCTTAAAGTCACTTGACAACAGGGCATGGAGAGCAGTAAATGTTGGATGGAAACATCCTGTTCAAGACACCAAAGATGGATCAATAGTTCTGAAACCTGAAGAAGAATGGAGTAAAGAGGAAGAAGATTCAGAACTAGGCAACTCAAAAGCCCTAAATGCTTTATTCAATGGCATTGATAGAAATATTTTCAGACTAGTGCATCATTGTGAGCTGGCCAAAGATGTGTGGGATACCCTCAAGACAACTCATGAAGGAACATCAAAAGTAAAAATGTCAAGACTTCAACTTCTCACCACCAAGTTTGAAAACTTGAGAATGAAGGAAGATGAATCAATTCATGAGTTCTACATGAACATCTTGGATATAGCCAATACTTCTGGAGCCTTGGGAGAAAAGATGACTGATGAAAAGCTTGTAAGGAAGATTCTCAGATCTTTGCCAAAAAGATTTGACATGAAAGTCACAGCAATAGAAGAAGATCAAGACATATGTTCTATGAAAACTGAAGAACTCATTGGTTCCCTTCAAACTTTTGAGATGGGAATGAATGACACACATGCTAAAAAGAACAAAAGCATAGCCTTGGTTTCAAATACAGATGAAGAAGAAGATGATGAATCAGCAAATGATAAAAGCTTATCAGAAAACCTTGCACTGATTGGAAGACAATTCAAACAGATTCTCAGAGGAATGGAAGGAAAATCCAAACCTAGTGGAAGAAACACAAACTCTGAGAACAGAAGACCTTATGATGCTAACAAAAGAGTAAAATATGCTGAAAAGACCAGTCAAGATAAAGGAGTCAAATGCCATGAATGTGAAGGATATGGACATATCAAGTTTGAATGTCCTACCTACTTAAAGAGGCAAAAGAAAGGACTCTCTGTGACCTGGTCTGATGAAGACTCAGGAGAAGAATCAGCTAAGCACATTACTGCTTTAGCTGGACTGTGTGAATATGATAGTGATTCCAGCTGTGGAGAGCTTACTTATGCAGATCTTGAGCAAGCCTTCAAGGATCTGTACAAGAGTAGTACTGAAGTATGCAGTGAGGTCATAAAGCTAAAGAAGCAGAATGAAGTACTAGAAGAAGAAAAAGCAAGTGATCAAGTAATCATTGATACCTTAAAAAGTGAAGTAACTCTTCTCAATTCTAAGCTGGAACATATGTCCAAATCTGTTAGAATGATGAACAGCAGCTCAAATACACTGGATGCTATTCTCTGCAATAATAAACATTCAGGGGACAAAAGTGGACTGGGATATAACAGAGATGAAGCCAGCTCTAGCAAAACTACTTCAAAAATTACACAGTCAAACAAGATGTCCCAACAGATGCTTCAACATCAGAACACAAAGACAAACATAATGTTCCAACAGATGTCTCAACATTCTGGAAAGAACAAAATGAAGAAGAAGTATCAAAGATGGAGATGCCATCACTGTGGAAGATTTGGGCATATCAAACCTCACTGTTATAAGTTACATGGATATCCAAATCAGATGTGTCAGCAACCTTCCAAGCAGAAAGTAGAAGGTACCAAGAAAGTGCTGCTTAGAAATCAGCAACCTCCTAAGCAAAAGACAGAAGTAATCAAGAAAGTTTGGAGACCAAAAGCTGACATTCAGACTGATCAAAGCCACATACCCAAGAACAAGATCAACAATCAAGCTTGGAGATCAGCTGAACAACACTCAGAGCAGAGGCATCAAAAGAAATCTCAACTCATCTGGTCAAATAAAAGTACTGCATACATAGCACATACATCATTGAAAGTATCAGCTAAAGAAGACTGGTACTTTGACAGTGGATGCTCAAGACACATGACTGGATTGAAGAATTTGCTAGTAAACTTAAAGCCACATTCATCCAGGTATGTTACCTTTGGAGATGGAGCTAAAGGAGAAATCAAGGGAGTTGGAACCTTGAATTGTCAAGATGTTCCAAGATTAGATGATGTGCTGCTTGTTAAAGGTTTAACTGCTAATCTGATCAGCATAAGTCAACTATGTGATCAAGGATACAGTGTAAACTTTACCAAATCTGAATGCATAGTGACTAACAAAGAACAAGAGGTTGTCATGAAAGGAGCCAGATCTAAAGACAACTGTTACATGTGGGAGCCACTAGACTTCAGTCCCACTTCAACTTGTTCTCTAGCTAGAGAAGAAGAAGTAAAACTATGGCACCAAAGGCTAGGTCATCTTCATTTCAGAGGCATAAAGAAGATCATATCTATGGATGCTGTAAGAGGTATCCCTAAACTGAAGATTGATGATGGCAAAATCTGTGGTGAATGTCAAATAGGCAAACAAACCAAGATGTCCCATCCAAAGCTCCAACATCTGACAACTTCCAAAGTTTTGGAATTGTTACATATGGATCTCATGGGACCTATGCAAGTTGAAAGCCTTGGTGGTAAGAGGTATGCATATGTGGTGGTTGATGACTTTTCAAGATATACATGGATAAATTTCATTAAAGAAAAGTCAGATGTCTTTGATGTATTCAAGGAATTATGTCAAAGATTGCAAAGGGAAAAATCCAGCTGTGTGATCAGAATAAGAAGTGATCATGGAAAAGAATTTGAGAATCAAAAGTTCTTAGATTTCTGTTCTTCAGAAGGAATCAACCATGAGTATTCTTCTCCTATCACTCCTCAACAGAATGGGATTGTTGAAAGGAAGAATAGAACCATTCAAGAATCAGCAAGAGCTATGATCCATGCTAAAAAATTACCTCTGTATTTCTGGGCTGAAGCTATGAACACTGCCTGCTACATCCATAACAGAGTTACTTTGAGGAAAGGAACTTTGTCCACAATATATGAAGTATGGAAGGGCAGAAAACCCACAGTGAAGTATTTTCATGTATTTGGAAGTAAATGCTATATTCTGGCAGATAGGGAGCAAAGGAGAAAAATGGATCCTAAAAGTGATGAAGGAATTTTCCTTGGATACTCTATAAACAGCAGAGCATATAGAGTATTTAACTACAGAACAAATGTTATCATGGAGTCCATAAATGTCATAATTGATGATGCTCCTACAGATGTCCCAGAAGATGTTGGAACATCTGCTGATATCAAGATTGAAGCTGAAGAAAAGAATGATCAATATAACTTCACTCAAAATGATACAAGGTCAGAAGATTCAAGCAAACCTCCCTCCATCAGAATACAGAAGGATCATCCCAAAGATTTAATAATTGGTGATCCCAACAGAGGTGTGAGCACTAGATCAAGAGAAGTGATTTCAGGTTCTTGTTTTGTGTCCAAAATAGAACCTAAAAACATCAAGGAGGCTCTCACTGATGAATACTGGATTTGTGCTATGCAAGAGGAATTAGGTCAATTCACAAGGAATGAAGTGTGGAATCTTGTTCCTAGACCTGATGATATAAATGTAATTGAAACAAAATGGGTGTATAAGAACAAGTCAAATGAAGAAGGAGTTGTTACAAAGAACAAAGCTAGACTTGTAGCTCAAGGATACACTCAAATTGAAGGGGTGGACTTTGATGAAACCTTTGCACCAGTAGCAAGGCTTGAATCAATAAGACTACTGTTGGGAATTGCTTGTATCTTAAAGTTCAAGCTATTTCAAATGGATGTGAAAAGTGCCTTTCTTAATGGTTATCTTAATGAAGAGGTATATGTAGAACAGCCTAAAGGATTTGTTGATCCAAGCTGTCCAAATCATGTATACAAACTCAAGAAAGCCCTTTATGGTCTGAAGCAAGCTCCAAGGGCATGGTATGAAAGACTTACCACATTTCTTATCAAGCAAGGATACAGAAAAGGTGGGATTGATAAAACCCTGTTTGTTAAAGATGAAGAAGGAAATGTCATGATTGCACAAATATATGTTGATGACATTGTGTTTGGTGGGATGTCTGATAAGATGGTCAAACATTTTGTCAAGCAGATGGAATCTGAATTTGAAATGAGTCTAGTAGGTGAATTAACCTATTTTCTTGGTCTGCAAGTTAAGCAAATGGAAGACTCAATGTTCATCTCACAAAGCAAGTACTCCAAGAACATAGTGAAGAAATTTGGAATGGAAAATGCTTCTCATAAAAGAACTCCTGCTCCTACACATTTAAAGCTGACTAAAGATGAGAAGGGTGAGAATGTAGATCAAAGTTTATATAGAAGCATGATTGGAAGCTTGTTATACTTGACTGCTAGCAGACCAGACATTGCATTTGCAGTAGGAGTTTGTGCAAGATATCAAGCTGATCCAAAAGTCAGTCATCTCAATCAAGTCAAGAGAATTCTTAAATATGTTAATGGTACTTGTGACTATGGCATAATGTACTTTCATGGTTGCAAACCTATTCTCACTGGCTTCTGTGATGCTGATTGGGCAGGAAGTGCTGATGACAGAAAAAGCACTTCAGGAGGATGCTTCTTTCTAGGAAACAATCTGATTTCTTGGTTCAGTAAGAAGCAGAATTGTGTATCTTTATCTACAGCTGAAGCTGAGTACATAGCAGCAGGTAGCAGTTGTTCTCAGTTGGTTTGGATGAAGCAGATGCTCACTGAATACAATGTCCCACAGGATGTCATGACATTGTACTGTGACAACTTAAGTGCAATCAACATATCTAAAAATCCTATCCAACACAGCAGGACAAAGCATATTGATATCAGACATCATTTCATCAGAGATCTTGTAGAAGAAAAGGTGATTTCATTGGAGCATGTAGCTACAGATCTGCAGTTAGCTGATATCTTTACCAAGGCATTGGATGCTACACAATTTGAGAACTTAAGGGGAAAACTTGGAATCTGTTTATGTGATATCTAGCAGTTAATGAGATGTGCCAACATGTCATATGACATTGCATGGCATAAGTTCCAGATGGCAAAGCTAGTCTGGACTAGATCCTTGGGAATTTCATTCCTAATCATTTGGACTGTAACGGCTACTTATTTAGTAATTCCTTATAAGCAGCTATCAAGAGTCTCATCACACCATCACAAGCGAATCACATTAACTAGTAATCCTTCAGAAATCATAAACCCTAAAGCTGCACATTCATCTTCTTCAACAATGTCTCAAAACCTTAAAACTACTGATGAAGTTCTCAACCAGGAAGACGTGGTTCATGCCACTCCTATTTCTGTGGTACCAATGCAATCAACACCATTAGACGAGCTCAGGGGAAGCGCCTCTCACACTAAAAAGGCAAGAACACCAAAAAGAGGTAAAGATCAAATCAGAAGCAAAGCTAAAGACATTCCCTCTCATGCTAAATACTCCAAATATGTTGATGATTCCATCAAGGAGATTGTCAACCAAGTGTTTTCTGAACAAAGGGTGGTGAGAGGGATCTCTGTTCCTTTGAACATTATTCCTGCACCTCAAGAAGAACCAACTCAAGGTACAGAGGACACTGCTGCAGAACAAGATGTCCCAACAGATGTTGGAACATCTGAAGATAAGAAAAAGAACTCATCTGATGTTGAACAAACTGAGGATAAAACCTCAAGTGAAAGTGATAAAGAAGTTTCTGTGGAACAGGCTAAAGAATCAAATGAAGATCAAATTTCTGCTGATCAACAAGCTGATGAGGAGACTGCTCAATCCCCTCCAGTAGTCAATCTGGAGCAGGACTCTGATGCAGAAATCATAGCATCTGTCAAACCCAGCATAGCCAAAAGGCTAAGGTCCAGGAAAGGAAAGATGCAAGATGAACCTGTCATTCCTGAGAAGAAGAAGGCTAGTCCAAAGAAAGGCAAGGCTAAAGTCACTTTTGGTCCAGCAAAACCATGGAGCAAGGTTCAAACCCAGAAGAGAAAAGCTGCAACACCATCAGATTCAGATGTTGGATCAGATGTCCCAACATCTCCTCCCAAGAAGAAACCAGCACCAGCTAGAGCTTCAACTGTTGTTCCAGAAGCTCCCTTGGACAACATATCCTTCCATCATGTCTCCAGTGTCAACAGATGGAAATATGTGTACCAAAGAAGGGTTGCTTTGGAAAGAGAACTAAGCAGCAATGCACTTGAGTGCACAGAACTCATTGACCTAATCTCTGCTGCAGGACTATTCAAGACAGTCTCAGAGTTCTCTCCCTGCTATGAACTTCTTGTCAAAGAGTTCATTGTGAATCTTCAGGAGGATTGCTCAAATGGTAAGTCCTCTGAGTTTAGAAAAGTTTATGTTAGAGGTAGATGTGTGGAGTTTTCTCCCCAAATCATAAATCAGTATCTAGGAAGAGAAACAGATGGACCAAATGAGCTAGGCAAGACAGATAATCAAGTCTGTAAGGTGATAACTGCTGACCAGGTCAAGGCATGGCCTGTGAAGGGAAAGCTATCTGTAAGCATGCTTACCAGAAAGTATGCCATGCTGAACAGGATTGGTACTTCTAATTGGGTGCCTACCAACCACACTTCATCAATCTCAACTGGTCTGGCCAGATTCATCTATGCTGTGGGGACTCAAACCAAGCTGGACTTTGGAGCTTTTATCTTTGATCAAACCATGAAGCATGCCAGCTCCTCTGCAACCAAGCTACCAATAGCCTTTCCATCATTGTTGTGTGGTATTGTACTCAATCAATATCCTGGGATTTTAACTGACAAGGATACTGCATGCAAGAGAGAGAGCCCCCTGGCTTTTCACTACAAGTTATTCCTCAGTCATCATGCTGCAGATGTTGAAGCACCTTCTGGGACATCTGCTGGTCCCTCAACTGCTAAGTCTTCTATCTCCAAGGAAGAATTAATTGCTGAGCTAAAGTGCACATGCAAAGAGCTTGAAGCTAGAAAGAAGAAGCTGGAGGAAATCATTCAAATGTTGGAAAGTGAAGAAGATCAGAATGCTGCATCTGGTGAAGACAGTGAAGCTGAAAGTGAAGCTGATAAAGATGAAGACACTGAAGTGGAGGAAGCTACTGAGAGTGATGAATCTGAGTGATCTTTGTATGTGAGGCATTTGTAATGACAGCAATGATTTGTAATTCTGGATAATATTTCTTTGGCCCCTAATTTTATGCCTACCAAGGGGGAGAACAACAACAAATTTATACTGCTGGTTATTTTGAATGAAATCTGTTTGTTTCTGTCTGAACTGAATCAGTGTGTATTTCTGTTGAAACAAGACTGGACACATATTTGTTTGAGGGGGAGTAATCTCAAATAAAAATCAACAGAAAAGTAATGATATACTCTGATAAAAAGAACTTCTGCTGCACTCTGAAAACCAGGAAAGATGTTAGCCAAAAATTAGCCAAAGGGGGAGTTTGTAGATGTTTAAGAATTGGCAGAATTTTTGACCAAACAAGAAATGCTAAATTCAGTTCAGAATGTCCTATCAGATGTTGGGACATTATCAAACAGAGTATGTGAATTTATTTCAGGATGTCTCATCAGATGTTGGGACATTGTGTGAATAAATTAAGTTCAGTTTTTCAGGATGTCCCAACAGATGTTGAGACATCTCAGACCTGCTACCAGAATTAATTATTGATTAACAGATCAGAGATATTTAAGGAGAACTATCTGGGATTAATTAATGCTGGATAAAAACAGAACAAGGCGCATCTGTAGGGAGTTTTAAATTGAAGATTCAGATTAAAACAGAAGACCTAATGCACCTAGAATATAGGAGGTAACAAACCCTAAATTCAAGGTGACAGTTGCTGCACAGTAGGGCTGGATCATTCTACAGAAAGCCCAAAATTCAGATACCTATTTAAACAACAGAAACTCATAGAATTGAGTACGAATTTCAGAAGACTAAATAGGGTGTCTAGTGTTTTAATAGCAAGTTGTTTTTATGTACCACTTTATGAGCTTTTAAGCAAAAGTGCATTTGTGACTTGATTGAAACTGTTAAGTAAGATCAAGCTGTTATTGTTTGAAGGATGTCTTCAACTTTTGTAAACTTGTAAACTTGATCACTGGGTGATTGAGGGGGAGTGAGTAGGGTACTCTTATCTAAGTGAGTCTTAGGTAGAAATTGCATTGGGTAAGTATTAAGTGATAGATTAAACAGGGTGGTTTAAGTCTAGAATTAATATTACTAATAGTGGATTTCCTCCTGGCTTGGTAGCCTCCAGATGTAGGTGTGGTTATACACTGAACTGGGTTAACAAACTTCTGTGTTGTTTACTTTTCTTGCTGTTTAAGTTTTGGTTAAATTTGTCAAATGTCATATTAAGTGTTGGGACATCTCTTAGGACATCTCATACCTGATCACAGAATTTCAATCCTTTCTATAATTTACAAGGGAAGACTATGATGGAAGTCCATGCAAAAATTATCTAAGAATTAGATTCTTTGAAACTTTTTCAAATACTAGTTTCGGTCAAAAAATTGAAGTATATTATACAAAAATATATACAAGTGACGGTAAAAAACAAATCGAGGATAATTCGAAATACTACGAAACTTTTTAGATCCTTTATATTTGTTACGAGGGAAGGTTATGAAGGAAGTCCATGCAAAAAATTATAAAAAAATTAGATTCTATGGAACCTTTAGAAATGTCAGTTTAGGTCAAAAATTCATAGTATATTATGCACAAGTTTATACTAGTTTCGGTCAGAAAATTAAATTAAATCGAGTATTGTTCGAAATGCAACGAAACTTTTCAGACCATTTCTATATTTTACGAGGGAAGATTATGATTGAAGTCCATGCAAACTATTATCTCAGAATTAGATTCTATGATACCTTTTGAAATACTAGTTTCGGTCAAAAAATCGTAGTATATTATATACACATTTATACTAGTTTCGGTCAGAAAATTAAATTAAATCGAGGATTGTTCGAAATGCTACGAAACTTTTAAGTTCCTTTATATAATTTACGAGGGAATATTATGATGGAAGTCCATGCAAAAAATTATCTCAAAATTAGATTATATGAAACTTTTTGAATTACTAGTTTCGGTCAAAAAATCATAGTATATTATACATAATTTCATACTAGTTTCGGTCATAAAATTAAATTAAATCGAGAATTGTTCGAAATGCTACGAAACTTTTCAGATCCTTTCTATATTTTACGAGGGAGATTATGATGGAAGGCAATGCAAAAAATAGTCTCAGAAATAGATTCTATGAAACTTTTAAAAATACTAGTTTCGGTTAAAAAATAGTAGTATATTATACACAATTTTATACTAGTTCCGGTCAAAAATTAAATTAAATCGAGGATTGTTCGAAATGCAACAAAACTTTTAAGATCCTTTCTATAATTTACGAGGGAAGATTATGATGGAAGTCCATGCAAAAAATTATCTAAGAATTAGATTCTTTGAAACTTTTTCAAATACTAGTTTCGGTCGAAAAATCGAAGTATATTATACACAATTTAATACAAGTGTCGGTAAAAAAAATCGAGGATTATTCGAAATGCTACGAAACTTTTTAGATCCTTTATATTTGTTAGGAGGGAAGATTATGATGGAAGTCCATGCAAAAAATCATCTCAGAAATAGAATCCATGAAACTTTTTGAAATACTAGTTTCGGTCAAAAAATCGTAGTATATTATACACAATTTTATACTAGTTTCGGTCAAAAATCAAATTAAATCGAGGATTGTTCGAAATGCTACGAAACTTTTAAGATCCTCTAAATAATTTACAAGGGAAGACTATGATGGAAGTCCATGCAAAAAATTATCTCAGAATTAGATTCTTTGAAACTTTTTCAAATACTAGTTTCGGTCAAAAAATCGAAGTATATTATACACAATTTTATACAAGTGTCGGTAAAAATAAATCGAGTATTATTCGAAATCTTACGATACTTTTAAGATCCTTTATATTTGTTACGAGGGAAGTCCATGCAAAAAATTATCTAAAAATTAGATTCTATGGAACCTTTTGAAATGTCAGTTTAGGTCAAAAATTCATAGTATATTTTACACAAGTTTATACTAGTTTCGGTCAGAAAATTAAATTAAATCGAGTATTGTACGAAATGCAACGAAACTTTTCAGATCGTTTCTATATTTTACGAGGGAAGATTATGATTGAAGTCCATGAAAAATATTATCTCAGAATTAGATTCTATGATACCTTTTGAAATACTAGTTTCAGTCAAAAAATCGTAGTATATTATATACACATTTATACTAGTTTCGGTCAGAAAATTAAATTAAATCGAGGATTGTTCGAAATGCAACGAAACTTTTCAGATCGTTTCTATATTTTACGAGGGAAGATTATGATTGAAGTCCATGAAAAATATTATCTCAGAATTAGATTCTACGATACCTTTTGAAATACTAGTTTCGGTCAAAAAATCGTAGTATATTATATACACATTTATACTAGTTTCGGTCAGAAAATTAAATTAAATCGAGGATTGTTCGAAATGCTACGAAACTTTTAAGATCCTTTATATAATTTACGAGGGAAGATTATGATGGGAGTCCATGCATAAATTTATCTCAGATTTAGATTCTATGAAAATTTTTGAATTACTAGTTTCGGTCAAAAAATCATAGTATATTATACACAATTTTATACTAGTTTCGGTTAGAAAATCAAATTAAATCGAGGATTGTTCGAAATGCTACGAAACTTTTCAGATCCTTTCTATATTTTACCAGTGAAGCTTATGATGGAAGTCCATGCAAAAAATTATCTCAAAATAAGATTCTATGGAAGTTTTTAAAATACGAGTTTAGGTCAAAATATCTTAGTATATTATACATAATTTCATACTAGTTTCGGTCATTAAATTAAATTAAATCTTGAATTGTTCGAAATGCTACGAAACTTTTCAGATCCTTTCTATATTTTACGAGGTAGATTATGATGGAAGACCATGCAAAAAATCATCTCAGAAATGGATTCAATGAAACTTTTTAAAATACTAGTTTCAGTCAAAAAATCGTAGTATATTATACACAATTTTATACTAGTTCCGGTCAAAAATTAAATTAAATCGAGGATTGTTCGAAATGAAACGAAACTTTTAAGATCCTTTCTATAATTTACGATGGAAGATTATGATGGAAGTCCATGCAAAAAATTATCTCAGAATTAGATTCTTTTAAAATTTTTCAAATACCAGTTTCGGTCGAAAAATCGAAGTATATTATACACAATTTTATACAAGTGTCGGTAAAAAAAATCGAGGATTATTCAAAATGCTACGAAACTTTTTAGATCCTTTATATTTGTTACGAGGGAAGATTATGATGGAAGTCCATACAAAAAATCATCTCAGAAATAGATTCTATGAAACTTTTTGAAATACTGGTTTCGGTCAAAAAATCGTAGTATATTATACACAATTTTATACTATTTTCGGTCAAAAATCAAATTAAATCGAGGATTGTTCGAAATGCTACGAAACTTTTAAGATCCTTTCTATAATTTACAAGGGAAGATTATGATGGAAGTTCATGCAAAAAATTATCTCAGAATTAGATTCTTTTAAACTTTTTCAAATACTAGTTTCAGTCAAACAATCGTAGTATATTATACAAGTGTCAGTAAAAAAAATCGAGAATTATTCGAAATGATACGAAACTTTTTAGATCCTTTATATTTGTTAGGAGGGAAGGTTATGATGGAAGTCCATGCAAAACATTATCTAAAAATTAGATTCTATTGAACCTTTTGAAATGTCAGTTTAGGTCAAAAATTTATAGTATATTATACACAATTTTATACTAGTTTCGGTCAGAAAATTAAATTAAATTGAGTATTGTTCGAAATGCAACGAAACTTTACAGATCCTTTCTATATTTTACGAGGGAAGATTATGATGGAAGTCCATGCAAAAAATTGTCTCAGAATTAGATTCTTTGAAACTTTTTCAAATACTAGTTTCGGTCAAAAAATCGTAGTATATTATACACAATTTTATACAAGTGTCCTTAAAAAAAAATCGAGGATTATTCGAAATGCTATGAAACTTTTTAGATCCTTTATATATGTTACGAGGGAAGGTTATGATGGAAGTCCATGCAAAAAATTATCTAAAAATTAGATTTTATGGAACCTTTTGAAATATCAGTTTAGGTCAAAAATTCATTGTATATTATAAACAATTTTACACTAGTTTCAGTCACAAAATTAAATTAAATCAAATCGAGTATTGTTCGAAATGCAACGAAACTTTTCAGATCCTTTCAATATTTTACGAGGGAAGATTATGATTGAAGTCCATGCAAAAATTTATCTCAAAATTAGATTCTATGATACCTTTTAAAATACTAGTTTTGGTCAAAAATCATAGTATATTATACACAATTTTATTCTAGTTTCGGTTAGAAAATTAAATAAAATCGAGGATTGTTCGAAATGCTACAAATCTTTTAAGATCCTTTCTATAATTTACGAGGGAATATTATGATGGAAGTCCATGCAAAAAATTATCTCATAATTAGATTCTTTGAAACTTTTTCAAATACTAGTTTCGGTCAAAAAATCGTAGTATATTATACCCAATTTTATACAAGTGTCGGTAAAAAATAATCGAGGATTATTCGAAATGCTACGAAACTTTTTAGATCCTTTATATTTGTTACGAGGGAAGGTTATGATGGAAGTCCATGCAAAAAATTATCTAAAAATTAGATTCTATGGAACCTTTTGAAATGTTAGTTTAGGTAAAAAATTCATAGTATATTATACACGATTTTATACTAGTTTCGGTCATAAAATTAAATTAAATCGAGTATTGTTCGAAATGCAACGAAACTTTTCAGATCCTATCTATATTTTACGAGGGAAGATTATGATTGAAGTCCATGCAAAAAATTATCTCAGAATTGGATTCTATGATACTTTTTGAAATACTAGTTTCGGTCAAAAAATCGTAGTATATTATACACAATTTTATACTAGTTTCGGTCAAAAATCAAATTAAATTGAGGATCGTTCGAAATGCTACGAAACTTTTTAGATCCTTTATATTTGTTACGAGGGAAGATTATGATGGAAGTCCACGGAAAAAAATTATCTCAGAATTAGATTCTTTGAAACTTTTTCAAATACTAGTTTCGGTCAAACAATCGAAGTATATTATACTCAATTTTATACAAGTGTCGTTAAAAAAAATCGAGGATTGTTCGAAATGCTACGAAACTTTTTAGATCCTTTATATTTGTTACGAGGGAAAGTTATGATGGAAGTCCATGCAAAAAATTATCTAAAAATTAGATTCTATGGAACCTTTTGAAATGTTAGTTTATTTCAAAAATTCATAGTATATTATAAACAAGTTTATACTAGTTTCGGTCAGAAAATTAAATTAAATCCAGTATTGTTTGAAATGCAACGAAACTTTTCAGGTCCTTTCTATATTTTATGAGGGAAGATTATGATTGAAGTCCATGCAAAAAATTATCTCAGAATTAGATTCTATGATACCTTTTGAAATACTAGTTTCGGTCAAAAAATCTTAGTATATTATATACACATTTATACTAGTTTCGGTCAGAAAATTAAATTAAATCGAGGATTGTTCGATATGCTACGAAACTTTTAAGATCCTTTATATAATTTACGAGAGAAGATTATGATTGGAGTCCATGCATAAATTTATCTCAGAATTAGATTCTATGAAACTTTTTGAATTACTAGTTTCGGTCAAAAAATCATAGTATATTATATACAATTTTATACTAGTTTCGGTCAGAAAATCAAATTAAATCGAGGATTGTTCGAAACGCTACGAAACTTTTCAGATCCTTTCTATATTTTACCAGTGAAACTTATGATGGAAGTCCATGCAAAAAATTATCTCTAAATAAGATTCTATTGAACTTTTTAAAATACGAGTTTAGGTCAAAATATCTTAGTATATTATACATAATTTCATACTAGTTTCGGTCATTAAATTAAATTAAATCGGGAATTGTTCGAAATGCTACGAAACTTTTCAGATCCTTTTTATATTTTACGAGGGAGATTATGATGGAAGACCATGCAAAAAATCATCTCAGAAATAGATTCTATGAAACTTTTTAAAATACTAGTTTCAGTCAAAAAATCGTAGTATATTATACACAATTTTATACTAGTTCCGGTCAAAAATTAAATTAAATCGAGGATTGTTCGAAATGCAACGAAACTTTTAAGATCCTTTCTATAATTTACGAGGGAAGATTATGATGGAAGTCCATGCAAAAAATTATCTCAGAATTAGATTCTTTGAAACTTTTTCAAATACCAATTTCGGTCGAAAAATCGAAGTATATTATACACAATTTTATACAAGTGTCGGTAAAAAAAATCGAGGATTATTCAAAATGCTACGAAACTTTTTAGATCCTTTATATTTGTTACGAGGGAAGATTATGATGGAAGTCCATGCAAAAAATCATCTCAGAAATAGATTCTATGAAACCTTTTGAAATACTAGTTTCAGTCAAAAAATCGTAGTATATTATAAACAATTTTATACTATTTTCGGTCAAAAATTAAATTAAATCGAGGATTTTTCGAAATGCTACGAAACTTTTAAGATCCTTTCTATAATTTACAAGGGAAGATTATGATGGAAGTCCATGCAAAAAATTATCTCAAAATTAGATTCTTTTAAACTTTTTCAAATACTAGTTTCGGTCAAACAATCGTAGTATATTATACACAATTTTATACAAGTGTCGGTAAAGAAAAATCGAGGATTATTCGAAATGCTACGAAACTTTTTAGATCCTTTATATTTGTTACGAGGGAAGGTTATGATGGAAGTCCATGCAAAAAATTATCTAAGAATTAGATTCTATGGAACCTTTTGAAATGTCAGTTTATATCAAAAATTCATAGTATATTATACACAAGTTTATACTAGTTTCGGTCAGAAAATCAAATTAAATCGAGGATTGTTTGAAATGCTACGAAACTTTTCAGATCCTTTCTATATTTTACAAGGGAAGGTTATGATGGAAGTCCATGCAAAAATTATCTCAAAATAAGATTCTATGGAACTTTTTAAAATACGAGTTTAGGTCAACAAATCTTAGTATATTATACATAATTTCATACTAGTTTCGGTCATAAAATTAAATTAAATCGAGAATTGTTCGAAATGCTACGTAACATTTTAGATCCTTTCTATATTTTACGAGGGATGATTATGATGGAAGTCCAAGCATAAAATCATCTCAGAAATAGATTCTATGAAACTTTTTGAAATACTATTTTCGGTCAAAAAATCGTAGTATATTATACACAATTTTATACTAGTTTCGGTCAAAAATCAAATTAAATCGAGGATCGTTCGAAATGCTACGAAACTTTTAAGATCCTTTCTATAATTTTCGAGGGAAGATTATGATGGAAAACCATGCAAAAAAATTATCTCAGAATTAGATTCTTTGAAACTTTTTCAAATACTAGTTTCGGTCAAAAAATCATAGTATATTATACACAATTTTATACAAGTGTCGGTAAAATAAAATCGAGCATTATTCGAAATGCTACGAAACTTTTTAGATCCTTTATATATGTTACGAAGGAAGGTTATGATGGAAGTCCATGCAAAAAATTATCTAAAAAATAGATTCTATGGAACCTTTTGAAATGTCAGTTTAGGTAAAAAATTCAAAGTATAATTTACACAATTTTATACTAGTTTCGGTCAGAAAATTAAATTAAATCGAGTATTGTTCGAAATGCAACGAAACTTTTCAGATCCTTTCTATATTTTACGAGGGAAGATTATGATTGAAGTCCATGCAATAAATTATCTCAGAATTAGATTCTATGATACCTTTTGAAATACTAGTTTCGGTCAAAAAATCGTAGTATATTATATACACATTTATACTAGTTTCGGTCAGAAAATTAAATTAAATCGATGATTGTTCGAAATGCTATGAAACCTTTAAGATCCTTTATATAATTTACGAGGGAAGATTATGATGGAAGTCCATGCAAAAAATTATCTCAGAATTAGATTCTATGAAACTTTTTGAATTACTAGTTTCGTTCAAAAAATTATAGTATATTATACACAATTTTATACTAGTTTCGGTCAGAAAATCAAATTAAATCGAGGATTGTTCGAAATGCTACGAAACTTTTCAGATCCTTTCTATATTTTACCAGGAAAGCTTATATTGGAAGTCCATGCAAAAAATTATCTCAAAATAAGATTCTATGGAACTTTTTAAAATACGAGTTTAGGTCAAATAATCTTAATATATTATACATAATTTCATACTAGTTTCGGTCATAAAATTAAATTAAATCGAGAATTGTTCGAAATGCTACGAATCTTTTCAGATCCTTTCTATATTATACGAGGGAGATTATGATGGAAAACCATGCAAAAAATCATCTCAGAAATAGATTCTATGAAACTTTTTAAAATACTAGTTTCGGTCAAACAATCGTAGTATATTATACACAATTTTTTACTAGTTCCGGTCAAAAATTAAATTAAATCGAGGATTGTTCGAAATTAAACGAAACTTTTAAGATCCTTTCTATAATTTACGAGGGAAGATTATGATGGAAGTCCATGCCAAAAATTATCTCAGAATTAGATTCTTTGAAACTTTTTCAAATACTAGTTTCGGTCGAAAAATCGAAGTATATTATACACAATTTTATACAAGTGTCGGTAAAAAAACATCGAGGATTATTCGAAATGCTACGAAACTTTTTAGATCCTTTATATTTGTTACGAGGGAAGATTATGATGGAAGTCCATACAAAAAATCATCTCAGAAATAGATTCTATGAAACTTTTTGAAATACTGGTTTCGGTCAAAAAATCGTAGTATATTATACACAATTTTATACTATTTTCGGTCAAAAATCAAATTAAATCGAGGATTGTTCGAAATGCTACGAAACTTTTAAGATCCTTTCTATAATTTACAAGGGAAGATTATGATGGAAGTTCATGCAAAAAATTATCTCAGAATTAGATTCTTTTAAACTTTTTCAAATACTAGTTTCAGTCAAACAATCGTAGTATATTATACAAGTGTCAGTAAAAAAAATCGAGAATTATTCGAAATGATACGAAACTTTTTAGATCCTTTATATTTGTTAGGAGGGAAGGTTATGATGGAAGTCCATGCAAAACATTATCTAAAAATTAGATTCTATTGAACCTTTTGAAATGTCAGTTTAGGTCAAAAATTTATAGTATATTATACACAATTTTATACTAGTTTCGGTCAGAAAATTAAATTAAATTGAGTATTGTTCGAAATGCAACGAAACTTTACAGATCCTTTCTATATTTTACGAGGGAAGATTATGATGGAAGTCCATGCAAAAAATTGTCTCAGAATTAGATTCTTTGAAACTTTTTCAAATACTAGTTTCGGTCAAAAAATCGTAGTATATTATACACAATTTTATACAAGTGTCCTTAAAAAAAAATCGAGGATTATTCGAAATGCTATGAAACTTTTTAGATCCTTTATATATGTTACGAGGGAAGGTTATGATGGAAGTCCATGCAAAAAATTATCTAAAAATTAGATTTTATGGAACCTTTTGAAATATCAGTTTAGGTCAAAAATTCATTGTATATTATAAACAATTTTACACTAGTTTCAGTCACAAAATTAAATTAAATCAAATCGAGTATTGTTCGAAATGCAACGAAACTTTTCAGATCCTTTCAATATTTTACGAGGGAAGATTATGATTGAAGTCCATGCAAAAATTTATCTCAAAATTAGATTCTATGATACCTTTTAAAATACTAGTTTTGGTCAAAAATCATAGTATATTATACACAATTTTATTCTAGTTTCGGTTAGAAAATTAAATAAAATCGAGGATTGTTCGAAATGCTACAAATCTTTTAAGATCCTTTCTATAATTTACGAGGGAATATTATGATGGAAGTCCATGCAAAAAATTATCTCATAATTAGATTCTTTGAAACTTTTTCAAATACTAGTTTCGGTCAAAAAATCGTAGTATATTATACCCAATTTTATACAAGTGTCGGTAAAAAATAATCGAGGATTATTCGAAATGCTACGAAACTTTTTAGATCCTTTATATTTGTTACGAGGGAAGGTTATGATGGAAGTCCATGCAAAAAATTATCTAAAAATTAGATTCTATGGAACCTTTTGAAATGTTAGTTTAGGTAAAAAATTCATAGTATATTATACACGATTTTATACTAGTTTCGGTCATAAAATTAAATTAAATCGAGTATTGTTCGAAATGCAACGAAACTTTTCAGATCCTATCTATATTTTACGAGGGAAGATTATGATTGAAGTCCATGCAAAAAATTATCTCAGAATTGGATTCTATGATACTTTTTGAAATACTAGTTTCGGTCAAAAAATCGTAGTATATTATACACAATTTTATACTAGTTTCGGTCAAAAATCAAATTAAATTGAGGATCGTTCGAAATGCTACGAAACTTTTTAGATCCTTTATATTTGTTACGAGGGAAGATTATGATGGAAGTCCACGGAAAAAAATTATCTCAGAATTAGATTCTTTGAAACTTTTTCAAATACTAGTTTCGGTCAAACAATCGAAGTATATTATACTCAATTTTATACAAGTGTCGTTAAAAAAAATCGAGGATTGTTCGAAATGCTACGAAACTTTTTAGATCCTTTATATTTGTTACGAGGGAAAGTTATGATGGAAGTCCATGCAAAAAATTATCTAAAAATTAGATTCTATGGAACCTTTTGAAATGTTAGTTTATTTCAAAAATTCATAGTATATTATAAACAAGTTTATACTAGTTTCGGTCAGAAAATTAAATTAAATCCAGTATTGTTTGAAATGCAACGAAACTTTTCAGGTCCTTTCTATATTTTATGAGGGAAGATTATGATTGAAGTCCATGCAAAAAATTATCTCAGAATTAGATTCTATGATACCTTTTGAAATACTAGTTTCGGTCAAAAAATCTTAGTATATTATATACACATTTATACTAGTTTCGGTCAGAAAATTAAATTAAATCGAGGATTGTTCGATATGCTACGAAACTTTTAAGATCCTTTATATAATTTACGAGAGAAGATTATGATTGGAGTCCATGCATAAATTTATCTCAGAATTAGATTCTATGAAACTTTTTGAATTACTAGTTTCGGTCAAAAAATCATAGTATATTATATACAATTTTATACTAGTTTCGGTCAGAAAATCAAATTAAATCGAGGATTGTTCGAAACGCTACGAAACTTTTCAGATCCTTTCTATATTTTACCAGTGAAACTTATGATGGAAGTCCATGCAAAAAATTATCTCTAAATAAGATTCTATTGAACTTTTTAAAATACGAGTTTAGGTCAAAATATCTTAGTATATTATACATAATTTCATACTAGTTTCGGTCATTAAATTAAATTAAATCGGGAATTGTTCGAAATGCTACGAAACTTTTCAGATCCTTTTTATATTTTACGAGGGAGATTATGATGGAAGACCATGCAAAAAATCATCTCAGAAATAGATTCTATGAAACTTTTTAAAATACTAGTTTCAGTCAAAAAATCGTAGTATATTATACACAATTTTATACTAGTTCCGGTCAAAAATTAAATTAAATCGAGGATTGTTCGAAATGCAACGAAACTTTTAAGATCCTTTCTATAATTTACGAGGGAAGATTATGATGGAAGTCCATGCAAAAAATTATCTCAGAATTAGATTCTTTGAAACTTTTTCAAATACCAATTTCGGTCGAAAAATCGAAGTATATTATACACAATTTTATACAAGTGTCGGTAAAAAAAATCGAGGATTATTCAAAATGCTACGAAACTTTTTAGATCCTTTATATTTGTTACGAGGGAAGATTATGATGGAAGTCCATGCAAAAAATCATCTCAGAAATAGATTCTATGAAACCTTTTGAAATACTAGTTTCAGTCAAAAAATCGTAGTATATTATAAACAATTTTATACTATTTTCGGTCAAAAATTAAATTAAATCGAGGATTTTTCGAAATGCTACGAAACTTTTAAGATCCTTTCTATAATTTACAAGGGAAGATTATGATGGAAGTCCATGCAAAAAATTATCTCAAAATTAGATTCTTTTAAACTTTTTCAAATACTAGTTTCGGTCAAACAATCGTAGTATATTATACACAATTTTATACAAGTGTCGGTAAAGAAAAATCGAGGATTATTCGAAATGCTACGAAACTTTTTAGATCCTTTATATTTGTTACGAGGGAAGGTTATGATGGAAGTCCATGCAAAAAATTATCTAAGAATTAGATTCTATGGAACCTTTTGAAATGTCAGTTTATATCAAAAATTCATAGTATATTATACACAAGTTTATACTAGTTTCGGTCAGAAAATCAAATTAAATCGAGGATTGTTTGAAATGCTACGAAACTTTTCAGATCCTTTCTATATTTTACAAGGGAAGGTTATGATGGAAGTCCATGCAAAAATTATCTCAAAATAAGATTCTATGGAACTTTTTAAAATACGAGTTTAGTTCAACAAATCTTAGTATATTATACATAATTTCATACTAGTTTCGGTCATAAAATTAAATTAAATCGAGAATTGTTCGAAATGCTACGTAACATTTTAGATCCTTTCTATATTTTACGAGGGATGATTATGATGGAAGTCCAAGCATAAAATCATCTCAGAAATAGATTCTATGAAACTTTTTGAAATACTATTTTCGGTCAAAAAATCGTAGTATATTATACACAATTTTATACTAGTTTCGGTCAAAAATCAAATTAAATCGAGGATCGTTCGAAATGCTACGAAACTTTTAAGATCCTTTCTATAATTTTCGAGGGAAGATTATGATGGAAAACCATGCAAAAAAATTATCTCAGAATTAGATTCTTTGAAACTTTTTCAAATACTAGTTTCGGTCAAAAAATCATAGTATATTATACACAATTTTATACAAGTGTCGGTAAAATAAAATCGAGCATTATTCGAAATGCTACGAAACTTTTTAGATCCTTTATATATGTTACGAAGGAAGGTTATGATGGAAGTCCATGCAAAAAATTATCTAAAAAATAGATTCTATGGAACCTTTTGAAATGTCAGTTTAGGTAAAAAATTCAAAGTATAATTTACACAATTTTATACTAGTTTCGGTCAGAAAATTAAATTAAATCGAGTATTGTTCGAAATGCAACGAAACTTTTCAGATCCTTTCTATATTTTACGAGGGAAGATTATGATTGAAGTCCATGCAATAAATTATCTCAGAATTAGATTCTATGATACCTTTTGAAATACTAGTTTCGGTCAAAAAATCGTAGTATATTATATACACATTTATACTAGTTTCGGTCAGAAAATTAAATTAAATCGATGATTGTTCGAAATGCTATGAAACCTTTAAGATCCTTTATATAATTTACGAGGGAAGATTATGATGGAAGTCCATGCAAAAAATTATCTCAGAATTAGATTCTATGAAACTTTTTGAATTACTAGTTTCGTTCAAAAAATTATAGTATATTATACACAATTTTATACTAGTTTCGGTCAGAAAATCAAATTAAATCGAGGATTGTTCGAAATGCTACGAAACTTTTCAGATCCTTTCTATATTTTACCAGGAAAGCTTATATTGGAAGTCCATGCAAAAAATTATCTCAAAATAAGATTCTATGGAACTTTTTAAAATACGAGTTTAGGTCAAATAATCTTAATATATTATACATAATTTCATACTAGTTTCGGTCATAAAATAAAATTAAATCGAGAATTGTTCGAAATGCTACGAATCTTTTCAGATCCTTTCTATATTATACGAGGGAGATTATGATGGAAAACCATGCAAAAAATCATCTCAGAAATAGATTCTATGAAACTTTTTAAAATACTAGTTTCGGTCAAACAATCGTAGTATATTATACACAATTTTTTACTAGTTCCGGTCAAAAATTAAATTAAATCGAGGATTGTTCGAAATTAAACGAAACTTTTAAGATCCTTTCTATAATTTACGAGGGAAGATTATGATGGAAGTCCATGCCAAAAATTATCTCAGAATTAGATTCTTTGAAACTTTTTCAAATACTAGTTTCGGTCGAAAAATCGAAGTATATTATACACAATTTTATACAAGTGTCGGTAAAAAAACATCGAGGATTATTCGAAATGCTACGAAACTTTTTAGATCCTTTATATTTGTTACGAGGGAAGATTATGATAGAAGTCCATGCTAAAAATCATCTCAGAAATAGATTCTATGAAACTTTTTGAAATACTAGTTTCGGTCAAAAAATCGTAGTATATTATACACAATTTTATACTAGTTTCGGTCAAAAATCAAATTAAATCGAGGATTGTTCGAAATGCTACGAAACTTTTAAGATCCTTTCTATAATTTATAAGGGAAGATTATGATGGAATTCCATGCAAAAATTTATCTCAGAATTAGATTCTTTGATACTTTTTCAAATACTAGTTTCGGTCAAACAATCGTAGTATATTATACACAATTTTATACAATTGTCGGTAAAAAAAAATCGAGGATTATTCGAAATGCTACGAAACTTTTTAGATCCTTTATATTTGTTACGAGGGCAGGTTATGATGGAAGTCCATGCAAAAAATTATCTAAAAATTAGATTCTATGGAACCTTTTGAAATGTCAGTTTATATAAAAAATTCATAGTATATTATACAGAAGTTTATACTAGTTATTGTCAGAAAATTAAATTAAATCAGGTATTATTCGAAATGCAACGAAAATTTTCAGATACTTTCTATATTTTACGAGGGAAAATTATGATTGAAGTCCATGCAAAAAATTATCTCAGAATTAGATTCTATGATACCTTTTGAAATACTAGTTTCGTTCAAAAAATCCTAGTATATTATACACAATTTTATACTAGTTTCGGTCAGAAAATTAAATAAAATCGAGTACTATTCGAAATGCTACGAATCTTTTAAGATCCTTTCTATAATTTACGAGGGAAGATTATGATGGAAATCCATGCAAAAAATTATCTCAGAATTAAATTCTATAAACTTTTTTGAATTACTAGTTTCGGTCAAAAAATCATAGTTATTATACACAATTTTATACTAGTTTCGGTCAGAAAATCAAATTAAATCGAGGATTGTTTGAAATGCTATGAAACTTTTCAGATCCTTTCTATATTTTACAAGGGAAGGTTATGATGGAAGTCCATGCAAAAAATTATCTCAAAATAAGATTCTATGGAACATAAATCTTAGTATATTATACATAATTTCATACTAGTTTCGGTCATAAAATTAAATTAAATCGAGAATTGTTCGAAATGCTACGTAACGTTTTAGACCCTTTCTATATTTTACGAGGGATGATTATGATGGAAGTCCATGCAAAAAATCATCTCTGAAATAGATTCTATGAAACTTTTTGAAATACTAGTTTAGGTCAAAAAATCGTAGTATATTATACACAATTTTATACTAGTTTCGTTCAAAAATAAAATTAAATCGAGGATCGTTCGAAATGCTACGAAACTTTTAAGATCTTTTCTATAATTTCCGAGGGAAGATTATGATGGAAATCCATGCAAAAAATTATCTCAAAATTAGATTCTTTGAAACTTTTTCAAATACTAGTTTCGGTCAAAAAATCGTAGTATATTATACACAATTTTATACAAGTGTCGGTAAAATAAAATCGAGCATTATTCGAAATGCTACGAAACTTTCTAGATCCTTTATATTTGTTAGGAAGGAAGGTTATGATGGAAGTCCATGCAAAAAATTATCTAAAAACTAGATTCAATGGAACCTTTTGAAATGTCAGTTTAGGTAAAAAATTCAAAGTATATTATACACAATTTTATACTAGTTTCGGTCAGAAAATTAAATTAAATCGAGTATTGTTCGAAATGCTATGAAACCTTTAAGATCCTTTATATAATTTACGAGGGAATATTATGATGGAAGTCCATGCAAAAAATTATCTCAGAATTAGATTCAATGAAACTTTTTGAATTACTAGTTTCGTTCAAAAAATTATAGTATATTATACACAATTTTATACTAGTTTCGGTCAGAAAATCAAATGAAATCGAGGAATGTTCGAAATGCTACGAAACTTTTAAGATCCTTTCTATAGTTTACGAGGGAAGATTATGATTGAAGTCCATGCAAAAAATTATCTCAGAATTAGATTCTTTGAAACTTTTTCAAATACTAGTTTCGGTAAAAAAACGTAGTATATTATACACAATTTTATACAAGTGTCGGTAAAAAAAAAATCGAGGATTATTCGAAATGCTACGAAACTTTTTAGATCCTTTATATTTGTTACGAGGGAAGGTTATGATGGAAGTCCATGCAAAAAATTATCTAAAAATTAGATTCTATGGAACCTTTTGAAATGTCAGTTTATATCAAAAATTCATAGTATATTATACAGAAGTTTATGCTAGTTATTGTCAGAAAATTAAATTAAATCAAGTATTGTTCGAAATGCAACGAAACTTTTCAGATACTTTCTATATTTTACGAGGGAAAATTATGATTGAAGTCCATGCAAAAAATTATCTCAGAATTAGATTCTATGATACCTTTTGAAATACTAGTTTCATTCAAAAAATCCTAGTATATTATACACAATTTTATACTAGTTTCGGTCAGAAAATTAAATAAAATCGAGGATTGTTCGAAATGCTACGAATCTTTTAAGATCCTTTCTATAATTTACGAGGGAAGATTATGATGGAAATCCATGCAAAAAATTATCTCAGAATTAAATTCTATAAACTTTTTTGAATTACTAGTTTCGGTCAAAAAATCATAGTATATTATACACAATTTTATACTTGTTTCGGTCAGAAAATCAAATTAAATCGAGGATTGTTTGAAATGCTATGAAACTTTTCAGATCCTTTCTATATTTTACAAGGGAAGGTTATGATGGAAGTCCATGCAAAAAATTATCTCAAAATAAGATTCTATGGAACTTTTTAAAATACGAGTTTAGGTCAACAAATCTTAGTATATTATACATAATTTCATACTAGTTTCGGTCATAAAATTAAATTAAATCGAGAATTGTTCGAAATGCTACGTAACGTTTTAGACCCTTTCTATATTTTACGAGGGATGATTATGAAGGAAGTCCATGCAAAAAATCATCTCAGAAATAGATTCTATGAAACTTTTTGAAATACTAGTTTAGGTCAAAAAATCGTAGTATATTATACACAATTTTATACTAGTTTCGGTCAAAAATCAAATTAAATCGAGGATCGTTCGAAATGCTACGAAACTTTTAAGATCTTTTCTATAATTTTCGAGGGAAGATTATGATAGAAATCCATGCAAAAAATTATCTCAAAATTAGATTCTTTGAAACTTTTTCAAATACTAGTTTCGGTCAAAAAATCGTAGTATATTATACACAATTTTATACAAGTGTCGGTAAAATAAAATCGAGCATTATTCGAAATGCTACAAAACTTTTTAGATCCTTTATATTTGTTACGAAGGAAGGTTATGATGGAAGTCCATGCAAAAAATTATCTAAAAACTAGATTCTATGGAACCTTTTGAAATGTCAGTTTAGGTAAAAAATTCAAAGTATATTATACACAATTTTATACTAGTTTCGGTCAGAAAATTAAATTAAATCGAGTATTGTTCGAAATGCAACGAAACTTTTCAGATCCTTTCTATATTTTACGAGGGAAGATTATGATTGAAGTCCATGCAAAAAATTATCTCAGAATTAGATTCTATGATACCTTTTGAAATACTAGTTTCGGTCAAAAATCGTAGTATATTGTATACACATTTATACTAGTTTGTGTCAGAAAATTAAATTAAATTGAGGATTGTTCGAAATGCTATGAAACCTTTAAGATCCTTTATATAATTTACGAGGGAAGATTATGATGGAAGTCCATGCAAAAAATTATCTCAGAATTTTATACTAGTTTCGGTCAGAAAATCAAATGAAATCAAATGAAATCGAGGAATGTTCGAAATGCTACGAAACTTTTCAGATCCTTTCTATATTTTACCATGAAAGCTTATGATGGAAGTCCATGCAAAAAATTATCTCAAAATAAGATTCTATGGAACTTTTTAAAATATGAGTTTAGGTCAAATAATCTTAGTATATTATACATAATTTCATACTAGTTTCGATCATAAAATTAAATTAAATCGAGAATTATTCGAAATGCTACGAAACTTTTCAGACCCTCTCTATATTTTATGAGGGAGTTTATGATGGAAGACCATGCAAAAAATCATCTCAGAAATAGATGCTATGAAACTTTTTAAAATACTAGTTTCAGTCAAAAAATCGTTGTATATTATACACAATTTTATACTAGTTCCGGTCAAAAATTAAATTAAATCGAGGATTGTTCGAAATGCAACGAAACTTTTAAGATCCTTTCTATAATTTACGAGGGAAGATTATGATGGAAGTCCATGCAAAAAATTATCTCAGAATTAGATTCTTTGAAACTTTTTCAAATACCAATTTCGGTCGAAAAATCGAAGTATATTATACACAATTTTATACAAGTGTCGGTAAAAAAAATCGAGGATTATTCAAAATGCTACGAAACTTTTTAGATCCTTTATATTTGTTACGAGGGAAGATTATGATGGAAGTCCATGCAAAAAATCATCTCAGAAATAGATTCTATGAAACCTTTTGAAATACTAGTTTCAGTCAAAAAATCGTAGTATATTATAAACAATTTTATACTATTTTCGGTCAAAAATTAAATTAAATCGAGGATTTTTCGAAATGCTACGAAACTTTTAAGATCCTTTCTATAATTTACAAGGGAAGATTATGATGGAAGTCCATGCAAAAAATTATCTCAAAATTAGATTCTTTTAAACTTTTTCAAATACTAGTTTCGGTCAAACAATCGTAGTATATTATACACAATTTTATACAAGTGTCGGTAAAGAAAAATCGAGGATTATTCGAAATGCTACGAAACTTTTTAGATCCTTTATATTTGTTACGAGGGAAGGTTATGATGGAAGTCCATGCAAAAAATTATCTAAGAATTAGATTCTATGGAACCTTTTGAAATGTCAGTTTATATCAAAAATTCATAGTATATTATACACAAGTTTATACTAGTTTCGGTCAGAAAATCAAATTAAATCGAGGATTGTTTGAAATGCTACGAAACTTTTCAGATCCTTTCTATATTTTACAAGGGAAGGTTATGATGGAAGTCCATGCAAAAATTATCTCAAAATAAGATTCTATGGAACTTTTTAAAATACGAGTTTAGGTCAACAAATCTTAGTATATTATACATAATTTCATACTAGTTTCGGTCATAAAATTAAATTAAATCGAGAATTGTTCGAAATGCTACGTAACATTTTAGATCCTTTCTATATTTTACGAGGGATGATTATGATGGAAGTCCAAGCATAAAATCATCTCAGAAATAGATTCTATGAAACTTTTTGAAATACTATTTTCGGTCAAAAAATCGTAGTATATTATACACTATTTTATACTAGTTTCGGTCAAAAATCAAATTAAATCGAGGATCGTTCGAAATGCTACGAAACTTTTAAGATCCTTTCTATAATTTTCGAGGGAAGATTATGATGGAAAACCATGCAAAAAAATTATCTCAGAATTAGATTCTTTGAAACTTTTTCAAATACTAGTTTCGGTCAAAAAATCATAGTATATTATACACAATTTTATACAAGTGTCAGTAAAATAAAATCGAGCATTATTCGAAATGCTACGAAACTTTTTAGATCCTTTATATATGTTACGAAGGAAGGTTATGATGGAAGTCCATGCAAAAAATTATCTAAAAAATAGATTCTATGGAACCTTTTGAAATGTCAGTTTAGGTAAAAAATTCAAAGTATATTTTACACAATTTTATACTAGTTTCGGTCAGAAAATTAAATTAAATCGAGTATTGTTCGAAATGCAACGAAACTTTTCAGATCCTTTCTATATTTTACGAGGGAAGATTATGATTGAAGTCCATGCAATAAATTATCTCAGAATTAGATTCTATGATACCTTTTGAAATACTAGTTTCGGTCAAAAAATCGTAGTATATTATATACACATTTATACTAGTTTCGGTCAGAAAATTAAATTAAATCGATGATTGTTCGAAATGCTATGAAACCTTTAAGATCCTTTATATAATTTACGAGGGAAGATTATGATGGAAGTCCATGCAAAACATTATCTCAGAATTAGATTCTACGAAACTTTTTGAATTACTAGTTTCGTTCAAAAAATTATAGTATATTATACACAATTTTATACTAGTTTCGGTCAGAAAATCAAATTAAATCGAGGATTGTTCGAAATGCTACGAAACTTTTCAGATCCTTTCTATATTTTACCAGGAAAGCTTATATTGGAAGTCCATGCAAAAAATTATCTCAAAATAAGATTCTATGGAACTTTTTAAAATACGAGTTTAGGTCAAATAATCTTAATATATTATACATAATTTCATACTAGTTTCGGTCATAAAATTAAATTAAATCGAGAATTGTTCGAAATGCTACGAATCTTTTCAGATCCTTTCTATATTATACGAGGGAGATTATGATGGAAAACCATGCAAAAAATCATCTCAGAAATAGATTCTATGAAACTTTTTAAAATACTAGTTTCGGTCAAACAATCGTAGTATATTATACACAATTTTTTACTAGTTCCGGTCAAAAATTAAATTAAATCGAGGATTGTTCGAAATTAAACGAAACTTTTAAGATCCTTTCTATAATTTACGAGGGAAGATTATGATGGAAGTCCATGCCAAAAATTATCTCAGAATTAGATTCTTTGAAACTTTTTCAAATACTAGTTTCGGTCGAAAAATCGAAGTATATTATACACAATTTTATACAAGTGTCGGTAAAAAAAATCGAGGATTATTCGAAATGCTACGAAACTTTTTAGATCCTTTATATTTGTTACGAGGGAAGATTATGATAGAAGTCCATGCTAAAAATCATCTCAGAAATAGATTCTATGAAACTTTTTGAAATACTAGTTTCGGTCAAAAAATCGTAGTATATTATACACAATTTTATACTAGTTTCGGTCAAAAATCAAATTAAATCGAGGATTGTTCGAAATGCTACGAAACTTTTAAGATCCTTTCTATAATTTATAAGGGAAGATTATGATGGAATTCCATGCAAAAATTTATCTCAGAATTAGATTCTTTGATACTTTTTCAAATACTAGTTTCGGTCAAACAATCGTAGTATATTATACACAATTTTATACAATTGTCGGTAAAAAAAATCGAGGATTATTCGAAATGCTACGAAACTTTTTAGATCCTTTATATTTGTTACGAGGGAAGGTTATGATGGAAGTCCATGCAAAAAATTATCTAAAAATTAGATTCTATGGAACCTTTTGAAATGTCAGTTTATATAAAAAATTCATAGTATATTATACAGAAGTTTATACTAGTTATTGTCAGAAAATTAAATTAAATCAGGTATTGTTCGAAATGCAACGAAACTTTTCAGATACTTTCTATATTTTACGAGGGAAAATTATGATTGAAGTCCATGCAAAAAATTATCTCAGAATTAGATTCTATGATACCTTTTGAAATACTAGTTTCGTTCAAAAAATCCTAGTATATTATACACAATTTTATACTAGTTTCGGTCAGAAAATTAAATAAAATCGAGTACTGTTCGAAATGCTACGAATCTTTTAAGATCCTTTCTATAATTTACGAGGGAAGATTATGATGGAAATCCATGCAAAAAATTATCTCAGAATTAAATTCTATAAACTTTTTTGAATTACTAGTTTCGGTCAAAAAATCATAGTATATTATACACAATTTTATACTAGTTTCGGTCAGAAAATCAAATTAAATCGAGGATTGTTTGAAATGCTATGAAACTTTTCAGATCCTTTCTATATTTTACAAGGGAAGGTTATGATGGAAGTCCATGCAAAAAATTATCTCAAAATAAGATTCTATGGAACTTTTTAAAATACGAGTTTAGGTCAACAAATCTTAGTATATTATACATAATTTCATACTAGTTTCGGTCATAAAATTAAATTAAATCGAGAATTGTTCGAAATGCTACGTAACGTTTTAGACCCTTTCTATATTTTACGAGGGATGATTATGATGGAAGTCCATGCAAAAAATCATCTCAGAAATAGATTCTATGAAACTTTTTGAAATACTAGTTTAGGTCAAAAAATCGTAGTATATTATACACAATTTTATACTAGTTTCGTTCAAAAATCAAATTAAATCGAGGATCGTTCGAAATGCTACGAAACTTTTAAGATCTTTTCTATAATTTCCGAGGGAAGATTATGATGGAAATCCATGCAAAAAATTATCTCAAAATTAGATTCTTTGAAACTTTTTCAAATACTAGTTTCGGTCAAAAAATCGTAGTATATTATACACAATTTAATACAAGTGTCGGTAAAATAAAATCGAGCATTATTCGAAATGCTACGAAACTTTCTAGATCCTTTATATTTGTTACGAAGGAAGGTTATGATGGAAGTCCATGCAAAAAATTATCTAAAAACTAGATTCTATGGAACCTTTTGAAATGTCAGTTTAGGTAAAAAATTCAAAGTATATTATACACAATTTTATACTAGTTTCGGTCAGAAAATTAAATTAAATCGAGTATTGTTCGAAATGCTATGAAACCTTTAAGATCCTTTATATAATTTACGAGGGAAGATTATGATGGAAGTCCATGCAAAAAATTATCTCAGAATTAGATTCAATGAAACTTTTTGAATTACTAGTTTCGTTCAAAACATTATAGTATATTATACACAATTTTATACTAGTTTCGGTCAGAAAATCAAATGAAATCGAGGAATGTTCGAAATGCTACGAAACTTTTAAGATCCTTTCTATAGTTTACGAGGGAAGATTATGATTGAAGTCCATGCAAAAAATTATCTCAGAATTAGATTCTTTGAAACTTTTTCAAATACTAGTTTCGGTAAAAAAACGTAGTATATTATACACAATTTTATACAAGTGTCGGTAAAAAAAAATCGAGGATTATTCGAAATGCTACGAAACTTTTTAGATCCTTTATATTTGTTACGAGGGAAGGTTATGATGGAAGTCCATGCAAAAAATTATCTAAAAATTAGATTCTATAGAACCTTTTGAAATGTCAGTTTATATCAAAAATTCATAGTATATTATACAGAAGTTTATGCTAGTTATTGTCAGAAAATTAAATTAAATCAAGTATTGTTCGAAATGCAACGAAACTTTTCAGATACTTTCTATATTTTACGAGGGAAAATTATGATTGAAGTCCATGCAAAAAATTATCTCAGAATTAGATTCTATGATACCTTTTGAAATACTAGTTTCATTCAAAAAATCCTAGTATATTATACACAATTTTATACTAGTTTCGGTCAGAAAATTAAATAAAATCGAGGATTGTTCGAAATGCTACGAATCTTTTAAGATCCTTTCTATAATTTACGAGGGAAGATTATGATGGAAATCCATGCAAAAAATTATCTCAGAATTAAATTCTATAAACTTTTTTGAATTACTAGTTTCGGTCAAAAAATCATAGTATATTATACACAATTTTATACTAGTTTCGGTCAGAAAATCAAATTAAATCGAGGATTGTTTGAAATTCTATGAAACTTTTCAGATCCTTTCTATATTTTACAAGGGAAGGTTATGATGGAAGTCCATGCAAAAAATTATCTCAAAATAAGATTCTATGGAACTTTTTAAAATACGAGTTTAGGTCAACAAATCTTAGTATATTATACATAATTTCATACTAGTTTCGGTCATAAAATTAAATTAAATAGAGAATTGTTCGAAATGCTACGTAACGTTTTAGACCCTTTCTATATTTTACGAGGGATGATTATGATGGAAGTCCATGCAAAAAATCATCTCAGAAATAGATTCTATGAAACTTTTTGAAATACTAGTTTTAGTCAAAAAATCGTAGTATATTATACACAATTTTATACTAGTTTCGGTCAAAAATTAAATTAAATCGAGGATTGTTCGAAATGCAACGAAATTTTAACATCCTTTCTATAATTTACGAGGGAAGATTATGATGGAAGTCCATGCAAAATATTATCTAAGAATTAGATTCTTTGAAACTTTTTCAAATACCAGTTTTGGTGGAATAATCGAAGTATATTATACACAATTTTATACAAGTGTCGGTAAAAAAAAATCGAGGATTATTCGAAATGCTACGAAAATTTTTAGATCCTTTATATTTGTTACGAGGGAAGATTATGATGGAAGTCCAGGCAAAAAATCATCTCTGAAATAGTTTCTATGAAACTTTTTGAAATACTAGTTTCGGTCAAAAAATCGTAGTATATTATACACAATTTTATACTAGTTTCGATCAAAAGACAAATTAAATCGAGGATTGTTCGAAATGCTACGAAACTTTTAAGATCCTTTCTAAAGTTTACGAGGGAAGATTATGATTGAAGTCCATGCAAAAAATTATCTCAGAATTAGATTCTTTGAAACTTTTTCAAATACTAGTTTCGGTCAAAAAACGTAGTATATTATACACAATTATATACAAGTGTCGGTAAAAAAAATCGAGGATTATTCGAAATGCTACGAAACTTTTTAGATCCTTTATATTTGTTACGAGGGAAGGTTATGATGGAAGTCCATGCAAAAAATTATCTAAAAATTAGATTCTATGGATCCTTTTGAAATGTCAGTTTATATCAAAAATTCATAGTATATTATACAGAAGTTTATACTAGTTATTGTCAGAAAATTAAATTAAATCAAGTATTGTTCGAAATGCAATGAAACTTTTCAGATACTTTCTATATTTTACGAGGGAAAATTATGATTGAAGTCCATGCAAAAAATTATCTCAGAATTAGATTCTATGATACCTTTTGAAATACTAGGTTCGTTCAAAAAATCCTAGTATATTATACACAATTTTATACTAGTTTCGGTCAGAAAATTAAATAAAATCGAGGATTTTTCGAAATGCTACGAATCTTTTAAGATCCTTTCTATAATTTACGAGGGAAGATTATGATGGAAATCCATGCAAAAAATTATCTCAGAATTAAATTCTATAAACTTTTTTGAATTACTAGTTTCGGTCAAAAAATCATAGTATATTATACACAATTTTATACTTGTTTCGGTCAGAAAATCAAATTAAATCGAGGATTGTTTGAAATGCTATGAAACTTTTCAGATCCTTTCTATATTTTACAAGGGAAGGTTATGATGGAAGTCCATGCAAAAAATTATCTCAAAATAAGATTCTATGGAACTTTTTAAAATACGAGTTTAGGTCAACAAATCTTAGTATATTATACATAATTTCATACTAGTTTCGGTCATAAAATTAAATTAAATCGAGAATTGTTCGAAATGCTACGTAACGTTTTAGACCCTTTCTATATTTTACGAGGGATGATTATGAAGGAAGTCCATGCAAATAATCATCTCAGAAATAGATTCTATGAAACTTTTTGAAATACTAGTTTAGGTCAAAAAATCGTAGTATATTATACACAATTTTATACTAGTTTCGGTCAAAAATCAAATTAAATCGAGGATCGTTCGAAATGCTACGAAACTTTTAAGATCTTTTCTATAATTTCCGAGGGAAGATTATGATGGAAATCCATGCAAAAAATTATCTCAAAATTAGATTCTTTGAAACTTTTTCAAATACTAGTTTCGGTCAAAAAATCGTAGTATATTATACACAATTTAATACAAGTGTCGGTAAAATAAAATCGAGCATTATTCGAAATGCTACGAAACTTTCTAGATCCTTTATATTTGTTACGAAGGAAGGTTATGATGGAAGTCCATGCAAAAAATTATCTAAAAACTTGATTCTATGGAACCTTTTGAAATGTCAGTTTAGGTAAAAAATTCAAAGTATATTATACACAATTTTATACTAGTTTCGGTCAGAAAATTAAATTAAATCGAGTATTGTTCGAAATGCTATGAAACCTTTAAGATCCTTTATATAATTTACGAGGGAAGATTATGATGGAAGTCCATGCAAAAAATTATCTCAGAATTAGATTCAATGAAACTTTTTGAATTACTAGTTTCGTTCAAAACATTATAGTATATTATACACAATTTTATACTAGTTTTGGTCAGAAAATCAAATGAAATCGAGGAATGTTCGAAATGCTACGAAACTTTTAAGATCCTTTCTATAGTTTACGAGGGAAGATTATGATTGAAGTCCATGCAAAAAATTATCTCAGAATTAGATTCTTTGAAACTTTTTCAAATACTAGTTTCGGTAAAAAAACGTAGTATATTATACACAATTTTATACAAGTGTCGGTAAAAAAAAATCGAGGATTATTCGAAATGCTACGAAACTTTTTAGATCCTTTATATTTGTTACGAGGGAAGGTTATGATGGAAGTCCATGCAAAAAATTATCTAAAAATTAGATTCTATAGAACCTTTTGAAATGTCAGTTTATATCAAAAATTCATAGTATATTATACAGAAGTTTATGCTAGTTATTGTCAGAAAATTAAATTAAATCAAGTATTGTTCGAAATGCAACGAAACATTTCAGATACTTTCTATATTTTACGAGGGAAAATTATGATTGAAGTCCATGCAAAAAATTATCTCAGAATTAGATTCTATGATACCTTTTGAAATACTAGTTTCATTCAAAAAATCCTAGTATATTATACACAATTTTATACTAGTTTCGGTCAGAAAATTAAATAAAATCGAGGATTGTTCGAAATGCTACGAATCTTTTAAGATCCTTTCTATAATTTACGAGGGAAGATTATGATGGAAATCCATGCAAAAAATTATCTCAGAATTAAATTCTATAAACTTTTTTGAATTACTAGTTTCGGTCAAAAAATCATAGTATATTATACACAATTTTATACTAGTTTCGGTCAGAAAATCAAATTAAATCGAGGATTGTTTGAAATTCTATGAAACTTTTCAGATCCTTTCTATATTTTACAAGGGAAGGTTATGATGGAAGTCCATGCAAAAAATTATCTCAAAATAAGATTCTATGGAACTTTTTAAAATACGAGTTTAGGTCAACAAATCTTAGTATATTATACATAATTTCATACTAGTTTCGGTCATAAAATTAAATTAAATAGAGAATTGTTCGAAATGCTACGTAACGTTTTAGACCCTTTCTATATTTTACGAGGGATGATTATGATGGAAGTCCATGCAAAAAATCATCTCAGAAATAGATTCTATGAAACTTTTTGAAATACTAGTTTTAGTCAAAAAATCGTAGTATATTATACACAATTTTATACTAGTTTCGGTCAAAAATTAAATTAAATCGAGGATTGTTCGAAATGCAACGAAATTTTAACATCCTTTCTATAATTTACGAGGGAAGATTATGATGGAAGTCCATGCAAAATATTATCTCAGAATTAGATTCTTTGAAACTTTTTCAAATACCAGTTTTGGTGGAATAATCGAAGTATATTATACACAATTTTATACAAGTGTCGGTAAAAAAAAATCGAGGATTATTCGAAATGCTACGAAAATTTTTAGATCCTTTATATTTGTTACGAGGGAAGATTATGATGGATGTCCAGGCAAAAAATCATCTCTGAAATAGTTTCTATGAAACTTTTTGAAATACTAGTTTCGGTCAAAAAATCGTAGTATATTATACACAATTTTATACTAGTTTCGATCAAAAGACAAATTAAATCGAGGATTGTTCGAAATGCTACGAAACTTTTAAGATCCTTTCTAAAGTTTACGAGGGAAGATTATGATTGAAGTCCATGCAAAAAATTATCTCAGAATTAGATTCTTTGAAACTTTTTCAAATACTAGTTTCGGTCAAAAAACGTAGTATATTATACACAATTATATACAAGTGTCGGTAAAAAAAATCGAGGATTATTCGAAATGCTACGAAACTTTTTAGATCCTTTATATTTGTTACGAGGGAAGGTTATGATGGAAGTCCATGCAAAAAATTATCTAAAAATTAGATTCTATGGATCCTTTTGAAATGTCAGTTTATATCAAAAATTCATAGTATATTATACAGAAGTTTATACTAGTTATTGTCAGAAAATTAAATTAAATCAGGTATTGTTCGAAATGCAATGAAACTTTTCAGATACTTTCTATATTTTACGAGGGAAAATTATGATTGAAGTCCATGCAAAAAATTATCTCAGAATTAGATTCTATGATACCTTTTGAAATACTAGGTTCGTTCAAAAAATCCTAGTATATTATACACAATTTTATACTAGTTTCGGTCAGAAAATTAAATAAAATCGAGGATTTTTCGAAATGCTACGAATCTTTTAAGATCCTTTCTATAATTTACGAGGGAAGATTATGATGGAAATCCATGCAAAAAATTATCTCAGAATTAAATTCTATAAACTTTTTTGAATTACTAGTTTCGGTCAAAAAATCATAGTATATTATACACAATTTTATACTTGTTTCGGTCAGAAAATCAAATTAAATCGAGGATTGTTTGAAATGCTATGAAACTTTTCAGATCCTTTCTATATTTTACAAGGGAAGGTTATGATGGAAGTCCATGCAAAAAATTATCTCAAAATAAGATTCTATGGAACTTTTTAAAATACGAGTTTAGGTCAACAAATCTTAGTATATTATACATAATTTCATACTAGTTTCGGTCATAAAATTAAATTAAATCGAGAATTGTTCGAAATGCTACGTAACGTTTTAGACCCTTTCTATATTTTACGAGGGATGATTATGAAGGAAGTCCATGCAAATAATCATCTCAGAAATAGATTCTATGAAACTTTTTGAAATACTCTTTTAGGTCAAAAAATCGTAGTATATTATACACAATTTTATACTAGTTTCGGTCAAAAATCAAATTAAATCGAGGATCGTTCGAAATGCTACGAAACTTTTAAGATCTTTTCTATAATTTTCGAGGGAAGATTATGATAGAAATCCATGCAAAAAATTATCTCAAAATTAGATTCTTTGAAACTTTTTCAAATACTAGTTTCGGTCAAAAAATCGTAGTATATTATATACAATTTTATACAAGTGTCGGTAAAATAAAATCGAGCATTATTCGAAATGCTACGAAACTTTTTAGATCCTTTATATTTGTTACGAAGGAAGGTTATGATGGAAGTCCATGCAAAAAATTATCTAAAAACTAGATTCTATGGAACCTTTTGAAATGTCAGTTTAGGTAAAAAATTCAAAGTATATTATACACAATTTTATACTAGTTTCGGTCAGAAAATTAAATTAAATCGAGTATTGTTCGAAATGCAACGAAACTTTTCAGATCCTTTCTATATTTTACGAGGGAAGATTATGATTGAAGTCCATGCAAAAAATTATCTCAGAATTAGATTCTATGATACCTTTTGAAATACTAGTTTCGGTCAAAAATCGTAGTATATTGTATACACATTTATACTAGTTTCTGTCAGAAAATTAAATTAAATCGAGGATTGTTCGAAATGCTATGAAACCTTTAAGATCCTTTATATAATTTACGAGGGAAGATTATGATGGAAGTCCATGCAAAAAATTATCTCAGAATTTTATACTAGTTTCGGTCAGAAAATCAAATGAAATCAAATGAAATCGAGGAATGTTCGAAATGCTACGAAACTTTTCAGATCCATTCTATATTTTACCATGAAAGCTTATGATGGAAGTCCATGCAAAAAATTATCTCAAAATAAGATTATATGGAACTTTTTAAAATATGAGTTTAGGTCAAATAATCTTAGTATATTATACATAATTTCATACTAGTTTCGATCATAAAATTAAATTAAATCGAGAATTATTCGAAATGCTACGAAACTTTTCAGATCCTCTCTATATTTTATGAGGGAGTTTATGATGGAAGACCATGCAAAAAATCATCTCAGAAATAGATTCTATGAAACTTTTTAAAATACTAGTTTTAGTCAAAAAATCGTAGTATATTATACACAATTTTATACTAGTTTCGGTCAAATATTAAATTAAATCGAGGATTGTTCGAAATGCAACGAAATTTTAAAATCCTTTCTATAATTTACGAGGGAAGATTATGATGGAAGTCCATGCAAAATATTATCTCAGAATTAGATTCTTTGAAACTTTTTCAAATACCAGTTTCGGTGGAATAATCGAAGTATATTATACACAATTTTATACAAGTGTCGGTAAAAAAAAATCGAGGATTATTCGAAATGCTACGAAACTTTTTAGATCCTTTATATTTGTTACGAGGAAAGATTATGATGGAAGTCCATGCAAAAAATCATCTCTGAAATAGATTCTATGAAACTTTTTGAAATACTAGTTTCGGTCAAAAAATCGTAGTATATTATACACAATTTTATACTAGTTTCGCTCAAAAGACAAATTAAATCGAGGATTGTTCGAAATGCTACGAAACTTTAAGATCCTTTCTATAGTTTACGAGGGAAGATTATGATTGAAGTCCATGCAAAAAATTATCTCAGAATTAGATTCTTTGAAACTTTTTCAAATACTAGTTTCGGTCAAAAAACGTAGTATATTATACACAATAATATACAAGTGTCGGTAAAAAAAAATCGAGGATTATTTGAAATGCTACGAAACTTTTTAGATCCTTTATATTTGTTACGAGGGAAGGTTATGATTGAAGTCCATGCCAAAAATTATCTAAAAATTAGATTTTATGGAACCTTTTGAAATGTAAGTTTAGGGCAAAAAATCATAGTATATTATACACAATTTTACACTAGTTTCAGTCAGAAAATTAAATTAAATCGAATATTGTTCGAAATGCAACAAAACTTTTTAGATACTTTCTATATTTTACGAGGGAAGAATATGATTGAAGTCCATGCAAAAAGTTATCTCAGAATTAGATTCTATGATACCTTTTGAAATACTAGTTTCGGTCAAAAATTCTAGTATATTATACACAATTTTATACTAGTTTCGGTCAGAAAATTAAATAAAATCGAGGATTGTTCGAAATGCTACGAATCTTTTAAGATCCTTTCTATAATTTACGAGGGAAGATTATGATGGAAGTCCATGCAAAAAATTATCTCAGAATTAGATTCTATGAAACTTTTTGAATTATTAGTTTTGGTAAAAAAATCATAGTAGATTATACACAATTTTATACTAGTTTCGGTCAGAAAATCAAATTAAATCGAGGATTGTTCGAAATGCTACGAAACTTTTCAGATCCTTTCTATATTTTACCAGGGAAGGATATGATGGAAGTCCAGGCAAAAAATTATCTCAAAATAAGATTCCATGGAACTTTTTAATATATGAGTTTAGGTTAAAAAATCTTTGTATATTATACATAATTTCATACTAGTTTCGGTCATAAAATTAAATTAAATCGAGAATTGTTCGAAATGCTACGTAACTTTTTAGATCCTTTCTATATTTTACGAAGGAAGATTATGATGGAAGTCCATGCAAAAAATCATCTCAGAAATAGATTCTATGAAACTTTTTGAAATACTAGTTTCGGTCAAAAAATCGTAGTAATAATACACAATTTTATACTAGTTTCGGTCAAAAATCAAATTAAATCGAGGATTGTTCGAAATGCTACGAAACTTATAAGATCCTTTCTATAATTTACGAGGGAAGATTATGATGGAAATCCAAGCAAAATATTATCTCAGAATTAGATTCTTTGAAACTTTTTCAAATACTAGTTTCTGTCAAAAAATCGTAGTATATTATACACAATTTTATACTAGTGTCGGTAAAAAAAAATCGAGGATTATTTGAAATGCTACGAAACTTTTTAGATCCTTTATATTTGTTACGAAGGAAGGTTATAATGGAAGTCCATGCAAAAAATTATCTAAAAATTAGATTCTATGGAACCTTTTGAAATGTCAGTTTAGGTAAAAAATTCATAGTATATAATACACAATTTTATACTAGTTTCGGTTAGAAAATTAAATTAAATCGAGTATTGTTCGAAATGCAACGAATCTTTTCAGATCCTTTCTATATTTTACGAGGGAAGATTATGATTGAAGTCCATGCAAAAATTTATCTCAGAATTAGATTCTATGATATCTTTTGAAATACTAGTTTCGGTCAAAAAATCGTAGTATATTATATACACATTTATACTAGTTTCGGTCAGAAAATTAAATTAAATCGAGGATTGTTTGAAATGCTACGAAACTTTTAAGATCCTTTATATAGTTTACGAGGGAAGATTATGATGGAAGTCCATGCAAAAAATTATCTCAGAATTAGATTCTTTAAAACTTTTTCAAATACTAGTTTCGGTCAAAAAACGAATTATTTTATACACAATTATATACAAGTGTCGGTAAAAAAAATCGAGGATTATTCGAAATGCTACGAAACTTTTTAGATCCTTTATATTTGTTACGAGGGAAGGTTATGATAGAAGTCCATGCAAGAAAATATTTAAAAATTAGATTCTATGGAACCTTTTGAAATGTCAATTTAGGTCAAAAATTCATAGTATATTATACACAAATTTATACTAGTTTCGGTCAGAAAATTAAATTAAATCGAGTATTGTTCGAAATGCAACGAAACTTTACAGATCCTTTCTATATTTTACGAGGGAAGATTATGATGGAAGTCCATGCAAAAAATTATTTCAGAATTAGATTCTTTGAAACTTTTTAAAATACTAGTTTCGGTCAAAAAATCGTAGTATATTATACACAATTTTATACAAGTGTCGGTAAAAAAAATCGAGGATTATTCGAAATGCTATGAAACTTTTTAGATCCTTTATATTTGTTACGAGGGAAGGTTATGATTGAAGTCCATGCCAAAAATTATCTAAAAATTAGATTTTATGGAACCTTTTGAAATGTAAGTTTAGGGCATAAAATCATAGTATATTATACACAATTTTACACTAGTTTCAGTCAGAAAATTAAATTAAATCGAATATTGTTCGAAATGCAACAAATCTTTTTAGATACTTTCTATATTTTACGAGGGAAGAATATGATTGAAGTCCATGCAAAAAATTATCTCAGAATTAGATTCCATGATACCTTTTGAAATACTAGTTTCGGTCAAAAATTCTAGTATATTATACACAATTTTATACTAGTTTCGGTCAGAAAATTAAATAAAATCGAGGATTGTTCGAAATGCTACGAATATTTTAAGATCCTTTCTATAATTTACGAGGGAAGATTATGATGGAAGTCCATGCAAAAAATTATCTCAGAATTAGATTCTATGAAACTTTTTGAATTATTAGTTTTGGTAAAAAAATCATAGTAGATTATACACAATTTTATACTAGTTTCGGTCAGAAAATCAAATTAAATCGAGGATTGTTCGAAATGCTACGAAACTTTTCAGATCCTTTCTATATTTTACCAGGGAAGGATATGATGGAAGTCCAGGCAAAAAATTATCTCAAAATAAGATTCCATGGAACTTTTTAATATATGAGTTTAGGTCAAAAAATCTTTGTATATTATACATAATTTCATACTAGTTTCGGTCATAAAATTAAATTAAATCGAGAATTGTTCGAAATGCTACGTAACTTTTTAGATCCTTTCTATATTTTACGAAGGAAGATTATGATGGAAGTCCATGCAAAAAATCATCTCAGAAATAGATTCTATGAAACTTTTTGAATTACTAGTTTCGGTCAAAAAATCGTAGTAATAATACACAATTTTATACTAGTTTCGGTCAAAAATAAAATTAAATCGAGGATTGTTCGAAATGCTATGAAACTTATAAGATCCTTTCTATAATTTACGAGGGAAGATTATGATGGAAATCCATGCAAAAAATTATCTAAAAATTAGATTCTATGGAACCTTTTGAAATGTCAGTTTAGGTAAAAAATTCATAGTATATTATACACAATTTTATACTAGTTTCGGTCAGAAAATTAAATTAAATCGAGTATTGTTCGAAATGCAACGAAACTTTTCAGATCCTTTCTATATTTTACGAGGGAAGATTATGAATGAAGTCCATGCAAAAAATTATCTCAGAATTAGATTCTATGATACCTTTTGAAATACTAGTTTCGGTCTAAAAATCGTAGTATATTATATACACATTTATACTAGTTTCGGTTAGAAAATTAAATTAAATCGAGGATTGTTCGAAACGCTACGAAACTTTTAAGATCCTTTGTATAATTTATGAGGGACGATTATGATGGAAGTCCATGCAAAAAATCATCTCAGAAATAGATTCTATGAAACTTTTTGAAATACTAGTTTCGGTCAAAAAATCGTAGTATATTATACACAATTTTATACAAGTGTCGGTAAAAAAAAATCGAGGATTATTTAAAATGCTACGAAACTTTTGAGATCCTTTAATTTGTTACGAAGGAAGGTTATGATGGAAGTCCATGCAAAAAATTATCTAAAAATTAGATTCTATGGAACCTTTTGAAATGTCAGTTTAGGTAAAAAATTCATAGTATATAATACACAATTTTATACTAGTTTCGGTCAGAAAATTAAATTAAATCGAGTATTGTTCGAAATGCAACGAACCTTTTCAGATCCTTTCTATATTTTACGAGGGAAGATTATGATTGAAGTCCATGCAAAAATTTATCTCACAATTAGATTCTATGATATCTTTTGAAATACTAGTTTCGGTCAAAAAATCGTAGTATATTATATACACATTTATACTAGTTTCGGTCAGAAAATTAAATTAAATCGAGGATTGTTTGAAATGCTACGAAACTTTTAAGATCCATTATATAATATACGAGGGAAGATTATGATGGAAGTCCATGCAAAAAATTATCTCAGAATTAGATTCTATGAAACTTTTTGAATGACTAGTTTCGGTCAAAAAAGCATAGTATATTATACACATTTTTATACTAGTTTCAGTCTGAAAATCAAATTAAATCGAGGATTGTTCGAAATGCTACGAAACTTTTCAGATCCTTTCTATATTTTACCAGGGAAGGTTATGATGGAAGTCCATGCAAAAAGTTATCTGAAAATAAGATTCTATGGAACTTTTTAAAATATGAGTTTAGGTAAAAAATCTTAGTATATTATACATAATTTCATACTAGTTTTGGTCATAAAATTAAATTAAATCGAAAATTGTTCGAAATGCTACGTAACTTTTTAGATCCTTTCTATATTTTACGAGGGAAGATTATGATGGAAGTCCATGCAAAATATCATCTCAGAAATAGATTCTATAAAACTTTTTGAAATATCAGTTTCGGTCAAAAAATCGTAGTATATTATACACAATTTTATGCTAGTTTCGGTCATAAATAAAATTAAATCGAGGATTGTTCGAAATGCTACGAAACTTTTAAGATCCTTTCTGTAATTTACGAGGGAAGATTATGATGGAAATCCATGCAAAAAATTATCTCAGAATTAGAATCTTTGAAACTTTTTCAAATACTAGTTTCGGTCAAAAAATCGTAGTATATTATACACAATTTTATACAAGTGTTGGTAAAAAAATTGAGGATTATTTGAAATGCTACGAAACTTTTTAGATCCTTTATATTTGTTATGAAGGAAGGTTATGATGGAAGTCCATGCAAAAAATTATCTAAAAATTAGATTCTATGGAACCTTTTGAAATGTCAGTATAGGTAAAAAATTCATAGTATATTATACACAATTTTATACTAGTTTCGGTCAGAAAATTAAATTAAATCGAGTATTGTTCGAAATGCAACGAAACTTTTCAGATCCTTTCTATATTTTACGAGGGAAGATTATGATTGAAGTCCATGCAAAAAATTATCTCAAAATTAGATTCTATGATACCTTTTGAAATACTAGTTTCGGTCTAAAAATCGTAGTATATTATATACACATTTATACTAGTTTCGGTTAGAAAATTAAATTAAATCGAGGATTGTTCGAAATGCTACGAAACTTTTAAGATCCTTTGTATAATTTATGAGGGACGATTATGATGGAAGTCCATGCAAAAAATCATCTCAGAAATAGATTCTATGAAACTTTTTGAAATACTAGTTTCGGTCAAAAAATCGTAGTATATTATACACAATTTTATACAAGTGTCGGTTAAAAAAAATCGAGGATTATTTAAAATGCTACGAAACTTTTGAGATCCTTTTATTTGTTACGAAGGAAGGTTATGATGGAAGTCCATGCAAAAAATTATCTAAAAATTAGATTCTATGGAACCTTTTGAAATGTCAGTTTAGGTAAAAATTCATAGTATATAATACACAATTTTATACTAGTTTCGGTCAGAAAATTAAATTAAATCGAGTATTGTTCGAAATGCAACGAACCTTTTCAGATCCTTTCTATATTTTACGAGGGAAGATTATGATTGAAGTCCATGCAAAAATTTATCTCACAATTAGATTCTATGATATCTTTTGAAATACTAGTTTCGGTCAAAAAATCGTAGTATATTATATACACATTTATACTAGTTTCGGTCAGAAAATTAAATTAAATCGAGGATTGTTTGAAATGCTACGAAACTTTTAAGATCCATTATATAATATACGAGGGAAGATTATGATGGAAGTCCATGCAAAAAATTATCTCAGAATTAGATTCTATGAAACTTTTTGAATGACTAGTTTCGGTCAAAAAAGCATAGTATATTATACACATTTTTATACTAGTTTCAGTCTGAAAATCAAATTAAATCGAGGATTGTTCGAAATGCTACGAAACTTTTCAGATCCTTTCTATATTTTACCAGGGAAGGTTATGATGGAAGTCCATGCAAAAAGTTATCTGAAAATAAGATTCTATGGAACTTTTTAAAATATGAGTTTAGGTAAAAAATCTTAGTATATTATACATAATTTCATACTAGTTTTGGTCATAAAATTAAATTAAATCGAAAATTGTTCGAAATGCTACGTAACTTTTTAGATCCTTTCTATATTTTACGAGGGAAGATTATGATGGAAGTCCATGCAAAATATCATCTCAGAAATAGATTCTATAAAACTTTTTGAAATATCAGTTTCGGTCAAAAAATCGTAGTATATTATACACAATTTTATGCTAGTTTCGGTCATAAATAAAATTAAATCGAGGATTGTTCGAAATGCTACGAAACTTTTAAGATCCTTTCTGTAATTTACGAGGGAAGATTATGATGGAAATCCATGCAAAAAATTATCTCAGAATTAGAATCTTTGAAACTTTTTCAAATACTAGTTTCGGTCAAAAAATCGTAGTATATTATACACAATTTTATACAAGTGTTGGTAAAAAAATTGAGGATTATTTGAAATACTACGAAACTTTTTAGATCCTTTATATTTGTTATGAAGGAAGGTTATGATGGAAGTCCATGCAAAAAATTATCTAAAAATTAGATTCTATGGAACCTTTTGAAATGTCAGTATAGGTAAAAAATTCATAGTATATTATACACAATTTTATACTAGTTTCGGTCAGAAAATTAAATTAAATCGAGTATTGTTCGAAATGCAACGAAACTTTTCAGATCCTTTCTATATTTTACGAGGGAAGATTATGATTGAAGTCCATGCAAAAAATTATCTCAAAATTAGATTCTATGATACCTTTTGAAATACTAGTTTCGGTCTAAAAATCGTAGTATATTATATACACATTTATACTAGTTTCGGTTAGAAAATTAAATTAAATCGAGGATTGTTCGAAATGCTACGAAACTTTTAAGATCCTTTGTATAATTTATGAGGGACGATTATGATGGAAGTCCATGCAAAAAATCATCTCAGAAATAGATTCTATGAAACTTTTTGAAATACTAGTTTCGGTCAAAAAATCGTAGTATATTATACACAATTTTATACAAGTGTCGGTTAAAAAAAATCGAGGATTATTTAAAATGCTACGAAACTTTTGAGATCCTTTTATTTGTTACGAAGGAAGGTTATGATGGAAGTCCATGCAAAAAATTATCTAAAAATTAGATTCTATGGAACCTTTTGAAATGTCAGTTTAGGTAAAAATTCATAGTATATAATACACAATTTTATACTAGTTTCGGTCAGAAAATTAAATTAAATCGAGTATTGTTCGAAATGCAACGAACCTTTTCAGATCCTTTCTATATTTTACGAGGGAAGATTATGATTGAAGTCCATGCAAAAATTTATCTCACAATTAGATTCTATGATATCTTTTGAAATACTAGTTTCGGTCAAAAAATCGTAGTATATTATATACACATTTATACTAGTTTCGGTCAGAAAATTAAATTAAATCGAGGATTGTTTGAAATGCTACGAAACTTTTAAGATCCATTATATAATATACGAGGGAAGATTATGATGGAAGTCCATGCAAAAAATTATCTCAGAATTAGATTCTATGAAACTTTTTGAATGACTAGTTTCGGTCAAAAAAGCATAGTATATTATACACATTTTTATACTAGTTTCAGTCTGAAAATCAAATTAAATCGAGGATTGTTCGAAATGCTACGAAACTTTTCAGATCCTTTCTATATTTTACCAGGGAAGGTTATGATGGAAGTCCATGCAAAAAGTTATCTGAAAATAAGATTCTATGGAACTTTTTAAAATATGAGTTTAGGTAAAAAATCTTAGTATATTATACATAATTTCATACTAGTTTTGGTCATAAAATTAAATTAAATCGAAAATTGTTCGAAATGCTACGTAACTTTTTAGATCCTTTCTATATTTTACGAGGGAAGATTATGATGGAAGTCCATGCAAAATATCATCTCAGAAATAGATTCTATAAAACTTTTTGAAATATCAGTTTCGGTCAAAAAATCGTAGTATATTATACACAATTTTATGCTAGTTTCGGTCATAAATAAAATTAAATCGAGGATTGTTCGAAATGCTACGAAACTTTTAAGATCCTTTCTGTAATTTACGAGGGAAGATTATGATGGAAATCCATGCAAAAAATTATCTCAGAATTAGAATCTTTGAAACTTTTTCAAATACTAGTTTCGGTCAAAAAATCGTAGTATATTATACACAATTTTATACAAGTGTTGGTAAAAAAATTGAGGATTATTTGAAATACTACGAAACTTTTTAGATCCTTTATATTTGTTATGAAGGAAGGTTATGATGGAAGTCCATGCAAAAAATTATCTAAAAATTAGATTCTATGGAACCTTTTGAAATGTCAGTATAGGTAAAAAATTCATAGTATATTATACACAATTTTATACTAGTTTCGGTCAGAAAATTAAATTAAATCGAGTATTGTTCGAAATGCAACGAAACTTTTCAGATCCTTTCTATATTTTACGAGGGAAGATTATGATTGAAGTCCATGCAAAAAATTATCTCAAAATTAGATTCTATGATACCTTTTGAAATACTAGTTTCGGTCTAAAAATCGTAGTATATTATATACACATTTATACTAGTTTCGGTTAGAAAATTAAATTAAATCGAGGATTGTTCGAAATGCTACGAAACTTTTAAGATCCTTTGTATAATTTATGAGGGACGATTATGATGGAAGTCCATGCAAAAAATCATCTCAGAAATAGATTCTATGAAACTTTTTGAAATACTAGTTTCGGTCAAAAAATCGTAGTATATTATACACAATTTTATACAAGTGTCGGTTAAAAAAAATCGAGGATTATTTAAAATGCTACGAAACTTTTGAGATCCTTTTATTTGTTACGAAGGAAGGTTATGATGGAAGTCCATGCAAAAAATTATCTAAAAATTAGATTCTATGGAACCTTTTGAAATGTCAGTTTAGGTAAAAATTCATAGTATATAATACACAATTTTATACTAGTTTCGGTCAGAAAATTAAATTAAATCGAGTATTGTTCGAAATGCAACGAACCTTTTCAGATCCTTTCTATATTTTACGAGGGAAGATTATGATTGAAGTCCATGCAAAAATTTATCTCACAATTAGATTCTATGATATCTTTTGAAATACTAGTTTCGGTCAAAAAATCGTAGTATATTATATACACATTTATACTAGTTTCGGTCAGAAAATTAAATTAAATCGAGGATTGTTTGAAATGCTACGAAACTTTTAAGATCCATTATATAATATACGAGGGAAGATTATGATGGAAGTCCATGCAAAAAATTATCTCAGAATTAGATTCTATGAAACTTTTTGAATGACTAGTTTCGGTCAAAAAAGCATAGTATATTATACACATTTTTATACTTGTTTCAGTCTGAAAATCAAATTAAATCGAGGATTGTTTGAAATGCTACGAAACTTTTCAGATCCTTTCTATATTTTACCAGGGAAGGTTATGATGGAAGTCCATGCAAAAAATTATCTCAAAATAAGATTCTATGGAACTTTTTAAAATATGAGTTTAGGTAAAAAATCATAGTATATTATACATAATTTCATACTAGTTTTGGTCATAAAATTAAATTAAATCGAAAATTGTTCGAAATGCTACGTAACTTTTTAGATCCTTTCTATATTTTACGAGGGAAGATTATGATGGAAGTCCATGCAAAATATCATCTCAGAAATAGATTCTATGAAACTTTTTGAAATACCAGTTTCGGTCCAAAAATCGTAGTATATTATACACAATTTTATGCTAGTTTCGGTCATAAATCAAATTAAATCGAGGATTGTTCGAAATGCTACGAAACTTTGAAGATCCTTTGTATAATTTATGAGGGACGATTATGATGGAAGTCCATGCAAAAAATCATCTCAGAAATAGATTCTATGAAACTTTTTGAAATACTAGTTTCGGTCAAAAAATCGTAGTATATTATACACAATTTTATACAAGTGTCGGTAAAAAAAAATCGAGGATTATTTAAAATGCTACGAAACTTTTGAGATCCTTTTATTCGTTACGAAGGAAGGTTATGATGGAAGTCGATGCAAAAAATTATCTAAAAATTAGATTCTATGGAACCTTTTGAAATGTCAGTTTAGGTAAAAAATTCATAGTATATAATACATAATTTTATACTAGTTTCGGTCAGAAAATTAAATTAAATCGAGTATTGTTCGAAATGCAACGAATCTTTTCAGATCCTTTCTATATTTTACGAGGGAAGATTATGATTGATGTCCATGCAAAAATTTATCTCAGAATTAGATTCTATGATATCTTTTGAAATACTAGTTTCGGTCAAAAAATCGTAGTATATTATATACACATTTATACTAGTTTCGGTCAGAAAATTAAATTAAATCGAGGATTGTTTGAAATGCTACGAAACTTTTAAGATCCATTATATAATATACGAGGGAAGATTATGATGGAAGTCCATGCAAAAAATTATCTCAGAATTAGATTCTATGAAACTTTTTGAATGACTAGTTTTGGTCAAAAAAGCATAGTATATTATACACATTTTTATACTAGTTTCAGTCTGAAAATCAAATTAAATCGAGGATTGTTCGAAATGCTACGAAACTTTTCAGATCCTTTCTATATTTTACCAGGGAAGGTTATGATGGAAGTCCATGCAAAAAATTATCTCAAAATAAGATTCTATGGAACTTTTTAAAATATGAGTTTATGTAAAAAAATCTTAGTATATTATACATAATTTCATACTAGTTTTGGTCATAAAATTAAATTAAATCGAAAATTGTTCGAAATGCTACGTAACTTTTTAGATCCTTTCTATATTTTACGAGGGAAGATTATGATGGAAGTCCATGCAAAATATCATCTCAGAAATAGATTCTATGAAACTTTTTGAAATATCAGTTTCGGTCAAAAAATCGTAGTATATTATACACAATTTTATGCTTGTTTCGGTCATAAATCAAATTAAATCGAGGATTGTTCGAAATGCTACGAAACTTTTAAGATCCTTTCTATAATTACGAGGGAAGATTATGATGGAAATCCATGCAAAAAATTATCTCAGAATTAGAATCTTTGAAACTTTTTCAAATACTAGTTTCGGTCAAAAAATCGTAGTATATTATACACAATTTTATACAAGTGTCGGTAAAAAAATTGAGGATTATTCGAAATGCTACGAAACTTTTTAGATCCTTTATATTTGTTATGAAGGAAGGTTATGATGGAAGTCCATGCAAAAAATTATCTAAAAATTAGATTCTATGGAACCTTTTGAAATGTCAGTTTAGGTAAAAGATTCATAGTATATTATACACAATTTTATACTAGTTTCGGTCAGAAAATTAAATTAAATCGAGTATTGTTCGAAATGCAACGAAACTTTTCAGATCCTTTATATATTTTACGAGGGAAGATTATGATTGAAGTCCATGCAAAAAATTATCTCAGAATTAGATTCTATGATACCTTTTGAAATACTAGTTTCGGTCTAAAAATCGTAGTATATTATATACACATTTATACTAGTTTCGGTTAGAAAATTAAATTAAATCGAGGATTGTTCGAAATACTACGAAACTTTTAAGATCCTTTGTATAATTTATGAGGGACGATTATGATGGAAGTCCATGCAAAAAATCATCTCAGAAATAGATTCTATGAAACTTTTTGAAATACTAGTTTCGGTCAAAAAATCGTAGTATATTATACACAATTTTATACAAGTGTCGGTAAAAAAAAATCGAGGATTATTTAAAATGCTACGAAACTTTTGAGATCCTTTTATTTGTTACGAAGGAAGGTTATGATGGAAGTCCATGCAAAAAATTATCTAAAAATTAGATTCTATGGAACCTTTTGAAATGTCAGTTTAGGTAAAAAATTCATAGTATATAATACACAATTTTATACTAGTTTCGGTCAGAAAATTAAATTAAATCGAGTATTGTTCGAAATGCAACGAACCTTTTCAGATCCTTTCTATATTTTACGAGGGAAGATTATGATTGAAGTCCATGCAAAAATTTATCTCACAATTAGATTCTATGATATCTTTTGAAATACTAGTTTCGGTCAAAAAATCGTAGTATATTATATACACATTTATACTAGTTTCGGTCAGAAAATTAAATTAAATCGAGGATTGTTTGAAATGCTACGAAACTTTTAAGATCCATTATATAATATACGAGGGAAGATTATGATGGAAGTCCATGCAAAAAATTATCTCAGAATTAGATTCTATGAAACTTTTTGAATGACTAGTTTCGGTCAAAAAAGCATAGTATATTATACACATTTTTATACTAGTTTCAGTCTGAAAATCAAATTAAATCGAGGATTGTTCGAAATGCTACGAAACTTTTCAGATCCTTTCTATATTTTACCAGGGAAGGTTATGATGGAAGTCCATGCAAAAAGTTATCTGAAAATAAGATTCTATGGAACTTTTTAAAATATGAGTTTAGGTAAAAAATCTTAGTATATTATACATAATTTCATACTAGTTTTGGTCATAAAATTAAATTAAATCGAAAATTGTTCGAAATGCTACGTAACTTTTTAGATCCTTTCTATATTTTACGAGGGAAGATTATGATGGAAGTCCATGCAAAATATCATCTCAGAAATAGATTCTATAAAACTTTTTGAAATATCAGTTTCGGTCAAAAAATCGTAGTATATTATACACAATTTTATGCTAGTTTCGGTCATAAATAAAATTAAATCGAGGATTGTTCGAAATGCTACGAAACTTTTAAGATCCTTTCTGTAATTTACGAGGGAAGATTATGATGGAAATCCATGCAAAAAATTATCTCAGAATTAGAATCTTTGAAACTTTTTCAAATACTAGTTTCGGTCAAAAAATCGTAGTATATTATACACAATTTTATACAAGTGTTGGTAAAAAAATTGAGGATTATTTGAAATGCTACGAAACTTTTTAGATCCTTTATATTTGTTATGAAGGAAGGTTATGATGGAAGTCCATGCAAAAAATTATCTAAAAATTAGATTCTATGGAACCTTTTGAAATGTCAGTTTAGGTAAAAAATTCATAGTATATTATACACAATTTTATACTAGTTTCGGTCAGAAAATTAAATTAAATCGAGTATTGTTCGAAATGCAACGAAACTTTTCAGATCCTTTCTATATTTTACGAGGGAAGATTATGATTGAAGTCCATGCAAAAAATTATCTCAGAATTAGATTCTATGATACCTTTTGAAATACTAGTTTCGGTCTAAAAATCGTAGTATATTATATACACATTTATACTAGTTTCGGTCAGAAAATTAAATTAAATCGAGGATTGTTTGAAATGCTACGAAACTTTTAAGATCCATTATATAATATACGAGGGAAGATTATGATGGAAGTCCATGCAAAAAATTATCTCAGAATTAGATTCTATGAAACTTTTTGAATGACTAGTTTCGGTCAAAAAAGCATAGTATATTATACACATTTTTATACTAGTTTCAGTCTGAAAATCAAATTAAATCGAGGATTGTTCGAAATGCTACGAAACTTTTCAGATCCTTTCTATATTTTACCAGGGAAGGTTATGATGGAAGTCCATGCAAAAAGTTATCTGAAAATAAGATTCTATGGAACTTTTTAAAATATGAGTTTAGGTAAAAAATCATAGTATATTATACATAATTTCATACTAGTTTTGGTCATAAAATTAAATTAAATCGAAAATTGTTCGAAATGCTACGTAACTTTTTAGATCCTTTCTATATTTTACGAGGGAAGATTATGATGGAAGTCCATGCAAAATATCATCTCAGAAATAGATTCTATAAAACTTTTTGAAATATCAGTTTCGGTCAAAAAATCGTAGTATATTATACACAATTTTATGCTAGTTTCGGTCATAAATAAAATTAAATCGAGGATTGTTCGAAATGCTACGAAACTTTTAAGATCCTTTCTGTAATTTACGAGGGAAGATTATGATGGAAATCCATGCAAAAAATTATCTCAGAATTAGAATCTTTGAAACTTTTTCAAATACTAGTTTCGGTCAAAAAATCGTAGTATATTATACACAATTTTATACAAGTGTTGGTAAAAAAATTGAGGATTATTTGAAATGCTACGAAACTTTTTAGATCCTTTATATTTGTTATGAAGGAAGGTTATGATGGAAGTCCATGCAAAAAATTATCTAAAAATTAGATTCTATGGAACCTTTTGAAATGTCAGTTTAGGTAAAAAATTCATAGTATATTATACACAATTTTATACTAGTTTCGGTCAGAAAATTAAATTAAATCGAGTATTGTTCGAAATGCAACGAAACTTTTCAGATCCTTTCTATATTTTACGAGGGAAGATTATGATTGAAGTCCATGCAAAAAATTATCTCAGAATTAGATTCTATGATACCTTTTGAAATACTAGTTTCGGTCTAAAAATCGTAGTATATTATATACACATTTATACTAGTTTCGGTTAGAAAATTAAATTAAATCGAGGATTGTTCGAAATGCTACGAAACTTTTAAGATCCTTTGTATAATTTATGAGGGACGATTATGATGGAAGTCCATGCAAAAAATCATCTCAGAAATAGATTCTATGAAACTTTTTGAAATACTAGTTTCGGTCAAAAAATCGTAGTATATTATACACATTTTTATACAAGTGTCGGTTAAAAAAAATCGAGGATTATTTAAAATGCTACGAAACTTTTGAGATCCTTTTATTTGTTACGAAGGAAGGTTATGATGGAAGTCCATGCAAAAAATTATCTAAAAATTAGATTCTATGGAACCTTTTGAAATGTCAGTTTAGGTAAAAATTCATAGTATATAATACACAATTTTATACTAGTTTCGGTCAGAAAATTAAATTAAATCGAGTATTGTTCGAAATGCAACGAACCTTTTCAGATCCTTTCTATATTTTACGAGGGAAGATTATGATTGAAGTCCATGCAAAAATTTATCTCACAATTAGATTCTATGATATCTTTTGAAATACTAGTTTCGGTCAAAAAATCGTAGTATATTATATACACATTTATACTAGTTTCGGTCAGAAAATTAAATTAAATCGAGGATTGTTTGAAATGCTACGAAACTTTTAAGATCCATTATATAATATACGAGGGAAGATTATGATGGAAGTCCATGCAAAAAATTATCTCAGAATTAGATTCTATGAAACTTTTTGAATGACTAGTTTCGGTCAAAAAAGCATAGTATATTATACACATTTTTATACTAGTTTCAGTCTGAAAATCAAATTAAATCGAGGATTGTTCGAAATGCTACGAAACTTTTCAGATCCTTTCTATATTTTACCAGGGAAGGTTATGATGGAAGTCCATGCAAAAAGTTATCTGAAAATAAGATTCTATGGAACTTTTTAAAATATGAGTTTAGGTAAAAAATCTTAGTATATTATACATAATTTCATACTAGTTTTGGTCATAAAATTAAATTAAATCGAAAATTGTTCGAAATGCTACGTAACTTTTTAGATCCTTTCTATATTTTACGAGGGAAGATTATGATGGAAGTCCATGCAAAATATCATCTCAGAAATAGATTCTATAAAACTTTTTGAAATATCAGTTTCGGTCAAAAAATCGTAGTATATTATACACAATTTTATGCTAGTTTCGGTCATAAATAAAATTAAATCGAGGATTGTTCGAAATGCTACGAAACTTTTAAGATCCTTTCTGTAATTTACGAGGGAAGATTATGATGGAAATCCATGCAAAAAATTATCTCAGAATTAGAATCTTTGAAACTTTTTCAAATACTAGTTTCGGTCAAAAAATCGTAGTATATTATACACAATTTTATACAAGTGTTGGTAAAAAAATTGAGGATTATTTGAAATACTACGAAACTTTTTAGATCCTTTATATTTGTTATGAAGGAAGGTTATGATGGAAGTCCATGCAAAAAATTATCTAAAAATTAGATTCTATGGAACCTTTTGAAATGTCAGTTTAGGTAAAAAATTCATAGTATATTATACACAATTTTATACTAGTTTCGGTCAGAAAATTAAATTAAATCGAGTATTGTTCGAAATGCAACGAAACTTTTCAGATCCTTTCTATATTTTACGAGGGAAGATTATGATTGAAGTCCATGCAAAAAATTATCTCAGAATTAGATTCTATGATACCTTTTGAAATACTAGTTTCGGTCTAAAAATCGTAGTATATTATATACACATTTATACTAGTTTCGGTTAGAAAATTAAATTAAATCGAGGATTGTTCGAAATGCTACGAAACTTTTAAGATCCTTTGTATAATTTATGAGGGACGATTATGATGGAAGTCCATGCAAAAAATCATCTCAGAAATAGATTCTATGAAACTTTTTGAAATACTAGTTTCGGTCAAAAAATCGTAGTATATTATACACAATTTTATACAAGTGTCGGTTAAAAAAAATCGAGGATTATTTAAAATGCTACGAAACTTTTGAGATCCTTTTATTTGTTACGAAGGAAGGTTATGATGGAAGTCCATGCAAAAAATTATCTAAAAATTAGATTCTATGGAACCTTTTGAAATGTCAGTTTAGGTAAAAATTCATAGTATATAATACACAATTTTATACTATTTTCGGTCAGAAAATTAAATTAAATCGAGTATTGTTCGAAATGCAACGAACCTTTTCAGATCCTTTCTATATTTTACGAGGGAAGATTATGATTGAAGTCCATGCAAAAATTTATCTCACAATTAGATTCTATGATATCTTTTGAAATACTAGTTTCGGTCAAAAAATCGTAGTATATTATATACACATTTATACTAGTTTCGGTCAGAAAATTAAATTAAATCGAGGATTGTTTGAAATGCTACGAAACTTTTAAGATCCATTATATAATATACGAGGGAAGATTATGATGGAAGTCCATGCAAAAAATTATCTCAGAATTAGATTCTATGAAACTTTTTGAATGACTAGTTTCGGTCAAAAAAGCATAGTATATTATACACATTTTTATACTTGTTTCAGTCTGAAAATCAAATTAAATCGAGGATTGTTCGAAATGCTACGAAACTTTTCAGATCCTTTCTATATTTTACCAGGGAAGGTTATGATGGAAGTCCATGCAAAAAATTATCTCAAAATAAGATTCTATGGAACTTTTTAAAATATGAGTTTAGGTAAAAAATCATAGTATATTATACATAATTTCATACTAGTTTTGGTCATAAAATTAAATTAAATCGAAAATTGTTCGAAATGCTACGTAACTTTTTAGATCCTTTCTATATTTTACGAGGGAAGATTATGATGGAAGTCCATGCAAAATATCATCTCAGAAATAGATTCTATGAAACTTTTTGAAATACCAGTTTCGGTCCAAAAATCGTAGTATATTATACACAATTTTATGCTAGTTTCGGTCATAAATCAAATTAAATCGAGGATTGTTCGAAATGCTACGAAACTTTTAAGATCCTTTGTATAATTTATGAGGGACGATTATGATGGAAGTCCATGCAAAAAATCATCTCAGAAATAGATTCTATGAAACTTTTTGAAATACTAGTTTCGGTCAAAAAATCGTAGTATATTATACACAATTTTATACAAGTGTCGGTAAAAAAAAATCGAGGATTATTTAAAATGCTACGAAACTTTTGAGATCCTTTTATTCGTTACGAAGGAAGGTTATGATGGAAGTCGATGCAAAAAATTATCTAAAAATTAGATTCTATGGAACCTTTTGAAATGTCAGTTTAGGTAAAAAATTCATAGTATATAATACACAATTTTATACTAGTTTCGGTCAGAAAATTAAATTAAATCGAGTATTGTTCGAAATGCAACGAATCTTTTCAGATCCTTTCTATATTTTACGAGGGAAGATTATGATTGATGTCCATGCAAAAATTTATCTCAGAATTAGATTCTATGATATCTTTTGAAATACTAGTTTCGGTCAAAAAATCGTAGTATATTATATACACATTTATACTAGTTTCGGTCAGAAAATTAAATTAAATCGAGGATTGTTTGAAATGCTACGAAACTTTTAAGATCCATTATATAATATACGAGGGAAGATTATGATGGAAGTCCATGCAAAAAATTATCTCAGAATTAGATTCTATGAAACTTTTTGAATGACTAGTTTCGGTCAAAAAAGCATAGTATATTATACACATTTTTATACTTGTTTCAGTCTGAAAATCAAATTAAATCGAGGATTGTTCGAAATGCTACGAAACTTTTTAGATCCTTTCTATATTTTACCAGGGAAGGTTATGATGGAAGTCCATGCAAAAAATTATCTCAAAATAAGATTCTATGGAACTTTTTAAAATATGAGTTTAGGTAAAAAATCTTAGTATATTATACATAATTTCATACTAGTTTTGGTCATAAAATTAAATTAAATCGAAAATTGTTCGAAATGCTACGTAACTTTTTAGATCCTTTCTATATTTTACGAGGGAAGATTATGATGGAAGTCCATGCAAAATATCATCTCAGAAATAGATTCTATGAAACTTTTTGAAATACCAGTTTCGGTCAAAAAATCGTAGTATATTATACACAATTTTATGCTAGTTTCGGTCATAAATCAAATTAAATTGAGGATTGTTCGAAATGCTACGAAACTTTTAAGATCCTTTCTATAATTTATGAGGGAAGATTATGATGAAAATCCATGCAAAAAATTATCTCAGAATTAGAATCTTTGAAACTTTTTCAAATACTAGTTTCGGTCAAAAAATCGTAGTATATTATACACAATTTTATACAAGTGTCGGTAAAAAAATTGAGGATTATTCGAAATGCTACGAAACTTTTTAGATCCTTTATATTTGTTATGTAGAAAGGTTATGATGGAAGTCCATGCAAAAAATTATCTAAAAATTAGATTCTATGGAACCTTTTGAAATGTCAGTTTAGGTAAAAAATTCAAAGTATATTATACACAATTTTATACTAGTTTCGGTCAAAAAATTAAATTAAATCGAGTATTGTTCGAAATGCAATGAAACTTTTCAGATCCTTTCTATATTTTACGAGGGAAGATTATGATTGAAGTCCATGCAAAAAATTATCTCAGAATTAGATTCTATGATACCTTTTGAAATACTAGTTTCGGTCTAAGAATCGTAGTATATTATATACACATTTATACTAGTTTCGGTTAGAAAATTAAATTAAATCGAGGATTGTTCGAAATGCTACGAAACTTTTAAGATCCTTTGTATAATTTATGAGGGACGATTATGATGGAAGTCCATGCAAAAAATCATCTCAGAAATAGATTCTATGAAACTTTTTGAAATACTAGTTTCGGTCAAAAAATCGTAGTATATTATACACAATTTTATACAAGTGTCGGTAATAAAAAATCGAGGATTATTTAAAATGCTACGAAACTTTTGAGATCCTTTTATTTGTTACGAAGGAAGGTTATGATGGAAGTCCATGCAAAAAATTATCTAAAAATTAGATTCTATGGAACCTTTTGAAATGTCAGTTTAGGTAAAAAATTCATAGTATATAATACACAATTTTATACTAGTTTCGGTCAGAAAATTAAATTAAATCGAGTATTGTTCGAAATGCAACGAACCTTTTCAGATCCTTTCTATATTTTACGAGGGAAGATTATGATTGAAGTCCATGCAAAAATTTATCTCACAATTAGATTCTATGATATCTTTTGAAATACTAGTTTCGGTCAAAAAATCGTAGTATATTATATACACATTTATACTAGTTTCGGTCAGAAAATTAAATTAAATCGAGGATTGTTTGAAATGCTACGAAACTTTTAAGATCCATTATATAATATACGAGGGAAGATTATGATGGAAGTCCATGCAAAAAATTATCTCAGAATTAGATTCTATGAAACTTTTTGAATGACAAGTTTTGGTCAAAAAAGCATAGTATATTATACACATTTTTATACTAGTTTCAGTCTGAAAATCAAATTAAATCGAGGATTGTTCGAAATGCTACGAAACTTTTCAGATCCTTTCTATATTTTACCAGGGAAGGTTATGATGGAAGTCCATGCAAAAAATTATCTCAAAATAAGATTCTATGGAACTTTTTAAAATATGAGTTTAGGTAAAAAATCTTAGTATATTATACATAATTTCATACTAGTTTTGGTCATAAAATTAAATTAAATCGAAAATTGTTCGAAATGCTACGTAACTTTTTAGATCCTTTCTATATTTTACGAGGGAAGATTATGATGGAAGTCCATGCAAAATATCATCTCAGAAATAGATTCTATGAAACTTTTTGAAATACCAGTTTCGGTCAAAAAATCGTAGTATATTATACACAATTTTATGCTAGTTTCGGTCATAAATCAAATTAAATTGAGGATTGTTCGAAATGCTACGAAACTTTTAAGATCCTTTCTATAATTTACGAGGGAAGATTATGATGGAAATCCATGCAAAAAATTATCTCAGAATTAGAATCTTTGAAACTTTTTCAAATACTAGTTTCGGTCAAAAAATCGTAGTATATCATACACAATTTTATACAAGTGTCGGTAAAAAAATTGAGGATTATTCGAAATGCTACGAAACTTTTTAGATCCTTTATATTTGTTATGTAGAAAGGTTATGATGGAAGTCCATGCAAAAAATTATCTAAAAATTAGATTCTATGGAACCTTTTGAAATGTCAGTTTAGGTAAAAAATTCAAAGTATATTATACACAATTTTATACTAGTTTCGGTCAAAAAATTAAATTAAATCGAGTATTGTTCGAAATGCAATGAAACTTTTCAGATCCTTTCTATATTTTACGAGGGAAGATTATGATTGATGTCCATGCAAAAAATTATCTCAGAATTAGATTCTATGATACCTTTTGAAATACTAGTTTCGGTCTAAGAATCGTAGTATATTATATACACATTTATATTAGTTTCGGTTAGAAAATTAAATTAAATCGAGGATTGTTCGAAATGCTACGAAACTTTTAAGATCCTTTGTATAATTTATGAGGGACGATTATGATGGAAGTCCATGCAAAAAATCATCTCAGAAAATAGATTCTATGAAACTTTTTGAAATACTAGTTTCGGTCAAAAAATCGTAGTATATTATACACAATTTTATACAAGTGTCGGTAATAAAAAATCGAGGATTATTTAAAATGCTACGAAACTTTTGAGATCCTTTTATTTGTTACGAAGGAAGGTTATGATGGAAGTCCATGCAAAAAATTATCTAAAAATTAGATTCTATGGAACCTTTTGAAATGTCAGTTTAGGTAAAAAATTCATAGTATATAATACACAATTTTATACTAGTTTCGGTCAGAAAATTAAATTAAATCGAGTATTGTTCGAAATGCAACGAACCTTTTCAGATCCTTTCTATATTTTACGAGGGAAGATTATGATTGAAGTCCATGCAAAAATTTATCTCACAATTAGATTCTATGATATCTTTTGAAATACTAGTTTCGGTCAAAAAATCGTAGTATATTATATACACATTTATACTAGTTTCGGTCAGAAAATTAAATTAAATCGAGGATTGTTTGAAATGCTACGAAACTTTTAAGATCCATTATATAATATACGAGGGAAGATTATGATGGAAGTCCATGCAAAAAATTATCTCAGAATTAGATTCTATGAAACTTTTTGAATGACTAGTTTTGGTCAAAAAAGCATAGTATATTATACACATTTTTATACTAGTTTCAGTCTGAAAATCAAATTAAATCGAGGATTGTTCGAAATGCTACGAAACTTTTCAGATCCTTTCTATATTTTACCAGGGAAGGTTATGATGGAAGTCCATGCAAAAAATTATCTCAAAATAAGATTCTATGGAACTTTTTAAAATATGAGTTTATGTAAAAAAATCTTAGTATATTATACATAATTTCATACTAGTTTTGGTCATAAAATTAAATTAAATCGAAAATTGTTCGAAATGCTACGTAACTTTTTAGATCCTTTCTATATTTTACGAGGGAAGATTATGATGGAAGTCCATGCAAAATATCATCTCAGAAATAGATTCTATGAAACTTTTTGAAATATCAGTTTCGGTCAAAAAATCGTAGTATATTATACACAATTTTATGCTTGTTTCGGTCATAAATAAAATTAAATCGAGGATTGTTCGAAATGCTACGAAACTTTTAAGATCCTTTCTATAATTACGAGGGAAGATTATGATGGAAATCCATGCAAAAAATTATCTCAGAATTAGAATCTTTGAAACTTTTTCAAATACTAGTTTCGGTCAAAAAATCGTAGTATATTATACACAATTTTATACAAGTGTCGGTAAAAAAATTGAGGATTATTCGAAATGCTACGAAACTTTTTAGATCCTTTATATTTGTTATGAAGGAAGGTTATGATGGAAGTCCATGCAAAAAATTATCTAAAAATTAGATTCTATGGAACCTTTTGAAATGTCAGTTTAGGTAAAAGATTCATAGTATATTATACACAATTTTATACTAGTTTCGGTCAGAAAATTAAATTAAATCGAGTATTGTTCGAAATGCAACGAAACTTTTCAGATCCTTTCTATATTTTACGAGGGAAGATTATGATTGAAGTCCATGCAAAAAATTATCTCAGAATTAGATTCTATGATACCTTTTGAAATACTAGTTTCGGTCTAAGAATCGTAGTATATTATATACACATTTATACTAGTTTCGGTTAGAAAATTAAATTAAATCGAGGATTGTTCGAAATGCTACGAAACTTTTAAGATCCTTTGTATAATTTATGAGGGACGATTATGATGGAAGTCCATGCAAAAAATCATCTCAGAAATAGATTCTATGAAACTTTTTGAAATACTAGTTTCGGTCAAAAAATCGTAGTATATTATACACAATTTTATACAAGTGTCGGTTAAAAAAAATCGAGGATTATTTAAAATGCTACGAAACTTTTGAGATCCTTTTATTTGTTACGAAGGAAGGTTATGATGGAAGTCCATGCAAAAAATTATCTAAAAATTAGATTCTATGGAACCTTTTGAAATGTCAGTTTAGGTAAAAAATTCATAGTATATAATACACAATTTTATACTAGTTTCGGTCAGAAAATTAAATTAAATCGAGTATTGTTCGAAATGCAACGAACCTTTTCAGATCCTTTCTATATTTTACGAGGGAAGATTATGATTGAAGTCCATGCAAAAATTTATCTCACAATTAGATTCTATGATATCTTTTGAAATACTAGTTTCGGTCAAAAAATCGTAGTATATTATATACATATTTATACTAGTTTCGGTCAGAAAATTAAATTAAATCGAGGATTGTTTGAAATGCTACGAAACTTTTAAGATCCATTATATAATATACGAGGGATGATTATGATGGAAGTCCATGCAAAAAATTATCTCAGAATTAGATTCAATGAAACTTTTTGAATGACTAGTTTCGGTCAAAAAAGCATAGTATATTATACACATTTTTATTCTAGTTTCAGTCTGAAAATCAAATTAAATCGTGGATTGTTCGAAATGCTACGAAACTTTTCAGATCCTTTCTATATTTTACCAGGGAAGGTTATGATGGAAGTCCATGCAAAAAATTATCTCAAAATAAGATTCTATGGAACTTTTTAAAATATGAGTTTAGGTAAAAAATCTTAGTATATTATATATAATTTCATACTAGTTTTGGTCATAAAATTAAATTAAATCGAAAATTGTTCGAAATGCTACGTAACTTTTTAGATCCTTTCTATATTTTACGAGGGAAGATTATGATGGAAGTCCATGCAAAATATCATCTCAGAAATAGATACTATGAAACTTTTTGAAATACCAGTTTCGGTCAAAAAATCGTAGTATATTATACACAATTTTATGCTAGTTTCGGTCATAAATCAAATTAAATCGAGGATTGTTCGAAATGCTACGAAACTTTTAAGATCCTTTCTATAATTACGAGGGAAGATTATGATGGAAATCCATGCAAAAAATTATCTCAGAATTAGAATCTTTGAAACTTTTTCAAATACTAGTTTCGGTCAAAAAATCGTAGTATATTATACACAATTTTATACAAGTGTCGGTAAACAAATTGAGGATTATTCGAAATGCTACGAAACTTTTTAGATCCTTTATATTTGTTATGAAGGAAGGTTATGATGGAAGTCCATGCAAAAAATTATCTAAAAATTAGATTCTATGGAACCTTTTGAAATGTCAGTTTAGGTAAAAGATTCATAGTATATTATACACAATTTTATACTAGTTTCGGTCAGAAAATTAAATTAAATCGAGTATTGTTCGAAATGCAACGAAACTTTTCAGATCCTTTCTATATTTTACGAAGGAAGATTATGATTGAAGTCCATGCAAAAAATTATCTCAGAATTAGATTCTATGATACCTTTTGAAATACTAGTTTCGGTCTAAAAATCGTAGTATATTATATACACATTTATACTAGTTTCGGTTAGAAAATTAAATTAAATCGAGGATTGTTCGAAATACTACGAAACTTTTAAGATCCTTTGTATAATTTATGAGGGACGATTATGATGGAAGTCCATGCAAAAAATCATCTCAGAAATAGATTCTATGAAACTTTTTGAAATACTAGCTTCGGTCAAAAAATCGTAGTATATTATACACAATTTTATACAAGTGTCGGTAAAAAAAAATCGAGGATTATTTAAAATGCTACGAAACTTTTGAGATCCTTTTATTTGTTACGAAGGAAGGTTATGATGGAAGTCCATGCAAAAAATTATCTAAAAATTAGATTCTATGGAACCTTTTGAAATGTCAGTTTAGGTAAAAAATTCATAGTATATAATACACAATTTTATACTAGTTTCGGTCAGAAAATTAAATTAAATCGAGTATTGTTCGAAATGCAACGAACCTTTTCAGATCCTTTCTATATTTTACGAGGGAAAATTATGATTGAAGTCCATGCAAAAATTTATCTCACAATTAGATTCTATGATATCTTTTGAAATACTAGTTTCGGTCAAAAAATCGTAGTATATTATATACATATTTATACTAGTTTCGGTCAGAAAATTAAATTAAATCGAGGATTGTTTGAAATTGCTATGAAACTTTTAAGATCCATTATATAATATACGAGGGATGATTATGATGGAAGTCCATGCAAAAAATTATCTCAGAATTAGATTCAATGAAACTTTTTGAATGACTAGTTTCGGTCAAAAAAGCATAGTATATTATACACATTTTTATACTAGTTTCAGTCTGAAAATCAAATTAAATCGTGGATTGTTCGAAATGCTACGAAACTTTTCAGATCCTTTCTATATTTTACCAGGGAAGGTTATGATGGAAGTCCATGCAAAAAATTATCTCAAAATAAGATTCTATGGAACTTTTTAAAATATGAGTTTAGGTAAAAAATCTTAGTATATTATATATAATTTCATACCAGTTTTGGTCATAAAATTAAATTAAATCAGAAATTGTTCGAAATGCTACGTAACTTTTTAGATCCTTTATATATTTTACGAGGGAAGATTATGATGGAAGTCCATGCAAAATATCATCTCAGAAATAGATTCTATGAAACTTTTTGAAATACCAGTTTCGGTCAAAAAATCGTAGTATATTATACACAATTTTATGCTAGTTTCGGTCATAAATCAAATAAAATCGAGGATTGTTCGAAATGCTACGAAACTTTTAAGATCCTTTGTATAATTTATGAGGGACGATTATGATGGAAGTCCATGCAAAAAATCATCTCAGAAATAGATTCTATGAAACTTTTTGAAATACTAGTTTCGGTCAAAAAATCGTAGTATATTATACACAATTTTATACAAGTGTCGGTAAAAAAAAATCGAGGATTATTTAAAATGCTAAGAAACTTTTGAGATCCTTTTATTTGTTACGAAGGAAGGTTATGATGGAAGTCCATGCAAAAAATTATCTAAAAATTAGATTCTATGGAACCTTTTGAAATGTCAGTTTAGGTAAAAAATTCATAGTATATAATACACAATTTTATACTAGTTTCGGTCAGAAAATTAAATTAAATCGAGTATTGTTCGAAATGCAACGAACCTTTTCAGATCCTTTCTATATTTTACGAGGGAAGATTATGATTGAAGTCCATGCAAAAATTTATCTCACAATTAGATTCTATGATATCTTTTGAAATACTAGTTTCGGTCAAAAAATCGTAGTATATTATATACACATTTATACTAGTTTCGGTCAGAAAATTAAATTAAATCGAGGATAGTTTGAAATGCTACGAAACTTTTAAGATCCATTATATAATATACGAGGGAAGATTATGATGGAAGTCCATGCAAAAAATTATCTCAGAATTAGATTCTATGAAACTTTTTGAATGACTAGTTTTGGTCAAAAAAGCATAGTATATTTTACACATTTTTATACTAGTTTCAGTCTGAAAATCAAATTAAATCGAGGATTGTTCGAAATGCTACGAAAATTTTCAGATCCTTTCTATATTTTACCAGGGAAGGTTATGATGGAAGTCCATGCAAAAAATTATCTGAAAATAAGATTCTATGGAACTTTTTAAAATATGAGTTTAGGTAAAAAATCTTAGTATATTATACATAATTTCATACTAGTTTTGGTCATAAAATTAAATTAAATCGAAAATTGTTCGAAATGCTACGTAACTTTTTAGATCCTTTCTATATTTTACGAGGGAAGATTATGATGGAAGTCCATGCAAAATATCATCTCAGAAATAGATTCTATGAAACTTTTTGAAATATCAGTTTCGGTCAAAAAATCGTAGTATATTATACACAATTTTATGCTAGTTTCGGTCATAAATAAAATTAAATCGAGGATTGTTCGAAATGCTACGAAACTTTTAAGATCCTTTCTATAATTTACGAGGGAAGATTATGATGGAAATCCATGCAAAAAATTATGTCAGAATTAGAATCTTTGAAACTTTTTCAAATACTAGTTTCGGTCAAAAAATCGTAGTATATTATACACAATTTTATACAAGTGTCGGTAAAAAAATTGAGGATTATTCGAAATGCTACGAAACTTTTTAGATCCTTTATATTTGTTATGTAGAAAGGTTATGATGGAAGTCCATGCAAAAAATTATCTAAAAATTAGATTCTATGGAACCTTTTGAAATGTCAGTTTAGGTAAAAAATTCATAGTATATTATACACAATTTTATACTAGTTTCGGTCAGAAAATTAAATTAAATCGAGTATTGTTCGAAATGCAACGAAACTTTTCAGATCCTTTCTATATTTTACGAGGGAAGATTATGATTGAAGTCCATGCAAAAAATTATCTCAGAATTAGATTCTATGATACCTTTTGAAATACTAGTTTCGGTCTAAGAATCGTAGTATATTATATACACATTTATACTAGTTTCGGTTAGAAAATTAAATTAAATCGAGGATTGTTCGAAATGCTACGAAACTTTTAAGATCCTTTGTATAATTTATGAGGGACGATTATGATGGAAGTCCATGCAAAAAATCATCTCAGAAATAGATTCTATGAAACTTTTTGAAATACTAGTTTCGGTCAAAAAATCGTAGTATATTATACACAATTTTATACAAGTGTCGGTAAAAAAAATCGAGGATTATTTAAAATGCTACGAAACTTTTGAGATCCTTTTATTTGTTACGAAGGAAGGTTATGATGGAAGTCCATGCAAAAAATTATCTAAAAATTAGATTCTATGGAACCTTTTGAAATGTCAGTTTAGGTAAAAAATTCATAGTATATAATACACAATTTTATACTAGTTTCGGTCAGAAAATTAAATTAAATCGAGTATTGTTCGAAATGCAACGAACCTTTTCAGATCCTTTCTATATTTTACGAGGGAAGATTATGATTGAAGTCCATGCAAAAATTTATCTCACAATTAGATTCTATGATATCTTTTGAAATACTAGTTTCGGTCAAAAAATCGTAGTATATTATATACACATTTATACTAGTTTCGGTCAGAAAATTAAATTAAATCGAGGATTGTTTGAAATGCTACGAAACTTTTAAGATCCATTATATAATATACGAGGGAAGATTATGATGGAAGTCCATGCAAAAAATTATCTCAGAATTAGATTCTATGAAACTTTTTGAATGACTAGTTTTGGTCAAAAAAGCATAGTATATTATACACATTTTTATACTAGTTTCAGTCTGAAAATCAAATTAAATCGAGGATTGTTCGAAATGCTACGAAACTTTTCAGATCCTTTCTATATTTTACCAGGGAAGGTTATGATGGAAGTCCATGCAAAAAATTATCTCAAAATAAGATTCTATGGAACTTTTTAAAATATGAGTTTAGGTAAAAAATCTTAGTATATTATACATAATTTCATACTAGTTTTGGTCATAAAATTAAATTAAATCGAAAATTGTTCGAAATGCTACGTAACTTTTTAGATCCTTTCTATATTTTACGAGGGAAGATTATGATGGAAGTCCATGCAAAATATCATCTCAGAAATAGATTCTATGAAACTTTTTGAAATACCAGTTTCGGTCAAAAAATCGTAGTATATTATACACAATTTTATGCTAGTTTCGGTCATAAATCAAATTAAATCGAGGATTGTTCGAAATGCTACGAAACTTTTAAGATCCTTTCTATAATTACGAGGGAAGATTATGATGGAAATCCATGCAAAAAATTATCTCAGAATTAGAATCTTTGAAACTTTTTCAAATACTAGTTTCGGTCAAAAAATCGTAGTATATTATACACAATTTTATACAGGTGTCGGTAAAAATATTGAGGATTATTCGAAATGCTACGAAACTTTTTAGATCCTTTATATTTGTTATGAAGGAAGGTTATGATGGAAGTCCATGCAAAAAATTATCTAAAAATTAGATTCTATGGAACCTTTTGAAATGTCAGTTTAGGTAAAAGATTCATAGTATATTATACACAATTTTATACTAGTTTCGGTCAGAAAATTAAATTAAATCGAGTATTGTTCGAAATGCAACGAAACTTTTCAGATCCTTTCTATATTTTACGAGGGAAGATTATGATTGAAGTCCATGCAAAAAATTATCTCAGAATTAGATTCTATGATACCTTTTGAAATACTAGTTTCGGTCTAAAAATCGTAGTATATTATATACACATTTATACTAGTTTCGGTTAGAAAATTAAATTAAATCGAGGATTGTTCCAAATGCTACGAAACTTTTAAGATCCTTTGTATAATTTATGAGGGACGATTATGATGGAAGTCTATGCAAAAAATCATCTCAGAAATAGATTCTATGAAACTTTTTGAAATACTAGTTTCGGTCAAAAAATCGTAGTATATTATACACAATTTTATACAAGTGTCGGTAAAAAAAAATCGAGGATTATTTAAAATGCTACGAAACTTTTGAGATCCTTTTATTTGTTACGAAGGAAGGTTATGATGGAAGTCCATGCAAAAAATTATCTAAAAATTAGATTCTATGGAACCTTTTGAAATGTCAGTTTAGGTAAAAAATTCATAGTATATAATACACAATTTTATACTAGTTTCGGTCAGAAAATTAAATTAAATCGAGTATTGTTCGAAATGCAACGAACCTTTTCAGATCCTTTCTATATTTTACGAGGGAAGATTATGATTGAAGTCCATGCAAAAATTTATCTCACAATTAGATTCTATGATATCTTTTGAAATACTAGTTTCGGTCAAAAAATCGTAGTATATTATATACACATTTATACTAGTTTCGGTCAGAAAATTAAATTAAATCGAGGATAGTTTGAAATGCTACGAAACTTTTAAGATCCATTATATAATATACGAGGGAAGATTATGATGGAAGTCCATGCAAAAAATTATCTCAGAATTAGATTCTATGAAACTTTTTGAATGACTAGTTTTGGTCAAAAAAGCATAGTATATTTTACACATTTTTATACTAGTTTCAGTCTGAAAATCAAATTAAATCGAGGATTGTTCGAAATGCTACGAAAATTTTCAGATCCTTTCTATATTTTACCAGGGAAGGTTATGATGGAAGTCCATGCAAAAAATTATCTGAAAATAAGATTCTATGGAACTTTTTAAAATATGAGTTTAGGTAAAAAATCTTAGTATATTATACATAATTTCATACTAGTTTTGGTCATAAAATTAAATTAAATCGAAAATTGTTCGAAATGCTACGTAACTTTTTAGATCCTTTCTATATTTTACGAGGGAAGATTATGATGGAAGTCCATGCAAAATATCATCTCAGAAATAGATTCTATGAAACTTTTTGAAATATCAGTTTCGGTCAAAAAATCGTAGTATATTATACACAATTTTATGCTAGTTTCGGTCATAAATAAAATTAAATCGAGGATTGTTCGAAATGCTACGAAACTTTTAAGATCCTTTCTATAATTTACGAGGGAAGATTATGATGGAAATCCATGCAAAAAATTATCTCAGAATTAGAATCTTTGAAACTTTTTCAAATACTAGTTTCGGTCAAAAAATCGTAGTATATTATACACAATTTTATACAAGTGTCGGTAAAAAAATTGAGGATTATTCGAAATGCTACGAAACTTTTTAGATCCTTTATATTTGTTATGTAGAAAGGTTATGATGGAAGTCCATGCAAAAAATTATCTAAAAATTAGATTCTATGGAACCTTTTGAAATGTCAGTTTAGGTAAAAAATTCATAGTATATTATACACAATTTTATACTAGTTTCGGTCAGAAAATTAAATTAAATCGAGTATTGTTCGAAATGCAACGAAACTTTTCAGATCCTTTCTATATTTTACGAGGGAAGATTATGATTGAAGTCCATGCAAAAAATTATCTCAGAATTAGATTCTATGATACCTTTTGAAATACTAGTTTCGGTCTAAGAATCGTAGTATATTATATACACATTTATACTAGTTTCGGTTAGAAAATTAAATTAAATCGAGGATTGTTCGAAATGCTACGAAACTTTTAAGATCCTTTGTATAATTTATGAGGGACGATTATGATGGAAGTCCATGCAAAAAATCATCTCAGAAATAGATTCTATGAAACTTTTTGAAATACTAGTTTCGGTCAAAAAATCGTAGTATATTATACACAATTTTATACAAGTGTCGGTAAAAAAAAATCGAGGATTATTTAAAATGCTACGAAACTTTTGAGATCCTTTTATTTGTTACGAAGGAAGGTTATGATGGAAGTCCATGCAAAAAATTATCTAAAAATTAGATTCTATGGAACCTTTTGAAATGTCAGTTTAGGTAAAAAATTCATAGTATATAATACACAATTTTATACTAGTTTCGGTCAGAAAATTAAATTAAATCGAGTATTGTTCGAAATGCAACGAACCTTTTCAGATCCTTTCTATATTTTACGAGGGAAGATTATGATTGAAGTCCATGCAAAAATTTATCTCACAATTAGATTCTATGATATCTTTTGAAATACTAGTTTCGGTCAAAAAATCGTAGTATATTATATACACATTTATACTAGTTTCGGTCAGAAAATTAAATTAAATCGAGGATTGTTTGAAATGCTACGAAACTTTTAAGATCCATTATATAATATACGAGGGAAGATTATGATGGAAGTCCATGCAAAAAATTATCTCAGAATTAGATTCTATGAAACTTTTTGAATGACTAGTTTTGGTCAAAAAAGCATAGTATATTATACACATTTTTATACTAGTTTCAGTCTGAAAATCAAATTAAATCGAGGATTGTTCGAAATGCTACGAAACTTTTCAGATCCTTTCTATATTTTACCAGGGAAGGTTATGATGGAAGTCCATGCAAAAAATTATCTCAAAATAAGATTCTATGGAACTTTTTAAAATATGAGTTTAGGTAAAAAATCTTAGTATATTATACATAATTTCATACTAGTTTTGGTCATAAAATTAAATTAAATCGAAAATTGTTCGAAATGCTACGTAACTTTTTAGATCCTTTCTATATTTTACGAGGGAAGATTATGATGGAAGTCCATGCAAAATATCATCTCAGAAATAGATTCTATGAAACTTTTTGAAATACCAGTTTCGGTCAAAAAATCGTAGTATATTATACACAATTTTATGCTAGTTTCGGTCATAAATCAAATTAAATCGAGGATTGTTCGAAATGCTACGAAACTTTTAAGATCCTTTCTATAATTACGAGGGAAGATTATGATGGAAATCCATGCAAAAAATTATCTCAGAATTAGAATCTTTGAAACTTTTTCAAATACTAGTTTCGGTCAAAAAATCGTAGTATATTATACACAATTTTATACAGGTGTCGGTAAAAATATTGAGGATTATTCGAAATGCTACGAAACTTTTTAGATCCTTTATATTTGTTATGAAGGAAGGTTATGATGGAAGTCCATGCAAAAAATTATCTAAAAATTAGATTCTATGGAACCTTTTGAAATGTCAGTTTAGGTAAAAGATTCATAGTATATTATACACAATTTTATACTAGTTTCGGTCAGAAAATTAAATTAAATCGAGTATTGTTCGAAATGCAACGAAACTTTTCAGATCCTTTCTATATTTTACGAGGGAAGATTATGATTGAAGTCCATGCAAAAAATTATCTCAGAATTAGATTCTATGATACCTTTTGAAATACTAGTTTCGGTCTAAAAATCGTAGTATATTATATACACATTTATACTAGTTTCGGTTAGAAAATTAAATTAAATCGAGGATTGTTCCAAATGCTACGAAACTTTTAAGATCCTTTGTATAATTTATGAGGGACGATTATGATGGAAGTCTATGCAAAAAATCATCTCAGAAATAGATTCTATGAAACTTTTTGAAATACTAGTTTCGGTCAAAAAATCGTAGTATATTATACACAATTTTATACAAGTGTCGGTAAAAAAAAATCGAGGATTATTTAAAATGCTACGAAACTTTTGAGATCCTTTTATTTGTTACGAAGGAAGGTTATGATGGAAGTCCATGCAAAAAATTATCTAAAAATTAGATTCTATGGAACCTTTTGAAATGTCAGTTTAGGTAAAAAATTCATAGTATATAATACACAATTTTATACTAGTTTCGGTCAGAAAATTAAATTAAATCGAGTATTGTTCGAAATGCAACGAACCTTTTCAGATCCTTTCTATATTTTACGAGGGAAGATTATGATTGAAGTCCATGCAAAAATTTATCTCACAATTAGATTCTATGATATCTTTTGAAATACTAGTTTCGGTCAAAAAATCGTAGTATATTATATACACATTTATACTAGTTTCGGTCAGAAAATTAAATTAAATCGAGGATAGTTTGAAATGCTACGAAACTTTTAAGATCCATTATATAATATACGAGGGAAGATTATGATGGAAGTCCATGCAAAAAATTATCTCAGAATTAGATTCTATGAAACTTTTTGAATGACTAGTTTCGGTCAAAAAAGCATAGTATATTATACACATTTTTATACTAGTTTCAGTCTGAAAATCAAATTAAATCGAGGATTGTTCGAAATGCTACGAAAATTTTCAGATCCTTTCTATATTTTACCAGGGAAGGTTATGATGGAAGTCCATGCAAAAAATTATCTGAAAATAAGATTCCATGGAACTTTTTAAAATATGAGTTTAGGTAAAAAAATCTTAGTATATTATACATAATTTCATACTAGTTTTGGTCATAAAATTAAATTAAATCGAAAATTGTTCGAAATGCTACGTAACTTTTTAGATCCTTTCTATATTTTACGAGGGAAGATTATGATGGAAGTCCATGCAAAATATCATCTCAGAAATAGATTCTATGAAACTTTTTGAAATACCAGTTTCGGTCAAAAAATCGTAGTATATTATACACAATTTTATGCTAGTTTCGGTCATAAATCAAATTAAATCGAGGATTGTTCGAAATGCTACGAAACTTTTAAGATCCTTTGTATAATTTATGAGGGACGATTATGATGGAAGTCCATGCAAAAAATCATCTCAAAAATAGATTCTATGAAACTTTTTGAAATACTAGTTTCGGTCAAAAAATCGTAGTATATTATACACAATTTTATACAAGTGTCGGTAAAAAAAAATCGAGGATTATTTAAAATGCTACGAAACTTTTGAGATCCTTTTATTTGTTACGAAGGAAGGTTATGATGGAAGTCCATGCAAAAAATTATCTAAAAATTAGATTCTATGGAACCTTTTGAAATGTCAGTTTAGGTAAAAAATTCATAGTATATAATACACAATTTTATACTAGTTTCGGTCAGAAAATTAAATTAAATCGAGTATTGTTCGAAATGCAACGAACCTTTTCAGATCCTTTCTATATTTTACGAGGGAAGATTATGATTGAAGTCCATGCAAAAATTTATCTCACAATTAGATTCTATGATATCTTTTGAAATACTAGTTTCGGTCAAAAAATCGTAGTATATTATATACACATTTATACTAGTTTCGGTCAGAAAATTAAATTAAATCGAGGATTGTTTGAAATGCTACGAAACTTTTAAGATCCATTATATAATATACGAGGGAAGATTATGATGGAAGTCCATGCAAAAAATTATCTCAGAATTAGATTCTATGAAACTTTTTGAATGACTAGTTTTGGTCAAAAAAGCATAGTATATTATACACATTTTTATACTAGTTTCAGTCTGAAAATCAAATTAAATCGAGGATTGTTCGAAATGCTACGAAACTTTTCAGATCCTTTCTATATTTTACCAGGGAAGGTTATGATGGAAGTCCATGCAAAAAATTATCTCAAAATAAGATTCTATGGAACTTTTTAAAATATGAGTTTAGGTAAAAAATCTTAGTATATTATACATAATTTCATACTAGTTTTGGTCATAAAATTAAATTAAATCGAAAATTGTTCGAAATGCTACGTAACTTTTTAGATCCTTTCTATATTTTACGAGGGAAGATTATGATGGAAGTCCATGCAAAATATCATCTCAGAAATAGATTCTATGAAACTTTTTGAAATACCAGTTTCGGTCAAAAAATCGTAGTATATTATACACAATTTTATGCTAGTTTCGGTCATAAATCAAATTAAATCGAGGATTGTTCGAAATGCTACGAAACTTTTAAGATCCTTTCTATAATTATGAGGGAAGATTATGATGGAAATCCATGCAAAAAATTATCTCAGAATTAGAATCTTTGAAACTTTTTCAAATACTAGTTTCGGTCAAAAAATCGTAGTATATTATACACAATTTTATACAAGTGTCGGTAAAGAAATTGAGGATTATTCGAAATGCTACGAAACTTTTTAGATCCTTTATATTTGTTATGAAAGAAGGTTATGATGGAAGTCCATGCAAAAAATTATCTAAAAATTAGATTCTATGGAACCTTTTGAAATGTCAGTTTAGGTAAAAGATTCATAGTATATTATACACAATTTTATACTAGTTTCGGTCAGAAAATTAAATTAAATCGCGTATTGTTCGAAATGCAACGAAACTTTTCAGATCCTTTCTATATTTTACGAGGGAAGATTATGATTGAAGTCCATGCAAAAAATTATCTCAGAATTAGATTCTATGATACCTTTTGAAATACTAGTTTCGGTCTAAAAATCGTAGTATATTATATACAAATTTATACTAGTTTCGGTTAGAAAATTAAATTAAATCGAGGATTGTTCCAAATGCTACGAAACTTTTAAGATCCTTTGTATAATTTATGAGGGACGATTATGATGGAAGTCTATGCAAAAAATCATCTCAGAAATAGATTCTATGAAACTTTTTGAAATACTAGTTTCGGTCAAAAAATCGTAGTATATTATACACAATTTTATACAAATGTCGGTAAAAAAAAATCGAGGATTATTTAAAATGCTACGAAACTTTTGAGATCCTTTTATTTGTTACGAAGGAAGGTTATGATGGAAGTCCATGCAAAAAATTATCTAAAAATTAGATTCTATGGAACCTTTTGAAATGTCAGTTTAGGTAAAAAATTCAAAGTATATAATACACAATTTTATACTAGTTTCGGTCAGAAAATTAAATTAAATCGAGTATTGTTCGAAATGCAACGAACCTTTTCAGATCCTTTCTATATTTTACGAGGGAAGATTATGATTGAAGTCCATGCAAAAATTTATCTCACAATTAGATTCTATGATATCTTTTGAAATACTAGTTTCGGTCAAAAAATCGTAGTATATTATATACACATTTATACTAGTTTCGGTCAGAAAATTAAATTAAATCGAGGATTGTTTGAAATGCTACGAAACTTTTAAGATCCATTATATAATATACGAGGGAAGATTATGATGGAAGTCCATGCAAAAAATTATCTCAGAATTAGATTCTATGAAACTTTTTGAATGACTAGTTTTGGTCAAAAAAGCATAGTATATTATACACATTTTTATACTAGTTTCAGTCTGAAAATCAAATTAAATCGAGGATTGTTCGAAATGCTACGAAACTTTTCAGATCCTTTCTATATTTTACCAGGGAAGGTTATGATGGAAGTCCATGCAAAAAATTATCTCAAAATAAGATTCTATGGAACTTTTTAAAATATGAGTTTAGGTAAAAAATCTTAGTATATTATACATAATTTCATACTAGTTTTGGTCATAAAATTAAATTAAATCGAAAATTGTTCGAAATGCTACGTAACTTTTTAGATCCTTTCTATATTTTACGAGGGAAGATTATGATGGAAGTCCATGCAAAATATCATCTCAGAAATAGATTCTATGAAACTTTTTGAAATACCAGTTTCGGTCAAAAAATCGTAGTATATTATACACAATTTTATGCTAGTTTCGGTCATAAATCAAATTAAATCGAGGATTGTTCGAAATGCTACGAAACTTTTAAGATCCTTTCTATAATTATGAGGGAAGATTATGATGGAAATCCATGCAAAAAATTATCTCAGAATTAGAATCTTTGAAACTTTTTCAAATACTAGTTTCGGTCAAAAAATCGTAGTATATTATACACAATTTTATACAAGTGTCGGTAAAAAAATTGAGGATTATTCGAAATGCTACGAAACTTTTTAGATCCTTTATATTTGTTATGAAGGAAGGTTATGATGGAAGTCCATGCAAAAAATTATCTAAAAATTAGATTCTATGGAACCTTTTGAAATGTCAGTTTAGGTAAAAGATTCATAGTATATTATACACAATTTTATACTAGTTTCGGTCAGAAAATTAAATTAAATCGCGTATTGTTCGAAATGCAACGAAACTTTTCAGATCCTTTCTATATTTTACGAGGGAAGATTATGATTGAAGTCCATGCAAAAAATTATCTCAGAATTAGATTCTATGATACCTTTTGAAATACTAGTTTCGGTCTAAAAATCGTAGTATATTATATACAAATTTATACTAGTTTCGGTTAGAAAATTAAATTAAATCGAGGATTGTTCCAAATGCTACGAAACTTTTAAGATCCTTTGTATAATTTATGAGGGACGATTATGATGGAAGTCTATGCAAAAAATCATCTCAGAAATAGATTCTATGAAACTTTTTGAAATACTAGTTTCGGTCAAAAAATCGTAGTATATTATACACAATTTTATACAAGTGTCGGTAAAAAATAATCGAGGATTATTTAAAATGCTACGAAACTTTTGAGATCCTTTTATTTGTTACGAAGGAAGGTTATGATGGAAGTCCATGCAAAAAATTATCTAAAAATTAGATTCTATGGAACCTTTTGAAATGTCAGTTTAGGTAAAAAATTCATAGTATATAATACACAATTTTATACTAGTTTCGGTCAGAAAATTAAATTAAATCGAGTATTGTTCGAAATGCAACGAACCTTTTCAGATCCTTTCTATATTTTACGAGGGAAGATTATGATTGAAGTCCATGCAAAAATTTATCTCACAATTAGATTCTATGATATCTTTTGAAATACTAGTTTCGGTCAAAAAATCGTAGTATATTATATACACATTTATACTAGTTTCGGTCAGAAAATTAAATTAAATCGAGGATAGTTTGAAATGCTACGAAACTTTTAAGATCCATTATATAATATACGAGGGAAGATTATGATGGAAGTCCATGCAAAAAATTATCTCAGAATTAGATTCTATGAAACTTTTTGAATGACTAGTTTCGGTCAAAAAAGCATAGTATATTATACACATTTTTATACTAGTTTCAGTCTGAAAATCAAATTAAATCGAGGATTGTTCGAAATGCTACGAAAATTTTCAGATCCTTTCTATATTTTACCAGGGAAGGTTATGATGGATGTCCATGCAAAAAATTATCTGAAAATAAGATTCCATGGAACTTTTTAAAATATGAGTTTAGGTAAAAAATCTTAGTATATTATACATAATTTCATACTAGTTTTGGTCATAAAATTAAATTAAATCGAAAATTGTTCGAAATGCTACGTAACTTTTTAGATCCTTTCTATATTTTACGAGGGAAGATTATGATTGAAGTCCATGCAAAAAATTATCTCAGAATTAGATTCTATGATACCTTTTGAAATACTAGTTTCGGTCTAAAAATCGTAGTATATTATATACAAATTTATACTAGTTTTTGTTAGAAAATTAAATTAAATCGAGGATTGTTCCAAATGCTACGAAACTTTTAAGATCCTTTGTATAATTTATGAGGGACGATTATGATGGAAGTCCATGCAAAAAATCATCTCAGAAATAGATTCTATGAAACTTTTTGAAATACTAGTTTCGGTCAAAAAATCGTAGTATATTATACACAATTTTATACAAGTGTCGGTAAAAAAAAATCGAGGATTATTTAAAATGCTACGAAACTTTTGAGATCCTTTTATTTGTTACGAAGGAAGGTTATGATGGAAGTCCATGCAAAAAATTATCTAAAAATTAGATTCTATGGAACCTTTTGAAATGTCAGTTTAGGTAAAAAATTCATAGTATATAATACACAATTTTATACTAGTTTCGGTCAGAAAATTAAATTAAATCGAGTATTGTTCGAAATGCAACGAATCTTTTCAGATCCTTTCTATATTTTACGAGGGAAGATTATGATTGAAGTCCATGCAAAAATTTATCTCACAATTAGATTCTATGATATCTTTTGAAATACTAGTTTCGGTCAAAAAATCGTAGTATATTATATACACATTTATACTAGTTTCGGTCAGAAAATTAAATTAAATCGAGGATAGTTTGAAATGCTACGAAACTTTTAAGATCCATTATATAATATACGAGGGAAGATTATGATGGAAGTCCATGCAAAAAATTATCTCAGAATTAGATTCTATGAAACTTTTTGAATGACTAGTTTCGGTCAAAAAAGCATAGTATATTATACACATTTTTATACTAGTTTCAGTCTGAAAATCAAATTAAATCGAGGATTGTTCGAAATGCTACGAAAATTTTCAGATCCTTTCTATATTTTACCAGGGAAGGTTATGATGGAAGTCCATGCAAAAAATTATCTGAAAATAAGATTCTATGGAACTTTTTAAAATATGAGTTTAGGTAAAAAATCTTAGTATATTGTACATAATTTCATACTAGTTTTGGTCATAAAATTAAATTAAATCGAAAATTGTTCGAAATGCTACGTAACTTTTTAGATCCTTTCTATATTTTACGAGGGAAGATTATGATGGAAGTCCATGCAAAATATCATCTCAGAAATAGATTCTATGAAACTTTTTGAAATACCAGTTTCGGTCAAAAAATGGTAGTATATTATACACAATTTTATGCTAGTTTCGGTCATAAATCAAATTAAATCGAGGATTGTTCGAAATGCTACGAAACTTTTAAGATCCTTTGTATAATTTATGAGGGACGATTATGATGGAAGTCCATGCAAAAAATCATCTCAGAAATAGATTCTATGAAACTTTTTGAAATACTAGTTTCGGTCAAAAAATCGTAGTATATTATACACAATTTTATACAAGTGTCGGTAAAAATTAATCGAGGATTATTTAAAATGCTACGAAACTTTTGAGATCCTTTTATTTGTTACGAAGGAAGGTTATGATGGAAGTCCATGCAAAAAATTATCTAAAAATTAGATTCTATGGAACCTTTTGAAATGTCAGTTTAGGTAAAAAATTCATAGTATATAATACACAATTTTATACTAGTTTCGGTCAGAAAATTAAATTAAATCGAGTATTGTTCGAAATGCAATGAACCTTTTCAGATCCTTTCTATATTTTACGAGGGAAGATTATGATTGAAGTCCATGCAAAAATTTATCTCACAATTAGATTCTATGATATCTTTTGAAATACTAGTTTCGGTCAAAAAATCGTAGTATATTATATACACATTTATACTAGTTTCGGTCAGAAAATTAAATTAAATCGAGGATTGTTTGAAATGCTACGAAACTTTTAAGATCCATTATATAATATACGAGGGAAGATTATGATGGAAGTCCATGCAAAAAATTATCTCAGAAATAGATTCTATGAAACTTTTTGAATGACTAGTTTCGGTCAAAAAAGCATAGTATATTATACACATTTTTATACTAGTTTCAGTCTGAAAATCAAATTAAATCGAGGATTGTTCGAAATGCTACGAAACTTTTCAGATCCTTTCTATATTTTACCAGGGAAGGTTATGATGGAAGTCCATGCAAAAAATTATCTCAAAATAAGATTCTATGGAACTTTTTAAAATATGAGTTTAGGTAAAAAATCTTAGTATATTATACATAATTTCATACTAGTTTTGATCATAAAATTAAATTAAATCGAGTATTGTTCGAAATGCTACGTAACTTTTTAGATCCTTTATATATTTTTCGAGGGAAGATTATGATGTAAGTCCATGCAAAATATCATCTCAGAAATAGATTCTATGAAACTTTTTGAAATACCAGTTTCGGTCAAAAAATCGTAGTATATTATACACAATTTTATGCTAGTTTCGGTCATAAATCAAATTAAATCGAGGATTGTTCGAAATGCTACGAAACTTTTAAGATCCTTTGTATAATTTATGAGGGACGATTATGATGGAAGTCCATGCAAAAAATCATCTCAGAAATAGATTCTATGAAACTTTTTGAAATACTAGTTTCGGTCAAAAAATCGTAGTATATTATACACAATTTTATACAAGTGTCGGTAAAAAAAAATCGAGGATTATTTAAAATGCTACGAAACTTTTGAGATCCTTTTATTTGTTACGAAGGAAGGTTATGATGGAAGTCCATGCAAAAAATTATCTAAAAATTAGATTCTATGGAACCTTTTGAAATGTCAGTTTAGGTAAAAAATTCATAGTATATAATACACAATTTTATACTAGTTTCGGTCAGAAAATTAAATTAAATCGAGAATTGTTCGAAATGCAACGAAACTTTTCAGATCCTTTCTATATTTTACGAGGGAAGATTATGATTGAAGTCCATGCAAAAAATTATCTCAGAATTAGATTCTATGATACCTTTTGAAATACTAGTTTCGGTCTAAAAATCGTAGTATATTATATACACATTTATACTAGTTTCGGTTAGAAAATTAAATAAAATCGAGGATTGTTCGAAATGCTACGAAACTTTTAAGATCCTTTGTATAATTTATGAGGGACGATTATGATGGAAGTCCATGCAAAAAATCATCTCAGAAATAGATTCTATGAAACTTTTTGAAATACTAGTTTCGGTCAAAAAATCGTAGTATATTATACACAATTTTATACAAGTGTCGGTAAAAAAAAATCGAGGATTATTTAAAATGCTACGAAACTTTTGAGATCCTTTTATTTGTTACGAAGGAAGGTTATGATGGAAGTCCATGCAAAAAATTATCTAAAAATTAGATTCTATGGAACCTTTTGAAATGTCAGTTTAGGTAAAAAATTCATAGTATATAATACACAATTTTATACTAGTTTCGGTCAGAAAATTAAATTAAATCGAGTATTGTTCGAAATGCAACGAACCTTTTCAGATCCTTTCTATATTTTACGAGGGAAGATTATGATTGAAGTCCATGCAAAAATTTATCTCACAATTAGATTCTATGATATCTTTTGAAATACTAGTTTCGGTCAAAAAATCGTAGTATATTATATACACATTTATACTAGTTTCGGTCAGAAAATTAAATTAAATCGAGGATTGTTTGAAATGCTACGAAACTTTTAAGATCCATTATATAATATACGAGGGAAGATTATGATGGAAGTCCATGCAAAAAATTATCTCAGAAATAGATTCTATGAAACTTTTTGAATGACTAGTTTCGGTCAAAAAAGCATAGTATATTATACACATTTTTATACTAGTTTCAGTCTGAAAATCAAATTAAATCGAGGATTGTTCGAAATGCTACGAAACTTTTCAGATCCTTTCTATATTTTACCAGGGAAGGTTATGATGGAAGTCCATGCAAAAAATTATCTCAAAATAAGATTCTATGGAACTTTTTAAAATATGAGTTTAGGTAAAAAATCTTAGTATATTATACATAATTTCATACTAGTTTTGGTCATAAAATTAAATTAAATCGAGTATTGTTCGAAATGCTACGTAACTTTTTAGATCCTTTATATATTTTTCGAGGGAAGATTATGATGTAAGTCCATGCAAAATATCATCTCAGAAATAGATTCTATGAAACTTTTTGAAATACCAGTTTCGGTCAAAAAATCGTAGTATATTATACACAATTTTATGCTAGTTTCGGTCATAAATCAAATTAAATCGAGGATTGTTCGAAATGCTACGAAACTTTTAAGATCCTTTGTATAATTTATGAGGGACGATTATGATGGAAGTCCATGCAAAAAATCATCTCAGAAATAGATTCTATGAAACTTTTTGAAATACTAGTTTCGGTCAAAAAATCGTAGTATATTATACACAATTTTATACAAGTGTCGGTAAAAAAAAATCGAGGATTATTTAAAATGCTACGAAACTTTTGAGATCCTTTTATTTGTTACGAAGGAAGGTTATGATGGAAGTCCATGCAAAAAATTATCTAAAAATTAGATTCTATGGAACCTTTTGAAATGTCAGTTTAGGTAAAAAATTCATAGTATATAATACACAATTTTATACTAGTTTCGGTCAGAAAATTAAATTAAATCGAGTATTGTTCGAAATGCAACGAAACTTTTCAGATCCTTTCTATATTTTACGAGGGAAGATTATGATTGAAGTCCATGCAAAAAATTATCTCAGAATTAGATTCTATGATACCTTTTGAAATACTAGTTTCGGTCTAAAAATCGTAGTATATTATATACACATTTATACTAGTTTCGGTTAGAAAATTAAATTAAATCGAGGATTGTTCGAAATGCTACGAAACTTTTAAGATCCTTTGTATAATTTATGAGGGACGATTATGATGGAAGTCCATGCAAAAAATCATCTCAGAAATAGATTCTATGAAACTTTTTGAAATACTAGTTTCGGTCAAAAAATCGTAGTATATTATACACAATTTTACACAAGTGTCGGTAAAAAAAAATCGAGGATTATTTAAAATGCTACGAAACTTTTGAGATCCTTTTATTTGTTACGAAGGAAGGTTATGATGGAAGTCCATGAAAAAAATTATCTAAAAATTAGATTCTATGGAACCTTTTGAAATGTCAGTTTAGGTAAAAAATTCATAGTATATAATACACAATTTTATACTAGTTTCGGTCAGAAAATTAAATTAAATCGAGTATTGTTCGAAATGCAACGAACCTTTTCAGATCCTTTCTATATTTTACGAGGTAAGATTATGATTGAAGTCCATGCAAAAATTTATCTCACAATTAGATTCTATGATATCTTTTGAAATACTAGTTTGGGTCAAAAAATCGTAGTATATTATATACACATTTATACTAGTTTCGGTCAGAAAATTAAATTAAATCGAGGATTGTTTGAAATGCTACGAAACTTTTAAGATCCATTATATAATATACGAGGGAAGATTATGATGGAAGTCCATGCAAAAAATTATCTCAGAATTAGATTCTATGAAACTTTTTGAATGACTAGTTTCGGTCAAAAAAGCATAGTATATTATACACATTTTTATACTAGTTTCAGTCTGAAAATCAAATTAAATCGAGGATTGTTCGAAATGCTACGAAACTTTTCAGATCCTTTCTATATTTTACCAGGGAAGGTTATGATGGAAGTCCATGCAAAAAATTATCTCAAAATAAGATTCTATGGAACTTTTTAAAATATGAGTTTAGGTAAAAAATCTTAGTATATTATACATAATTTCATACTAGTTTTGGTCATAAAATTAAATTAAATCGAAAATTGTTCGAAATACTACGTAACTTTTTAGATCCTTTATATATTTTACGAGGGAAGATTATGATGGAAGTCCATGCAAAATATCATCTCAGAAATAGATTCTATGAAACTTTTTGAAATACCAGTTTCGGTCAAAAAATCGTAGTATATTATACACAATTTTATGCAAGTGTCGGTAAAAAAATTGAAGATTATGCGAAATGCTACGAAACTTTTTAGATCCTTTATATTTGTTATGAAGGAAGGTTATGATGGAAGTCCATGCAAAAAATTATCTAAAAATTAGATTCTATGGAACCTTTTGAAATGTCAGTTTAGGTAAAAAATTCATAGTATATAATACACAATTTTATACTAGTTTCGGAAAGAAAATTAAATTAAATCGAGTATTGTTCGAAATGCAACGAAACTTTTCAGATCCTTTCTATATTTTACGAGGGAAGATTATGATTGAAGTCCATGCAAAAAATTATCTCAGAATTAGATTCTATGATACCTTTTGAAATACTAGTTTCGGTCTAAAAATCGTAGTATATTATATACACATTTATACTAGTTTCGGTTAGAAAATTAAATTAAATCGAGGATTGTTCGAAATGCTACGAAACTTTTAAGATCCTTTGTATAATTTATGAGGGACGATTATGATGGAAGTCCATGCAAAAAATCATCTCAGAAATAGATTCTATGAAACTTTTTGAAATACTAGTTTCGGTCAAAAAATCGTAGTATATTATACACAATTTTATACAAGTGTCGGTAAAAAAAAATCGAGGATTATTTAAAATGCTACGAAACTTTTGAGATCCTTTTATTTGTTACGAAGGAAGGTTATGATGGAAGTCCATGCAAAAAATTATCTAAAAATTAGATTCTATGGAACCTTTTGAAATGTCAGTTTAGGTAAAAAATTCATAGTATATAATACACAATTTTATACTAGTTTCGGTCAGAAAATTAAATTAAATCGAGTATTGTTCGAAATGCAACGAACCTTTTCAGATCCTTTCTATATTTTACGAGGGAAGATTATGATTGAAGTCCATGCAAAAATTTATCTCACAATTAGATTCTATGATATCTTTTGAAATACTAGTTTCGGTCAAAAAATCGTAGTATATTATATACACATTTATACTAGTTTCGGTCAGAAAATTAAATTAAATCGAGGATTGTTTGAAATGCTACGAAACTTTTAAGATCCATTATATAATATACGAGGGAAGATTATGATGGAAGTCCATGCAAAAAATTATCTCAGAAATAGATTCTATGAAACTTTTTGAATGACTAGTTTCGGTCAAAAAAGCATAGTATATTATACACATTTTTATACTAGTTTCAGTCTGAAAATCAAATTAAATCGAGGATTGTTCGAAATGCTACGAAACTTTTCAGATCATTTCTATATTTTACCAGGGAAGGTTATGATGGAAGTCCATGCAAAAAATTATCTCAAAATAAGATTCTATGGAACTTTTTAAAATATGAGTTTAGGTAAAAAATCTTAGTATATTATACATAATTTCATACTAGTTTTGGTCATAAAATTAAATTAAATCGAGTATTGTTCGCAATGCTACGTAACTTTTTAGATCCTTTATATATTTTTCGAGGGAAGATTATGATGTAAGTCCATGCAAAATATCATCTCAGAAATAGATTCTATGAAACTTTTTGAAATACCAGTTTCGGTGAAAAAATCGTAGTATATTATACACAATTTTATGCTAGTTTCGGTCATAAATTAAATTAAATCGAGGATTGTTCGAAATGCTACGAAACTTTTAAGATCCTTTGTATAATTTATGAGGGACGATTATGATGGAAGTCCATGCAAAAAATCATCTCAGAAATAGATTCTATGAAACTTTTTGAAATACTAGTTTCGGTCAAAAAATCGTAGTATATTATACACAATTTTATACAAGTGTCGGTAAAAAAAAATCGAGGATTATTTAAAATGCTACGAAACTTTTGAGATCCTTTTATTTGTTACGAAGGAAGGTTATGATGGAAGTCCATGCAAAAAATTATCTAAAAATTAGATTCTATGGAACCTTTTGAAATGTCAGTTTAGGTAAAAAATTCATAGTATATAATACACAATTTTATACTAGTTTCGGTCAGAAAATTAAATTAAATCGAGTATTGTTCGAAATGCAACGAAACTTTTCAGATCCTTTCTATATTTTACGAGGGAAGATTATGATTGAAGTCCATGCAAAAAATTATCTCAGAATTAGATTCTATGATACCTTTTGAAATACTAGTTTCGGTCTAAAAATCGTAGTATATTATATACACATTTATACTAGTTTCGGTTAGAAAATTAAATTAAATCGAGGATTGTTCGAAATGCTACGAAACTTTTAAGATCCTTTGTATAATTTATGAGGGACGATTATGATGGAAGTCCATGCAAAAAATCATCTCAGAAATAGATTCTATGAAACTTTTTGAAATACTAGTTTCGGTCAAAAAATCGTAGTATATTATACACAATTTTACATAAGTGTCGGTAAAAAAAAATCGAGGATTATTTAAAATGCTACGAAACTTTTGAGATCCTTTTATTTGTTACGAAGGAAGGTTATGATGGAAGTCCATGCAAAAAATTATCTAAAAATTAGATTCTATGGAACCTTTTGAAATGTCAGTTTAGGTAAAAAATTCATAGTATATAATACACAATTTTATACTAGTTTCGGTCAGAAAATTAAATTAAATCGAGTATTGTTCGAAATGCAACGAAACTTTTCAGATCCTTTCTATATTTTACGAGGGAAGATTATGATTGAAGTCCATGCAAAAAATTATCTCAGAATTAGATTCTATGATACCTTTTGAAATACTAGTTTCGGTCTAAAAATCGTAGTATATTATATACACATTTATACTAGTTTCGGTTAGAAAATTAAATTAAATCGAGGATTGTTCGAAATGCTACGAAACTTTTAAGATCCTTTGTATAATTTATGAGGGACGATTATGATGGAATTCCATGCAAAAAATCATCTCAGAAATAGATTCTATGAAACTTTTTGAAATACTAGTTTCGGTCAAAAAATCGTAGTATATTATACACAATTTTACATAAGTGTCGGTAAAAAAAAATCGAGGATTATTTAAAATGCTACGAAACTTTTGAGATCCTTTTATTTGTTACGAAGGAAGGTTATGATGGAAGTCCATGCAAAAAATTATCTAAAAATTAGATTCTATGGAACCTTTTGAAATGTCAGTTTAGGTAAAAAATTCATAGTATATAATACACAATTTTATACTAGTTTCGGAAAGAAAATTAAATTAAATCGAGTATTGTTCGAAATGCAACGAAACTTTTCAGATCCTTTCTATATTTTACGAGGGAAGATTATGATTGAAGTCCATGCAAAAAATTATCTCAGAATTAGATTCTATGATACCTTTTGAAATACTAGTTTCGGTCTAAAAATCGTAGTATATTATATACACATTTATACTAGTTTCGGTTAGAAAATTAAATAAAATCGAGGATTGTTCGAAATGCTACGAAACTTTTAAGATCCTTTGTATAATTTATGAGGGACGATTATGATGGAAGTCCATGCAAAAAATCATCTCAGAAATAGATTCTATGAAACTTTTTGAAATACTAGTTTCGGTCAAAAAATCGTAGTATATTATACACAATTTTATACAAGTGTCGGTAAAAAAAAATCGAGGATTATTTAAAATGCTACGAAACTTTTGAGATCCTTTTATTTGTTACGAAGGAAGGTTATGATGGAAGTCCATGCAAAAAATTATCTAAAAATTAGATTCTATGGAACCTTTTGAAATGTCAGTTTAGGTAAAAAATTCATAGTATATAATACACAATTTTATACTAGTTTCGGTCAGAAAATTAAATTAAATCGAGTATTGTTCGAAATGCAACGAACCTTTTCAGATCCTTTCTATATTTTACGAGGGAAGATTATGATTGAAGTCCATGCAAAAATTTATCTCACAATTAGATTCTATGATATCTTTTGAAATACTAGTTTCGGTCAAAAAATCGTAGTATATTATATACACATTTATACTAGTTTCGGTCAGAAAATTAAATTAAATCGAGGATTGTTTGAAATGCTACGAAACTTTTAAGATCCATTATATAATATACGAGGGAAGATTATGATGGAAGTCCATGCAAAAAATTATCTCAGAAATAGATTCTATGAAACTTTTTGAATGACTAGTTTCGGTCAAAAAAGCATAGTATATTATACACATTTTTATACTAGTTTCAGTCTGAAAATCAAATTAAATCGAGGATTGTTCGAAATGCTACGAAACTTTTCAGATCCTTTCTATATTTTACCAGGGAAGGTTATGATGGAAGTCCATGCAAAAAATTATCTCAAAATAAGATTCTATGGAACTTTTTAAAATATGAGTTTAGGTAAAAAATCTTAGTATATTATACATAATTTCATACTAGTTTTGGTCATAAAATTAAATTAAATCGAGTATTGTTCGAAATGCTACGTAACTTTTTAGATCCTTTATATATTTTTCGAGGGAAGATTATGATGTAAGTCCATGCAAAATATCATCTCAGAAATAGATTCTATGAAACTTTTTGAAATACCAGTTTCGGTCAAAAAATCGTAGTATATTATACACAATTTTATGCTAGTTTCGGTCATAAATCAAATTAAATCGAGGATTGTTCGAAATGCTACGAAACTTTTAAGATCCTTTGTATAATTTATGAGGGACGATTATGATGGAAGTCCATGCAAAAAATAATCTCAGAAATAGATTCTATGAAACTTTTTGAAATACTAGTTTCGGTCAAAAAATCGTAGTATATTATACACAATTTTACACAAGTGTCGGTAAAAAAAAAATCGAGGATTATTTAACATGCTACGAAACTTTTGAGATCCTTTTATTTGTTACGAAGGAAGGTTATGATGGAAGTCCATGCAAAAAATTATCTAAAAATTAGATTCTATGGAACCTTTTGAAATGTCAGTTTAGGTAAAAAATTCAGAGTATATAATACACAATTTTATACTAGTTTCGGTCAGAAAATTAAATTAAATCGAGTATTGTTCGAAATGCAACGAACCTTTTCAGATCCTTTCTATATTTTACGAGGGAAGATTATGATTGAAGTCCATGCAAAAAATTATCTCAGAATTAGATTCTATGATACCTTTTGAAATACTAGTTTCGGTCTAAAAATCGTAGTATATTATATACACATTTATACTAGTTTCGGTTAGAAAATTAAATTAAATTGAGGATTGTTCGAAATGCTACGAAACTTTTAAGATCCTTTGTATAATTTATGAGGGACGATTATGATGGAAGTCCATGCAAAAAATCATCTCAGAAATAGATTCTATGAAACTTTTTGAAATACTAGTTTCGGTCAAAAAATCGTAGTATATTATACACAATTTTACATAAGTGTCGGTAAAAAAAAATCGAGGATTATTTAAAATGCTACGAAACTTTTGAGATCCTTTTATTTGTTACGAAGGAAGGTTATGATGGAAGTCCATGCAAAAAATTATCTAAAAATTAGATTCTATGGAACCTTTTGAAATGTCAGTTTAGGTAAAAAATTCATAGTATATAATACACAATTTTATACTAGTTTCGGTCAGAAAATTAAATTAAATCGAGTATTGTTCGAAATGCAACGAACCTTTTCAGATCCTTTCTATATTTTACGAGGGAAGATTATGATTGAAGTCCATGCAAAAATTTATCTCACAATTAGATTCTATGATATCTTTTGAAATACTAGTTTCGGTCAAAAAATCGTAGTATATTATATACACATTTATACTAGTTTCGGTCAGAAAATTAAATTAAATCGAGGATTGTTTGAAATGCTACGAAACTTTTAAGATCCATTATATAATATACGAGGGAAGATTATGATGGAAGTCCATGCAAAAAATTATCTCAGAATTAGATTCTATGAAACTTTTTGAATGACTAGTTTCGGTCAAAAAAGCATAGTATATTATACACATTTTTATACTAGTTTCAGTCTGAAAATCAAATTAAATCGAGGATTGTTCGAAATGCTACGAAACTTTTCAGATCCTTTCTATATTTTACCAGGGAAGGTTATGATGGAAGTCCATGCAAAAAATTATCTCAAAATAAGATTCTATGGAACTTTTTAAAATATGAGTTTAGGTAAAAAATCTTAGTATATTATACATAATTTCATACTAGTTTTGGTCATAAAATTAAATTAAATCGAAAATTGTTCGAAATGCTACGTAACTTTTTAGATCCTTTATATATTTTACGAGGGAAGATTATGATGGAAGTCCATCCAAAATATCATCTCAGAAATAGATTCTATGAAACTTTTTGAAATACCAGTTTCGGTCAAAAAATCGTAGTATATTATACACAATTTTATGCAAGTGTCGGTAAAAAAATTGAGGATTATTCGAAATGCTACGAAACTTTTTAGATCCTTTATATTTGTTATGAAGGAAGGTTATGATGGAAGTCCATGCAAAAAATTATCTAAAAATTAGATTCTATGGAACCTTTTGAAATGTCAGTTTAGGTAAAAAATTCATAGTATATTATACACAATTTTATACTAGTTTCGGTCAGAAAATTAAATTAAATCGAGTATTGTTTGAAATGCAACGAAACTTTTCAGATCCTTTCTATATTTTACGAGGGAAGATTATGATTGAAGTCCATGCTAAATATTATCTCAGAATTAGATTCTATGATACCTTTTGAAATACTAGTTTCGGTCTAAAAATCGTTGTATATTATATACACATTTATACTAGTTTTGGTTAGAAAATTAAATTAAATCGAGGATTGTTCGAAATGCTACGAAACTTTTAAGATCCTTTGTATAATTTACAAGGGACGATTATGATGGGAGTCCATGCAAAAAATCATCTCAGAAATAGATTCTATGAAACTTTTTGAAATACCAGTTTCGGTCAAAAAATCGTAGTATATTATACACAATTTTATGCAAGTGTCGGTAAAAAAATTGAGGATTATTCGAAATGCTACGAAACTTTTTAGATCCTTTATATTTGTTATGAAGGAAGGTTATGATGGAAGTCCATGCAAAAAATTATCTAAAAATTAGATTCTATGGAACCTTTTGAAATGTCAGTTTAGGTAAAAAATTCATAGTATATTATACACAATTTTATACTAGTTTCGGTCAGAAAATTAAATTAAATCGAGTATTGTTCGAAATGCAACGAAACTTTTAAGATCCTTTCTATATTTTACGAGGGAAGATTATGATTGAAGTCCATGCTAAATATTATCTCAGAATTAGATTCTATGATACCTTTTGAAATACTAGTTTCGGTCTAAAAATCGTTATATATTATATACACATTTATACTAGTTTTGGTTAGAAAATTAAATTAAATCGAGGATTGTTCGAAATGCTACGAAACTTTTAAGATCCTTTGTATAATTTATGAGGGACGATTATGATGGAAGTCCATGCAAAAAATCATCTCAGAAATAGATTCTATGAAACTTTTTGAAATACTAGTTTCGGTCAAAAAATCGTAGTATATTATACACAATTTTACACAAGTGTCGGTAAAAAAAAATCGAGGATTATTTAAAATGCTACGAAACTTTTGAGATCCTTTTATTTGTTACGAAGGAAGGTTATGATGGAAGTCCATGCAAAAAATTATCTAAAAATTAGATTCTATGGAACCTTTTGAAATGTCAGTTTAGGTAAAAAATTCAGAGTATATAATACACAATTTTATACTAGTTTCGGTCAGAAAATTAAATTAAATCGAGTATTGTTCGAAATGCAACGAACCTTTTCAGATCCTTTCTATATTTTACGAGGGAAGATTATGATTGAAGTCCATGCAAAAAATTATCTCAGAATTAGATTCTATGATACCTTTTGAAATACTAGTTTCGGTCTAAAAATCGTAGTATATTATATACACATTTATACTAGTTTCGGTTAGAAAATTAAATTAAATCGAGGATTGTTCGAAATGCTACGAAACTTTTAAGATCCTTTGTATAATTTATGAGGGACGATTATGATGGAAGTCCATGCAAAAAATCATCTCAGAAATAGATTCTATGAAACTTTTTGAAATACTAGTTTCGGTCAAAAAATCGTAGTATATTATACACAATTTTACACAAGTGTCGGTAAAAAAAAATCGAGGATTATTTAAAATGCTACGAAACTTTTGAGATCCTTTTATTTGTTACGAAGGAAGGTTATGATGGAAGTCCATGCAAAAAATTATCTAAAAATTAGATTCTATGGAACCTTTTGAAATGTCAGTTTAGGTAAAAAATTCATAGTATATAATACACAATTTTATACTAGTTTCGGTCAGAAAATTAAATTAAATCGAGTATTGTTCGAAATGCAACGAACCTTTTCAGATCCTTTCTATATTTTACGAGGGAAGATTATGATTGAAGTCCATGCAAAAATTTATCTCACAATTAGATTCTAAGATATCTTTTGAAATACTAGTTTCGGTCAAAAAATCGTAGTATATTATATACACATTTATACTAGTTTCGGTCAGAAAATTAAATTAAATCGAGGATTGTTTGAAATGCTACGAAACTTTTAAGATCCATTATATAATATACGAGGGAAGATTATGATGGAAGTCCATGCAAAAAATTATCTCAGAATTAGATTCTATGAAACTTTTTGAATGACTAGTTTCGGTCAAAAAAGCATAGTATATTATACACATTTTTATACTAGTTTCAGTCTGAAAATCAAATTAAATCGAGGATTGTTCGAAATGCTACGAAACTTTTCAGATCCTTTCTATATTTTACCAGGGAAGGTTATGATGGAAGTCCATGCAAAAAATTATCTCAAAATAAGATTCTATGGAACTTTTTAAAATATGAGTTTAGGTAAAAAATCTTAGTATATTATACATAATTTCATACTAGTTTTGGTCATAAAATTAAATTAAATCGAAAATTGTTCGAAATGCTACGTAACTTTTTAGATCCTTTATATATTTTTCGAGGGAAGATTATGATGGAAGTCCATGCAAAATATCATCTCAGAAATAGATTCTATGAAACTTTTTGAAATACCAGTTTCGGTCAAAAAATCGTAGTATATTATACACAATTTTATGCTAGTTTCGGTCATAAATCAAATTTAATCGAGGATTGATCGAAATGCTACGAAACTTTTAAGATCCTTTGTATAATTTATAAGGGACGATTATGATGGAAGTCCATGCAAAAAATCATCTCAGAAATAGATTCTATGAAACTTTTTGAAATACTAGTTTCGGTCAAAAAATCGTAGTATATTATACACAATTTTATACAAGTGTCGGTAAAAAAAAATCGAGGATTATTTAAAATGCTACGAAACTTTTGAGATCCTTTTATTTGTTACGAAGGAAGGTTATGATGGAAGTCCATGCAAAAAATTATCTAAAAATTAGATTCTATGGAACCTTTTGAAATGTCAGTTTAGGTAAAAAATTCATAGTAAATAATACACAATTTTATACTAGTTTCGGTCAGAAAATTCAATTAAATCGAGTATTGTTCGAAATGCAACGAAACTTTTCAGATCCTTTCTATATTTTACGAGGGAAGATTATGATTGAAGTCCATGCAAAAAATTATCTCAGAATTAGATTCTATGATACCTTTTGAAATACTAGTTTCGGTCTAAAAATCGTTGTATATTATATACACATTTATACTAGTTTCGGTTAGAAAATTAAATTAAATCGAGGATTGATCGAAATGCTACGAAACTTTTAAGATCCTTTGTATAATTTATGAGGGACGATTATGATGGAAGTCCATGCAAAAAATCATCTCAGAAATAGATTCTATGAAACTTTTTGAAATACTAGTTTCGGTCAAAAAATCGTAGTATATTATACACAATTTTATACAAGTGTCGGTAAAAAAAAATCGAGGATTATTTAAAATGCTACGAAACTTTTGAGATCCTTTTATTTGTTACGAAGGAAGGTTATGATGGAAGTCCATGCAAAAAATTATCTAAAAATTAGATTCTATGGAACCTTTTGAAATGTCAGTTTAGGTAAAAAATTCATAGTAAATAATACACAATTTTATACTAGTTTCGGTCAGAAAATTCAATTAAATCGAGTATTGTTCGAAATGCAACGAAACTTTTCAGATCCTTTCTATATTTTACGAGGGAAGATTATGATTGAAGTCCATGCAAAAAATTATCTCAGAATTAGATTCTATGATACCTTTTGAAATACTAGTTTCGGTCTAAAAATCGTTGTATATTATATACACATTTATACTAGTTTCGGTTAGAAAATTAAATTAAATCGAGGATTGTTCGAAATGCTACGAAACTTTTAAGATCCTTTGTATAATTTATGAGGGACGATTATGATGGAAGTCCATGCAAAAAATCATCTCAGAAATAGATTCTATGAAACTTTTTGAAATACTAGTTTCGGTCAAAAAATCGTAGTATATTATACACAATTTTACACAAGTGTCGGTAAAAAAAAATCGAGGATTATTTAAAATGCTACGAAACTTTTGAGATCCTTTTATTTGTTACGAAGGAAGGTTATGATGGAAGTCCATGCAAAAAATTATCTAAAAATTAGATTCTATGGAACCTTTTGAAATGTCAGTTTAGGTAAAAAATTCATAGTATATAATACACAATTTTATACTAGTTTCGGTCAGAAAATTAAATTAAATCGAGTATTGTTCGAAATGCAACGAACCTTTTCAGATCCTTTCTATATTTTACGAGGGAAGATTATGATTGAAGTCCATGCAAAAATTTATCTCACAATTAGATTCTAAGATATCTTTTGAAATACTAGTTTCGGTCAAAAAATCGTAGTATATTATATACACATTTATACTAGTTTCGGTCAGAAAATTAAATTAAATCGAGGATTGTTTGAAATGCTACGAAACTTTTAAGATCCATTATATAATATACGAGGGAAGATTATGATGGAAGTCCATGCAAAAAATTATCTCAGAATTAGATTCTATGAAACTTTTTGAATGACTAGTTTCGGTCAAAAAAGCATAGTATATTATACACATTTTTATACTAGTTTCAGTCTGAAAATCAAATTAAATCGAGGATTGTTCGAAATGCTACGAAACTTTTCAGATCCTTTCTATATTTTACCAGGGAAGGTTATGATGGAAGTCCATGCAAAAAATTATCTCAAAATAAGATTCTATGGAACTTTTTAAAATATGAGTTTAGGTAAAAAATCTTAGTATATTATACATAATTTCATACTAGTTTTGGTCATAAAATTAAATTAAATCGAAAATTGTTCGAAATGCTACGTAACTTTTTAGATCCTTTATATATTTTTCGAGGGAAGATTATGATGGAAGTCCATGCAAAATATCATCTCAGAAATAGATTCTATGAAACTTTTTGAAATACCAGTTTCGGTCAAAAAATCGTAGTATATTATACACAATTTTATGCTAGTTTCGGTCATAAATCAAATTTAATCGAGGATTGATCGAAATGCTACGAAACTTTTAAGATCCTTTGTATAATTTATGAGGGACGATTATGATGGAAGTCCATGCAAAAAATCATCTCAGAAATAGATTCTATGAAACTTTTTGAAATACTAGTTTCGGTCAAAAAATCGTAGTATATTATACACAATTTTATACAAGTGTCGGTAAAAAAAAATCGAGGATTATTTAAAATGCTACGAAACTTTTGAGATCCTTTTATTTGTTACGAAGGAAGGTTATGATGGAAGTCCATGCAAAAAATTATCTAAAAATTAGATTCTATGGAACCTTTTGAAATGTCAGTTTAGGTAAAAAATTCATAGTAAATAATACACAATTTTATACTAGTTTCGGTCAGAAAATTCAATTAAATCGAGTATTGTTCGAAATGCAACGAAACTTTTCAGATCCTTTCTATATTTTACGAGGGAAGATTATGATTGAAGTCCATGCAAAAAATTATCTCAGAATTAGATTCTATGATACCTTTTGAAATACTAGTTTCGGTCTAAAAATCGTTGTATATTATATACACATTTATACTAGTTTCGGTTAGAAAATTAAATTAAATCGAGGATTGTTCGAAATGCTACGAAACTTTTAAGATCCTTTGTATAATTTATGAGGGACGATTATGATGGAAGTCCATGCAAAAAATCATCTCAGAAATAGATTCTATGAAACTTTTTGAAATACTAGTTTCGGTCAAAAAATCGTAGTATATTATACACAATTTTACACAAGTGTCGGTAAAAAAAAATCGAGGATTATTTAAAATGCTACGAAACTTTTGAGATCCTTTTATTTGTTACGAAGGAAGGTTATGATGGAAGTCCATGCAAAAAATTATCTAAAAATTAGATTCTATGGAACCTTTTGAAATGTCAGTTTAGGTAAAAAATTCAGAGTATATAATACACAATTTTATACTAGTTTCGGTCAGAAAATTAAATTAAATCGAGTATTGTTCGAAATGCAACGAAACTTTTCAGATCCTTTCTATATTTTACGAGGGAAGATTATGATTGAAGTCCATGCAAAAAATTATCTCAGAATTAGATTCTATGTTACCTTTTGAAATACTAGTTTCGGTCTAAAAATCGTAGTATATTATATACACATTTATACTAGTTTCGGTTAGAAAATTAAATTAAATCGAGGATTGTTCGAAATGCTACGAAACTTTTAAGATCCTTTGTATAATTTATGAGGGACGATTATGATGGAAGTCCATGCAAAAAATCATCTCAGAAATAGATTCTATGAAACTTTTTGAAATACTAGTTTCGGTCAAAAAATCGTAGTATATTATACACAATTTTACACAAGTGTCGGTAAAAAAAAATCGAGGATTATTTAAAATGCTACGAAACTTTTGAGATCCTTTTATTTGTTACGAAGGAAGGTTATGATGGAAGTCCATGCAAAAAATTATCTAAAAATTAGATTCTATGGAACCTTTTGAAATGTCAGTTTAGGTAAAAAATTCATAGTATATAATACACAATTTTATACTAGTTTCGGTCAGAAAATTAAATTAAATCGAGTATTGTTCGAAATGCAACGAACCTTTTCAGATCCTTTCTATATTTTACGAGGGAAGATTATGATTGAAGTCCATGCAAAAATTTATCTCACAATTAGATTCTAAGATATCTTTTGAAATACTAGTTTCGGTCAAAAAATCGTAGTATATTATATACACATTTATACTAGTTTCGGTCAGAAAATTAAATTAAATCGAGGATTGTTTGAAATGCTACGAAACTTTTAAGATCCATTATATAATATACGAGGGAAGATTATGATGGAAGTCCATGCAAAAAATTATCTCAGAATTAGATTCTATGAAACTTTTTGAATGACTAGTTTCGGTCAAAAAAGCATAGTATATTATACACATTTTTATACTAGTTTCAGTCTGAAAATCAAATTGAATCGAGGATTGTTCGAAATGCTACGAAACTTTTCAGATCCTTTCTATATTTTACCAGGGAAGGTTATGATGGAAGTCCATGCAAAAAATTATCTCAAAATAAGATTCTATGGAACTTTTTAAAATATGAGTTTAGGTAAAAAATCTTAGTATATTATACATAATTTCATACTAGTTTTGGTCATAAAATTAAATTAAATCGAAAATTGTTCGAAATGCTACGTAACTTTTTAGATCCTTTATATATTTTACGAGGGAAGATTATGATGGAAGTCCATGCAAAATATCATCTCAGAAATAGATTCTATGAAACTTTTTGAAATACCAGTTTCGGTCAAAAAATCGTAGTATATTATACACAATTTTATGCTAGTTTCGGTCATAAATCAAATTTAATCGAGGATTGATCGAAATGCTACGAAACTTTTAAGATCCTTTGTATAATTTATGAGGGACGATTATGATGGAAGTCCATGCAAAAAATCATCTCAGAAATAGATTCTATGAAACTTTTTGAAATACTAGTTTCGGTCAAAAAATCGTAGTATATTATACACAATTTTATACAAGTGTCGGTAAAAAAAAATCGAGGATTATTTAAAATGCTACGAAACTTTTGAGATCCTTTTATTTGTTACGAAGGAAGGTTATGATGGAAGTCCATGCAAAAAATTATCTAAAAATTAGATTCTATGGAACCTTTTGAAATGTCAGTTTAGGTAAAAAATTCATAGTAAATAATACACAATTTTATACTAGTTTCGGTCAGAAAATTCAATTAAATCGAGTATTGTTCGAAATGCAACGAAACTTTTCAGATCCTTTCTATATTTTACGAGGGAAGATTATGATTGAAGTCCATGCAAAAAATTATCTCAGAATTAGATTCTATGATACCTTTTGAAATACTAGTTTCGGTCTAAAAATCGTTGTATATTATATACACATTTATACTAGTTTCGGTTAGAAAATTAAATTAAATCGAGGATTGTTCGAAATGCTACGAAACTTTTAAGATCCTTTGTATAATTTATGAGGGACGATTATGATGGAAGTCCATGCAAAAAATCATCTCAGAAATAGATTCTATGAAACTTTTTGAAATACTAGTTTCGGTCAAAAAATCGTAGTATATTATACACAATTTTACACAAGTGTCGGTAAAAAAAAATCGAGGATTATTTAAAATGCTACGAAACTTTTGAGATCCTTTTATTTGTTACGAAGGAAGGTTATGATGGAAGTCCATGCAAAAAATTATCTAAAAATTAGATTCTATGGAACCTTTTGAAATGTCAGTTTAGGTAAAAAATTCAGAGTATATAATACACAATTTTATACTAGTTTCGGTCAGAAAATTAAATTAAATCGAGTATTGTTCGAAATGCAACGAAACTTTTCAGATCCTTTCTATATTTTACGAGGGAAGATTATGATTGAAGTCCATGCAAAAAATTATCTCAGAATTAGATTTTATGTTACCTTTTGAAATACTAGTTTCGGTCTAAAAATCGTAGTATATTATATACACATTTATACTAGTTTCGGTTAGAAAATTAAATTAAATCGAGGATTGTTCGAAATGCTACGAAACTTTTAAGATCCTTTGTATAATTTATGAGGGACGATTATGATGGAAGTCCATGCAAAAAATCATCTCAGAAATAGATTCTATGAAACTTTTTGAAATACTAGTTTCGGTCAAAAAATCGTAGTATATTATACACAATTTTATACAAGTGTCGGTAAAAAAAAATCGAGGATTATTTAAAATGCTACGAAACTTTTGAGATCCTTTTATTTGTTACGAAGGAAGGTTATGATGGAAGTCCATGCAAAAAATTATCTAAAAATTAGATTCTATGGAACCTTTTGAAATGTCAGTTTAGGTAAAAAATTCATAGTATATAATACACAATTTTATACTAGTTTCGGTCAGAAAATTAAATTAAATCACGTATTGTTCGAAATGCAACGAACCTTTTCAGATCCTTTCTATATTTTACGAGGGAAGATTATGATTGAAGTCCATGCAAAAATTTATCTCACAATTAGATTCTATGATATCTTTTGAAATACTAGTTTCGGTCAAAAAATCGTAGTATATTATATACACATTTATACTAGTTTCGGTCAGAAAATTAAATTAAATCGAGGATTGTTTGAAATGCTACGAAACTTTTAAGATCCATTATATAATATACGAGGGAAGATTATGATGGAAGTCCATGCAAAAAATTATCTCAGAATTAGATTCTATGAAACTTTTTGAATGACTAGTTTCGGTCAAAAAAGCATAGTATATTATACACATTTTTATACTAGTTTCAGTCTGAAAATCAAATTGAATCGAGGATTGTTCGAAATGCTACGAAACTTTTCAGATCCTTTCTATATTTTACCAGGGAAGGTTATGATGGAAGTCCATGCAAAAAATTATCTCAAAATAAGATTCTATGGAACTTTTTAAAATATGAGTTTAGGTAAAAAATCTTAGTATATTATACATAATTTCATACTAGTTTTGGTCATAAAATTAAATTAAATCGAAAATTGTTCGAAATGCTATGTAACTTTTTAGATCCTTTATATATTTTACGAGGGAAGATTATGATGGAAGTCCATGCAAAATATCATCTCAGAAATAGATTCTATGAAACTTTTTGAAATACCAGTTTCGGTCAAAAAATCGTAGTATATTATACACAATTTTATGCAAGTGTCGGTAAAAAAATTGAGGATTATTCGAAATGCTACGAAACTTTTTAGATCCTTTATATTTGTTATGAAGGAAGGTTATGATGGAAGTCCATGCAAAAAATTATCTAAAAATTAGATTCTATGGAACCTTTTGAAATGTCAGTTTAGGTAAAAAATTCAGAGTATATAATACACAATTTTATACTAGTTTCGGTCAGAAAATTAAATTAAACCGAGTATTGTTCGATATGCAACGAACCTTTTCAGATCCTTTCTATATTTTACGAGGGAAGATTATGATTGAAGTCCATGCAAAAATTTATCTCACAATTAGATTCTATGATATCTTTTGAAATACTAGTTTCGGTCAAAAAATCGTAGTATATTATATACACATTTATACTAGTTTCGGTCAGAAAATTAAATTAAATCGAGGATTGTTTGAAATGCTACGAAACTTTTAAGATCCATTATATAATATACGAGGGAAGATTATGATGGAAGTCCATGCAAAAAATTATCTCAGAATTAGATTCTATGAAACTTTTTGAATGACTAGTTTCGGTCAAAAAAGCATAGTATATTATACTCATTTTTATACTAGTTTCAGTCTGAAAATCAAATTAAATCGAGGATTGTTCGAAATGCTACGAAACTTTTCAGATCCTTTCTATATTTTACCAGGGAAGGTTATGATGGAAGTACATGCAAAAAATTATCTCAAAATAAGATTCTATGGAACTTTTTAAAATATGAGTTTAGGTAAAAAATCTTAGTATATTATACATAATTTCATACTAGTTTTGGTCATTAAATTAAATTAAATCGAAAATTGTTCGAAATGCTACGTAACTTTTTAGATCCTTTATATATTTTACGAGGGAAGATTATGATGGAAGTCCATGCAAAATATCATCTCAGAAATAGATTCTATGAAACTTTTTGAAATACCAGTTTCGGTCAAAAAATCGTAGTATATTATACACAATTTTATGCTAGTTTCGGTCATAAATCAAATTTAATCGAGGATTGTTCGAAATGCTACGAAACTTTTAAGATCCTTTCTATAATTTACGAGGGAAGATTATGATGGAAATCCATGCAAAAAATTATCTCAGAATTAGAATCTTTGAAACTTTTTCAAATACTAGTTTCGGTCAAAAAATCGTAGTATATTATACACAATTTTATACAAGTGTCGGTAAAAAAATTGAGGATTATTCGAAATGCTACGAAACTTTTTAGATCCTTTATATTTGTTATGAAGGAAGGTTATGATGGAAGTCCATGCAAAAAATTATCTAAAAATTAGATTCTATGGAACCTTTTGAAATGTCAGTTTAGGTAAAAAATTCATAGTATATTATACACAATTTTATACTAGTTTCGGTCAGAAAATTAAATTAAATCGAGTATTGTTCGAAATGCAACGTAACTTTTCAGATCCTTTCTATATTTTACGAGGGAAGATTATGATTGAAGTCCATGCAAAAAATTATCTCAGAATTAGATTCTATGATACCTTTTGAAATACTAGTTTCGGTCTAAAAATCGTTGTATATTATATACACATTTATACTAGTTTCGGTTAGAAAATTAAATTAAATTGAGGATTGTTCGAAATGCTACGAAACTTTTAAGATCCTTTGTATAATTTATGAGGGACGATTATGATGGAAGTCTATGCAAAAAATCATCTCAGAAATAGATTCTATGAAACTTTTTGAAATACTAGTTTCGGTCAAAAAATCGTAGTATATTATACACAATTTTACACAAGTGTCGGTAAAAAAAAATCGAGGATTATTTAAAATGCTACGAAACTTTTGAGATCCTTTTATTTATTACGAAGGAAGGTTATGATGGAAGTCCATGCAAAAAATTATCTAAAAATTAGATTCTATGGAACCTTTTGAAATGTCAGTTTAGGTAAAAAATTCATAGTATATAATACACAATTTTATACTAGTTTCGGTCAGAAAATTAAATTAAACCGAGTATTGTTCGAAATGCAACGAACCTTTTCAGATCCTTTCTATATTTTACGAGGGAAGATTATGATTGAAGTCCATGCAAAAATTTATCTCACAATTAGATTCTATGATATCTTTTGAAATACTAGTTTCGGTCAAAAAATCGTAGTATATTATATACACATTTATACTAGTTTCGGTCAGAAAATTAAATTAAATCGAGGATTGTTTGAAATGCTACGAAACTTTTAAGATCCATTATATAATATACGAGGGAAGATTATGATGGAAGTCCTTGCAAAAAAGTATCTCAGAAATAGATTCTATGAAACTTTTTGAATGACTAGTTTCGGTCAAAAAAAGCATAGTATATTATACACATTTTTATACTAGTTTCAGTCTGAAAATCAAATTAAATCGAGGATTGTTCGAAATGCTACGAAACTTTTCAGATCCTTTCTATATTTTACCAGGGAAGGTTATGATGGAAGTCCATGCAAAAAATTATCTCAAAATTACGAGTTTAGGTAAAAAAATCTTAGTATATTATACATAATTTCATACTAGTTTCGGTCATAAAATTAAATTAAATCGAGAATTGTTCGAAATGTTATGAAACTTTTCAGATCCTTTCTATATTTTATGAGGGAAGATTATGATGCAAGTCCATGCAAAAAATCATTTCTGAAATAGATTCTATGATACTTTTTGAAATACTAGTTTCGGTCAAAAAATCGTAGTATATTATACATAATTTTATACTTGTTTTGGTTAAAAATCAAATTAAATTGAGGATTGTTCGAAATGCTACGAAACTTTTAAGATCCTTTCTATAATTTACAAGGGAAGACTATGATGGAAGTCCATGCAAAAAATTATCTCAGAATTAGATTCTTTGAAACTTTTTCAAATACTAGTTTCAGTCAAAAAATCGAAGTATATTATACACAATTTTATACAAGTGTCGGTAAAAAAATCGTGGATTATTCGAAATGCTACGAAACTTTTTAGATCCTTTATATTTGTTACGAGGGAAGGTTATGATGGAATTCCATGTAAAAAATTATCTAAAAATTAGATTCTATGGAACCTTTTGAAATGTCAGTTTAGGTCAAAAATGCAAAGTATATTATACACAATTTTATACTCGTTTATGTCAGAAAATTAAATTAAATCGAGTATTGTTCGAAATGAAACGAAACTTTTCAGATCCTTTCTATATTTTACGAGGGAAGATTATGATGGAAGTCCACGCAAAAAATTATCTCAGTATTAGATTATTTGAAACCTTTTAAAATACTAGTTTCGGTCAAAAAATCGTAGTATATTATACACAATTTTATACAAGTGTCGGTAAAAAAAAATCGTGGATTATTCGAAATGCTACGAAACTTTTTAGATCCTTTATATTTGTTACGAGGGAAGGTTATGATGGAATTCCATGTAAAAAATTATCTAAAAATTAGATTCTATGGAACCTTTTGAAATGTCAGTTTAGGTCAAAAATGCAAAGTATATTATACACAATTTTATACTCGTTTATGTCAGAAAATTAAATTAAATCGAGTATTGTTCGAAATGAAACGAAACTTTTCAGATCCTTTCTATATTTTACGAGGGAAGATTATGATGGAAGTCCAAGCAAAAAATTATCTCAGTATTAGATTATTTGAAACCTTTTCAAATACTAGTTTCGGTCAAAAAATCGTAGTATATTATACACAATTTTATACAAGTGTCGGTAAAAAAAAATCGTGGATTATTCGAAATGCTACGAAACTTTTTAGATCCTTTATATTTGTTACGAGGGAAGGTTATGATGGAAGTCCATGCAAAAAATTATCTAAAAATTAGATTTTATGGAACCTTTGGAAAAGTCAGTTTAAGTCAAAAATTCATAGTATATTATACACAATTTTACATTAGTTTCAGTCAGAAAATTAAATTAAATCGAGTTTTGTTCGAAATGCAACGAAACTTTTTAGATCCTTTCTATATTTTACGAGGGAAGATTATGATTGACGTACATGCAAAATTTTTTCTCAGAATTAGATTCTATGATACCTTTTGAAATACTAGTTTCGGTCAAAAAATCGTAGTATATTACATACACAATTTTATACTAGTTTCGGTTTGAAAATTAAATTAAATCGAGGATTGTTCGAAATGCTAGGAAACTTTTCAGATCCTTTCTATATTTTACCAGGGAAGGTTATGATGGGAGTCCATGCAAAAAATTATCTCAAAATGAGATTCTATGGAACTTTTTAAAATATGAGTTTAGGTAAAAAAATCTTAGTATATTATACATAATTTCATACTAGTTTCGGTCATAAAATTAAATTAAATCGAGAATTGTTCAAAATGCTACGAAACTTTTCAGATCCATTCTATATTTTACGAGGGAAGATTATAATGGAAGTCCATGCATAAAATCATCTCAGAAATAGATTATATGAAACTTTTTGAAATACTAGTTTCGGTCAAAAAATCGTTGTATATTATACAAAATTTTATACTAATTTTGGTCAAAAATCAATTTAAATCGAGGATTGTTCGAAATGCTACGAAACTTTTAAGATCCTTTCTATAATTTACTAGGGAAGATTATGATGGAAGTCCATGCAAAAAATTATCTCAGAATTAGATTCTTTGAAACTTTTTCAAATACTAGTTTCAGTCAAAAAATCAAAGTATATTATACACAATTTTTTACAAGTGTCGGTAAAAAAATCGTGGATTATTCGAAATGCTACGAAACTTTTTAGATCCTTTATATTTGTTACGAGGGAAGGTTATGATGGAATTCCATGTAAAAAATTATCTAAAAATTAGATTCTATGGAACCTTTTGAAATGTCAGTTTAGGTCAAAAATGCAAAGTATATTATACACAATTTTATACTCGTTTATGTCAGAAAATTATATTAATCGAGTATTGTTTGAAAAGCAACGAAACTTTTCAGATCCTTTCTATATTTTACGAGGGAAGATTATGATGGAAGTCCACGCAAAAAATTATCTCAGAATTAGATTATTTGAAACTTTTTCAAATACTAGTTTCGGTCAAAAAATCGTAGTATATTATACACAATTTTATACAAGTGTCGGTAAAAAAAAATCGTGGATTATTCGAAATGCTACGAAACTTTTTAGATCCTTTATATTTGTTACGAGGGAAGGTTATGATGGATTTCCATGCAAAACGTTATCTAAAAATTAGATTCTATGGAACCTTTTGAAATGTCAGTTTAGGTAACAAATTCATAGTATATTAAACAATATTTTATACTAGTTTATGTCAGAAAATTAAATTAAATCGAGTATTGTTCGATATGCAACGAAACTTGTCAGATCCTTTCTACATTTTACGAGGGAAGATTATGATGGAAGTCCATGCAAAAAATTATCTCATTATTAGATTATTTGAAACTTTTTCAAATACTAGTTTCGGTCAAAAAATCAAAGTATATTATACACAATTTTACGAGGGAAGGCGAAATGCTACGAAACTTTTTAGGTCCTTTATATTTGTTACGAGGGAAGGTTATGATGGAATTCCATGTAAAAAATTATCTAAAAAATAGATTCTATGGAACCTTTTGAAATGTCAGTTTAGGTCAAAAATGCAAAGTATATTATACACAATTTTATACTCGTTTATGTCAGAAAATTATATTAATCGAGTATTGTTCGAAATGCAACGAAACTTTTCAGATCCTTTCTATATTTTACGAGGGAAGATTATGATGGAAGTCCACGCAAAAAATTATCTCAGAATTAGATTATTTGAAACTTTTTCAAATACTAGTTTCGGTCAAAAAATCGTAGTATATTATACACAATTTTATACAAGTGTCGGTAAAAAAAAATCGTGGATTATTCGAAATGCTACGAAACTTTTTAGATCCTTTATATTTGTTACGAGGGAAGGTTATGATGGATTTCCATGCAAAACATTATCTAAAAATTAGATTCTATGGAACCTTGTAAATGTCAGTTTAGGTAACAAATTCATAGTATATTAAACAATATTTTATACTAGTTTATGTCAGAAAATTAAATTAAATCGAGTATTGTTCGATATGCAACGAAACTTGTCAGATCCTTTCTACATTTTACGAGGGAAGATTATGATGGAAGTCCATGCAAAAAATTATCTCATTATTAGATTATTTGAAACTTTTTCAAATACTAGTTTCGGTCAAAAAATCAAAGTATATTATACACAATTTTACGAGGGAAGGCGAAATGCTACGAAACTTTTTAGGTCCTTTATATTTGTTACGAGGGAAGGTTATGATGGAATTCCATGTAAAAAATTATCTAAAAATTAGATTCTATGGAATCTTTTGAAATGTCAGTTTAGGTCAAAAATGCAAAGTATATTATACACAATTTATACTCGTTTATGTCAGAAAATTATATTAATCGAGTATTGTTCGAAATGCAACGAAACTTTTCAGATCCTTTCTATATTTTACGAGGGAAGATTATGATGGAAGTCCACGCAAAAAATTATCTCAGAATTAGATTATTTGAAACTTTTTCAAATACTAGTTTCGGTCAAAAAATCGTAGTATATTATACACAATTTTATACAAGTGTCTGTAAAAAAAAATCGTGGATTATTCGAAATGCTACGAAACTTTTTAGATCCTTTATATTTGTTATGAAGGAAGGTTATGATGGAAGTCCATGCAAAAAATTATCTAAAAATTAGATTTTATGGAACCTTTTGAAATGTCAGTTTAGGTCAAAAATTCATAGTATATTATACACAATTTTATACTAGTTTCGGTCATAAAATTAAATTAAATCGAGTATTGTTCGAAATGCAACGAAACTTTACAGATCCTTTCTATATTTTACGAGGGAAGATTATGATGGAAATCCATGCAAAACATTATCTCAGAATTAGATTCTTTGAAACTTTTTCAAATACTAGTTTCGGTCAAAAAATCGTAGTATATTATACACAATTTTATACTAGTTTTGGTCAAAAATCAATTTAAATCGAGGATTGTTCGAAATGCTACGAAACTTTTAAGATCATTCTATAATTTACGAGGGAAGATTATGATGGAAGTCCATACAAAAAATTATCTCAGAATTAGATTCTTTGAAACTTTTTCAAATACTTGTTTCCGTCAAAATATCAAAGTATATTATACACAATTTTATACAAGTGTCGGTAAAAAAAAATCGAGGATTATTCTTAATGCTACCAAACTTTTTAGATCCTTTATATTTGTTACGAGGGAAGATTATGATTGAAGTCCATGCATAAAATCATCTCAGAAATAGATTATATGAAACTTTTTGAAATACTAGTTTCGGTCAAAAAATCGTTGTATATTATACAAAATTTTATTCTAGTTTTGGTCAAAAATCAATTTAAATCGAGGATTGTTCGAAATGCTACGAAACTTTTAAGATCCTTTCTATAATTTACGAGGGAAGATTATGATGGAAGTCCATGCAAAAAATTATCTCAGAATTAGATTCTTTGAAACTTTTTCAAATACTAGTTTCAGTCAAAAAATCAAAGTATATTATACACAATTTTTTACAAGTGTCGGTAAAAAAATCGAGGATTATTCGAAATGCTACGAAACTTTTTAGATCCTTTATATTTGTTACGAGGGAAGGTTATGATGGAATTCCATGTAAAAAATTATCTAAAAATTAGATTCTATGGAACCTTTTGAAATGTCAGTTTAGGTCAAAAATGCAAAGTATATTATACACAATTTTATACTCGTTTATGTCAGAAAATTATATTAATCGAGTATTGTTCGAAATGCAACGAAACTTTTCAGATCCTTTCTATTTTTTACGAGGGAAGATTATGATGGAAGTCCACGCAAAAAATTATCTCAGAATTAGATTATTTGAAACTTTTTCAAATACTAGTTTTGGTCAAAAAATCGTAGTATATTATACACAATTTTATACAAGTGTCGGTAAAAAAAAATCGTGGATTATTCGAAATGCTACGAAACTTTTTAGATCCTTTATATTTGTTATCAAGGAAGGTTATGATGGAAGTCCATGCAAAAAATTATCTAAAAATTAGATTTTATGGAACCTTTTGAAATGTCAGTTTAGGTCAAAAATTCATAGTATATTATACACAATTTTACCTTAGTTTCAGTCAGAAAATTAAATTAAATCGAGTTTTGTTCGAAATGCAACGAAACTTTTCAGATCCTTTCTATATTTTACGAGGGAAGATTATGATTGACGTCCATGCAAAATTTTTTCTCAGAATTAGATTCTATGATACCTTTTGAAATACTAGTTTCGGTCAAAAAATCGTAGTATATTATATACACAATTTTATGCTAGTTTCGGTTTGAAAATTAAATTAAATCGAGGATTGTTCGAAATGCTACGAAACTTTTCAGATCCTTTCTATATTTTACCAGGGAAGGTTATGATGGGAGTCCATGCAAAAATTTATCTCAAAATAAGATTCTATGGAACTTTTTAAAATACGAGTTTAGGTAAAAAAATCTTAGTATATTATACATAATTTCATACTAGTTTCGGTTATAAAATTAAATTAAATCGAGAATTGTTCGAAATGCTACGAAACTTTTCAGATCCTTTCTATATTTTACGAGGGAAGATTATAATGGAAGTCCATGCAAAAAATCACCTCAGAAATAGATTCTATGATACTTTTTGAAATACTAGATTCGGTCAAAAAATCGTAGTATATTATACACAATTTTATACTAGTTTTGGTCAAAAATCAAATTAAATCGAGGATTGTTCGAAATGCTAAGAAACTTTTAAGATCATTCTATAATTTACGAGGGAAGATTATAATGGAAGTCCATGCAAAAAATTATCTCAGAATTAGATTCTTTGAAACTTTTTCAAATACTAGTTTCGGTCAAAAACTCATAGTATATTATACACAATTTTATACAAGTGTCGGTAAAATAAAATCGAGGATTATTCGAAATGCTACGAAACTTTTTAGATCCTTTATATTTGTTACGAGGGAAGGTTATGATGGAAGTCCATGCAAAAAATTATCTAAATATTAGATTCTATGGAACCTTTTGAAATGTCAGTTTAGGAAAAAAATTCATAGTATATTATACACAATTTTATACTAGTTTCGGTCAGAAAATTAAATTAAATCGAGTATTGTTCGAAATGCAACGAAACTTTACAGATCCTTTCTATATTTTACAAGGGAAGATTATGATGGAAGTCCATGCAAAACATTATCTCAGAATTAGATTCTTTGAAACTTTTTCAAATACTAGTTTCGGTCAAAAAATCGTAGTATATTATACACAATTTTATACTAGTTTTGGTCAAAAATCAATTTAAATCGAGGATTGTTCGAAATGCTACGAAACTTTTAAGATCCTTTCTATAATTTACGAGGGAAGATTATGATGGAAGTCCATGCAAAAAATTATCTCTGAATTAGATTCTTTGAAACTTTTTCAAATACTAGTTTCAGTCAAAAAATCAAAGTATATTATACACAATTTTATACAAGTGTCGGTAAAAAAATCGAGGATTATTCGAAATGCTACGAAACTTTTTAGATCCTTTATATTTGTTACGAGGGAAGGTTATGATGGAATTCCATGTAAAAAATTATCTAAAAATTAGATTCTATGGAACCTTTTGAAATGTCAGTTTAGGTCAAAAATGCAAAGTATATTATACACAATTTTATACTCGTTTATGTCAGAAAATTATATTAATCGAGTATTGTTCGAAATGCAACGAAACTTTTCAGATCCTTTCTATATTTTACGAGGGAAGATTATGATGGAAGTCCACGCAAAAAATTATCTCAGAATTAGATTATTTGAAACTTTTTCAAATACTAGTTTCGGTCAAAAAATCGTAGTATATTATACACAATTTTATACAAGTGTCGGTAAAAAAAAATCGTGGATTATTCGAAATGCTACGAAACTTTTTAGATCCTTTATATTTGTTATCAAGGAAGGTTATGATGGAAGTCCATGCAAAAAATTATCTAAAAATTAGATTTTATGGAACCTTTTGAAATGTCAGTTTAGGTCAAAAATTCATAGTATATTATACACAATTTTACCTTAGTTTCAGTCAGAAAATTAAATTAAATCGAGTTTTGTTCGAAATGCAACGAAACTTTTCAGATCCTTTCTATATTTTACGAGGGAAGATTATGATTGACGTCCATGCAAAATTTTTTCTCAGAATTAGATTCTATGATACCTTTTGAAATACTAGTTTCGGTCCAAAAATCGTAGTATATTATATACACAATTTTATGCTAGTTTCGGTTTGAAAATTAAATTAAATCGAGGATTGTTCGAAATGCTACGAAACTTTTCAGATCCTTTCTATATTTTACCAGGGAAGGTTATGATGGGAGTCCATGCAAAAATTTATCTCAAAATAAGATTCTATTTAACTTTTTAAAATACGAGTTTAGGTAAAAAAATCTTAGTATATTATACATAATTTCATACTAGTTTCGGTTATAAAATTAAATTAAATCGAGAATTGTTCGAAATGCTACGAAACTTTTCAGATCCTTTCTATATTTTACGAGGGAAGATTATAATGGAAGTCCATGCAAAAAATCACCTCAGAAATAGATTCTATGATACTTTTTGAAATACTAGATTCGGTCAAAAAATCGTAGTATATTATACACAATTTTATACTAGTTTTGGTCAAAAATCAAATTAAATCGAGGATTGTTCGAAATGCTAAGAAACTTTTAAGATCATTCTATAATTTACGAGGGAAGATTATGATGGAAGTCCATGCAAAAAATTATCTCAGAATTAGATTCTTTGAAATTTTTCAAATACTAGTTTCGGTAAAAAAATCATAGTATATTATACACAATTTTATACAAGTGTCGGTAAAAAAAAATCGAGGATTATTCGAAATGCTACGAAACTTTTTAGATCCTTTATATTTGTTACGAGGGAAGGTTATGATGGAAGTCCATGCAAAAAATTATCTAAATATTAGATTCTATGGAACCTTTTGAAATGTCAGTTTAGGTCAAAAATTCATAGTATATTATACACAATTTTATACTAGTTTCGGTCAGAAAATTAAATTAAATCGAGTATTGTTCGAAATGCAACGAAACTTTACAGATCCTTTCTATATTTTACAAGGGAAGATTATGATGGAAGTCCATGCAAAACATTATCTCAGAATTAGATTCTTTGAAACTTTTTTCAAATACTAGTTTCGGTCAAAAAATCGTAGTATATTATACACAATTTTATACTAGTTTTGGTCAAAAATCAATTTAAATCGAGGATTGTTCGAAATGCTACGAAACTTTTAAGATCCTTTCTATAATTTACGAGGGAAGATTATGATGGAAGTCCATGCAAAAAATTATCTCAGAATTAGATTCTTTGAAACTTTTTCAAATACTAGTTTCAGTCAAAAAATCAAAGTATATTATACACAATTTTATACAAGTGTCGGTAAAAAAATCGAGGATTATTCGAAATGCTACGAAACTTTTTAGATCCTTTATATTTGTTACGAGGGAAGGTTATGATGGAATTCCATGTAAAAAATTATCTAAAAATTAGATTCTATGGAACCTTTTGAAATGTCAGTTTAGGTCAAAAATGCAAAGTATATTATACACAATTTTATACTCGTTTATGTCAGAAAATTATATTAATCGAGTATTGTTCGAAATGCAACGAAACTTTTCAGATCCTTTCTATATTTTACGAGGGAAGATTATGATGGAAGTCCACGCAAAAAATTATCTCAGAATTAGATTATTTGAAACTTTTTCAAATACTAGTTTCGGTCAAAAAATCGTAGTATATTATACACAATTTTATACAAGTGTCGGTAAAAAAAAATCGTGGATTATTCGAAATGCTACGAAACTTTTTAGATCCTTTATATTTGTTATCAAGGAAGGTGATGATGGAAGTCCATGCAAAAAATTATCTAAAAATTAGATTTTATGGAACCTTTTGAAATGTCAGTTTAGGTCAAAAATTCATAGTATATTATACACAATTTTACCTTAGTTTCAGTCAGAAAATTAAATTAAATCGAGTTTTGTTCGAAATGCAACGAAACTTTTCAGATCCTTTCTATATTTTACGAGGGAAGATTATGATTGACGTCCATGCAAAATTTTTTCTCAGAATTAGATTCTATGATACCTTTTGAAATACTAGTTTCGGTCCAAAAATCGTAGTATATTATATACACAATTTTATGCTAGTTTCGGTTTGAAAATTAAATTAAATCGAGGATTGTTCGAAATGCTACGAAACTTTTCAGATCCTTTCTATATTTTACCAGGGAAGGTTATGATGGGAGTCTATGCAAAAATTTATCTCAAAATAAGATTCTATTTAACTTTTTAAAATACGAGTTTAGGTAAAAAAATCTTAGTATATTATACATAATTTCATACTAGTTTCGGTTATAAAATTAAATTAAATCGAGAATTGTTCGAAATGCTACGAAACTTTTCAGATCCTTTCTATATTTTACGAGGGAAGATTATAATGGAAGTCCATGCAAAAAATCACCTCAGAAATAGATTCTATGATACTTTTTGAAATACTAGATTCGGTCAAAAAATCGTAGTATATTATACACAATTTTATACTAGTTTTGGTCAAAAATCAAATTAAATCGAGGATTGTTCGAAATGCTAAGAAACTTTTAAGATCATTCTATAATTTACGAGGGAAGATTATGATGGAAGTCCATGCAAAAAATTATCTCAGAATTAGATTCTTTGAAATTTTTCAAATACTAGTTTCGGTAAAAAAATCATAGTATATTATACACAATTTTATACAAGTGTCGGTAAAATAAAATCGAGGATTATTCGAAATGCTACGAAACTTTTTAGATCCTTTATATTTGTTACGAGGGAAGGTTATGATGGAAGTCCATGCAAAAAATTATCTAAATATTAGATTCTATGGAACCTTTTGAAATGTCAGTTTAGGTCAAAAATTCATAGTATATTATACACAATTTTATACTAGTTTCGGTCAGAAAATTAAATTAAATCGAGTATTGTTCGAAATGCAACGAAACTTTACAGATCCTTTCTATATTTTACAAGGGAAGATTATGATGGAAGTCCATGCAAAAAATTATCTCAGAATTAGATTCTTTGAAACTTTTTCAAATACTAGTTTCGGTCAAAAAATCGTAGTATATTATACACAATTTTATACTAGTTTTAGTCAAAAATCAATTTAAATCGAGGATTGTTCGAAATGCTACGAAACTTTTAAGATCCTTTCTATAATTTACGAGGGAAGATTATGATGGAAGTCCATGCAAAAAATTATCTCAGAATTAGATTCTTTGAAACTTTTTCAAATACTAGTTTCAGTCAAAAAATCAAAGTATATTATACACAATTTTATACAAGTGTCGGTAAAAAAATCGAGGATTATTCGAAATGCTACGAAACTTTTTAGATCCTTTATATTTGTTACGAGGGAAGGTTATGATGGAATTCCATGTAAAAAATTATCTAAAAATTAGATTCTATGGAACCTTTTGAAATGTCAGTTTAGGTCAAAAATGCAAAGTATATTATACACAATTTTATACTCGTTTATGTCAGAAAATTATATTAATCGAGTATTGTTCGAAATGCAACGAAACTTTTCAGATCCTTTCTATATTTTACGAGGGAAGATTATGATGGAAGTCCACGCAAAAAATTATCTCAGAATTAGATTATTTGAAACTTTTTCAAATACTAGTTTCGGTCAAAAAATCGTAGTATATTATACACAATTTTATACAAGTGTCGGTAAAAAAAAATCGTGGATTATTCGAAATGCTACGAAACTTTTTAGATCCTTTATATTTGTTATGAGGGAAGGTTATGATGGAATTCCATGCAAAACATTATCTAAAAATTAGATTCTATGGAACCTTTTGAAATGTCAGTTTAGGTAACAAATTCATAGTATATTAAACAATATTGTATACTAGTTTATGTCAGAAAATTAAATTAAATCGAGTATTGTTCGATATGCAACGAAACTTGTCAGATCCTTTCTACATTTTACGAGGGAAGATTATGATGGAAGTCCATGCAAAAAATTATCTCATTATTAGATTATTTGAAACTTTTTCAAATACTAGTTTCGGTCAAAAAATTGAAGTATATTATATACAATTTTATACAAGTGTAGGTAAAAACTAATCGAGGATTATTCGAAATGCTACGAAACTTTTTAGATCCTTTATATTTGTTACGAGGGAAGGTTATGATGGAAGTCCATGCAAAAAATTATCTAAAAATTAGATTTTATGGAACCTTTTGAAATGTCAGATTAGGTCAAAAATTCATAGTATATTATACACAATTTTACATTAGTTTCAGTCAGAAAATTAAATTAAATCGAGTTTTGTTCGAAATGCAACGAAACTTTTCAGATCCTTTCTATATTTTACGAGGGAAGATTATGATTGACGTCCATGCAAAAATTTTTCTCAGAATTAGATTCTATGATACCTTTTGAAATACTAGTTTCGGTCAAAAAATCGTAGTATATTATATACACAATTTTATACTAGTTTCGGTTTGAAAATTAAATTAAATCGAGGATTGTTCGAAATGCTACGAAACTTTTCAGATCCTTTCTATATTTTACCAGGGAAGTTTATGATGGGAGTCCATGCAAAAATTTATCTCAAAATAAGATTCTATGGAACTTTTTAAAATACGAGTTTAGGTAAAAAAATCTTAGTATATTATACATAATTTCATACTAGTTTCGGTCATAAAATTAAATTAAATCGAGAATTGTTCGAAATGCTACGAAACTTTTCAGATCCTTTCTATATTTTACGAGGGAAGATTATAATGGAAGTCCATGCAAAAAATCACCTCAGAAATAGATTCTATGATACTTTATGAAATACTAGATTCGGTCAAAAAATCGTAGTATATTATACACAATTTTATACTAGTTTTGGTCAAAAATCAAATTAAATCGAGGATTGTTCGAAATGCTAAGAAACTTTTAAGATCATTCTATAATTTACGAGGGAAGATTATGATGGAAGTCCATGCAAAAAATTATCTCAGAATTAGATTCTTTGAAACTTTTTCAAATACTAGTTTCGGTCAAAAAATCATAGTATATTATACACAATTTTATACAAGTGTCGGTAAAATAAAATCGAGGATTATTCGAAATGCTACGAAACTTTTTAGATCCTTTATATTTGTTACGAGGGAAGGTTATGATGGAAGTCCATGCAAAAAATTATCTAAATATTAGATTCTATGGAACCTTTTGAAATGTCAGTTTAGGTCAAAAATTCATAGTATATTATACACAATTTTATACTAGTTTCGGTCAGAAAATTAAATTAAATCGAGTATTGTTCGAAATGCAACGAAACTTTACAGATCCTTTCTATATTTTACAAGGGAAGATTATGATGGAAGTCCATGCAAAAAATTATCTCAGAATTAGATTCTTTGAAACTTTTTCAAATACTAGTTTCGGTCAAAAAATCGTAGTATATTATACACAATTTTATACTAGTTTTAGTCAAAAATCAATTTAAATCGAGGATTGTTCGAAATGCTACGAAACTTTTAAGATCCTTTCTATAATTTACGAGGGAAGATTATGATGGAAGTCAATGCAAAAAATATCTCAGAATTAGATTCTTTGAAACTTTTTCAAATACTAGTTTCAGTCAAAAAATCGAAGTATATTATACACAATTTTATACAAGTGTCGGTAAAAAAAATCGAGGATTATTCGAAATGCTACGAAATGTTAGATCCTTTATATTTGTTACGAGGGAAGGTTATGATGGAATTCCCAGCAAAAAATTATCTAAAAATTAGATTCTATGGAACCTTTTGAAATGTCAGTTTAGGTCAAAAATTCATAGTATATTATACACAATTTTATACTAGTTTATGTCAGAAAATTAAATTAAATCGAGTATTGTTCGAAATGCAACGAAACTTTTAAGATCATTCTATAATTTACGAGGGAAGATTATGATGGAAGTCCATGCAAAAAATTATCTCAGTATTAGATTCTTTGAAACTTTTTCAAATACTAATTTCAGTCAAAAAATCATAGTATATTATACACAATTTTATACAAGTGTCGGTAAAATAAAATCGAGGATTATTCGAAATGCTACGAAACTTTTTAGATCCTTTATATTTGTTTCGAGGGAAGGTTATGATGGAAGTCCATGCAAAAAATTATCTAAATATTAGATTCTATGGAACCTTTTGAAATGTCAGTTTAGGTCAAAAATTCATAGTATATTATACACAATTTTATACTAGTTTCGGTCAGAAAATTAAATTAAATCGAGTATTGTTCGAAATGCAACGAAACTTTACAGATCCTTTCTATATTTTACAAGGGAAGATTATGATGGAAGTCCATGCAAAAAATTATCTCAGAATTAGATTCTTTGAAACTTTTTCAAATACTAGTTTCGGTCAAAAAATCGTAGTATATTATACACAATTTTATACTAGTTTTGGTCAAAAATCAATTTAAATCGAGGATTGTTCGAAATGCTACGAAACTTTTAAGATCCTTTCTATAATTTACGAGGGAAGATTATGATGGAAGTCAATGCAAAAAATTATCTCAGAATTAGATTCTTTGAAACTTTTTCAAATACTAGTTTCAGTCAAAAAATCGAAGTATATTATACACAATTTTATACAAGTGTCGGTAACAAAAATCGAGGATTATTCGAAATGCTACGAAATGTTAGATCCTTTATATTTGTTACGAGGGAAGGTTATGATGGAATTCCAAGCAAAAAATTATCTAAAAATTTGATTCTATGGAACCTTTTGAAATGTCAGTTTAGGTCAAAAATTCATAGTATATTATACACAATTTTATACTAGTTTATATCAGAAAATTAAATTAAATCGAGTATTGTTCGAAATGCAACGAAACTTTTCAGATCCTTTCTATATTTTACGAGGGAAAATTATGATGGAAGTTCATGCAAAACATTATCTCAGAATTAGATTATTTGAAACTTTTTCAAATATTAGTTTCGGTCAAAAAATCGTAGTATATTTTACACAATTTTATACAAGTGTCGGTAAAAAGAAATCGAGGATTATTCGAAATGCTACGAAACTTTTTAGATCCTTTATATTTGTTACGAGGGAAGGTTATGATGGAAGTCCACGCAAAAAATTATCTAAAAATTAGATTTTATGGAACCTTTTGAAATGTCAGTTTAGGTCAAAAATTCATAGTATATTATACACAATTTTACACTAGTTTCAGTCAGAAAATTAAATTAAATCGAGTATTGTTCGAAATGCAACGAAACTTTTCTGATCCTTTCTATATTTTACGAGGGAAGATTATGATTGACGTCCATGCAAATTTTTTTCTCAGAATTAGATTCTATGATACCTTTTGAAATACTAGTTTCGGTCAAAAAATCGTAGTATATTATCTACACAATTTTATACTAGTTTCGGTTTGAAAATTAAATTAAATCGAGGATTGTTCGAGATGCTATGAAACTTTTCAGATCCTTTCTATATTTTACCAGGGAAGGTTATGATGGGAGTCCATGCAAAAAATTATCTCAAAATAAGATTCTATGGAACTTTTTAAAATACGAGTTTAGGTAAAAAAATCTTAGTATATTATACATAATTTCATACTAGTTTCGGTCATAAAATTAAATTAAATCGAGAATTGTTCGAAATGCTACGAAACTTTTCAGATCCTTTCTATATTTTACGAGGGAAGATTCTAATGGAAGTCCATGCAAAAAATCATCTCAGAAATAGATTCTATGATACTTTTTGAAATACTAGTTTCGGTCAAAAAATCGTAGTATATTATACACAATTTTATACTAGTTTTGGTCAAAAATCAAATTAAATCGAGGATTGTTCGAAATGCTAAGAAACTTTTAAGATCATTCTATAATTTACGAGGGAAGATTATGATGGAAGTCCATGCAAAATATTATCTCAGAATTAGATTCTTTGAAACTTTTTCAAATACTAGTTTCGGTCAAAAAATCATAGTATATTATACACAATTTTATACAAGTGTCGGTAAAATAAAATCGAGGATTATTCGAAATGCTACGAAACTCTTTAGATCCTTTATATCTGTTACGAGGGAAGGTTATGATGGAAGTCCATGCAAAAAATTATCTAAATATTAGATTCTATGGAACCTTTTGAAATGTCAGTTTAGGTCAAAAATTCATAGTATATTATACACAATTTTATACTAGTTTCGGTCAGAAAATTAAATTAAATCGAGTATTGTTCGAAATGCAACGAAACTTTACAGATCCTTTCTATATTTTACAAGGGAATATTATGATGGAAGTCCATGCAAAAAATTATCTCAGAATTAGATTCTTTGAAACTTTTTCAAATACTAGTTTCGGTCAAAAAATCGTAGTATATTATACACAATTTTATACTAGTTTTGGTCAAAAATCAATTTAAATCGAGGATTGTTCGAAATGCTACGAAACATTTAAGATCCTTTCTATAATTTACGAGGGAAGATTATGATGGAAGTCAATGCAAAAAATTATCTCAGAATTAGATTCTTTGAAACTTTTTCAAATATTAGTTTCAGTCAAAAAATCGAAGTATATTATTATACACAATTTTATACAAGTGTCGGTAAAAAAAATCGAGGATTATTCGAAATGCTACGAAATGTTAGATCCTTTATATTTGTTACGAGGGAAGGTTATGATGGAATTCCAAGCAAAAAATTATCTAAAAATTAGATTCTATGGAACCTTTTGAAATGTCAGTTTAGGTCAAAAATTCATAGTATATTATACACAATTTTATACTAGTTTATGTCAGAAAATTAAATTAAATTAAGTATTGTTCGAAATGCAACGAAACTTTTCAGATCCTTTCTATATTTTACGAGGGAAAATTATGATGGAAGTTCATGCAAAACATTATCTCAGAATTAGATTATTTGAAACTTTTTCAAATACTAGTTTCGGTCAAAAAATCGTAGTATATTTTACACAATTTTATACAAGTGTCGGTAAAAAGAAATCGAGAATTATTCGAAATGCTACGAAACTTTTTAGATCCTTTATATTTGTTACGAGGGAAGTTTATGATGGAAGTCCACGCAAAAAATTATCTAAAAATTAGATTTTATGGAACCTTTTGAAATGTCAGTTTAGGTCAAAAATTCATAGTATATTATACACAATTTTACACTAGTTTCAGTCAGAAAATTAAATTAAATCGAGTATTGTTCGAAATGCAATGAAACTTTTCTGATCCGTTCTATATTTTACGAGGGAAGATTATGATTGACGTCCATGCAAATTTTTTTCTCAGAATTAGATTCTATGATACCTTTTGAAATACTAGTTTCGGTCAAAAAATCGTAGTATATTATATACACAATTTTATACTAGTTTCGGTTTGAAAATTAAATTAAATCGAGGATTGTTCGAAATGCTACGAAACTTTTCAGATCCTTTCTATATTTTACCAGGGAAGGTTATGATGGGAGTCCATGCAAAAAATTATCTCAAAATAAGATTCTATGGAACTTTTTAAAATACGAGTTTAGGTAAAAAAATCATAGTATATTATGCATAATTTCATACTAGTTTCGGTCATAAAATTAAATAAAATCGAGAATTGTTCGAAATGCTACGAAACTTTTCAGATCCTTTCTATATTTTACGAGGGAAGATTCTAATGGAAGTCCATGCAAAAAATCATCTCAGAAATAGATTCTATGATACTTTTTGAAATACTAGTTTCGGTCAAAAGATCGTAGTATATTATACACAATTTTATACTAGTTTTGGTCAAAAATCAAATTAAATCGAGGATTGTTCGAAATGCTAAGAAACTTTTAAGATCATTCTATAATTTACGAGGGAAGATTATGATGGAAGTCCATGCAAAATATTATCTCAGAATTAGATTCTTTGAAACTTTTTCAAATACTAGTTTCGGTCAAAAAATCATAGTATATTATACACAATTTTATACAAGTGTCGGTAAAATAAAATCGAGGATTATTCGAAATGCTACGAAACTCTTTAGATCCTTTATATCTGTTACGAGGGAAGGTTATGATGGAAGTCCATGCAAAAAATTATCTAAATATTAGATTCTATGGAACCTTTTGAAATGTCAGTTTAGGTCAAAAATTCATAGTATATTATACACAATTTTATACTAGTTTCGGTCAGAAAATTAAATTAAATCGAGTATTGTCCGAAATGCAACGAAACTTTACAGATCCTTTCTATATTTTACAAGGGAATATTATGATGGAAGTCCATGCAAAAAATTATCTCAGAATTAGATTCTTTGAAACTTTTTCAAATACTAGTTTCGGTCAAAAAATCGTTGTATATTATACACAATTTTATACTAGTTTTGGTCAAAAATCAATTTAAATCGAGGATTGTTCGAAATGCTACGAAACATTTAAGATCCTTTCTATAATTTACGAGGGAAGATTATGATGGAAGTCAATGCAAAAAATTATCTCAGAATTAGATTCTTTGAGACTTTTTCAAATATTAGTTTCAGTCAAAAAATCGAAGTATATTATTATACACAATTTTATACAAGTGTCGGTAAAAAAAATCGAGGATTATTCGAAATGCTACGAAATGTTAGATCCTTTATATTTGTTACGAGGGAAGGTTATGATGGAATTCCAAGCAAAAAATTATCTAAAAATTAGATTCTATGGAACCTTTTGAAATATCAGTTTAGGTCAAAAATTCATAGTATATTATACACAATTTTATACTAGTTTATGTCAGAAAATTAAATTAAATCGAGTATTGTTCGAAATGCAACGAAACTTTTCAGATCCTTTCTATATTTTACGAGGGAAAATTATGATGGAAGTTCATGCAAAACATTATCTCAGAATTAGATTATTTGAAACTTTATCAAATACTAGTTTCGGTCAAAAAATCGTAGTATATTTTACACAATTTTATACAAGTGTCGGTAAAAAGAAATCGAGAATTATTCGAAATGCTACGAAACTTTTTAGATCCTTTATATTTGTTACGAGGGAAGTTTATGATGGAAGTCCACGCAAAAAATTATCTAAAAATTAGATTTTATGGAACCTTTTGAAATGTCAGTTTAGGTCAAAAATTCATAGTATATTATACACAATTTTACACTAGTTTCAGTCAGAAAATTAAATTAAATCGAGTATTGTTCGAAATGCAATGAAACTTTTCTGATCCGTTCTATATTTTACGAGGGAAGATTATGATTGACGTCCATGCAAATTTTTTTCTCAGAATTAGATTCTATGATACCTTTTGAAATACTAGTTTCGGTCAAAAAATCGTAGTATATTATATACACAATTTTATACTAGTTTCGGTTTGAAAATTAAATTAAATCGAGGATTGTTCGAAATGCTACGAAACTTTTCAGATCCTTTCTATATTTTACCAGGGAAGGTTATGATGGGAGTCCATGCAAAAAATTATCTCAAAATAAGATTCTATGGAACTTTTTAAAATACGAGTTTAGGTAAAAAAATCATAGTATATTATGCATAATTTCATACTAGTTTCGGTCATAAAATTAAATAAAATCGAGAATTGTTCGAAATGCTACGAAACTTTTCAGATCCTTTCTATATTTTACGAGGGAAGATTCTAATGGAAGTCCATGCAAAAAATCATCTCAGAAATAGATTCTATGATTCTTTTTGAAATACTAGTTTCGGTCAAAAAATCGTAGTATATTATACACAATTTTATACTAGTTTTGGTCAAAAATCAAATTAAATCGAGGATTGTTCGAAATGCTAAGAAACTTTTAAGATCATTCTATAATTTACGAGGGAAGATTATGATGGAAGTCCATGCAAAATATTATCTCAGAATTAGATTCTTTGAAACTTTTTCAAATACTAGTTTCGGTCAAAAAATCATAGTATATTATACACAATTTTATACAAGTGTCGGTAAAATAAAATCGAGGATTATTCGAAATGCTACGAAACTCTTTAGATCCTTTATATCTGTTACGAGGGAAGGTTATGATGGAAGTCCATGCAAAAAATTATCTAAATATTAGATTCTATGGAACCTTTTGAAATGTCAGTTTAGGTCAAAAATTCATAGTATATTATACACAATTTTATACTAGTTTCGGTCAGAAAATTAAATTAAATCGAGTATTGTCCGAAATGCAACGAAACTTTACAGATCCTTTCTATATTTTACAAGGGAATATTATGATGGAAGTCCATGCAAAAAATTATCTCAGAATTAGATTCTTTGAAACTTTTTCAAATACTAGTTTCGGTCAAAAAATCGTTGTATATTATACACAATTTTATACTAGTTTTGGTCAAAAATCAATTTAAATCGAGGATTGTTCGAAATGCTACGAAACATTTAAGATCCTTTCTATAATTTACGAGGGAAGATTATGATGGAAGTCAATGCAAAAAATTATCTCAGAATTAGATTCTTTGAGACTTTTTCAAATATTAGTTTCAGTCAAAAAATCGAAGTATATTATTATACACAATTTTATACAAGTGTCGGTAAAAAAAATCGAGGATTATTCGAAATGCTACGAAATGTTAGATCCTTTATATTTGTTACGAGGGAAGGTTATGATGGAATTCCAAGCAAAAAATTATCTAAAAATTAGATTCTATGGAACCTTTTGAAATATCAGTTTAGGTCAAAAATTCATAGTATATTATACACAATTTTATACTAGTTTATGTCAGAAAATTAAATTAAATCGAGTATTGTTCGAAATGCAACGAAACTTTTCAGATCCTTTCTATATTTTACGAGGGAAAATTATGATGGAAGTTCATGCAAAACATTATCTCAGAATTAGATTATTTGAAACTTTATCAAATACTAGTTTCGGTCAAAAAATCGTAGTATATTTTACACAATTTTATACAAGTGTCGGTAAAAAGAAATCGAGAATTATTCGAAATGCTACGAAACTTTTTAGATCCTTTATATTTGTTACGAGGGAAGTTTATGATGGAAGTCCACGCAAAAAATTATCTAAAAATTAGATTTTATGGAACCTTTTGAAATGTCAGTTTAGGTCAAAAATTCATAGTATATTATACACAATTTTACACTAGTTTCAGTCAGAAAATTAAATTAAATCGAGTATTGTTCGAAATGCAATGAAACTTTTCTGATCCGTTCTATATTTTACGAGGGAAGATTATGATTGACGTCCATGCAAATTTTTTTCTCAGAATTAGATTCTATGATACCTTTTGAAATACTAGTTTCGGTCAAAAAATCGTAGTATATTATATACACAATTTTATACTAGTTTCGGTTTGAAAATTAAATTAAATCGAGGATTGTTCGAAATGCTACGAAACTTTTCAGATCCTTTCTATATTTTACCAGGGAAGGTTATGATGGGAGTCCATGCAAAAAATTATCTCAAAATAAGATTCTATGGAACTTTTTAAAATACGAGTTTAGGTAAAAAAATCATAGTATATTATGCATAATTTCATACTAGTTTCGGTCATAAAATTAAATAAAATCGAGAATTGTTCGAAATGCTACGAAACTTTTCAGATCCTTTCTATATTTTACGAGGGAAGATTCTAATGGAAGTCCATGCAAAAAATCATCTCAGAAATAGATTCTATGATTCTTTTTGAAATACTAGTTTCGGTCAAAAAATCGTAGTATATTATACACAATTTTATACTAGTTTTGGTCAAAAATCAAATTAAATCGAGGATTGTTCGAAATGCTAAGAAACTTTTAAGATCATTCTATAATTTACGAGGGAAGATTATGATGGAAGTCCATGCAAAATATTATCTCAGAATTAGATTCTTTGAAACTTTTTCAAATACTAGTTTCGGTCAAAAAATCATAGTATATTATACACAATTTTATACAAGTGTCGGTAAAATAAAATCGAGGATTATTCGAAATGCTACGAAACTCTTTAGATCCTTTATATCTGTTACGAGGGAAGGTTATGATGGAAGTCCATGCAAAAAATTATCTAAATATTAGATTCTATGGAACCTTTTGAAATGTCAGTTTAGGTCAAAAATTCATAGTATATTATACACAATTTTATACTAGTTTCGGTCAGAAAATTAAATTAAATCGAGTATTGTTCGAAATGCAACGAAACTTTACAGATCCTTTCTATATTTTACAAGGGAATATTATGATGGAAGTCCATGCAAAAAATTATCTCAGAATTAGATTCTTTGAAACTTTTTCAAATACTAGTTTCGGTCAAAAAATCGTAGTATATTATACACAATTTTATACTAGTTTTGGTCAAAAATCAATTTAAATCGAGGATTGTTCGAAATGCTACGAAACATTTAAGATCCTTTCTATAATTTACGAGGGAAGATTATGATGGAAGTCAATGCAAAAAATTATCTCAGAATTAGATTCTTTGAAACTTTTTCAAATATTAGTTTCAGTCAAAAAATCGAAGTATATTATTATACACAATTTTATACAAGTGTCGGTAAAAAAAATCGAGGATTATTCGAAATGCTACGAAATGTTAGATCCTTTATATTTGTTACGAGGGAAGGTTATGATGGAATTCCAAGCAAAAAATTATCTAAAAATTAGATTCTATGGAACCTTTTGAAATGTCAGTTTAGGTCAAAAATTCATAGTATATTATACACAATTTTATACTAGTTTATGTCAGAAAATTAAATTAAATCGAGTATTGTTCGAAATGAAACGAAACTTTTCAGATCCTTTCTATATTTTACGAGGGAAAATTATGATGGAAGTTCATGCAAAACATTATCTCAGAATTAGATTATTTGAAACTTTTTCAAATACTAGTTTCGGTCAAAAAATCGTAGTATATTTTACACAATTTTATACAAGTGTCGGTAAAAAGAAATCGAGGATTATTCGAAATGCTACGAAACTTTTTAGATCCTTTATATTTGTTACGAGGGAAGTTTATGATGGAAGTCCACGCAAAAAATTATCTAAAAATTAGATTTTATGGAACCTTTTGAAATGTCAGTTTAGGTCAAAAATTCATAGTATATTATACACAATTTTACACTAGTTTCAGTCAGAAAATTAAATTAAATCGAGTATTGTTCGAAATGCAATGAAACTTTTCTGATCCGTTCTATATTTTACGAGGGAAGATTATGATTGACGTCCATGCAAATTTTTTTCTCAGAATTAGATTCTATGATACCTTTTGAAAAACTAGTTTCGGTCAAAAAATCGTAGTATATTATATACACAATTTTATACTAGTTTCGGTTTGAAAATTAAATTAAATCGAGGATTGTTCGAAATGCTACGAAACTTTTCAGATCCTTTCTATATTTTACCAGGGAAGGTTATGATGGGAGTCCATGCAAAAAATTATCTTAAAATAAGATTCTATGGAACTTTTTAAAATACGAGTTTAGGTAAAAAAATCATAGTATATTATGCATAATTTCATACTAGTTTCGGTCATAAAATTAAATAAAATCGAGAATTGTTCGAAATGCTACGAAACTTTTCAGATCCTTTCTATATTTTACGAGGGAAGATTCTAATGGAAGTCCATGCAAAAAATCATCTCAGAAATAGATTCTATGATACTTTTTGAAATACTAGTTTCGGTCAAAAAATCGTAGTATATTATACACAATTTTATACTAGTTTTGGTCAAAAATCAAATTAAATCGAGGATTGTTCGAAATGCTAAGAAACTTTTAAGATCATTCTATAATTTACGAGGGAAGATTATGATGGAAGTCCATGCAAAATATTATCTCAGAATTAGATTCTTTGAAACTTTTTCAAATACTAGTTTCGGTCAAAAAATCATAGTATATTATACACAATTTTATACAAGTGTCGGTAAAATAAAATCGAGGATTATTCGAAATGCTACGAAACTCTTTAGATCCTTTATATCTGTTACGAGGGAAGGTTATGATGGAAGTCCATGCAAAAAATTATCTAAATATTAGATTCTATGGAACCTTTTGAAATGTCAGTTTAGGTCAAAAATTCATAGTATATTATACACAATTTTATACTAGTTTCGGTCAGAAAATTAAATTAAATCGAGTATTGTTCGAAATGCAACGAAACTTTACAGATCCTTTCTATATTTTACAAGGGAATATTATGATGGAAGTCCATGCAAAAAATTATCTCAGAATTAGATTCTTTGAAACTTTTTCAAATACTAGTTTCGGTCAAAAAATCGTAGTATATTATACACAATTTTATACTAGTTTTGGTCAAAAATCAATTTAAATCGAGGATTGTTCGAAATGCTACGAAACTTTTAAGATCCTTTCTATAATTTACGAGGGAAGATTATGATGGAAGTCAATGCAAAAAATTATCTCAGAATTAGATTCTTTGAAACTTTTTCAAATACTAGTTTCAGTCAAAAAATCGAAGTATATTACACACAATTTTATACAAGTGTCGGTAAAAAAAATCGAGGATTATTCGAAATGCTACGAAATGTAAGATCCTTTATATTTGTTACGAGGGAAGGTTATGATGGAATTCCAAGCAAAAAATTATCTAAAAATTAGATTCTATGGAACCTTTTGAAATGTCAGTTTAGGTCAAAAATTCATAGTATATTATACACAATTTTATACTAGTTTATGTCAGAAAATTAAATTAAATCGAGTATTGTTCGAAATGCAACGAAACTTTTCAGATCCTTTCTATATTTTACGAGGGAAAATTATGATGGAAGTTCATGCAAAACATTATCTCAGAATTAGATTATTTGAAACTTTTTCAAATACTAGTTTCGGTCAAAAAATCGTAGTATATTTTACACAATTTTATACAAGTGTCGGTAAAAAGAAATCGAGGATTATTCGAAATGCTACGAAACTTTTTAGATCCTTTATATTTGTTACGAGGGAAGTTTATGATGGAAGTCCACGCAAAAAATTATCTAAAAATTAGATTTTATGGAACCTTTTGAAATGTCAGTTTAGGTCAAAAATTCATAGTATATTATACACAATTTTACACTAGTTTCAGTCAGAAAATTAAATTAAATCGAGTATTGTTCGAAATGCAATGAAACTTTTCTGATCCGTTCTATATTTTACGAGGGAAGATTATGATTGACGTCCATGCAAATTTTTTTCTCAGAATTAGATTCTATGATACCTTTTGAAAAACTAGTTTCGGTCAAAAAATCGTAGTATATTATATACACAATTTTATACTAGTTTCGGTTTGAAAATTAAATTAAATCGAGGATTGTTCGAAATGCTACGAAACTTTTCAGATCCTTTCTATATTTTACCAGGGAAGGTTATGATGGGAGTCCATGCAAAAAATTATCTTAAAATAAGATTCTATGGAACTTTTTAAAATACGAGTTTAGGTAAAAAAATCATAGTATATTATGCATAATTTCATACTAGTTTCGGTCATAAAATTAAATAAAATCGAGAATTGTTCGAAATGCTACGAAACTTTTCAGATCCTTTCTATATTTTACGAGGGAAGATTCTAATGGAAGTCCATGCAAAAAATCATCTCAGAAATAGATTCTATGATACTTTTTGAAATACTAGTTTCGGTCAAAAAATCGTAGTATATTATACACAATTTTATACTAGTTTTGGTCAAAAATCAAATTAAATCGAGGATTGTTCGAAATGCTAAGAAACTTTTAAGATCATTCTATAATTTACGAGGGAAGATTATGATGGAAGTCCATGCAAAATATTATCTCAGAATTAGATTCTTTGAAACTTTTTCAAATACTAGTTTCGGTCAAAAAATCATAGTATATTATACACAATTTTATACAAGTGTCGGTAAAATAAAATCGAGGATTATTCGAAATGCTACGAAACTCTTTAGATCCTTTATATCTGTTACGAGGGAAGGTTATGATGGAAGTCCATGCAAAAAATTATCTAAATATTAGATTCTATGGAACCTTTTGAAATGTCAGTTTAGGTCAAAAATTCATAGTATATTATACACAATTTTATACTAGTTTCGGTCAGAAAATTAAATTAAATCGAGTATTGTTCGAAATGCAACGAAACTTTACAGATCCTTTCTATATTTTACAAGGGAATATTATGATGGAAGTCCATGCAAAAAATTATCTCAGAATTAGATTCTTTGAAACTTTTTCAAATACTAGTTTCGGTCAAAAAATCGTAGTATATTATACACAATTTTATACTAGTTTTGGTCAAAAATCAATTTAAATCGAGGATTGTTCGAAATGCTACGAAACTTTTAAGATCCTTTCTATAATTTACGAGGGAAGATTATGATGGAAGTCAATGCAAAAAATTATCTCAGAATTAGATTCTTTGAAACTTTTTCAAATACTAGTTTCAGTCAAAAAATCGAAGTATATTACACACAATTTTATACAAGTGTCGGTAAAAAAAATCGAGGATTATTCGAAATGCTACGAAATGTAAGATCCTTTATATTTGTTACGAGGGAAGGTTATGATGGAATTCCAAGCAAAAAATTATCTAAAAATTAGATTCTATGGAACCTTTTGAAATGTCAGTTTAGGTCAAAAATTCATAGTATATTATACACAATTTTATACTAGTTTATGTCAGAAAATTAAATTAAATCGAGTATTGTTCGAAATGCAACGAAACTTTTCAGATCCTTTCTATATTTTATGAGGGAAAATTATGATGGAAGTTCATGCAAAACATTATCTCAGAATTAGATTATTTGAAACTTTTTCAAATACTAGTTTCGGTCAAAAAATCGTAGTATATTTTACACAATTTTATACAAGTGTCGGTAAAAAGAAATCGAGGATTATTCGAAATGCTACGAAACTTTTTAGATCCTTTATATTTGTTACGAGGGAAGTTTATGATGGAAGTCCACGCAAAAAATTATCTAAAAATTAGATTTTATGGAACCTTTTGAAATGTCAGTTTAGGTCAAAAATTCATAGTATATTATACACAATTTTACACTAGTTTCAGTCAGAAAATTAAATTAAATCGAGTATTGTTCGAAATGCAATGAAACTTTTCTGATCCGTTCTATATTTTACGAGGGAAGATTATGATTGACGTCCATGCAAATTTTTTTCTCAGAATTAGATTCTATGATACCTTTTGAAAAACTAGTTTCGGTCAAAAAATCGTAGTATATTATATACACAATTTTATACTAGTTTCGGTTTGAAAATTAAATTAAATCGAGGATTGTTCGAAATGCTACGAAACTTTTCAGATCCTTTCTATATTTTACCAGGGAAGGTTATGATGGGAGTCCATGCAAAAAATTATCTTAAAATAAGATTCTATGGAACTTTTTAAAATACGAGTTTAGGTAAAAAAATCATAGTATATTATGCATAATTTCATACTAGTTTCGGTCATAAAATTAAATAAAATCGAGAATTGTTCGAAATGCTACGAAACTTTTCAGATCCTTTCTATATTTTACGAGGGAAGATTCTAATGGAAGTCCATGCAAAAAATCATCTCAGAAATAGATTCTATGATACTTTTTGAAATACTAGTTTCGGTCAAAAAATCGTAGTATATTATACACAATTTTATACTAGTTTTGGTCAAAAATCAAATTAAATCGAGGATTGTTCGAAATGCTAAGAAACTTTTAAGATCATTCTATAATTTACGAGGGAAGATTATGATGGAAGTCCATGCAAAATATTATCTCAGAATTAGATTCTTTGAAACTTTTTCAAATACTAGTTTCGGTCAAAAAATCATAGTATATTATACACAATTTTATACAAGTGTCGGTAAAATAAAATCGAGGATTATTCGAAATGCTACGAAACTCTTTAGATCCTTTATATCTGTTACGAGGGAAGGTTATGATGGAAGTCCATGCAAAAAATTATCTAAATATTAGATTCTATGGAACCTTTTGAAATGTCAGTTTAGGTCAAAAATTCATAGTATATTATACACAATTTTATACTAGTTTCGGTCAGAAAATTAAATTAAATCGAGTATTGTTCGAAATGCAACGAAACTTTACAGATCCTTTCTATATTTTACAAGGGAATATTATGATGGAAGTCCATGCAAAAAATTATCTCAGAATTAGATTCTTTGAAACTTTTTCAAATACTAGTTTCGGTCAAAAAATCGTAGTATATTATACACAATTTTATACTAGTTTTGGTCAAAAATCAATTTAAATCGAGGATTGTTCGAAATGCTACGAAACTTTTAAGATCCTTTCTATAATTTACGAGGGAAGATTATGATGGAAGTCAATGCAAAAAATTATCTCAGAATTAGATTCTTTGAAACTTTTTCAAATACTAGTTTCAGTCAAAAAATCGAAGTATATTACACACAATTTTATACAAGTGTCGGTAAAAAAAATCGAGGATTATTCGAAATGCTACGAAATGTAAGATCCTTTATATTTGTTACGAGGGAAGGTTATGATGGAATTCCAAGCAAAAAATTATCTAAAAATTAGATTCTATGGAACCTTTTGAAATGTCAGTTTAGGTCAAAAATTCATAGTATATTATACACAATTTTATACTAGTTTATGTCAGAAAATTAAATTAAATCGAGTATTGTTCGAAATGCAACGAAACTTTTCAGATCCTTTCTATATTTTACGAGGGAAAATTATGATGGAAGTTCATGCAAAACATTATCTCAGAATTAGATTATTTGAAACTTTTTCAAATACTAGTTTCGGTCAAAAAATCGTAGTATATTTTACACAATTTTATACAAGTGTCGGTAAAAAGAAATCGAGGATTATTCGAAATGCTACGAAACTTTTTAGATCCTTTATATTTGTTACGAGGGAAGTTTATGATGGAAGTCCACGCAAAAAATTATCTAAAAATTAGATTTTATGGAACCTTTTGAAATGTCAGTTTAGGTCAAAAATTCATAGTATATTATACACAATTTTACACTAGTTTCAGTCAGAAAATTAAATTAAATCGAGTATTGTTCGAAATGCAATGAAACTTTTCTGATCCGTTCTATATTTTACGAGGGAAGATTATGATTGACGTCCATGCAAATTTTTTTCTCAGAATTAGATTCTATGATACCTTTTGAAATACTAGTTTCGGTCAAAAAATCGTAGTATATTATATACACAATTTTATACTAGTTTCGGTTTGAAAATTAAATTAAATCGAGGATTGTTCGAAATGCTACGAAACTTTTCAGATCCTTTCTATATTTTACCAGGGAAGGTTATGATGGGAGTCCATGCAAAAAATTATCTCAAAATAAGATTCTATGGAACTTTTTAAAATACGAGTTTAGGTAAAAAAATCATAGTATATTATGCATAATTTCATACTAGTTTCGGTCATAAAATTAAATAAAATCGAGAAATGTTCGAAATGCTACGAAACTTTTCAGATCCTTTCTATATTTTACGAGGGAAGATTCTAATGGAAGTCCATGCAAAAAATCATCTCAGAAATAGATTCTATGATACTTTTTGAAATACTAGTTTCGGTCAAAAAATCGTAGTATATTATACACAATTTTATACTAGTTTTGGTCAAAAATCAAATTAAATCGAGGATTGTTCGAAATGCTAAGAAACTTTTAAGATCATTCTATAATTTACGAGGGAAGATTATGATGGAAGTCCATGCAAAATATTATCTCAGAATTAGATTCTTTGAAACTTTTTCAAATACTAGTTTCGGTCAAAAAATCATAGTATAGTATACACAATTTTATACAAGTGTCGGTAAAATAAAATCGAGGATTATTCGAAATGCTACGAAACTCTTTAGATCCTTTATATCTGTTACGAGGGAAGGTTATGATGGAAGTCCATGCAAAAAATTATCTAAATATTAGATTCTATGGAACCTTTTGAAATGTCAGTTTAGGTCAAAAATTCATAGTATATTATACACAATTTTATACTAGTTTCGGTCAGAAAATTAAATTAAATCGAGTATTGTTCGAAATGCAACGAAACTTTACAGATCCTTTCTATATTTTACAAGGGAATATTATGATGGAAGTCCATGCAAAAAATTATCTCAGAATTAGATTCTTTGATACTTTTTCAAATACTAGTTTCGGTCAAAAAATCGTAGTATATTATACACAATTTTATACTAGTTTTGGTCAAAAATCAATTTAAATCGAGGATTGTTCGAAATGCTACGAAACTTTTAAGATCCTTTCTATAATTTACGAGGGAAGATTATGATGGAAGTCAATGCAAAAAATTATCTCAGAATTAGATTCTTTGAAACTTTTTCAAATACTAGTTTCAGTCAAAAAATCGAAGTATATTATACACAATTTTATACAAGTGTCGGTAAAAAAAATCGAGGATTATTCGAAATGCTACGAAATGTTAGATCCTTTATATTTGTTACGAGGGAAGGTTATGATGGAATTCCCAGCAAAAAATTATCTAAAAATTAGATTCTATGGAAGCTTTTGAAATGTCAGTTTAGGTCAAAAATTCATAGTATATTATACACAATTTTATACTAGTTTATGTCAGAAAATTAAATTAAATCGAGTATTGTTCGAAATGCAACGAAACTTTTCAGATCCTTTCTATATTTTACGAGGGAAAATTATGATGGAAGTTCATGCAAAACATTATCTCAGAATTAGATTATTTGAAACTTTTTCAAATACTAGTTTCGGTCAAAAAATCGTAGTATATTTTACACAATTTTATACAAGTGTCGGTAAAAAGAAATCGAGGATTATTCGAAATGCTACGAAACTTTTTAGATCCTTTATATTTGTTACGAGGGAAGTTTATGATGGAAGTCCACGCAAAAAATTATCTAAAAATTAGATTTTATGGAACCTTTTGAAATGTCAGTTTAGGTCAAAAATTCATAGTATATTATACACAATTTTACACTAGTTTCAGTCAGAAAATTAAATTAAATCGAGTATTGTTCGAAATGCAATGAAACTTTTCTGATCCGTTCTATATTTTACGAGGGAAGATTATGATTGACGTCCATGCAAATTTTTTTCTCAGAATTAGATTCTATGATACCTTTTGAAATACTAGTTTCGGTCAAAAAATCGTAGTATATTATATACACAATTTTATACTAGTTTCGGTTTGAAAATTAAATTAAATCGAGGATTGTTCGAAATGCTACGAAACTTTTCAGATCCTTTCTATATTTTACCAGGGAAGGTTATGATGGGAGTCCATGCAAAAAATTATCTCAAAATAAGATTCTATGGAACTTTTTAAAATACGAGTTTAGGTAAAAAAATCATAGTATATTATGCATAATTTCATACTAGATTCGGTCATAAAATTAAATAAAATCGAGAAATGTTCGAAATGCTACGAAACTTTTCAGATCCTTTCAATATTTTACGAGGGAAGATTCTAATGGAAGTCCATGCAAAAAATCATCTCAGAAATAGATTCTATGATACTTTTTGAAATACTAGTTTCGTTCAAAAAATCGTAGTATATTATACACAATTTTATACTAGTTTTGGTCAAAAATCAAATTAAATCGAGGATTGTTCGAAATGCTAAGAAACTTTTAAGATCATTCTATAATTTACGAGGGAAGATTATGATGGAAGTCCATGCAAAATATTATCTCAGAATTAGATTCTTTGAAACTTTTTCAAATACTAGTTTCAGTCAAAAAATCATAGTATATTATACACAATTTTATACAAGTGTCGGTAAAATAAAATCGAGGATTATTCGAAATGCTACGAAACTCTTTAGATCCTTTATATCTGTTACGAGGGAAGGTTATGATGGAAGTCCATGCAAAAAATTATCTAAATATTAGATTCTATGGAACCTTTTGAAATGTCAGTTTAGGTCAAAAATTCATAGTATATTATAGACAATTTTATACTAGTTTCGGTCAGAAAATTAAATTAAATCGAGTATTGTTCGAAATGCAACGAAACTTTACAGATCCTTTCTATATTTTACAAGGGAATATTATGATGGAAGTCCATGCAAAAAATTATCTCAGAATTAGATTCTTTGAAACTTTTTCAAATACTAGTTTCGGTCAAAAAATCGTAGTATATTATACACAATTTTATACTAGTTTTGGTCAAAAATCAATTTAAATCGAGGATTGTTCGAAATGCTACGAAACTTTTAAGATCCTTTCTATAATTTACGAGGGAAGATTATGATGGAAGTCAATGCAAAAAATTATCTCAGAATTAGATTCTTTGAAACTTTTTCAAATACTAGTTTCAGTCAAAAAATCGAAGTATATTATACACAATTTTATACAAGTGTCGGTAAAAAAAATCGAGGATTATTCGAAATGCTACGAAATGTTAGATCCTTTATATTTGTTACGAGGGAAGGTTATGATGGAATTCCCAGCAAAAAATTATCTAAAAATTAGATTCTATGGAACCTTTTGAAATGTCAGTTTAGGTCAAAAATTCATAGTATATTATACACAATTTTATACTAGTTTATGTCAGAAAATTAAATTAAATCGAGTATTGTTCGAAATGCAACGAAACTTTTCAGATCCTTTCTATATTTTACGAGGGAAAATTATGATGGAAGTTCATGCAAAACATTATCTCAGAATTAGATTATTTGAAACTTTTTCAAATACTAGTTTCGGTCAAAAAATCGTAGTATATTTTACACAATTTTATACAAGTGTCGGTAAAAAGAAATCGAGGATTATTCGAAATGCTACGAAACTTTTTAGATCCTTTATATTTGTTACGAGGGAAGTTTATGATGGAAGTCCACGCAAAAAATTATCTAAAAATTAGATTTTATGGAACCTTTTGAAATGTCAGTTTAGGTCAAAAATTCATAGTATATTATACACAATTTTACACTAGTTTCAGTCAGAAAATTAAATTAAATCGAGTATTGTTCGAAATGCAATGAAACTTTTCTGATCCGTTCTATATTTTACGAGGGAAGATTATGATTGACGTCCATGCAAATTTTTTTCTCAGAATTAGATTCTATGATACCTTTTGAAATACTAGTTTCGGTCAAAAAATCGTAGTATATTATATACACAATTTTATACTAGTTTCGGTTTGAAAATTAAATTAAATCGAGGATTGTTCGAAATGCTACGAAACTTTTCAGATCCTTTCTATATTTTACCAGGGAAGGTTATGATGGGAGTCCATGCAAAAAATTATCTCAAAATAAGATTCTATGGAACTTTTTAAAATACGAGTTTAGGTAAAAAAATCATAGTATATTATGCATAATTTCATACTAGTTTCGGTCATAAAATTAAATAAAATCGAGAAATGTTCGAAATGCTACGAAACTTTTCAGATCCTTTCTATATTTTACGAGGGAAGATTCTAATGGAAGTCCATGCAAAAAATCATCTCAGAAATAGATTCTATGATACTTTTTGAAATACTAGTTTCGGTCAAAAAATCGTAGTATATTATACACAATTTTATACTAGTTTTGGTCAAAAATCAAATTAAATCGAGGATTGTTCGAAATGCTAAGAAACTTTTAAGATCATTCTATAATTTACGAGGGAAGATTATGATGGAAGTCCATGCAAAATATTATCTCAGAATTAGATTCTTTGAAACTTTTTCAAATACTAGTTTCGGTCAAAAAATCATAGTATATTATACACAATTTTATACAAGTGTCGGTAAAATAAAATCGAGGATTATTCGAAATGCTACGAAACTCTTTAGATCCTTTATATCTGTTACGAGGGAAGGTTATGATGGAAGTCCATGCAAAAAATTATCTAAATATTAGATTCTATGGAACCTTTTGAAATGTCAGTTTAGGTCAAAAATTCATAGTATATTATAGACAATTTTATACTAGTTTCGGTCAGAAAATTAAATTAAATCGAGTATTGTTCGAAATGCAACGAAACTTTACAGGTCCTTTCTATATTTTACAAGGGAATATTATGATGGAAGTCCATGCAAAAAATTATCTCAGAATTAGATTCTTTGAAACTTTTTCAAATACTAGTTTCGGTCAAAAAATCGTAGTATATTATACACAATTTTATACTAGTTTTGGTCAAAAATCAATTTAAATCGAGGATTGTTCGAAATGCTACGAAACTTTTAAGATCCTTTCTATAATTTACGAGGGAAGATTATGATGGAAGTCAATGCAAAAAATTATCTCAGAATTAGATTCTTTGAAACTTTTTCAAATACTAGTTTCAGTCAAAAAATCGAAGTATATTATACACAATTTTATACAAGTGTCGGTAAAAAAAATCGAGGATTATTCGAAATGCTACGAAATGTTAGATCCTTTATATTTGTTACGAGGGAAGGTTATGATGGAATTCCAAGCAAAAAATTATCTAAAAATTAGATTCTATGGAACCTTTTGAAATGTCAGTTTAGGTCAAAAATTCATAGTATATTATACACAATTTTATACTAGTTTATGTCAGAAAATTAAATTAAATCGAGTATTGTTCGAAATGCAACGAAACTTTTCAGATCCTTTCTATATTTTATGAGGGAAAATTATGATGGAAGTTCATGCAAAACATTATCTCAGAATTAGATTATTTGAAACTTTTTCAAATACTAGTTTCGGTCCAAAAATCGTAGTATATTTTACACAATTTTATACAAGTGTCGGTAAAAAGAAATCGAGGATTATTCGAAATGCTACGAAACTTTTTAGATCCTTTATATTTGTTACGAGGGTAGTTTATGATGGAAGTCCACGCAAAAAATTATCTAAAAATTATATTTTATGGAACCTTTTGAAATGTCAGTTTAGGTCAAAAATTCATAGTATATTATACACAATTTTACACTAGTTTCGGTCAGAAAATTAAATTAAATCGAGTATTGTTCGAAATGCAATGAAACTTTTCTGATCCGTTCTATATTTTACGAGGGAAGATTATGATTGACGTCCATGCAAATTTTTTTCTCAGAATTAGATTCTATGATACCTTTTGAAATACTAGTTTCGGTCAAAAAATCGTAGTATATTATATACACAATTTTATACTAGTTTCGGTTTGAAAATTAAATTAAATCGAGGATTGTTCGAAATGCTACGAAACTTTTCAGATCCTTTCTATATTTTACCAGGGAAGGTTATGATGGGAGTCCATGCAAAAAATTATCTCAAAATAAGATTCTATGGAACTTTTTAAAATACGAGTTTAGGTAAAAAAATCATAGTATATTATGCATAATTTCATACTAGTTTCGGTCATAAAATTAAATAAAATCGAGAAATGTTTGAAATGCTACGAAACTTTTCAGATCCTTTCTATATTTTACGAGGGAAGATTCTAATGGAAGTCCATGCAAAAAATCATCTCAGAAATAGATTCTATGATACTTTTTGAAATACTAGTTTCGGTCAAAAAATCGTAGTATATTATACACAATTTTATACTAGTTTTGGTCAAAAATCAAATTAAATCGAGGATTGTTCGAAATGCTAAGAAACTTTTAAGATCATTCTATAATTTACGAGGGAAGATTATGATGGAAGTCCATGCAAAATATTATCTCAGAATTAGATTCTTTGAAACTTTTTCAAATACTAGTTTCGGTCAAAAAATCATAGTATATTATACACAATTTTATACAAGTGTCGGTAAAATAAAATCGAGGATTATTCGAAATGCTACGAAACTCTTTAGATCCTTTATATCTGTTACGAGGGAAGGTTATGATGGAAGTCCATGCAAAAAATTATCTAAATATTAGATTCTATGGAACCTTTTGAAATGTCAGTTTAGGTCAAAAATTCATAGTATATTATAGACAATTTTATACTAGTTTCGGTCAGAAAATTAAATTAAATCGAGTATTGTTCGAAATGCAACGAAACTTTACAGGTCCTTTCTATATTTTACAAGGGAATATTATGATGGAAGTCCATGCAAAAAATTATCTCAGAATTAGATTCTTTGAAACTTTTTCAAATACTAGTTTCGGTCAAAAAATCGTAGTATATTATACACAATTTTATACTAGTTTTGGTCAAAAATCAATTTAAATCGAGGATTGTTCGAAATGCTACGAAACTTTTAAGATCCTTTCTATAATTTACGAGGGAAGATTATGATGGAAGTCAATGCAAAAAATTATCTCAGAATTAGATTCTTTGAAACTTTTTCAAATACTAGTTTCAGTCAAAAAATCGAAGTATATTATACACAATTTTATACAAGTGTCGGTAAAAAAAATCGAGGATTATTCGAAATGCTACGAAATGTTAGATCCTTTATATTTGTTACGAGGGAAGGTTATGATGGAATTCCAAGCAAAAAATTATCTAAAAATTAGATTCTATGGAACCTTTTGAAATGTCAGTTTAGGTCAAAAATTCATAGTATATTATACACAATTTTATACTAGTTTATGTCAGAAAATTAAATTAAATCGAGTATTGTTCGAAATGCAACGAAACTTTTCAGATCCTTTCTATATTTTACGAGGGAAAATTATGATGGAAGTTCATGCAAAACATTATCTCAGAATTAGATTATTTGAAACTTTTTCAAATACTAGTTTCGGTCCAAAAATCGTAGTATATTTTACACAATTTTATACAAGTGTCGGTAAAAAGAAATCGAGGATTATTCGAAATGCTACGAAACTTTTTAGATCCTTTATATTTGTTACGAGGGTAGTTTATGATGGAAGTCCACGCAAAAAATTATCTAAAAATTATATTTTATGGAACCTTTTGAAATGTCAGTTTAGGTCAAAAATTCATAGTATATTATACACAATTTTACACTAGTTTCAGTCAGAAAATTAAATTAAATCGAGTATTGTTCGAAATGCAATGAAACTTTTCTGATCCGTTCTATATTTTACGAGGGAAGATTATGATTGACGTCCATGCAAATTTTTTTCTCAGAATTAGATTCTATGATACCTTTTGAAATACTAGTTTCGGTCAAAAAATCGTAGTATATTATATACACAATTTTATACTAGTTTCGGTTTGAAAATTAAATTAAATCGAGGATTGTTCGAAATGCTACGAAACTTTTCAGATCCTTTCTATATTTTACCAGGGAAGGTTATGATGGGAGTCCATGCAAAAAATTATCTCAAAATAAGATTCTATGGAACTTTTTAAAATACGAGTTTAGGTAAAAAAATCATAGTATATTATGCATAATTTCATACTAGTTTCGGTCATAAAATTAAATAAAATCGAGAAATGTTTGAAATGCTACGAAACTTTTCAGATCCTTTCTGTATTTTACGAGGGAAGATTCTAATGGAAGTCCATGCAAAAAATCATCTCAGAAATAGATTCTATGATACTTTTTGAAATACTAGTTTCGGTCAAAAAATCGTAGTATATTATACACAATTTTATACTAGTTTTGGTCAAAAATCAAATTAAATCGAGGATTGTTCGAAATGCTAAGAAACTTTTAAGATCATTCTATAATTTACGAGGGAAGATTATGATGGAAGTCCATGCAAAATATTATCTCAGAATTAGATTCTTTGAAACTTTTTCAAATACTAGTTTCGGTCAAAAAATCATAGTATATTATACACAATTTTATACAAGTGTCGGTAAAATAAAATCGAGGATTATTCGAAATGCTACGAAACTCTTTAGATCCTTTATATCTGTTACGAGGGAAGGTTATGATGGAAGTCCATGCAAAAAATTATCTAAATATTAGATTCTATGGAACCTTTTGAAATGTCAGTTTAGGTCAAAAATTCATAGTATATTATAGACAATTTTATACTAGTTTCGGTCAGAAAATTAAATTAAATCGAGTATTGTTCGAAATGCAACGAAACTTTACAGGTCCTTTCTATATTTTACAAGGGAATATTATGATGGAAGTCCATGCAAAAAATTATCTCAGAATTAGATTCTTTGAAACTTTTTCAAATACTAGTTTCGGTCAAAAAATCGTAGTATATTATACACAATTTTATACTAGTTTTGGTCAAAAATCAATTTAAATCGAGGATTGTTCGAAATGCTACGAAACTTTTAAGATCCTTTCTATAATTTACGAGGGAAGATTATGATGGAAGTCAATGCAAAAAATTATCTCAGAATTAGATTCTTTGAAACTTTTTCAAATACTAGTTTCAGTCAAAAAATCGAAGTATATTATACACAATTTTATACAAGTGTCGGTAAAAAAAATCGAGGATTATTCGAAATGCTACGAAATGTTAGATCCTTTATATTTGTTACGAGGGAAGGTTATGATGGAATTCCAAGCAAAAAATTATCTAAAAATTAGATTCTATGGAACCTTTTGAAATGTCAGTTTAGGTCAAAAATTCATAGTATATTATACACAATTTTATACTAGTTTATGTCAGAAAATTAAATTAAATCGAGTATTGTTCGAAATGCAACGAAACTTTTCAGATCCTTTCTATATTTTACGAGGGAAAATTATGATGGAAGTTCATGCAAAACATTATCTCAGAATTAGATTATTTGAAACTTTTTCAAATACTAGTTTCGGTCCAAAAATCGTAGTATATTTTACACAATTTTATACAAGTGTCGGTAAAAAGAAATCGAGGATTATTCGAAATGCTACGAAACTTTTTAGATCCTTTATATTTGTTACGAGGGTAGTTTATGATGGAAGTCCACGCAAAAAATTATCTAAAAATTATATTTTATGGAACCTTTTGAAATGTCAGTTTAGGTCAAAAATTCATAGTATATTATACACAATTTTACACTAGTTTCAGTCAGAAAATTAAATTAAATCGAGTATTGTTCGAAATGCAATGAAACTTTTCTGATCCGTTCTATATTTTACGAGGGAAGATTATGATTGACGTCCATGCAAATTTTTTTCTCAGAATTAGATTCTATGATACCTTTTGAAATACTAGTTTCGGTCAAAAAATCGTAGTATATTATATACACAATTTTATACTAGTTTCGGTTTGAAAATTAAATTAAATCGAGGATTGTTCGAAATGCTACGAAACTTTTCAGATCCTTTCTATATTTTACCAGGGAAGGTTATGATGGGAGTCCATGCAAAAAATTATCTCAAAATAAGATTCTATGGAACTTTTTAAAATACGAGTTTAGGTAAAAAAAATCATAGTATATTATGCATAATTTCATACTAGTTTCGGTCATAAAATTAAATAAAATCGAGAAATGTTTGAAATGCTACGAAACTTTTCAGATCCTTTCTATATTTTACGAGGGAAGATTCTAATGGAAGTCCATGCAAAAAATCATCTCAGAAATAGATTCTATGATACTTTTTGAAATACTAGTTTCGGTCAAAAAATCGTAGTATATTATACACAATTTTATACTAGTTTTGGTCAAAAATCAAATTAAATCGAGGATTGTTCGAAATGCTAAGAAACTTTTAAGATCATTCTATAATTTACGAGGGAAGGTTATGATGGAAGTCCATGCAAAAAATTATCTCAGAATTAGATTCTTTGAAACTTTTTCAAATACTAGTTTCAGTCAAAAAATCATAGTATATTATACACAATTTTATACAAGTGTCGGTAAAATAAAATCGAGGATTATTCGAAATGCTACGAAACTTTTTAGATCCTTTATATCTGTTACGAGGGAAGGTTATGATGGAAGTCCATGCAAAAAATTATCTAAATATTAGATTCTATGGAACCTTTTGAAATGTCAGTTTAGGTCAAAAATTCATTGTATATTATACACAATTTTATACTAGTTTCGTTCAGAAAATTAAATTAAATCGAGTATTGTTCGAAATGCAACGAAACTTTACAGATCCTTTCTATATTTTACAAGGGAAGATTATGATGGAAGTCCATGCAAAAAATTATCTCAGAATTAGATTCTTTGAAACTTTTTCAAATACTAGTTTCAGTCAAAAAATCGTAGTATATTATACACAATTTTATACTAGTTTTGGACAAAAATCAATTTAAATCGAGGATTGTTCGAAATGCTACGAAACTTTTAAGATCCTTTCTATAATTTACGAGGGAAGATTATGATGGAAGCCAATGCAAAAAATTATCTCAGAATTAGATTCTTTGAAACTTTTTCAAATACTAGTTTCAGTCAAAAAATCGAAGTATATTATACACAATTTTATACAAGTGTCGGTAAAAAAAATCGAGGATTATTCGAAATGCTACGAAATGTTAGATCCTTTATATTTGTTACGAGGGAAGGTTATGATGGAATTCCAAGCAAAAAATTATCTAAAAATTAGATTCTTTGGAACCTTTTGAAATGTCAGTTTAGGTCAAAAATTCATAGTATATTATACACAATTTTATACTAGTTTATGTCAGAAAATTAAATTAAATCGAGTATTGTTCGAAATGCAACGAAACTTTTTAGATCCTTTCTATATTTTACGAGGGAAAATTATGATGGAAGTTCATGCAAAACATTATCTCAGAATTAGATTATTTGAAACTTTTTCAAATACTAGTTTCGGTCAAAAAATCGTAGTATATTTTACACAATTTTATACAAGTGTCGGTAAAAAGAAATCGAGGATTATTCGAAATGCTACGAAACTTTTTAGATCCTTTATATTTGTTACGAGGGAAGTTTATGATGGAAGTCCACGCAAAAAATTATCTAAAAATTAGATTTTATGGAACCTTTTGAAATGTCAGTTTAGGTCAAAAATTCATAGTATATTATACACAATTTTACATTAGTTTCAGTCAGAAAATTAAATTAAATCGAGTATTGTTCGAAATGCAACGAAACTTTTCTGATCCTTTCTATATTTTACGAGGGAAGATTATGATTGACGTCCATGCAAATTTTTTTCTCAGAATTAGATTCTATGATACCTTTTGAAATACTAGTTTCGGTCAAAAAATCGTAGTATATTATATACACAATTTTATACTAGTTTCGGTTTGAAAATTAAATTAAATCGAGGATTGTTCGAAATGCTACGAAACTTTTCAGATCCTTTCTATATTTTACCAGGGAAGGTTATGATGGGAGTCCATGCAAAAAATTATCTCAAAATAAGATTCTATGGAACTTTTTAAAATACGAGTTTAGGTAAAAAAATCATATTATATTATACATAATTTCATACTAGTTTCGGTCATAAAATTAAATAAAATCGAGAAATGTTCGAAATGCTACGAAACTTTTCAGATCCTTTCTATATTTTACGAGGGAAGATTCTAATGGAAGTTCATGCAAAAAATCATCTCAGAAATAGATTCTATGATACTTTTTGAAATACTAGTTTCGGTCAAAAAATCGTAGTATATTATACACAATTTTATACTAGTTTTGGTCAAAAATCAAATTAAATCGAGGATTGTTCGAAATGCTAAGAAACTTTTAAGATCATTCTATAATTTACGAGGGAAGATTATGATGGAAGTTCAAGCAAAACATTATCTCAGAATTAGATTATTTGAAACTTTTTCAAATACTAGTTTCGGTCAAAAAATCGTAGTATATTTTACACAATTTTATACAAGTGTCGGTAAAATAAAATCGAGGATTATTCGAAATGCTACGAAACTTTTTAGATCCTTTATATCTGTTACGAGGGAAGGTTATGATGGAAGTCCATGCAAGAAATTATCTAAATATTAGATTCTATGGAACCTTTTGAAATGTCAGTTTAGGTCAAAAATTCATAGTATATTATACACAATTTTATACTAGTTTCAGTCAGAAAATTAAATTAAATCGAGTATTGTTCGAAATGCAACGAAACTTTACAGATCCTTTCTATATTTTACAAGGGAAGATTATGATGGAAGTCCATGCAAAAAATTATCTCAGAATTAAATTCTTTGAAACTTTTTCAAATACTACTTTCGGTCAAAAAATCGTAGTATATTATACACAATTTTATACAAGTGTCGGTAAAAAAAATCGAGGATTATGCGAAATGCTACGAAATGTTAGATCCTTTATATTTGTTACGAGGGAAGGTTATGATGGAATTCCAAGCAAAAAATTATCTAAAAATTAGATTCTATGGAACCTTTTGAAATGTCAGTTTAGGTCAAAAATTCATAGTATATTATACACAATTTTATACTAGTTTATGTCAGAAAATTAAATTAAATCGAGTATTGTTCGAAATGCAACGAAACTTTTCAGATCCTTTCTATATTTTACGAGGGAAAATTATGATGGAAGTTCATGCAAAACATTATCTCAGAATTAGATTATTTGAAACTTTTTCAAATACTAGTTTCGGTCAAAAAATCGTAGTATATTTTACACAATTTTATACAAGTGTCGGTAAAAAGAAATCGAGGATTATTCGAAATGCTACGAAACTTTTTAGATCCTTTATATTTTTTACGAGGGAAGTTTATGATGGAAGTCCACGCAAAAAATTATCTAAAAATTAGATTTTATGGAACCTTTTGAAATGTCAGTTTAGGTCAAAAATTCATAGTATATTATACACAATTTTACACTAGTTTCAGTCAGAAAATTAAATTAAATCGAGTATTGTTCGAAATGCAACGAAACTTTTCTGATCCTTTCTATATTTTACGAGGGAAGATTATGATTGACGTCCATGCAAATTTTTTTCTCAGAATTAGATTCTATGATACCTTGTGAAATACTAGTTTCGGTTAAAAAATCGTAGTATATTATATACACAATTTTATACTAGTTTCGGTTTGAAAATTAAATTAAATCGAGGATTGTTCGAAATGCTACGAAACTTTTCAGATCCTTTCTATATTTTACCAGGGAAGGTTATGATGGGAGTCCATGCAAAAAATTATCTCAAAATAAGATTCTATGGAACTTTTTAAAATACGAGTTTAGGTAAAAAAATCTTAGTATATTATACATAATTTCATACTAGTTTCGGTCATAAAATTAAATTAAATCGAGAATTGTTCGAAATGCTACGAAACTTTTCAGGTCCTTTCTATATTTTACGAGGGAAGATTCTAATGGAAGTCCATGCAAAAAATCATCTCAGAAATAGATTCTATGATACTTTTTGAAATACTAGTTTCGGTCAAAAAATCGTAGTATATTATACACAATTTTATACTAGTTTTGGTCAAAAATCAAATTAAATCGAGGATTGTTCGAAATGCTAAGAAACTTTTAAGATCATTCTATAATTTACGAGGGAAGATTATGATGGAAGTCCATGCAAAATATTATCTCAGAATTAGATTCTTTGAAACTTTTTCAAATACTAGTTTCGGTCAAAAAATCATAGTATATTATACACAATTTTATACAAGTGTCGGTAAAATAAAATCGAGGATTATTCGAAATGCTACGAAACTCTTTAGATCCTTTATATCTGTTACGAGGGAAGGTTATGATGGAAGTCCATGCAAAAAATTATCTAAATATTAGATTCTATGGAACCTTTTGAAATGTCAGTTTAGGTCAAAAATTCATAGTATATTATACACAATTTTATACTAGTTTATGTCAGAAAATTAAATTAAATCGAGTATTGTTCGAAATGCAACGAAACTTTTCAGATCCTTTCTATATTTTACGAGGGAAAATTATGATGGAAGTTCATGCAAAACATTATCTCAGAATTAGATTATTTGAAACTTTTTCAAATACTAGTTTCGGTCAAAAAATCGTAGTATATTTTACACAATTTTATACAAGTGTCGGTAAAAAGAAATCGAGGATTATTCGAAATGCTACGAAACTTTTTAGATCCTTTATATTTTTTACGAGGGAAGTTTATGATGGAAGTCCACGCAAAAAATTATCTAAAAATTAGATTTTATGGAACCTTTTGAAATGTCAGTTTAGGTCAAAAATTCATAGTATATTATACACAATTTTACACTAGTTTCAGTCAGAAAATTAAATTAAATCGAGTATTGTTCGAAATGCAACGAAACTTTTCTGATCCTTTCTATATTTTACGAGGGAAGATTATGATTGACGTCCATGCAAATTTTTTTCTCAGAATTAGATTCTATGATACCTTGTGAAATACTAGTTTCGGTTAAAAAATCGTAGTATATTATATACACAATTTTATACTAGTTTCGGTTTGAAAATTAAATTAAATCGAGGATTGTTCGAAATGCTACGAAACTTTTCAGATCCTTTCTATATTTTACCAGGGAAGGTTATGATGGGAGTCCATGCAAAAAATTATCTCAAAATAAGATTCTATGGAACTTTTTAAAATACGAGTTTAGGTAAAAAAATCTTAGTATATTATACATAATTTCATACTAGTTTCGGTCATAAAATTAAATTAAATCGAGAATTGTTCGAAATGCTACGAAACTTTTCAGGTCCTTTCTATATTTTACGAGGGAAGATTCTAATGGAAGTCCATGCAAAAAATCATCTCAGAAATAGATTCTATGATACTTTTTGAAATACTAGTTTCGGTCAAAAAATCGTAGTATATTATACACAATTTTATACTAGTTTTGGTCAAAAATCAAATTAAATCGAGGATTGTTCGAAATGCTAAGAAACTTTTAAGATCATTCTATAATTTACGAGGGAAGATTATGATGGAAGTCCATGCAAAATATTATCTCAGAATTAGATTCTTTGAAACTTTTTCAAATACTAGTTTCGGTCAAAAAATCATAGTATATTATACACAATTTTATACAAGTGTCGGTAAAATAAAATCGAGGATTATTCGAAATGCTACGAAACTCTTTAGATCCTTTATATCTGTTACGAGGGAAGGTTATGATGGAAGTCCATGCAAAAAATTATCTAAATATTAGATTCTATGGAACCTTTTGAAATGTCAGTTTAGGTCAAAAATTCATAGTATATTATACACAATTTTATACTAGTTTCGAGCAGAAAATTAAATTAAATCGAGTATTGTTCGAAATGCAACGAAACTTTACAGGTCCTTTCTATATTTTACAAGGGAATAGTATGATGGAAGTCCATGCAAAAAATTATCTCAGAATTAGATTCTTTGAAACTTTTTCAAATACTAGTTTCGGTCAAAAAATCGTAGTATATTATACACAATTTTATACTAGTTTTGGTCAAAAATCAATTTAAATCGAGGATTGTTCGAAATGCTACGAAACTTTTAAGATCCTTTCTATAATTTACGAGGGAAGATTATGATGGAAGTCAATGCAAAAAATTATCTCAGAATTAGATTCTTTGAAACTTTTTCAAATACTAGTTTCAGTCAAAAAATCGAAGTATATTATACACAATTTTATACAAGTGTCGGTAAAAAAAATCGAGGATTATTCGAAATGCTACGAAATGTTAGATCCTTTATATTTGTTACGAGGGAAGGTTATGATGGAATTCCAAGCAAAAAATTATCTAAAAATTAGATTCTATGGAACCTTTTGAAATGTCAGTTTAGGTCAAAAATTCATAGTATATTATACACAATTTTATACTAGTTTATGTCAGAAAATTAAATTAAATCGAGTATTGTTCGAAATGCAACGAAACTTTTCAGATCCTTTCTATATTTTACGAGGGAAAATTATGATGGAAGTTCATGCAAAACATTATCTCAGAATTAGATTATTTGAAACTTTTTCAAATACTAGTTTCGGTCAAAAAATCGTAGTATATTTTACACAATTTTATACAAGTGTCGGTAAAAAGAAATCGAGGATTATTCGAAATGCTACGAAACTTTTTAGATCCTTTATATTTGTTACGAGGGAAGTTTATGATGGAAGTCCACGCAAAAAATTATCTAAAAATTAGATTTTATGGAACCTTTTGAAATGTCAGTTTAGGTCAAAAATTCATAGTATATTATACACAATTTTACACTAGTTTCAGTCAGAAAATTAAATTAAATCGAGTATTGTTCGAAATGCAATGAAACTTTTCTGATCCGTTCTATATTTTACGAGGGAAGATTATGGTTGACGTCCATGCAAATTTTTTTCTCAGAATTAGATTCTATGATACCTTTTGAAATACTAGTTTCGGTCAAAAAATCGTAGTATATTATATACACAATTTTATACTAGTTTCGGTTTGAAAATTAAATTAAATCGAGGATTGTTCGAAATGCTACGAAACTTTTCAGATCCTTTCTATATTTTACCAGGGAAGGTTATGATGGGAGTCCATGCAAAAAATTATCTCAAAATAAGATTCTATGGAACTTTTTAAAATACGAGTTTAGGTAAAAAAATCATAGTATATTATACATAATTTCATACTAGTTTCGGTCATAAAATTAAATAAAATCGAGAAATGTTCGAAATGCTACGAAACTTTTCAGATCCTTTCTATATTTTACGAGGGAAGATTCTAATGGAAGTCCATGCAAAAAATCATCTCAGAAATAGATTCTATGATACTTTTTGAAATACTAGTTTCGGTCAAAAAATCGTAGTATATTATACACAATTTTATACTAGTTTTGGTCAAAAATCAAATTAAATCGAGGATTGTTCGAAATGCTAAGAAACCTTTAAGATCATTCTATAATTTACGAGGGAAGATTATGATGGAAGTCCATGCAAAATATTATCTCAGAATTAGATTCTTTGAAACTTTTTCAAATACTAGTTTCGGTCAAAAAATCATAGTATATTATACACAATTTTATACAAGTGTCGGTAAAATAAAATCGAGGATTATTCGAAATGCTACGAAACTCTTTAGATCCTTTATATCTGTTACGAGGGAAGGTTATGATGGAAGTCCATGCAAAAAATTATCTAAATATTAGATTCTATGGAACCTTTTGAAATGTCAGTTTAGGTCAAAAATTCATAGTATATTATACACAATTTTATACTAGTTTCGGTCAGAAAATTAAATTAAATCGAGTATTGTTCGAAATGCAACGAAACTTTACAGGTCCTTTCTATATTTTACAAGGGAATATTATGATGGAAGTCCATGCAAAAAATTATCTCAGAATTAGATTCTTTGAAACTTTTTCAAATACTAGTTTCAGTCAAAAAATCGTAGTATATTATACACAATTTTATACTAGTTTTGGTCAAAAATCAACTTAAATCGAGGATTGTTCGAAATGCTACGAAACTTTTAAGATCCTTTCTATAATTTACGAGGGAAGATTATGATGGAAGTCAATGCAAAAAATTATCTCAGAATTAGATTCTTTGAAACTTTTTCAAATACTAGTTTCAGTCAAAAAATCGAAGTATATTATACACAATTTTATACAAGTGTCGGTAAAAAAAATCGAGGATTATTCGAAATGCTACGAAATGTTAGATCCTTTATATTTGTTACGAGGGAAGGTTATGATGGAATTCCAAGCAAAAAATTATCTAAAAATTAGATTCTATGGAACCTTTTGAAATGTCAGTTTAGGTCAAAAATTCATAGTATATTATACACAATTTTATACTAGTTTATGTCAGAAAATTAAATTAAATCGAGTATTGTTCGAAATGCAACGAAACTTTTCAGATCCTTTCTATATTTTACGAGGGAAAATTATGATGGAAGTTCATGCAAAACATTATCTCAGAATTAGATTATTTGAAACTTTTTCAAATACTAGTTTCGGTCAAAAAATCGTAGTATATTTTACACAATTTTATACAAGTGTCGGTAAAAAGAAATCGAGGATTATTCGAAATGCTACGAAACTTTTTAGATCCTTTATATTTGTTACGAGGGAAGTTTATGATGGAAGTCCACGCAAAAAATTATCTAAAAATTAGATTTTATGGAACCTTTTGAAATGTCAGTTTAGGTCAAAAATTCATAGTATATTATACACAATTTTACACTAGTTTCAGTCAGAAAATTAAATTAAATCGAGTATTGTTCGAAATGCAATGAAACTTTTCTGATCCGTTCTATATTTTACGAGGGAAGATTATGATTGACGTCCATGCAAATTTTTTTCTCAGAATTAGATTCTATGATACCTTTTGAAATACTAGTTTCGGTCAAAAAATCGTAGTATATTATATACACAATTTTATACTAGTTTCGGTTTGAAAATTAAATTAAATCGAGGATTGTTCGAAATGCTACGAAACTTTTCAGATCCTTTCTATATTTTACCAGGGAAGGTTATGATGGGAGTCCATGCAAAAAATTATCTCAAAATAAGATTCTATGGAACTTTTTAAAATACGAGTTTAGGTAAAAAAATCATAGTATATTATACATAATTTCATACTAGTTTCGGTCATAAAATTAAATAAAATCGAGAAATGTTCGAAATGCTACGAAACTTTTCAGATCCTTTCTATATTTTACGAGGGAAGATTCTAATGGAAGTCCATGCAAAAAATCATCTCAGAAATAGATTCTATGATACTTTTTGAAATACTAGTTTCGGTCAAAAAATCGTAGTATATTATACACAATTTTATACTAGTTTTGGTCAAAAATCAAATTAAATCGAGGATTGTTCGAAATGCTAAGAAACTTTTAAGATCATTCTATAATTTACGAGGGAAGATTATGATGGAAGTCCATGCAAAATATTATCTCAGAATTAGATTCTTTGAAACTTTTTCAAATACTAGTTTCGGTCAAAAAATCATAGTATATTATACACAATTTTATACAAGTGTCGGTAAAATAAAATCGAGGATTATTCGAAATGCTACGAAACTCTTTAGATCCTTTATATCTGTTACGAGGGAAGGTTATGATGGAAGTCCATGCAAAAAATTATCTAAATATTAGATTCTATGGAACCTTTTGAAATGTCACTTTAGGTCAAAAATTCATAGTATATTATACACAATTTTATACTAGTTTCGGTCAGAAAATTAAATTAAATCGAGTATTGTTCGAAATGCAACGAAACTTTACAGGTCCTTTCTATATTTTACAAGGGAATATTATGATGGAAGTCCATGCAAAAAATTATCTCAGAATTAGATTCTTTGAAACTTTTTCAAATACTAGTTTCGGTCAAAAAATCGTAGTATATTATACACAATTTTATACTAGTTTTGGTCAAAAATCAATTTAAATCGAGGATTGTTCGAAATGCTACGAAACTTTTAAGATCCTTTCTATAATTTACGAGGGAAGATTATGATGGAAGTCAATGCAAAAAATTATCTCAGAATTAGATTCTTTGAAACTTTTTCAAATACTAGTTTCAGTCAAAAAATCGAAGTATATTACACACAATTTTATACAAGTGTCGGTAAAAAAAATCGAGGATTATTCGAAATGCTACGAAATGTTAGATCCTTTATATTTGTTACGAGGGAAGGTTATGATGGAATTCCAAGCAAAAAATTATCTAAAAATTAGATTCTATGGAACCTTTTGAAATGTCAGTTTAGGTCAAAAATTCATAGTATATTATACACAATTTTATACTAGTTTATGTCAGAAAATTAAATTAAATCGAGTATTGTTCGAAATGCAACGAAACTTTTCAGATCCTTTCTATATTTTACGAGGGAAAATTATGATGGAAGTTCATGCAAAACATTATCTCAGAATTAGATTATTTGAAACTTTTTCAAATACTAGTTTCGGTCAAAAAATCGTAGTATATTATACACAATTTTATACAAGTGTCGGTAAAAAGAAATCGAGGATTATTCGAAATGCTACGAAACTTTTTAGATCCTTTATATTTGTTACGAGGGAAGTTTATGATGGAAGTCCACGCAAAAAATTATCTAAAAATTAGATTTTATGGAACCTTTTGAAATGTCAGTTTAGGTCAAAAATTCATAGTATATTATACACAATTTTACACTAGTTTCAGTCAGAAAATTAAATTAAATCGAGTATTGTTCGAAATGCAATGAAACTTTTCTGATCCGTTCTATATTTTACGAGGGAAGATTATGATTGACGTCCATGCAAATTTTTTTCTCAGAATTAGATTCTATGATACCTTTTGAAATACTAGTTTCGGTCAAAAAATCGTAGTATATTATATACACAATTTTATACTAGTTTCGGTTTGAAAATTAAATTAAATCGAGGATTGTTCGAAATGCTACGAAACTTTTCAGATCCTTTCTATATTTTACCAGGGAAGGTTATGATGGGAGTCCATGCAAAAAATTATCTCAAAATAAGATTCTATGGAACTTTTTAAAATACGAATTTAGGTAAAAAAATCATAGTATATTATGCATAATTTCATACTAGTTTCGGTCATAAAATTAAATAAAATCGAGAAATGTTCGAAATGCTACGAAACTTTTCAGATCCTTTCTATATTTTACGAGGGAAGATTCTAATGGAAGTCCATGCAAAAAATCATCTCAGAAATAGATTCTATGATACTTTTTGAAATACTAGTTTCGGTCAAAAAATCGTAGTATATTATACACAATTTTATACTAGTTTTGGTCAAAAATCAAATTAAATCGAGGATTGTTCGAAATGCTAAGAAACTTTTAAGATCATTCTATAATTTACGAGGGAAGATTATGATGGAAGTCCATGCAAAAAATTATCTCAGAATTAGATTCTTTGAAACTTTTTCAAATACTAGTTTCAGTCAAAAAATCATAGTATATTATACACAATTTTATACAAGTGTCGGTAAAATAAAATCAAGGATTATTCGAAATGCTACGAAACTTTTTAGATCCTTTATATCTGTTACGAGGGAAGGTTTTGATGGAAGTCCATGCAAAAAATTATCTAAATATTAGATTCTATGGAACCTTTTGAAATGTCAGTTTAGGTCAAAAATTCATAGTATATTATACACAATTTTATACTAGTTTCGTTCAGAAAATTAAATTAAATCGAGTATTGTTCGAAATGCAACGAAACTTTACAGATCCTTTCTATATTTTACAAGGGAAGATTATGATGGAAGTCCATGCAAAAAATTATCTCAGAATTAGATTCTTTGAAACTTTTTCAAATACTAGTTTCGGTCAAAAAATCGTAGTATATTATACACAATTTTATACTAGTTTTGGTCAAAAATCAATTTAAATCGAGGATTGTTCGAAATGCTACGAAACTTTTAAGATCCTTTCTATAATTTAAGAGGGAAGATTATGATGGAAGCCAATGCAAAAAATTATCTCAGAATTAGATTCTTTGAAACTTTTTCAAATACTAGTTTCAGTCAAAAAATCGAAGTATATTATACACAATTTTATACAAGTGTCGGTAAAAAAAATCGAGGATTATTCGAAATGCTACGAAATGTTAGATCCTTTATATTTGTTACGAGGGAAGGTTATGATGGAATTCCAAGCAAAAAATTATCTAAAAATTAGATTCTATGGAACCTTTTGAAATGTCAGTTTAGGTCAAAAATTCATAGTATATTATACACAATTTTATACTAGTTTATGTCAGAAAATTAAATTAAATCGAGTATTGTTCGAAATGCAACGAAACTTTTCAGATCCTTTCTATATTTTACGAGGGAAAATTATGATGGAAGTTCATGCAAAACATTATCTCAGAATTAGATTATTTGAAACTTTTTCAAATACTAGTTTCGGTCAAAAAATCGTAGTATATTTTACACAATTTTATACAAGTGTCGGTAAAAAGAAATCGAGGATTATTCGAAATGCTACGAAACTTTTTAGATCCTTTATATTTGTTACGAGGGAAGTTTATGATGGAAGTCCACGCAAAAAATTATCTAAAAATTAGATTTTATGGAACCTTTTGAAATGTCAGTTTAGGTCAAAAATTCATAGTATATTATACACAATTTTACACTAGTTTCAGTCAGAAAATTAAATTAAATCGAGTATTGTTCAAAATGCAATGAAACTTTTCTGATCCGTTCTATATTTTACGAGGGAAGATTATGATTGACGTCCATGCAAATTTTTTTCTCAGAATTAGATTCTATGATACCTTTTGAAATACTAGTTTCGGTCAAAAAATCGTAGTATATTATATACACAATTTTATACTAGTTTCGGTTTGAAAATTAAATTAAATCGAGGATTGTTCGAAATGCTACGAAACTTTTCAGATCCTTTCTATATTTTACCAGGGAAGGTTATGATGGGAGTCCATGCAAAAAATTATCTCAAAATAAGATTCTATGGAACTTTTTAAAATACGAGTTTAGGTAAAAAAATCATAGTATATTATGCATAATTTCATACTAGTTTCGGTCATAAAATTAAATAAAATCGAGAAATGTTCGAAATGCTACGAAACTTTTCAGATCCTTTCTATATTTTACGAGGGAAGATTCTAATGGAAGTCCATGCAAAAAATCATCTCAGAAATAGATTCTATGATACTTTTTGAAATACTAGTTTCGGTCAAAAAATCGTAGTATATTATACACAATTTTATACTAGTTTTGGTCAAAAATCAAATTAAATCGAGGATTGTTCGAAATGCTAAGAAACTTTTAAGATCATTCTATAATTTACGAGGGAAGATTATGATGGAAGTCCATGCAAAATATTATCTCAGAATTAGATTCTTTGAAACTTTTTCAAATACTAGTTTCGGTCAAAAAATCATAGTATATTATACACAATTTTATACAAGTGTCGGTAAAATAAAATCGAGGATTATTCGAAATGCTACGAAACTCTTTAGATCCTTTATATCTGTTACGAGGGAAGGTTATGATGGAAGTCCATGCAAAAAATTATCTAAATATTAGATTCTATGGAACCTTTTGAAATGTCAGTTTAGGTCAAAAATTCATAGTATATTATACACAATTTTATACTAGTTTCGGTCAGAAAATTAAATTAAATAGAGTATTGTTCGAAATGCAACGAAACATTACAGGTCCTTTCTATATTTTACAAGGGAATATTATGATGGAAGTCCATGCAAAAAATTATCTCAGAATTAGATTCTTTGAAACTTTTTCAAATACTAGTTTCGGTCAAAAAATCGTAGTATATTATACACAATTTTATACTAGTTTTGGTCAAAAATCAAATTAAATCGAGGATTGTTCGAAATGCTACGAAACTTTTAAGATCCTTTCTATAATTTACGAGGGAAGATTATGATGGAAGTCCATGCAAAATATTATCTCAGAATTAGATTCTTTGAAACTTTTTCAAATACTAGTTTCGGTCAAAAAATCATAGTATATTATACACAATTTTATACAAGTGTCGGTAAAATAAAATCGAGGATTATTCGAAATGCTACGAAACTCTTTAGATCCTTTATATCTGTTACGAGGGAAGGTTATGATGGAAGTCCATGCAAAAAATTATCTAAATATTAGATTCTATGGAACCTTTTGAAATGTCAGTTTAGGTCAAAAATTCATAGTATATTATACACAATTTTATACTAGTTTCGGTCAGAAAATTAAATTAAATAGAGTATTGTTCGAAATGCAACGAAACTTTACAGGTCCTTTCTATATTTTACAAGGGAATATTATGATGGAAGTCCATGCAAAAAATTATCTCAGAATTAGATTCTTTGAAACTTTTTCAAATACTAGTTTCGGTCAAAAAATCGTAGTATATTATACACAATTTTATACTAGTTTTGGTCAAAAATCAATTTAAATCGAGGATTGTTCGAAATGCTACGAAACTTTTAAGATCCTTTCTATAATTTACGAGGGAAGATTATGATGGAAGTCAATGCAAAAAATTATCTCAGAATTAGATTCTTTGAAACTTTTTCAAATACTAGTTTCAGTCAAAAAATCGAAGTATATTATACACAATTTTATACAAGTGTCGGTAAAAAAAATCGAGGATTATTCGAAATGCTACGAAATGTTAGATCCTTTATATTTGTTACGAGGGAAGGTTATGATGGAAGTCCACGCAAAAAATTATCTAAAAATTAGATTTTATGGAACCTTTTGAAATGTCAGTTTAGGTCAAAAATTCATAGTATATTATACACAATTTTACACTAGTTTCAATCAGAAAATTAAATTAAATCGAGTATTGTTCGAAATGCAATGAAACTTTTCTGATCCGTTCTATATTTTACGAGGGAAGATTATGATTGACGTCCATGCAAATTTTTTTCTCAGAATTAGATTCTATGATACCTTTTGAAATACTAGTTTCGGTCAAAAAATCGTAGTATATTATATACACAATTTTATACTAGTTTCGGTTTGAAAATTAAATTAAATCGAGGATTGTTCGAAATGCTACGAAACTTTTCAGATCCTTTCTATATTTTACCAGGGAAGGTTATGATGGGAGTCCATGCAAAAAATTATCTCAAAATAAGATTCTATGGAACTTTTTAAAATACGAGTTTAGGTAAAAAAATCATAGTATATTATGCATAATTTCATACTAGTTTCGGTCATAAAATTAAATAAAATCGAGAAATGTTCGAAATGCTACGAAACTTTTCAGATCCTTTCTATATTTTACGAGGGAAGATTCTAATGGAAGTCCATGCAAAAAATCATCTCAGAAATAGATTCTATGATACTTTTTGAAATACTAGTTTCGGTCAAAAAATCGTAGTATATTATACACAATTTTATACTAGTTTTGGTCAAAAATCAAATTAAATCGAGGATTGTTCGAAATGCTAAGAAACTTTTAAGATCATTCTATAATTTACGAGGGAAGATTATGATGGAAGTCCATGCAAAATATTATCTCAGAATTAGATTCTTTGAAACTTTTTCAAATACTAGTTTCGGTCAAAAAATCATAGTATATTATACACAATTTTATACAAGTGTCGGTAAAATAAAATCGAGGATTATTCGAAATGCTACGAAACTCTTTAGATCCTTTATATCTGTTACGAGGGAAGGTTATGATGGAAGTCCATGCAAAAAATTATCTAAATATTAGATTCTATGGAACCTTTTGAAATGTCAGTTTAGGTCAAAAATTCATAGTATATTATACACAATTTTATACTAGTTTCGGTCAGAAAATTAAATTAAATCGAGTATTGTTCGAAATGCAACGAAACTTTACAGGTCCTTTCTATATTTTACAAGGGAATATTATGATGGAAGTCCATGCAAAAAATTATCTCAGAATTAGATTCTTTGAAACTTTTTCAAATACTAGTTTCGGTCAAAAAATCGTAGTATATTATACACAATTTTATACTAGTTTTGGTCAAAAATCAATTTAAATCGAGGATTGTTCGAAATGCTACGAAACTTTTAAGATCCTTTCTATAATTTACGAGGGAAGATTATGATGGAAGTCAATGCAAAAAATTATCTCAGAATTAGATTCTTTGAAACTTTTTCAAATACTAGTTTCAGTCAAAAAATCGAAGTATATTATACACAATTTTATACAAGTGTCGGTAAAAAAAATCGAGGATTATTCGAAATGCTACGAAATGTTAGATCCTTTATATTTGTTACGAGGGAAGGTTATGATGGAATTCCAAGCAAAAAATTATCTAAAAATTAGATTCTTTGGAACCTTTTGAAATGTCAGTTTAGGTCAAAAATTCATAGTATATTATACACAATTTTATACTAGTTTATGTCAGAAAATTAAATTAAATCGAGTATTGTTCGAAATGCAAGGAAACTTTTTAGATCCTTTCTATATTTTACGAGGGAAAATTATGATGGAAGTTCATGCAAAACATTATCTCAGAATTAGATTATTTGAAACTTTTTCAAATACTAGTTTCGGTCAAAAAATCGTAGTATATTTTACACAATTTTATACAAGTGTCGGTAAAAAGAAATCGAGGATTATTCGAAATGCTACGAAACTTTTTAGATCCTTTATATTTGTTACGAGGGAAGTTTATGATGGAAGTCCACGCAAAAAATTATCTAAAAATTAGATTTTATGGAACCTTTTTAAATGTTAGTTTAGGTCAAAAATTCATAGTATATTATACACAATTTTACACTAGTTTCAGTCAGAAAATTAAATTAAATCGAGTATTGTTCGAAATGCAACGAAACTTTTCTGATCCTTTCTATATTTTACGAGGGAAGATTATGATTGACGTCCATGCAAATTTTTTTCTCAGAATTAGATTCTATGATACCTTTTGAAATACTAGTTTCGGTCAAAAAATCGTAGTATATTATATACACAATTTTATACTAGTTTCGGTTTGAAAATTAAATTAAATCGAGGATTGTTCGAAATGCTACGAAACTTTTCAGATCCTTTCTATATTTTACCAGGGAAGGTTATGATGGGAGTCCATGCAAAAAATTATCTCAAAATAAGATTCTATGGAACTTTTTAAAATACGAGTTTAGGTAAAAAAATCATAGTATATTATACATAATTTCATACTAGTTTCGGTCATAAAATTAAATAAAATCGAGAAATGTTCGAAATGCTACGAAACTTTTCAGATCCTTTCTATATTTTACGAGGGAAGATTCTAATGGAAGTCCATGCAAAAAATCATCTCAGAAATAGATTCTATGATACTTTTTGAAATACTAGTTTCGGTCAAAAAATCGTAGTATATTATACACAATTTTATACTAGTTTTGGTCAAAAATCAAATTAAATCGAGGATTGTTCGAAATGCTAAGAAACTTTTAAGATCATTCTATAATTTACGAGGGAAGATTATGATGGAAGTCCATGCAAAAAATTATCTCAGAATTAGATACTTTGAAACTTTTTCAAATACTAGTTTCAGTCAAAAAATCATAGTATATTATACACAATTTTATACAAGTGTCGGTAAAATAAAATCGAGGATTATTCGAAATGCTACAAAACTTTGTAGATCCTTTATATTTGTTACGAGGGAAGGTTATGATGGAAGTCCATGCAAAAAATTATCTAAATATTAGATTCTATGGAACCTTTTGAAATGTCAGTTTAGGTCAAAAATTCATAGTATATAATACACAATTTTATACTAGTTTCGGTCAGAAAATTAAATTAAATCGAGTATTGTTCGAAATGCAACGAAACTTTACAGATCCTTTCTATATTTTACAAGGGAAGATTATGATGGAAGTCCATGCAAAAAATTATCTCAGAATTAGATTCTTTGAAACTTTTTCAAATACTAGTTTCGGTCAAAAAATCGTAGTATATTATACACAATTTTATACTAGTTTTGGTCAAAAATCAATTTAAATCGAGGATTGTTCGAAATGCTACGAAACTTTTAAGATCCTTTCTATAATTTACGAGGGAAGATTATGATGGAAGTCAATGCAAAAAATTATCTCAGAATTAGATTCTTTGAAACTTTTTCAAATACTAGTTTCAGTCAAAAAATCGAAGTATATTATACACAATTTTATACAAGTGTCGGTAAAAAAAATCGAGGATTATTCGAAATGCTACGAAATGTTAGATCCTTTATATTTGTTACGAGGGAAGGTTATGATGGAATTCCAAGAAAAAAATTATCTAAAAATTAGATTCTATGGAACCTTTTGAAATGTCTGTTTAGGTCAAAAATTCATAGTATATTATACACAATTTTATACTAGTTTATGTCAGAAAATTAAATTAAATCGAGTATTGTTCGAAATGCAACGAAACTTTTCAGATCCTTTCTATATTTTACGAGGGAAAATTATGATGGAAGTTCATGCAAAACATTATCTCAGAATTAGATTATTTGAAACTTTTTCAAATACTAGTTTCGGTCAAAAAATCGTAGTATATTTTACACAATTTTATACAAGTGTCGGTAAAAAGAAATCGCGGATTATTCGAAATGCTACGAAACTTTTTAGATCCTTTATATTTGTTACGAGGGAAGGTTATGATGGAAGTCCATGCAAAAAATTATCTAAATATTAGATTCTATGGAACCTTTTGAAATGTCAGTTTAGGTCAAAAATTCATAGTATATAATACACAATTTTATACTAGTTTCGGTCAGAAAATTAAATTAAATTGAGTATTGTTCGAAATGCAACGAAACTTTACAGATCCTTTCTATATTTTACAAGGGAAGATTATGATGGAAGTCCATGCAAAAAATTATCTCAGAATTAGATTCTTTGAAACTTTTTCAAATACTAGTTTCGGTCAAAAAATCGTAGTATATTATACACAATTTTATACTAGTTTTGGTCAAAAATCAATTTAAATCGAGGATTGTTCGAAATGCTACGAAACTTTTAAGATCCTTTCTATAATTTACGAGGGAAGATTATGATGGAAGTCAATGCAAAAAATTATCTCAGAATTATATTCTTTGAAACTTTTTCAAATACTAGTTTCAGTCAAAAAATCGAAGTATATTATACAAAATTTTATACAAGTGTCGGTAAAAAAAATCGAGGATTATTCGAAATGCTACGAAATGTTAGATCCTTTATATTTGTTACGAGGGAAGGTTATGATGGAATTCCAAGAAAAAAATTATCTAAAAATTAGATTCTATGGAACCTTTTGAAATGTCTGTTTAGGTCAAAAATTCAAAGTATATTATACACAATTTTATACTAGTTTATGTCAGAAAATTAAATTAAATCGAGTATTGTTCGAAATGCAACGAAACTTTTCAGATCCTTTCTATATTTTACGAGGGAAAATTATGATGGAAGTTCATGCAAAACATTATCTCAGAATTAGATTATTTGAAACTTTTTCAAATACTAGTTTCGGTCAAAAAATCGTAGTATATTTTACACAATTTTATACAAGTGTCGGTAAAAAGAAATCGCGGATTATTCGAAATGCTACGAAACTTTTTAGATCCTTTATATTTGTTACGAGGGAAGGTTATGATGGAAGTCCACGCAAAAAATTATCTAAAAATTAGATTTTATGGAACCTTTTGAAATGTCAGTTTAGGTCAAAAATTCATAGTATATTATACACAATTTTACACTAGTTTCAGTCAGAAAATTAAATTAAATCGAGTATTGTTCGAAATGCAACGAAACTTTTCTGATCCTTTCTATATTTTACGAGGGAAGATTATGATTGACGTCCATGCAAATTTTTTTCTCAAAATTAGAATCTATGATACCTTTTGAAATACTAGTTTCGGTCAAAAAATCGTAGTATATTATATACACAATTTTATACTAGTTTCGGTTTGAAAATTAAATTAAATCGAGGATTGTTCGAAATGCTACGAAACTTTTCAGATCCTTTCTATATTTTACCAGGGAAGGTTATGATGGGAGTCCATGCAAAAAATTATCTCAAAATAAGATTCTATGGAACTTTTTAAAATATGAGTTTAGGTAAAAAAATCATAGTATATTATACATAATTTCATACTAGTTTCGGTCATAAAATTAAATAAAATCGAGAAATGTTCGAAATGCTACGAAACTTTTCAGATCCTTTCTATATTTTACGAGGGAAGATTCTAATGGAAGTCCATGCAAAAAATCATCTCAGAAATAGATTCTATGATACTTTTTGAAATACTAGTTTCGGTCAAAAAATCGTAGTATATTATACACAATTTTATACTTGTTTTGATCAAAAATCAAATTAAATCGAGGATTGTTCGAAATGCTAAGAAACTTTTAAGATCATTCTATAATTTAAAAGGGAAGATTATGATGGAAGTCCATGCAAAAAATTATCTCAGAATTAGATTCTTTGAAACTTTTTCAAATACTAGTTTCAGTCAAAAAATCATAGTATATTATACACAATTTTATACAAGTGTCGGTAAAATAAAATCGAGGATTATTCGAAATGCTACGAAACTTTTTAGATCCTTTATATCTGTTACGAGGGAAGGTTATGATGGAAGTCCATGCAAAAAATTATCTAAATATTAGATTCTATGGAACCTTTTGAAATGTCAGTTTAGGTCAAAAATTCATAGTATATTATACACAATTTTATACTAGTTTCGGTCAGAAAATTAAATTAAATCGAGTATTGTTCCAAATGCAACGAAACTTTACAGATCCTTTCTATATTTTACAAGGGAAGATTATGATGGAAGTCCATGCAAAAAATTATCTCAGAATTAGATTCTTTGAAACTTTTTCAAATACTAGTTTCGGTCAAAAAATCGTAGTATATTATACACAATTTTATACTAGTTTTGGTCAAAAATCAATTTAAATCGAGGATTGTTCGAAATGCTACGAAACTTTTAAGATCCTTTCTATAATTTACGAGGGAAGATTATGATGGAAGTCAATGCAAAAAATTATCTCAGAATTAGATTCTTTGAAACTTTTTCAAATACTAGTTTCAGTCAAAAAATCGAAGTATATTATACACAATTTTATACAAGTGTCGGTAAAAAAAATCGAGGATTATTCGAAAGGCTACGAAATGTTAGATCCTTTATATTTGTTACGAGGGAAGGTTATGATGGAATTCCAAGAAAAAAATTATCTAAAAATTAGATTCTATGGAACCTTTTGAAATGTCAGTTTAGGTCAAAAATTCATAGTATATTATACACAATTTTATACTAGTTTATGTCAGAAAATAAAATTAAATCGAGTATTGTTCGAAATGCAACGAAACTTTTCAGATCCTTTCTATATTTTACGAGGGAAAATTATGATGGAAGTTCATGCAAAACATTATCTCAGAATTAGATTATTTGAAACTTTTTCAAATACTAGTTTCGGTCAAAAAATCGTAGTATATTTTACACAATTTTATACAAGTGTCGGTAAAAAGAAATCGCGGATTATTCGAAATGCTACGAAACTTTTTAGATCCTTTATATTTGTTACGAGGGAAGGTTATGATGGAAGTCCACGCAAAAAATTATCTAAAAATTAGATTTTATGGAACCTTTTGAAATGTCAGTTTAGGTCAAAAATTCATAGTATATTATACACAATTTTACACTAGTTTCAGTCAGAAAATTAAATTAAATCGAGTATTGTTTGAAATGCAACGAAACTTTTCTGATCCTTTCTATATTTTACGAGGGAAGATTATGATTGACGTCCATGCAAATTTTTTTCTCAGAATTAGATTCTATGATACCTTTTGAAATACTAGTTTCGGTCAAAAAATCGTATTATATTATATACACAATTTTATACTAGTTTCGGTTTGAAAATTAAATTAAATCGAGGATTGTTCGAAATGCTACGAAACTTTTCAGATCCTTTCTATATTTTACCAGGGAAGGTTATGATGGGAGTCCATGCAAAAAATTATCTCAAAATAAGATTCTATGGAACTTTTTAAAATATGAGTTTAGGTAAAAAAATCATAGTATATTATACATAATTTCATACTAGTTTCGGTCATAAAATTAAATAAAATCGAGAAATGTTCGAAATGCTACGAAACTTTTCAGATCCTTTCTATATTTTACGAGGGAAGATTCTAATGGAAGTCCATGCAAAAAATCATCTCAGAAATAGATTCTATGATACTTTTTGAAATACTAGTTTCGGTCAAAAAATCGTAGTATATTATACACAATTTTATACTAGTTTTGGTCAAAAATTAAATTAAATCGAGGATTGTTCGAAATGCTAAGAAACTTTTAAGATCATTCTATAATTTACGAGGGAAGATTATGATGGAAGTCCATGCAAAAAATTATCTCAGAATTAGATTCTTTGAAACTTTTTCAAATACTAGTTTCGGTCAAAAAATCATAGTATATTATACACAATTTTATACAAGTGTCGGTAAAATAAAATCGAGGATTATTCGAAATGCTACGAAACTTTTTAGATCCTTTATATCTGTTACGAGGGAAGGTTATGATGGAAGTCCATGCAAAAAATTATCTAAATATTAGATTCTATGGAACCTTTTGAAATGTCAGTTTAGGTCAAAAATTCATAGTATATTATACACAATTTTATACTAGTTTCGGTCAGAAAATTAAATTAAATCGAGTATTGTTCGAAATGCAACGAAACTTTACAGATCTTTTCTATATTTTACAAGGGAAGATTATGATGGAAGTCCATGCAAAAAATTATCTCAGAATTAGATTATTTGAAACTTTTTCAAATACTAGTTTCGGTCAAAAAATCGTAGGATATTTTACAAAATTTTATACAAGTGTCGGTAAAAAGAAATCGAGGATTATTCGAAATGCTACGAAACTTTTTAGATCCTTTATATTTGTTACGAGGGAAGTTTATGATGGAAGTCCACGCAAAAAATTATCTAAAAATTAGATTTTATGGAACCTTTTGAAATGTCAGTTTAGGTCAAAAATTCATAGTATATTATACACAATTTTACACTAGTTTCAGTCAGAAAATTAAATTAAATCGAGTATTGTTCGAAATGCAACGAAACTTTTCTGATCCTTTCTATATTTTACGAGGGAAGATTATGATTGACGTCCATGCAAATTTTTTTCTCAGAATTAGATTCTATGATACCTTTTGAAATACTAGTTTCGGTCAAAAAATCGTAGTATATTATATACACAATTTTACACTAGTTTCGGTTTAAAAATTAAATTAAATCGAGGATTGTTCGAAATGCTACGAAACTTTTCAGATCCTTTCTATATTTTACCAGGGAAGGTTATGATGGGAGTCCATGCAAAAAATTATCTCAAAATAAGATTCTATGGAACTTTTTAAAATACGAGTTTAGGTAAAAAAATCATAGTATATTATACATAATTTCATACTAGTTTCGGTCATAAAATTAAATAAAATCGAGAAATGTTCGAAATGCTACGAAACTTTTCAGATCCTTTCTATATTTTACGAGGGAAGATTCTAATGGAAGTCCGTGCAAAAAATCATCTCAGAAATAGATTCTATGATACTTTTTGAAATACTAGTTTCGGTCAAAAAATCGTAGTATATTATACACAATTTTATACTTATTTTGGTCAAAAATCAAATTAAATCGAGGATTGTTCGAAATGCTAAGAAACTTTTAAGATCATTCTATAATTTAAAAAGGAAGATTATGATGGAAGTCCATGCAAAAAATTATCTCAGAATTAGATTCTTTGAAACTTTTTCAAATACTAGTTTCAGTCAAAAAATCATAGTATATTATACACAATTTTATACAAGTGTCGGTAAAATAAAATCGAGGATTATTCGAAATGCTACGAAACTTTTTAGATCCTTTATATCTGTTACGAGGGAAGGTTATGATGGAAGTCCATGCAAAACATTATCTAAATATTAGATTCTATGGAACCTTTTGAAATGTCAGTTTAGGTCAAAAATTCATAGTATATTATACAAAATTTTATACTAGTTTCGGTCAGAAAATTAAATTAAATCGAGTATTGTTCCAAATGCAACGAAACTTTACAGATCCTTTCTATATTTTACAAGGGAAGATTATGATGGAAGTCCATGCAAAAAATTATCTCAGAATTAGATTCTTTGAAACTTTTTCAAATACTAGTTTCGGTCAAAAAATCGTAGTATATTATACACAATTTTATACTAGTTTTGGTCAAAAATCAATTTAAATCGAGGATTGTTCGAAATGCTACGAAACTTTTAAGATCCTTTCTATAATTTACGAGGGAAGATTATGATGGAAGTCAATGCAAAAAATTATCTCAGAATTAGATTCTTTGAAACTTTTTCAAATACTAGTTTCAGTCAAAAAATCGAAGTATATTATACACAATTTTATACAAGTGTCGGTAAACAAAATCGAGGATTATTCGAAATGCTACGAAATGTTAGATCCTTTATATTTGTTACGAGGGAAGGTTATGATGGAATTCCAAGAAAAAAATTATCTAAAAATTAGATTCTATGGAACCTTTTGAAATGTCAGTTTAGGTCAAAAATTCATAGTATATTATACACAATTTTATACTAGTTTATGTCAGAAAATTAAATTAAATCGAGTATTGTTCGAAATGCAACGAAACTTTTCAGATCCTTTCTATATTTTACGAGGGAAAATTATGATGGAAGTTCATGCAAAACATTATCTCAGAATTAGATTATTTGAAACTTTTTCAAATACTAGTTTCGGTCAAAAAATCGTAGTATATTTTACACAATTTTATACAAGTGTCGGTAAAAAGAAATCGAGGATTATTCGAAATGCTACGAAACTTTTTAGATCCTTTATATTTGTTACGAGGGAAGGTTATGATGGAAGTCCACGCAAAAAATTATCTAAAAATTAGATTTTATGGAATCTTTTGAAATGTCAGTTTAGGTCAAAAATTCATAGTATATTATACACAATTTTACACTAGTTTCAGTCAGAAAATTAAATTAAATCGAGAATTGTTCGAAATGCTACGAAACTTTTCAGATCCTTTCTATATTTTACGAGGGAAGATTCTAATGGAAGTCCATGCAAAAAATCATCTCAGAAATAGATTCTATGATACTTTTTGAAATACTAGTTTCGGTCAAAAAATCGTAGTATATTATACACAATTTTATACTAGTTTTGGTCAAAAATCAAATTAAATCGAGGATTGTTCGAAATGCTAAGAAACTTTTAAGATCATTCTATAATTTACGAGGGAAGATTATGATGGAAGTCCATGCAAAACATTATCTCAGAATTAGATTATTTGAAACTTTTTCAAATACTAGTTTCGGTCAAAAAATCGTAGTATATTTTACACAATTTTATACAAGTGTCGGTAAAAAGAAATCGAGGATTATTCGAAATGCTACGAAACTTTTTAGATCCTTTATATTTGTTACGAGGGAAGTTTATGATGGAAGTCCACGCAAAAAATTATCTAAAAATTAGATTTTATGGAACCTTTTGAAATGTCAGTTTAGGTCAAAAATTCATAGTATATTATACACAATTTTACACTAGTTTCAGTCAGAAAATTAAATTAAATCGAGTATTGTTCGAAATGCAACGAAACTTTTCTGATCCTTTCTATATTTTACGAGGGAAGATTATGATTGACGTCCATGCAAAATTTTTTCTCAGAATTAGATTCTATGATACCTTTTGAAATACTAGTTTCGGTCAAAAAATCGTAGTATATTATATACACAATTTTATACTAGTTTCGGTTTGAAAATTAAATTAAATCGAGGATTGTTCGAAATGCTACGAAACTTTTAAGATCCTTTCTATATTTTACAAGGGAAGGTTATGATGGGAGTCCATGCAAAAAATTATCTCAAAATAAGATTCTATGGAACTTTTTAAAATACGAGTTTAGGTAAAAAAATCTTAGTATATTATACATAATTTCATACTAGTTTCGGTCTTAAAATTAAATTAAATCGAGAATTGTTCGAAATGCTACGAAACTTTTCAGATCCTTTCTATATTTTACGAGGGAAGATTCTAATGGAAGTCCATGCAAAAAATCATCTCAGAAATAGATTCTATGATACTTTTTGAAATACTAGTTTCGGTCAAAAAATCGTAGTATATTATACACAATTTTATACTAGTTTCGGTCAAAAATCAAATTAAATCGAGGATTGTTCGAAATGCTAAGAAACTTTTAAGATCATTCTATAATTTACGAGGGAAGATTATGATGGAAGTCCATGCAAAAAATTATCTCAGAATTAGATTCTTTGAAACTTTTTCAAATACTAGTTTCGGTCAAAAAATCATAGTATATTATACACAATTTTATACAAGTGTCGGTAAAATAAAATCGAGGACTATTCGAAATGCTACGAAACTTTTTAGATCCTTTATATTTGTTACGAGGGAAGGTTATGATGGAAGTCCATGCAAAAAGTTATCTACATATTAGATTCTATGGAACCTTTTGAAATGTCAGTTTAGGTCAAAAATTCATAGTATATTATACACAATTTTATACTAGTTTCGGTCAGAAAATTAAATTAAATCGAGTATTGTTCGAAATGCAACGAAACTTTACAGATCCTTTCTATATTTTACAAGGGAAGATTATGATGGAAGTCCATGCAAAAAATTATCTCAGAATTAGATTCTTTGAAACTTTTTCAAATACTAGTTTCGGTCAAAAAATCGTAGTATATTATACACAATTTTATACTAGTTTTGGTCAAAAATCAATTTAAATCGAGGATTGTTTGAAATGCTACGAAACTTTTAAGATCCTTTCTATAATTTACGAGGGAAGATTATGATGGAAGTCAATGCAAAAAATTATCTCAGAATTAGATTCTTTGAAACTTTTTCAAATACTAGTTTCAGTCAAAAAATCGAAGTATATTATACACAATTTTATACAAGTGTCGGTAAAAAAAATCGAGGATTATTCGAAATGCTACGAAATGTTAGATCCTTTATATTTGTTACGAGGGAAGGTTATGATGGAATTCCAAGAAAAAAATTATCTAAAAATTAGATTCTATTGAACCTTTTGAAATGTCAGTTTAGGTCAAAAATTCATAGTATATTATACACAATTTTATACTAGTTTATGTCAGAAAATTAAATTAAATCGAGTATTGTTCGAAATGCAACGAAACTTTTCAGATCCTTTCTATATTTTACGAGGGAAAATTATGATGGAAGTTCATGCAAAACATTATCTCAGAATTAGATTATTTGAAACTTTTTCAAATACTAGTTTCGGTCAAAAAATCGTAGTATATTTTACACAATTTTATACAAGTGTCGGTAAAAAGAAATCGAGGATTATTCAAAATGCTACGAAACTTTTTAGATCCTTTATATTTGTTACGAGGGAAGGTTATGAGGGATGTCCACGCAAAAAATTATCTAAAAATTAGATTTTATGGAACCTTTTGAAATGTCAGTTTAGGTTAAAAATTCATAGTATATTATACACAATTTTACACTAGTTTCAGTCAGAAAATTAAATTAAATCGAGTATTGTTCGAAATGCAACGAAACTTTTCTGATCCTTTCTATATTTTACGAGGGAAGATTATGATTGACGTCCATGCAAATTTTTTTCTCAGAATTAGATCCTATGATACCTTTTGAAATACTAGTTTCGGTCAAAAAATCGTAGTATATTATATACACAATTTTATACTAGTTTCGGTTTGAAAATTAAATTAAATCGAGGATTGTTCGAAATGCTACGAAACTTTTCAGATCCTTTCTATATTTTACCAGGGAAGGTTATGATGGGAGTCCATGCAAAAAATTATCTCAAAATAAGATTCTATGGAACTTTTTAAAATACGAGTTTAGGTAAAAAAATCTTAGTATATTATACATAATTTAATACTAGTTTCGGTCATAAAATTAAATTAAATCGAGAATTGTTCGAAATGCTACGAAACTTTTCAGATCCTTTCTATATTTTACGAGGGAAGATTCTAATGGAAGTCCATGCAAAAAATCATCTCAGAAATAGTTTCTATGATACTTTTTGAAATACTAGTTTCGGTCAAAAAATCGTAGTATATTATACACAATTTTATACTAGTTTTGGTCAAAAATCAAATTAAATCGAGGATTGTTCGAAATGCTAAGAAACTTTTAAGATCATTCTATAATTTACGAGGGAAGATTATGATGGAAGTCCATGCAAAAAATTATCTCAGAATTAGATTCTTTGAAACTTTTTCAAATACTAGTTTCGGTCAAAAAATCATAGTATATTATACACAATTTTATACAAGTGTCGGTAAAATAAAATCGAGGATTATTCGAAATGCTACGAAACTTTTTAGATCCTTTATATTTGTTACGAGGGAAGGTTATGATGGAAGTCCATGCAAAAAATTATCTAAATATTAGATTCTATGGAACCTTTTGAAATGTCAGTTTAGGTCAAAAATTCATAGTATATTATACACAATTTCATACTAGTTTCGGTCAGAAAATTAAATTAAATCGAGTATTGTTCGAAATGCAATGAAACTTTACAGATCATTTCTATATTTTACAAGGGAAGATTATGATGGAAGTCCATGCAAAAAATTATCTCAGAATTAGATTCTTTGAAACTTTTTCAAATACTAGTTTCGGTCAAAAAATCGTAGTATATTATACACAATTTTATACTAGTTTTGGTCAAAAATCAATTTAAATCGAGGATTGTTCGAAATGCTACGAAACTTTTAAGATCCTTTCTATAATTTACGAGGGAAGATTATGATGGAAGTCAATGCAAAAAATTATCTCAGAATTAGATTTATTTGAAACTTTTTCAAATACTAGTTTCAGTCAAAAAATCGAAGTATATTATACACAATTTTATACAAATGTCGGTAAAAAAACTCGAGGATTATTCGAAATGCTACGAAAGGTTAGATCCTTTATATTTGTTACGAGGGAAGGTTATGATGGAATTTCAAACAAAAAATTATCTAGATTCTATGGAACCTTTTGAAATGTCAGTTTAGGTAAAAAATTCATAGTATATTATACACAATTTTATACTAGTTTAAGTCAGAAAATTAAATTAAATCGAGTATTGTTCGAAATGCAACGAAACTTTTCAGATCCTTTCTATATCTTACGAGGGAAAATTATGATGGAAGTTCATGCAAAACATTATCTCAGAATTAGATTATTTGAAACTTTTTCAAATACTAGTTTCGGTCAAAAAGTCGTAGTATATTTTACACAATTTTATACAAGTGTCGGTAAAAAGAAATCGAGGATTATTCGAAATGCTACGAAACTTTTTAGATCCTTTATATTTGTTACGAGGGAAGGTTATGATGGAAGTCCACGCAAAAAATTATCTAAAAATTAGATTTTATGGAACCATTTGAAATGTCAGTTTAGGTCAAAAATTCATAGTATATTATACACAATTTTACACTAGTTTCAGTCAGAAAATTAAATTAAATCGAGTATTGTTCGAAATGCAACGAAACTTTTCTGATCCTTTCTATATTTTACGAGGGAAGATTATGATTGACGTCCATGCAAATTTTTTTCTCAGAATTAGATCCTATGATACCTTTTGAAATACTAGTTTCGGTCAAAAAATTGTAGTATATTATATACACAATTTTATACTAGTTTCGGTTTGCAAATTAAATTAAATCGAGGATTGTTCGAAATGCTACGAAACTTTTCAGATCCTTTCTATATTTTACCAGGGAAGGTTATGATGGGAGTCCATGCAAAAAATTATCTCAAAATAAGATTCTATGGAACTTTTTAAAATACGAGTTTAGGTAAAAAAATCTTAGTATATTATACATAATTTCATACTAGTTTCGGTCATAAAATTAAATTAAATCGAGAATTGTTCGAAATGCTACGAAACTTTTCAGATCCTTTCTATATTTTACGAGGGAAGATTCTAATGGAAGTCCATGCAAAAAATCATCTCAGAAATAGTTTCTATGATACTTTTTGAAATACTAGTCTCGGTCAAAAAATCGTAGTATATTATACACAATTTTATACTAGTTTTGGTCAAAAATCAAATTAAATCGAGGATTGTTCGAAATGCTAAGAAACTTTTAAGATCATTCTATAATTTACGAGGGAATGTTATGATGGAAGTCCATGCAAAAAATTATCTCAGTATTAGATTCTTTGAAACTTTTTCAAATACTAGTTTCGGTCAAAAAATCATAGTATATTATACACAAATTTATACAAGTGTCGGTAAAATAAAATCGAGGATTATTCGAAATGATACGAAACTTTTTAGATCCTTTATATTTGTTACGAGGGAAGGTTATGATGGAAGTCCATGCAAAAAATTATCTAAATATTAGATTCTATGGAACCTTTTGAAATGACAGTTTAGGTAAAAAATTCATAGTATATTATACACAATTTTATACTAGTTTCGGTCAGAAAATTAAATTAAATCGAGTATTGTTCGAAATGCAACGAAACTTTACAGATCCTTTCTATATTTTACAAGGGAAGATTATAATGGAAGTCCATGCAAACAATATTCTCAGAATTAGATTCTTTGAAACTTTTTCAAATACTAGTTTCGGTCAAAAAATCGTAGTATATTATACACAATTTTATACTAGTTTTGGTCAAAAATCAATTTAAATCGAGGATTGTTCGAAATGCTACGAAACTTTTAAGATCCTTTCTATAATTTACGAGGGAAGATTATGATGGAAGTCAATGCAAAAAATTATCTCAGAATTAGATTCTTTGAAACTTTTTCAAATACTAGTTACAGTCAAAAAATCGAAGTATATTATACACAATTTTATACAAGTGTCGGTAAAAAAAATCGAGGATTATTCGAAATGCTACGAAATGTTAGATCCTTTATATTTGTTACGAGGGAAGGTTATGATGGAATTCCAAGCAAAAAATTATCTAAAAATTAGATTCTATGGAACCTTTTGAAATGTCAATTTAGGTAAAAAATTCATAGTATATTATACACAATTTTATACTAGTTTAAGTCAGAAAATTAAATTAAATCGAGTATTGTTCGAAATGCTACGAAACTTTTCAGATCCTTTCTATATTTTACGAGGGAAAATTATGATGGAAGTTCATGCAAAAAATTATCTCAGAATTAGATTATTTGAAACTTTTTCAAATACTAGTTTCGGTCAAAAAATCGTAGTATATTTTACACAATTTTATACAAGTGTCGGTAAAAAGAAATCGAGGATTATTCGAAATGCTACGAAACTTTTTAGATCCTTTATATTTGTTACGAGGGAAGGTTATGATGGAAGTCCACGCAAAAAATTATCTAAAAATTAGATTTTATGGAACCTTTTGAAATGTCAGTTTAGGTCAAAAATTCATAGTATATTATACACAATTTTACACTAGTTTCAGTCAGAAAATTAAATTAAATCGAGTTTTGTTCGAAATGCAACGAAACTTTTCAGATCCTTTCTTTTTTTTACGAGGGAAGATTATGATTGACGTCCATGCAAAATTTTTTCTCAGAATTAGATTCTATGATACCTTTTGAAATACTAGTTTCGGCAAAAAATCGTAGTATATTATATACACAATTTTATACTAGTTTCGGTTTGAAAATTAAATTAAATCGAGGATTGTTCGAAATGCTACGAAACTTTTCAGATCCTTTCTATATTTTACCAGGGAAGGTTATGATGGGAGTCCATGCAAAAAATTATCTCAAAATAAGATTCTATGGAACTTTTTAAAATACGAGTTTAGGTAAAAAAATCTTAGTATATTATACATAATTTCATACTAGTTTCGGTCATAAAATTAAATTAAATCGAGAATTCTTCGAAATGCTACGAAACTTTTCAGATCCTTTCTATATTTTACGAGGGAAGATTCTAATGGAAGTCCATGCAAAAAATCATCTCAGAAATAGTTTCTATGATACTTTTTGAAATACTAGTCTCGGTCAAAAAATCGTAGTATATTATACACAATTTTATACTAGTTTTGGTCAAAAATCAAATTAAATCGAGGATTGTTCGAAATGCTAAGAAACTTTTAAGATCATTCTATAATTTACGAGGGAATGTTATGATGGAAGTCCATGCAAAAAATTATCTCAGAATTAGATTCTTTGAAACTTTTTCAAATACTAGTTTCGGTCAAAAAATCATAGTATATTATACACAATTTTATACAAGTGTCGGTAAAATAAAATCGAGGATTATTCGAAATGCTACGAAACTTTTTAGATCCTTTATATTTGTTACGAGGGAAGGTTATGATGGAAGTACATGCAAAAAATTATCTAAATATTAGATTCTATGGAACCTTTTGAAATGTCAATTTAGGTCAAAAATTCATAGTATATTATACACAATTTTATACTAGTTTCGGTCATAAAATTAAATTAAATCGAGAATTGTTCGAAATGCTACGAAACTTTTCAGATCCTTTCTATATTTTACGAGGGATGATTATGATGGAAGTCCATGCAAAAAATCATCTCAGAAATAGATTCTATGATACTTTTTGAAATACTAGTTTCGGTCATAAAATCGTAGTATATTATACACAATTTTATACTAGTTTTGGTCAAAAATCAAATTAAATTGAGGATTGTTCGAAATGCTACGAAACTTTTAAGATCCTTTCTATAATTTACGAGGGAAGATTATGATGGAAGTCCATGCAAAAAATTATCTCAGAATTAGATTCTTTGAAACTTTTTCAAATACTAGTTTCAGTCAAAAAATCGAAGTATATTATACACAATTTTATACAAGTGTCGGTAGAAAAAATCGAGGATTATTCGAAATGCTACGAAATGTTAGATCCTTTATATTTGTTACGAGGGAAGGTTATGATGGAATTCCAAACAAAAAATTATCTAAAAATTAGATTTTATGGAACCTTTTGAAATGTCAGTTTAGGTCAAAAATTCATAGTATATTATACACAATTTTACACTAGTTTCAGTCAGAAAATAAAATTAAATCGAGTTTTGTTCGAAATGCAACGAAACTTTTCAGATCCTTTCTATATTTGACGAGGGAAGATTATGATTGAAGTCCATGCAAAAAATTATCTCAGAATTAGATTCTATGAAACTTTATCAAATACTAGTTTCGGTCAAAAAATCAAAGTATATTATACACAATTTTATACAAGTGTCGGTAAAATAAGATCGAGGATTATTCGAAATGCTACGAAAATTTTTAGATCCTTTATATTTGTTACGAGGGACGGTTATGATGGAAGTCCATGCAAAAAAATTATCTAAAAATTAGATTCTATGGAACCTTTTGAAATGTCAGTTTAGGTCAAAAATTCATAGTATATTATACACAATTTTATACTAGTTTCTGTCAGAAAATTAAATTAAATCGAGTATTGTTCGAAATGCAACGAAACTTTACAGATCCTTTCTATATTTTACGAGGGAAGATTATAATTGACGTCCATGCAAATTTTTTTTTTCAGAATTAGATTCTATGATACGTTTTAAAATACTAGTTTCGGTCAAAAAATTGTAGTATATTATATACACATTTAAACTAGTTTCGGTCAGAAAATTAAATTAAATCAAGGATTGTTCGAAATGCTACGAAACTTTTAAGATCCTTTATATAATTTACGAGGGAAGATTATGATGGAAGTCCATTCAAAAAATTATCTCAGAATTAGATTCTATGAAACTTTTTGAATTACTAGTTTCGGTCAAAAAATCATATTATATTATACACAATTTTATACTAGTTTCGGTCAGAAAATCATATTAAATCGAGGATTGTTCGAAATGCTAAGAAACGTTTCAGATCCTTTCTATATTTTACCAGGGAAGGTTATGATGGGAGTCCTTACATAAAATTATCTCAAAATAAGAATCTATGGAACTTTTTAAAATACGAGTTTAGGTAAAAAAATCTTAGTATATTATACATAATTTCATACTAGTTTCGGTCATAAAATTAAATTAAATCGAGGATTGTTCGAAATGCTACGAAACTTTTAAGATCCTTTATATAATTTACGAGGGAAGATTATGATGGAAGTCCATGCAAAAAATTATCTCAGAATTAGATTCTATGAAACTTTTTGAATTACTAGTTTCGGTCAAAAAATCATAGTATATTATACACAATTTTATACTAGTTTCGGTCATAAAATTAAATTAAATCGAGGATTGTTCGAAATGCTAAGAAACGTTTCAGATCCTTTCTATATTTTACCAGGGAAGGTTTTGATGGGAGTCCTTACAAAAAATTATCTCAAAATAAGATTCTATGGAACTTTTTAAAATACGAGTTTAGGTCAAAAAATCTTGGTATATTATACATAATTTCATACTAGTTTCGGTCATAAAATTAAATTAAATTTAGAATTGTTCGAAATGCTACGAAACTTTTCAGATCCTTTCTATATTTTACGAGGGAAGATTATGATGGAAGTCCATGCAAAAAATCATCTCAGAAATAGATTCTATGATACTTTTTGAAATACTAGTTTCAGTCAAAAAATCGTAGTATATTATACACAATTTTATATTAGTTTTGGTCAAAAATCAAATTAAATTGAGGATTGTTCGAAATGCTACGAAACTTTTAAAATCCTTTCTATAATTTACGAGGGAAGATTACAATGGAAGTCCATGCAAAAAATTATCTCAGAATTAGATTCTTTGAAACTTTTTCAAATACTTGTTTCCGTCAAAAATTCGAAGTATATTATACACAATTTTATAAAAGTGTCGGTAAAAAAAAATCGAGGATTATTCTTAATGCTACGAAACTTTTTAGATCCTTTATATTTGTTACGAGGGAAGATTATGATGGAAGTCCATGCAAAAAATCATCTCTGAAATAGATTCTATGAAACTTTTTGAAATACTAGTTTCGGTCAAAATATCGTAGTATATTATACACAATTTTATACTACTTTTGTTCAAATTTCAAATTAAATTGAGGATTGTTCGAAATGCTACGAAACTTTTAAGATCCATTCTATAATTTACGAGGGAAGATTATGATGGAAGTCCATGCAAAAAATTATCTCAGAATTAGATTCTTTGAAACTTTTTCAAATACTAGTTTCAGTCAAAAAATCGAAGTATATTATACACAATTTTATACAAGTGTCGGTAAACAAAAAATTCGAGGATTATTCGAAATGCTACGAAACTTTTTAGATCCTTTATATTTGTTACGAGGGAAGGTTATGATGGAAGTCCATGCAAAAAAATTATCTAAAAATTAGATTCTATGGAACCTTTTGAAATGTCAGTTTAGGTCAAAAATTCATAGTATATTATACACACTTTTATACTAGTTTCTGTCAGAAAATTAAATTAAATTGAGTATTGTTGGAAATGCAACGAGACTTTACAGATCCTTTCTATATTTTACGAGGGAAGATTATAATTGACGTCCATGCAATTTTTTTTCTCTGAATTAGATTCTATGATACCTTTTGAAATACTAGTTTCTGTCAAAAAATCGTTGTAAATTATATACACATTTATACTAGTTTCAGTCAGAAAATTAACTTAAATCGAGGATTGTTCGAAATGCTACGAAACTTTAAAGATCCTTTATATAATTTACGAGGGAAGATTATGATGGAAGTCCATGCAAAAAATTATCTCAGAATTAGATTCTATGAAACTTTTTGAATTACTAGTTTCGGTCAAAAAATCATAGTATATTATACACAATTTTATACTAGTTTCGGTCAGAAAATCAAATTAAATCGAGGATTGTTCGAAATGCTATGAAACGTTTCAGATCCTTTCTATATTTTACTAGGGAAGGTTATGATGGGAGTCCATGCAAAAAATTATCTCAAAATAAGATTCTATGGAAATTTTTAAAATACGAGTTTAGGTAAAAAAATCTTAGTATATTATACATAATTTCATACTAGTTTCGGTCATAAAATTAAATTAAATCGAGAATTGTTTGAAATGCTACAAAACTTTTCAGATCCTTTCTATATTTTACGAGGGAAGATTATGATGGAAGTCCATGCAAAAAATAATCTCAGAAATAGATTCTATGATACTTTTTGAAATACTAGTTTCGGTGAAAAAATCGTAGTATATTATACACAATTTTATTCTAGTTTTGGTCAAAAATCAAATTAAATTGAGGATTGTTCGAAATGCTACGGAACTTTTAAGATCCTTTCTATAATTTACGAGGGAAGATTATGATGGAAGTCCATGCAAAAAATTATCTCAGAATTAGATTCTTTGAAACTTTTTCAAATACTTGTTTCCGTCAAAAATTCGAAGTATATTATACACAATTTTATACAAGTGTTGGTAAAAAAAAATCGAGGATTATTCTTCATGCTACGAAACTTTTTAGGTCCTTTATATTTGTTACGAGGGAAGATTATGATGGAAGTCCAGGCTAAAAGATCATCTCAGAAAAAGATTCTATGAAACTTTGTGAAATACTAGTTTCGGTCAGAAAATTAAATTAAATCGAGTATTGTTCGAAATGCAACGAAACTTTTCAGATCCTTTCTATATTTTATGAGGGAAGATTATGATTGACGTCCATGCAAAATTTTTTCTCAGAATTAGATTCTATGATACCTTTTGAAATACTAGTTTCGGTCAAAAAATTGTAGTATATTATATACACATTTAAACTAGTTTCGGTCAGAAAATTAAATTAAATCGAGGATTGTTCGAAATGCTACGAAACTTTTAAGATCCTTTATATAATTTACGAGGGAAGATTATGATGGAAGTCCATGCAAAAAATTATCTCAGAATTAGATTCTATGAAACTTTTTGAATTACTAGTTTCGGTCAAAAAATCATAGTATATTATACACAATTTTATACTAGTTTCGGTCAGAAAATCAAATTAAATCGATGATTGTTCGAAATGCTAAGAAACGTTTCAGATCCTTTCTATATTTTACCAGGGAAGGTTATGATGGGAGTCCATGCAAAAAATTATCTCAAAATAAGATTCTATGGAAATTTTTAAAATACGAGTTTAGGTAAAAAATCTTAGTATATTATACATAATTTCATACTAGTTTCGGTCATAAAATTAAATTAAATCGAGAATTGTTCGAAATGCTACGAAACTTTTCAGATCCTTTCTATATTTTACGAGGGAAGATTATGATGGAAGTCCATGCAAAAAATAATCTCAGAAATAGATTCTATGATACTTTTTGAAATACTAGTTTCGGTGAAAAAATCGTAGTATATTATACACAATTTTATTCTAGTTTTGGTCAAAAATCAAATTAAATTGAGGATTTTTCGAAATGCTACGGAACTTTTAAGATCCTTTCTATAATTTACGAGGGAAGATTATGATGGAAGTCCATGCAAAAAATTATCTCAGAATTAGATTCCTTGAAACTTTTTCAAATACTTGTTTCCGTCAAAAATTCGAAGTATATTATACACAATTTTATACAAGTGTTGGTAAAAAAAAATCGAGGATTATTCTTCATGCTACGAAACTTTTTAGGTCCTTTATATTTGTTACGAGGGAAGATTATGATGGAAGTCCATGCTAAAAGATCATCTCAGAAAAAGATTCTATGAAACTTTGTGAAATACTAGTTTCGGTCAGAAAATTAAATTAAATCGAGTATTGTTCGAAATGCAACGAAACTTTTCAGATCCTTTCTATATTTTACGAGGGAAGATTATGATTGACGTCCATGCAAAATTTTTTCTCAGAATTAGATTCTATGATACCTTTTGAAATACTAGTTTCGGTCAAAAAATTGTAGTATATTATATACACATTTAAACTAGTTTCGGTCAGAAAATTAAATTAAATCGAGGATTGTTCGAAATGCTACGAAACTTTTAAGATCCTTTATATAATTTACGAGGGAAGATTATGATGGAAGTCCATGCAAAAAATTATCTCAGAATTAGATTCTATGAAACTTTTTGAATTACTAGTTTCGGTCAAAAAATCATAGTATATTATACACAATTTTATACTAGTTTCGGTCAGAAAATCAAATTAAATCGATGATTGTTCGAAATGCTAAGAAACGTTTCAGATCCTTTCTATATTTTACCAGGGAAGGTTATGATGGGAGTCCATGCAAAAAATTATCTCAAAATAAGATTCTATGGAAATTTTTAAAATACGAGTTTAGGTAAAAAATCTTAGTATATTATACATAATTTCATACTAGTTTCGGTCATAAAATTAAATTAAATCGAGAATTGTTCGAAATGCTACGAAACTTTTCAGATCCTTTCTATATTTTACGAGGGAAGATTATGATGGAAGTCCATGCAAAAATAATCTCAGAAATAGATTCTATGATACTTTTTGAAATACTAGTTTCGGTGAAAAAATCGTAGTATATTATACACAATTTTATTCTTGTTTTGGTCAAAAATCAAATTAAATTGAGGATTGTTCGAAATGCTACGGAACTTTTAAGATCCTTTCTATAATTTACGAGGGAAGATTATGATGGAAGTCCATGCAAAAAATTATCTCAGAATTAGATTCTTTGAAACTTTTTCAAATACTTGTTTCCGTCAAAAATTCGAAGTATATTATACACAATTTTATACAAGTGTTGGTAAAAAAAAATCGAGGATTATTCTTCATGCTACGAAACTTTTTAGGTCCTTTATATTTGTTACGAGGGAAGATTATGATGGAAGTCCATGCTAAAAGATCATCTCAGAAAAAGATTCTATGAAACTTTGTGAAATACTAGTTTCGGTCAGAAAATTAAATTAAATCGAGTATTGTTCGAAATGCAACGAAACTTTTCAGATCCTTTCTATATTTTACGAGGGAAGATTATGATTGACGTCCATGCAAAATTTTTTCTCAGAATTAGATTCTATGATACCTTTTGAAATACTAGTTTCGGTCAAAAAATTGTAGTATATTATATACACATTTAAACTAGTTTCGGTCAGAAAATTAAATTAAATCGAGGATTGTTCGAAATGCTACGAAACTTTTAAGATCCTTTATATAATTTACGAGGGAAGATTATGATGGAAGTCCATGCAAAAAATTATCTCAGAATTAGATTCTATGAAACTTTTTGAATTACTAGTTTCGGTCAAAAAATCATAGTATATTATACACAATTTTATACTAGTTTCGGTCAGAAAATCAAATTAAATCGATGATTGTTCGAAATGCTAAGAAACGTTTCAGATCCTTTCTATATTTTACCAGGGAAGGTTATGATGGGAGTCCATGCAAAAAATTATCTCAAAATAAGATTCTATGGAAATTTTTAAAATACGAGTTTAGGTAAAAAATCTTAGTATATTATACATAATTTCATACTAGTTTCGGTCATAAAATTAAATTAAATCGAGAATTGTTCGAAATGCTACGAAACTTTTCAGATCCTTTCTATATTTTACGAGGGAAGATTATGATGGAAGTCCATGCAAAAAATAATCTCAGAAATAGATTCTATGATATTTTTTGAAATACTAGTTTCGGTGAAAAAATCGTAGTATATTATACACAATTTTATTCTTGTTTTGGTCAAAAATCAAATTAAATTGAGGATTGTTCGAAATGCTACGGAACTTTTAAGATCCTTTCTATAATTTACGAGGGAAGATTATGATGGAAGTCCATGCAAAAAATTATCTCAGAATTAGATTCTTTGAAACTTTTTCAAATACTTGTTTCCGTCAAAAATTCGAAGTATATTATACACAATTTTATACAAGTGTTGGTAAAAAAAAATCGAGGATTATTCTTCATGCTACGAAACTTTTTAGGTCCTTTATATTTGTTACGAGGGAAGATTATGATGGAAGTCCATGCTAAAAGATCATCTCAGAAAAAGATTCTATGAAACTTTGTGAAATACTAGTTTCGGTCAGAAAATTAAATTAAATCGAGTATTGTTCGAAATGCAACGAAACTTTTCAGATCCTTTCTATATTTTATGAGGGAAGATTATGATTGACGTCCATGCAAAATTTTTTCTCAGAATTAGATTCTATGATACCTTTTGAAATACTAGTTTCGGTCAAAAAATTGTAGTATATTATATACACATTTAAACTAGTTTCGGTCAGAAAATTAAATTAAATCGAGGATTGTTCGAAATGCTACGAAACTTTTAAGATCCTTTATATAATTTACGAGGGAAGATTATGATGGAAGTCCATGCAAAAAATTATCTCAGAATTAGATTCTATGAAACTTTTTGAATTACTAGTTTCGGTCAAAAAATCATAGTATATTATACACAATTTTATACTAGTTTCGGTCAGAAAATCAAATTAAATCGATGATTGTTCGAAATGCTAAGAAACGTTTCAGATCCTTTCTATATTTTACCAGGGAAGGTTATGATGGGAGTCCATGCAAAAAATTATCTCAAAATAAGATTCTATGGAAATTTTTAAAATACGAGTTTAGGTAAAAAATCTTAGTATATTATACATAATTTCATACTAGTTTCGGTCATAAAATTAAATTAAATCGAGAATTGTTCGAAATGCTACGAAACTTTTCAGATCCTTTCTATATTTTACGAGGGAAGATTATGATGGAAGTCCATGCAAAAAATAATCTCAGAAATAGATTCTATGATACTTTTTGAAATACTAGTTTCGGTGAAAAAATCGTAGTATATTATACACAATTTTATTCTAGTTTTGGTCAAAAATCAAATTAAATTGAGGATTGTTCGAAATGCTACGGAACTTTTAAGATCCTTTCTATTATTTACGAGGGAAGATTATGATGGAAGTCCATGCAAAAAATTATCTCAGAATTAGATTCCTTGAAACTTTTTCAAATACTTGTTTCCGTCAAAAATTCGAAGTATATTATACACAATTTTATACAAGTGTTGGTAAAAAAAAATCGAGGATTATTCTTCATGCTACGAAACTTTTTAGGTCCTTTATATTTGTTACGAGGGAAGATTATGATGGAAGTCCATGCTAAAAGATCATCTCAGAAAAAGATTCTATGAAACTTTGTGAAATACTAGTTTCGGTCAGAAAATTAAATTAAATCGAGTATTGTTCGAAATGCAACGAAACTTTTCAGATCCTTTCTATATTTTACGAGGGAAGATTATGATTGACGTCCATGCAAAATTTTTTCTCAGAATTAGATTCTATGATACCTTTTGAAATACTAGTTTCGGTCAAAAAATTGTAGTATATTATATACACATTTAAACTAGTTTCGGTCAGAAAATTAAATTAAATCGAGGATTGTTCGAAATGCTACGAAACTTTTAAGATCCTTTATATAATTTACGAGGGAAGATTATGATGGAAGTCCATGCAAAAAATTATCTCAGAATTAGATTCTATGAAACTTTTTGAATTACTAGTTTCGGTCAAAAAATCATAGTATATTATACACAATTTTATACTAGTTTCGGTCAGAAAATCAAATTAAATCGATGATTGTTCGAAATGCTAAGAAACGTTTCAGATCCTTTCTATATTTTACCAGGGAAGGTTATGATGGGAGTCCATGCAAAAAATTATCTCAAAATAAGATTCTATGGAAATTTTTAAAATACGAGTTTAGGTAAAAAATCTTAGTATATTATACATAATTTCATACTAGTTTCGGTCATAAAATTAAATTAAATCGAGAATTGTTCGAAATGCTACGAAACTTTTCAGATCCTTTCTATATTTTACGAGGGAAGATTATGATGGAAGTCCATGCAAAAAATAATCTCAGAAATAGATTCTATGATACTTTTTGAAATACTAGTTTCGGTGAAAAAATCGTAGTATATTATACACAATTTTATTCTTGTTTTGGTCAAAAATCAAATTAAATTGAGGATTGTTCGAAATGCTACGGAACTTTTAAGATCCTTTCTATAATTTACGAGGGAAGATTATGATGGAAGTCCATGCAAAAAATTATCTCAGAATTAGATTCTTTGAAACTTTTTCAAATACTTGTTTCCGTACAAAATTCGAAGTATATTATACACAATTTTATACAAGTGTCGGTAAGAAAAAATCGAGGATTATTCTTCATGCTACGAAACTGTTTAGGTCCTTTATATTTGTTACGAGGGAAGATTATGATGGAAGTCCATGCTAAAAGATCATCTCAGAAAAAGATTCTATGAAACTTCGTGAAATACTAGTTTCGGTCAGAAAATTAAATTAAATCGAGTATTGTTCGAAATGCAACGAATCTTTTCAGATCCTTTCTATATTTTATGAGGGAAGATTATGATTGACGTCCATGCAAAATTTTTTCTCAGAATTAGATTCTATGATACCTTTTGAAATACTAGTTTCGGTCAAAAAATTGTAGTATATTATATACACATTTAAACTAGTTTCGGTCAGAAAATTAAATTCAATCGAGGATTGTTCGAAATGCTACGAAACTTTTAAGATCCTTTATATAATTTACGAGGGAAGATTATGATGGAAGTCCATGCAAAAAATTATCTAAGAATTAGATTCTATGAAACTTTTTGAATTACTAGTTTCGGTCAAAAAATCATAGTATATTATACACAATTTTATACTAGTTTCGGTCAGAAAATCAAATTAAATCGATGATTGTTCGAAATGCTAAGAAACGTTTCAGGTCCTTTCTATATTTTACCAGGGAAGGTTATGATAGGAGTCCATGCAAAAAATTATCTCAAAATAAGATTCTATGGAAATTTTTAAAATACGAGTTTAGGTCAAAAAATCTTAGTATATTATACATAATTTCATACTAGTTTCGGTCAGAAAATTAAATTAAATTGAGTATTATTTGAAATGCAACAAAACATTACAGATCCTTTCTATTTTTTACGAGGGAAGATTATGATTGACGTCCATGCAAAATTTTTTCTCAGAATTAGATTCTATGATACCTTTTGAAATACTAGTTTCGGTCAAAAAATTGTTGAATATTATATAGACATTTATACTAGTTTCGGTCAGAAAATTAAATTAAATCGAGGATTGATCTAAATGCTACGATACTTTTAAGATCCTTTATGTAATTTACGAGGGAAGATTATGATGGAAGTCAATGCAAAAAATTATCTCAGAATTAGATTCTATGAAGCTTTTTGAATTAATAGTTTCGGTCAAAAAATCATAGTATATTATACACAATTTTATACTAGTTTCGGTCAGAAAATCAAATTAAATCGAGGATTGTTCGAAATGCTACGAAACGTTTCAGATCCTTTCTATATTTTACCAGGGAAGGTTATGATGGGAGTCCTTACAAAAAATTATCTCAAAATAAGATTCTATGGAACTTTTTAAAATACGAGTTTAGGTCAAAAAATCTTAGTATATTATACATAATTTCATACTAGTTTCGGTCATAAAATTAAATTAAATTGAGAATTGTTCAAAATGCTACGAAACTTTTTAGATCCTTTCTATATTTTATCAGGGAAGATTATGATGGAAGTCCATGCAAAAAATCATCTCAGAAATAGATTCTATGATGCTTTTTGAAATACTAGTTTCAGTCAAAAAATCGTAGTATATTATACACAATTTTATACTAGTTTTGGTCAAAAATCAAATTAAATTGAGGATTGTTCGAAATGCTACGAAACTTTTAAAATCCTTTCTATAATTTACGAGGGAAGATTACGATGGAAGTCTATGCAAAAAATTATCTTAGAATTAGATTCTTTGAAACTTTTTCAAATAGTTGTTTCCGTCAAAAATTCGAAGTATATTATACACAATTTTATACAAGTGTCGGTAAAAAAAAATCGAGGATTATTCGTAATGCTACGAAACTTTTTAGATCCTTTATATTTGTTACGAGGGAAGATTATGATGGAAGTCCATGCAAAAAATCATCTCAGAAATAGATTCTATGAAACTTTTTGAAATACTAGTTTCGGTCAAAATATCGTAGTATATTATACACAATTTTATACTAGTTTTGTTCAAAATTCAAATTAAATTGAGGATTGTTCGAAATGCTCGAAACTTTTAAGATCCTTTCTATAATTTACGAGGGAAGATTATGATGGAAGTCCATGCAAAAAATTATCTCAGAATTTGATTCTTTGAAACTTTTTCAAATACTAGTTTCGGTCAAAAAATCGAAGTATATTATACACAATTTTATACAAGTGTCGGTAAAAAAAATTCGAGGATTATTCGAAATGCTACGAAACTTTTTAGATCCTTTATATTTGTTACGAGGGAAGGTTATGATGGAAGTCCATGCAAAAAAATTATCTAAAAATTACATTCTATGGAACCTTTTGAAATGTCAGTTTAAGTCAAAAATTCATAGTATATTATTATACACAATTTTATACTAGTTTATGTCAGAAAATTAAATTAAATTGAGTATTATTTGAAATGCAACAAAACTTTACAAATCCTTTCTATTTTTTACGAGGGAAGATTATGATTGACGTCCATGCAAAATTTTTTCTCAGAATTAGATTCTATGATACCTTTTGAAATACTAGTTTCGGTCAAAAAATTGTTGTATATTATATACACATTTATACTAGTTTCGGTCAGAAAATTAAATTAAATCGAGGATTGATCTAAATGCTACGATACTTTTAAGATCCTTTATGTAATTTACGAGGGAAGATTATGATGGAAGTCAATGCAAAAAATTATCTCAGAATTAGATTCTATGAAGCTTTTTGAATTACTAGTTTCGGTCAAAAAATCATAGTATATTATATACAATTTTATACTAGTTTCGGTCAGAAAAATCAAATTAAATCGAGGATTGTTCGAAATGCTACGAAATGTTTCAGATCCTTTCTATATTTTACCAGGGAAGGTTATGATGGGAGTCCTTACAAAAAATTATCTCAAAGTAAGATTCTATGGAACTTTTTAAAATACGAGTTTAGGTCAAAAAATCTTAGTATATTATACATAATTTCATACTAGTTTCGGTCATAAAATTAAATTAAATTGAGAATTGTTCGAAATGCTACGAAACTTTTTAGATCCTTTCTATATTTTACGAGGGAAGATTATGATGGAAGTCCATGCAAAAAATCATCTCAGAAATAGATTCTATGAAACTTTTTGAAATACTAGTTTCGGTCAAAATATCGTAGTATATTATACACAATTTTATACTAGTTTTGTTCAAAATTCAAATTAAATTGAGGATTGTTCGAAATGCTCGAAACTTTTAAGATCCTTTCTATAATTTACGAGGGAAGATTATGATGGAAGTCCATGCAAAAAATTATCTCAGAATTTGATTCTTTGAAACTTTTTCAAATACTAGTTTCGGTCAAAAAATCGAAGTATATTATACACAATTTTATACAAGTGTCGGTAAAAAAAATTCGAGGATTATTCGAAATGCTACGAAACTTTTTAGATCCTTTATATTTGTTACGAGGGAAGGTTATGATGGAAGTCCATGCAAAAAAATTATCTAAAAATTAGATTCTATGGAACCTTTTGAAATGTCAGTTTAAGTCAAAAATTCATAGTATATTATTATACACAATTTTATACTAGTTTATGTCAGAAAATTAAATTAAATTGAGTATTATTTGAAATGCAACAAAACTTTACAAATCCTTTCTATTTTTTACGAGGGAATATTATGATTGACGTCCATGCAAAATTTTTTCTCAGAATTAGATTCTATGATACCTTTTGAAATACTAGTTTCGGTCAAAAAATTGTTGTATATTATATACACATTTATACTAGTTTCGGTCAGAAAATTAAATTAAATCGAGGATTGATCTAAATGCTACGATACTTTTAAGATCCTTTATGTAATTTACGAGGGAAGATTATGAAGGAAGTCAATGCAAAAAATTATCTCAGAATTAGATTCTATGAAGCTTTTTGAATTACTAGTTTCGGTCAAAAAATCATAGTATATTATATACAATTTTATACTAGTTTCGGTCAGAAAATCAAATTAAATCGAGGATTGTTCGAAATGCTACGAAATGTTTCAGATCCTTTCTATATTTTACCAGGGAAGGTTATGATGGGAGTCCTTACAAAAAATTATCTCAAAGTAAGATTCTATGGAACTTTTTAAAATACGAGTTTAGGTCAAAAAATCTTAGTATATTATACATAATTTCATACTAGTTTCGGTCATAAAATTAAATTAAATTGAGAATTGTTCGAAATGCTACGAAACTTTTTAGATCCTTTCTATATTTTACGAGGGAAGATTATGATGGAAGTCCATGCAAAAAATCATCTCAGAAATAGATTCTATGAAACTTTTTGAAATACTAGTTTCGGTCAAAATATCGTAGTATATTATACACAATTTTATACTAGTTTTGTTCAAAATTCAAATTAAATTGAGGATTGTTCGAAATGCTCGAAACTTTTAAGATCCTTTCTATAATTTACGAGGGAAGATTATGATGGAAGTCCATGCAAAAAATTATCTCAGAATTTGATTCTTTGAAACTTTTTCAAATACTAGTTTCGGTCAAAAAATCGAAGTATATTATACACAATTTTATACAAGTGTCGGTAAAAAAAATTCGAGGATTATTCGAAATGCTACGAAACTTTTTAGATCCTTTATATTTGTTACGAGGGAAGGTTATGATGGAAGTCCATGCAAAAAAATTATCTAAAAATTACATTCTATGGAACCTTTTGAAATGTCAGTTTAAGTCAAAAATTCATAGTATATTATTATACACAATTTTATACTAGTTTATGTCAGAAAATTAAATTAAATTGAGTATTATTTGAAATGCAACAAAACTTTACAAATCCTTTCTATTTTTTACGAGGGAAGATTATGATTGACGTCCATGCAAAATTTTTTCTCAGAATTAGATTCTATGATACCTTTTTAAATACTAGTTTCGGTCAAAAAATTGTTGTATATTATATACACATTTATACTAGTTTCGGTCAGAAAATTAAATTAAATCGGGGATTGATCTAAATGTTACGATACTTTTAAGATCCTTTATGTAATTTACGAGGGAAGATTATGATGGAAGTCAATGCAAAAAATTATCTCAGAATTAGATTCTATGAAGCTTTTTGAATTACTAGTTTCGGTCAAAAAATCATAGTATATTATATACAATTTTATACTAGTTTCGGTCAGAAAATCAAATTAAATCGAGGATTGTTCGAAATGCTACGAAATGTTTCAGATCCTTTCTATATTTTACCAGGGAAGGTTATGATGGGAGTCCTTACAAAAAATTATCTCAAAGTAAGATTCTATGGAACTTTTTAAAATACGAGTTTAGGTCAAAAAATCTTAGTATATTATACATAATTTCATACTAGTTTCGGTCATAAAATTAAATTAAATTGAGAATTGTTCGAAATGCTACGAAACTTTTTAGATCCTTTCTATATTTTACGAGGGAAGATTATGATGGAAGTCCATGCAAAAAATCATCTCAGAAATAGATTCTATGAAACTTTTTGAAATACTAGTTTCGGTCAAAATATCGTAGTATATTATACACAATTTTATACTAGTTTTGTTCAAAATTCAAATTAAATTGAGGATTGTTCGAAATGCTCGAAACTTTTAAGATCCTTTCTATAATTTACGAGGGAAGATTATGATGGAAGTCCATGCAAAAAATTATCTCAGAATTTGATTCTTTGAAACTTTTTCAAATACTAGTTTCGGTCAAAAAATCGAAGTATATTATACACAATTTTATACAAGTGTCGGTAAAAAAAATTCGAGGATTATTCGAAATGCTACGAAACTTTTTAGATCCTTTATATTTGTTACGAGGGAAGGTTATGATGGAAGTCCATGCAAAAAAATTATCTAAAAATTAGATTCTATGGAACCTTTTGAAATGTCAGTTTAAGTCAAAAATTCATAGTATATTATTATACACAATTTTATACTAGTTTATGTCAGAAAATTAAATTAAATTGAGTATTATTTGAAATGCAACAAAACTTTACAAATCCTTTCTATTTTTTACGAGGGAAGATTATGATTGACGTCCATGCAAAATTTTTTCTCACAATTAGATTCTATGATACCTTTTGAAATACTAGTTTCGGTCAAAAAATTGTTGTATATTATATACACATTTATACTAGTTTCGGTCAGAAAATTAAATTAAATCGAGGATTGATCTAAATGCTACGATACTTTTAAGATCCTTTATGTAATTTACGAGGGAAGATTATGATGGAAGTCAATGCAAAAAATTATCTCAGAATTAGATTCTATGAAGCTTTTTGAATTACTAGTTTCGGTCAAAAAATCATAGTATATTATATACAATTTTATACTAGTTTCGGTCAGAAAATCAAATTAAATCGAGGATTGTTCGAAATGCTACGAAATGTTTCAGATCCTTTCTATATTTTACCAGGGAAGGTTATGATGGGAGTCCTTACAAAAAATTATCTCAAAGTAAGATTCTATGGAACTTTTTAAAATACGAGTTTAGGTCAAAAAATCTTAGTATATTATACATAATTTCATACTAGTTTCGGTCATAAAATTAAATTAAATTGAGAATTGTTCGAAATGCTACGAAACTTTTTAGATCCTTTCTATATTTTACGAGGGAAGATTATGATGGAAGTCCATGCAAAAAATCATCTCAGAAATAGATTCTATGAAACTTTTTGAAATACTAGTTTCGGTCAAAATATCGTAGTATATTATACACAATTTTATACTAGTTTTGTTCAAAATTCAAATTAAATTGAGGATTGTTCGAAATGCTCGAAACTTTTAAGATCCTATCTATAATTTACGAGGGAAGATTATGATGGAAGTCCATGCAAAAAATTATCTCAGAATTTGATTCTTTGAAACTTTTTCAAATACTAGTTTCGGTCAAAAAATCGAAGTATATTATACACAATTTTATACAAGTGTCGGTAAAAAAAATTCGAGGATTATTCGAAATGCTACGAAACTTTTTAGATCCTTTATATATGTTACGAGGGAAGGTTATGATGGAAGTCCATGCAAAAAAATTATCTAAAAATTAGATTCTATGGAACCTTTTGAAATGTCAGTTTAAGTCAAAAATTCATAGTATATTATTATACACAATTTTATACTAGTTTATGTCAGAAAATTAAATTAAATTGAGTATTATTTGAAATGCAACAAAACTTTACAAATCCTTTCTATTTTTTACGAGGGAAGATTATGATTGACGTCCATGCAAAATTTTTTCTCAGAATTAGATTCTATGATACCTTTTGAAATACTAGTTTCGGTCAAAAAATTGTTGTATATTATATACACATTTATACTAGTTTCGGTCAGAAAATTAAATTAAATCGAGGATTGATCTAAATGCTACGATACTTTTAAGATCCTTTATGTAATTTACGAGGGAAGATTATGATGGAAGTCAATGCAAAAAATTATCTCAGAATTAGATTCTATGAAGCTTTTTGAATTACTAGTTTCGGTCAAAAAATCATAGTATATTATATACAATTTTATACTAGTTTCGGTCAGAAAATCAAATTAAATCGAGGATTGTTCGAAATGCTACGAAATGTTTCAGATCCTTTCTATATTTTACCAGGGAAGGTTATGATGGGAGTCCTTACAAAAAATTATCTCAAAGTAAGATTCTATGGAACTTTTTAAAATACGAGTTTAGGTCAAAAAATCTTAGTATATTATACATAATTTCATACTAGTTTCGGTCATAAAATTAAATTAAATTGAGAATTGTTCGAAATGCTACGAAACTTTTTAGATCCTTTCTATATTTTACGAGGGAAGATTATGATGGAAGTCCATGCAAAAAATCATCTCAGAAATAGATTCTATGAAACTTTTTGAAATACTAGTTTCGGTCAAAATATCGTAGTATATTATACACAATTTTATACTAGTTTTGTTCAAAATTCAAATTAAATTGAGGATTGTTCGAAATGCTCGAAACTTTTAAGATCCTTTCTATAATTTACGAGGGAAGATTATGATGGAAGTCCATGCAAAAAATTATCTCAGAATTTGATTCTTTGAAACTTTTTCAAATACTAGTTTCGGTCAAAAAATCGAAGTATATTATACACAATTTTATACAAGTGTCGGTAAAAAAAATTCGAGGATTATTCGAAATGCTACGAAACTTTTTAGATCCTTTATATATGTTACGAGGGAAGGTTATGATGGAAGTCCATGCAAAAAAATTATCTAAAAATTAGATTCTATGGAACCTTTTGAAATGTCAGTTTAAGTCAAAAATTCATAGTATATTATTATACACAATTTTATACTAGTTTATGTCAGAAAATTAAATTAAATTGAGTATTATTTGAAATGCAACAAAACTTTACAAATCCTTTCTATTTTTTACGAGGGAAGATTATGATTGACGTCCATGCAAAATTTTTTCTCAAAATTAGATTCTATGATACCTTTTGAAATACTAGTTTCGGTCAAAAAATTGTTGTATATTATATACACATTTATACTAGTTTCGGTCAGAAAATTAAATTAAATCGAGGATTGATCTAAATGCTACGATACTTTTAAGATCCTTTATGTAATTTACGAGGGAAGATTATGATGGAAGTCAATGCAAAAAATTATCTCAGAATTAGATTCTATGAAGCTTTTTGAATTACTAGTTTCGGTCAAAAAATCATAGTATATTATATACAATTTTATACTAGTTTCGGTCAGAAAATCAAATTAAATCGAGGATTGTTCGAAATGCTACGAAATGTTTCAGATCCTTTCTATATTTTACCAGGGAAGGTTATGATGGGAGTCCTTACAAAAAATTATCTCAAAGTAAGATTCTATGGAACTTTTTAAAATACGAGTTTAGGTCAAAAAATCTTAGTATATTATACATAATTTCATACTAGTTTCGGTCATAAAATTAAATTAAATTGAGAATTGTTCGAAATGCTACGAAACTTTTTAGATCCTTTCTATATTTTACGAGGGAAGATTATGATGGAAGTCCATGCAAAAAATCATCTCAGAAATAGATTCTATGATAGTTTTTGAAATACTAGTTTCAGTCAAAAAATCGTAGTATATTATACACAATTTTATACTAGTTTTGGTCAAAAATCAAATTAAATTGAGGATTGTTCGAAATGCTACAAAACTTTTAAAATCCTTTCTATAATTTACGAGGGAAGATTACGATGGAAGTCTATGCAAAAAAGTATCTTAGAATTAGATTCTTTGAAACTTTTTCAAATAGTTGTTTCCGTCAAAAATTCGAAGTATATTATACACAATTTTATACAAGTGTCGGTAAAAAAAAATCGAGGATTATTCTTAATGCTACGAAACTTTTTAGATCCTTTATATTTGTTACGAGGGAAGATTATGATGGAAGTCCATGCAAAAAATCATCTCAGAAATAGATTCTATGAAACTTTTTGAAATACTAGTTTCGGTCAAAATATCGTAGTATATTATACACAATTTTATACTAGTTTTGTTCAAAATTCAAATTAAATTGAGGATTGTTCGAAATGCTACGAAACTTTTAAGATCCTTTCTATAATTTACAAAGGAAGATTATGATGGAAGTCCATGCAAAAAATTATCTCAGAATTTGATTCTTTGAAACTTTTTCAAATACTAGTTTCGGTCAAAAAATCGAAGTATATTATACACAATTTTATACAAGTGTCGGTAAAAAAAAATCGAGGATTATTCGAAATGCTACGAAACTTTTTAGATCCTTTATATTTGTTACGAGGGAAGGTTATGATGGAAGTCCATGCAAAAAAATTATCTAAAAATTAGATACTATGGAACCTTTTGAAATGTCAGTTTAAGTCAAAAATTCATAGTATATTATTATACACAATTTTATACTAGTTTATGTCAGAAAATTAAATTAAATTGAGTATTATTTGAAATGCAACAAAACTTTACAAATCCTTTCTATTTTTTACGAGGGAAGATTATGATTGACGTCCATGCAAAATTTTTTCTCAGAATTAGATTCTATGATACCTTTTTAAATACTAGTTTCGGTCAAAAAATTGTTGTATATTATATACACATTTATACTAGTTTCGGTCAGAAAATTAAATTAAATCGAGGATTGATCTAAATGTTACGATACTTTTAAGATCCTTTATGTAATTTACGAGGGAAGATTATGATGGAAGTCAATGCAAAAAATTATCTCAGAATTAGATTCTATGAAGCTTTTTGAATTACTAGTTTCGGTCAAAAAATCATAGTATATTATATACAATTTTATACTAGTTTCGGTCAGAAAATCAAATTAAATCGAGGATTGTTCGAAATGCTACGAAATGTTTCAGATCCTTCCTATATTTTACCAGGGAAGGTTATGATGGGAGTCCTTACAAAAAATTATCTCAAAGTAAGATTCTATGGAACTTTTTAAAATACGAGTTTAGGTCAAAAAATCTTAGTATATTATACATAATTTCATACTAGTTTCGGTCATAAAATTAAATTAAATTGAGAATTGTTCGAAATGCTACGAAACTTTTTAGATCCTTTCTATATTTTACGAGGGAAGATTATGATGGAAGTCCATGCAAAAAATCATCTCAGAAATAGATTCTATGAAACTTTTTGAAATACTAGTTTCGGTCAAAATATCGTAGTATATTATACACAATTTTATACTAGTTTTGTTCAAAATTCAAATTAAATTGAGGATTGTTCGAAATGCTCGAAACTTTTAAGATCCTTTCTATAATTTACGAGGGAAGATTATGATGGAAGTCCATGCAAAAAATTATCTCAGAATTTGATTCTTTGAAACTTTTTCAAATACTAGTTTCGGTCAAAAAATCGAAGTATATTATACACAATTTTATACAAGTGTCGGTAAAAAAAATTCGAGGATTATTCGAAATGCTACGAAACTTTTTAGATCCTTTATATATGTTACGAGGGAAGGTTATGATGGAAGTCCATGCAAAAAAATTATCTAAAAATTAGATTCTATGGAACCTTTTGAAATGTCAGTTTAAGTCAAAAATTCATAGTATATTATTATACACAATTTTATACTAGTTTATGTCAGAAAATTAAATTAAATTGAGTATTATTTGAAATGCAACAAAACTTTACAAATCCTTTCTATTTTTTACGAGGGAAGATTATGATTGACGTCCATGCAAAATTTTTTCTCAAAATTAGATTCTATGATACCTTTTGAAATACTAGTTTCGGTCAAAAAATTGTTGTATATTATATACACATTTATACTAGTTTCGGTCAGAAAATTAAATTAAATCGAGGATTGATCTAAATGCTACGATACTTTTAAGATCCTTTATGTAATTTACGAGGGAAGATTATGATGGAAGTCAATGCAAAAAATTATCTCAGAATTAGATTCTATGAAGCTTTTTGAATTACTAGTTTCGGTCAAAAAATCATAGTATATTATATACAATTTTATACTAGTTTCGGTCAGAAAATCAAATTAAATCGAGGATTGTTCGAAATGCTACGAAATGTTTCAGATCCTTTCTATATTTTACCAGGGAAGGTTATGATGGGAGTCCTTCCAAAAATTATCTCAAAGTAAGATTCTATGGAACTTTTTAAAATACAAGTTTAGGTCAAAAAATCTTAGTATATTATACATAATTTCATACTAGTTTCGGTCATAAAATTAAATTAAATTGAGAATTGTTCGAAATGCTACGAAACTTTTTAGATCCTTTCTATATTTTACGAGGGAAGATTATGATGGAAGTCCATGCAAAAAATCATCTCAGAAATAGATTCTATGATACTTTTTGAAATACTAGTTTCAGTCAAAAAATCGTAGTATATTATACACAATTTTATACTAGTTTTGGTCAAAAATCAAATTAAATTGAGGATTGTTCGAAATGCTACGAATCTTTTAAAATCCTTTCTATAATTTACGAGGGAAGATTACGATGGAAGTCTATGCAAAAAATTATCTTAGAATTAGATTCTTTGAAACTTTTTCAAATAGTTGTTTCCGTCAAAAATTCGAAGTATATTATACACAATTTTATACAAGTGTCGGTAAAAAAAAATCGAGGATTATTCTTAATGCTACGAAACTTTTTTACATCCTTTATATTTGTTACGAGGGAAGATTATGATGGAAGTCCATGAAAAAAATCATCTCAGAAATAGATTCTATGAAACTTTTTGAAATACTAGTTTCGGTCAAAATATCGTAGTATATTATACACAATTTTATACTAGTTTTGTTCAAAATTCAAATTAAATTGAGGATTGTTCGAAATGCTCGAAACTTTTAAGATCCTTTCTATAATTTACGAGGGAAGATTATGATGGAAGTCCATGCAAAAAATTATCTCAGAATTTGATTCTTTGAAACTTTTTCAAATACTAGTTTCTGTCAAAAAATCGAAGTATATTATACACAATTTTATACAAGTGTCGGTAAAAAAAATTCGAGGATTATTCGAAATGCTACGAAACTTTTTAGATCCTTTATATTTGTTACGAGGGAAGGTTATGATGGAAGTCCATGCAAAAAAATTTATCTAAAAATTAGATTCTATGGAACCTTTTGAAATGTCAGTTTAAGTCAAAAATTCATAGTATATTATTATACACAATTTTATACTAGTTTATGTCAGAAAATTAAATTAAATCGAGTATTATTTGAAATGCAACAAAACTTTACAGATCCTTTCTATTTTTTATGAGGGAAGATTATGATTGACGTCCATGCAAATTTTTTTCTCAGAATTAGATTCTATGATACCTTTTGAAATACTAGTTTCGGTCAAAAAATTGTTGTATATTATATACACATTTATACTAGTTTCGGTCAAAAAATTAAATTAAATCTAGGATTGATCTAAATGCTACGATACTTTTAAGATCCTTTATGTAATTTACGAGGGAATATTATGATGGAAGTCAATGCAAAAAATTATCTCAGAATTAGATTCTATGAAGCTTTTTGAATTACTAGTTTCGGTCAAAAAATCATAGTATATTATACACAATTTTATACTAGTTTCGGTCAGAAAATCAAATTAAATCGAGGATTTTTCGAAATGCTACGAAACGTTTCAGATCCTTTCTATATTTTACCATGGAAGGTTATGATGGGAGTCCTTACAAAAAATTATCTCAAAATAAGATTTTATGGAACTTTTTAAAATACGAGTTTAGGTCAAAAAATCTTAGTATATTATACATAATTTCATACTAGTTTCGGTCATAAAATTAAATTAAATTGAGAATTGTTCGAAATGCTACGAAACTTTTTAGATCCTTTCTATATTTTACGAGGGAAGATTATGATGGAAGTCCATGCAAAAAATCATCTCAGAAATAGATTCTATGATACTTTTTGAAATACTAGTTTCAGTCAAAAAATCGTAGTATATTATACACAATTTTATACTAGTTTTGGTCAAAAATCAAATTAAATTGAGGATTGTTCGAAATGCTACAAAACTTTTAAAATCCTTTCTATAATTTACGAGGGAAGATTACGATGGAAGTCTATGCAAAAAAGTATCTTAGAATTAGATTCTTTGAAACTTTTTCAAATAGTTGTTTCCGTCAAAAATTCGAAGTATATTATACACAATTTTATACAAGTGTCGGTAAAAAAAAATCGAGGATTATTCTTAATGCTACGAAACTTTTTAGATCCTTTATATTTGTTACGAGGGAAGATTATGATGGAAGTCCATGCAAAAAATCATCTCAGAAATAGATTCTATGAAACTTTTTGAAATACTAGTTTCGGTCAAAATATCGTAGTATATTATACACAATTTTATACTAGTTTTGTTCAAAATTCAAATTAAATTGAGGATTGTTCGAAATGCTACGAAACTTTTAAGATCCTTTCTATAATTTACAAAGGAAGATTATGATGGAAGTCCATGCAAAAAATTATCTCAGAATTAGATTCTTTGAAACTTTTTCAAATACTAGTTTCGGTCAAAAAATCGAAGTATATTATACACAATTTTATACAAGTGTCGGTAAAAAAAAATTCGTGGATTATTCGAAATGCTAAGAAACTTTTTAGATCCTTTATATTTGTTACGAGGGAAGGTTATGATGGAAGTCCATGCAAAAAAATTATCTAAAAATTAGATTCTATGGAACCTTTTGAAATGTCAGTTTAGGTAAAAAATTTATAGTATATTATTATACACAATTTTATACTAGTTTATGTCAGAAAATTAAATTAAATCGAGTATTATTCGAAATTTAACAAAACTTTACAAATCCTTTCTAGATTTTATGAGGGAAGATTATGATGGAAGTCCATGCAAAAAATTATCTCAGAAATAGATTATTTGAAACTTTTTCAAATACTAGTTTCGGTCAATAAATCGTAGTATATTATACATAATTTTATACATGTGTCGGTAAAAAAAATCGAGGATTATTCGAAATGCTACGAAACTTTTTAGATCATTTATATTTGTTACGACGGAAGGTTATGTTGGAAGTCCATGCAAAAAATTATCTAAAAATTAGATTCTATGGAACCTTTTGAAATGTCAGTTTAGGTAAAAAATTCATAGTATATTATACACAATTTTATAGTAGTTTCGGTCTAAAAATTAAATTAAATCGAGTATTGTTCGAAATGCAACGAAACTTTTCAGATCCTTTCTATATTTTACGAGGGAAGATTATGATTGACGTCCATGCAAAATTTTTTCTCAGAATTAGATTCTATGATACCTTTTGAAATACTAGTTTTGGTCAAAAAATTGTAGTATATTATATACACATTTATACTAGTTTCGGTCAGAAAAATAAATTTAATCGAGGATTGATCTAAATGCTACGAAACTTTTAAGATCCTTTATGTAATTTACGAGGGAAGATTATGATGGAAGTCCATGCAAAAAATTATCTCAGAATTAGATTCTATGAAACTTTTTGAATTACTAGTTTCGGTCAAAAAATCATAGTATATTATACACAATTTTATACTAGTTTCGGTCAGAAAATCAAATTAAATCGAGGATTGTTCGAAATGCTACGAAACATTTCAGATCCTTTCTATATTTTACCAGGGAAGGTTATGATGGGAGTCCTTACAAAAAATTATCTCAAAATAAGATTCTATGGAACTTTTTAAAATACGAGTTTAGGTCAAAAAATCTTAGTATATTATACATAATTTCATACTAGTTTCGATCATAAAATTAAATTAAATTGAGAATTGTTCGAAATGCTACAAAACTTTTCAGATCCTTTCTATATTTTACGAGGGAAGATTATAATGGAAGTCTATGCAAAAAATCATCTCAGAAATAGATTCTATGATACTTTTTAAAATACTAGTTTCAATCAAAAAATCGTAGTATATTATACACAATTTCATACTAGTTTTGGTCAAAAATCAAATTAAATTGAGGATTGTTCGAAATGCTACGAAACTTTTAAAATCCTTTCTATAATTTACGAGGGAAGATTACGATGGAAGTCTATGCAAAAAATTATCTCAGAATTAGATTCTTTGAAACTTTTTCAAATACTTGTTTCCGTCAAAAAATCGAAGTATATTATACACAATTTTATACAAGTGTCGATAAAAAAAAATCGAGGATTATTCTTAATGCTACGAAACTTTTTAGATCCTTTATATTTGTTACGAGGGAAGATTATGATGGAAGTCCATGCAAAAAATCATCTCAGAAATAGATTCTATGAAACTTTTTGAAATACTAGTTTCGGTCAAAATATCGTAGTATATTATACACAATTTTATACTAGTTTTGTTCTAAATTCAAATTAAATTGAGGATTGTTCGAAATGCCACGAAACTTTTAAGATCCTTTCTATAATTTACGAGGGAAGATTATGATGGAAGTCCATGCAAAAAATTATCTCAGAATTAGATTCTTTGAAACTTTTTCAAATACTAGTTTCAGTCAAAAAATCGAAGTATATTATACACAATTTTATACAAGTGTCGGTAAAAAAAAAATTCGAGGATTATTCGAAATGCTAAGAAACTTTTTAGATCCTTTATATATGTTACGAGGGAAGGTTATGATGGAAGTCCATGCAAAAAAATTATCTAAAAATTAGATTCTATGGAACCTTTTGAAATGTCAGTTTAGGTAAAAAATTCATAGTATATTATTATACACAATTTTATACTAGTTTATGTCAGAAAATTAAATTAAATCGAGTATTATTCAAAATGCAACAAAACTTTACAAATCCTTTCTATATTTTATGAGGGAAGATTTTGATGGAAGTCCATGCAAAAAATTATCTTAGAAATAGATTATTTGAAACTTTTTCAAATACTAGTTTCGGTCAAGAAATCGTAGTATATTATACATAATTTTATACAAGTGTCGGTAAAAAAAATCGAGGATTATTCGAAATGCTACGAAACTTTTTAGATCATTTATATTTGTTACGAGGGAAGGTTATGTTGGAAGTCCATGCAAAAAATTATTTAAAAATTAGATTCTATGGAACCTTTTGAAATGTCAGTTTAGGTAAAATATTCATAGTATATTATACACAATTTTATTGTAATTTCGGTCTAAAAATTAAATTAAATCGAGTATTGTTCGAAATGCAATGAAACTTTTCAGATCCTTTCTATATTTTACGAGGGAAGATTATGATTGACGTCCATGCAAAATTTTTTCTCAGAATTAGATTCTATGATACCTTTTTAAATACTAGTTTCGGTCAAAAAATTGTAGTATATTATATACACATTTATACTAGTTTCGGTCAGAAAATTAAATTAAATCGAGGATTGATCTAAATGCTACGAAACTTTTAAGATCCTTTATGTAATTTACGAGGGAAGATTATGATGGAAGTCCATGCAAAAAATTATCTCAGAATTAGATTCTATGAAACTTTTTGAATTACTAGTTTCGGTCAAAAAATCATAGTATATTATACACAATTTTATACTAGTTTCGGTCAGAAAATCAAATTAAATCGAGGATTGTTCGAAATGCTACGAAACGTTTCAGATCCTTTCTATATTTTACCAGGGAAGGTTATGATGGGAGTCCTTACAAAAAATTATCTCAAAATAAGATTCTATGGAACTTTTTAAAATACGAGTTTAGGTCAAAAAATCTTAGTATATTATACATAATTTCATACTAGTCTCGGTCATAAAATTAAATTAAATTGAGAATTGTTCGAAATGCTACGAAACTTTTCAGATCCTTTCTATATTTTACGAGGGAAGATTATAATGGAAGTCCATGCAAAAAATCATCTCAGAAATAGATTCTATGATACTTTTTAAAATACTAGTTTCAATCAAAAAATCGTAGTATATTATACACAATTTCATACTAGTTTTGGTCAAAAATCAAATTAAATTGAGGATTGTTCGAAATGCTACGAAACTTTTAAAATCCTTTCTATAATTTACGAGGGAAGATTACGATGGAAGTCTATGCAAAAAATTATCTCAAAATTAGATTCTTTGAAACTTTTTCAAATACTTGTTTCCGTCAAAAAATCGAAGTATATTATACACAATTTTATACAAGTGTCGATAAAAAAAAATCGAGGATTATTCTTAATGCTACGAAACTTTTTAGATCCTCTATATTTGTTACGAGGGAAGATTATGATGGAAGTCCATGCAAAAAATCATCTCAGAAATAGATTCTATGAAACTTTTTGAAATACTAGTTTCGGTCAAAATATCGTAGTATATTATACACAATTTTATACTAGTATTGTTCAAAATTCAAATTAAATTGAGGATTGTTCGAAATGCTACGAAACTTTTAAGATCCTTTCTATAATTTACGAGGGAAGATTATGATGGAAGTCCATGCAAAAAATTATCTCAGAATTAGATTCTTTGAAACTTTTTCAAATACTAGTTTCAGTCTAAAAATCGAAGTATATTATACACAATTTTATACAAGTGTCGGTAAAAAAAAAATTCGAGGATTATTCGAAATGCTAAGAAACTTTTTAGATCCTTTATATTTGTTACGAGGGAAGGTTATGATGGAAGTCCATGCAAAAAAATTATCTAAAAATTAGATTCTATGGAACCTTTTGAAATGTCAGTTTAGGTAAAAAATTCATAGTATATTATTATACACAATTTTATACTAGATTATGTCAGAAAATTAAATTAAATCGAGTATTATTCGAAATGCAACAAAACTTTACAAATCCTTTATATATTTTATGAGGGAAGATTTTGATGGAAGTCCATGCAAAAAATTATCTCAGAAATAGATTATTTGAAACTTTTTCAAATACTAGTTTCGGTCAAGAAATCGTAGTATATTATACATAATTTTATACAAGTGTCGGTAAAAAAAATCGAGGATTATTCGAAATGCTACGAAACTTTTTAGATCATTTATATTTGTTACGAGGGAAGGTTATGTTGGAAGTCCATGCAAAAAATTATCTAAAAATTAGATTCTATGGAACCTTTTGAAATGTCAGTTTAGGTAAAAAATTCATAGTATATTATACACAATTTTATAGTAGTTTCGGTCTAAAAATTAAATTAAATCGAGTATTGTTTGAAATGCAATGAAACTTTTCAGATCCTTTCTATATTTTACGAGGGAAGATTATGATTGACGTCCATGCAAAATTTTTTCTCAGAATTAGATTCTATGATACCTTTTGAAATACTAGTTTCGGTCAAAAAATTGTAGTATATTATATACACATTTATACTAGTTTCGGTCAGAAAAATAAATTAAATCGAGGATTGATCTAAATGCTACGAAACTTTTAAGATCCTTTATGTAATTTAAGAGGGAAGATTATGATGGAAGTCCATGCAAAAAATTATCTCAGAATTAGATTCTATGAAACTTTTTGAATTACTAGTTTCGGTCAAAAAATCATAGTATATTATACACAATTTTATACGAGTTTCGGTCAGAAAATCAAATTAAATCGAGGATTGTTCGAAATGCTACGAAACGTTTCAGATCCTTTCTATATTTTACCAGGGAAGGTTATGATGGGAGTCCTTACAAAAAATTATCTCAAAATAAGATTCTATGGAACTTTTTAAAATACGAGTTTAGGTCAAAAAATCTTAGTATATTATACATAATTTCATACTAGTTTCGGTCATAAAATTAAATTAAATTGAGAATTGTTCGAAATGCTACGAAACTTTTCAGATCCTTTCTATATTTTACGAGGGAAGATTATAATGGAAGTCCATGCAAAAAATCATCTCAGAAATAGATTCTATGATACTTTTTAAAATACTAGTTTCAATCAAAAAATCGTAGTATATTATACACAATTTCATACTAGTTTTGGTCAAAAATCAAATTAAATTGAGGATTGTTCGAAATGCTACGAAACTTTTAAAATCCTTTCTATAATTTACGAGGGAAGATTACGATGGAAGTCTATGCAAAAAATTATCTCAGAATTAGATTCTTTGAAACTTTTTCAAATACTTGTTTCCGTCAAAAAATCGAAGTATATTATACACAATTTTATACAAGTGTCGGTAAAAAAAAAATTCGAGGATTATTCGAAATGCTAAGAAACTTTTTAGATCCTTTATATTTGTTACGAGGGAAGGTTATGATGGAAGTCCATGCAAAAAAATTATCTAAAAATTAGATTCTATGGAACCTTTTGAAATGTCAGTTTAGGTAAAAAATTCATAGTATATTATTATACACAATTTTATACTAGATTATGTCAGAAAATTAAATTAAATCGAGTATTATTCGAAATGCAACAAAACTTTACAAATCCTTTATATATTTTATGAGGGAAGATTTTGATGGAAGTCCATGCAAAAAATTATCTCAGAAATAGATTATTTGAAACTTTTTCAAATACTAGTTTCGGTCAAGAAATCGTAGTATATTATACATAATTTTATACAAGTGTCGGTAAAAAAAATCGAGGATTATTCGAAATGCTACGAAACTTTTTAGATCATTTATATTTGTTACGAGGGAAGGTTATGTTGGAAGTCCATGCAAAAAATTATCTAAAAATTAGATTCTATGGAACCTTTTGAAATGTCAGTTTAGGTAAAAAATTCATAGTATATTATACACAATTTTATAGTAGTTTCGGTCTAAAAATTAAATTAAATCGAGTATTGTTTGAAATGCAATGAAACTTTTCAGATCCTTTCTATATTTTACGAGGGAAGATTATGATTGACGTCCATGCAAAATTTTTTCTCAGAATTAGATTCTATGATACCTTTTGAAATACTAGTTTCGGTCAAAAAATTGTAGTATATTATATACACATTTATACTAGTTTCGGTCAGAAAAATAAATTAAATCGAGGATTGATCTAAATGCTACGAAACTTTTAAGATCCTTTATGTAATTTAAGAGGGAAGATTATGATGGAAGTCCATGCAAAAAATTATCTCAGAATTAGATTCTATGAAACTTTTTGAATTACTAGTTTCGGTCAAAAAATCATAGTATATTATACACAATTTTATACGAGTTTCGGTCAGAAAATCAAATTAAATCGAGGATTGTTCGAAATGCTACGAAACGTTTCAGATCCTTTCTATATTTTACCAGGGAAGGTTATGATGGGAGTCCTTACAAAAAATTATCTCAAAATAAGATTCTATGGAACTTTTTAAAATACGAGTTTAGGTCAAAAAATCTTAGTATATTATACATAATTTCATACTAGTTTCGGTCATAAAATTAAATTAAATTGAGAATTGTTCGAAATGCTACGAAACTTTTCAGATCCTTTCTATATTTTACGAGGGAAGATTATAATGGAAGTCCATGCAAAAAATCATCTCAGAAATAGATTCTATGATACTTTTTAAAATACTAGTTTCAATCAAAAAATCGTAGTATATTATACACAATTTCATACTAGTTTTGGTCAAAAATCAAATTAAATTGAGGATTGTTCGAAATGCTACGAAACTTTTAAAATCCTTTCTATAATTTACGAGGGAAGATTACGATGGAAGTCTATGCAAAAAATTATCTCAGAATTAGATTCTTTGAAACTTTTTCAAATACTTGTTTCCGTCAAAAAATCGAAGTATATTATACACAATTTTATACAAGTGTCGATAAAAAAAAATCGAGGATTATTCTTAATGCTACGAAACTTTTTAGATCCTCTATATTTGTTACGAGGGAAGATTATGATGGAAGTCCATGCAAAAAATCATCTCAGAAATAGATTCTATGAAACTTTTTGAAATACTAGTTTCAGTCAAAATATCGTAGTATATTATACACAATTTTATACTAGTATTGTTCAAAATTCAAATTAAATTGAGGATTGTTCGAAATGCTACGAAACTTTTAAGATCCTTTCTATAATTTACGAGGGAAGATTATGATGGAAGTCCATGCAAAAAATTATCTCAGAATTAGATTCTTTGAAACTTTTTCAAATACTAGTTTCAGTCAAAAAATCGAAGTATATTATACACAATTTTATACAAGTGTCGGTAAAAAAAAAATTCGAGGATTATTCGAAATGCTAAGAAACTTTTTAGATCCTTTATATTTGTTACGAGGGAAGGTTATGATGGAAGTCCATGCAAAAAAATTATCTAAAAATTAGATTCTATGGAACCTTTTGAAATGTCAGTTTAGGTAAAAAATTCATAGTATATTATTATACACAATTTTATACTAGATTATGTCAGAAAATTAAATTAAATCGAGTATTATTCGAAATGCAACAAAACTTTACAAATCCTTTCTATATTTTATGAGGGAAGATTTTGATGGAAGTCCATGCAAAAAATTATCTCAGAAATAGATTATTTGAAACTTTTTCAAATACTAGTTTCGGTCAAGAAATCGTAGTATATTATACATAATTTTATACAAGTGTCGGTAAAAAAAATCGAGGATTATTCGAAATGCTACGAAACTTTTTAGATCATTTATATTTGTTACGAGGGAAGGTTATGTTGGAAGTCCATGCAAAAAATTATCTAAAAATTAGATTCTATGGAACCTTTTGAAATGTCAGTTTAGGTAAAAAATTCATAGTATATTATACACAATTTTATAGTAGTTTCGGTCTAAAAATTAAATTAAATCGAGTATTGTTTGAAATGCAATGAAACTTTTCAGATCCTTTCTATATTTTACGAGGGAAGATTATGATTGACGTCCATGCAAAATTTTTTCTCAGAATTAGATTCTATGATACCTTTTGAAATACTAGTTTCGGTCAAAAAATTGTAGTATATTATATACACATTTATACTAGTTTCGGTCAGAAAAATAAATTAAATCGAGGATTGATCTAAATGCTACGAAACTTTTAAGATCCTTTATGTAATTTAAGAGGGAAGATTATGATGGAAGTCCATGCAAAAAATTATCTCAGAATTAGATTCTATGAAACTTTTTGAATTACTAGTTTCGGTCAAAAAATCATAGTATATTATACACAATTTTATACGAGTTTCGGTCAGAAAATCAAATTAAATCGAGGATTGTTCGAAATGCTACGAAACGTTTCAGATCCTTTCTATATTTTACCAGGGAAGGTTATGATGGGAGTCCTTACAAAAAATTATCTCAAAATAAGATTCTATGGAACTTTTTAAAATACGAGTTTAGATCAAAAAATCTTAGTATATTATACATAATTTCATACTAGTTTCGGTCATAAAATTAAATTAAATTGAGAATTGTTCGAAATGCTACGAAACTTTTCAGATCCTTTCTATATTTTACGAGGGAAGATTATAATGGAAGTCCATGCAAAAAATCATCTCAGAAATAGATTCTATGATACTTTTTAAAATACTAGTTTCAATCAAAAAATCGTAGTATATTATACACAATTTCATACTAGTTTTGGTCAAAAATCAAATTAAATTGAGGATTGTTCGAAATGCTACGAAACTTTTAAAATCCTTTCTATAATTTACGAGGGAAGATTACGATGGAAGTCTATGCAAAAAATTATCTCAGAATTAGATTCTTTGAAACTTTTTCAAATACTTGTTTCCGTCAAAAAATCGAAGTATATTATACACAATTTTATACAAGTGTCGATAAAAAAAAATCGAGGATTATTCTTAATGCTACGAAACTTTTTAGATCCTTTATATTTGTTACGAGGGAAGATTATGATGGAAGTCCATGCAAAAAATCATCCCAGAAATAGATTCTATGAAACTTTTTGAAATACTAGTTTCGGTCAAAATATCGTAGTATATTATACACAATTTTATACTAGTATTGTTCAAAATTCAAATTAAATTGAGGATTGTTCGAAATGCTACGAAACTTTTAAGATCCTTTCTATAATTTACGAGGGAAGATTATGATGGAAGTCCATGCAAAAAATTATCTCAGAATTAGATTCTTTGAAACTTTTTCAAATACTAGTTTCAGTCAAAAAATCGAAGTATATTATACACAATTTTATACAAGTGTCGGTAAAAAAAAAATTCGAGGATTATTCGAAATGCTAAGAAACTTTTTAGATCCTTTATATTTGTTACGAGGGAAGGTTATGATGGAAGTCCATGCAAAAAAATTATCTAAAAATTAGATTCTATGGAACCTTTTGAAATGTCAGTTTAGGTAAAAAATTCATAGTATATTATTATACACAATTTTATACTAGATTATGTCAGAAAATTAAATTAAATCGAGTATTATTCGAAATGCAACAAAACTTTACAAATCCTTTCTATATTTTATGAGGGAAGATTTTGATGGAAGTCCATGCAAAAAATTATCTCAGAAATAGATTATTTGAAACTTTTTCAAATACTAGTTTCGGTCAAGAAATCGTAGTATATTATACATAATTTTATACAAGTGTCGGTAAAAAAAATCGAGGATTATTCGAAATGCTACGAAACTTTTTAGATCATTTATATTTGTTACGAGGGAAGGTTATGTTGGAAGTCCATGCAAAAAATTATCTAAAAATTAGATTCTATGGAACCTTTTGAAATGTCAGTTTAGGTAAAAAATTCATAGTATATTATACACAATTTTATAGTAGTTTCGGTCTAAAAATTAAATTAAATCGAGTATTGTTTGAAATGCAATGAAACTTTTCAGATCCTTTCTATATTTTACGAGGGAAGATTATGATTGACGTCCATGCAAAATTTTTTCTCAGAATTAGATTCTATGATACCTTTTGAAATACTAGTTTCGGTCAAAAAATTGTAGTATATTATATACACATTTATACTAGTTTCGGTCAGAAAAATAAATTAAATCGAGGATTGATCTAAATGCTACGAAACTTTTAAGATCCTTTATGTAATTTAAGAGGGAAGATTATGATGGAAGTCCATGCAAAAAATTATCTCAGAATTAGATTCTATGAAACTTTTTGAATTACTAGTTTCGGTCAAAAAATCATAGTATATTATACACAATTTTATACGGGTTTCGGTCAGAAAATCAAATTAAATCGAGGATTGTTCGAAATGCTACGAAACGTTTCAGATCCTTTCTATATTTTACCAGGGAAGGTTATGATGGGAGTCCTTACAAAAAATTATCTCAAAATAAGATTCTATGGAACTTTTTAAAATACGAGTTTAGGTCAAAAAATCTTAGTATATTATACATAATTTCATACTAGTTTCGGTCATAAAATTAAATTAAATTGAGAATTGTTTGAAATGCTACGAAACTTTTCAGATCCTTTCTATATTTTACGAGGGAAGATTATAATGGAAGTCCATGCAAAAAATCATCTCAGAAATAGATTCTATGATACTTTTTAAAATACTAGTTTCAATCAAAAAATCATAGTATATTATACACAATTTCATACTAGTTTTGGTCAAAAATCAAATTAAATTGAGGATTGTTCGAAATGCTACGAAACTTTTAAAATCCTTTCTATAATTTACGAGGGAAGATTACGATGGAAGTCTATGCAAAAAATTATCTCAGAATTAGATTCTTTGAAACTTTTTCAAATACTTGTTTCCGTCAAAAAATCGAAGTATATTATACACAATTTTATACAAGTGTCGATAAAAAAAAATCGAGGATTATTCTTAATGCTACGAAACTTTTTAGATCCTCTATATTTGTTACGAGGGAAGATTATGATGGAAGTCCATGCAAAAAATCATCTCAGAAATAGATTCTATGAAACTTTTTGAAATACAAGTTTCGGTCAAAATATCGTAGTATATTATACACAATTTTATACTAGTATTGTTCAAAATTCAAATTAAATTGAGGATTGTTCGAAATGCTACGAAACTTTTAAGATCCTTTCTATAATTTACGAGGGAAGATTATGATGGAAGTCCATGCAAAAAATTATCTCAGAATTAGATTCTTTGAAACTTTTTCAAATACTAGTTTCAGTCAAAAAATCGAAGTATATTATACACAATTTTATACAAGTGTCGGTAAAAAAAAAATTCGAGGATTATTCGAAATGCTAAGAAACTTTTTAGATCCTTTATATTTGTTACGAGGGAAGGTTATGATGGAAGTCCATGCAAAAAAATTATCTAAAAATTAGATTCTATGGAACCTTTTGAAATGTCAGTTTAGGTAAAAAATTCATAGTATATTATTATACACAATTTTATACTAGATTATGTCAGAAAATTAAATTAAATCGAGTATTATTCGAAATGCAACAAAACTTTACAAATCCTTTATATATTTTATGAGGGAAGATTTTGATGGAAGTCCATGCAAAAAATTATCTCAGAAATAGATTATTTGAAACTTTTTCAAATACTAGTTTCGGTCAAGAAATCGTAGTATATTATACATAATTTTATACAAGTGTCGGTAAAAAAAATCGAGGATTATTCGAAATGCTACGAAACTTTTTAGATCATTTATATTTGTTACGAGGGAAGGTTATGTTGGAAGTCCATGCAAAAAATTATCTAAAAATTAGATTCTATGGAACCTTTTGAAATGTCAGTTTAGGTAAAAAATTCATAGTATATTATACACAATTTTATAGTAGTTTCGGTCTAAAAATTAAATTAAATCGAGTATTGTTTGAAATGCAATGAAACTTTTCAGATCCTTTCTATATTTTACGAGGGAAGATTATGATTGACGTCCATGCAAAATTTTTTCTCAGAATTAGATTCTATGATACCTTTTGAAATACTAGTTTCGGTCAAAAAATTGTAGTATATTATATACACATTTATACTAGTTTCGGTCAGAAAAATAAATTAAATCGAGGATTGATCTAAATGCTACGAAACTTTTAAGATCCTTTATGTAATTTAAGAGGGAAGATTATGATGGAAGTCCATGCAAAAAATTATCTCAGAATTAGATTCTATGAAACTTTTTGAATTACTAGTTTCGGTCAAAAAATCATAGTATATTATACACAATTTTATACGGGTTTCGGTCAGAAAATCAAATTAAATCGAGGATTGTTCGAAATGCTACGAAACGTTTCAGATCCTTTCTATATTTTACCAGGGAAGGTTATGATGGGAGTCCTTACAAAAAATTATCTCAAAATAAGATTCTATGGAACTTTTTAAAATACGAGTTTAGGTCAAAAAATCTTAGTATATTATACATAATTTCATACTAGTTTCGGTCATAAAATTAAATTAAATTGAGAATTGTTCGAAATGCTACGAAACTTTTCAGATCCTTTCTATATTTTACGAGGGAAGATTATAATGGAAGTCCATGCAAAAAATCATCTCAGAAATAGATTCTATGATACTTTTTAAAATACTAGTTTCAATCAAAAAATCGTAGTATATTATACACAATTTCATACTAGTTTTGGTCAAAAATCAAATTAAATTGAGGATTGTTCGAAATGCTACGAAACTTTTAAAATCCTTTCTATAATTTACGAGGGAAGATTACGATGGAAGTCTATGCAAAAAATTATCTCAGAATTAGATTCTTTGAAACTTTTTCAAATACTTGTTTCCGTCAAAAAATCGAAGTATATTATACACAATTTTATACAAGTGTCGATAAAAAAAAATCGAGGATTATTCTTAATGCTACGAAACTTTTTAGATCCTCTATATTTGTTACGAGGGAAGATTATGATGGAAGTCCATGCAAAAAATCATCTCAGAAATAGATTCTATGAAACTTTTTGAAATACTAGTTTCGGTCAAAATATCGTAGTATATTATACACAATTTTATACTAGTATTGTTCAAAATTCAAATTAAATTGAGGATTGTTCGAAATGCTACGAAACTTTTAAGATCCTTTCTATAATTTACGAGGGAAGATTATGATGGAAGTCCATGCAAAAAATTATCTCAGAATTAGATTCTTTGAAACTTTTTCAAATACTAGTTTCAGTCAAAAAATCGAAGTATATTATACACAATTTTATACAAGTGTCGGTAAAAAAAAAATTCGAGGATTATTCGAAATGCTAAGAAACTTTTTAGATCCTTTATATTTGTTACGAGGGAAGGTTATGATGGAAGTCCATGCAAAAAAATTATCTAAAAATTAGATTCTATGGAACCTTTTGAAATGTCAGTTTAGGTAAAAAATTCATAGTATATTATTATACACAATTTTATACTAGATTATGTCAGAAAATTAAATTAAATCGAGTATTATTCGAAATGCAACAAAACTTTACAAATCCTTTCTATATTTTATGAGGGAAGATTTTGATGGAAGTCCATGCAAAAAATTATCTCAGAAATAGATTATTTGAAACTTTTTCAAATACTAGTTTCGGTCAAGAAATCGTAGTATATTATACATAATTTTATACAAGTGTCGGTAAAAAAAATCGAGGATTATTCGAAATGCTACGAAACTTTTTAGATCATTTATATTTGTTACGAGGGAAGGTTATGTTGGAAGTCCATGCAAAAAATTATCTAAAAATTAGATTCTATGGAACCTTTTGAAATGTCAGTTTAGGTAAAAAATTCATAGTATATTATACACAATTTTATAGTAGTTTCGGTCTAAAAATTAAATTAAATCGAGTATTGTTTGAAATGCAATGAAACTTTTCAGATCCTTTCTATATTTTACGAGGGAAGATTATGATTGACGTCCATGCAAAATTTTTTCTCAGAATTAGATTCTATGATACCTTTTGAAATACTAGTTTCGGTCAAAAAATTGTAGTATATTATATACACATTTATACTAGTTTCGGTCAGAAAAATAAATTAAATCGAGGATTGATCTAAATGCTACGAAACTTTTAAGATCCTTTATGTAATTTAAGAGGGAAGATTATGATGGAAGTCCATGCAAAAAATTATCTCAGAATTAGATTCTATGAAACTTTTTGAATTACTAGTTTCGGTCAAAAAATCATAGTATATTATACACAATTTTATACGGGTTTCGGTCAGAAAATCAAATTAAATCGAGGATTGTTCGAAATGCTACGAAATGTTTCAGATCCTTTCTATATTTTACCAGGGAAGGTTATGATGGGAGTCCTTACAAAAAATTATCTCAAAATAAGATTCTATGGAACTTTTTAAAATACGAGTTTAGGTCAAAAAATCTTAGTATATTATACATAATTTCATACTAGTTTCGGTCATAAAATTAAATTAAATTGAGAATTGTTCGAAATGCTACGAAACTTTTCAGATCCTTTCTATATTTTACGAGGGAAGATTATAATGGAAGTCCATGCAAAAAATCATCTCAGAAATAGATTCTATGATACTTTTTAAAATACTAGTTTCAATCAAAAAATCGTAGTATATTATACACAATTTCATACTAGTTTTGGTCAAAAATCAAATTAAATTGAGGATTGTTCGAAATGCTACGAAACTTTTAAAATCCTTTCTATAATTTACGAGGGAAGATTACGATGGAAGTCTATGCAAAAAATTATCTCAGAATTAGATTCTTTGAAACTTTTTCAAATACTTGTTTCCGTCAAAAAATCGAAGTATATTATACACAATTTTATACAAGTGTCGATAAAAAAAAATCGAGGATTATTCTTAATGCTACGAAACTTTTTAGATCCTCTATATTTGTTACGAGGGAAGATTATGATGGAAGTCCATGCAAAAAATCATCTCAGAAATAGATTCTATGAAACTTTTTGAAATACTAGTTTCGGTCAAAATATCGTAGTATATTATACACAATTTTATACTAGTATTGTTCAAAATTCAAATTAAATTGAGGATTGTTCGAAATGCTACGAAACTTTTAAGATCCTTTCTATAATTTACGAGGGAAGATTATGATGGAAGTCCATGCAAAAAATTATCTCAGAATTAGATTCTTTGAAACTTTTTCAAATACTAGTTTCAGTCAAAAAATCGAAGTATATTATACACAATTTTATACAAGTGTCGGTAAAAAAAAAATTCGAGGATTATTCGAAATGCTAAGAAACTTTTTAGATCCTTTATATTTGTTACGAGGGAAGGTTATGATGGAAGTCCATGCAAAAAAATTATCTAAAAATTAGATTCTATGGAACCTTTTGAAATGTCAGTTTAGGTAAAAAATTCATAGTATATTATTATACACAATTTTATACTAGATTATGTCAGAAAATTAAATTAAATCGAGTATTATTCGAAATGCAACAAAACTTTACAAATCCTTTCTATATTTTATGAGGGAAGATTTTGATGGAAGTCCATGCAAAAAATTATCTCAGAAATAGATTATTTGAAACTTTTTCAAATACTAGTTTCGGTCAAGAAATCGTAGTATATTATACATAATTTTATACAAGTGTCGGTAAAAAAAATCGAGGATTATTCGAAATGCTACGAAACTTTTTAGATCATTTATATTTGTTACGAGGGAAGGTTATGTTGGAAGTCCATGCAAAAAATTATCTAAAAATTAGATTCTATGGAACCTTTTGAAATGTCAGTTTAGGTAAAAAATTCATAGTATATTATACACAATTTTATAGTAGTTTCGGTCTAAAAATTAAATTAAATCGAGTATTGTTTGAAATGCAATGAAACTTTTCAGATCCTTTCTATATTTTACGAGGGAAGATTATGATTGACGTCCATGCAAAATTTTTTCTCAGAATTAGATTCTATGATACCTTTTGAAATACTAGTTTCGGTCAAAAAATTGTAGTATATTATATACACATTTATACTAGTTTCGGTCAGAAAAATAAATTAAATCGAGGATTGATCTAAATGCTACGAAACTTTTAAGATCCTTTATGTAATTTAAGAGGGAAGATTATGATGGAAGTCCATGCAAAAAATTATCTCAGAATTAGATTCTATGAAACTTTTTGAATTACTAGTTTCGGTCAAAAAATCATAGTATATTATACACAATTTTATACGGGTTTCGGTCAGAAAATCAAATTAAATCGAGGATTGTTCGAAATGCTACGAAACGTTTCAGATCCTTTCTATATTTTACCAGGGAAGGTTATGATGGGAGTCCTTACAAAAAATTATCTCAAAATAAGATTCTATGGAACTTTTTAAAATACGAGTTTAGGTCAAAAAATCTTAGTATATTATACATAATTTCATACTAGTTTCGGTCATAAAATTAAATTAAATTGTGAATTGTTCGAAATGCTACGAAACTTTTCAGATCCTTTCTATATTTTACGAGGGAAGATTATAATGGAAGTCCATGCAAAAAATCATCTCAGAAATAGATTCTATGATACTTTTTAAAATACTAGTTTCAATCAAAAAATCGTAGTATATTATACACAATTTCATACTAGTTTTGGTCAAAAATCAAATTAAATTGAGGATTGTTCGAAATGCTACGAAACTTTTAAAATCCTTTCTATAATTTACGAGGGAAGATTACGATGGAAGTCTATGCAAAAAATTATCTCAGAATTAGATTCTTTGAAACTTTTTCAAATACTTGTTTCCGTCAAAAAATCGAAGTATATTATACACAATTTTATACAAGTGTCGATAAAAAAAAATCGAGGATTATTCTTAATGCTACGAAACTTTTTAGATCCTCTATATTTGTTACGAGGGAAGATTATGATGGAAGTCCATGCAAAAAATCATCTCAGAAATAGATTCTATGAAACTTTTTGAAATACTAGTTTCGGTCAAAATATCGTAGTATATTATACACAATTTTATACTAGTATTGTTCAAAATTCAAATTAAATTGAGGATTGTTCGAAATGCTACGAAACTTTTAAGATCCTTTCTATAATTTACGAGGGAAGATTATGATGGAAGTCCATGCAAAAAATTATCTCAGAATTAGATTCTTTGAAACTTTTTCAAATACTAGTTTCAGTCAAAAAATCGAAGTATATTATACACAATTTTATACAAGTGTCGGTAAAAAAAAAATTCGAGGATTATTCGAAATGCTAAGAAACTTTTTAGATCCTTTATATTTGTTACGAGGGAAGGTTATGATGGAAGTCCATGCAAAAAAATTATCTAAAAATTAGATTCTATGGAACCTTTTGAAATGTCAGTTTAGGTAAAAAATTCATAGTATATTATTATACACAATTTTATACTAGATTATGTCAGAAAATTAAATTAAATCGAGTATTATTCGAAATGCAACAAAACTTTACAAATCCTTTCTATATTTTATGAGGGAAGATTTTGATGGAAGTCCATGCAAAAAATTATCTTAGAAATAGATTATTTGAAACTTTTTCAAATACTAGTTTCGGTCAAGAAATCGTAGTATATTATACATAATTTTATACAAGTGTCGGTAAAAAAAATCGAGGATTATTCGAAATGCTACGAAACTTTTTAGATCATTTATATTTGTTACGAGGGAAGGTTATGTTGGAAGTCCATGCAAAAAATTATCTAAAAATTAGATTCTATGGAACCTTTTGAAATGTCAGTTTAGGTAAAAAATTCATAGTATATTATACACAATTTTATAGTAGTTTCGGTCTAAAAATTAAATTAAATCGAGTATTGTTTGAAATGCAATGAAACTTTTCAGATCCTTTCTATATTTTACGAGGGAAGATTATGATTGACGTCCATGCAAAATTTTTTCTCAGAATTAGATTCTATGATACCTTTTGAAATACTAGTTTCGGTCAAAAAATTGTAGTATATTATATACACATTTATACTAGTTTCGGTCAGAAAAATAAATTAAATCGAGGATTGATCTAAATGCTACGAAACTTTTAAGATCCTTTATGTAATTTAAGAGGGAAGATTATGATGGAAGTCCATGCAAAAAATTATCTCAGAATTAGATTCTATGAAACTTTTTGAATTACTAGTTTCGGTCAAAAAATCATAGTATATTATACACAATTTTATACGGGTTTCGGTCAGAAAATCAAATTAAATCGAGGATTGTTCGAAATGCTACGAAACGTTTCAGATCCTTTCTATATTTTACCAGGGAAGGTTATGATGGGAGTCCTTACAAAAAATTATCTCAAAATAAGATTCTATGGAACTTTTTAAAATACGAGTTTAGGTCAAAAAATCTTAGTATATTATACATAATTTCATACTAGTTTCGGTCATAAAATTAAATTAAATTGAGAATTGTTCGAAATGCTACGAAACTTTTCAGATCCTTTCTATATTTTACGAGGGAAGATTATAATGGAAGTCCATGCAAAAAATCATCTCAGAAATAGATTCTATGATACTTTTTAAAATACTAGTTTCAATCAAAAAATCGTAGTATATTATACACAATTTCATACTAGTTTTGGTCAAAAATCAAATTAAATTGAGGATTGTTCGAAATGCTACGAAACTTTTAAAATCCTTTCTATAATTTACGAGGGAAGATTACGATGGAAGTCTATGCAAAAAATTATCTCAGAATTAGATTCTTTGAAACTTTTTCAAATACTTGTTTCCGTCAAAAAATCGAAGTATATTATACACAATTTTATACAAGTGTCGATAAAAAAAAATCGAGGATTATTCTTAATGCTACAAAACTTTTTAGATCCTCTATATTTGTTACGAGGGAAGATTATGATGGAAGTCCATGCAAAAAATCATCTCAGAAATAGATTCTATGAAACTTTTTGAAATACTAGTTTCGGTCAAAATATCGTAGTATATTATACACAATTTTATACTAGTATTGTTCAAAATTCAAATTAAATTGAGGATTGTTCGAAATGCTACGAAACTTTTAAGATCCTTTCTATAATTTACGAGGGAAGATTATGATGGAAGTCCATGCAAAAAATTATCTCAGAATTAGATTCTTTGAAACTTTTTCAAATACTAGTTTCAGTCAAAAAATCGAAGTATATTATACACAATTTTATACAAGTGTCGGTAAAAAAAAAATTCGAGGATTATTCGAAATGCTAAGAAACTTTTTAGATCCTTTATATTTGTTACGAGGGAAGGTTATGATGGAAGTCCATGCAAAAAAATTATCTAAAAATTAGATTCTATGGAACCTTTTGAAATGTCAGTTTAGGTAAAAAATTCATAGTATATTATTATACACAATTTTATACTAGATTATGTCAGAAAATTAAATTAAATCGAGTATTATTCGAAATGCAACAAAACTTTACAAATCCTTTCTATATTTTATGAGGGAAGATTTTGATGGAAGTCCATGCAAAAAATTATCTTAGAAATAGATTATTTGAAACTTTTTCAAATACTAGTTTCGGTCAAGAAATCGTAGTATATTATACATAATTTTATACAAGTGTCGGTAAAAAAAATCGAGGATTATTCGAAATGCTACGAAACTTTTTAGATCATTTATATTTGTTACGAGGGAAGGTTATGTTGGAAGTCCATGCAAAAAATTATCTAAAAATTAGATTCTATGGAACCTTTTGAAATGTCAGTTTAGGTAAAAAATTCATAGTATATTATACACAATTTTATAGTAGTTTCGGTCTAAAAATTAAATTAAATCGAGTATTGTTTGAAATGCAATGAAACTTTTCAGATCCTTTCTATATTTTACGAGGGAAGATTATGATTGACGTCCATGCAAAATTTTTTCTCAGAATTAGATTCTATGATACCTTTTGAAATACTAGTTTCGGTCAAAAAATTGTAGTATATTATATACACATTTATACTAGTTTCGGTCAGAAAAATAAATTAAATCGAGGATTGATCTAAATGCTACGAAACTTTTAAGATCCTTTATGTAATTTAAGAGGGAAGATTATGATGGAAGTCCATGCAAAAAATTATCTCAGAATTAGATTCTATGAAACTTTTTGAATTACTAGTTTCGGTCAAAAAATCATAGTATATTATACACAATTTTATACGGGTTTCGGTCAGAAAATCAAATTAAATCGAGGATTGTTCGAAATGCTACGAAACGTTTCAGATCCTTTCTATATTTTACCAGGGAAGGTTATGATGGGAGTCCTTACAAAAAATTATCTCAAAATAAGATTCTATGGAACTTTTTAAAATACGAGTTTAGGTCAAAAAATCTTAGTATATTATACATAATTTCATACTAGTTTCGGTCATAAAATTAAATTAAATTGAGAATTGTTCGAAATGCTACGAAACTTTTCAGATCCTTTCTATATTTTACGAGGGAAGATTATAATGGAAGTCCATGCAAAAAATCATCTCAGAAATAGATTCTATGATACTTTTTAAAATACTAGTTTCAATCAAAAAATCGTAGTATATTATACACAATTTCATACTAGTTTTGGTCAAAAATCAAATTAAATTGAGGATTGTTCGAAATGCTACGAAACTTTTAAAATCCTTTCTATAATTTACGAGGGAAGATTACGATGGAAGTCTATGCAAAAAATTATCTCAGAATTAGATTCTTTGAAACTTTTTCAAATACTTGTTTCCGTCAAAAAATCGAAGTATATTATACACAATTTTATACAAGTGTCGATAAAAAAAAATCGAGGATTATTCTTAATGCTACGAAACTTTTTAGATCCTCTATATTTGTTACGAGGGAAGATTATGATGGAAGTCCATGCAAAAAATCATCTCAGAAATAGATTCTATGAAACTTTTTGAAATACTAGTTTCGGTCAAAATATCGTAGTATATTATACACAATTTTATACTAGTATTGTTCAAAATTCAAATTAAATTGAGGATTGTTCGAAATGCTACGAAACTTTTAAGATCCTTTCTATAATTTACGAGGGAAGATTATGATGGAAGTCCATGCAAAAAATTATCTCAGAATTAGATTCTTTGAAACTTTTTCAAATACTAGTTTCAGTCAAAAAATCGAAGTATATTATACACAATTTTATACAAGTGTCGGTAAAAAAAAAATTCGAGGATTATTCGAAATGCTAAGAAACTTTTTAGATCCTTTATATTTGTTACGAGGGAAGGTTATGATGGAAGTCCATGCAAAAAAATTATCTAAAAATTAGATTCTATGGAACCTTTTGAAATGTCAGTTTAGGTAAAAAATTCATAGTATATTATTATACACAATTTTATACTAGATTATGTCAGAAAATTAAATTAAATCGAGTATTATTCGAAATGCAACAAAACTTTACAAATCCTTTCTATATTTTATGAGGGAAGATTTTGATGGAAGTCCATGCAAAAAATTATCTTAGAAATAGATTATTTGAAACTTTTTCAAATACTAGTTTCGGTCAAGAAATCGTAGTATATTATACATAATTTTATACAAGTGTCGGTAAAAAAAATCGAGGATTATTCGAAATGCTACGAAACTTTTTAGATCATTTATATTTGTTACGAGGGAAGGTTATGTTGGAAGTCCATGCAAAAAATTATCTAAAAATTAGATTCTATGGAACCTTTTGAAATGTCAGTTTAGGTAAAAAATTCATAGTATATTATACACAATTTTATAGTAGTTTCGGTCTAAAAATTAAATTAAATCGAGTATTGTTTGAAATGCAATGAAACTTTTCAGATCCTTTCTATATTTTACGAGGGAAGATTATGATTGACGTCCATGCAAAATTTTTTCTCAGAATTAGATTCTATGATACCTTTTGAAATACTAGTTTCGTTCAAAAAATTGTAGTATATTATATACACATTTATACTAGTTTCGGTCAGAAAAATAAATTAAATCGAGGATTGATCTAAATGCTACGAAACTTTTAAGATCCTTTATGTAATTTAAGAGGGAAGATTATGATGGAAGTCCATGCAAAAAATTATCTCAGAATTAGATTCTATGAAACTTTTTGAATTACTAGTTTCGGTCAAAAAATCATAGTATATTATACACAATTTTATACGGGTTTCGGTCAGAAAATCAAATTAAATCGAGGATTGTTCGAAATGCTACGAAACGTTTCAGATCCTTTCTATATTTTACCAGGGAAGGTTATGATGGGAGTCCTTACAAAAAATTATCTCAAAATAAGATTCTATGGAACTTTTTAAAATACGAGTTTAGGTCAAAAAATCTTAGTATATTATACATAATTTCATACTAGTTTCGGTCATAAAATTAAATTAAATTGAGAATTGTTCGAAATGCTACGAAACTTTTCAGATCCTTTCTATATTTTACGAGGGAAGATTATAATGGAAGTCCATGCAAAAAATCATCTCAGAAATAGATTCTATGATACTTTTTAAAATACTAGTTTCAATCAAAAAATCGTAGTATATTATACACAATTTCATACTAGTTTTGGTCAAAAATCAAATTAAATTGAGGATTGTTCGAAATGCTACGAAACTTTTAAAATCCTTTCTATAATTTACGAGGGAAGATTACGATGGAAGTCTATGCAAAAAATTATCTCAGAATTAGATTCTTTGAAACTTTTTCAAATACTTGTTTCCGTCAAAAAATCGAAGTATATTATACACAATTTTATACAAGTGTCGATAAAAAAAAATCGAGGATTATTCTTAATGCTACGAAACTTTTTAGATCCTCTATATTTGTTACGAGGGAAGATTATGATGGAAGTCCATGCAAAAAATCATCTCAGAAATAGATTCTATGAAACTTTTTGAAATACTAGTTTCGGTCAAAATATCGTAGTATATTATACACAATTTTATACTAGTATTGTTCAAAATTCAAATTAAATTGAGGATTGTTCGAAATGCTACGAAACTTTTAAGATCCTTTCTATAATTTACGAGGGAAGATTATGATGGAAGTCCATGCAAAAAATTATCTCAGAATTAGATTCTTTGAAACTTTTTCAAATACTAGTTTCAGTCAAAAAATCGAAGTATATTATACACAATTTTATACAAGTGTCGGTAAAAAATAAATCGAGGATTATTCGAAATGCTAAGAAACTTTTTAGATCCTTTATATTTGTTACGAGGGAAGGTTATGATGGAAGTCCATGCAAAAAAATTATCTAAAAATTAGATTCTATGGAACCTTTTGAAATGTCAGTTTAGGTAAAAAATTCATAGTATATTATTATACACAATTTTATACTAGATTATGTCAGAAAATTAAATTAAATCGAGTATTATTCGAAATGCAACAAAACTTTACAAATCCTTTCTATATTTTATGAGGGAAGATTTTGATGGAAGTCCATGCAAAAAATTATCTCAGAAATAGATTATTTGAAACTTTTTCAAATACTAGTTTCGGTCAAGAAATCGTAGTATATTATACATAATTTTATACAAGTGTCGGTAAAAAAAATCGAGGATTATTCGAAATGCTACGAAACTTTTTAGATCATTTATATTTGTTACGAGGGAAGGTTATGTTGGAAGTCCATGCAAAAAATTATCTAAAAATTAGATTCTATGGAACCTTTTGAAATGTCAGTTTAGGTAAAAAATTCATAGTATATTATACACAATTTTATAGTAGTTTCGGTCTAAAAATTAAATTAAATCGAGTATTGTTTGAAATGCAATGAAACTTTTCAGATCCTTTCTATATTTTACGAGGGAAGATTATGATTGACGTCCATGCAAAATTTTTTCTCAGAATTAGATTCTATGATACCTTTTGAAATACTAGTTTCGGTCAAAAAATTGTAGTATATTATATACACATTTATACTAGTTTCGTTCAGAAAAATAAATTAAATCGAGGATTGATCTAAATGCTACGAAACTTTTAAGATCCTTTATGTAATTTAAGAGGGAAGATTATGATGGAAGTCCATGCAAAAAATTATCTCAGAATTAGATTCTATGAAACTTTTTGAATTACTAGTTTCGGTCAAAAAATCATAGTATATTATACACAATTTTATACGAGTTTCGGTCAGAAAATCAAATTAAATCGAGGATTGTTCGAAATGCTACGAAACGTTTCAGATCCTTTCTATATTTTACCAGGGAAGGTTATGATGGGAGTCCTTACAAAAAATTATCTCAAAATAAGATTCTATGGAACTTTTTAAAATACGAGTTTAGGTCAAAAAATCTTAGTATATTATACATAATTTCATACTAGTTTCGGTCATAAAATTAAATTAAATTGAGAATTGTTCGAAATGCTACGAAACTTTTCAGATCCTTTCTATATTTTACGAGGGAAGATTATAATGGAAGTCCATGCAAAAAATCATCTCAGAAATAGATTCTATGATACTTTTTAAAATACTAGTTTCAATCAAAAAATCGTAGTATATTATACACAATTTCATACTAGTTTTGGTCAAAAATCAAATTAAATTGAGGATTGTTCGAAATGCTACGAAACTTTTAAAATCCTTTCTATAATTTACGAGGGAAGATTACGATGGAAGTCTATGCAAAAAATTATCTCAGAATTAGATTCTTTGAAACTTTTTCAAATACTTGTTTCCGTCAAAAAATCGAAGTATATTATACACAATTTTATACAAGTGTCGATAAAAAAAAATCGAGGATTATTCTTAATGCTACGAAACTTTTTAGATCCTCTATATTTGTTACGAGGGAAGATTATGATGGAAGTCCATGCAAAAAATCATCTCAGAAATAGATTCTATGAAACTTTTTGAAATACTAGTTTCGGTCAAAATATCGTAGTATATTATACACAATTTTATACTAGTATTGTTCAAAATTCAAATTAAATTGAGGATTGTTCGAAATGCTACGAAACTTTTAAGATCCTTTCTATAATTTACGAGGGAAGATTATGATGGAAGTCCATGCAAAAAATTATCTCAGAATTAGATTCTTTGAAACTTTTTCAAATACTAGTTTCAGTCAAAAAATCGAAGTATATTATACACAATTTTATACAAGTGTCGGTAAAAAATAAATCGAGGATTATTCGAAATGCTAAGAAACTTTTTAGATCCTTTATATTTGTTACGAGGGAAGGTTATGATGGAAGTCCATGCAAAAAAATTATCTAAAAATTAGATTCTATGGAACCTTTTGAAATGTCAGTTTAGGTAAAAAATTCATAGTATATTATTATACACAATTTTATACTAGATTATGTCAGAAAATTAAATTAAATCGAGTATTATTCGAAATGCAACAAAACTTTACAAATCCTTTCTATATTTTATGAGGGAAGATTTTGATGGAAGTCCATGCAAAAAATTATCTCAGAAATAGATTATTTGAAACTTTTTCAAATACTAGTTTCGGTCAAGAAATCGTAGTATATTATACATAATTTTATACAAGTGTCGGTAAAAAAAATCGAGGATTATTCGAAATGCTACGAAACTTTTTAGATCATTTATATTTGTTACGAGGGAAGGTTATGTTGGAAGTCCATGCAAAAAATTATCTAAAAATTAGATTCTATGGAACCTTTTGAAATGTCAGTTTAGGTAAAAAATTCATAGTATATTATACACAATTTTATAGTAGTTTCGGTCTAAAAATTAAATTAAATCGAGTATTGTTTGAAATGCAATGAAACTTTTCAGATCCTTTCTATATTTTACGAGGGAAGATTATGATTGACGTCCATGCAAAATTTTTTCTCAGAATTAGATTCTATGATACCTTTTGAAATACTAGTTTCGGTCAAAAAATTGTAGTATATTATATACACATTTATACTAGTTTCGTTCAGAAAAATAAATTAAATCGAGGATTGATCTAAATGCTACGAAACTTTTAAGATCCTTTATGTAATTTAAGAGGGAAGATTATGATGGAAGTCCATGCAAAAAATTATCTCAGAATTAGATTCTATGAAACTTTTTGAATTACTAGTTTCGGTCAAAAAATCATAGTATATTATTCACAATTTTATACGAGTTTCGGTCAGAAAATCAAATTAAATCGAGGATTGTTCGAAATGCTACGAAACGTTTCAGATCCTTTCTATATTTTACCAGGGAAGGTTATGATGGGAGTCCTTACAAAAAATTATCTCAAAATAAGATTCTATGGAACTTTTTAAAATACGAGTTTAGGTCAAAAAATCTTAGTATATTATACATAATTTCATACTAGTTTCGGTCATAAAATTAAATTAAATTGAGAATTGTTCGAAATGCTACGAAACTTTTCAGATCCTTTCTATATTTTACGAGGGAAGATTATAATGGAAGTCCATGCAAAAAATCATCTCAGAAATAGATTCTATGATACTTTTTAAAATACTAGTTTCAATCAAAAAATCGTAGTATATTATACACAATTTCATACTAGTTTTGGTCAAAAATCAAATTAAATTGAGGATTGTTCGAAATGCTACGAAACTTTTAAAATCCTTTCTATAATTTACGAGGGAAGATTACGATGGAAGTCTATGCAAAAAATTATCTCAGAATTAGATTCTTTGAAACTTTTTCAAATACTTGTTTCCGTAAAAAAATCGAAGTATATTATACACAATTTTATACAAGTGTCGATAAAAAAAAATCGAGGATTATTCTTAATGCTACGAAACTTTTTAGATCCTCTATATTTGTTACGAGGGAAGATTATGATGGAAGTCCATGCAAAAAATCATCTCAGAAATAGATTCTATGAAACTTTTTGAAATACTAGTTTCGGTCAAAATATCGTAGTATATTATACACAATTTTATACTAGTATTGTTCAAAATTCAAATTAAATTGAGGATTGTTCGAAATGCTACGAAACTTTTAAGATCCTTTCTATAATTTACAAGGGAAGATTATGATGGAAGTCCATGCAAAAAATTATCTCAGAATTAGATTCTTTGAAACTTTTTCAAATACTAGTTTCAGTCAAAAAATCGAAGTATATTATACACAATTTTATTCAAGTGTCGGTAAAAAAAAAATCGAGGATTATTCGAAATGCTAAGAAACTTTTTAGATCCTTTATATTTGTTACGAGGGAAGGTTATGATGGAAGTCCATGCAAAAAAATTATCTAAAAATTAGATTCTATGGAACCTTTTGAAATGTCAGTTTAGGTAAAAAATTCATAGTATATTATTATACACAATTTTATACTAGATTATGTCAGAAAATTAAATTAAATCGAGTATTATTCGAAATGCAACAAAACTTTACAAATCCTTTCTATATTTTATGAGGGAAGATTTTGATGGAAGTCCATGCAAAAAATTATCTCAGAAATAGATTATTTGAAACTTTTTCAAATACTAGTTTCGGTCAAGAAATCGTAGTATATTATACATAATTTTATACAAGTGTCGGTAAAAAAAATCGAGGATTATTCGAAATGCTACGAAACTTTTTAGATCATTTATATTTGTTACGAGGGAAGGTTATGTTGGAAGTCCATGCAAAAAATTATCTAAAAATTAGATTCTATGGAACCTTTTGAAATGTCAGTTTAGGTAAAAAATTCATAGTATATTATACACAATTTTATAGTAGTTTCGGTCTAAAAATTAAATTAAATCGAGTATTGTTTGAAATGCAATGAAACTTTTCAGATCCTTTCTATATTTTACGAGGGAAGATTATGATTGACGTCCATGCAAAATTTTTTCTCAGAATTAGATTCTATGATACCTTTTGAAATACTAGTTTCGGTCAAAAAATTGTAGTATATTATATACACATTTATACTAGTTTCGTTCAGAAAAATAAATTAAATCGAGGATTGATCTAAATGCTACGAAACTTTTAAGATCCTTTATGTAATTTAAGAGGGAAGATTATGATGGAAGTCCATGCAAAAAATTATCTCAGAATTAGATTCTATGAAACTTTTTGAATTACTAGTTTCGGTCAAAAAATCATAGTATATTATACACAATTTTATACGAGTTTCGGTCAGAAAATCAAATTAAATCGAGGATTGTTCGAAATGCTACGAAACGTTTCAGATCCTTTCTATATTTTACCAGGGAAGGTTATGATGGGAGTCCTTACAAAAAATTATCTCAAAATAAGATTCTATGGAACTTTTTAAAATACGAGTTTAGGTCAAAAAATCTTAGTATATTATACATAATTTCATACTAGTTTCGGTCATAAAATTAAATTAAATTGAGAATTGTTCGAAATGCTACGAAACTTTTCAGATCCTTTCTATATTTTACGAGGGAAGATTATAATGGAAGTCCATGCAAAAAATCATCTCAGAAATAGATTCTATGATACTTTTTAAAATACTAGTTTCAATCAAAAAATCGTAGTATATTATACACAATTTCATACTAGTTTTGGTCAAAAATCAAATTAAATTGAGGATTGTTCGAAATGCTACGAAACTTTTAAAATCCTTTCTATAATTTACGAGGGAAGATTACGATGGAAGTCTATGCAAAAAATTATCTCAGAATTAGATTCTTTGAAACTTTTTCAAATACTTGTTTCCGTAAAAAAATCGAAGTATATTATACACAATTTTATACAAGTGTCGATAAAAAAAAATCGAGGATTATTCTTAATGCTACGAAACTTTTTAGATCCTCTATATTTGTTACGAGGGAAGATTATGATGGAAGTCCATGCAAAAAATCATCTCAGAAATAGATTCTATGAAACTTTTTGAAATACTAGTTTCGGTCAAAATATCGTAGTATATTATACACAATTTTATACTAGTATTGTTCAAAATTCAAATTAAATTGAGGATTGTTCGAAATGCTACGAAACTTTTAAGATCCTTTCTATAATTTACAAGGGAAGATTATGATGGAAGTCCATGCAAAAAATTATCTCAGAATTAGATTCTTTGAAACTTTTTCAAATACTAGTTTCAGTCAAAAAATCGAAGTATATTATACACAATTTTATTCAAGTGTCGGTAAAAAAAAAATCGAGGATTATTCGAAATGCTAAGAAACTTTTTAGATCCTTTATATTTGTTACGAGGGAAGGTTATGATGGAAGTCCATGCAAAAAAATTATCTAAAAATTAGATTCTATGGAACCTTTTGAAATGTCAGTTTAGGTAAAAAATTCATAGTATATTATTATACACAATTTTATACTAGATTATGTCAGAAAATTAAATTAAATCGAGTATTATTCGAAATGCAACAAAACTTTACAAATCCTTTCTATATTTTATGAGGGAAGATTTTGATGGAAGTCCATGCAAAAAATTATCTCAGAAATAGATTATTTGAAACTTTTTCAAATACTAGTTTCGGTCAAGAAATCGTAGTATATTATACATAATTTTATACAAGTGTCGGTAAAAAAAATCGAGGATTATTCGAAATGCTACGAAACTTTTTAGATCATTTATATTTGTTACGAGGGAAGGTTATGTTGGAAGTCCATGCAAAAAATTATCTAAAAATTAGATTCTATGGAACCTTTTGAAATGTCAGTTTAGGTAAAAAATTCATAGTATATTATACACAATTTTATAGTAGTTTCGGTCTAAAAATTAAATTAAATCGAGTATTGTTTTAAATGCAATGAAACTTTTCAGATCCTTTCTATATTTTACGAGGGAAGATTATGATTGACGTCCATGCAAAATTTTTTCTCAGAATTAGATTCTATGATACCTTTTGAAATACTAGTTTCGGTCAAAAAATTGTAGTATATTATATACACATTTATACTAGTTTCGTTCAGAAAAATAAATTAAATCGAGGATTGATCTAAATGCTACGAAACTTTTAAGATCCTTTATGTAATTTAAGAGGGAAGATTATGATGGAAGTCCATGCAAAAAATTATCTCAGAATTAGATTCTATGAAACTTTTTGAATTACTAGTTTCGGTCAAAAAATCATAGTATATTATACACAATTTTATACGAGTTTCGGTCAGAAAATCAAATTAAATCGAGGATTGTTCGAAATGCTACGAAACGTTTCAGATCCTTTCTATATTTTACCAGGGAAGGTTATGATGGGAGTCCTTACAAAAAATTATCTCAAAATAAGATTCTATGGAACTTTTTAAAATACGAGTTTAGGTCAAAAAATCTTAGTATATTATACATAATTTCATACTAGTTTCGGTCATAAAATTAAATTAAATTGAGAATTGTTCGAAATGCTACGAAACTTTTCAGATCCTTTCTATATTTTACGAGGGAAGATTATAATGGAAGTCCATGCAAAAAATCATCTCAGAAATAGATTCTATGATACTTTTTAAAATACTAGTTTCAATCAAAAAATCGTAGTATATTATACACAATTTCATACTAGTTTTGGTCAAAAATCAAATTAAATTGAGGATTGTTCGAAATGCTACGAAACTTTTAAAATCCTTTCTATAATTTACGAGGGAAGATTACGATGGAAGTCTATGCAAAAAATTATCTCAGAATTAGATTCTTTGAAACTTTTTCAAATACTTGTTTCCGTCAAAAAATCGAAGTATATTATACACAATTTTATACAAGTGTCGATAAAAAAAAATCGAGGATTATTCTTAATGCTACGAAACTTTTTAGATCCTCTATATTTGTTACGAGGGAAGATTATGATGGAAGTCCATGCAAAAAATCATCTCAGAAATAGATTCTATGAAACTTTTTGAAATACTAGTTTCGGTCAAAATATCGTAGTATATTATACACAATTTTATACTAGTATTGTTCAAAATTCAAATTAAATTGAGGATTGTTCGAAATGCTACGAAACTTTTAAGATCCTTTCTATAATTTACGAGGGAAGATTATGATGGAAGTCCATGAAAAAAATTATCTCAGAATTAGATTCTTTGAAACTTTTTCAAATACTAGTTTCAGTCAAAAAATCGAAGTATATTATACACAATTTTATTCAAGTGTCGGTAAAAAAAATATCGAGGATTATTCGAAATGCTAAGAAACTTTTTAGATCCTTTATATTTGTTACGAGGGAAGGTTATGATGGAAGTCCATGCAAAAAAATTATCTAAAAATTAGATTCTATGGAACCTTTTGAAATGTCAGTTTAGGTAAAAAATTCATAGTATATTATTATACACAATTTTATACTAGATTATGTCAGAAAATTAAATTAAATCGAGTATTATTCGAAATGCAACAAAACTTTACAAATCCTTTCTATATTTTATGAGGGAAGATTTTGATGGAAGTCCATGCAAAAAATTATCTCAGAAATAGATTATTTGAAACTTTTTCAAATACTAGTTTCGGTCAAGAAATCGTAGTATATTATACATAATTTTATACAAGTGTCGGTAAAAAAAATCGAGGATTATTCGAAATGCTACGAAACTTTTTAGATCATTTATATTTGTTACGAGGGAAGGTTATGTTGGAAGTCCATGCAAAAAATTATCTAAAAATTAGATTCTATGGAACCTTTTGAAATGTCAGTTTAGGTAAAAAATTCATAGTATATTATACACAATTTTATAGTAGTTTCGGTCTAAAAATTAAATTAAATCGAGTATTGTTTGAAATGCAATGAAACTTTTCAGATCCTTTCTATATTTTACGAGGGAAGATTATGATTGACGTCCATGCAAAATTTTTTCTCAGAATTAGATTCTATGATACCTTTTGAAATACTAGTTTCGGTCAAAAAATTGTAGTATATTATATACACATTTATACTAGTTTCGGTCAGAAAAATAAATTAAATCGAGGATTGATCTAAATGCTACGAAACTTTTAAGATCCTTTATGTAATTTAAGAGGGAAGATTATGATGGAAGTCCATGCAAAAAATTATCTCAGAATTAGATTCTATGAAACTTTTTGAATTACTAGTTTCGGTCAAAAAATCATAGTATATTATACACAATTTTATACGAGTTTCGGTCAGAAAATCAAATTAAATCGAGGATTGTTCGAAATGCTACGAAACGTTTCAGATCCTTTCTATATTTTACCAGGGAAGGTTATGATGGGAGTCCTTACAAAAAATTATCTCAAAATAAGATTCTATGGAACTTTTTAAAATACGAGTTTAGGTCAAAAAATCTTAGTATATTATACATAATTTCATACTAGTTTCGGTCATAAAATTAAATTAAATTGAGAATTGTTCGAAATGCTACGAAACTTTTCAGATCCTTTCTATATTTTACGAGGGAAGATTATAATGGAAGTCCATGCAAAAAATCATCTCAGAAATAGATTCTATGATACTTTTTAAAATACTAGTTTCAATCAAAAAATCGTAGTATATTATACACAATTTCATACTAGTTTTGGTCAAAAATCAAATTAAATTGAGGATTGTTCGAAATGCTACGAAACTTTTAAAATCCTTTCTATAATTTACGAGGGAAGATTACGATGGAAGTCTATGTAAAAAATTATCTCAGAATTAGATTCTTTGAAACTTTTTCAAATACTTGTTTCCGTCAAAAAATCGAAGTATATTATACACAATTTTATACAAGTGTCGCTAAAAAAAAATCGAGGATTATTCTTAATGCTACGAAACTTTTTAGATCCTCTATATTTGTTACGAGGGAAGATTATGATGGAAGTCCATGCAAAAAATCATCTCAGAAATAGATTCTATGAAACTTTTTGAAATACTAGTTTCGGTCAAAATATCGTAGTATATTATACACAATTTTATACTAGTTTTGTTCAAAATTCAAATTAAATTGAGGATTGTTCGAAATGCTACGAAACTTTTAAGATCCTTTCTATAATTTACGAGGGAAGATTATGATGGAAGTCCATGCAAAAAATTATCTCAGAATTAGATTCTTTGAAACTTTTTCAAATACTAGTTTCAGTCAAAAAATCGTAGTATATTATACACAATTTTATACAAGTGTCGGTAAAAAAAAAATTCGAGGATTATTCGAAATGCTAAGAAACTTTTTAGATCCTTTATATTTGTTACGAGGGAAGGTTATGATGGAAGTCCATGCAAAAAAATTATCTAAAAATTAGATTCTATGGAACCTTTTGAAATGTCAATTTAGGTAAAAGATTCATAGTATATTATTATACACAATTTTATACTAGTTTATGTCAGAAAATTAAATTAAATCGAGTATTATTCGAAATGCAACAAAACTTTACAAATCCTTTCTATATTTTATGAGGGAAGATTTTGATGGAAGTCCATGCAAAAAATTATCTCAGAAATAGATTATTTGAAACTTTTTCAAATACTAGTTTCGGTCAAGAAATCGTAGTATATTATACATAATTTTATACAAGTGTCGGTAAAAAAAACCGAGGATTATTCGAAATGCTACGAAAATTTTTAGATCATTTATATGTTACGAGGGAAGGTTATGTTGGAAGTCCATGCAAAAAATTATCTAAAAATTAGATTCTATGGAACCTTTTGAAATGTCAGTTTAGGTAAAAAATTCATAGTATATTATGCACAATTTTATAGTAGTTTCGGTCTAAAAATTAAATTAAATCGAGTATTGTTCGAAATGCAATGAAACTTTTCAGATCCTTTCTATATTTTACGAGGGAAGATTATGATTGACGTCCATGCAAAATTTTTTCTCAGAATTAGATTCTATGATACCTTTTGAAATACTAGTTTCGGTCAAAAAATTGTAGTATATGATATACACATTTATACTAGTTTCGGTCAGAAAATTAAATTAAATTGAGGATTGATCTAAATGCTACGAAACTTTTAAGATCCTTTATGTAATTTACGAGGGAAGATTATGATGGAAGTCCATGCAAAAAATTATCTCAGAATTAGATTCTATGAAACTTTTTGAATTACTAGTTTCGGTCAAAAAATCATAGTATATTATACACAATTTTATACGAGTTTCGGTCAGAAAATCAAATTAAATCGAGGATTGTTCGAAATGCTACGAAACGTTTCAGATCCTTTCTATATTTTACCAGGGAAGGTTATGATGGGAGTCCTTACAAAAAATTATCTCAAAATAAGATTCTATGGAACTTTTTAAAATACGAGTTTAGGTCAAAAAATCTTAGTATATTATACATAATTTCATACTAGTTTCGGTCATAAAATTAAATTAAATTGAGAATTGTTCGAAATGCTACGAAACTTTTCAGATCCTTTCTATATTTTACGAGGGAAGATTATAATGGAAGTCCATGCAAAAAATCATCTCAGAAATAGATTCTATGATACTTTTTAAAATACTAGTTTCAATCAAAAAATCGTAGTATATTATACACAATTTCATACTAGTTTTGGTCAAAAATCAAATTAAATTGAGGATTGTTCGAAATGCTACGAAACTTTTAAAATCCTTTCTATAATTTACGAGGGAAGATTGCGATGGAAGTCTATGCAAAAAATTATCTCAGAATTAGATTCTTTGAAACTTTTTCAAATACTTGTTTCCGTCAAAAAATCGAAGTATATTATACACAATTTTATACAAGTGTCGGTAAAAAAAAATCGAGGATTATTCTTAATGCTACGAAACTTTTTAGATCCTTTATATTTGTTACGAGGGAAGATTATGATGGAAGTTCATGCAAAAAATCATCTCAGAAATAGATTCTATGAAACTTTTTGAAATACTAGTTTCGGTCAAAATATCGTAGTATATTATACACAATTTTATACTAGTTTTGTTCAAAATTCAAATTAAATTGAGGATTGTTCGAAATGCTACGAAACTTTTAAGATCCTTTCTATAATTTACGAGGGAAGATTATGATGGAAGTCCATGCAAAAAATTATCTCAGAATTAGATTCTTTGAAACTTTTTCAAATACTAGTTTCAGTCAAAAAATCGAAGTATATTATACACAATTTTATACAAGTTTCGGTAAAAAAAAAATTCGAGGATTATTCGAAATGCTAAGAAACTTTTTAGATCCTTTATATTTGTTACGAGGGAAGGTTATGATGGAAGTCCATGCAAAAAAATTATCTAAAAATTAGATTCTATGGAACCTTTTGAAATGTCAGTTTAGGTAAAAAATTCATAGTATATTATTATACACAATTTTATACTAGTTTATGTCAGAAAATTAAATTAAATCGAGTATTATTCGAAATGCAACAAACTTTACAAATCCTTTCTATATTTTATGAGGGAAGATTATGATGGAAGTCCATGCAAAAAATTATCTCAGAAATAGATTATTTGAAACTTTTTCAAATACTAGTTTCGGTCAAGAAATCGTAGTATATTATACATAATTTTATACAAGTGTCGGTAAAAAAAATCGAGGATTATTCGAAATGCTACGAAAATTTTTAGATCATTTATATTTGTTACGAGGGAAGGTTATGTTGGAAGTCCATGCAAAAAATTATCTAAAAATTAGATTCTATGGAACCTTTTGAAATGTCAGTTTAGGTAAAAAATTCATAGTATATTATACACAATTTTATAGTAGTTTCGGTCTAAAAATTAAATTAAATCGAGTATTGTTCGAAATGCAATGAAACTTTTCAGATCCTTTCTATATTTTACGAGGGAAGATTATGATTGACGTCCATGCAAAATTTTTTCTCAGAATTAGATTCTATGATACCTTTTGAAATACTAGTTTCGGTCAAAAAATTGTAGTATATTATATACACATTTATACTAGTTTCGGTCAGAAAATTAAATTAAATTGAGGATTGATCTAAATGCTACGAAACTTTTAAGATCCTTTATGTAATTTAAGAGGGAAGATTATGATGGAATTCCATGCAAAAAATTATCTCAGAATTAGATTCTATGAAACTTTTTGAATTACTAGTTTCGGTCAAAAAATCATAGTATATTATACACAATTTTATACTAGTTTCGGTCAGAAAATCAAATTAAATCGAGGATTGTTCGAAATGCTACGAAACGTTTCAGATCCTTTCTATATTTTACCAGGGAAGGTTATGATGGGAGTCCTTACAAAAAATTATCTCAAAATAAGATTCTATGGAACTTTTTAAAATACGATTTTAGGTCAAAAAATCTTAGTATATTATACATAATTTCATACTAGTTTCGGTCATAAAATTAAATTAAATTGAGAATTGTTCGAAATGCTACGAAACTTTTCAGATCCTTTCTATATTTTACGAGGGAAGATTATAATGGAAGTCCATGCAAAAAATCATCTCAGAAATAGATTCTATGATACTTTTTAAAATACTAGTTTCAATCAAAAAATCGTAGTATATTATACACAATTTCATACTAGTTTTGGTCAAAAATCAAATTAAATTGAGGATTGTTCGAAATGCTACGAAACTTTTAAAATCCTTTCTATAATTTACGAGGGAAGATTGCGATGGAAGTCTATGCAAAAAATTATCTCAGAATTAGATTCTTTGAAACTTTTTCAAATACTTGTTTCCGTCAAAAAATCGAAGTATATTATACACAATTTTATACAAGTGTCGGTAAAAAAAAATCGAGGATTATTCTTAATGCTACGAAACTTTTTAGATCCTTTATATTTGTTACGAGGGAAGATTATGATGGAAGTTCATGCAAAAAATCATCTCAGAAATAGATTCTATGAAACTTTTTGAAATACTAGTTTCGGTCAAAATATCGTAGTATATTATACACAATTTTATACTAGTTTTGTTCAAAATTCAAATTAAATTGAGGATTGTTCGAAATGCTACGAAACTTTTAAGATCCTTTCTATAATTTACGAGGGAAGATTATGATGGAAGTCCATGCAAAAAATTATCTCAGAATTAGATTCTTTGAAACTTTTTCAAATACTAGTTTCAGTCAAAAAATCGAAGTATATTATACACAATTTTATACAAGTTTCGGTAAAAAAAAAATTCGAGGATTATTCGAAATGCTAAGAAACTTTTTAGATCCTTTATATTTGTTACGAGGGAAGGTTATGATGGAAGTCCATGCAAAAAAATTATCTAAAAATTAGATTCTATGGAACCTTTTGAAATGTCAGTTTAGGTAAAAAATTCATAGTATATTATTATACACAATTTTATACTAGTTTATGTCAGAAAATTAAATTAAATCGAGTATTATTCGAAATGCAACAAACTTTACAAATCCTTTCTATATTTTATGAGGGAAGATTATGATGGAAGTCCATGCAAAAAATTATCTCAGAAATAGATTATTTGAAACTTTTTCAAATACTAGTTTCGGTCAAGAAATCGTAGTATATTATACATAATTTTATACAAGTGTCGGTAAAAAAAATCGAGGATTATTCGAAATGCTACGAAAATTTTTAGATCATTTATATTTGTTACGAGGGAAGGTTATGTTGGAAGTCCATGCAAAAAATTATCTAAAAATTAGATTCTATGGAACCTTTTGAAATGTCAGTTTAGGTAAAAAATTCATAGTATATTATACACAATTTTATAGTAGTTTCGGTCTAAAAATTAAATTAAATCGAGTATTGTTCGAAATGCAATGAAACTTTTCAGATCCTTTCTATATTTTACGAGGGAAGATTATGATTGACGTCCATGCAAAAAATTTTCTCAGAATTAGATTCTATGATACCTTTTGAAATACTAGTTTCGGTCAAAAAATTGTAGTATATTATATACACATTTATACTAGTTTCGGTCAGAAAATTAAATTAAATCGAGGATTGATCTAAATGCTACGAAACTTTTAAGATCCTTTATGTAATTTACGAGGGAAGATTATGATGGAAGTCCATGCAAAAAATTATCTCAGAATTAGATTCTATGAAACTTTTTGAATTACTAGTTTCGATCAAAAAATCATAGTATATTATACACAATTTTATACTAGTTTCGGTCAGAAAATCAAATTAAATCGAGGATTGTTCGAAATGCTACGAAACGTTTCAGATCCTTTCAATATTTTACCAGGGAAGGTAATGATGGGAGTCCTTACAAAAAATTATCTCAAAATACGATTCTATGGAACTTTTTAAAATACGAGTTTAGGTCAAAAAATCTTAGTATATTATACATAATTTCATACTAGTTTCGGTCATAAAATTAAATTAAATTGAGAATTGTTCGAAATGCTACGAAACTTTTCAGATCCTTTCTATATTTTACGAGGGAAGATTATAATGGAAGTCCATGCAAAAAATCATCTCATAAATAGATTCTATGATACTTTTTAAAATACTAGTTTCAATCAAAAAATCGTAGTATATTATACACAATTTCATACTAGTTTTGGTCAAAAATCAAATTAAATTGAGGATTATTCGAAATGCTACGAAACTTTTAAAATCCTTTCTATAATTTACGAGGGAAGATTACGATGGAAGTCTATGCAAAAAATTATCTCAGAATTAGATTCTTTGAAACTTTTTCAAATACTTGTTTCCGTCAAAAAATCGAAGTATATTATACACTATTTTATACAAGTGTCGGTAAAAAAAATCGAGGATTATTCTTAATGCTACGAAACTTTTTAGATCCTTTATATTTGTTACGAGGGAAGATTATGATGGAAGTCCATGCAAAAAATCATCTCAGAAATAGATTCTATGAAACATTTTGAAATACTAGTTTAGGTCAAAATATCGTAGTATATTATACACAATTTTATACTAGTTTTGTTCAAAATTCAAATTAAATTGAGGATTTTTCGAAATGCTACGAAACTTTTAAGATCCTTTCTATAATTTACGAGGGAAGATTATGATGGAATTCCATGCAAAAAATTATCTCAGAATTAGATTCTTTGAAACTTTTTCAAATACTAGTTTCAGTCAAAAAATCGAAGTATATTATACACAATTTTATACAAGTGTCGGTGAAAAAAAATTCGAGGATTATTCGAAATGCTAAGAAACTTTTTAGATCCTTTATATTTGTTACGAGGGAAGGTTATGATGGAAGTCCATGCAAAAAAATTATCTAAAAATTAGATTCTATGGAACCTTTTGAAATGTCAGTTTAGGTAAAAAATTCATAGTATATTATTATACACAATTTTATACTAGTTTATGTCAGAAAATTAAATTAAATCGAGTATTATTCGAAATGCAACAAACTTTACAAATCCTTTCTATATTTTATGAGGGAAGATTATGATGGAAGTCCATGCAAAAAATGATCTCAGAAATAGATTATTTGAAACTTTTTCAAATACTAGTTTCGGTCAAGAAATCGTAGTATATTATACATAATTTTATACAAGTGTCGGTAAAAAAAATCGAGGATTATTCGAAATGCTACGAAACTTTTTAGATCATTTATATTTGTTACGAGGGAAGGTTATGTTGGAAGTCCATGCAAAAAATTATCTAAAAATTAGATTCTATGGAACCTTTTGAAATGTCAGTTTAGGTAAAAAATTCATAGTATATTATACACAATTTTATAGTAGTTTCGGTCTAAAAATTAAATTAAATCGAGTATTGTTCGAAATGCAACGAAACTTTTCAGATCCTTTCTATATTTTACGAGGGAAGATTATGATTGACGTCCATGCAAAATTTTTTCTCAGAATTAGATTCTATGATACCTTTTGAAATACTAGTTTCGGTCAAAAACTTGTAGTATATTATATACACATTTATACTAGTTTCGGTCAGAAAATTAAATTAAATCGAGGATTGATCTAAATGCTACGAAACTTTTAAGATCCTTTATGTAATTTACGAGGGAAGATTATGATGGAAGTCCATGTAAAAAATTATCTCAGAATTAGATTCTATGAAACTTTTTGAATTACTAGTTTCGGTCAAAAAATCATAGTATATTATACACAATTTTATACTTGTTTCGGTCAGAAAATCAAATTAAATCGAGGATTGTTCGAAATGCTACGAAACGTTTCAGATCCTTTCTATATTTTACCAGGGAAGGTAATGATGGGAGTCCTTACAAAAAATTATCTCAAAATAAGATTCTATGGAACTTTTTAAAATACGAGTTTAGGTCAAAAAATCTTAGTATATTATACATAATTTCATACTAGTTTCGGTCATAAAATTAAATTAAATTGAGAATTGTTCGAAATGCTACGAAACTTTTCAGATCCTTTCTATATTTTACGAGGGAAGATTATAATGGAAGTCCATGCAAAAAATCATCTCAGAAATAGATTCTATGATACTTTTTAAAATACTAGTTTCAATCAAAAAATCGTAGTATATTATATACAATTTCATACTAGTTTTGGTCAAAAATCAAATTAAATTGAGGATTGTTCGAAATGCTACGAAACTTTTAAAATCCTTTCTATAATTTACGAGGGAAGATTACGATGGAAGTCTATGCAAAAAATTATCTCAGAATTAGATTCTTTGAAACTTTTTCAAATACTTGTTTCCGTCAAAAAATCGAAGTATATTATACACAATTTTATACAAGTGTCGGTAAAAAAAAATCAAGGATTATTCTTAATGCTACGAAACTTTTTAGATCCTTTATATTTGTTACGAGGGAAGATTATGATGGAAGTCCATGCAAAAAATCATCTCAGAAATAGATTCTATGAAACTTTTTGAAATACTAGTTTCGGTCAAAATATCGTAGTATATTATACACAATTTTATACTAGTTTTGTTCAAAATTCAAATTAAATTGCGGATTGTTCGAAATGCTACGAAACTTTTAAGATCCTTTCTATAATTTACGAGGGAAGATTATGATGGAAGTCCATGCAAAAAATTATCTCAGAATTAGATTCTTTGAAACTTTTTCAAATACTAGTTTCAGTCAAAAAATCGAAGTATATTATACACAATTTTATACAAGTTTCGGTAAAAAAAAAATTCGAGGATTATTCGAAATGCTAAGAAACTTTTTAGATCCTTTATATTTGTTACGAGGGAAGGTTATGATGGAAGTCCATGCAAAAAAATTATCTAAAAATTAGATTCTATGGAACCTTTTGAAATGTCAGTTTAGGTAAAAAATTCATAGTATATTATTATACACAATTTTATACTAGTTTATGTCAGAAAATTAAATTAAATCGAGTATTATTCGAAATGCAACAAACTTTACAAATCCTTTCTATATTTTATGAGGGAAGATTATGATGGAAGTCCATGCAAAAAATGATCTCAGAAATAGATTATTTGAAACTTTTTCAAATACTAGTTTCGGTCAAGAAATCGTAGTATATTATACATAATTTTATACAAGTGTCGGTAAAAAAAATCGAGGATTATTCGAAATGCTACGAAAATTTTTAGATCATTTATATTTGTTACGAGGGAAGGTTATGTTGGAAGTCCATGCAAAAAATTATCTAAAAATTAGATTCTATGGAACCTTTTGAAATGTCAGTTTAGGTAAAAAATTCATAGTATATTATACACAATTTTATAGTAGTTTCGGTCTAAAAATTAAATTAAATCGAGTATTGTTCGAAATGCAATGAAACTTTTCAGATCCTTTCTATATTTTACGAGGGAAGATTATGATTGACGTCCATGCAAAATTTTTTCTCAAAATTAGATTCTATGATACCTTTTGAAATACTAGTTTCGGTCAAAAACTTGTAGTATATTATATACACATTTATACTAGTTTCGGTCAGAAAATTAAATTAAATCGAGGATTGATCTAAATGCTACGAAACTTTTAAGATCCTTTATGTAATTTACGAGGGAAGATTATGATGGAAGTCCATGCAAAAAATTATCTCAGAATTAGATTCTATGAAACTTTTTGAATTACTAGTTTCGATCAAAAAATCATAGTATATTATACACAATTTTATACTAGTTTCGGTCAGAAAATCAAATTAAATCGAGGATTGTTCGAAATGCTACGAAACGTTTCAGATCCTTTCAATATTTTACCAGGGAAGGTAATGATGGGAGTCCTTACAAAAAATTATCTCAAAATACGATTCTATGGAACTTTTTAAAATACGAGTTTAGGTCAAAAAATCTTAGTATATTATACATAATTTCATACTAGTTTCGGTCATAAAATTAAATTAAATTGAGAATTGTTCGAAATGCTACGAAACTTTTCAGATCCTTTCTATATTTTACGAGGGAAGATTATAATGGAAGTCCATGCAAAAAATCATCTCATAAATAGATTCTATGATACTTTTTAAAATACTAGTTTCAATCAAAAAATCGTAGTATATTATACACAATTTCATACTAGTTTTGGTCAAAAATCAAATTAAATTGAGGATTGTTCGAAATGCTACGAAACTTTTAAAATCCTTTCTATAATTTACGAGGGAAGATTACGATGGAAGTCTATGCAAAAAATTATCTCAGAATTAGATTCTTTGAAACTTTTTCAAATACTTGTTTCCGTCAAAAAATCGAAGTATATTATACACAATTTTATACAAGTGTCGGTAAAAAAAATCGAGGATTATTCTTAATGCTACGAAACTTTTTAGATCCTTTATATTTGTTACGAGGGAAGATTATGATGGAAGTCCATGCAAAAAATCATCTCAGAAATAGATTCTATGAAACATTTTGAAATACTAGTTTAGGTCAAAATATCGTAGTATATTATACACAATTTTATACTAGTTTTGTTCAAAATTCAAATTAAATTGCGGATTGTTCGAAATGCTACGAAACTTTTAAGATCCTTTCTATAATTTACGAGGGAAGATTATGATGGAAGTCCATGCAAAAAATTATCTCAGAATTAGATTCTTTGAAACTTTTTCAAATACTAGTTTCAGTCAAAAAATCGAAGTATATTATACACAATTTTATACAAGTTTCGGTAAAAAAAAAATTCGAGGATTATTCGAAATGCTAAGAAACTTTTTAGATCCTTTATATTTGTTACGAGGGAAGGTTATGATGGAAGTCCATGCAAAAAAATTATCTAAAAATTAGATTCTATGGAACCTTTTGAAATGTCAGTTTAGGTAAAAAATTCATAGTATATTATTATACACAATTTTATACTAGTTTATGTCAGAAAATTAAATTAAATCGAGTATTATTCGAAATGCAACAAACTTTACAAATCCTTTCTATATTTTATGAGGGAAGATTATGATGGAAGTCCATGCAAAAAATTATCTCAGAAATAGATTATTTGAAACTTTTTCAAATACTAGTTTCGGTCAAGAAATCGTAGTATATTATACATAATTTTATACAAGTGTCGGTAAAAAAAATCGAGGATTATTCGAAATGCTACGAAAATTTTTAGATCATTTATATTTGTTACGAGGGAAGGTTATGTTGGAAGTCCATGCAAAAAATTATCTAAAAATTAGATTCTATGGAACCTTTTGAAATGTCAGTTTAGGTAAAAAATTCATAGTATATTATACACAATTTTATAGTAGTTTCGGTCTAAAAATTAAATTAAATCGAGTATTGTTCGAAATGCAATGAAACTTTTCAGATCCTTTCTATATTTTACGAGGGAAGATTATGATTGACGTCCATGCAAAATTTTTTCTCAAAATTAGATTCTATGATACCTTTTGAAATACTAGTTTCGGTCAAAAAATTGTAGTATATTATATACACATTTATACTAGTTTCGGTCAGAAAATTAAATTAAATCGAGGATTGATCTAAATGCTACGAAACTTTTAAGATCCTTTATGTAATTTACGAGGGAAGATTATGATGGAAGTCCATGCAAAAAATTATCTCAGAATTAGATTCTATGAAACTTTTTGAATTACTAGTTTCGATCAAAAAATCATAGTATATTATACACAATTTTATACTAGTTTCGGTCAGAAAATCAAATTAAATCGAGGATTGTTCGAAATGCTACGAAACGTTTCAGATCCTTTCAATATTTTACCAGGGAAGGTAATGATGGGAGTCCTTACAAAAAATTATCTCAAAATACGATTCTATGGAACTTTTTAAAATACGAGTTTAGGTCAAAAAATCTTAGTATATTATACATAATTTCATACTAGTTTCGGTCATAAAATTAAATTAAATTGAGAATTGTTCGAAATGCTACGAAACTTTTCAGATCCTTTCTATATTTTACGAGGGAAGATTATAATGGAAGTCCATGCAAAAAATCATCTCATAAATAGATTCTATGATACTTTTTAAAATACTAGTTTCAATCAAAAAATCGTAGTATATTATACACAATTTCATACTAGTTTTGGTCAAAAATCAAATTAAATTGAGGATTGTTCGAAATGCTACGAAACTTTTAAAATCCTTTCTATAATTTACGAGGGAAGATTACGATGGAAGTCTATGCAAAAAATTATCTCAGAATTAGATTCTTTGAAACTTTTTCAAATACTTGTTTCCGTCAAAAAATCGAAGTATATTATACACTATTTTATACAAGTGTCGGTAAAAAAAATCGAGGATTATTCTTAATGCTACGAAACTTTTTAGATCCTTTATATTTGTTACGAGGGAAGATTATGATGGAAGTCCATGCAAAAAATCATCTCAGAAATAGATTCTATGAAACATTTTGAAATACTAGTTTAGGTCAAAATATCGTAGTATATTATACACAATTTTATACTAGTTTTGTTCAAAATTCAAATTAAATTGAGGATTTTTCGAAATGCTACGAAACTTTTAAGATCCTTTCTATAATTTACGAGGGAAGATTATGATGGAATTCCATGCAAAAAATTATCTCAGAATTAGATTCTTTGAAACTTTTTCAAATACTAGTTTCAGTCAAAAAATCGAAGTATATTATACACAATTTTATACAAGTGTCGGTGAAAAAAAATTCGAGGATTATTCGAAATGCTAAGAAACTTTTTAGATCCTTTATATTTGTTACGAGGGAAGGTTATGATGGAAGTCCATGCAAAAAAATTATCTAAAAATTAGATTCTATGGAACCTTTTGAAATGTCAGTTTAGGTAAAAAATTCATAGTATATTATTATACACAATTTTATACTAGTTTATGTCAGAAAATTAAATTAAATCGAGTATTATTCGAAATGCAACAAACTTTACAAATCCTTTCTATATTTTATGAGGGAAGATTATGATGGAAGTCCATGCAAAAAATGATCTCAGAAATAGATTATTTGAAACTTTTTCAAATACTAGTTTCGGTCAAGAAATCGTAGTATATTATACATAATTTTATACAAGTGTCGGTAAAAAAAATCGAGGATTATTCGAAATGCTACGAAACTTTTTAGATCATTTATATTTGTTACGAGGGAAGGTTATGTTGGAAGTCCATGCAAAAAATTATCTAAAAATTAGATTCTATGGAACCTTTTGAAATGTCAGTTTAGGTAAAAAATTCATAGTATATTATACACAATTTTATAGTAGTTTCGGTCTAAAAATTAAATTAAATCGAGTATTGTTCGAAATGCAACGAAACTTTTCAGATCCTTTCTATATTTTACGAGGGAAGATTATGATTGACGTCCATGCAAAATTTTTTCTCAGAATTAGATTCTATGATACCTTTTGAAATACTAGTTTCGGTCAAAAACTTGTAGTATATTATATACACATTTATACTAGTTTCGGTCAGAAAATTAAATTAAATCGAGGATTGATCTAAATGCTACGAAACTTTTAAGATCCTTTATGTAATTTACGAGGGAAGATTATGATGGAAGTCCATGTAAAAAATTATCTCAGAATTAGATTCTATGAAACTTTTTGAATTACTAGTTTCGGTCAAAAAATCATAGTATATTATACACAATTTTATACCTTTTTCGGTCAGAAAATCAAATTAAATCGAGGATTGTTCGAAATGCTACGAAACGTTTCAGATCCTTTCTATATTTTACCAGGGAAGGTAATGATGGGAGTCCTTACAAAAAATTATCTCAAAATAAGATTCTATGGAACTTTTTAAAATACGAGTTTAGGTCAAAAAATCTTAGTATATTATACATAATTTCATACTAGTTTCGGTCATAAAATTAAATTAAATTGAGAATTGTTCGAAATGCTACGAAACTTTTCAGATCCTTTCTATATTTTACGAGGGAAGATTATAATGGAAGTCCATGCAAAAAATCATCTCAGAAATAGATTCTATGATACTTTTTAAAATACTAGTTTCAATCAAAAAATCGTAGTATATTATATACAATTTCATACTAGTTTTGGTCAAAAATCAAATTAAATTGAGGATTGTTCGAAATGCTACGAAACTTTTAAAATCCTTTCTATAATTTACGAGGGAAGATTATGATGGAAGTCCATGCAAAAAATTATCTCAGAATTAGATTCTATGAAACTTTTTGAATTACTAGTTTCGATCAAAAAATCATAGTATATTATACACAATTTTATACTAGTTTCGGTCAGAAAATCAAATTAAATCGAGGATTGTTCGAAATGCTACGAAACGTTTCAGATCCTTTCAATATTTTACCAGGGAAGGTAATGATGGGAGTCCTTACAAAAAATTATCTCAAAATACGATTCTATGGAACTTTTTAAAATACGAGTTTAGGTCAAAAAATCTTAGTATATTATACATAATTTCATACTAGTTTCGGTCATAAAATTAAATTAAATTGAGAATTGTTCGAAATGCTACGAAACTTTTCAGATCCTTTCTATATTTTACGAGGGAAGATTATAATGGAAGTCCATGCAAAAAATCATCTCATAAATAGATTCTATGATACTTTTTAAAATACTAGTTTCAATCAAAAAATCGTAGTATATTATACACAATTTCATACTAGTTTTGGTCAAAAATCAAATTAAATTGAGGATTGTTCGAAATGCTACGAAACTTTTAAAATCCTTTCTATAATTTACGAGGGAAGATTACGATGGAAGTCTATGCAAAAAATTATCTCAGAATTAGATTCTTTGAAACTTTTTCAAATACTTGTTTCCGTCAAAAAATCGAAGTATATTATACACTATTTTATACAAGTGTCGGTAAAAAAAATCGAGGATTATTCTTAATGCTACGAAACTTTTTAGATCCTTTATATTTGTTACGAGGGAAGATTATGATGGAAGTCCATGCAAAAAATCATCTCAGAAATAGATTCTATGAAACATTTTGAAATACTAGTTTAGGTCAAAATATCGTAGTATATTATACACAATTTTATACTAGTTTTGTTCAAAATTCAAATTAAATTGAGGATTTTTCGAAATGCTACGAAACTTTTAAGATCCTTTCTATAATTTACGAGGGAAGATTATGATGGAATTCCATGCAAAAAATTATCTCAGAATTAGATTCTTTGAAACTTTTTCAAATACTAGTTTCAGTCAAAAAATCGAAGTATATTATACACAATTTTATACAAGTGTCGGTGAAAAAAAATTCGAGGATTATTCGAAATGCTAAGAAACTTTTTAGATCCTTTATATTTGTTACGAGGGAAGGTTATGATGGAAGTCCATGCAAAAAAATTATCTAAAAATTAGATTCTATGGAACCTTTTGAAATGTCAGTTTAGGTAAAAAATTCATAGTATATTATTATACACAATTTTATACTAGTTTATGTCAGAAAATTAAATTAAATCGAGTATTATTCGAAATGCAACAAACTTTACAAATCCTTTCTATATTTTATGAGGGAAGATTATGATGGAAGTCCATGCAAAAAATGATCTCAGAAATAGATTATTTGAAACTTTTTCAAATACTAGTTTCGGTCAAGAAATCGTAGTATATTATACATAATTTTATACAAGTGTCGGTAAAAAAAATCGAGGATTATTCGAAATGCTACGAAACTTTTTAGATCATTTATATTTGTTACGAGGGAAGGTTATGTTGGAAGTCCATGCAAAAAATTATCTAAAAATTAGATTCTATGGAACCTTTTGAAATGTCAGTTTAGGTAAAAAATTCATAGTATATTATACACAATTTTATAGTAGTTTCGGTCTAAAAATTAAATTAAATCGAGTATTGTTCGAAATGCAACGAAACTTTTCAGATCCTTTCTATATTTTACGAGGGAAGATTATGATTGACGTCCATGCAAAATTTTTTCTCAGAATTAGATTCTATGATACCTTTTGAAATACTAGTTTCGGTCAAAAACTTGTAGTATATTATATACACATTTATACTAGTTTCGGTCAGAAAATTAAATTAAATCGAGGATTGATCTAAATGCTACGAAACTTTTAAGATCCTTTATGTAATTTACGAGGGAAGATTATGATGGAAGTCCATGTAAAAAATTATCTCAGAATTAGATTCTATGAAACTTTTTGAATTACTAGTTTCGGTCAAAAAATCATAGTATATTATACACAATTTTATACTTGTTTCGGTCAGAAAATCAAATTAAATCGAGGATTGTTCGAAATGCTACGAAACGTTTCAGATCCTTTCTATATTTTACCAGGGAAGGTAATGATGGGAGTCCTTACAAAAAATTATCTCAAAATAAGATTCTATGGAACTTTTTAAAATACGAGTTTAGGTCAAAAAATCTTAGTATATTATACATAATTTCATACTAGTTTCGGTCATAAAATTAAATTAAATTGAGAATTGTTCGAAATGCTACGAAACTTTTCAGATCCTTTCTATATTTTACGAGGGAAGATTATAATGGAAGTCCATGCAAAAAATCATCTCAGAAATAGATTCTATGATACTTTTTAAAATACTAGTTTCAATCAAAAAATCGTAGTATATTATATACAATTTCATACTAGTTTTGGTCAAAAATCAAATTAAATTGAGGATTGTTCGAAATGCTACGAAACTTTTAAAATCCTTTCTATAATTTACGAGGGAAGATTACGATGGAAGTCTATGCAAAAAATTATCTCAGAATTAGATTCTTTGAAACTTTTTCAAATACTTGTTTCCGTCAAAAAATCGAAGTATATTATACACAATTTTATACAAGTGTCGGTAAAAAAAATCGAGGATTATTCTTAATGCTACGAAACTTTTTAGATCCTTTATATTTGTTACGAGGGAAGATTATGATGGAAGTCCATGCAAAAAATCATCTCAGAAATAGATTCTATGAAACATTTTGAAATACTAGTTTAGGTCAAAATATCGTAGTATATTATACACAATTTTATACTAGTTTTGTTCAAAATTCAAATTAAATTGCGGATTGTTCGAAATGCTACGAAACTTTTAAGATCCTTTCTATAATTTACGAGGGAAGATTATGATGGAAGTCCATGCAAAAAATTATCTCAGAATTAGATTCTTTGAAACTTTTTCAAATACTAGTTTCAGTCAAAAAATCGAAGTATATTATACACAATTTTATACAAGTTTCGGTAAAAAAAAAATTCGAGGATTATTCGAAATGCTAAGAAACTTTTTAGATCCTTTATATTTGTTACGAGGGAAGGTTATGATGGAAGTCCATGCAAAAAAATTATCTAAAAATTAGATTCTATGGAACCTTTTGAAATGTCAGTTTAGGTAAAAAATTCATAGTATATTATTATACACAATTTTATACTAGTTTATGTCAGAAAATTAAATTAAATCGAGTATTATTCGAAATGCAACAAACTTTACAAATCCTTTCTATATTTTATGAGGGAAGATTATGATGGAAGTCCATGCAAAAAATTATCTCAGAAATAGATTATTTGAAACTTTTTCAAATACTAGTTTCGGTCAAGAAATCGTAGTATATTATACATAATTTTATACAAGTGTCGGTAAAAAAAATCGAGGATTATTCGAAATGCTACGAAAATTTTTAGATCATTTATATTTGTTACGAGGGAAGGTTATGTTGGAAGTCCATGCAAAAAATTATCTAAAAATTAGATTCTATGGAACCTTTTGAAATGTCAGTTTAGGTAAAAAATTCATAGTATATTATACACAATTTTATAGTAGTTTCGGTCTAAAAATTAAATTAAATCGAGTATTGTTCGAAATGCAATGAAACTTTTCAGATCCTTTCTATATTTTACGAGGGAAGATTATGATTGACGTCCATGCAAAATTTTTTCTCAAAATTAGATTCTATGATACCTTTTGAAATACTAGTTTCGGTCAAAAAATTGTAGTATATTATATACACATTTATACTAGTTTCGGTCAGAAAATTAAATTAAATCGAGGATTGATCTAAATGCTACGAAACTTTTAAGATCCTTTATGTAATTTACGAGGGAAGATTATGATGGAAGTCCATGCAAAAAATTATCTCAGAATTAGATTCTATGAAACTTTTTGAATTACTAGTTTCGATCAAAAAATCATAGTATATTATACACAATTTTATACTAGTTTCGGTCAGAAAATCAAATTAAATCGAGGATTGTTCGAAATGCTACGAAACGTTTCAGATCCTTTCAATATTTTACCAGGGAAGGTAATGATGGGAGTCCTTACAAAAAATTATCTCAAAATACGATTCTATGGAACTTTTTAAAATACGAGTTTAGGTCAAAAAATCTTAGTATATTATACATAATTTCATACTAGTTTCGGTCATAAAATTAAATTAAATTGAGAATTGTTCGAAATGCTACGAAACTTTTCAGATCCTTTCTATATTTTACGAGGGAAGATTATAATGGAAGTCCATGCAAAAAATCATCTCATAAATAGATTCTATGATACTTTTTAAAATACTAGTTTCAATCAAAAAATCGTAGTATATTATACACAATTTCATACTAGTTTTGGTCAAAAATCAAATTAAATTGAGGATTGTTCGAAATGCTACGAAACTTTTAAAATCCTTTCTATAATTTACGAGGGAAGATTACGATGGAAGTCTATGCAAAAAATTATCTCAGAATTAGATTCTTTGAAACTTTTTCAAATACTTGTTTCCGTCAAAAAATCGAAGTATATTATACACTATTTTATACAAGTGTCGGTAAAAAAAATCGAGGATTATTCTTAATGCTACGAAACTTTTTAGATCCTTTATATTTGTTACGAGGGAAGATTATGATGGAAGTCCATGCAAAAAATCATCTCAGAAATAGATTCTATGAAACATTTTGAAATACTAGTTTAGGTCAAAATATCGTAGTATATTATACACAATTTTATACTAGTTTTGTTCAAAATTCAAATTAAATTGAGGATTTTTCGAAATGCTACGAAACTTTTAAGATCCTTTCTATAATTTACGAGGGAAGATTATGATGGAATTCCATGCAAAAAATTATCTCAGAATTAGATTCTTTGAAACTTTTTCAAATACTAGTTTCAGTCAAAAAATCGAAGTATATTATACACAATTTTATACAAGTGTCGGTGAAAAAAAATTCGAGGATTATTCGAAATGCTAAGAAACTTTTTAGATCCTTTATATTTGTTACGAGGGAAGGTTATGATGGAAGTCCATGCAAAAAAATTATCTAAAAATTAGATTCTATGGAACCTTTTGAAATGTCAGTTTAGGTAAAAAATTCATAGTATATTATTATACACAATTTTATACTAGTTTATGTCAGAAAATTAAATTAAATCGAGTATTATTCGAAATGCAACAAACTTTACAAATCCTTTCTATATTTTATGAGGGAAGATTATGATGGAAGTCCATGCAAAAAATGATCTCAGAAATAGATTATTTGAAACTTTTTCAAATACTAGTTTCGGTCAAGAAATCGTAGTATATTATACATAATTTTATACAAGTGTCGGTAAAAAAAATCGAGGATTATTCGAAATGCTACGAAACTTTTTAGATCATTTATATTTGTTACGAGGGAAGGTTATGTTGGAAGTCCATGCAAAAAATTATCTAAAAATTAGATTCTATGGAACCTTTTGAAATGTCAGTTTAGGTAAAAAATTCATAGTATATTATACACAATTTTATAGTAGTTTCGGTCTAAAAATTAAATTAAATCGAGTATTGTTCGAAATGCAACGAAACTTTTCAGATCCTTTCTATATTTTACGAGGGAAGATTATGATTGACGTCCATGCAAAATTTTTTCTCAGAATTAGATTCTATGATACCTTTTGAAATACTAGTTTCGGTCAAAAACTTGTAGTATATTATATACACATTTATACTAGTTTCGGTCAGAAAATTAAATTAAATCGAGGATTGATCTAAATGCTACGAAACTTTTAAGATCCTTTATGTAATTTACGAGGGAAGATTATGATGGAAGTCCATGTAAAAAATTATCTCAGAATTAGATTCTATGAAACTTTTTGAATTACTAGTTTCGGTCAAAAAATCATAGTATATTATACACAATTTTATACTTGTTTCGGTCAGAAAATCAAATTAAATCGAGGATTGTTCGAAATGCTACGAAACGTTTCAGATCCTTTCTATATTTTACCAGGGAAGGTAATGATGGGAGTCCTTACAAAAAATTATCTCAAAATAAGATTCTATGGAACTTTTTAAAATACGAGTTTAGGTCAAAAAATCTTAGTATATTATACATAATTTCATACTAGTTTCGGTCATAAAATTAAATTAAATTGAGAATTGTTCGAAATGCTACGAAACTTTTCAGATCCTTTCTATATTTTACGAGGGAAGATTATAATGGAAGTCCATGCAAAAAATCATCTCAGAAATAGATTCTATGATACTTTTTAAAATACTAGTTTCAATCAAAAAATCGTAGTATATTATATACAATTTCATACTAGTTTTGGTCAAAAATCAAATTAAATTGAGGATTGTTCGAAATGCTACGAAACTTTTAAAATCCTTTCTATAATTTACGAGGGAAGATTACGATGGAAGTCTATGCAAAAAATTATCTCAGAATTAGATTCTTTGAAACTTTTTCAAATACTTGTTTCCGTCAAAAAATCGAAGTATATTATACACAATTTTATACAAGTGTCGGTAAAAAAAAATCAAGGATTATTCTTAATGCTACGAAACTTTTTAGATCCTTTATATTTGTTACGAGGGAAGATTATGATGGAAGTCCATGCAAAAAATCATCTCAGAAATAGATTCTATGAAACTTTTTGAAATACTAGTTTCGGTCAAAATATCGTAGTATATTATAGACAATTTTATACTAGTTTTGTTCAAAATTCAAATTAAATTGAGGATTGTTCGAAATGCTACGAAACTTTTAAGATCCTTTCTATAATTTACGAGGGAAGATTATGATGGAAGTCCATGCAAAAAATTATCTCAGAATTAGATTCTTTGAAACTTTTTCAAATACTAGTTTCAGTCAAAAAATCGAAGTATATTATACACAATTTTATACAAGTGTCAGTAAAAAAAAATTCGAGGATTATTCGAAATGCTAAGAAACTTTTTAGATCCTTTATATTTGTTACGAGGGAAGGGTATGATGGAAGTCCATGCAAAAAAAATATCTAAAAATTAGATTCTACGGAACCTTTTGAAATGTCAGTTTAGGTAAAAAATTCATAGTATATTATTATACACAATTTTATACTATTTTATGTCAGAAAATTAAATTAAATCGAGTATTATTCGAAATGCAACAAACTTTACAAATCCTTTCTATATTTTATGAGGGAAGATTATGATGGAAGTCCATGCAAAAAATTATCTCAGAAATAGATTATTTGAAACTTTTTCAAATACTAGTTTCGGTCAAGAAATCGTAGTATATTATACATAATTTTATACAAGTGTCGGTAAAAAAAATCGAGGATTATTCGAAATGCTACAAAACTTTTTAGATCATTTATATTTGTTACGAGGGAAGGTTATGTTGGAAGTCCATGCAAAAAATTATCTAAAAATTAGATTCTATGGAACCTTTTGAAATGTCAGTTTAGGTAAAAAATACATAGTATATTATACACAATTTTATAGTAGTTTCGGTCTAAAAATTAAATTAAATCGAGTATTGTTCGAAATGCAACGAAACTTTTCAGATCCTTTCTATATTTTACGAGGGAAGATTATGATTGACGTCCATGCAAAATTTTTTCTCAGAATTAGATTCTATGATACCTTTTGAAATACTAGTTTCGGTCAAAAAATTGTAGTATATTATATACACATTTATACTAGTTTCGGTCAGAAAATTAAGTTAAATCGAGGATTGATCTAAATGCTACGAAACTTTTAAGATCCTTTATGTAATTTACGATGGAAGATTATGATGGAAGTCCATGTAAAAAATTATCTCAGAATTAGATTCTATGAAACTTTTTGAATTACTAGTTTAAGTCAAAAAATCATAGTATATTATACACAATTTTATACTAGTTTCGGTCAGAAAATCAAATTAAATCGAGGATTGTTCGAAATGCTACGAAACGTTTCAGATCCTTTCTATATTTTACCAGGGAAGGTAATGATGGGAGTCCTTACAAAAAATTATCTCAAAATAAGATTCTATGGAACTTTTTAAAATACGAGTTTAGGTCAAAAAATCTTAGTATATTATACATAATTTCATACTAGTTTCGGTCATAAAATTAAATTAAATTGAGAATTGTTCGAAATGCTACGAAACTTTTCAGATCCTTTCTATATTTTACGAGGGAAGATTATAATGGAAGTCCATGCAAAAAATCATCTCAGAAATAGATTCTATGATACTTTTTAAAATACTAGTTTCAATCAAAAAATCGTAGTATATTATATACAATTTCATACTAGTTTTGGTCAAAAATCAAAATAAATTGAGGATTGTTAGAAATGCTACGAAACTTTTAAAATCCTTTCTATAATTTACGAGGGAAGATTACGATGGAAGTCTATGCAAAAAATTATCTCAGAATTAGATTCTTTGAAACTTTTTCAAATACTTGTTTCCGTCAAAAAATCGAAGTATATTATACACAATTTTATACAAGTGTCGGTAAAAAAAATATCGAGGATTATTCTTAATGCTACGAAACTTTTTAGATCCTTTATATTTGTTACGAGGGAAGATTATGATGGAAGTCCATGCAAAAAATCATCTCAGAAATAGATTCTATGAATCTTTTTGAAATACTAGTTTCGGTCAAAATATCGTAGTATATTATACAAAATTTTATACTAGTTTTGTTCAAAATTCAAATTAAATTGAGGATTGTTCGAAATGCTACGAAACTTTTAAGATCCTTTCTATAATTTACGAGGGAAGATTATGATGGAAGTCCATGCAAAAAATTATCTCAGAATTAGATTCTTTGAAACTTTTTCAAATACTAGTTTCAGTCAAAAAATCGAAGTATATTATACACAATTTTATACAAGTGTCGGTAAAAAAAAAATTCGAGGATTATTCGAAATGCTAAGAAACTTTTTAGATCCTTTATATTTGTTACGAGGGAAGGTTATGATGGAAGTCCATGCAAAAAAATTATCTAAAAATTAGATTCTATGGAACCTTTTGAAATGTCAGTTTAGGTAAAAAATTCATAGTATATTATTATACACAATTTTATACTAGTTTATGTCAGAAAATTAAATTAAATCGAGTATTATTCGAAATGCAAAAAAACATTACAAATCCTTTCTATATTTTATGAGGGAAGATTTTGATGGAAGTCCATGCATAAAATTATCTCAGAAATAGATTATTTAAAACTTTTTCAAATACTAGTTTCGGTCAAGAAATCGTAGTATATTATACATAATTTTATACAAGTGTCGGTAAAAAAAATCGAGGATTATTCGAAATGCTACGAAACTTTTTAGATCATTTATATTTGTTACGAGGGAAGGTTATGTTGGAAGTCCATGCAAAAAATTATCTAATAATTAGATTCTATGGAACCTTTTGAAATGCCAGTTTAGGTAAAAAATTCATAGTATATTATACACAATTTTATAGTAGTTTCGGTCTAAAAATTAAATTAAATCGAGTATTGTTCGAAATGCAACGAAACGTTTCAGATCCTTTCTATATTTTACGAGGGAAGATTATGATTGACGTCCATGCCAAATTTTTTCTCAGAATTAGATTCTATGATACCTTTTGAAATACTAGTTTTGGTCAAAAAATTGTAGTATATTATATACACATTTATACTAGTTTCGGTCAGAAAATTAATTTAAATCGAGGATTGATCTAAATGCTACGAAACTTTTAAGATCCTTTATGTAATTTACGAGGGAAGATTATGATGGAAGTCCATGCAAAAAATTATCTCAGAATTAGATTCTATGAAACTTTTTGAATTACTAGTTTCGGTCAAAAAATCATAGTATATTATACACAATTTTATACTAGTTTCGGTCAGAAAATCAAATTCAATCGAGGATTGTTCGAAATGCTACAAAACGTTTCAGATCCTTTCTATATTTTACCAGGGAAGGTTATGATGGGAGTCCTTACAAAAAATTATCACAAAAAAAGATTCTATGGAACTTTTTAAAATACGAGTTTAGGTCAAAAAATCTTAGTATATTATACATAATTTCATACTAGTTTCGGTCATAAAATTAAATTAAATTGAGAATTTTTCGAAATGCTATGAAACTTTTCAGATCCTTTCTATATTTTACGAGGGTAGATTATAATGGAAGTCCATGCAAAAAATCATCTCAGAAATAGATTCTATAATACTTTTTAAAATACTAGTTTCAATCAAAAAATCGTAGTATATTATACACAATTTCATACTAGTTTTGGTCAAAAATCAAATTAAATTGAGGATTGTTCGAAATGCTACGAAACTTTTAAAATCCTTTCTATAATTTACTAGGGAAGATTACGATGGAAGTCTATGCAAAAAATTATCTCAGAATTAGATTCTTTGAAACTCTTTCAAATACTTGTTTCCGTCAAAAAATCGAAGTATATTATACACAATTTTATACAAGTGTCGGTAAAAAAAATCGAGGATTATTCTTAATGCTACGAAACTTTTTAGATCCTTTATATTTGTTACGAGGGAAGATTATGATGGAAGTCCATGCAAAAAATCATCTCAGAAATAGATTCTATGAAACTTTTTGAAATACTAGTTTCGGTCAAAATATCGTAGTATATTATACACAATTTTATACTAGTTTTGTTCAAAATTCAAATTAAATTGAGGATTGTTCGAAACGCTACGAAACTTTTAAGATCCTTTCTATAATTTACGAGGGAAGATTATGATGGAAGTCCATGCAAAAAATTATCTCAGAATTAGATTCTTTGAAACTTTTTCAAATACTAGTTTCAGTCAAAAAATCGAAGTATATTTTACACAATTTTATACAAGTGTCGGTAAAAAAAAAATTCGAGGATTATTCGAAATGCTAAGAAACTTTTTAGATCCTTTATATTTGTTACGAGGGAAGGTTATGATGGAAGTCCATGCAAAAAAATTATCTAAAAATTAGATTCTATGGAACCTTTTGAAATGTCAGTTTAGGTAAAAAATTCATAGTATATTATTATACACAATTTTATACTAGTTTATGTCAGAAAATTAAATTAAATCGAGTATTATTCGAAATGCAAAAAAACTTTACAAATCCTTTCTATATTTTATGAGGGAAGATTTTGATGGAAGTCCATGCATAAAATTATCTCAGAAATAGATTATTTAAAACTTTTTCAAATACTAGTTTCGGTCAAGAAATCGTAGTATATTATACATAATTTTATACAAGTGTCGGTAAAAAAAATCGAGGATTATTCGAAATGCTACGAAACTTTTTAGATCATTTATATTTGTTACGAGGGAAGGTTATGTTGGAAGTCCATGCAAAAAATTATCTAATAATTAGATTCTATGGAACCTTTTGAAATGCCAGTTTAGGTAAAAAATTCATAGTATATTATACACAATTTTATAGTAGTTTCGGTCTAAAAATTAAATTAAATCGAGTATTGTTCGAAATGCAACGAAACGTTTCAGATCCTTTCTATATTTTACGAGGGAAGATTATGATTGACGTCCATGCCAAATTTTTTCTCAGAATTAGATTCTATGATACCTTTTGAAATACTAGTTTTGGTCAAAAAATTGTAGTATATTATATACACATTTATACTAGTTTCGGTCAGAAAATTAATTTAAATCGAGGATTGATCTAAATGCTACGAAACTTTTAAGATCCTTTATGTAATTTACGAGGGAAGATTATGATGGAAGTCCATGCAAAAAATTATCTCAGAATTAGATTCTATGAAACTTTTTGAATTACTAGTTTCGGTCAAAAAATCATAGTATATTATACACAATTTTATACTAGTTTCGGTCAGAAAATCAAATTCAATCGAGGATTGTTCGAAATGCTACAAAACGTTTCAGATCCTTTCTATATTTTACCAGGGAAGGTTATGATGGGAGTCCTTACAAAAAATTATCACAAAAAAAGATTCTATGGAACTTTTTAAAATACGAGTTTAGGTCAAAAAATCTTAGTATATTATACATAATTTCATACTAGTTTCGGTCATAAAATTAAATTAAATTGAGAATTTTTCGAAATGCTATGAAACTTTTCAGATCCTTTCTATATTTTACGAGGGTAGATTATAATGGAAGTCCATGCAAAAAATCATCTCAGAAATAGATTCTATAATACTTTTTAAAATACTAGTTTCAATCAAAAAATCGTAGTATATTATACACAATTTCATACTAGTTTTGGTCAAAAATCAAATTAAATTGAGGATTGTTCGAAATGCTACGAAACTTTTAAAATCCTTTCTATAATTTACTAGGGAAGATTACGATGGAAGTCTATGCAAAAAATTATCTCAGAATTAGATTCTTTGAAACTCTTTCAAATACTTGTTTCCGTCAAAAAATCGAAGTATATTATACACAATTTTATACAAGTGTCGGTAAAAAAAATCGAGGATTATTCTTAATGCTACGAAACTTTTTAGATCCTTTATATTTGTTACGAGGGAAGATTATGATGGAAGTCCATGCAAAAAATCATCTCAGAAATAGATTCTATGAAACTTTTTGAAATACTAGTTTCGGTCAAAATATCGTAGTATATTATACACAATTTTATACTAGTTTTGTTCAAAATTCAAATTAAATTGAGGATTGTTCGAAATGCTACGAAACTTTTAAGATCCTTTCTATAATTTACGAGGGAAGATTATGATGGAAGTCCATGCAAAAAATTATCTCAGAATTAGATTCTTTGAAACTTTTTCAAATACTAGTTTCAGTCAAAAAATCGAAGTATATTTTACACAATTTTATACAAGTGTCGGTAAAAAAAAAATTCGAGGATTATTCGAAATGCTAAGAAACTTTTTAGATCCTTTATATTTGTTACGAGGGAAGGTTATGATGGAAGTCCATGCAAAAAAATTATCTAAAAATTAGATTCTATGGAACCTTTTGAAATGTCAGTTTAGGTAAAAAATTCATAGTATATTATTATACACAATTTTATACTAGTTTATGTCAGAAAATTATATTAAATCGAGTATTATTCGAAATGCAACAAAACTTTACAAATCCTTTCTATATTTTATGAGGGAAGATTTTGATGGAAGTCCATGCAAAAAATTATCTCAGAAATAGATTATTTGAAACTTTTTCAAATACTAGTTTCGGTCATGAAATCGTAGTATATTATACATAATTTTATACAAGTGTCGGTAAAAAAATCAAGGATTATTCGAAATGCTACGAAACTTTTTAGATCATTTATATTTGTTACGAGGGAAGGTTATGTTGGAAGTCCATGCAAAAAATTATCTAATAATTAGATTCTATGGAACCTTTTGAAATGCCAGTTTAGGTAAAAAATTCATAGTATATTATACACAATTTTATAGTAGTTTCGGTCTAAAAATTAAATTAAATTGAGTATTGTTCGAAATGCAACGAAACGTTTCAGATCCTTTCTATATTTTACGAGGGAAGATTATGATTGAAGTCCATGCAAAAATTTTTCTCAGAATTAGATTCTATGATACCTTTTGAAATACTAGTTTCGGTCAAAAAATTGTAGTATATTATATACACATTTATACTAGTTTCGGTCAGAAAATTAAATTAAAACGAGGATTGATCTAAATGCTACGAAACTTTTAAGATCCTTTATGTAATTTACGAGGGAAGATTATGATGGAAGTCCATGCAAAAAATTATCTCAAAATTAGATTCTATGAAAATTTTTGAATTACTAGTTTCGGTCAAAAAATCATAGTATATTATACACAATTTTATACTAGTTTCAGTCAGAAAATCAAATTCAATCGAGGATTGTTCGAAATGCCACGAAACATTTCAGATCCTTTCTATATTTTACCAGGGAAGGTTATGATGGGAGTCCTTGCAAAAAATTATCTCAAAATAAGATTCTTTGGAACTTTTTAAAATACGAGTTTAGGTCAAAAAATCTTAGTATATTATACATAATTTCATACTAGTTTCGGTCATAAAATTAAATTAAATTGAGAATTGTTCGAAATGCTACGAAAGTTTTCAGATCCTTTCTATATTTTACGAGGGAAGATTATGATGGAAGTCCATGCAAAAAATCATCTCAGAAATAGATTCTATGATACTTTTTGAAATACTAGTTTCGGTCAAAAAATCGTAGTATATTATACACAATTTTATACTAGTTTTGGTCAAAAATAAAATTAAATTGAGGATTGTTGGAAATGCTACGACACTTTTAAGATTCTTTCTATAATTTACGAGGGAAGATTACGATGGAAGTCCATGCAAAAAATCATCTCAGAATTAGATTCTTTGAAACTTTTTCAAATACTTGTTTCCGTGAAAAATTCGAAGTATATTATACACAATTTTATACAAGTGTTGGTAAAAAAAAATCGAGGATTATTCTTAATGCTACGAAACTTTTTAGATCCTTTATATTTGTTATGAGGGAAGATTATGATGGAAGTCCATGCAAAAAATCATCTCAGAAATAGATTCTATGAAACTTTTTGAAATACTAGTTTCGGTCAAAATATCGTAGTATATTATACACAATTTTATACTAGTTTTGTTCAAAATTCAAATTAAATTGAGGATTGTTCGAAATGCTACGAAACTTTTAAGATCCTTTCTATAATTTAAGAGGGAAGATTATGATGGAAGTCCATGCAAAAAATTATCTCAGAATTAGATTCTTTGAAACTTTTTCAAATACTAGTTTCTGTCAAAAAATCGAAGTATATTATACACAATTTTATACAAGTGTCGGTAAAAAAATATTCGAGGATTATTCAAAATGCTACGTAACTTTTTAGATCCTTTATATTTGTTACGAGGGAAGGTTATGATGGAAGTCCATGCAAAAAAATTATCTAAAAATTAGATTCTATGGAACCTTTTGAAATGTCAGTTTAGGTAAAAAATTCATAGTATATTATTATACACAATTTTATACTAGTTTATGTCAGAAAATTAAATTAAATCAAGTATTATTCGAAATGCAACAAAACTTTACAGATCCTTTCTATATTTTATGAGGGAAGATTATGATGGAAGTCCAGGCAAAAAATTATCTCAGAATTAGATTCTTTGAAACTTTTTTAAATACTAGTTTCAGTCAAGAAATCGTAGTATATTATACATAATTTTATACAAGTGTCGGTAAAAAAAATCGAGGATTATTCGAAATGCTACGAAACTTTTTAGATCATTTATATTTGTTACGAGGGAAGGTTATGTTGGAAGTCCATGCAAAAAATTATCTAATAATTAGATTCTATGGAACCTTTTGAAATGCCAGTTTAGGTAAAAAATTCATAGTATATTATACACAATTTTATAGTAGTTTCGGTCTAAAAATTAAATTAAATTGAGTATTGTTCGAAATGCAACGAAACGTTTCAGATCCTTTCTATATTTTACGAGGGAAGATTATGATTGAAGTCCATGCAAAATTTTTTCTCAGAATTAGATTCTATGATACCTTTTGAAATACTAGTTTCGGTAAAAAAATTGTAGTATATTATATACACATTTATACTAGTTTCGGTCAGAAAATTAAATTAAATCGAGGATTGATCTAAATGCTACGAAACTTTTAAGATCCTTTATGTAATTTACGAGGGAAGATTATGATGGAAGTCCATGCAAAAAATTATCTCAGAATTAGATTCTATGAAACTTTTTGAATTACTAGTTTCGGTCAAAAAATCATAGTATATTATACACAATTTTATACTAGTTTCAGTCAGAAAATCAAATTCAATCGAGGATTATTCGAAATGCTACGAAACATTTCAGATCCTTTCTATATTTTACCAGGGAAGGTTATGATGGGAGTCCTTACAAAAAATTATCTCAAAATAAGATTCTTTGGAACTTTTTAAAATACGAGTTTAGGTCAAAAAATCTTAGTATATTATACATAATTTCATACTAGTTTCGGTCATAAAATTAAATTAAATTGAGAATTGTTCGAAATGCTACGAAAGTTTTCAGATCCTTTCTATATTTTACGAGGGAAGATTATGATGGAAGTCCATGCAAAAAATCATCTCAGAAATAGATTCTATGATACTTTTTGAAATACTGGTTTCGGTCAAAAATTCGTAGTATATTATACACAATTTTATACTAGTTTTGGTTAAAAATCAAATTAAATTGAGGATTGTTCGAAATGCTACGAAACTTTTAAGATCCTTTCTATAATTTACGAGGGAAGATTACGATGGAAGTCCATGCAAAAAATCATCTCAGAATTAGATTCTTTGAAACTTTTTCAAATACTTGTTTTCGTCAAAAATTCGAAGTATATTATACACAATTTTATACAAGTGTCGGTAAAAAAAAATTGAGGATTATTCTTAATGCTACGAAACTTTTTAGATCCTTTATATTTGTTACGAGGGATGATTATGATGGAAGTCCATGCAAAAAATCATCTCAGAAATAGATTCTATGAAACTTTTTGAAATACTAGTTTCGGTCAAAAAATCGTTGTATATTTTACACAATTTTATACTAGTTTTGTTCAAAATTCAAATTAAATTCAGGATTGTTCGAAATGCTACGAAATTTTTAAGATCCTTTCTATAATTTACGAGGGAAGATTATGATGGAAGTCCATGCAAAAAATTATCTCAGAATTAGATTCTTTGAAACTTTTTCAAATACTAGTTTCAGTCAAAAAATCGAAGTATATTATACACAATTTTATACAAGTGTCGGTAAAAAAAAATTCGAGGATTATTCAAAATGCTACGAAACTTTTTAGATCCTTTATATTTGTTACGAGGGAAGGTAATGATGGAAGTCCATGCAAAAAAATTATCTAAAAATTAGATTCTATGGAACCTTTTGAAATGTCAGTTTAGGTCAAAAATTCATAGTATATTATTATACACAATTTTATACTAGTTTATGTCAGAAAATTAAATTAAATCGAGTATTATTCGAAATGCAACAAAACTTTACAGATCCTTTCTATATTTTATGAGCGAAGTTTATGATGGAAGTCCATGCAAAAAATTATCTCAGAATTAGTTTCTTTGAAACTTTTTCAAATACTAGTTTTGGTCAAGAAATCGTAGTATATTATACATAATTTTATACAAGTGTCGGTAAAAAAAAATCGAGGATTATTCGAAATGCTACGAAACTTTTTAGATCCTTTATATTTGTTACGAGGGAAGGTTATGTTGGAAGTCCATGCAAAAAATTATCTAAAAATTAGATTCTATGGAACCTTTTGAAATGTCAGTTTAGGTAAAAAAATTCATAGTATATTATACACAATTTTATAGTAGTTTCGGTCTAAAAATTAAACTAAATCGAGTATTGTTCGAAATGCAACGAAACTTTTCAGATCCTTTCTATATTTTACGAGGGAAGATTATGATTGACGTCCATGCAAAATTTTTTCTCAGAATTAGATTCTATGATACCTTTTGAAATACTAGTTTCGGTCAAAAAATTGTAGTATATTATATACACTTTTATACTAGTTTCGGTCAGAAAAATAAATTAAATCGAGGATTGTTCGAAATGCTACGAAACTTTTAAGATCCTTTATATAATTTACGAGGGAAGATTATGATGGAAGTCTATGCAAAAAATTATCTCACAATTAGATTCTATGAAACATTTTGAATTACTAGTTTCGGTCAAAAAATCATAGTATATTATACACAATTTTATACTAGTTTCGGTCAGAAAATCATATGAAATCGAGGATTGTTTGAAATGCTACGAAACGTTTCAGATCCTTTCTATATTTTACCAGGGAAGGTTATGATGGGAGTCCTTACAAAAAATTATCTCAAAATTAGATTCTATGGAACTTTTTAAAATACGAGTTTAGGTCAAAAAATCGTAGTATATTATACATAATTTCATACTAGTTTCGGTCATAAAATTAAATTAAATCGAGAATTGTTCGAAATGCTACGAAACTTTTCAGATCCTTTCTATATTTTACGAGGGAAGATTATGATGGAAGTCCATGCAAAAAATCATCTCAGAAATAGATTCTATGATACTTTTTGAAATACTAGTTTCGGTCAAAAATTCGTAGTATATTATACACAATTTTATACTAGTTTTGGTTAAAAATCATTAAATTGAGGATTGTTCGAAATGCTACGAAATTTTTAAGATCCTTTCTATAATTTACGAGGGAAGATTATGATGGAAGTCCATGCAAAAAATTATCTCAGAATTAGATTCTTTGAAACTTTTTCAAATACTAGTTTCAGTCAAAAAATCGAAGTATATTATACACAATTTTATACAAGTGTCGGTAAAAAAAAATTCGAGGATTATTCGAAATGCTACGAAACTTTTTAGATCCTTTATATTTGTTACGAGGGAAGGTTATGATGGAAGTCCATGCAAAAAAATTATCTAAAAATTAGATTCTATGGAACCTTTTGAAATGTTAGTTTAGGTCAAAAATTCATAGTATATTATTATACACAATTTTATACTAGTTTATGTCAGAAAATTAAATTAAATCGAGTATTATTCGAAATGCAACAAAACTTTACAGATCCTTTCTATATTTTATGAGGGAAGTTTATGATGGAAGTCCATGCAAAAAATTATCTCAGAATTAGTTTCTTTGAAACTTTTTCAAATACTAGTTTTGGTCAAGAAATCGTAGTATATTATACATAATTTTATACAAGTGTCGGTAAAAAAAAATCGAGGATTATTCGAAATGCTACGAAACTTTTTAGATCCTTTATATTTGTTACGAGGGAAGGTTATGTTGGAAGTCCATGCAAAAAATTATCTAAAAATTAGATTCTATGGAACCTTTTGAAATGTCAGTTTAGGTAAAAAAATTCATAGTATATTATACACAATTTTATAGTAGTTTCGGTCTAAAAATTAAACTAAATCGAGTATTGTTCGAAATGCAACGAAACTTTTCAGATCCTTTCTATATTTTACGAGGGAAGATTATGATTGACGTCCATGCAAAATTTTTTCTCAGAATTAGATTCTATGATACCTTTTGAAATACTAGTTTCGGTCAAAAAATTGTAGTATATTATATACACTTTTATACTAGTTTCGGTCAGAAAAATAAATTAAATCGAGGATTGTTCGAAATGCTACGAAACTTTTAAGATCCTTTATATAATTTACGAGGGAAGATTATGATGGAAGTCTATGCAAAAAATTATCTCACAATTAGATTCTATGAAACATTTTGAATTACTAGTTTCGGTCAAAAAATCATAGTATATTATACACAATTTTATACTAGTTTCGGTCAGAAAATCATATGAAATCGAGGATTGTTTGAAATGCTACGAAACGTTTCAGATCCTTTCTATATTTTACCAGGGAAGGTTATGATGGGAGTCCTTACAAAAAATTATCTCAAAATTAGATTCTATGGAACTTTTTAAAATACGAGTTTAGGTCAAAAAATCGTAGTATATTATACATAATTTCATACTAGTTTCGGTCATAAAATTAAATTAAATCGAGAATTGTTCGAAATGCTACGAAACTTTTCAGATCCTTTCTATATTTTACGAGGGAAGATTATGATGGAAGTCCATGCAAAAAATCATCTCAGAAATAGATTCTATGATACTTTTTGAAATACTAGTTTCGGTCAAAAATTCGTAGTATATTATACACAATTTTATACTAGTTTTGGTTAAAAATCATTAAATTGAGGATTGTTCGAAATGCTACGAAATTTTTAAGATCCTTTCTATAATTTACGAGGGAAGATTATGATGGAAGTCCATGCAAAAAATTATCTCAGAATTAGATTCTTTGAAACTTTTTCAAATACTAGTTTCAGTCAAAAAATCGAAGTATATTATACACAATTTTATACAAGTGTCGGTAAAAAAAAATTCGAGGATTATTCGAAATGCTACGAAACTTTTTAGATCCTTTATATTTGTTACGAGGGAAGGTTATGATGGAAGTCCATGCAAAAAAATTATCTAAAAATTAGATTCTATGGAACCTTTTGAAATGTTAGTTTAGGTCAAAAATTCATAGTATATTATTATACACAATTTTATACTAGTTTATGTCAGAAAATTAAATTAAATCGAGTATTATTCGAAATGCAACAAAACTTTACAGATCCTTTCTATATTTTATGAGGGAAGTTTATGATGGAAGTCCATGCAAAAAATTATCTCAGAATTAGTTTCTTTGAAACTTTTTCAAATACTAGTTTTGGTCAAGAAATCGTAGTATATTATACATAATTTTATACAAGTGTCGGTAAAAAAAAATCGAGGATTATTCGAAATGCTACGAAACTTTTTAGATCCTTTATATTTGTTACGAGGGAAGGTTATGTTGGAAGTCCATGCAAAAAATTATCTAAAAATTAGATTCTATGGAACCTTTTGAAATGTCAGTTTAGGTAAAAAAATTCATAGTATATTATACACAATTTTATAGTAGTTTCGGTCTAAAAATTAAACTAAATCGAGTATTGTTCGAAATGCAACGAAACTTTTCAGATCCTTTCTATATTTTACGAGGGAAGATTATGATTGACGTCCATGCAAAATTTTTTCTCAGAATTAGATTCTATGATACCTTTTGAAATACTAGTTTCGGTCAAAAAATTGTAGTATATTATATACACTTTTATACTAGTTTCGGTCAGAAAAATAAATTAAATCGAGGATTGTTCGAAATGCTACGAAACTTTTAAGATCCTTTATATAATTTACGAGGGAAGATTATGATGGAAGTCCATGCAAAAAATTATCTCACAATTAGATTCTATGAAACATTTTGAATTACTAGTTTCGGTCAAAAAATCATAGTATATTATACACAATTTTATACTAGTTTCGGTCAGAAAATCATATGAAATCGAGGATTGTTTGAAATGCTACGAAACGTTTCAGATCCTTTCTATATTTTACCAGGGAAGGTTATGATGGGAGTCCTTACAAAAAATTATCTCAAAATTAGATTCTATGGAACTTTTTAAAATACGAGTTTAGGTCAAAAAATCGTAGTATATTATACATAATTTCATACTAGTTTCGGTCATAAAATTAAATTAAATCGAGAATTGTTCGAAATGCTACGAAACTTTTCAGATCCTTTCTATATTTTACGAGGGAAGATTATGATGGAAGTCCATGCAAAAAATCATCTCAGAAATAGATTCTATGATACTTTTTGAAATACTAGTTTCGGTCAAAAATTCGTAGTATATTATACACAATTTTATACTAGTTTTGGTTAAAAATCAAATTAAATTGAGGATTGTTCGAAATGCTACGAAACTTTTAAGATCCTTTCTATAATTTATGACGGAAGATTATGATGGAAGTCCATGCAAAAAATCATCTCAGAATTAGATTCTTTGAAACTTTTTCAAATACTAGTTTCAGTCAAAAAATCGAAGTATATTATACACAATTTTATACAAGTGTCGGTAAAAAAAAATTCGAGGATTATTCGAAATGCTACGAAACTTTTTAGATCCTTTATATTTGTTACGAGGGAAGGTTATGATGGAAGTCCATGCAAAAAAATTATCTAAAAATTAGATTCTATGGAACCTTTTGAAATGTTAGTTTAGGTCAAAAATTCATAGTATATTATTATACACAATTTTATACTAGTTTATGTCAGAAAATTGAATTAAATCGAGTATTATTCGAAATGCAACAAAACTTTACAGATCCTTTCTATATTTTATGAGGGAAGTTTATGATGGAAGTCCATGCAAAAAATTATCTCAGAATTAGTTTCTTTGAAACTTTTTCAAATACTAGTTTCGGTCAAGAAATCGTAGTATATTATACATAATTTTATACAAGTGTCGGTAAAAAAAAATCGAGGATTATTCGAAATGCTACGAAACTTTTTAGATCCTTTATATTTGTTACGAGGGAAGGTTATGTTGGAAGTCCATGCAAAAAATTATCTAAAAATTAGATTCTATGGAACCTTTTGAAATGTCAGTTTAGGTAAAAAAATTCATAGTATATTATACACAATTTTATAGTAGTTTCGGTCTAAAAATTAAACTAAATCGAGTATTGTTCGAAATGCAACGAAACTTTTCAGATCCTTTCTATATTTTACGAGGGAAGATTATGATTGACGTCCATGCAAAATTTTTTCTCAGAATTAGATTCTATGATACCTTTTGAAATACTAGTTTCGGTCAAAAAATTGTAGTATATTATATACACTTTTATACTAGTTTCGGTCAGAAAAATAAATTAAATCGAGGATTGTTCGAAATGCTACGAAACTTTTAAGATCCTTTATATAATTTACGAGGGAAGATTATGATGGAAGTCCATGCAAAAAATTATCTCACAATTAGATTCTATGAAACATTTTGAATTACTAGTTTCGGTCAAAAAATCATAGTATATTATACACAATTTTATACTAGTTTCGGTCAGAAAATCATATGAAATCGAGGATTGTTTGAAATGCTACGAAACGTTTCAGATCCTTTCTATATTTTACCAGGGAAGGTTATGATGGGAGTCCTTACAAAAAATTATCTCAAAATTAGATTCTATGGAACTTTTTAAAATACGAGTTTAGGTCAAAAAATCGTAGTATATTATACATAATTTCATACTAGTTTCGGTCATAAAATTAAATTAAATCGAGAATTGTTCGAAATGCTACAAAACTTTTCAGATCCTTTCTATATTTTACGAGGGAAGATTATGATGGAAGTCCATGCAAAAAATCATCTCAGAAATAGATTCTATGATACTTTTTGAAATACTAGTTTCGGTCAAAAATTCGTAGTATATTATACACAATTTTATACTAGTTTTGGTTAAAAATCAAATTAAATTGAGGATTGTTCGAAATGCTACGAAACTTTTAAGATCCTTTCTATAATTTATGACGGAAGATTATGATGGAAGTCCATGCAAAAAATCATCTCAGAATTAGATTCTTTGAAACTTTTTCAAATACTTGTTTTCGTCAAAAATTCGAAGTATATTATACACAATTTTATACAAGTGTCGGTAAAAAAAATCGAGGATTATTCTTAATGCTACGAAACTTTTTAGATCCTTTATATTTGTTACGAGGGATGATTATGATGGAAGTCCATGCAAAAAATCATCTCAGAAATAGATTCTATGAAACTTTTTGAAATACTAGTTTCGGTCAAAAAATCGTTGTATATTTTACACAATTTTATACTAGTTTTGTTCAAAATTAAAATTAAATTCAGGATTGTTCGAAATGCTACGAAACTTTTCAGATCCTTTCTATAATTTACGAGGGAAGATTATGATGGAAGTCCATGCAAAAAATTATCTCAGAATTAGATTCTTTGAAACTTTTTCAAATACTAGTTTCGGTCAAGAAATCGTAGTATATTATACATAATTTTATACAAGTGTCGGTAAAAAAAAATCGAGGATTATTCGAAATGCTACGAAACATTTTAGATCCTTTATATTTGTTACGAGGGAAGGTTATGTTGGAAGTCCATGCAAAAAATTATCTAAAAATTAAATTCTATGGAACCTTTTGAAATGTCAGTTTAGGTAAAAAAATTCATAGTATATTATACACAATTTTATAGTAGTTTCGGTCTAAAAATGAAATTAAATCGAGTATTGTTCGAAATGCTACGAAACTTTTCAGATCCTTTCTATATTTTTTGAGGGAAGATTATGATTGACGTCCATGCAAAATTTTTTCTCAGAATTAAATTCTATGATACCTTTTGAAATACTAGTTTCGGTGAAAAAATTGTAGTATATCATATACACATTTATACTAGTTTCGGTCAGAAAAATAAATTAAATCGAGGATTGTTCTAAATGCTACGAAACTTTTAAGATCCTTTATATAATTTACGAGGGAAGATTATGATGGAAGTCCATGCAAAAAATTATCTCACAATTAGATTCTATGAAACATTTTGAATTACTAGTTTCGGTCAAAAAATCATAGTATATTATACACAATTGAGGATTGTTTGAAATGCTACGAAACTTTTAAGATCCTTTCTATAATTTATGAGGGAAGATTATGATGGAAGTCCATGCAAAAAATCATCTCAGAATTAGATTCTTTGAAACTTTTTCAAATACTTGTTTTCGTCAAAAATTCGAAGTATATTATACACAATTTTATACAAGTGTCGGTAAAAAAAAATCGAGGATTATTCTTAATGCTACGAAACTTTTTAGATCCTTTATATTTGTTACGAGGGATGATTATGATGGAAGTCCAAGCAAAAAATCATCTCAGAAATAGATTCTATGAAACTTTTTGAAATACTAGTTTCGGTCAAAAAATCGTTGTATATTTTACACAATTTTATACTAGTTTTGTTCAAAATTCAAATTAAATTCAGGATTGTTCGAAATGCTACGAAACTTTTAAGATCCTTTCTATAATTTACGAGGGAAGATTATGATGGAAGTCCATGCAAAAAATTATCTCAGAATTAGATTCTTTGAAACTTTTTCAAATACTAGTTTCAGTCAAAAAATCGAAGTATATTATACACAATTTTATACAAGTGTCGGTAAAAAAAAATTCGAGGATTATTCGAAATGCTACGAAACTTTTTAGATCCTTTATATTTGTTACGAGGGAAGGTTATGATGGAAGTCCATGCAAAAAAATTATCTAAAAATTAGATTCTATGGAACCTTTTGAAATGTCAGTTTAGGTAAAAAAATTCATAGTATATTATACACAATTTTATAGTAGTTTCGGTCTAAAAATTAAATTAAATCGAGTATTGTTCGAAATGCAACGAAACTTTTCAGATCCTTTCTATATTTTACGAGGGAAGATTATGATTGACGTCCATGCAAAATTTTTTCTCAGAATTAGATTCTATGATACCTTTTGAAATACTAGTTTCGGTCAAAAAATTGTAGTATATTATATACACATTTATACTAGTTTCGGTCAGAAAAATAAATTAAATCGAGGATTGTTCGAAATGCTACGAAACTTTTAAGATCCTTTATATAATTTACGAGGGGAGATTATGATGGAAGTCCATGCAAAAAATTATCTCACAATTAGATTCTATGAAACATTTTGAATTACTAGTTTCGGTCAAAAAATCATAGTATATTATACACAATTTTATACTAGTTTCGGTCAGAAAATCATATTAAATCGAGGATTGTTCGAAATGCTACGAAACGTTTCAGATCCTTTCTATATTTTACCAGGGAAGGTTATGATGGGAGTCCTTACAAAAAATTATCTCAAAATTAGATTCTATGGAACTTTTTAAAATACGAGTTTAGGTCAAAAAATCGTAGAATATTATACATAATTTCATACTAGTTTCGGTCATAAAATTAAATTAAACCGAGAATTGTTCGAAATGCTACGAAACTTTTCAGATCCTTTCTATATTTTACGAGGGAAGATTATGATGGAAGTCCATGCAAAAAATCATCTCAGAAATAGATTCTATGATACTTTTTGAAATACTAGTTTCGGTCAAAAAATCGTAGTATATTATACACAATTTTATACTAGTTTTGGTTAAAAATAAAATTAAATTGAGGATTGTTCGAAATGCTACGAAACTTTTAAGATCCTTTCTAGAATTTACGAGGGAAGATTATGATGGAAGTCCATGCAAAAAATCATCTCAGAATTAGATTCTTTGAAACTTTTTCAAATACTTGTTTTCGTCAAAAATTCGAAGTATATTATACACAATTTTATACAAGTGTCGGTAAAAAAAAATCGAGGATTATTCTTAATGCTACGAAACTTTTTAGATCCTTTATATTTGTTACGAGGGAAGATTATGATGGAAGTCCATGCAAAAAATCATCTCAGAAATAGATTCTATGAAACATTTTGAAATACTAGTTTCGGTCAAAAAATCGTTGTATATTTTACACAATTTTATACTAGTTTTGTTCAAAATTCAAATTAAATTCAGGATTGTTCGAAATGCTACGAAACTTTTAAGATCCTTTCTATAATTTACGAGGGAAGATTATGATGGAAGTCCATGCAAAAAATTATCTCAGAATTAGATTCTTTGAAACTTTTTCAAATACTAGTTTCAGTCAAAAAATCGAAGTATATTATACACAATTTTATACAAGTGTCGGTAAAAAAAAATTCGAGGATTATTCGAAATGCTACGAAACTTTTTAGATCCTTTATATTTGTTACGAGGGAAGGTTATGATGGAAGTCCATGCAAAAAAATTATCTAAAAATTAGATTCTATGGAACCTTTTGAAATGTCAGTTTAGGTAAAAAAATTCATAGTATATTATACACAATTTTATAGTAGTTTCGGTCTAAAAATTAAATTAAATCGAGTATTGTTCGAAATGCAACGAAACTTTTCAGATCCTTTCTATATTTTACGAGGGAAGATTATGATTGACGTCCATGCAAAATTTTTTCTCAGAATTAGATTCTATGATACCTTTTGAAATACTAGTTTCGGTCAAAAAATTGTAGTATATTATATACACATTTATACTAGTTTCGGTCAGAAAAATAAATTAAATCGAGGATTGTTCGAAATGCTACGAAACTTTTAAGATCCTTTATATAATTTACGAGGGGAGATTATGATGGAAGTCCATGCAAAAAATTATCTCACAATTAGATTCTATGAAACATTTTGAATTACTAGTTTCGGTCAAAAAATCATAGTATATTATACACAATTTTATACTAGTTTCGGTCAGAAAATCATATTAAATCGAGGATTGTTCGAAATGCTACGAAACGTTTCAGATCCTTTCTATATTTTACCAGGGAAGGTTATGATGGGAGTCCTTACAAAAAATTATCTCAAAATTAGATTCTATGGAACTTTTTAAAATACGAGTTTAGGTCAAAAAATCGTAGAATATTATACATAATTTCATACTAGTTTCGGTCATAAAATTAAATTAAACCGAGAATTGTTCGAAATGCTACGAAACTTTTCAGATCCTTTCTATATTTTACGAGGGAAGATTATGATGGAAGTCCATGCAAAAAATCATCTCAGAAATAGATTCTATGATACTTTTTGAAATACTAGTTTCGGTCAAAAAATCGTAGTATATTATACACAATTTTATACTAGTTTTGGTTAAAAATAAAATTAAATTGAGGATTGTTCGAAATGCTACGAAACTTTTAAGATCCTTTCTAGAATTTACGAGGGAAGATTATGATGGAAGTCCATGCAAAAAATCATCTCAGAATTAGATTCTTTGAAACTTTTTCAAATACTTGTTTTCGTCAAAAATTCGAAGTATATTATACACAATTTTATACAAGTGTCGGTAAAAAAAAATCGAGGATTATTCTTAATGCTACGAAACTTTTTAGATCCTTTATATTTGTTACGAGGGAAGATTATGATGGAAGTCCATGCAAAAAATCATCTCAGAAATAGATTCTATGAAACATTTTGAAATACTAGTTTCGGTCAAAAAATCGTTGTATATTTTACACAATTTTATACTAGTTTTGTTCAAAATTTAAATTAAATTCAGGATTGTTCGAAATGCTACGAAACTTTTAAGATCCTTTCTATAATTTACGAGGGAAGATTATGATGGAAGTCCATGCAAAAAATTATCTCAGAATTAGATTCTTTGAAACTTTTTCAAATACTAGTTTCAGTCAAAAAATTGAAGTATATTATACACAATTTTATACAAGTGTCGGTAAAAAAAAATTCGAGGATTATTCGAAATGCTACGAAACGTTGTAGATCCTTTATATTTATTAAGAGGGAAGGTTATGTTGGAAGTCCATGCAAAAAATTATCTAAAAATTAGATTCTATGGAACCTTTTGAAATGTCAGTTTAGGTAAAAAATTCATAGTATATTATACACAATTTTATAGTAGTTTCGGTCTATAAATTAAATTAAATCGAGTATTGTTCGAAATGCAACAAAACTTTTCAGATCCTTTCTATATTTTACGAGGGAAGATTATGATTGACGTCCATGCAAAATTTTTTCTCAGAATTAGATTCTATGATACCTTTTGAAATACTAGTTTCGGTCAAAAAATTGTAGTATATTATATACACATTTATACTAGTTTCGATCAGAAAATTAAATTAAATCGAGGATTATTCGAAATGCTACGAAACTTTTAAGATCCTTTATATAATTTACGAGGGAAGATTATGATGGAAGTCCATGCAAAAAATTATCTCACAATTAGATTCTATGAAACTTTTTGAATTACTAGTTTCGGTCAAAAAATCATAGTATATTATACACAATTTTATACTAGTTTCGGTCAGAAATCAAATTAAATCGAGGATTGTTCGAAATGCTACGAAACGTTTCAGATCCTTTCTATATTTTACCAGGGAAGGTTATGATTGGAGTACTTACAAAAAATTATCTCAAAATTAGATTCTATGGAACTTTTTAAAATACGAGTTTAGGTCAAAAAATCATAGTATATTATACATAATTTCATACTAGTTTCGGTCATAAAATTAAATTAAATCGAGAATTGTTCGAAATGCTACGAAACTTTTCAGATCCTTCCTATATTTTACGAGGGAAGATTATGATGGAAGTCCATGCAAAAAATCATCTCAGAAATAGATTCTATGATACTTTTAGAAATACTAGTTTCGGTCAAAAAATCGTAGTATATTATACACAATTTTATACTAGTTTTGGTCAATAATCAAATTAAATTGAGGATTGTTCGAAATGCTACGAAACTTTTAAGATCCTTTCTAGAATTTACGAGGGAAGATTATGATGGAAGTCCATGCAAAAAATCATCTCAGAATTAGATTCTTTGAAACTTTTTCAAATACTTGTTTTCGTCAAAAATTCGAAGTATATTATACACAATTTTATACAAGTGTCGGTAAAAAAAAATCGAGGATTATTCTTAATGCTACGAAACTTTTTAGATCCTTTATATTTGTTACGAGGGATGATTATGATGGAAGTCCATGCAAAAAATCATCTCAGAAATAGATTCTATGAAACATTTTGAAATACTAGTTTCGGTCAAAAAATCGTTGTATATTTTACACAATTTTATACTAGTTTTGTTCAAAATTCAAATTAAATTCAGGATTGTTCGAAATGCTACGAAACTTTTAAGATCCTTTCTATAATTTACGAGGGAAGATTATGATGGAAGTCCATGCAAAAAATTATCTCAGAATTAGATTCTTTGAAACATTTTCAAATACTAGTTTCAGTCAAAAAATCGAAGTATATTATACACAATTTTATACAAGTGTCGGTAAAAAAAAATTCGAGGATTATTCGAAATGCTACGAAACTTTTTAGATCCTTTATATTTGTTACGAGGGAAGCTTATGATGGAAGTCCATGCAAAAACATTATCTAAAAATTAGATTCTATGGAACCTTTTGAAATGTCAGTTTAAGTAAAAAAAATTCATAGTATATTATACACAATTTTATAGTAGTTTCGGTCTAAAAATTAAATTAAATTGAGTATTGTTCGAAATGCAACGAAACTTTTCAGATCCTTTCTATATTTTACGAGGGAAGATTATGATTGACGTCCATGCAAAATTTTTTCTCAGAATTAGATTCTATGATACCTTTTGAAATACTAGTTTCGGTCAAAAAATTGTAGTATATTATATACACATTTATACTAGTTTCGGTCAGAAAAATAAATTAAATCGAGGATTGTTCGAAATGCTACGAAACTTTTAAGATCCTTTATATAATTTACGAGGGGAGATTATGATGGAAGTCCATGCAAAAAATTATCTCACAATTAGATTCTATGAAACATTTTGAATTACTAGTTTCGGTCAAAAAATCATAGTATATTATACACAATTTTATACTAGTTTCGGTCAGAAAATCATATTAAATCGAGGATTGTTCGAAATGCTACGAAACGTTTCAGATCCTTTCTATATTTTACCAGGGAAGGTTATGATGGGAGTCCTTACAAAAAATTATCTCAAAATTAGATTCTATGGAACTTTTTAAAATACGAGTTTAGGTCAAAAAATCGTAGAATATTATACATAATTTCATACTAGTTTCGGTCATAAAATTAAATTAAACCGAGAATTGTTCGAAATGCTACGAAACTTTTCAGATCCTTTCTATATTTTACGAGGGAAGATTATGATGGAAGTCCATGCAAAAAATCATCTCAGAAATAGATTCTATGATACTTTTTGAAATACTAGTTTCGGTCAAAAAATCGTAGTATATTATACACAATTTTATACTAGTTTTGGTCAAAAATCAAATTAAATTGAGGATTGTTCGAAATGCTACGAAACTTTTAAGATCCTTTCTAGAATTTACGAGGGAAGATTATGATGGAAGTCCATGCAAAAAATCATCTCAGAATTAGATTCTTTGAAACTTTTTCAAATACTTGTTTTCGTCAAAAATTCGAAGTATATTATACACAATTTTATACAAGTGTCGGTAAAAAAAAATCGAGGATTATTCTTAATGCTACGAAACTTTTTAGATCCTTTATATTTGTTACGAGGGATGATTATGATGGAAGTCCATGCAAAAAATCATCTCAGAAATAGATTCTATGAAACATTTTGAAATACTAGTTTCGGTCAAAAAATCGTTGTATATTTTACACAATTTTATACTAGTTTTGTTCAAAATTCAAATTAAATTCAGGATTGTTCGAAATGCTACGAAACTTTTAAGATCCTTTCTATAATTTACGAGGGAAGATTATGATGGAAGTCCATGCAAAAAATTATCTCAGAATTAGATTCTTTGAAACTTTTTCAAATACTAGTTTCAGTCAAAAAATCGAAGTATATTATACACAATTTTATACAAGTGTCGGTAAAAAAAAATTCGAGGATTATTCGAAATGCTACGAAACTTTTTAGATCCTTTATATTTATTAAGAGGGAAGGTTATGTTGGAAGTCCATGCAAAAAATTATCTAAAAATTTGATTCTATGGAACCTTTTGAAATGTCAGTTTAGGTAAAAAATTCATAGTATATTATACACAATTTTATAGTAGTTTCGGTCATAAAATTAAATTAAATCGAGTATTGTTCGAAATGCAACGAAAATTTTCAGATCCTTTCTATATTTTACGAGGGAAGATTATGATTGACGTCCATGCAAATTTTTTTCTCAGAATTAGATTCTATGATACCTTTTGAAATACTAGTTTCGGTAAAAAAATTGTAGTATATTATATACACATTTATACTAGTTTCGATCAGAAAATTAAATTAAATCGAGGATTATTCGAAATGCTACGAAACTTTTAAGATCCTTTATATAATTTACGAGGGAAGATTATGATGGAAGTCCATGCAAAAAATTATCTCACAATTAGATTCTATGAAACTTTTTGAATTACTAGTTTCGGTCAAAAAATCATAGTATATTATACACAATTTTATACTAGTTTCGGTCAGAAATCAAATTAAATCGAGGATTGTTCGAAATGCTACGAAACGTTTCAGATCCTTTCTATATTTTACCAGGGAAGGTTATGATTGGAGTACTTACAAAAAATTATCTCAAAATTAGATTCTATGGAACTTTTTAAAATACGAGTTTAGGTCAAAAAATCTTAGTATATTATACATAATTTCATACTAGTTTCGGTCATAAAATTAAATTAAATCGAGAATTGTTCGAAATGCTACGAAACTTTTCAGATCCTTCCTATATTTTACGAGGGAAGATTATGATGGAAGTCCATGCAAAAAATCATCTCAGAAATAGATTCTATGATACTTTTTGAAATACTAGTTTCGGTCAAAAAATCGTAGTATATTATACACAATTTTATACTAGTTTTGGTCAAAAATCAAATTAAATTGAGGATTGTTCGAAATGCTACGAAACTTTTAAGATCCTTTCTAGAATTTACGAGGGAAGATTATGATGGAAGTCCATGCAAAAAATCATCTCAGAATTAGATTCTTTGAATCTTTTTCAAATACTTGTTTTCGTCAAAAATTCGAAGTATATTATACACAATTTTATACAAGTGTCGGTAAAAAAAAATCGAGGATTATTCTTAATGCTACAAAACTTTTTAGATCCTTTATATTTGTTACGAGGGATGATTATGATGGAAGTCCATGCAAAAAATCATCTCAGAAATAGATTCTATGAAACTTTTTGAAATACTAGTTTCGATCAAAAAATCGTTGTATATTATACACAATTTTATACTAGTTTTGTTCAAAATTCAAATTAAATTGAGGATTGTTCGAAATGCTACGAAACTTTTAAGATCCTTTCTATAATTTACGAGGGAAGATTATGATGGAAGTCCATGCAAAAAATTATCTCAGAATTAGATTCTTTGAAACTTTTTCAAATACTAGTTTCAGTCAAAAAATTGAAGTATATTATACACAATTTTATACAAGTGTCGGTAAAAAAAAATTCGAGGATTATTCGAAATGCTACGAAACTTTTTAGATCCTTTATATTTGTTACGAGGGAAGCTTATGATGGAAGTCCATGCAAAAAAATTATCTAAAAATTAGATTCTATGGAACCTTTTGAAATGTCAGTTTAGGTAAAAAAATTCATAGTATATTATACACAATTTTATAGTAGTTTCGGTCTAAAAATTAAATTAAATTGAGTATTGTTCGAAATGCAACGAAACTTTTCAGATCCTTTCTATATTTTACGAGGGAAGATTATGATTGACGTCCATGGAAAATTTTTTCTCAGAATTAGATTCTATGATACCTTTTGAAATACTAGTTTCGGTCAAAAAATTGTAGTATATTATATACACATTTATACTAGTTTCGGTCAGAAAAATAAATTAAATCGAGGATTGTTCGAAATGCTACGAAACTTTTAAGATCCTTTATATAATTTACGAGGGGAGATTATGATGGAAGTCCATGCAAAAAATTATCTCACAATTAGATTCTATGAAACATTTTGAATTACTAGTTTCGGTCAAAAAATCATAGTATATTATACACAATTTTATACTAGTTTCGGTCAGAAAATCATATTAAATCGAGGATTGTTCGAAATGCTACGAAACGTTTCAGATCCTTTCTATATTTTACCAGGGAAGGTTATGATGGGAGTCCTTACAAAAAATTATCTCAAAATTAGATTCTATGAAACTTTTTAAAATACGAGTTTAGGTCAAAAAATCGTAGAATATTATACATAATTTCATACTAGTTTCGGTCATAAAATTAAATTAAACCGAGAATTGTTCGAAATGCTACGAAACTTTTCAGATCCTTTCTATATTTTACGAGGGAAGATTATGATGGAAGTCCATGCAAAAAATCATCTCAGAAATAGATTCTATGATACTTTTTGAAATACTAGTTTCGGTCAAAAAATCGTAGTATATTATACACAATTTTATACTAGTTTTGGTCAAAAATCAAATTAAATTGAGGATTGTTCGAAATGCTACGAAACTTTTAAGATCCTTTCTAGAATTTACGAGGGAAGATTATGATGGAAGTCCATGCAAAAAATCATCTCAGAATTAGATTCTTTGAAACTTTTTCAAATACTTGTTTTCGTCAAAAATTCGAAGTATATTATACACAATTTTATACAAGTGTCGGTAAAAAAAAATCGAGGATTATTCTTAATGCTACGAAACTTTTTAGATCCTTTATATTTGTTACGAGGGATGATTATGATGGAAGTCCATGCAAAAAATCATCTCAGAAATAGATTCTATGAAACATTTTGAAATACTAGTTTCGGTCAAAAAATCGTTGTATATTTTACACAATTTTATACTAGTTTTGTTCAAAATTCAAATTAAATTCAGGATTGTTCGAAATGCTACGAAAATTTTAAGATCCTTTCTATAATTTACGAGGGAAGATTATGATGGAAGTCCATGCAAAAAATTATCTCAGAATTAGATTCTTTGAAACTTTTTCAAATACTAGTTTCAGTCAAAAAATTGAAGTATATTATACACAATTTTATACAAGTGTCGGTAAAAAAAAATTCGAGGATTATTCGAAATGCTACGAAACTTTTTAGATCCTTTATATTTATTAAGAGGGAAGGTTATGTTGGAAGTCCATGCAAAAAATTATCTAAAAATTAGATTCTATGGAACCTTTTGAAATGTCAGTTTAGGTAAAAAATTCATAGTATATTATACACAATTTTATAGTAGTTTCGGTCATAAAATTAAATTAAATCGAGTATTGTTCGAAATGCAACGAAACTTTTCAGATCCTTTCTATATTTTACGAGGGAAGATTATGATTGACGTCCATGCAAATTTTTTTCTCAGAATTAGATTCTATGATACCTTTTGAAATACTAGTTTCGGTAAAAAAATTGTAGTATATTATATACACATTTATACTAGTTTCGATCAGAAAATTAAATTAAATCGAGGATTATTCGAAATGCTACGAAACTTTTAAGATCCTTTATATAATTTACGAGGGAAGATTATGATGGAAGTCCATGCAAAAAATTATCTCACAATTAGATTCTATGAAACTTTTTGAATTACTAGTTTCGGTCAAAAAATCATAGTATATTATACACAATTTTATACTAGTTTCGGTCAGAAATCAAATTAAATCGAGGATTGTTCGAAATGCTACGAAACGTTTCAGATCCTTTCTATATTTTACCAGGGAAGGTTATGATTGGAGTACTTACAAAAAATTATCTCAAAATTAGATTCTATGGAACTTTTTAAAATACGAGTTTAGGTCAAAAAATCTTAGTATATTATACATAATTTCATACTAGTTTCGGTCATAAAATTAAATTAAATCGAGAATTGTTCGAAATGCTACGAAACTTTTCAGATCCTTCCTATATTTTACGAGGGAAGATTATGATGGAAGTCCATGCAAAAAATCATCTCAGAAATAGATTCTATGATACTTTTTGAAATACTAGTTTCGGTCAAAAAATCGTAGTATATTATACACAATTTTATACTAGTTTTGGTCAAAAATCAAATTAAATTGAGTATTGTTCGAAATGCTACGAAACTTTTAAGATCCTTTCTAGAATTTACGAGGGAAGATTATGATGGAAGTCCATGCAAAAAATCATCTCAGAATTAGATTCTTTGAATCTTTTTCAAATACTTGTTTTCGTCAAAAATTCGAAGTATATTATACACAATTTTATACAAGTGTCGGTAAAAAAAAATCGAGGATTATTCTTAATGCTACAAAACTTTTTAGATCCTTTATATTTGTTACGAGGGATGATTATGATGGAAGTCCATGCAAAAAATCATCTCAGAAATAGATTCTATGAAACTTTTTGAAATACTAGTTTCGATCAAAAAATCGTTGTATATTATACACAATTTTATACTAGTTTTGTTCAAAATTCAAATTAAATCGAGGATTATTCGAAATGCTACGAAACTTTTAAGATCCTTTATATAATTTACGAGGGAAGATTATGATGGAAGTCCATGCAAAAAATTATCTCACAATTAGATTCTATGAAACTTTTTGAATTACTAGTTTCGGTCAAAAAATCATAGTATATTATACACAATTTTATACTAGTTTCGGTCAGAAATCAAATTAAATCGAGGATTGTTCGAAATGCTACGAAACGTTTCAGATCCTTTCTATATTTTACCAGGGAAGGTTATGATTGGAGTACTTACAAAAAATTATCTCAAAATTAGATTCTATGGAACTTTTTAAAATACGAGTTTAGGTCAAAAAATCTTAGTATATTATACATAATTTCATACTAGTTTCGGTCATAAAATTAAATTAAATCGAGAATTGTTCGAAATGCTACGAAACTTTTCAGATCCTTCCTATATTTTACGAGGGAAGATTATGATGGAAGTCCATGCAAAAAATCATCTCAGAAATAGATTCTATGATACTTTTTGAAATACTAGTTTCGGTCAAAAAATCGTAGTATATTATACACAATTTTATACTAGTTTTGGTCAAAAATCAAATTAAATTGAGTATTGTTCGAAATGCTACGAAACTTTTAAGATCCTTTCTAGAATTTACGAGGGAAGATTATGATGGAAGTCCATGCAAAAAATCATCTCAGAATTAGATTCTTTGAATCTTTTTCAAATACTTGTTTTCGTCAAAAATTCGAAGTATATTATACACAATTTTATACAAGTGTCGGTAAAAAAAATCGAGGATTATTCTTAATGCTACAAAACTTTTTAGATCCTTTATATTTGTTACGAGGGATGATTATGATGGAAGTCCATGCAAAAAATCATCTCAGAAATAGATTCTATGAAACTTTTTGAAATACTAGTTTCGATCAAAAAATCGTTGTATATTATACACAATTTTATACTAGTTTTGTTCAAAATTCAAATTAAATTGAGGATTGTTCGAAATGCTACGAAACTTTTAAGATCCTTTCTATAATTTACGAGGGAAGATTCTGATGGAAGTCCATGCAAAAAATTATCTCAGAATTAGATTCTTTGAAACTTTTTCAAATACTAGTTTCAGTCAAAAAATCGAAGTATATTATACACAATTTTATACAAGTGTCGGTAAAAAAAATCGAGGATTATTCGAAATGCTACGAAACTTTTTAGATCCTTTATATTTGTTACGAGGGAAGGTTATGATGGAAGTCCATGCAAAAAATTATCTAAAAATTAGATTCTATGGAACCTTTTAAAATGTCAGTTTAGGTCAAAAATTCATAGTATATGTCAGAAAATTAAATTAAATCGAGTAATGTTCGAAATGCAACGAAACTTTTCAAATCCTTTCTATATTTTACGAGGGAAGATTATGATGGAAGTGCATGCAAAAAATTATCTCAGAATTAGATTCTTTGAAACTTTTTCAAATACTAGTTTCAGTCAAAAAATCGAAGTATATTATACACAATTTTATACAAGTGTCGGTAAAAAAAATCGAGGATTATTCGAAATGCTACAAAACTTTTTAGATCCTTTATATTTGTTACGAGGGAAGGTTATGATGGAAGTCCATGCAAAAAATTATCTAAAAATTAGATTCTTTGGAACCTTTTAAAATGTCAGTTTAGGTCAAAAATTCATAGTATATGTCAGAAAATTAAATTAAATCGAGTAATGTTCGAAATGCAACGAAACTTTTCAAATCCTTTCTATATTTTACGATGGAAGATTATGATGGAAGTGCATGCAAATAATTATCTCAGAATTAGATTCTTTGAAACTTTTTCAAATACTAGTTTCGGTCAAAAAATCGTAGTATATTATACACAATTTTATACAAGTGTCGGTAAAAAAAAATTGAGGATTATTCGAAATGTTACGAAACTTTTTAGATCCTTTATATTTGTTATGAGGGAATGTTATGATGGAAGTCCATGCAAAAAATTATCTAAAAATTAGATTTTATGGAACCTTTTGAAATCTAAGTTTAGGTCAAAAATTCATAGTATATTATACACAATTTTACACTAGTTTCAGTCAGAAAATTAAATTAAATCGAGTATTGTTCGAAATGCAACGAAACTTTTCAGATCCTTTCTATATTTTATGAGGGAAGATTATGGTTGAAGTCCATGCAAAAGATTATCTCAGAATTAGATTCTATGATACATTTTGAAATACTAGTTTCGGTCAAAAATTCTAGTATATTATACACAATTTTATACTAGTTTCGGTCAGAAAATTAAATAAAATCGAGGATTGTTCGAAATGCTATGAATCTTTTAAGATCCTTTCTATAATATACGAGGGAAGATTATGATGGAAGTCCATGCAAAAAATTATCTCAGAATTAGATTCTATGAAACTTTTTGAATTACTAGTTTCGGTCAAAAAATCATAGTATATTATACACAATTTTATACTAGTTTCGGTCAGAATATCAAATTAAATCGAGGATTATTCGACATGCTACGAAACTTTTCAGATCCTTTCTATATTTTACTAGGGAAGTTTATGATGGAAGTCCATGAAAAAACATCATCTCAAAATAAGATTCTATGGAACTTTTTAAAATACGAGTTTAGGTCAAAAATCTTAGTATATTATACATAATTTCATACTAGTTTCGTTCATAAAATTAAATTAAATCGAGAATTGTTCAAAATGCTACGAAAATTTTCAGATCCTTTCTATATTTTACGAGGGAAGATTATGATGGAAGTCCATGCAAAAAATCATCTCAGAAATAGATTCTATGATACTTTTTGAAATACTAGTTTCGGTCAAAAAATCGTAGTATATTATACACAATTTTATACTAGTTTTGGTCAAAAATCAAATTAAATTGAGGATTGTTCGAAATGCTACGAAACTTTTAAGATCCTTTCTATAATTTACGAGGGAAGATTATGATGGAAGTCCATGCAAAAAATCATCTCAAAATTAGATTCTTTGAAACTTTTTCAAATACTTGTTTTCGTCAAAAATTCGAAGTATATTATACACAATTTTATACAAGTGTCGGTAAAAAAAAATCGAGGATTATTCTTAATGCTACAAAACTTTTTAGATCCTTTATATTTGTTACGAGGGATGATTATGATGGAAGTCCATGCAAAAAATCATCTCAGAAATAGATTCTATGAAACTTTTTGAAATACTAGTTTCGATAAAACAATCGGTGTATATTATACACAATTTTTTACTAGTTTTGTTCAAAATTCAAATTAAATTGAGGATTGTTCGAAATGCTACGAAACTTTTAAGATCCTTTCTATAATTTACGAGGGAAGATTCTGATGGAAGTCCATGCAAAAAATTATCTCAGAATTAGATTCTTTGAAACTTTTTCAAATACTAGTTTCAGTCAAAAAATCGAAATATATTATACACAATTTTATACAAGTGTCGGTAAAAAAAATCGAGGATTATTCGAAATGCTACGAAACTTTTTAGATCCTTTATATTTGTTACGAGGGAAGGTTATGATGGAAGTCCATGCAAAAAATTATCTAAAAATTAGATTTTATGGAACCTTTTGAAATGTCAGTTTAGGTCAAAAATTCATAGTATATGTCAGAAAATTAAATTAAATCGAGTAATGTTCGAAATGCAACGAAACTTTTCAAATCCTTTCTATATTTTACGAGGGAAGATTATGATGGAAGTGCATGCAAAAAATTATCTCAGAATTAGATTCTTTGAAACTTTTTCAAATACTAGTTTCGGACAAAAAATCGTAGTATATTATACACAATTTTATACAAGTGTCGGTAAAAAAAAATTGAGGATTATTCGAAATGTTACGAAACTTTTTAGATCCTTTATATTTGTTACGAGAGAAGGTTATGATGGAAGTCCATGCAAAAAATTATCTAAAAATTAGATTTTATGGAACCTTTTGAAATGTCAGTTTAGGTCAAAAATTCATAGTATATTATACACAATTTTACCCTAGTTTCAGTCAGAAAATTAAATTAAATCGAGTATTGTTTGAAATGCAACGAATCTTTTAAGATCCTTTCTATAATATACGAGGGAAGATTATGATGGAAGTCCATGCAAAAAATTATCTCAGAATTAGATTCTATGAAACTTTTTGAATTACTAGTTTCGGTCAAAAAATCATAGTATATTATACACAAATTTATACTAGTTTCGGTCAGAATATCAAATTAAATCGAGGATTATTCGAAATGCTACGAAACTTTTCAGATCCTTTCTATATTTTACCAGGGAAGTTTATGATGGAAGTCCATGAAAAAACATCATCTCAAAATGAGATTCTATGGAACTTTTTAAAATACGAGTTTAGGTCAAAAAATCTTAGTATATTATACATAATTTCATACTAGTTTCGGTCATAAAATTAAATTAAATCGAGAATTGTTCAAAATGCTACGAAAAGTTTCAGATCCTTTCTATATTTTACGAGGGAAGATTATGATGGAAGTCCATGCAAAAAATCATCTCAGAAATAGATTCTATGTTACTTTTTGAAATACTAGTTTCGGTCAAAAAATCGTAGTATATTATACACAATTTTATACTAGTTTTGGTCAAAAATCAAATTAAATTGAGGATTGTTCGAAATGCTACGAAAATTTTAGGATCCTTTCTAAAATTTACGAGGGAATATTATGATGGAAGTCCATGCAAAATATTATCTCAGAATTAGATTCTTTGAAACTTTTTCAAATACTTGTTTCAGTCAAAAAATCAAAGTATATTATACACAATTTTATACAAGTGTCGGTAAAAAAAAAATTCGAGGATTATTCGAAATGCTACGAAACATTTTAGATGCTTTATATTTGTTACGAGGGAAGGTTATGATGGAAGTCCATGCAAAAAAATTATCTAAAAATTAGATTCTATGGAACCTTTTGAAATGTCAGTTTAGGTCAAAAATTCATAGTATATTATTATACACAATTTTATACTAGTTTATGTCAGAAAATTAAATAAAATCGAGTATTATTCGAAATGCAACAAAACTTTATAGATCCTTTCTATATTTTATGAGGGAAGATTATGATGGAAGTCCATGCAAAAAATTATCTCAGAATTAGATTCTTTGAAACTTTTTCAAATACTAGTTTCGGTCAAGAAATCGTAGTATATTATACATATATTTATACAAGTGTCGGTAAAAAAAATCGAGGATTATTCGAAATGCTACGAAACTTTTAGATCCTTTATATTTGTTACGAGGGAAGGTTATGTTGGAAGTCCATGCAAAAAATTATCTGAAAATTAGATTCTATGGAACCTTTTGAAATGTCAATTTAGGTAAAAAATTCATAGTATATTTTACACAATTTTATAGTAGTTTCGGTCTAAAAATTAAATTAAATCGAGTATTGTTCGAAATGCAACGAAACTTTTCAGATCCTTTCTATATTTAACGAGGGAAGATTATGATTGACGTACATGCAAAATTTTTTCTCAAAATTTGATTCTATGATACCTTTTGAAATACTAGTTTCAGTCAAAAAATTGTAGTATATTATATACACATTTATACTAGTTTCGGTCAGAAAATTAAATTAAATCGAGGATTGTTCGAAATGCTACGAAACTTTTAAGATCCTTTATATAATTTACGAGGGAAGATTATGATGGAAGTCCATGCAAAAAATTATTTCAGAATTAGATTCTTTGAAACTTTTTCAAATACTTGTTTTCGTCAAAAATTCGAAGTATATTATACACAATTTTATACAAGTGTCGGTAAAATAAAATCGAGGATTATTCTTAATGCTACGAAAATTTTTAGATCCTTTAAATTCTATGAAACTTTTTGAAATACTAGTTTCGGTCAAAAAATCGTTGTATATTATACACAATTTTATACTAGTTTTGTTCAAAATTCAAATTAAATTGAAGATTGTTCGAAATGCTACGAAACTTTTAAGATCCTTTCTATAATTTACGAGGGAAGATTATGATGGAAGTCCATGCAAACAATAATCTCAGAATTAGATTCTTTGAAACTTTTTCAAATACTAGTTTCAGTCAAAAAATCGAAGTATATTATACACAATTTTATACAAGTGTCGGTAAAAAAAAATCGAGGATTATTCGAAATGCTACGAAACTTTTTAGATCCTTTATATTTGTTACGAGGGAAGGTTATGATGGAAGTCCATGCAAAAAATTATCTAAAAATTAGATTCTATGGAACCTTTTGAAATGTCAGTTTAGGTCAAAAATTCATAGTATAAGTCAGAAAATCAAATTAAATCGAGGATTGTTCGAAATGCTACGAAACTTTTCAGATCCTTTCTATAATTTACGAGGGGAGATTATGATGGAAGTCCATGCAAAAAATTATCTCAGAATTAGATTCTTTGAAACTTTTTCAAATACTAGTTTCGGTCAAAAAATCGTAGTATATTATACACAATTTTATACAAGTGTCGGTAAAAAAATGGAGGATTATTCGAAATGCTACGAAACTTTTTAGATCCTTTATATTTGTTACGAGGGAAGGTTATGATGGAAGTCCATGCAAAAAATTATCTAAAAATTAGATTCTATGGAACCTTTTGAAATGTCAGTTTAGGTAAAAAATTCATAGTATATTATATACAAGTTTATATTAATTTCGGTTAGAAAATTAAATTAAATCGAGTATTGTTCGAAATGCAACGAAACTTTTCAGATCCTTTCTATATTTTACGAGGGAAGATTATGATTGAAGTCCATGCCAAAAATTATCTCAGAATTAGATTCTATGTAACCTTTTGAAATACTAGGTTCGGTCAAAAAATCGTAGTATATTATATACACATTTATACTAGTTTCGGTCAGAAAATTAAATAAAATCGAGGATTGTTCGAAATGCTACGATACTTTTAAGATCCTTTATATAATTTACTAGAGAATATTATGATGGAAGTCCATGCAAAAAATTATCTGAGAATTAGATTCTATGAAACTTTTTGAATTACTAGTTTCGGTCAAAAAATCATAGTATATTATACACAATTTTATACTAGTTTCGGTCAGAAAATCAAATTAAATCGAGGATTGTTTGAAATACTACAAAATGTTTCAGATCCTTTCTATATTTTACAAGGGAAGGTTATGATGGGAGTCCTTACAAAAAATTATCTCAAAATAAGATTCTATGGAACTTTTTAAAATACGAGTTTAGGTCAAAAAATCTTAGTATATTATACATAATTTCATACTAGTTTCGGTCATAAAGTTAAATTAAATCGAAAATTGTTCGAAATGCTACGAAACTTTTCAGATCCTTTCTATATTTTACGAGGGAAGATTATGATGGAAGTCCATGAAAAAAAATCATCTCAGAAATAGATTCTATGATACTTTTTGAAATACTAGTTTCGGTCAAAAAATTGTAGTATATTATACACAATTTTATACTAGTTTTGGTCAAAAATCAAATTAAATCGAGGATTGTTCGAAATGCTACGAAACTTTTAAGATCCTTTTTATAATTTACGAGGGAAGATTATGATGGAAGTCCATGCAAAAAATCATCTCAGAATTAGATTCTTTGAAAATTTTTCAAATACTTGTTTTCGTCAAAAATTCGAAGTATATTATACACAATTTTATACAAGTGTCGGTAAAAAAAATCGAGGATTATTCTTAATGCTACGAAAATTTTTAGATCTTTATAATTGTTACGAGGGATGATTATGATGGAAGTCCATGCAAAAAATCATCTCAGAAATAGATTCTATGAAACTTTTTGAAATACTAGTTTCGGTCAAAAAATCGTTGTATATTATACACAATTTTATACTAGTTTTGTTCAAAATTCAAATTAAATTGAGGATTGTTCGAAATGCAACGAAACTTTTAAGATCCTTTCTATAATTTACGAGGGAAGATTATGATGGAAGTCCATGCAAAAAATTATCTCAGAATAAGATTCTTTGAAACTTTTTCAAATACTAGTTTCAGTCAAAAAATCGAAGTATATTATACACAATTTTATACAAGTGTCGGTAAAAAAAATCGAGGATTATTCGAAATGCTACGAAACTTTTTAGATCCTATATATTTGTTACGAGGGAAGGTTATGATGGAAGTCCATGCAAAAAATTATCCAAAAATTAGATTTTATGGAACCTTTTGAAATGTCAGTTTAGGTCAAAAATTCATAGTATATTATACACAATTTTACACTAGTTTCAGTCAGAAAATTAAATTAAATCGAGTATTGTTCGAAATGCAACGAAACTTTTCAGATCCTTTCTATATTTTACGAGGGAAGATTATGGTTTAAGTCCATGCAAAAGATTATCTCAGAATTATATTTTATGATACCTTTTGAAATACTAGTTTCGGTCAAAAATTCTAGTATATTATACACAATTTTATACTAGTTTCTGTCAGAAAATTAAATAAAATCGAGGATTGTTCGAAATGCTACGAATCTTTTAAGATCCTTTCTATAATATACGAGGGAAGATTATGATGGAAGTCCATGCAAAAAATTATCTATGAATTAGATTCTATGAAACTTTTTGAATTACTAGTTTCGGTCAAAAAATCATAGTATATTATACACAATTTTATACTAGTTTCGGTCAGAATATCAAATTAAATCGAGGATTATTCGAAATGCTACGAAACTTTTCAGATCCTTTCTATATTTTACCAGGGAAGTTTATGATGGAAGTCCATGAAAAAACATCATCTCAAAATAAGTTTCTATGGATCTTTTTAAAATACGAGTTTAGGTCAAAAAATCTTAGTATATTATACATAATTTCATACTAGTTTCGGTCATAAAATTAAATTAAATCGATAATTGTTCAAAATGCTACGAAAATTTTAAGATCCTTTCTATATTTTACGAGGGAAGATTATGATGGAAGTCCATGCAAAAAATCATCTCAGAAATAGATTCTATGATACTTTTTGAAATACTAGTTTCGGTCAAAAAATCGTAGTATATTATACACAATTTTATACTAGTTTTGGTCAAAAATCAAATTAAATCGAGGATTGTTCGAAATGCTACGAAACTTTTAAGATCCTTTCCATAATTTACGAAGGAAGATTATGATGGAAGTCCATGCAAAAAATTATCTCAGAATTAGATTCTTTGAAACTTTTTCAAATACTAGTTTCAGTCAAAAAATCGATGTATATTATACACAATTTTATACAAGTGCCGGTAAAAAAAAAATTCGAGGATTATTCGAAATGCTACGAAACTTTTTCGATCCTTTATATTTGTTACGAGGGAAGGTTATGATGGAAGTCCATGCAAAAAAATTATCTAAAAATTAGATTCTATGGAACCTTTTGAAATGTCAGTTTAGGTCAAAAATTCATAGTATATTATTATACACAATTTTATACTAGTTTATGTCAGAAAATTAAATTAAATCGAGTATTATTCGAAATGCAACAAAACTTTACAGATCCTTTTTATATTTTATGAGGGAAGATTATGATGGAAGTCCATGCAAAAAATTATCTCAGAATTAGATTCTTTGAAACTTTTTCAAATACTAGTTTCGCTCAAGAAATCGTAGTATATTATACATAATTTTATACAAGTGTCGGTAAAAAAAATCGAGGATTATTCGAAATGCTACGAAACTTTTTAGATCCTTTATATTTGTTACGAGGGAAGGTTATGTTGGAAGTCCATGCAAAAAATTATCTAAAAATTAGATTCTATGGAACCTTTTGAAATGTCAGTTTAGGTAAAAAATTCATAGTATATTTTACACAAGTTTATAGTAGTTTCGGTCTAAAAATTAAATTAAATCGAGTATTGTTCGAAACGCAACGAAACTTTTCAGATCCTTTCTATATTTAACGAGGGAAGATTATGATTGACGTCCATGCAAAATTTTTTCTCAGAATTAGATTCTATGATACCTTTTGAAATGCTAGTTTTGTTCAAAAAATTGTAGTATATTATATACACATTTATACTAGTTTCGGTCAGAAAATTAAATTAAATCGAGGATTGTTCGAAATGCTACGAAACTTTTAAGATCCTTTATATAATTTACAAGGGAAGATTATGATGGAAGTCCATGCAAAAAATTATCTCAGAATTAGATTCTATGAAACTTTTTGAATTACTAGTTTCGGTCAAAAAATCGTAGTATATTATACATAATTTTATACTAGTTTCGGTCAGAAAATCAAATTAAATCGAGGATTGTTCGAAATGCTACAAAACGTTTCAGATCTTTTCTATATTTTACCAGGGAAGGTTATGATGGGAGTCCTTACAAAAAATTATCTCAAAATAAGATTCTATGGAACTTTTTAAAATACGAGTTTAGGTAAAAAAATCATAGTATGTTATACATAATTTCATACTAGTTTCGGTCATAAAATTAAATTAAATCGAGAATTGTTCGAAATGCTACGAAAATTTTCAGATCCTCTCTATATTTTACGAGGGAAGATTATGATGGAAGTCCATGCAAAAAATCATCTCAGAAATAGATTCTATGATACTTTTTGAAATACTAGTTTCGGTCAAAAAATCGTAGTATATTATACACAATTTTATACTAGTTTTGGTCAAATATCAAATTAAATTGAGGATTGTTCGAAATGCTACGAAACTTTTAAGATCCTTTCTATAATTTACGAGGGAAGATTATGATGGAAGTCCATGCAAAAAATTATCTCAAAATTAGATTCTTTGAAACTTTTTCAAATACTAGTTTCAGTCAAAAAATCGATGTATATTATATACAATTTTATACAAGTGCCGGTAAAAAAAAATTCGAGGATTATTCGAAATGATACGAAAATTTTTCGATCCTTTATATTTGTTACGAGGGAAGGTTATGATGGAAGTTCATGCAAAAAAATTATCTAAAAATTAGATTCTATGGAACCTTTTGAAATGTCAGTGTAGGTCAAAAATTCATAGTATATTATTATACACAATTTTATACTAGTTTATGTCAGAAAATTAAATTAAATCGAGTATTATTCGAAATGCAACAAAACTTTACAGATCCTTTTTATATTTTATAAGGGAAGATTATGATGGAAGTCCATGCAAAAAATTATCTCAGAATTAGATTCTTTGAAACTTTTCAAATATTAGTTTCGGTCAAGAAATCGTAGTATATTATACATAATTTTATACAAGTGTCGGTAAAAAAAAATCGAGGATTATTCGAAATGCTACGAAACTTTTTAGATCCTTTATATTTGTTACGAGGGAAGGTTATGTTGGAAGTCCATGCAAAAAATTATCTAAAAATTAGATTCTATGGAACCTTTTGAAATGTCAGTTTAGGTAAAAAATTCATAGTATATTTTACACAAGTTTATAGTAGTTTCGGACTAAAAATTAAATTAAATCGAGTATTGTTCGAAATGCAACGAAACTTTTCAGATCCTTTCTATATTTAACGAGGGAAGATTATGATTGACGTCCATGCAAAATTTTTTCTCAGAATTAGATTCTATGATACCTTTTGAAATACTAGTTTCGTTCAAAAAATTGTAGTATATTATATACACATTTATACTAGTTTCGGTCAGAAAATTAAATTAAATCGAGGATTGTTCGAAATGCTACGAAACTTTTAAGATCCTTATATAATTTACGAGGGAAGATTATGATGGAAGTCCATGCAAAAAATTATCTCAGAATTAGATTCTATGAAACTTTTTGAATTACTAGTTTCGGTCAAAAAATCATAGTATATTATACACAATTTTATACTAGTTTCGGTCAGAAAATCAAATTAAATCGAGGATTGTTCGAAATGCTACGAAACGTTTCAGATCTTTTCTATATTTTACCAGGGAAGGTTATGATGGGAGTCCTTACAAAAAATTATCTCAAAATAAGATTCTATGGAACTTTTTAAAATACGAGTTTAGGTCAAAAAATCATAGTATATTATACATAATTTCATACTAGTTTCGGTCATAAAATTAAATTAAATCGAGAATTGTTCGAAATGCTACGAAAATTTTCAGATCCTTTCTATATTTTACGAGGGAAGATTATGATGGAAGTCCATGCAAAAAATCATCTCAGAAATAGATTCTATGATACTTTTTGAAATACTAGTTTCGGTCAAAAAATCGTAGTATATTATACACAATTTTATACTAGTTTTGGTCAAATATCAAATTAAATCGAGGATTGTTCGAAATGCTACGAAACTTTTAAGATCCTTTCTATAATTTACGAGGGAAGATTATGATGGAAGTCCATGCAAAAAATTATCTCAAAATTAGATTCTTTGAAACTTTTTCAAATACTTGTTTTCGACAAAAATTCGAAGTATATTATACACAATTTTATACAAGTGTCGGTAAAAAAAAATCGAGGATTATTCTTAATGCTACGAAACTTTTTAGATCCTTTATATTTGTTATGAGGGATGATTATGATGGAAGTCCATGCAAATAATAATCCCAGAAATAGATTCTATGAAACTTTTTGAAATACTAGTTTCGGTCAATTTTACACAATTTTATACTAGTTTTGTTCAAAATTCAAATTAAATTGAAGATTGTTCGAAATGCTACGAAACTTGTAAGATCCTTTCTATAATTTACAAGGGAAGATTATGATGGAAGTCCATGCAAAAAATAATCTCAGAATTAGATTCTTTGAAACTTTTTCAAATACTAGTTTCAGTAAAAAAATCTAAGTATATTATACACAATTTTATACAAGTGTCGGTAAAAAAAATCGAGGATTATTCGAAATGCTACGAAACTTTTTAGATCCTTTATATTTGTTACGAGGGAAGGTTATGATCGAAGTCCATGCAAAAAATTATCTAAAAATTAGATTCTATGGAACCTTTTGAAATGTCAGTTTAGTTCAAAAATTCATAGTATAAGTCAGAAAATCAAATTAAATCGAGGATTGTTCGAAATGCTACGAAACTTTTCAGATCCTTTCTATAATTTACGAGGGGAGATTATGATGGAAGTCCATGCAAAAAATTATCTCAGAATTAGATTCTTTGAAACTTTTTCAAATACTAGTTTCGGTCAAAAAATCGTAGTATATTATACACAATTTCATACAAGTGTCGGTAAAAAAAATGGAGGATTATTCGAAATGCTACGAAACTTTTTAGATCCTTAATATTTGTTACGAGTCAAGGTTATGATGGAAGTCCATGCAAAAAATTATCTAAAAATTAGATTCTATGGAACCTTTTGAAATGTCAGTTTAGGTCAAAAATTCATAGTATATTATATACAAGTTTATACTAATTTCGGTTAGAAAATTAAATTAAATCGAGTATTGTTCGAAATGCAACGAAACTTTTCAGATCCTTTCTATATTTTACGAGGGAAGATTATGATTGATGTCCATGCAAAAAATTATCTCAGAATTAGATTCTATGATACCTTTTGAAATACTAGTTTCGGTCAAAAAATCGTAGTATATACACATTTATACTAGTTTCGGTCAGAAAATTAAATAAAATCGAGGATTGTTCGAAATGCTACGATACTTTTAAGATCCTTTATATAATTTACTAGAGAAGATTATGATGGAAGTCCAATCAAAAAATTATCTGAGAATTAGATTCTATGAAACATTTTGAATTACTAGTTTCGGTCAAAAAATCATAGTATATTATACACAATTTTATACTAGTTTCGGTCAGAAAATCAAATTAAATCGAGGATTGTTCGAAATGCTACGAAACTTTTCAGATCCTTTCTATATTTTACCAGGGAAGCTTATGATGGAAGTCCATGCAAAAAATTATCTCAAAATAAGATTCTATGGAATTTTTTAAAATACGAGTTTAGGTAAAAAAATCTTAGTATATTATACATACTTTCATACTAGTATCGGTCATAAAATTAAATTAAATCGAAAATTGTTCGAAATGCTACGAAACTTTTCAGATCCTTTCTATATTTTACGAGGGAAGATTATGATGGAAGTCCATGCAAAAAATCATCTCAAAAATAGATTCTATGATACTTTTTGAAATACTAGTTTCGGCAAAAAATCGTAGTATGTTATACACAATTTTATACTAGTTTCGGTCAAAAATCAAATTAAATCGAGGATTGTTCGATATGCAACGAAACTTTTAAGATCCTGTCTATAATTTACGAGGGAAGATTATGATGGAAGTCCATGCAAAAAATCATCCCAGAAATAGATTCTATGAAACTTTTTGAAATACTAGTTTCGGTCAAAAAATCGTAGCATTATACACAATTTTATACTAGTTTCGGTCAAAAATCAAATTAAATCGAGGATTGTTCGAAATGCTACGAAACTTTTAAGATCCTTTCTATAATTTAAGAGGGAAGATTATGATGGATTTCCATGCAAAAAATTATCTCAGAATTATATTCTTTGAAACTTTTTCAAATACTTGTTTCAGTCAAAATATCGAAGTATATTATACACAATTTTATACAAGTGTCGGTAAAAAAAAATCGAGGATTATTATTAATGCTACAAATCTTTTTAGATCCTTTATATTTGTTACGAGGGAAGATTATGATGGAAGTCCATGCAAAAAATCATCTCAGAAATAGATTATATGAAACTTTTTGAAGTACTAGTTTCGGTCAAAAAATCGTAGTATATCATACACAATTTTATACTAGTTTTGGTCAAAACTCAAATTAAATCGAGGATTGTTCGATATGCAACGAAACTTTTAAGATCCTGTCTATAATTTACGAGGGAAGATTATGATGGAAGTCCATGCAAAAAATCATCCCAGAAATAGATTCTATGAAACTTTTTGAAATACTAGTTTCGGTCAAAAAATCGTAGCATTATACACAATTTTATACTAGTTTCGGTCAAAAATCAAATTAAATCGAGGATTGTTCGAAATGCTACAAAACTTTTAAGATCCTTTCTATAATTTACGAGGGAAGATTATGATTGATTTCCATGCAAAAAATTATCTCAGAATTATATTCTTTGAAACTTTTTCAAATACTTGTTTCAGTCAAAATATCGAAGTATATTATACACAATTTTATACAAGTGTTGGTAAAAAACAAATCGAGGATGATTCTTAATGCTACGATATGTTGAAGATCCTTTCTATAATTTACGAGGGGAGATTATGATGGAAGTCCATGCAAAAAATTATCTCAGAATTAGATTCTTTGAAACTTTTTCAAATACTAGTTTCAGTCAAAAAATCAAAGTATATTATACACAATTTTATACAAGTGTCGGTAAAAAAAATCTAGGATTATTTGAAATGCTACGAAACTTTTTAGATCCTTTATATTTGTTACGAGGGAAGGTTATGATGGAAGTCCATGCAAAAAATCATCTCAGAAATAGATTGTATGAAAGTTTTTGAAATACTAGTTTCGGTCAAAAAATAGTAGTATTATACACAATTTTATACTAGTTTCGGTCAAAAATCAAATTAAATCGAGGATTGTTCGAATTGCTACGAAACTTTTAAGATCCTTTCTATAATTTACGAGGGAAGATTATGATGGATTTCCATGCAAAAAATTATCTCAGAATTAGATTCTTTGAAACTTTTTCAAATACTAGTTTCAGTCAAAAAATCGTAGTATATTATACACAATTTTATACAAGTGTCGGTAAAAAAAATCTAGGATTATTTGCAATGCTACGAAACTTTTTAGATTCTTTATATTTGTTACGATGGAAGGTTATGATGGAAGTCCATGCAAGAAATTATCTAAAAATTAGATTCTATGGAACCTTTTGAAATGTCAGTTTAGGTAAAAAACATCATAGTATATTATACAAAATTTTATACTAGTTTCGGTCAGAAAATTAAATTAAATCGAGTATTGTTCGAAATGCAACGAAACTTTTCAGATCCTTTCTATATTTTACGAGGGAAGATTTTGATTGAAGTCCATGCAAAAAATTATCTCAGAATTATATTCTATGATACCTTTTGAAGTAGTAGTTTCGGTCAAAAAATCGTAGTATATTATATACACATTTATACTAGTTTCGGTCAGAAAATTAAATTTAATCGAGGATTGTTCGAAATGCTACGAAACTTTTAAGATCCTTTATATAATTTACAAGGGAAGATTATGATGGAAGGCCTTGCAAAAAATTATCTCAGAATTAGATTCTGTGAAAGTTTTTGAATTACTAGTTTCGGTCAAACAATAATAGTATGTTATAAACAATTTTATACTAATTTCGGTCAGAAAATCAAATTAAATTGAGGATTGTTCGAAATGCTACGAAACTTTTCAGATCCTTTCTATATTTTACCAGGTAAGGTTATGATGGAAGTCCATGCAAAAAATTATCTATAAATAAGATTCTACTGAACCTTTTAAAATACGAGTCTAGGTCAAAAAATCTGAGTATATTATACATAATTTCATACTAGTTTCGGTCATAAAATTAAATTAAATCGAGAATTGTTCGAAATGTTACGAAAATTTTCAGATCCTTTCTATATTTTACGAGGGAAGATTATGATGGAAGTCCATGCAAAAAAACATCTCAGATATAGATTCTATGATACTTTTTGAAATACTAGTTTCAGTCAAAAATTCGTAGTATATTATACACAATTTTATACTAGTTTTGGTCAAAAATCAAATTAAATTGAGGATTGTTCGAAATGCTACGAAACTTTTAAGATCCTTTCTATAATTTACGAGGGAATATTATGATGGAAGTCCATGAAAAAAAGTATCTCAGAATTAGATTCTTTGAAACTTTTTCAAATACTTGTTTCAGTCAAAAAATCGAAGTACATTATACACAATTTTATACAAGTGTCGGTAAAAAAAAATCGAGGATTATTCTTAATGCTACAAATCTTTTTAGATCCTTTATATTTGTTACGAGGGAAGATTATGATGGAAGTCCATGCAAAAAATCATCTCAAAAATAAATTCTATGAAACTTTTTGAAATACTAGTTTCGGTCAAAAAATCGTAGTATATTATACACAATTTTATACTAGTTTCGGTCCGAAAATCAAATTAAATCGAGGATTGTTCGAAATGCTACGAAACGTTTCAGATCTTTTCTATATTTTACCAGGGAAGGTTATGTTGGGAGTCCTTACAAAAAATTATCTCAAAATAAGATTCTATGGAACTTTTTAAAATACGAGTTTAGGTCAAAAAATCATAGTATATTATACATAATTTCATACTAGTGCCGGTAAAAAACAAATTGAGGATTATTCTTAATGCTACAAATCTTTTTAGATCCTTTATATTTGTTACGAGGGAAGATTATGATGGAAGTCCATGCAAAAAATCATCTCAGAAATAGATTCTATGAAACTTTTTGAAATACTAGTTTCGGTCATAAAATCGTAGTATATTATACACAATTTTATACTAGTTTTGGTCAAAAATCAAATTAAATCGAGGATTGTTCGAAATGCTACGAAACTCTTAAGATCCTTTCTATAATTTACGAGGGAATATTATGATGGAAGTCCATGCAATAAAGTATCTCAGAATTAGATTCTTTGAAACTTTTTCAAATACTTGTTTCAGTCAAACAATCGTAGTATAATATACACAATTTTATACAAGTGTCGGTAAAAAAAAATCGAGGATTATTATTAATGCTACAAATCTTTTTAGATCCTTTATATTTGTTACGAGGGAAGATTATGATGGAAGTCCATGCAAAAAATCATCTCAGAAATAGATTCTATGAAACTTTTTGTAATACTAGTTTCGGTCAAAAAATCGTAGTATATTATAAAAAATTTTATACTAGTTTTGGTAAAAAATCAAATTAAATCGAGGATTGTTCGAAATGCTACGAAACTTTTAAGATCCTTTCTATAATTTACGAGGGAATATTATGATGGAAGTCCATGCAAAAAAGTATCTCAGAATTAGATTCTTTGAAACTTTTTTAAATACTTGTTTCAGTCAAAAAATCATAGTATATTATACACAATTTTATACTAGTTTCGGTCAGAAAATCAAATTAAATCGAGGATTGTTCGAAATGCTACGAAACATTTCAGATCCTTTCTATATTTTACCAGGGAAGCTTATGATGGAAGTCCATTTAAAAAATTATCTCAAAATAAGATTCTATGCAACTTTTTAAAATACGAGTTTAGGTCAAAATATCTTAGTATATTATACATAATTTCATACTAGTTTCGGTCATAAATTTAAATTAAATCGAGAATTGTTCGAAATGTTACGACACTTTTCAGATCCTTTCTATATTTTCCGAGGGAAGATTATGATGGAAGTCCATGCAAAAAATCATCTCAGAAATATATTCTATGATACTTTTTGAAATACTAGTTTCGGTCAAACAATCGTAGTATATTATACACAATTTTATACTAGTTTTGGTCAAAAATCAAATTAAATTGAGGATTGTTCGAAATGCTACGAAACTTTTAAGATCCTTTCTATAATTTACGAGGGAATATTATGATGGAAGTCCATGAAAAAAAGTATCTCAGAATTAGATTCTTTGAAACTTTTTCAAATACTTGTTTCAATCAAAAAATCGAAGTACATTATACACAATTTTATACAAGTGTCGGTAAAAAAAAATCGAGGATTATTATTAATGCTACAAATCTTTTTAGATCCTTTATATTTGTTACGAGGGAAGATTATGATGGAACTCCATGCAAAAATTCATCTCAGAAATAGATTCTATGAAACTTTTTGAAATACTAGTTTCGGTCAAAAAATCGTAGTATATTATAAACAATTTTATACTAGTTTTGGTCAAAAATAAAATTAAATCGAGGATTGTTCGAAATGCTACGAAACTTTTAAGATCCTTTCTATAATTTACGAGGGAATATTATGATGGAAGTCCATGCAAAAAAGTATCTCAGAATTAGATTCTTTGAAACATTTTCAAATACTTGTTTCAGTCAAAAAATCGAAGTACATTATACACAATTTTATACAAGTGTCGGTAAAAAAAATCGAGGATTATTCGAAATGCTACGAATCTTTTTAGATCCTTTATATTTGTTACGAGGGAAGATTATGATGGAAGTCCATGCAAAAAATCATCTCAGAAATAGATACTATGAAACTTTTTGAAATACTAGTTTCGCTAAAAAATTCGTAGTATATTATACACCATTTTATACTAGTTTTGGTCAAAAATCAAATTAAATCGAGGATTGTTCGAAATGCTACGAAACTTTTAAGATCCTTTCTATAATTTACGAGGGAAGATTATGATGGAAGTCCATGTAAAAAATTATCTCAGAATTAGATTCTTTGAATCTTTTTCAAATACTAGTTTCAGTCAAAAAAACGAAGTATATTATACACAATTTTATACAAGTGTCGGTAAAAAAAATCGAGGATTATTCGGAATGCTACGAAACTTTTAAGATCCTTTCTATAATTTACGAGGGAAGATTATGATGGAAGTCCATGCAAAAAATTATCTAAAAATTAGATTCTATGGAACCTTTTGAAATGTCAGTTTAGGTCAAAAATTCATAGTATATTATACACAAGTTTATACTAGTTTCAGTTAGAAAATTAAATTAAATCGAGTATTGTTCGAAATGCAACGAAACTTTTCAAATCCTTTCTATATTTTACGAGGGAAGATTATGATTGAAGTCCATGCAAAAAATTATCTCAGAATTAGATTCTATGATACCTTTTGAAATACTAGTTTCGGTCAAAAAATCGTAGTATATTATATACACATTAATACTAGTTTCGGTCAGAAAATTAAATTAAATCGAGGATTGTTCGAAATTCTACGAAACTTTTAAGACCCTTTATATAATTTACGAGGGAAGATTATGATGGAAGTCCATGCAAAAAATTATCTCAGAATTAGATTCTATGAATTTTTTTGAATTACTAGTTTCGGTCAAAAAATCATAGTATATTATACACAATTTTATACTAGTTTCGGTCAGAAAATCAAATTAAATCGAGGATTGTTCGAAATGCTACGAAACTTTTCAGATCCTTTCTATATTTTACCAGGGAAGCTTATGATGGATGTCTATGCAAAAATTTATCTCAAAATAAGATTCTATGCAACTTTTTAAAATACGAGTTTAGGTCAAAATATCTTAGTATATTATACATAATATCATACTAGTTTCGGTCATAAAATTAAATTAAATCGAGAATTGTTCGAAATGCTACGAAACTTTTCAGATCCTTTCTATATTTTACGAGGGAAGATTATGATGGAAGTCCATGCAAAAAGTCATCTCAGAAATAGATTCCATGATACTTTTTGAAATACTAGTTTCTGTCAAAAAATCGTAGTATATTATACACAATTTTATACTAGTTTTGGTTAAAAATCAAATTAAATTGAGGATTGTTCGAAATGCTACGAAACTTTTAAGATCCTTTCTATAATTTACGAGGGAGTATTATGATGGAAGCCCATGAAAAAAAGTATCTCAGAATTAGATTCTTTGAAACTTTTTCAAATACTTGTTTCAATCAAACAATCGAAGTACATTATACACAATTTTATACAAGTGTCGGTAAAAAAAAATCGAGGATTATTATTAATGCTACAAATCTTTTTAGATCCTTTATATTTGTTACGAGGGAAGATTATGATGGAAGTCCATGCAAAAAATCATCTCAGAAATAGATTCTATGAAACTTTTTGTAATACTAGTTTCGGTCAAAAAATCGTAGTATATTATAAACAATTTTATACTAGTTTTGGTCAAAAATCAAATTAAATCGAGGATTGTTCGAAATGCTACGAAACTTTTAAGATCCTTTCTATAATTTACGAGGGAATATTATGATGGAAGTCCATGCAAAAAAGTATCTCAGAATTAGATTCTTTGAAACTTTTTCAAATACTTGTTTCAGTCAAAAAATCATAGTATATTATACACAATTTTATACTAGTTTCGGTCAGAAAATCAAATTAAATCGAGGATTGTTCGAAATGCTACGAAACTTTTCAGATCCTTTCTATATTTTACCAGGGAAGCTTATGATGGAAGTCCATTTAAAAAATTATCTCAAAATAAGATTCTATGCAACTTTTTAAAATACGAGTTTAGGTCAAAATATCTTAGTATATTATACATAATTTCATACTAGTTTCGGTCATAAAATTAAATTAAATCGAGAATTGTTCGAAATGTTACGAAACTTTTCAGATCCTTCTATATTTTCCGAGGGAAGATTATGATGGAAGTCCATGCAAAAAATCATCTCAGAAATATATTCTATGATACTTTTTGAAATACTAGTTTCGGTCAAACAATCGTAGTATATTATACACAATTTTATACTAGTTTTGGTCAAAAATCAAATTAAATTGAGGATTGTTCGAAATGCTACGAAACTTTTAAGATCCTTTCTATAATTTACGAGGGAATATTATGATGGAAGTCCATGAAAAAAAGTATCTCAGAATTAGATTCTTTGAAACTTTTTCAAATACTTGTTTCAATCAAAAAATCGAAGTACATTTTACACAATTTTATACAAGTGTCGGTAAAAAAAAATCGAGGATTATTATTAATGCTACAAATCTTTTTAGATCCTTTATATTTGTTACGAGGGAAGATTATGATGGAACTCCATGCAAAAATTCATCTCAGAAATAGATTCTATGAAACTTTTTGAAATACTAGTTTCGGTCAAAAAATCGTAGTATATTATAAACAATTTTATACTAGTTTTGGTCAAAAATCAAATTAAATCGAGGATTGTTCGAAATGCTACGAAACTTTTAAGATCCTTTCTATAATTTACGAGGGAATATTATGATGGAAGTCCATGCAAAAAAGTATCTCAGAATTAGATTCTTTGAAACTTTTTCAAATACTTGTTTCAGTCAAAAAATCGTAGTACATTATACACAATTTTATACAAGTGTCGGTAAAAAAAAATCGAGGATTATTCGAAATGCTACGAATATTTTTAGATCCTTTATATTTGTTACGAGGGAAGATTATGATGGAAGTCCATGCAAAAAATCATCTCAGAAATAGATACTATGAAACTTTTTGAAATACTAGTTTCGCTAAAAAATTTGTAGTATATTATACACAATTTTATACTAGTTTTGGTCAAAAATCAAATTAAATCGAGGATTGTTCGAAATGCTACGAAACTTTTAAGATCCTTTCTATAATTTACGAGGGAAGATTATGATGGAAGTCCATGTAAAAAATTATCTCAGAATTAGATTCTTTGAATCTTTTTCAAATACTAGTTTCAGTCAAAAAAACGAAGTATATTATACACAATTTTATACAAGTGTCGGTAAAAAAAATCGAGGATTATTCGGAATGCTACGAAACTTTTAAGATCCTTTCTATAATTTACGAGGGAAGATTATGATGGAAGTCCATGCAAAAAATTATCTAAAAATTAGATTCTATGGAACCTTTTGAAATGTCAGTTTAGGTCAAAAATTCATAGTATATTATACACAAGTTTATACTAGTTTCAGTTAGAAAATTAAATTAAATCGAGTATTGTTCGAAATGCAACGAAACTTTTCAAATCCTTTCTATATTTTACGAGGGAAGATTATGATTGAAGTCCATGCAAAAAATTATCTCAGAATTATATTCTATGATACCTTTTGAAATACTAGTTTCGGTCAAAAAATCGTAGTATATTATATACACATTAATACTAGTTTCGGTCAGAAAATTAAATTAAATCGAGGATTGTTCGAAATGCTACGAAACTTTTAAGACCCTTTAAATAATTTACGAGGGAAGATTATGATGGAAGTCCATGCAAAAAATTATCTCAGAATTAGATTCTATGAATTTTTTTGAATTACTAGTTTCGGTCAAAAAATCATAGTATATTATACACAATTTTATACTAGTTTCGGTCAGAAAATCAAATTAAATCGAGGATTGTTCGAAATGCTACGAAACTTTACAGATCCTTTCTATATTTTACCAGGGAAGCTTATGATGGATGTCTATGCAAAAATTTATCTCAAAATAAGATTCTATGCAACTTTTTAAAATACGAGTTTAGGTCAAAATATCTTAGTATATTATACATAATATCATACTAGTTTCGGTCATAAAATTAAATTAAATCGAGAATTGTTCGAAATGCTACGAAACTTTTCAGATCCTTTCTATATTTTACGAGGGAAGATTATGATGGAAGTCCATGCAAAACGTCATCTCAGAAATAGATTCCATGATACTTTTTGAAATACTAGTTTCTGTCAAAAAATCGTAATATATTATACACAATTTTATACTAGTTTTGGTTAAAAATCAAATTAAATTGAGGATTGTTCGAAATGCTACGAAACTTTTAAGATCCTTTCTATAATTTACGAGGGAGTATTATGATGGAAGTCCATGCAAAAAAGTATCTCAGAATTAGATTCTTTGAAACTTTGTCAAATACTTGTTTCAGTCAAAAAATCGAAGTACATTATACACAATTTTATACAAGTGTCGGTAAAAAAAAATCGAGGATTATTCTCAATGCTACAAATCTTTTTAGATCCTTTATATTTGTTACGAGGGAAGATTATCATGGAAGTCCATGCAAAAAATCATCTCAGAAATAGATTCTATGAAACTTTTTGTAATACTAGTTTCGGTCAAAAAATCGTAGTATATTATATACAATTTTATAATAGTTTTGGTCAAAAATCAAATTATATCGAGGATTGTTCGAAATGCTACGAAACTTTTAAGATCCTTTATATAATTTACGAGGGAAGATTATGATGGAAGCCCATGCAAAAAATTATCTCAGAATTAGATTCTATGAATTTTTTTGAATTACTAGTTTCGGTCAAAAAATCATAGTATATTATACACAATTTTATACTAGTTTCGGTCAGAAAATCAAATTAAATCGAGGATTGTTCGAAATGCTACGAAACTTTTCAGATCCTTTCTATATTTTACCAGGGAAGCTTATGATGGAAGTCCATTTAAAAAATTATCTCAAAATAAGATTCTATGCAACTTTTTAAAATACGAGTTTAGGTCAAAATATCTTAGTATATTATACATAATTTCATACTAGTTTCGGTCATAAAATTAAATTAAATCGAGAATTGTTCGAAATGTTACGAAACTTTTCAGATCCTTTCTATATTTTCCGAGGGAAGATTATGATGGAAGTCCATGCAAAAAATCATCTCAGAAATATATTCTATGATAATTTTTGAAATACTAGTTTCGGTCAAACAATCGTAGTATATTATACACAATTTTATACTAGTTTTGGTCAAAAATCAAATTAAATTGAGGATTGTTCGAAATGCTACGAAACTTTTAAGATCCTTTCTATAATTTACGAGGGAATATTATGATGGAAGTCCATGAAAAAAAGTATCTCAGAATTAGATTCTTTGAAACTTTTTCAAATACTTGTTTCAATCAAACAATCGAAGTACATTATACACAATTTTATACAAGTGTCGGTAAAAAAAAATCGAGGATTATTATTAATGCTACAAATCTTTTTAGATCCTTTATATTTGTTACGAGGGAAGATTATGATGGAAGTCCATGCAAAAAATCATCTCAGAAATAGATTCTATGAAACTTTTTGTAATACTAGTTTCGGTCAAAAAATCGTAGTATATTATAAACAATTTTATACTAGTTTTGGTCAAAAATCAAATTAAATCGAGGATTGTTCGAAATGCTACGAAACTTTTAAGATCCTTTCTATAATTTACGAGGGAATATTATGATGGAAGTCCATGCAAAAAAGTATCTCAGAATTAGATTCTTTGAAACTTTTTCAAATACTTGTTTCAGTCAAAAAATCATAGTATATTATACACAATTTTATACTAGTTTCGGTCAGAAAATCAAATTAAATCGAGGATTGTTCGAAATGCTACGAAACTTTTCAGATCCTTTCTATATTTTACCAGGGAAGCTTATGATGGAAGTCCATTTAAAAAATTATCTCAAAATAAGATTCTATGCAACTTTTTAAAATACGAGTTTAGGTCAAAATTTCTTAGTATATTATACATAATTTCATACTAGTTTCGGTCATAAAATTAAATTAAATCGAGAATTGTTCGAAATGTTACGAAACTTTTCAGATCCTTTCTATATTTTCCGAGGGAAGATTATGATGGAAGTCCATGCAAAAAATCATCTCAGAAATATATTCTATGATACTTTTTGAAATACTAGTTTCGGTCAAACAATCGTAGTATATTATACACAATTTTATACTAGTTTTGGTCAAAAATCAAATTAAATTGAGGATTGTTCGAAATGCTACGAACCTTTTAAGATCCTTTCTATAATTTACGAGGGAATATTATGATGGAAGTCCATGAAAAAAAGTATCTCAGAATTAGATTCTTTGAAACTTTTTCAAATACTTGTTTCAATCAAAAAATCGAAGTACATTATACACAATTTTATACAAGTGTCGGTAAAAAAAAATCGAGGATTATTATTAATGCTACAAATCTTTTTAGATCCTTTATATTTGTTACGAGGGAAGATTATGATGGAACTCCATGCAAAAATTCATCTCAGAAATAGATTCTATGAAACTTTTTGAAATACTAGTTTCGGTCAAAAAATCGTAGTATATTATAAACAATTTTATACTAGTTTTGGTCAAAAATCAAATTAAATCGAGGATTGTTCGAAATGCTACGAAACTTTTAAGATCCTTTCTTTAATTTACGAGGGAATATTATGATGGAAGTCCATGCAAAAAAGTATCTCAGAATTAGATTCTTTGAAACTTTTTCAAATACTTGTTTCAGTCAAAAAATCGAAGTACATTATACACAATTTTATACAAGTGTCGGTAAAAAAAATCGAGGATTATTCGAAATGCTACGAATCTTTTTAGATCCTTTATATTTGTTACGAGGGAAGATTATGATGGAAGTCCATGCAAAAAATCATCTCAGAAATAGATACTATGAAACTTTTTGAAATACTAGTTTCGCTAAAAAATTCGTAGTATATTATACACAATTTTATACTAGTTTTGGTCAAAAATCAAATTAAATCGAGGATTGTTCGAAATGCTACGAAACTTTTAAGATCCTTTCTATAATTTACGAGGGAAGATTATGATGGAAGTCCATGTAAAAAATTATCTCAGAATTAGATTCTTTGAATCTTTTTCAAATACTAGTTTCAGTCAAAAAAACGAAGTATATTATACACAATTTTATACAAGTGTCGGTAAAAAAAATCGAGGATTATTCGAAATCCTACGAAACTTTTAAGATCCTTTCTATAATTTACGAGGGAATATTATGATGGAAGTCCATGCAAAAAATTATCTAAAAATTAGATTCTATGGAACCTTTTGAAATGTCAGTTTAGGTCAAAAATTCATAGTATATTATACACAAGTTTATACTAGTTTCAGTTAGAAAATTAAATTAAATCGAGTATTGTTCGAAATGCAACGAAACTTTTCAAATCCTTTCTATATTTTACGAGGGAAGATTATGATTGAAGTCCATGCAAAAAATTATCTCAGAATTAGATTCTTTTATACCTTTTGAATTACTAGTTTCGGTCAAAAAATCATAGTATATTATACACAATTTTATACTAGTTTCGGTCAGAAAATCAAATTAAATCGAGGATTGTTCGAAATGCTACGAAACTTTTCAGATCCTTTCTATATTTTACCAGGGAAGCTTATGATGGATGTCTATGCAAAAATTTATCTTAAAATAAGATTCTATGCAACTTTTTAAAATACGAGTTTAGGTCAAAATATCTTAGTATATTATACATAATATCATACTAGTTTCGGTCATAAAATTAAATTAAATCGAGAATTGTTCGAAATGCTACGAAACTTTTCAGATCCTTTCTATATTTTACGAGGGAAGATTATGATGGAAGTCCATGCAAAAAGTCATCTCAGAAATAGATTCCATGATACTTTTTGAAATACTAGTTTCTGTCAAAAAATCGTAGTATATTATACACAATTTTATACTAGTTTTGGTTAAAAATCAAATTAAATTGAGGATTGTTCGAAATGCTACGAAACTTTTAAGATCCTTTCTATAATTTACGAGGGAGTATTATGATGGAAGTCCATGCAAAAAAGTATCTCAGAATTAGATTCTTTGAAACTTTGTCAAATACTTGTTTCAGTCAAAAAATCGAAGTACATTATACACAATTTTATACAAGTGTCGGTAAAAAAAAATCGAGGATTATTCTTAATGCTACAAATCTTTTTAGATCCTTTATATTTGTTACGAGGGAAGATTATCATGGAAGTCCATGCAAAAAATTATCTAAAAATTAGATTCTACGGAACCTTTTGAAATGTCAGTTTAGGTCAAAAATTCATAGTATATTATACACAAGTTTATACTAGTTTCAGTTAGAAAATTAAATTAAATCGAGTATTGTTCGAAATGCAACGAAACTTTTCAGATCCTTTCTATATTTTACGAGGGAAGATTATGATTGAAGTCCATGCAAAAAATTATCTCAGAATTAGATTCTATGATACCTTTTGAAATACTAGTTTCGGTCAAAAAATCGTAGTATATTATATACACATTAATACTGGTTTCGGTCAGAAAATTAAATTAAATCGAGGAATGTTCGAAATGCTACGAAACTTTTAAGATCCTTTAAATAATTTACGAGGGAAGATTATGATGGAAGTCCATGCAAAAAATTAACTCAGAATTAGATTCTTTGAAACTTTTTGAATTACTAGTTTCGGTCAAAAAATCGAAGTATATTATACACAATTTTATACTAGTTTCGGTCAGAAAATCAAATTAAATCGAGGATTGATCGAAATGCTACGAAACTTTTCAGATCCTTTATATATTTTACCGGGGAAGCTTATGATGGATGTCTATGCAAAAATTTATCTCAAAATAAGATTCTATGCAGCTTTTTAAAATACGAGTTTAGGTCAAAATATCTTAGTATATTATACATAATATCATACTAGTTTCGGTCATAAAATTAAATTAAATCGAGAATTGTTCGAAATGCTACGAAACTTTTCAGATCCTTTCTATATTTTACGAGGGAAGATTATGATGGAAGTCCATGCAAAAAGTCATCTCAGAAATAGATTCCATGATACTTTTTGAAATACTAGTTTCTGTCAAAAAATCGTAGTATATTATACACAATTTATACTAGTTTTGGTCAAAAATCAAATTAAATTGAGGATTGTTCAAAATGCTACAAAACTTTTAAGATCCTTTCTATAATTTACGAGGGAATATTATGATGGAAGTCCATGCAAAAAAGTATCTCAGAATTAGATTCTTTGAAACTTTTTCAAATACTTGTTTCTGTCAAAAAATCGAAGTACATTATACACAATTTTATACAAGTGTCGGTAAAAAAAAATCGAGGATTATTCTTAATGCTACAAATCTTTTTAGATCCTTTATATTTGTTACGAGGGAAGATTATCATGGAAGTCCATGCAAAAACTTATCTAAAAATTAGATTCTATGGAACCTTTTGAAATGTCAGTTCAGGTCAAAAATTCATAGTATATTATACACAAGTTTATACTAGTTTCAGTTAGAAAATTAAATTAAATCGAGTATTGTTCGAAATGCAACGAAACTTTTCAGATCCTTTCTATATTTTACGAGGGAAGATTATGATTGAAGTCCATGCAAAAAATTATCTCAGAATTAGATTCTATGATACCTTTTTAAATACTAGTTTCGGTCAAAAAATCGTAGTATATTATATACACATTAATACTAGTTTCGGTCAGAAAATTAAATTAAATCGAGGATTGTTCGAAATGCTATGAAACTTTTAAGATCCTTTAAATAATTTACGAGGGAAGATTATGATGGAAGTCCATGCAAAAAATTATCTCAGAATTAGATTCTATGAATTTTTTTGAATTACTAGTTTCGGTCAAAAAATCATAGTATATTATACACAATTTTTTACTAGTTTCGGTCAGAAAATCAAATTAAATCGAGGATTGATCGAAATGCTACGAAACTATTCAGATCCTTTCTATATTTTACCGGGGAAGCTTATGATGGAAGTCTATGCAAAAAATTATCTCAAAATAAGATTCTATGCAACTTTTTAAAATACGAGTTTAGGTCAAAATATCTTAGTATATTATACATAATATCATACTAGTTTCGGTCATAAAATTAAATTAAATCGAGAATTGTTCGAAATGCTACGAAACTTTTCAGATCGTTTCTATATTTTACGAGGGAAGATTATGATGGAAGTCCATGCAAAAAGTCATCTCAGAAATAGATTCCATGATACTTTTTGAAATACTAGTTTCTGTCAAAAAATCGTAGTATATTATACACAATTTATACTAGTTTTGGTCAAAAATCAAATTAAATTGAGGATTGTTCGAAATGCTACGAAACTTTTAAGATCCTTTCTATAATTTACGAGGGAATATTATGATGGAAGTCCATGCAAAAAAGTATCTCAGAATTAGATTCTTTGAAACTTTTTCAAATACTTGTTTCAGTCAAAAAATCGAAGTACATTATACACAATTTTATACAAGTGTCGGTAAAAAAAAATCGAGGATTATTCTTAATGCTACAAATCTTTTTAGATCCTTCATATTTGTTATGAGGAAAGATTATCATGGAAGTCCATGCAAAAAATTATCTAAAAATTAGATTCTATGGAACCTTTTGAAATGTCAGTTCAGGTCAAAAATTCATAGTATATTATACACAAGTTTATACTAGTTTCAGTTAGAAAATTAAATTAAATCGAGTATTGTTCGAAATGCAACGAAACTTTTCAGATCCTTTCTGTATTTTACGAGGGAAGATTATGATTGAAGTCCATGCAAAAAATTATCTCAGAATTAGATTCTATGATACCTTTTGAAATACTAGTTTCGGTCAAAAAATCGTAGTATATTATATACACATTAATACTAGTTTCGGTCAGAAAATTAAATTAAATCGAGGATTGTTCGAAATGCTACGAAACTTTTAAGATCCTTTAAATAATTTACGAGGGAAGATTATGATGGAAGTCCATGCAAAAAATTATCTCAGAATTAGATTCTATGAATTTTTTTGAATTACTAGTTTCGATCAAAAAATCATAGTATATTATACACAATTTTATACTAGTTTCGGTCAGAAAATCAAATTAAATCGAGGATTGATCGAAATGCTACGAAACTATTCAGATCGTTTCTATATTTTACCAGGGAAGCTTATGATGGAAGTCCATGCAAAAAATTATCTCAAAATAAGATTCTACGCAACTTTTTAAAATACGATTTAGGTCAAAATATCTTAGTATATTATACATAATTTCATACTAGTTTCGGTCATAAAATTAAATTAAATCGAGAATTGTTCGAAATGCTACGAAACTTTTCAGATCCTTTCTATATTTTACGAGGGAAGATTATGATGGAAGTCCATGCAAAAAATCATCTCAGAAATAGATTCTATGATACTTTTTGAAATACTAGTTTCTGTCAAAAAATCGTAGTATATTATACACAATTTTATACTAGTTTTGGTCAAAAATTCAAATTAAATTGAGGATTGTTCGAAATGCAACGAAATTTTTAAGATCCTTTCTATAATTTACGAGGGAATATTATGATGGAAGTCCATGCAAAAATGTATCTCAGAATTAGATTCTTTGAAACTTTTTCAAATAATTGTTTCAGTCAAAAAATCGAAGTACATTATACATAATTTTATACAAGTGTCGGTAAAAAAAAATCGAGGATTATTCTTAATGCTACAAATCTTTTTAGATCCTTTATATTTGTTACGAGGGAAGATTATGATGGAAGTCCATGCAAAAAATCATCTGAGAAATAAATTCCATGAAACTTTTTGAAATACAAGTTTCGGTCAAAAAATCGTAGTATATTATACACAATTTTATACTAGTTTTGGTCAAAAATCAAATTAAATCGAGGATTGTTCGATATGCTATGAAACTTTTAAGATCCTTTCTATAATTTACGAGGGAAGATTATGATGGAAGTCCATGCAAAAAATTATCTCAGAATTAGATTCTTTGAAACTTTTTCAAATACTAGTTTCAGTCAAAAAATCGAAGTATATTATACACAATTTTATACAAGTGTCGGTAAAAAAATCGAGGATTATTCGAAATGCTACGAAACTTTTTAGATCCTTTATAATTGTTACGAGGGAAGGTTATGATGGAAGTCCATGCAAAAAATTATCTAAAAATTAGATTCTATGGAACCTTTTGAAATGTCAGTTTAGGTCAAAAATTCATAGTATATTATGCACAATTTTATACTAGTTTCAGTTAGAAAATTAAATTAAATCGAGTATTGTTCGAAATGCAACTAAACTTTTCAGACCCTTGATATATTTTACGAGGGAAGATTATGATTGAATTCCATGCAAAAAATCATCTCAAAATTAGATTCTATGATACCTTTTGAAATACTAGTTTCGGTCAAAAAATCGTAGTATATATTATATACACATTTATACTAGTTTCGGTCTGAAAATTAAATTAAATCGAGGGAAGATTATGATGGAAGTCAATGAAAAAATTATCTCAGAATTAGATTCTATGAAACTTTTTGAATTACTAGTTTCGGTCAAAAAATCATAGTATATTATACACAATTTTATACTAGTTTCGGTCAGAAAATCAAATTAAATCGAGGATTGTTCGAAATGCTACAAAACATTTAAGATCCTTTTTATAATTTACGAGGGAAGATTATGATGGAAGTCCATGCAAAAAATTATCTCAGAATTATATTCTTTGAAACTTTTTAAAATACTACTTTTGGTAGAAAAATCGAAGTATATTATACACAATTTTATACAAGTGTCGGTAAAAAAAAATCGAGGATTATTCGAAATGCTACGAAACTTTTTATATCCTTTATATTTGTTACGAGGGAAGATTATGATGGAAGTCCATGCAAAAAATCATCTCAGAAATAGATTCTATGAAACTTTTTGAAATTCTAGTTTCGGTCAAAAATCGTAGTATATTATACACAATTTTATACTAGTTTCGGTCAAAAATCAAATTAAATCGAGGATTGTCCGAAATTCTACGTAACTTTATAGATCCTTTCTATAATTTACGAGGGAAGATTATGATGGAAGTCCATGCAAAAAATCATCTCAGAATTAGATTCTTTGAAACTTTTTCAAATACTAGTTTCGGTCAAAAAATCGTAGTATATTATACACAATTTTATACAAGTCTCGGTAAAAAAAAAATAGAGGTTTATTCAAAATGCTACGAAACTTTTTAGATCCCTTATATTTGATACGAGGGAAGGTTATGATGGAAGTCCATGCAAAAAATTATCTAAAAATTATATTCTTTGGAACCTTTTGAAATATAAGTTTAGGTAAAAAATTCTTGGTATATTATAAACAATTTTATACTAGTTTCGGACAGAAAATTAAATTAAATCGAGTATTGTTCGAAATGCAACGAAACTTTTCAGATCCTTTCTATATTTTACGAGGGAAGATTATGATGGAAGTCCATGCAAAAAATTATCTTAGAATTAGATTCTTTGAAACTTATTCAAATAATAGTTTCGGTCAAAATATCGTAGTATATTATACACAATTTTATACAAGTGTCGGTAAAAAAAAATCGAGGATTATTCGAAATGCTACGAAACTTTTTAGATCCTTTATATTTGTTACGAGGGAAGGTTATGATGGAAGTCCATGCAAAAAATTATCTAAAAATTAGATTTTATGGAACCTTTTGAAATGTCAGTTTATGTAAAAAATTCATAGTATATTATACACAATTTTACACTAGTTTCAGTCAGAAAATTAAATTAAATCGACTATTGTTTGAAATGCAACGAAACTTTTCAGATCCTTTCTATATTTTACGAAGAAAGATTACGATTGAAGTCCATGCAAAAAATTTATCTCAGAATTTGATTCTATGATACCTTTTGAAATACTAGTTTCGGTCAAAATATCTAGTATATTATACACAATTTTATACTAGTTTCGGTCAGAAAATTAAATAAAATCGTGGATTGTTCGAAATGTTACGAATCTTTTAAGATCCTTTATATAATTTACGAGGGAAGATTATGATGGAAGTCCATGCAAAAAATTATCTCAGAATTATATTCTTTGAAACTTTTTAAAATACTACTTTTGGTCGAAAAATCGAAGTATATTATACACAATTTTAGACAAGTGTCGGTAAAAAAAAAATCGAGGATTGTTCGAAATGCTACGAAACTTTTTATATCCTTTATATTTGTTACGAGGGAAGATTATGATGGAAGTCCATGCAGAAAATCATCTCAGAAATAGATTCTATGAAACTTTTTGAAATTCTAGTTTCGGTCAAAAAATCGTAGTATATTATACACAATTTTATACTAGTTTCGGTCAAAAATCAAATTAAATCGAGGATTGTCCGAAATTCTACGTAACTTTTCAGATCCTTTCTATAATTTACGAGGGAAGATTATGATGGAAGTCCATGCAAAAAATCATCTCAGAATTAGATTCTTTGAAACTTTTTCAAATACTAGTTTCGGTCCAAAAATCATAGTATATTATACACAATTTTATACAAGTGTCGGTAAAAAAAAATATTGAGGTTTATTCAAAATGCTACGAAACTTTTTAGATCCCTTATATTTGATACGAGGGAAGGTTATGATGGAAGTCCATGCAAAAAATTATCTAAAAATTAGATTCTTTGGAACCTTTTGAAATATCAGTTTAGGTCAAAAATTCATAGTATATTATAAACAATTTTATACTAGTTTCGGACAGAAAATTAAATTAAATCGAGTATTGTTCGAAATGCAACGAAACTTTTCAGATCCTTTCTATATTTTACGAGGGAAGATTATGATGGAAGTCCATGCAAAAAATTATATTAGAATTAGATTCTTTGAAACTTATTCAAATCATAGTTTCGGTCAAAAAATCGTAGTATATTATACACAATTTTATACAAGTGTCGGTAAAAAAAAATCGAGGATTATTCGAAATGCTACGAAACTTTTTAGATCCTTTATATTTGTTACGAGGGAAGGTTATGATGGAAGTACATGCAAAAAATTATCTAAAAATTAGATTTTATGGAACCTTTTGAAATGTCAGTTTATGTAAAAAATTCATAGTATAATATACACAATTTTACACTAGTTTCAGTCAGAAAATTAAATTAAATCGACTATTGTTTGAAATGCAACGAAACTTTTCAGATCCTTTCTATATTTTACGAAGAAAGATTACGATTGAAGTCCATGCAAAAAAATTATCTCAGAATTTGATTCTATGATACCTTTTGAAATACTAGTTTCGGTCAAAATATCTAGTATATTATACACAATTTTATACTAGTTTCGGTCAGAAAATTAAATAAAATCGTGGATTGTTCGAAATGTTACGAATCTTTTAAGATCCTTTATATAATTTACGAGGGAAGATAATGATGGAAGTCCATGCAAAAAATTATCTCAGAATTATATTCTTTGAAACTTTTTAAAATACTACTTTTGGTCGAAAAATCGAAGTATATTATACACAATTTTAGACAAGTGTCGGTAAAAAAAAAATCGAGGATTGTTCGAAATGCTACGAAACTTTTTATATCCTTTATATTTGTTACGAGGGAAGATTATGATGGAAGTCCATGCAGAAAATCATCTCAGAAATAGATTCTATGAAACTTTTTGAAATTCTAGTTTCGGTCAAAAAATCGTAGTATATTATACACAATTTTATACTAGTTTCGGTCAAAAATCAAATTAAATCGTGGATTGTCCGAAATTCTACGTAACTTTTCAGATCCTTTCTATAATTTACGAGGGAAGATTATGATGGAAGTCCATGCAAAAAATCATCTCAGAATTAGATTCTTTGAAACTTTTTCAAATACTAGTTTCGGTCCAAAAATCATAGTATATTATACACAATTTTATACAAGTGTCGGTAAAAAAAAATATTGAGGTTTATTCAAAATGCTACGAAACTTTTTAGATCCCTTATATTTGATACGAGGGAAGGTTATGATGGAAGTCCATGCAAAAAATTATCTAAAAATTAGATTCTTTGGAACCTTTTGAAATATCAGTTTAGGTCAAAAATTCATAGTATATTATAAACAATTTTATACTAGTTTCGGACAGAAAATTAAATTAAATCGAGTATTGTTCGAAATGCAACGAAACTTTTCAGATCCTTTCTATATTTTACGAGGGAAGATTATGATGGAAGTCCATGCAAAAAATTATATTAGAATTAGATTCTTTGAAACTTATTCAAATCATAGTTTCGGTCAAAAAATCGTAGTATATTATACACAATTTTATACAAGTGTCGGTAAAAAAAAATCGAGGATTATTCGAAATGCTACGAAACTTTTTAGATCCTTTATATTTGTTACGAGGGAAGGTTATGATGGAAGTACATGCAAAAAATTATCTAAAAATTAGATTTTATGGAACCTTTTGAAATGTCTGTTTATGTAAAAAACTCATAGTATATTATACACAATTTTACACTAGTTTCAGTCAGAAAATTAAATTAAATCGACTATTGTTTGAAATGCAACAAAACTTTTCAGATCCTTTCTATATTTTACGAAGAAAGATTACGATTGAAGTCCATGCAAAAAAATTATCTCAGAATTTGATTCTATGATACCTTTTGAAATACTAGTTTCGGTCAAAATATCTAGTATATTATACACAATTTTATACTAGTTTCGGTCAGAAAATTAAATAAAATCGTGGATTGTTCGAAATTTTACGAATCTTTTAAGATCCTTTATATAATTTACGAGGGAAGATTATGATGGAAGTCCATGCAAAAAATTATCTCAGAATTATACTCTTTGAAACTTTTTAAAATACTACTTTTGGTCGAAAAATCGAAGTATATTATACACAATTTTATACAAGTGTCGGTAAAAAAAAAATCGAGGATTGTTCGAAATGCTACGAAACTTTTTATATCCTTTATATTTGTTACGAGGGAAGATTATGATGGAAGTCCATGCAGAAAATCATCTCAGAAATAGATTCTATGAAACTTTTTGAAATTCTAGTTTCGGTCAAAAAATCGTAGTATATTATACACAATTTTATACTAGTTTCGGTCAAAAATCAAATTAAATCGTGGATTGTCCGAAATTCTACGTAACTTTTCAGATCCTTTCTATAATTTACGAGGGAAGATTATGATGGAAGTCCATGCAAAAAATCATCTCAGAATTAGATTCTTTGAAACTTTTTCAAATACTAGTTTCGGTCCAAAAATCATAGTATATTATACACAATTTTATACAAGTGTCGGTAAAAAAAAATATTGAGGTTTATTCAAAATGCTACGAAACTTTTTAGATCCCTTATATTTGATACGAGGGAAGGTTATGATGGAAGTCCATGCAAAAAATTATCTAAAAATTAGATTCTTTGGAACCTTTTGAAATATCAGTTTAGGTCAAAAATTCATAGTATATTATAAACAATTTTATACTAGTTTCGGACAGAAAATTAAATTAAATCGAGTATTGTTCGAAATGCAACGAAACTTTTCAGATCCTTTCTATATTTTACGAGGGAAGATTATGATGGAAGTCCATGCAAAAAATTATATTAGAATTAGATTCTTTGAAACTTATTCAAATCATAGTTTCGGTCAAAAAATCGTAGTATATTATACACAATTTTATACAAGTGTCGGTAAAAAAAAATCGAGGATTATTCGAAATGCTACGAAACTTTTTAGATCCTTTATATTTGTTACGAGGGAAGGTTATGATGGAAGTACATGCAAAAAATTATCTAAAAATTAGATTTTATGGAACCTTTTGAAATGTCAGTTTATGTAAAAAATTCATAGTATATTATACACAATTTTACACTAGTTTCAGTCAGAAAATTAAATTAAATCGACTATTGTTTGAAATGCAACGAAACTTTTCAGATCCTTTCTATATTTTACGAAGAAAGATTACGATTGAAGTCCATGCAAAAAATTATCTCAGAATTTGATTCTATGATACCTTTTGAAATACTAGTTTCGGTCAAAATATCTAGTATATTATACACAATTTTATACTAGTTTCGGTCAGAAAATTAAATAAAATCGTGGATTGTTCGAAATGTTACGAATCTTTTAAGATCCTTTATATAATTTACGAGGGAAGATTATGATGGAAGTCCATGCAAAAAATTATCTCAGAATTATATTCTTTGAAACTTTTAAAAATACTACTTTTGGTCGAAAAATCGAAGTATATTATACACAATTTTATACAAGTGTCGGTAAAAAAAAATCGAGGATTGTTCGAAATGCTACGAAACTTTTTATATCCTTTATATTTGTTACGAGGGAAGATTATGATGGAAGTCCATGCAGAAAATCATCTCAGAAATAGATTCTATGAAACTTTTTGAAATTCTAGTTTCGGTCAAAAAATCGTAGTATATTATACACAATTTTATACTAGTTTCGGTCAAAAATCAAATTAAATCGAGGATTGTCCGAAATTCTACGTAACTTTTCAGATCCTTTCTATAATTTACGAGGGAAGATTATGATGGAAGTCCATGCAAAAAATCATCTCAGAATTAGATTCTTTGAAACTTTTTCAAATACTAGTTTCGGTCCAAAAATCATAGTATATTATACACAATTTTATACAAGTGTCGGTAAAAAAAAATAATTATGTTTATTCAAAATGCTACGAAACTTTTTAGATCCCTTATATTTGATACGAGGGAAGGTTATGATGGAAGTCCATGCAAAAAATTATCTAAAAATTAGATTCTTTGGAACCTTTTGAAATATCAGTTTAGGTCAAAAATTCATAGTATATTATAAACAATTTTATACTAGTTTCGGACAGAAAATTAAATTAAATCGAGTATTGTTCGAAATGCAACGAAACTTTTCAGATCCTTTCTATATTTTACGAGGGAAGATTATGATGGAAGTCCATGCAAAAAATTATATTAGAATTAGATTCTTTGAAACTTATTCAAATCATAGTTTCGGTCAAAAAATCGTAGTATATTATACACAATTTTATACAAGTGTCGGTAAAAAAAAATCGAGGATTATTCGAAATGCTACGAAACTTTTTAGATCCTTTATATTTGTTACGAGGGAAGGTTATGATGGAAGTACATGCAAAAAATTATCTAAAAATTAGATTTTATGGAACCTTTTGAAATGTCAGTTTATGTAAAACACTCATAGTATATTATACACAATTTTACACTAGTTTCAGTCAGAAAATTAAATTAAATCGACTATTGTTTGAAATGAAACAAAACTTTTCAGATCCTTTCTATATTTTACGAAGAAAGATTACGATTGAAGTCCATGCAAAAAAATTATCTCAGAATTTGATTCTATGATACCTTTTGAAATACTAGTTTCGGTCAAAATATCTAGTATATTATACACAATTTTATACTAGTTTCGGTCAGAAAATTAAATAAAATCGTGGATTGTTCGAAATGTTACGAATCTTTTAAGATCCTTTATATAATTTACGAGGGAAGATTATGATGGAAGTCCATGCAAAAAATTATCTCAGAATTATACTCTTTGAAACTTTTTAAAATACTACTTTTGGTCGAAAAATCGAAGTATATTATACACAATTTTATACAAGTGTCGGTAAAAAAAAATCGAGGATTGTTCGAAATGCTACGAAACTTTTTATATCCTTTATATTTGTTACGAGGGAAGATTATGATGGAAGTCCATGCAGAAAATCATCTCAGAAATAGATTCTATGAAACTTTTTGAAATTCTAGTTTCGGTCAAAAAATCGTAGTATATTATACACAATTTTATACTAGTTTCGGTCAAAAATCAAATTAAATCGAGGATTGTCCGAAATTCTACGTAACTTTTCAGATCCTTTCTATAATTTACGAGGGAAGATTATGATGGAAGTCCATGCAAAAAATCATCTCAGAATTAGATTCTTTGAAACTTTTTCAAATACTAGTTTCGGTCCAAAAATCATAGTATATTATACACAATTTTATACAAGTGTCGGTAAAAAAAAATAATTATGTTTATTCAAAATGCTACGAAACTTTTTAGATCCCTTATATTTGATACGAGGGAAGGTTATGATGGAAGTCCATGCAAAAAATTATCTAAAAATTAGATTCTTTGGAACCTTTTGAAATATCAGTTTAGGTCAAAAATTCATAGTATATTATAAACAATTTTATACTAGTTTCGGACAGAAAATTAAATTAAATCGAGTATTGTTCGAAATGCAACGAAACTTTTCAGATCCTTTCTATATTTTACGAGGGAAGATTATGATGGAAGTCCATGCAAAAAATTATATTAGAATTAGATTCTTTGATACTTATTCAAATCATAGTTTCGGTCAAAAAATCGTAGTATATTATACACAATTTTATACAAGTGTCGGTAAAAAAAAATCGAGGATTATTCGAAATGCTACGAAACTTTTTAGATCCTTTATATTTGTTACGAGGGAAGGTTATGATGGAAGTACATGCAAAAAATTATCTAAAAATTAGATTTTATGGAACCTTTTGAAATGTCAGTTTATGTAAAACACTCATAGTATATTATACACAATTTTACACTAGTTTCAGTCAGAAAATTAAATTAAATCGACTATTGTTTGAAATGAAACAAAACTTTTCAGATCCTTTCTATATTTTACGAAGAAAGATTACGATTGAAGTCCATGCAAAAAAATTATCTCAGAATTTGATTCTATGATACCTTTTGAAATACTAGTTTCGGTCAAAATATCTAGTATATTATACACAATTTTATACTAGTTTCGGTCAGAAAATTAAATAAAATCGTGGATTGTTCGAAATGTTACGAATCTTTTAAGATCCTTTATATAATTTACGAGGGAAGATTATGATGGAAGTCCATGCAAAAAATTATCTCAGAATTATACTCTTTGAAACTTTTTAAAATACTACTTTTGGTCGAAAAATCGAAGTATATTATACACAATTTTATACAAGTGTCGGTAAAAAAAAATCGAGGATTGTTCGAAATGCTACGAAACTTTTTATATCCTTTATATTTGTTACGAGGGAAGATTATGATGGAAGTCCATGCAGAAAATCATCTCAGAAATAGATTCTATGAAACTTTTTGAAATTCTAGTTTCGGTCAAAAAATCGTAGTATATTATACACAATTTTATACTAGTTTCGGTCAAAAATCAAATTAAATCGAGGATTGTCCGAAATTCTACGTAACTTTTCAGATCCTTTCTATAATTTACGAGGGAAGATTATGATGGAAGTCCATGCAAAAAATCATCTCAGAATTAGATTCTTTGAAACTTTTTCAAATACTAGTTTCGGTCCAAAAATCATAGTATATTATACACAATTTTATACAAGTGTCGGTAAAAAAAAATATTTAGGTTTATTCAAAATGCTACGAAACTTTTTAGATCCCTTATATTTGATACGAGGGAAGGTTATGATGGAAGTCCATGCAAAAAATTATCTAAAAATTAGATTCTTTGGAACCTTTTGAAATATCAGTTTAGGTCAAAAATTCATAGTATATTATAAACAATTTTATACTAGTTTCGGACAGAAAATTAAATTAAATCGAGTATTGTTCGAAATGCAACGAAACTTTTCAGATCCTTTCTATATTTTACGAGGGAAGATTATGATGGAAGTCCATGCAAAAAATTATATTAGAATTAGATTCTTTGAAACTTATTCAAATCATAGTTTCGGTCAAAAAATCGTAGTATATTATACACAATTTTATACAAGTGTCGGTAAAAAAAAATCGAGGATTATTCGAAATGCTACGAAACTTTTTAGATCCTTTATATTTGTTACGAGGGAAGGTTATGATGGAAGTACATGCAAAAAATTATCTAAAAATTAGATTTTATGGAACCTTTTGAAATGTCAGTTTATGTAAAAAACTCATAGTATATTATACACAATTTTACACTAGTTTCAGTCAGAAAATTAAATTAAATCGACTATTGTTTGAAATGCAACAAAACTTTTCAGATCCTTTCTATATTTTACGAAGAAAGATTACGATTGAAGTCCATGCAAAAAAATTATCTCAGAATTTGATTCTATGATACCTTTTGAAATACTAGTTTCGGTCAAAATATCTAGTATATTATACACAATTTTATACTAGTTTCGGTCAGAAAATTAAATAAAATCGTGGATTGTTCGAAATGTTACGAATCTTTTAAGATCCTTTATATAATTTACGAGGGAAGATTATGATGGAAGTCCATGCAAAAAATTATCTCAGAATTATACTCTTTGAAACTTTTTAAAATACTACTTTTGGTCGAAAAATCGATGTATATTATACACAATTTTATACAAGTGTCGGTAAAAAAAAAATCGAGGATTGTTCGAAATGCTACGAAACTTTTTATATCCTTTATATTTGTTACGAGGGAAGATTATGATGGAAGTCCATGCAGAAAATCATCTCAGAAATAGATTCTATGAAACTTTTTGAAATTCTAGTTTCGGTCAAAAAATCGTAGTATATTATACACAATTTTATACTAGTTTCGGTCAAAAATCAAATTAAATCGAGGATTGTCCGAAATTCTACGTAACTTTTCAGATCCTTTCTATAATTTACGAGGGAAGATTATGATGGAAGTCCATGCAAAAAATCATCTCAGAATTAGATTCTTTGAAACTTTTTCAAATACTAGTTTCGGTCCAAAAATCATAGTATATTATACACAATTTTATACAAGTGTCGGTAAAAAAAAATATTTAGGTTTATTCAAAATGCTACGAAACTTTTTAGATCCCTTATATTTGATACGAGGGAAGGTTATGATGGAAGTCCATGCAAAAAATTATCTAAAAATTAGATTCTTTGGAACCTTTTGAAATATCAGTTTAGGTCAAAAATTCATAGTATATTATAAACAATTTTATACTAGTTTCGGACAGAAAATTAAATTAAATCGAGTATTGTTCGAAATGCAACGAAACTTTTCAGATCCTTTCTATATTTTACGAGGGAAGATTATGATGGAAGTCCATGCAAAAAATTATATTAGAATTAGATTCTTTGAAACTTATTCAAATCATAGTTTCGGTCAAAAAATCGTAGTATATTATACACAATTTTATACAAGTGTCGGTAAAAAAAAATCGAGGATTATTCGAAATGCTACGAAACTTTTTAGATCCTTTATATTTGTTACGAGGGAAGGTTATGATGGAAGTACATGCAAAAAATTATCTAAAAATTAGATTTTATGGAACCTTTTGAAATGTCAGTTTATGTAAAAAACTCATAGTATATTATACACAATTTTACACTAGTTTCAGTCAGAAAATTAAATTAAATCGACTATTGTTTGAAATGCAACGAAACTTTTCAAATCCTTTCTATATTTTACGAAGAAAGATTACGATTGAAGTCCATGCAAAAAAATTATCTCAGAATTTGATTCTATGATACCTTTTGAAATACTAGTTTCGGTCAAAATATCTAGTATATTATACACAATTTTATACTAGTTTCGGTCAGAAAATTAAATAAAATCGTGGATTGTTCGAAATGTTACGAATCTTTTAAGATCCTTTATATAATTTACGAGGGAAGATTATGATGGAAGTCCATGCAAAAAATTATCTCAGAATTATACTCTTTGAAACTTTTTAAAATACTACTTTTGGTCGAAAAATCGATGTATATTATACACAATTTTATACAAGTGTCGGTAAAAAAAAAATCGAGGATTGTTCGAAATGCTACGAAACTTTTTATATCCTTTATATTTGTTACGAGGGAAGATTATGATGGAAGTCCATGCAGAAAATCATCTCAGAAATAGATTCTATGAAACTTTTTGAAATTCTAGTTTCGGTCAAAAAATCGTAGTATATTATACACAATTTTATACTAGTTTCGGTCAAAAATCAAATTAAATCGAGGATTGTCCGAAATTCTACGTAACTTTTCAGATCCTTTCTATAATTTACGAGGGAAGATTATGATGGAAGTCCATGCAAAAAATCATCTCAGAATTAGATTCTTTGAAACTTTTTCAAATACTAGTTTCGGTCCAAAAATCATAGTATATTATACACAATTTTATACAAGTGTCGGTAAAAAAAAATATTGAGGTTTATTCAAAATGCTACGAAACTTTTTAGATCCCTTATATTTGATACGAGGGAAGGTTATGATGGAAGTCCATGCAAAAAATTATCTAAAAATTAGATTCTTTGGAACCTTTTGAAATATCAGTTTAGGTCAAAAATTCATAGTATATTATAAACAATTTTATACTAGTTTCGGACAGAAAATTAAATTAAATCGAGTATTGTTCGAAATGCAACGAAACTTTTCAGATCCTTTCTATATTTTACGAGGGAAGATTATGATGGAAGTCCATGCAAAAAATTATATTAGAATTAGATTCTTTGAAACTTATTCAAATCATAGTTTCGGTCAAAAAATCGTAGTATATTATACACAATTTTATACAAGTGTCGGTAAAAAAAAATCGAGGATTATTCGAAATGCTACGAAACTTTTTAGATCCTTTATATTTGTTACGAGGGAAGGTTATGATGGAAGTACATGCAAAAAATTATCTAAAAATTAGATTTTATGGAACCTTTTGAAATGTCAGTTTATGTAAAAAATTCATAGTATATTATACACAATTTTACACTAGTTTCAGTCAGAAAATTAAATTAAATCGACTATTGTTTGAAATGCAACGAAACTTTTCAGATCCTTTCTATATTTTACGAAGAAAGATTACGATTGAAGTCCATGCAAAAAATTATCTCAGAATTTGATTCTATGATACCTTTTGAAATACTAGTTTCGGTCAAAATATCTAGTATATTATACACAATTTTATACTAGTTTCGGTCAGAAAATTAAATAAAATCGTGGATTGTTCGAAATGTTACGAATCTTTTAAGATCCTTTATATAATTTACGAGGGAAGATTATGATGGAAGTCCATGCAAAAAATTATCTCAGAATTATATTCTTTGAAACTTTTTAAAATACTACTTTTGGTCGAAAAATCGAAGTATATTATACACAATTTTATACAAGTGTCGGTAAAAAAAAAATCGAGGATTGTTCGAAATGCTACGAAACTTTTTATATCCTTTATATTTGTTACGAGGGAAGATTATGATGGAAGTCCATGCAGAAAATCATCTCAGAAATAGATTCTATGAAACTTTTTGAAATTCTAGTTTCGGTCAAAAAATCGTAGTATATTATACACAATTTTATACTAGTTTCGGTCAAAAATCAAATTAAATCGAGGATTGTCCGAAATTCTACGTAACTTTTCAGATCCTTTCTATAATTTACGAGGGAAGATTATGATGGAAGTCCATGCAAAAAATCATCTCAGAATTAGATTCTTTGAAACTTTTTCAAATACTAGTTTCGGTCCAAAAATCGTAGTATATTATACACAATTTTATACAAGTGTCGGTAAAAAAAAATATTGAGGTTTATTCAAAATGCTACGAAACTTTTTAGATCCCTTATATTTGATACGAGGGAAGGTTATGATGGAAGTCCATGCAAAAAATTATCTAAAAATTAGATTCTTTGGAACCTTTTGAAATATCAGTTTAGGTCAAAAATTCATAGTATATTATAAACAATTTTATACTAGTTTCGGACAGAAAATTAAATTAAATCGAGTATTGTTCGAAATGCAACGAAACTTTTCAGATCCTTTCTATATTTTACGAGGGAAGATTATGATGGAAGTCCATGCAAAAAATTATCTTAGAATTAGATTCTTTGAAACTTATTCAAATACTAGTTTCGTTCAAAAAATCGTAGTATATTATACACAATTTTATACAAGTGTCGGTAAAAAAAAATCTAGGATTATTCGAAATTTTACGAAACTATTTAGATCCTTTATATTTGTTACTAGGGAAGGTTATGATGGAAGTCCATGCAAAAAATTATCTAAAAATTAGATTTTATGGAACCTTTTGAAATGTCAGTTTATGTAAAAAATTCATAGTATATTATACACAATTTTACACAAGTTTCAGTCAGAAAATTAAATTAAATCGACTATTGTTCGAAATGCAACGAAACTTTTCAGATCCTTTCTATATTGTACGAGGAAAGATTACGATTGAAGTCCATGCAAAAAATTATCTCAGAATTTGATTCTATGATACCTTTTAAAATACTAGTTTCGGTCAAAATATCTATTATATTATACACTATTTTATACTAGTTTCGGTCAGAAAATTAAATAAAATCGTGGATTGTTCGAAATGTTACGAATCTTTTAAGATCCTTTCTATAATTTACGAGGGAAGATTATGATGGAAGTCCATGCAAAAAATTATCTCAGAATTATATTCTTTGAAAATTTTTAAAATACTACTTTTGGTCGAAAAATCGAAGTATATTATACACAATTTTATACAAGTGTCGGTAAAAAAAAATCGAGGATTATTCGAAATGCTACGAAACTTTTTATATCCTTTATATTTGTTACGAGGGAAGATTATGATGGAAGTCCATGCAAAAAATCATCTCAGAAATAGATTCTATGAAACTTTTTGAAATTCTAGTTTCGGTCAAAAAATCGTAGTATATTATACACAATTTTATACTAGTTTCGGTCAAAAATCAAATTAAATCAAGGATTGTCCGAAATTCTACATAACTTTTCAGATCCTTTCTATAATTTACGAGGGAAGATTATGATGGAAGTCCATGCAAATAATCATCTCAGAATTAGATACTTTGAAACTTTTTCAAATACTAGTTTCGGTCAAAAAATCGTAGTATATTATACACAATTTTATACAAGTGTCGGTAAAAAAAATAGAGGTTTATTCAAAATGCTACGAAACTTTTTAGATCCTTTATATATGTTATGAGGGAAGGATATGATGGAAGTCCATGCAAAAAATTATCTTAGAATTTGATTCTATGATACCTTTTGAAATACTAGTTTCGGTCAAAATATCTAGTATATTATACACAATTTTATACTAGTTTCGGTCAGAAAATTAAATAAAATCGTGGATTGTTCGAAATGTTACGAATCTTTTAAGATCCTTTCTATAATTTACGAGCGAAGATTATGATGGAAGTCCATGCAAAAAATTATCTCGGAATTAGATTCTATGAAACTTTTTGAATTACTATTTTCGGTCAAAAAATCATAGTATATTATACACAATTTTATACTAGTTTCGGTCAGAATATCAAATTAAATCGAGGATTGTTTTAAATGCTACAAAACTTTTCAGATCCTTTCTATATTTTACCAGGGAAGGTTATGATGGAAGTCCATGCAAAATATTATCTCAAAATAAGATTCTTTGAAACATTTTCAAATACTAGTTTCGGTCAAAAAATCGTAGTATATTATACACAATTTTATACAAGTGTCGGTAAAAACAAATCGAGGATTTTTCGAAATGCTACGAAACTTTTTAGGTCCTTTATATTTGTTACGAAGGAAGGTTATGATGGAAGTCCATGCAAAAAATTATCTAAAAATTAGATTCTATGGAACCTTTTGAAATGTCAGTTTAGGTAAAAAATTCATAGTATATTATACACAATTTTATACTAGTTTCGGTCAGAAAATTAAATTAAATCGAGTATTGTTTGAAATGCAACGAAACTTTTCAGATCCTTTCTATATTTTACGAGGGAAGATTATGATGGAAGTCCATGCAAAAAATTATCTTAGAATTAGATTCTTTGAAACTTATTCAAATAATAGTTTCGGTCAAAAAATCGTAGTATATTATACACAATTTTATACAAGTGTCGGTAAAAAAAAATCGAGGATTATTCGAAATGCTACGAAACTTTTTAGATCCTTTATATTTGTTACGAGGGAAGGTTATGATGGAAGTCCATGCAAAAAATTATCTAAAAATTAGATTTTATGGAACCTTTTGAAATGTTAGTTTATGTAAAAAACTCATAGTATATTATACACAATTTTACACTAGTTTCAGTCAGAAAATTAAATTAAATCGACTATTGTTTGAAATGCAACGAAACTTTTCAGATCCTTTCTATATTTTACGAAGAAAGATTACGATTGAAGTCCATGCAAAAAATTATCTCAGAATTTGATTCTATGATACCTTTTGAAATACTAGTTTCGGTCAAAATATCTGGTATATTATACACAATTTTATACTAGTTTCGGTCAGAAAATTAAATAAAATCGTGGATTGTTCGAAATGTTACGAATCTTTTAAGATCCTTTATATAATTTACGAGGGAAGATTATGATGGAAGTCCATGCAAAAAATTATCTCAGAATTATATTCTTTGAAACTTTTTAAAATACTACATTTGGTCGAAAAATCGAAGTATATTATACACAATTTTATACAAGTGTCGGTAAAAAAAAAATCGAGGATTGTTCGAAATGCTACGAAACTTTTTATATCCTTTATATTTGTTACGAGGGAAGATTATGATGGAAGTCCATGCAGAAAATCATCTCAGAAATAGATTCTATGAAACTTTTTTAAATTCTAGTTTCGGTCAAAAAATCGTAGTATATTATACACAATTTTATACTAGTTTCGGTCAAAAATCAAATTAAATCGAGGATTGTCCGAAATTCTACGTAACTTTTCAGATCCTTTCTATAATTTACGAGGGAAGATTATGATGGAAGTCCATGCAAAAAATCATCTCAGAATTAGATTCTTTGAAACTTTTTCAAATACTAATTTCGGTCCAAAAATCGTAGTATATTATACACAATTTTATACAAGTGTCGGTAAAAAAAAATATTGAGGTTTATTCAAAATGCTACGAAACTTTTTAGATCCCTTATATTTGATACGAGGGAAGGTTATGATGGAAGTCCATGCAAAAAATTATCTAAAAATTAGATTCTTTGGAACCTTTTGAAATATCAGTTTAGGTCAAAAATTCATAGTATATTATAAACAATTTTATACTAGTTTCGGACAGAAAATTAAATTAAATCGAGTATTGTTCGAAATGCAACGAAACTTTTCAGATCCTTTCTATATTTTACGAGGGAAGATTATGATGGAAGTCCATGCAAAAAATTATCTTAGAATTAGATTCTTTGAAACTTATTCAAATACTAGTTTCGTTCAAAAAATCGTAGTATATTATACACAATTTTATACAAGTGTCGGTAAAAAAAAATCGAGGATTATTCGAAATTTTACGAAACTATTTAGATCCTTTATATTTGTTACTAGGGAAGGTTATGATGGAAGTCCATGCAAAAAATTATCTAAAAATTAGATTTTATGGAACCTTTTGAAACGTCAGTTTATGTAAAAAATTCATAGTATATTATACACAATTTTACACTAGTTTCAGTCAGAAAATTAAATTAAATCGACTATTGTTCGAAATGCAACGAAACTTTTCAGATCCTTTCTATATTGTACGAGGAAAGATTACGATTGAAGTCCATGCAAAAAATTATCTCAGAATTTGATTCTATGATACCTTTTGAAATACTAGTTTCGGTCAAAATATCTATTATATTATACACTATTTTATACTAGTTTCGGTCAGAAAATTAAATAAAATCGTGGATTGTTCGAAATGTTACGAATCTTTTAAGATCCTTTCTATAATTTACGAGGGAAGATTATGATGGAAGTCCATGCAAAAAATTATCTCAGAATTATATTCTTTGAAACTTTTTAAAATACTACATTTGGTCGAAAAATCGAAGTATATTATACACAATTTTATACAAGTGTCGGTAAAAAAAAAATCGAGGATTGTTCGAAATGCTACGAAACTTTTTATATCCTTTATATTTGTTACGAGGGAAGATTATGATGGAAGTCCATGCAGAAAATCATCTCAGAAATAGATTCTATGAAACTTTTTTAAATTCTAGTTTCGGTCAAAAAATCGTAGTATATTATACACAATTTTATACTAGTTTCGGTCAAAAATCAAATTAAATCGAGGATTGTCCGAAATTCTACGTAACTTTTCAGATCCTTTCTATAATTTACGAGGGAAGATTATGATGGAAGTCCATGCAAAAAATCATCTCAGAATTAGATTCTTTGAAACTTTTTCAAATACTAATTTCGGTCCAAAAATCGTAGTATATTATACACAATTTTATACAAGTGTCGGTAAAAAAAAATATTGAGGTTTATTCAAAATGCTACGAAACTTTTTAGATCCCTTATATTTGATACGAGGGAAGGTTATGATGGAAGTCCATGCAAAAAATTATCTAAAAATTAGATTCTTTGGAACCTTTTGAAATATCAGTTTAGGTCAAAAATTCATAGTATATTATAAACAATTTTATACTAGTTTCGGACAGAAAATTAAATTAAATCGAGTATTGTTCGAAATGCAACGAAACTTTTCAGATCCTTTCTATATTTTACGAGGGAAGATTATGATGGAAGTCCATGCAAAAAATTATCTTAGAATTAGATTCTTTGAAACTTATTCAAATACTAGTTTCGTTCAAAAAATCGTAGTATATTATACACAATTTTATACAAGTGTCGGTAAAAAAAAATCGAGGATTATTCGAAATTTTACGAAACTATTTAGATCCTTTATATTTGTTACTAGGGAAGGTTATGATGGAAGTCCATGCAAAAAATTATCTAAAAATTAGATTTTATGGAACCTTTTGAAACGTCAGTTTATGTAAAAAATTCATAGTATATTATACACAATTTTACACTAGTTTCAGTCAGAAAATTAAATTAAATCGACTATTGTTCGAAATGCAACGAAACTTTTCAGATCCTTTCTATATTGTACGAGGAAAGATTACGATTGAAGTCCATGCAAAAAATTATCTCAGAATTTGATTCTATGATACCTTTTGAAATACTAGTTTCGGTCAAAATATCTATTATATTATACACTATTTTATACTAGTTTCGGTCAGAAAATTAAATAAAATCGTGGATTGTTCGAAATGTTACGAATCTTTTAAGATCCTTTCTATAATTTACGAGGGAAGATTATGATGGAAGTCCATGCAAAAAATTATCTCAGAATTATATTCTTTGAAACTTTTTAAAATACTACATTTGGTCGAAAAATCGAAGTATATTATACACAATTTTATACAAGTGTCGGTAAAAAAAAAATCGAGGATTGTTCGAAATGCTACGAAACTTTTTATATCCTTTATATTTGTTACGAGGGAAGATTATGATGGAAGTCCATGCAGAAAATCATCTCAGAAATAGATTCTATGAAACTTTTTTAAATTCTAGTTTCGGTCAAAAAATCGTAGTATATTATACACAATTTTATACTAGTTTCGGTCAAAAATCAAATTAAATCGAGGATTGTCCGAAATTCTACGTAACTTTTCAGATCCTTTCTATAATTTACGAGGGAAGATTATGATGGAAGTCCATGCAAAAAATCATCTCAGAATTAGATTCTTTGAAACTTTTTCAAATACTAATTTCGGTCCAAAAATCGTAGTATATTATACACAATTTTATACAAGTGTCGGTAAAAAAAAATATTGAGGTTTATTCAAAATGCTACGAAACTTTTTAGATCCCTTATATTTGATACGAGGGAAGGTTATGATGGAAGTCCATGCAAAAAATTATCTAAAAATTAGATTCTTTGGAACCTTTTGAAATATCAGTTTAGGTCAAAAATTCATAGTATATTATAAACAATTTTATACTAGTTTCGGACAGAAAATTAAATTAAATCGAGTATTGTTCGAAATGCAACGAAACTTTTCAGATCCTTTCTATATTTTACGAGGGAAGATTATGATGGAAGTCCATGCAAAAAATTATCTTAGAATTAGATTCTTTGAAACTTATTCAAATACTAGTTTCGTTCAAAAAATCGTAGTATATTATACACAATTTTATACAAGTGTCGGTAAAAAAAAATCGAGGATTATTCGAAATTTTACGAAACTATTTAGATCCTTTATATTTGTTACTAGGGAAGGTTATGATGGAAGTCCATGCAAAAAATTATCTAAAAATTAGATTTTATGGAACCTTTTGAAACGTCAGTTTATGTAAAAAATTCATAGTATATTATACACAATTTTACACTAGTTTCAGTCAGAAAATTAAATTAAATCGACTATTGTTCGAAATGCAACGAAACTTTTCAGATCCTTTCTATATTGTACGAGGAAAGATTACGATTGAAGTCCATGCAAAAAATTATCTCAGAATTTGATTCTATGATACCTTTTAAAATACTAGTTTCGGTCAAAATATCTATTATATTATACACTATTTTATACTAGTTTCGGTCAGAAAATTAAATAAAATCGTGGATTGTTCGAAATGTTACGAATCTTTTAAGATCCTTTCTATAATTTACGAGGGAAGATTATGATGGAAGTCCATGCAAAAAATTATCTCATAATTATATTCTTTGAAACTTTTTAAAATACTACTTTTGGTCGAAAAATCGAAGTATATTATACACAATTTTATACAAGTGTCGGTAAAAAAAAATCGAGGATTATTCGAAATGCTACGAAACTTTTTATATCCTTTATATTTGTTACGAGGGAAGATTATGATGGAAGTCCATGCAAAAAATCATCTCAGAAATAGATTCTATGAAACTTTTTGAAATTCTAGTTTCGGTCAAAAAATCGTAGTATATTATACAAAATTTTATACTAGTTTCGGTCAAAAATCAAATTAAATCGAGGATTGTCCGAAATTCTACATAACTTTTCAGATCCTTTCTATAATTTACGAGGGAAGATTATGATGGAAGTCCATGCAAATAATCATCTCAGAATTAGATTCTTTGAAACTTAGTCAAATACTAGTTTCGGTCAAAAAATCGTAGTATATTATACACAATTTTATACAAGTGTCGGTAAAAAAAATAGAGGTTTATTCAAAATGCTACGAAACTTTTTAGATCCTTTATATTTGTTATGAGGGAAGGATATGATGGAAGTCCATGCAAAAAATTATCTTAGAATTTGATTCTATGATACCTTTTGAAATACTAGTTTCGGTCAAAATATCTAGTATATTATACACAATTTTATACTAGTTTCGGTCAGAAAATTAAATAAAATCGTGGATTGTTCGAAATGTTACGAATCTTTTAAGATCCTTTCTATAATTTACGAGCGAAGATTATGATGGAAGCCCATGCAAAAAATTATCTTGGAATTAGATTCTATGAAACTTTTTGAATTACTAGTTTCGGTCAAAAAATCATAGTATATTATACACAATTTTATACTAGTTTCGGTCAGAATATCAAATTAAATCGAGGATTGTTCGAAATGCTACAAAACTTTTCAGATCCTTTCTATATTTTACCAGGGAAGGTTATGATGGAAGTCCATGCAAAATATTATCTCAAAATAAGATTCTTTGAAACATTTTCAAATACTAGTTTCGGTCAAAAAATCGTAGTATATTATACACAATTTTATACAAGTGTCGGTAAAAACAAATCGAGGATTTTTCGAAATGCTACGAAACTTTTTAGGTCCTTTATATTTGTTACGAAGGAAGGTTATGATGGAAGTCCATGCAAAAAATTATCTAAAAATTAGATTCTATGGAACCTTTTGAAATGTCAGTTTAGGTAAAAAATTCATAGTATATTATACACAATTTTATACTAGTTTCGGTCAGAAAATTAAATTAAATCGAGTATTGTTTGAAATGCAACGAAACTTTCAAGATCCTTTCTATATTTTACGAGGGAAGATTATGATGGAAGTCCATGCAAAAAATTATCTTAGATATAGATTCTTTGAAACTTATTCAAATACTAGTTTCGGTCAAAAAATCGTAGTATATTATACACAATTTTATTTAGTGTCGGTAAAAAAATCGAGGATTATTCGAAATGCTACAAAACTATTTAGATCCCTTATATTTGTTACTAGGGAAGGTTATGATGGAAGTCCATGCAAAAAATTATCTAAAAATTAGATTTTATGGAACCTTTTGAAATGTCAGTTTATGTAAAAAATTCATAGTATATTATACACAATTTTTCACTAGTTTCAGTCAGAAAATTAAATTAAATTGACTATTGTTCGAAATGCAACGAAACTTTTCAGATCCTTTCTATATTTTACAAGGAAAGATTACGATTGAAGTCCATGCAAAAAATTATCTTAGAATTTGATTCTATGATACCTTTTGAAATACTAGTTTCGGTCAAAATATTTAGTATATTATACACAATTTTATACTAGTTTCGGTCAGAAAATTAAATAAAATCGTGGATTGTTCGAAATGTTACGAATCTTTTAAGATCCTTTCTATAATTTACGAGCGAAGATTATGATGGAAGTCCATGCAAAAAATTATCTCGGAATTAGATTCTATGAAACTTTTTGAATTACTAGTTTCGGTCAAAAAATCATAGTATATTATACACAATTTTATACTAGTTTCGGTCAGAATATCAAATTAAATCGAGGATTGTTCGAAATGCTACGAAACTTTTCAGATCCTTTCTATATTTTACCAGGGAAGGTTATGATGGAAGTCCATGCAAAATATTATCTCAAAATAAGATTCTATGGAATTTTTAAAAATAGGATTTTAGGTCAAAAAATCTTTGTATGTTATACATAATTTCATACTAGTTTCGGTCATAAAATTAAATTAAATCGAGAATTGTTCGAAATTCTACGTAACTTTTCAGATCCTTTCTATATTTTACAAGGAAAGATTATGATGGAAAAATTATCTCAAAATAAGATTCTTTGAAACTTTTTCAAATACTAGTTTCGGTCAAAAAATCGTAGTATATTATACACAATTTTATACAAGTGTCGGTAAAAACAAATCGAGGATTATTCGAAATGCTACGAAACTTTTTAGGTCCTTTATATTTGTTACGAAGGAAGGTTATGATGGAAGTCCATGCAAAAAATTATCTAAAAATTAGATTCTATGGAACCTTTTGAAATGTCAGTTTAGGTAAAAAATTCATAGTATATTATACACAATTTTATACTAGTTTCGGTCAGAAAATTAAATTAAATCGAGTATTGTTTGAAATGCAACGAAACTTGTTAGAACAATTATGGTTCTGATCCTCTAAGTGTTTTGATGATAACAAAGCTTTTCATATTAGAAGTTCTAATGAATATATTTACTCTTGTGTAGAAGTAAATCTTATTTTAGTAAACCGTACGAGCTAAGAAGATTTAGTATAGAAGATACTCTCAAAGAAGAATCCAGCATTAAATTAACATATTTATTGGCTGCGCGTCTATTACTCTTTATCTCTGATCTCCACTTAGAAGATGCTGGTATCCTTATTAAAGACATTAATTAAAGATATTTTAATTAATGACCAAAGACAAGTATCTCTACTTATGGAAGGAATTTATGATATTAAAGTATATCCTATTTTAAATCAAGATGTCTCCAACGGCTACTTTCTCAAGAACTATTTAAAGGACTTCATTTGAAGAAATCAGAAACGCAATACATCTCATATTATTCACGCAAATCAGTAAATCATATTGTGCTTATTATTTTAACTTTCACTTAGTGATACGTGCTTATTCAGAAGCAATTTAGTTACATCTTTTATATTTTGTAATATTTATTCTATTCCTTGAGTGACTAAGTTTAGTCAGAAGACTCAAGAGGACATTGACTATAGGTATTTGTGTGTATTCTTATTGAATAGTGGATTAAGACCTCAGTAGAGGCAAAATCACCTTGGCGGGTGGACTGGATGTAGTTTGAGTTCAAACGAACCAGGATAAATTAATCGTGTCATTAGAAGTTAATTTTTATTGATAAAGCAAACCCAATTCCAACCCCCCCTTCCTTGTGTTTGGCGCACCTTCAATTGGCATCAGAGCGTTAGGTTCTGAGTATTACACTTAACCGTGTCAGTAAAAGATCCAGAAGTCAAACACATGGCAGATACTGGAATTAACAACAATGACTATCAGAATGATAAGATCAATGCTAAACCTCCAGTATTCAATGGTGACAATTTCGACTACTGGAAGGATGTTCTGGAGAGTTTCTTTCTAGCTTTAGATGGAGATCTCTGGGACATGGTGACAGATGGATACATTCATCCTGTTGGAGCAGATGGTCAGAAGATTGAAAGAAAAAATATGACAGCTCAACAGAAGAAGGAATTCAGAAATCATCACAAATCTAGGACCATACTTCTAAGTGCCATCTCCAACACAGAATATGAGAAGATCACAAACAGGGACTCAGCTAAACACATGTTTGATTCTCTGAGGATGACACATGAAGGCAACTCTCAAGTCAAGGAGACTAAAGCTCTAGCTCTCATCCAGAAGTATGAAGCTTTCAAGATGGAAGAAGATGAAACCATTGAAAAAATGTTTTCAAGGTTCCAAATTCTGGTAGCTGGACTAAAAGTTCTGGACAAAGGCTACTCAACAGCAAATCACGTGAAGAAAATCATCAGAAGTTTACCAAAAGCTTGGAGACCCATGGTCACTGCCTTAAAGTTATCAAAAAATTTGAATGAAATTTCCTTAGAAGAACTGATCAGCTCCTTGAGAAGTCATGAGATTGAGTTAGAAGAAGATGAACCCCAGAAGAAAGGTAAGTCTGTAGCTCTTAAATCTAACAAACATGTTTCTAAAGCTTTACAGGCAGAAGAAGAAGAAAGCTCTGGATGTTCATCAGAAGAAGATGAATTATCTCTCCTTTCAAGAAGAGTTCAACAACTCTGGAAGCATCGTCAGAAGAAGTTCAGAAACACCAGAAGAACAAATAATTATTCTGAATCAACATCTAGTCACAAGAAACCCAGAAGCAAAGAAGTTGTGTGCTACGAATGCAAAGAACCAGGACACTATAAAAGTGAATGTCCAAAACTTCAGAAAGACAAACCCAGAAACAAATTCAGCAGAGAAAAGAAAAAGAGTCTCATGGCAACATGGGATGATTCTGAATCATCTAAAGCAGAGTCAGATTCTGAAGATGAACAAGCTAATATTGCATTAATGGCAAATATACCAGAAGATGATCACTCATCAAAATCAGAGTTAGAATCAGATTCAGAAGAGGTATTTTTTAAATTTTCTAGACCTCAGCTAGAAGCTAGTCTTTCGGAAATTCTTGAAAAATATCAGAAGCTTCAATTCAAATACAAAGACATTAAACAAAGTCTAGTATCTGAATTAGAAGAAGTTAGAAAACTAAAAACAGAAAACTATGAGCTGAAAGAAAACATCTTTGAATGTAAAAACTCTTTTGAGAAACTTAAAGCTCAGAAGAAATCTGAATTAGAAGATCTAATCAACTCTGATAATATCATAAAACAATACGATTATAGCTTTCAACAATTTCTTACTAAAAGCTTAGATAGAAGTAAGATTGCTTCTATGATCTATGGTGTTAGCAGAAATGAAAGAAGAGGCATAGGCTATGTGAAAAATAAAGAAACTCTGAAGTTAAAAAAATATTGATGACATTGTCATAAATACTAATACTCCTCTAAGTTCTCATTTCACCTATGGTCATAATCATGATCTTATATACACTAGTGAGTCATCTTGTTCTACAAGTTCTGATCTAAAAACTAAAATGAATCAGAAGTTTGTAAAAACTAACAAACAAGGACCCAGAACAATATGGGTACCCAAGGATAAAATTGTGTATGTTGCAGATGTCTTTAACAGCAAAACTGAAACACCAATCATGGTACCTGGACTCTGGATGCTCACGTCACATGACGGGAAGAAAGCATATGTTCCAAAGTCTTGAATTAAAAGATGGAGGCCACGTAGGTTTTGGAGGCAATCAAAAAGGAAGAATAATTGGCTCCGGAACTATTGATATAGAAGTAGAAATCTCTACAAACAGAACTTCTAAAGATCAAAACAATACAATTTCTCCAACAACATCTGAAGAACCCATTCAGAAGAAGCCATCCAGAAGCAATATTAATCACCCAGAAGGAATTGACTATACAGAAACCTATGCACCAGTCGCCAGGTTAGAATCAATCAGACTTCTAATATCATTTGCTGTAAATCATAATATTATTCTATATCAAATGGATGTCAAAAGTGCATTTTTAAATGGTTATATTGATGAAGAAGTGTATGTACACCAACCCCCTGGTTTTGAAAGTACAAAATTTCCAGAACACGTTTACAAACTCAAAAAATCCTTATATGGTTTAAAACAAGCTCCCAGAGCTTGGTAGAAAGACTAAGTAATTTTCTTCTGGAAAATAAGTTCATCAGAGGGAAAGTGGATACAACTCTTTTCAGTAAAAACATCAAAAATGATATTCTGATATGTCAAATTTATGTAGATGATATAATCTTTGGTTCTACTAAAAGTGCCTTGGGAAAGGAATTTGCTAAATCTATGCAGGCAGAATTTGAAATGAGCATGATGGGAGAACTAAAATTCTTTCTGGGAATTCAGATAAATCAAACATCAGAAGGAACATATATCCATCAAAGCAAATACGTAAAAGAACTTCTAAAGAAGTTTGATTTATCAGAAAGCACTATATCTAAAACTCCTATGCATCCTACTTGTATCCTGGAGAAAGAAGAGGTAAGTAAGAAAGTAGATCAGAAGCTCTACAGAGGTATGATTGGATCTCTTCTTTATCTAACTGCTTCTAGACCAGATATTCTATACAGCGTATGTTTATGTGCTAGATTCCAATCAGATCCTAGAGAAACTCACTTAACAGCAGTTAAGAGAATCTTTAGATATCTGAAAGGTACTACTAATCTTGGTCTGTATTACAGAAGATCAGAAGAGTATAAACTTGTAGGATATTGTGACGCTGATTTTGCTGGAGACAGAACAGAAAGAAAAAGTACTTCTGGAAGTTGTCAATTTCTAGGAGACAATATAATCTCTTGGTCCAGCAAAAGACAACCAACCATAGCATTATCAACTGCAGAAGCTGAATACATTGCAGCAGCTGGATGCAGTACTCAGATGCTCTGGATGAAAAATCAGCTTGAGGATTTCAATATCTATGAGAGTAACATTCCCATCCTCTGTGACAATACTTCTGCTATTTGTCTTTCTAAAAATCCAATTTTACATTCTAGAGCTAAACACATAGAAGTTAAACATCACTTCATTAGGGACTATACTCAGAAGGGAATTTTAATGTTAAAATTTATAGACACAAATCACCAATGGGCTGATATTTTTACAAAACCCCTTTCTGAAGATAGATTTAATTTCATTCTAACTAACCTTAGCATGAAGTTATGTCCAGAATGAAAATGCTTTAATCATATGTTTTTACCTCTAGAAGTTCTGATATTTATCTTCTATATAATTATCTCAGAAGATGCTATGCTCTAATTGCTTAATTCTTAGAACTTCTGTTCAAAGGATTCTCATGCAGATCTTCATATCAACAAGTGTCAACAAGGCTCTAAGGATTTCCATCAGAATTAAAACAAGTGTCCATATTCTAATAAGTGACAGAACTTGCTTTTGTAACTATTGTCTACAGAAGGACAACTGTTGGTATTCTGGAATCTGATACGGCTAGACTTGACATCAAAAAGGCAAGAAAATCTCTTAGGTAACTATTCCAGAATCGTTTACGCATTACCCCATGTCAGCGCATTTAATGCTTTTAATCATTATGTTTTTAAACTTAAATTTTCCCACTAATTTCTCAACTAATTAAATGCTTTACTTTTCTATATATGTTAAGTGTCTTTCTCACTTTCAACTTTTACCCACATTTCACTCTTACTGAATTTTCTTAACCTCATTCTTGCGTCTCTCTAAATTTTTTCTTAAACCCTAAACCCTCAAAATTCATCTTAGTAACTAATGGCTTCATCATCTCAAAGCAAAGATTTTACTGATGCGTTCTACGTTGAGCCCACAAAGACTCTCTCAACTCCTACGGACAAATTGGAAGTCCTGTGTGAGTTATTTGTGGATTTCGAAAGCTTAAAGGAGAATGGTTTTGATCTCCTCCCGTATGTTGAAGCTCAGGGCTGGGATAAGTATTTTGACAGATTAATGGGACCAGTATTTCCTAAACTGGTTAAAGAATTTTGGGTTTATGCATCATCAAACGAAGCACAGGTTACCTCTTATGTGCTTGGTAAAAAGGTGGTTATCTCTGAAGACCATCTTACTAAACTTCTTGAAGCTGATGGTAATGGTATCAAATGCAGTGACATGGACAAAGCGTCTGATACTGCTGTGATAGCCAAAGAAATCTTTACTTCAGGAAAACCCTCCAACAAAATCAAAGACTTGAAGACCCCTCTCCGTATCTGGGCAAAAATTATTCTAGGGACAATCTGTCACAGGAAACCTACAAATTCTCCAAACTACATCAACCTGGACCAACAATTTCTTCTTTACTTAATTGCTAAAAAGAAGAAAATCAATCTTGCACACACTCTCTTCCAAAATCTTAGAGTCAGTGTGAAGGAAACCAGAGATGGTGAGAAGACCAAAAGGGATTGGATTCCTTTTGGACGTATTATTTCTGATATTCTCTGCCAAAACAAGTTGGTAGACTTCCTAGCAGAGTTAAAACAAACTGATCTCTTAGAAACAGATGTTGGCAAACCCCTGAATGATAAGAACCTGAAAAAGATGAAGTTCATCACATCTATTCAGCAAGAACCTACTCTTCATTCTAGAGAAGTTATCAGCACCAGAAGGATCCCTTTGGAAGACTTTCCAATCTTCTCCGCTGACACTCCTGCAGATGTTGTAGTTAACTACATGGATATCTGCAAGCAACAAGGTATGGAAACTCAGTTCAAGCTTGCTGAACTCAAACAGAATGCTCCAGATGCTGCTACTGTAAGGCTCAAGAAGAGGAAGACTGCTGAAGGACCTTCTCAGAAGATGCCAAAATCATCTAGAACAACAGGTAAATCTTCTGCTTCTAACTCTGATTTCATTTCTGTAGTAGAAGCAGTAACTGTAGAAGTGTCTGAAATAACTTCTAGCACCTTACCTTCTAGTCAACCATCTTCTGCTGATATTCCCTCTGAACAAATTCCTGCTTCTGAACCACTTCAAAATGATAATTCCACTCAAAATGTTAATCCCATTCAAACTGAAATTCCTGCAACTTCTGCTGTAGCATCCATCCTCTCCTCATTATATCCACCAGAAACAGAAACCCATCAACAACAAACTATCTCTGACTTTGACATACCCATTGACAATACTCCACTATCTGATATTGATCGTTCCCCAACAACAGAAACACAAACTGCTTTGCAAGATGCTCTAGATCTTGATCTTGAACATTTTCAAGATTCAGACACTGTCCAACCTCCATCCCCTGAACATGCACCCAGAATATCACCAACAAGAGAAAGCTCGCTATCCTCTCATATATCTACACCACAAAACTCACCTTCTATCATAAACATTCCTGATTCTCCAGAAGAGACTAAAACTGACAATGAAAATCCCCTCAGAACATCAATTGATTTTGAAGCACTCCAAAAACTGTCCTCTGTATCCAACAAAAGAGCAATACCCATTCCAAAACCTAAACCAACTAGAACAGACATTTCTGCTTTACTTCTTGCTTTCGAAACAGTTTTGAAATTAAAGTTAGAAGATCTGAAGACTGCTTGTGCAGAGCTTACAGATCCAGCTGCTTCTGATTTTCTGTGGGCTACCCTCAGAAAATGGTTTAATGCTGAGTCCAAACGACTAAAGGACATCTGCTATGATGTTGCTCACCAGAACTTCTGTGAGTACCTTAAAGCAATAGTCTCAAATGTTGAACAAGCTAAACCTCTTCTGCTGGATAACAAGCCCTGGACAGAGTCAGAACCTCTGGATGATCTCTCAGCACTTCAGATGGTCTTGGTATCTTCTACAGAAGAAAATGTTGATGAACCTGATACTCAAGCTGCTCAAGAAGCTGAAGAACCTCTGGCTACAGATTTTGTTTTGCAAACTCTACAAGAACTGAAGAAGGAAAATCAGCTGGTGAAAGAACGTCTGGATAAGCAAGAAGAAACAACTGCTGAGATGAAGACCTTACTTAGCAAGCAAGTGGAATCTTCATCAGATATAAAATCTTTGCTGGAAACCTTAGTCACTAAGATAAACACCTAATTTTTTTTGTTTATCTTCTGATTTACTGGTTCTGTTGTTTTTATCTTCTGCTTCTGCATAACTCCATAAACTTCTACTGGTTTCTGCTTTTGTTTTTAATATATTGGTTTTGAACTTTTGCTTAACTCCTTGATCTTTTATTTTCACTTGCTCTATTTCTTTTTGATTATGACAAAAAGGGGGAGAAACGTAAATGATTCTGATACATAGCAGTTTACCATAATCTGCCTCTAACATATAAATCTAATAAAATTAGTTGAGTTGTTATCATGAAAAGAAACAGGTCAAGTAATCAACTCAGGTGGAGCTAAGAATCATGGAACATCTGAAAGAATTCTTCTTCTAATCAAAGGGAGTTCACTTAAATTCATTAAACTCTATTCTTTATTTTAAATGTTTTGTCATCATCAAAAAGGGGGAGATTGTTAGAACAATTATGGTTCTGATCCTCTAAGTGTTTTGATGATAACAAAGCTTTTCATATTAGAAGTTCTAATGAATATATTTACTCTTGTGTAGAAGTAAATCTTATTTAAGTAAACCATACGAGCTAAGAAGATTCAGTATAGAAGATACTCTCAAAGAAGAATCCAGCATTAAATTAACATATTTATTGGCTGCGCGTCTATTACTCTTTATCTCTGATCTCCACTTAGAAGATGCTGGTATCCTTATTAAAGACATTAATTAAAGATATTTTAATTAATGACCAAAGACAAGTATCTCTACTTATGGAAGGAATTTATGATATTAAAGTATATCCTAATTTAAATCAAGATGTCTCCAACGGCTACTTTCTCAAGAACTATTTAAAGGACTTCATTTGAAGAAATCAGAAACGCAATACATCTCATATTATTCACGCAAATCAGTAAATCATATTGTGCTTATTATTGTAACTTTCACTTAGTGATACGTGCTTATTCAGAAGCAATTTAGTTACATCTTTTATATTTTGTAATAGTTATTCTATTCCTTGAGTGACTAAGTTTAGTCAGAAGACTCAAGAGGACATTGACTATAGGTCTTTGTGTGTATTCTTATTGAATAGTGGATTAAGACCTCAGTAGAGGCAAAATCACCTTGGCGGGTGGACTGGATGTAGTTTGAGTTCAAACGAACCAGGATAAATTAATCGTGTCATTAGAAGTTAATTTTTATTGATAAAGCAAACCCAATTCCAACCCCCCTTCCTTGTGTTTGGCGCACCTTCAAAACTTTTCAGATCCTTTCTATATTTTACGAGGGAAGATTATGATGGAAGTCCATGCAAAAAATTATCTTAGAATTAGATTCTTTGAAACTTATTCAAATACTAGTTTCGGTCAAAAAATCGTAGTATATTATACACAATTTTATTTAGTGTCGGTAAAAAAAATCGAGGATTATTCGAAATGCTACGAAACTATTTAGATCCCTTATATTTGTTACTAGGGAAGGTTATGATGGAAGTCCATGCAAAAAATTATCTAAAAATTAGATTTTATGGAACCTTTTGAAATGTCAGTTTATGTAAAAAATTCATAGTATATTATACACAATTTTTCACTAGTTTCAGTCAGAAAATTAAAATAAATTGACTATTGTTCGAAATGCAACGAAACTTTTCAGATCCTTTCTATATTTTACGAGGAAAGATTACGATTGAAGTCCATGCAAAAAATTATCTTAGAATTTGATTCTATGATACCTTTTGAAATACTAGTTTCGGTCAAAATATCTAGTATATTATACACAATTTTATACTAGTTTCGGTCAGAAAATTAAATAAAATCGTGGATTGTTCGAAATGTTACGAATCTTTTAAGATCCTTTCTATAATTTACGAGCGAAGATTATGATGGAAGTCCATGCAAAAAATTATCTCGGAATTAGATTCTATGAAACTTTTTGAATTACTAGTTTCGGTCAAAAAATCATAGTATATTATACACAATTTTATACTAGTTTCGGTCAGAATATCAAATTAAATCGAGGATTATTCGAAATGCTACGAAACTTTTCAGATCCTTTCTTTATTTTACCAGGGAAGGTTATGATGGAAGTCCATGCAAAATATTATCTCAAAATAAGATTCTATGGAACTTTTTAAAATAGGATTTTAGGTCAAAAAATCTTTGTATGTTATACATAATTTCATACTAGTTTCGGTCATAAAATTAAATTAAATCGAGAATTGTTCGAAATGCTACGTAACTTTTCAGATCCTTTCTATATTTTACAAGGGAAGATTATGATGGAAGTACATGCAAAAAATTATCTCAAAATAAGATTCTTTGAAACTTTTTCAAATACTAGTTTCGGTCAAAAAATCGTAGTATATTATACACAATTTTATACAAGTGTCGGTAAAAACAAATCGAGGATTATTCGAAATGCTACGAAACTTTTTACGTCCTTTATATTTGTTACGAAGGAAGGTTATGATGGAAGTCCATGCAAAAAATTATCTAAAAATTAGATTCTATGGAACCTTTTGAAATGTCAGTATAGGTAAAAAATTCATAGTATATTATACACAATTTTATACTAGTTTCGGTAAGAAAATTAAATTAAATCGAGTATTGTTCGAAATGCAACGAAACTTTTCAGATCCTTTCTATATTTTACGAGGGAAGATTATGATGGAAGTCCATGCAAAAAATTATCTTAGAATTAGATTCTTTGAAACTTATTCAAATGCTAGTTTCGGTCAAAAAATCGTAGTATATTATACACAAATTTATTTAGTGTCGGTAAAAAAAATCGAGGATTATTCGAAATGCTACGAAACTATTTAGATCCTTTATATTTGTTACTAGGGAAGGTTATGATGGAAGTCCATGCAAAAAATTATCTAAAAATTAGATTTTATGGAACCTTTTGAAATGTCAGTTTATGTAAAAAATTCATAGTATATTATACACAATTTTTCACTAGTTTCAGTCAGAAAATTAAATTAAATTGACTATTGTTCGAAATGCAACGAAACTTTTCAGATCCTTTCTATATTTTACGAGGAAAGATTACGATTGAAGTCCATGCAAAAAATTATCTTAGAATTTGATTCTATGATACCTTTTGAAATACTAGTTTCGGTCAAAATATCTAGTATATTATACACAATTTTATACTAGTTTCGGTCAGAAAATTAAATAAAATCGTGGATTGTTCGAAATGTTACGAATCTTTTAAGATCCTTTCTATAATTTACGAGCGAAGATTATGATGGAAGTCCATGCAAAAAATTATCTCGGAATTAGATACTATGAAACTTTTTGAATTACTAGTTTCGGTCAAAAAATCATAGTATATTATACACAATTTTATACTAGTTTCGGTCAGAATATCAAATTAAATCGAGGATTGTTCGAAATGCTACGAAACTTTTCAGATCCTTTCTATATTTTACCAGGGAAGGTTATGATGGAAGTCCATGCAAAATATTATCTCAAAATAAGATTCTATGGAACTTTTTAAAATAGGATTTTAGGTCAAAAAATCTTTGTATGTTATACATAATTTCATACTAGTTTCGGTCATAAAATTAAATTAAATCGAGAATTGTTCGAAATGCTACGTAACTTTTCAGATCCTTTCTATATTTTACAAGGGAAGATTATGATGGAAGTCCATGCAAAAAATTATCTCAAAATAAGATTCTTTGAAACTTTTTCAAATACTAGTTTCGGTCAAAAAATTGTAGTATATTATACATAATTTTATACAAGTGTCGGTAAAAACAAATCGAGGATTATTCGAAATGCTACGAAACTTTTTAGGTCGTTTATATTTGTTACGAAGGAAGGTTATGATGGAAGTCCATGCAAAAAATTATCTAAAAATTAGATTCTATGGAACCTTTTGAAATGTCAGTTTAGGTAAAAAATTCATAGTATATTATACACAATTTTATACTAGTTTCGGTCAGAAAATTAAATTAAATCGAGTATTGTTTGAAATGCAACGAAACATTTCAGATCCTTTCTATATTTTACGAGGGAAGATTATGATTGAAGTCCATGCAAAATTTTTTCTCAGAATTAGATTCTATGATACCTTTTGAAATACTAGTTTCGGTCAAAAAATCGTAGTATATTATATACACATTTATACTAGTTTCGGTCAGAAAATTAAATTAAATCGAGGATTGTTCGAAATGCTACGAAACTTTAAAGATCATTTATATAATTTACGAGGGAAGATTATGATGGAAGTCCATGCAATACATTATCTCAAATTAGATTCTATGAAACTTTTTGAATTACTAGTTTCGGTCAAAAAATCATAGTATATTTTACACAATTTTATACTAGTTTCGGTCAGAAAATCAAATTAAATCGAGGATTGTTCGAAATGCTACGAAATGTTTCAGATCCTTTCTATAATTTACCAGGGAAGTTTATGATGGAAGTCCATGCAAACAATTATCTCAAAATAAGATTCTATGGAACTTTTTAAAATATGAGTTTAGGTCAAAAAATCTTAGTATATTATACATAATTTCATACTAGTTTCGGTCATAAAATTAAATTAAATCGAGAATTGTTCGAAATGCTACGAAATTTTTTAGATCTTTTCTATATTTTACGAGGGAAGATTATGATGGAAGTCCATGCAAAAAATCATCTCAGAAATAGTTTCTATGAAACTTTTTGAAATACTAGTTTCGGTCAAAAAATCGTAGTATATTATACACAATTTTATACTAGTTTCGGTCAAAAATCAAATTAAATTGAGAATTGTTCGAAATGCTACGAAACTTTTATGATCCTCTCTATAATTTACGAGGGAAGATCATGATGGAAGTCCATGCAAAAAATTATCCTAGAATTAGATTCTTTGAAACTTTTTCAATTACTTAATGTCGGTGAAAAAAAATCGAGGATTATTCTTAATGCTACAGAACTTTTTAGATCCTTTATATATATTACGAGGGAAGATTATGATGGAAGTCCATGCAAAAAATCATCTCAGATATAGATTCTATGAAACTTTTTGAAATGTCAGTTTAGGTCAAATATTCATAGTATATTATACACAATTTTATACTAGTTTCGGTCAAAAAAATACTTTAAATCGAGTATTGTTCGAAATGCAACAAAACTTTTCAGATCCTTTCTATATTTTACGAGGGAAGATTATGATTGAAGTCCATGCAAAATATTTTCTCAGAATTAGATTCTATGATACCTTTTGAAATACTAGTTTCGGTCAAAAAATCGTAGTATATTATATACACATTTATACTAGTTTTGGTCAGAAAATTAAATTAAATCGAGGATTGTTCGAAATGCTACGAAACATTTCAGATCCTTTCTATAATTTACGAGGGAAGGTTATGATGGAAGTCCATGCAAAATATTATCTCAAAATAAGATTCTATGGAACTTTTTAAAATAAGAGTTTTGGTCAAAAAATCTTAGTATATTATACATAATTTCATACTAGTTTTGGTCATAAAATTAAATTAAATCGAGAATTGTTCGAAATGCTACAAAACTTTTCAGATCCTCTCTATATTTTATGAGGGAGATTATGATGGAAGTCCATGCAAAAAATCATCTCAGAAATAGAATATATGAAACTTTTTGATATACAAGTTTCGGTCAAAAATCGTAGTATAAATTTAAATTAAATCGAGGATTGTTCGAAATGCAACGAAACTTTTAAGATCCTTTCTATAATTTACGAGGGAAGATTATGATGGAAGTCCATGCAAAAATTATCTCAGAATTAGATTCTTTGAAACTTTTTCAAATACGTTTCGGTCAAAAAATCGAACTATATTATACACAATTTTATACAAGTGTCGGTAAAAAAAAATCGAGGATTATTCGAAATGCTACGAAACGTTTTAGATTCTTTATATTTGTTACGAGGGAAGATTATGATGGAAGTCCATGCAAAAAATCATCTCAGAAATAGATTCTACGAAACTTTTTGAAATACTAGTTTAGGTCAAAAAATTGTAGTATATTATACACAATTTTATACTAGTTTCGGTCAAAAATCAAATTAAATCGAGGATTGTTCGAAATGCTACGAAACTTTTAAGATCCTTTCTATAATTTAAGAGGGAAGATTATGATGGAAGTCCTTGCAAAATATTATCTCAGAATTAGATTCTTTGAAACTTTTTCAAATACTAGTTTCGGTCAAAAAATCGTAGTATATTATAAACAATTTTATACAAGTGTCGGTAAAAAAAATTGAGGATTATTCGAAATGTTACGAAACTTTTTAGATCCTTTATATTTGTTACGAGGGAAGGTTATGATTGCAGTCCATGCAAAAAATTATCTAAAAATTAGATTCTATTGAACCTTTTAAAATGTCAGTTTAGGTCATAAATTCATAGTATATTATACACAATTTTATACTAGTTTCGGTCAAAAAATCAAATTAAATCGAGTATTGTTCGAAATGCAACAAAACTTTTAAGACCCTTTCTATAATTTACGAGGGAAGATTCTGATGGAAGTCCATGCAAAAAATTATCTCAGAATTATATTCCTTGAAAATTTTTCAAATACTACTTTCGGTCGAAAAATCGAAGTATATTATACACAATTTTATACAAGTCTGGGTAAAAAAAATGATTATTCGAAATGCTACGAAAGTTTTTAGATCCTTTATCTTTGTTACGAGGGAAGAGTATGATTGAAGTCCATGCAAAAAATCATCTCAGAAATAGATTCTATGAAACTTTTTGAAATTCATAGTATATTATACACAATTTTAAACTAGTTTCAGTCAGAAAATTAATTTAAATTGAGTATTGTTCGAAATGCAACGAAACTTTTCAGATCCTTTCTAAATTTTATGAGGAAAGATTATGATTGAAGTCCATGCAAAAAATTATCTCAGAATTAGATTCTATGTTACCTTTTGAAATACTAGTTTCGGTTAAAAATTCTAGTATATTATACACAATTTTACACTAGTTTCGGTCATAAAATTACTTAAAATCGAGGATTTTTCGAAATGCTACGAATCTTTTAAGATCCTTTCTAAAATATACGAGGGAAGATTATGATGGAAGTCAATGCAAAAAATTATCTCAGAATTAGATTCTATGAAACTTTTTGAATTACTAGTTTCGGTCAAAAAATCATAGTATATTATACACAATTTTATTATAGTTTCGGTCAGAAAATCAAATAAAATCGAGGATTGTTTAAAATGCTACGAAACGTTTCAGATCCTTTCTATATTTTACCGGGGAAGGTTTTGATGGAAGTCCAATCAAAAAAGTAACTTAAAATAAGATTCTATGGAACTTTTTAAAATAGGAGTTTAGGTTAAAATATCTTAGTATATTATACATAATTTCATACTAGTTTCGGTCAAAAATCAAATTAAATCGAGGATTGTTCGAAATGCAACGAAACATTTAAGATCCTTTCTATAATTTACGAGGGAATATTATGACGGAAGTCCATGCAAAAAATTATCTCTGAATTAGATTCTTTGAAACTTTTTCAAACACTAGTTTCGGTCAAAAAATCGAAGTATATTATACACAATTTTATACAAGTGTCGGTAAAAAAAACGAGGATTGTTCGAAATGCTACAAAACTTTTTAGATCCTTTATATTTGTTACGAGGGAAGATTATGATGGAAGTCCATGCAAAAAATCATCTCAGAAATAAATTCTATGAATCTTTTTGAAATACTAGTTTCAGTCAAAAAATCGTAGTATATTATACACAATTTTATACTAGTTTCGGTCAAAAATCAAATTAAATCGAGGATTGTTCGAAATGCTACGAAACTTTTAAGATCCTTTCTATAATTTACGAGGGAAGATTATGATGGAAGTCCATGCAAAAAATTATCTCAGAATTAGATTCTTTGAAACTTTTTTAAGTACTAGTTTCAGTCAAAAAATCGTAGTATATTATACACAATTTTATACAAGTGTCGGTAAAAAAAAATCGAGGATTATTCTACATGCTACGAAACCTTTTAGATCCTTTATACTTGTTACGAGGGAAAGTTATGATGGAAGTCCATGCAAAAAATTATCTAAAAATTAGATTCTATTGAACCTTTTGAAATGTCAGTTTAGGTCATAAATTCATAGTATATTATACACAATTTTATACTAGTTTTGGTCAGAAAATTAAATTAAATAGAGTATTGTTCGAAATGCAACAAAAATTTTCAGATCCTTTCTATATTTTACGAGGGAAGATTATGATGGAAGTCCATGCAAAAAAATATCTCAGAATTAGATTCTTTGAAACTTTTTCAAATAATAGTTTCGGTCAAAAAATCGTAGTATATTATACACAATTTTATACAAGTGTCGGTAAAAAAAAATCAAGGATTATTCGAAATGCTACGAAACTTTTTAGATCCTTTATATTTGTTACGAGGGAAGGTTATAATGGAAGTCCATGCAAAAAATTATCTAAAAATTAGATTTTATGGAACCTTTTGAAATGTCAGTTTAGGTAATAAATTCATAGTATATTATACACAATTTTACACTAGTTTCAGTAAGAAAATTAAATTAAATCGAGTATTGTTCGAAATGCAACGAAACTTTTCAGATCCTTTCTATATTTTATGAGGAAAGATTATGATTGAAGTCCATGCAAAAAATTATCTCAGAATTAGATTCTATGATACCTTTTGAAATACTAGTTTCGGTCAAAAATTCTAGTATATTATACACAATTTTATACTAGTTTCGGTCAGAAAATTAAATAAAATCGAGGATTGTTCGAAATGCTACGAATCTTTTAAGATCCTTTCTATAATTTACGAGGGAAGATTATGATGGAAGTCAATGAAAAAATTATCTCAGAATTAGATTCTATGAAATTTTTTGATTTACTAGTTTTGGTCAAAAATCATAGTATATTATACACAATTTTATACTAGTTTCGGTCAGAAAATAGAATTAAATCGAGGATTGTTCGAAATGCTACAAAACTTTTAAGATCCTTTCTATAATTTAAGAGGGAAGATTATGATGGAAGTCAATGAAAAAATTATCTCAGAATTAGATTCTATGAAACTTTTTGAATTACTAGTTTCGGTCAAAAAATCATAGTATATTATACACAATTTTATACTAGTTTCGGTCAGAAAATCAAATTAAATCGAGGATTATTCGAAATGCTACGAAACTTTTCAGATCCTTTCTATATTTTACCAGGGAAGGTTATGATGGAAGTCCATGCAAAAAAGTATCTCAAAATAAGATTCTATGGAACTTGTTAAAATAGGAGTCTAGGTCAAAAACTCTTAGTATATTATACATAATTTCATACTAGTTTTTGTCATAAAATTAAATTAAATCGAGAATTGTTCGAAATGCTACGTAACTTTTCAGATACTTTCTATATTTTACGAGGGAAGATTATGATGGAAGTCCATGCAAAAAATCATCTCAGAAATAGATTCTATGAAACATTTTGAAATACTAGTTTCGGTCAAAAAATCGTAGTATATTATACACAATTTTATACTAGTTTCGGTCAAAAATCAAATTAAATCGAGGATTGTTCGAAATGCAACAAAACTTTTAAGATCATTTCTATAATTTACGAGGGAAGATTATGATGGAAGTCCATGCAAAATATTATCTCAGAATTAGATTCTTTGAAACTTTTTCAAATACTAGTTTCGGTCAAAAAATCGAAGTATATTATACACAATTTTATACAAGTGTCGGTAAAAAAAAATCGAGGATTGTTCGAAATACTACGAAACTTTTTAGATCCTTTATATTTGTTACGAGGGAAGATTATGATGGAAGTCCATGCAAAAAATATCTCAGAAATAGATTCTATGAAACTTTTTGAAATACTAGTTTCGGTCAAAAAATCGTAGTATATTATACACAATTTTATACTAGTTTCCGTCAAAAATCAAATTAAATCGAGGATTGTTCGAAATGCAACGAAACTTTTAAGATCCTTTATATAATTTACGAGGGAGGATTATGATGGAAGTCCATGACAAATATTATCTCAGAATTAGATTCTTTGAAACTTTTTCAAATACTAGTTTCGGTCAAAAAATCGAAGTATATTATACACAATTTTATACAAGTGTCGGTAAAAAAAAATCGAGGATTGTTCGAAATACTACGAAACTTTTTAGATCCTTTATATTTGTTACGAGGGAAGGTTATGATGGAAGTCCATGCAAAAAATTATCTAAAAATTAGATTTTATGGAACCTTTTGAAATGTCAGTTTAGGTAAAAAAATTCATAGTATATTATACACAATTTTACACTAGTTTCGGTCAGAAAATTAAATTAAATCGAGTATTGTTCGAAATGCAACGAAACTTTTCAGATCCTTTCTATATTTTACGAGGAAAGATTATGATTGAAGTCCATGCAAAAAATAATCTCAGAATTAGATTCTATGATACCTTTTGAAATACTAGTTTCGGTCAAAAATTCTAGTATATTATACACAATTTTATACTAGTTTCGGTCAGAAAATTAAATAAAATTGAGGATTGTTCGAAATGCTACGAATCTTTTAAGATCCTTTCTATAATTTAAGAGGGAAGATTATGATGGAAGTCAATGAAAAAATTATCTCAGAATTAGATTTTATGAAACTTTTTGAATTACTAGTTTCGGTCAAAAAATCATAGTATATTATACACAATTTTATACTAGTTTCGGTCAGAAAATCAAATTAAATCGAGGATTGTTCGAAATGATACGAAACTTTTCAGATCCTTTCTATATTTTACCAGGGAAGGTTATGATGGAAGTCCATGCAAAAAAGTATCTCAAAATAAGATTCTATGGAACTTGTTAAAATAGGAGTTTAGGTCAAAAAATCTTAGTATATTATACATAATTTCATGCAAGTTTTTGTTATAAAATTAAATTAAATCGAGAATTGTTCGAAATGTTACGTAACTTTTCAGATACTTTCTATATTTTACGAGGGAAGATTATGATGGAAGTCCATGAAAAATATCATCTCAGAAATAGATGCTATGAAACTTTTTGAAATACTAGTTTCGGTCAAAAAATCGTAGTATATTATACACAATTTTATACTAGTTTCGGTCAAAAATCAAATTAAATCGAGGGTTGTTTGAAATGCTACGAAACTTTTAAGATCCTTTCTATAATTTACGAGGGAAGATTATGATGGAAGTCCATGCAAAAAATTATCTCAGAATTAGATTCTTAGAAACTTTTTTAAGTACTAGTTTCAGTCAAAAAATCGTAGTATATTATACACAATTTTATACAAGTGTCGGTAAAAAAAAATCGAGGATTATTGGAAATGCTACGAAACCTTTTAGATCCTTTATATTTGTTACAAGGGAAGGTTATGATGGAAGTCCATGCAAAAAATTATCTAAAAATTAGATTTTATTGAACCTTTTGAAATGTCAGTTTAGGTCATAAATTCATAGTATATTATACACAATTTTATACTAGTTTTGGTCAGAAAATTAAATTAAATAGAGTATTGTTCGAAATGTAACGAAACTTTTCAGATCCTTTCTATATTTTACGAGGGAAGATTATGATGGATGTCCATGCAAAAAAATATCTCAGAATTAGATTCTTTGAAACTTTTTCAAATACTAGTTTCGGTCAAAAAATCGTAGTATATTATACACAATTTTATACAAGTGTCGGTAAAAAATAATCGAGGATCATTCGAAATGCTACGAAACTTTTTAGATCCTTTATATTTGTTACGAGGGAAGGTTATGATGGAAGTCCATGCAAAAAATTGTCTAAAAATTAGATTTTATGGAACCTTTTGAAATGTCAGTTTAGGTAAAAAAATTCATAGTATATTATACACAATTTTACACTAGTTTCGGTCAGAAAATTAAATTAAATCGAGTATTGTTCGAAATGCAACGAAACTTTTCAGATCCTTTCTATATTTTACGAGGAAAGATTATGATTGAAGTCCATGCAAAAAATAATCTCAGAATTAGATTCTATGATACCTTTTGAAATACTAGTTTCGGTCAAAAATTCTAGTATATTATACACAATTTTATACTAGTTTCGGTCAGAAAATTAAATAAAATTGAGGATTGTTCGAAATGCTACGAATCTTTTAAGATCCTTTCTATAATTTAAGAGGGAAGATTATGATGGAAGTCAATGAAAAAATTATCTCAGAATTAGATTTTATGAAACTTTTTGAATTACTAGTTTCGGTCAAAAAATCATAGTATATTATACACAATTTTATACTAGTTTCGGTCAGAAAATCAAATTAAATCGAGGATTGTTCGAAATGATACGAAACTTTTCAGATCCTTTCTATATTTTACCAGGGAAGGTTATGATGGAAGTCCATGCAAAAAAGTATCTCAAAATAAGATTCTATGGAACTTGTTAAAATAGGAGTTTAGGTCAAAAAATCTTAGTATATTATACATAATTTCATGCAAGTTTTTGTTATAAAATTAAATTAAATCGAGAATTGTTCGAAATGTTACGTAACTTTTCAGATACTTTCTATATTTTACGAGGGAAGATTATGATGGAAGTCCATGAAAAATATCATCTCAGAAATAGATGCTATGAAACTTTTTGAAATACTAGTTTCGGTCAAAAAATCGTAGTATATTATACACAATTTTATACTAGTTTCGGTCAAAAATCAAATTAAATCGAGGGTTGTTTGAAATGCTACGAAACTTTTAAGATCCTTTCTATAATTTACGAGGGAAGATTATGATGGAAGTCCATGCAAAAAATTATCTCAGAATTAGATTCTTAGAAACTTTTTTAAGTACTAGTTTCAGTCAAAAAATCGTAGTATATTATACACAATTTTATACAAGTGTCGGTAAAAAAAAATCGAGGATTATTGGAAATGCTACGAAACCTTTTAGATCCTTTATATTTGTTACAAGGGAAGGTTATGATGGAAGTCCATGCAAAAAATTATCTAAAAATTAGATTTTATTGAACCTTTTGAAATGTCAGTTTAGGTCATAAATTCATAGTATATTATACACAATTTTATACTAGTTTTGGTCAGAAAATTAAATTAAATAGAGTATTGTTCGAAATGTAACGAAACTTTTCAGATCCTTTCTATATTTTACGAGGGAAGATTATGATGGATGTCCATGCAAAAAAATATCTCAGAATTAGATTCTTTGAAACTTTTTCAAATACTAGTTTCGGTCAAAAAATCGTAGTATATTATACACAATTTTATACAAGTGTTGGTAAAAAATAATCGAGGATCATTCGAAATGCTACGAAACTTTTTAGATCCTTTATATTTGTTACGAGGGAAGGTTATGATGGAAGTCCATGCAAAAAATTGTCTAAAAATTAGATTTTATGGAACCTTTTGAAATGTCAGTTTAGGTAAAAAAATTCATAGTATATTATACACAATTTTACAATAGTTTCGGTCAGAAAATTAAATTAAATCGAGTATTGTTCGAACTGCAATGAAACTTTTCAGATCCTTTCTATATTTTACGAGGAAAGATTATGATTGAAGACCATGCAAAAAATAATCTCAGAATTAGATTCTATGATACCTTTTGAAATACTAGTTTCGGTCAAAAATTCTAGTATATTATACACAATTTTATACTAGTTTCGGTCAGAAAATTAAATAAAATCGAGGATTGTTCGAAACGCTACGAATCTTTTAAGATCCTTTCTATAATTTAAGAGGGAAGATTATGATAGAAGTCAATGAAAACATTATCTCAGAATTAGATTCTATGAAACTTTTTGAATTACTAGTTTCGGTCAAAAAATCATAGTATATTATACACAATTTTATACTAGTTTCGGTCAGAAAATCAAATTAAATCGAGGATTGTTAGAAATGCTACGAAACTTTTAAGATCCTTTCTATATTTTACCAGGGAAGGTTATGATGGAAGTCCATGCAAAAAAGTATCTCAAAATAAGATTCTATGGAACTTGTTAAAATAGGAGTTTAGGTCAAAAAATCTTAGTATATTATACATAATTTCATACAAGTTTTTGTCATAAAATTAAATTAAATCGAGAATTGTTCGAAATGCTACGTAACTTTTCAGATACTTTCTATATTTTACGAGGGAAGATTATGATGGAAGTCCATGAAAAAAATCATCTCAGAAATAGATTCTATGAATCTTTTTGAAATACTAGTTTCGGTCAAAAAATCGTAGTATATTATACACAATTTTATACTAGTTTCGGTCAAAAATCATATTAAATCGAGGGTTGTTTGAAATGCTACGAAACTTTTAAGATCCTTTCTATAATTTACGAGGGAAGATTATGATGGAAGTCCATGCAAAAAATTATCTCAGAATTAGATTCTTAGAAACTTTTTTAAGTACTAGTTTCAGTCAAAAAATCGTAGTATATTATACACAATTTTATACAAGTGTCGGTAAAAAAAAAATCGAGGATTATTGGAAATGCTACGAAACCTTTTAGATCCTTTATATTTGTTACAAGGGAAGGTTATGATGGAAGTCCATGCAAAAAATTATCTAAAAATTAGATTTTATTGAACCTTTTGAAATGTCAGTTTAGGTCATAAATTCATAGTATATTATACACAATTTTATACTAGTTTTGGTCAGAAAATTAAATTAAATAGAGTATTGTTCGAAATGTAACGAAACTTTTCAGATCCTTTCTATATTTTACGAGGGAATATTATGATGGATGTCCATGCAAAAAAATATCTCAGAATTAGATTCTTTGAAACTTTTTCAAATACTAGTTTCGGTCAAAAAATCGTAGTAAATTATACACAATTTTATACAAGTGTCGGTAAAAAATAATCGAGGATTATTCGAAATGCTACGAAACTTTTTAGATCCTTTATATTTGTTACGAGGGAAGGTTATGATGGAAGTCCATGCAAAAAATTATCTAAAAATTAGATTTTATGGAACCTTTTGAAATTCCAGTTTAGGTAAAAAATTCATAGTATATTATACACAATTTTACACTAGTTTCAGTCAGAAAATTAAATTAAATCGAGTATTGTTCGAAATGCAACGAAACTTTTCAGATCCTTTCTATATTTTACGAGGAAAGATTATGATTGAAGTCCATGCAAAAAATTATCTCATAATTAGATTCTATGATACCTTTTGAAATACTAGTTTCGGTCAAAAATTCTAGTATATTATACACAATTTTTTACTAGTTTCGGTCAGAAAATTAAATAAAATCGAGGATTGTTCGAAATGCTACGAATCTTTTAAGATCCTTTCTATAATTTAAGAGGGAAGATTATGATGGAAGTCAATGAAAAAATTATCTCAGAATTAGATTCTATGAAACTTTTTGAATTACTAGTTTCGGTCAAAAAATCATAGTATATTATACACAATTTTATACTAGTTTCGATCAGAAAATCAAATTAAATCGAGGATTGTTCGAAATGCTACGAAACATTTCAGATCCTTTCTATATTTTACCAGGGAAGGTTATGATGGAAGTCCATGCAAAAGAGTATCTCAAAATAAGATTCTATGGAACTTGTTAAAATAGGAGTTTAGGTCAAAAAATCCTAGTATATTATACATAATTTCATACTAGTTTTTGTCATAAAATTAAATTAAATCGAGAATTGTTCGAAATGCTACGTAACTTTTCAGATACTTTCTATATTTTACGAGGGAAGATTATGATGGAAGTCCATGCAAAAAATCATCTCAGAAATAGATTCTATGAAACATTTTGAAATACTAGTTTCGGTCAAAAAATCGTAGTATATTATACACAATTTTATACAAGTGTCGGTAAAAAATAATCGAGGATCATTCGAAATGCTACGAAACTTTTTAGATCCTTTATATTTGTTACGAGGGAAGGTTATGATGGAAGTCCATGCAAAAAATTGTCTAAAAATTAGATTTTATGGAACCTTTTGAAATGTCAGTTTAGGTAAAAAAATTCATAGTATATTATACACAATTTTACAATAGTTTCGGTCAGTAAATTAAATTAAATCGAGTATTGTTCGAACTGCAATGAAACTTTTCAGATCCTTTCTATATTTTACGAGGAAAGATTATGATTGAAGACCATGCAAAAAATAATCTCAGAATTAGATTCTATGATACCTTTTGAAATACTAGTTTCGGTCAAAAATTCTAGTATATTATACACAATTTTATACTAGTTTCGGTCAGAAAATTAAATAAAATCGAGGATTGTTCGAAACGCTACGAATCTTTTAAGATCCTTTCTATAATTTAAGAGGGAAGATTATGATGGAAGTCAATGAAAACATTATCTCAGAATTAGATTCTATGAAACTTTTTGAATTACTAGTTTCGGTCAAAAAATCATAGTATATTATACACAATTTTATACTAGTTTCGGTCAGAAAATCAAATTAAATCGAGGATTGTTCGAAATGCTACGAAACTTTTAAGATCCTTTCTATATTTTACCAGGGAAGGTTATGATGGAAGTCCATGCAAAAAAGTATCTCAAAATAAGATTCTATGGAACTTGTTAAAATAGGAGTTTAGGTCAAAAAATCTTAGTATATTATACATAATTTCATACAAGTTTTTGTCATAAAATTAAATTAAATCGAGAATTGTTCGAAATGCTACGTAACTTTTCAGATACTTTCTATATTTTACGAGGGAAGATTATGATGGAAGTCCATGAAAAAAATCATCTCAGAAATAGATTCTATGAAACTTTTTGAAATACTAGTTTCGGTCAAAAAATCGTAGTATATTATACACAATTTTATACTAGTTTCGGTCAAAAATCATATTAAATCGAGGGTTGTTTGAAATGCTACGAAACTTTTAAGATCCTTTCTATAATTTACGAGGGAAGATTATGATGGAAGTCCATGCAAAAAATTATCTCAGAATTAGATTCTTAGAAACTTTTTTAAGTACTAGTTTCAGTCAAAAAATCGTAGTATATTATACACAATTTTATACAAGTGTCGGTAAAAAAAAAATCGAGGATTATTGGAAATGCTACGAAACCTTTTAGATCCTTTATATTTGTTACAAGGGAAGGTTATGATGGAAGTCCATGCAAAAAATTATCTAAAAATTAGATTTTATTGAACCTTTTGAAATGTCAGTTTAGGTCATAAATTCATAGTATATTATACACAATTTTATACTAGTTTTGGTCAGAAAATTTAATTAAATAGAGTATTGTTCGAAATGTAACGAAACTTTTCAGATCCTTTCTATATTTTACGAGGGAATATTATGATGGATGTCCATGCAAAAAAATATCTCAGAATTAGATTCTTTGAAACTTTTTCAAATACTAGTTTCGGTCAAAAAATCGTAGTAAATTATACACAATTTTATACAAGTGTCGGTAAAAAATAATCGAGGATTATTCGAAATGCTACGAAACTTTTTAGATCCTTTATATTTGTTACGAGGGAAGGTTATGATGGAAGTCCATGCAAAAAATTATCTAAAAATTAGATTTTATGGAACCTTTTGAAATTCCAGTTTAGGTAAAAAATTCATAGTATATTATACACAATTTTACACTAGTTTCAGTCAGAAAATTAAATTAAATCGAGTATTGTTCGAAATGCAACGAAACTTTTCAGATCCTTTCTATATTTTACGAGGAAAGATTATGATTGAAGTCCATGCAAAAAATTATCTCATAATTAGATTCTATGATACCTTTTGAAATACTAGTTTCGGTCAAAAATTCTAGTATATTATACACAATTTTTTACTAGTTTCGGTCAGAAAATTAAATAAAATCGAGGATTGTTCGAAATGCTACGAATCTTTTAAGATCCTTTCTATAATTTAAGAGGGAAGATTATGATGGAAGTCAATGAAAAAATTATCTCAGAATTAGATTCTATGAAACTTTTTGAATTACTAGTTTCGGTCAAAAAATCATAGTATATTATACACAATTTTATACTAGTTTCGATCAGAAAATCAAATTAAATCGAGGATTGTTCGAAATGCTACGAAACATTTCAGATCCTTTCTATATTTTACCAGGGAAGGTTATGATGGAAGTCCATGCAAAAGAGTATCTCAAAATAAGATTCTATGGAACTTGTTAAAATAGGAGTTTAGGTCAAAAAATCCTAGTATATTATACATAATTTCATACTAGTTTTTGTCATAAAATTAAATTAAATCGAGAATTGTTCGAAATGCTACGTAACTTTTCAGATACTTTCTATATTTTACGAGGGAAGATTATGATGGAAGTCCATGCAAAAAATCATCTCAGAAATAGATTCTATGAAACATTTTGAAATACTAGTTTCGGTCAAAAAATCGTAGTATATTATACACAATTTTATACTTGTTTCGGTCAAAAATCAAATTAAATCGAGGATTGTTCGAAATGCAACGAAACTTTTAAGATCCTTTCTATAATTTACGAGGGAAGATTATGATGGAAGTCCATGCAAAATATTATCTCAGAATTAGATTCTTAGAAACTTTTTTAAGTACTAGTTTCAGTCAAAAAATCGTAGTATATTATACACAATTTTATACAAGTGTCGGTAAAAAAAAATCGAGGATTATTGGAAATGCTACGAAACCTTTTAGATCCTTTATATTTGTTACAAGGGAAGGTTATGATGGAAGTCCATGCAAAAAATTATCTAAAAATTAGATTTTATTGAACCTTTTGAAATGTCAGTTTAGGTCATAAATTCATAGTATATTATACGCAATTTTATACTAGTTTTGGTCAGAAAATTAAATTAAATAGAGTATTGTTCGAAATGTAACGAAACTTTTCAGATCCTTTCTATATTTTACGAGGGAAGATTATGATGGATGTCCATGCAAAAAAATATCTCAGAATTAGATTCTTTGAAACTTTTTCAAATACTAGTTTCGGTCAAAAAATCGTAGTATATTATACACAATTTTATACAAGTGTCGGTAAAAAATAATCGAGGATCATTCGAAATGCTACGAAACTTTTTAGATCCTTTATATTTGTTACGAGGGAAGGTTATGATGGAAGTCCATGCAAAAAATTGTCTAAAAATTAGATTTTATGGAACCTTTTGAAATGTCAGTTTAGGTAAAAAAATTCATAGTATATTATACACAATTTTACAATAGTTTCGGTCAGAAAATTAAATTAAATCGAGTATTGTTCGAACTGCAATGAAACTTTTCAGATCCTTTCTATATTTTACGAGGAAAGATTATGATTGAAGACCATGCAAAAAATAATCTCAGAATTAGATTCTATGATACCTTTTGAAATACTAGTTTCGGTCAAAAATTCTAGTATATTATACACAATTTTATACTAGTTTCGGTCAGAAAATTAAATAAAATCGAGGATTGTTCGAAACGCTACGAATCTTTTAAGATCCTTTCTATAATTTAAGAGGGAAGATTATGATGGAAGTCAATGAAAACATTATCTCAGAATTAGATTCTATGAAACTTTTTGAATTACTAGTTTCGGTCAAAAAATCATAGTATATTATACACAATTTTATACTAGTTTCGGTCAGAAAATCAAATTAAATCGAGGATTGTTCGAAATGCTACGAAACTTTTAAGATCCTTTCTATATTTTACCAGGGAAGGTTATGATGGAAGTCCATGCAAAAAAGTATCTCAAAATAAGATTCTATGGAACTTGTTAAAATAGGAGTTTAGGTCAAAAAATCTTAGTATATTATACATAATTTCATACAAGTTTTTGTCATAAAATTAAATTAAATCGAGAATTGTTCGAAATGCTACGTAACTTTTCAGATACTTTCTATATTTTACGAGGGAAGATTATGATGGAAGTCCATGAAAAAAATCATCTCAGAAATAGATTCTATGAAACTTTTTGAAATACTAGTTTCGGTCAAAAAATCGTAGTATATTATACACAATTTTATACTAGTTTCGGTCAAAAATCATATTAAATCGAGGGTTGTTTGAAATGCTACGAAACTTTTAAGATCCTTTCTATAATTTACGAGGGAAGATTATGATGGAAGTCCATGCAAAAAATTATCTCAGAATTAGATTCTTAGAAACTTTTTTAAGTACTAGTTTCAGTCAAAAAATCGTAGTATATTATACACAATTTTATACAAGTGTCGGTAAAAAAAAAATCGAGGATTATTGGAAATGCTACGAAACCTTTTAGATCCTTTATATTTGTTACAAGGGAAGGTTATGATGGAAGTCCATGCAAAAAATTATCTAAAAATTAGATTTTATTGAACCTTTTGAAATGTCAGTTTAGGTCATAAATTCATAGTATATTATACACAATTTTATACTAGTTTTGGTCAGAAAATTTAATTAAATAGAGTATTGTTCGAAATGTAACGAAACTTTTCAGATCCTTTCTATATTTTACGAGGGAATATTATGATGGATGTCCATGCAAAAAAATATCTCAGAATTAGATTCTTTGAAACTTTTTCAAATACTAGTTTCGGTCAAAAAATCGTAGTAAATTATACACAATTTTATACAAGTGTCGGTAAAAAATAATCGAGGATTATTCGAAATGCTACGAAACTTTTTAGATCCTTTATATTTGTTACGAGGGAAGGTTATGATGGAAGTCCATGCAAAAAATTATCTAAAAATTAGATTTTATGGAACCTTTTGAAATTCCAGTTTAGGTAAAAAATTCATAGTATATTATACACAATTTTACACTAGTTTCAGTCAGAAAATTAAATTAAATCGAGTATTGTTCGAAATGCAACGAAACTTTTCAGATCCTTTCTATATTTTACGAGGAAAGATTATGATTGAAGTCCATGCAAAAAATTATCTCATAATTAGATTCTATGATACCTTTTGAAATACTAGTTTCGGTCAAAAATTCTAGTATATTATACACAATTTTTTACTAGTTTCGGTCAGAAAATTAAATAAAATCGAGGATTGTTCGAAATGCTACGAATCTTTTAAGATCCTTTCTATAATTTAAGAGGGAAGATTATGATGGAAGTCAATGAAAAAATTATCTCAGAATTAGATTCTATGAAACTTTTTGAATTACTAGTTTCGGTCAAAAAATCATAGTATATTATACACAATTTTATACTAGTTTCGATCAGAAAATCAAATTAAATCGAGGATTGTTCGAAATGCTACGAAACATTTCAGATCCTTTCTATATTTTACCAGGGAAGGTTATGATGGAAGTCCATGCAAAAGAGTATCTCAAAATAAGATTCTATGGAACTTGTTAAAATAGGAGTTTAGGTCAAAAAATCCTAGTATATTATACATAATTTCATACTAGTTTTTGTCATAAAATTAAATTAAATCGAGAATTGTTCGAAATGCTACGTAACTTTTCAGATACTTTCTATATTTTACGAGGGAAGATTATGATGGAAGTCCATGCAAAAAATCATCTCAGAAATAGATTCTATGAAACATTTTGAAATACTAGTTTCGGTCAAAAAATCGTAGTATATTATACACAATTTTATACTTGTTTCGGTCAAAAATCAAATTAAATCGAGGATTGTTCGAAATGCAACGAAACTTTTAAGATCCTTTCTATAATTTACGAGGGAAGATTATGATGGAAGTCCATGCAAAATATTATCTCAGAATTAGATTCTTAGAAACTTTTTTAAGTACTAGTTTCAGTCAAAAAATCGTAGTATATTATACACAATTTTATACAAGTGTCGGTAAAAAAAAATCGAGGATTATTGGAAATGCTACGAAACCTTTTAGATCCTTTATATTTGTTACAAGGGAAGGTTATGATGGAAGTCCATGCAAAAAATTATCTAAAAATTAGATTTTATTGAACCTTTTGAAATGTCAGTTTAGGTCATAAATTCATAGTATATTATACGCAATTTTATACTAGTTTTGGTCAGAAAATTAAATTAAATAGAGTATTGTTCGAAATGTAACGAAACTTTTCAGATCCTTTCTATATTTTACGAGGGAAGATTATGATGGATGTCCATGCAAAAAAATATCTCAGAATTAGATTCTTTGAAACTTTTTCAAATACTAGTTTCGGTCAAAAAATCGTAGTATATTATACACAATTTTATACAAGTGTCGGTAAAAAATAATCGAGGATCATTCGAAATGCTACGAAACTTTTTAGATCCTTTATATTTGTTACGAGGGAAGGTTATGATGGAAGTCCATGCAAAAAATTGTCTAAAAATTAGATTTTATGGAACCTTTTGAAATGTCAGTTTAGGTAAAAAAATTCATAGTATATTATACACAATTTTACAATAGTTTCGGTCAGAAAATTAAATTAAATCGAGTATTGTTCGAACTGCAATGAAACTTTTCAGATCCTTTCTATATTTTACGAGGAAAGATTATGATTGAAGACCATGCAAAAAATAATCTCAGAATTAGATTCTATGATACCTTTTGAAATACTAGTTTCGGTCAAAAATTCTAGTATATTATACACAATTTTATACTAGTTTCGGTCAGAAAATTAAATAAAATCGAGGATTGTTCGAAACGCTACGAATCTTTTAAGATCCTTTCTATAATTTAAGAGGGAAGATTATGATGGAAGTCAATGAAAACATTATCTCAGAATTAGATTCTATGAAACTTTTTGAATTACTAGTTTCGGTCAAAAAATCATAGTATATTATACACAATTTTATACTAGTTTCGGTCAGAAAATCAAATTAAATCGAGGATTGTTCGAAATGCTACGAAACTTTTAAGATCCTTTCTATATTTTACCAGGGAAGGTTATGATGGAAGTCCATGCAAAAAAGTATCTCAAAATAAGATTCTATGGAACTTGTTAAAATAGGAGTTTAGGTCAAAAAATCTTAGTATATTATACATAATTTCATACAAGTTTTTGTCATAAAATTAAATTAAATCGAGAATTGTTCGAAATGCTACGTAACTTTTCAGATACTTTCTATATTTTACGAGGGAAGATTATGATGGAAGTCCATGAAAAAAATCATCTCAGAAATAGATTCTATGAAACTTTTTGAAATACTAGTTTCGGTCAAAAAATCGTAGTATATTATACACAATTTTATACTAGTTTCGGTCAAAAATCATATTAAATCGAGGGTTGTTTGAAATGCTACGAAACTTTTAAGATCCTTTCTATAATTTACGAGGGAAGATTATGATGGAAGTCCATGCAAAAAATTATCTCAGAATTAGATTCTTAGAAACTTTTTTAAGTACTAGTTTCAGTCAAAAAATCGTAGTATATTATACACAATTTTATACAAGTGTCGGTAAAAAAAAAATCGAGGATTATTGGAAATGCTACGAAACCTTTTAGATCCTTTATATTTGTTACAAGGGAAGGTTATGATGGAAGTCCATGCAAAAAATTATCTAAAAATTAGATTTTATTGAACCTTTTGAAATGTCAGTTTAGGTCATAAATTCATAGTATATTATACACAATTTTATACTAGTTTTGGTCAGAAAATTTAATTAAATAGAGTATTGTTCGAAATGTAACGAAACTTTTCAGATCCTTTCTATATTTTACGAGGGAATATTATGATGGATGTCCATGCAAAAAAATATCTCAGAATTAGATTCTTTGAAACTTTTTCAAATACTAGTTTCGGTCAAAAAATCGTAGTAAATTATACACAATTTTATACAAGTGTCGGTAAAAAATAATCGAGGATTATTCGAAATGCTACGAAACTTTTTAGATCCTTTATATTTGTTACGAGGGAAGGTTATGATGGAAGTCCATGCAAAAAATTATCTAAAAATTAGATTTTATGGAACCTTTTGAAATTCCAGTTTAGGTAAAAAATTCATAGTATATTATACACAATTTTACACTAGTTTCAGTCAGAAAATTAAATTAAATCGAGTATTGTTCGAAATGCAACGAAACTTTTCAGATCCTTTCTATATTTTACGAGGAAAGATTATGATTGAAGTCCATGCAAAAAATTATCTCATAATTAGATTCTATGATACCTTTTGAAATACTAGTTTCGGTCAAAAATTCTAGTATATTATACACAATTTTTTACTAGTTTCGGTCAGAAAATTAAATAAAATCGAGGATTGTTCGAAATGCTACGAATCTTTTAAGATCCTTTCTATAATTTAAGAGGGAAGATTATGATGGAAGTCAATGAAAAAATTATCTCAGAATTAGATTCTATGAAACTTTTTGAATTACTAGTTTCGGTCAAAAAATCATAGTATATTATACACAATTTTATACTAGTTTCGGTCAGAAAATCAAATTAAATCGAGGATTGTTCGAAATGCTACGAAACTTTTCAGATCCTTTCTATATTTTACCAGGGAAGGTTATGATGGAAGTCCATGCAAAAAATCATCTCAGAAATAGATTCTATGAAACATTTTGAAATACTAGTTTCGGTCAAAAAATCGTAGTATATTATACACAATTTTATACTAGTTTCGGTCAAAAATCAAATTAAATCGAGGGTTGTTTGAAATGCTACGAAACTTTTAAGATCCTTTCTATAATTTACGAGGGAAGATTATGATGGAAGTCCATGCAAAAAATTATCTCAGAATTAGATTCTTAGAAACTTTTTTAAGTACTAGTTTCAGTCAAAAAATCGTAGTATATTATACACAATTTTATACAAGTGTCGGTAAAAAAAAATCGAGGATTATTGGAAATGCTACGAAACCTTTTAGATCCTTTATATTTGTTACAAGGGAAGGTTATGATGGAAGTCCATGCAAAAAATTATCTAAAAATTAGATTTTATTGAACCTTTTGAAATGTCAGTTTAGGTCATAAATTCATAGTATATTATACACAATTTTATACTAGTTTTGGTCAGAAAATTAAATTAAATAGAGTATTGTTCGAAATGTAACGAAACTTTTCAGATCCTTTCTATATTTTACGAGGGAAGATTATGATGGATGTCCATGCAAAAAAATATCTCAGAATTAGATTCTTTGAAACTTTTTCAAATACTAGTTTCGGTCAAAAAATCGTAGTATATTATACACAATTTTATACAAGTGTCGGTAAAAAATAATCGAGGATCATTCGAAATGCTACGAAACTTTTTAGATCCTTTATATTTGTTACGAGGGAAGGTTATGATGGAAGTCCATGCAAAAAATTGTCTAAAAATTAGATTTTATGGAACCTTTTGAAATGTCAGTTTAGGTAAAAAAATTCATAGTATATTATACACAATTTTACAATAGTTTCGGTCAGAAAATTAAATTAAATCGAGTATTGTTCGAAATGCAATGAAACTTTTCAGATCCTTTCTATATTTTACGAGGAAAGATTATGATTGAAGACCATGCAAAAAATAATCTCAGAATTAGATTCTATGATACCTTTTGAAATACTAGTTTCGGTCAAAAATTCTAGTATATTATACACAATTTTATACTAGTTTCGGTCAGAAAATTAAATAAAATCGAGGATTGTTCGAAATGCTACGAATCTTTTAAGATCCTTTCTATAATTTAAGAGGGAAGATTATGATGGAAGTCAATGAAAACATTATCTCAGAATTAGATTCTATGAAACTTTTTGAATTACTAGTTTCGGTCAAAAAATCATAGTATATTATACACAATTTTATACTAGTTTCGGTCAGAAAATCAAATTAAATCGAGGATTGTTCGAAATGCTACGAAACTTTTCAGATCCTTTCTATATTTTACCAGGGAAGGTTATGATGGAAGTCCATGCAAAAAATCATCTCAGAAATAGATTCTATGAAACATTTTGAAATACTAGTTTCGGTCAAAAAATCGTAGTATATTATACACAATTTTATACTAGTTTCGGTCAAAAATCAAATTAAATCGAGGATTGTTCGAAATGCAACGAAACTTTTAAGATCCTTTCTATAATTTACGAGGGAAGATTATGATGGAAGTCCATGCAAAATATTATCTCAGAATTAGATTCTTAGAAACTTTTTTAAGTACTAGTTTCAGTCAAAAAATCGTAGTATATTATACACAATTTTATACAAGTGTCGGTAAAAAAAAATCGAGGATTATTGGAAATGCTACGAAACCTTTTAGATCCTTTATATTTGTTACAAGGGAAGGTTATGATGGAAGTCCATGCAAAAAATTATCTAAAAATTAGATTTCATTGAACCTTTTGAAATGTCAGTTTAGGTCATAAATTCATAGTATATTATACACAATTTTATACTAGTTTTGGTCAGAAAATTAAATTAAATAGAGTATTGTTCGAAATGTAACGAAACTTTTCATATCCTTTCTATATTTTACGAGGGAAGATTATGATGGATGTCCATGCAAAAAAATATCTCAGAATTAGATTCTTTGAAACTTTTTCAAATACTAGTTTCGGTCAAAAAATCGTAGTATATTATACACAATTTTATACAAGTGTCGGTAAAAAATAATCGAGGATCATTCGAAATGCTACGAAACTTTTTAGATCCTTTATATTTGTTACGAGGGAAGGTTATGATGGAAGTCCATGCAAAAAATTGTCTAAAAATTAGATTTTATGGAACCTTTTGAAATGTCAGTTTAGGTAAAAAAATTCATAGTATATTATACACAATTTTACAATAGTTTCGGTCAGAAAATTAAATTAAATCGAGTATTGTTCGAAATGCAATGAAACTTTTCAGATCCTTTCTATATTTTACGAGGAAAGATTATGATTGAAGACCATGCAAAAAATAATCTCAGAATTAGATTCTATGATACCTTTTGAAATACTAGTTTCGGTCAAAAATTCTAGTATATTATACACAATTTTATACTAGTTTCGGTCAGAAAATTAAATAAAATCGAGGATTGTTCGAAATGCTACGAATCTTTTAAGATCCTTTCTATAATTTAAGAGGGAAGATTATGATGGAAGTCAATGAAAACATTATCTCAGAATTAGATTCTATGAAACTTTTTGAATTACTAGTTTCGGTCAAAAAATCATAGTATATTATACACAATTTTATACTAGTTTCGGTCAGAAAATCAAATTAAATCGAGGATTGTTCGAAATGCTACGAAACTTTTCAGATCCTTTCTATATTTTACCAGGGAAGGTTATGATGGAAGTCCATGCAAAAAATCATCTCAGAAATAGATTCTATGAAACATTTTGAAATACTAGTTTCGGTCAAAAAATCGTAGTATATTATACACAATTTTATACTAGTTTCGGTCAAAAATCAAATTAAATCGATGATTGTTCGAAATGCAACGAAACTTTTAAGATCCTTTCTATAATTTACGAGGGAAGATTATGATGGAAGTCCATGCAAAATATTATCTCAGAATTAGATTCTTAGAAACTTTTTTAAGTACTAGTTTCAGTCAAAAAATCGTAGTATATTATACACAATTTTATACAAGTGTCGGTAAAAAAAAATCGAGGATTATTGGAAATGCTACGAAACCTTTTAGATCCTTTATATTTGTTACAAGGGAAGGTTATGATGGAAGTCCATGCAAAAAATTATCTAAAATCTAGATTTTATTGAACCTTTTGAAATGTCAGTTTAGGTCATAAATTCATAGTATATTATACACAATTTTATACTAGTTTTGGTCAGAAAATTAAATTAAATAGAGTATTGTTCGAAATGTAACGAAACTTTTCAGATCCTTTCTATATTTTACGAGGGAAGATTATGATGGATGTCCATGCAAAAAAATATCTCAGAATTAGATTCTTTGAAACTTTTTCAAATACTAGTTTCGGTCAAAAAATCGTAGTATATTATACACAATTTTATACAAGTGTCGGTAAAAAATAATCGAGGATCATTCGAAATGCTACGAAACTTTTTAGATCCTTTATATTTGTTACGAGGGAAGGTTATGATGGAAGTCCATGCAAAAAATTGTCTAAAAATTAGATTTTATGGAACCTTTTGAAATGTCAGTTTAGGTAAAAAAATTCATAGTATATTATACACAATTTTACAATAGTTTCGGTCAGAAAATTAAATTAAATCGAGTATTGTTCGAAATGCAATGAAACTTTTCAGATCCTTTCTATATTTTACGAGGAAAGATTATGATTGAAGACCATGCAAAAAATAATCTCAGAATTAGATTCTATGATACCTTTTGAAATACTAGTTTCGGTCAAAAATTCTAGTATATTATACACAATTTTATACTAGTTTCGGTCAGAAAATTAAATAAAATCGAGGATTGTTCGAAATGCTACGAATCTTTTAAGATCCTTTCTATAATTTAAGAGGGAAGATTATGATGGAAGTCAATGAAAACATTATCTCAGAATTAGATTCTATGAAACTTTTTGAATTACTAGTTTCGGTCAAAAAATCATAGTATATTATACACAATTTTATACTAGTTTCGGTCAGAAAATCAAATTAAATCGATGATTGTTCGAAATGCTACGAAACTTTTCAGATCCTTTCTATATTTTACCAGGGAAGGTTATGATGGAAGTCCATGCAAAAAATCATCTCAGAAATAGATTCTATGAAACATTTTGAAATACTAGTTTCGGTCAAAAAATCGTAGTATATTATACACAATTTTATACTAGTTTCGGTCAAAAATCAAATTAAATCGAGGGTTGTTTGAAATGCTACGAAACTTTTAAGATCCTTTCTATAATTTACGAGGGAAGATTATGATGGAAGTCCATGCAAAAAATTATCTCAGAATTAGATTCTTAGAAACTTTTTTAAGTACTAGTTTCAGTCAAAAAATCGTAGTATATTATACACAATTTTATACAAGTGTCGGTAAAAAAAAATCGAGGATTATTGGAAATGCTACGAAACCTTTTAGATCCTTTATATTTGTTACAAGGGAAGGTTATGATGGAAGTCCATGCAAAAAATTATCTAAAAATTAGATTTCATTGAACCTTTTGAAATGTCAGTTTAGGTCATAAATTCATAGTATATTATACACAATTTTATACTAGTTTTGGTCAGAAAATTAAATTAAATAGAGTATTGTTCGAAATGTAACGAAACTTTTCAGATCCTTTCTATATTTTACGAGGGAAGATTATGATGGATGTCCATGCAAAAAAATATCTCAGAATTAGATTCTTTGAAACTTTTTCAAATACTAGTTTCGGTCAAAAAATCGTAGTATATTATACACAATTTTATACAAGTGTCGGTAAAAAATAATCGAGGATCATTCGAAATGCTACGAAACTTTTTAGATCCTTTATATTTGTTACGAGGGAAGGTTATGATGGAAGTCCATGCAAAAAATTGTCTAAAAATTAGATTTTATGGAACCTTTTGAAATGTCAGTTTAGGTAAAAAAATTCATAGTATATTATACACAATTTTACAATAGTTTCGGTCAGAAAATTAAATTAAATCGAGTATTGTTCGAAATGCAATGAAACTTTTCAGATCCTTTCTATATTTTACGAGGAAAGATTATGATTGAAGACCATGCAAAAAATAATCTCAGAATTAGATTCTATGATACCTTTTGAAATACTAGTTTCGGTCAAAAATTCTAGTATATTATACACAATTTTATACTAGTTTCGGTCAGAAAATTAAATAAAATCGAGGATTGTTCGAAATGCTACGAATCTTTTAAGATCCTTTCTATAATTTAAGAGGGAAGATTATGATGGAAGTCAATGAAAACATTATCTCAGAATTAGATTCTATGAAACTTTTTGAATTACTAGTTTCGGTCAAAAAATCATAGTATATTATACACAATTTTATACTAGTTTCGGTCAGAAAATCAAATTAAATCGAGGATTGTTCGAAATGCTACGAAACTTTTCAGATCCTTTCTATATTTTACCAGGGAAGGTTATGATGGAAGTCCATGCAAAAAAGTATCTCAAAATAAGATTCTATGGAACTTGTTAAAATAGGAGTTTAGGTCAAAAAATCTTAGTATATTATACATAATTTCATACAAGTTTTTGTCATAAAATTAAATTAAATCGAGAATTGTTCGAAATGCTACGTAACTTTTCAGATACTTTCTATATTTTACGAGGGAAGATTATGATGGAAGTCCATGAAAAAAATCATCTCAGAAATAGATTCTATGAAACTTTTTGAAATACTAGTTTCGGTCAAAAAATCGTAGTATATTATACACAATTTTATACTAGTTTCGGTCAAAAATCATATTAAATCGAGGGTTGTTTGAAATGCTACGAAACTTTTAAGATCCTTTCTATAATTTACGAGGGAAGATTATGATGGAAGTCCATGCAAAAAATTATCTCAGAATTAGATTCTTAGAAACTTTTTTAAGTACTAGTTTCAGTCAAAAAATCGTAGTATATTATACACAATTTTATACAAGTGTCGGTAAAAAAAAATCGAGGATTATTGGAAATGCTACGAAACCTTTTAGATCCTTTATATTTGTTACAAGGGAAGGTTATGATGGAAGTCCATGCAAAAAATTATCTAAAAATTAGATTTTATTGAACCTTTTGAAATGTCAGTTTAGGTCATAAATTCATAGTATATTATACACAATTTTATACTAGTTTTGGTCAGAAAATTAAATTAAATAGAGTATTGTTCGAAATGTAACGAAACTTTTCAGATCCTTTCTATATTTTACGAGGGAATATTATGATGGATGTCCATGCAAAAAAATATCTCAGAATTAGATTCTTTGAAACTTTTTCAAATACTAGTTTCGGTCAAAAAATCGTAGTAAATTATACACAATTTTATACAAGTGTCGGTAAAAAATAATCGAGGATTATTCGAAATGCTACGAAACTTTTTAGATCCTTTATATTTGTTACGAGGGAAGGTTATGATGGAAGTCCATGAAAAAAATTATCTAAAAATTAGATTTTACGGAACCTTTTGAAATGTCAGTTTAGGTAAAAAATTCATAGTATATTATACACAATTTTACACTAGTTTCAGTCAGAAAATTAAATTAAATCGAGTATTGTTCGAAATGCAACGAAACTTTTCAGATCCTTTCTATATTTTATGAGGAAAGATTATGATTGAAATCCATGCAAAAAATTATCTCAGAATTAGATTCTATGATACCTTTTGAAATACTAGTTTCGGTCAAAAATTCTAGTATATTATACACAATTTTATACTAGTTTCGGTAAGAAAATTAAATAAAATCGAGGATTGTTCGAAATGCTACGAATCTTTTAATATCCTTTCTATAATTTACGAGGGAAGATTATGATGGAAGTCAAAGAAAAAAATATCTCAGAATTAGATTCTATGAAACTTTTTGAATTACTAGTTTTGGTCAAAAAATCATAGTATATTATACACAATTTTATACTAGTTTCAGTCAGAAAATCAAATTAAATCGAGGATTGTTCGAAATGCTACGAAACTTTTCAGATCCTTTCTATATTTTACCAGGGAAGGTTATGATGGAAGTCCATGCAAAAAAGTATCTCAAAATAAGATTCTATGGATCTTTTTAAAATAGGAGTTTAGGTCAAAAAATCTTAGTATATTATACATAATTTCATACTAGTTTCGGTCATAAAATTAAATTAAATCGAGAATTATTCGAAATGCTACGTAACTTTTCAGATACTTTCTATATTTTACGAGGGAAGATTATGATGGAAGTCCATGCAAAAAATCATCTCAGAAATAGATTCTATGAAACATTTTGAAATACTAGTTTCGGTCAAAAATCAAATTAAATCGAGGATTGTTCGAAATGCAACGAAACTTTTAAGATCCTTTCTATAATTTACGAGGGAAGATTATGATGGAAGTCCATGCAAAAGATTATCTCAGAATTAGATTCTTTGAAACTTTTTTAAATACTAGTTTCGGTCAAAAAATCGTAGTATATTATACACAATTTTATACAAGTGTCGGTAAAAAAAAAATCGAGGATTATTGGAAATGCTACGAAACCTTTTAGATCCTTTATATTTGTTACAAGGGAAGGTTATGATGGAAGTCCATGCAAAAAATTATCTAAAAATTAGATTTTATTGAACCTTTTGAAATGTCAGTTTAGGTCATAAATTCATAGTATATTATACACAATTTTATACTAGTTTTGGTCAGAAAATTAAATTAAATAGAGTATTGTTCGAAATGTAACGAAACTTTTCAGATCCTTTCTATATTTTACGAGGGAATATTATGATGGATGTCCATGCAAAAAAATATCTCAGAATTAGATTCTTTGAAACTTTTTCAAATACTAGTTTCGGTCAAAAAATCGTAGTAAATTATACACAATTTTATACAAGTGTCGGTAAAAAATAATCGAGGATTATTCGAAATGCTACGAAACTTTTTAGATCCTTTATATTTGTTACGAGGGAAGGTTATGATGGAAGTCCATGAAAAAAATTATCTAAAAATTAGATTTTACGGAACCTTTTGAAATGTCAGTTTAGGTAAAAAATTCATAGTATATTATACACAATTTTACACTAGTTTCAGTCAGAAAATTAAATTAAATCGAGTATTGTTCGAAATGCAACGAAACTTTTCAGATCCTTTCTATATTTTATGAGGAAAGATTATGATTGAAATCCATGCAAAAAATTATCTCAGAATTAGATTCTATGATACCTTTTGAAATACTAGTTTCGGTCAAAAATTCTAGTATATTATACACAATTTTATACTAGTTTCGGTAAGAAAATTAAATAAAATCGAGGATTGTTCGAAATGCTACGAATCTTTTAATATCCTTTCTATAATTTACGAGGGAAGATTATGATGGAAGTCAAAGAAAAAAATATCTCAGAATTAGATTCTATGAAACTTTTTGAATTACTAGTTTTGGTCAAAAAATCATAGTATATTATACACAATTTTATACTAGTTTCAGTCAGAAAATCAAATTAAATCGAGGATTGTTCGAAATGCTACGAAACTTTTCAGATCCTTTCTATATTTTACCAGGGAAGGTTATGATGGAAGTCCATGCAAAAAAGTATCTCAAAATAAGATTCTATGGATCTTTTTAAAATAGGAGTTTAGGTCAAAAAATCTTAGTATATTATACATAATTTCATACTAGTTTCGGTCATAAAATTAAATTAAATCGAGAATTATTCGAAATGCTACGTAACTTTTCAGATACTTTCTATATTTTACGAGGGAAGATTATGATGGAAGTCCATGCAAAAAATCATCTCAGAAATAGATTCTATGAAACATTTTGAAATACTAGTTTCGGTCAAAAATCAAATTAAATCGAGGATTGTTCGAAATGCAACGAAACTTTTAAGATCCTTTCTATAATTTACGAGGGAAGATTATGATGGAAGTCCATGCAAAAGATTATCTCAGAATTAGATTCTTTGAAACTTTTTTAAATACTAGTTTCGGTCAAAAAATCGTAGTATATTATACACAATTTTATACAAGTGTCGGTAAAAAAAAAATCGAGGATTATTGGAAATGCTACGAAACCTTTTAGATCCTTTATATTTGTTACAAGGGAAGGTTATGATGGAAGTCCATGCAAAAAATTATCTAAAAATTAGATTTTATTGAACCTTTTGAAATGTCAGTTTAGGTCATAAATTCATAGTATATTATACACAATTTTATACTAGTTTTGGTCAGAAAATTAAATTAAATAGAGTATTGTTCGAAATGTAACGAAACTTTTCAGATCCTTTCTATATTTTACGAGGGAATATTATGATGGATGTCCATGCAAAAAAATATCTCAGAATTAGATTCTTTGAAACTTTTTCAAATACTAGTTTCGGTCAAAAAATCGTAGTAAATTATACACAATTTTATACAAGTGTCGGTAAAAAATAATCGAGGATTATTCGAAATGCTACGAAACTTTTTAGATCCTTTATATTTGTTACGAGGGAAGGTTATGATGGAAGTCCATGAAAAAAATTATCTAAAAATTAGATTTTACGGAACCTTTTGAAATGTCAGTTTAGGTAAAAAATTCATAGTATATTATACACAATTTTACACTAGTTTCAGTCAGAAAATTAAATTAAATCGAGTATTGTTCGAAATGCAACGAAACTTTTCAGATCCTTTCTATATTTTATGAGGAAAGATTATGATTGAAATCCATGCAAAAAATTATCTCAGAATTAGATTCTATGATACCTTTTGAAATACTAGTTTCGGTCAAAAATTCTAGTATATTATACACAATTTTATACTAGTTTCGGTAAGAAAATTAAATAAAATCGAGGATTGTTCGAAATGCTACGAATCTTTTAATATCCTTTCTATAATTTACGAGGGAAGATTATGATGGAAGTCAAAGAAAAAAATATCTCAGAATTAGATTCTATGAAACTTTTTGAATTACTAGTTTTGGTCAAAAAATCATAGTATATTATACACAATTTTATACTAGTTTCAGTCAGAAAATCAAATTAAATCGAGGATTGTTCGAAATGCTACGAAACTTTTCAGATCCTTTCTATATTTTACCAGGGAAGGTTATGATGGAAGTCCATGCAAAAAAGTATCTCAAAATAAGATTCTATGGATCTTTTTAAAATAGGAGTTTAGGTCAAAAAATCTTAGTATATTATACATAATTTCATACTAGTTTCGGTCATAAAATTAAATTAAATCGAGAATTATTCGAAATGCTACGTAACTTTTCAGATACTTTCTATATTTTACGAGGGAAGATTATGATGGAAGTCCATGCAAAAAATCATCTCAGAAATAGATTCTATGAAACATTTTGAAATACTAGTTTCGGTCAAAAATCAAATTAAATCGAGGATTGTTCGAAATGCAACGAAACTTTTAAGATCCTTTCTATAATTTACGAGGGAAGATTATGATGGAAGTCCATGCAAAAGATTATCTCAGAATTAGATTCTTTGAAACTTTTTTAAATACTAGTTTCGGTCAAAAAATCGTAGTATATTATACACAATTTTATACAAGTGTCGGTAAAAAAAAATCGAGGATTATTCGAAATGCTACGAAACCTTTTAGATCCTTTATATTTGTTACGAGGGAAGGTTATGATGGAAGTCCATGCAAAAAATTATCTAAAAATTCGATTCTATTAAACTTTTTGAAATACTAGTTTCGGTCAAAAAATCATAGTAAATTATACACAATTTTATACTAGTTTATGTCAGAAAATTAAATTAAATAGAGTATTGTTCGAAATGCTACGAATCTTTTAAGATCCTTTCTATATTTTACGAGGGAAGATTATGATGGAAGTCCCTGCAAAAAAATATCTCAGAATTAGATTCTTTGAAACTTTTTCAAATACTAGTTTCGGTCAAAAAATCGTAGTATATTATACACAATTTTATACAAGTGTCGGTAAAAAAAAATCGAGGATTATTCGAAATGCTACGAAACCTTTTAGATCCTTTATATTTGTTACGAGGGAAGGTTATGATGGAAGTCCATGCAAAAAATTATCTAAAAATTCGATTCTATTAAACTTTTTGAAATACTAGTTTCGGTCAAAAAATCATAGTAAATTATACACAATTTTATACTAGTTTATGTCAGAAAATTAAATTAAATAGAGTATTGTTCGAAATGCTACGAATCTTTTAAGATCCTTTCTATATTTTACGAGGGAAGATTATGATGGAAGTCCCTGCAAAAAAATATCTCAGAATTAGATTCTTTGAAACTTTTTCAAATACTAGTTTCGGTCAAAAAATCGTAGTATATTATACACAATTTTATACAAGTGTCGGTGAAAAAAATCGAGGATTATTCGAAAGGCTACGAAACTTTTTAGATCCTTTCTATTTGTTACGAGGGAAGGTTATGATGGAATTCCATGCAAAAAATTATCTAAAAATTAGATTTTACGGAACCTTTTGAAATGTCAGTTTAGGTAAAAAATTCATAGTATATTATACACAATTTTACACTAGTTTCAGTCAGAAAATTAAATTAAATCGAGTATTGTTCGAAATGCAACGAAACTTTTCAGATCCTTTCTATATTTTATGAGGAAAGATTATGATTGAAATCCATGCAAAAATTTATCTCAGAATTAGATTCTATGATACCTTTTGAAATACTAGTTTCGGTCAAAAATTCTAGTATATTATACACAATTTTATACTAGTTTCGGTAAGAAAATTAAATAAAATCGAGGATTGTTCAAAATGCTACGAATCTTTTAATATCCTTTCTATAATTTACGAGGGAAGATTATGATGGAAGTCAAAGAAAAAAATATCTCAGAATTAGATTCTATGAAACTTTTTGAATTACTAGTTTTGGTCAAAAAATCATAGTATATTATACACAATTTTATACTAGTTTCAGTCAGAAAATCAAATTAAATCGAGGATTGTTCGAAATGCTACGAAACTTTTCAGATCCTTTCTATATTTTACCAGGGAAGGTTATGATGGAAGTCCATGCAAAAAAGTATCTCAAAATAAGATTTTATGGAACTTTTTAAAATAGGAGTTTAGGTCAAAAAATCTTAGTATATTATACATAATTTCATACTAGTTTCGGTCATAAAATTAAATTAAATCGAGAATTATTCGAAATGCTACGTAACTTTTCAGATACTTTCTATATTTTACGAGGGAAGATTATGATGGAAGTCCATGCAAAAAATCATCTCAGAAATAGATTCTATGAAACATTTTGAAATACTAGTTTCAGTCAAAAATCAAATTAAATCGAGGATTGTTCGAAATGCAACGAAACTTTTAAGATCCTTTCTATAATTTACGAGGGAAGATTATGATGGAAGTCCATGCAAAAAAATATCTCAGAATTAGATTCTTTGAAACTTTTTTTAATACTAGTTTCAGTCAAAAAATCGTAGTATATTATACACAATTTTATACAAGTGTCGGTAAAAAAAATCGAGGATTATTCGAAATGCTACGAAACCTTTTAGATCCTTTATATTTGTTACGAGGGAAGGTTATGATGGAAGTCCATGCAAAAAATTATCTAAAAATTAGATTCTATTGAACCTTTTGAAATGTCAGTTTAGGTCATAAATTCATAGTATATTATACACAATTTTATACTAGTTTTGGTAAGAAAATTAAATTAAATAGAGTATTGTTCGAAATGAAACGAAACTTTTCAGATCCTTTCTATATTTTAAGAGGGAAGATTATTATGGAAGTCCATGCAAAAAAATATCTCAGAATTAGATTCTTTGAAACTTTTTCAAATACTAGTTTCGGTCAAAAAATCGTAGTATATTATACACAGTTTTATACAAGTGTCGGTAAAAAAAAATCGAGGATTATTCGAAATGCTACAAAAAATTTTAGATCCTTTATATTTGTTACGAGGGAAGGTTATGATGGAAGTCCATGCAAAAAATTATCTAAAAATTATATTTTACGGAACCTTTTGAAATGTCAGTTTAGGTAAAAAATTCATAGTATATTATACACAATTTTACACTAGTTTCAGTCAGAAAATTAAATTAAATCGAGTATTGTTCGAAATGCAACGAAACTTTTCAGATCCTTTCTATATTTTATGAGGAAAGATTATGATTGAAATCCATGCAAAAAATTATCTCAGAATTAGATTCTATGATACCTTTTGAAATACTAGTTTCGGTCAAAAATTCTAGTATATTATACACAATTTTATACTAGTTTCGGTAAGAAAATTAAATAAAATCGAGGATTGTTCGAAATGCTACGAATCTTTTAATATCCTTTCTATAATTTACGAGGGAAGATTATGATGGAAGTCAAAGAAAAAAATATCTCAGAATTAGATTCTATGAAACTTTTTGAATTACTAGTTTTGGTCAAAAAATCATAGTATATTATACACAATTTTATACTAGTTTCAGTCAGAAAATCAAATTAAATCGAGGATTGTTCGAAATGCTACGAAACTTTTCAGATCCTTTCTATATTTTACCAGGGAAGGTTATGATGGAAGTCCATGCAAAAAAGTATCTCAAAATAAGATTATATGGAACTTTTTAAAATAGGAGTTTAGGTCAAAAAATCTTAGTATATTATACATAATTTCATACTAGTTTCGGTCATAAAATTAAATTAAATCGAGAATTATTCGAAATGCTACGTAACTTTTCAGATACTTTCTATATTTTACGAGGGAAGATTATGATGGAAGTCCATGCAAAAAATCATCTCAGAAATAGATTCTATGAAACATTTTGAAATACTAGTTTCAGTCAAAAATCAAATTAAATCGAGGATTGTTCGAAATGCAACGAAACTTTTAAGATCCTTTCTATAATTTACGAGGGAAGATTATGATGGAAGTCCATGCAAAAAATTATCTCAGAATTAGATTCTTTGAAACTTTTTTTAATACTAGTTTCAGTCAAAAAATCGTAGTATATTATACACAATTTTATACAAGTGTCGGTAAAAAAAATCGAGGATTATTCGAAATGCTACGAAACCTTTTAGATCCTTTATATTTGTTACGAGGGAAGGTTATGATGGAAGTCCATGCAAAAAATTATCTAAAAATTAGATTCTATTGAACCTTTTGAAATGTCAGTTTAGGTCATAAATTCATAGTATATTATACACAATTTTATACTAGTTTTGGTAAGAAAATTAAATTAAATAGAGTATTGTTCGAAATGAAACGAAACTTTTCAGATCCTTTCTATATTTTAAGAGGGAAGATTATTATGGAAGTCCATGCAAAAAAATATCTCAGAATTAGATTCTTTGAAACTTTTTCAAATACTAGTTTCGGTCAAAAAATCGTAGTATATTATACACAGTTTTATACAAGTGTCGGTAAAAAAAAATCGAGGATTATTCGAAATGCTACAAAAAATTTTAGATCCTTTATATTTGTTACGAGGGAAGGTTATGATGGAAGTCCATGCAAAAAATTATCTAAAAATTAGATTTTATGGAACCTTTTGAAATGTCAATTTAGGTAAAAAATTCATAGTATATTATACACAATTTTACACTAGTTTCATTCAAAAAATTAAATTAAATCGAGTATTGTTCGAAATGCAATGAAAATTTTCAGATCCTTTCTATATTTTATGAGGAAAGATTATGATTGAAGTCCATGCAAAAAATTATCTCAGAATTAGATTCTATGATACCTTTTGAAATACTAGTTTCGGTCAAAAATTCTAGTATATTATACACAATTTTTTACTAGTTTCGGTCAGAAAATTAAATAAAATCGAGGATTGTTCGAAATGCTACGAATCTTTTAATATCCTTTCTATAATTTACGAGGGAAGATTATGATGGAAGTCAAAGAAAAAATTATCTCAGAATTAGATTCTATGAAACTTTTTGAATTACTAGTTTTGGTCAAAAATCGTAGTATATTATACACAATTTTATACTAGTTTCGGTCAGAAAATCAAATTAAATCGAGGATTGTTCGAAATGCTACGAAACTTTTCAGATCCTTTCTATATTTTACCAGGGAAGGTTATGATGGAAGTCCATGCAAAAAAGTATCTCAAAATAAGATTCTATGGATCTTTTTAAAATAGGAGTTTAGGTCAAAAAATCTTAGTATATTATACATAATTTCATATTAGTTTCGGTCATAAAATTAAATTAAATCGAGAATTATTCGAAATGCTACGTAACTTTTCAGATACTTTTTATATTTTACGAGGGAAGATTATGATGGAAGTCCATGCAAAAAATCATCTCAGAAATAGATTCTATGAAACATTTTGAAATACTAGTTTCGGTCAAAAATCAAATTAAATCGAGGATTGTTCGAAATGCAACGAAACTTTTAAGATCCTTTCTATAATTTACGAGGGAAGATTATGATGGAAGTCCATGCAAAAGATTATCTCAGAATTAGATTCTTTGAAACTTTTTTAAATACTAGTTTCGGTCAAAAAATCGTAGTATATTATACACAATTTTATACAAGTGTCGGTGAAAAAAATCGAGGATTATTCGAAATGCTACGAAACATTTTAGATCCTTTATATTTGTTACGAGGGAAGGTTATGATGGAAGTCCATGCAAAAAATTATCTAAAAATTCGATTCTATTAAACTTTTTGAAATACTAGTTTCGGTCAAAAAATCATAGTAAATTATACACAATTTTATACTAGTTTATGTCAGAAAATTAAATTAAATAGAGTATTGTTCGAAATGCTACGAATCTTTTAAGATCCATACTATATTTTACGAGGGAAGATTATGATGGAAGTCCCTGCAAAAAAATATCTCAGAATTAGATTCTTTGAAACTTTTTCAAATACTAGTTTCGGTCAAAAAATCGTAGTATATTATACACAATTTTATACAAGTGTCGGTGAAAAAAATCGAGGATTATTCGAAAGGCTACGAAACTTCTTAGATCCTTTCTATTTGTTACGAGGGAAGGTTATGATGGAATTCCATGCAAAAAATTATCTAAAAATTAGATTTTACGGAACCTTTTGAAATGTCAGTTTAGGTAAAAAATTCATAGTATATTATACACAATTTTACACTAGTTTCAGTCAGAAAATTAAATTAAATCGAGTATTGTTCGAAATGCAACGAAACTTTTCAGATCCTTTCTATATTTTATGAGGAAAGATTATGATTGAAATCCATGCAAAAAATTATCTCAGAATTAGATTCTATGATACCTTTTGAAATACTAGTTTCGGTCAAAAATTCTAGTATATTATACACAATTTTATACTAGTTTCGGTCAGAAAATTAAATAAAATCGAGGATTGTTCGAAATGCTACGAATCTTTTAATATCCTTTCTATAATTTACGAGGGAAGATTATGATGGAAGTCAAAGAAAAAAATATCTCAGAATTAGATTCTATGATACTTTTTGAATTACTAGTTTTGGTCAAAAAATCATAGTATATTATACACAATTTTATACTAGTTTCGGGCAGAAAATCAAATTAAATCGAGGATTGTTCGAAATGCTACGAAACTTTTCAGATCCTTTCTATATTTGACCAGGGAAGGTTATGATGGAAGTCCATGCAAAAAAGTATCTCAAAATAAGATTCTATGGATCTTTTTAAAATAGGAGTTTAGGTCAAAAAATCTTAGTATATTATACATAATTTCATACTAGTTTCGGTCATAAAATTAAATTAAATCGAGAATTATTCGAAATGCTACGTAACTTTTCAGATACTTTCTATATTTTACGAGGGAAGATTATGATGGAAGTCCATGCAAAAAATCATCTCAGAAATAGATTCTATGAAACATTTTGAAATACTAGTTTCGGTCAAAAATCAAATTAAATCGAGGATAGTTCGAAATGCAACGAAACTTTTAAGATCCTTTCTATAATTTACAAGGGAAGATTATGATGGAACTCCATGCAAAAGATTATCTCAGAATTAGATTCTTTGAAAATTTTTTAAATACTAGTTTCGGTCAAAAAATCGTAGTATATTATACACAATTTTATACAAGTGTCGGTAAAAAAAATCGAGGATTATTCGAAATGCTACGAAACCTTTTAGATCCTTTACATTTGTTACGAGGGAAGGTTATGATGGAAGTCCATGCAAAAAATTATCTAAAAATTCGATTCTATTAAACTTTTTGAAATACTAGTTTCGGTCAAAAAATCATAGTAAATTATACACAATTTTATACTAGTTTATGTCAGAAAATTAAATTAAATAGAGTATTGTTCGAAATGCTACGAATCTTTTAAGATCCTTTCTATATTTTACAAGGGAAGATTATGATGGAAGTCCATGCAAAAAAATATCTCAGAATTAGATTCTTTGAAACTTTTTCAAATACTAGTTTCGGTCAAAAAATCGTAGTATATTATACACAATTTTATACAAGTGTCGGTGAAAAAAATCGAGGATTATTCGAAATGCTACGAAACTTTTTAGATCCTTTATATTTGTTACGAGGGAAGGTTATGATGGAATTCCATGAAAAAAATTATCTAAAAATTAGATTTTATGGAACCTTTTGAAATGTCAGTTTAGGTAAAAAATTCATAGTATATTATACACAATTTTACACTAGTTTCAGTCAGAAAATTAAATTAAATCGAGTATTGTTCGAAATGCAACGAAACTTTTCAGATCCTTTCTATATTTTATGAGGAAAGATTATGATTGAAATCCATGCAAAAAATTATCTCAGAATTAGATTCTATGATACCTTTTGAAATACTAGTTTCGGTCAAAAATTCTAGTATATTATACACAATTTTATACTAGTTTCGGTCAAAAAATTAAATAAAATCGAGGATTGTTCGAAATGCTACGAATCTTTTAATATCCTTTCTATAATTTACGAGGGAAGATTATGATGGAAGTCAAAGAAAAAAATATCTCAGAATTAGATTCTATGAAACTTTTTGAATTACTAGTTTTGGTCAAAAAATCATAGTATATTATACACAATTTTATACTAGTTTCGGTCAGAAAATCAAATTAAATCGAGGATTGTTCGAAATGCTACGAAACTTTTCAGATCCTTTCTATATTTTACCAGGGAAGGTTATGATGGAAGTCCATGCAAAAAAGTATCTCAAAATAAGATTCTATGGAACTTTTTAAAATAGGAGTTTAGGTCAAAAAATCTTAGTATATTATACATAATTTCATACTAGTTTCGGTCATAAAATTAAATTAAATCGAGAATTATTCGAAATGCTACGTAACTTTTCAGATACTTTCTATATTTTACGAGGGAAGATTATGATGGAAGTCCATGCAAAAAATCATCTCAGAAATAGATTCTATGAAACATTTTGAAATACTAGTTTCGATCAAAAATCAAATTAAATCGAGGATTGTTCGAAATGCAACGAAACTTTTAAGATACTTTCTATAATTTACGAGGGAAGATTATGATGGAAGTCCATGCAAAATATTATCTCAGAATTAGATTCTTTGAAACTTTTTCAAATACTAGTTTCGGTCAAAAAATCGAAGTATATTATACACAATTTTATACAAGTGTCGGTAAAAAAAAATCAAGGATTGTTCGAAATACTATGAAACTTTTTAGATCCTTTATATTTGTTACGAGGGAAGATTATGATGGAAGTCCATGCAAAAAATCATCTCAGAAATAGATTCTATGAAACTTTTTGAAATACTAGTTTCGGTCAAAAAATCGTAGTATATTATACACAATTTTATACTAGTTTATGTCAGAAAATTAAATTAAATAGAGTATTGTTCGAAATGCTACGAATCTTTTAAGATCCTTTCTATATTTTACGAGGGAAGATTATGATGGAAGTCCATGCAAAAAAATATCTCAGAATTAGATTCTTTGAAACTTTTTCAAATACTAGTTTCGGTCAAAAAATCGTAGTATATTATACACAATTTTATACTAGTTTCGGTCAAAAATCAAATTAAATCGAGGATTGTTCGAAATGCTACGAAACTTTTAAGATCCTTTCTATAATTTACGAGGGAAGATTATGATGTAAGTCCATGCAAAAAATTATCTCAGAATTAGATTCTTTGAAACTTTTTTAAATACTAGTTTCGGTCAAAAAATCGTAGTATATTATACACAATTTTATACAAGAGTCGGTAAAAAAAATCGAGGATTATTCGAAATGCTACGAAACCTTTTAGATCCTTTATATTTGTTACGAGGGAAGGTTATGATGGAAGTCCATGCAAAAAATTATCTAAAAATTAGATTCTATTGAACCTTTTGAAATGTCAGTTTAGGTCATAAATTCATAGTATATTATACACAAATTTATACTAGTTTTGGTCAGAAAATTAAATTAAATAGTGTATTGTTCGAAATGAAACGAAACTTTTCAGATCCTTTCTATATTTTACGAGGGAAGATTATTATGGAAGTCCATGCAAAAAAATATCTCAGAATTAGATTCTTTGAAACTTTTTCAAATACTAGTTTCGGTCAAAAAATCGTAGTATATTATACACAGTTTTATACAAGTGTCGTTAAAAAAAAATCGAGGATTATTCGAAATGCTACAAAACTTTTTAGATCCTTTATATTTGTTACGAGGGAAGGTTATGATGGAAGTCCATGCAAAAAATTATCTAAAAATTAGATTTTATGGAACCTTTTGAAATGTCAATTTAGGTAAAAAATTCATAGTATATTATACACAATTTTACACTAGTTTCAGTCAGAAAATTAAATTAAATCGAGTATTGTTCGAAATGCAATGAAAATTTTCAGATCCTTTCTATATTTTATGAGGAAAGATTATGATTGAAGTCCATGCAAAAAATTATCTCAGAATTAGATTCTATGATACCTTTTGAAATACTAGTTTCGGCCAAAAATTCTAGTATATTATACACAATTTTATACTAGTTTCGGTCAGAAAATTAAATAAAATCGAGGATTGTTCGAAATGCTACGAATCTTTTAATATCCTTTCTATAATTTACGAGGGAAGATTATGATGGAAGTCAAAGAAAAAATTATCTCAGAATTAGATTCTATGAAACCTTTTGAATTACTAGTTTTGGTCAAAAAATCATAGTATATTATACACAATTTTATACTAGTTTCGGTCAGAAAATCAAATTAAATCGAGGATTGTTCGAAATGCTACGAAACTTTTCAGATCCTTTCTATATTTTACCAGGGAAGGTTATGATGGAAGTCCATGCAAAAAAGTATCTCAAAATAAGATTCTATGGATCTTTTTAAAATAGGAGTTTAGGTCAAAAAATCTTAGTATATTATACATAATTTCATACTAGTTTCGGTCATAAAATTAAATTAAATCGAGAATTATTCGAAATGCTACGTAACTTTTCAGATACTTTCTATATTTTACGAGGGAAGATTATGATGGAAGTCCATGCAAAAAATCATCTCAGAAATAGATTCTATGAAACATTTTGAAATACTAGTTTCGGTCAAAAATCAAATTAAATCGAGGATTGTTGGAAATGCAACGAAACTTTTAAGATCCTTTCTATAATTTACGAGGGAAGATTATGATGGAAGTCCATGCAAAAGATTATCTCAGAATTAGATTCTTTGAAACTTTTTTAAATACTAGTTTCGGTCAAAAAATCGTAGTATATTATACACAATTTTATACAAGTGTCGGTAAAAAAAATCGAGGATTATTCGAAATGCTACGAAACCTTTTAGATCCTTTACATTTGTTACGAGGGAAGGTTATGATGGAAGTCCATGCAAAAAATTATCTAAAAATTAGATTCTATTAAACTTTTTGAAATACTAGTTTCGGTCAAAAAATCATAGTAAATTATACACAATTTTATACTAGTTTATGTCAGAAAATTAAATTAAATAGAGTATTGTTCGAAATGCTACGAATCTTTTAAGATCCTTTCTATATTTTACGAGGGAAGATTATGACGGAAGTCCATGCAAAAAAATATCTCAGAATTAGATTCTTTGAAACTTTTTCAAATACTAGTTTCGGTTAAAAAATCGTAGTATATTATACACAATTTTATACAAGTGTCGGTGAAAAAAATCGAGGATTATTCGAAATGCTACGAAACTTTTTAGATCCTTTATATTTGTTACGAGGGAAGGTTATGATGGAATTCCATGCAAAAAATTATCTAAAAATTAGATTTTATGGAACCTTTTGAAATGTCAGTTTAGGTAAAAAATTCATAGTATATTATACACAATTTTACACTAGTTTCATTCAGAAAATTAAATTAAATCGAGTATTGTTCGAAATGCAACGAAACTTTTCAGATCCTTTCTATATTTTATGAGGAAAGATTATGATTGAAATCCATGCAAAAAATTATCTCAGAATTAGATTCTATGATACCTTTTGAAATACTAGTTTCGGTCAAAAATTCTAGTATATTATACACAATTTTATACTAGTTTCGGTCAGAAAATTAAATAAAATCGAGGATTGTTCGAAATGCTACGAATCTTTTAATATCCTTTCTATAATTTACGAGGGAAGATTATGATGGAAGTCAAAGAAAAAAATATCTCAGAATTAGATTCTATGAAACTTTTTGAATTACTAGTTTTGGTCAAAAAATCATAGTATATTATACACAATTTTATACTAGTTTCGGTCAGAAAATCAAATTAAATCGAGGATTGTTCGAAATGCTACGAAACTTTTCAGATCCTTTCTATATTTTACCAAGGAAGGTTATGATGGAAGTCCATGCAAAAAAGTATCTCAAAATAAGATTCTATGGAACTTTTTAAAATAGGAGTTTAGGTCAAAAAATCTTAGTATATTATACATAATTTCATACTAGTTTCGGTCATAAAATTAAATTAAATCGAGAATTATTCGAAATGCTACGTAACTTTTCAGATACTTTCTATATTTTACGAGGGAAGATTATGATGGAAGTCCATGCAAAAAATAATCTCAGAAATAGATTATATGAAACATTTTGAAATACTAGTTTTGGTCAAAAATCAAATTAAATCGAGGATTGTTCGAAATGCAACGAAACTTTTAAGATCCTTTCTATAATTTACGAGGGAAGATTATGATGGAAGTCCATGCAAAATATTATCTCAGAATTAGATTCTTTGAAACTTTTTCAAATACTAGTTTCGGTCAAAAAATAGAAGTATATTATACACAATTTTATACAAGTGTCGGTAAAAAAAAATCGAGGATTGTTCGAAATACTATAGAACTTTTTAGATCCTTTATATTTGTTACGAGGGAAGATTATGATGGAAGTCCATGCAAAAAATCATCTCAGAAATAGATTCTATGAAACATTTTGAAATACTAGTTTCGGTCAAAAATCAAATTAAATCGAGGATTGTTCGAAATGCAACGAAACTTTTAAGATCCTTTCTATAATTTACGAGGGAAGATTATGATGGAAGTCCATGCAAAATATTATCTCAGAATTAGATTCTTTGAAACTTTTTCAAATACTAGTTTCGGTCAAAAAATAGAAGTATATTATTCACAATTTTATACAAGTGTCGGTAAAAAAAAATCGAGGATTATTCGAAATGCTACGAAACTTTTTAGATCCTTTATATTTGTTACGAGGGAAGGTTATGATGTAAGTCCATGCAAAAAATTATCTCAGAAATAGATTCTATGAAACTTTTTGAAATACTAGTTTCGGTCAAAAAATCGTAGTATATTATACACAATTTTATACTAGTTTATGTCAGAAAATTAAATTAAATAGAGTATTGTTCGAAATGCTACGAATCTTTTAAGATCCTTTCTATATTTTACGAGGGAAGATTATGATGGAAGTCCATGGAAAAAAATATCTCAGAATTAGATTCTTTGAAACTTTTTCAAATACTAGTTTCGGTCAAAAAATCGTAGTATATTATACACAATTTTATACAAGTGTCGGTGGAAAAAATCGAGGATTATTCGAAATGCTACGAAACGTTTTAGATCCTTTATATTTGTTACGAGGGAAGGTTATGATGGAATTCCATGCAAAAAATTATCTAAAAATTAGATTTTATGGAACCTTTTGAAATGTCAGTTTAGGTAAAAAATTCATAGTATATTATACACAATTTTACACTAGTTTCAGTCAGAAAATTAAATTAAATCGAGTATTGTTCGAAATGCAACGAAACTTTTCAGATCCTTTCTATATTTTATGAGGAAAGATTATGATTGAAATCCATGCAAAAAATTATCTCAGAATTAGATTCTATGATACCTTTTGAAATACTAGTTTCGGTCAAAAATTCTAGTATATTATACACAATTTTATACTAGTTTCGGTCAAAAAATTAAATAAAATCGAGGATTGTTCGAAATGCTACGAATCTTTTAATATCCTTTCTATAATTTACGAGGGAAGATTATGATGGAAGTCAAAGAAAAAAATATCTCAGAATTAGATTCTATGAAACTTTTTGAATTACTAGTTTTGGTCAAAAAATCATAGTATATTATACACAATTTTATACTAGTTTCGGTCAGAAAATCAAATTAAATCGAGGATTGTTCGAAATGCTACGAAACTTTTCAGATCCTTTCTATATTTTACCAGGGAAGGTTATGATGGAAGTCCATGCAAAAAAGTATCTCAAAATAAGATTCTATGGATCTTTTTAAAATAGGAGTTTAGGTCAAAAAATCTTAGTATATTATACATAATTTCATACTAGTTTCGGTCATAAAATTAAATTAAATCGATAATTATTCGAAATGCTACGTAACTTTTCATATACTTTCTATATTTTACGAGGGAAGATTATGATGGAAGTCCATGCAAAAAATCATCTCAGAAATAGATTCTATGAAACATTTTGAAATACTAGTTTCGGTCAAAAATCAAATTAAATCGAGGATTGTTCGAAATGCAACGAAACTTTTAAGATCCTTTCTATAATTTACGAGGGAAGATTATGATGGAAGTCCATGCAAAAGATTATCTCAGAATTAGATTCTTTGAAACTTTTTTAAATACTAGTTTCGGTCAAAAAATCGTAGTATATTATACACAATTTTATACAAGTGTCGGTAAAAAAAATCGAGGATTATTCGAAATGCTACGAAACCTTTTAGATCCTTTATATTTGTTACGAGGGAAGGTTATGATGGAAGTCCATGCAAAAAATTATCTAAAAATTAGATTCTATTAAACTTTTTGAAATACTAGTTTCGGTCAAAAAATCATAGTAAATTATACACAATTTTATACTAGTTTATGTCAGAAAATTAAATTAAATAGAGTATTGTTCGAAATGCTACGAATCTTTTAAGATCCTTTCTATATTTTACAAGGGAAGATTATGATGGAAGTCCATGCAAAAAAATATCTCAGAATTAGATTCTTTGAAACTTTTTCAAATACTAGTTTCGGTCAAAAAATCGTAGTATATTATACACAATTTTATACAAGTGTCGGTGAAAAAAATCGAGGATTATTCGAAATGCTACGAAACTTTTTAGATCCTTTATATTTGTTACGAGGGAAGGTTATGATGGAATTCCATGCAAAAAATTATCTAAAAATTAGATTTTATGGAACCTTTTGAAATGTCAGTTTAGGTAAAAAATTCATAGTATATTATACACAATTTTACACTAGTTTCAGTCAGAAAATTAAATTAAATCGAGTATTGTTCGAAATGCAACGAAACTTTTCAGATCCTTTCTATATTTTATGAGGAAAGATTATGATTGAAATCCATGCAAAAAATTATCTCAGAATTAGATTCTATGATACCTTTTGAAATACTAGTTTCGGTCAAAAATTCTAGTATATTATACACAATTTTATACTAGTTTCGGTCAGAAAATTAAATAAAATCGAGGATTGTTCGAAATGCTACGAATCTTTTAATATCCTTTCTATAATTTACGAGGGAAGATTATGATGGAAGTCAAAGAAAAAAATATCTCAGAATTAGATTCTATGAAACTTTTTGAATTACTAGTTTTGGTCAAAAAATCATAGTATATTATACACAATTTTATACTAGTTTCGGTCAGAAAATCAAATTAAATCGAGGATTGTTCGAAATGCTACGAAACTTTTCAGATCCTTTCTATATTTTACCAGGGAAGGTTATGATGGAAGTCCATGCAAAAAAGTATCTCAAAATAAGATTCTATGGAACTTTTTAAAATAGGAGTTTAGGTCAAAAAATCTTAGTATATTATACATAATTTGGGTGCTAGACAAATGTGTGATAATCTTTGTGTTTCAGAAGAAGGAAACTGGTGTGATATCCTGCTAACATGATGGATGCTTTGGGTGCTAGACAAATGTGTGATGATCACATATGTTTGGAACCTACTCCTAACCTGGAAGAGGAGGCATCTATGCTACATGTTGAAGACTTAGATAATGACTCTGACACAAAGATCATTGCTTCTGTGGACCCTAGCATAGCCAAAAGGCTTAGGGCTATAAGGGAAAAGAAGACTGCAGGACATTCAACTCCTGAAAAGAAGCAGCCTACTCCAAAGAAAGACAAGGTCAAAGTGATACTTGGTCCAAAAAAAAAAAAAAATGGAGCAAGGTGAATACCCAAAAGAGGAAAGTTGTAACTCCACCAGATTCAGATGTTGAAGAGGATGTCCCAACATCCCAACCAAAGAAGAAACCAGCACCCTCAAGGTCCACCTCTGCTGTTCCAGAAGTTCCTCTGGACAATGTTTCATTCCATCATGTGTCAAGTGTGAACAGATGGAAATTTGTATACCAAAGAAGGGTAGCACTTGAAAGAGAGTTGGGCAGCAATGCACTTGAGTGCACTGAGGTAATTGACCTAATTTCTTCTGCTGGTTTATTCAAAACAGTATCAAACTTTTCACCTTGCTATGAGCTGCTAGTCAAGGAATTCATTGTCAACCTACAAGAGGACTGTGCTGATGGTAAATCAGATGACTTCAGAAAGGTGTATGTAAGAGGGAGATGTGTGGAATTCTCTTCTAGGGTTATCAACCACTATCTAGGAAGAGAATCTGATGGACCTAATGAGCTGGGAAAGACAAATAACCATGTGTGCAAGGTCATCACTGCTAATCAATTCAAAGCTTGGCTAGTCAAGGGGAAATTTTCTGTTAGCTTGCTGACAAGGAAGTATGCAATGCTGCATAGGATTGGTACTTCAAATTGGGTCCCTACCAACCATACCTCCTCAATAGCAACTGACTTGAGCAGGTTCATATATGTTGTGGGCACTCAAGCAAAGCTGGAATTTGGGGCTTATATTTTTGATCAGACATTGAAGCATGTTGGAACATCTGCAACAAAGCTTCCCATTGCTTTTCCCTCTCTGCTATGTGGAATCATACTAAGCCAGTATCCAGGTATCCTCACTGAGAAGGATTCAGTATGCAAAAGAAAAAGTCCTCTGGCCTTCCATTACAAACTTTTCTTGAGCCATCATGCTGCTGATGTTGAAGCTTCCACTAGGACATCTGCTGGACCTTCAAAAGCAAAGACTCCCATATCCAAAGCTGCCTTGATTGCAGATCTGAAGAACACTTGCAAAAATCTGGATGCCAGGAAGAAAAAGCTTGAGGAAGTATTTCAAAGGCTGGAGCTGGAAGAGGTTGCTCAGAATACTGATGAATCTGATGGTGAATCTGAAGATGAAGAAGCTTCTAAATGTATTTACAAATGTGGGTGATAAATGCATGACTTTGGTCATGATTAAAGCTAGCAATGTGACCAACAATTGCTAGAAGCAAGGGAAGAATGTCAGATTGGGAAGTCTGATCAGAATGGTTGCTGAACTGGTAGTCTCTTCCACTACTAGTCATGGATAGTGGCAGTATAAACCCTTTGTAGCAAGCAAACTAAGAGCATCTGTTTTGGAATATAAAATCAAGTGTGGATATTTATCAGTTGTGCTCTTTGTATGTTCATCAGGGGTGTGAAATTGAGAATTAGTGGAGTACATGCTCAGTTGGAGTATTGTTTATCCATGACATGAGGAGATCTTGCTAATCTTATCTGGAGCTAACCTTAAAATCCTTCAAAAGTAAAAGATCAAATTGTGTAGAACTATCTGATAAGGTATTATACAAGGATTTAAGATCAATTGTTGTTTGTGGAATTCACAAATATTTGATTGATTATCCTTGTGATTCAAGATTGGTGATGTTCAAAAAGATGTTGGAACATCTTATCATCAGAGTTTGTGCAGAATCATGGGAGAGGTATTGCATAAGCTGTAGCATTGGCTTCAGTCTTGTGTGACAGGAGTTATGTATTTCTGGAAAGTTTCTTGGCAAGAACTTGTCTGGATATTGTTGATTCTGAAGATGGAGATGAAAGACCATGAACATATCATAATCTTGGTGACTAATTGGATTGGTTTATTTCTGATCTAGGTGTAGTCCAGAATGCTCATCATGGAGTTAAGATAGGTGAAGATATCATAAATTTGTTTAGACTGCCTTACTCAAGTAAAGGTGGCATCCTTGGTATAGTTTTGAGGTGTAGTTCTTAACTATTCCTTCTGAATAATCAGACAGTGGCAGGTTTGAAGACTTTGGAGAAACATTGGAAGTTTCTCATCAATATGTGTTATTGGTAAGAACTTCTGCAAAACCAATAGAATGGAGGTTGTTTACTCAAACTTGATGGATAAATCAAGTCTATGAGAGCATGGAACTCTTGTTCTATAAAGGAAGGAGGTTCTTTCAAGTGGCAGAAGAAGGAACTGAATTTAACAGATGGATGTGGGCTAATAATGTTTAAACATCTAGTTCAACATCAGAGTCTAATTGGTGAAGATCAACTTTTTTCATCAGGATATCTTTGGAAGATTTATTATAAACGTGAAGAAGACAAAAGTGACAATTGGCTTTTTCATATGAGGATTCATAAAGAAGGTTATCAAAATGTGGTAATTGGTTGATCTTTAAAGTGGATTCGAAGAATCAAGATAATCAGAGTGTGGCAGCTGGTTGTTCTTGAGGATTGTCTTGGAACAAATTGCTCTTGGGCAGAGGAGTGATGAGTTGAAGACTCAAGAGGATTTATTCTTCTTGAAGGTGGATGAGAGTTTATGACTCTTTCTGGATTTATGATTCTAACTGGTGGCACAGTGTAGTTGAAGATTTTCAGTTCTTGGATTACTATGCTATAGTAAGTCCAGTTGGTGGAGCACATCTAGGATCATGGTGATAAGGTCTTGGTGTATGAAAAAATGTTCTAACTAAGTGTTAGTACATTATCTGGGGTGTTTATCTACATGGTTTCTATTATTAGACTACCTAATCATATGGGAGAATGATGAAGTAGATGATCTATATTGGAAGAAACATGTAGAAGAAACTGGAAGTGTTCCTCATGCTAAAAAGCCAAGAACTCCAAAAAGATCAAGTTTTCAGCAAGACCAAAGGCATACCTTCACCATTGTACAACACTCCAAAAGCTTCTGAATATGTGGATGATTCCATAAAGGAGTTGGTAACCAAGATCCTATCAGAGCAAAGAGTGGTAAGTGGCATATCTATCCCTCTGAACACTATGCCAGCCCCATAAAAAGATCAACAAACTCAGGCTGCAAAGGACACTCCTGCTCAACAGGATGTCCCAATAGATGTTGAAACATCTGAGGACCAGAAAAAGGCCTTCAATAATTGTGATGAAAAAGCATCTGAAGATCAGCACAAGGCCTCAACTGAATAACACATCTCTGTTGATCCACCAGAAGTATATCAGGCTTAGTGTCAAGAACCTGTGTGCTAGAAGATGTTCATCTTGTGTAGTCTGTGGTAACTACAAACCCAGAAAGGAATCAGGTATGCTTTGGTACAAGAAGTGAATGTGTTCGATTGGGAATTGAACAGAGAGTGAGCTCTTGAAGACATGAAGATGCGTCTTATGTTTTCCTTTCATCAATGTACAAAGAAGCATGAAGTATCCTAGACAGGGGGAGTGTGTTACAAGTATGTGCACTTGAGTTTGTGGTGTTAAGGGGGAGTAATACCTTAACCAGATAAGGAGAATCCTAAGAGTCTAGAAGGCTATATTACATAAAGCTTCTCTCTGCAGTTTATGTTTGAGTCTTGAGGAATTGTGTGTGTTTCAAGCTTATGGAGATTATATACCTCTATTTTTATGGTACCTTTGTCTTTTTATGGCTAAAAAGGGGGAGAAGTAATAGTGTGAGGTCTGATATGAAGATGTGATGTTAAGGAACTTCTACATAAGGTACTACTACACCTGTATGTAAATTAGTTTTAGCCAAAATAAGCCAAAGGGGGAGATTGTTAATGCTATTATTTTATGATTGGCATTATGTTTGGTAAAACTAATATGGCTGGAAAATGTTGAATAAGAAGTTCCATATGTTAAATTAACATGGTATAGACTCTGGAAGAACAAGTCAAGACATGATTAAGGAAGTTGTCAAAGAAGATGTTGAATTCAGTTCAGAATGTCCTATCAGATGTTGGGACATTATCAAACAGAGTATAAGAACTTAATTCAGGATGTCCCAACAGATGTTGTCATATGTTACAGTCAGATGTCAAAGAAGATGTTGGAACATCTGCAAATGTCATGACAGAATTACTGTCATATGTTACAGACAGATGTCAAAGAAGATGTTGAAGCATCTGCAAATTTCATGACAGAATTACTATCATATGTTACAGACAGATGTCAAAGAAGATGTTGAAACATCTGCAAATGTCATGACAGATGTCAAAGAAAATGTTGAAACATCTGCAACTGTCATGACAACATTACTGTCATATGTTACATATAGATATCAAACAAGAAGTGTTGAACTTAGTTCAGGATGTCACACCAGATGTTGTGACACTGTCAAACAGAGTAACAGTTAATGAACTTAAGTCAAGATATCAGGATGTCACACCAGATGTTAGGACATTGTATTAGTTAATGGAATAAGTTCAGTTTACAGGATGTCACATCAGATGTTGTGACATTGTATCAGTAAATGAAGTAAGTTCAGTTTTTCAGGATGTCCCAACAGATGTTGTGACATCTCAGACCTGCTACCAGAATTAATTAATGCATAACAGAACTGAGTAAATTCAGGGGAATCTATCTGGAATTAATTGGAAAGAGATAAGCAATACAAGGCGCATCTTTAGGGAGATTAGTTATCTGATTTCAGTATAACAGAATAACTAATTCACCTTGAATTAAGGAGGTAGCAAACTAACTAACCCTAATTCAAGGTGATGACATTGGATTTATCAGATCTGAATTATGCAGAATATTCTGGAGATATTATGCAATCATATGTGGTGCTGATTTAGAAGATCTTAAAGACTCAATTTAAATTGAAGACAAATATTGAAAAATATAGGTTTCTATATTTAGAGATATTTTAGGAGTTGAAGATCTTTTGGAATATTTGTAGCAGATTTTTTCTGCATATTTGTAGCAGCTATTGTTGTGATTGTTTAGGCCCAAATCCAGTTGGGAATAGGTTATAAAAGAAACCTTGTAACCTAGTTTAAAAAAAAAACCCAATCAACCAAAAATGTAAACATTATTAGGGTTGTGTCCTTGTGTCAGCCGTGCGTAACAAGTAACTCTATTGTGGCTGTTTCACTTGTGATTCTCGAAGCTTGTAAGCAAGAGAAGTTTTGTGACTTGATTGAAACTGTGAAGTAAGATCAAGCTGTTTTGTTTGAAGTATGACTTCAATTTTATTAAACTTGTAAACAAGATCACTGTGTGATTGAGGGGGAGTGAGTAGGGTACTCTTATCTAAGTTGTGTCTTAGGTAGAAATTGCATTGGGTAGTTATTAAGTGATAGATTAAACAGGGTGGTTTAAGTCTAGAATTAATATTACTTATAGTGGATTTCCTCCTGGCTTGGTAGCCTCCAGATGTAAGTGTGGTTATACACTGAACTGGGTTAACAATTCTGCTGTGTTCTTTATATCTTTTATGTTTTATGCAGTACCTGAACTAAATGTCCTATCAGATGTCCCAACATCCTGAAGCATGTTTGACTCTGATATATCAGAATTATTTAAGTACTGATATGTATGCCTTACCATGTTTATAAGTAACAGATAAGATGTCTCAACATCATATTCGACATCTGAGTCTGTCATACCAGAATTTCAAGGAGTTTAGGTCAAAAAATCTTAGTATATTATACATAATTTCATACTAGTTTCGGTCATAAAATTAAATTAAATCGAGAATTATTCGAAATGCTACGTAACTTTTCAGATACTTTCTATATTTTACGAGGGAAGATTATGATGGAAGTCCATGCAAAAAATCATCTCAGAAATAGATTCTATGAAACATTTTGAAATACTAGTTTCGGTCAAAAATCAAATTAAATCGAGGATTGTTCGAAATGCAACGAAACTTTTAAGATCCTTTCTATAATTTACGAGGGAAGATTATGATGGAAGTCCATGCAAAATATTATCTCAGAATTAGATTCTTTGAAACTTTTTCAAATACTAGTTTCGGTCAAAAAATAGAAGTATATTATACACAATTTTATACAAGTGTCGGTAAAAAAAAATCGAGGATTGTTCGAAATACTATGAAACTTTTTAGATCCTTTATATTTGTTACGAGGGAAGATTATGATGGAAGTCCATGCAAAAAATCATCTCAGAAATAGATTCTATGAAACTTTTTGAAATACTAGTTTCGGTCAAAAAATCGTAGTATATTATACACAATTTTATACTAGTTTATGTCAGAAAATTAAATTAAATAGAGTATTGTTCGAAATGCTACGAATCTTTTAAGATCCTTTCTATATTTTACGAGGGAAGATTATGATGGAAGTCCATGCAAAAAAATATCTCAGAATTAGATTCTTTGAAACTTTTTCAAATACTAGTTTCGGTCAAAAAATCGTAGTATATTATACACAATTTTATACAAGTGTCGGTGAAAAAAATCGAGGATTATTCGAAATGCTACGAAACTTTTTAGATCCTTTATATTTGTTACGAGGGAAGGTTATGATGGAATTCCATGCAAAAAATTATCTAAAAATTAGATTTTATGGAACCTTTTGAAATGTCAGTTTAGGTAAAAAATTCATAGTATATTATACACAATTTTACACTAGTTTCAGTCAGAAAATTAAATTAAATCGAGTATTGTTCGAAATGCAACGAAACTTTTCAGATCCTTTCTATATTTTATGAGGAAAGATTATGATTGAAATCCATGCAAAAAATTATCTCAGAATTAGATTCTATGATACCTTTTGAAATACTAGTTTCGGTCAAAAATTCTAGTATATAATACACAATTTTATACTAGTTTCGGTCAGAAAATTAAATAAAATCGAGGATTGTTCGAAATGCTACGAATCTTTTAATATCCTTTCTATAATTTACGAGGGAAGATTATGATGGAAGTCAAAGAAAAAAATATCTCAGAATTAGATTCTATGAAACTTTTTGAATTACTAGTTTTGGTCAAAAAATCATAGTATATTATACACAATTTTATACTAGTTTCGGTCAGAAAATCAAATTAAATCGAGGATTGTTCGAAATGCTACGAAACTTTTCAGATCCTTTCTATATTTTACCAGGGAAGGTTATGATGGAAGTCCATGCAAAAAAGTATCTCAAAATAAGATTTTATGGAACTTTTTAAAATAGGAGTTTAGGTAAAAAAATTTTAGTATATTATATATAATTTCATACTAGTTTCGGTCATAAAATTAAATTAAATCGAGAATTATTCGAAATGCTACGTAACTTTTCAGATACTTTCTATATTTTACGAGGGAAGATTATGATGGAAGTCCATGCAAAAAATCATCTCAGAAATAGATTCTATGAAACTTTTTGAAATACTAGTTTCGGTCAAAAAATCGTAGTATATTATACACAATTTTATACTAGTTTATGTCAGAAAATTAAATTAAATAGAGTATTGTTCGAAATGCTACGAATCTTTTAAGATCCTTTCTATATTTTACGAGGGAAGATTATGATGGAAGTCCATGCAAAAAAATATCTCAGAATTAGATTCTTTGAAACTTTTACAAATACTAGTTTCGGTCAAAAAATCGTAGTATATTATACACAATTTTATACAAGTGTCGGTGAAAAAAATCGAGGATTATTCGAAATGCTACGAAACTTTTTAGATCCTTTATATTTGTTACGAGGGAAGGTTATGATGGAATTCCATGCAAAAAATTATCTAAAAATTAGATTTTATGGAACCTTTTGAAATGTCAGTTTAGGTAAAAAATTCATAGTATATTATACACAATTTTACACTAGTTTCAGTCAGAAAATTAAATTAAATCGAGTATTGTTCGAAATGCAACGAAACTTTTCAGATCCTTTCTATATTTTATGAGGAAAGATTATGATTGAAATCCATGCAAAAAATTATCTCAGAATTAGATTCTATGATACCTTTTGAAATACTAGTTTCGGTCAAAAATTCTAGTATATTATACACAATTTTATACTAGTTTCGGTCAGAAAATTAAATAAAATCGAGGATTGTTCAAAATGCTACGAATCTTTTAATATCCTTTCTATAATTTACGAGGGAAGATTATGATGGAAGTCAAAGAAAAAAATATCTCAGAATTAGATTCTATGAAACTTTTTGAATTACTAGTTTTGGTCAAAAAATCATAGTATATTATACACAATTTTATACTAGTTTCGGTCAGAAAATCAAATTAAATCGAGGATTGTTCGAAATGCTACGAAACTTTTCAGATCCTTTCTATATTTTACCAGGGAAGGTTATGATGGAAGTCCATGCAAAAAAGTATCTCTAAATAAGATTCTATGGAACTTTTTAAAATAGGAGTTTAGGTAAAAAAATTTTAGTATATTATATATAATTTCATACTAGTTTCGGTCATAAAATTAAATTAAATCGAGAATTATTCGAAATGCTACGTAACTTTTCAGATACTTTCTATATTTTACGAGGGAAGATTATGATGGAAGTCCATGCAAAAAATCATCTCAGAAATAGATTCTATGAAACTTTTTGAAATACTAGTTTCGGTCAAAAAATCGTAGTATATTATACACAATTTTATACTAGTTTATGTCAGAAAATTAAATTAAATAGAGTATTGTTCGAAATGCTACGAATCTTTTAAGATCCTTTCTATATTTTACGAGGGAAGATTATGATGGAAGTCCATGCAAAAAAATATCTCAGAATTAGATTCTTTGAAACTTTTTCAAATACTAGTTTCGGTCAAAAAATCGTAGTATATTATACACAATTTTATACAAGTGTCGGTGAAAAAAATCGAGGATTATTCGAAATGCTACGAAACTTTTTAGATCCTTTATATTTGTTACGAGGGAAGGTTATGATGGAATTCCATGCAAAAAATTATCTAAAAATTAGATTTTATGGAACCTTTTGAAATGTCAGTTTAGGTAAAAAATTCATAGTATATTATACACAATTTTACACTAGTTTCAGTCAGAAAATTAAATTAAATCGAGTATTGTTCGAAATGCAACGAAACTTTTCAGATCCTTTCTATATTTTATGAGGAAAGATTATGATTGAAATCCATGCAAAAAATTATCTCAGAATTAGATTCTATGATACCTTTTGAAATACTAGTTTCGGTCAAAAATTCTAGTATATTATACACAATTTTATACTAGTTTCGGTCAGAAAATTAAATAAAATCGAGGATTGTTCAAAATGCTACGAATCTTTTAATATCCTTTCTATAATTTACGAGGGAAGATTATGATGGAAGTCAAAGAAAAAAATATCTCAGAATTAGATTCTATGAAACTTTTTGAATTACTAGTTTTGGTCAAAAAATCATAGTATATTATACACAATTTTATACTAGTTTCGGTCAGAAAATCAAATTAAATCGAGGATTGTTCGAAATGCTACGAAACTTTTCAGATCCTTTCTATATTTTACCAGGGAAGGTTATGATGGAAGTCCATGCAAAAAAGTATCTCAAAATAAGATTCTATGGAACTTTTTAAAATAGGAGTTTAGGTAAAAAAATTTTAGTATATTATATATAATTTCATACTAGTTTCGGTCATAAAATTAAATTAAATCGAGAATTATTCGAAATGCTACGTAACTTTTCAGATACTTTCTATATTTTACGAGGGAAGTTTATGATGGAAGTCCATGCAAAAAATCATCTCAGAAATAGATTCTATGAAACTTTTTGAAATACTAGTTTCGGTCAAAAAATCGTAGTATATTATACACAATTTTATACTAGTTTATGTCAGAAAATTAAATTAAATAGAGTATTGTTCGAAATGCTACGAATCTTTTAAGATCCTTTCTATATTTTACGAGGGAAGATTATGATGGAAGTCCATGCAAAAAAATATCTCAGAATTAGATTCTTTGAAACTTTTTCAAATACTAGTTTCGGTCAAAAAATCGTAGTATATTATACACAATTTTATACAAGTGTCGGTGAAAAAAATCGAGGATTATTCGAAATGCTACGAAACTTTTTAGATCCTTTATATTTGTTACGAGGGAAGGTTATGATGGAATTCCATGCAAAAAATTATCTAAAAATTAGATTTTATGGAACCTTTTGAAATGTCAGTTTAGGTAAAAAATTCATAGTATATTATACACAATTTTACACTAGTTTCAGTCAGAAAATTAAATTAAATCGAGTATTGTTCGAAATGCAACGAAACTTTTCAGATCCTTTCTATATTTTATGAGGAAAGATTATGATTGAAATCCATGCAAAAAATTATCTCAGAATTAGATTCTATGATACCTTTTGAAATACTAGTTTCGGTCAAAAATTCTAGTATATTATACACAATTTTATACTAGTTTCGGTCAGAAAATTAAATAAAATCGAGGATTGTTCAAAATGCTACGAATCTTTTAATATCCTTTCTATAATTTACGAGGGAAGATTATGATGGAAGTCAAAGAAAAAAATATCTCAGAATTAGATTCTATGAAACTTTTTGAATTACTAGTTTTGGTCAAAAAATCATAGTATATTATACACAATTTTATACTAGTTTCGGTCAGAAAATCAAATTAAATCGAGGATTGTTCGAAATGCTACGAAACTTTTCAGATCCTTTCGATATTTTACCAGGGAAGGTTATGATGGAAGTCCATGCAAAAAAGTATCTCAAAATAAGATTCTATGGAACTTTTTAAAATAGGAGTTTAGGTAAAAAAATTTTAGTATATTATATATAATTTCATACTAGTTTCGGTCATAAAATTAAATTAAATCGAGAATTATTCGAAATGCTACGTAACTTTTCAGATACTTTCTATATTTTACGAGGGAAGATTATGATGGAAGTCCATGCAAAAAATCATCTCAGAAATAGATTCTATGAAACTTTTTGAAATACTAGTTTCGGTCAAAAAATCGTAGTATATTATACACAATTTTATACTAGTTTATGTCAGAAAATTAAATTAAATAGAGTATTGTTCGAAATGCTACGAATCTTTTAAGATCCTTTCTATATTTTACGAGGGAAGATTATGATGGAAGTCCATGCAAAAAAATATCTCAGAATTAGATTCTTTGAAACTTTTTCAAATACTAGTTTCGGTCAAAAAATCGTAGTATATTATACACAATTTTATACAAGTGTCGGTGAAAAAAATCGAGGATTATTCGAAATGCTACGAAACTTTTTAGATCCTTTATATTTGTTACGAGGGAAGGTTATGATGGAATTCCTTGCAAAAAATTATCTAAAAATTAGATTTTATGGAACCTTTTGAAATGTCAGTTTAGGTAAAAAATTCATAGTATATTATACACAATTTTACACTAGTTTCAGTCAGAAAATTAAATTAAATCGAGTATTGTTCGAAATGCAACGAAACTTTTCAGATCCTTTCTATATTTTATGAGGAAAGATTATGATTGAAATCCATGCAAAAAATTATCTCAAAATTAGATTCTATGATACCTTTTGAAATACTAGTTTCGGTCAAAAATTCTAGTATATTATACACAATTTTATACTAGTTTCGGTCAGAAAATTAAATAAAATCGAGGATTGTTCAAAATGCTACGAATCTTTTAATATCCTTTCTATAATTTACGAGGGAAGATTATGATGGAAGTCAAAGAAAAAAATATCTCAGAATTAGATTCTATGAAACTTTTTGAATTACTAGTTTTGGTCAAAAAATCATAGTATATTATACACAATTTTATACTAGTTTCGGTCAGAAAATCAAATTAAATCGAGGATTGTTCGAAATGCTACGAAACTTTTCAGATCCTTTCGATATTTTACCAGGGAAGGTTATGATGGAAGTCCATGCAAAAAAGTATCTCAAAATAAGATTCTATGGAACTTTTTAAAATAGGAGTTTAGGTAAAAAAAATTTAGTATATTATATATAATTTCATACTAGTTTCGGTCATAAAATTAAATTAAATCGAGAATTATTCGAAATGCTACGTAACTTTTCAGATACTTTCTATATTTTACGAGGGAAGATTATGATGGAAGTCCATGCAAAAAATCATCTCAGAAATAGATTCTATGAAACTTTTTTAAATACTAGTTTCGGTCAAAAAATCGTAGTATATTATACACAATTTTATACTAGTTTATGTCAGAAAATTAAATTAAATAGAGTATTGTTCGAAATGCTACGAATCTTTTAAGATCCTTTCTATATTTTACGAGGGAAGATTATGATGGAAGTCCATGCAAAAAAATATCTCAGAATTAGATTCTTTGAAACTTTTTCAAATACTAGTTTCGGTCAAAAAATCGTAGTATATTATACACAATTTTATACAAGTGTCGGTGAAAAAAATCGAGGATTATTCGAAATGCTACGAAACTTTTTAGATCCTTTATATTTGTTACGAGGGAAGGTTATGATGGAATTCCATGCAAAAAATTATCTAAAAATTAGATTTTATGGAACCTTTTGAAATGTCAGTTTAGGTAAAAAATTCATAGTATATTATACACAATTTTACACTAGTTTAAGTCAGAAAATTAAATTAAATCGAGTATTGTTCGAAATGCAACGAAACTTTTCAGATCCTTTCTATATTTTATGAGGAAAGATTATGATTGAAATCCATGCAAAAAATTATCTCAGAATTAGATTCTATGATACCTTTTGAAATACTAGTTTCGGTCAAAAATTCTAGTATATTATACACAATTTTATACTAGTTTCGGTCAGAAAATTAAATAAAATCGAGGATTGTTCAAAATGCTACGAATCTTTTAATATCCTTTCTATAATTTACGAGGGAAGATTATGATGGAAGTCAAAGAAAAAAATATCTCAGAATTAGATTCTATGAAACTTTTTGAATTACTAGTTTTGGTCAAAAAATCATAGTATATTATACACAATTTTATACTAGTTTCGGTCAGAAAATCAAATTAAATCGAGGATTGTTCGAAATGCTACGAAACTTTTCAGATCCTTTCTATATTTTACCAGGGAAGGTTATGATGGAAGTCCATGCAAAAAAGTATCTCAAAATAAGATTCTATGGAACTTTTTAAAATAGGAGTTTAGGTCAAAAAATCTTAGTATATTATACATAATTTCATACTAGTTTCGGTCATAAAATTAAATTAAATCGAGAATTATTCGAAATGCTACGTAACTTTTCAGATACTTTCTATATTTTACGAGGGAAGATTATGATGGAAGTCCATGCAAAAAATCATCTCAGAAATAGATTCTATGAAACATTTTGAAATACTAGTTTCGGTCAAAAATCAAATTAAATCGAGGATTGTTCGAAATGTAACGAAACTTTTAAGATCCTTTCTATAATTTACGAGGGAAGATTATGATGGAAGTCCATGCAAAATATTATCTCAGAATTAGATTCTTTGAAACTTTTTCAAATACTAGTTTCGGTCAAAAAATAGAAGTATATTATACACAATTTTATACAAGTGTCGGTAAAAAAAAATCGAGGATTGTTCGAAATACTATGAAACTTTTTTGATCCTTTATATTTGTTACGAGGGAAGATTATGATTGAAGTCCATGCAAAAAATCATCTCAGAAATAGATTCTATGAAACTTTTTGAAATACTAGTTTCGGTCAAAAAATCGTAGTATATTATACACAATTTTATACTAGTTTATGTCAGAAAATTAAATTAAATAGAGTATTGTTCGAAATGCTACGAATCTTTTAAGATCCTTTCTATATTTTACGAGGGAAGATTATGATGGAAGTCCATGCAAAAAAATATCTCAGAATTAGATTCTTTGAAACTTTTTCAAATACTAGTTTCGGTCAAAAAATCGTAGTATATTATACACAATTTTATACAAGTGTCGGTGAAAAAAATTGAGGATTATTCGAAATGCTACGAAACTTTTTAGATCCTTTATATTTGTTACGAGGGAAGGTTATGATGGAATTCCATGCAAAAAATTATCTAAAAATTAGATTTTATGGAACCTTTTGAAATGTCAGTTTAGGTAAAAAATTCATAGTATATTATACACAATTTTACACTAGTTTAAGTCAGAAAATTAAATTAAATCGAGTATTGTTCGAAATGCAACGAAACTTTTCAGATCCTTTCTATATTTTATGAGGAAAGATTATGATTGAAATCCATGCAAAAAATTATCTCAGAATTAGATTCTATGATACCTTTTGAAATACTAGTTTCGGTCAAAAATTCTAGTATATTATACACAATTTTATACTAGTTTCGGTCAGAAAATTAAATAAAATCGAGGATTGTTCAAAATGCTACGAATCTTTTAATATCCTTTCTATAATTTACGAGGGAAGATTATGATGGAAGTCAAAGAAAAAAATATCTCAGAATTAGATTCTATGAAACTTTTTGAATTACTAGTTTTGGTCAAAAAATCATAGTATATTATACACAATTTTATACTAGTTTCGGTCAGAAAATCAAATTAAATCGAGGATTGTTCGAAATGCTACGAAACTTTTCAGATCCTTTCTATATTTTACCAGGGAAGGTTATGATGGAAGTCCATGCAAAAAAGTATCTCAAAATAAGATTCTATGGAACTTTTTAAAATAGGAGTTTAGGTCAAAAAATCTTAGTATATTATACATAATTTCATACTAGTTTCGGTCATAAAATTAAATTAAATCGAGAATTATTCGAAATGCTACGTAACTTTTCAGATACTTTCTATATTTTACGAGGGAAGATTATGATGGAAGTCCATGCAAAAAATCATCTCAGAAATAGATTCTATGAAACATTTTGAAATACTAGTTTCGGTCAAAAATCAAATTAAATCGAGGATTGTTCGAAATGTAACGAAACTTTTAAGATCCTTTCTATAATTTACGAGGGAAGATTATGATGGAAGTCCATGCAAAATATTATCTCAGAATTAGATTCTTTGAAACTTTTTCAAATACTAGTTTCGGTCAAAAAATAGAAGTATATTATACACAATTTTATACAAGTGTCGGTAAAAAAAAATCGAGGATTGTTCGAAATACTATGAAACTTTTTTGATCCTTTATATTTGTTACGAGGGAAGATTATGATTGAAGTCCATGCAAAAAATCATCTCAGAAATAGATTCTATGAAACTTTTTGAAATACTAGTTTCGGTCAAAAAATCGTAGTATATTATACACAATTTTATACTAGTTTATGTCAGAAAATTAAATTAAATAGAGTATTGTTCGAAATGCTACGAATCTTTTAAGATCCTTTCTATATTTTACGAGGGAAGATTATGATGGAAGTCCATGCAAAAAAATATCTCAGAATTAGATTCTTTGAAACTTTTTCAAATACTAGTTTCGGTCAAAAAATCGTAGTATATTATACACAATTTTATACAAGTGTCGGTGAAAAAAATTGAGGATTATTCGAAATGCTACGAAACTTTTTAGATCCTTTATATTTGTTACGAGGGAAGGTTATGATGGAATTCCATGCAAAAAATTATCTAAAAATTAGATTTTATGGAACCTTTTGAAATGTCAGTTTAGGTAAAAAATTCATAGTATATTATACACAATTTTACACTAGTTTCAGTCAGAAAATTAAATTAAATCGAGTATTGTTCGAAATGCAACGAAACTTTTCAGATCCTTTCTATATTTTATGAGGAAAGATTATGATTGAAATCCATGCAAAAAATTATCTCAGAATTAGATTCTATGATACCTTTTGAAATACTAGTTTCGGTCAAAAATTCTAGTATATTATACACAATTTTATACTAGTTTCGGTCAGAAAATTAAATAAAATCGAGGATTGTTCGAAATGCTACGAATCTTTTAATATCCTTTCTATAATTTACGAGGGAAGATTATGATGGAAGTCAAAGAAAAAAATATCTCAGAATTAGATTCTATGAAACTTTTTGAATTACTAGTTTTGGTCAAAAAATCATAGTATATTATACACAATTTTATACTAGTTTCGGTCAGAAAATCAAATTAAATCGAGGATTGTTCGAAATGCTACGAAACTTTTCAGATCCTTGCTATATTTTACCAGGGAAGGTTATGATGGAAGTCCATGCAAAAAAGTATCTCAAAATAAGATTCTATGGAACTTTTTAAAATAGGAGTTTAGGTCAAAAAATCTTAGTATATTATACATAATTTCATACTAGTTTCGGTCATAAAATTAAATTAAATCGAGAATTATTCGAAATGCTACGTAACTTTTCAGATACTTTCTATATTTTACGAGGGAAGATTATGATGGAAGTCCATGCAAAAAATCATCTCAGAAATAGATTCTATGAAACATTTTGAAATACTAGTTTCGGTCAAAAATCAAATTAAATCGAGGATTGTTTGAAATGCAACGAAACTTTTAAGATCCTTTCTATAATTTACGAGGGAAGATTATGATGGAAGTCCATGCAAAATATTATCTCAAAATTAGATTCTTTGAAACTTTTTCAAATACTAGTTTCGGTCAAAAAATAGAAGTATATTATACACAATTTTATACAACTGTCGGTAAAAAAAAATCGAGGATTGTTCGAAATACTATGAAACTTTTTAGATCCTTTATATTTGTTACGAGGGAAGATTATGATGGAAGTCCATGCAAAAAATCATCTCAGAAATAGATTCTATGAAACTTTTTGAAATACTAGTTTCGGTCAAAAAATCGTAGTATATTATACACAATTTTATACTAGTTTATGTCAGAAAATTAAATTAAATAGAGTATTGTTCGAAATGCTACGAATCTTTTAAGATCCTTTCTATATTTTACGAGGGAAGATTATGATGGAAGTCCATGCAAAAAAATATCTCAGAATTAGATTCTTTGAAACTTTTTCAAATACTAGTTTCGGTCAAAAAATCGTAGTATATTATACACAATTTTATACAAGTGTCGGTGAAAAAAATCGAGGATTATTCGAAATGCTACGAAACTTTTTAGATCCTTTATATTTGTTACGAGGGAAGGTTATGATGGAATTCCATGCAAAAAATTATCTAAAAATTAGATTTTATGGAACCTTTTGAAATGTCAGTGTAGGTAAAAAATTCATAGTATATTATACACAATTTTACACTAGTTTCAGTCAGAAAATTAAATTAAATCGAGTATTGTTCGAAATGCAACGAAACTTTTCAGATCCTTTCTATATTTTATGAGGAAAGATTATGATTGAAATCCATGCAAAAAATTATCTCAGAATTAGATTCTATGATACCTTTTGAAATACTAGTTTCGGTCAAAAATTCTAGTATATTATACACAATTTTATACTAGTTTCGGTCAGAAAATTAAATAAAATCGAGGATTGTTCGAAATGCTACGAATCTTTTAATATCCTTTCTATAATTTACGAGGGAAGATTATGATGGAAGTCAAAGAAAAAAATATCTCAGAATTAGATTCTATGAAACTTTTTGAATTACTAGTTTTGGTCAAAAAATCATAGTATATTATACACAATTTTATACAAGTTTCGGTCAGAAAATCAAATTAAATCGAGGATTGTTCGAAATGCTACGAAACTTTTCAGATCCTTGCTATATTTTACCAGGGAAGGTTATGATGGAAGTCCATGCAAAAAAGTATCTCAAAATAAGATTCTATGGAACTTTTTAAAATAGGAGTTTAGGTCAAAAAATCTTAGTATATTATACATAATTTCATACTAGTTTCGGTCATAAAATTAAATTAAATCGAGAATTATTCGAAATGCTACGTAACTTTTCAGATACTTTCTATATTTTACGAGGGAAGATTATGATGGAAGTCCATGCAAAAAATCATCTCAGAAATAGATTCTATGAAACATTTTGAAATACTAGTTTCGGTCAAAAATCAAATTAAATCGAGGATTGTTCGAAATGTAACGAAACTTTTAAGATCCTTTCTATAATTTACGAGGGAAGATTATGATGGAAGTCCATGCAAAATATTATCTCAGAATTAGATTCTTTGAAACTTTTTCAAATACTAGTTTCGGTCAAAAAATAGAAGTATATTATACACAATTTTATACAAGTGTCGGTAAAAAAAAATCGAGGATTGTTCGAAATACTATGAAACTTTTTTGATCCTTTATATTTGTTACGAGGGAAGATTATGATTGAAGTCCATGCAAAAAATCATCTCAGAAATAGATTCTATGAAACTTTTTGAAATACTAGTTTCGGTCAAAAAATCGTAGTATATTATACACAATTTTATACTAGTTTATGTCAGAAAATTAAATTAAATAGAGTATTGTTCGAAATGCTACGAATCTTTTAAGATCCTTTCTATATTTTACGAGGGAAGATTATGATGGAAGTCCATGCAAAAAAATATCTCAGAATTAGATTCTTTGAAACTTTTTCAAATACTAGTTTCGGTCAAAAAATCGTAGTATATTATACACAATTTTATACAAGTGTCGGTGAAAAAAATTGAGGATTATTCGAAATGCTACGAAACTTTTTAGATCCTTTATATTTGTTACGAGGGAAGGTTATGATGGAATTCCATGCAAAAAATTATCTAAAAATTAGATTTTATGGAACCTTTTGAAATGTCAGTTTAGGTAAAAAATTCATAGTATATTATACACAATTTTACACTAGTTTCAGTCAGAAAATTAAATTAAATCGAGTATTGTTCGAAATGCAACGAAACTTTTCAGATCCTTTCTATATTTTATGAGGAAAGATTATGATTGAAATCCATGCAAAAAATTATCTCAGAATTAGATTCTATGATACCTTTTGAAATACTAGTTTCGGTCAAAAATTCTAGTATATTATACACAATTTTATACTAGTTTCGGTCAGAAAATTAAATAAAATCGAGGATTGTTCGAAATGCTACGAATCTTTTAATATCCTTTCTATAATTTACGAGGGAAGATTATGATGGAAGTCAAAGAAAAAAATATCTCAGAATTAGATTCTATGAAACTTTTTGAATTACTAGTTTTGGTCAAAAAATCATAGTATATTATACACAATTTTATACTAGTTTCGGTCAGAAAATCAAATTAAATCGAGGATTGTTCGAAATGCTACGAAACTTTTCAGATCCTTGCTATATTTTACCAGGGAAGGTTATGATGGAAGTCCATGCAAAAAAGTATCTCAAAATAAGATTCTATGGAACTTTTTAAAATAGGAGTTTAGGTCAAAAAATCTTAGTATATTATACATAATTTCATACTAGTTTCGGTCATAAAATTAAATTAAATCGAGAATTATTCGAAATGCTACGTAACTTTTCAGATACTTTCTATATTTTACGAGGGAAGATTATGATGGAAGTCCATGCAAAAAATCATCTCAGAAATAGATTCTATGAAACATTTTGAAATACTAGTTTCGGTCAAAAATCAAATTAAATCGAGGATTGTTTGAAATGCAACGAAACTTTTAAGATCCTTTCTATAATTTACGAGGGAAGATTATGATGGAAGTCCATGCAAAATATTATCTCAAAATTAGATTCTTTGAAACTTTTTCAAATACTAGTTTCGGTCAAAAAATAGAAGTATATTATACACAATTTTATACAACTGTCGGTAAAAAAAAATCGAGGATTGTTCGAAATACTATGAAACTTTTTAGATCCTTTATATTTGTTACGAGGGAAGATTATGATGGAAGTCCATGCAAAAAATCATCTCAGAAATAGATTCTATGAAACTTTTTGAAATACTAGTTTCGGTCAAAAAATCGTAGTATATTATACACAATTTTATACTAGTTTATGTCAGAAAATTAAATTAAATAGAGTATTGTTCGAAATGCTACGAATCTTTTAAGATCCTTTCTATATTTTACGAGGGAAGATTATGATGGAAGTCCATGCAAAAAAATATCTCAGAATTAGATTCTTTGAAACTTTTTCAAATACTAGTTTCGGTCAAAAAATCGTAGTATATTATACACAATTTTATACAAGTGTCGGTGAAAAAAATCGAGGATTATTCGAAATGCTACGAAACTTTTTAGATCCTTTATATTTGTTACGAGGGAAGGTTATGATGGAATTCCATGCAAAAAATTATCTAAAAATTAGATTTTATGGAACCTTTTGAAATGTCAGTGTAGGTAAAAAATTCATAGTATATTATACACAATTTTACACTAGTTTCAGTCAGAAAATTAAATTAAATCGAGTATTGTTCGAAATGCAACGAAACTTTTCAGATCCTTTCTATATTTTATGAGGAAAGATTATGATTGAAATCCATGCAAAAAATTATCTCAGAATTAGATTCTATGATACCTTTTGAAATACTAGTTTCGGTCAAAAATTCTAGTATATTATACACAATTTTATACTAGTTTCGGTCAGAAAATTAAATAAAATCGAGGATTGTTCGAAATGCTACGAATCTTTTAATATCCTTTCTATAATTTACGAGGGAAGATTATGATGGAAGTCAAAGAAAAAAATATCTCAGAATTAGATTCTATGAAACTTTTTGAATTACTAGTTTTGGTCAAAAAATCATAGTATATTATACACAATTTTATACAAGTTTCGGTCAGAAAATCAAATTAAATCGAGGATTGTTCGAAATGCTACGAAACTTTTCAGATCCTTGCTATATTTTACCAGGGAAGGTTATGATGGAAGTCCATGCAAAAAAGTATCTCAAAATAAGATTCTATGGAACTTTTTAAAATAGGAGTTTAGGTCAAAAAATCTTAGTATATTATACATAATTTCATACTAGTTTCGGTCATAAAATTAAATTAAATCGAGAATTATTCGAAATGCTACGTAACTTTTCAGATACTTTCTATATTTTACGAGGGAAGATTATGATGGAAGTCCATGCAAAAAATCATCTCAGAAATAGATTCTATGAAACATTTTGAAATACTAGTTTCGGTCAAAAATCAAATTAAATCGAGGATTGTTCGAAATGTAACGAAACTTTTAAGATCCTTTCTATAATTTACGAGGGAAGATTATGATGGAAGTCCATGCAAAATATTATCTCAGAATTAGATTCTTTGAAACTTTTTCAAATACTAGTTTCGGTCAAAAAATAGAAGTATATTATACACAATTTTATACAAGTGTCGGTAAAAAAAAATCGAGGATTGTTCGAAATACTATGAAACTTTTTTGATCCTTTATATTTGTTACGAGGGAAGATTATGATTGAAGTCCATGCAAAAAATCATCTCAGAAATAGATTCTATGAAACTTTTTGAAATACTAGTTTCGGTCAAAAAATCGTAGTATATTATACACAATTTTATACTAGTTTATGTCAGAAAATTAAATTAAATAGAGTATTGTTCGAAATGCTACGAATCTTTTAAGATCCTTTCTATATTTTACGAGGGAAGATTATGATGGAAGTCCATGCAAAAAAATATCTCAGAATTAGATTCTTTGAAACTTTTTCAAATACTAGTTTCGGTCAAAAAATCGTAGTATATTATACACAATTTTATACAAGTGTCGGTGAAAAAAATTGAGGATTATTCGAAATGCTACGAAACTTTTTAGATCCTTTATATTTGTTACGAGGGAAGGTTATGATGGAATTCCATGCAAAAAATTATCTAAAAATTAGATTTTATGGAACCTTTTGAAATGTCAGTTTAGGTAAAAAATTCATAGTATATTATACACAATTTTACACTAGTTTCAGTCAGAAAATTAAATTAAATCGAGTATTGTTCGAAATGCAACGAAACTTTTCAGATCCTTTCTATATTTTATGAGGAAAGATTATGATTGAAATCCATGCAAAAAATTATCTCAGAATTAGATTCTATGATACCTTTTGAAATACTAGTTTCGGTCAAAAATTCTAGTATATTATACACAATTTTATACTAGTTTCGGTCAGAAAATTAAATAAAATCGAGGATTGTTCGAAATGCTACGAATCTTTTAATATCCTTTCTATAATTTACGAGGGAAGATTATGATGGAAGTCAAAGAAAAAAATATCTCAGAATTAGATTCTATGAAACTTTTTGAATTACTAGTTTTGGTCAAAAAATCATAGTATATTATACACAATTTTATACTAGTTTCGGTCAGAAAATCAAATTAAATCGAGGATTGTTCGAAATGCTACGAAACTTTTCAGATCCTTGCTATATTTTACCAGGGAAGGTTATGATGGAAGTCCATGCAAAAAAGTATCTCAAAATAAGATTCTATGGAACTTTTTAAAATAGGAGTTTAGGTCAAAAAATCTTAGTATATTATACATAATTTCATACTAGTTTCGGTCATAAAATTAAATTAAATCGAGAATTATTCGAAATGCTACGTAACTTTTCAGATACTTTCTATATTTTACGAGGGAAGATTATGATGGAAGTCCATGCAAAAAATCATCTCAGAAATAGATTCTATGAAACATTTTGAAATACTAGTTTCGGTCAAAAATCAAATTAAATCGAGGATTGTTCGAAATGCAACGAAACTTTTAAGATCCTTTCTATAATTTACGAGGGAAGATTATGATGGAAGTCCATGCAAAATATTATCTCAAAATTAGATTCTTTGAAACTTTTTCAAATACTAGTTTCGGTCAAAAAATAGAAGTATATTATACACAATTTTATACAAGTGTCGGTAAAAAAAAATCGAGGATTGTTCGAAATACTATGAAACTTTTTAGATCCTTTATATTTGTTACGAGGGAAGATTATGATGGAAGTCCATGCAAAAAATCATCTCAGAAATAGATTCTATGAAACTTTTTGAAATACTAGTTTCGGTCAAAAAATCGTAGTATATTATACACAATTTTATACTAGTTTATGTCAGAAAATTAAATTAAATAGAGTATTGTTCGAAATGCTACGAATCTTTTAAGATCCTTTCTATATTTTACGAGGGAAGATTATGATGGAAGTCCATGCAAAAAAATATCTCAGAATTAGATTCTTTGAAACTTTTTCAAATACTAGTTTCGGTCAAAAAATCGTAGTATATTATACACAATTTTATACAAGTGTCGGTGAAAAAAATCGAGGATTATTCGAAATGCTACGAAACTTTTTAGATCCTTTATATTTGTTACGAGGGAAGGTTATGATGGAATTCCATGCAAAAAATTATCTAAAAATTAGATTTTATGGAACCTTTTGAAATGTCAGTGTAGGTAAAAAATTCATAGTATATTATACACAATTTTACACTAGTTTCAGTCAGAAAATTAAATTAAATCGAGTATTGTTCGAAATGCAACGAAACTTTTCAGATCCTTTCTATCTTTTATGAGGAAAGATTATGATTGAAATCCATGCAAAAAATTATCTCAGAATTAGATTCTATGATACCTTTTGAAATACTAGTTTCGGTCAAAAATTCTAGTATATTATACACAATTTTATACTAGTTTCGGTCAGAAAATTAAATAAAATCGAGGATTGTTCGAAATGCTACGAATCTTTTAATATCCTTTCTATAATTTACGAGGGAAGATTATGATGGAAGTCAAAGAAAAAAATATCTCAGAATTAGATTCTATGAAACTTTTTGAATTACTAGTTTTGGTCAAAAAATCATAGTATATTATACACAATTTTATACAAGTTTCGGTCAGAAAATCAAATTAAATCGAGGATTGTTCGAAATGCTACGAAACTTTTCAGATCCTTGCTATATTTTACCAGGGAAGGTTATGATCGAAGTCCATGCAAAAAAGTATCTCAAAATAAGATTCTATGGAACTTTTTAAAATAGGAGTTTAGGTCAAAAAATCTTAGTATATTATACATAATTTCATACTAGTTTCGGTCATAAAATTAAATTAAATCGAGAATTATTCGAAATGCTACGTAACTTTTCAGATACTTTCTATATTTAACGAGGGAAGATTATGATGGAAGTCCATGCAAAAAATCATCTCAGAAATAGATTCTATGAAACATTTTGAAATACTAGTTTCGGTCAAAAATCAAATTAAATCGAGGATTGTTCGAAATGCAACGAAACTTTTAAGATCCTTTCTATAATTTACGAGGGAAGATTATGATGGAAGTCCATGCAAAATATTATCTCAGAATTAGATTCTTTGAAACTTTTTCAAATACTAGTTTCGGTCAAAAAATAGAAGTATATTATACACAATTTTATACAAGTGTCGGTAAAAAAAAATCGAGGATTGTTCGAAATACTATGAAACTTTTTAGATCCTTTATATTTGTTACGAGGGAAGATTATGATGGAAGTCCATGCAAAAAATCATCTCAGAAATAGATTCTATGAAACTTTTTGAAATACTAGTTTCGGTCAAAAAATCGTAGTATATTATACACAATTTTATACTAGTTTATGTCAGAAAATTAAATTAAATAGAGTATTGTTCGAAATGCTACGAATCTTTTAAGATCCTTTCTATATTTTACGAGGGAAGATTATGATGGAAGTCCATGCAAAAAAATATCTCAGAATTAGATTCTTTGAAACTTTTTCAAATACTAGTTTCGGTCAAAAAATCGTAGTATATTATACACAATTTTATACAAGTGTCGGTGAAAAAAATCGAGGATTATTCGAAATGCTACGAAACTTTTTAGATCCTTTATATTTGTTACGAGGGAAGGTTATGATGGAATTCCATGCAAAAAATTATCTAAAAATTAGATTTTATGGAACCTTTTGAAATGTCAGTTTAGGTAAAAAATTCATAGTATATTATACACAATTTTACACTAGTTTCAGTCAGAAAATTAAATTAAATCGAGTATTGTTCGAAATGCAACGAAACTTTTCAGATCCTTTCTATATTTTATGAAGAAAGATTATGATTGAAATCCATGCAAAAAATTATCTCAGAATTAGATTCTATGATACCTTTTGAAATACTAGTTTCGGTCAAAAATTCTAGTATATTATACACAATTTTATACGAGTTTCGGTCAGAAAATTAAATAAAATCGAGGATTGTTCGAAATGCTACGAATCTTTTAATATCCTTTCTATAATTTACGAGGGAAGATTATGATGGAAGTCAAAGAAAAAAATATCTCAGAATTAGATTCTATGAAACTTTTTGAATTACTAGTTTTGGTCAAAAAATCATAGTATATTATACACAATTTTATACTAGTTTCGGTCAGAAAATCAAATTAAATCGAGGATTGTTCGAAATGCTACGAAACTTTTCATATCCTTGCTATATTTTACCAGGGAAGGTTATGATGGAAGTCCATGCAAAAAAGTATCTCAAAATAAGATTCTATGGAACTTTTTAAAAAAGGAGTTTAGGTCAAAAAATCTTAGTATATTATACATAATTTCATACTAGTTTCGGTCATAAAATTAAATTAAATCGAGAATTATTCGAAATGCTACGTAACTTTTCAGATACTTTCTATATATTACGAGGGAAGATTATGATGGAAGTCCATGCAAAAAATCATCTCAGAAATAGATTCTATGAAACATTTTGAAATACTAGTTTCGGTCAAAAATCAAATTAAATCGAGGATTGTTCGAAATGCAACGAAACTTTTAAGATCCTTTCTATAATTTACGAGGGAAGATTATGATGGAAGTCCATGCAAAATATTATCTCAGAATTAGATTCTTTGAAACTTTTTCAAATACTAGTTTCGGTCAAAAAATAGAAGTATATTATACACAATTTTATACAAGTGTCGGTAAAAAAAAATCGAGGATTGTTCGAAATACTATGAAACTTTTTAGATCCTTTATATTTGTTACGAGGGAAGATTATGATGGAAGTCCATGCAAAAAATCATCTCAGAAATAGATTCTATGAAACTTTTTGAAATACTAGTTTCGGTCAAAAAATCGTAGTATATTATACACAATTTTATACTAGTTTATGTCAGAAAATTAAATTAAATAGAGTATTGTTCGAAATGCTACGAATCTTTTAAGATCCTTTCTATATTTTACGAGGGAAGATTATGATGGAAGTCCATGCAAAAAAATATCTCAGAATTAGATTCTTTATAACTTTTTCAAATACTAGTTTCGGTCAAAAAATCGTAGTATATTATACACAATTTTATACAAGTGTCGGTGAAAAAAATCGAGGATTATTCGAAATGCTACGAAACTTTTTAGATCCTTTATATTTGTTACGAGGGAAGGTTATGATGGAATTCCATGCAAAAAATTATCTAAAAATTAGATTTTATGGAACCTTTTGAAATGTCAGTTTAGGTAAAAAATTCATAGTATATTATACACAATTTTACACTAGTTTCAGTCAGAAAATTAAATTAAATCGAGTATTGTTCGAAATGCAACGAAACTTTTCAGATCCTTTCTATATTTTATGAGGAAAGATTATGATTGAAATCCATGCAAAAAATTATCTCAGAATTAGATTCTATGATACCTTTTGAAATACTAGTTTCGGTCAAAAATTCTAGTATATTATACACAATTTTATACTAGTTTCGGTCAGAAAATTAAATAAAATCGAGGATTGTTCGAAATGCTACGAATCTTTTAATATCCTTTCTATAATTTACGAGGGAAGATTATGATGGAAGTCAAAGAAAAAAATATCTCAGAATTAGATTCTATGAAACTTTTTGAATTACTAGTTTTGGTCAAAAAATCATAGTATATTATACACAATTTTATACTAGTTTCGGTCAGAAAATCAAATTAAATCGAGGATTGTTCGAAATGCTACGAAACTTTTCAGATCCTTGCTATATTTTACCAGGGAAGGTTATGATGGAAGTCCATGCAAAAAAGTATCTCAAAATAAGATTCTATGGAACTTTTTAAAATAGGAGTTTAGGTCAAAAAATCTTAGTATATTATACATAATTTCATACTAGTTTCGGTCATAAAATTAAATTAAATCGAGAATTATTCGAAATGCTACGTAACTTTTCAGATACTTTCTATATATTACGAGGGAAGATTATGATGGAAGTCCATGCAAAAAATCATCTCAGAAATAGATTCTATGAAACATTTTGAAATACTAGTTTCGGTCAAAAATCAAATTAAATCGAGGATTGTTCGAAATGCAACGAAACTTTTAAGATCCTTTCTATAATTTACGAGGGAAGATTATGATGGAAGTCCATGCAAAATATTATCTCAGAATTAGATTCTTTGAAACTTTTTCAAATACTAGTTTCGGTCAAAAAATAGAAGTATATTATACACAATTTTATACAAGTGTCGGTAAAAAAAATCGAGGATTGTTCGAAATACTATGAAACTTTTTAGATCCTTTATATTTGTTACGAGGGAAGATTATGATGGAAGTCCATGCAAAAAATCATCTCAGAAATAGATTCTATGAAACTTTTTGAAATACTAGTTTCGGTCAAAAAATCGTAGTATATTATACACAATTTTATACTAGTTTATGTCAGAAAATTAAATTAAATAGAGTATTGTTCGAAATGCTACGAATCTTTTAAGATCCTTTCTATATTTTACGAGGGAAGATTATGATGGAAGTCCATGCAAAAAAATATCTCAGAATTAGATTCTTTGAAACTTTTTCAAATACTAGTTTCGGTCAAAAAATCGTAGTATATTATACACAATTTTATACAAGTGTCGGTGAAAAAAATCGAGGATTATTCGAAATGCTACGAAACTTTTTAGATCCTTTATATTTGTTACGAGGGAAGGTTATGATGGAATTCCATGCAAAAAATTATCTAAAAATTAGATTTTATGGAACCTTTTGAAATGTCAGTTTAGGTAAAAAATTCATAGTATATTATACACAATTTTACACTAGTTTCAGTCAGAAAATTAAATTAAATCGAGTATTGTTCGAAATGCAACGAAACTTTTCAGATCCTTTCTATATTTTATGAGGAAAGATTATGATTGAAATCCATGCAAAAAATTATCTCAGAATTAGATTCTATGATACCTTTTGAAAAACTAGTTTCGGTCAAAAATTCTAGTATATTATACACAATTTTATACTAGTTTCGGTCAGAAAATTAAATAAAATCGAGGATTGTTCGAAATGCTACGAATCTTTTAATATCCTTTCTATAATTTACGAGGGAAGATTATGATGGAAGTCAAAGAAAAAAATATCTCAGAATTAGATTCTATGAAACTTTTTGAATTACTAGTTTTGGTCAAAAAATCATAGTATATTATACACAATTTTATACTAGTTTCGGTCAGAAAATCAAATTAAATCGAGGATTGTTCGAAATGCTATGAAACTTTTCAGATCCTTGCTATATTTTACCAGGGAAGGTTATGATGGAAGTCCATGCAAAAAAGTATCTCAAAATAAGATTCTATGGAACTTTTTAAAATAGGAGTTTAGGTCAAAAAATCTTAGTATATTATACATAATTTCATACTAGTTTCGGTCATAAAATTAAATTAAATCGAGAATTATTCGAAATGCTATGTAACTTTTCAGATACTTTCTATATATTACGAGGGAAGATTATGATGGAAGTCCATGCAAAAAATCATCTCAGAAATAGATTCTATGAAACATTTTGAAATACTAGTTTCGGTCAAAAATCAAATTAAATCGAGGATTGTTCGAAATGCAACGAAACTTTTAAGATCCTTTCTATAATTTACGAGGGAAGATTATGATGGAAGTCCATGCAAAATATTATCTCAGAATTAGATTCTTTGAAACTTTTTCAAATACTAGTTTCGGTCAAAAAATAGAAGTATATTATACACAATTTTATACAAGTGTCGGTAAAAAAAATCGAGGATTGTTCGAAATACTATGAAACTTTTTAGATCCTTTATATTTGTTACGAGGGAAGATTATGATGGAAGTCCATGCAAAAAATCATCTCAGAAATAGATTCTATGAAACTTTTTGAAATACTAGTTTCGGTCAAAAAATCGTAGTATATTATACACAATTTTATACTAGTTTATGTCAGAAAATTAAATTAAATAGAGTATTGTTCGAAATGCTACGAATCTTTTAAGATCCTTTCTATATTTTACGAGGGAAGATTATGATGGAAGTCCATGCAAAAAAATATCTCAGAATTAGATTCTTTGAAACTTTTTCAAATACTAGTTTCGGTCAAAAAATCGTAGTATATTATACACAATTTTATACAAGTGTCGGTGAAAAAAATCGAGGATTATTCGAAATGCTACGAAACTTTTTAGATCCTTTATATTTGTTACGAGGGAAGGTTATGATGGAATTCCATGCAAAAAATTATCTAAAAATTAGATTTTATGGAACCTTTTGAAATGTCAGTTTAGGTAAAAAATTCATAGTATATTATACACAATTTTACACTAGTTTCAGTCAGAAAATTAAATTAAATCGAGTATTGTTCGAAATGCAGCGAAACTTTTCAGATCCTTTCTATATTTTATGAGGAAAGATTATGATTGAAATCCATGCAAAAAATTATCTCAGAATTAGATTCTATGATACCTTTTGAAATACTAGTTTCGGTCAAAAATTCTAGTATATTATACACAATTTTATACTAGTTTCGGTCAGAAAATTAAATAAAATCGAGGATTGTTCGAAATGCTACGAATCTTTTAATATCCTTTCTATAATTTACGAGGGAAGATTATGATGGAAGTCAAAGAAAAAAATATCTCAGAATTAGATTCTATGAAACTTTTTGAATTACTAGATTTGGTCAAAAAATCATAGTATATTATACACAATTTTATACTAGTTTCGGTCAGAAAATCAAATTAAATCGAGGATTGTTCGAAATGCTATGAAACTTTTCAGATCCTTGCTATATTTTACCAGGGAAGGTTATGATGGAAGTCCATGCAAAAAAGTATCTCAAAATAAGATTCTATGGAACTTTTTAAAATAGGAGTTTAGGTCAAAAAATCTTAGTATATTATACATAATTTCATACTAGTTTCGGTCATAAAATTAAATTAAATCGAGAATTATTCGAAATGCTATGTAACTTTTCAGATACTTTCTATATATTACGAGGGAAGATTATGATGGAAGTCCATGCAAAAAATCATCTCAGAAATAGATTCTATGAAACATTTTGAAATACTAGTTTCGGTCAAAAATCAAATTAAATCGAGGATTGTTCGAAATGCAACGAAACTTTTAAGATCCTTTCTATAATTTACGAGGGAAGATTATGATGGAAGTCCATGCAAAATATTATCTCAGAATTAGATTCTTTGAAACTTTTTCAAATACTAGTTTCGGTCAAAAAATAGAAGTATATTATACACAATTTTATACAAGTGTCGGTAAAAAAAATCGAGGATTGTTCGAAATACTATGAAACTTTTTAGATCCTTTATATTTGTTACGAGGGAAGATTATGATGGAAGTCCATGCAAAAAATCATCTCAGAAATAGATTCTATGAAACTTTTTGAAATACTAGTTTCGGTCAAAAAATCGTAGTATATTATACACAATTTTATACTAGTTTATGTCAGAAAATTAAATTAAATAGAGTATTGTTCGAAATGCTACGAATCTTTTAAGATCCTTTCTATATTTTACGAGGGAAGATTATGATGGAAGTCCATGCAAAAAAATATCTCAGAATTAGATTCTTTGAAACTTTTTCAAATACTAGTTTCGGTCAAAAAATCGTAGTATATTATACACAATTTTATACAAGTGTCGGTGAAAAAAATCGAGGATTATTCGAAATGCTACGAAACTTTTTAGATCCTTTATATTTGTTACGAGGGAAGGTTATGATGGAATTCCATGCAAAAAATTATCTAAAAATTAGATTTTATGGAACCTTTTGAAATGTCAGTTTAGGTAAAAAATTCATAGTATATTATACACAATTTTACACTAGTTTCAGTCAGAAAATTAAATTAAATCGAGTATTGTTCGAAATGCAATGAAACTTTTCAGATCCTTTCTATATTTTATGAGGAAAGATTATGATTGAAATCCATGCAAAAAATTATCTCAGAATTAGATTCTATGATACCTTTTGAAATACTAGTTTCGGTCAAAAATTCTAGTATATTATACACAATTTTATACTAGTTTCGGTCAAAAAATCAAATTAAATCGAGGATTGTTCGAAATGCTACGAATCTTTTAATATCCTTTCTATAATTTACGAGGGAAGATTATGATGGAAGTCAAAGAAAAAAATATCTCAGAATTAGATTCTATGAAACTTTTTGAATTACTAGTTTTGGTCAAAAAATCATAGTATATTATACACAATTTTATACTAGTTTCGGTCAGAAAATCAAATTAAATCGAGGATTGTTCGAAATGATACGAAACTTTTCAGATCCTTGCTATATTTTACCAGGGAAGGTTATGATGAAAGTCCATGCAAAAAAGTATCTCAAAATAAGATTCTATGGAACTTTTTAAAATAGGAGTTTAGGTCAAAAAATCTTAGTATATTATACATAATTTCATACTAGTTTCGGTCATAAAATTAAATTAAATCGAGAATTATTCGAAATGATACGTAACTTTTCAGATACTTTCTATATTTTACGAGGGAAGATTATGATGGAAGTCCATGCAAAAAATCATCTCAGAAATAGATTCTATGAAACATTTTGAAATACTAGTTTCGGTCAAAAATAAAATTAAATCGAGGATTGTTCGAAATGCAACGAAACTTTTAAGATCCTTTCTATAATTTACGAGGGAAGATTATGATGGAAGTCCATGCAAAATATTATCTCAGAATTAGATTCTTTGAAACTTTTTCAAATACTAGTTTCGGTCAAAAAATAGAAGTATATTATACACAATTTTATACAAGTGTCGGTAAAAAAAAATCGAGGATTGTTCGAAATACTATGAAACTTTTTAGATCCTTTATATTTGTTACGAGGGAAGATTATGATGGAAGTCCATGCAAAAAATCATCTCAGAAATAGATTCTATGAAACTTTTTGAAATACTAGTTTCGGTCAAAAAATCGTAGTATATTATACACAATTTTATACTAGTTTATGTCAGAAAATTAAATTAAATAGAGTATTGTTCGAAATGCTACGAATCTTTTAAGATCCTTTCTATATTTTACGAGGGAAGATTATGATGGAAGTCCATGCAAAAAAATATCTCAGAATTAGATTCTTTGAAACTTTTTCAAATACTAGTTTCTGTCAAAAAATCGTAGTATATTATACACAATTTTATACAAGTGTCGGTGAAAAAAATCGAGGATTATTCGAAATGCTACGAAACTTTTTAGATCCATTATATTTGTTACGAGGGAAGGTTATGATGGAATTCCATGCAAAAAATTATCTAAAAATTAGATTTTATGGAACCTTTTGAAATGTCAGTTTAGGTAAAAAATTCATAGTATATTATACACAATTTTACACTAGTTTCAGTCAGAAAATTAAATTAAATCGAGTATTGTTCGAAATGCAACGAAACTTTTCAGATCCTTTCTATATTTTATGAGGAAAGATTATGATTGAAATCCATGCAAAAAAATTATCTCAGAATTAGATTCTATACCTTTTGAAATACTAGTTTCGGTCAAAAATTCTAGTATATTATACACAATTTTATACTAGTTTCGGTCAGAAAATTAAATAAAATCGAGGATTGTTCGAAATGCTACGAATCTTTTAATATCCTTTCTATAATTTACGAGGGAAGATTATGATGGAAGTCAAAGAAAAAAATATCTCAGAATTAGATTCTATGAAACTTTTTGAATTACTAGTTTTGGTCAAAAAATCATAGTATATTATACACAATTTTATACTAGTTTCGGTCAGAAAATCAAATTAAATCGAGGATTGTTCGAAATGCTACGAAACTTTTCAGATCCTTTCTATATTTTACCAGGGAAGGTTATGATGGAAGTCCATGCAAAAAAGTATCTCAAAATAAGATTCTATGGAACTTTTTAAAATAGGAGTTTAGGTCAAAAAATCTTAGTATATTATACATAATTTCATACTAGTTTCGGTCATAAAATTAAATTAAATCGAGGATTATTCGAAATGCTACGTAACTTTTCAGATACTTTCTATATTTTACGAGGGAAGATTATGATGGAAGTCCATGCAAAAAATCATCTCAGAAATAGATTCTATGAAACTTTTTGAAATACTAGTTTCGGTCAAAAAATCGTAGTATATTATACACAATTTTATACTAGTTTATGTCAGAAAATTAAATTAAATAGAGTATTGTTCGAAATGCTACGAATCTTTTAAGATCCTTTCTATATTTTACGAGGGAAGATTATGATGGAAGTCCATGCAAAAAAATATCTCAGAATTAGATTCTTTGAAACTTTTTCAAATACTAGTTTCGGTCAAAAAATCGTAGTATATTATACACAATTTTATCCAAGTGTCGGTGAAAAAAATCGAGGATTATTCGAAATGCTACGAAACTTTTTAGATCCTTTATATTTGTTACGAGGGAAGGTTATGATGGAATTCCATGCAAAAAATTATCTAAAAATTAGATTTTATGGAACCTTTTGAAATGTCAGTTTAGGTAAAAAATTCATAGTATATTATACACAATTTTACACTAGTTTCAGTCAGAAAATTAAATTAAATCGAGTATTGTTCGAAATGCAATGAAACTTTTCAGATCCTTTCTATATTTTATGAGGAAAGATTATGATTGAAATCCATGCAAAAAATTATCTCAGAATTAGATTCTATGATACCTTTTGAAATACTAGTTTCGGTCAAAAATTCTAGTATATTATACACAATTTTATACTAGTTTCGGTCAGAAAATCAAATTAAATCGAGGATTGTTCGAAATGCTACGAATCTTTTAATATCCTTTCTATAATTTACGAGGGAAGATTATGATGGAAGTCAAAGAAAAAAATATCTCAGAATTAGATTCTATGAAACTTTTTGAATTACTAGTTTTGGTCAAAAAATCATAGTATATTATACACAATTTTATACTTGTTTCGGTCAGAAAATCAAATTAAATCGAGGATTGTTCGAAATGCTACGAAACTGTTCAGATCCTTGCTATATTTTACCAGGGAAGGTTATGATGGAAGTCCATGCAAAAAAGTATCTCACAATAAGATTCTATGGAACTTTTTAAAATAGGAGTTTAGGTCAAAAAATCTTAGTATATTATACATAATTTCATACTAGTTTCGGTCATAAAATTAAATTAAATCGAGAATTATTCGAAATGATACGTAACTTTTCAGATACTTTCTATATTTTACGAGGGAAGATTATGATGGAAGTCCATGCAAAAAATCATCTCAGAAATAGATTCTATGAAACATTTTGAAATACTAGTTTCGGTCAAAAATCAAATTAAATCGAGGATTGTTCGAAATGCAACGAAACTTTTAAGATCCTTTCTATAATTTACGAGGGAAGATTATGATGGAAGTCCATGCAAAATATTATCTCAGAATTAGATTCTTTGAAACTTTTTCAAATACTAGTTTCGGTCAAAAAATAGAAGTATATTATACACAATTTTATACAAGTGTCGGTAAAAAAAAATCGAGCATTGTTCGAAATACTATGAAACTTTTTAGATCCTTTATATTTGTTACGAGGGAAGATTATGATGGAAGTCCATGCAAAAAATCATCTCAGAAATAGATTCTATGAAACTTTTTGAAATACTAGTTTCGGTCAAAAAATCGTAGTATATTATACATAATTTTATACTAGTTTATGTCAGAAAATTAAATTAAATAGAGTATTGTTCGAAATGCTACGAATCTTTTAAGATCCTTTCTATATTTTACGAGGGAAGATTATGATGGAAGTCCATGCAAAAAAATATCTCAGAATTAGATTCTTTGAAACTTTTTCAAATACTAGTTTCTGTCAAAAAATCGTAGTATATTATACACAATTTTATACAAGTGTCGGTGAAAAAAATCGAGGATTATTCGAAATGCTACGAAACTTTTTAGATCCATTATATTTGTTACGAGGGAAGGTTATGATGGAATTCCATGCAAAAAATTATCTAAAAATTAGATTTTATGGAACCTTTTGAAATGTCAGTTTAGGTAAAAAATTCATAGTATATTATACACAATTTTACACTAGTTTCAGTCAGAAAATTAAATTAAATCGAGTATTGTTCGAAATGCAACGAAACTTTTCAGATCCTTTCTATATTTTATGAGGAAAGATTATGATTGAAATCCATGCAAAAAATTATCTCAGAATTAGATTCTATACCTTTTGAAATACTAGTTTCGGTCAAAAATTCTAGTATATTATACACAATTTTATACTAGTTTCGGTCAGAAAATTAAATAAAATCGAGGATTGTTCGAAATGCTACGAATCTTTTAATATCCTTTCTATAATTTACGAGGGAAGATTATGATGGAAGTCAAAGAAAAAAATATCTCAGAATTAGATTCTATGAAACTTTTTGAATTACTAGTTTTGGTCAAAAAATCATAGTATATTATACACAATTTTATACTAGTTTCGGTCAGAAAATCAAATTAAATCGAGGATTATTCGAAATGCTACGAAACTTTTCAGATCCTTTCTATATTTTACCAGGGAAGGTTATGATGGAAGTCCATGCAAAAAAGTATCTCAAAATAAGATTCTATGGAACTTTTTAAAATAGGAGTTTAGGTCAAAAAATCTTAGTATATTATACATAATTTCATACTAGTTTCGGTCATAAAATTAAATTAAATCGAGGATTATTCGAAATGCTACGTAACTTTTCAGATACTTTCTATATTTTACGAGGGAAGATTATGATGGAAGTCCATGCAAAAAATCATCTCAGAAATAGATTCTATGAAACTTTTTGAAATACTAGTTTCGGTCAAAAAATCGTAGTATATTATACACAATTTTATACTAGTTTATGTCAGAAAATTAAATTAAATAGAGTATTGTTCGAAATGCTACGTATCTTTTAAGATCCTTTCTATATTTTACGAGGGAAGATTATGATGGAAGTCCATGCAAAAAAATATCTCAGAATTAGATTCTTTGAAACTTTTTCAAATACTTGTTTCGGTCAAAAAATCGTAGTATATTATACACAATTTTATACAAGTGTCGGTGAAAAAAATCGAGAATTATTTGAAATGCTACGAAACTTTTTAGATCCTTTATATTTGTTACGAGGGAAGGTTATGATGGAATTCCATGCAAAACATTATCTAAAAATTAGATTTTATGGAACCTTTTGAAATGTCAGTTTAGGTAAAAAATTCATAGTATATTATACACAATTTTACACTAGTTTCAGTCAGAAAATTAAATTAAATCGAGTATTGTTCGAAATGCAACGAAACTTTTCAGATCCTTTCTATATTTTATGAGGAAAGATTATGATTGAAATCCATGCAAAAAATTATCTCAGAATTAGATTCTATACCTTTTGAAATACTAGTTTCGGTCAAAAATTCTAGTATATTATACACAATTTTATACTAGTTTCGGTCAGAAAATTAAATAAAATCGAGGATTGTTCGAAATGCTACGAATCTTTTAATATCCTTTCTATAATTTACGAGGGAAGATTATGATGGAAGTCAAAGAAAAAAATATCTCAGAATTAGATTCTATGAAACTTTTTGAATTACTAGTTTTGGTCAAAAAATCATAGTATATTATACACAATTTTATACTAGTTTCGGTCAGAAAATCAAATTAAATCGAGGATTGTTCGAAATGCTACGAAACTTTTCAGATCCTTGCTATATTTTACCAGGGAAGGTTATGATGGAAGTCCATGCAAAAAAGTATCTCAAAATAAGATTCTATGGAACTTTTTAAAATAGGAGTTTAGGTCAAAAAATCTTAGTATATTATACATAATTTCATACTAGTTTCGGTCATAAAATTAAATTAAATCGAGAATTATTCGAAATGCTACGTAACTTTTCAGATACTTTCTATATTTTACGAGGGAAGATTATGATGGAAGTCCATGCAAAAAATCATCTCAGAAATAGATTCTATGAAACATTTTGAAATACTAGTTTCGGTCAAAAATCAAATTAAATCGAGGATTGTTCGAAATGCAACGAAACTTTTAAGATCCTTTCTATAATTTACGAGGGAAGATTATGATGGAAGTCCATGCAAAATATTATCTCAGAATTAGATTCTTTGAAACTTTTTCAAATACTAGTTTCGGTCAAAAAATAGAAGTATATTATACACAATTTTATACAAGTGTCGGTAAAAAAAAATCGAGCATTGTTCGAAATACTATGAAACTTTTTAGATCCTTTATATTTGTTACGAGGGAAGATTATGATGGAAGTCCATGCAAAAAATCATCTCAGAAATAGATTCTATGAAACTTTTTGAAATACTAGTTTCGGTCAAAAAATCGTAGTATATTATACACAATTTTATACTAGTTTATGTCAGAAAATTAAATTAAATAGAGTATTGTTCGAAATGCTACGAATCTTTTAAGATCCTTTCTATATTTTACGAGGGAAGATTATGATGGAAGTCCATGCAAAAAAATATCTAAGAATTAGATTCTTTGAAACTTTTTCAAATACTAGTTTCTGTCAAAAAATCGTAGTATATTATACACAATTTTATACAAGTGTCGGTGAAAAAAATCGAGGATTATTCGAAATGCTACGAAACTTTTTAGATCCATTATATTTGTTACGAGGGAAGGTTATGATGGAATTCCATGCAAAAAATTATCTAAAAATTAGATTTTATGGAACCTTTTGAAATGTCAGTTTAGGTAAAAAATTCATAGTATATTATACACAATTTTACACTAGTTTCAGTCAGAAAATTAAATTAAATCGAGTATTGTTCGAAATGCAACGAAACTTTTCAGATCCTTTCTATATTTTATGAGGAAAGATTATGATTGAAATCCATGCAAAAAATTATCTCAGAATTAGATTCTATACCTTTTGAAATACTAGTTTCGGTCAAAAATTCTAGTATATTATACACAATTTTATACTAGTTTCGGTCAGAAAATTAAATAAAATCGAGGATTGTTCGAAATGCTACGAATCTTTTAATATCCTTTCTATAATTTACGAGGGAAGATTATGATGGAAGTCAAAGAAAAAAATATCTCAGAATTAGATTCTATGAAACTTTTTGAATTACTAGTTTTGGTCAAAAAATCATAGTATATTATACACAATTTTATACTAGTTTCGGTCAGAAAATCAAATTAAATCGAGGATTGTTCGAAATGCTACGAAACTTTTCAGATCCTTTCTATATTTTACCAGGGAAGGTTATGATGGAAGTCCATGCAAAAAAGTATCTCAAAATAAGATTCTATGGAACTTTTTAAAATAGGAGTTTAGGTCAAAAAATCTTAGTATATTATACATAATTTCATACTAGTTTCGGTCATAAAATTAAATTAAATCGAGGATTATTCGAAATGCTACGTAACTTTTCAGATACTTTCTATATTTTACGAGGGAAGATTATGATGGAAGTCCATGCAAAAAATCATCTCAGAAATAGATTCTATGAAACTTTTTGAAATACTAGTTTCGGTCAAAAAATCGTAGTATATTATACACAATTTTATACGAGTTTATGTCAGAAAATTAAATTAAATAGAGTATTGTTCGAAATGCTACGAATCTTTTAAGATCCTTTCTATATTTTACGAGGGAAGATTATGATGGAAGTCCATGCAAAAAAATATCTCAGAATTAGATTCTTTAAAACTTTTTCAAATACTAGTTTCGGTCAAAAAATCGTAGTATATTATACACAATTTTATACAAGTGTCGGTGAAAAAAATCGAGGATTATTCGAAATGCTACGAAACTTTTTAGATCCTTTATATTTGTTACGAGGGAAGGTTATGATGGAATTCCATGCAAAACATTATCTAAAAATTAGATTTTATGGAACCTTTTGAAATGTCAGTTTAGGTAAAAAATTCATAGTATATTATACACAATTTTACACTAGTTTCAGTCAGAAAATTAAATTAAATCGAGTATTGTTCGAAATGCAACGAAACTTTTCAGATCCTTTCTATATTTTATGAGGAAAGATTATGATTGAAATCCATGCAAAAAATTATCTCAGAATTAGATTCTATACCTTTTGAAATACTAGTTTCGGTCAAAAATTCTAGTATATTATACACAATTTTATACTAGTTTCGGTCAGAAAATTAAATAAAATCGAGGATTGTTCGAAATGCTACGAATCTTTTAATATCCTTTCTATAATTTACGAGGGAAGATTATGATGGAAGTCAAAGAAAAAAATATCTCAGAATTAGATTCTATGAAAATTTTTGAATTACTAGTTTTGGTCAAAAAATCATAGTATATTATACACAATTTTATACTAGTTTCGGTCAGAAAATCAAATTAAATCGAGGATTGTTCGAAATGCTACGAAACTTTTCAGATCCTTGCTATATTTACCAGGGAAGGTTATGATGGAAGTCCATGCAAAAAAGTATCTCAAAATAAGATTCTATGGAACTTTTTAAAATAGGAGTTTAGGTCAAAAAATCTTAGTATATTATACATAATTTCATACTAGTTTCGGTCATAAAATTAAATTAAATCGAGAATTATTCGAAATGCTACGTAACTTTTCAGATACTTTCTATATTTTACGAGGGAAGATTATGATGGAAGTCCATGCAAAAAATCATCTCAGAAATAGATTCTATGAAACATTTTGAAATACTAGTTTCGGTCAAAAATCAAATTAAATCGAGGATTGTTCGAAATGCAACGAAACTTTTATGATCCTTTCTATAATTTACGAGGGAAGATTATGATGGAAGTCCATGCAAAATATTATCTCAGAATTAGATTCTTTGAAACTTTTTCAAATACTAGTTTCGGTCAAAAAATAGAAGTATATTATACACAATTTTATACAAGTGTCGGTAAAAAAAAATCGGGCATTGTTCGAAATACTATGAAACTTTTTAGATCCTTTATATTTGTTACGAGGGAAGATTATGATGGAAGTCCATGCAAAAAATCATCTCAGAAATAGATTCTATGAATCTTTTTGAAATACTAGTTTCGGTCAAAAAATCGTAGTATATGATACACAATTTTATACTAATTTATGTCAGAAAATTAAATTAAATAGAGTATTGTTCGAAATGCTACGAATCTTTTAAGATCCTTTCTATATTTTACGAGGGAAGATTATGATGGAAGTCCATGCAAAAAAAAATCTCAGAATTAGATTCTTTGAAAGTTTTTCAAATACTAGTTTCGGTCAAAAAATCGTAGTATATTATACACAATTTTATACAAGTGTCGGTGAAAAAAAAAGAGGATTATTCGAAATGCTACGAAACTTTTTAGATCCTTTATATTTGTTACGAGGGAAGGTTATGATGGAATTCCATGCAAAAAATTATCTAAAAATTAGATTTTATGGAACCTTTTGAAATGTCAGTTTAGGTAAAAAATTCATAGTATATTATACACAATTTTACACTAGTTTCAGTCAGAAAATTAAATTAAATCGAGTATTGTTCGAAATGCAACGAAACTTTTCAGATCCTTTCTATATTTTATGAGGAAAGATTATGATTGAAATCCATGCAAAAAATTATCTCAGAATTAGATTCTATGATACCTTTTGAAATACTAGTTTCGGTCAAAAATTCTAGTATATTATACACAATTTTATACTAGTTTCGGTCAGAAAATTAAATAAAATCGAGGATTGTTCGAAATGCTACGAATCTTTTAATATCCTTTCTATAATTTACGAGGGAAGATTATGATGGAAGTCAAAGAAAAAAATATCTCAGAATTAGATTCTATGAAACTTTTTGAATTACTAGTTTTGGTCAAAAAATCATAGTATATTATACACAATTTTATACTAGTTTCGGTCAGAAAATCAAATTAAATCTAGGATTGTTCGAAATGCTACGAAACTTTTCAGATCCTTTCTATATTTTACCAGGGAAGGTTATGATGGAAGTCCATGCAAAAAAGTATCTCAAAATAAGATTCTATGGAACTTTTTAAAATAGGAGTTTAGGTCAAAAAATCTTAGTATATTATACATAATTTCATACTAGTTTCGGTCATAAAATTAAATTAAATCGAGAATTATTCGAAATGCTATGTAACTTTTCAGATACTTTCTATATTTTACGAGGGAAGATTATGATGGAAGTCCATGCAAAAAATCATCTCAGAAATAGATTCTATGAAACTTTTTGAAATACTAGTTTCGGTCAAAAAATCGTAGTATATTATACACAATTTTATACTAGTTTATGTCAGAAAATTAAATTAAATAGAGTATTGTTCGAAATGCTACGAATCTTTTAAGATCCTTTCTATATTTTACGAGGGAAGATTATGATGGAAGTCCATGCAAAAAAATATCTCAGAATTAGATTCTTTGAAACTTTTTCAAATACTAGTTTCGGTCAAAAAATCGTAGTATATTATACACAATTTTATACAAGTGTCGGTGAAAAAAATCGAGGATTATTCGAAATGCTACGAAACTTTTTAGATCCTTTATATTTGTTACGAGGGAAGGTTATGATGGAATTCCATGCAAAAAATTATCTAAAAATTAGATTTTATGGAACCTTTTGAAATGTCAGTTTAGGTAAAAAATTCATAGTATATTATACACAATTTTACACTAGTTTCAGTCAGAAAATTAAATTAAATCGAGTATTGTTCGAAATGCAACGAAACTTTTCAGATCCTTTCTATATTTTATGAGGAAAGATTATGATTGAAATCCATGCAAAAAATTATCTCAGAATTAGATTCTATACCTTTTGAAATACTAGTTTCGGTCAAAAATTCTAGTATATTATACACAATTTTATACTAGTTTCGGTCAGAAAATTAAATAAAATCGAGGATTGTTCGAAATGCTACGAATCTTTTAATATCCTTTCTATAATTTACGAGGGAAGATTATGATGGAAGTCAAAGAAAAAAATATCTCAGAATTAGATTCTATGAAACTTTTTGAATTACTAGTTTTGGTCAAAAAATCATAGTATATTATACACAATTTTATACTAGTTTCGGTCAGAAAATCAAATTAAATCGAGGATTGTTCGAAATGCTACGAAACTTTTCAGATCCTTTCTATATTTTACCAGGGAAGGTTATGATGGAAGTCCATGCAAAAAAGTATCTCAAAATAAGATTCTATGGAACTTTTTAAAATAGGAGTTTAGGTCAAAAAATCTTAGTATATTATACATAATTTCATACTAGTTTCGGTCATAAAATTAAATTAAATCGAGAATTATTCGAAATGCTACGTAACATTTCAGATACTTTCTATATTTTACGAGGGAAGATTATGATGGAAGTCCATGCAAAAAATCATCTCAGAAATAGATTCTATGAAACTTTTTGAAATACTAGTTTCGGTCAAAAAATCGTAGTATATTATACACAATTTTATACTAGTTTATGTCAGAAAATTAAATTAAATAGAGTATTGTTCGAAATGCTACGAATCTTTTAAGATCCTTTCTATATTTTACGAGGGAAGATTATGATGGAAGTCCATGCAAAAAAATATCTCAGAATTAGATTCTTTGAAACTTTTTCAAATACTAGTTTCGGTCAAAAAATCGTAGTATATTATACACAATTTTATACAAGTGTCGGTGAAAAAAATCGAGGATTATTCGAAATGCTACGAAACTTTTTAGATCCTTTATATTTGTTACGAGGGAAGGTTATGATGGAATTCCATGCAAAAAATTATCTAAAAATTAGATTTTATGGAACCTTTTGAAATGTCAGTTTAGGTAAAAAATTCATAGTATATTATACACAATTTTACACTAGTTTCAGTCAGAAAATTAAATTAAATCGAGTATTGTTCGAAATGCAACGAAACTTTTCAGATCCTTTCTATATTTTATGAGGAAAGATTATGATTGAAATCCATGCAAAAAATTATCTCAGAATTAGATTCTATACCTTTTGAAATACTAGTTTCGGTCAAAAATTCTAGTATATTATACACAATTTTATACTAGTTTCGGTCAGAAAATTAAATAAAATCGAGGATTGTTCGAAATGCTACGAATCTTTTAATATCCTTTCTATAATTTACGAGGGAAGATTATGATGGAAGTCAAAGAAAAAAATATCTCAGAATTAGATTCTATGAAACTTTTTGAATTACTAGTTTTGGTCAAAAAATCATAGTATATTATACACAATTTTATACTAGTTTCGGTCAGAAAATCAAATTAAATCGAGGATTGTTCGAAATGCTACGAAACTTTTCAGATCCTTTCTATATTTTACCAGGGAAGGTTATGATGGAAGTCCATGCAAAAAAGTATCTCAAAATAAGATTCTATGGAACTTTTTAAAATAGGAGTTTAGGTCAAAAAATCTTAGTATATTATACATAATTTCATACTAGTTTCGGTCATAAAATTAAATTAAATCGAGAATTATTCGAAATGCTACGTAACATTTCAGATACTTTCTATATTTTACGAGGGAAGATTATGATGGAAGTCCATGCAAAAAATCATCTCAGAAATAGATTCTATGAAACTTTTTGAAATACTAGTTTCGGTCAAAAAATCGTAGTATATTATACACAATTTTATACTAGTTTATGTCAGAAAATTAAATTAAATAGAGTATTGTTCGAAATGCTACGAATCTTTTAAGATCCTTTCTATATTTTACGAGGGAAGATTATGATGGAAGTCCATGCAAAAAAATATCTCAGAATTAGATTCTTTGAAACTTTTTCAAATACTAGTTTCGGTCAAAAAATCGTAGTATATTATACACAATTTTATACAAGTGTCGGTGAAAAAAATCGAGGATTATTCGAAATGCTACGAAACTTTTTAGATCCTTTATATTTGTTACGAGGGAAGGTTATGATGGAATTCCATGCAAAAAATTATCTAAAAATTAGATTTTATGGAACCTTTTGAAATGTCAGTTTAGGTAAAAAATTCATAGTATATTATACACAATTTTACACTAGTTTCAGTCAGAAAATTAAATTAAATCGAGTATTGTTCGAAATGCAACGAAACTTTTCAGATCCTTTCTATATTTTATGAGGAAAGATTATGATTGAAATCCATGCAAAAAATTATCTCAGAATTAGATTCTATACCTTTTGAAATACTAGTTTCGGTCAAAAATTCTAGTATATTATACACAATTTTATACTAGTTTCGGTCAGAAAATTAAATAAAATCGAGGATTGTTCGAAATGCTACGAATCTTTTAATATCCTTTCTATAATTTACGAGGGAAGATTATGATGGAAGTCAAAGAAAAAAATATCTCAGAATTAGATTCTATGAAACTTTTTGAATTACTAGTTTTGGTCAAAAAATCATAGTATATTATACACAATTTTATACTAGTTTCGGTCAGAAAATCAAATTAAATCGAGGATTGTTCGAAATGCTACGAAACTTTTCAGATCCTTTCTATATTTTACCAGGGAAGGTTATGATGGAAGTCCATGCAAAAAAGTATCTCAAAATAAGATTCTATGGAACTTTTTAAAATAGGAGTTTAGGTCAAAAAATCTTAGTATATTATACATAATTTCATACTAGTTTCGGTCATAAAATTAAATTAAATCGAGAATTATTCGAAATGCTACGTAACATTTCAGATACTTTCTATATTTTACGAGGGAAGATTATGATGGAAGTCCATGCAAAAAATCATCTCAGAAATAGATTCTATGAAACTTTTTGAAATACTAGTTTCGGTCAAAAAATCGTAGTATATTATACACAATTTTATACTAGTTTATGTCAGAAAATTAAATTAAATAGAGTATTGTTCGAAATGCTACGAATCTTTTAAGATCCTTTCTATATTTTACGAGGGAAGATTATGATGGAAGTCCATGCAAAAAAATATCTCAGAATTAGATTCTTTGAAACTTTTTCAAATACTAGTTTCGGTCAAAAAATCGTAGTATATTATACACAATTTTATACAAGTGTCGGTGAAAAAAATCGAGGATTATTCGAAATGCTACGAAACTTTTTAGATCCTTTATATTTGTTACGAGGGAAAGTTATGATGGAATTCCATGCAAAAAATTATCTAAAAATTAGATTTTATGGAACCTTTTGAAATGTCAGTTTAGGTAAAAAATTCATAGTATATTATACACAATTTTACACTAGTTTCAGTCAGAAAATTAAATTAAATCGAGTATTGTTCGAAATGCAACAAAACTTTTCAGATCCTTTCTATATTTTATGAGGAAAGATTATGATTGAAATCCATGCAAAAAATTATCTCAGAATTAGATTCTATACCTTTTGAAATACTAGTTTCGGTCAAAAATTCTAGTATATTATACACAATTTTATACTAGTTTCGGTCAGAAAATTAAATAAAATCGAGGATTGTTCGAAATGCTACGAATCTTTTAATATCCTTTCTATAATTTACGAGGGAAGATTATGATGGAAGTCAAAGAAAAAAATATCTCAGAATTAGATTCTATGAAACTTTTTGAATTACTAGTTTTGGTCAAAAAATCATAGTATATTATACACAATTTTATACTAGTTTCGGTCAGAAAATCAAATTAAATCGAGGATTGTTCGAAATGCTACGAAACTTTTCAGATCCTTTCTATATTTTACCAGGGAAGGTTATGATGGAAGTCCATGCAAAAAAGTATCTCAAAATAAGATTCTATGGAACTTTTTAAAATAGGAGTTTAGGTCAAAAAATCTTAGTATATTATACATAATTTCATACTAGTTTCGATCATAAAATTAAATTAAATCGAGAATTATTCGAAATGCTACGTAACTTTTCAGATACTTTCTATATTTTACGAGGGAAGATTATGATGGAAGTCCATGCAAAAAATCATCTCAGAAATAGATTCTATGAAACTTTTTGAAATACTAGTTTCGGTCAAAAAATCGTAGTATATTATACACAATTTTATACTAGTTTATGTCAGAAAATTAAATTAAATAGAGTATTGTTCGAAATGCTACGAATCTTTTAAGATCCTTTCTATATTTTACGAGGGAAGATTATGATGGAAGTCCATGCAAAAAAATATCTCAGAATTAGATTCTTTGAAACTTTTTCAAATACTAGTTTCGGTCAAAAAATCGTAGTATATTATACACAATTTTATACAAGTGTCGGTGAAAAAAATCGAGGATTATTCGAAATGCTACGAAACTTTTTAGATCCTTTATATTTGTTACGAGGGAAGGTTATGATGGAATTCCATGCAAAAAATTATCTAAAAATTAGATTTTATGGAACCTTTTGAAATGTCAGTTTAGGTAAAAAATTCATAGTATATTATACACAATTTTACACTAGTTTAAGTCAGAAAATTAAATTAAATCGAGTATTGTTCGAAATGCAACGAAACTTTTCAGATCCTTTCTATATTTTATGAGGAAAGATTATGATTGAAATCCATGCAAAAAATTATCTCAGAATTAGATTCTATGATACCTTTTGAAATACTAGTTTCGGTCAAAAATTCTAGTATATTATACACAATTTTATACTAGTTTCGGTCAGAAAATTAAATAAAATCGAGGATTGTTCGAAATGCTACGAATCTTTTAATATCCTTTCTATAATTTACGAGGGAAGATTATGATGGAAGTCAAAGAAAAAAATATCTCAGAATTAGATTCTATGAAACTTTTTGAATTACTAGTTTTGGTCAAAAAATCATAGTATATTATACACAATTTTATACAAGTTTCGGTCAGAAAATCAAATTAAATTGAGGATTGTTCGAAATGCTACGAAACTTTTCAGATCCTTGCTATATTTTACCAGGGAAGGTTATGATGGAAGTCTATGCAAAAAAGTATCTCAAAATAAGATTCTATGGACCTTTTTAAAATAGGAGTTTAGGTCAAAAAATCTTAGTATATTATACATAATTTCATACTAGTTTCGGTCATAAAATTAAATTAAATCGAGAATTATTCGAAATGCTACGTAACTTTTCAGATACTTTCTATATTTTACGAGGGAAGATTATGATGGAAGTCCATGCAAAAAATCATCTCAGAAATAGATTCTATGAAACTTTTTGAAATACTAGTTTCGGTCAAAAATCAAATTAAATCGAGGATTGTTCGAAATGCAACGAAAATTTTAAGATCCTTTCTATAATTTACGAGGGAAGATTATGATGGAAGTCCATGCTAAAAATTATCTCAGAATTAGATTCGTTGAAACTCTTTCAAATACTAGTTTCGATCAAAAAATCGAAGTATATTATACACAATTTTAAACAAGTGTCGGTAAAAAAAAATCGAGGATTGTTCGAAATGCTACGAAACGTTTTAGATCCTTTATATTTGTTACGAGGGAAGATTATGATGGAAGTCCGTGCAAAAAAACATCTCAGAAATAGATTCTATGAAACTTTTTGAAATACTAGTTTCGGTCAAAAAATCGTAGTATATTATACACAATTTTATACTAGTTTCGGTCAAAAATCAAATTAAATCGAGGATTGTTCGAAATGCTACGAATCTTTTAAGATCCTTTCTATAATTTACGAGGGAAGATTATGATGGAAGTCCATGCAAAAGATTATCTCAGAATTAGATTCTTTGAAACTTTTTTAAATACTTGTTTCGGTCAAAAAATCGTAGTATATTATACACAATTTTATACAAGTGTCGGTAAAAAAAAATCGAGGATTATTCGAAATGCTACGAAACCTTTTAGATCCTTTATATTTGTTACGAGGGAAGGTTATGATGGAATTCCATGCAAAAAATTATCTAAAAATTAGATTTTATGGAACCTTTTGAAATGTCAGTTTAGGTAAAAAATTCATAGTATATTATACACAATTTTACACTAGTTTCAGTCAGAAAATTAAATTAAATCGAGTATTGTTCGAAATGCAACGAAACTTTTCAGATCCTTTCTATATTTTATGAGGTAAGATTATGATTGAAATCCATGCAAAAAATTATCTCAGAATTAGATTCTATGATACCTTTTGAAATACTAGTTTCGGTCAAAAATTCTAGTATATTATACACAATTTTATACTAGTTTCGGTCAGAAAATTAAATAAAATCGAGGATTGTTCGAAATGCTACGAATCTTTTAATATCCTTTCTATAATTTACGAGGGAAGATTATGATGGAAGTCAAAGAAAAAAATATCTCAGAATTAGATTCTATGAAACTTTTTGAATTACTAGTTTTGGTCAAAAAATCATAGTATATTATACACAATTTTATACTAGTTTCGGTTAGAAAATCAAATTAAATCGAGAATTGTTTGAAATGCTACGAATCTTTTCAGATCCTTTCTATATTTTACCAGGGAAGGTTATGATGGAAGTCCATGCAAAAAAGTATCTCAAAATAAGATTCTATGGAACTTTTTAAAATAGGAGTTTAGGTCAAAAAATCTTAGTATATTATACATAATTTCATACTTGTTTCGGTCATAAAATTAAATTAAATCGAGAATTATTCGAAATGCTACGTAACTTTTCAGATACTTTCTATATTTTACGAGGGAAGATTATGATGGAAGTCCATGCAAAAAATCATCTCAGAAATAGATTCTATGAAACTTTTTGAAATACTAGTTTCGGTCAAAAAATCGTAGTATATTATACACATTTTTATACTAGTTTATGTCAGAAAATTAAATTAAATAGAGTATTGTTCGAAATGCTACGAATCTTTTAAGATCCTTTCTATATTTTACGAGGGAAGATTATGATGGAAGTCCATGCAAAAAAATATCTCAGAATTAGATTCTTTGAAACTTTTTCAAATATTAGTTTCGGTCAAAAAATCGTAGTATATTATACACAATTTTATACAAGTGTCGGTGAAAAAAAATCGAGGATTATTCGAAATGCTACGAAACTTTTTAGATCCTTTATATTTGTTACGAGGGAAGGTTATGATGGAATTCCATGCAAAAAATTATCTAAAAATTAGATTTTATGGAACCTTTTGAAATGTCAGTTTAGGTAAAAAATTCATAGTATATTATACACAATTTTACACTAGTTTCAGTCAGAAAATTAAATTAAATCGAGTATTGTTCGAAATGCAACGAAACTTTTCAGATCCTTTCTATATTTTATGAGGAAAGATTATGATTGAAATCCATGCAAAAAATTATCTCAGAATTAGATTCTATGATACCTTTTGAAATACTAGTTTCGATCAAAAATTCTAGTATATTATACACAATTTTATACTAGTTTCGGTCAGAAAATTAAATAAAATCGAGGATTGTTCGAAATGCTACGAATCTTTGAAGATCCTTTCTATAATTTACGAAGGAAGATTATGATGGAAGTCAATGCAAAAAATTATCACATAATTATATTCTATGAAACTTTTTGAATTACTAGTTTCGGTCAAAAAATCATAGTATATTATACACAATTTTATACTAGTTTCGGTCAGAAAATCAAATTAAATCGAGGATTGTTCGAAATGCTACGAAACTTTTCAGATCCTTTCTATATTTTACCAGGGAAGGTTATGATGGAAGTCCATGCAAAAAAGTATCTCAAAATAAGATTCTATGGAACTTTTTAAAATAGAAGTTTAGGTCAAAACATCTTAGTATATTATACATAATTTCATACTAGTTTCTGTCATAAAATTAAATTAAATCAAGAATTGTTCGAAATGCTACGTAACTTTTCAGATACTTTCTATATTTTACGAGGGAAGATTATGATGGAAGTCCATGCAAACAATCATCTCAGAAATAGATTCTATGAAACATTTTGAAATACTAGTTTCAGTCAAAAAATCGTAGTATATTATACACAATTTTATACTAGTTTCGGTCAAAAATCAAATCAAATCGAGGATTGTTCGAAATGCAACGAAAATTTTAAGATCCTTTCTATAATTTACGAGGGAAGATTATGATGGAAGCCCATGCTAAAAATTATCTCAGAATTAGATTCTTTGAAACTCTTTCAAATACTATTTTCGGTCAAAAAATCGAAGTATATTATACACAATTTTATACTAGTGTCGGTAAAAAAAAATCGAGGATTGTTCGAAATGCTACGAAACGTTTTAGATCCTTTATATTTGTTACGAGGGAAGATTATGATGGAAGTCCGTGCAAAAAAACATCTCAGAAATAGATTCTATGAAACTTTTTCAAATACAAGTTTCGGTCAAAAAATCGTAGTATATTATACACAATTTTATACTAGTTTCGGTCAAAAATCAAATTAAATCGAGGATTGTTCGAAATGCTACGAATCTTTTAAGATCCTTTCTATAATTTACGAGGGAAGATTATGATGGAAGTCCATGCAAAAGATTATCTCAGAATTAGATTCTTTGAAACTTTTTTAAATACTTGTTTCGGTCAAAAAATCGTAGTATATTATACACAATTTTATACAAGTGTCGGTAAAAAAAATCGAGGATTATTCGAAATGCTACGAAACCTTTTAGATCCTTTATATTTGTTACGAGGGAAGGTTATGATGGAAGTCCATGCAAAAAATTATCTAAAAATTAGATTCTATTAAACTTTTTGAAATACTAGTTTCGGTCAAAAAATCGTAGTATATTATACACAATTTTATACTAGTTTATGTCAGAAAATTAAATTAAATAGAGTATTGCTCGAAATGCTACGAAACTTTTAAGATCCTTTCTATATTTTACGAGGGAAGATTATGATGGAAGTCCATGCAAAAAAAATCTCAGAATTAGATTCTTTGAAACTTTTTCAAATACTAGTTTCGGTCAAAAAATCGTAGTATATTATACACAATTTTACACAAGTGTCGGTAAAAAAAAATCGAGGATTATTCGAAATGCTACGAAACTTTTTAGATCCTTTATATTTGTTACGAGGGAAGGTTATGATGGAATTCCATGCAAAAAATTATCTAAAAATTAGATTTTATGGAACCTTTTGAAATGTCAGTTTAGGTAAAAAATTTCATAGTATATTATACACAATTTTACACTAGTTTCAGTCAGAAAATTAAATTAAATCGAGTATTGTTCAAAATGCAACGAAACTTTTCAGATCCTTTCTATATTTTATGAGGAAAGATTATGATTGAAATCCATGCAAAAAATTATCTCAGAATTAGATTCTATGATACCTTTTGAAATACTAGTTTCGGTAAAAAATTCTAGTATATTATACACAATTTTATACTAGTTTCGGTCAGAAAATTAAATAAAATCGAGGATTGTTCGAAATGCTACGAATATTTTAAGATCCTTTCTTTAATTTACGAGGGAAGATTATGATGGAAGTCAATGCAAAAAATTATCACAGAATTAGATTATATGAAACTTTTTGAGTTACTAGTTTCGGTCAAAAAATCATAGTATATTATACACAATTTTATACTAGTTTCGGTCAGAAAATCAAATTAAATCGAGGATTGTTCGAAATGCTACGAAACTTTTCAGATCCTTTCTATATTTTACCAGGGATGGTTATGATGGAAGTCCATGCAAAAAAGTATCTCAAAATAAGATTCTATGGAACTTTTTAAAATAGAAGTTTAGGTCAAAACATCTTAGTATATTATACATAATTTCATACTAGTTTCTGTCATAAAATTAAATTAAATCAAGAATTGTTCGAAATGCTACGTAACTTTTCAGATACTTTCTATATTTTACGAGGGAAGATTATGATGGAAGTCCATGCAAACAATCATCTCAGAAATAGATTCTATGAAAAATTTTGAAATACTAGTTTCGGTCAAAAAATCGTAGTATATTATACACAATTTTATACTAGTTTCGGTCAAAAATCAAATCAAATCGAGGATTGTTCGAAATGCAACGAAAATTTTAAGATCCTTTCTATAATTTACGAGGGAAGATTATGATGGAAGCCCATGCTAAAAATTATCTCAGAATTAGATTCTTTGAAACTCTTTCAAATACTATTTTCGGTCAAAAAATCGAAGTATATTATACACAATTTTATACTAGTGTCGGTAAAAAAAAATCGAGGATTGTTCGAAATGCTACGAAACGTTTTAGATCCTTTATATTTGTTACGAGGGAAGATTATGATGGAAGTCCGTGCAAAAAAACATCTCAGAAATAGATTCTATGAAACTTTTTCAAATACAAGTTTCGGTCAAAAAATCGTAGTATATTATACACAATTTTATACTAGTTTCGGTCAAAAATCAAATTAAATCGAGGATTGTTCGAAATGCTACGAATCTTTTAAGATCCTTTCTATAATTTACGAGGGAAGATTATGATGGAAGTCCATGCAAAAGATTATCTCAGAATTAGATTCTTTGAAACTTTTTTAAATACTTGTTTCGGTCAAAAAATCGTAGTATATTATACACAATTTTATACAAGTGTCGGTAAAAAAAATCGAGGATTATTCGAAATGCTACGAAACCTTTTAGATCCTTTATATTTGTTACGAGGGAAGGTTATGATGGAAGTCCATGCAAAAAATTATCTAAAAATTAGATTCTATTAAACTTTTTGAAATACTAGTTTCGGTCAAAAAATCGTAGTATATTATACACAATTTTATACTAGTTTATGTCAGAAAATTAAATTAAATAGAGTATTGCTCGAAATGCTACGAAACTTTTAAGATCCTTTCTATATTTTACGAGGGAAGATTATGATGGAAGTCCATGCAAAAAAAATCTCAGAATTAGATTCTTTGAAACTTTTTCAAATACTAGTTTCGGTCAAAAAATCGTAGTATATTATACACAATTTTACACAAGTGTCGGTAAAAAAAAATCGAGGATTATTCGAAATGCTACGAAACTTTTTAGATCCTTTATATTTGTTACGAGGGAAGGTTATGATGGAATTCCATGCAAAAAATTATCTAAAAATTAGATTTTATGGAACCTTTTGAAATGTCAGTTTAGGTAAAAAATTCATAGTATATTATACACAATTTTACACTAGTTTCAGTCAGAAAATTAAATTAAATCGAGTATTGTTCAAAATGCAACGAAACTTTTCAGATCCTTTCTATATTTTATGAGGAAAGATTATGATTGAAATCCATGCAAAAAATTATCTCAGAATTAGATTCTATGATACCTTTTGAAATACTAGTTTCGGTAAAAAATTCTAGTATATTATACACAATTTTATACTAGTTTCGGTCAGAAAATTAAATAAAATCGAGGATTGTTCGAAATGCTACGAATCTTTTAAGATCCTTTCTTTAATTTACGAGGGAAGATTATGATGGAAGTCAATGCAAAAAATTATCACAGAATTAGATTATATGAAACTTTTTGAGTTACTAGTTTCGGTCAAAAAATCATAGTATATTATACACAATTTTATACTAGTTTCGGTCAGAAAATCAAATTAAATCGAGGATTGTTCGAAATGCTACGAAACTTTTCAGATCCTTTCTATATTTTACCAGGGATGGTTATGATGGAAGTCCATGCAAAAAAGTATCTCAAAATAAGATTCTATGGAACTTTTTAAAATAGAAGTTTAGGTCAAAAAATCTTAGTATATTATACATAATTTCATACTAGTTTCTGTCATAAAATTAAATTAAATCAAGAATTGTTCGAAATGCTACGTAACTTTTCAGATACTTTCTATATTTTACGAGGGAAGATTATGATGGAAGTCCATGCAAACAATCATCTCAGAAATAGATTCTATGAAACATTTTGAAATACTAGTTTCGGTCAAAAAATCGTAGTATATTATACACAATTTTATACTAGTTTCGGTCAAAAATCAAATTAAATCGAGGATTGTTCGAAATGCAACGAAAATTTTAAGATCCTTTCTATAATTTACGAGGGAAGATTATGATGGAAGTCCATGCTAAAAATTATCTCAGAATTAGATTCTTTGAAACTCTTTCAAATACTATTTTCGGTCAAAAAATCGAAGTATATTATACACAATTTTATACTAGTGTCGGTAAAAAAAAATCGAGGATTGTTCGAAATGCTACGAAACGTTTTAGATCCTTTATATTTGTTACGAGGGAAGATTATGATGGAAGTCCGTGCAAAAAAACATCTCAGAAATAGATTCTATGAAACTTTTTGAAATACAAGTTTCGGTCAAAAAATCGTAGTATATTATACACAATTTTATACTAGTTTCGGTCAAAAATCAAATTAAATCGAGGATTGTTCGAAATGCTACGAAACTTTGAAGATCCTTTCTATAATTTACGAGGGAAGATTATGATGGAAGTCCATGCAAAAGATTATCTCAGAATTAGATTCTTTGAAACTTTTTTAAATACTTGTTTCGGTCAAAAAATCGTAGTATATTATACACAATTTTATACAAGTGTCGGTAAAAACAATCGAGGATTATTCGAAATGCTACGAAACCTTTTAGATCCTTTATATTTGTTACGAGGGAAGGTTATGATGGAAGTCCATGCAAAAAATTATCTAAAAATTAGATTCTATTAAACTTTTTGAAATACTAGTTTCGGTCAAAAAATCGTAGTATATTATACACAATTTTATACTAGTTTATGTCAGAAAATTGAATTAAATAGAGTATTGTTCGAAATGCTACGAAACTTTTAAGATCCTTTCTATATTTTACGAGGGAAGATTATGATGGAAGTCCATGCAAAAAAAATCTCAGAATTAGATTCTTTGAAACTTTTTCAAATACTAGTTTCGGTCAAAAAATTGTAGTATATTATACACAATTTTACACAAGTGTCGGTAAAAAAAAATCGAGGATTATTCGAAATGCTACGAAACTTTTTAGATCCTTTATATTTGTTACGAGGGAAGGTTATGATGGAATTCCATGCAAAAAATTATCTAAAAATTAGATTTTATGGAACCTTTTGAAATGTCAGTTTAGGTAAAAAATTCATAGTATATTATACACAATTTTACACTAGTTTCAGTCAGAAAATTAAATTAAATCGAGTATTGTTCGAAATGCAACGAAACTTTTCAGATCCTTTCTATATTTTATGAGGAAAGATTATGATTGAAATCCATGCAAAAAATTATCTCAGAATTAGATTCTATGATACCTTTTGAAATACTAGTTTCGGTAAAAAATTCAAGTATATTATACACAATTTTATACTAGTTTCGGTCAGAAAATTAAATAAAATCGAGGATTGTTCGAAATGCTACGAATCTTTTAAGATCCTTTCTTTAATTTACGAGGGAAGATTATGATGGAAGTCAATGCAAAAAATTATCACAGAATTAGATTATATGAAACTTTTTGAATTACTAGTTTCGGTCAAAAAATCATAGTATATTATACACAATTTTATACTAGTTTCGGTCAGAAAATCAAATTAAATCGAGGATTGTTCGAAATGCTACGAAACTTTTCAGATCCTTTCTATATTTTACCAGGGAAGGTTATGATGGAAGTCCATGCAAAAAAGTATCTCAAAATAAGATTCTATGGAACTTTTTAAAATAGAAGTTTAGGTCAAAAAATCTTAGTATATTATACATAATTTCATACTAGTTTCTGTCATAAAATTAAATTAAATCAAGAATTGTTCGAAATGCTACGTAACTTTTCAGATACTTTCTATATTTTACGAGGGAAGATTATGATGGAAGTCCATGCAGACAATCATCTCAGAAATAGATTCTATGAAACATTTTGAAATACTAGTTTCGGTCAAAAAATCGTAGTATATTATACATAATTTTATACTAGTTTCGGTCAAAAATCAAATTAAATCGAGGATTGTACGAAATGCAATGAAACTTTTAAGATCCTTTCTATAATTTACCAGGGAAGATTATGATGGAAGTCCATGCTAAAAATTATCTAAGAATTAGATATTTTGAAACTTTTTCAAATACTAGTTTCGGTCAAAAAATCGAAGTATATTATACACAATTTTATACTAGTGTCGGTAAAAAAAAATCGAGGATTGTTCGAAATGCTACGAAACGTTTTAGATCCTTTATATTTGTTACGAGGTAAGATTATGATGGAAGTCCGTGCAAAAAAACATCTCAGAAATAGATTCTATGAAACTTTTTGAAATATAGGTTTCGGTCAAAAAATCGTAGTATATTATACACAATTTTATACTAGTTTCGGTCAAAAATCAAATTAAATCGAGGATTGTTCGAAATGCTACGAAACTTTTAAGATCCTTTCTATAATTTACGAGGGAAGATTATGATGGAAGTCCATGCAAAAAATTATCTCAGAATTAGATTCTTTGAAACTTTTTTAAATACTAGTTTCGGTCAAAAAATCGTAGTATATTATACACAATTTTATACAAGTGTCGGTAAAAAAAATCGAGGATTATTCGAAATGCTACGAAACCTTTTAGATCCTTTATATTTGTTACGAGGGAAGGTTATGATGGAAGTCCATGCAAAAAATTATCTAAAAATTAGATTCTATTAAACTTTTTGAAATACTAGTTTCGGTCAAAAAATCGTAGTATATTATACACAATTTTATACTAGTTTATGTCAGAAAATTAAATTAAATAGAGTATTGTTCGAAATGCTACGTAACTTTTAAGATCCTTTCTATATTTTACGAGGGAAGATTATGATGGAAGTCCATGCAAAAAAAATCTCAGAATTAGATTCTTTTAAACTTTTTCAAATACTAGTTTCGGTCAAAAAATCGTAGTATATTATACACAATTTTATACAAGTGTCGGTAAAAAAAAATCGAGGATTATTCGAAATTCTACAAAACTTTTTAGATCCTTTATATTTGTTACGAGGGAAGGTTATGATGGAATTCCATGCAAAAAAATATCTAAAAATTAGATTTTATGGAACCTTTTGAAATGTCAGTTTAGGTAAAAAATTCATAGTATATTATACACAATTTTACACTAGTTTCAGTCAGAAAATTAAATTAAATCGAGTATTGTTCGAAATGCAACGAAACTTTTCAGATCCTTTCTATATTTTATGAGGAAAGATTATAATTGAAATCCATGCAAAAAATTATCTCAGAATTAGATTCTATGATACCTTTTGAAATACTAGTTTCGGTCAAAAATTCTAGTATATTATACACAATTTTATACTAGTTTCGGTCAGAAAATTAAATAAAATTGAGGATTGTTCGAAATGCTACGAATCTTTTAAGATCCTTTCTATAATTTACGAGGGAAGATTATGATGGAAGTCAATACAAAAAATTATCACAAAATTAGATTATATGAAACTTTTTGAATTACTAGTTTCGGTCAAAAAATCATAGTATATTATACACAATTTTATACTAGTTTCGGTCAGAAAATCAAATTAAATCGAGGATTGTTCGAAATGCTACGAAACTTTTCAGATCCTTTCTATATTTTACCAGGGAAGGTTATGATGGAAGTCCATGCAAAAAAGTATCTCAAAATAAGATTCTATGAAACTTTTTAAATAGAAGTTAAGGTCAAAAAATCTTAGTATATTATACATAATTTCATACTAGTTTCTGTCATAAAATTAAATTAAATCAAGAATTGTTCGAAATGCTACGTAACTTTTCAGATACTTTCTATATTTTATGAGGGAAGATTATGATGGAAGTCCATGCAAACAATCATCTCAGAAATAGATTCTATGAAACATTTTGAAATACTAGTTTCGGTCAAAAAATCGTAGTATATTATACACAATTTTATACTAGTTTCGGTCAAAAATCAAATTAAATCGAGGATTGTTCGAAATGCAACGAAACTTTTAAGATCCTTTCTATAATTTACGAGGGAAGATTATGATGGAAGTCCATGCTAAAAATTATCTCAGAATTAGATTCTTTGAAACTTTTTCAAATACTAGTTTCGGTCAAAAAATCGAAGTATATTATACACATTTTTATACTAGTGTCGGTAAAAAAAATCGAGGATTGTTCGAAATGCTACGAAACGTTTTAGATCCTTTATATTTGTTACAAGGTAAGATTATGATGGAAGTCCGTGCAAAAAAACATCTCAGAAATAGATTCTATGAAACCTTTTGAAATACAGGTTTCGGTCAAAAAATCGTAGTATATTATACACAATTTTATACTAGTTTCGATCAAAAATCAAATTAAATCGAGGATTGTTCGAAATGCTACGAAACTTTTAAGATCCTTTCTATAATTTACGAGGGAAGATTATGATGGAAGTCCATGCAAAAAATTATCTCAGAATTAGATTCTTTGAAACTTTTTTAAATACTAGTTTCGGTCAAAAAATCGTAGTATATTATACACAATTTTATACAAGTGTCGGTAAAAAAAATCGAGGATTATTCGAAATGCTACGAAACCTTTTAGATCCTTTATATTTGTTACGAGGGAAGGTTATGATGGAAGTCCATGCAAAAAATTATCTAAAAATTAGATTCTATTAAACTTTTTGAAATACTAGTTTCGGTCAAAAAATCGTAGTATATTATACACAATTTTATACTAGTTTATGTCAGAAAATTAAATTAAATAGAGTATTGTTCGAAATGCTACGAAACTTTTCAGATCCTTTCTATATTTTATGAGGAAAGATTATGATTGAAATCCATGCAAAAAATTATCTCAGAATTAGATTCTATGATACCTTTTGAAATACTAGTTTCGGTCAAAAATTCTAGTATATTATACACATATTATTATACTAGTTTCTGTCAGAAAATTAAATAAAATCGAGGATTGTTCGAAATGCTACGAATCTTTTAAGATCCTTTCTATAATTTACGAGGGAAGATTATGAAGGAAGTCAATGCAAAAAATTATCTCAGAATTAGATTATATGAAACTTTTTTAAATACTAGTTTCGGTCAAAAAATCGTAGTATATTATACACAATTTTATACAAGTGTCGGTAAAAAAAAATCGAGGATTATTCGAAATGCTACGAAACCTTTTAGATCCTTTATATTTGTTACGAGGGAAGGTTTTGATGGAAGTCCATGCAAAAAATTATCTAAAAATTAGATTCTATTAATCTTTTTGAAATACTAGTTTCGGTAAAAAAATCGTAGTATATTATACACAATTTTATACTAGTTTATGTCAGAAAATTAAATTAAATAGAGTATTGTTCGAAATGCTACGAAACTTTTAAGATCCTTTCTATATTTTACGAGGGAAGATTATGATGGAAGTCCATGCAAAAAAAATCTCAGAATTAGATTCTTTGAAACTTTTTCAAATACTAGTTTCGGTCAAAAAATCGTAGTATATTATACACAATTTTATACAAGTGTCGGTAAAAAAAAATCGAGGATTATTCGAAATTCTACGAAACTTTTTAGATCCTTTATATTTGTTACGAGGGAAGGTTATGATGGAATTCCATGCAAAAAATTATCTAAAAATTAGATTTTATGGAACCTTTTGAAATGTCAGTTTAGGTAAAAAATTCATAGTATATTATACACAATTTTACACTAGTTTCAGTCAGAAAATTAAATTAAATCGAGTATTGTTCGAAATACAACGAAACTTTTCAGATCCTTTCTATATTTTATGAGGAAAGATTATGATTGAAATCCATGCAAAAAATTATCTCAGAATTAGATTCTATGATACCTTTTGAAATACTAGTTTCGGTCAAAAATTCTAGTATATTATACACAATTTTATACTAGTTTCGGTCAGAAAATTAAATAAAATTGAGGATTGTTCGAAATGCTACGAATCTTTTAAGATCCTTTCTATAATTTACGAGGGAAGATTATGATGGAAGTCAATACAAAAAATTATCACAGAATTAGATTATATGAAACTTTTTGAATTACTAGTTTCGGTCAAAAAATCATAGTATATTATACACAATTTTATACTAGTTTCGGTCAGAAAATCAAATTAAATCGAGGATTGTTCGAAATGCTACGAAACTTTTCAGATCCTTTCTATATTTTACCAGGGAAGGTTATGATGGAAGTCCATGCAAAAAAGTATCTCAAAATAAGATTCTATGGAACTTTTTAAATAGAAGTTTAGGTCAAAAAATCTTAGTATATTATACATAATTTCATACTAGTTTCTGTCATAAAATTAAATTAAATCAAGAATTGTTCGAAATGCTACGTAACTTTTCAGATACTTTCTATATTTTACGAGGGAAGATTATGATGGAAGTCCATGCAAACAATCATCTCAGAAATAGATTCTATGAAACATTTTGAAATACTAGTTTCGGTCAAAAAATCGTAATATATTATACACAATTTTATACTAGTTTCGGTCAAAAATCAAATTAAATCGAGGATTGTTCGAAATGCAACGAAACTTTTAAGATCCTTTCTATAATTTACGAGGGAAGATTATGATGGAAGTCCATGCTAAAAATTATCTCAGAATTAGATTCCTTGAAACTTTTTCAAATACTAGTTTCGGTCAAAAAATCGAAGTATATTATACACAATTTTATACTAGTGTCGGTAAAAAAAAATCGAGGATTGTTCGAAATGCTACGAAACGTTTTAGATCCTTTATATTTGTTACAAGGTAAGATTATGATGGAAGTCCGTGCAAAAAAACATCTCAGAAATAGATTCTATTAAACTTTTTGAAATACAGGTTTCGGTCAAAAAATCGTAGTATATTATACACAATTTTATACTAGTTTCGGTCAAAAATCAAATTAAATCGAGGATTGTTCGAAATGCTACGAAACTTTTAAGATCCTTTCTATAATTTACGAGGGAAGATTATGATGGAAGTCCATGCAAAAAATTATCTCAGAATTAGGTTCTTTGAAACTTTTTTAAATACTAGTTTCGGTCAAAAAATCGTAGTATATTATACACAATTTTATACAAGTGTCGGTAAAAAAAATCGAGGATTATTCGAAATGCTACGAAACCTTTTAGATCCATTATATTTGTTACTAGGGAAGGTTATGATGGAAGTCCATGCAAAAAATTATCTAAAAATTAGATTCTATTAAACTTTTTGAAATACTAGTTTCGGTCAAAAAATCGTAGTATATTATACACAATTTTATACTAGTTTATGTCAGAAAATTAAATTAAATTGAGTATTGTTCGAAATGCTACGAAACTTTTCAGATCCTTTCTATATTTTATGAGGAAAGATTATGATTGAAATCCATGCAAAAAATTATCTCAGAATTAGATTCTATGATACCTTTTGAAATACTAGTTTCGGTCAAAAATTCTAGTATATTATACACATATTATTATACTAGTTTCGGTCAGAAAATTAAATAAAATCGAGGATTGTTCGAAATGCTACGAATCTTTTAAGATCCTTTCTATAATTTACGAGGGAAGATTATGAAGGAAGTCAATGCAAAAAATTATCTCAGAATTAGATTATATGAAACTTTTTTAAATACTAGTTTCGGTCAAAAAATCGTAGTATATTATACACAATTTTATACAAGTGTCGGTAAAAAAAATCGAGGATTATTCGAAATGCTACGAAACCTTTTAGATCCTTTATATTTGTTACGAGGGAAGGTTATGATGGAAGTCCATGCAAAAAATTATCTAAAAATTAGATTCTATTAAACTTTTTGAAATACTAGTTTCGGTAAAAAAATCGTAGTATATTATACACAATTTTATACTAGTTTATGTCAGAAAATTAAATTAAATAGAGTATTGTTCGAAATGCTACGAAACTTTTAAGGTCCTTTCTATGTTTTAAGAGGGAAGATTATGATGGATGTCCATGCAAAAAAATTCTCAGAATTAGACTCTTTGAAACTTTTTCAAATACTAGTTTCGGTCAAAAAATCGTAGTATATTATACACAATTTTATACAAGTGTCGGTAAAAAAAAATCGAGGATTATTCGAAATTCTACGAAACTTTTTAGATCCTTTATATTTGTTACGAGGGAAGGTTATGATGGAATTCCATGCAAAAAATTATCTAAAAATTAGATTTTATGGAACCTTTTGAAATGTCAGTTTAGGTAAAAAATTCATAGTATATTATACACAATTTTACACTAGTTTCAGTCAGAAAATTAAATTAAATCGAGTATTGTTCGAAATGCAACGAAACTTTTCAGATCCTTTCTATATTTTATGAGGAAAGGTTATGATTGAAATCCATGCAAAAAATTATCTCAGAATTAGATTCTATGATACCTTTTGAAATACTAGTTTCGGTCAAAAATTCTAGTATATTATACACAATTTTATACTAGTTTCGGTCAGAAAATTAAATAAAATAGAGGATTGTTCGAAATGCTACGAATCTTTTAAGATCCTTTCTATAATTTACGAGGGAAGATTACGATGGAAGTCAATGCAAAAAGTTATCTCAGAATTAGATTCTATGAAACTTTTTGAATTACTAGTTTCGGTCAAAAAATCATAGTATATTATACACAATTTTATACTAGTTTCGGTCAGAAAATCAAATTAAATCGAGGATTGTTCGAAATGCTACGAAACTTTTCAGATCCTTTCTATATTTTACCAGGGAAGGTTATGATGGAAGTCCATGCAAAAAAGTATCTCAAAATAAGATTCTATGGAACTTTTTAAAATAGGAGTTTAAGTCAAAAAATCTTAGTATATTATACATAATTTCATACTAGTTTCGGTCATAAAATTAAATTAAATCGAGAATTGTTCGAAATGCTACGTAACTTTTCAGATACTTTCTATATTTTACGAGGGAAGATTATGATGGAATTTCATGCAAAAAATCATCTCAGAAATAGATTCTATGAAACATTTTGAAATACTAGTTTCGGTCAAAAAATCGTAGTATATTATACACAATTTTATACTAGTTTCGGTCAAAAATCAAATTAACTCGAGGATTGTTCGAAATGCTGCGAAACTTTTAAGATCCTTTCTATAATTTACGAGGGAAGATTATGATGGAAGTCCATGCAAAAAATTATCTCAGAATTAGATTCTTTGAAACTTTTTCAAATACTAGTTTCGGTCAAAAAATCGTAGTATATTATACACAATTTTATACAAGTGTCGGTAAAAAAAATCGAGGATTATTCGAAATGCTACGAAACCTTTTAGATCCTTTATATTTGTTACGAGGGAAGGTTATGATAAAAGTCCATGCAAAAAATTATCCAAAAATTAGATTCTATTGAACCTTTTGAAATGTCAGTTTAGGTCATAAATTCATAGTATATTATACACAATTTTAAACTAGTTTTGGTCAGAAAATTAAATTAAATAGAGTATTGTTCGAAATGAAACGAAACTTTTTAGATCCTTTCTATATTTTACGGGGGAAGATTATGATGGAAGTCCATGCAAAAAATTATCTCAGAATTAGATTCTTTGAAAATTTTTCAAATACTAGTTTCGGTCAAAAAATCGTAGTATATTATACACAATTTTATACAAGTGTCGGTAAAAAAAAATCGAGGATTATTCGAAATGCTACGAAACTTTTTAGATCCTTTATATTTGTTACGAGGGAAGGTTATGATGGAATTCCATGCAAAAAATTATCTAAAAATTAGATTTTATGGAACCTTTTGAAATGTCAGTTTAGCTAAAAAATTCATAGTATATTATACACAATTTTACACTAGTTACAGTTAGAAAATTAAATTAAATCGAGTATTGTTCGAAATGCAACGAAACTTTTCAGATCCTTTCTATATTTTATAAGGAAAGATTATGATTGAAGTCCATGCAAAAAATTATCTCAGAATTAGACTCTATGATACCTTTTGAAATACTAGTTTCGGTCAAAAATTCTAGTATATTATACACAATTTTATACTAGTTTCGGACAGAAAATTAAATAAAATCGAGGATTGTTCGAAATGCTACGAATCTTTTAAGATCCTTTCTATAATTTACGAGGGAAGATTATGATGGAAGTCAATGCAAAAAATTATCTCAGAATTAGATTCTATGAAACTTTTTGAATTACTAGTTTCGGTCAAAAAATCATAGTATATTATACACAATTTTATACTAGTTTCGGTCAGAAAATCAAATTAAATCGAGGATTGTTCGAAATGCTACGAAAATTTTCAGATCCTTTCTATATTTTACCAGGGAAGGTTATGATGGAAGTCCATGCAAAAAAGTATCTCAAAATAAGATTCTATGGAACTTTTTAAAATAGGAGTTTAGGTCAAAAAATCTTAGTATATTATACATAAATTCATACTAGTTTCGGTCATAAAATTAAATTAAATCGAGAATTGTTCGAAATGCTACGTAACTTTTCAGATACTTTCTATATTTTACGAGGGAAGATTATGATGGAATTTCATGCAAAAAATCATCTCAGAAATAGATTCTATGAAACATTTTGAAATACTAGTTTCGGTCAAAAAATCGTAGTATATTATACACAATTTTATACTAGTTTCGGTCAAAAATCAAATTAAATCGAGGATTGTTCGAAATGCTGCGAAACTTTTAAGATCCTTTCTATAATTTACGAGGGAAGATTATGATGGAAGTCCATGCAATAAATTATCTCAGAATTAGATTCCTTGAAACTTTTTCAAATACTAGTTTTAGTCAAAAAATCGTAGTATATTATACACAATTTTATACAAGTGTCGGTAAAAAAAAATCGAGGATTATTTGAAATGCTACGAAACCGTTTAGATCCTTTATATTTGTTACGAGGGAAGGTTATGATGGAAGTCCATGCAAAAAATTATCTAAAAATTAGATTCTATTGAACCTTTTGAAATGTCAGTTTAGGTCATAAATTCATAGTATATTATACACAATTTTAGACTAGTTTTGGTCAGAAAATTAAATTAAATAGAGTATTGTTCGAAATGCAACGAAACTTTTCAGATCCTTTCTATATTTTACGGGGGAAGATTTTGATGGAAGTCCATGAAAAAAATTATCTCAGAATTAGATTCTTTGAAACTTTTTCAAATACTAGTTTCGGTCAAAAAATCGTAGTATATTATACACAATTTTATACAAGTGTCGGTAAAAAAAAATCGAGGATTATTCGAAATGCTACGAAACTTTTTAGATCCTTTATATTTGTTACGAGGGAAGGTTATGATGGAATTCCATGCAAAAAATTATCTAAAAATTAGATTTTATGGAACCTTTTGAAATGTCAGTTTAGCTAAAAAATTCATAGTATATTATACACAATTTTACACTAGTTACAGTTAGAAAATTAAATTAAATCGAGTATTGTTCGAAATGCAACGAAACTTTTCAGATCCTTTCTATATTTTATAAGGAAAGATTATGATTGAAGTCTATGCAAACAATTATCTCAGAATTAGATTCTATGATACCTTTTGAAATACTAGTTTCGGTCAAAAATTCTAGTATATTATACACAATTTTATACTAGTTTCGGACAGAAAATTAAATAAAATCGAGGATTGTTCGAAATGCTACGAATCTTTTAAGATCCTTTCTATAATTTACGAGGGAAGATTATGATGGAAGTCAATGCAAAAAATTATCTCAGAATTAGATTCTATGAAACTTTTTGAATTACTAGTTTCGGTCAAAAAATCATAGTATATTATACACAATTTTATACTAGTTTCGGTCAGAAAATCAAATTAAATCGAGGATTGTTCGAAATGCTACGAAAATTTTCAGATCCTTTCTATATTTTACCAGGGAAGGTTATGATGGAAGTCCATGCAAAAAAGTATCTCAAAATAAGATTCTATGGAACTTTTTAAAATAGGAGTTTAGGTCAAAAAATCTTAGTATATTATACATAATTTCATACGAGTTTCGGTCATAAAATTAAATTAAATCGAGAATTGTTCGAAATGCTACGTAACTTTTCAGATACTTTCTATATTTTACGAGGGAAGATTATGATGGAATTTCATGCAAAAAATCATCTCAGAAATAGATTCTATGAAACATTTTGAAATACTAGTTTCGGTCAAAAAATCGTAGTATATTATACACAATTTTATACTAGTTTCGGTCAAAAATCAAATTAACTCGAGGATTGTTCGAAATGCTACGAAACTTTTAAGATCCTTTCTATAATTTACGAGGGAAGATTATGATGGAAGTCCATGCAAAAAATTATCTCAGAATTAGATTCTTTGAAACTTTTTCAAATACTAGTTTCGGTCAAAAAATCGTAGTATATTATACACAATTTTATACAAGTGTCGGTAAAAAAAAATCGAGGATTATTCGAAATGCTACGAAACCTTTTAGATCCTTTATATTTGTTACGAGGGAAGGTTATGATAAAAGTCCATGCAAAAAATTATCCAAAAATTAGATTCTATTGAACCGTTTGAAATGTCAGTTTAGGTCATAAATTCATAGTATATTATACACAATTTTAGACTAGTTTTGGTCAGAAAATTAAATTAAATAGAGTATTGTTCGAAATGAAACGAAACTTTTCAGATCCTTTCTATATTTTACAGGGGAAGATTATGATGGAAGTCCATGCAAAAAATTATCTCAGAATTAGATTCTTTGAAACTTTTTCAAATACTAGTTTCGGTCAAAGAATCGTAGTATATTATACACAATTTTATACAAGTGTCGGTAAAAAAAAATCGAGGATTATTCGAAATGCTACGAAACTTTTTAGATCCTTTATATTTGTTACGAGGGAAGGTTATGATGGAATTCCATGCAAAAAATTATCTAAAAATTAGATTTTATGGAACCTTTTGAAATGTCAGTTTAGCTAAAAAATTCATAGTATATTATACACAATTTTACACTAGTTACAGTTACAAAATTAAATTAAATCGAGTATTGTTCGAAATGCAACGAAACTTTTCAGATCCTTTCTATATTTTATAAGGAAAGATTATGATTGAAGTCCATTCAAAAAATTATCTCAGAATTAGATTCTATGATACCTTTTGAAATACTAGTTTCGGTCAAAAATTCTAGTATATTATACACAATTTTATACTAGTTTCGGACAGAAAATTAAATAAAATCGAGGATTGTTCGAAATGCTACGAATCTTTTAAGATCCTTTCTATAATTTACGAGGGGAGATTATGATGGAAGTCAATGCAAAAAATTATCTCAGAATTAGATTCTATGAAACTTTTTGAATTACTAGTTTCGGTCAAAAAATCATAGTATATTATACACAATTTTATACTAGTTTCGGTCAGAAAATCAAATTAAATCGAGGATTGTTCAAAATGCTACGAAAATTTTCAGATCCTTTCTATATTTTACCAGGGAAGGTTATGATGGAAGTCCATGCAAAAAAGTATCTCAAAATAAGATTCTATGGAACTTTTTAAAATAGGAGTTTAGGTCAAAAAATCTTAGTATATTATACATAATTTCATACTAGTTTCGGTCATAAAAATAAATTAAATCGAGAATTGTTCGAAATGCTACGTAACTTTTCAGATACTTTCTATATTTTACGAGGGAAGATTATGATGGAATTTCATGCAAAAAATCATCTCAGAAATAGATTCTATGAAACATTTTGAAATACTAGTTTCGGTCAAAAAATCGTAGTATATTATACACAATTTTATACTAGTTTCGGTCAAAAATCAAATTAAATCGAGGATTGTTCGAAATGCTACGAAACTTTTAAGATCCTTTCTATAATTTACGAGGGAAGATTATGATGGAAGTCCATGCAAAAAATTATCTCAGAATTAGATTCTTTGAAACTTTTTCAAATACTAGTTTCGGTCAAAAAATCGTAGTATATTATACACAATTTTATACAAGTGTCGGTAAAAAAAAATCGAGGATTATTCGAAATGCTACGAAACCTTTTAGATCCTTTATATTTGTTACGAGGGAAGGTTATGATGGAAGTCCATGCAAAAAATTGTCCAAAAATTAGATTCTATTGAACCTTTTGAAATGTCAGTTTAGGTCATAAATTCATAGTATATTATACACAATTTTAGACTAGTTTTGGTCAGAAAATTAAATTAAATAGTGTATTGTTCGAAATGCAACGAAACTTTTCAGATCCTTTCTATATTTTACGGGGGAAGATTATGATGGAAGTCCATGCAAAAAATTATCTCAGAATTAGATTCTTTGAAACTTTTTCAAATACTAGTTTCGGTCAAAAAATCGTAGTATATTATACACAATTTTATACAAGTGTCGGTAAAAAAAAATCGAGGATTATTCGAAATGATACGAAACTTTTTAGATCCTTTATATTTGTTACGAGGGAAGGTTATGATGGAATTCCATGCAAAAAATTATCTAAAAATTAGATTTTATGGAACCTTTTGAAATGTCAGTTTAGCTAAAAAATTCATAGTATATTATACACAATTTTACACTAGTCTCAGTTAGAAAATTAAATTAAATCGAGTATTGTTCGAAATGCAACGAAACTTTTCAGATCCTTTCTATATTTTATAAGGAAAGATTATGATTGAAGTCCATGCAAAAAATTATCTCAGAATTAGATTCTATGATACCTTTTGAAATACTAGTTTCGGTCAAAAATTCTAGTATATTATACACAATTTTATACTAGTTTCGGACAGAAAATTAAATAAAATCGAGGATTGTTCGAAATGCTACGAATCTTTTAAGATCCTTTCTATAATTTACGAGGGGAGATTATGATGGAAGTCAATGCAAAAAATTATCTCAGAATTAGATTCTATGAAACTTTTTGAATTACTAGTTTCGGTCAAAAAATCATAGTATATTATACATAATTTTATACTAGTTTCGGTCAGAAAATCAAATTAAATCGAGGATTGTTCGAAATGCTACGAAAATTTTCAGATCCTTTCTATATTTTACCAGGGAAGGTTATGATGGAAGTCCATGCAAAAAAGTATCTCAAAATAAGATTCTATGGAACTTTTTAAAATAGGAGTTTAGGTCAAAAAATCTTAGTATATTATACATAATTTCATACTAGTTTCGGTCATAAAAATAAATTAAATCGAGAATTGTTCGAAATGCTACGTAACTTTTCAGATACTTTCTATATTTTACGAGGGAAGATTATGATGGAATTTCATGCAAAAAATCATCTCAGAAATAGATTCTATGAAACATTTTGAAATACTAGTTTCGGTCAAAAAATCGTAGTATATTATACACAATTTTATACTAGTTTCGGTCAAAAATCAAATTAAATCGAGGATTGTTCGAAATGCTACGAAACTTTTAAGATCCTTTCTATAATTTACGAGGGAAGATTATGATGGAAGTCCATGCAAAAAATTATCTCAGAATTAGATTCTTTGAAACTTTTTCAAATACTAGTTTCGGTCAAAAAATCGTAGTATATTATACACAATTTTATACAAGTGTCGGTAAAAAAAAATCGAGGATTATTCGAAATGCTACGAAACCTATTAGATCCTTTATATTTGTTACGAGGGAAGGTTATGATGGAAGTCCATGCAAAAAATTGTCCAAAAATTAGATTCTATTGAACCTTTTGAAATGTCAGTTTAGGTCATAAATTCATAGTATATTATACACAATTTTAGACTAGTTTTGGTCAGAAAATTAAATTAAATAGTGTATTGTTCGAAATGCAACGAAACTTTTCAGATCCTTTCTATATTTTACGGGGGAAGATTATGATGGAAGTCCATGCAAAAAATTATCTCAGAATTAGATTCTTTGAAACTTTTTCAAATACTAGTTTCGGTCAAAAAATCGTAGTATATTATACACAATTTTATACAAGTGTCGGTAAAAAAAAATCGAGGATTATTCGAAATGCTACGAAACTTTTTAGATCCTTTATATTTGTTACGAGGGAAGGTTATGATGGAATTCCATGCAAAAAATTATCTAAAAATTAGATTTTATGGAACCTTTTGAAATGTCAGTTTAGCTAAAAAATTCATAGTATATTATACACAATTTTACACTAGTCTCAGTTAGAAAATTAAATTAAATCGAGTATTGTTCGAAATGCAACGAAACTTTTCAGATCCTTTCTATATTTTATAAGGAAAGATTATGATTGAAGTCCATGCAAAAAATTATCTCAGAATTAGATTCTATGATACCTTTTGAAATACTAGTTTCGGTCAAAAATTCTAGTATATTATACACAATTTTATACTAGTTTCGGACAGAAAATTAAATAAAATCGAGGATTGTTCGAAATGCTACGAATCTTTTAAGATCCTTTCTATAATTTACGAGGGAAGATTATGATGGAAGTCAATGCAAAAAATTATCTCAGAATTAGATTCTATGAAACTTTTTGAATTACTAGTTTCGGTCAAAAAATCATAGTATATTATACACAATTTTATACTAGTTTCGGTCAGAAAATCAAATTAAATCGAGGATTGTTCGAAATGCTACGAAAATTTTCAGATCCTTTCTATATTTTACCAGGGAAGGTTATGATGGAAGTCCATGCAAAAAAGTATCTCAAAATAAGATTCTATGGAACTTTTTAAAATAGGAGTTTAGGTCAAAAAATCTTAGTATATTATACATAATTTCATACTAGTTTCGGTCATAAAAATAAATTAAATCGAGAATTGTTCGAAATGCTACGTAACTTTTCAGATACTTTCTATATTTTACGAGGGAAGATTATGATGGAATTTCATGCAAAAAATCATCTCAGAAATAGATTCTATGAAACATTTTGAAATACTAGTTTCGGTCAAAAAATCGTAGTATATTATACACAATTTTATACTAGTTTCGGTCAAAAATCAAATTAAATCGAGGATTGTTCGAAATGCTACGAAACTTTTAAGATCCTTTCTATAATTTACGAGGGAAGATTATGATGGAAGTCCATGCAAAAAATTATCTCAGAATTAGATTCTTTGAAACTTTTTCAAATACTAGTTTCGGTCAAAAAATCGTAGTATATTATACACAATTTTATACAAGTGTCGGTAAAAAAAAATCGAGGATTATTCGAAATGCTACGAAACCTTTTAGATCCTTTATATTTGTTACGAGGGAAGGTTATGATGGAAGTCCATGCAAAAAATTGTCTAAAAATTAGATTCTATTGAACCTTTTGAAATGTCAGTTTAGGTCATAAATTCATAGTATATTATACACAATTTTAGACTAGTTTTGGTCAGAAAATTAAATTAAATAGAGTATTGTTCGAAATGCAACGAAACTTTTCAGATCCTTTCTATATTTTACGGGGGAAGATTATGATGGAAGTCCATGCAAAAAATTATCTCAGAATTAGATTCTTTGAAACTTTTTTAAATACTAGTTTCGGTCAAAAAATCGTAGTATATTATACACAATTTTATACAAGTGTCGGTAAAAAAAAATCGAGGATTATTCGAAATGCTACGAAACTTTTTAGATCCTTTATATTTGTTACGAGGGAAGGTTATGATGGAATTCCATGCAAAAAATTATCTAAAAATTAGATTTTATGGAACCTTTTGAAATGTCAGTTTAGCTAAAAAATTCATAGTATATTATACACAATTTTACACTAGTTTCAGTTAGAAAATTAAATTAAATCGAGTATTGTTCGAAATGCAACGAAACTTTTCAGATCCTTTCTATATTTTATAAGGAAAGATTATGATTGAAGTCCATGCAAAAAATTATCTCAGAATTAGATTCTATGATACCTTTTGAAATACTAGTTTCGGTCAAAAATTCTAGTATATTATACACAATTTTATACTAGTTTCGGACAGAAAATTAAATAAAATCGAGGATTGTTCGAAATGCTACGAATCTTTTAAGATCCTTTCTATAATTTACGAGGGAAGATTATGATGGAAGTCAATGCAAAAAATTATCTCAGAATTAGATTCTATGAAACTTTTTGAATTACTAGTTTCGGTCAAAAAATCATAGTATATTATACACAATTTTATACTAGTTTCGGTCAGAAAATCAAATTAAATTGAGGATTGTTCGAAATGCTACGAAAATTTTCAGATCCTTTCTATATTTTACAAGGGAAGGTTATGATGGAAGTCCATGCAAAAAAGTATCTCAAAATAAGATTCTATGGAACTTTTTAAAATAGGAGTTCAGGTCAAAAAATCTTAGTATATTATACATAATTTCATACTAGTTTCGGTCATAAAATTAAATTAAATCGAGAATTGTTCGAAATGCTACGTAACTTTTCAGATACTTTCTATATTTTACGAGGGAAGATTATGATGGTATTTCATGCAAAAAATCATCTCAGAAATAGATTCTATGAAACATTTTGAAATACTAGTTTCGGTCAAAAAATCGTAGTATATTATACACAATTTTATACTAGTTTCGGTCAAAAATCAAATTAAATCGAGGATTGTTCGAAATGCTACGAAACTTTTAAGATCCTTTCTATAATTTACGAGGGAAGATTATGATGGTAGTCCATGCAAAAAATTATCTCAGAATTAGATTCTTTGATAATATTTTTCAAATACTAGTTTCGGTCAAAAAATCGTAGTATATTATACACAATTTTATACAAGTGTCGGTAAAAAAAATCGAGGATTATTCGAAATGCTACGAAACCTTTTAGATCCCTTATATTTGTTACGAGGGAAGGTTATGATGGAAGTCCATGCAAAAAATTGTCTAAAAATTAGATTCTATTGAACCTTTTGAAATGTCAGTTTAGGTCATAAATTCATAGTATATTATACACAATTTTAGACTAGTTTTGGTCAGAAAATTAAATTAAATAGAGTATTGTTCGAAATGCAACGAAACTTTTCAGATCCTTTCTATATTTTACGGGGGAAGATTATGATGGAAGTCCATGCAAAAAATTATCTCAGAATTAGATTCTTTGAAACTTTTTTAAATACTAGTTTCGGTCAAAAAATCGTAGTATATTATACACAATTTTATACAAGTGTCGGTAAAAAAAAATCGAGGATTATTCGAAATGCTACGAAACTTTTTAGATCCTTTATATTTGTTACGAGGGAAGGTTATGATGGAATTCCATGCAAAAAATTATCTAAAAATTAGATTTTATGGAACCTTTTGAAATGTCAGTTTAGCTAAAAAATTCATAGTATATTATACACAATTTTACACTAGTTTCAGTTAGAAAATTAAATTAAATCGAGTATTGTTCGAAATGCAACGAAACTTTTCAGATCCTTTCTATATTTTATAAGGAAAGATTATGATTGAAGTCCATGCAAAAAATTATCTCAGAATTAGATTCTATGATACCTTTTGAAATACTAGTTTCGGTCAAAAATTCTAGTATATTATACACAATTTTATACTAGTTTCGGACAGAAAATTAAATAAAATCGAGGATTGTTCGAAATGCTACGAATCTTTTAAGATCCTTTCTATAATTTACGAGGGAAGATTATGATGGAAGTCAATGCAAAAAATTATCTCAGAATTAGATTCTATGAAACTTTTTGAATTACTAGTTTCGGTCAAAAAATCATAGTATATTATACACAATTTTATACTAGTTTCGGTCAGAAAATCAAATTAAATTGAGGATTGTTCGAAATGCTACGAAAATTTTCAGATCCTTTCTATATTTTACAAGGGAAGGTTATGATGGAAGTCCATGCAAAAAAGTATCTCAAAATAAGATTCTATGGAACTTTTTAAAATAGGAGTTTAGGTCAAAAAATCTTAGTATATTATACATAATTTCATACTAGTTTCGGTCATAAAATTAAATTAAATCGAGAATTGTTCGAAATGCTACGTAACTTTTCAGATACTTTCTATATTTTACGAGGGAAGATTATGATGGTATTTCATGCAAAAAATCATCTCAGAAATAGATTCTATGAAACATTTTGAAATACTAGTTTCGGTCAAAAAATCGTAGTATATTATACACAATTTTATACTAGTTTCGGTCAAAAATCAAATTAAATCGAGGATTGTTCGAAATGCTACGAAACTTTTAAGATCCTTTCTATAATTTACGAGGGAAGATTATGATGGTAGTCCATGCAAAAAATTATCTCAGAATTAGATTCTTTGATAATATTTTTCAAATACTAGTTTCGGTCAAAAAATCGTAGTATATTATACACAATTTTATACAAGTGTCGGTAAAAAAAATTGAGGATTATTCGAAATGCTACGAAACCTTTTAGATCCCTTATATTTGTTACGAGGGAAGGTTATGATGGAAGTCCATGCAAAAAATTGTCTAAAAATTAGATTCTATTGAACCTTTTGAAATGTCAGTTTAGGTCATAAATTCATAGTATATTATACACAATTTTAGACTAGTTTTGGTCAGAAAATTAAATTAAATAGAGTATTGTTCGAAATGCAACGAAACTTTTCAGATCCTTTCTATATTTTACGGGGGAAGATTATGATGGAAGTCCATGCAAAAAATTATCTCAGAATTAGATTCTTTGAAAATTTTTCAAATACTAGTTTCGGTCAAAAAATCGTAGTATATTATACACAATTTTATACAAGTGTCGGTAAAAAAAAATCGAGGATTATTCGAAATGCTACGAAACTTTTTAGATCCTTTATATTTGTTACGAGGGAAGGTTATGATGGAATTCCATGCAAAAAATTATCTAAAAATTAGATTTTATGGAACCTTTTGAAATGTCAGTTTAGCTAAAAAATTCATAGTATATTATACACAATTTTACACTAGTTTCAGTTAGAAAATTAAATTAAATCAAGTATTGTTCGAAATGCAACGAAACTTTTCAGATCCTTTCTATATTTTATAAGGAAAGATTATGATTGAAGTCCATGCAAAAAATTATCTCAGAATTAGATTCTATGATACCTTTTGAAATACTAGTTTCGGTCAAAAATTCTAGTATATTATACACAATTTTATACTAGTTTCGGACAGAAAATTAAATAAAATCGAGGATTGTTCGAAATGCTACGAATCTTTTAAGATCCTTTCTATAATTTACGAGGGAAGATTATGATGGAAGTCAATGCAAAAAATTATCTCAGAATTAGATTCTATGAAACTTTTTGAATTACTAGTTTCGGTCAAAAAATCATAGTATATTATACACAATTTTATACTAGTTTCGGTCAGAAAATCAAATTAAATCGAGGATTGTTCGAAATGCTACGAAAATTTTCAGATCCTTTCTATATTTTACCAGGGAAGGTTATGATGGAAGTCCATGCAAAAAAGTATCTCAAAATAAGATTCTATGGAACTTTTTAAAATAGGAGTTTAGGTCAAAAAATCTTAGTATATTATACATAATTTCATACTAGTTTCGGTCATAAAAATAAATTAAATCGAGAATTGTTCGAAATGCTACGTAACTTTTCAGATACTTTCTATATTTTATGAGGGAAGATTTTGATGGTATTTCATGCAAAAAATCATCTCAGAAATAGATTCTATGAAACATTTTGAAATACTAGTTTCGGTCAAAAAATCGTAGTATATTATACACAATTTTATACTAGTTTCGGTCAAAAATCAAATTAAATCGAGGATTGTTCGAAATGCTACGAAACTTTTAAGATCCTTTCTATAATTTACGAGGGAAGATTATGATGGAAGTCCATGCAAAAAATTATCTCAGAATTAGATTCTTTGAAACTTTTTCAAATACTAGTTTCGGTCAAAAAATCGTAGTATATTATACACAATTTTATACAAGTGTCGGTAAAAAAAAATCGAGGATTATTCGAAATGCTACGAAACCTTTTAGATCCTTTATATTTGTTACGAGGGAAGGTTATGATGGAAGTCCATGCAAAAAATTGTCCAAAAATTAGATTCTATTGAACCTTTTGAAATGTCAGTTTAGGTCATAAATTCATAGTATATTATACACAATTTTAGACTAGTTTTGGTCAGAAAATTAAATTCAATAGTGTATTGTTCGAAATGCAACGAAACTTTTCAGATCCTTTCTATATTTTACGGGGGAAGATTATGATGGAAGTCCATGCAAAAAATTATCTCAGAATTAGATTCTTTGAAACTTTTTCAAATACTAGTTTCGGTCAAAAAATCGTAGTATATTATACACAATTTTATACAAGTGTCGGTAAAAAAAAATCGAGGATTATTCGAAATGCTACGAAACTTTTTAGATCCTTTATATTTGTTACGAGGGAAGGTTATGATGGAATTCCATGCAAAAAATTATCTAAAAATTAGATTTTATGGAACCTTTTGAAATGTCAGTTTAGCTAAAAAATTCATAGTATATTATACACAATTTTACACTAGTTTCAGTTAGAAAATTAAATTAAATCGAGTATTGTTCGAAATGCAACGAAACTTTTCAGATCCTTTCTATATTTTATAAGGAAAGATTATGATTGAAGTCCATGCAAAAAATTATCTCAGAATTAGATTCTATGATACCTTTTGAAATACTAGTTTCGGTCAAAAATTCTAGTATATTATACACAATTTTATACTAGTTTCGGACAGAAAATTAAATAAAATCGAGGATTGTTCGAAATGCTACGAATCTTTTAAGATCCTTTCTATAATTTACGAGGGAAGATTATGATGGAAGTCAATGCAAAAAATTATCTCAGAATTAGATTCTATGAAACTTTTTGAATTACTAGTTTCGGTCAAAAAATCATAGTATATTATACACAATTTTATACTAGTTTCGGTCAGAAAATCAAATTAAATCGAGGATTGTTCGAAATGCTACGAAAATTTTCAGATCCTTTCTATATTTTACCAGGGAAGGTTATGATGGAAGTCCATGCAAAAAAGTATCTCAAAATAAGATTCTATGGAACTTTTTAAAATAGGAGTTTAGGTCAAAAAATCTTAGTATATTATACATAATTTCATACTAGTTTCGGTCATAAAAATAAATTAAATCGAGAATTGTTCGAAATGCTACGTAACTTTTCAGATACTTTCTATATTTTATGAGGGAAGATTTTGATGGTATTTCATGCAAAAAATCATCTCAGAAATAGATTCTATGAAACATTTTGAAATACTAGTTTCGGTCAAAAAATCGTAGTATATTATACACAATTTTATACTAGTTTCGGTCAAAAATCAAATTAAATCGAGGATTGTTCGAAATGCTACGAAACTTTTAAGATCCTTTCTATAATTTACGAGGGAAGATTATGATGGAAGTCCATGCAAAAAATTATCTCAGAATTAGATTCTTTGAAACTTTTTCAAATACTAGTTTCGGTCAAAAAATCGTAGTATATTATACACAATTTTATACAAGTGTCGGTAAAAAAAAATCGAGGATTATTCGAAATGCTACGAAACCTTTTAGATCCTTTATATTTGTTACGAGGGAAGGTTATGATGGAAGTCCATGCAAAAAATTGTCCAAAAATTAGATTCTATTGAACCTTTTGAAATGTCAGTTTAGGTCATAAATTCATAGTATATTATACACAATTTTAGACTAGTTTTGGTCAGAAAATTAAATTCAATAGTGTATTGTTCGAAATGCAACGAAACTTTTCAGATCCTTTCTATATTTTACGGGGGAAGATTATGATGGAAGTCCATGCAAAAAATTATCTCAGAATTAGATTCTTTGAAACTTTTTCAAATACTAGTTTCGGTCAAAAAATCGTAGTATATTATACACAATTTTATACAAGTGTCGGTAAAAAAAAATCGAGGATTATTCGAAATGCTACGAAACTTTTTAGATCCTTTATATTTGTTACGAGGGAAGGTTATGATGGAATTCCATGCAAAAAATTATCTAAAAATTAGATTTTATGGAACCTTTTGAAATGTCAGTTTAGCTAAAAAATTCATAGTATATTATACACAATTTTACACTAGTTTCAGTTAGAAAATTAAATTAAATCGAGTATTGTTCGAAATGCAACGAAACTTTTCAGATCCTTTCTATATTTTATAAGGAAAGATTATGATTGAAGTCCATGCAAAAAATTATCTCAGAATTAGATTCTATGATACCTTTTGAAATACTAGTTTCGGTCAAAAATTCTAGTATATTATACACAATTTTATACTAGTTTCGGACAGAAAATTAAATAAAATCGAGGATTGTTCGAAATGCTACGAATCTTTTAAGATCCTTTCTATAATTTACGAGGGAAGATTATGATGGAAGTCAATGCAAAAAATTATCTCAGAATTAGATTCTATGAAACTTTTTGAATTACTAGTTTTGGTCAAAAAATCATAGTATATTATACACAATTTTATACTAGTTTCGGTCAGAAAATCAAATTAAATCGAGGATTGTTCGAAATGCTACGAAAATTTTCAGATCCTTTCTATATTTTACCAGGGAAGGTTATGATGGAAGTCCATGCAAAAAAGTATCTCAAAATAAGATTCTATGGAACTTTTTAAAATAGGAGTTTAGGTCAAAAAATCTTAGTATATTATACATAATTTCATACTAGTTTCGGTCATAAAAATAAATTAAATCGAGAATTGTTCGAAATGCTACGTAACTTTTCAGATACTTTCTATATTTTACGAGGGAAGATTATGATGGTATTTCATGCAAAAAATCATCTCAGAAATAGATTCTATGAAACATTTTGAAATACTAGTTTCGGTCAAAAAATCGTAGTATATTATACACAATTTTATACTAGTTTCGGTCAAAAATCAAATTAAATCGAGGATTGTTCGAAATGCTACGAAACTTTTAAGATCCTTTCTATAATTTACGAGGGAAGATTATGATGGAAGTCCATGCAAAAAATTATCTCAGAATTAGATTCTTTGAAACTTTTTCAAATACTAGTTTCGGTCAAAAAATCGTAGTATATTATACACAATTTTATACAAGTGTCGGTAAAAAAAAATCCAGGATTATTCGAAATGCTACGAAACCTTTTAGATCCCTTATATTTGTTACGAGGGAAGGTTATGATGGATGTCCATGCAAAAAATTGTCTAAAAATTAGATTCTATTGAACCTTTTGAAATGTCAGTTTAGGTCATAAATTCATAGTATATTATACACAATTTTAGACTAGTTTTGGTCAGAAAATTAAATTAAATAGAGTATTGTTCGAAATGCAACGAAACTTTTCAGATCCTTTCTATATTTTACGGGGGAAGATTATGATGGAAGTCCATGCAAAAAATTATCTCAGAATTAGATTCTTTGAAAATTTCTCAAATACTAGTTTCGGTCAAAAAATCGTAGTATATTATACACAATTTTATACAAGTGTCGGTAAAAAAAAATCGAGGATTATTCGAAATGCTACGAAACTTTTTAGATCCTTTATATTTGTTACGAGGGAAGGTTATGATGGAATTCCATGCAAAAAATTATCTAAAAATTAGATTTTATGGAACCTTTTGAAATGTCAGTTTAGCTAAAAAATTCATAGTATATTATACACAATTTTACACTAGTTTCAGTTAGAAAATTAAATTAAATCGAGTATTGTTCGAAATGCAACGAAACTTTTCAGATCCTTTCTATATTTTATAGGGAAAGATTATGATTGAAGTCCATGCAAAAAATTATCTCAGAATTAGATTCTATGATACCTTTTGAAATACTAGTTTCGGTCAAAAATTCTAGTATATTATACACAATTTTATACTAGTTTCGGACAGAAAATTAAATAAAATCGAGGATTGTTCGAAATGCTACGAATCTTTTAAGATCCTTTCTATAATTTACGAGGGAAGATTATGATGGAAGTCAATGCAAAAAATTATCTCAGAATTAGATTCTATGAAACTTTTTGAATTACTAGTTTCGGTCAAAAAATCATAGTATATTATACACAATTTTATACTAGTTTCGGTCAGAAAATCAAATTAAATCGAGGATTGTTCGAAATGCTACGAAAATTTTCAGATCCTTTCTATATTTTACCAGGGAAGGTTATGATGGAAGTCCATGCAAAAAAGTATCTCAAAATAAGATTCTATGGAACTTTTTAAAATAGGAGTTTAGGTCAAAAAATCTTAGTATATTATACATAATTTCATACTAGTTTCGGTCATAAAAATAAATTAAATCGAGAATTGTTCGAAATGCTACGTAACTTTTCAGATACTTTCTATATTTTACGAGGGAAGATTATGATGGTATTTCATGCAAAAAATCATCTCAGAAATAGATTCTATGAAACATTTTGAAATACTAGTTTCGGTCAAAAAATCGTAGTATATTATACACAATTTTATACTAGTTTCGGTCAAAAATCAAATTAAATCGAGGATTGTTCGAAATGCTACGAAACTTTTAAGATCCTTTCTATAATTTACGAGGGAAGATTATGATGGAAGTCCATGCAAAAAATTATCTCAGAATTAGATTCTTTGAAACTTTTTCAAATACTAGTTTCGGTCAAAAAATCGTAGTATATTATACATAATTTTATACAAGTGTCGGTAAAAAAAATCGAGGATTATTCGAAATGCTACGAAACCTTTTAGATCCTTTATATTTGTTACGAGGGAAGGTTATGATGGAAGTCCATGCAAAAAATTGTCCAAAAATTAGATTCTATTGAACCTTTTGAAATGTCAGTTTAGGTTATAAATTCATAGTATATTATACACAATTTTAGACTAGTTTTGGTCAGAAAATTAAATTAAATAGTGTATTGTTCGAAATGCAACGAAACTTTTCAGATCCTTTCTATATTTTACGGGGGAAGATTATGATGGAAGTCCATGCAAAAAATAATCTCAGAATTAGATTCTTTGAAACTTTTTCAAATACTAGTTTCGGTCAAAAAATCGTAGTATATTATACACAATTTTATACAAGTGTCGGTAAAAAAAAATCGAGGATTATTCGAAATGCTACGAAACTTTTTAGATCCTTTATATTTGTTACGAGGGAAGGTTATGATGGAATTCCATGCAAAAAATTATCTAAAAATTAGATTTTATGGAACCTTTTGAAATGTCAGTTTAGCTAAAAAATTCATAGTATATTATACACAATTTTACACTAGTCTCAGTTAGAAAATTAAATTAAATCGAGTATTGTTCGAAATGCAACGAAACTTTTCAGATCCTTTCTATATTTTATAAGGAAAGATTATGATTGAAGTCCATGCAAAAAATTATCTCAGAATTAGATTCTATGATACCTTTTGAAATACTAGTTTCGGTCAAAAATTCTAGTATATTATACACAATTTTATACTAGTTTCGGAAAGAAAATTAAATAAAATCGAGGATTGTTCGAAATGCTACGAATCTTTTAAGATCCTTTCTATAATTTACGAGGGGAGATTATGATGGAAGTCAATGCAAAAAATTATCTCAGAATTAGATTCTATGAAACTTTTTGAATTACTAGTTTCGGTCAAAAAATCATAGTATATTATACACAATTTTATACTAGTTTCGGTCAGAAAATAAAATTAAATCGAGGATTGTTCGAAATGCTACGAAAATTTTCAGATCCTTTCTATATTTTACCAGAGAAGGTTATGATGGAAGTCCATGCAAAAAAGTATCTCAAAATAAGATTCTATGGAACTTTTTAAAATAGGAGTTTAGGTCAAAAAATCTTAGTATATTATACATAATTTCATACTAGTTTCGGTCATAAAAATAAATTAAATCGAGAATTGTTCGAAATGCTACGTAACTTTTCAGATACTTTCTATATTTTACGAGGGAAGATTATGATGGAATTTCATGCAAAAAATCATCTCAGAAATAGATTCTATGAAACATTTTGAAATACTAGTTTCGGTCAAAAAATCGTAGTATATTATACACAATTTTATACTAGTTTCGGTCAAAAATCAAATTAAATCGAGGATTGTTCGAAATGCTACGAAACTTTTAAGATCCTTTCTATAATTTACGAGGGAAGATTATGATGGAAGTCCATGCAAACAATTATCTCAGAATTAGATTCTTTGAAACTTTTTCAAATACTAGTTTCGGTCAAAAAATCGTAGTATATTATACACAATTTTATACAAGTGTCGGTAAAAAAAAATCGAGGATTATTCGAAATGCTACGAAACCTTTTAGATCCTTTATATTTGTTACGAGGGAAGGTTATGATGGAAGTCCATGCAAAAAATTGTCTAAAAATTAGATTCTATTGAACCTTTTGAAATGTCAGTTTAGGTCATAAATTCATAGTATATTATACACAATTTTAGACTAGTTTTGGTCAGAAAATTAAATTAAATAGAGTATTGTTCGAAATGCAACGAAACTTTTCAGATCCTTTCTATATTTTACGGGGGAAGATTATGATGGAAGTCCATGCAAAAAATTATCTCAGAATTAGATTCTTTGAAACTTTTTTAAATACTAGTTTCGGTCAAAAAATCGTAGTATATTATACACAATTTTATACAAGTGTCGGTAAAAAAAAATCGAGGATTATTCGAAATGCTACGAAACTTTTTAGATCCTTTATATTTGTTACGAGGGAAGGTTATGATGGAATTCCATGCAAAAAATTATCTAAAAATTAGATTTTATGGAACCTTTTGAAATGTCAGTTTAGCTAAAAAATTCATAGTATATTATACACAATTTTACACTAGTTTCAGTTAGAAAATTAAATTAAATCGAGTATTGTTCGAAATGCAACGAAACTTTTCAGATCCTTTCTATATTTTATAAGGAAAGATTATGATTGAAGTCCATGCAAAAAATTATCTCAGAATTAGATTCTATGATACCTTTTGAAATACTAGTTTCGGTCAAAAATTCTAGTATATTATACACAATTTTATACTAGTTTCGGACAGAAAATTAAATAAAATCGAGGATTGTTCGAAATGCTACGAATCTTTTAAGATCCTTTCTATAATTTACGAGGGAAGATTATGATGGAAGTCAATGCAAAAAATTATCTCAGAATTAGATTCTATGAAACTTTTTGAATTACTAGTTTCGGTCAAAAAATCATAGTATATTATACACAATTTTATACTAGTTTCGGTCAGAAAATCAAATTAAATCGAGGATTGTTCGAAATGCTACGAAAATTTTCAGATCCTTTCTATATTTTACCAGGGAAGGTTATGATGGAAGTCCATGCAAAAAAGTATCTCAAAATAAGATTCTATGGAACTTTTTAAAATAGGAGTTTAGGTCAAAAAATCTTAGTATATTATACATAATTTCATACTAGTTTCGGTCATAAAAATAAATTAAATCGAGAATTGTTCGAAATGCTACGTAACTTTTCAGATACTTTCTATATTTTACGAGGGAAGATTATGATGGTATTTCATGCAAAAAATCATCTCAGAAATAGATTCTATGAAACGTTTTGAAATACTAGTTTCGGTCAAAAAATCGTAGTATATTATACACAATTTTATACTAGTTTCGGTCAAAAATCAAATTAAATCGAGGATTGTTCGAAATGCTACGAAACTTTTAAGATCCTTTCTATAATTTACGAGGGAAGATTATGATGGAAGTCCATGCAAAAAATTATCTCAGAATTAGATTCTTTGAAACTTTTTCAAATACTAGTTTCGGTCAAAAAATCGTAGTATATTATACATAATTTTATACAAGTGTCGGTAAAAAAAATCGAGGATTATTCGAAATGCTACGAAACCTTTTAGATCCTTTATATTTGTTACGAGGGAAGGTTATGATGGAAGTCCATGCAAAAAATTGTCCAAAAATTAGATTCTATTGAACCTTTTGAAATGTCAGTTTAGGTTATAAATTCATAGTATATTATACACAATTTTAGACTAGTTTTGGTCAGAAAATTAAATTAAATAGTGTATTGTTCGAAATGCAACGAAACTTTTCAGATCCTTTCTATATTTTACGGGGGAAGATTATGATGGAAGTCCATGCAAAAAATAATCTCAGAATTAGATTCTTTGAAACTTTTTCAAATACAAGTTTCGGTCAAAAAATCGTAGTATATTATACACAATTTTATACAAGTGTCGGTAAAAAAAAATCGAGGATTATTCGAAATGCTACGAAACTTTTTAGATCCTTTATATTTGTTACGAGGGAAGGTTATGATGGAATTCCATGCAAAAAATTATCTAAAAATTAGATTTTATGGAACCTTTTGAAATGTCAGTTTAGCTAAAAAATTCATAGTATATTATACACAATTTTACACTAGTCTCAGTTAGAAAATTAAATTAAATCGAGTATTGTTCGAAATGCAACGAAACTTTTCAGATCCTTTCTATATTTTATAAGGAAAGATTATGATTGAAGTCCATGCAAAAAATTATCTCAGAATTAGATTCTATGATACCTTTTGAAATACTAGTTTCGGTCAAAAATTCTAGTATATTATACACAATTTTATACTAGTTTCGGAAAGAAAATTAAATAAAATCGAGGATTGTTCGAAATGCTACGAATCTTTTAAGATCCTTTCTATAATTTACGAGGGGAGATTATGATGGAAGTCAATGCAAAAAATTATCTCAGAATTAGATTCTATGAAACTTTTTGAATTACTAGTTTCGGTCAAAAAATCATAGTATATTATACACAATTTTATACTAGTTTCGGTCAGAAAATAAAATTAAATCGAGGATTGTTCGAAATGCTACGAAAATTTTCAGATCCTTTCTATATTTTACCAGGGAAGGTTATGATGGAAGTCCATGCAAAAAAGTATCTCAAAATAAGATTCTATGGAACTTTTTAAAATAGGAGTTTAGGTCAAAAAATCTTAGTATATTATACATAATTTCATACTAGTTTCGGTCATAAAAATAAATTAAATCGAGAATTGTTCGAAATGCTACGTAACTTTTCAGATACTTTCTATATTTTACGAGGGAAGATTATGATGGAATTTCATGCAAAAAATCATCTCAGAAATAGATTCTATGAAACATTTTGAAATACTAGTTTCGGTCAAAAAATCGTAGTATATTATACACAATTTTATACTAGTTTCGGTCAAAAATCAAATTAAATCGAGGATTGTTCGAAATGCTACGAAACTTTTAAGATCCTTTCTATAATTTACGAGGGAAGATTATGATGGAAGTCCATGCAAACAATTATCTCAGAATTAGATTCTTTGAAACTTTTTCAAATACTAGTTTCGGTCAAAAAATCGTAGTATATTATACACAATTTTATACAAGTGTCGGTAAAAAAAAATCGAGGATTATTCGAAATGCTACGAAACCTTTTAGATCCTTTATATTTGTTACGAGGGAAGGTTATGATGGAAGTCCATGCAAAAAATTGTCTAAAAATTAGATTCTATTGAACCTTTTGAAATGTCAGTTTAGGTCATAAATTCATAGTATATTATACACAATTTTAGACTAGTTTTGGTCAGAAAATTAAATTAAATAGAGTATTGTTCGAAATGCAACGAAACTTTTCAGATCCTTTCTATATTTTACGGGGGAAGATTATGATGGAAGTCCATGCAAAAAATTATCTCAGAATTAGATTCTTTGAAACTTTTTTAAATAGTAGTTTCGGTCAAAAAATCGTAGTATATTATACACAATTTTATACAAGTGTCGGTAAAAAAAAATCGAGGATTATTCGAAATGCTACGAAACTTTTTAGATCCTTTATATTTGTTACGAGGGAAGGTTATGATGGAATTCCATGCAAAAAATTATCTAAAAATTAGATTTTATGGAACCTTTTGAAATGTCAGTTTAGCTAAAAAATTCATAGTATATTATACACAATTTTACACTAGTTTCAGTTAGAAAATTAAATTAAATCGAGTATTGTTCGAAATGCAACGAAACTTTTCAGATCCTTTCTATATTTTATAAGGAAAGATTATGATTGAAGTCCATGCAAAAAATTATCTCAGAATTAGATTCTATGATACCTTTTGAAATACTAGTTTCGGTCAAAAATTCTAGTATATTATACACAATTTTATACTAGTTTCGGACAGAAAATTAAATAAAATCGAGGATTGTTCGAAATGCTACGAATCTTTTAAGATCCTTTCTATAATTTACGAGGGAAGATTATGATGGAAGTCAATGCAAAAAATTATCTCAGAATTAGATTCTATGAAACTTTTTGAATTACTAGTTTCGGTCAAAAAATCATAGTATATTATACACAATTTTATACTAGTTTCGGTCAGAAAATCAAATTAAATTGAGGATTGTTCGAAATGCTACGAAAATTTTCAGATCCTTTCTATATTTTACCAGGGAAGGTTATGATGGAAGTCCATGCAAAAAAGTATCTCAAAATAAGATTCTATGGAACTTTTTAAAATAGGAGTTTAGGTCAAAAAATCTTAGTATATTATACATAATTTCATACTAGTTTCGGTCATAAAATTAAATTAAATCGAGAATTGTTCGAAATGCTACGTAACTTTTCAGATACTTTCTATATTTTACGAGGGAAGATTATGATGGTATTTCATGCAAAAAATCATCTCAGAAATAGATTCTATGAAACATTTTGAAATACTAGTTTCGGTCAAAAAATCGTAGTATATTATACACAATTTTATACTAGTTTCGGTAAAAAATCAAATTAAATCGAGGATTGTTCGAAATGCTACGAAACTTTTAAGATCCTTTCTATAATTTACGAGGGAAGATTATGATGGAAGTCCATGCAAAAAATTATCTCAGAATTAGATTCTTTGAAACTTTTTCAAATACTAGTTTCGGTCAAAAAATCGTAGTATATTATACACAATTTTATACAAGTGTCGGTAAAAAAAATCGAGGATTATTCGAAATGCTACGAAACCTTTTAGATCCCTTATATTTGTTACGAGGGAAGGTTATGATGGAAGTCCATGCAAAAAATTGTCTAAAAATTAGATTCTATTGAACCTTTTGAAATGTCAGTTTAGGTCATAAATTCATAGTATATTATACACAATTTTAGACTAGTTTTGGTCAGAAAATTAAATTAAATAGAGTATTGTTCGAAATGCAACGAAACTTTTCAGATCCTTTCTATATTTTACGGGGGAAGATTATGATGGAAGTCCATGCAAAAAATTATCTCAGAATTAGATTCTTTGAAACTTTTTCAAATACTAGTTTCGGTCAAAAAATCGTAGTATATTATACACAATTTTATACAAGTGTCGGTAAAAAAAAATCGAGGATTATTCGAAATGCTACGAAACTTTTTAGATCCTTTATATTTGTTACGAGGGAAGGTTATGATGGAATTCCATGCAAAAAATTATCTAAAAATTAGATTTTATGGAACCTTTTGAAATGTCAGTTTAGCTAAAAAATTCATAGTATATTATACACAATTTTACACTAGTTTCAGTTAGAAAATTAAATTAAATCGAGTATTGTTCGAAATGCAACGAAACTTTTCAGATCCTTTCTATATTTTATAAGGAAAGATTATGATTGAAGTCCATGCAAAAAATTATCTCAGAATTAGATTCTATGATACCTTTTGAAATACTAGTTTCGGTCAAAAATTCTAGTATATTATACACAATTTTATACTAGTTTCGGACAGAAAATTAAATAAAATCGAGGATTGTTCGAAATGCTACGAATCTTTTAAGATCCTTTCTATAATTTACGAGGGAAGATTATGATGGAAGTCAATGCAAAAAATTATCTCAGAATTAGATTCTATGAAACTTTTTGAATTACTAGTTTCGGTCAAAAAATCATAGTATATTATACACAATTTTATACTAGTTTCGGTCAGAAAATCAAATTAAATCGAGGATTGTTCGAAATGCTACGAAAATTTTCAGATCCTTTCTATATTTTACCAGGGAAGGTTATGATGGAAGTCCATGCAAAAAAGTATCTCAAAATAAGATTCTATGGAACTTTTTAAAATAGGAGTTTAGGTCAAAAAATCTTAGTATATTATACATAATTTCATACTAGTTTCGGTCATAAAATTAAATTAAATCGAGAATTGTTCGAAATGCTACGTAACTTTTCAGGTACTTTCTATATTTTACGAGGGAAGATTATGATGGTATTTCATGCAAAAAATCATCTCAGAAATAGATTCTATGAAACATTTTGAAATACTAGTTTCGGTCAAAAAATCGTAGTATATTATACACAATTTTATACTAGTTTCGGTCAAAAATCAAATTAAATCGAGGATTGTTCGAAATGCTACGAAACTTTTAAGATCCTTTCTATAATTTACGAGGGAAGATTATGATGGAAGTCCATGCAAAAAATTATCTCAGAATTAGATTCTTTGAAACTTTTTCAAATACTAGTTTCGGTCAAAAAATCGTAGTATATTATACACAATTTTATACAAGTGTCGGTAAAAAAAATCGAGGATTATTCGAAATGCTACGAAACCTTTTAGATCCCTTATATTTGTTACGAGGGAAGGTTATGATGGAAGTCCATGCAAAAAATTGTCTAAAAATTAGATTCTATTGAACCTTTTGAAATGTCAGTATAGGTCATAAATTCATAGTATATTATACACAATTTTAGACTAGTTTTGGTCAGAAAATTAAATTAAATAGAGTATTGTTCGAAATGCAACGAAACTTTTCAGATCCTTTCTATATTTTACGGGGGAAGATTATGATGGAAGTCCATGCAAAAAATTATCTCAGAATTAGATTCTTTGAAAATTTTTCAAATACTAGTTTCGGTCAAAAAATCGTAGTATATTATACACAATTTTATACAAGTGTCGGTAAAAAAAAATCGAGGATTATTCGAAATGCTACGAAACTTTTTAGATCCTTTATATTTGTTACGAGGGAAGGTTATGATGGAATTCCATGCAAAAAATTATCTAAAAATTAGATTTTATGGAACCTTTTGAAATGTCAGTTTAGCTAAAAAATTCATAGTATATTATACACAATTTTACACTAGTTTCAGTTAGAAAATTAAATTAAATCAAGTATTGTTCGAAATGCAACGAAACTTTTCAGATCCTTTCTATATTTTATAAGGAAAGATTATGATTGAAGTCCATGCAAAAAATTATCTCAGAATTAGATTCTATGATACCTTTTGAAATACTAGTTTCGGTCAAAAATTCTAGTATATTATACACAATTTTATACTAGTTTCGGACAGAAAATTAAATAAAATCGAGGATTGTTCGAAATGCTACGAATCTTTTAAGATCCTTTCTATAATTTACGAGGGAAGATTATGATGGAAGTCAATGCAAAAAATTATCTCAGAATTAGATTCTATGAAACTTTTTGAATTACTAGTTTCGGTCAAAAAATCATAGTATATTATACACAATTTTATACTAGTTTCGGTCAGAAAATCAAATTAAATCGAGGATTGTTCGAAATGCTACGAAAATTTTCAGATCCTTTCTATATTTTACCAGGGAAGGTTATGATGGAAGTCCATGCAAAAAAGTATCTCAAAATAAGATTCTATGGAACTTTTTAAAATAGGAGTTTAGGTCAAAAAATCTTAGTATATTATACATAATTTCATACTAGTTTCGGTCATAAAATTAAATTAAATCGAGAATTGTTCGAAATGCTACGTAACTTTTCAGATACTTTCTATATTTTACGAGGGAAGATTATGATGGAATTTCATGCAAAAAATCATCTCAGAAATAGATTCTATGAAACATTTTGAAATACTAGTTTCGGTCAAAAAATCGTAGTATATTATACACAATTTTATACTAGTTTCGGTCAAAAATCAAATTAAATCGAGGATTGTTCGAAATGCTACGAAACTTTTAAGATCCTTTCTATAATTTACGAGGGAAGATTATGATGGAAGTCCATGCAAAAAATTATCTCAGAATTAGATTCTTTGAAACTTTTTCAAATACTAGTTTCGGTCAAAAAATCGTAGTATATTATACACAATTTTATACAAGTGTCGGTAAAAAAAAATCGAGGATTATTCGAAATGCTACGAAACCTTTTAGATCCTTTATATTTGTTACGAGGGAAGGTTATGATGGAAGTCCATGCAAAAAATTGTCTAAAAATTAGATTCTATTGAACCTTTTGAAATGTCAGTTTAGGTCATAAATTCATAGTATATTATACACAATTTTAGACTAGTTTTGGTCAGAAAATTAAATTAAATAGAGTATTGTTCGAAATGCAACGAAACTTTTCAGATCCTTTCTATATTTTACGGGGGAAGATTATGATGGAAGTCCATGCAAAAAATTATCTCAGAATTAGATTCTTTGAAACTTTTTCAAATACTAGTTTCGGTCAAAAAATCGTAGTATATTATACACAATTTTATACAAGTGTCGGTAAAAAAAAATCGAGGATTATTCGAAATGCTACGAAACTTTTTAGATCCTTTATATTTGTTACGAGGGAAGGTTATGATGGAATTCCATGCAAAAAATTATCTAAAAATTAGATTTTATGGAACCTTTTGAAATGTCAGTTTAGCTAAAAAATTCATAGTATATTATACACAATTTTACACTAGTTTCAGTTAGAAAATTAAATTAAATCGAGTATTGTTCGAAATGCAACGAAACTTTTCAGATCCTTTCTATATTTTATAAGGAAAGATTATGATTGAAGTCCATGCAAAAAATTATCTCAGAATTAGATTCTATGATACCTTTTGAAATACTAGTTTCGGTCAAAAATTCTAGTATATTATACACAATTTTATACTAGTTTCGGAAAGAAAATTAAATAAAATCGAGGATTGTTCGAAATGCTACGAATCTTTTAAGATCCTTTCTATAATTTACGAGGGGAGATTATGATGGAAGTCAATGCAAAAAATTATCTCAGAATTAGATTCTATGAAACTTTTTGAATTACTAGTTTCGGTCAAAAAATCATAGTATATTATACACAATTTTATACTAGTTTCGGTCAGAAAATCAAATTAAATCGAGGATTGTTCGAAATGCTACGAAAATTTTCAGATCCTTTCTATATTTTACCAGGGAAGGTTATGATGGAAGTCCATGCAAAAAAGTATCTCAAAATAAGATTCTATGGAACTTTTTAAAATAGGAGTTTAGGTCAAAAAATCTTAGTATATTATACATAATTTCATACTAGTTTCGGTCATTAAATTAAATTAAATCGAGAATTGTTCGAAATGCTACGTAACTTTTCAGATACTTTCTATATTTTACGAGGGAAGATTATGATGGAATTTCATGCAAAAAATCATCTCAGAAATAGATTCTATGAAACATTTTGAAATACTAGTTTCGGTCAAAAAATCGTAGTATATTATACACAATTTTATACTAGTTTCGGTCAAAAATCAAATTAAATCGAGGATTGTTCGAAATGCTACGAAACTTTTAAGATCCTTTCTATAATTTACGAGGGAAGATTATGATGGAAGTCCATGCAAAAAATTATCTCAGAATTAGATTCTTTGAAACTTTTTCAAATACTAGTTTCGGTCAAAAAATCGTAGTATATTATACACAATTTTATACAAGTGTCGGTAAAAAAAATCGAGGATTATTCGAAATGCTACGAAACCTTTTAGATCCCTTATATTTGTTACGAGGGAAGGTTATGATGGAAGTCCATGCAAAAAATTGTCTAAAAATTAGATTCTATTGAACCTTTTGAAATGTCAGTTTAGGTCATAAATTCATAGTGTATTATACACAATTTTAGACTAGTTTTGGTCAGAAAATTAAATTAAATAGAGTATTGTTCGAAATGCAACGAAACTTTTCAGATCCTTTCTATATTTTACGGGGGAAGATTATGATGCAAGTCCATGCAAAAAATTATCTCAGAATTAGATTCTTTGAAAATTTTTCAAATACTAGTTTCGGTCAAAAAATCGTAGTATATTATACACAATTTTATACAAGTGTCGGTAAAAAAAAATCGAGGATTATTCGAAATGCTACGAAACTTTTTAGATCCTTTATATTTGTTACGAGGGAAGGTTATGATGGAATTCCATGCAAAAAATTATCTAAAAATTAGATTTTATGGAACCTTTTGAAATGTCAGTTTAGCTAAAAAATTCATAGTATATTATACACAATTTTACACTAGTTTCAGTTAGAAAATTAAATTAAATCGAGTATTGTTCGAAATGCAACGAAACTTTTCAGATCCTTTCTATATTTTATAAGGAAAGATTATGATTGAAGTCCATGCAAAAAATTATCTTAGAATTAGATTCTATGATACCTTTTGAAATACTAGTTTCGGTCAAAAATTCTAGTATATTATACACAATTTTATACTAGTTTCGGACAGAAAATTAAATAAAATCGAGGATTGTTCGAAATGCTACGAATATTTTAAGATCCTTTCTATAATTTACGAGGGGAGATTATGATGGAAGTCAATGCAAAAAATTATCTCAGAATTAGATTCTATGAAACTTTTTGAATTACTAGTTTCGGTCAAAAAATCATAGTATATTATACACAATTTTATACTAGTTTCGGTCAGAAAATCAAATTAAATCGAGGATTGTTCGAAATGCTACGAAAATTTTCAGATCCTTTCTATATTTTACCAGGGAAGGTTATGATGGAAGTCCATGCAAAAAAGTATCTCAAAATAAGATTCTATGGAACTTTTTAAAATAGGAGTTTAGGTCAAAAAATCTTAGTATATTATACATAATTTCATACTAGTTTCGGTCATAAAATTAAATTAAATCGAGAATTGTTCGAAATGCTACGTAACTTTTCAGATACTTTCTATATTTTACGAGGGAAGATTATGATGGAATTTCATGCAAAAAATCATCTCAGAAATAGATTCTATGAAACATTTTGAAATACTAGTTTCGGTCAAAAAATCGTAGTATATTATACACAATTTTATACTAGTTTCGGTCAAAAATCAAATTAAATCGAGGATTGTTCGAAATGCTACGAAACTTTTAAGATCCTTTCTATAATTTACGAGGGAAGATTATGATGGAAGTCCATGCAAAAAATTATCTCAGAATTAGATTCTTTGAAACTTTTTCAAATACTAGTTTCGGTCAAAAAATCGTAGTATATTATACACAATTTTATACAAGTGTCGGTAAAAAAAATCGAGGATTATTCGAAATGCTACGAAACCTTTTAGATCCTTTGTATTTGTTACGAGGGAAGGTTATGATGGAAGTCCATGCAAAAAATTGTCTAAAAATTAGATTCTATTGAACCTTTTGAAATGTCAGTTTAGGTCATAAATTCATAGTATATTATACACAATTTTAGACTAGTTTTGGTCAGAAAATTAAATTAAATAGAGTATTGTTCGAAATGCAACGAAACTTTTCAGATCCTTTCTATATTTTACGGGGGAAGATTATGATGCAAGTCCATGCAAAAAATTATCTCAGAATTAGATTCTTTGAAACTTTTTCAAATACTAGTTTCGGTCAAAAAATCGTAGTATATTATACACAATTTTATACAAGTGTCGGTAAAAAAAAATCGAGGATTATTCGAAATGCTACGAAACTTTTTAGATCCTTTATATTTGTTACGAGGGAAGGTTATGATGGAATTCCATGCAAAAAATTATCTAAAAATTAGATTTTATGGAACCTTTTGAAATGTCAGTTTAGCTAAAAAATTCATAGTATATTATACACAATTTTACACTAGTTTGAGTTAGAAAATTAAATTAAATCGAGTATTGTTCGAAATGCAACGAAACTTTTCAGATCCTTTCTATATTTTATAAGGAAAGATTATGATTGAAGTCCATGCAAAAAATTATCTCAGAATTAGATTCTATGATACCTTTTGAAATACTAGTTTCGGTCAAAAATTCTAGTATATTATACACAATTTTATACTAGTTTCGGACAAAAAATTAAATAAAATCGAGGATTGTTCGAAATGCTACGAATCTTTTAAGATCCTTTCTATAATTTACGAGGGGAGATTATGATGGAAGTCAATGCAAAAAATTATCTCAGAATTAGATTCTATGAAACTTTTTGAATTACTAGTTTCGGTCAAAAAATCATAGTATATTATACACAATTTTATACTAGTTTCGGTCAGAAAATCAAATTAAATCGAGGATTGTTCGAAATGCTACGAAAATTTTCAGATCCTTTCTATATTTTACCAGGGAAGGTTATGATGGAAGTCCATGCAAAAAAGTATCTCAAAATAAGATTCTATGGAACTTTTTAAAATAGGAGTTTAGGTCAAAAAATCTTAGTATATTATACATAATTTCATACTAGTTTCGGTCATAAAATTAAATTAAATCGAGAATTGTTCGAAATGCTACGTAACTTTTCAGATACTTTCTATATTTTACGAGGGAAGATTATGATGGAATTTCATGCAAAAAATCATCTCAGAAATAGATTCTATGAAACATTTTGAAATACTAGTTTCGGTCAAAAAATCGTAGTATATTATACACAATTTTATACTAGTTTCGGTCAAAAATCAAATTAAATCGAGGATTGTTCGAAATGCTACGAAACTTTTAAGATCCTTTCTATAATTTACGAGGGAAGATTATGATGGAAGTCCATGCAAAAAATTATCTCAGAATTAGATTCTTTGAAACTTTTTCAAATACTAGTTTCGGTCAAAAAATCGTAGTATATTATACACAATTTTATACAAGTGTCGGTAAAAAAAATCGAGGATTATTCGAAATGCTACGAAACCTTTTAGATCCTTTGTATTTGTTACGAGGGAAGGTTATGATGGAAGTCCATGCAAAAAATTGTCTAAAAATTAGATTCTATTGAACCTTTTGAAATGTCAGTTTAGGTCATAAATTCATAGTATATTATACACAATTTTAGACTAGTTTTGGTCAGAAAATTAAATTAAATAGAGTATTGTTCGAAATGCAACGAAACTTTTCAGATCCTTTCTATATTTTACGGGGGAAGATTATGATGCAAGTCCATGCAAAAAATTATCTCAGAATTAGATTCTTTGAAACTTTTTCAAATACTAGTTTCGGTCAAAAAATCGTAGTATATTATACACAATTTTATACAAGTGTCGGTAAAAAAAAATCGAGGATTATTCGAAATGCTACGAAACTTTTTAGATCCTTTATATTTGTTACGAGGGAAGGTTATGATGGAATTCCATGCAAAAAATTATCTAAAAATTAGATTTTATGGAACCTTTTGAAATGTCAGTTTAGCTAAAAAATTCATAGTATATTATACACAATTTTACACTAGTTTGAGTTAGAAAATTAAATTAAATCGAGTATTGTTCGAAATGCAACGAAACTTTTCAGATCCTTTCTATATTTTATAAGGAAAGATTATGATTGAAGTCCATGCAAAAAATTATCTCAGAATTAGATTCTATGATACCTTTTGAAATACTAGTTTCGGTCAAAAATTCTAGTATATTATACACAATTTTATACTAGTTTCGGACAAAAAATTAAATAAAATCGAGGATTGTTCGAAATGCTACGAATCTTTTAAGATCCTTTCTATAATTTACGAGGGGAGATTATGATGGAAGTCAATGCAAAAAATTATCTCAGAATTAGATTCTATGAAACTTTTTGAATTACTAGTTTCGGTCAAAAAATCATAGTATATTATACACAATTTTATACTAGTTTCGGTCAGAAAATCAAATTAAATCGAGGATTGTTCGAAATGCTACGAAAATTTTCAGATCCTTTCTATATTTTACCAGGGAAGGTTATGATGGAAGTCCATGCAAAAAAGTATCTCAAAATAAGATTCTATGGAACTTTTTAAAATAGGAGTTTAGGTCAAAAAATCTTAGTATATTATACATAATTTCATACTAGTTTCGGTCATAAAATTAAATTAAATCGAGAATTGTTCGAAATGCTACGTAACTTTTCAGATACTTTCTATATTTTACGAGGGAAGATTATGATGGTATTTCATGCAAAAAATCATCTCAGAAATAGATTCTATGAAACATTTTGAAATACTAGTTTCGGTCAAAAAATCGTAGTATATTATACACAATTTTATACTAGTTTCGGTCAAAAATCAAATTAAATCGAGGATTGTTCGAAATGCTACGAAACTTTTAAGATCCTTTCTATAATTTACGAGGGAAGATTATGATGGAAGTCCATGCAAAAAATTATCTCAGAATTAGATTCTTTGAAACTTTTTCAAATACTAGTTTCGGTCAAAAAATCGTAGTATATTATACACAATTTTATACAAGTGTCGGTAAAAAAAATCGAGGATTATTCGAAATGCTACGAAACCTTTTAGATCCTTTATATTTGTTACGAGGGAAGGTTATGATGGAAGTCCATGCAAAAAATTGTCTAAAAATTAGATTCTATTGAACCTTTTGAAATGTCAGTATAGGTCATAAATTCATAGTATATTATACACAATTTTAGACTAGTTTTGGTCAGAAAATTAAATTAAATAGAGTATTGTTCGAAATGCAACGAAACTTTTCAGATCCTTTCTATATTTTACGGGGGAAGATTATGATGGAAGTCCATGCAAAAAATTATCTCAGAATTAGATTCTTTGAAAATTTTTCAAATACTAGTTTCGGTCAAAAAATCGTAGTATATTATACACAATTTTATACAAGTGTCGGTAAAAAAAAATCGAGGATTATTCGAAATGCTACGAAACTTTTTAGATCCTTTATATTTGTTACGAGGGAAGGTTATGATGGAATTCCATGCAAAAAATTATCTAAAAATTAGATTTTATGGAACCTTTTGAAATGTCAGTTTAGCTAAAAAATTCATAGTATATTATACACAATTTTACACTAGTTTCAGTTAGAAAATTAAATTAAATCGAGTATTGTTCGAAATGCAACGAAACTTTTCAGATCCTTTCTATATTTTATAAGGAAAGATTATGATTGAAGTCCATGCAAAAAATTATCTCAGAATTAGATTCTATGATACCTTTTGAAATACTAGTTTCGGTCAAAAATTCTAGTATATTAAACACAATTTTATACTAGTTTCGGACAGAAAATTAAATAAAATCGAGGATTGTTCGAAATGCTACGAATCTTTTAAGATCCTTTCTATAATTTACGAGGGAAGATTATGATGGAAGTCAATGCAAAAAATTATCTCAGAATTAGATTCTATGAAACTTTTTGAATTACTAGTTTCGGTCAAAAAATCATAGTATATTATACACAATTTTATACTAGTTTCGGTCAGAAAATCAAATTAAATCGAGGATTGTTCGAAATGCTACGAAAATTTTCAGATCCTTTCTATATTTTACCAGGGAAGGTTATGATGGAAGTCCATGCAAAAAAGTATCTCAAAATAAGATTCTATGGAACTTTTTAAAATAGGAGTTTAGGTCAAAAAATCTTAGTATATTATACATAATTTCATACTAGTTTCGGTCATAAAATTAAATTAAATCGAGAATTGTTCGAAATGCTACGTAACTTTTCAGATACTTTCTATATTTTACGAGGGAAGATTATGATGGAATTTCATGCAAAAAATCATCTCAGAAATAGATTCTATGAAACATTTTGAAATACTAGTTTCGGTCAAAAAATCGTAGTATATTATACAGAATTTTATACTAGTTTCGGTCAAAAATCAAATTAAATCGAGGATTGTTCGAAATGCTACGAAACTTTTAAGATCCTTTCTATAATTTACGAGGGAAGATTATGATGGAAGTCCATGCAAAAAATTATCTCAGAATTAGATTCTTTGAAACTTTTTCAAATACTAGTTTCGGTCAAAAAATCGTAGTATATTATACACAATTTTATACAAGTGTCGGTAAAAAAAATCGAGGATTATTCGAAATGCTACGAAACCTTTTAGATCCCTTATATTTGTTACGAGGGAAGGTTATGATGGAAGTCCATGCAAAAAATTGTCTAAAAATTAGATTCTATTGAACCTTTTGAAATGTCAGTTTAGGTCATAAATTCATAGTATATGATACACAATTTTAGACTAGTTTTGGTCAGAAAATTAAATTAAATAGAGTATTGTTCGAAATGCAACGAAACTTTTCAGATCCTTTCTATATTTTACGGGGGAAGATTATGATGGAAGTCCATGCAAAAAATTATCTCAGAATTAGATTCTTTGAAAATTTTTCAAATACTAGTTTCGGTCAAAAAATCGTAGTATATTATACACAATTTTATACAAGTGTCGGTAAAAAAAAATCGAGGATTATTCGAAATGCTACGAAACTTTTTAGATCCTTTATATTTGTTACGAGGGAAGGTTATGATGGAATTCCATGCAAAAAATTATCTAAAAATTAGATTTTATGGAACCTTTTGAAATGTCAGTTTAGCTAAAAAATTCATAGTATATTATACACAATTTTACACTAGTTTCAGTTAGAAAATTAAATTAAATCGAGTATTGTTCGAAATGCAACGAAACTTTTCAGATCCTTTCTATATTTTATAAGGAAAGATTATGATTGAAGTCCATGCAAAAAATTATCTCAGAATTAGATTCTATGATACCTTTTGAAATACTAGTTTCGGTCAAAAATTCTAGTATATTAAACACAATTTTATACTAGTTTCGGACAGAAAATTAAATAAAATCGAGGATTGTTCGAAATGCTACGAATCTTTTAAGATCCTTTCTATAATTTACGAGGGAAGATTATGATGGAAGTCAATGCAAAAAATTATCTCAGAATTAGATTCTATGAAACTTTTTGAATTACTAGTTTCGGTCAAAAAATCATAGTATATTATACACAATTTTATACTAGTTTCGGTCAGAAAATCAAATTAAATCGAGGATTGTTCGAAATGCTACGAAAATTTTCAGATCCTTTCTATATTTTACCAGGGAAGGTTATGATGGAAGTCCATGCAAAAAAGTATCTCAAAATAAGATTCTATGGAACTTTTTAAAATAGGAGTTTAGGTCAAAAAATCTTAGTATATTATACATAATTTCATACTAGTTTCGGTCATAAAATTAAATTAAATCGAGAATTGTTCGAAATGCTACGTAACTTTTCAGATACTTTCTATATTTTACGAGGGAAGATTATGATGGAATTTCATGCAAAAAATCATCTCAGAAATAGATTCTATGAAACATTTTGAAATACTAGTTTCGGTCAAAAAATCGTAGTATATTATACACAATTTTATACTAGTTTCGGTCAAAAATCAAATTAAATCGAGGATTGTTCGAAATGCTACGAAACTTTTAAGATCCTTTCTATAATTTACGAGGGAAGATTATGATGGAAGTCCATGCAAAAAATTATCTCAGAATTAGATTCTTTGAAACTTTTTCAAATACTAGTTTCGGTCAAAAAATCGTAGTATATTATACACAATTTTATACAAGTGTCGGTAAAAAAAATCGAGGATTATTCGAAATGCTACGAAACCTTTTAGATCCCTTATATTTGTTACGAGGGAAGGTTATGATGGAAGTCCATGCAAAAAATTGTCTAAAAATTAGATTCTATTGAACCTTTTGAAATGTCAGTTTAGGTCATAAATTCATAGTATATGATACACAATTTTAGACTAGTTTTGGTCAGAAAATTAAATTAAATAGAGTATTGTTCGAAATGCAACGAAACTTTTCAGATCCTTTCTATATTTTACGGGGGAAGATTATGATGGAAGTCCATGCAAAAAATTATCTCAGAATTAGATTCTTTGAAAATTTTTCAAATACTAGTTTCGGTCAAAAAATCGTAGTATATTATACACAATTTTATACAAGTGTCGGTAAAAAAAAATCGAGGATTATTCGAAATGCTACGAAACTTTTTAGATCCTTTATATTTGTTACGAGGGAAGGTTATGATGGAATTCCATGCAAAAAATTATCTAAAAATTAGATTTTATGGAACCTTTTGAAATGTCAGTTTAGCTAAAAAATTCATAGTATATTATACACAATTTTACACTAGTTTCAGTTAGAAAATTAAATTAAATCGAGTATTGTTCGAAATGCAACGAAACTTTTCAGATCCTTTCTATATTTTATAAGGAAAGATTATGATTGAAGTCCATGCAAAAAATTATCTCAGAATTAGATTCTATGATACCTTTTGAAATACTAGTTTCGGTCAAAAATTCTAGTATATTATACACAATTTTATACTAGTTTCGGACAGAAAATTAAATAAAATCGAGGATTGTTCGAAATGCTACGAATCTTTTAAGATCCTTTCTATAATTTACGAGGGAAGATTATGATGGAAGTCAATGCAAAAAATTATCTCAGAATTAGATTCTATGAAACTTTTTGAATTACTAGTTTCGGTCAAAAAATCATAGTATATTATACACAATTTTATACTAGTTTCGGTCAGAAAATCAAATTAAATCGAGGATTGTTCGAAATGCTACGAAAATTTTCAGATCCTTTCTATATTTTACCAGGGAAGGTTATGATGGAAGTCCATGCAAAAAAGTATCTCAAAATAAGATTCTATGGAACTTTTTAAAATAGGAGTTTAGGTCAAAAAATCTTAGTATATTATACATAATTTCATACTAGTTTCGGTCATAAAATTAAATTAAATCGAGAATTGTTCGAAATGCTACGTAACTTTTCAGATACTTTCTATATTTTACGAGGGAAGATTATGATGGAATTTCATGAAAAAAATCATCTCAGAAATAGATTCTATGAAACATTTTGAAATACTAGTTTCGGTCAAAAAATCGTAGTATATTATACACAATTTTATACTAGTTTCGGTCAAAAATCAAATTAAATCGAGGATTGTTCGAAATGCTACGAAACTTTTAAGATCCTTTCTATAATTTACGAGGGAAGATTATGATGGAAGTCCATGCAAAAAATTATCTCAGAATTAGATTCTTTGAAACTTTCTCAAATACTAGTTTCGGTCAAAAAATCGTAGTATATTATACACAATTTTATACAAGTGTCGGTAAAAAAAATCGAGGATTATTCGAAATGCTACGAAACCTTTTAGATCCCTTATATTTGTTACGAGGGAAGGTTATGATGGAAGTCCATGCAAAAAATTGTCTAAAAATTAGATTCTATTGAACCTTTTGAAATGTCAGTTTAGGTCATAAATTCATAGTATATTATACACAATTTTAGACTAGTTTTGGTCAGAAAATTAAATTAAATAGAGTATTGTTCGAAATGCAACGAAACTTTTCAGATCCTTTCTATATTTTACGGGGGAAGATTATGATGCAAGTCCATGCAAAAAATTATCTCAGAATTAGATTCTTTGAAACTTTTTCAAATACTAGTTTCGGTCAAAAAATCGTAGTATATTATACACAATTTTATACAAGTGTCGGTAAAAAAAAATCGAGGATTATTCGAAATGCTACGAAACTTTTTAGATCCTTTATATTTGTTACGAGGGAAGGTTATGATGGAATTCCATGCAAAAAATTATCTAAAAATTAGATTTTATGGAACCTTTTGAAATGTCAGTTTAGCTAAAAAATTCATAGTATATTATACACAATTTTACACTAGTTTCAGTTAGAAAATTAAATTAAATCGAGTATTGTTCGAAATGCAACGAAACTTTTCAGATCCTTTCTATATTTTATAAGGAAAGATTATGATTGAAGTCCATGCAAAAAATTATCTCAGAATTAGATTCTATGATACCTTTTGAAATACTAGTTTCGGTCAAAAATTCTAGTATATTATACACAATTTTATACTAGTTTCGGACAGAAAATTAAATAAAATCGAGGATTGTTCGAAATGCTACGAATCTTTTAAGATCCTTTCTATAATTTACGAGGGGAGATTATGATGGAAGTCAATGCAAAAAATTATCTCAGAATTAGATTCTATGAAACTTTTTGAATTACTAGTTTCGGTCAAAAAATCATAGTATATTATACACAATTTTATACTAGTTTCGGTCAGAAAATCAAATTAAATCGAGGATTGTTCGAAATGCTACGAAAATTTTCAGATCCTTTCTATATTTTACCAGGGAAGGTTATGATGGAAGTCCATGCAAAAAAGTATCTCAAAATAAGATTCTATGGAACTTTTTAAAATAGGAGTTTAGGTCAAAAAATCTTAGTATATTATACATAATTTCATACTAGTTTCGGTCATAAAATTAAATTAAATCGAGAATTGTTCGAAATGCTACGTAACTTTTCAGATACTTTCTATATTTTACGAGGGAAGATTATGATGGAATTTCATGCAAAAAATCATCTCAGAAATAGATTCTATGAAACATTTTGAAATACTAGTTTCGGTAAAAAAATCGTAGTATATTATACAGAATTTTATACTAGTTTCGGTCAAAAATCAAATTAAATCGAGGATTGTTCGAAATGCTACGAAACTTTTAAGATCCTTTCTATAATTTACGAGGGAAGATTATGATGGAAGTCCATGCAAAAAATTATCTCAGAATTAGATTCTTTGAAACTTTTTCAAATACTAGTTTCGGTCAAAAAATCGTAGTATATTATACACAATTTTATACAAGTGTCGGTAAAAAAAATCGAGGATTATTCGAAATGCTACGAAACCTTTTAGATCCCTTATATTTGTTACGAGGGAAGGTTATGATGGAAGTCCATGCAAAAAATTGTCTAAAAATTAGATTCTATTGAACCTTTTGAAATGTCAGTTTAGGTCATAAATTCATAGTATATGATACACAATTTTAGACTAGTTTTGGTCAGAAAATTAAATTAAATAGAGTATTGTTCGAAATGCAACGAAACTTTTCAGATCCTTTCTATATTTTACGGGGGAAGATTATGATGGAAGTCCATGCAAAAAATTATCTCAGAATTAGATTCTTTGAAAATTTTTCAAATACTAGTTTCGGTCAAAAAATCGTAGTATATTATACACAATTTTATACAAGTGTCGGTAAAAAAAAATCGAGGATTATTCGAAATGCTACGAAACTTTTTAGATCCTTTATATTTGTTACGAGGGAAGGTTATGATGGAATTCCATGCAAAAAATTATCTAAAAATTAGATTTTATGGAACCTTTTGAAATGTCAGTTTAGCTAAAAAATTCATAGTATATTATACACAATTTTACACTAGTTTCAGTTAGAAAATTAAATTAAATCGAGTATTGTTCGAAATGCAACGAAACTTTTCAGATCCTTTCTATATTTTATAAGGAAAGATTATGATTGAAGTCCATGCAAAAAATTATCTCAGAATTAGATTCTATGATACCTTTTGAAATACTAGTTTCGGTCAAAAATTCTAGTATATTATACACAATTTTATACTAGTTTCGGACAGAAAATTAAATAAAATCGAGGATTGTTCGAAATGCTACGAATCTTTTAAGATCCTTTCTATAATTTACGAGGGGAGATTATGATGGAAGTCAATGCAAAAAATTATCTCAGAATTAGATTCTATGAAACTTTTTGAATTACTAGTTTCGGTCAAAAAATCATAGTATATTATACACAATTTTATACTAGTTTCGGTCAGAAAATCAAATTAAATCGAGGATTGTTCGAAATGCTACGAAAATTTTCAGATCCTTTCTATATTTTACCAGGGAAGGTTATGATGGAAGTCCATGCAAAAAAGTATCTCAAAATAAGATTCTATGGAACTTTTTAAAATAGGAGTTTAGGTCAAAAAATCTTAGTATATTATACATAATTTCATACTAGTTTCGGTCATAAAATTAAATTAAATCGAGAATTGTTCGAAATGCTACGTAACTTTTCAGATACTTTCTATATTTTACGAGGGAAGATTATGATGGAATTTCATGCAAAAAATCATCTCAGAAATAGATTCTATGAAACATTTTGAAATACTAGTTTCGGTAAAAAAATCGTAGTATATTATACAGAATTTTATACTAGTTTCGGTCAAAAATCAAATTAAATCGAGGATTGTTCGAAATGCTACGAAACTTTTAAGATCCTTTCTATAATTTACGAGGGAAGATTATGATGGAAGTCCATGCAAAAAATTATCTCAGAATTAGATTCTTTGAAACTTTTTCAAATACTAGTTTCGGTCAAAAAATCGTAGTATATTATACACAATTTTATACAAGTGTCGGTAAAAAAAATCGAGGATTATTCGAAATGCTACGAAACCTTTTAGATCCCTTATATTTGTTACGAGGGAAGGTTATGATGGAAGTCCATGCAAAAAATTGTCTAAAAATTAGATTCTATTGAACCTTTTGAAATGTCAGTTTAGGTCATAAATTCATAGTATATGATACACAATTTTAGACTAGTTTTGGTCAGAAAATTAAATTAAATAGAGTATTGTTCGAAATGCAACGAAACTTTTCAGATCCTTTCTATATTTTACGGGGGAAGATTATGATGGAAGTCCATGCAAAAAATTATCTCAGAATTAGATTCTTTGAAAATTTTTCAAATACTAGTTTCGGTCAAAAAATCGTAGTATATTATACACAATTTTATACAAGTGTCGGTAAAAAAAAATCGAGGATTATTCGAAATGCTACGAAACTTTTTAGATCCTTTATATTTGTTACGAGGGAAGGTTATGATGGAATTCCATGCAAAAAATTATCTAAAAATTAGATTTTATGGAACCTTTTGAAATGTCAGTTTAGCTAAAAAATTCATAGTATATTATACACAATTTTACACTAGTTTCAGTTAGAAAATTAAATTAAATCGAGTATTGTTCGAAATGCAACGAAACTTTTCAGATCCTTTCTATATTTTATAAGGAAAGATTATGATTGAAGTCCATGCAAAAAATTATCTCAGAATTAGATTCTATGATACCTTTTGAAATACTAGTTTCGGTCAAAAATTCTAGTATATTATACACAATTTTATACTAGTTTCGGACAGAAAATTAAATAAAATCGAGGATTGTTCGAAATGCTACGAATCTTTTAAGATCCTTTCTATAATTTACGAGGGGAGATTATGATGGAAGTCAATGCAAAAAATTATCTCAGAATTAGATTCTATGAAACTTTTTGAATTACTAGTTTCGGTCAAAAAATCATAGTATATTATACACAATTTTATACTAGTTTCGGTCAGAAAATCAAATTAAATCGAGGATTGTTCGAAATGCTACGAAAATTTTCAGATCCTTTCTATATTTTACCAGGGAAGGTTATGATGGAAGTCCATGCAAAAAAGTATCTCAAAATAAGATTCTATGGAACTTTTTAAAATAGGAGTTTAGGTCAAAAAATCTTAGTATATTATACATAATTTCATACTAGTTTCGGTCATAAAATTAAATTAAATCGAGAATTGTTCGAAATGCTACGTAACTTTTCAGATACTTTCTATATTTTACGAGGGAAGATTATGATGGAATTTCATGCAAAAAATCATCTCAGAAATAGATTCTATGAAACATTTTGAAATACTAGTTTCGGTAAAAAAATCGTAGTATATTATACAGAATTTTATACTAGTTTCGGTCAAAAATCAAATTAAATCGAGGATTGTTCGAAATGCTACGAAACTTTTAAGATCCTTTCTATAATTTACGAGGGAAGATTATGATGGAAGTCCATGCAAAAAATTATCTCAGAATTAGATTCTTTGAAACTTTTTCAAATACTAGTTTCGGTCAAAAAATCGTAGTATATTATACACAATTTTATACAAGTGTCGGTAAAAAAAATCGAGGATTATTCGAAATGCTACGAAACCTTTTAGATCCCTTATATTTGTTACGAGGGAAGGTTATGATGGAAGTCCATGCAAAAAATTGTCTAAAAATTAGATTCTATTGAACCTTTTGAAATGTCAGTTTAGGTCATAAATTCATAGTATATGATACACAATTTTAGACTAGTTTTGGTCAGAAAATTAAATTAAATAGAGTATTGTTCGAAATGCAACGAAACTTTTCAGATCCTTTCTATATTTTACGGGGGAAGATTATGATGGAAGTCCATGCAAAAAATTATCTCAGAATTAGATTCTTTGAAAATTTTTCAAATACTAGTTTCGGTCAAAAAATCGTAGTATATTATACACAATTTTATACAAGTGTCGGTAAAAAAAAATCGAGGATTATTCGAAATGCTACGAAACTTTTTAGATCCTTTATATTTGTTACGAGGGAAGGTTATGATGGAATTCCATGCAAAAAATTATCTAAAAATTAGATTTTATGGAACCTTTTGAAATGTCAGTTTAGCTAAAAAATTCATAGTATATTATACACAATTTTACACTAGTTTCAGTTAGAAAATTAAATTAAATCGAGTATTGTTCGAAATGCAACGAAACTTTTCAGATCCTTTCTATATTTTATAAGGAAAGATTATGATTGAAGTCCATGCAAAAAATTATCTCAGAATTAGATTCTATGATACCTTTTGAAATACTAGTTTCGGTCAAAAATTCTAGTATATTATACACAATTTTATACTAGTTTCGGACAGAAAATTAAATAAAATCGAGGATTGTTCGAAATGCTACGAATCTTTTAAGATCCTTTCTATAATTTACGAGGGAAGATTATGATGGAAGTCAATGCAAAAAATTATCTCAGAATTAGATTCTATGAAACTTTTTGAATTACTAGTTTCGGTCAAAAAATCATAGTATATTATACACAATTTTATACTAGTTTCGGTCAGAAAATCAAATTAAATCGAGGATTGTTCGAAATGCTACGAAAATTTTCAGATCCTTTCTATATTTTACCAGGGAAGGTTATGATGGAAGTCCATGCAAAAAAGTATCTCAAAATAAGATTCTATGGAACTTTTTAAAATAGGAGTTTAGGTCAAAAAATCTTAGTATATTATACATAATTTCATACTAGTTTCGGTCATAAAATTAAATTAAATCGAGAATTGTTCGAAATGCTACGTAACTTTTCAGATACTTTCTATATTTTACGAGGGAAGATTATGATGGAATTTCATGCAAAAAATCATCTCAGAAATAGATTCTATGAAACATTTTGAAATACTAGTTTCGGTCAAAAAATCGTAGTATATTATACACAATTTTATACTAGTTTCGGTCAAAAATCAAATTAAATCGAGGATTGTTCGAAATGCTACGAAACTTTTAAGATCCTTTCTATAATTTACGAGGGAAGATTATGATGGAAGTCCATGCAAAAAATTATCTCAGAATTAGATTCTTTGAAACTTTTTCAAATACTAGTTTCGGTCAAAAAATCGTAGTATATTATACACAATTTTATACAAGTGTCGGTAAAAAAAATCGAGGATTATTCGAAATGCTACGAAACCTTTTAGATCCCTTATATTTGTTACGAGGGAAGGTTATGATGGAAGTCCATGCAAAAAATTGTCTAAAAATTAGATTCTATTGAACCTTTTGAAATGTCAGTTTAGGTCATAAATTCATAGTATATTATACACAATTTTAGACTAGTTTTGGTCAGAAAATTAAATTAAATAGAGTATTGTTCGAAATGCAACGAAACTTTTCAGATCCTTTCTATATTTTACGGGGGAAGATTATGATGCAAGTCCATGCAAAAAATTATCTCAGAATTAGATTCTTTGAAACTTTTTCAAATACTAGTTTCGGTCAAAAAATCGTAGTATATTATACACAATTTTATACAAGTGTCGGTAAAAAAAAATCGAGGATTATTCGAAATGCTACGAAATTTTTAGATCCTTTATATTTGTTACGAGGGAAGGTTATGATGGAATTCCATGCAAAAAATTATCTAAAAATTAGATTTTATGGAACCTTTTGAAATGTCAGTTTAGCTAAAAAATTCATAGTATATTATACACAATTTTACACTAGTTTCAGTTAGAAAATTAAATTAAATCGAGTATTGTTCGAAATGCAACGAAACTTTTCAGATCCTTTCTATATTTTATAAGGAAAGATTATGATTGAAGTCCATGCAAAAAATTATCTCAGAATTAGATTCTATGATACCTTTTGAAATACTAGTTTCGGTCAAAAATTCTAGTATATTATACACAATTTTATACTAGTTTCGGACAGAAAATTAAATAAAATCGAGGATTGTTCGAAATGCTACGAATCTTTTAAGATCCTTTCTATAATTTACGAGGGGAGATTATGATGGAAGTCAATGCAAAAAATTATCTCAGAATTAGATTCTATGAAACTTTTTGAATTACTAGTTTCGGTCAAAAAATCATAGTATATTATACACAATTTTATACTAGTTTCGGTCAGAAAATCAAATTAAATCGAGGATTGTTCGAAATGCTACGAAAATTTTCAGATCCTTTCTATATTTTACCAGGGAAGGTTATGATGGAATTCCATGCAAAAAAGTATCTCAAAATAAGATTCTATGGAACTTTTTAAAATAGGAGTTTAGGTCAAAAAATCTTAGTATATTATACATAATTTCATACTAGTTTCGGTCATAAAATTAAATTAAATCGAGAATTGTTCGAAATGCTACGTAACTTTTCAGATACTTTCTATATTTTACGAGGGAAGATTATGATGGTATTTCATGCAAAAAATCATCTCAGAAATAGATTCTATGAAACATTTTGAAATACTAGTTTCGGTCAAAAAATCGTAGTATATTATACACAATTTTATACTAGTTTCGGTCAAAAATCAAATTAAATCGAGGATTGTTCGAAATGCTACGAAACTTTTAAGATCCTTTCTATAATTTACGAGGGAAGATTATGATGGAAGTCCATGCAAAAAATTATCTCAGAATTAGATTCTTTGAAACTTTTTCAAATACTAGTTTCGGTCAAAAAATCGTAGTATATTATACACAATTTTAGACAAGTGTCGGTAAAAAAAATCGAGGATTATTCGAAATGCTACGAAACCTTTTAGATCCCTTATATTTGTTACGAGGGAAGGTTATGATGGAAGTCCATGCAAAAAATTGTCTAAAAATTAGATTCTATTGAACCTTTTGAAATGTCAGTTTAGGTCATAAATTCATAGTATATTATACACAATTTTAGACTAGTTTTGGTCAGAAAATTAAATTAAATAGAGTATTGTTCGAAATGCAACGAAACTTTTCAGATCCTTTCTATATTTTACGGGGGAAGATTATGATGCAAGTCCATGCAAAAAATTATCTCAGAATTAGATTCTTTGAAACTTTTTCAAATACTAGTTTCGGTCAAAAAATCGTAGTATATTATACACAATTTTATACAAGTGTCGGTAAAAAAAAATCGAGGATTATTCGAAATGCTACGAAATTTTTAGATCCTTTATATTTGTTACGAGGGAAGGTTATGATGGAATTCCATGCAAAAAATTATCTAAAAATTAGATTTTATGGAACCTTTTGAAATGTCAGTTTAGCTAAAAAATTCATAGTATATTATACACAATTTTACACTAGTTTCAGTTAGAAAATTAAATTAAATCGAGTATTGTTCGAAATGCAACGAAACTTTTCAGATCCTTTCTATATTTTATAAGGAAAGATTATGATTGAAGTCCATGCAAAAAATTATCTCAGAATTAGATTCTATGATACCTTTTGAAATACTAGTTTCGGTCAAAAATTCTAGTATATTATACACAATTTTATACTAGTTTCGGACAGAAAATTAAATAAAATCGAGGATTGTTCGAAATGCTACGAATCTTTTAAGATCCTTTCTATAATTTACGAGGGGAGATTATGATGGAAGTCAATGCAAAAAATTATCTCAGAATTAGATTCTATGAAACTTTTTGAATTACTAGTTTCGGTCAAAAAATCATAGTATATTATACACAATTTTATACTAGTTTCGGTCAGAAAATCAAATTAAATCGAGGATTGTTCGAAATGCTACGAAAATTTTCAGATCCTTTCTATATTTTACCAGGGAAGGTTATGATGGAATTCCATGCAAAAAAGTATCTCAAAATAAGATTCTATGGAACTTTTTAAAATAGGAGTTTAGGTCAAAAAATCTTAGTATATTATACATAATTTCATACTAGTTTCGGTCATAAAATTAAATTAAATCGAGAATTGTTCGAAATGCTACGTAACTTTTCAGATACTTTCTATATTTTACGAGGGAAGATTATGATGGTATTTCATGCAAAAAATCATCTCAGAAATAGATTCTATGAAACATTTTGAAATACTAGTTTCGGTCAAAAAATCGTAGTATATTATACACAATTTTATACTAGTTTCGGTCAAAAATCAAATTAAATCGAGGATTGTTCGAAATGCTACGAAACTTTTAAGATCCTTTCTATAATTTACGAGGGAAGATTATGATGGAAGTCCATGCAAAAAATTATCTCAGAATTAGATTCTTTGAAACTTTTTCAAATACTAGTTTCGGTCAAAAAATCGTAGTATATTATACACAATTTTATACAAGTGTCGGTAAAAAAAATCGAGGATTATTCGAAATGCTACGAAACCTTTTAGATCCCTTATATTTGTTACGAGGGAAGGTTATGATGGAAGTCCATGCAAAAAATTGTCTAAAAATTAGATTCTATTGAACCTTTTGAAATGTCAGTTTAGGTCATAAATTCATAGTATATTATACACAATTTTAGACTAGTTTTGGTCAGAAAATTAAATTAAATAGAGTATTGTTCGAAATGCAACGAAACTTTTCAGATCCTTTCTATATTTTACGGGGGAAGATTATGATGCAAGTCCATGCAAAAAATTATCTCAGAATTAGATTCTTTGAAACTTTTTCAAATACTAGTTTCGGTCAAAAAATCGTAGTATATTATACACAATTTTATACAAGTGTCGGTAAAAAAAAATCGAGGATTATTCGAAATGCTACGAAACTTTTTAGATCCTTTATATTTGTTACGAGGGAAGGTTATGATGGAATTCCATGCAAAAAATTATCTAAAAATTAGATTTTATGGAACCTTTTGAAATGTCAGTTTAGCTAAAAAATTCATAGTATATTATACACAATTTTACACTAGTTTGAGTTAGAAAATTAAATTAAATCGAGTATTGTTCGAAATGCAACGAAACTTTTCAGATCCTTTCTATATTTTATAAGGAAAGATTATGATTGAAGTCCATGCAAAAAATTATCTCAGAATTAGATTCTATGATACCTTTTGAAATACTAGTTTCGGTCAAAAATTCTAGTATATTATACACAATTTTATACTAGTTTCGGACAGAAAATTAAATAAAATCGAGGATTGTTCGAAATGCTACGAATCTTTTAAGATCCTTTCTATAATTTACGAGGGGAGATTATGATGGAAGTCAATGCAAAAAATTATCTCAGAATTAGATTCTATGAAACTTTTTGAATTACTAGTTTCGGTCAAAAAATCATAGTATATTATACACAATTTTATACTAGTTTCGGTCAGAAAATCAAATTAAATCGAGGATTGTTCGAAATGCTACGAAAATTTTCAGATCCTTTCTATATTTTACCAGGGAAGGTTATGATGGAATTCCATGCAAAAAAGTATCTCAAAATAAGATTCTATGGAACTTTTTAAAATAGGAGTTTAGGTCAAAAAATCTTAGTATATTATACATAATTTCATACTAGTTTCGGTCATAAAATTAAATTAAATCGAGAATTGTTCGAAATGCTACGTAACTTTTCAGATACTTTCTATATTTTACGAGGGAAGATTATGATGGTATTTCATGCAAAAAATCATCTCAGAAATAGATTCTATGAAAAATTTTGAAATACTAGTTTCGGTCAAAAAATCGTAGTATATTATACACAATTTTATACTAGTTTTGGTCAAAAATCAAATTAAATCGAGGATTGTTCGAAATGCTACGAAACTTTTAAGATCCTTTCTATAATTTACGAGGGAAGATTATGATGGAAGTCCATGCAAAAAATTATCTCAGAATTAGATTCTTTGAAACTTTTTCAAATACTAGTTTCGGTCAAAAAATCGTAGTATATTATACACAATTTTATACAAGTGTCGGTAAAAAAAAATCGAGGATTATTCGAAATGCTACGAAACCTTTTAGATCCTTTATATTTGTTACGAGGGAAGGTTATGATGGAAGTCCATGCAAAAAATTGTCTAAAAATTAGATTCTATTGAACCTTTTGAAATGTCAGTTTAGGTCATAAATTCATAGTATATTATACACAATTTTAGACTAGTTTTGGTCAGAAAATTAAATTAAATAGAGTATTGTTCGAAATGCAACGAAACTTTTCAGATCCTTTCTATATTTTACGGGGGAAGATTATGATGGAAGTCCATGCAAAAAATTATCTCAGAATTAGATTCTTTGAAACTTTTTCAAATACTAGTTTCGGTCAAAAAATCGTAGTATATTATACACAATTTTATACAAGTGTCGGTAAAAAAAAATCGAGGATTATTCGAAATGCTACGAAACTTTTTAGATCCTTTATATTTGTTACGAGGGAAGGTTATGATGGAATTCCATGCAAAAAATTATCTAAAAATTAGATTTTATGGAACCTTTTGAAATGTCAGTTTAGCTAAAAAATTCATAGTATATTATACACAATTTTACACTAGTTTGAGTTAGAAAATTAAATTAAATCGAGTATTGTTCGAAATGCAACGAAACTTTTCAGATCCTTTCTATATTTTATAAGGAAAGATTATGATTGAAGTCCATGCAAAAAATTATCTCAGAATTAGATTCTATGATACCTTTTGAAATACTAGTTTCGGTCAAAAATTCTAGTATATTATACACAATTTTATACTAGTTTCGGACAGAAAATTAAATAAAATCGAGGATTGTTCGAAATGCTACGAATCTCTTAAGATCCTTTCTATAATTTACGAGGGGAGATTATGATGGAAGTCAATGCAAAAAATTATCTCAGAATTAGATTCTATGAAACTTTTTGAATTACTAGTTTCGGTCAAAAAATCATAGTATATTATACACAATTTTATACTAGTTTCGGTCAGAAAATCAAATTAAATCGAGGATTGTTCGAAATGCTACGAAAATTTTCAGATCCTTTCTATATTTTACCAGGGAAGGTTATGATGGAAGTCCATGCAAAAAAGTATCTCAAAATAAGATTCTATGGAACTTTTTAAAATAGGAGTTTAGGTCAAAAAATCTTAGTATATTATACATAATTTCATACTAGTTTCGGTCATAAAATTAAATTAAATCGAGAATTGTTCGAAATGCTACGTAACTTTTCAGATACTTTCTATATCTTACGAGGGAAGATTATGATGGTATTTCATGCAAAAAATCATCTCAGAAATAGATTCTATGAAACATTTTGAAATACTAGTTTCGGTCAAACAATCGTAGTATATTATACACAATTTTATACTAGTTTCGGTCAAAAATCAAATTAAATCGAGGATTGTTCGAAATGCTACGAAACTTTTAAGATCCTTTCTATAATTTACGAGGGAAGATTATGATGGAAGTCCATGCAAAAAATTATCTCAGAATTAGATTCTTTGAAACTTTTTCAAATACTAGTTTCGGTCAAAAAATCGTAGTATATTATACACAATTTTATACAAGTGTCGGTAAAAAAAAATCGAGGATTATTCGAAATGCTACGAAACCTTTTAGATCATTTATATTTGTTACGAGGGAAGGTTATGATGGAAGTCCATGCAAAAAATTGTCTAAAAATTAGATTCTATTGAACCTTTTGAAATGTCAGTTTAGGTCATAAATTCATAGTATATTATACACAATTTTAGACTAGTTTTGGTCAGAAAATTAAATTAAATTGAGTATTGTTCGAAATGCAACGAAACTTTTCAGATCCTTTCTATATTTTACGGGGAAGATTATGATGGAAGTCCATGCAAAAAATTATCTCAGAATTAGACTCTTTGAAACTTTTTCAAATACTAGTTTCGGTCAAAAAATCGTAGTATATTATACACAATTTTATACAAGTGTCGGTAAAAAAAAATCGAGGATTATTCGAAATGCTACGAAACTTTTTAGATCCTTTATATTTGTTACGAGGGAAGGTTATGATGGAATTCCATGCAAAAAATTATCTAAAAATTAGATTTTATGGAACCTTTTGAAATGTCAGTTTAGCTAAAAAATTCATAGTATATTATACACAATTTTACACTAGTTTCAGTTAGAAAATTAAATTAAATCGAGTATTGTTCGAAATGCAACGAAACTTTTCAGATCCTTTCTATATTTTATAAGGAAAGATTATGATTGAAGTCCATGCAAAAAATTATCTCAGAATTAGATTCTATGATACCTTTTGAAATACTAGTTTCGGTCAAAAATTCTAGTATATTATACACAATTTTATACTAGTTTTGGACAGAAAATTAAATAAAATCGAGGATTGTTCGAAATGCTACGAATCTTTTAAGATCCTTTCTATAATTTACGAGGGGAGATTATGATGGAAGTCAATGCAAAAAATTATCTCAGAATTAGATTCTATGAAACTTTTTGAATTACTAGTTTCGGTCAAAAAATCATAGTATATTATACACAATTTTATACTAGTTTCGGTCAGAAAATCAAATTAAATCGAGGATTGTTCGAAATGCTACGAAAATTTTCAGATCCTTTCTATATTTTACCAGGGAAGGTTATGATGGAAGTCCATGCAAAAAAGTATCTCAAAATAAGATTCTATGGAACTTTTTAAAATAGGAGTTTAGGTCAAAAAATCTTAGTATATTATACATAATTTCATTCTAGTTTCGGTCATAAAATTAAATTAAATCGAGAATTGTTCGAAATGCTACGTAACTTTTCAGATACTTTCTATATTTTACGAGGGAAGATTATGATGGAATTTCATGCAAAAAATCATCTCAGAAATAGATTCTATGAAACATTTTGAAATACTAGTTTCGGTCAAAAAATCGTAGTATATTATACACAATTTTATACTAGTTTCGGTCAAAAATCAAATTAAATCGAGGATTGTTCGAAATGCTACGAAACTTTTAAGATCCTTTCTATAATTTACGAGGGAAGATTATGATGGAAGTCCATGCAAAAAATTATCTCAGAATTAGATTCTTTGAAACTTTTTCAAATACTAGTTTCGGTCAAAAAATCGTAGTATATTATACACAATTTTATACAAGTGTCGGTAAAAAAAATCGAGGATTATTCGAAATGCTACGAAACCTTTTAGATCCTTTATATTTGTTACGAGGGAAGGTTATGATGGAAGTCCATGCAAAAAATTGTCTAAAAATTAGATTCTATTGAACCTTTTGAAATGTCAGTTTAGGTCATAAATTCATAGTATATTATACACAATTTTAGACTAGTTTTGGTCAGAAAATTAAATTAAATAGAGTATTGTTCGAAATGCAACGAAACTTTTCAGATCCTTTCTATATTTTACGGGGAAGATTATGATGGAAGTCTATGCAAAAAATTATCTCAGAATTAGATTCTTTGAAACTTTTTCAAATACTAGTTTCGGTCAAAAAATCGTAGTATATTATACACAATTTTATACAAGTGTCGGTAAAAAAAAATCGAGGATTATTCGAAATGCTACGAAACTTTTTAGATCCTTTATATTTGTTACGAGGGAAGGTTATGATGGAATTCCATGCAAAAAATTATCTAAAAATTAGATTTTATGGAACCTTTTGAAATGTCAGTTTAGCTAAAAAATTCATAGTATATTATACACAATTTTACACTAGTTTCAGTTAGAAAATTAAATTAAATCGAGTATTGTTCGAAATGCAACGAAACTTTTCAGATCCTTTCTATATTTTATAAGGAAAGATTATGATTGAAGTCCATGCAAAAAATTATCTCAGAATTAGATTCTATGATACCTTTTGAAATACTAGTTTCGGTCAAAAATTCTAGTATATTATACACAATTTTATACTAGTTTTGGACAGAAAATTAAATAAAATCGAGGATTGTTCGAAATGCTACGAATCTTTTAAGATCCTTTCTATAATTTACGAGGGGAGATTATGATGGAAGTCAATGCAAAAAATTATCTCAGAATTAGATTCTATGAAACTTTTTGAATTACTAGTTTCGGTCAAAAAATCATAGTATATTATACACAATTTTATACTAGTTTCGGTCAGAAAATCAAATTAAATCGAGGATTGTTCGAAATGCTACGAAAATTTTCAGATCCTTTCTATATTTTACCAGGGAAGGTTATGATGGAAGTCCATGCAAAAAAGTATCTCAAAATAAGATTCTATGGAACTTTTTAAAATAGGAGTTTAGGTCAAAAAATCTTAGTATATTATACATAATTTCATTCTAGTTTCGGTCATAAAATTAAATTAAATCGAGAATTGTTCGAAATGCTACGTAACTTTTCAGATACTTTCTATATTTTACGAGGGAAGATTATGATGGAATTTCATGCAAAAAATCATCTCAGAAATAGATTCTATGAAACATTTTGAAATACTAGTTTCGGTCAAAAAATCGTAGTATATTATACACAATTTTATACTAGTTTCGGTCAAAAATCAAATTAAATCGAGGATTGTTCGAAATGCTACGAAACTTTTAAGATCCTTTCTATGATTTACGAGGGAAGATTATGATGGAAGTCCATGCAAAAAATTATCTCAGAATTAGATTCTTTGAAACTTTTTCAAATACTAGTTTCGGTCAAAAAATCGTAGTATATTATACACAATTTTATACAAGTGTCGGTAAAAAAAATCGAGGATTATTCGAAATGCTACGAAACCTTTTAGATCCTTTATATTTGTTACGAGGGAAGGTTATGATGGAAGTCCATGCAAAAAATTGTCTAAAAATTAGATTCTATTGAACCTTTTGAAATGTCAGTTTAGGTCATAAATTCATAGTATATTATACACAATTTTAGACTAGTTTTGGTCAGAAAATTAAATTAAATAGAGTATTGTTCGAAATGCAACGAAACTTTTCAGATCCTTTCTATATTTTACGGGGGAAGATTATGATGGAAGTCCATGCAAAAAATTATCTCAGAATTAGATTCTTTGAAAATTTTTCAAATACTAGTTTCGGTCAAAAAATCGTAGTATATTATACACAATTTTATACAAGTGTCGGTAAAAAAAAATCGAGGATTATTCGAAATGCTACGAAACTTTTTAGATCCTTTATATTTGTTACGAGGGAAGGTTATGATGGAATTCCATGCAAAAAATTATCTAAAAATTAGATTTTATGGAACCTTTTGAAATGTCAGTTTAGCTAAAAAATTCATAGTATATTATACACAATTTTACACTAGTTTCAGTTAGAAAATTAAATTAAATCGAGTATTGTCGAAATGCAACGAAACTTTTCAGATCCTTTCTATATTTTATAAGGAAAGATTATGATTGAAGTCCATGCAAAAAATTATCTCAGAATTAGATTCTATGATACCTTTTGAAATACTAGTTTCGGTCAAAAATTCTAGTATATTATACACAATTTTATACTAGTTTCGGACAGAAAATTAAATAAAATCGAGGATTGTTCGAAATGCTACGAATCTTTTAAGATCCTTTCTATAATTTACGAGGGGAGATTATGATGGAAGTCAATGCAAAAAATTATCTCAGAATTAGATTCTATGAAACTTTTTGAATTACTAGTTTCGGTCAAAAAATCATAGTATATTATACACAATTTTATACTAGTTTCGGTCAGAAAATCAAATTAAATCGAGGATTGTTCGAAATGCTACGAAAATTTTCAGATCCTTTCTTTATTTTACCAGGGAAGGTTATGATGGAAGTCCATGCAAAAAAGTATCTCAAAATAAGATTCTATGGAACTTTTTAAAATAGGAGTTTAGGTCAAAAAATCTTAGTATATTATACATAATTTCATACTAGTTTCGGTCATAAAATTAAATTAAATCGAGAATTGTTTGAAATGCTACGTAACTTTTCAGATACTTTCTATATTTTACGAGGGAAGATTATGATGGAATTTCATGCAAAAAATCATCTCAGAAATAGATTCTATGAAACATTTTGAAATACTAGTTTCGGTCAAAAAATCGTAGTATATTATACACAATTTTATACTAGTTTCGGTCAAAAATCAAATTAAATCGAGGATTGTTCGAAATGCTACGAAACTTTTAAGATCCTTTCTATAATTTACGAGGGAAGATTATGATGGAAGTCCATGCAAAAAATTATCTCAGAATTAGATTCTTTGAAACTTTTTCAAATACTAGTTTCGGTCAAAAAATCGTAGTATATTATACACAATTTTATACAAGTGTCGGTAAAAAAAATCGAGGATTATTCGAAATGCTACGAAACCTTTTAGATCCTTTATATTTGTTACGAGGGAAGGTTATGATGGAAGTCCATGCAAAAAATTGTCTAAAAATTAGATTCTATTGAACCTTTTGAAATGTCAGTTTAGGTCATAAATTCATAGTATATTATACACAATTTTAAACTAGTTTTGGTCAGAAAATTAAATTAAATAGAGTATTGTTCGAAATGCAACGAAACTTTTCAGATCCTTTCTATATTTTACGGGGGAAGATTATGATGGAAGTCCATGCAAAAAATTATCTCAGAATTAGATTCTTTGAAAATTTTTCAAATACTAGTTTCGGTCAAAAAATCGTAGTATATTATACACAATTTTATACAAGTGTCGGTAAAAAAAAATCGAGGATTATTCGAAATGCTACGAAACTTTTTAGATCCTTTATATTTGTTACGAGGGAAGGTTATGATGGAATTCCATGCAAAAAATTATCTAAAAATTATATTTTATGGAACCTTTTGAAATGTCAGTTTAGCTAAAAAATTCATAGTATATTATACACAATTTTACACTAGTTTCAGTTAGAAAATTAAATTAAATCGAGTATTGTTCGAAATGCAACGAAACTTTTCAGATCCTTTCTATATTTTATAAGGAAAGATTATGATTGAAGTCCATGCAAAAAATTATCTCAGAATTAGATTCTATGATACCTTTTAAAATACTAGTTTCGGTCAAAAATTCTAGTATATTATACACAATTTTATACTAGTTTCGGACATAAAATTAAATAAAATCGAGGATTGTTCGAAATGCTACGAATCTTTTAAGATCCTTTCTATAATTTACGAGGGAAGATTATGATGGAAGTCAATGCAAAAAATTATCTCAGAATTAGATTCTATGAAACTTTTTGAATTACTAGTTTCGCTCAAAAAATCATAGTATATTATACACAATTTTATACTAGTTTCGGTCAGAAAATCAAATTAAATCGACGATTGTTCGAAATGCTACGAAAATTTTCAGATCCTTTCTATATTTTACCAGGGAAGGTTATGATGGAAGTCCATGCAAAAAAGTATCTCAAAATAAGATTCTATGGAACTTTTTAAAATAGGAGTTTAGGTCAAAAAATCTTAGTATATTATACATAATTTCATACTAGTTTCGGTCATAAAATTAAATTAAATCGAGAATTGTTCGAAATGCTACGTAACTTTTCAGATACTTTCTATATTTTACGAGGGAAGATTATGATGGAATTTCATGCAAAAAATCATCTCAGAAATAGATTCTATGAAACATTTTGAAATACTAGTTTCGGTCAAAAAATCGTAGTATATTATACACAATTTTATACTAGTTTCGGTCAAAAATCAAATTAAATCGAGGATTGTTCGAAATGCTACGAAACTTTTAAGATCCTTTCTATAATTTACGAGGGAAGATTATGATGGAAGTCCATGCAAAAAATTATCTCAGAATTAGATTCTTTGAAACTTTTTCAAATACTAGTTTCGGTCAAAAAATCGTAGTATATTATACACAATTTTATACAAGTGTAGGTAAAAAAAAATCGAGGATTATTCGAAATGCTACGAAACCTTTTAGATCCTTTATATTTGTTACGAGGGAAGGTTATGATGGAAGTCCATGCAAAAAATTATCTAAAAATTTGATTCTATTGAACCTTTTGAAATGTCAGTTTAGGTCATAAATTCATAGTATATTATACACAATTTTAGACTAGTTTTGGTCAGAAAATTAAATTAAATAGAGTATTGTTCGAAATGCAACGAAACTTTTCAGATCCTTTCTATATTTTACGGGGGATATTATGATGGAAGTCCATGCAAAAAATTATCTAAGAATTAGATTCTTTGAAACTTTTTCAAATACTAGTTTCAGTCAAAAAATCGTAGTATATTATACACAATTTTATACAAGTGTCAGTAAAAAAAAATCGAGGATTATTCGAAATGCTACGAAACTTTTTAGATCCTTTATATTTGTTACGAGGGAAGGTTATGATTGAAGTCCATGCAAAAAATTATCTAAAAATTAGATTTTATGGAACCTTTTGAAAAGTCAGTGAAATTCTGTGATCAGGTATGAGATGTCCTAAGAGATGTCCCAACACTTAATAGGACATTTGACAAATTTAACCAAAACTTAAATAGCAAGAAAAGTAAACAACACAGAAGTTTGTTAACCCAGTTCAGTGTATAACCACACCTACATCTGGAGGCTACCAAGCCAGGAGGAAATCCAATATTAGTAATATTAATTCTAGACTTAAACCACCCTGTTTAATCTATCACTTAATACTTACCCAATGCAATTTCTACCTAAGACTCACTTAGATAAGAGTACCCTACTCACTCCCCCTCAATCACCCAGTGATCAAGTTTACAAGTTTACTGAAGTTGAAGACATCCTTCAAACAATACAGCTTGATCTTACTTAACAGTTTCAATCAAGTCACAAATGCACTTTTGCTTAAAAGCTCATAAAGTGGTACATAAAAACAACTTGCTATTAAAACACTAGACACCCTATTTAGTCTTCTGAAATTCGTACTCAATTCTATGAGTTTCTGTTGCTTAAATAGGTATCTGAATTTTGGGCTTTCTGTAGAATGATCCAACCCTAATGTGCAGCAACTGTCACCTTGAATTTAGGGTTTGTTACCTCCTATATTCTAGGTGCATTAGGTCTTCTGTTTTAATCTGAATCTTCAATTTAAAACTCCCTACAGATGCGCCTTGTTCTGTTTTTATCCAGCATTAATTAATTCCAGATAGTTCTCCTTAAATATCTCTGATCTGTTAATCAATAATTAATTCTGGTAGCAGGTCTGAGATGTCTCAACATCTGTTGGGACATCCTGACAAAACTGAACTTAGTCATTTACACAATGTCCCAACATCTGATGAGACATCCTGAAATAAGTTCACATACTCTGTTTGCTAATGTCCCAACATCTGATAGGACATTCTGAACTGAATTTAACATTTCTTGTTTGGTCAAAAATTCTGCCAATTCTTAAACATCTACAAACTCCCCCTTTGGCTAATTTTTGGCTAACATCTTTTCTGGATTTCAGAGTGCAGCAGAAGTTCTTTTTATCAGAGTATAGCATTACTTTTCTGTTGATTCTTATTTGAGATTACTCCCCCTCAAACAAATATGTGTCCAGTCTTGTTGCAACAGAAATACACACTGATTCAGTTCAGACAGAAACAAACAGATTTCATTCAAAAATTAAACAGCAGTACAAATTTGTTGTTGTTCTCCCCCTTGGTAGACACAAAATTAGGGGCCAAAGACACTATTACTGTCATTACATTGCTGTCATTACATTTGCCTCACATACAAAGATCACTCAGATTCATCACTTTCAGTTGCTTCCTCATCTGCTGTGTCAGCCTTACTTGTTTCAGCAGATTCACTGTCTTCATCAGCTTTCTGGTCTTCTTCACTTTCCAACCTTTTGATTATTTCTTCAAGTCTTAGCTTCCTTGTTTCAAGTTCCTTGCATGTGCACTTTAGCTCAGCAATTAACTCTTTCTTGGAGATTGAAGTTTTAGCAGTTGAAGGACCAGCAGATGTCCCAGAAGGTGCTTCAACATCTGCAGCATGGTGACTGAGAAATAATTTGTAGTGAAAAGCCAGGGGGCTTTCTCTCTTGCAGGCAGTATCCTTGTCAGTTAAAATCCCAGGATATTGATTGAGTACAATACCACACAGCAATGATGGAAAGGCTATTGGTAGCTTGGTTGCAGAGGAGCTGGCATGCTTCATGGTTTGATCAAAGATAAAAGCTCCAAAGTCCAGCTTGGTTTGAGTCCCCACAGCATAGATGAATCTGGCCAGACCAGTTGAGATTGATGAAGTGTGGTTGGTAGGCACCCAGTTAGCAGTTCCAATCCTGTTAAGCATGGCATACTTTCTGGTAAGCATGCTTACAGATAGCTTTCCCTTCACAGGCCATGCCTTGACCTGGTCAGCAGTTATCACCTTACAGACTTGATTATCTGTCTTGCCTAGCTCATTTGGTCCATCTGTTTCTCTTCCTAGATACTGATTAATGATTTGGGGAGAGAACTCAACACACTTACCTCTCACAAATACCTTTCTGAACTCTGAGGACTTACCATTTGAGCAATCCTCCTGAAGATTCACAATGAACTCTTTGACAAGAAGTTCATAGCAGGGAGAGAACTCTGAGACTGTCTTGAATAGTCCTGCAGCAGAGATTAGGTCAATGAGTTCTGTGCACTCAAGTGCATTGCTGCTCAGTTCTCTTTCTGGGGCAACTCTTCTTTGGTACACAAACTTCCACTTGTTCACACTAGAGACATGGTGGAAAGATATGTTGTCTAATGGAGCTTCTGGAACAGCTGTTGAAGCCCTAGATGGGGCTGGTCTCTTCTTGGGAGGAGATGTTGGGACATCTGATTCAACATCTGAGTCAGATGGGGTGACAGCTTTCCTTTTCTGAGTTTGGACTTTACTCCATTGTTTAGATGGTCCAAAAGTGGCTTTAGCCTTGCCTTTCTTTGGACTAGCCTTCTTCTTCTCAGGAATTGCTGCTTCAGCTTGCATCTTGCCTTTCCTGGACCTTAGCCTTTTGGCTATGCTGGGTTTAACAGAGGCTATGATCTCTGCATCAGAGTCCTGCTCCAGGTTCACCACTGGATGAGATTGAGCAGTCTCTTCTTCATTTGAGACTTTGGTCTGATCCTCAGAGATTTCTTCATCATTTTCATTTGAGGTCTTATTCTGGTCCTCAGTTTGTTCCAACTCAACATCAGATGAGTTCTTTCTCTTATCTTCAGATGTTCCAACATCTGTTGGGACATCTTGTTCTTCTGCAGCTTGAGCTTGTTCTTCTTGAGATGCAGGCATGGTTTTCAGAGGAACAGAGATCCCACTCACCTTTCTTTGTTCAAACAGAATTTGAGTGACAATCTCCTTGATTGAATCATCCACATATTGTGAAGATTTAGGAGGCATGTTAGCTGGAGAGAGAGTGCCTTTAGCTTTGCTTCTGACTTGATCTTTACCTCTCTTTGGAGTTCTTGCCTTTTTAGTGTGAGAAACGCTTCCCCTGAGTTCGTCCAATGGGGTTGATTGCATTGGTACTACAGAAATGGGAGTGGCATGAACTACGTCTTCTTGATTGAGAACTTCTTCAGTTGAGTTAGGGTTTTGAGACATTGTTGAGGAAGATGGATAGAAAGCTTTAGGGTTTTTAATTTCTGGAGAATAGCTGGTTAATGTGAATCGCTTGTGATAGTAGGATGGGAATCTTGATAGCTGATTATAAGCAGTTACTAAATAAGTAACCGTTACAGTGCAAATGATTAGAGCTGGAATTCCCAAGGATCTTGTCCAGATTAGTTTTGCCATCTGGACCTTATGCCAACCAATGTCATATGACATGTTGGCACATCTCATTAACTGCTAGATATCACATAAACAGATTCCAAGTTTGCCCCTTAAGTTCTCAAATTGTGTAGCATCCAATGCTTTGGTAAAGATATCAGCTAACTGCAGATTTGTAGCTACATGCTCCAATGAAATCACCTTTTCTTCTACAAGATCTGTGATGAAATGATGTCTGATATCAATATGCTTTGTCCTGCTATGTTGAATAGGATTCTTAGATATGTTAATTGCACTTAAGTTGTCACAGTACAATGTCATGACATCCTGTGGGACATTGTACTCAGTGAGCATCTGCTTCATCCAAACCAACTGAGAACAACTGCTACCTGCTGCTATGTACTCAGCTTCAGCTGTAGATAAGGATACACAATTCTGTTTCTTACTGAACCAAGAAATCAGATTGTTTCCTAGAAAGAAGCATCCTCCTGAAGTGCTTTTTCTGTCATCAGCACTTCCTGCCCAATCAGCATCACAAAAGCGAGTGAGAATTGGTTTGCAACCATGAAAGTACATTATGCCATAGTCACAAGTACCATTAACATATTTAAGGATTCTCTTGACTTGGTTAAGATGACTGACTTTTGGATCAGCTTGATATCTTGCACAAACTCCTACTGCAAAAGCAATGTCTGGTCTGCTAGCAGTCAAGTATAACAAGCTTCCAATCATGCTTCTGTATAGGCTTTGATCTACATTCTCACCCTTTTCATCTTTAGTCAGCTTCAAATGTGTGGGGGCAGGAGTTCTCTTGTGAGCAGCATTTTCCATTCCAAATTTCTTGACTATGTTCTTGGAATACTTGCTTTGTGAGATGAACATTGAGTCTTCCATTTGCTTTATTTGCAGCCCAAGAAAGTAGGTTAATTCTCCTACTAGGCTCATTTCAAATTCAGATTCCATCTGCTTGACAAAATGTTTGACCATCCTGTCAGACATCCCACCAAAGACAATGTCATCAACATATATTTGTGCAATCATGACATTTCCTTCTTCATCCTTAATAAACAGGGTTTTATCAATCCCACCTTTTCTGTATCCTTGCTTGATAAGAAATGTGGTCAGTCTTTCATACCATGCCCTTGGAGCTTGCTTCAGACCATAAAGAGCTTTCTTTAATTTGTATACATGATTTGGACAACTTGGATCAACAAATCCTTTAGGCTGTTCTACATATACCTCTTCATTAAGATAACCATTAAGAAAGGCACTTTTCACATCCATTTGAAATAACTTGAACTTTAAGATACAAGCAATTCCCAACAGTAGTCTTATTGATTCAAGCCTTGCTACTGGTGCAAATGTTTCATCAAAGTCTACCCCTTCAATTTGAGTGTATCCTTGAGCCACAAGTCTAGCTTTGTTCTTTGTAACAATTCCTTGTTCATTTGACTTGTTCTTATACACCCATTTTGTACCAATCACATTTATGTCATCAGGTCTAGGTACAAGATTCCACACTTCATTCCTTGTGAATTGACCTAATTCCTCTTGCATAGCACAAATCCAGTATTCATCAGTGAGAGCTTCCTTGACATTTTTAGGTTCTATTTTGGAAACAAAACAAGAACCTGAAATCACTTCTCTTGATCTAGTGCTTACACCTCTGTTGGGATCACCAATTATTAAATCTTTGGGATGATCCTTCTGTATTCTGATGGATGGAGGTTTGCTTGAATCTTCTGACCTTGTATCAGTTTGAGTGAAGTTATATTGATCATTCTTTTCTTCAGCTTCAATCTTGATATCAGCAGATGTTCCAACATCTTCTGGGACATCTGTAGGAGCATCATCAATTATCACATTTATGGATTCCATGATAACATTTGTTCTGTAGTTAAATACTCTATATGCTCTGCTGTTTATAGAGTATCCAAGGAAAATTCCTTCATCACTTTTAGGATCCATTTTTCTCCTTTGCTCCCTATCTGCCAGAATATAGCATTTACTTCCAAACACATGAAAGTACTTCACTGTGGGTTTTCTGTTCTTCCATACTTCATATATTGTGGACAAAGTTCCTTTCCTTAAAGTAACTCTGTTATGGATGTAGCAGGCAGTGTTCATAGCTTCAGCCCAGAAATACAGAGGTAACTTTTTAGCATGGATCATAGCTCTTGCTGATTCTTGAATGGTTCTATTCTTCCTTTCAACAATCCCATTCTGTTGAGGAGTGATAGGTGAAGAATACTCATGGTTTATTCCTTCTGAAGAGCAGAAATCTAAGAACTTTTGATTCTCAAATTCTTTTCCATGATCACTTCTTATTCTGATCACACAGCTGGATTTTTCCCTTTGCAATCTTTGGCATAATTCTTTGAATACATCAAATACATCTGACTTTTCTTTGATGAAGTTTATCCATGTATATCTTGAAAAATCATCAACCACAACATAGGCATACCTCTTACCACCAAGACTTTCAACTTGCATAGGTCCCATAAGATCCATATGTAGAAGTTCCAAAACTTTGGAAGTTGTCAGATGTTGGAGCTTTGGATGGGACATCTTGGTTTGCTTGCCTATTTGACATTCACCACATATTTTGCCATCATCAATCTTCAGTTTAGGAATACCTCTTACAGCATCCATAGATATGATCTTCTTTATGCCTCTGAAATGAAGATGACCTAGTCTTTGATGCCACAGTTTCACTTCTTCTTCCTTAGCTAGAGAGCAGGTTGAAGTGAGACTGAGATTTTGGGATTCCCACATGTAACAGTTGTCTTTAGATCTGGCTCCTTTCATGACAACCTCTTGTTCTTTGTTAGTCACTATGCATTTAGATTTGGTAAAGTTTACACTGTATCCTTGATCACATAGTTGACTTATGCTGATCAGGTTAGCAGTTAAACCTTTAACTAGCAGCACATCATCTAGTCTTGGAACATCTTGACAATCCAAGGTTCCAACTCCCTTGATTTCTCCTTTAGCTCCATCTCCAAAGGTAACATACCTGGATGAATGTGACTTTAAGTTTACTAGCAAATCCTTCAATCCAGTCATGTGTCTTGAGCATCCACTGTCAAAGTACCAGTCTTCTTTAGCTGATACTTTCAATGATGTATGTGCTATGTATGCAGTACTTTTCTTTGACCAGATGAGTTGAGATTTCTTTTGATTCATCTGCCCTGTGTGTTGATCAGCTGATCTCCAAGCTTGATTGTTGTTCTTGTTCTTGGGTATGTGGCTTTGATCAGTCTGAGTGCTAACTCTTGGTCTCCATTCCTTCTTGATGACCTCTGTCTTTTGCTTAGGAGATTGCTGATTTCTTTGATGTTTTTGCAGCACTTTCTTGGTACCTTCTGTTTTCTGTTTGGAAGGTTGCTGATACATCTGATTTGGATATCCATGTAGCTTATAACAGTGAGGTTTGATATGCCCAAATCTTCCACAGTGATGGCATCTCCATCTTTGATACTTCTTCTTCATTTTGTTCTTTCCAGAATGTTGAGACATCTGTTGGAACATTATGTTTGTCTTTGTGTTCTGATGTTGAAGCATCTGTTGAGACATCTTGTTTGACTGTGTAATTTTTGAAGTAGTTTTGCTAGAGCTGGCTTCATCTTGATTGTTATATCCCAGTCCACTTTTGTCCCCTGAATGTTTATTATTGCAGAGAATATCATCCAGTGTATTTGAGCTGCTGTTCATCATTCTAACAGATTTGGACATACGTTCTAGCTTAGAATTGAGAAGAGTTACTTCACTTTTTAAGGTATCAATGATTACTTGATCACTTGCTTTTTCTTCTTCTAGTACTTCATTCTGCTTCTTTAGCTTTATGACCTCACTGCATACTTCAGTACTTCTCTTGTACAGATTCTTGAAGGCTTGCTCAAGATCTGCATAAGTAAGCTCTCCACAGCTGGAATCACTATCATATTCACACAGTCCAGCTAAAGCAGTAATGTGCTTAGCTGATTCTTCTTCTGAATCTCCTGATTCTTCATCAGACCAGGTCACAGAGAGTCCTTTCTTTTGCCTCTTTAAGTAGGTAGGACATTCAAACTTGATGTGTCCATATCCTTCACATTCATGGCATTTGACTCCTTTATCTTGACTGGTCTTTTCAGCATACTTTAATCTTTTGTTAACATCATAAGATCTTCTGTTCTCAGAGTTTGTGTTTCTTCCACTAGGTTTGGATTTTCCTTCCATTCCTCTGAGAATCTGTTTGAATTGTCTTCCAATCAAAGCAAGGTTTTCTGATAAGCTTTTATCATTTGCTGGTTCATCATCTTCTTCTTCATCTGTATTTGAAACCAAGGCTATGCTTTTGTTCTTTTTAGCATGTGTGTCATTCATTCCCATTTCAAAAGTTTGAAGAGAACCAATGAGTTCTTCAACTTTCATGGAGCATATGTCTTGAGCTTCTTCTATTGCAGTGACTTTCATGTCAAATCTTTTTGGCAAAGATCTGAGAATCTTTCTTACTATTTTTTCATCAGTCATCTTTTCTCCCAAAGCTCCAGAGGTATTTGCTATATCCAAGATGTTCATGTAGAACTCATGAATTGATTCATCTTCCTTCATTCTCAAGTTTTCAAACTTGGTGGTGAGAAGTTGAAGTCTTGACATTTTTACTTTTGATGTTCCTTCATGAGTTGTCTTGAGGGTATCCCACACATCTTTGGCCAGCTCACAATGATGCACTAGTCTGAAAATATTTCTATCAATGCCATTGAATAAAGCATTCAAGGCTTTTGAGTTTCCTAATTCTGAATCTTCTTCCTCTTTACTCCATTCTTCTTCAGGTTTCAGAACTATTGATCCATCTTTGGTATCTTGAACAGGATGTTTCCATCCAACATTTACTGCTCTCCATGCCCTGTTGTCAAGTGACTTTAAGAATGCAATCATTCTTGGCTTCCAGTAGTCATAATTAGAACCATCCAGTATAGGTGGTCTATTTACTGACCCTATATCTCTGTCCATGTTACAGAATTTGTTTTCCCTAGATCTCACCCAGTATAAACAGGCAGGGTGCCTGCTCTGATGTCAATTGAAATTCTGTGATCAGGTATGAGATGTCCTAAGAGATGTCCCAACACTTAATAGGACATTTGACAAATTTAACCAAAACTTAAATAGCAAGAAAAGTAAACAACACAGAAGTTTGTTAACCCAGTTCAGTGTATAACCACACCTACATCTGGAGGCTACCAAGCCAGGAGGAAATCCACTATTAGTAATATTAATTCTAGACTTAAACCACCCTGTTTAATCTATCACTTAATACTTACCCAATGCAATTTCTACCTAAGACTCACTTAGATAAGAGTACCCTACTCACTCCCCCTCAATCACCCAGTGATCAAGTTTACAAGTTTACTGAAGTTGAAGACATCCTTCAAACAATACAGCTTGATCTTACTTAACAGTTTCAATCAAGTCACAAATGCACTTTTGCTTAAAAGCTCATAAAGTGGTACATAAAAACAACTTGCTATTAAAACACTAGACACCCTATTTAGTCTTCTGAAATTCGTACTCAATTCTATGAGTTTCTGTTGCTTAAATAGGTATCTGAATTTTGGGCTTTCTGTAGAATGATCCAGCCCTAATGTGCAGCAACTGTCACCTTGAATTTAGGGTTTGTTACCTCCTATATTCTAGGTGCATTAGGTCTTCTGTTTTAATCTGAATCTTCAATTTAAAACTCCCTACAGATGCGCCTTGTTCTGTTTTTATCCAGCATTAATTAATTCCAGATAGTTCTCCTTAAATATCTATGATCTGTTAATCAATAATTAATTCTGGTAGCAGGTCTGAGATGTCTCAACATCTGTTGGGACATCCTGACAAAACTGAACTTAGTCATTTACACAATGTCCCAACATCTGATGAGACATCCTGAAATAAGTTCACATACTCTGTTTGCTAATGTCCCAACATCTGATAGGACATTCTGAACTGAATTTAACATTTCCTGTTTGGTCAAAAATTCTGCCAATTCTTAAACATCTACAGTCAGTTTAGGTAAAAACTTCATAGTATATTATACACAATTTTACACTAGTTTCGGTCAGAAAATTAAATTAAATCGAGTATTGTTCGAAATACAACGAAACTTTTCAGATCCTTTCTATATTTGATGAGGAAAGATTATGATTGAAGTCCATGCAAAAAATTATCTGAGAATTAGATTCTATGATACCTTTTGAAATACTAGTTTCAGTTAAAAATTCTAGTATATTAAAAACAATTTTATACTAGTTTCGGTCAGAAAATTAAATAAAATCGAGGATTGTTCGAAATGCTACGAATCTTTTAAGATCCTTTCTATAATTTACGAGGGAAGATTATGATGGAAGTCAATGCAAAAAATTATCTCAGAATTAGATTCTATGAAACTTTTTGAATTACTAGTTTTGGTCAAAAAATCATAGTATATTATACACAATTTTATACTAGTTTCGGTCAGAAAATAAAATTAAATCGAGGATTGTTCGAAATGCTACGAAACTTTTCAGAACCTTTCTATATTTTACCAGGGAAGGTTATGATGGAAGTCCATGCAAAAAAGTATCTCAAAATAAGATTCTATGGAACTTTTTAAAATAGGAGTTTAGGTCAAAAAATCTTAGTATATTATACATAATTTCATACTAGTTTCGGTCATAAAATTAAATTAAATCGAGAATTGTTCGAAATGCTACGTAACTTTTCAGATACTTTCTATATTTTACGAGGGAAGATTATGATGGAAGTCCATGAAAAAAATCATCTCAGAAATAGATTCTATGAAACATTTTGAAATACTAGTTTCGGTAAAAAAATCGTAGTATATTATACACAATTTTATACTAGTTTCGGTCAAAATAAAAATTAAATTGAGGATTGTTCGAAATGCAACGAAACTTTTAAGATCCTTTCTATAATTTACGAGGGAAGATAATGATGGAAGTCCATGCAAAATATTATCTCAGAATTAGATTCTTTGAAACTTTTTCAAATACTAGTTTCGGTCAAAAAATCGAAGTATATTATACACAATTTTATACAAGTGTCGGTAAAAAAAAATCGAGGATTGTTTGAAATACTACAAAACTTTTTAGATCCTTTATATTTGTTAAGAGGAAAGATTATGATGGAAGTTCATGCAAAAAATCATCTCAGAAATAGATTCTATGAAACTTTTTGAAATACTAGTTTCGGTCAAAAAATCGTAGTATATTATACACAATTTTATACTAGTTTATGTCAGAAAATTAAATTAAATAGAGTATTGTTCGAAATGCTACGAAACTTTTAAGATCCTTTCTATATTTTACGAGGGAAGATTATGATGGAAGTCCATGCAAAAAAATATCTCAGAATTAGATTCTTTGAAACTTTTTCAAATACTAGTTTCGGTCAAAAAATCATAGTATATTATACACAATTTTATACAAGTGTCGGTAAAAAATTATCGAGGATTATTCGAAATGCTACGAAACTTTTTAGATCCTTTATATTTGTTACAAGGGAAGGTTATGATTGAATTCCATGCAAAAAATTATCTAAAAATTAGATTTTATGGAACCTTTTGAAAAGTCAGTTTAGGTAAAAACTTCATAGTATATTATACACAATTTTACACTAGTTTCGGTCAGAAAATTAAATTAAATCGAGTATTGTTCGAAATACAACGAAACTTTTCAGATCCTTTCTATATTTGATGAGGAAAGATTATGATTGAAGTCCATGCAAAAAATTATCTGAGAATTAGATTCTATGATACCTTTTGAAATACTAGTTTCAGTTAAAAATTCTAGTATATTATACACAATTTTATACTAGTTTCGGTCAGAAAATTAAATAAAATCGAGGATTGTTCGAAATGCTACGAATCTTTTAAGATCCTTTCTATAATTTACGAGGGAAGATTATGATGGAAGTCAATGCAAAAAATTATCTCAGAATTAGATTCTATGAAACTTTTTGAATTACTAGTTTTGGTCAAAAAATCATAGTATATTATACACAATTTTATACTAGTTTCGGTCAGAAAATAAAATTAAATCGAGGATTGTTCGAAATGCTACGAAACTTTTCAGAACCTTTCTATATTTTACCAGGGAAGGTTATGATGGAAGTCCATGCAAAAAAGTATCTCAAAATAAGATTCTATGGAACTTTTTAAAATAGGAGTTTAGGTCAAAAAATCTTAGTATATTATACATAATTTCATACTAGTTTCGGTCATAAAATTAAATTAAATCGAGAATTGTTCGAAATGCTACGTAACTTTTCAGATACTTTCTATATTTTACGAGGGAAGATTATGATGGAAGTCCATGAAAAAAATCATCTCAGAAATAGATTCTATGAAACATTTTGAAATACTAGTTTCGGTAAAAAAATCGTAGTATATTATACACAATTTTATACTAGTTTCGGTCAAAATAAAAATTAAATTGAGGATTGTTCGAAATGCAACGAAACTTTTAAGATCCTTTCTATAATTTACGAGGGAAGATAATGATGGAAGTCCATGCAAAATATTATCTCAGAATTAGATTCTTTGAAACTTTTTCAAATACTAGTTTCGGTCAAAAAATCGAAGTATATTATACACAATTTTATACAAGTGTCGGTAAAAAAAAATCGAGGATTGTTTGAAATACTACAAAACTTTTTAGATCCTTTATATTTGTTAAGAGGAAAGATTATGATGGAAGTTCATGCAAAAAATCATCTCAGAAATAGATTCTATGAAACTTTTTGAAATACTAGTTTCGGTCAAAAAATCGTAGTATATTATACACAATTTTATACTAGTTTATGTCAGAAAATTAAATTAAATAGAGTATTGTTCGAAATGCTACGAAACTTTTAAGATCCTTTCTATATTTTACGAGGGAAGATTATGATGGAAGTCCATGCAAAAAAATATCTCAGAATTAGATTCTTTGAAACTTTTTCAAATACTAGTTTCGGTCAAAAAATCATAGTATATTATACACAATTTTATACAAGTGTCGGTAAAAAAAAATCGAGGATTATTCGAAATGCTACGAAACTTTTTAGATCCTTTATATTTGTTACAAGGGAAGGTTATGATTGAATTCCATGCAAAAAATTATCTAAAAATTAGATTTTATGGAACCTTTTGAAAAGTCAGTTTAGGTAAAAACTTCATAGTATATTATACACAATTTTACACTAGTTTCGGTCAGAAAATTAAATTAAATCGAGTATTGTTCGAAATACAACGAAACTTTTCAGATCCTTTCTATATTTGATGAGGAAAGATTATGATTGAAGTCCATGCAAAAAATTATCTGAGAATTAGATTCTATGATACCTTTTGAAATACTAGTTTCAGTTAAAAATTCTAGTATATTATACACAATTTTATACTAGTTTCGGTCAGAAAATTAAATAAAATCGAGGATTGTTCGAAATGCTACGAATCTTTTAAGATCCTTTCTATAATTTACGAGGGAAGATTATGATGGAAGTCAATGCAAAAAATTATCTCAGAATTAGATTCTATGAAACTTTTTGAATTACTAGTTTCGGTCAAAAAATCATAGTATATTATACACAATTTTATACTAGTTTCGGTCAGAAAATAAAATTAAATCGAGGATTGTTCGAAATGCTACGAAACTTTTCAGAACCTTTCTATATTTTACCAGGGAAGGTTATGATGGAAGTCCATGCAAAAAAGTATCTCAAAATAAGATTCTATGGAACTTTTTAAAATAGGAGTTTAGGTCAAAAAATCTTAGTATATTATACATAATTTCATACTAGTTTCGGTCATAAAATTAAATTAAATCGAGAATTGTTCGAAATGCTACGTAACTTTTCAGATACTTTCTATATTTTACGAGGGAAGATTATGATGGAAGTCCATGAAAAAAATCATCTCAGAAATAGATTCTATGAAACATTTTGAAATACTAGTTTCGGTAAAAAAATCGTAGTATATTATACACAATTTTATACTAGTTTCGGTCAAAATCAAAATTAAATCGAGGATTGTTCGAAATGCAACGAAACTTTTAAGATCCTTTCTATAATTTACGAGGGAAGATAATGATGGAAGTCCATGCAAAATATTATCTCAGAATTAGATTCTTTGAAACTTTTTCAAATACTAGTTTCGGTCAAAAAATCGAAGTATATTATACACAATTTTATACAAGTGTCGGTAAAAAAAAATCGAGGATTGTTTGAAATACTACAAAACTTTTTAGATCCTTTATATTTGTTAAGAGGAAAGATTATGATGGAAGTTCATGCAAAAAATCATCTCAGAAATAGATTCTATGAAACTTTTTGAAATACTAGTTTCGGTCAAAAAATCGTAGTATATTATACACAATTTTATACTAGTTTATGTCAGAAAATTAAATTAAATAGAGTATTGTTCGAAATGCTACGAAACTTTTAAGATCCTTTCTATATTTTACGAGGGAAGATTATGATGGAAGTCCATGCAAAAAAATATCTCAGAATTAGATTCTTTGAAACTTTTTCAAATACTAGTTTCGGTCAAAAAATCATAGTATATTATACACAATTTTATACAAGTGTCGGTAAAAAAAAATCGAGGATTATTCGAAATGCTACGAAACTTTTTAGATCCTTTATATTTGTTACGAGGGAAGGTTATGATTGAAGTCCATGCAAAAAATTATCTAAAAATTAGATTTTATGGAACCTTTTGAAAAGTCAGTTTAGGTAAAAACTTCATAGTATATTATACACAATTTTACACTAGTTTCGGTCAGAAAATTAAATTAAATCGAGTATTGTTCGAAATACAACGAAACTTTTCAGATCCTTTCTATATTTGATGAGGAAAGATTATGATTGAAGTCCATGCAAAAAATTATCTGAGAATTAGATTCTATGATACCTTTTGAAATACTAGTTTCAGTTAAAAATTCTAGTATATTATACACAATTTTATACTAGTTTCGGTCAGAAAATTAAATAAAATCGAGGATTGTTCGAAATGCTACGAATCTTTTAAGATCCTTTCTATAATTTACGAGGGAAGATTATGATGGAAGTCAATGCAAAAAATTATCTCAGAATTAGATTCTATGAAACTTTTTGAATTACTAGTTTCGGTGAAAAAATCATAGTATATTATACACAATTTTATACTAGTTTCGGTCAGAAAATAAAATTAAATCGAGGATTGTTCGAAATGCTACGAAACTTTTCAGAACCTTTCTATATTTTACCAGGGAAGGTTATGATGGAAGTCCATGCAAAAAAGTATCTCAAAATAAGATTCTATGGAACTTTTTAAAATAGGAGTTTAGGTCAAAAAATCTTAGTATATTATACATAATTTCATACTAGTTTCGGTCATAAAATTAAATTAAATCGAGAATTGTTCGAAATGCTACGTAACTTTTCAGATACTTTCTATATTTTACGAGGGAAGATTATGATGGAATTTCATGCAAAAAATCATCTCAGAAATAGATTCTATGAAACATTTTGAAATACTAGTTTCGGTCAAAAAATCGTAGTATATTATACACAATTTTATACTAGTTTCGGTCAAAAATCAAATTAAATCGAGGATTGTTCGAAATGCTACGAAACTTTTAAGATCCTTTCTATAATTTACGAGGGAAGATTATGATGGAAGTCCATGCAAAAAATTATCTCAGAATTAGATTCTTTGAAACTTTTTCAAATACTAGTTTCGGTCAAAAAATCGAAGTATATTATACACAATTTTATACAAGTGTCGGTAAAAAAAAATCGAGGATTGTTTGAAATACTACAAAACTTTTTAGATCCTTTATATTTGTTAAGAGGAAAGATTATGATGGAAGTTCATGCAAAAAATCATCTCAGAAATAGATTCTATGAAACTTTTTGAAATACTAGTTTCGGTCAAAAAATCGTAGTATATTATACACAATTTTATACTAGTTTATGTCAGAAAATTAAATTAAATAGAGTATTGTTCGAAATGCTACGAAACTTTTAAGATCCTTTCTATATTTTACGAGGGAAGATTATGATGGAAGTCCATGCAAAAAAATATCTCAGAATTAGATTCTTTGAAACTTTTTCAAATACTAGTTTCGGTCAAAAAATCATAGTATATTATACACAATTTTATACAAGTGTCGGTAAAAAAAAATCGAGGATTATTCGAAATGCTACGAAACTTTTTAGATCCTTTATATTTGTTACGAGGGAAGGTTATGATTGAAGTCCATGCAAAAAATTATCTAAAAATTAGATTTTATGGAACCTTTTGAAAAGTCAGTTTAGGTAAAAACTTCATAGTATATTATACACAATTTTACACTAGTTTCGGTCAGAAAATTAAATTAAATCGAGTATTGTTCGAAATACAACGAAACTTTTCAGATCCTTTCTATATTTGATGAGGAAAGATTATGATTGAAGTCCATGCAAAAAATTATCTGAGAATTAGATTCTATGATACCTTTTGAAATACTAGTTTCAGTTAAAAATTCTAGTATATTATACACAATTTTATACTAGTTTCGGTCAGAAAATTAAATAAAATCGAGGATTGTTCGAAATGCTACGAATCTTTTAAGATCCTTTCTATAATTTACGAGGGAAGATTATGATGGAAGTCAATGCAAAAAATTATCTCAGAATTAGATTCTATGAAACTTTTTGAATTACTAGTTTCGGTGAAAAAATCATAGTATATTATACACAATTTTATACTAGTTTCGGTCAGAAAATAAAATTAAATCGAGGATTGTTCGAAATGCTACGAAACTTTTCAGAACCTTTCTATATTTTACCAGGGAAGGTTATGATGGAAGTCCATGCAAAAAAGTATCTCAAAATAAGATTCTATGGAACTTTTTAAAATAGGAGTTTAGGTCAAAAAATCTTAGTATATTATACATAATTTCATACTAGTTTCGGTCATAAAATTAAATTAAATCGAGAATTGTTCGAAATGCTACGTAACTTTTCAGATACTTTCTATATTTTACGAGGGAAGATTATGATGGAATTTCATGCAAAAAATCATCTCAGAAATAGATTCTATGAAACATTTTGAAATACTAGTTTCGGTCAAAAAATCGTAGTATATTATACACAATTTTATACTAGTTTCGGTCAAAAATCAAATTAAATCGAGGATTGTTCGAAATGCTACGAAACTTTTAAGATCCTTTCTATAATTTACGAGGGAAGATTATGATGGAAGTCCATGCAAAAAATTATCTCAGAATTAGATTCTTTGAAACTTTTTCAAATACTAGTTTCGGTCAAAAAATCGTAGTATATTATACACAATTTTATACAAGTGTAGGTAAAAAAAAATCGAGGATTATTCGAAATGCTACGAAACCTTTTAGATCCTTTATATTTGTTACGAGGGAAGGTTATGATGGAAGTCCATGCAAAATATTATCTAAAAATTTGATTCTATTGAACCTTTTGAAATGTCAGTTTAGGTCATAAATTCATAGTATATTATACACAATTTTAGACTAGTTTTGGTCAGAAAATTAAATTAAATAGAGTATTGTTCGAAATGCAACGAAACTTTTCAGATCCTTTCTATATTCTACGGGGGAAGATTATGATGGAAATCCATGCAAAAAATTATCTCAGAATTAGATTCTTTGAAACTTTTTCAAATACTAGTTTCAGTCAAAAAATCGTAGTATATTATACACAATTTTATACAAGTGTCAGTAAAAAAAAATCGAGGATTATTCGAAATGCTACGAAACTTTTTAGATCCTTTATATTTGTTACGAGGGAAGGTTATGATTGAAGTCCATGCAAAAAATTATCTAAAAATTAGATTTTATGGAACCTTTTGAAAAGTCAGTTTAGGTAAAAACTTCATAGTATATTATACACAATTTTACACTAGTTTCGGTCAGAAAATTAAATTAAATCGAGTATTGTTCGAAATACAACGAAACTTTTCAGATCCTTTCTATATTTGATGAGGAAAGATTATGATTGAAGTCCATGCAAAAAATTATCTGAGAATTAGATTCTATGATACCTTTTGAAATACTAGTTTCAGTTAAAAATTCTAGTATATTATACACAATTTTATACTAGTTTCGGTCAGAAAATTAAATAAAATCGAGGATTGTTCGAAATGCTACGAATCTTTTAAGATCCTTTCTATAATTTACGAGGGAAGATTATGATGGAAGTCAATGCAAAAAATTATCTCAGAATTAGATTCTATGAAACTTTTTGAATTACTAGTTTCGGTCAAAAAATCATAGTATATTATACACAATTTTATACTAGTTTCGGTCAGAAAATAAAATTAAATCGAGGATTGTTCGAAATGCTACGAAACTTTTCAGAACCTTTCTATATTTTACCAGGGAAGGTTATGATGGAAGTCCATGCAAAAAAGTATCTCAAAATAAGATTCTATGGAACTTTTTAAAATAGGAGTTTAGGTCAAAAAATCTTAGTATATTATACATAATTTCATACTAGTTTCGGTCATAAAATTAAATTAAATCGAGAATTGTTCGAAATGCTACGTAACTTTTCAGATACTTTCTATATTTTACGAGGGAAGATTATGATGGAAGTCCATGAAAAAAATCATCTCAGAAATAGATTCTATGAAACATTTTGAAATACTAGTTTTGGTAAAAAAATCGTAGTATATTATACACAATTTTATACTAGTTTCGGTCAAAAATCAAAATTAAATCGAGGATTGTTCGAAATGCAACGAAACTTTTAAGATCCTTTCTATAATTTACGAGGGAAGATAATGATGGAAGTCCATGCAAAATATTATCTCAGAATTAGATTCTTTGAAACTTTTTCAAATACTAGTTTCGGTCAAAAAATCGAAGTATATTATACACAATTTTATACAAGTGTAGGTAAAAAAAAATCGAGGATTGTTTGAAATACTACAAAACTTTTTAGATCCTTTATATTTGTTAAGAGGAAAGATTATGATGGAAGTTCATGCAAAAAATCATCTCAGAAATAGATTTAATGAAACTTTTTGAAATACTAGTTTCGGTCAAAAAATCGTAGTATATTATACACAATTTTATACTAGTTTATGTCAGAAAATTAAATTAAATAGAGTATTATTCGAAATGCTACGAAACTTTTAAGATCCTTTCTATATTTTACGAGGGAAGATTATGATGGAAGTCCATGCAAAAAAATATCTCAGAATTAGATTCTTTGAAACTTTTTCAAATACTAGTTTCGGTCAAAAAATCATAGTATATTATACACAATTTTATACAAGTGTCGGTAAAAAAAAATCGAGGATTATTCGAAATGCTACGAAACTTTTTAGATCCTTTATATTTGTTACGAGGGAAGGTTATGATGTAATTCCATGCAAAAAATTATCTAAAAATTAGATTTTATGGAACCTTTTGAAATGTCAGTTTAGGTAAAAAATTCATAGTATATTATACACAATTTTACACTAGTTTCAGTTAGAAATTAAATTAAATCGAGTATTATTCGAAATGCAATGAAACTTTTCAGATCCTTTCTATATTTGATGAGGAAGGATTATGATTGAAGTCCATGCAAAAAATTATCTGAGAATTAGATTCTATGATACCTTTTGAAATACTAGTTTCGGTTAAAAATTCTAGTATATTATACACAATTTTATACTAGTTTCGGTCAGAAAATTAAATAAAATCGAGGATTGTTCGAAATGCTACGAATCTTTTAAGATCCTTTCTATAATTTACGAGGGAAGATTATGATGGAAGTCAATGCAAAAAATTATCTCAAAATTAGATTCTATGAAACTTTTTGAATTACTAGTTTCGGTCAAAAAATCATAGTATATTATACACAATTTTATACTAGTTTCGGTCAGAAAATCAAATTAAATCGAGGATTGTTCGAAATGCTACGAAACTTTTCAGATCCTTTCTATCTTTTTCCAGGGAAGGTTATGATGGAAGTCCATGCAAAAAAGTATCTCAAAATAAGATTCTATGGAACTTTTTAAAATAGAAGTTTAGGTCAAAAAATCTTAGTATATTATACATAATTTCATACTAGTTTCTGTCATAAAATTAAATTAAATCAAGAATTTTACGAAATGCTACGTAACTTTTCAGATACTTTCTATATTTTACGAGGGAAGATTATGATGGAAGTCCATGCAAAAAATCATCTCAGAAATAGATTCTATGAAACATTTTGAAATACTAGTTTTGGTCAAAAAATCTTAGTATATTATACTCAATTTTATACTAGTTTCGGTCAAATATCAAATTAAATCGAGGATTGTTCGAAATGCTACGAAACTTTTAAGATCCTTTCTATAATTTACGAGGGAAGAGTATGATGGAAGTCCATGCAAAAAATTATCTCAGAATTAGATTCTTTGAAACTTTTTTAAATACTAGTTTCAGTCAAAAAATCGTAGTATATTATACACAATTTTATACAAGTGTCGGTAAAAAAAATTGAGGATTATTCGAAATGCTACGAAACCTTTTAGATCCTTTATATTTGTTACGAGGGAAGGTTATGATGGAAGTCCATGCAAAAAATTATCTAAAAATTTGATTCTATTGAACCTTTTGAAATGTCAGTTTCGGTCATAAATTCATAGTATATTATACACAATTTTATACTAGTTTTGGTAAGAAAATTAAATTAAATAGAGTATTGTTCGAAATGCAACGAAACTTTTCAGATCCTTTCTATATTTTACGGGGGAAGATTATGATGGAAGTCCATGCAAAAAATTATCTCAGAATTAGATTCTTTGAAACTTTTTCAAATACTAGTTTCGGTCAAAAAATCGTAGTATATTATACAAAATTTTATACAAGTGTCGGTAAAAAAAAATCGAGGATTATTCGAAATGCTACGAAACTTTTTAGATCCTTTATATTTGTTACGAGGGAAGGTTATGATGGAAGTCCATGCAAAAAATTATCTAAAAATTAGATTTTATGGAACCTTTTGAAATGTCAGTTTAGGTAAAAAATTCATAGTATATTATACACAATTTTACACTAGTTTCAGTCAGGAAATTAAATTAAATCGAGTATTGTTCGAAATGCAACGAAACTTTTCAGATCCTTTCTATATTTGATGAGGAAGGATTATGATTGAAGTCCATGCAAAAAATTATCTGAGAATTAGATTCTATGATACCTTTTGAAATACTAGTTTCGGTTAAAAATTCTAGTATATTATACACAATTTTATACTAGTTTCGGTCAGAAAATTAAATAAAATCGAGGATTGTTCGAAATGCTACGAATCTTTTAAGATCCTTTCTATAATTTACGAGGGAAGATTATGATGGAAGTCAATGCAAAAAATTATCTCAGAATTAGATTCTATGAAACTTTTTGAATTACTAGTTTCGGTCAAAAAATCATAGTATATTATACACAATTTTATACTAGTTTCGGTCAGAAAATCAAATTAAATCGAGGATTGTTCGAAATGCTACGAAACTTTTCAGATCCTTTCTATATTTTACCAGGGAAGGTTATGATGGAAGTCCATACAAAAAAGTATCTCAAAATAAGATTCTATGGAACTTTTTAAAATAGAAGTTTAGGTCAAAAAATCTTAGTATATTATACATAATTTCATACTAGTTTCTGTCATAAAATTAAATTAAATCAAGAATTTTACAAAACGCTACGTAACTTTTCAGATACTTTCTATATTTTACGAGGGAAGATTATGATGGAACTCCATGCAAAAAATCATCTCAGAAATAGATTCTATGAAACATTTTGAAATACTAGTTTTGGTCAAAAAATCTTAGTATATTATACTCAATTTTATACTAGTTTCGGTCAAAAATAAAATTAAATCGAGGATTGTTCGAAATGCTACGAAACTTTTAAGATCCTTTCTATAATTTACGAGGGAAGATTATGATGGAAGTCCATGCAAAAAATTATCTCAGAATTAGATTCTTTGAAACTTTTTCAAATACTAGTTTCGGTCAAAAAATCGTAGTATATTATACACAATTTTATACAAGTGTCGGTAAAAAAAATCGAGGATTATTCGAAATGCTACGAAACCTATTAGATCCTTTATATTTGTTACGAGGGAAGGTTATGATGGAAGTCCATGCAAAAAATTATCTAAAAATTTTATTCTATTGAACCTTTTGAAATTTCAGTTTAGGTCATAAATTCATAGTATATTATACACAATTTTATACTAGTTTTGGTCAGAAAATTAAATTAAATAGAGTATTGTTCGAAATGCAACGAAACTTTTCAGATCCTTTCTATATTTTACGGGGGAAGATTATGATGGAAGTCTATGCAAAAAATTATCTCAGAATTAGATTCTTTGAAACTTTTTCAAATACTAGTTTCGGTCAAAAAATCGTAGTATATTATACACAATTTTATACAAGTGTCGGTAAAAAAAAATCGAGGATTATTCGAAATGCTACGAAACTTTTTAGATCCTTTATATTTGTTACGAGGGAAGGTTATGATGGAAGTCCATGCAAAAAATTATATAAAAATTAGATTTTATGGAACCTTTTGAAATGTCAGTTTAGGTAAAAAATTCATAGTATATTATATACAATTTTACACTAGTTTCAGTCAGAAAATTAAATTAAATCGAGTATTGTTCGAAATGCAACGAAACTTTTCAGATCCTTTCTATATTTGATGAGGAAAGATTATGATTGAAGTCCATGCAAAAAATTATCTGAGAATTAGATTCTATGATACCTTTTGAAATACTAGTTTCGGTTAAAAATTCTAGTATATTATACACAATTTTATACTAGTTTCGGTCAGAAAATTAAATAAAATCGAGGATTGTTCGAAATGCTACGAATCTTTTAAGATACTTTCTATAATTTATGAGGGAAGATTATGATGGAAGTTAATGCAAAAAATTATCTCAGAATTAGATTCTATGAAACTTTTTGAATTACTAGTTTCGGTCAAAAAATCATAGTATATTATACACAATTTTATACTAGTTTCGGTCAGAAAATCAAATTAAATCGAGGATTGTTCGAAATGCTACGAAACTTTTCAGATCCTTTCTATATTTTACCAGGGAAGGTTATGATGGAAGTCCATGCAAAAAAGTATCTCAAAATAAGATTCTATGGAACTTTTTAAAATAGAAGTTTAGGTCAAAAAATCTTAGTATATTATACATAATTTCATACTAGTTTCTGTCATAAAATTAAATTAAATCAAGAATTTTACGAAACGCTACGTAACTTTTCAGATACTTTCTATATTTTACGAGGGAAGATTATGATGGAACTCCATGCAAAAAATCATCTCAGAAATAGATTCTATGAAACATTTTGAAATACTAGTTTTGGTCAAAAAATCTTAGTATATTATACTCAATTTTATACTAGTTTCGGTCAAAAATCAAATTAAATCAAGGATTGTTCGAAATGCTACGAAACTTTTAAGATCCTTTCTATAATTTACGAGGGAAGATTATGATGGAAGTCAATGCAAAAAATTATCTCAGAATTAGATTCTTTGAAACTTTTTCAAATACTAGTTTCGGTCAAAAAATCGTAGTATATTATACACAATTTTATACAAGTGTCGGTAAAAAAAATCGAGGATTATTCGAAATGCTACGAAACCTATTAGATCCTTTATATTTGTTACGAGGGAAGGTTATGATGGAAGTCCATGCAAAAAATTATCTAAAAATTTTATTCTATTGAACCTTTTGAAATGTCAGTTTAGGTCATAAATTCATAGTATATTATACACAATTTTATACTAGTTTTGGTCAGAAAATTAAATTAAATAGAGTATTGTTCGAAATGCAACGAAACTTTTCAGATCCTTTCTATATTTTACGGGGGAAGATTATGATGGAAGTCTATGCAAAAAATTATCTCAGAATTAGATTCTTTGAAACTTTTTCAAATACTAGTTTCGGTCAAAAAATCGTAGTATATTATACACAATTTTATACAAGTGTCGGTAAAAAAAAATCGAGGATTATTCGAAATGCTACGAAACTTTTTAGATCCTTTATATTTGTTACGAGGGAAGGTTATGATGGAAGTCCATGCAAAAAATTATATAAAAATTAGATTTTATGGAACCTTTTGAAATGTCAGTTTAGGTAAAAAATTCATAGTATATTATATACAATTTTACACTAGTTTCAGTCAGAAAATTAAATTAAATCGAGTATTGTTCGAAATGCAACGAAACTTTTCAGATCCTTTCTATATTTGATGAGGAAAGATTATGATTGAAGTCCATGCAAAAAATTATCTGAGAATTAGATTCTATGATACCTTTTGAAATGCTAGTTTCGGTTAAAAATTCTAGTATATTATACACAATTTTATACTAGTTTCGGTCAGAAAATTAAATAAAATCGGGGATTGTTCGAAATGCTACGAATCTTTTAAGATACTTTCTATAATTTATGAGGGAAGATTATGATGGAAGTCAATGCAAAAAATTATCTCAGAATTAGATTCTATGAAACTTTTTGAATTACTAGTTTCGGTCAAAAAATCATAGTATATTATACACAATTTTATACTAGTTTCGGTCAGAAAATCAAATTAAATCGAGGATTGTTCGAAATGCTACGAAACTTTTCAGATCCTTTCTATATTTTACCAGGGAAGGTTATGATGGAAGTCCATGCAAAAAAGTATCTCAAAATAAGATTCTATGGAACTTTTTAAAATAGATGTTTAGGTCAAAAAATCTTAGTATATTATACATAATTTCATACTAGTTTCTGTCATAAAATTAAATTAAATCAAGAATTTTACGAAACGCTACGTAACTTTTCAGATACTTTCTATATTTTACGAGGGAAGATTATGATGGAACTCCATGCAAAAAATCATCTCAGAAATAGATTCTATGAAACATTTTGAAATACTAGTTTTGGTCAAAAAATCTTAGTATATTATACTCAATTTTATACTAGTTTCGGTCAAAAATCAAATTAAATCGAGGATTGTTTGAAATGCTACGAAACTTTTAAGATCCTTTCTATAATTTACGAGGGAAGATTATGATGGAAGTCCATGCAAAAAATTATCTCAGAATTAGATTCTTTGAAACTTTTTTAAATACTAGTTTCGGTCAAAAAATCGTAGTATATTATACACAATTTTATACAAGTGTCGGTAAAAAAAATCGAGGATTATTCGAAATGCTACGAAACCTATTAGATCCTTTATATTTGTTACGAGGGAAGGTTATGATGGAAGTCCATGCAAAAAATTATCTAAAAATTTTATTCTATTGAACCTTTTGAAATGTCAGTTTAGGTCATAAATTCATAGTATATTATACACAATTTTATACTAGTTTTGGTCAGAAAATTAAATTAAATAGAGTATTGTTCGAAATGCAACGAAACTTTTCAGATCCTTTCTATATTTTACGGGGGAAGATTATGATGGAAGTCTATGCAAAAAATTATCTCAGAATTAGATTCTTTGAAACTTTTTCAAATACTAGTTTCGGTCAAAAAATCGTAGTATATTATACACAATTTTATACAAGTGTCGGTAAAAAAAAATCGAGGATTATTCGAAATGCTACGAAACTTTTTAGATCCTTTATATTTGTTACGAGGGAAGGTTATGATGGAAGTCCATGCAAAAAATTATATAAAAATTAGATTTTATGGAACCTTTTGAAATGTCAGTTTAGGTAAAAAATTCATAGTATATTATATACAATTTTACACTAGTTTCAGTCAGAAAATTAAATTAAATCGAGTATTGTTCGAAATGCAACGAAACTTTTCAGATCCTTTCTATATTTGATGAGGAAAGATTATGATTGAAGTCCATGCAAAAAATTATCTGAGAATTAGATTCTATGATACCTTTTGAAATACTAGTTTCGGTTAAAAATTCTAGTATATTATACACAATTTTATACTAGTTTCGGTCAGAAAATTAAATAAAATCGAGGATTGTTCGAAATGCTACGAATCTTTTAAGATACTTTCTATAATTTATGAGGGAAGATTATGATGGAAGTTAATGCAAAAAATTATCTCAGAATTAGATTCTATGAAACTTTTTGAATTACTAGTTTCGGTCAAAAAATCATAGTATATTATACACAATTTTATACTAGTTTCGGTCAGAAAATCAAATTAAATCGAGGATTGTTCGAAATGCTACGAAACTTTTCAGATCCTTTCTATATTTTACCAGGGAAGGTTATGATGGAAGTCCATGCAAAAAAGTATCTCAAAATAAGATTCTATGGAACTTTTTAAAATAGAAGTTTAGGTCAAAAAATCTTAGTATATTATACATAATTTCATACTAGTTTCTGTCATAAAATTAAATTAAATCAAGAATTTTACGAAACGCTACGTAACTTTTCAGATACTTTCTATATTTTACGAGGGAAGATTATGATGGAACTCCATGCAAAAAATCATCTCAGAAATAGATTCTATGAAACATTTTGAAATACTAGTTTTGGTCAAAAAATCTTAGTATATTATACTCAATTTTATACTAGTTTCGGTCAAAAATCAAATTAAATCAAGGATTGTTCGAAATGCTACGAAACTTTTAAGATCCTTTCTATAATTTACGAGGGAAGATTATGATGGAAGTCCATGCAAAAAATTATCTCAGAATTAGATTCTTTGAAACTTTTTCAAATACTAGTTTCGGTCAAAAAATCGTAGTATATTATACACAATTTTATACAAGTGTCGGTAAAAAAAATCGAGGATTATTCGAAATGCTACGAAACCTATTAGATCCTTTATATTTGTTACGAGGGAAGGTTATGATGGAAGTCCATGCAAAAAATTATCTAAAAATTTTATTCTATTGAACCTTTTGAAATGTCAGTTTAGGTCATAAATTCATAGTATATTATACACAATTTTATACTAGTTTTGGTCAGAAAATTAAATTAAATAGAGTATTGTTCGAAATGCAACGAAACTTTTCAGATCCTTTCTATATTTTACGGGGGAAGATTATGATGGAAGTCTATGCAAAAAATTATCTCAGAATTAGATTCTTTGAAACTTTTTCAAATACTAGTTTCGGTCAAAAAATCGTAGTATATTATACACAATTTTATACAAGTGTCGGTAAAAAAAAATCGAGGATTATTCGAAATGCTACGAAACTTTTTAGATCCTTTATATTTGTTACGAGGGAAGGTTATGATGGAAGTCCATGCAAAAAATTATATAAAAATTAGATTTTATGGAACCTTTTGAAATGTCAGTTTAGGTAAAAAATTCATAGTATATTATATACAATTTTACACTAGTTTCAGTCAGAAAATTAAATTAAATCGAGTATTGTTCGAAATGCAACGAAACTTTTCAGATCCTTTCTATATTTGATGAGGAAAGATTATGATTGAAGTCCATGCAAAAAATTATCTGAGAATTAGATTCTATGATACCTTTTGAAATACTAGTTTCGGTTAAAAATTCTAGTATATTATACACAATTTTATACTAGTTTCGGTCAGAAAATTAAATAAAATCGAGGATTGTTCGAAATGCTACGAATCTTTTAAGATACTTTCTATAATTTATGAGGGAAGATTATGATGGAAGTTAATGCAAAAAATTATCTCAGAATTAGATTCTATGAAACTTTTTGAATTACTAGTTTCGGTCAAAAAATCATAGTATATTATACACAATTTTATACTAGTTTCGGTCAGAAAATCAAATTAAATCGAGGATTGTTCGAAATGCTACGAAACTTTTCAGATCCTTTCTATATTTTACCAGGGAAGGTTATGATGGAAGTCCATGCAAAAAAGTATCTCAAAATAAGATTCTATGGAACTTTTTAAAATAGAAGTTTAGGTCAAAAAATCTTAGTATATTATACATAATTTCATACTAGTTTCTGTCATAAAATTAAATTAAATCAAGAATTTTACGAAACGCTACGTAACTTTTCAGATACTTTCTATATTTTACGAGGGAAGATTATGATGGAACTCCATGCAAAAAATCATCTCAGAAATAGATTCTATGAAACATTTTGAAATACTAGTTTTGGTCAAAAAATCTTAGTATATTATACTCAATTTTATACTAGTTTCGGTCAAAAATCAAATTAAATCGAGGATTGTTCGAAATGCTACGAAACTTTTAAGATCCTTTCTATAATTTACGAGGGAAGATTATGATGGAAGTCCATGCAAAAAATTATCTCAGAATTAGATTCTTTGAAACTTTTTCAAATACTAGTTTCGGTCAAAAAATCGTAGTATATTATACACAATTTTATACAAGTGTCGGTAAAAAAAATCGAGGATTATTCGAAATGCTACGAAACCTATTAGATCCTTTATATTTGTTACGAGGGAAGGTTATGATGGAAGTCCATGCAAAAAATTATCTAAAAATTTGATTCTATTGAACCTTTTGAAATGTCAGTTTAGGTCATAAATTCATAGTATATTATACACAATTTTATACTAGTTTTGGTCAGAAAATTAAATTAAATAGAGTATTGTTCGAAATGCAACGAAACTTTTCAGATCCTTTCTATATTTTACGGGGGAAGATTATGATGGAAGTCTATGCAAAAAATTATCTCAGAATTAGATTCTTTGAAACTTTTTCAAATACTAGTTTCGGTCAAAAAATCGTAGTATATTATACACAATTTTATACAAGTGTCGGTAAAAAAAATCGAGGATTATTCGAAATGCTACGAAACCTATTAGATCCTTTATATTTGTTACGAGGGAAGGTTATGATGGAAGTCCATGCAAAAAATTATCTAAAAATTTTATTCTATTGAACCTTTTGAAATGTCAGTTTAGGTCATAAATTCATAGTATATTATACACAATTTTATACTAGTTTTGGTCAGAAAATTAAATTAAATAGAGTATTGTTCGAAATGCAACGAAACTTTTCAGATCCTTTCTATATTTTACGGGGGAAGATTATGATGGAAGTCTATGCAAAAAATTATCTCAGAATTAGATTCTTTGAAACTTTTTCAAATACTAGTTTCGGTCAAAAAATCGTAGTATATTATACACAATTTTATACAAGTGTCGGTAAAAAAAAATCGAGGATTATTCGAAATGCTACGAAACTTTTTAGATCCTTTATATTTGTTACGAGGGAAGGTTATGATGGAAGTCCATGCAAAAAATTATATAAAAATTAGATTTTATGGAACCTTTTGAAATGTCAGTTTAGGTAAAAAATTCATAGTATATTATATACAATTTTACACTAGTTTCAGTCAGAAAATTAAATTAAATCGAGTATTGTTCGAAATGCAACGAAACTTTTCAGATCCTTTCTATATTTGATGAGGAAAGATTATGATTGAAGTCCATGCAAAAAATTATCTGAGAATTAGATTCTATGATACCTTTTGAAATACTAGTTTCGGTTAAAAATTCTAGTATATTATACACAATTTTATACTAGTTTCGGTCAGAAAATTAAATAAAATCGAGGATTGTTTGAAATGCTACGAATCTTTTAAGATACTTTCTATAATTTATGAGGGAAGATTATGATGGAAGTCAATGCAAAAAATTATCTCAGAATTAGATTCTATGAAACTTTTTGAATTACTAGTTTCGGTCAAAAAATCATAGTATATTATACACAATTTTATACTAGTTTCGGTCAGAAAATCAAATTAAATCGAGGATTGTTCGAAATGCTACGAAACTTTTCAGATCCTTTCTATATTTTACCAGGGAAGGTTATGATGGAAGTCCATGCAAAAAAGTATCTCAAAATAAGATTCTATGGAACTTTTTAAAATAGAAGTTTAGGTCAAAAAATCTTAGTATATTATACATAATTTCATACTAGTTTCTGTCATAAAATTAAATTAAATCAAGAATTTTACGAAACGCTACGTAACTTTTCAGATACTTTCTATATTTTACGAGGGAAGATTATGATGGAACTCCATGCAAAAAATCATCTCAGAAATAGATTCTATGAAACATTTTGAAATACTAGTTTTGGTCAAAAAATCTTAGTATATTATACTCAATTTTATACTAGTTTCGGTCAAAAATCAAATTAAATCGAGGATTGTTCGAAATGCTACAAAACTTTTAAGATCCTTTCTATAATTTACGAGGGAAGATTATGATGGAAGTCCATGCAAAAAATTATCTCAGAATTAGATTCTTTGAAACTTTTTCAAATACTAGTTTCGGTCAAAAAATCGAAGTATATTATACACAATTTTATACAAGTGTCGGTAAAAAAAATCGAGGATTATTCGAAATGCTACGAAACCTATTAGATCCTTTATATTTGTTACGAGGGAAGGTTATGATGGAAGTCCATGCAAAAAATTATCTAAAAATTTGATTCTATTGAACCTTTTGAAATGTCAGTTTAGGTCATAAATTCATAGTATATTATACACAATTTTATACTAGTTTTGGTCAGAAAATTAAATTAAATAGAGTATTGTTCGAAATGCAACGAAACTTTTCAGATCCTTTCTATATTTTACGGGGGAAGATTATGATGGAAGTCTATGCAAAAAATTATCTCAGAATTAGATTCTTTGAAACTTTTTCAAATACTAGTTTCGGTCAAAAAATCGTAGTATATTATACACAATTTTATACAAGTGTCGGTAAAAAAAAATCGAGGATTATTCGAAATGCTACGAAACTTTTTAGATCCTTTATATTTGTTACGAGGGAAGGTTATGATGGAAGTCCATGCAAAAAATTATATAAAAATTAGATTTTATGGAACCTTTTGAAATGTCAGTTTAGGTAAAAAATTCATAGTATATTATATACAATTTTACACTAGTTTCAGTCAGAAAATTAAATTAAATCGAGTATTGTTCGAAATGCAACGAAACTTTTCAGATCCTTTCTATATTTGATGAGGAAAGATTATGATTGAAGTCCATGCAAAAAATTATCTGAGAATTAGATTCTATGATACCTTTTGAAATACTAGTTTCGGTTAAAAATTCTAGTATATTATACACAATTTTATACTAGTTTCGGTCATAAAAGTAAATAAAATCGAGGATTGTTCGAAATGCTACGAATCTTTTAAGATACTTTCTATAATTTATGAGGGAAGATTATGATGGAAGTCAATGCAAAAAATTATCTCAGAATTAGATTCTATGAAACTTTTTGAATTACTAGTTTCGGTCAAAAAATCATAGTATATTATACACAATTTTATACTAGTTTCGGTCAGAAAATCAAATTAAATCGAGGATTGTTCGAAATGCTACGAAACTTTTCAGATCCTTTCTATATTTTACCAGGGAAGGTTATGATGGAAGTCCATGCAAAAAAGTATCTCAAAATAAGATTCTATGGAACTTTTTAAAATAGAAGTTTAGGTCAAAAAATCTTAGTATATTATACATAATTTCATACTAGTTTCTGTCATAAAATTAAATTAAATCAAGAATTTTACGAAACGCTACGTAACTTTTCAGATACTTTCTATATTTTACGAGGGAAGATTATGATGGAACTCCATGCAAAAAATCATCTCAGAAATAGATTCTATGAAACATTTTGAAATACTAGTTTTGGTCAAAAAATCTTAGTATATTATACACAATTTTATACTAGTTTCGGTCAAAAATTAAATTAAATCGAGGATTGTTCGAAATGCTACGAAACTTTTAAGATCCTTTCTATAATTTACGAGGGAAGATTATGATGGAAGTCCATGCAAAAAATTATCTCAGAATTAGATTCTTTGAAACTTTTTTAAATACTAGTTTCAGTCAAAAAATCGTAGTATATTATACACAATTTTATACAAGTGTCGGAAAAAAAAAATCGAGGATTATTCGAAATGCTACGAAACCTTTTAGATCCTTTATATTTGTTACGAGGGAAGGTTATGATGGAAGTCCATGCAAAAAATTATCTAAAAATTTGATTCTATTGAACCTTTTGAAATGTCAGTTTAGGTCATAAATTCATAGTATATTATACACAATTTTATACTAGTTTTGGTCAGAAAATTAAATTAAATAGAGTATTGTTCGAAATGCAACGAAACTTTTCAGATCCTTTCTATATTATACGGGGGAAGATTATGATGGAAGTCCATGCAAAAAATTATCTCAGAATTAGATTCTTTTCAACTTTTTCAAATACTAGTTTCGGTCAAAAAATCGTAGTTTATTATACACAATTTTATACAAGTGTCGGTAAAAAAAATCGAGGACTATTCGAAATGCTACGAAACTTTTTAGATCCTTTATATTTGTTACGAGGGAAGGTTATGATGGAAGTCCATGCAAAAAATTATCTAAAAATTTGATTCTATTGAACCTTTTGAAATGTCAGTTTAGGTCATAAATTCATAGTATATTATACACAATTTTATACTAGTTTTGGTCAGAAAATTAAATTAAATAGAGTATTGTTCGAAATGCAACGAAACTTTTCAGATCCTTTCTATATTATACGGGGGAAGATTATGATGGAAGTCCATGCAAAAAATTATCTCAGAATTAGATTCTTTTCAACTTTTTCAAATACTAGTTTCGGTCAAAAAATCGTAGTTTATTATACACAATTTTATACAAGTGTCGGTAAAAAAAATCGAGGACTATTCGAAATGCTACGAAACTTTTTAGATCCTTTATATTTGTTACGAGGGAAGGTTATGATGGAAGTCCATGCAAAAAATTATCTAAAAATTAGATTTTATGGAACCTTTTGAAATGTCAGTTTAGGTAAAAAATTCATAGTATATTATACACAATTTTACACTAGATTTAGTCAGAAAATTAAATTAAATCGAGTATTGTTCGAAATGCAACGAAACTTTTCAGATCCTTTCTATATTTGATGAGGAAAGATTATGATTGAAGTCCATGCAAAAAATTATTTGAGAATTCGATTCTATGATACCTTTTGAAATACTAGTTTCGGTTAAAAATTCTAGTATATTATACACAATTTTATACTAGTTTCGGTCAGAAAATTAAATCAAATTGAGGATTGTTCAAAATGCTACGAATCTTTTAAGATCCTTTCTATAATTTACGAGGGAAGATTATGATGGAAGTCAATGCAAAAAATTATCTCAGAATTAGATTCTATGAAACTTTTTGAATTACTAGTTTCGGTAAAAAAATCCTAGTATATTATACACAATTTTATACTAGTTTCGGTCAGAAAATCAAATTAAATCAAGGATTGTTCGAAATGCTACGAAACTTTTCAGAACCTTTGTATATTTTACCAGGGAAGGTTATGATGGAAGTCCATGCAAAAAAGTATCTCAAAATAAGATTCTATGGAACTTTTTAAAATAGGAGTTTAGGTCAAAAAATCTTAGTATATTATACATAATTTCATACTAGTTTCGGTCATAAAATTAAATTAAATCGATAATTGTTCGAAATGCAACGTAACTTTTCAGATACATTCTATATTTTACGAGGGAAGATTATGATGGAAGTCCATGCAAAAAATCATCTCAGAAATAGATTCTATGAAACATTTTGAAATACTAGTTTCGGTCAAAAAATCGTAGTATATTATACACAATTTTATACTAGTTTCGGTCAAAAATCAAATTAAATCGAGGATTGTTCGAAATGCTACGAAACTTTTAAGATCCTTTCTATAATTTACGAGGGAAGATTATGATGGAAGTCCATGCAAAAAATTATTTCAGAATTAGATTCTTTGAAACTTTTTTAAATACTAGTTTCAGTCAAAAAATCGTAGTATATTATACACAATTTTATACAAGTGTCGGGAAAAAAAATCGAGGATTTTTCGAAATGCTACGAAACCTTTTAGATCCTTTATATTTGTTACGAGGGAAGGTTATGATGGAAGTCCATGCAAAAAATTATCTAAAAATTTGATTCTATTGAACCTTTTGAAATGTCAGTTTAGGTCATAAATTCATAGTATATTATACACAATTTTATACTAGTTTTGGTCAAAAAATTAAATTAAATAGAGTATTGTTCGAAATGCAACGAAACTTTTCAGATCCTTTCTATATTATACGGGGGAAGATTATGATGGAAGTCCATGCAAAAAATTATCTCAGAATTAGATTCTTTTCAACTTTTTCAAATACTAGTTTCGGTCAAAAAATCGTAGTTTATTATACACAATTTTATACAAGTGTCGGTAAAAAAAATCGAGGACTATTCGAAATGCTACGAAACTTTTTAGATCCTTTATATTTGTTACGAGGGAAGGTTATGATGGAAGTCCATGCAAAAAATTATCTAAAAATTAGATTTTATGGAACCTTTTGAAATGTCAGTTTAGGTAAAAAATTCATAGTATATTATACACAATTTTACACTAGTTTTAGTCAGAAAATTAAATTAAATCGAGTATTGTTCGAAATGCAACGAAACTTTTCAGATCCTTTCTATATTTGATGAGGAAAGATTATGATTGAAGTCCATGCAAAAAATTATTTGAGAATTCGATTCTATGATACCTTTTGAAATACTAGTTTCGGTTAAAAATTCTAGTATATTATACACAATTTTATACTAGTTTCGGTCAGAAAATTAAATAAAATCGAGGATTGTTCGAAATGCTACGAATCTTTTAAGATCCTTTCTATAATTTACGAGGGAAGATTATGATGGAAGTCAATGCAAAAAATTATCTCAGAATTAGATTCTATGAAACTTTTTGAATTACTAGTTTCGGTAAAAAAATCCTAGTATATTATACACAATTTTATACTAGTTTCGGTCAGAAAATCAAATTAAATCGAGGATTGTTCGAAATGCTACGAAACTTTTCAGATCCATTATATTTGTTACAAGGGAAGATTATGATTGAAGTCCATGCAAAAAATCATCTCAGAAATAGATTCTATGAAACTTTTTGAAATACTAGTTTCGGTCAAAAAATCGTAGTATATTATACACAATTTTATACTAGTTTATGTCAGCAAATTAAATTAAATAGAGTATTGTTCGAAATGCTACGAAACTTTTAAGATCCTTTCTATATTTTACGAGGGAAGATTATGATGGAAGTCCATGCAAAAAAATATCTCAGAATTAGATTCTTTGAAACTTTTTCAAATACTAGTTTCGGTCAAAAAATCGTAGTATATTATACACAATTTTATACAAGTGTCGGTAAAAAAAATCGAGGATTATTCGAAATGCTACGAAACTTTTTAGATCCTTTATATTTGTTACGAGGGAAGGTTATGATGGAATTCCATGCAAAAAATTATCTAAAAATTAGATTTTATTGAACCTTTTGAAATGTCAGTTTAGGTCATAAATTCATAGTATATTATACACAATTTTATACTAGTTTTGGTCAGAAAATTAAATTAAATAGAGTATTGTTCGAAATGCAACGAAACTTTTCAGATCCTTTCTATATTTTATGGGGGAAGATTATGATGGAAGTCCATGCAAAAAATTATCTCAGAATTAGATTCTTTGAAACTTTTTCAAATACTAGTTTCGGTCAAAAAATCGTAGTATATTATACACAATTTTATACAAGTGTCGGTAAAAAAAAATCGAGGATTATTCGAAATGCTACGAAACTTTTTAGATCCTTTATATTTGTTACGAGGGAAGGTTATGATGGAAGTCCATGCAAAAAATTATCTAAAAATTAGATTTTATGGAACCTTTTGAAATGTCTGTTTAGGTAAAAAATTCATAGTATATTATACAAAATTTTACACAAGTTTCAGTCAGAAAATTAAATTAAATCGAGTATTGTTCGAAATGCAACGAAACTTTTCAGATCCTTTCTATATTTGATGAGGATAGATTATGATTGAAGTCCATGCAAAAAATTATCTGAGAATTAGATTCTATGATACATTTTGAAATACTAGTTTCGGTTAAAAATTCTAGTATATTATACACAATTTTATACTAGTTTCGGTCAGAAAATTAAATAAAATCGAGGATTGTTCGAAATGCTATGAATCTTTTAAGATCCTTTCTATAATTTACGAGGGAAGATTATGATGGAAGTAAATGCAAAAAATTATCTCAGAACTAGATTCTATGAAACTTTTTGAATTACTAGTTTCGGTCAAAAAATCATAGTATATTATACACAATTTTATACTAGTTTCGGTCAGAAAATCAAATTAAATCGAGGATTGTTCGAAATGCTACGAAACTTTTCAGAACCTTTCTATATTTTACCAGGGAAGGTTATGATGGAAGTCCATGCAAAAAAGTATCTCAAAATAAGATTCTAGGGAACTTTTTAAAATAGGAGTTTAGGTCAAAAAATCTTAGTATATTATACATAATTTCAGACTAGTTTCGGTCATAAAATTAAATTAAATCGATAATTGTTCGAAATGCTACGTAACTTTTCAGATACTTTCTATATTTTACGAGGGAAGATTATGATGGAAGTCCATGCAAAAAATCATCTCAGAAATAGATTCTATGAAACATTTTGAAATACTAGTTTCGGTCAAAAAATTGTAGTATATTATACACAATTTTATACTAGTTTCGGTCAAAAATAAAATTAAATCGAGGATTGTTTGAAATGCAACGAAACTTTTAAGATCCTTTCTATAATTTACGAGGGAAGATTATGATGGAAGTCCATGCAAAAAATTATCTCAGAATTAGATTCTTTGAAACTTTTTCAAATACTAGTTTCGGTCAAAAAATCGAAGTATATTATACACAATTTTATACAAGTGTCGGTAAAAAAAAATCGAGGATTGTTCGAAATGCTACGAAACTTTTTAGATCCTTTATATTTGTTACGAGGGAAGATTATGATGGAAGTCTGTGCAAAAAATCATCTCAGAAATAAATTCTATAAAACTTTTTGAAATACTAGTTTCGGTCCAAAAATCGTAGTATATTATACACAATTTTATACTAGTTTATGTCAGAAAATTAAATTAAATAGGGTATTGTTCGAAATGCTACGAAACTTTTAAGATCCTTTCTGTATTTTACGAGGGAAGATTATGATGGAAGTCCATGCAAAAATATATTTCAGAATTAGATTCTTTGAAACTTTTTCAAATACTAGTTTCGGTCAAAAAATCGTAGTATATTATACACAATTTTATACAAGTGTCGGTAAAAAAAAATCGAGGATTATTTGAAATGCTACGAAACTTTTTAGATCCTTTATATTTGTTACAAGGGAAGGTTATGATGGAATTCCATGCAAAAAATTATCTAAAAATTAGATTTTATGGAACCTTTTGAAATGTCAGTTTAGGTAAAAAATTCACAGTATATTATACACAATTTTACACTAGTTTCAGTCAGAAAATTAAATTAAATCGAGTATTGTTCGAAATGCAACGAAACTTTTCAGATCCTTTCTATATTTTATGAGGAAAGATTATGATTGAAGTCCATGCAAAAAATTATCTCAGAATTAGATTCTATGATACCTTTTGAAATACTAGTTTCGGTTAAAAATTCTAGTATATTATACACAATTTTATACTAGTTTCGGTCAGAAAATTAAATAAAATCGAGGATTGTTCGAAATGCTACGAATCTTTGAAGATACTTTCTATAATTTATGAGGGAAGATTATGATGGAAGTCAATGCAAAAAATTATCTCAGAATTAGATTCTATGAAACTTTTTGAATTACTAGTTTCGGTCAAAAAATCATAGTATATTATACACAATTTTATACTAGTTTCGGTCAGAAAATCAAATTAAATCGAGGATTGTTCGAAATGCTACGAAACTTTTCAGAACCTTTCTATATTTTACCAGGGAAGGTTATGATGGAAGTCCATGCAAAAAAGTATCTCAAAATAAGATTCTATGGAACTTTTTAAAATAGGAGTTTAGGTCAAAAAATCTTAGTATATTATACATAATTTCATACTAGTTTCGGTCATAAAATTAAATTAAATCGATAATTGTTCGAAATGCAACGTAACTTTTCAGATACATTCTATATTTTACGAGGGAAGATTATGATGGAAGTCCATGCAAAAAATCATCTCAGAAATAGATTCTATGAAACATTTTGAAATACTAGTTTCGGTCAAAAAATCGTAGTATATTATACACAATTTTATACTAGTTTCGGTCAAAAATTAAATTAAATCGAGGATTGTTCGAAATGCTACGAAACTTTTAAGATCCTTTCTATAATTTACGAGGTAAGATTATGATGGTAGTCCATGCAAAAAATTATCTCAGAATTAGATTCTTTGAAACTTTTTTAAATACTAGTTTCAGTCAAAAAATCGTAGTATATTATACACAATTTTATACAAGTGTCGGAAAAAAAAAATCGAGGATTTTTCGAAATGCTACGAAACCTTTTAGATCCTTTATATTTGTTACGAGGGAAGGTTATGATGGAAGTCCATGCAAAAAATTATCTAAAAATTTGATTCTATTGAACCTTTTGAAATGTCAGTTTAGGTCATAAATTCATAGTATATTATACACAATTTTATACTAGTTTTGGTCAGAAAATTAAATTAAATAGAGTATTGTTCGAAATGCAACGAAACTTTTCAGATCCTTTCTATATTATACGGGGGAAGATTATGATGGAAGTCCATGCAAAAAATTATCTCAGAATTAGATTCTTTTCAACTTTTTCAAATACTAGTTTCGGTCAAAAAATCGTAGTTTATTATACACAATTTTATACAAGTGTCGGTAAAAAAAATCGAGGACTATTCGAAATGCTACGAAACTTTTTAGATCCTTTATATTTGTTACGAGGGAAGGTTATGATGGAAGTCCATGCAAAAAATTATATAAAAATTAGATTTTATGGAACCTTTTGAAATGTCAGTTTAGGTAAAAAATTCATAGTATATTATACACAATTTTACACTAGATTTAGTCAGAAAATTAAATTAAATCGAGTATTGTTCGAAATGCAACGAAACTTTTCAGATCCTTTCTATATTTGATGAGGAAAGATTATGATTGAAGTCCATGCAAAAAATTATTTGAGAATTCGATTCTATGATACCTTTTGAAATACTAGTTTCGGTTAAAAATTCTAGTATATTATACACAATTTTATACTAGTTTCGGTCAGAAAATTAAATCAAATTGAGGATTGTTCAAAATGCTACGAATCTTTTAAGATCCTTTCTATAATTTACGAGGGAAGATTATGATGGAAGTCAATGCAAAAAATTATCTCAGAATTAGATTCTATGAAACTTTTTGAATTACTAGTTTCGGTAAAAAAATCCTAGTATATTATACACAATTTTATACTAGTTTCGGTCAAAAAATCAAATTAAATCGAGGATTGTTCGAAATGCTACGAAACTTTTCAGATCCATTATATTTGTTACAAGGGAAGATTATAATTGAAGTCCATGCAAAAAATCATCTCAGAAATAGATTCTATGAAACTTTTTGAAATACTAGTTTCGGTCAAAAAATCGTAGTATATTATACACAATTTTATACTAGTTTATGTCAGCAAATTAAATTAAATAGAGTATTGTTCGAAATGCTACGAAACTTTTAAGATCCTTTCTATATTTTACGAGGGAAGATTATGATGGAAGTCCATGCAAAAAAATATCTCAGAATTAGATTCTTTGAAACTTTTTCAAATACTAGTTTCGGTCAAAAAATCGAAGTATATTATACACAATTTTATACAAGTGTCGGTAAATAAAAATCGAGGATTGTTCGAAATGCTACGAAACTTTTTAGATCCTTTATATTTGTTACGAGGGAAGATTATGATGGAAGTCTGTGCAAAAAATCATCTCAGAAATAGATTCTATAAAACTTTTTGAAATACTAGTTTCGGTCCAAAAATCGTAGTATATTATACACAATTTTATACTAGTTTATGTCAGAAAATTAAATTAAATAGGGTATTGTTCGAAATGCTACGAAACTTTTAAGATCCTTTCTGTATTTTACGAGGGAAGATTATGATGGAAGTCCATGTAAAAAATTATCTCAGAATTAGATTCTTTGAAACTTTTCCAAATACTAGTTTCGGTCAAAAAATCGTAGTATATTATACACAATTTTATACAAGTGTCGGTAAAAAAAAATCGAGGATTATTTGAAATGCTACGAAACTTTTTAGATCCTTTATATTTGTTACAAGGGAAGGTTATGATGGAATTCCATGCAAAAAATTATCTAAAAATTAGATTTTATGGAACCTTTTGAAATGTCAGTTTAGGTAAAAAATTCATAGTATATTATACACAATTTTACACTAGTTTCAGTCAGAAAATTCAATTAAATCGAGTATTGTTCGAAATGCAACGAAACTTTTCAGATCCTTTCTATATTTTATGAGGAAAGATTATGATTGAAGTCCATGCAAAAAATTATCTCAGAATTAGATTCTATGATACCTTTTGAAATACTAGTTTCGGTCAAAAATTCTAGTATATTATACACAATTTTATACTAGTTTCGGTCAGAAAATTAAATAAAATCGAAGATTGTTCGAAATGCTACGAATATTTTAAGATCCTTTCTATAATTTACGAGGGAAGATTATGATGGAAGTTAATGCAAAAAATTATCTCAGAATTAGATTCTATGAAACTTTTTGAATTACTAGTTTCGGTCAAAAAATCATAGTATATTATACACAATTTTATACTAGTTTCGGTCAGAAAATCAAATTAAATCGAGGATTGTTCGAAATGCTACGAAACTTTTCATATCCTTTCTATATTTTACCAGGGAAGGTTATGATGGAAGTCCATGCAAAAAAGAATCTCAAAATAAGATTCTATCGAACTTTTTAAAATAGAAGTTTAGGTCAAAAAATCTTAGTATATGATACATTATTTCATACTAGTTTCTGTCATAAAATTAAATTAAATCAAGAATTGTTCGAAATGCTACGTGACTTTTCAGATACTTTCTATATTTTGCGAGGGAAGATTATGATGGAAGTCCATGCAAACAATCATCTCATAAATAGATTCTATGAAACATTTTGAAATACTAGTTTCGGTCAAAAAATCGTAGTATATTATACACAATTTTATACTAGTTTCGGTCAAAAATCAAATTAAATCGAGGATTGTTCGAAATGCTACGAAACTTTTAAGATCCTTTCTATAATTTACGAGGGAAGATTATGATTGAAGTCCATGCAAAAAATTATCTCAGAATTAGATTCTTTGAAACTTTTTTAAATACTAGTTTCAGTCAAAAAATCGTAGTATATTATACACAATTTTATACAAGTGTCGATAAAAAAAAATCGAGGATTATTCGAAATGCTACGAAACCTTTTAGATTCTTTATATTTCTTACGAGGGAAGGTTATGATGGAAGTCCATGCAAAAAATTATCTAAAAATTTGATTCTATTGAACCTTTTGAAATGTCAGTTTAGGTCATAAATTCATAGTATATTATACACAATTTTATACTAGTTTTGGTCAGAAAATTAAATTAAATAGAGTATTGTTCGAAATGCAACGAAACTTTTCAGATCCTTTCTATATTTTACGGGGGAAGATTATGATGGAAGTCCATGCAAACAATTATCTCAGAATTAGATTCTTTGAAACTTTTTCAAATACTAGTTTCGGTCAAAATATCGAGGATTATTCGAAATGCTACGAAACTTTTTAGATCCTTTATATTTGTTACGAGGGAAGGTTATGATGGAAGTCCATGCAAAAAATTATCTAAAAATTAGATTTTATGGAACCTTTTGAAATGTCAGTTTAGGTAAAAAATTCATAGTATATTATACACAATTTTACACTAGTTTCAGTCAGAAAATTAAATTAAATCGAGTATTGTTCGAAATGCAACGAAACTTTTCAGATCCTTTCTATATTTGATGAGGAAAGATTATGATTGAAGTCCATGCAAAAAATTATCTGAGAATTAGATTCTATGATACCTTTTGAAATACTTGTTTCGGTTAAAAATTCTAGTATATTATACACAATTTTATACTAGTTTCGGTCAGAAAATTAAATAAAATCGAGGATTGTTCGAAATGCTACGAATCTTTTAAGATCCTTTCTATAATTTACGAGGGAAGATTATGATGGAAGTCAATGCAAAAAATTATCTCAGAATTAGATTCTATGAAACTTTTTGAATTACTAGTTTCGGTCAAAAAATCATAGTATATTATACACAATTTTATACTAGTTTCGGTCAGAAAATCAAATTAAATCGAGGATTGTTCGAAATGCTACGAAACTTTTCAGAACCTTTCTATATTTTACCAGGGAAGGTTATGATGGAAGTCCATGCAAAAATGTATCTCAAAATAAGATTCTATGGAACTTTTTAAAATAGGAGTTTAGGTCAAAAAATCTTAGTATATTATACATAATTTCATACTAGTTTCGGTCATAAAATTAAATTAAATCGATAATTGTTCGAAATGCTACGTAACTTTTCAGATACTTTCTATATTTTACGAGGGAAGATTATGATGGAAGTCCAAGCAAAAAATCATCTCAGAAATAGATTCTATGAAACATTTTGAAATACTAGTTTCGGTCAAAAAATTGTAGTATATTATACACACTTTTATACTAGTTTCGGTCAAAAATCAAATTAAATCGAGGATTGTTCGAAATGCAACGAAACTTTTCAGATCCTTTCTATATTTTACGAGGGAAGATTATGATGGAAGTCCATGCAAAAAATTATCTCAGAATTAGATTCTTTGAAACTTTTTCAAATACTAGTTTCGGTCAAAAAATCGAAGTATATTATACACAATTTCATACAAGTGTCGGTAAAAAAAAATAGAGGATTGTTCGAAATGCTACGAAACTTTTTAGATCCTTTATATTTGGTACGAGGGAAGATTATGATGGAAGTTCGTGCAAAAAATCATCTCAGAAATAGATTCTATGAAACTTTTTGAAATACTAGTTTCGGTCAAAAAATCGTAGTATATTATAACAATTTTATACTAGTTTCGGTCAAAAATAAAATTAAATCGAGGATTGTTCCAAATGCTACGAAACTTTTAAGATCCTTTCTATAATTTACGAGGGAAGATTATGATGGAAGTCCATGCAAAAAATTTATCTCAGAATTAGATTCTTTGAAACTTTTTTAAATACTAGTTTCGGTCAAAAAATCGTAGTATATTATACACAATTTTATACAAGTGTCGGTAAAAAAAATCGAGGATTATTCGAAATGCTACGAAACATTTTAGATCCTTTATATTTGTTACGAGGGAAGGTTATGATGGAAGTCCATGCAAAAAACTATCTAATAATTAGATTCTATTGAACCTTTTGAAAAGTCAGTTTAGGTCATAAATTCATAGTATATTATACACAATTTTATACTAGTTTTGGTCAGAAAATTAAATTAAATAGAGTATTGTTCGAAATGCAACGAAACTTTTCAGATCCTTTCTATATTTTACGAGGGAAGATTATGATGGAAGTCCATGCAAAAAATTATCTCAGAATTAGATTCTTTGAAACTTTTTCAAATACTAGTTTCGGTCAAAAAATCGTAGTATATTATACACAATTTTATACAAGTGTCATTAAAAAAAATCGAGGATTATTCGAAATGCTACGAAACTTTTTAGATCCTTTATATTTGTTACGAGGGAAGGTTGTGATGGAAGTCCATGCAAAAAAAAATCTCAGAAATAGATTCTATGAAACTTTTTGAAATACTAGTTTCGGTCAAAAAATCGTAGTATATTATACACAATTTTATACTAGTTTATGTCAGAAAATTTAATTAAATAGAGTATTGTTCGAAATGCTACGAAACTTTTAAGATCCTTTCTATATTTTACGAGGGAAGATTATGATGGAAGTCCATGCAAAAAAATATCTCAGAATTAGATTCTTTGAAACTTTTTCAAATACTAGTTCCGGTCAAAAAATCGTAGTATATTATACACAATTTTATACAAGTGTCGGTAAAATAAATCGAGGATTATTTGAAATGCTACGAGGGAAGGTTATGATGGAATTCCATGCAAAAAATTATCTAAAATTTTTTTTTATGGAACCTTTTGAAATGTATGTTTAGGTAAAAAATTCATAGTATATTATACACAATTTTACACTAGTTTCAGTCAGAAAATTCAATTAAATCGAGTATTGTTCGAAATGCAACGAAACTTTTCAGATCCTTTCTATATTTTATGAGGAAAGATTATGATTGAAGTCCATGCAAAAAATTATCTCAGAATTAGATTCTATGATACCTTTTGAAATACTAGTTTCGGTCAAAAATTCTAGTATATTATACACAATTTTATACTAGTTTCGGTCAGAAAATTAAATAAAATCGAGGATTGTTCGAAATGCTACAAATCTTTTAAGATCCTTTCTATAATTTACGAGGGAGGATTATGATGGAAGTTAATGCAAAAAATTATCTCAGAATTAGATTCTATGAAACTTTTTGAATTACTAGTTTCGGTCAAAAAATCATAGTATATTATACACAATTTTATACTAGTTTCGGTCAGAAAATCAAATTAAATCGAGGATTGTTCGAAATGCTACGAAACTTTTCAGATCCTTTCTATATTTTACCAGGGAAGGTTATGATGGAAGTCCATGCAAAAAAGAATCTCAAAATAAGATTCTATCGAACTTTTTAAAATAGAAGTTTAGGTCAAAAAATCTTAGTATATGATACATAATTTCATACTAGTTTCTGTCATAAAATTAAATTAAATCAAGAATTGTTCGAAATGCTACGTAACTTTTCAGATACTTTCTATATTTTACGAGGGAAGATTATGATGGAAGTCCATGCAAACAATCATCTCATAAATAGATTCTATGAAACATTTTAAAATACTAGTTTCGGTTAAAAAATCGTAGTATATTATACACAATTTTATAATAGTTTTGGTCAAAAATCAAATTAAATCGTGGATTGTTCGAAATGCTACGAAACTTTTAAGATCCTTTCTATAATTTACGAGGGAAGATTATGATGGAAGTCCATGCAAAAAATTATCTCAGAATTAGATTCTATTGAACATTTTGAAATGTCAGTTTAGGTCATAAATTCATAGTATATTATACACAATTTTATACTAGTTTTGGTCAGAAAATTAAATTAAATAGAGTATTGTTCGAAATGCAACGAAACTTTTCAGATCCTTTCTATATTTTACGAGGGAAGATTATGATGGAATTCCATGCCAAACATTATCTCAGAATTAGATTCTTTGAAACTTTTTCAAATACTAGTTTCGGTCAAAAAATCGTAGTATATTATACACAATTTTATACAAGTGTCATTAAAAAAAATCGAGGATTATTCGAAATGCTAGGAAAATTTTTAGATCCTTTATATTTGTTACGAGGGAAGGTTATGATGGAAGTCCATGCAAAAAATTATCTAAAAATTAGATTTTATGGAACCTTTTGAAATGTCAATTTAGGTAAAAAATTCATAGTATATTATACACAATCTTACACTAGTTTCAGTCAGAAAATTAAATTAAATCGTGTATTGTTCGAAATGCAACGAAACTTTTCAGATCCTTTCTATATTTTATGAGGAAAGATTATGATTGAGTCCATGCAAAAAATTATCTGAGAATTAGATTCTTTGATACCTTTTGAAATACTTGTTTCGGTCAAAAATTCTAGTATATTATACACATTTTTATACTAGTTTCGGTCATAAAATTAAATAAAATCGAGGATTGTTCGAAATGCTACGAATCTTTTAAGATCCTTTCTATAATTTACAAAGGAAGATTATGATGGAAGTCAATGCAAAAAATTATCTCATAATTAGATTCTATGAAACTTTTTGAATTACTAGTTTCGGTCAAAAAATCATAGTATATTATACACAATTTTATACTAGTTTCGGTCAGAAAATCAAATTAAATCGAGGATTGTTCGAAATGCTACGAAACTTTTCAGATCCTTTCTATATTTTACCAGGGAATGTTATGATGGAAGTCCATGCAAAAAAGTATCTCAAAATAAGATTATATGGAACTTTTTAAAATAGGAGTTTAGGTCAAAAAATCTTAGTATATTATACATAATTTCATACTAGTTTCGGTCATAAAATTAAATTAAATCGAGAATTGTTCGAAATGCTACGTAACTTTTCAGATACTTTCTATTTTTTACGAGGGAAGATTATGATGGAAGTCCAAGCAAAAAATCATCTCAGAAATAGATTCTATGAAACATTTTGAAATACTAGTTTCGGTCAAAAAATCGTAGTATATTATACACAATTTTATACTTGTTTCGGTCAAAAATCAAATTAAATCGACGATTGTTCGAAATGCAATGGAACTTTTAAGATCCTTTCTATAATTTACGAGGGAAGATTATGATGGAAGTCCATGCAAAAAATTATCTCAGAATTAGATTCTTTGAAACTTTTCAAATACTAGTTTCGGTCAAAAAATCGAAGTATATTATACACAATTTTATACAAGTGTCGGTAAAAAAAAATCGAGGATTGTTCGAAATGCTACGAAACTTTTTAGATCCTTTATATTTGGTACGAGGGAAGATTATGATGGAAGTCCGTGCAAAAAATCATCTCAGAAATAGATTCTATGAAACTTTTTGAAATACTAGTTTAAGTCAAAAAATCGTAGTATATTATACACAATTTTATACTAGTTTCGGTCAAAAATTAATTAAATCGAGGATTGATCGAAATGCTACGAAACTTTTAAGATCCTTTCTATAATTTACGAGGGAAGATTATGATGGAAGTCCATGCAAAAAATTATCTCAGAATTGGATTCCTTGAAACTTTTTTAAATACTAGTTTCGGTCAAAAAATCGAAGTATACTATACACAATTTTATACAAGTGTCGGTAAAAAAAAATCGAGGATTGTTCGAAATGCTACGAAACTTTTTAGATCCTTTATATTTGGTACGAGGGAAGATTATGATGGAAGTCCGTGCAAAAAATCATCTCAGAAATAGATTCTATGAAACTTTTTGAAATACTAGTTTAAGTCAAAAAATCGTAGTATATTATACACAATTTTATACTAGTTTCGGTCAAAAATCAATTAAATCGAGGATTGTTCGAAATGCTACGAAACTTTTAAGATCCTTTCTATAATTTACGAGGGAAGATTATGATGGAAGTCCATGCAAAAAATTATCTCAGAATTAGATTCTTTGAAACTTTTTCAAATACTAGTTTCGGTCAAAAAATCGTAGTATATTATACACAATTTTATACAAGTGTCATTAAAAAAAATTGAGGATTATTCGAAATGCTACGAAACTTTTTAGATCCTTTATATTTGTTACGAGGGAAGGTTATGATGGAAGTCCATGCAAAAAATTATCTAAAAATTAGATTTTATGGAACCTTTTGAAATATCAATTTAGGTAAAAAATTCATAGTATATTATACACAATCTTACACTAGTTTCAGTCAGAAAATTAAATTAAATCGAGTATTGTTCGAAATGAAACGAATCTTTTAAGATCCTTTCTATAATTTACAAAGGAAGATTATGATGGAAGTCAATGCAAAAAATTATCTCAGAATTAGATTCTATGAGACTTTTTGAATTACTAGTTTCGGTCAAAAAATCATAGTATATTATACACAATTTTATACTAGTTTCGGTCAGAAAATCAAATTAAATCGAGGATTGTTCGAAATGCTACGAAACTTTTCAGATCCTTTCTATATTTTACCAGGGAAGGTTATGATGGAAGTCCATGCAAAAAAGTATCTCAAAATAAGATTATATGGACCTTTTTAAAATAGGAGTTTAGGTCAAAAAATCTTAGTATATTATACATAATTTCATACTAGTTTCGGTCATAAAATTAAATTAAATCGAGAATTGTTCGAAATGCTATGTAACTTTTCAGATACTTTCTATTTTTTACGAGGGAAGATTATGATGGAAGTCCATGCAAAAAATCATCTCAGAAATAGATTCTATGAAAGATTTTGAAATACTAGTTTCGGTCAAAAAATTGTAGTATATTATACACAATTTTATACTAGTTTCGGTCAAAAATAAAATTAAATCGAGGATTGTTCGAAATGCAACGAAACTTTTAAGATCCTTTCTATAATTTACGAGGGAAGATTATGATGGAAGTCCATGCAAAAAATTATCTCAGAATTAGATTCTTTGAAACTTTTTCAAATACTAGTTTCGATAAAAAAATCGAAGTATATTATACACAATTTTATACAAGTGTCGGTAAAAAAAAATCGAGGATTGTTCGAAATGCTACGAAACTCTTTAGATCCTTTATATTTGTTACGAGGGAAGATTATGATGGAAGTCTGTGCAAAAAATCATCTCAGAAATAGATTCTATGAAACTTTTTGAAATACTATTTTCGGTCAAAAAATCGTAGTATATTATACACAATTTTATACTAGTTTCGGTCAAAAATCAAATTAAATCGAGGATTGTTCGAAATGCTACGAAACTTTTAAGATCCTTTCTATAATTTACGAGGGAAGATTATGATGGAAGTCCATGCACAAAATTATCTCAGAATTAGATTCTTTGAAACTTTTTTAAATATTAGTTTCGGTCAAAAAATCGTAGTATATTATACACAATTTTATACAAGTGTCGGTAAAAAAAATCGAGGATTATTCGAAATGCTACGAAACATTTTAGATCCTTTATATTTGTTACGAGGGAAGGTTATGATGGAAGTCCATGCAAAAAATTATCTAAAAATTAGATTTTATGGAACCTTTTGAAATGTCAATTTAGGTATAAAATTCATAGTATATTATACACAATCTTACACTAGTTTCAGTCAGAAAATTAAATTAAATCGAGTATTGTTCGAAATGAAACGAAACTTTTCAGATCCTTTCTATATTTTATGAGGAAAGATTATGATTGAGTCCATGGAAAAAATTATCTGAGAATTAGATTCTTTGATACCTTTTGAAATACTAGTTTCGGTCAAAAATTCTAGTATATTATACACATTTTTATACTAGTTTCGGTCATAAAATTAAATAAAATCGTGGATTGTTCGAAATGCTACGAATCTTTTAAGATCCTTTCTATAATTTACAAAGGAAGATTATGATGGAAGTCAATGCAAAAAATTATCTCAGAATTAGATTCTATGAAACTTTTTGAATTACTAGTTTCGGTCAAAAAATCATAGTATATTATACACAATTTTATACTAGTTTCGGTCAGAAAATCAAATTAAATCGAGGATTGTTCGAAATGCTACGAAACTTTTCAGATCCTTTCTATATTTTACCAGGGAAGGTTATGATCGAAGTCCATGCAAAAAAGTATCTCAAAATAAGATTATATGGAACTTTTTAAAATAGGAGTTTAGGTCAAAAAATCTTAGTATATTATACATAATTTCATACTAGTTTCGGTCATAAAATTAAATTAAATCGAGAATTGTTCGAAATGCTACGTAACTTTTCAGATACTTTCTATTTTTTACGAGGGAAGATTATGATGGAAGTCCATGCAAAAAATCATCTCAGAAATAGATTCTATGAAACATTTTGAAATACTAGTTTCGGTCGAAAAATTGTAGTATATTATACACAATTTTATACTAGTTTCGGTCAAATATCAAATTAAATCGAGGATTGTTCGAAATGCAACGAAACTTTTAAGATCCTTTCTATAATTTACGAGGGAATATTATGATGGAAGTCCATGCAAAAAATTATCTCAGAATTAGATTCTTTGAAACTTTTTCAAATACTAGTTTCGGTCAAAAAATCGAAGTATATTATACACAATTTTATACAAGTGTCGGTAAAAAAAAATCGAGGATTGTTCGAAATGCTACGAAACTTTTTAGATCCTTTATATTTGTTACGAGGGAAGATTATGATGGAAGTCTGTGCAAAAACTCATCTCAGAAATAGATTCTATGAAACTTTTTGAAATACTAGTTTCGGTCAAAAAATCGTAGTATATTATACACTATTTTATACTAGTTTCGGTCAAAAATAAAATTAAATCGAGGATTGTTCGAAATGCTACGAAACTTTTAAGATCCTTTCTATAATTTACGAGGGAAGATTATGATGGAAGTCCATGCAAAAAATTATCTCAGAATTAGATTCTTTGAAACTTTTTTAAATACTAGTTTCGGTCAAAAAATCGTAGTATATTATACACAATTTTATACAAGTGTCGGTAAAAAAAATAGAGGATTATTCGAAATGCTACGAAACATTTTAGATCCTTTATATTTGTTACGAGGGAAGGTTATGATGGAAGTCCATGCAAAAAATTATCTAAAAATTAGATTTTATGGAACCTTTTGAAATGTCAATTTAGGTAAAAAAATTCATAGTATATTATACACAATCTTACACTAGTGTCAGTCAGAAAATTAAATTAAATAGAGTATTGTTCGAATTGAAACGAAACTTTTCAGATCCTTTCTATATTTTATGAAGAAAGATTATGATTGAGTCCATGCAAAAAATTATCTGAGAATTAGATTCTTTGATACCTTTTGAAATACTAGTTTCGGTCAAAAATTCTAGTATATTATACACATTTTTATACTAGTTTCGGTCATAAAATTAAATAAAATCGAGGATTGTTCGAAATGCTACGAATCTTTTAAGATCCTTTCTATAATTTACAAAGGAAGATTATGATGGAAGTCAATGCAAAAAATTATCTCAGAATTAGATTCTATGAAACTTTTTGAATTACTAGTTTCGGTCAAAAAATCATAGTATATTATACACAATTTTATACTAGTTTCGGTCAGAAAATCAAATTAAATCGAGGATTGTTCGAAATGCTACGAAACTTTTCAGATCCTTTCTATATTTTACCAGGGAAGGTTATGATGGAAGTCCATGCAAAAAAGTATCTCAAAATAAGATTATATGGAACTTTTTAAAATAGGAGTTTAGGTCAAAAAATCTTAGTATATTATACATAATTTCATACTAGTTTCGGTCATAAAATTAAATTAAATCGAGAATTGTTCGAAATGCTATGTAACTTTTCAGATACTTTCTATTTTTTACGAGGGAAGATTATGATGGAAGTCGTTGCAAAAAATAATCTCAGAAATAGATTCTATGAAACATTTTGAAATACTAGTTTCGGTCAAAAAATTGTAGTATATTATACACAATTTTATACTAGTTTCGGTCAAAAATCAAATTAAATCGAGGATTGTTCGAAATGCAACGAAACTTTTTCGATCCTTTCTATAATTTACGAGGGAAGATTATGATGGAAGTCCATGCAAAAAATTATCTCAGAATTAGATTCTTTGAAACTTTTTCAAATACTAGTTTCGGTCAAAAAATCGAAGTATATTATACACAATTTTATACAAGTGTCGGTAAAAAAAAATCGAGGATTGTTCGAAATGCTACGAAACTTTTTAGATCCTTTATATTTGTTACGAGGGAAGATTATGATGGAATTCTGTGCAAAAAATCATCTCAGAAATAGATTCTATGAAACTTTTTGAAATACTAGTTTCGGTCAAAAAATCGTAGTATATTATACACAATTTTATACTAGTTTCGGTCAAAAATCAAATTAAATCGAGGATTGTTCAAAATGCTACGAAACTTTTAAGATCCTTTCTATAATTTACGAGGGAAGATTATGATGGAAGTCCATGCAAAAAATTATCTCAGAATTAGATTCTTTGAAACTTTTTTAAATACTAGTTTCGGTCAAAAAATCGTAGTATATTATACACAATTTTATACAAGTGTCGGTAAAAAAAATCGAGGATTATTCGAAATGCTACGAAACATTTTAGATCCTTTATATTTGTTACGAGGGAAGGTTATGATGGAAGTCCATGCAAAAAATTATCTAATAATTAGATTCTATTGAACCTTTTGAAATGTCAGTTTAGGTCATAAATTCATAGTATATTATACACAATTTTATACTAGTTTTGGTCAGAAAATTAAATTAAATAGAGTATTGTTCGAAATGCAACGAAACTTTTCAGATCCTTTCTATATTTTATGAGGAAAGATTATGATTGAAGTCCATGCAAAAAATTATCTCAGAATTAGATTCTTTGAAACTTTTTCAAATACTAGTTTCGATCAAAAAATCGTAGTATATTATACACAATTTTATACAAGTGTCGGTAAAAAAAAATCAAGGATTATTCGAAATGCTACAAAACTTTTTAGATCCTTTATATTTGTTATGAGGGAAGGTTATGATGGAAGTCCATGCAAAACATTATCTAATAATTAGATTTTATGGAACCATTTGAAATCTCAGTTTAGGTAAAAAATTCATAGTATATTATACACAATTTTACACTGGTTTCAGTTAGAAAATTAAATTAAATCGAGTATTGTTCGAAATGCAACGAAACTTTTCAGATCCTTTCTATATTTTATGAGGAAAGATTATGATTGAAGTCCATGCAAAAAATTATCTCAGAATTAGATTCTATGATACCTTTTGAAATACTAGTTTCGGTCAAAAATTCTAGTATATTATACACAATTTTATACTAGTTTCGGTCAGAAAATTAAATAAAATCGAGGATTGTTCGAAATGCTATGAATCTTTTAAGATCCTTTCTATAATTTACGAGGGAAGATTATGATGGAAGTCAATGCAAAAAATTATCTCAGAATTAGATTCTATGAAACTTTTTGAATTACTAGTTTCGGTCAAAAAATCATAGTATATTATACACAATTTTATACTAGTTTCGGTCAGAAAATAAAATTAAATCGAGGATTGTTCGAAATGCTACGAAACTTTTCAGATCCTTTCTATATTTTACCAGGGAAGGTTATGATGGAAGTCCATGCAAAAAAGTATCTCAAAATAAGATTATATTGAACTTTTTAAAATAGGAGTTTAGGTCAAAAAATCTTAGTATATTATACATAATTTCATACTAGTTTCGGTCATAAAATTAAATTAAATCGAGAATTGTTCGAAATGCTACGTAACTTTTCAGATACTTTCTATTTTTTACGAGGGAAGATTATGATGGAAGTCCATGCAAAAAATCATCTCAGAAATAGATTCTATGAAACATTTTGAAATACTAGTTTCTGTCGAAAAATTGTAGTATATTATACACAATTTTATACTAGTTTCGGTCAAAAATCAAATTAAATCGAGGATTGTTCGAAATGCAACGAAACTTTTAAGATCCTTTCTATAATTTACGAGGGAAGATTATGATGGAAGTCCATGCAAAAAATTATCTCAGAATTAGATTCTTTGAAACTTTTTCAAATACTAGTTTCGGTCAAAAAATCGAAGTATATTATACACAATTTTATACAAGTGTCGGTAAAAAAAAATCGAGGATTGTTCGAAATGCTACGAAACTTTTTAGATCCTTTATATTTGTTACGAGGGAAGATTATGATGGAAGTCTGTGCAAAAAATCATCTCAGAAATAGATTCTATGAAACTTTTTGAAATACTAGTTTCGGTCAAAAAATCTTAGTATATTATACACAATTTTATACTAGTTTCGGTCAAAAATCAAATTAAATCGAGGATTGTTCGAAATGCTACGAAACTTTTAAGATCCTTTCTATAATTTACGAGGGAAGATTATGATGGAAGTCCATGCAAAACATTATCTCAGAATTAGATTCTTTTGTAACTTTTTTAAATACTAGTTTCGGTCAAAAAATCGTAGTATATTATACACAATTTTATACTAGTGTCAGTAAAAAAAATCGAGGATTATTCGAAATGCTACGAAACATTTTCGATCCTTTATATTTGTTACGAGGGAAGGTTATGATGGAAGTCCATGCAAAAAATTATCTAATAATTAGATTCTATTGAACCTTTTGAAATGTCAGTTTAGGTAAAAAATTCATAGTATATTATACACAATTTTACTCTAGTTTCAGTCAGAAAATTAAATTAAATCAAGTATTGTTCGAAATGCAACGAAACTTTTCAGATCCTTTCTATATTTTATGAGGAAAGATTATGATTGAAGTCCATGCAAAAAATTATCTCAGAATAAGATTCTATGATACCTTTTGAAATACTAGTTTCGGTCAAAAATTCTAGTATATTATACACAATTTTATACTAGTTTCGGTCAGAAAATTAAATAAAATCGAGGATTGTTCGAAATGCTACGAATCTTTTAAGATCCTTTCTATAATTTACGAGGGAAGATTATGATGGAAGTCAATGCAAAAAATTATCTCAGAATTAGATTCTATGAAACTTTTTGAATTACTAGTTTCGGTCAAAAAATCATAGTATATTATACACAATTTTATACTAGTTTCGGTCAGAAAATAAAATTAAATCGAGGATTGTTCGAAATGCTACGAAACTTTTCAGATCCTTTCTATATTTTACCAGGGAAGGTTATGATGGAAGTCCATGCAAAAAAGTATCTCAAAATAAAATTATATGGAACTTTTTTAAATAGGAGTTTAGGTCAAAAAATCTTAGTATATTATACATAATTTCATACTAGTTTCGGTCATAAAATTAAATTAAATCGAGAATTGTTCGAAATGCTACGTAACTTTTCAGATCCTTTATATTTGTTACGAGGGAAGATTATGATGGAAGTCTGTGCAAAAAATCATCTCAGAAATAGATTCTATGAAACTTTTTGAAATACTAGTTTCGGTCAAAAAATCGTAGTATATTATACACAATTTTATACTAGTTTCGGTCAAAAATCAAATTAAATCGAGGATTGTTCGAAATGCAACGAAACTTTTAAGATCCTTTCTATAATTTACGAGGGAAGATTATGATGGAAGTCCATGCACAAATTTATCTCAGAATTAGATTCTTTGAAACTTTTTCAAATACTAGTTTCGGTAATAAAATCGTAGTATATTATACACAATTTTATACAAGTGTCGGTAAAAAAAATCGAGGATTATTCGAAATGCTACGAAACATTTTAGATCCTTTATATTTGTTACAAGGGAAGGTTATGATGGAAGTCCATGCAAAACAATATCTAAAAATTAGATTTTATGGAACCTTTTGAAATGTCAATTTAGGTAAAAAATTCATAGTATATTATACACAATCTTACACTAGTTTCAGTCAGAAAATTAAATTAAATCGAGTATTGTTCGAAATGAAACGAAACTTTTCAGATCCTTTTATATTTTATGAGGAAATATTATGATTGAGTCCATGGAAAAAATTATCTGAGAATTAGATTCTTTGATACCTTTTGAAATACTAGTTTCGGTCAAAAATTCTAGTATATTATACACATTTTTATACTAGTTTCGGTCATAAAATTAAATAAAATCGAGGATTGTTCGAAATGCTACGAATCTTTTAAGATCCTTTCTATAATTTACAAAGGAAGATTATGATGGAAGTCAATGCAAAAAATTATCTCAGAATTAGATTCTATGAAACTTTTTAAATTACTAGTTTCGGTCAAAAAATCATAGTATATTATACACAATTTTATACTAGTTTCGGTCAGAAAATCAAATTAAATCGAGGATTGTTCGAAATGCTACGAAACTTTTCAGATCCTTTCTATATTTTTCCAGGGAAGGTTATGATGGAAGTCCATGCAAAAAAGTATCTCAAAATAAGATTATATGGAACTTTTTAAAATAGGAGTTTAGGTCAAAAAATCTTAGTATATTATACATAATTTCATACTAGTTTCGGTCATAAAATTAAATTAAATCGAGAATTGTTCGAAATGCTACGTAACTTTTCAGATACTTTCTATTTTTTACGAGGGAAGATTATGATGGAAGTCCATGCAAAAAATCATCTCAGAAATAGATTCTATGAAACATTTTGAAATACTAGTTTCGGTCGAAAAATTGTAGTATATTATACACAATTTTATACTAGTTTCGGTCAAAAATCAAATTAAATCGAGGATTGTTCGAAATGCAACGAAACTTTTAAGATCCTTTCTATAATTTACGAGGGAAGATTATGATGGAAGTCCATGCAAAAAATTATCTCAGAATTAGATTCTTTGAAACTTTTTCAAATACTAGTTTCGGTCAAAAAATCGAAGTATATTATACACAATTTTATACAAGTGTCGGTAAAAAAAATCGAGGATTGTTCGAAATGCTACGAAACTTTTTAGATCCTTTATATTTGTTACGAGGGAAGATTATGATGGAAGTCTGTGCAAAAACTCATCTCAGAAATAGATTCTATGAAACTTTTTGAAATACTAGTTTCGGTCAAAAAATCGTAGTATATTATACACAATTTTATACTAGTTTCGGTCAAAAAATCGTAGTATATTATACACAATTTTATACTAGTTTCGGTCAAAAATCAAATTAAATCGAGGATTGTTCGAAATGCTACGAAACTTTTAAGATCCTTTCTATAATTTACGAGGGAAGATTATGATGGAAGTCCATGCAAAAAATTATCTCAGAATTAGATTCTTTGAAACTTTTTTAAATACTAGTTTCGGTCAAAAAATCGTAGTATATTATACACAATTTTATACAAGTGTCGGTAAAAAAAATCGAGGATTATTCGAAATGCTACGAAACATTTTAGATCCTTTATATTTGTTACGAGGGAAGGTTATGATGGAAGTCCATGCAAAAAATTATCTAAAAATTAGATTTTATGGAACCTTTTGAAATGTCAATTTAGGTAAAAAATTCATAGTATATTATACACAATCTTACACTAGTTTCAGTCAGAAAATTAAATTAAATAGAGTATTGTTCGAATTGAAACGAAACTTTTCAGATCCTTTCTATATTTTATGAGGAAAGATTATGATTGAGTCCATGCAAAAAATTATCTGAGAATTAGATTCTTTGATACCTTTTGAAATACTAGTTTCGGTCAAAAATTCTAGTATATTATACACATTTTTATACTAGTTTCGGTCATAAAATTAAATAAAATCGAGGATTGTTCGGAATGCTACGAATCTTTTAAGATCCTTTCTATAATTTACAAAGGAAGATTATGATGGAAGTCAATGCAAAAAATTATCTCAGAATTAGATTCTATGAAACTTTTTGAATTACTAGTTTCGGTCAAAAAATCATAGTATATTATACGCAATTTTATACTAGTTTCGGTCAGAAAATCAAATTAAATCGAGGATTGTTCGAAATGCTACGAAACTTTTCAGATCCTTTCTATATTTCACCAGGGAAGGTTATGATGGAAGTCCATGCAAAAAAGTATCTCAAAATAAGATTATATGGAACTTTTTAAAATAGGAGTTTAGGTCAAAAAATCTTAGTATATTATACATAATTTCACACTAGTTTCGGTCATAAAATTAAATTAAATCGAGAATTGTTCGAAATGCTACGTAACTTTTCAGATACTTTCTATTTTTTACGAGGGAAGATTATGATGGAAGTCCATGCAAAAAATCATCTCAGAAATAGATTCTATGAAACATTTTGAAATACTAGTTTCGGTCAAAAAATTGTAGTATATTATACACAATTTTATACTAGTTTCGGTCAAAAATCAAATTAAATCGAGGATTGTTCGAAATGCAACGAAAATTTTTCGATCCTTTCTATAATTTACGAGGGAAGATTATGATGGAAGTCCATGCAAAAAATTATCTCAGAATTAGATTCTTTGAAACTTTTTCAAATACTAGTTTCGGTCAAAAAATCGAAGTATATTATACACAATTTTATACAAGTGTCGGTAAAAAAAAATCGAGGATTGTTCGAAATGCTACGAAACTTTTTAGATCCTTTATATTTGTTACGAGGGAAGATTATGATGGAAGTCTGTGCAAAAAATCATCTCAGAAATAGATTCTATGAAACTTTTTGAAATACTAGTTTCGGTCAAAAAATCGTAGTATATTATACACAATTTTATAGTAGTTTCTGTCAAAAATCAAATTAAATCGAGGATTGTTCGAAATGCTACGAAACGTTTAAGATCCTTTCTATAATTTACGAGGGAAGATTATGATGGAAGTCCATGCAAAAAATTATCTCAGAATTAGATTCTTTGAAACTTTTTTAAATACTAGTTTCGGTCAAAAAATCGTAGTATATTATACACAATTTTATACAAGTGTCGGTAAAAAAAATCGAGGATTATTCGAAATGCTACGAAACATTTTAGATCCTTTATATTTGTTACGAGGGAAGGTTATGATGGAAGTCCATGCAAAAAATTATCTAATAATTAGATTCTATTGAACCTTTTGAAATGTCAGTTTAGGTCATAAATTCATAGTATATTATACACAATTTTATACTAGTTTTGGTCAGAAAATTAAATTAAATAGAGTATTGTTCGAAATGCAACGAAACTTTTCAGATCCTTTCTATATTTTATGAGGAAAGATTATGATTGAAGTCCATGCAAAAAATTATCTCAGAATTAGATTCTTTGAAACTTTTTCAAATACTAGTTTCGATCAAAAAATCGTAGTATATTATACACAATTTTATACAAGTGTCGGTAAAAAAAAATCAAGGATTATTCGAAATGCTACAAAACTTTTTAGATCCTTTATATTTGTTATGAGGGAAGGTTATGATGGAAGTCCATGCAAAACATTATCTAAAAATTAGATTTTATGGAACCTTTTGAAATCTCAGTTTAGGTAAAAATTCATAGTATATTATACACAATTTTACACTAGTTTCAGTTAGAAAATTAAATTAAATCGAGTATTGTTCGAAATGCAACGAAACTTTTCAGATCCTTTCTATATTTTATGAGGAAAGATTATGATTGAAGTTCATGCAAAAAATTATCTCAGAATTAGATTCTATGATACCTTTTGAAATACTAGTTTCGGTCAAAAATTCTAGTATATTATACACAATTTTATACTAGTTTCGGTCAGAAAATTAAATAAAATCGAGGATTGTTCGAAATGCTACGAATCTTTTAAGATCCTTTCTATAATTTACGAGGGAAGATTATGATGGAAGTCAATGCAAAAAATTATCTCAGAATTAGATTCTATGAAACTTTTTGAATTACTAGTTTCGGTCAAAAAATCATAGTATATTATACACAATTTTTTACTAGTTTCGGTCAGAAAATAAAATTAAATCGAGGATTGTTCGAAATGCTACGAAACTTTTCAGATCCTTTCTATATTTTACCAGGGAAGGTTATGATGGAAGTCCATGCAAAAAAGTATCTCAAAATAAGATTATATGGAACTTTTTAAAATAGGAGTTTAGGTCAAAAAATCTTAGTATATTATACATAATTTCATACTAGTTTCGGTCATAAAATTAAATTAAATCGAGAATTGTTCGAAATGCTACGTAACTTTTCAGATACTTTCTATTTTTTACGAGGGAAGATTATGATGGAAGTCCATGCAAAAAATCATCTCAGAAATAGATTCTATGAAACATTTTGAAATACTAGTTTCGGTCGAAAAATTGTAGTATATTATACACAATTTTATACTAGTTTCGGTCAAAAATCAAATTAAATCGAGGATTGTTCGAAATGCAACGAAACTTTTAAGATCCTTTCTATAATTTACGAGGGAAGATTATGATGGAAGTCCATGCAAAAAATTATCTCAGAATTAGATTCTTTGAAACTTTTTCAAATACTAGTTTCGGTCAAAAAATCGAAGTATATTATACACAATTTTATACAATTGTCGGTAAAAAAAAATAGAGGATTGTTCGAAATGCTACGATACTTTTTAGATCCTTTATATTTGTTACGAGGGAAGATTATGATGGAAGTCTGTGCAAAAACTCATCTCAGAAATAGATTCTATGAAACTTTTTGAAATACTAGTTTCGGTCAAAAAATCGTAGTATATTATACACAATTTTATACTAGTTTCGGTCAAAAAATCGTAGTATATTATACACAATTTTATACTAGTTTCGGTCAAAAATCAAATTAAATCGAGGATTGTTCGAAATGCTACGAAACTTTTAAGATCCTTTCTATAATTTACGAGGGAAGATTATGATGGAAGTCCATGCAAAAAATTATCTCAGAATTAGATTCTTTGAAACTTTTTTAAATACTAGTTTCGGTCAAAAAATCGTAGTATATTATACACAATTTTATACAAGTGTCGGTAAAAAAAATCGAGGATTATTCGAAATGCTACGAAACATTTTAGATCCTTTATATTTGTTACGAGGGAAGGTTATGATGGAAGTCCATGCAAAAAATTATCTAAAAATTAGATTTTATGGAACCTTTTGAAATGTCAATTTAGGTAAAAAATTCATAGTATATTATACACAATCTTACACTAGTTTCAGTCAGAAAATTAAATTAAATAGAGTATTGTTCGAATTGAAACGAAACTTTTCAGATCCTTTCTATATTTTATGAGGAAAGATTATGATTGAGTCCATGCAAAAAATTATCTGAGAATTAGATTCTTTGATACCTTTTGAAATACTAGTTTCGGTCAAAAATTCTAGTATATTATACACATTTTTATACTAGTTTCGGTCATAAAATTAAATAAAATCGAGGATTGTTCGGAATGCTACGAATCTTTTAAGATCCTTTCTATAATTTACAAAGGAAGATTATGATGGAAGTCAATGCAAAAAATTATCTCAGAATTAGATTCTATGAAACTTTTTGAATTACTAGTTTCGGTCAAAAAATCATAGTATATTATACGCAATTTTATACTAGTTTCGGTCAGAAAATCAAATTAAATCGAGGATTGTTCGAAATGCTACGAAACTTTTCAGATCCTTTCTATATTTCACCAGGGAAGGTTATGATGGAAGTCCATGCAAAAAAGTATCTCAAAATAAGATTATATGGAACTTTTTAAAATAGGAGTTTAGGTCAAAAAATCTTAGTATATTATACATAATTTCATACTAGTTTCGGTCATAAAATTAAATTAAATCGAGAATTGTTCGAAATGCTACGTAACTTTTCAGATACTTTCTATTTTTTACGAGGGAAGATTATGATGGAAGTCCATGCAAAAAATCATCTCAGAAATAGATTCTATGAAACATTTTGAAATACTAGTTTCGGTCAAAAAATTGTAGTATATTATACACAATTTTATACTAGTTTCGGTCAAAAATCAAATTAAATCGAGGATTGTTCGAAATGCAACGAAACTTTTTCGATCCTTTCTATAATTTACGAGGGAAGATTATGATGGAAGTCCATGCAAAAAATTATCTCAGAATTAGATTCTTTGAAACTTTTTCAAATACTAGTTTCGGTCAAAAAATCGAAGTATATTATACACAATTTTATACAAGTGTCGGTAAAAAAAAATCGAGGATTGTTCGAAATGCTACGAAACTTTTTAGATCCTTTATATTTGTTACGAGGGAAGATTATGATGGAAGTCTGTGCAAAAAATCATCTCAGAAATAGATTCTATGAAACTTTTTGAAATACTAGTTTCGGTCAAAAAATCGTAGTATATTATACACAATTTTATAGTAGTTTCTGTCAAAAATCAAATTAAATCGAGGATTGTTCGAAATGCTACGAAACGTTTAAGATCCTTTCTATAATTTACTAGGGAAGATTATGATGGAAGTCCATGCAAAAAATTATCTCAGAATTAGATTCTTTGAAACTTTTTTAAATACTAGTTTCGGTCAAAAAATCGTAGTATATTATACACAATTTTATACAAGTGTCGGTAAAAAAAATCGAGGATTATTCGAAATGCTACGAAACATTTTAGATCCTTTATATTTGTTACGAGGGAAGGTTATGATGGAAGTCCATGCAAAAAATTATCTAATAATTAGATTCTATTGAACCTTTTGAAATGTCAGTTTAGGTCATAAATTCATAGTATATTATACACAATTTTATACTAGTTTTGGTCAGAAAATTAAATTAAATAGAGTATTGTTCGAAATGCAACGAAACTTTTCAGATCCTTTCTATATTTTATGAGGAAAGATTATGATTGAAGTCCATGCAAAAAATTATCTCAGAATTAGATTCTTTGAAACTTTTTCAAATACTAGTTTCGATCAAAAAATCGTAGTATATTATACACAATTTTATACAAGTGTCGGTAAAAAAAAATCAAGGATTATTCGAAATGCTACAAAACTTTTTAGATCCTTTATATTTGTTATGAGGGAAGGTTATGATGGAAGTCCATGCAAAACATTATCTAAAAATTAGATTTTATGGAACCTTTTGAAATCTCAGTTTAGGTAAAAAATTCATAGTATATTATACACAATTTTACACTAGTTTCAGTTAGAAAATTAAATTAAATCGAGTATTGTTCGAAATGCAACGAAACTTTTCAGATCCTTTCTATATTTTATGAGGAAAGATTATGATTGAAGTTCATGCAAAAAATTATCTCAGAATTAGATTCTATGATACCTTTTGAAATACTAGTTTCGGTCAAAAATTCTAGTATATTATACACAATTTTATACTAGTTTCGGTCAGAAAATTAAATAAAATCGAGGATTGTTCGAAATGCTACGAATCTTTTAAGATCCTTTCTATAATTTACGAGGGAAGATTATGATGGAAGTCAATGCAAAAAATTATCTCAGAATTAGATTCTATGAAACTTTTTGAATTACTAGTTTCGGTCAAAAAATCATAGTATATTATACACAATTTTTTACTAGTTTCGGTCAGAAAATAAAATTAAATCGAGGATTGTTCGAAATGCTACGAAACTTTTCAGATCCTTTCTATATTTTACCAGGGAAGGTTATGATGGAAGTCCATGCAAAAAAGTATCTCAAAATAAGATTATATGGAACTTTTTAAAATAGGAGTTTAGGTCAAAAAATCTTAGTATATTATACATAATTTCATACTAGTTTCGGTCATAAAATTAAATTAAATCGAGAATTGTTCGAAATGCTACGTAACTTTTCAGATACTTTCTATTTTTTACGAGGGAAGATTATGATGGAAGTCCATGCAAAAAATCATCTCAGAAATAGATTCTATGAAACATTTTGAAATACTAGTTTCGGTCGAAAAATTGTAGTATATTATACACAATTTTATACTAGTTTCGGTCAAAAATCAAATTAAATCGAGGATTGTTCGAAATGCAACGAAACTTTTAAGATCCTTTCTATAATTTACGAGGGAAGATTATGATGGAAGTCCATGCAAAAAATTATCTCAGAATTAGATTCTTTGAAACTTTTTCAAATACTAGTTTCGGTCAAAAAATCGAAGTATATTATACACAATTTTATACAATTGTCGGTAAAAAAAAATAGAGGATTGTTCGAAATGCTACGATACTTTTTAGATCCTTTATATTTGTTACGAGGGAAGATTATGATGGAAGTCTGTGCAAAAACTCATCTCAGAAATAGATTCTATGAAACTTTTTGAAATACTAGTTTCGGTCAAAAAATCGTAGTATATTATACACAATTTTATACTAGTTTCGGTCAAAAATCAAATTAAATTGAGGATTGTTCGAAATGCTACGAAACTTTTAAGATCCTTTCTATAATTTACGAGGGAAGATTATGATGGAAGTCCATGCAAAAAATTATCTCAGAATTAGATTCTTTGAAACTTTTTTAAATACTAGTTTCGGTCAAAAAATCGTAGTATATTATACACAATTTTATACAAGTGTCGGTAAAAAAATCGAGGATTATTCGAAATGCTACGAAACATTTTAGATCCTTTATATTTGTTACGAGGGAAGGTTATGATGGAAGTCCATGCAAAAAATTATCTAAAAATTAGATTTTATGGAACCTTTTGAAATGTCAATTTAGGTAAAAAATTCATAGTATATTATACACAATCTTACACTAGTTTCAGTCAGAAAATTAAATTAAATAGAGTATTGTTCGAATTGAAACGAAACTTTTCAGATCCTTTCTATATTTTATGAGGAAAGATTATGATTGAGTCCATGGAAAAAATTATCTGAGAATTAGATTCTTTGATACCTTTTGAAATACTAGTTTCGGTCAAAAATTCTAGTATATTATACACATTTTTATACTAGTTTCGGTCATAAAATTAAATAAAATCGAGGATTGTTCGAAATGCTACGAATCTTTTAAGATCCTTTCTATAATTTACAAAGGAAGATTATGATGGAAGTCAATGCAAAATATTATCTCAGAATTAGATTCTATGAAACTTTTTGAATTACTAGTTTCGGTCAAAAAATCATAGTATATTATACACAATTTTATACTAGTTTCGGTCAGAAAATCAAATTAAATCGAGGATTGTTCGAAATGCTACGAAACTTTTCAGATCCTTTCTATATTTTACCAGGGAAGGTTATGATGGAATTCCATGCAAAAAAGTATCTCAAAATAAGATTATATGGAACTTTTTAAAATAGGAGTTTTGGTCAAAAAATCATAGTATATTATACATAATTTCATACTAGTTTCGGTCATAAAATTAAATTAAATCGAGAATTGTTCGAAATGCTATGTAACTTTTCAGATACTTTCTATTTTTTACGAGGGAAGATTATGATGGAAGTCGTTGCAAAAAATCATCTCAGAAATAGATTCTATGAAACATTTTGAAATACTAGTTTCGGTCAAAAAATTGTAGTATATTATACACAATTTTATACTAGTTTCGGTCAAAAATCAAATTAAATCGAGGATTGTTCGAAATGCAACGAAACTTTTTCGATCCTTTCTATAATTTACGAGGGAAGATTATGATGGAAGTCCATGCAAAAAATTATCTCAGAATTAGATTCTTTGAAACTTTTTCAAATACTAGTTTCGGTCAAAAAATCGAAGTATATTATACACAATTTTATACAAGTGTCGGTAAAAAAAAATCGAGGATTGTTCGAAATGCTACGAAACTTTTTAGATCCTTTATATTTGTTACGAGGGAAGATTATGATGGAAGTCTGTGCAAAAAATCATCTCAGAAATAGATTCTATGAAACTTTTTGAAATACTAGTTTCGGTCAAAAAATCGTAGTATATTATACACAATTTTATACTAGTTTCGGTCAAAAATCAAATTAAATCGAGGATTGTTCGTAATGCTACGAAACTTTTAAGATCCTTTCTATAATTTACGAGGGAAGATTATGATGGAAGTCCATGCAAAAAATTATCTCAGAATTAGATTCTATGAAACTTTTTGAATTACTAGTTTCGTTCAAAAAATCATAGTATATTATACACAATTTTATACTAGTTTCGGTCAGAAAATCAAATTAAATCGAGGATTGTTCGAAATGCTACGAAACTTTTCAGATCCTTTCTATATTTTACCAGGGAAGGTTATGATGGAAGTCCATGCAAAAAAGTATCTCAAAATAAGATTATATGGAACTTTTTAAAATAGGAGTTTAGGTCAAAAAATCTTAGTATATTATACATAATTTCATACTAGTTTCGGTCATAAAATTAAATTAAATCGAGAATTGTTCGAAATGCTATGTAACTTTTCAGATACTTTCTATTTTTTACGAGGGAAGATTATGATGGAAGTCGTTGCAAAAAATCATCTCAGAAATAGATTCTATGAAACATTTTGAAATACTAGTTTCGGTCAAAAAATTGTAGTATATTATACACAATTTTATACTAGTTTCGGTCAAAAATCAAATTAAATCGAGGATTGTTCGAAATGTAATGAAACTTTTTCGATCCTTTCTATAATTTACGAGGGAAGATTATGATGGAAGTCCATGCAAAAAATTATCTCAGAATTAGATTCTTTGAAACTTTTTCAAATACTAGTTTCGGTCAAAAAATCGAAGTATATTATACACAATTTTATACAAGTGTCCGTAAAAAAAATCGAGGATTATTCGAAATGCTACGAAACATTTTAGATCCTTTATATTTGTTACGAGGGAAGGTTATGATGGAAGTCCATGCAAAAAATTATCTAATAATTAGATTCTATTGAACCTTTTGAAATGTCAGTTTAGGTCATAAATTCATAGTATATTATACACAATTTTATACTAGTTTCGGTCAAAAATCAAATTAAATAGAGTATTGTTCAAAATGCAACGAAACTTTTCAGATCCTTTCTATATTTTATGAGGAAAGATTATGATTGAAGTCCATGCAAAAAATTATCTCAGAATTAGATTCTTTGAAACTTTTTCAAATACTAGTTTCGATCAAAAAATCGTAGTATATTATACACAATTTTATACAAGTGTCGGTAAAAAAAAATCAAGGATTATTCGAAATGCTACAAAACTTTTTAGATCCTTTATATTTGTTATGAGGGAAGGTTATGATGGAAGTCCATGCAAAACATTATCTAAAAATTAGATTTTATGGAACCTTTTGAAATCTCAGTTTAGGTAAAAAATTCATAGTATATTATACACAATTTTACACTAGTTTCAGTTAGAAAATTAAATTAAATCGAGTATTGTTCGAAATGCAACGAAACTTTTCAGATCCTTTCTATATTTTATGAGGAAAGATTATGATTGAAGTCCATGCAAAAAATTATCTCAGAATTAGATTCTATGATACCTTTTGAAATACTAGTTTCGGTCAAAAATTCTAGTATATTATACACAATTTTATACTAGTTTCGTTCAGAAAATTAAATAAAATCGAGGATTGTCCGAAATGCTACGAATCTTTTAAGATCCTTTCTATAATTTACGAGGGAAGATTATGATGGAAGTCAATGCAAAAAATTATCTCAGAATTAGATTCTATGAAACTTTTTGAATTACTAGTTTCGGTCAAAAAATCATAGTATATTATACACAATTTTATACTAGTTTCGGTCAGAAAATAAAATTAAATCGAGGATTGTTCGAAATGCTACGAAACTTTTCAGATCCTTTCTATATTTTACCAGGGAAGGTTATGATGGAAGTCCATGCAAAAAAGTATCTCAAAATAAGATTATATGGAACTTTTTAAAATAGGAGTTTAGGTCAAAAAATCTTAGTATATTATACATAATTTCATACTAGTTTCGGTCATAAAATTAAATTAAATCGAGAATTGTTCGAAATGCTACGTAACTTTTCAGATACTTTCTATTTTTTACGAGGGAAGATTATGATGGAAGTCCATGCAAAAAATCATCTCAGAAATAGATTCTATGAAACATTTTGAAATACTAGTTTCGGTCGAAAAATTGTAGTATATTATACACAATTTTATACTAGTTTCGGTCAAAAATCAAATTAAATCGAGGATTGTTCGAAATGCAACGAAACTTTTAAGATCCTTTCTATAATTTACGAGGGAAGATTATGATGGAAGTCCATGCAAAAAATTATCTCAGAATTAGATTCGTTGAAACTTTTTCAAATACTAGTTTCGGTCAAAAAATCGAAGTATATTATACACAATTTTATACAAGTGTCGGTAAAAAAAAATCGAGGATTGTTCGAAATGCTACGAAACTTTTTAGATCCTTTATATTTGTTACGAGGGAAGATTATGATGGAAGTCTGTGCAAAAAATCATCTCAGAAATAGATTCTATGAAACTTTTTGAAATACTAGTTTCGGTCAAAAAATCGTAGTATATTATACACAATTTTATACTAGTTTCGGTCAAAAATCAAATTAAATCGAGGATTGTTCGAAATGCTACGAAACTTTTAAGATCCTTTCTATAATTTACGAGGGAAGATTATGATGGAAGTCCATGCAAAACATTATCTCAGAATTAGATTCTTTGAAACTTTTTTAAATACTAGTTTCGGTCAAAAAATCGTAGTATATTATACACAATTTTATACTAGTGTCGGTAAAAAAAATCGAGGATTATTCGAAATGCTACGAAACATTTTAGATCCTTTATATTTGTTACGAGGGAAGATTATGATGGAAGTCTGTGCAAAAAATCATCTCAGAAATAGATTCTATGACACTTTTTGAAATACTAGTTTCGGTCAAAAAATCGTAGTATATTATACACAATTTTATACTAGTTTCGGTCAAAAATCAAATTAAATCGAGGATTGTTCGAAATGCTACGAAACTTTTAAGATCCTTTCAATAATTTACGAGGGAAGATTATGATGGAAGTCCATGCAAAAAATTATCTCAGAATTAGATTCTTTGAAACTTTTTCAAATACTAGTTTCGGTCAAAAAATCGTAGTATATTATACACAATTTTATAAAAGTGTCGGAAAAAAAAATCGAGGATTATTCGAAATGCTACGAAACTTTTTAGATCCTTTATATTTGTTATGAGGGAAGGTTATGATGGAAGTCCATGCAAAACATTATCTAAAAATTAGATTTTATGGAACCTTTTGAAATGTCAGTTTAGGTAAAAAATTCATAGTATATTATACACAATTTTACACTAGTTTCAGTTAGAAAATTAAATTAAATCGAGTATTGTTCGAAATGCAACGAAACTTTTCAGATCCTTTCTATATTTTATGAGGAAAGATTATGATTGAAGTCCATGCAAAAAATTATCTCAGAATTAGATTCTATGATACCTTTTGAAATACTAGTTTCGGTCAAAAATTCTAGTATATTATACACAATTTTATACTAGTTTCGTTCAGAAAATTAAATAAAATCGAGGATTGTCCGAAATGCTACGAATCTTTTAAGATCCTTTCTATAATTTACGAGGGAAGATTATGATGGAAGTCAATGCAAAAAATTATCTCAGAATTAGATTCTATGAAACTTTTTGAATTACTAGTTTCGGTCAAAAAATCATAGTATATTATACACAATTTTATACTAGTTTCGGTCAGAAAATAAAATTAAATCGAGGATTGTTCGAAATGCTACGAAACTTTTCAGATCCTTTCTATATTTTACCAGGGAAGGTTATGATGGAAGTCCATGCAAAAAAGTATCTCAAAATAAGATTATATGGAACTTTTTAAAATAGGAGTTTAGGTCAAAAAATCTTAGTATATTATACATAATTTCATACTAGTTTCGGTCATAAAATTAAATTAAATCGAGAATTGTTCGAAATGCTACGTAACTTTTCAGATACTTTCTATTTTTTACGAGGGAAGATTATGATGGAAGTCCATGCAAAAAATCATCTCAGAAATAGATTCTATGAAACATTTTGAAATACTAGTTTCGGTCGAAAAATTGTAGTATATTATACACAATTTTATACTAGTTTCGGTCAAAAATCAAATTAAATCGAGGATTGTTCGAAATGCAACGAAACTTTTAAGATCCTTTCTATAATTTACGAGGGAAGATTATGATGGAAGTCCATGCAAAAAATTATCTCAGAATTAGATTCGTTGAAACTTTTTCAAATACTAGTTTCGGTCAAAAAATCGAAGTATATTATACACAATTTTATACAAGTGTCGGTAAAAAAAAATCGAGGATTGTTCGAAATGCTACGAAACTTTTTAGATCCTTTATATTTGTTACGAGGGAAGATTATGATGGAAGTCTGTGCAAAAAATCATCTCAGAAATAGATTCTATGAAACTATTTGAAATACTAGTTTCGGTCAAAAACTCGTAGTATATTATACACAATTTTATACTAGTTTCGGTCAAAAATCAAATTAAATCGAGGATTGTTCGAAATGCTACGAAACTTTTAAGATCCTTTCTATAATTTACGAGGGAAGATTATGATGGAAGTCCATGCAAAACATTATCTCAGAATTAGATTCTTTGAAACTTTTTTAAATACTAGTTTCGGTCAAAAAATCGTAGTATATTATACACAATTTTATACTAGTGTCGGTAAAAAAAATCGAGGATTATTCGAAATGCTACGAAACATTTTAGATCCTTTATATTTGTTACGAGGGAAGATTATGATGGAAGTCTGTGCAAAAAATCATCTCAGAAATAGATTCTATGACACTTTTTGAAATACTAGTTTCGGTCAAAAAATCGTAGTATATTATACACAATTTTATACTAGTTTCGGTCAAAAATCAAATTAAATCGAGGATTGTTCGAAATGCTACGAAACTTTTAAGATCCTTTCAATAATTTACGAGGGAAGATTATGATGGAAGTCCATGCAAAAAATTATCTCAGAATTAGATTCTTTGAAACTTTTTCAAATACTAGTTTCGGTCAAAAAATCGTAGTATATTATACACAATTTTATAAAAGTGTCGGAAAAAAAAATCGAGGATTATTCGAAATGCTACGAAACTTTTTAGATCCTTTATATTTGTTATGAGGGAAGGTTATGATGGAAGTCCATGCAAAACATTATCTAAAAATTAGATTTTATGGAACCTTTTGAAATGTCAGTTTAGGTAAAAAATTCATAGTATATTATACAAAATTTTACACTAGTTTCAGTTAGAAAATTAAATTAAATCGAGTATTGTTCGAAATGCAACGAAACTTTTCAGATCCTTTCTATATTTTATGAGGAAAGATTATGATTGAAGTCCATGCAAAAAATTATCTCAGAATTAGATTCTATGATACCTTTTGAAATACTAGTTTCGGTCAAAAATTCTAGTATATTATACACAATTTTATACTAGTTTCGTTCAGAAAATTAAATAAAATCGAGGATTGTCCGAAATGCTACGAATCTTTTAAGATCCTTTCTATAATTTACGAGGGAAGATTATGATGGAAGTCAATGCAAAAAATTATCTCAGAATTAGATTCTATGAAACTTTTTGAATTACTAGTTTCGGTCAAAAAATCATAGTATATTATACACAATTTTATACTAGTTTCGGTCAGAAAATCAAATTAAATCGAGGATTGTTCGAAATGCTACGAAACTTTTCAGATCCTTTCTATATTTTACCAGGGAAGGTTATGATGGAAGTCCATGCAAAAAAGTATCTCAAAATAAGATTATATGGAACTTTTTAAAATAGGAGTTTAGGTCAAAAAATCTTAGTATATTATACATAATTTCATACTAGTTTCGGTCATAAAATTAAATTAAATCGAGAATTGTTCGAAATGCTACGTAACTTTTCAGATACTTTCTATTTTTTACGAGGGAAGATTATGATGGAAGTCCATGCAAAAAATCATCTCAGAAATAGATTCTATGAAACATTTTGAAATACTAGTTTCGGTCAAAAAATCGTAGTATATTATACACAATTTTATACTAGTTTCGGTCAAAAATCAAATTAAATCGAGGATTGTTCGAAATGCTACGAAACTTTTAAGATCCTTTCTATAATTTACGAGGGAAGATTATGATGGAAGTCCATGCAAAACATTATCTCAGAATTAGATTCTGTTGTAACTTTTTTAAATACTAGTTTCGGTCAAAAAATCGTAGTATATTATACACAATTTTATACTAGTGTCGGTAAAAAAAATCGAGGATTATTCGAAATGCTACGAAACATTTTAGATCCTTTATATTTGTTACGAGGGAAGATTATGATGGAAGTCTGTGCAAAAAATCATCTCAGAAATAGATTCTATGACACTTTTTGAAATACTAGTTTCGGTCAAAAAATCGTAGTATATTATACACAATTTTATACTAGTTTCGGTCAAAAATCAAATTAAATCGAGGATTGTTCGAAATGCTACGAAACTTTTAAGATCCTTTCAATAATTTACGAGGGAAGATTATGATGGAAGTCCATGCAAAAAATTATCTCAGAATTAGATTCTTTGAAACTTTTTCAAATACTAGTTTCGGTCAAAAAATCGTAGTATATTATACACAATTTTAGAAAAGTGTCGGAAAAAAAAATCGAGGATTATTCGAAATGCTACGAAACTTTTTAGATCCTTTATATTTGTTATGAGGGAAGGTTATGATGGAAGTCCATGCAAAACATTATCTAAAAATTAGATTTTATGGAACCTTTTGAAATGTCAGTTTAGGTAAAAAATTCATAGTATATTATACACAATTTTACACTAGTTTCAGTTAGAAAATTAAATTAAATCGATTATTGTTCGAAATGCAACGAAACTTTTCAGATCCTTTCTATATTTTATGAGGAAAGATTATGATTGAAGTCCATGCAAAAAATTATCTCAGAATTAGATTCTATGATACCTTTTGAAATACTAGTTTCGGTCAAAAATTCTAGTATATTATACACAATTTTATACTAGTTTCGTTCAGAAAATTAAATAAAATCGAGGATTGTCCGAAATGCTACGAATCTTTTAAGATCCTTTCTATATTTTACGAGGGAAGATTATGATGGAAGTCAATGCAAAAAATTATCTCAGAATTAGATTCTATGAAACTTTTTGAATTACTAGTTTCGGTCAAAAAATCATAGTATATTATACACAATTTTATACTAGTTTCGGTCAGAAAATAAAATTAAATCGAGGATTGTTCGAAATGCTACGAAACTTTTCAGATCCTTTCTATATTTTACCAGGGAAGGTTATGATGGAAGTCCATGCAAAAAAGTATCTCAAAATAAGATTATATGGAACTTTTTAAAATAGGAGTTTAGGTCAAAAAATCTTAGTATATTATACATAATTTCATACTAGTTTCGGTCATAAAATTAAATTAAATCGAGAATTGTTCGAAATGCTACGTAACTTTTCAGATACTTTCTATTTTTTACGAGGGAAGATTATGATGGAAGTCGTTGCAAAAAATCATCTCAGAAATAGATTCTATGAAACATTTTGAAATACTAGTTTCGGTCAAAAAATTGTAGTATATTATACACAATTTTATACTAGTTTCGGTCAAAAATTAAATTAAATCGAGGATTGTTCGAAATGCAACGAAACTTTTTCGATCCTTTCTATAATTTACGAGGGAAGATTATGATGGAAGTCCATGCAAAAAATTATCTCAGAATTAGATTCTTTGAAACTTTTTCAAATACTAGTTTCGGTCAAAAAATCGAAGTATATTATACACAATTTTATACAAGTGTCGGTAAAAAAAAATAGAGGATTGTTCGAAATGCTACGAAACTTTTTAGATCCTTTATATTTGTTACGAGGGAAGATTATGATGGAAGTCTGTGCAAAAAATCATCTCAGAAATAGATTCTATGAAACTTTTTGAAATACTAGTTTCGGTCAAAAAATCGTAGTATATTATACACAATTTTATACTAGTTTCGGTCAAAAATCAAATTAAATCGAGGATTGTTCGAAATGCTACGAAACTTTTAAGATCCTTTCTATAATTTACGAGGAAAGATTATGATGGAAGTCCATGCAAAAAATTATCTCAGAATTAGATTCTTTGAAACTTTTTGAATTACTAGTTTCGGTCAAAAAATCATAGTATATTATACACAATTTTATACTAGTTTCGGTCAGAAAATCAAATTAAATCGAGGATTGTTCGAAATGCTACGAAACTTTTCAGATCCTTTCTATATTTTACCAGGGAAGGTTATGATGGAAGTCCATGCAAAAAAGTATCTCAAAATAAGATTATATGGAACTTTTTAAAATAGGAGTTTAGGTCAAAAAATCTTAGTATATTATACATAATTTCATACTAGTTTCGGTCATAAAATTAAATTAAATCGAGAATTGTTCGAAATGCTATGTAACTTTTCAGATACTTTCTATTTTTTACGAGGGAAGATTATGATGGAAGTCGTTGCAAAAAATCATCTCAGAAATAGATTCTATGAAACATTTTGAAATACTAGTTTCGGTCAAATAATTGTAGTATATTATACACAATTTTATACTAGTTTCGGTCAAAAATCAAATTAAATCGAGGATTGTTCGAAATGCAACGAAACTTTTTCGATCCTTTCTATAATTTACGAGGGAAGATTATGATGGAAGTCCATGCAAAAAATTATCTCAGAATTAGATTCTTTGAAACTTTTTCAAATACTAGTTTCGGTCAAAAAATCGAAGTATATTATACACAATTTTATACAAGTGTCGGTAAAAAAAAATCGAGGATTGTTCGAAATGCTACGAAACTTTTTAGATCCTTTATATTTGTTACGAGGGAAGATTATGATGGAAGTCTGTGCAAAAAATCATCTCAGAAATAGATTCTATGAAACTTTTTGAAATACTAGTTTCGGTCAAAAAATCGTAGTATATTATACACAATTTTATACTAGTTTCGGTCAAAAATCAAATTAAATCGAGGATTGTTCGAAATGCTACGAAACTTTTAAGATCCTTTCTATAATTTACGAGGGAAGATTATGATGGAAGTCCATGCAAAAAATTATCTCAGAATTAGATTCTTTGAAACTTTTTTAAATACTAGTTTCGGTCAAAAAATCGTAGTATATTATACACAATTTTATACAAGTGTCCGTAAAAAAAATCGAGGATTATTCGAAATGCTACGAAACATTTTAGATCCTTTATATTTGTTACGAGGGAAGGTTATGATGGAAGTCCATGCAAAAAATTATCTAATAATTAGATTCTATTGAACCTTTTGAAATGTCAGTTTAGGTCATAAATTCATAGTATATTATACACAATTTTATACTAGTTTCGGTCAAAAATCAAATTAAATAGAGTATTGTTCAAAATGCAACGAAACTTTTCAGATCCTTTCTATATTTTATGAGGAAAGATTATGATTGAAGTCCATGCAAAAAATTATCTCAGAATTAGATTCTTTGAAACTTTTTCAAATACTAGTTTCAATCAAAAAATCGTAGTATATTATACACAATTTTATACAAGTGTCGGTAAAAAAAAATCAAGGATTATTCGAAATGCTAAAAAACTTTTTAGATCCTTCATATTTGTTATGAGGGAAGGTTATGATGGAAGTCCATGCAAAACATTATCTAAAAATTAGATTTTATGGAACCTTTTGAAATCTCAGTTTAGGTAAAAAATTCATAGTATATTATACACAATTTTACACTAGTTTCAGTTAGAAAATTAAATTAAATCGAGTATTGTTCGAAATGCAACGAAACTTTTCAGATCCTTTCTATATTTTATGAGGAAAGATTATGATTGAAGTCCATGCAAAAAATTATCTCAGAATTAGATTCTATGATACCTTTTGAAATACTAGTTTCGGTCAAAAATTCTAGTATATTATACACAATTTTATACTAGTTTCGTTCAGAAAATTAAATAAAATCGAGGATTGTCCGAAATGCTACGAATCTTTTAAGATCCTTTCTATAATTTACGAGGGAAGATTATGATGGAAGTCAATGCAAAAAATTATCTCAGAATTAGATTCTATGAAACTTTTTGAATTACTAGTTTCGGTCAAAAAATCATAGTATATTATACACAATTTTATACTAGTTTCGGTCAGAAAATAAAATTAAATCGAGGATTGTTCGAAATGCTACGAAACTTTTCAGATCCTTTCTATATTTTACCAGGGAAGGTTATGATGGAAGTCCATGCAAAAAAGTATCTCAAAATAAGATTATATGGAACTTTTTAAAATAGGAGTTTAGGTCAAAAAATCTTAGTATATTATACATAATTTCATACTAGTTTCGGTCATAAAATTAAATTAAATCGAGAATTGTTCGAAATGCTACGTAACTTTTCAGATACTTTCTATTTTTTACGAGGGAAGATTATGATGGAAGTCCATGCAAAAAATCATCTCAGAAATAGATTCTATGAAACATTTTGAAATACTAGTTTCGGTCGAAAAATTGTAGTATATTATACACAATTTTATACTAGTTTCGGTCAAAAATCAAATTAAATCGAGGATTGTTCGAAATGCAACGAAACTTTTAAGATCCTTTCTATAATTTACGAGGGAAGATTATGATGGAAGTCCATGCAAAAAATTATCTCAGAATTAGATTCTTTGAAACTTTTTCAAATACTAGTTTCGGTCAAAAAATCGAAGTATATTATACACAATTTTATACAAGTGTCGGTAAAAAAAAATCGAGGATTGTTCGAAATGCTACGAAACTCTTTAGATCCTTTATATTTGTTACGAGGGAAGATTATGATGGAAGTCTGTGCAAAAAATCATCTCAGAAATAGATTCTATGAAACTTTTTGAAATACTAGTTTCGGTCGAAAAATTGTAGTATATTATACACAATTTTATACTAGTTTCGGTCAAAAATCAAATTAAATCGAGGATTGTTCGAAATGCAACGAAACTTTTAAGATCCTTTCTATAATTTACGAGGGAAGATTATGATGGAAGTCCATGCAAAAATTTATCTCAGAATTAGATTCTTTGAAACTTTTTCAAATACTAGTTTCGGTAAAAAAATCGAAGTATATTATACACAATTTTATACAAGTGTCGGTAAAAAAAAATCGAGGATTGTTCGAAATGCTACGAAACTCTTTAGATCCTTTATATTTGTTACGAGGGAAGATTATGATGGAAGTCTGTGCAAAAAATCATCTCAGAAATAGATTCTATGAAACTTTTTGAAATACTAGTTTCGGTCAAAAAATCGTAGTATATTATACACAATTTTATACTAGTTTCGGTCAAAAATCAAATTAAATCGAGGATTGTTCGAAATGCTACGAAACTTTTAAGATCCTTTCTAAAATTTACGAGGGAAGATTATGATGGAAGTCCATGCAAAACATTATCTCAGAATTAGATTCTGTTGTAACTTTTTTAAATACTAGTTTCGGTCAAAAAATCGTAGTATATTATACACAATTTTATACTAGTGTCGGTAAAAAACATCGAGGATTATTCGAAATGCTACGAAACATTTTAGATCCTTTATATTTGTTACGAGGGAAGATTATGATGGAAGTCTGTGCCAAAAATCATCTCAGAAATAGATTCTATGACACTTTTTGAAATACTAGTTTCGGTCAAAAAATCGTAGTATATTATACATAATTTTATACTAGTTTCGGTCAAAAATCAAATTAAATCGAGGATTGTTCGAAATGCTACGAAACTTTTAAGATCCTTTCAATAATTTACGAGGGAAGATTATGATGGAAGTCCATGCAAAAAATTATCTCAGAATTAGATTCTTTGAAACTTTTTCAAATACTAGTTTCGGTCAAAAAATCGTAGTATATTATACACAATTTTATAAAAGTGTCGGAAAAAAAAATCGAGGATTATTCGAAATGCTACGAAACTTTTTAGATCCTTTATATTTGTTATGAGGGAAGGTTATGATGGAAGTCCATGCAAAACATTATCTAAAAATTAGATTTTATGGAACCTTTTGAAATGTCAGTTTAGGTAAAAAATTCATAGTATATTATACACAATTTTACACTAGTTTCAGTTAGAAAATTAAATTAAATCGAGTATTGTTCGAAATGCAACGAAACTTTTCAGATCCTTTCTATATTTTATGAGGAAAGATTATGATTGAAGTCCATGCAAAAAATTATCTCAGAATTAGATTCTATGATACCTTTTGAAATACTAGTTTCGGTCAAAAATTCTAGTATATTATACACAATTTTATACTAGTTTCGTTCAGAAAATTAAATAAAATCGAGGATTGTCCGAAATGCTACGAATCTTTTAAGATCCTTTCTATAATTTACGAGGGAAGATTATGATGGAAGTCAATGCAAAAAATTATCTCAGAATTAGATTCTATGAAACTTTTTGAATTACTAGTTTCGGTCAAAAAATCATAGTATATTATACACAATTTTATACTAGTTTCGGTCAGAAAATCAAATTAAATCGAGGATTGTTCGAAATGCTACGAAACTTTTCAGATCCTTTCTATATTTTACCAGGGAAGGTTATGATGGAAGTCCATGCAAAAAAGTATCTCAAAATAAGATTATATGGAACTTTTTAAAATAGGAGTTTAGGTCAAAAAATCTTAGTATATTATACATAATTTCATACTAGTTTCGGTCATAAAATTAAATTAAAACGAGAATTGTTCGAAATGCTACGTAACTTTTCAGATACTTTCTATTTTTTACGAGGGAAGATTATGATGGAAGTCCATGCAAAAAATCATCTCAGAAATAGATTCTATGAAACATTTTGAAATACTAGTTTCGGTCAAAAAATTGTAGTATATTATACACAATTTTATACTAGTTTCGGTCAAAAATCAAATTAAATCGAGGATTGTTCGAAATGCAACGAAACTTTTAAGATCCTTTCTATAATTTACGAGGGAAGATTATGATGGAAGTCCATGCAAAAAATTATCTCAGAATTAGATTCTTTGAAACTTTTTCAAATACTAGTTTCGGTCAAAAAATCGAAGTATATTATACACAATTTTATACAAGTGTCGGTAAAAAAAAATCGAGGATTGTTCGAAATGCTACGAAACTCTTTAGATCCTTTATATTTGTTACGAGGGAAGATTATGATGGAAGTCTGTGCAAAAAATCATCTCAGAAATAGATTCTATGAAACTTTTTGAAATACTAGTTTCGGTCAAAAAATCGTAGTATATTATACACAATTTTATACTAGTTTCGGTCAAAAATCAAATTAAATCGAGGATTGTTCGAAATGCTACGAAACTTTTAAGATCCTTTCTATAATTTACGAGGGAAGATTATGATGGAAGTCCATGCAAAACATTATCTCAGAATTAGATTCTGTTGTAACTTTTTTAAATACTAGTTTCGGTCAAAAAATCGTAGTATATTATACACAATTTTATACTAGTGTCGGTAAAAAAACATCGAGGATTATTCGAAATGCTACGAAACATTTTAGATCCTTTATATTTGTTACGAGGGAAGATTTTGATGGAAGTCTGTGCAAAAAATCATCTCAGAAATAGATTCTATGACACTTTTTGAAATACTAGTTTCGGTCAAAAAATCGTAGTATATTATACATAATTTTATACTAGTTTCGGTCAAAAATCAAATTAAATCGAGGATTGTTCGAAATGCTACGAAACTTTTAAGATCCTTTCAATAATTTACGAGGGAAGATTATGATGGAAGTCCATGCAAAAAATTATCTCAGAATTAGATTCTTTGAAACTTTTTCAAATACTAGTTTCGGTCAAAAAATCGTAGTATATTATACACAATTTTATAAAAGTGTCGGAAAAAAAAATCGAGGATTATTCGAAATGCTACGAAACTTTTTAGATCCTTTATATTTGTTATGAGGGAAGGTTATGATGGAAGTCCATACAAAACATTATCTAAAAATTAGATTTTATGGAACCTTTTGAAATGTCAGTTTAGGTAAAAAATTCATAGTATATTATACACAATTTTACACTAGTTTCAGTTAGAAAATTAAATTAAATCGAGTATTGTTCGAAATGCAACGAAACTTTTCAGATCCTTTCTATATTTTATGAGGAAAGATTATGATTGAAGTCCATGCAAAAAATTATCTCAGAATTAGATTCTATGATACCTTTTGAAATACTAGTTTCGGTCAAAAATTCTAGTATATTATACACAATTTTATACTAGTTTCGTTCAGAAAATTAAATAAAATCGAGGATTGTCCGAAATGCTACGAATCTTTTAAGATCCTTTCTATAATTTACGAGGGAAGATTATGATGGAAGTCAATGCAAAAAATTATCTCAGAATTAGATTCTATGAAACTTTTTGAATTACTAGTTTCGGTCAAAAAATCATAGTATATTATACACAATTTTATACTAGTTTCGGTCAGAAAATCAAATTAAATCGAGGATTGTTCGAAATGCTACGAAACTTTTCAGATCCTTTCTATATTTTACCAGGGAAGGTTATGATGGAAGTCCATGCAAAAAAGTATCTCAAAATAAGATTATATGGAACTTTTTAAAATAGGAGTTTAGGTCAAAAAATCTTAGTATATTATACATAATTTCATACTAGTTTCGGTCATAAAATTAAATTAAATCGAGAATTGTTCGAAATGCTACGTAACTTTTCAGATACTTTACATTTTTTACGAGGGAAGATTATGATGGAAGTCCATGCAAAAAATCATCTCAGAAATAGATTCTATGAAACATTTTGAAATACTAGTTTCGGTCGAAAAATTGTAGTATATTATACACAATTTTATACTAGTTTCGGTCAAAAATCAAATTAAATCGAGGATTGTTCGAAATGCAACGAAACTTTTAAGATCCTTTCTATAATTTACGAGGGAAGATTATGATGGAAGTCCATGCAAAAAATTATCTCAGAATTAGATTCTTTGAAACTTTTTCAAATACTAGTTTCGGTCAAAAAATCGAAGTATATTATACACAATTTTATACAAGTGTCGGTAAAAAAAAATCGAGGATTGTTCGAAATGCTACGAAACTCTTTAGATCCTTTATATTTGTTACGAGGGAAGATTATGATGGAAGTCTGTGCAAAAAATCATCTCAGAAATAGATTCTATGAAACTTTTTGAAATACTAGTTTCGGTCAAAAAATCGTAGTATATTATACACAATTTTATACTAGTTTCGGTCAAAAATCAAATTAAATCGAGGATTGTTCGAAATGCTACGAAACTTTTAAGATCCTTTCTATAATTTACGAGGGAAGATTATGATGGAAGTCCATGCAAAACATTATCTCAGAATTAGATTCTGTTGTAACTTTTTTAAATACTAGTTTCGGTCAAAAAATCGTAGTATATTATACACAATTTTATACTAGTGTCGGTAAAAAAAATCGAGGATTATTCGAAATGCTACGAAACATTTTAGATCCTTTATATTTGTTACGAGGGAAGATTATGATGGAAGTCTGTGCAAAAAATCATCTCAGAAATAGATTCTATGACACTTTTTGAAATACTAGTTTCGGTCAAAAAATCGTAGTATATTATACATAATTTTATACTAGTTTCGGTCAAAAATCAAATTAAATCGAGGATTGTTCGAAATGCTACGAAACTTTTAAGATCCTTTCAATAATTTACGAGGGAAGATTATGATGGAAGTCCATGCAAAAAATTATCTCAGAATTAGATTCTTTGAAACTTTTTCAAATACTAGTTTCGGTCAAAAAATCGTAGTATATTATACACAATTTTATAAAAGTGTCGGAAAAAAAAATCGAGGATTATTCGAAATGCTACGAAACTTTTTAGATCCTTTATATTTGTTATGAGGGAAGGTTATGATGGAAGTCCATGCAAAACATTATCTAAAAATTAGATTTTATGGAACCTTTTGAAATGTCAGTTTAGGTAAAAAATTCATAGTATATTATACACAATTTTACACTAGTTTCAGTTAGAAAATTAAATTAAATCGAGTATTGTTCGAAATGCAACGAAACTTTTCAGATCCTTTCTATATTTTATGAGGAAAGATTATGATTGAAGTCCATGCAAAAAATTATCTCAGAATTAGATTCTATGATACCTTTTGAAATACTAGTTTCGGTCAAAAATTCTAGTATATTATACACAATTTTATACTAGTTTCGTTCAGAAAATTAAATAAAATCGAGGATTGTCCGAAATGCTACGAATCTTTTAAGATCCTTTCTATAATTTACGAGGGAAGATTATGATGGAAGTCAATGCAAAAAATTATCTCAGAATTAGATTCTATGAAACTTTTTGAATTACTAGTTTCGGTCAAAAAATCATAGTATATTATACACAATTTTATACTAGTTTCGGTCAGAAAATCAAATTAAATCGAGGATTGTTCGAAATGCTACGAAACTTTTCAGATCCTTTCTATATTTTACCAGGGAAGGTTATGATGGAAGTCCATGCAAAAAAGTATCTCAAAATAAGATTATATGGAACTTTTTAAAATAGGAGTTTAGGTCAAAAAATCTTAGTATATTATACATAATTTCATACTAGTTTCGGTCATAAAATTAAATTAAATCGAGAATTGTTCGAAATGCTACGTAACTTTTCAGATACTTTCTATTTTTTACGAGGGAAGATTATGATGGAAGTCCATGCAAAAAATCATCTCAGAAATAGATTCTATGAAACATTTTGAAATACTAGTTTCGGTCGAAAAATTGTAGTATATTATACACAATTTTATACTAGTTTCGGTCAAAAATCAAATTAAATCGAGGATTGTTCGAAATGCAACGAAACTTTTAAGATCCTTTCTATAATTTACGAGGGAAGATTATGATGGAAGTCCATGCAAAAATTTATCTCAGAATTAGATTCTTTGAAACTTTTTCAAATACTAGTTTCGGTCAAAAAATCGAAGTATATTATACACAATTTTATACAAGTGTCGGTAAAAAAAAATCGAGGATTGTTCGAAATGCTACGAAACTCTTTAGATCCTTTATATTTGTTACGAGGGAAGATTATGATGGAAGTCTGTGCAAAAAATCATCTCAGAAATAGATTCTATGAAACTTTTTGAAATACTAGTTTCGGTCAAAAAATCGTAGTATATTATACACAATTTTATACTAGTTTCGGTCAAAAATCAAATTAAATCGAGGATTGTTCGAAATGCTACGAAACTTTTAAGATCCTTTCTATAATTTACGAGGGAAGATTATGATGGAAGTCCATGCAAAACATTATCTCAGAATTAGATTCTGTTGTAACTTTTTTAAATACTAGTTTCGGTCAAAAAATCGTAGTATATTATACACAATTTTATACTAGTGTCGGTAAAAAACATCGAGGATTATTCGAAATGCTACGAAACATTTTAGATCCTTTATATTTGTTACGAGGGAAGATTATGATGGAAGTCTGTGCCAAAAATCATCTCAGAAATAGATTCTATGACACTTTTTGAAATACTAGTTTCGGTCAAAAAATCGTAGTATATTATACATAATTTTATACTAGTTTCGGTCAAAAATCAAATTAAATCGAGGATTGTTCGAAATGCTACGAAACTTTTAAGATCCTTTCAATAATTTACGAGGGAAGATTATGATGGAAGTCCATGCAAAAAATTATCTCAGAATTAGATTCTTTGAAACTTTTTCAAATACTAGTTTCGGTCAAAAAATCGTAGTATATTATACACAATTTTATAAAAGTGTCGGAAAAAAAAATCGAGGATTATTCGAAATGCTACGAAACTTTTTAGATCCTTTATATTTGTTATGAGGGAAGGTTATGATGGAAGTCCATGCAAAACATTATCTAAAAATTAGATTTTATGGAACCTTTTGAAATGTCAGTTTAGGTAAAAAATTCATAGTATATTATACACAATTTTACACTAGTTTCAGTTAGAAAATTAAATTAAATCGAGTATTGTTCGAAATGCAACGAAACTTTTCAGATCCTTTCTATATTTTATGAGGAAAGATTATGATTGAAGTCCATGCAAAAAATTATCTCAGAATTAGATTCTATGATACCTTTTGAAATACTAGTTTCGGTCAAAAATTCTAGTATATTATACACAATTTTATACTAGTTTCGTTCAGAAAATTAAATAAAATCGAGGATTGTCCGAAATGCTACGAATCTTTTAAGATCCTTTCTATAATTTACGAGGGAAGATTATGATGGAAGTCAATGCAAAAAATTATCTCAGAATTAGATTCTATGAAACTTTTTGAATTACTAGTTTCGGTCAAAAAATCATAGTATATTATACACAATTTTATACTAGTTTCGGTCAGAAAATCAAATTAAATCGAGGATTGTTCGAAATGCTACGAAACTTTTCAGATCCTTTCTATATTTTACCAGGGAAGGTTATGATGGAAGTCCATGCAAAAAAGTATCTCAAAATAAGATTATATGGAACTTTTTAAAATAGGAGTTTAGGTCAAAAAATCTTAGTATATTATACATAATTTCATACTAGTTTCGGTCATAAAATTAAATTAAATCGAGAATTGTTCGAAATGCTACGTAACTTTTCAGATACTTTCTATTTTTTACGAGGGAAGATTATGATGGAAGTCCATGCAAAAAATCATCTCAGAAATAGATTCTATGAAACATTTTGAAATACTAGTTTCGGTCGAAAAATTGTAGTATATTATACACAATTTTATACTAGTTTCGGTCAAAAATCAAATTAAATCGAGGATTGTTCGAAATGCAACGAAACTTTTAAGATCCTTTCTATAATTTACGAGGGAAGATTATGATGGAAGTCCATGCAAAAATTTATCTCAGAATTAGATTCTTTGAAACTTTTTCAAATACTAGTTTCGGTCAAAAAATCGAAGTATATTATACACAATTTTATACAAGTGTCGGTAAAAAAAAATCGAGGATTGTTCGAAATGCTACGAAACTCTTTAGATCCTTTATATTTGTTACGAGGGAAGATTATGATGGAAGTCTGTGCAAAAAATCATCTCAGAAATAGATTCTATGAAACTTTTTGAAATACTAGTTTCGGTCAAAAAATCGTAGTATATTATACACAATTTTATACTAGTTTCGGTCAAAAATCAAATTAAATCGAGGATTGTTCGAAATGCTACGAAACTTTTAAGATCCTTTCTATAATTTACGAGGGAAGATTATGATGGAAGTCCATGCAAAACATTATCTCAGAATTAGATTCTGTTGTAACTTTTTTAAATACTAGTTTCGGTCAAAAAATCGTAGTATATTATACACAATTTTATACTAGTGTCGGTAAAAAACATCGAGGATTATTCGAAATGCTACGAAACATTTTAGATCCTTTATATTTGTTACGAGGGAAGATTATGATGGAAGTCTGTGCCAAAAATCATCTCAGAAATAGATTCTATGACACTTTTTGAAATACTAGTTTCGGTCAAAAAATCGTAGTATATTATACATAATTTTATACTAGTTTCGGTCAAAAATCAAATTAAATCGAGGATTGTTCGAAATGCTACGAAACTTTTAAGATCCTTTCAATAATTTACGAGGGAAGATTATGATGGAAGTCCATGCAAAAAATTATCTCAGAATTAGATTCTTTGAAACTTTTTCAAATACTAGTTTCGGTCAAAAAATCGTAGTATATTATACACAATTTTATAAAAGTGTCGGAAAAAAAAATCGAGGATTATTCGAAATGCTACGAAACTTTTTAGATCCTTTATATTTGTTATGAGGGAAGGTTATGATGGAAGTCCATGCAAAACATTATCTAAAAATTAGATTTTATGGAACCTTTTGAAATGTCAGTTTAGGTAAAAAATTCATAGTATATTATACACAATTTTACACTAGTTTCAGTTAGAAAATTAAATTAAATCGAGTATTGTTCGAAATGCAACGAAACTTTTCAGATCCTTTCTATATTTTATGAGGAAAGATTATGATTGAAGTCCATGCAAAAAATTATCTCAGAATTAGATTCTATGATACCTTTTGAAATACTAGTTTCGGTCAAAAATTCTAGTATATTATACACAATTTTATACTAGTTTCGTTCAGAAAATTAAATAAAATCGAGGATTGTCCGAAATGCTACGAATCTTTTAAGATCCTTTCTATAATTTACGAGGGAAGATTATGATGGAAGTCAATGCAAAAAATTATCTCAGAATTAGATTCTATGAAACTTTTTGAATTACTAGTTTCGGTCAAAAAATCATAGTATATTATACACAATTTTATACTAGTTTCGGTCAGAAAATCAAATTAAATCGAGGATTGTTCGAAATGCTACGAAACTTTTCAGATCCTTTCTATATTTTACCAGGGAAGGTTATGATGGAAGTCCATGCAAAAAAGTATCTCAAAATAAGATTATATGGAACTTTTTAAAATAGGAGTTTAGGTCAAAAAATCTTAGTATATTATACATAATTTCATACTAGTTTCGGTCATAAAATTAAATTAAATCGAGAATTGTTCGAAATGCTACGTAACTTTTCAGATACTTTACATTTTTTACGAGGGAAGATTATGATGGAAGTCCATGCAAAAAATCATCTCAGAAATAGATTCTATGAAACATTTTGAAATACTAGTTTCGGTCGAAAAATTGTAGTATATTATACACAATTTTATACTAGTTTCGGTCAAAAATCAAATTAAATCGAGGATTGTTCGAAATGCAACGAAACTTTTAAGATCCTTTCTATAATTTACGAGGGAAGATTATGATGGAAGTCCATGCAAAAAATTATCTCAGAATTAGATTCTTTGAAACTTTTTCAAATACTAGTTTCGGTCAAAAAATCGAAGTATATTATACACAATTTTATACAAGTGTCGGTAAAAAAAAATCGAGGATTGTTCGAAATGCTACGAAACTCTTTAGATCCTTTATATTTGTTACGAGGGAAGATTATGATGGAAGTCTGTGCAAAAAATCATCTCAGAAATAGATTCTATGAAACTTTTTGAAATACTAGTTTCGGTCAAAAAATCGTAGTATATTATACACAATTTTATACTAGTTTCGGTCAAAAATCAAATTAAATCGAGGATTGTTCGAAATGCTACGAAACTTTTAAGATCCTTTCTATAATTTACGAGGGAAGATTATGATGGAAGTCCATGCAAAACATTATCTCAGAATTAGATTCTGTTGTAACTTTTTTAAATACTAGTTTCGGTCAAAAAATCGTAGTATATTATACACAATTTTATACTAGTGTCGGTAAAAAAAATCGAGGATTATTCGAAATGCTACGAAACATTTTAGATCCTTTATATTTGTTACGAGGGAAGATTATGATGGAAGTCTGTGCAAAAAATCATCTCAGAAATAGATTCTATGACACTTTTTGAAATACTAGTTTCGGTCAAAAAATCGTAGTATATTATACATAATTTTATACTAGTTTCGGTCAAAAATCAAATTAAATCGAGGATTGTTCGAAATGCTACGAAACTTTTAAGATCCTTTCAATAATTTACGAGGGAAGATTATGATGGAAGTCCATGCAAAAAATTATCTCAGAATTAGATTCTTTGAAACTTTTTCAAATACTAGTTTCGGTCAAAAAATCGTAGTATATTATACACAATTTTATAAAAGTGTCGGAAAAAAAAATCGAGGATTATTCGAAATGCTACGAAACTTTTTAGATCCTTTATATTTGTTATGAGGGAAGGTTATGATGGAAGTCCATGCAAAACATTATCTAAAAATTAGATTTTATGGAACCTTTTGAAATGTCAGTTTAGGTAAAAAATTCATAGTATATTATACACAATTTTACACTAGTTTCAGTTAGAAAATTAAATTAAATCGAGTATTGTTCGAAATGCAACGAAACTTTTCAGATCCTTTCTATATTTTATGAGGAAAGATTATGATTGAAGTCCATGCAAAAAATTATCTCAGAATTAGATTCTATGATACCTTTTGAAATACTAGTTTCGGTCAAAAATTCTAGTATATTATACACAATTTTATACTAGTTTCGTTCAGAAAATTAAATAAAATCGAGGATTGTCCGAAATGCTACGAATCTTTTAAGATCCTTTCTATAATTTACGAGGGAAGATTATGATGGAAGTCAATGCAAAAAATTATCTCAGAATTAGATTCTATGAAACTTTTTGAATTACTAGTTTCGGTCAAAAAATCATAGTATATTATACACAATTTTATACTAGTTTCGGTCAGAAAATCAAATTAAATCGAGGATTGTTCGAAATGCTACGAAACTTTTCAGATCCTTTCTATATTTTACCAGGGAAGGTTATGATGGAAGTCCATGCAAAAAAGTATCTTAAAATAAGATTATATGGAACTTTTTAAAATAGGAGTTTAGGTCAAAAAATCTTAGTATATTATACATAATTTCATACTAGTTTCGGTCATAAAATTAAATTAAATCGAGAATTGTTCGAAATGCTACGTAACTTTTCAGATACTTTCTATTTTTTACGAGGGAAGATTATGATGGAAGTCCATGCAAAAAATCATCTCAGAAATAGATTCTATGAAACATTTTGAAATACTAGTTTCGGTCGAAAAATTGTAGTATATTATACACAATTTTATACTAGTTTCGGTCAAAAATCAAATTAAATCGAGGATTGTTCGAAATGCAACGAAACTTTTAAGATCCTTTCTATAATTTACGAGGGAAGATTATGATGGAAGTCCATGCAAAAATTTATCTCAGAATTAGATTCTTTGAAACTTTTTCAAATACTAGTTTCGGTCAAAAAATCGAAGTATATTATACACAATTTTATACAAGTGTCGGTAAAAAAAAATCGAGGATTGTTCGAAATGCTACGAAACTCTTTAGATCCTTTATATTTGTTACGAGGGAAGATTATGATGGAAGTCTGTGCAAAAAATCATCTCAGAAATAGATTCTATGAAACTTTTTGAAATACTAGTTTCGGTCAAAAAATCGTAGTATATTATACACAATTTTATACTAGTTTCGGTCAAAAATCAAATTAAATCGAGGATTGTTCGAAATGCTACGAAACTTTTAAGATCCTTTCTATAATTTACGAGGGAAGATTATGATGGAAGTCCATGCAAAACATTATCTCAGAATTAGATTCTGTTGTAACTTTTTTAAATACTAGTTTCGGTCAAAAAATCGTAGTATATTATACACAATTTTATACTAGTGTCGGTAAAAAACATCGAGGATTATTCGAAATGCTACGAAACATTTTAGATCCTTTATATTTGTTACGAGGGAAGATTATGATGGAAGTCTGTGCCAAAAATCATCTCAGAAATAGATTCTATGACACTTTTTGAAATACTAGTTTCGGTCAAAAAATCGTAGTATATTATACATAATTTTATACTAGTTTCGGTCAAAAATCAAATTAAATCGAGGATTGTTCGAAATGCTACGAAACTTTTAAGATCCTTTCAATAATTTACGAGGGAAGATTATGATGGAAGTCCATGCAAAAAATTATCTCAGAATTAGATTCTTTGAAACTTTTTCAAATACTAGTTTCGGTCAAAAAATCGTAGTATATTATACACAATTTTATAAAAGTGTCGGGAAAAAAAATCGAGGATTATTCGAAATGCTACGAAACTTTTTAGATCCTTTATATTTGTTATGAGGGAAGGTTATGATGGAAGTCCATGCAAAACATTATCTAAAAATTAGATTTTATGGAACCTTTTGAAATGTCAGTTTAGGTAAAAAATTCATAGTATATTATACACAATTTTACACTAGTTTCAGTTAGAAAATTAAATTAAATCGAGTATTGTTCGAAATGCAACGAAACTTTTCAGATCCTTTCTATATTTTATGAGGAAAGATTATGATTGAAGTCCATGCAAAAAATTATCTCAGAATTAGATTCTATGATACCTTTTGAAATACTAGTTTCGGTCAAAAATTCTAGTATATTATACACAATTTTATACTAGTTTCGTTCAGAAAATTAAATAAAATCGAGGATTGTCCGAAATGCTACGAATCTTTTAAGATCCTTTCTATAATTTACGAGGGAAGATTATGATGGAAGTCAATGCAAAAAATTATCTCAGAATTAGATTCTATGAAACTTTTTGAATTACTAGTTTCGGTCAAAAAATCATAGTATATTATACACAATTTTATACTAGTTTCGGTCAGAAAATCAAATTAAATCGAGGATTGTTCGAAATGCTACGAAACTTTTCAGATCCTTTCTATATTTTACCAGGGAAGGTTATGATGGAAGTCCATGCAAAAAAGTATCTCAAAATAAGATTATATGGAACTTTTTAAAATAGGAGTTTAGGTCAAAAAATCTTAGTATATTATACATAATTTCATACTAGTTTCGGTCATAAAATTAAATTAAATCGAGAATTGTTCGAAATGCTACGTAACTTTTCAGATACTTTCTATTTTTTACGAGGGAAGATTATGATGGAAGTCGTTGCAAAAAATCATCTCAGAAATAGATTCTATGAAACATTTTGAAATACTAGTTTCGGTCAAAAAATTGTAGTATATTATACACAATTTTATACTAGTTTCGGTCAAAAATCAAATTAAATCGAGGATTGTTCGAAATGCAACGAAACTTTTTCGATCCTTTCTATAATTTACGAGGGAAGATTATGATGGAAGTCCATGCAAAAAATTATCTCAGAATTAGATTCTTTGAAACTTTTTCAAATACTAGTTTCGGTCAAAAAATCGAAGTATATTATACACAATTTTATACAAGTGTCGGTAAAAAAAAATCGAGGATTGTTCGAAATGCTACGAAACTTTTTAGATCCTTTATATTTGTTACGAGGGAAGATTATGATGGAAGTCTGTGCAAAAAATCATCTCAGAAATAGATTCTATGAAACTTTTTGAAATACTAGTTTCGGTCAAAAAATCGTAGTATATTATACACAATTTTATACTAGTTTCGGTCAAAAATCAAATTAAATCGAGGATTGTTCGAAATGCTACGAAACTTTTAAGATCCTTTCTATAATTTACGAGGGAAGATTATGATGGAAGTCCATGCAAAAAATTATCTCAGAATTAGATTCTTTGAAACTTTTTTAAATACTAGTTTCGGTCAAAAAATCGTAGTATATTATACACAATTTTATACAAGTGTCCGTAAAAAAAATCGAGGATTATTCGAAATGCTACGAAACATTTTAGATCCTTTATATTTGTTACGAGGGAAGGTTATGATGGAAGTCCATGCAAAAAATTATCTAATAATTAGATTCTATTGAACCTTTTGAAATGTCAGTTTAGGTCATAAATTCATAGTATATTATACACAATTTTATACTAGTTTCGGTCAAAAATCAAATTAAATAGAGTATTGTTCAAAATGCAACGAAACTTTTCAGATCCTTTCTATATTTTACGAAGGAAGATTATGATTGAAGTCCATGCAAAAAATTATCTCAGAATTAGATTCTTTGTAACTTTTTCAAATACTAGTTTCGATCAAAAAATCGTAGTATATTATACACAATTTTATACAAGTGTCGGTAAAAAAAAATCAAGGATTATTCGAAATGCTACAAAACTTTTTAGATCCTTTATATTTGTTATGAGGGAAGGTTATGATGGAAGTCCATGCAAAACATTATCTAAAAATTAGATTTTATGGAACCTTTTGAAATCTCAGTTTAGGTAAAAAATTCATAGTATATTATACACAATTTTACACTAGTTTCAGTTAGAAAATTAAATTAAATCGAGTATTGTTCGAAATGCAACGAAACTTTTCAGATCCTTTCTATATTTTATGAGGAAAGATTATGATTGAAGTCCATGCAAAAAATTATCTCAGAATTAGATTCTATGATACCTTTTGAAATACTAGTTTCGGTCAAAAATTCTAGTATATTATACACAATTTTATACTAGTTTCGTTCAGAAAATTAAATAAAATCGAGGATTGTCCGAAATGCAACGAATCTTTTAAGATCCTTTCTATAATTTACGAGGGAAGATTATGATGGAAGTCAATGCAAAAAATTATCTAAGAATTAGATTCTATGAAACTTTTTGAATTACTAGTTTCGGTCAAAAAATCATAGTATATTATACACAATTTTATACTAGTTTCGGTCAGAAAATCAAATTAAATCGAGGATTGTTCGAAATGCTACGAAACTTTTAAGATCCTTTCTATAATTTACGAGGGAAGATTATGATGGAAGTCCATGCAAAACATTATCTCAGAATTAGATTCTGTTGTAACTTTTTTAAATACTAGTTTCGGTCAAAAAATCGTAGTATATTATACACAATTTTATACTAGTGTCGGTAAAAAAAATCGAGGATTATTCGAAATGCTACGAAACATTTTAGATCCTTTATATTTGTTACGAGGGAAGATTATGATGGAAGTCTGTGCAAAAAATCATCTCAGAAATAGATTCTATGACACTTTTTGAAATACTAGTTTCGGTCAAAAAATCGTAGTATATTATACATAATTTTATACTAGTTTCGGTCAAAAATCAAATTAAATCGAGGATTGTTCGAAATGCTACGAAACTTTTAAGATCCTTTCAATAATTTACGAGGGAAGATTATGATGGAAGTCCATGCAAAAAATTATCTCAGAATTAGATTCTTTGAAACTTTTTCAAATACTAGTTTCGGTCAAAAAATCGTAGTATATTATACACAATTTTATAAAAGTGTCGGAAAAAAAAATCGAGGATTATTCGAAATGCTACGAAACTTTTTAGATCCTTTATATTTGTTATGAGGGAAGGTTATGATGGAAGTCCATGCAAAACATTATCTAAAAATTAGATTTTATGGAACCTTTTGAAATGTCAGTTTAGGTAAAAAATTCATAGTATATTATACACAATTTTACACTAGTTTCAGTTAGAAAATTAAATTAAATCGAGTATTGTTCGAAATGCAACGAAACTTTTCAGATCCTTTCTATATTTTATGAGGAAAGATTATGATTGAAGTCCATGCAAAAAATTATCTCAGAATTAGATTCTATGATACCTTTTGAAATACTAGTTTCGGTCAAAAATTCTAGTATATTATACACAATTTTATACTAGTTTCGTTCAGAAAATTAAATAAAATCGAGGATTGTCCGAAATGCTACGAATCTTTTAAGATCCTTTCTATAATTTACGAGGGAAGATTATGATGGAAGTCAATGCAAAAAATTATCTCAGAATTAGATTCTATGAAACTTTTTGAATTACTAGTTTCGGTCAAAAAATCATAGTATATTATACACAATTTTATACTAGTTTCGGTCAGAAAATCAAATTAAATCGAGGATTGTTCGAAATGCTACGAAACTTTTCAGATCCTTTCTATATTTTACCAGGGAAGGTTATGATGGAAGTCCATGCAAAAAAGTATCTCAAAATAAGATTATATGGAACTTTTTAAAATAGGAGTTTAGGTCAAAAAATCTTAGTATATTATACAAAATTTCATACTACTTTCGGTCATAAAATCAAATTAAATCGAGGATTGTTCGAAATGCTACGAAACTTTTAAGATCCTTTCTATAATTTACGAGGGAAGATTATGATGGAAGTCCATGCAAAAAATCATCTCAGAAATAGATTCTATGAAACATTTTGAAATACTAGTTTCGGTCGAAAAATTGTAGTATATTATACACAATTTTATACTAGTTTCGGTCAAAAATCAAATTAAATCGAGGATTGTTCGAAATGCAACGAAACTTTTAAGATCCTTTCTATAATTTACGAGGGAAGATTATGATGGAAGTCCATGCAAAAATTTATCTCAGAATTAGATTCTTTGAAACTTTTTCAAATACTAGTTTCGGTCAAAAAATCGAAGTATATTATACACAATTTTATACAAGTGTCGGTAAAAAAAAATCGAGGATTGTTCGAAATGCTACGAAACTCTTTAGATCCTTTATATTTGTTACGAGGGAAGATTATGATGGAAGTCTGTGCAAAAAATCATCTCAGAAATAGATTCTATGAAACTTTTTGAAATACTAGTTTCGGTCAAAAAATCGTAGTATATTATACACAATTTTATACTAGTTTCGGTCAAAAATCAAATTAAATCGAGGATTGTTCGAAATGCTACGTAACTTTTCAGATACTTTCTATTTTTTACGAGGGAAGATTATGATGGAAGTCCATGCAAAACATTATCTCAGAATTAGATTCTGTTGTAACTTTTTTAAATACTAGTTTCGGTCAAAAAATCGTAGTATATTATACACAATTTTATACTAGTGTCGGTAAAAAAAATCGAGGATTATTCGAAATGCTACGAAACATTTTAGATCCTTTATATTTGTTACGAGGGAAGATTATGATGGAAGTCTGTGCAAAAAATCATCTCAGAAATAGATTCTATGACACTTTTTGAAATACTAGTTTCGGTCAAAAAATCGTAGTATATTATACATAATTTTATACTAGTTTCGGTCAAAAATCAAATTAAATCGAGGATTGTTCGAAATGCTACGAAACTTTTAAGATCCTTTCAATAATTTACGAGGGAAGATTATGATGGAAGTCCATGCAAAAAATTATCTCAGAATTAGATTCTTTGAAACTTTTTCAAATACTAGTTTCGGTCAAAAAATCGTAGTATATTATACACAATTTTATAAAAGTGTCGGAAAAAAAAATCGAGGATTATTCGAAATGCTACGAAACTTTTTAGATCCTTTATATTTGTTATGAGGGAAGGTTATGATGGAAGTCCATGCAAAACATTATCTAAAAATTAGATTTTATAGAACCTTTTGAAATGTCAGTTTAGGTAAAAAATTCATAGTATATTATACACAATTTTACACTAGTTTCAGTTAGAAAATTAAATTAAATCGAGTATTGTTCGAAATGCAACGAAACTTTTCAGATCCTTTCTATATTTTATGAGGAAAGATTATGATTGAAGTCCATGCAAAAAATTATCTCAGAATTAGATTCTATGATACCTTTTGAAATACTAGTTTCGGTCAAAAATTCTAGTATATTATACACAATTTTATACTAGTTTCGTTCAGAAAATTAAATAAAATCGAGGATTGTCCGAAATGCTACGAATCTTTTAAGATCCTTTCTATAATTTACGAGGGAAGATTATGATGGAAGTCAATGCAAAAAATTATCTCAGAATTAGATTCTATGAAACTTTTTGAATTACTAGTTTCGGTCAAAAAATCATAGTATATTATACACAATTTTATACTAGTTTCGGTCAGAAAATCAAATTAAATCGAGGATTGTTCGAAATGCTACGAAACTTTTCAGATCCTTTCTATATTTTACCAGGGAAGGTTATGATGGAAGTCCATGCAAAAAAGTATCTCAAAATAAGATTATATGGAACTTTTTAAAATAGGAGTTTAGGTCAAAAAATCTTAGTATATTATACATAATTTCATACTAGTTTCGGTCATAAAATTAAATTAAATCGAGAATTGTTCGAAATGCTACGTAACTTTTCAGATACTTTCTATTTTTTACGAGGGAAGATTATGATGGAAGTCCATGCAAAAAATCATCTCAGAAATAGATTCTATGAAACATTTTGAAATACTAGTTTCGGTCGAAAAATTGTAGTATATTATACACAATTTTATACTAGTTTCGGTCAAAAATCAAATTAAATCGAGGATTGTTCGAAATGCAACGAAACTTTTAAGATCCTTTCTATAATTTACGAGGGAAGATTATGATGGAAGTCCATGCAAAAATTTATCTCAGAATTAGATTCTTTGAAACTTTTTCAAATACTAGTTTCGGTCAAAAAATCGAAGTATATTATACACAATTTTATACAAGTGTCGGTAAAAAAAAATCGAGGATTGTTCGAAATGCTACGAAACTCTTTAGATCCTTTATATTTGTTACGAGGGAAGATTATGATGGAAGTCTGTGCAAAAAATCATCTCAGAAATAGATTCTATGAAACTTTTTGAAATACTAGTTTCGGTCAAAAAATCGTAGTATATTATACACAATTTTATACTAGTTTCGGTCAAAAATCAAATTAAATCGAGGATTGTTCGAAATGCAACGAAACTTTTAAGATCCTTTCTATAATTTACGAGGGAAGATTATGATGGAAGTCCATGCAAAAATTTATCTCAGAATTAGATTCTTTGAAACTTTTTCAAATACTAGTTTCGGTCAAAAAATCGAAGTATATTATACACAATTTTATACAAGTGTCGGTAAAAAAAAATCGAGGATTGTTCGAAATGCTACGAAACTCTTTAGATCCTTTATATTTGTTACGAGGGAAGATTATGATGGAAGTCTGTGCAAAAAATCATCTCAGAAATAGATTCTATGAAACTTTTTGAAATACTAGTTTCGGTCAAAAAATCGTAGTATATTATACACAATTTTATACTAGTTTCGGTCAAAAATCAAATTAAATCGAGGATTGTTCGAAATGCTACGAAACTTTTAAGATCCTTTCTATAATTTACGAGGGAAGATTATGATGGAAGTCCATGCAAAACATTATCTCAGAATTAGATTCTGTTGTAACTTTTTTAAATACTAGTTTCGGTCAAAAAATCGTAGTATATTATACACAATTTTATACTAGTGTCGGTAAAAAAAATCGAGGATTATTCGAAATGCTACGAAACATTTTAGATCCTTTATATTTGTTACGAGGGAAGATTATGATGGAAGTCTGTGCAAAAAATCATCTCAGAAATAGATTCTATGACACTTTTTGAAATACTAGTTTCGGTCAAAAAATCGTAGTATATTATACATAATTTTATACTAGTTTCGGTCAAAAATCAAATTAAATCGAGGATTGTTCGAAATGCTACGAAACTTTTAAGATCCTTTCAATAATTTACGAGGGAAGATTATGATGGAAGTCCATGCAAAAAATTATCTCAGAATTAGATTCTTTGAAACTTTTTCAAATACTAGTTTCGGTCAAAAAATCGTAGTATATTATACACAATTTTATAAAAGTGTCGGAAAAAAAAATCGAGGATTATTCGAAATGCTACGAAACTTTTTAGATCCTTTATATTTGTTATGAGGGAAGGTTATGATGGAAGTCCATGCAAAACATTATCTAAAAATTAGATTTTATGGAACCTTTTGAAATGTCAGTTTAGGTAAAAAATTCATAGTATATTATACACAATTTTACACTAGTTTCAGTTAGAAAATTAAATTAAATCGAGTATTGTTCGAAATGCAACGAAACTTTTCAGATCCTTTCTATATTTTATGAGGAAAGATTATGATTGAAGTCCATGCAAAAAATTATCTCAGAATTAGATTCTATGATACCTTTTGAAATACTAGTTTCGGTCAAAAATTCTAGTATATTATACACAATTTTATACTAGTTTCGTTCAGAAAATTAAATAAAATCGAGGATTGTCCGAAATGCTACGAATCTTTTAAGATCCTTTCTATAATTTACGAGGGAAGATTATGATGGAAGTCAATGCAAAAAATTATCTCAGAATTAGATTCTATGAAACTTTTTGAATTACTAGTTTCGGTCAAAAAATCATAGTATATTATACACAATTTTATACTAGTTTCGGTCAGAAAATCAAATTAAATCGAGGATTGTTCGAAATGCTACGAAACTTTTCAGATCCTTTCTATATTTTACCAGGGAAGGTTATGATGGAAGTCCATGCAAAAAAGTATCTCAAAATAAGATTATATGGAACTTTTTAAAATAGGAGTTTAGGTCAAAAAATCTTAGTATATTATACATAATTTCATACTAGTTTCGGTCATAAAATTAAATTAAATCGAGAATTGTTCGAAATGCTACGTAACTTTTCAGATACTTTCTATTTTTTACGAGGGAAGATTATGATGGAAGTCCATGCAAAAAATCATCTCAGAAATAGATTCTATGAAACATTTTGAAATACTAGTTTCGGTCGAAAAATTGTAGTATATTATACACAATTTTATACTAGTTTCGGTCAAAAATCAAATTAAATCGAGGATTGTTCGAAATGCAACGAAACTTTTAAGATCCTTTCTATAATTTACGAGGGAAGATTATGATGGAAGTCCATGCAAAAATTTATCTCAGAATTAGATTCTTTGAAACTTTTTCAAATACTAGTTTCGGTCAAAAAATCGAAGTATATTATACACAATTTTATACAAGTGTCGGTAAAAAAAAATCGAGGATTGTTCGAAATGCTACGAAACTCTTTAGATCCTTTATATTTGTTACGAGGGAAGATTATGATGGAAGTCTGTGCAAAAAATCATCTCAGAAATAGATTCTATGACACTTTTTGAAATACTAGTTTCGGTCAAAAAATCGTAGTATATTATACACAATTTTATACTAGTTTCGGTCAAAAATCAAATTAAATCGAGGATTGTTCGAAATGCTACGAAACTTTTAAGATCCTTTCAATAATTTACGAGGGAAGATTATGATGGAAGTCCATGCAAAAAATTATCTCAGAATTAGATTCTTTGAAACTTTTTCAAATACTAGTTTCGGTCAAAAAATCGTAGTATATTATACACAATTTTATAAAAGTGTCGGAAAAAAAAATCGAGGATTATTCGAAATGCTACGAAACTTTTTAGATCCTTTATATTTGTTATGAGGGAAGGTTATGATGGAAGTCCATGCAAAACATTATCTAAAAATTAGATTTTATGGAACCTTTTGAAATGTCAGTTTAGGTAAAAAATTCATAGTATATTATACACAATTTTACACTAGTTTCAGTTAGAAAATTAAATTAAATCGAGTATTGTTCGAAATGCAACGAAACTTTTCAGATCCTTTCTATATTTTATGAGGAAAGATTATGATTGAAGTCCATGCAAAAAATTATCTCAGAATTAGATTCTATGATACCTTTTGAAATACTAGTTTCGGTCAAAAATTCTAGTATATTATACACAATTTTATACTAGTTTCGTTCAGAAAATTAAATAAAATCGAGGATTGTCCGAAATGCTACGAATCTTTTAAGATCCTTTCTATAATTTACGAGGGAAGATTATGATGGAAGTCAATGCAAAAAATTATCTCAGAATTAGATTCTATGAAACTTTTTGAATTACTAGTTTCGGTCAAAAAATCATAGTATATTATACACAATTTTATACTAGTTTCGGTCAGAAAATCAAATTAAATCGAGGATTGTTCGAAATGCTACGAAACTTTTCAGATCCTTTCTATATTTTACCAGGGAAGGTTATGATGGAAGTCCATGCAAAAAAGTATCTCAAAATAAGATTATATGGAACTTTTTAAAATAGGAGTTTAGGTCAAAAAATCTTAGTATATTATACATAATTTCATACTAGTTTCGGTCATAAAATTAAATTAAATCGAGAATTGTTCGAAATGCTACGTAACTTTTCAGATACTTTCTATTTTTTACGAGGGAAGATTATGATGGAAGTCGTTGCAAAAAATCATCTCAGAAATAGATTCTATGAAACATTTTGAAATACTAGTTTCGGTCAAAAAATTGTAGTATATTATACACAATTTTATACTAGTTTCGGTCAAAAATCAAATTAAATCGAGGATTGTTCGAAATGCAACGAAACTTTTTCGATCCTTTCTATAATTTACGAGGGAAGATTATGATGGAAGTCCATGCAAAAAATTATCTCAGAATTAGATTCTTTGAAACTTTTTCAAATACTAGTTTCGGTCAAAAAATCGAAGTATATTATACACAATTTTATACAAGTGTCGGTAAAAAAAAATCGAGGATTGTTCGAAATGCTACGAAACTTTTTAGATCCTTTATATTTGTTACGAGGGAAGATTATGATGGAAGTCTGTGCAAAAAATCATCTCAGAAATAGATTCTATGAAACTTTTTGAAATACTAGTTTCGGTCAAAAAATCGTAGTATATTATACACAATTTTATACTAGTTTCGTTCAAAAATCAAATTAAATCGAGGATTGTTCGAAATGCTACGAAACTTTTAAGATCCTTTCTATAATTTACGAGGGAAGATTATGATGGAAGTCCATGCAAAAAATTATCTCAGAATTAGATTCTTTGAAACTTTTTTAAATACTAGTTTCGGTCAAAAAATCGTAGTATATTATACACAATTTTATACAAGTGTCCGTAAAAAAAATCGAGGATTATTCGAAATGCTACGAAACATTTTAGATCCTTTATATTTGTTACGAGGGAAGGTTATGATGGAAGTCCATGCAAAAAATTATCTAATAATTAGATTCTATTGAACCTTTTGAAATGTCAGTTTAGGTCATAAATTCATAGTATATTATACACAATTTTATACTAGTTTCGGTCAAAAATCAAATTAAATAGAGTATTGTTCAAAATGCAACGAAACTTTTCAGATCCTTTCTATATTTTACGAGGGAAGATTATGATTGAAGTCCATGCAAAAAATTATCTCAGAATTAGATTCTTTGAAACTTTTTCAAATACTAGTTTCGATCAAAAAATCGTAGTATATTATACACAATTTTATACAAGTGTCGGTAAAAAAAAATCAAGGATTATTCGAAATGCTACAAAACTTTTTAGATCCTTTATATTTGTTATGAGGGAAGGTTATGATGGAAGTCCATGCAAAACATTATCTAAAAATTAGATTTTATGGAACCTTTTGAAATCTCAGTTTAGGTAAAAAATTCATAGTATATTATACACAATTTTACACTAGTTTCAGTTAGAAAATTAAATTAAATCGAGTATTGTTCGAAATGCAACGAAACTTTTCAGATCCTTTCTATATTTTATGAGGAAAGATTATGATTGAAGTCCATGCAAAAAATTATCTCAGAATTAGATTCTATGATACCTTTTGAAATACTAGTTTCGGTCAAAAATTCTAGTATATTATACACAATTTTATACTAGTTTCGTTCAGAAAATTAAATAAAATCGAGGATTGTCCGAAATGCAACGAATCTTTTAAGATCCTTTCTATAATTTACGAGGGAAGATTATGATGGAAGTCAATGCAAAAAATTATCTAAGAATTAGATTCTATGAAACTTTTTGAATTACTAGTTTCGGTCAAAAAATCATAGTATATTATACACAATTTTATACTAGTTTCGGTCAGAAAATAAAATTAAATCGAGGATTGTTCGAAATGCTACGAAACTTTTCAGATCCTTTCTATATTTTACCAGGGAAGGTTATGATGGAAGTCCATGCAAAAAAGTATCTCAAAATAAGATTATATGGAACTTTTTAAAATAGGAGTTTAGGTCAAAAAATCTTAGTATATTATACATAATTTCATACTAGTTTCGGTCATAAAATTAAATTAAATCGAGAATTGTTCGAAATGCTACGTAACTTTTCAGATACTTTCTATTTTTTACGAGGGAAGATTATGATGGAAGTCCATGCAAAAAATCATCTCAGAAATAGATTCTATGAAACATTTTGAAATACTAGTTTCGGTCGAAAAATTGTAGTATATTATACACAATTTTATACTAGTTTCGGTCAAAAATCAAATTAAATCGAGGATTGTTCGAAATGCAACGAAACTTTTAAGATCCTTTCTATAATTTACGAGGGAAGATTATGATGGAAGTCCATGCAAAAAATTATCTCAGAATTAGATTCTTTGAAACTTTTTCAAATACTAGTTTCGGTCAAAAAATCGAAGTATATTATACACAATTTTATACAAGTGTCGGTAAAAAAAAATCGAGGATTGTTCGAAATGCTACGAAACTTTTTAGATCCTTTATATTTGTTACGAGGGAAGATTATGATGGAAGTCTGTGCAAAAAATCATCTCAGAAATAGATTCTATGAAACTTTTTGAAATACTAGTTTCGGTCAAAAAATCGTAGTATATTATACACAATTTTATACTAGTTTCGGTCAAAAATCAAATTAAATCGAGGATTGTTCGAAATGCTACGAAACTTTTAAGATCCTTTCTATAATTTACGAGGGAAGATTATGATGGAAGTCCATGCAAAACATTATCTCAGAATTAGATTCTGTTGTAACTTTTTTAAATACTAGTTTCGGTCAAAAAAAAGTAGTATATTATACACAATTTTATACTAGTTTCGGTCAAAAATCAAATTAAATCGAGGATTGTTCGAAATGCTACGAAACTTTTAAGATCCTTTCAATAATTTACGAGGGAAGATTATGATGGAAGTCCATGCAAAAAATTATCTCAGAATTAGATTCTTTGAAACTTTTTCAAATACTAGTTTCGGTCAAAAAATCGTAGTATATTATACACAATTTTATAAAAGTGTCGGAAAAAAAAATCGAGGATTATTCGAAATGCTACGAAACTTTTTAGATCCTTTATATTTGTTATGAGGGAAGGTTATGATGGAAGTCCATGCAAAACATTATCTAAAAATTAGATTTTATGGAACCTTTTGAAATGTCAGTTTAGGTAAAAAATTCATAGTATATTATACACAATTTTACACTAGTTTCAGTTAGAAAATTAAATTAAATCGAGTATTGTTCGAAATGCAACGAAACTTTTCAGATCCTTTCTATATTTTATGAGGAAAGATTATGATTGAAGTCCATGCAAAAAATTATCTCAGAATTAGATTCTATGATACCTTTTGAAATACTAGTTTCGGTCAAAAATTCTAGTATATTATACACAATTTTATACTAGTTTCGTTCAGAAAATTAAATAAAATCGAGGATTGTCCGAAATGCTACGAATCTTTTAAGATCCTTTCTATAATTTACGAGGGAAGATTATGATGGAAGTCAATGCAAAAAATTATCTCAGAATTAGATTCTATGAAACTTTTTGAATTACTAGTTTCGGTCAAAAAATCATAGTATATTATACACAATTTTATACTAGTTTCGGTCAGAAAATCAAATTAAATCGAGGATTGTTCGAAATGCTACGAAACTTTTCAGATCCTTTCTATATTTTACCAGGGAAGGTTATGATGGAAGTCCATGCAAAAAAGTATCTCAAAATAAGATTATATGGAACTTTTTAAAATAGGAGTTTAGGTCAAAAAATCTTAGTATATTATACATAATTTCATACTAGTTTCGGTCATAAAATTAAATTAAATCGAGAATTGTTCGAAATGCTACGTAACTTTTCAGATACTTTCTATTTTTTACGAGGGAAGATTATGATGGAAGTCCATGCAAAAAATCATCTCAGAAATAGATTCTATGAAACATTTTGAAATACTAGTTTCGGTCGAAAAATTGTAGTATATTATACACAATTTTATACTAGTTTCGGTCAAAAATCAAATTAAATCGAGGATTGTTCGAAATGCAACGAAACTTTTAAGATCCTTTCTATAATTTACGAGGGAAGATTATGATGGAAGTCCATGCAAAAAATTATCTCAGAATTAGATTCTTTGAAACTTTTTCAAATACTAGTTTCGTTCAAAAAATCGAAGTATATTATACACAATTTTATACAAGTGTCGGTAAAAAAAATCGAGGATTGTTCGAAATGCTACGAAACTTTTTAGATCCTTTATATTTGTTACGAGGGAAGATTATGATGGAAGTCTGTGCAAAAAATCATCTCAGAAATAGATTCTATGAATCTTTTTGAAATACTAGTTTCGGTCAAAAAATCGTAGTATATTATACACAATTTTATACTAGTTTTGGTCAAAAATCAAATTAAATCGAGGATTGTTCGAAATGCTACGAAACTTTTAAGATCCTTTCTATAATTTACGAGGGAAGATTATGATGGAAGTCCATGCAAAACATTATTTCAGAATTAGATTCTGTTGTAACTTTTTTAAATACTAGTTTCGGTCAAAAAATCGTAGTATATTATACCCAATTTTATACTAGTGTCGGTAAAAAAAATCGAGGATTATTCGAAATGCTACGAAACATTTTAGATCCTTTATATTTGTTACGAGGGAAGATTATGATGGAAGTCTGTGCAAAAAATCATCTCAGAAATAGATTCTATGACACTTTTTGAAATACTAGTTTCGGTCAAAAAATCGTAGTATATTATACACAATTTTATACTAGTTTCGGTCAAAAATCAAATTAAATCGAGGATTGTTCGAAATGCTACGAAACTTTTAAGATCCTTTCAATAATTTACGAGGGAAGATTATGATGGAAGTCCATGCAAAAAATTATCTCAGAATTAGATTCTTTGAAACTTTTTCAAATACTAGTTTCGGTCAAAAAATCGTAGTATATTATACACAATTTTATAAAAGTGTCGGAAAAAAAAATCGAGGATTATTCGAAATGCTACGAAACTTTTTAGATCCTTTATATTTGTTATGAGGGAAGGTTATGATGGAAGTCCATGCAAAACATTATCTAAAAATTAGATTTTATGGAACCTTTTGAAATGTCAGTTTAGGTAAAAAATTCATAGTATATTATACACAATTTTACACTAGTTTCAGTTAGAAAATTAAATTAAATCGAGTATTGTTCGAAATGCAACGAAACTTTTCAGATCCTTTCTATATTTTATGAGGAAAGATTATGATTGAAGTCCATGCAAAAAATTATCTCAGAATTAGATTCTATGATACCTTTTGAAATACTAGTTTCGGTCAAAAATTCTAGTATATTATACACAATTTTATACTAGTTTCGTTCAGAAAATTAAATAAAATCGAGGATTGTCCGAAATGCTACGAATCTTTTAAGATCCTTTCTATAATTTACGAGGGAAGATTATGATGGAAGTCAATGCAAAAAATTATCTCAGAATTAGATTCTATGAAACTTTTTGAATTACTAGTTTCGGTCAAAAAATCATAGTATATTATACACAATTTTATACTAGTTTCGGTCAGAAAATCAAATTAAATCGAGGATTGTTCGAAATGCTACGAAACTTTTCAGATCCTTTCTATATTTTACCAGGGAAGGTTATGATGGAAGTCCATGCAAAAAAGTATCTCAAAATAAGATTATATGGAACTTTTTAAAATAGGAGTTTAGGTCAAAAAATCTTAGTATATTATACATAATTTCATACTAGTTTCGGTCATAAAATTAAATTAAATCGAGAATTGTTCGAAATGCTACGTAACTTTTCAGATACTTTCTATTTTTTACGAGGGAAGATTATGATGGAAGTCCATGCAAAAAATCATCTCAGAAATAGATTCTATGAAACATTTTGAAATACTAGTTTCGGTCGAAAAATTGTAGTATATTATACACAATTTTATACTAGTTTCGGTCAAAAATCAAATTAAATCGAGGATTGTTCGAAATGCAACAAAACTTTTAAGATCCTTTCTATAATTTACGAGGGAAGATTATGATGGAAGTCCATGCAAAAAATTATCTCAGAATTAGATTCTTTGAAACTTTTTCAAATACTAGTTTCGTTCAAAAAATCGAAGTATATTATACACAATTTTATACAAGTGTCGGTAAAAAAAATCGAGGATTGTTCGAAATGCTACGAAACTTTTTAGATCCTTTATATTTGTTACGAGGGAAGATTATGATGGAAGTCTGTGCAAAAAATCATCTCAGAAATAGATTCTATGAATCTTTTTGAAATACTAGTTTCGGTCAAAAAATCGTAGTATATTATACACAATTTTATACTAGTTTCGGTCAAAAATCAAATTAAATCGAGGATTGTTCGAAATGCTACGAAACTTTTAAGATCCTTTCTATAATTTACGAGGGAAGATTATGATGAAAGTCCATGCAAAACATTATCTCAGAATTAGATTCTTTTGTAACTTTTTTAAATACTAGTTTCGGTCAAAAAATCGTAGTATATTATACACAATTTTATAAAAGTGTCGGTAAAAAAAATCGAGGATTATTCGAAATGCTACGAAACTTTTTAGATCCTTTATATTTGTTATGAGGGAAGGTTATGATGGAAGTCCATGCAAAACATTATCTAAAAATTAGATTTTATGGAACCTTTTGAAATGTCAGTTTAGGTAAAAAATTCATAGTATATTATACACAATTTTACACTAGTTTCAGTTAGAAAATTAAATTAAATCGAGTATTGTTCGAAATGCAACGAAACTTTTCAGATCCTTTCTATATTTTATGAGGAAAGATTATGATTGAAGTCCATCCAAAATATTATCTCAGAATTAGATTCTATGATACCTTTTGAAATACTAGTTTCGGTCAAAAATTCTAGTATATTATACACAATTTTATACTAGTTTCGGTCAGAAAATTAAATAAAATCGAGGATTGTCCGAAATGCTACGAATCTTTTAAGATCCTTTCTATAATTTACGAGGGAAGATTATGATGGAAGTCAATGCAAAAAATTATCTCAGAATTAGATTCTATGAAACTTTTTGAATTACTAGTTTCGGTCAAAAAATCATAGTATATTATACACAATTTTATACTAGTTTCGGTCAGAAAATCAAATTAAATCGAGGATTGTTCGAAATGCTACGAAACTTTTCAGATCCTTTCTATATTTTACCAGGGAAGGTTATGATGGAAGTCCATGCAAAAAAGTATCTCAAAATAAGATTATATGGAACTTTTTAAAATAGGAGTTTAGGTCAAAAAATCTTAGTATATTATACATAATTTCATACTAGTTTCGGTCATAAAATTAAATTAAATCGAGAATTGTTCGAAATGCTACGTAACTTTTCAGATACTTTCTATTTTTTACGAGGGAAGATTATGATGGAAGTCCATGCAAAAAATCATCTCAGAAATAGATTCTATGAAACATTTTGAAATACTAGTTTCGGTCGAAAAATTGTAGTATATTATACACAATTTTATACTAGTTTCGGTCAAAAATCAAATTAAATCGAGGATTGTTCGAAATGCAACAAAACTTTTAAGATCCTTTCTATAATTTACGAGGGAAGATTATGATGGAAGTCCATGCAAAAAATTATCTCAGAATTAGATTCTTTGAAACTTTTTCAAATACTAGTTTCGGTCAAAAAATCGAAGTATATTATACACAATTTTATACAAGTGTCGGTAAAAAAAATCGAGGATTGTTCGAAATGCTAAGAAACTTTTTTGATCCTTTATATTTGTTACGAGGGAAGATTATGATGGAAGTCTGTGCAAAAAATCATCTCAGAAATAGATTCTATGAATCTTTTTGAAATACTAGTTTCGGTCAAAAAATCGTAGTATTTTATACACAATTTTATACTAGTTTCGGTCAAAAATCAAATTAAATCGAGGATTGTTCGAAATGCTACGAAACTTTTAAGATCCTTTCTATAATTTACGAGGGAAGATTATGATGGAAGTCCATGCAAAACATTATCTCAGAATTAGATTCTTTTGTAACTTTTTTAAATACTAGTTTCGGTCAAAAAATCGTAGTATATTATACACAATTTTATACTAGTGTCGGTAAAAAAAATCGAGGATTATTCGAAATGCTACGAAACATTTTAGATCCTTTATATTTGTTACGAGGGAAGGTTATGATGGAAGTCCATGCAAAAAATTATCTAATAATTAGATTCTATTGAACCTTTTGAAATGTCAGTTTAAGTCATAAATTCATAGTATATTATACACAATTTTATACTAGTTTTGGTCAGAAAATTAAATTAAATAGAGTATTGTTCGAAATGCAACGAAGCTTTTCAGATCCTTTCTATATTTTACGAGGGAATATTATGATGGAAGTCCATGCAAAAAATTATCTCAGAATTAGATTCTTTGAAACTTTTTCAAATACTAGTTTCGGTCAAAAAATCGTGGTATATTATACACAATTTTATAAAAGTGTCGGAAAATAAAAATCGAGAATTATTCGAAATGCTACGAAACTTTTTAGATCCTTTATATTTGTTATGAGGGAAGGTTATGATGGAAGTCCATGCAAAACATTATCTAAAAATTAGATTTTATGGAACCTTTTGAAATGTCAGTTTAGGTAAAAAATTCATAGTATATTATACACAATTTTACTCTAGTTTCAGTCAGAAAATTAAATTAAATCAAGTATTGTTCGAAATGCAACGAAACATTTCAGATGCTTTCTATATTTTATGAGGAAAGATTATGATTGAAGTCCATGCAAAAAATTATCTTAGATTTAGATTCTATGATACCTTTTGAAATACTAGTTTCGGTCAAAAATTCTAGTATATTATACACAATTTTATACTAGTTTCGGTCAGAAAATTAAATAAAATCGAGGATTGTTCGAAATGCTATGAATCTTTTAAGATCCTTTCTATAATTTACGAGGGAAGATTATGGTGGAAGTCAATGCAAAAAATTATCTCAGAATTAGATTCTATGAAACTTTTTGAATTACTAGTTTCGGTCAAAAAATCATAGTATATTATACACAATTTTATACTAGTTTCGGTCAGAAAATCAAATTAAATCGAGGATTGTTCGAAATGCTACGAAACTTTTCAGATCCTTTCTATATTTTACCAGGGAAGGTTATGATGGAAGTCCATGCAAAAAAGTATCTCAAAATAAGATTATATGGAACTTTTTAAAATAGGAGTTTCGGTCAAAAAATCTTAGTATATTATACATAATTTCATACTAGTTTCGGTAATAAAATTAAATTAAATTGAGAATTGTTCGAAATGCTACGTAACTTTTCAGATACTTTCTATTTTTTACGAGGGAAGATTATGATGGAAGTCCATGCAAAAAATCATCTTAGAAATAGATTCTATGAAACATTTTGAAATACTAGTTTCGGTCAAAAAATTGTAGTATATTATACACAATTTTATACTAGTTTCGGTCAAAAATCAAATTAAATCGAGGATTGTTCGAAATGCAATGAAACTTTTAAGATCCTTTCTATAATTTACGAGGGAAGATTATGATGGAAGTCCATGCAAAAATTTATCTCAGAATTATATTCTTTGAAACTTTTTCAAATACTAGTTTCGGTCAAAAAACTTGAAGTATATTATACACAATTTTATACAAGTGTCGGGAAAAAAAATCGAGGATTGTTCGAAATGCTACGAAACTTTTTAGATACTTTATATTTGTTTCGAGGGAAGATTATGATGGAAGTCTGTGCAAAAAATCATCTCAGAAATAGATTCTATGAAACTTTTTGAAATACTAGTTTCGGTCAAAAAATCGTAGTATATTATACACAATTTTATACTAGTTTCGGTCAAAAATCAAATTAAATCGAGGATTGTTCGAAATGCTACCAAACTTTTAAGATCCTTTCTATAATTTACGAGGGAAGATTATGATGGAAGTCCATGCAAAAAATTATCTCAGAATTAGATTCTTTGAAACTTTTTTAAATACTAGTTTCGGTCAAAAAATCGTAGTATATTATACACAATTTTATACAAGTGTCGGTAAAAAAATCGAGATTATTCGAAATGCTACGAAACATTTTAGATCCTTTATATTTGTTACGAGGGAAGGTTATGATGGAAGTCCATGCAAAAAAGTATCTAATAATTTGATTCTATTGAACCTTTTGAAATGTCAGTTTAGGTCATAAATTCATAGTATATTATACACAATTTTATACTAGTTTTGGTCAGAAAATTAAATTAAATAGAGTATTGTTCGAAACGCAATGAAACTTTTCAGATCCTTTCTATATTTTATGAGGAAAGATTATGATTGAAGTCCATGCAAAAAATTATCTCAGAATTAGATTCTATGATACCTTTTGAAATACTAGTTTCGGTCAAAAATTCTAGTATATTATACACAATTTTATACTAGTTTCGGTCAGAAAATTAAATAAAATCGAGGATTGTCCGAAATGCTACGAATCTTTTAAGATCCTTTCTATAATTTACGAGGGAAGATTATGATGGAAGTCAATGCAAAAAATTATCTCAGAATTAGATTCTATGAAACTTTTTGAATTACTAGTTTTGGTCAAAAAATCATAGTATATTATACACAATTTTATACTAGTTTCGGTCAGAAAATCAAATTAAATCGAGGATTGTTCGAAATGCTACGAAACTTTTCAGATCCTTTCTATATTTTACCAGGGAAGGTTATGATGGAAGTCCATGCAAAAAAGTATCTCAAAATAAGATTATATGGAACTTTTTAAAATAGGAGTTTAGGTCAAAAAATCTTAGTATATTATACATTATTTCATACTAGTTTCGGTCATAAAATTAAATTAAATCGAGAATTGTTCGAAATGCTACGTAACTTTTCAGATACTTTCTATTTTTTACGAGGGAAGATTATGATGGAAGTCCATGCAAAAAATCATCTCAGAAATAGATTCTATGAAACATTTTGAAATACTAGTTTCGGTCAAAAAATTGTAGTATATTATACACAATTTTATACTAGTTTCGGTCAAAAATCAAATTAAATCGAGGATTGTTCGAAATGCAACAAAACTTTTAAGATCCTTTCTATAATTTACGCGGGAAGATTATGATGGAAGTCCATGCAAAAAATTATCTCAGAATTAGATTCTTTGAAACTTTTTCAAATACTAGTTTCGGTCAAAAAATCGAAGTATATTATACACAATTTTATACAAGTGTCGGTAAAAAAAATCGAGGATTGTTCGAAATGCTACGAAACTTTTTTGATCCTTTATATTTGTTACGAGGGAAGATTATGATGGAAGTCTGTGCAAAAAATCATCTCAGAAATAGATTCTATGAATCTTTTTGAAATACTAGTTTCGGTCAAAAAATCGTAGTATATTATACACAATTTTATACTAGTTTCGGTCAAAAATCAAATTAAATCGAGGATTGTTCGAAATGCTACGAAACTTTTAAGATCCTTTCTATAATTTACGAGGGAAGATTATGATGGAAGTCCATGCAAAACATTATCTCAGAATTAGATTCTTTTGTAACTTTTTTAAATACTAGTTTCGGTCAAAAAATCGTAGTATATTATACACAATTTTATACTAGTGTCGGTAAAAAAAATCGAGGATTATTCGAAATGCTACGAAACATTTTAGATCCTTTATATTTGTTACGAGGGAAGGTTATGATGGAAGTCCATGCAAAAAATTATCTAATAATTAGATTCTATTGAACCTTTTGAAATGTCAGTTTAAGTCATAAATTCATAGTATATTATACACAATTTTATACTAGTTTTGGTCAGAAAATTAAATTAAATAGAGTATTGTTCGAAATGCAACGAAACTTTTCAGATCCTTTCTATATTTTACGAGGGGATATTATGATGGAAGTCCATGCAAAAAATTATCTCAGAATTAGATTCTTTGAAACTTTTTCAAATACTAGTTTCGGTCAAAAAATCGTGGTATATTATACACAATTTTATAAAAGTGTCGGAAAAAAAAAATCGAGGATTATTCGAAATGCTACGAAACTTTTTAGATCCTTTATATTTGTTATTAGGGAAGGTTATGATGGAAGTCCATGCAAAACATTATCTAAAAATTAGATTTTATGGAACCTTTTGAAATGTCAGTTTAGGTAAAAAATTCATAGTATATTATACACAATTTTACTCTAGTTTCAGTCAGAAAATTAAATTAAATCAAGTATTGTTCGAAATGCAACGAAACATTTCAGATCCTTTCTATATTTTATGAGGAAAGATTATGATTGAAGTCCATGCAAAAAATTATCTCAGATTTAGATTCTATGATACCTTTTGAGATACTAGTTTCGGTCAAAAATTCTAGTATATTATACACAATTTTATACTAGTTTCGGTCAGAAAATTAAATAAAATCGAGGATTGTTCGAAATGCTACGAATCTTTTAAGATCCTTTCTATAATTTACGAGGGAAGATTATGATGGAAGTCAATGCAAAAAATTATCTCAGAATTAGATTCTATGAAACTTTTTGAATTACTAGTTTCGGTCAAAAAATCATAGTATATTATACACAATTTTATACTAGTTTCGGTCAGAAAATCAAATTAAATCGAGGATTGTTAGAAATGCTACGAAACTTTTCAGATCCTTTCTATATTTTACTTGGGAAGGTTATGATGGAAGTCCATGCAAAAAAGTATCTCAAAATAAGATTATATGGAACTTTTTTAAATAGGAGTTTAGGTCAAAAAATCTTAGTATATTATACATAATTTCATACTAGTTTCGGTCATAAAATTAAATTAAATCGAGAATTGTTCGAAATGCTACGTAACTTTTCAGATACTTTCTATATTTTACGAGGGAAGATTATGATGGAAGTCCATGCAAAAAATCATCTCAGAAATAGATTCTATGAAACATTTTGAAATACTAGTTTCGGTCAAAAAATTGTAGTATATTATACACAATTTTATACTAGTTTCGGTCAAAAATCAAATTAAATCGACGTTTGTTCGAAATACAACGAAACTTTTAAGATCCTTTCAATAATTTACGAGGGAAGATTATGATGGAAGTCCATGCAAAAAATTATCTCAGAATTAGATTCTTTGAAACTTTTTCAAATACTAGTTTCGGTCAAAAAATCGAATTATATTATACAAAATTTTATACAAGTGTCGGTAAAAAAAAATCGAGGATTGTTCGAAATGCTACAAAACTTTGTAGATCCTTTATATTTGTTACGAGGGAAGATTATGATGGAAGTCTGTGCAAAAAATCATCTCAGAAATAGATTCTATGACACTTTTTGAAATACTAGTTTCGGTCAAAAAATCGTAGTATATTATACACAATTTTATACTAGTTTCGGTCAAAAATCAAATTAAATCGAGGATTGTTCGAAATGCTACGAAACTTTTAAGATCCTTTCAATAATTTACGAGGGAAGATTATGATGGAAGTCCATGCAAAAAATTATCTCAGAATTAGATTCTTTGAAACTTTTTTAAATACTAGTTTCGGTCAAAAAATCGTAGTATATTATACATAATTTTATACAAGTGTCGGTAAAAAAAATCGAGGATTATTCGAAATGCTACGAAACCTTTTAGATCCTTTATATTTGTTACGAGGGAAGGTTATGATGGAAGTCCATGCAAAAAAGTATCTAATAATTAGATTCTATTGAACCTTTTGAAATGTCAGTTTAGGTCATAAATTCATAGTATATTATACACAATTTTATACTAGTTTTGGTCAGAAAATTAAATTAAATAGAGTATTGTTCGAAACGCAATGAAACTTTTCAGATCCTTTCTATATTTTACGAGGGAAGATTATGATGGAAGTCCATGCAAAAAATTATCTCAGAATTAGATTCTTTGAAACTTTTTCAAATACTAGTTTCGGTCAAAAAATCGTAGTATATTATACACAATTTTATACAAGTGTCGGTAAAAAAAAATCGAGGATTATTCGAAATGCTACGAAACTTTTTAGATCCTTTATATTTGTTATGAGGGAAGGTTATGATGGAAGTCCATGCAAAACATTATCTAAAAATTAGATTTTATGGAACCTTTTGAAATGTCAGTTTAGGTAAAAAATTCATAGTATATTATACACAATTTTACTCTAGTTTCAGTCAGAAAATTAAATTAAATCGAGTATTGTTCGAAATGCAACAAAACTTTTCAGATCCTTTTTATATTTTATGAGGAAAGATTATGATTGAAGTCCATGCAAAAAATTATCTCAGATTTAGATTCTATGATACCTTTTGAAATACTAGTTTCGGTCAAAAATTCTAGTATATTATACACAATTTTATACTAGTTTCGGTCAGAAAATTAAATAAAATCGAGGATTGTTCGAAATGCTACGAATCTTTTAAGATCCTTTCTATAATTTACGAGGGAAGATTATGATGGAAGTCAATGTAAAAAATTATCTCAGAATTAGATTCTATGAAACATTTTGAATTACTAGTTTCGGTCAAAAAATCATAGTATATTATACACATATTTATACTAGTTTCGGTCAGAAAATCAAATTAAAACGAGGATTGTTCGAAATGCTACGAAACTTTTCAGATCCTTTCTATATTTTACCAGGGAAGGTTATGATGGAAGTCCATGCAAAAAAGTATCTCAAAATAAGATTATATGGAACTTTTTAAAATAGGAGTTTAGGTCAAAAAATCTTAGTATATTATACATAATTTCATACTAGTTTCGGTCATAAAATTAAATTAAATCGAGAATTGTTCGAAATGCTACGTAACTTTTCAGATACTTTCTATATTTTACGAGGGAAGATTATGATGGAAGTCCATGCAAAAAATCATCTCAGAAATAGATTCTATGAAACATTTTGAAATACTAGTTTCGGTCAAAAAATTGTAGTATATTATACACAATTTTATACTAGTTTCGGTCAAAAATCAAATTAAATCGAGGATTGTTCGAAATGCAACGAAACTTTTAAGATACTTTCTATAATTTACGAGGGAATATTATGATGGAAGTCCATGCAAAAAAGTATCTCAGAATTAGATTCTTTGAAACTTTTTCAAATACTAGTTCGGTCAAAAAATCGAAGTATATTCTACACAATTTTATACAAGTGTCGGTAAAAAAAATCGAGGATTGTTCGAAATGCTACGAAACTTTTTAGATCCTTTATATTTGTTACGAGGGAAGATTATGATGGAAGTCTGTGCAAAAAATCATCTCAGAAATAGATTCTATGAAACTTTTTGAAATACTAGTTTCGGTCAAAAAATCGTAGTATATTATACACAATTTTATACTAGTTTCGGTCAAAAATCAAATTAAATCGAGGATTGTTCGAAATGCTACCAAACTTTTAAGATCCTTTCTATAATTTACGAGGGAAGATTATGATGGAAGTCCATGCAAAAAATTATCTCAGAATTAGATTCTTTGAAACTTTTTTAAATACTAGTTTCGGTCAAAAAATCGTAGTATATTATACACAATTTTATACAAGTGTCGGTAAAAAAATCGAGATTATTCGAAATGCTACGAAACATTTTAGATCCTTTATATTTGTTACGAGGGAAGGTTATGATGGAAGTCCATGCAAAAAAGTATCTAATAATTTGATTCTATTGAACCTTTTGAAATGTCAGTTTAGGTCATAAATTCATAGTATATTATACACAATTTTATACTAGTTTTGGTCAGAAAATTAAATTAAATAGAGTATTGTTCGAAACGCAATGAAACTTTTCAGATCCTTTCTATATTTTACGAGGGAAGATTATGATGGAAGTCCATGCAAAAAATTATCTCAGAATTAGATTCTTTGAAACTTTTTCAAATACTAGTTTCGGTCAAAAAATCGTAGTATATTATACACAATTTTATACAAGTGTCGGTAAAAAAAAATCGAGGATTATTCGAAATGCTACGAAACTTTTTAGATCCTTTATATTTGTTATGAGGGAAGGTTATGATGGAAGTCCATGCAAAACATTATCTAAAAATTAGATTTTATGGAACCTTTTGAAATGTCAGTTTAGGTAAAAAATTCATAGTATATTATACACAATTTTACTCTAGTTTCAGTCAGAAAATTAAATTAAATCGAGTATTGTTCGAAATGCAACGAAACTTTTCAGATCCCTTTTATATTTTATGAGGAAAGATTATGATTGAAGTCCATGCAAAAAATTATCTCAGATTTAGATTCTATGATACCTTTTGAAATACTAGTTTCGGTCAAAAATTCTAGTATATTATACACAATTTTATACTAGTTTCGGTCAGAAAATTAAATAAAATCGAGGATTGTTCGAAATGCTACGAATCTTTTAAGATCCTTTCTATAATTTACGAGGGAAGATTATGATGGAAGTCAATGTAAAAAATTATCTCAGAATTAGATTCTATGAAACATTTTGAATTACTAGTTTCGGTCAAAAAATCATAGTATATTATACACATATTTATACTAGTTTCGGTCAGAAAATCAAATTAAATCGAGGATTGTTCGAAATGCTACGAAACTTTTCAGATCCTTTCTATATTTTACCAGGGAAGGTTATGATGGAAGTCCATGCAAAAAAGTATCTCAAAATAAGATTATATGGAACTTTTTAAAATAGGAGTTAAGGTCAAAAAATCTTAGTATATTATACATAATTTCATACTAGTTTCGGTCATAAAATTAAATTAAATCGAGAATTGTTCGAAATGCTACGTAACTTTTCAGATACTTTCTATATTTTAAGAGGGAAGATTATGATGGAAGTCCATGCAAAAAATCATCTCAGAAATAGATTCTATGAAACATTTTGAAATACTAGTTTCGGTCAAAAAATTGTAGTATATTATACACAATTTTATACTAGTTTCGGTCAAAAATCAAATTAAATCGAGGATTGTTCGAAATGCAACGAAACTTTTAAGATCCTTTCTATAATTTACGAGGGAAGATTATGATGGAAGTCCATGCAAAAAAGTATCTCAGAATTAGATTCTTTGAAACTTTTTCAAATACTAGTTCGGTCAAAAAATCGAAGTATATTCTACACAATTTTATACAAGTGTCGGTAAAAAAAATCGAGGATTGTTCGAAATGCTACGAAACTTTTTAGATCCTTTATATTTGTTACGAGGGAAGATTATGATGGAAGTCTATGCAAAAAATCATCTCAGAAATAGATTCTATGAAACTTTTTGAAATACTAGTTTCGGTCAAAAAATCGTAGTATATTATACACAATTTTATACTAGTTTCGGTCAAAAATCAAATTAAATCGAGGATTGTTCGAAATGCTACCAAACTTTTAAGATCCTTTCTATAATTTACGAGGGAAGATTATGATGGAAGTCCATTTAAAAAATTATCTCAGAATTAGATTCTTTGAAACTTTTTTAAATACTAGTTTCGGTCAAAAAATCGTAGTATATTATACACAATTTTATACAAGTGTCGGTAAAAAAATCGAGATTATTCGAAATGCTACGAAACATTTTAGATCCTTTATATTTGTTACGAGGGAAGGTTATGATGGAAGTCCATGCAAAAAAGTATCTAATAATTAGATTCTATTGAACCTTTTGAAATGTCAGTTTAGGTCATAAATTCATAGTATATTATACACAATTTTATACTAGTTTTGGTCAGAAAATTAAATTAAATAGAGTATTGTTCGAAACGCAATGAAACTTTTCAGATCCTTTCTATATTTTACGAGGGAAGATTATGATGGAAGTCCATGCAAAAAATTATCTCAGAATTAGATTCTTTGAAACTTTTTCAAATACTAGTTTCGGTCAAAAAATCGTAGTATATTATACACAATTTTATACAAGTGTCGGTAAAAAAAAATCGAGGATTATTCGAAATGCTACGAAACTTTTTAGATCCTTTATATTTGTTATGAGGGAAGGTTATGATGGAAGTCCATGCAAAACATTATCTAAAAATTAGATTTTATGGAACCTTTTGAAATGTCAGTTTAGGTAAAAAATTCATAGTATATTATACACAATTTTACTCTAGTTTCAGTCAGAAAATTAAATTAAATCGAGTATTGTTCGAAATGCAACGAAACTTTTCAGATCCTTTTTATATTTTATGAGGAAAGATTATGATTGAAGTCCATGCAAAAAATTATCTCAGATTTAGATTCTATGATACCTTTTGAAATACTAGTTTCGGTCAAAAATTCTAGTATATTATACACAATTTTATACTAGTTTCGGTCAGAAAATTAAATAAAATCGAGGATTGTTCGAAATGCTACGAATCTTTTAAGATCCTTTCTATAATTTACGAGGGAAGATTATGATGGAAGTCAATGTAAAAAATTATCTCAGAATTAGATTCTATGAAACATTTTGAATTACTAGTTTCGGTCAAAAAATCATAGTATATTATACACATATTTATACTAGTTTCGGTCAGAAAATCAAATTAAAACGAGGATTGTTCGAAATGCTACGAAACTTTTCAGATCCTTTCTATATTTTACCAGGGAAGGTTATGATGGAAGTCCATGCAAAAAAGTATCTCAAAATAAGATTATATGGAACTTTTTAAAATAGGAGTTTAGGTCAAAAAATCTTAGTATATTATACATAATTTCATACTAGTTTCGGTCATAAAATTAAATTAAATCGAGAATTGTTCGAAATGCTACGTAACTTTTCAGATACTTTCTATATTTTACGAGGGAAGATTATGATGGAAGTCCATGCAAAAAATCATCTCAGAAATAGATTCTATGAAACATTTTGAAATACTAGTTTCGGTCAAAAAATTGTAGTATATTATACACAATTTTATACTAGTTTCGGTCAAAAATCAAATTAAATCGAGGATTGTTCGAAATGCAACGAAACTTTTAAGATACTTTCTATAATTTACGAGGGAATATTATGATGGAAGTCCATGCAAAAAAGTATCTCAGAATTAGATTCTTTGAAACTTTTTCAAATACTAGTTCGGTCAAAAAATCGAAGTATATTATACACAATTTTATACAAGTGTCGGAAAAAAAAATCGAGGATTGTTCGAAATGCTACGAAACTTTTTAGATCCTTTATATTTGTTTCGAGGGAAGATTATGATGGAAGTCTGTGCAAAAAATCATCTCAGAAATAGATTCTATGAAACTTTTTGAAATACTAGTTTCGGTCAAAAAATCGTAGTATATTATACACAATTTTATACTAGTTTCGGTCAAAAATCAAATTAAATCGAGGATTGTTCGAAATGCTACCAAACTTTTAAGATCCTTTCTATAATTTACGAGGGAAGATTATGATGGAAGTCCATTTAAAAAATTATCTCAGAATTAGATTCTTTGAAACTTTTTTAAATACTAGTTTCGGTCAAAAAATCGTAGTATATTATACACAATTTTATACAAGTGTCGGTAAAAAAATCGAGATTATTCGAAATGCTACGAAACATTTTAGATCCTTTATATTTGTTACGAGGGAAGGTTATGATGGAAGTCCATGCAAAAAAGTATCTAATAATTTGATTCTATTGAACCTTTTGAAATGTCAGTTTAGGTCATAAATTCATAGTATATTATACACAATTTTATACTAGTTTTGGTCAGAAAATTAAATTAAATAGAGTATTGTTCGAAACGCAATGAAACTTTTCAGATCCTTTCTATATTTTACGAGGGAAGATTATGATGGAAGTCCATGCAAAAAATTATCTCAGAATTAGATTCTTTGAAACTTTTTCAAATACTAGTTTCGGTCAAAAAATCGTAGTATATTATACACAATTTTATACAAGTGTCGGTAAAAAAAAATCGAGGATTATTCGAAATGCTACGAAACTTTTTAGATCCTTTATATTTGTTATGAGGGAAGGTTATGATGGAAGTCCATGCAAAACATTATCTAAAAATTAGATTTTATGGAACCTTTTGAAATGTCAGTTTAGGTAAAAAATTCATAGTATATTATACACAATTTTACTCTAGTTTCAGTCAGAAAATTAAATTAAATCGAGTATTGTTCGAAATGCAACGAAACTTTTCAGATCCCTTTTATATTTTATGAGGAAAGATTATGATTGAAGTCCATGCAAAAAATTATCTCAGATTTAGATTCTATGATACCTTTTGAAATACTAGTTTCGGTCAAAAATTCTAGTATATTATACACAATTTTATACTAGTTTCGGTCAGAAAATTAAATAAAATCGAGGATTGTTCGAAATGCTACGAATCTTTTAAGATCCTTTCTATAATTTACGAGGGAAGATTATGATGGAAGTCAATGTAAAAAATTATCTCAGAATTAGATTCTATGAAACATTTTGAATTACTAGTTTCGGTCAAAAAATCATAGTATATTATACACATATTTATACTAGTTTCGGTCAGAAAATCAAATTAAATCGAGGATTGTTCGAAATGCTACGAAACTTTTCAGATCCTTTCTATATTTTACCAGGGAAGGTTATGATGGAAGTCCATGCAAAAAAGTATCTCAAAATAAGATTATATGGAACTTTTTAAAATAGGAGTTAAGGTCAAAAAATCTTAGTATATTATACATAATTTCATACTAGTTTCGGTCATAAAATTAAATTAAATCGAGAATTGTTCGAAATGCTACGTAACTTTTCAGATACTTTCTATATTTTACGAGGGAAGATTATGATGGAAGTCCATGCAAAAAATCATCTCAGAAATAGATTCTATGAAACATTTTGAAATACTAGTTTCGGTCAAAAAATTGTAGTATATTATACACAATTTTATACTAGTTTCGGTCAAAAATCAAATTAAATCGAGGATTGTTCGAAATGCAACGAAACTTTTAAGATCCTTTCTATAATTTACGAGGGAAGATTATGATGGAAGTCCATGCAAAAAAGTATCTCAGAATTAGATTCTTTGAAACTTTTTCAAATACTAGTTCGGTCAAAAAATCGAAGTATATTCTACACAATTTTATACAAGTGTCGGTAAAAAAAATCGAGGATTGTTCGAAATGCTACGAAACTTTTTAGATCCTTTATATTTGTTACGAGGGAAGATTATGATGGAAGTCTATGCAAAAAATCATCTCAGAAATAGATTCTATGAAACTTTTTGAAATACTAGTTTCGGTCAAAAAATCGTAGTATATTATACACAATTTTATACTAGTTTCGGTCAAAAATCAAATTAAATCGAGGATTGTTCGAAATGCTACCAAACTTTTAAGATCCTTTCTATAATTTACGAGGGAAGATTATGATGGAAGTCCATGCAAAAAATTATCTCAGAATTAGATTCTTTGAAACTTTTTTAAATACTAGTTTCGGTCAAAAAATCGTAGTATATTATACACAATTTTATACAAGTGTCGGTAAAAAAATCGAGATTATTCGAAATGCTACGAAACATTTTAGATCCTTTATATTTGTTACGAGGGAAGGTTATGATGGAAGTCCATGCAAAAAAGTATCTAATAATTAGATTCTATTGAACCTTTTGAAATGTCAGTTTAGGTCATAAATTCATAGTATATTATACACAATTTTATACTAGTTTTGGTCAGAAAATTAAATTAAATAGAGTATTGTTCGAAACGCAATGAAACTTTTCAGATCCTTTCTATATTTTACGAGGGAAGATTATGATGGAAGTCCATGCAAAAAATTATCTCAGAATTAGATTCTTTGAAACTTTTTCAAATACTAGTTTCGGTCAAAAAATCGTAGTATATTATACACAATTTTATACAAGTGTCGGTAAAAAAAAATCGAGGATTATTCGAAATGCTACGAAACTTTTTAGATCCTTTATATTTGTTATGAGGGAAGGTTATGATGGAAGTCCATGCAAAACATTATCTAAAAATTAGATTTTATGGAACCTTTTGAAATGTCAGTTTAGGTAAAAAATTCATAGTATATTATACACAATTTTACTCTAGTTTCAGTCAGAAAATTAAATTAAATCGAGTATTGTTCGAAATGCAACGAAACTTTTCAGATCCTTTTTATATTTTATGAGGAAAGATTATGATTGAAGTCCATGCAAAAAATTATCTCAGATTTAGATTCTATGATACCTTTTGAAATACTAGTTTCGGTCAAAAATTCTAGTATATTATACACAATTTTATACTAGTTTCGGTCAGAAAATTAAATAAAATCGAGGATTGTTCGAAATGCTACGAATCTTTTAAGATCCTTTCTATAATTTACGAGGGAAGATTATGATGGAAGTCAATGTAAAAAATTATCTCAGAATTAGATTCTATGAAACATTTTGAATTACTAGTTTCGGTCAAAAAATCATAGTATATTATACACATATTTATACTAGTTTCGGTCAGAAAATCAAATTAAAACGAGGATTGTTCGAAATGCTACGAAACTTTTCAGATCCTTTCTATATTTTACCAGGGAAGGTTATGATGGAAGTCCATGCAAAAAAGTATCTCAAAATAAGATTATATGGAACTTTTTAAAATAGGAGTTTAGGTCAAAAAATCTTAGTATATTATACATAATTTCATACTAGTTTCGGTCATAAAATTAAATTAAATCGAGAATTGTTCGAAATGCTACGTAACTTTTCAGATACTTTCTATATTTTACGAGGGAAGATTATGATGGAAGTCCATGCAAAAAATCATCTCAGAAATAGATTCTATGAAACATTTTGAAATACTAGTTTCGGTCAAAAAATTGTAGTATATTATACACAATTTTATACTAGTTTCGGTCAAATATCAAATTAAATCGAGGATTGTTCGAAATGCAACGAAACTTTTAAGATACTTTCTATAATTTACGAGGGAATATTATGATGGAAGTCCATGCAAAAAAGTATCTCAGAATTAGATTCTTTGAAACTTTTTCAAATACTAGTTCGGTCAAAAAATCGAAGTATATTCTACACAATTTTATACAAGTGTCGGTAAAAAAAATCGAGGATTGTTCGAAATGCTACGAAACTTTTTAGATCCTTTATATTTGTTACGAGGGAAGATTATGATGGAAGTCTATGCAAAAAATCATCTCAGAAATAGATTCTATGAAACTTTTTGAAATACTAGTTTCGGTCAAAAAATCGTAGTATATTATACACAATTTTATACTAGTTTCGGTCAAAAATCAAATTAAATCGAGGATTGTTCGAAATGCTACGAAACTTTTAAGATCCTTTTTATAATTTACGAGGGAAGATTATGATGGAAGTCCATGCAAAAAATTATCTCAGAATTAGATTCTTTGAAACTTTTTTAAATACTAGTTTCGGTCAAAAAATCGTAGTATATTATACACAATTTTATACAAGTGTCGGTAAAAAAATCGAGATTATTCGAAATGCTACGAAACATTTTAGATCCTTTATATTTGTTACGAGGGAAGGTTATGATGGAAGTCCATGCAAAAAAGTATCTAATAATTAGATTCTATTGAACCTTTTGAAATGTCAGTTTAGGTCATAAATTCATAGTATATTATACACAATTTTATACTAGTTTTGGTCAGAAAATTAAATTAAATAGAGTATTGTTCGAAACGCAATGAAACTTTTCAGATCCTTTCTATATTTTACGAGGGAAGATTATGATGGAAGTCCATGCAAAAAATTATCTCAGAATTAGATTCTTTGAAACTTTTTCAAATACTAGTTTCGGTCAAAAAATCGTAGTATATTATACACAATTTTATACAAGTGTCGGTAAAAAAAATCGAGGATTATTCGAAATGCTACGAAACTTTTTAGATCCTTTATATTTGTTATGAGGGAAGGTTATGATGGAAGTCCATGCAAAACATTATCTAAAAATTAGATTTTATGGAACCTTTTGAAATGTCAGTTTAGGTAAAAAATTCATAGTATATTATACACAATTTTACTCTAGTTTCAGTCAGAAAATTAAATTAAATCGAGTATTGTTCGAAATGCAACGAAACTTTTCAGATCCTTTTTATATTTTATGAGGAAAGATTATGATTGAAGTCCATGCAAAAAATTATCTCAGATTTAGATTCTATGATACCTTTTGAAATACTAGTTTCGATCAAAAATTCTAGTATATTATACACAATTTTATACTAGTTTCGGTCAGAAAATTAAATAAAATCGAGGATTATTCGAAATGCTACGAATCTTTTAAGATCCTTTCTATAATTTACGAGGGAAGATTATGATGGAAGTCAATGTAAAAAATTATCTCAGAATTAGATTCTATGAAACATTTTGAATTACTAGTTTCGGTCAAAAAATCATAGTATATTATACACATATTTATACTAGTTTCGGTCAGAAAATCAAATTAAAACGAGGATTGTTCGAAATGCTACGAAACTTTTCAGATCCTTTCTATATTTTACCAGGGAAGGTTATGATGGAAGTCCATGCAAAAAAGTATCTCAAAATAAGATTTTATGGAACATTTTAAAATAGGAGTTTAGGTCAAAAAATCTTAGTATATTATACATAATTTCATACTAGTTTCGGTCATAAAATTAAATTAAATCGAGAATTGTTCGAAATGCTACGTAACTTTTCAGATACTTTCTATATTTTCCGAGGGAAGATTATGATGGAAGTCCATGCAAAAAATCATCTCAGAAATAGATTCTATGAAACATTTTGAAATACTAGTTTCGGTCAAAAAATTGTAGTATATTATACACAATTTTATACTAGTTTCGGTCAAAAATCAAATTAAATCGAGGATTGTTCGAAATGCAACGAAACTTTTAAGATCCTTTCTATAATTTACGAGGGAATATTATGATGGAAGTCCATGCAAAAAAGTATCTCAGAATTAGATTCTTTGAAACTTTTTCAAATACTAGTTCGGTCAAAAAATCGAAGTATATTCTACACAATTTTATAAAAGTGTCGGTAAAAAAAATCGAGGATTGTTCGAAATGCTACGAAACTTTTTAGATCCTTTATATTTGTTACGAGGGAAGATTATGATGGAAGTCTATGCAAAAAATCATCTCAGAAATAGATTCTATGAAAATTTTTGAAATACTAGTTTCGGTCAAAAAATCGTAGTATATTATACACAATTTTATACTAGTTTCGGTCAAAAATCAAATTAAATCGAGGATTGTTCGAAATGCTACGAAACTTTTAAGATCCTTTTTATAATTTACGAGGGAAGATTATGATGGAAGTCCATGCAAAAAATTATCTCAGAATTAGATTCTTTGAAACTTTTTTAAATACTAGTTTCGGTCAAAAAATCGTAGTATATTATACACAATTTTATACAAGTGTCGGTAAAAAAATCGAGATTATTCGAAATGCTACGAAACATTTTAGATCCTTTATATTTGTTACGAGGGAAGGTTATGATGGAAGTCCATGCAAAAAATTATCTAATAATTAGATTCTATTGAACCTTTTGAAATGTCAGTTTAGGTCATAAATTCATAGTATATTATACACAATTTTATACTAGTTTTGGTCAGAAAATTAAATTAAATAGAGTATTGTTCGAAATGCAACGAAACTTTTCAGATCCTTTCTATATTTTACGAGGGAAGATTATGATGGAAGTCCATGCAAAAAATTATCTCAGAATTAGATTCTTTGAAACTTTTTCAAATACTAGTTTCGGTCAAAAAATCGTAGTATATTATACACAATTTTATACAAGTGTCGTTAAGAAAAATCGAGGATTATTCGAAATGCTACGAAACTTTTTAGATCCTTTATATTTGTTATGAGGGAAGGTTATGATGGAAGTCCATGCAAAACATTATCTAAAAATTAGATATTATGGAACCTTTTGAAATGTCAGTTTAGGTAAAAAATTCATAGTATATTATACACAATTTTACTCTAGTTTCTGTCAGAAAATTAAATTAAATCGAGTATTGTTCGAAATGCAACGAAACTTTTCAGATCCTTTTTATATTTTATGAGGAAAGATTATGATTGAAGTCCATGCAAAAAATTATCTCAGATTTAGATTCTATGATACCTTTTGAAATACTAGTTTCGGTCAAAAATTCTAGTATATTATACACAATTTTATACTAGTTTCGGTCAGAAAATTAAATAAAATCGAGGATTGTTCGAAATGCTACGAATCTTTTAAGATCCTTTCTATAATTTACGAGGGAAGATTATGATGGAAGTCAATGCAAAAAATTATCTCAGAATTAGATTCTATGAAACATTTTGAATTACTAGTTTCGGTCAAAAAATCATAGTATATTATACACATATTTATACTAGTTTCGGTCAGAAAATCAAATTAAATCGAGGATTGTTCGAAATGCTACGAAACTTTTCAGATCCTTTCTATATTTTACCAGGGAAGGTTATGATGGAAGTCCATGCAAAAAAGTATCTCAAAATAAGATTATATGGAACTTTTTAAAATAGGAGTTTAGGTCAAAAAATCTTAGTATATTATACATAATTTCATACTAGTTTCGGTCATAAAATTAAATTAAATCGAGAATTGTTCGAAATGCTACGTAACTTTTCAGATACTTTCTATATTTTACGAGGGAAGATTATGATGGAAGTCCATGCAAAAAATCATCTCAGAAATAGATTCTATGAAACATTTTGAAATACTAGTTTCGGTCAAAAAATTGTAGTATATTATACACAATTTTATACTAGTTTCGGTCAAAAATCAAATTAAATCGAGGATTGTTCGAAATGCAACGAAACTTTTAAGATCCTTTCTATAATTTACGAGGGAAGATTATGATGGAAGTCCATGCAAAAAAGTATCTCAGAATTAGATTCTTTGAAACTTTTTCGAATACTAGTTCGGTCAAAAAATCGAAGTATATTCTACACAATTTTATACAAGTGTCGGTAAAAAAAATCGAGGATTGTTCGAAATGCTACGAAACTTTTTAGATCCTTTATATTTGTTACGAGGGAAGATTATGATGGAAGTCTATGCAAAAAATCATCTCAGAAATAGATTCTATGAAACTTTTTGAAATACTAGTTTCGGTCAAAAAATCGTAGTATATTATACACAATTTTATACTAGTTTCGGTCAAAAATACATTTAAATCGAGGATTGTTCGAAATGCTACGAATCTTTTAAGATCCTTTTTATAATTTACGTGGGAAGATTATGATGGAAGTCCATGCAAAAAATTATCTCAGAATTAGATTCTTTGAAACTTTTTTAAATACTAGTTTCGGTCAAAAAATCGTAGTATATTATACACAATTTTATACAAGTGTCGGTAAAAAAATCGAGATTATTCGAAATGCTACGAAACATTTTAGATCCTTTATATTTGTTACGAGGGAAGGTTATGATGGAAGTCCATGCAAAAAATTATCTAATAATTAGATTCTATTGAACCTTTTGAAATGTCAGTTTAGGTCATAAATTCATAGTATATTATACACAATTTTATACTAGTTTTGGTCAGAAAATTAAATTAAATAGAGTATTGTTCGAAATGCAACGAAACTTTTCAGATCCTTTCTATATTTTACGAGGGAAGATTATGATGGAAGTCCATGCAAAAAATTATCTCAGAATTAGATTCTTTGAAACTTTTTCAAATACTAGTTTCGGTCAAAAAATCGTAGTATATTATACACAATTTTATACAAGTGTCGTTAAAAAAAATCGAGGATTATTCGAAATGCTACGAAACTTTTTAGATCCTTTATATTTGTAATGAGGGAAGGTTATGATGGAAGTCCATGCAAAACATTATCTAAAAATTAGATATTATGGAACCTTTTGAAATGTCAGTTTAGGTAAAAAATTCATAGTATATTATACACAATTTTACTCTAGTTTCTGTCAGAAAATTAAATTAAATCGAGTATTGTTCGAAATGCAACGAAACTTTTCAGACCCTTTTTATATTTTATGAGGAAAGATTATGATTGAAGTCCATGCAAAAAATTATCTCAGATTTAGATTCTATGATACCTTTTGAAATACTAGTTTCGGTCAAAAATTCTAGTATATTATACACAATTTTATACTAGTTTCGGTCAGAAAATTAAATAAAATCGAGGATTGTTCGAAATGCTACGAATCTTTTAAGATCCTTTCTATAATTTACGAGGGAAGATTATGATGGAAGTCAATGCAAAAAATTATCTCAGAATTAGATTCTATGAAACATTTTGAATTACTAGTTTCGGTCAAAAAATCATAGTATATTATACACAATTTTATACTAGTTTCGGTCAGAAAATCAAATTAAATCGAGGATTGTTCGAAATGCTACGAAACTTTTCCGATCCTTTCTATATTTTACCAGGGAAGGTTATGATGGAAGTCCATGCAAAAAATTATCTCAAAATAAGATTATATGGAACTTTTTAAAATAGGAGTTTAGGTCAAAAAATCTTAGTATATTATACATAATTTCATACTAGTTTCTGTCATAAAATTAAATTAAATCGAGAATTGTTCGAAATGCTACGTAACTTTTAAGATACTTTCTATATTTTACGAGGGAAGATTATGATGGAAGTCCATGCAAAAAATCATCTCAGAAATAGATTCTATGAAACATTTTGAAATACTAGTTTCGGTCAAAAAATTGTAGTATATTATACACAATTTTATACTAGTTTCGGTCAAAAATCAAATTAAATCGAGGATTGTTCGAAATGCAACGAAACTTTTAAGATCCTTTCTATAATTTACGAGGGAAGATTATGATGGAAGTCCATGCAAAAAAGTATCTCAGAATTAGATTCTTTGAAACTTTTTCAAATACTAGTTCGGTCAAAAAATCGAAGTATATTCTACACAATTTTATACAAGTGTCGGTAAAAAAAATCGAGGATTGTTCGAAATGCTACGAAACTTTTTAGATCCTTTATATTTGTTACGAGGGAAGATTATGATGGAAGTCTGTGCAAAAAATCATCTCAGAAATAGATTCTATGAAACTTTTTGAAATACTAGTTTCGGTCAAAAAATCGTAGTATATTATACACAATTTTATACTAGTTTCGGTCAAAAATCAAATTAAATCGAGGATTGTTCGAAATGCTACGAAACTTTTAAGATCCTTTTTATAATTTACGAGGGAAGATTATGATGGAAGTCCATGCAAAAAATTATCTCAGAATTAGATTCTTTGAAACTTTTTTAAATACTAGTTTCGGTCAAAAAATCGTAGTATATTATACACAATTTTATACAAGTGTCGGTAAAAAAATTGAGATTATTCGAAATGCTACGAAACAGTTTAGATCCTTTATATTTGTTACGAGGGAAGGTTATGATGGAAGTCCATGCAAAAAATTATCTAATAATTAGATTCTATTGAACCTTTTGAAATGTCAGTTTAGGTCATAAATTCATAGTATATTATACACAATTTTATACTAGTTTTGGTCAGAAAATTAAATTAAATAGAGTATTGTTCGAAATGCAACGAAACTTTTCAGATCCTTTCTATATTTTACGAGGGAAGATTATGATGGAAGTCCATGCAAAAAATTATCTCAGAATTAGATTCTTTGAAACTTTTTCAAATACTAGTTTCGGTCAAAAAATCGTAGTATATTATACACAATTTTATACAAGTGTCGTTAAAAAAAATCGAGGATTATTCGAAATGCTACGAAACTTTTTAGATCCTTTATATTTGTATGAGGTAAGGTTATGATGGAAGTCCATGCAAAACATTATCTAAAAATTAGATATTATGGAACCTTTTGAAATGTCAGTTTAGGTTAAAAATTCATAGTATATTATACACAATTTTACTCTAGTTTCTGTCAGAAAATTAAATTAAATCGAGTATTGTTCGAAATGCAACAAAACTTTTCAGATCCTTTTTATATTTTATGAGGAAAGATTATGATTGAAGTCCATGCAAAAAATTATCTCAGATTTAGATTCTATGATACCTTTTGAAATACTAGTTTCGGTAAAAAATTCTAGTATATTATACACAATTTTATACTAGTTTCGGTCAGAAAATTAAATAAAATCGAGGATTGTTCGAAATGCTACGAATCTTTTAAGATCCTTTCTATAATTTACGAGGGAAGATTATGATGGAAGTCAATGCAAAAAATTATCTCAGAATTAGATTCTATGAAACATTTTGAATTACTAGTTTCGGTCAAAAAATCATAGTATATTATACACAATTTTATACTAGTTTCGGTCAGAAAATCAAATTAAATCGAGGATTGTTCGAAATGCTACGAAACTTTTCCGATCCTTTCTATATTTTACCAGGGAAGGTTATGATGGAAGTCCATGCAAAAAATTATCTCAAAATAAGATTATATGGAACTTTTTAAAATAGGAGTTTAGGTCAAAAAATCTTAGTATATTATACATAATTTCATACTAGTTTCTGTCATAAAATTAAATTAAATCGAGAATTGTTCGAAATGCTACGTAACTTTTAAGATACTTTCTATATTTTACGAGGGAAGATTATGATGGAAGTCCATGCAAAAAATCATCTCAGAAATAGATTCTATGAAACATTTTGAAATACTAGTTTCGGTCAAAAAATTGTAGTATATTATACACAATTTTATACTAGTTTCGGTCAAAAATCAAATTAAATCGAGGATTGTTCGAAATGCAACGAAACTTTTAAGATCCTTTCTATAATTTACGAGGGAAGATTATGATGGAAGTCCATGCAAAAAAGTATCTCAGAATTAGATTCTTTGAAACTTTTTCAAATACTAGTTCGGTCAAAAAATCGAAGTATATTCTACACAATTTTATACAAGTGTCGGTAAAAAAAATCGAGGATTGTTCGAAATGCTACGAAACTTTTTAGATCCTTTATATTTGTTACGAGGGAAGATTATGATGGAAGTCTGTGCAAAAAATCATCTCAGAAATAGATTCTATGAAACTTTTTGAAATACTAGTTTCGGTCAAAAAATCGTAGTATATTATACACAATTTTATACTAGTTTCGGTCAAAAATCAAATTAAATCGAGGATTGTTCGAAATGCTACGAAACTTTTAAGATCCTTTTTATAATTTACGAGGGAAGATTATGATGGAAGTCCATGCAAAAAATTATCTCAGAATTAGATTCTTTGAAACTTTTTTAAATACTAGTTTCGGTCAAAAAATCGTAGTATATTATACACAATTTTATACAAGTGTCGGTAAAAAAATCGAGATTATTCGAAATGCTACGAAACAGTTTAGATCCTTTATATTTGTTACGAGGGAAGGTTATGATGGAAGTCCATGCAAAAAATTATCTAATAATTAGATTCTATTGAACCTTTTGAAATGTCAGTTTAGGTCATAAATTCATAGTATATTATACACAATTTTATACTAGTTTTGGTCAGAAAATTAAATTAAATAGAGTATTGTTCGAAATGCAACGAAACTTTTCAGATCCTTTCTATATTTTACGAGGGAAGATTATGATGGAAGTCCATGCAAAAAATTATCTCAGAATTAGATTCTTTGAAACTTTTTCAAATACTAGTTTCGGTCAAAAAATCGTAGTATATTATACACAATTTTATACAAGTGTCGTTAAAAAAAATCGAGGATTATTCGAAATGCTACGAAACTTTTTAGATCCTTTATATTTGTATGAGGTAAGGTTATGATGGAAGTCCATGCAAAACATTATCTAAAAATTAGATATTATGGAACCTTTTGAAATGTCAGTTTAGGTTAAAAATTCATAGTATATTATACACAATTTTACTCTAGTTTCTGTCAGAAAATTAAATTAAATTGAGTATTGTTCGAAATGCAACAAAACTTTTCAGATCCTTTTTATATTTTATGAGGAAAGATTATGATTGAAGTCCATGCAAAAAATTATCTCAGATTTAGATTCTATGATACCTTTTGAAATACTAGTTTCGGTCAAAAATTCTAGTATATTATACACAATTTTATACTAGTTTCGGTCAGAAAATTAAATAAAATCGAGGATTGTTCGAAATGCTACGAATCTTTTAAGATCCTTTCTATAATTTACGAGGGAAGATTATGATGGAAGTCAATGCAAAAAATTATCTCAGAATTAGATTCTATGAAACATTTTGAATTACTAGTTTCGGTCAAAAAATCATAGTATATTATACACAATTTTATACTAGTTTCGGTCAGAAAATCAAATTAAATCGAGGATTGTTCGAAATGCTACGAAACTTTTCCGATCCTTTCTATATTTTACCAGGGAAGGTTATGATGGAAGTCCATGCAAAAAATTATCTCAAAATAAGATTATATGGAACTTTTTAAAATAGGAGTTTAGGTCAAAAAATCTTAGTATATTATACATAATTTCATACTAGTTTCGGTCATAAAATTAAATTAAATCGAGAATTGTTCGAAATGCTACGTAACTTTTCAGATACTTTCTATATTTTACGAGGGAAGATTATGATGGAAGTCCATGCAAAAAATCATCTCAGAAATAGATTCTATGAAACATTTTGAAATACTAGTTTCGGTCAAAAAATTGTAGTATATTATACACAATTTTATACTAGTTTCGGTCAAAAATCAAATTAAATCGAGGATTGTTCGAAATGCAACGAAACTTTTAAGATCCTTTCTATAATTTACGAGGGAAGATTATGATGGAAGTCCATGCAAAAAATTATCTCAGAATTAGATTCTTTGAAACTTTTTCAAATACTAGTTTCGGTCAAAAAATCGAAGTATATTATACACAATTTTATACAAGTGTCGGTAAAAAAAAATCGAGGATTGTTCGAAATGCTACGAAACTTTTTAGATCCTTTATATTTGTTACGAGGGAAGATTATGATGGAAGTCTGTGCAAAAAATCATCTCAGAAATAGATTCTATGAAACTTTTTGAAATACTAGTTTCGGTCAAAAAATCGAAGTATATTATACACAAATTTATACTAGTTATGGTCATAAATCAAATTAAATCGAGGATTGTTCAAAATGCTACGAAACTTTTAAGATCCTTTCTATAATTTACGAGGGAAGATTATGATGGAATTCCATGCAAAAAATTATCTCAGAATTAGATTCTTTGAAACTTTTTTAAATACTAGTTTCGGTCAAAAAATCGTAGTATATTATACACAATTTTATACAAGTGTCGGTAAAAAAAATCGAGATTATTCGAAATGCTACAAAACATTTTAGATCCTTTATATTTGTTATGAGGGAAGGTTATGATGGAAGTCCATGCAAAAAATTATCTAATAATAAGATTCTATTGAACCTTTTGAAATGTCATTTTAGGTCATAAATTCATAGTATATTATACACAAGTTTATACTAGTTTTGGTCAGAAAATTAAATTAAATAGAGTATTGTTCGAAATGCAAAGAAACTTTTCAGATCCTTTCTATATTTTACGAGGGAAGATTATGATGGAAGTCCATGCAAAAAATTATCTCAGAATTAGATTCTTTGAAACTTTTTCAAATACTAGTTTCGGTCAAAAAATCGTAGTATATTATACACAATTTTATACAAGTGTCGGTAAAAAAATATCGAGGATTGTTCGAAATGCTACGAAACTTTTTAGATCCTTTCTATAATTTACAAGGGAAGATTATGATGGATGTCCATGCAAAAAATTATCTCAGAATTAGATTCTTTGAAACTTTTTCAAATACTAGTTTCGGTCAAAAAATCGAAGTATATTATACACAATTTTAAACAAGTGTCGGTAAAAAAAATCGAGGATTGTTCGAAATGCTACGAAACTTTTTAGATCCTTTATATTTGTTACGAGGGAAGATTATGATGGAAGTCTATGCAAAAAATCATCTCAGAAATAGATTCTATGAAACTTTTTGAAATACTAGTTTCGGTCAAAAAATCGTAGTATATTATACACAAATTTATACTAGTTATGGTCAAAAATCAAATTAAATCGAGGATTGTTCGAAATGCTACGAAACTTTTAAGATCCTTTCTATAATTTACGAGGGAAGATTATGATGGAATTCCATGCAAAAAATTATCTCAGAATTAGATTCTTTGAAACTTTTTTAAATACTAGTTTCGGTCAAAAAATCGTAGTATATTATACACAATTTTATACATGTGTCGGTAAAAAAAATCGAGATTATTCGAAATGCTATGAAACATTTTAGATCCTTTATATTTGTTACGAGGGAAGGTTATGATGGAAGTCCATGCAAAAAATTATCTAATAATTAGATTCTATTGAACCTTTTGAAATGTCAGTTTAGGTCATAAATTCATAGTATATTATACACAAGTTTATACTAGTTTTGGTCAGAAAATTAAATTAAATAGAGTATTGTTCGAAATGCAACGAAACTTTTCAGATACTTTCTATATTTTACGAGGGAAGATTATGATGGAAGTCCATGCAAAAAATTATCTCAGAATTAGATTCTTTGAAACTTTTTCAAATACTAGTTTCGGTCAAAAAATCGTAGTATATTATACACAATTTTATACAAGTGTCGGTAAAAAAAAATCGAGGATTGTTCGAAATGCTACGAAACTTTTTAGATCCTTTATATTTGTTATGAGGGAAGGTTATGATGGAAGTCCATGCAAAACATTATCTAAAAATTAGATTTTATGGAACCTTTTGAAATGTCAGTTTAGGTAAAAAATTCATAGTATATTATACATTATTTTACTCTAGTTTCAGTCAGAAAATTAAATTAAATCGAGTATTGTTCGAAATGCAACGAAACTTTTCAGATCCTTTCTATATTTTATGAGGAAAGATTATGATTGAAGTCCATGCAAAAAATTATCTCAGATTTAGATTCTATGATACCTTTTGAAATACTATTTTCGGTCAAAAACTCTAGTATATTATACACAATTTTATACTAGTTTCGGTCAGAAAATTAAATAAAATTGAGGATTGTTCGAAATGCTACGAATCTTTTAAGATCCTTTCTATAATTTACGAGGGAAGATTATGATGGAAGTCTGTGCAAAAAATCATCTCAGAAATAGATTCTATGAAACTTTTTGAAATACTAGTTTCGGTCAAAAAATCGTAGTATATTATACACAAATTTATACTAGTTATGGTCAAAAATCAAATTAAATCGAGGATTGTTCGAAATGCTACGAAAATTTTAAGATCCTTTCTATAATTTACGAGGGAAGATTATGATGGAATTCCATGCAAAAAATTATCTCAGAATTAGATTCTTTGAAACTTTTTTAAATACTAGTTTCGGTCAAAAAATCGTAGTATATTATACACAATTTTATACAAGTGTCGGTAAAAAAAATCGAGATTATTCGAAATGCTATGAAACATTTTAGATCCTTTATATTTGTTACGAGGGAAGGTTATGATGGAAGTCCATGCAAAAAATTATCTAATAATTAGATTCTATTGAACCTTTTGAAATGTCAGTTTAGGTCATAAATTCATAGTATATTATACACAAGTTTATACTAGTTTTGGTCAGAAAATTAAATTAAATAGAGTATTGTTCGAAATGCAACGAAACTTTTCAGATACTTTCTATATTTTACGAGGGAAGATTATGATGGAAGTCCATGCAAAAAATTATCTCAGAATTAGATTCTTTGAAACTTTTTCAAATACTAGTTTCGGTCAAAAAATCGTAGTATATTATACACAATTTTATACAAGTGTCGGTAAAAAAAAATCGAGGATTGTTCGAAATGCTACGAAACTTTTTAGATCCTTTATATTTGTTATGAGGGAAGGTTATGATGGAAGTCCATGCAAAACATTATCTAAAAATTAGATTTTATGGAACCTTTTGAAATGTCAGTTTAGGTAAAAAATTCATAGTATATTATACATTATTTTACTCTAGTTTCAGTCAGAAAATTAAATTAAATCGAGTATTGTTCGAAATGCAACGAAACTTTTCAGATCCTTTCTATATTTTATGAGGAAAGATTATGATTGAAGTCCATGCAAAAAATTATCTCAGATTTAGATTCTATGATACCTTTTGAAATACTATTTTCGGTCAAAAATTCTAGTATATTATACACAATTTTATACTAGTTTCGGTCAGAAAATTAAATAAAATTGAGGATTGTTCGAAATGCTACGAATCTTTTAAGATCCTTTCTATAATTTACGAGGGAAGATTATGATGGAAGTCTGTGCAAAAAATCATCTCAGAAATAGATTCTATGAAACTTTTTGAAATACTAGTTTCGGTCAAAAAATCGTAGTATATTATACACAAATTTATACTAGTTATGGTCAAAAATCAAATTAAATCGAGGATTGTTCGAAATGCTACGAAAATTTTAAGATCCTTTCTATAATTTACGAGGGAAGATTATGATGGAATTACATGCAAAAAATTATCTCAGAATTAGATTCTTTGAAACTTTTTTAAATACTAGTTTCGGTCAAGAAATCGTAGTATATTATACACAATTTTATACAAGTGTCGGTAAAAAAAATCGAGATTATTCGAAATGCTATGAAACATTTTAGATCCTTTATATTTGTTACGAGGGAAGGTTATGATGGAAGTCCATGCAAAAAATTATCTAATAATTAGATTCTATTGAACCTTTTGAAATGTCAGTTTAGGTCATAAATTCATAGTATATTATACACAATTTTATACTAGTTTTGGTCAGAAAATTAAATTAAATAGAGTATTGTTCGAAATGCAACGAAACTTTTCAGATCCTTTCTATATTTTACGAGGGAAGATTATGATGGAAGTCCATGCAAAAAATTATCTCAGAATTAGATTCTTTGAAACTTTTTCAAATACTAGTTTCGGTCAAAAAATCGTAGTATATTATACACAATTTTATACAAGTGTCGTTAAAAAAAATCGAGGATTATTCGAAATGCTACGAAACTTTTTAGATCCTTTATATTTGTATGAGGTAAGGTTATGATGGAAGTCCATGCAAAACATTATCTAAAAATTAGATATTATGGAACCTTTTGAAATGTCAGTTTAGGTAAAAAATTCATAGTATATTATACACAATTTTACTCTAGTTTCTGTCAGAAAATTAAATTAAATCGAGTATTGTTCGAAATGCAACGAAACTTTTCAGATCCTTTTTATATTTTATGAGGAAAGATTATGATTGAAGTCCATGCAAAAAATTATCTCAGATTTAGATTCTATGATACCTTTTGAAATACTAGTTTCGGTCAAAAATTGTAGTATATTATACACAATTTTATACTAGTTTCGGTCAGAAAATTAAATAAAATCGAGGATTGTTCGAAGTGCTACGAATCTTTTAAGATCCTTTCTATAATTTACGAGGGAAGATTATGATGGAAGTCAATGCAAAAAATTATCTCAGAATTAGATTCTATGAAACATTTTGAATTACTAGTTTCGGTCAAAAAATCATAGTATATTATACACAATATTATACTAGTTTCGGTCAGAAAATCAAATTAAATCGAGGATTGTTCGAAATGCTACGAAACTTTTAAGATCCTTTCTATATTTTACCAGGGAAGGTTATGATGGAAGTCCATGCAAAAAAGTATCTCAAAATAAGATTATATGGAACTTTTTAAAATAGGAGTTTAGTTCAAAAAATCTTAGTATATTATACATAATTTCATACTAGTTTTGGTCAGAAAATTAAATTAAATAGAGTATTGTTCGAAATGCAACGAAACTTTTCAGATCCTTTCTATATTTTACGAGGGAAGATTATGATGGAAGTCCATGCAAAAAATTATCTCAGAATTAGATTCTTTGAAACTTTTTCAAATACTAGTTTCGGTCAAAAAATCGTAGTATATTATACACAATTTTATACAAGTGTCGGTCAAAAATCAAACTAAATCGAGGATTGTTCGAAATGCAACGAAACTTTTAAGATCCTTTCTATAATTTACGAGGGAAGATTATGATGGAAGTCCATGCAAAAAATTATCTCAGAATTAGATTCTTTGAAACTTTTTCAAATACTAGTTTCGGTCAAAAAATCGAAGTATATTATACACAATTTTATACAAGTGTCGGTAAAAAAAATCGAGGATTGTTCGAAATGCTACGAAACTTTTTAGATCCTTTATATTTGTTACGAGGGAAGATTATGATGGAAGTCTGTGCAAAAAATCATCTCAGAAATAGATTCTATGAAACTTTTTAAAATACTAGTTTCGGTCAAAAAATCGTAGTATATTATACACAATTTTATACTAGTTTCGGTCAAAAATCAAATTAAATCGAGGATTATTCGAAATGCTACGAAACTTTTAAGATCCTTTCTATAATTTACGAGGGAAGATTATGATGGAAGTCCATGCAAAAAATTATCTCAGAATTAGATTCTTTGAAACTTTTTTAAATACTAGTTTCGGTCAAAAAATCGTAGTATATTATACACAATTTTATACAAGTGTCGGTAAAAAAAATCGAGATTATTCGAAATGCTACGAAACATTTTAGATCCTTTATATTTGTTACGAGGGAAGGTTATGATGGAAGTCCATGCAAAAAATTATCTAATAATTAAATTCTATTGAACCTTTTGAAATGTCAGTTTAGGTCATACATTCATAGTATATTATACACAAGTTTATACTAGTTTTGGTCAGAAAATTAAATTAAATAGAGTATTATTCGAAATGCAACGAAACTTTTCAGATCCTTTCTATATTTTACGAGGGAAGATTATGATGGAAGTCCATGCAAAAAATTATCTCAGAATTAGATTCTTTGAAACTTTTTCAAATACTAGTTTCGGTCAAAAAATCGTAGTATATTATACACAATTTTATACAAGTGTCGGTAAAAAAAAATCGAGGATTGTTCGAAATGCTACGAAACTTTTTAGATCCTTTATATTTGTTATGAGGGAAGGTTATGATGGAAGTCCATGAAAAACATTATCTAAAAATTAGATTTTATGGAACCTTTTGAAATGTCAGTTTAGGTAAAAAATTCATAGTATATTATACATTATTTTACTCTAGTTTCAGTGAGAAAATTAAATTAAATCGAGTATTGTTCGAAATGCAACGAAACTTTTCAGATCCTTTCTATATTTTATGAGGAAAGATTATGATTGAAGTCCATGCAAAAAATTATCTCAGATTTAGATTCTATGATACCTTTTGAAATACTATTTTCGGTCAAAAATTCTAGTATATTATACACAATTTTATACTAGTTTCGGTCAGAAAATTAAATAAAATCGAGGATTGTTCGAAGTGCTACGAATCTTTTAAGATCCTTTCTATAATTTACGAGGGAAGATTATGATGGAAGTCAATGCAAAAAATTATCTCAGAATTAGATTCTATGAAACATTTTGAATTACTAGTTTCGGTCAAAAAATCATAGTATATTATACACAATATTATACTAGTTTCGGTCAGAAAATCAAATTAAATCGAGGATTGTTCGAAATGCTACGAAACTTTTAAGATCCTTTCTATATTTTACCAGGGAAGGTTATGATGGAAGTCCATGCAAAAAAGTATCTCAAAATAAGATTATATGGATCTTTTTAAAATAGGAGTTTAGTTCAAAAAATCTTAGTATATTATACATAATTTCATACTAGTTTTGGTCAGAAAATTAAATTAAATAGAGTATTGTTCGAAATGCAACGAAACTTTTCAGATCCTTTCTATATTTTACGAGGGAAGATTATGATGGAAGTCCATGCAAAAAATTATCTCAGAATTAGATTCTTTGAAACTTTTTCAAATACTAGTTTCGGTCAAAAAATCGTAGTATATTATACACAATTTTATACAAGTGTCGGTCAAAAATCAAACTAAATCGAGGATTGTTCGAAATGCAACGAAACTTTTAAGATCCTTTCTATAATTTACGAGGGAAGATTATGATGGAAGTCCATGCAAAAAATTATCTCAGAATTAGATTCTTTGAAACTTTTTCAAATACTAGTTTCGGTCAAAAAATCGAAGTATATTATACACAATTTTATACAAGTGTCGGTAAAAAAAATCGAGGATTGTTCAAAATGCTACGAAACTTTTTAGATCCTTTATATTTGTTACGAGGGAAGATTATGATGGAAGTCTGTGCAAAAAATAATCTCAGAAATAGATTCTATGAAACTTTTTGAAATACTAGTTTCGGTCAAAAAATCGTAGTATATTATACACAATTTTATACTAGTTTCGGTCAAAAATCAAATTAAATCGAGGATTGTTCGAAATGCTACGAAACTTTTAAGATCCTTTCTATAATTTACGAGGGAAGATTATGATGGAAGTCCATGCAAAAAATTATCTCAGAATTAGATTCTTTGAAACTTTTTTAAATACTAGTTTCGGTCAAAAAATCGTAGTATATTATACACAATTTTATACAAGTGTCGGTAAAAAAAATCGAGATTATTCGAAATGCTACGAAACATTTTAGATCCTTTATAATTGTTACGAGGGAAGGTTATGATGGAAGTCCATGCAAAAAATTATCTAATAATTAAATTCTATTGAACCTTTTGAAATGTCAGTTTAGGTCATACATTCATAGTATATTATACACAAGTTTATACTAGTTTTGGTCAGAAAATTAAATTAAATAGAGTATTATTCGAAATGCAACGAAACTTTTCAGATCCTTTCTATATTTTACGAGGGAAGATTATGATGGAAGTCCATGCAAAAAATTATCTCAGATTTAGATTCTATGATACCTTTTGAAATACTAGTTTCGGTCAAAAATTCTAGTATAATATACACAATTTTATACTAGTTTCGGTCAGAAAATTAAATAAAATCGAGGATTGTTCGAAGTGCTACGAATCTTTTAAGATCCTTTCTATAATTTACGAGGGAAGATTATGATGGAAGTCAATGCAAAAAATTATCTCAGAATTAGATTCTATGAAACATTTTGAATTACTAGTTTCGGTCAAAAAAATCATAGTATATTATACACAATTTTATACTAGTTTCGGTCAGAAAATAAAATTAAATTGAGGATTGTTCGAAATGCTACGAAACTTTTCAGATCCTTTCTATATTTTACCAGGGAAGGTTATGATGGAAGTCCATGCAAAAAACTATCTCAAAATAAGATTATATGGAACTTTTTAAAATAGGAGTTTAGGTCAAAAAATCTTAGTATATTATACATAATTTCATACTAGTTTCGGTCATAAAATTAAATTAAATCGAGAATTGTTCGAAATGCTACGTAACTTTTCGGATACTTTCTATATTTTACGAGGGAAGATTATGATGGAAGTCCATGCAAAAAATCATCTCAGAAATAGATTCTATGAAACATTTTGAAATACTAGTTTCGGTCAAAAAATTGTAGTATATTATACACTATTTTATACTATTTTCGGTCAAAAATCAAACTAAATCGAGGATTGTTCGAAATGCAACGAAACTTTTAAGATCCTTTCTATAATTTACGAGGGAAGATTATGATGGAAGTCCATGCAAAAAATTATCTCAGAATTAGATTCTTTAAAACTTTTTCAAATACTAGTTTCGGTCAAAAAATCGAAGTATATTATACACAATTTTATACAAGTGTCGGTAAAAAAAAAATCGAGGATTGTTCGAAATGCTACGAAACTTTTTAGATCCTTTATATTTGTTACGAGGGAAGATTATGATGGAAGTCTGTGCAAAAATTCATCTCAGAAATAGATTCTATGAAACTTTTTGAAATACTAGTTTCGGTCAAAAAATCGTAGTATATTATACACAATTTTATACTAGTTTCTGTCAAAAATCAAATTAAATCGAGGATTGTTCGAAATGCTACGAAACTTTTAAGATCCTTTTTATACACAATTTTATACAAGTGTCGGTAAAAAAAATCGAGATTATTCGAAATGCTACGAAACATTTTAGATCCTTTATATTTGTTACGAGGGAAGGTTATGATGGAAGTCCATGCAAAAAATTATCTAATAATTAGATTCTATTGAACCTTTTGAAACGTCAGTTTAGGTCATAAATTCATAGTATATTATACACAAGTTTATACTAGTTTTGGTCAGAAAATTAAATTAAATAGAGTATTGTTCGAAATGCAACGAAACTTTTCAGATCCTTTCTATAATTTACGAGGGAAGATTATGATGGAAGTCCATGCAAAAAATTATCTCAGAATTAGATTCTTTAAAACTTTTTCAAATACTAGTTTCGGTCAAAAAATCGAAGTATATTATACACAATTTTATACAAGTGTCGGTAAAAAAAAATCGAGGATTGTTCGAAATGCTACGAAACTTTTTAGATCCTTTATATTTGTTACGAGGGAAGATTATGATGGATGTCTGTGCAAAAAATCATCTCAGAAATAGATTCTTTGAAACTTTTTGAAATACTAGTTTCGGTCAAAAAATCGTAGTATATTATACACAATTTTATACTAGTTTCTGTCAAAAATCAAATTAAATCGAGGATTGTTCGAAATGCTACGAAACTTTTAAGATCCTTTTTATACACAATTTTATACAAGTGTCGGTAAAAAAAATCGAGATTATTCGAAATGCTACGAAACATTTTAGATCCTTTATATTTGTTACGAGGGAAGGTTATGATGGAAGTCCATGCAAAAAATTATCTAATAATTAAATTCTATTGAACCTTTTGAAATGTCAGTTTAGGTCATACATTCATAGTATATTATACACAAGTTTATACTAGTTTTGGTCAGAAAATTAAATTAAATAGAGTATTATTCGAAATGCAACGAAACTTTTCAGATCCTTTCTATATTTTACGAGGGAAGATTATGATGGAAGTCCATGCAAAAAATTATCTCAGATTTAGATTCTATGATACCTTTTGAAATTCTAGTTTCGGTCAAAAATTCTAGTATATTATACACAATTTTATACTAGTTTCGGTCAGAAAATTAAATAAAATCGAGGATTGTTCGAAGTGCTACGAATCTTTTAAGATCCTTTCTATAATTTACGAGGGAAGATTATGATGGAAGTCAATGCAAAAAATTATCTCAGAATTAGATTCTATGAAACATTTTGAATTACTAGTTTCGGTCAAAAAAATCATAGTATATTATACACAATTTTATACTAGTTTCGGTCAGAAAATCAAATTAAATTGAGGATTGTTCGAAATGCTACGAAACCTTTCAGATCCTTTCTATATTTTACCAGGGAAGGTTACGATGGAAGTCCATGCAAAAAACTATCTCAAAATAAGATTATATGGAACTTTTTAAAATAGGAGTTTAGGTCAAAAAATCTTAGTATATTATACATAATTTCATACTAGTTTCGGTCATAAAATTAAATTAAATCGAGAATTGTTCGAAATGCTACGTAACTTTTCAGATACTTTCTATATTTTACGAGGGAAGATTATGATGGAAGTCCATGCAAAAAATCATCTCAGAAATAGATTCTATGAAACATTTTGAAATACTAGTTTCGGTCAAAAAATTGTAGTATATTATACACTATTTTATACTATTTTCGGTCAAAAATCAAACTAAATCGAGGATTGTTCGAAATGCAACGAAACTTTTAAGATCCTTTCTATAATTTACGAGGGAAGATTATGATGGAAGTCCATGCAAAAAATTATCTCAGAATTAGATTCTTTAAAACTTTTTCAAATACTAGTTTCGGTCAAAAAATCGAAGTATATTATACACAATTTTATCCAAGTGTCGGTAAAAAAAAATCGAGGATTGTTCGAAATGCTACGAAACTTTTTAGATCCTTTATATTTGTTACGAGGGAAGATTATGATGGAAGTCTGTGCAAAAAATCATCTCAGAAATAGATTCTATGAAACTTTTTGAAATACTAGTTTCGGTCAAAAAATCGTAGTATATTATACACAATTTTATACTAGTTTCTGTCAAAAATCAAATTAAATCGAGGATTGTTCGAAATGCTACGAAACTTTTTAGATCCTTTATATTTGTTACGAGGGAAGATTATGATGGAAGTCTGTGCAAAAAATCATCTCAGAAATAGATTCTATGAAACTTTTTGAAATACTAGTTTCGGTCAAAAAATTGTAGTATATTATACACAATTTTATACTAGTTTCGGTCAAAAATCAAATTAAATCGAGGATTGTTCGAAATGCAACGAAACTTTTAAGATCCTTTCTATAATTTACGAGGGAAGATTATGATGGAAGTCCATGCAAAAAATTATCTCAGAATTAGATTCTTTGAAACTTTTTTAAATACTAGTTTCGGTCAAAAAATCGAAGTATATTATACACAATTTTATACAAGTGTCGGTAAAAAAAAATCGAGGATTGTTCGAAATGCTACGAAACTTTTTAGATCCTTTATATTTGTTACGAGGGAAGATTATGATGGAAGTCTGTGCAAAAAATCATCTCAGAAATAGATTCTATGAAACTTTTTGAAATACTAGTTTCGGTCAAAAAATCGAAGTATATTATACACAAATTTATACTAGTTATGGTCATAAATCAAATTAAATCGAGGATTGTTCGAAATGCTACGAAACTTTTAAGATCCTTTCTATAATTTACGAGGGAAGATTATGATGGAATTCCATGCAAAAAATTATCTCAGAATTAGATTCTTTGAAACTTTTTTAAATACTAGTTTCGGTCAAAAAATCGTAGTATATTATACACAATTTTATACAAGTGTCGGTAAAAAAAATCGAGATTATTTGAAATGCTACAAAACATTTTAGATCCTTTATATTTGTTATGAGGGAAGGTTATGATGGAAGTCCATGCAAAAAATTATCTAATAATAAGATTCTATTGAACCTTTTGAAATGTCATTTTAGGTCATAAATTCATAGTATATTATACACAAGTTTATACTAGTTTTGGTCAGAAAATTAAATTAAATAGAGTATTGTTCGAAATGCAAAGAAACTTTTCAGATCCTTTCTATATTTTACGAGGGAAGATTATGATGGAAGTCCATGCAAAAAATTATCTAAGAATTAGATTCTTTGAAACTTTTTCAAATACTAGTTTCGGTCAAAAAATCGTAGTATATTATACACAATTTTATACAAGTGTCGGTAAAAAAAAATCGAGGATTATTCGAAATGCTACGAAACTTTTTAGATCCTTTATATTTGTTATGAGGGAAGGTTATGATGGAAGTCCATGCAAAACATTATCTAAAAATTAGATTTTATGGAACCTTTTGAAATTTCAGTTTAGGTAAAAAATTCATAGTATATTATACATTATTTTACTCTAGTTTCAGTCAGAAAATTAAATTAAATCGAGTATTGTTCGAAATGCAACGAAACTTTTCAGTTCCTTTCTATATTTTATGAGGAAAGATTATGATTGAAGTCCATGCAAAAAATTATCTCAGATTTAGATTCTATGATACCTTTTGAAATATTAGTTTCGGTCAAAAATTCTAGTATATTATACACAATTTTATACTAGTTTCGGTCAGAAAATTAAATAAAATCGAGGATTGTTCGAAATGCTACGAATCTTTTAAGATCCTTTCTATAATTTACGAGGGAAGATTATGATGGAAGTCAATGCAAAAAATTATCTCAGAATTAGATTCTATGAAACATTTTGAATTACTAGTTTCGGTCAAAAAAATCATAGTATATTATACACAATTTTATACTAGTTTCGGTCAGAAAATCAAATTAAATCGAGGATTGTTCGAAATGCTACGAAACTTTTCAGATCCTTTCTATATTTTACCAGGGAAGGTTATGATGGAAGTCCATGCAAAAAAGTATCTCAAAATAAGATTATATGGAACTTTTTAAAATAGGAGTTTAGGTCAAAAAATCTTAGTATATTATACATAATTTCATACTAGTTTCGGTCATAAAATTAAATTAAATCGAGAATTGTTCGAAATGCTACGTAACTTTTCAGATACTTTCTATATTTTACGAGGGAAGATTATGATGGAAGTCCATGCAAAAAATCATCTCAGAAATAGATTCTATGAAACATTTTGAAATACTAGTTTCGGTCAAAAAATTGTAGTATATTATACACTATTTTATACTATTTTCGGTCAAAAAACAAACTAAATCGAGGATAGTTCGAAATGCAACGAAACTTTTAAGATCCTTTCTATAATTTACGAGGGAAGATTATGATGGAAGTCCATGCAAAAAATTATCTCAGAATTAGATTCTTTGAAACTTTTTCAAATACTAGTTTCGGTCAAAAAATCGAAGTATATTATACACAATTTTATACAAGTGTCGGTAAAAAAAATCGAGGATTGTTCGAAATGCTACGAAACTTTTTAGATCCTTTATATTTGTTACGAGGGAAGATTATGATGGAAGTCTATGCAAAAAATCATCTCAGAAATAGATTCTATGAAACTTTTTGAAATACTAGTTTCGGTCAAAAAATCGTAGTATATTATACACAATTTTATACTAGTTTCGGTCAAAAATCAAATTAAATCGAGGATTGTTCGAAATGCTACGAAACTTTTAAGATCCTATCTATCATTTACGAGGGAAGATTATGATGGAAGTCCATGCAAAAAATTATCTCAGAATTAGATTCTTTGAAACTTTTTTAAATACTAGTTTCGGTCAAAAAATCGTAGTATATTATACACAATTTTATACAAGTGTCGGTAAAAAAATCGAGATTATTCGAAATGCTACGAAACATTTTAGATCCTTTATATTTGTTACGAGGGAAGGTTATGATGGAAGTCCATGCAAAAAATTATCTAATAATTAGATTCTATTGAACCTTTTGAAATGTCAGTTTAGGTCATAAATTCATAGTATATTATACACAAGTTTATACTAGTTTTGGTCAGAAAATTAAATTAAATAGAGTATTGTTCGAAATGCAACGAAACTTTTCAGATCCTTTCTATATTTTACGAGGGAAGATTATGATGGAAGTCCATGCAAAAAATTATCTCAGAATTAGATTCTTTGAAACTTTTTCAAATACTAGTTTCGGTCAAAAAATCGTAGTATATTATACACAATTTTATACAAGTGTCGGTAAAAAAAAATCGAGGATTATTCGAATTGCTACGAAACTTTTTAGATCCTTTATATTTGTTATGAGGGAAGGTTTTGATGGAAGTCCATGCAAAACATTATCTAAAAATTAGATTTTATGGAACCTTTTGAAATGTCAGTTTAGGTAAAAAATTCATAGTATATTATACATTATTTTACTCTAGTTTCAGTTAGAAAATTAAATTAAATCGAGTATTGTTCGAAATGCAACGAAACTTTTCAGATCCTTTCTATATTTTATGAGGAAAGATTTTGATTGAAGTCCATGCAAAAAATTATCTCAGATTTAGATTCTATGATACCTTTTGAAATACTAGTTTCGGTCAAAAATTCTAGTATATTATACACAATTTTATACTAGTTTCGGTCAGAAAATTAAATAAAATCGAGGATTGTTCGAAATGCTACGAATCTTTTAAGATCCTTTCTATAATTTACGAGGGAAGATTATGATGGAAGTCAATGCAAAAAATTATCTCAGAATTAGATTCTATGAAACATTTTGAATTACTAGTTTCGGTCAAAAAATCATAGTATATTATACACAATTTTATAATAGTTTCGGTCAGTAAATCAAATTAAATCGAGGATTGTTCGAAATGCTACGAAACTTTTCAGATCCTTTCTATATTTTACCAGGGAAGGTTATGATGGAAGTCCATGCAAAAAAGTATCTCAAAATAAGATTATATGGAACTTTTTAAAATAGGAGTTTAGGTCAAAAAATCTTAGTATATTATACATAATTTCATACTAGTTTCGGTCATAAAATTAAATTAAATCGAGAATTGTTCGAAATGCTACGTAACTTTTCAGATACTTTATATTTGTTACGAGGGAAGATTATGATGGAAGTCTGTGCAAAAAATCATCTCAGAAATAGATTCTATGAAACTTTTTGAAATACTAGTTTCGGTCAAAACATCGTAGTATATTATACACAATTTTATACTAGTTTCGGTCAAAAATCAAATTAAATCGAGGATTGTTCGAAATGCTACGAAACTTTTAAGATCCTTTCTATAATTTACGAGGGAAGATTATGATGGAAGTCCATGCAAAAAATTATCTCAGAATTAGATTCTTTGAAACTTTTTTAAATACTAGTTTCGGTCAAAAAATCGTAGTATATTATACACAATTTTATACAAGTGTCGGTAAAAAAAATCGAGGATTGTTCGAAATGCTACGAAACATTTTAGATCCTTTATATTTGTTACGAGGGAAGGTTATGATGGAAGTCCATGCAAAAAATTATCTAATAATTAGATTCTATTGAACCTTTTGAAATGTCAGTTTAGGTCATAAATTCATAGTATATTATACACAAGTTTATACTAGTTTTGGTCAGAAAATTAAATAAAATCGTGGATTGTTCGAAATGTTACGAATCTTTTAAGATCCTTTCTATATTTTACGAGGGAAGATTATGATGGAAGTCCATGCAAAAAATTATCTCAGAATTAGATTCTTTGAAACTTTTTCAAATACTAGTTTCGGTCAAAAAATCGTAGTATATTATACACAATTTTATACAAGTGTCGGTAAAAAAAAATCGAGGATTATTCGAAATGCTACGAAACTTTTTAGATCCTTTATATTTGTTATGAGGGAAGGTTATGATGGAAGTCCATGCAAAACATTATCTAAAAATTATATTTTATGGAACCTTTTGAAATGTCAGTTTAGGTAAAAAATTCATAGTATATTATACATTATTTTACTCTAGTTTCAGTCAGAAAATTAAATTAAATCGAGGATTGTTCGAAATGCTACGAAACTTTTAAGATCCTTTCTATAATTTATAAGGGAAGATTATGATGGAAGTCCATGCAAAAAATTATCTCAGAATTAGATTCTTTGAAAATTTTTTAAATACTAGTTTCGGTCAAAAAATCGTAGTATATTATACACAATTTTATACAAGTGTCCGTAAAAAAAAATCGAGGATTATTCGAAATGCTACGAAACTTTTTAGATCCTTTATATTTGTTATGAGGGAAGGTTATGATGGAAGTCCATGCAAAACATTATCTAAAAATTAGATTTTATGGAACCTTTTGAAATGTCAGTTTAGGTAAAAAATTCATAGTATATTATACATTATTTTACTCTAGTTTCAGTCAGAAAATTAAATTAAATCGAGTATTGTTCGAAATGCAACGAAACTTTTCAGATCCTTTCTATATTTTATGAGGAAAGATTTTGATTGAAGTCCATGCAAAAAATTATCTCAGATTTAGATTCTATGATACCTTTTGAAATACTAGTTTCGGTCAAAAATTCTAGTATATTATACACAATTTTATACTAGTTTCGGTCAAAAAATTAAATAAAATCGAGGATTGTTCGAAATGCTACGAATCTTTTAAGATCCTTTCTATAATTTACGAGGGAAGATTATGATGGAAGTCAATGCAAAAAATTATCTCAGAATTAGATTCTATGAAACATTTTGAATTACTAGTTTCGGTCAAAAAATCATAGTATATTATACACAATTTTATACTAGTTTCGGTAAAAAAAAATCGAGGATTGTTCGAAATGCTACGAAACTTTTTAGATCCTTTATATTTGTTACGAGGGAAGATTATGATGGAAGTCCATGCAAAATATCATCTCAGAAATAGATTCTATGAAACATTTTGAAATACTAGTTTCGGTCAAAAAATTGTAGTATATTATACACAATTTTATACTAGTTTCGGTCAAAAATCAAAAATTAAATCGAGGATTGTTCGAAATGCAACGAAACTTTTAAGATCCTTTCTATAATTTACGAGGGAAGATTATGATGGAAGTCCATGCAAAAAATTATCTCAGAATTAGATTCTTTGAAACTTTTTCAAATACTAGTTTCGGTCAAAAAATCGAAGTATATTATACACAATTTTATACAAGTGTCGGTAAAAAAAAATCGAGGATTGTTCGAAATGCTACGAAACTTTTTAGATCCTTTATATTTGTTACGAGGGAAGATTATGATGGAAGTCTGTGCAAAAAATCATCTCAGAAATAGAATCTATGAAACTTTTTGAAATACTAGTTTCGGTCAAAAAATCGTAGTATATTATACACAATTTTATACTAGTTTCGGTCAAAAATCAAATTAAATCGAGGATTGTTCGAAATACTACGAAACTTTTAAGATCCTTTCTATAATTTACGAGGGAAGATTATGATGGAAGTCCATGTAAAAAATTATCTCAGAATTAGATTCTTTGAAACTTTTTTAAATACTAGTTTCGGTCAAAAAATCGTAGTATATTATAGACAATTTTATACAAGTGTCGGTAAAAAACAAATCGAGGATTGTTCGAAATGCTACGAAACTTTTTAGATCCTTTATATTTGTTACGAGGGAAGATTATGATGGAAGTCTGTGCAAAAAATCATCTCAGAAATAGATTCTATGAAACTTTTTGAAATACTAGTTTCGGTCAAAAAATCGTAGTATATTATACACAATTTTATACTAGTTTCGGTCAAAAATCAAATTAAATCGAGGATTGTTCGAAATGCAACGAAACTTTTCAGATCCTTTCTATATTTTACGAGGGAAGATTATGATGGAAGTCCATGCAAAAAATTATCTCAGAATTAGATTCTTTGAAACTTTTTCAAATACTAGTTTCGGTCAAAAAATCGAAGTATATTATACACAATTTTATACAAGTGTCGGTAAAAAAAAATCGAGGATTGTTCGAAATGCTACGAAACTTTTTAGATCCTTTATATTTGTTACGAGGGAAGATTATGATGGAAGTCCATGCAAAAAATCATCTCAGAAATAGATTCTATGAAACATATTGAAATACTAGTTTCGGTCAAAAAATTGTAGTATATTATACACAATTTTATACTAGTTTCGGTCAAAAATCAAATTAAATCGAGGATTGTTCGAAATGCAACGAAACTTTTAAGATCCTTTATACAATTTACGAGGGAAGATTATGATGGAAGTCCATGCAAAAAATTATCTCAGAATTAGATTCTTTGAAACTTTTTCAAATACTAGTTTCGGTCAAAAAATCGAAGTATATTATACACAATTTTATACAAGTGTCGGTAAAAAAAAATCGAGGATTGTTCGAAATGCTACGAAACTTTTTAGATCCTTTATATTTGTTACGAGGGAAGATTATGATGGAAGTCCATGCAAAAAATCATCTCAGAAATAGATTCTATGAAACATTTTGAAATACTAGTTTCGGTCAAAAAATTGTAGTATATTATACACAATTTTATACTAGTTTCGGTCAAAAATCAAATTAAATCGAGGATTGTTCGAAATGCAACGAAACTTTTAAGATCCTTTCTACAATTTACGAGGGAAGATTATGATGGAAGTCCATGCAAAAAATTATCTCAGAATTAGATTCTTTGAAACTTTTTCAAATACTAGTTTCGGTCAAAAAATCGAAGTATATTATACACAATTTTATACAAGTGTCGGTAAAAAAAAATCGAGGATTGTTCGAAATGCTACGAAACTTTTTAGATCCTTTATATTTGTTACGAGGGAAGATTATGATGGAAGTCCATGCAAAAAATCATCTCAGAAATAGATTCTATGAAACATTTTGAAATACTAGTTTCGGTCAAAAAATTGTAGTATATTATACACAATTTTATACTAGTTTCGGTCAAAAATCAAATTAAATCGAGGATTGTTCGAAATGCAACGAAACTTTTAAGATCCTTTCTATAATTTACGAGGGAAGATTATGATGGAAGTCCATGCAAAAAATTATCTCAGAATTAGATTCTTTGAAACTTTTTCAAATACTAGTTTCGGTCAAAAAATCGAAGTATATTATACACAATTTTATACAAGTGTCGGTAAAAAACAAATCGAGGATTGTTCGAAATGCTACGAAACTTTTTAGATCCTTTATATTTGTTACGAGGGAAGATTATGATGGAAGTCTGTGCAAAAAATCATCTCAGAAATAGATTCTATGAAACTTTTTGAAATACTAGTTTCGGTCAAAAAATCGTAGTATATTATACACAATTTTATTCTAGTTTCGGTCAAAAATCAAATTAAATCGAGGATTGTTCGAAATGCTACGAAACGTTTAAGATCCTTTCTATAATTTACGAGGGAAGATTATGATGGAAGTCCATGCAAAAAATTATCTCAGAATTAGATTCTTTGAAACTTTTTTAAATACTAGTTTCGGTCAAAAAATCGTAGTATATTATACACAATTTTATACAAGTGTCGGTAAAAAAAAATCGAGATTATTCGAAATGCTACGAAACATTTTAGATCCTTTATATTTGCTACGAGGGAAGGTTATGATGGAAGTCCATGCAAAAAATTATCTAATAATTAGATTATATTGAACCTTTTGAAATGTCAGTTTAGGTCATAAATTCATAGTATATTATACTCAAGTTTATACTAGTTTTGGTCAAAAAATTAAATTAAATAGAGTATTGTTCGAAATGCAACGAAACTTTTCAGATCCTTTCTATATTTTACGAGGGAAGATTATGATGGAAGTCCATGCAAAAAATTATCTCAGAATTAGATTCTTTGAAACTTTTTCAAATACTAGTTTCGGTCAAAAAATCGAAGTATATTATACACAATTTTATACAAGTGTCGGTAAAAAAAAATCGAGGATTGTTCGAAATGCTACGAAACTTTTTAGATCCTTTATATTTGTTACGAGGGAAGATTATGATGGAAGTCCATGCAAAAAATCATCTCAGAAATAGATTCTATGAAACATTTTGAAATACTAGTTTCGGTCAAAAAATTGTAGTATATTATACACAATTTTATACTAGTTTCGGTCAAAAATCAAATTAAATCGAGGATTGTTCGAAATGCAACGAAACTTTTAAGATCCTTTCTATAATTTACGAGGGAAGATTATGATGGAAGTCCATGCAAAAAATTATCTCAGAATTAGATTCTTTGAAACTTTTTCAAATACTAGTTTCGGTCAAAAAATCGAAGTATATTATGCACAATTTTATACAAGTGTCGGTAAAAAAAAATCGAGGATTGTTCGAAATGCTACGAAACATTTTAGATCCTTTATATTTGTTACGAGGGAAGATTATGATGGAAGTCTGTGCAAAAAATCATCTCAGAAATAGATTCTATGAAACTTTTTGAAATACTAGTTTCGGTCAAAAAATCGTAGTATATTATACACAATTTTATACTAGTTTCGGTCAAAAATCAAATAAAATCGAGGATTGTTCGAAATGCTACGAAACTTTTAAGATCCTTTCTATAATTTACGAGGGAAGATTATGATGAAAGTCCATGTAAAAAATTATCTCAGAATTAGATTCTTTGAAACTTTTTTAAATACTAGTGTCGGTCAAAAAATCGTAGTATATTATACACAATTTTATACAAGTGTCGGTAAAAAACAAATCGAGGATTGTTCGAAATGCTACGAAACTTTTTAGATCCTTTATATTTGTTACGAGGGAAGATTATTATGGAAGTCTGTGCAAAAAATCATCTCAGAAATAGATTCTATGAAACTTTTTGAAATACTAGTTTCGGTCAATAAATCGTAGTATATTATACACAATTTTATACTAGTTTCGGTCAAAAATCAAATTAAATCGAGGATTGTTCGAAATGCTACGAAACTTTTAAGATCCTTTCTATAATTTACGAGGGAAGATTATGATGGAAGTCCATGCAAAAAATTATCTCAGAATTAGATTCTTTGAAACTTTTTTAAATACTAGTTTCGGTCAAAAAATCGTAGTATATTATACACAATTTTATACAAGTGTCGGTAAAAAAAAATCGAGATTATTTGAAATGCTACGAAACATTTTAGATCCTTTATATTTGTTACGAGGGAAGGTTATGATGGAAGTCCATGCAAAAAATTATCTAATAATTAGATTATATTGAACCTTTTGAAATGTCAGTTTAGGTCATAAATTCATAGTATATTATACACAAGTTTATACTAGTTTTGGTCAGAAAATTAAATTAAATAGAGTATTGTTCGAAATGCAACGAAACTTTTCAGATCCTTTCTATATTTTACGAGGGAAGATTATGATGGAAGTCCATGCAAAAAATTATCTCAGAATTAGATTCTTTGAAACTTTTTCAAATACTAGTTTCGGTCAAAAAATCGAAGTATATTATACACAATTTTATACAAGTGTCGGTAAAAAAAAATCGAGGATTGTTCGAAATGCTACGAAACTTTTTAGATCCTTTATATTTGTTACGAGGGAAGATTATGATGGAAGTCCATGCAAAAAATCATCTCAGAAATAGATTCTATGAAACATTTTGAAATACTAGTTTCGGTCAAAAAATTGTAGTATATTATACACAATTTTATACTAGTTTTGGTCAAAATTCAAATTAAATCGAGGATTGTTCGAAATGCAACGAAACTTTTAAGATCCTTTCTATAATTTACGAGGGAAGATTATGATGGAAGTCCATGCAAAAAATTATCTCAGAATTAGATTCTTTGAAACTTTTTCAAATACTAGTTTCGGTCAAAAAATCGAAGTATATTATACACAATTTTATACAAGTGTCGGTAAAAAAAAATCGAGGATTGTTCGAAATGCTACGAAACTTTTTAGATCCTTTATATTTGTTACGAGGGAAGATTATGATGGAAGTCCATGCAAAAAATCATCTCAGAAATAGATTCTATGAAACTTTTTGAAATACTAGTTTCGGTCAAAAAATTGTAGTATATTATACACAATTTTATACTAGTTTCGGTCAAAAATCAAATTAAATCGAGGATTGTTCGAAATGCAACGAAACTTTTAAGATCCTTTCTATAATTTATGAGGGAAGATTATGATGGAAGTCCATGCAAAAAATTATCTCAGAATTAGATTCTTTGAAACTTTTTCAAATACTAGTTTCGGTCAATAAATCGAAGTATATTATACACAATTTTATACAAGTGTCGGTAAAAAACAAATCGAGGATTGTTCGAAATGCTACGAAACTTTTTAGATCCTTTATATTTGTTACGAGGGAAGATTATGATGGAAGTCTGTGCAAAAAATCATCTCAGAAATAGATTCTATGAAACTTTTTGAAATACTAGTTTCGGTCAAAAAATCGTAGTATATTATACACAATTTTATACTAGTTTCGGTCAAAAATCAAATAAAATCGAGGATTGTTCGAAATGCTACGAAACTTTTAAGATCCTTTCTATAATTTACGAGGGAAGATTATGATGAAAGTCCATGTAAAAAATTATCTCAGAATTAGATTCTTTGAAACTTTTTTAAATACTAGTTTCGGTCAAAAAATCGTAGTATATTATACACAATTTTATACAAGTGTCGGTAAAAAACAAATCGAGGATTGTTCGAAATGCTACGAAACTTTTTAGATCCTTTATATTTGTTACGAGGGAAGATTATTATGGAAGTCTGTGCAAAAAATCATCTCAGAAATAGATTCTATGAAACTTTTTGAAATACTAGTTTCGGTCAAAAAATCGTAGTATATTATACACAATTTTATACTAGTTTCGGTCAAAAATCAAATTAAATCGAGGATTGTTCGAAATGCTACGAAACTTTTAAGATCCTTTCTATAATTTACGAGGGAAGATTATGATGGAAGTCCATGCAAAAAATTATCTCAGAATTAGATTCTTTGAAACTTTTTTAAATACTAGTTTCGGTCAAAAAATCGTAGTATATTATACACAATTTTATACAAGTGTCGGTAAAAAAAAATCGAGATTATTTGAAATGCTACGAAACATTTTAGATCCTTTATATTTGTTACGAGGGAAGGTTATGATGGAAGTCCATGCAAAAAATTATCTAATAATTAGATTATATTGAACCTTTTGAAATGTCAGTTTAGGTCATAAATTCATAGTATATTATACACAAGTTTATACTAGTTTTGGTCAGAAAATTAAATTAAATAGAGTATTGTTCGAAATGCAACGAAACTTTTCAGATCCTTTCTATATTTTACGAGGGAAGATTATGATGGAAGTCCATGCAAAAAATTATCTCAGAATTAGATTCTTTGAAACTTTTTCAAATACTAGTTTCGGTCAAAAAATCGAAGTATATTATACACAATTTTATACAAGTGTCGGTAAAAAAAAATCGAGGATTGTTCGAAATGCTACGAAACTTTTTAGATCCTTTATATTTGTTACGAGGGAAGATTATGATGGAAGTCCATGCAAAAAATCATCTCAGAAATAGATTCTATGAAACATTTTGAAATACTAGTTTCGGTCAAAAAATTGTAGTATATTATACACAATTTTATACTAGTTTCGGTCAAAATTCAAATTAAATCGAGGATTGTTCGAAATGCAACGAAACTTTTAAGATCCTTTCTATAATTTACGAGGGAAGATTATGATGGAAGTCCATGCAAAAAATTATCTCAGAATTAGATTCTTTGAAACTTTTTCAAATACTAGTTTCGGTCAAAAAATCGAAGTATATTATACACAATTTTATACAAGTGTTGGTAAAAAAATATCGAGGATTGTTCGAAATGCTACGAAACTTTTTAGATCCTTTATATTTGTTACGAGGGAAGATTATGATGGAAGTCCATGCAAAAAATCATCTCAGAAATAGATTCTATGAAACTTTTTGAAATACTAGTTTCGGTCAAAAAATTGTAGTATATTATACACAATTTTATACTAGTTTCGGTCAAAAATCAAATTAAATCGAGGATTGTTCGAAATGCAACGAAACTTTTAAGATCCTTTCTATAATTTACGAGGGAAGATTATGATGGAAGTCCATGCAAAAAATTATCTCAGAATTAGATTCTTTGAAACTTTTTCAAATACTAGTTTCGGTCAATAAATCGAAGTATATTATACACAATTTTATACAAGTGTCGGTAAAAAACAAATCGAGGATTGTTCGAAATGCTACGAAACTTTTTAGATCCTTTATATTTGTTACGAGGGAAGATTATGATGGAAGTCTGTGCAAAAAATCATCTCAGAAATAGATTCTATGAAACTTTTTGAAATACTAGTTTCGGTCAAAAAATCGTAGTATATTATACACAATTTTATACTAGTTTCGGTCAAAAATCAAATAAAATCGAGGATTGTTCGAAATGCTACGAAACTTTTAAGATCCTTTCTATAATTTACGAGGGAAGATTATGATGAAAGTCCATGTAAAAAATTATCTCAGAATTAGATTCTTTGAAACTTTTTTAAATACTAGTTTCGGTCAAAAAATCGTAGTATATTATACACAATTTTATACAAGTGTCGGTAAAAAACAAATCGAGGATTGTTCGAAATGCTACGAAACTTTTTAGATCCTTTATATTTGTTACGAGGGAAGATTATTATGGAAGTCTGTGCAAAAAATCATCTCAGAAATAGATTCTATGAAACTTTTTGAAATACTAGTTTCGGTCAAAAAATCGTAGTATATTATACACAATTTTATACTAGTTTCGGTCAAAAATCAAATTAAATCGAGGATTGTTCGAAATGCTACGAAACTTTTAAGATCCTTTCTATAATTTACGAGGGAAGATTATGATGGAAGTCCATGCAAAAAATTATCTCAGAATTAGATTCTTTGAAACTTTTTTAAATACTAGTTTCGGTCAAAAAATCGTAGTATATTATACACAATTTTATACAAGTGTCGGTAAAAAAAAATCGAGATTATTTGAAATGCTACGAAACATTTTAGATCCTTTATATTTGTTACGAGGGAAGGTTATGATGGAAGTCCATGCAAAAAATTATCTAATAATTAGATTATATTGAACCTTTTGAAATGTCAGTTTAGGTCATAAATTCATAGTATATTATACACAAGTTTATACTAGTTTTGGTCAGAAAATTAAATTAAATAGAGTATTGTTCGAAATGCAACGAAACTTTTCAGATCCTTTCTATATTTTACGAGGGAAGATTATGATGGAAGTCCATGCAAAAAATTATCTCAGAATTAGATTCTTTGAAACTTTTTCAAATACTAGTTTCGGTCAAAAAATCGAAGTATATTATACACAATTTTATACAAGTGTCGGTAAAAAAAAATCGAGGATTGTTCGAAATGCTACGAAACTTTTTAGATCCTTTATATTTGTTACGAGGGAAGATTATGATGGAAGTCCATGCAAAAAATCATCTCAGAAATAGATTCTATGAAACATTTTGAAATACTAGTTTCGGTCAAAAAATTGTAGTATATTATACACAATTTTATACTAGTTTCGGTCAAAATTCAAATTAAATCGAGGATTGTTCGAAATGCAACGAAACTTTTAAGATCCTTTCTATAATTTACGAGGGAAGATTATGATGGAAGTCCATGCAAAAAATTATCTCAGAATTAGATTCTTTGAAACTTTTTCAAATACTAGTTTCGGTCAAAAAATCGAAGTATATTATACACAATTTTATACAAGTGTTGGTAAAAAAAAATCGAGGATTGTTCGAAATGCTACGAAACTTTTTAGATCCTTTATATTTGTTACGAGGGAAGATTATGATGGAAGTCCATGCAAAAAATCATCTCAGAAATAAATTCTATGAAACTTTTTGAAATACTAGTTTCGGTCAAAAAATTGTAGTATATTATACACAATTTTATACTAGTTTCGGTCAAAAATCAAATTAAATCGAGGATTGTTCGAAATGCAACGAAACTTTTAAGATCCTTTCTATAATTTACGAGGGAAGATTATGATGGAAGTCCATGCAAAAAATTATCTCAGAATTAGATTCTTTGAAACTTTTTCAAATACTAGTTTCGGTCAATAAATCGAAGTATATTATACACAATTTTATACAAGTGTCGGTAAAAAACAAATCGAGGATTGTTCGAAATGCTACGAAACTTTTTAGATCCTTTATATTTGTTACGAGGGAAGATTATGATGGAAGTCTGTGCAAAAAATCATCTCAGAAATAGATTCTATGAAACTTTTTGAAATACTAGTTTCGGTCAAAAAATCGTAGTATATTATACACAATTTTATACTAGTTTCGGTCAAAAATCAAATAAAATCGAGGATTGTTCGAAATGCTACGAAACTTTTAAGATCCTTTCTATAATTTACGAGGGAAGATTATGATGAAAGTCCATGTAAAAAATTATCTCAGAATTAGATTCTTTGAAACTTTTTTAAATACTAGTTTCGGTCAAAAAATCGTAGTATATTATACACAATTTTATACAAGTGTCGGTAAAAAACAAATCGAGGATTGTTCGAAATGCTACGAAACTTTTTAGATCCTTTATATTTGTTACGAGGGAAGATTATTATGGAAGTCTGTGCAAAAAATCATCTCAGAAATAGATTCTATGAAACTTTTTGAAATACTAGTTTCGGTCAAAAAATCGTAGTATATTATACACAATTTTATACTAGTTTCGGTCAAAAATCAAATTAAATCGAGGATTGTTCGAAATGCTACGAAACTTTTAAGATCCTTTCTATAATTTACGAGGGAAGATTATGATGGAAGTCCATGCAAAAAATTATCTCAGAATTAGATTCTTTGAAACTTTTTTAAATACTAGTTTCGGTCAAAAAATCGTAGTATATTATACACAATTTTATACAAGTGTCGGTAAAAAAAAATCGAGATTATTTGAAATGCTACGAAACATTTTAGATCCTTTATATTTGTTACGAGGGAAGGTTATGATGGAAGTCCATGCAAAAAATTATCTAATAATTAGATTATATTGAACCTTTTGAAATGTCAGTTTAGGTCATAAATTCATAGTATATTATACACAAGTTTATACTAGTTTTGGTCAGAAAATTAAATTAAATAGAGTATTGTTCGAAATGCAACGAAACTTTTCAGATCCTTTCTATATTTTACGAGGGAAGATTATGATGGAAGTCCATGCAAAAAATTATCTCAGAATTAGATTCTTTGAAACTTTCTCAAATACTAGTTTCGGTCAAAAAATCGAAGTATATTATACACAATTTTATACAAGTGTCGGTAAAAAAAAATCGAGGATTGTTCGAAATGCTACGAAACTTTTTAGATCCTTTATATTTGTTACGAGGGAAGATTATGATGGAAGTCCATGCAAAAAATCATCTCAGAAATAGATTCTATGAAACATTTTGAAATACTAGTTTCGGTCAAAAAATTGTAGTATATTATACACAATTTTATACTAGTTTCGGTCAAAATTCAAATTAAATCGAGGATTGTTCGAAATGCAACGAAACTTTTAAGATCCTTTCTATAATTTACGAGGGAAGATTATGATGGAAGTCCATGCAAAAAATTATCTCAGAATTAGATTCTTTGAAACTTTTTCAAATACTAGTTTCGGTCAAAAAATCGAAGTATATTATACACAATTTTATACAAGTGTTGGTAAAAAAAAATCGAGGATTGTTCGAAATGCTACGAAACTTTTTAGATCCTTTATATTTGTTACGAGGGAAGATTATGATGGAAGTCCATGCAAAAAATCATCTCAGAAATAGATTCTATGAAACTTTTTGAAATACTAGTTTCGGTCAAAAAATTGTAGTATATTATACACAATTTTATACTAGTTTCGGTCAAAAATCAAATTAAATCGAGGATTGTTCGAAATGCAACGAAACTTTTAAGATCCTTTCTATAATTTACGAGGGAAGATTATGATGGAAGTCCATGCAAAAAATTATCTCAGAATTAGATTCTTTGAAACTTTTTCAAATACTAGTTTCGGTCAATAAATCGAAGTATATTATACACAATTTTATACAAGTGTCGGTAAAAAACAAATCGAGGATTGTTCGAAATGCTACGAAACTTTTTAGATCCTTTATATTTGTTACGAGGGAAGATTATGATGGAAGTCTGTGCAAAAAATCATCTCAGAAATAGATTCTATGAAACTTTTTGAAATACTAGTTTCGGTCAAAAAATCGTAGTATATTATACACAATTTTATACTAGTTTCGGTCAAAAATCAAATAAAATCGAGGATTGTTCGAAATGCTACGAAACTTTTAAGATCCTTTCTATAATTTACGAGGGAAGATTATGATGAAAGTCCATGTAAAAAATTATCTCAGAATTAGATTCTTTGAAACTTTTTTAAATACTAGTTTCGGTCAAAAAATCGTAGTATATTATACACAATTTTATACAAGTGTCGGTAAAAAACAAATCGAGGATTGTTCGAAATGCTACGAAACTTTTTAGATCCTTTATATTTGTTACGAGGGAAGATTATTATGGAAGTCTGTGCAAAAAATCATCTCAGAAATAGATTCTATGAAACTTTTTGAAATACTAGTTTCGGTCAAAAAATCGTAGTATATTATACACAATTTTATACTAGTTTCGGTCAAAAATCAAATTAAATCGAGGATTGTTCGAAATGCTACGAAACTTTTAAGATCCTTTCTATAATTTACGAGGGAAGATTATGATGGAAGTCCATGCAAAAAATTATCTCAGAATTAGATTCTTTGAAACTTTTTTAAATACTAGTTTCGGTCAAAAAATCGTAGTATATTATACACAATTTTATACAAGTGTCGGTAAAAAAAAATCGAGATTATTTGAAATGCTACGAAACATTTTAGATCCTTTATATTTGTTACGAGGGAAGGTTATGATGGAAGTCCATGCAAAAAATTATCTAATAATTAGATTATATTGAACCTTTTGAAATGTCAGTTTAGGTCATAAATTCATAGTATATTATACACAAGTTTATACTAGTTTCGGTCAGAAAATTAAATTAAATAGAGTATTGTTCGAAATGCAACGAAACTTTTCAGATCCTTTCTATATTTTACGAGGGAAGATTATGATGGAAGTCCATGCAAAAAATTATCTCAGAATTAGATTCTTTGAAACTTTTTCAAATACTAGTTTCGGTCAAAAAATCGAAGTATATTATACACAATTTTATACAAGTGTCGGTAAAAAAAAAATCGAGGATTGTTCGAAATGCTACGAAACTTTTTAGATCCTTTATATTTGTTACGAGGGAAGATTATGATGGAAGTCCATGCAAAAAATCATCTCAGAAATAGATTCTATGAAACATTTTGAAATACTAGTTTCGGTCAAAAAATCGTAGTATATTATACACAATTTTATACTAGTTTCGGTCAAAATTCAAATTAAATCGAGGATTGTTCGAAATGCTACGAAACTTTTAAGATCCTTTCTATAATTTACGAGGGAAGATTATGATGGAAGTCCATGCAAAAAATTATCTCAGAATTAGATTCTTTGAAACTTTTTTAAATACTAGTTTCGGTCAAAAAATCGTAGTATATTATACACAATTTTATACAAGTGTCGGTAAAAAAAAATCGAGATTATTTGAAATGCTACGAAACATTTTAGATCCTTTATATTTGTTACGAGGGAAGGTTATGATGGAAGTCCATGCAAAAAATTATCTAATAATTAGATTATATTGAACCTTTTGAAATGTCAGTTTAGGTCATAAATTCATAGTATATTATACACAAGTTTATACTAGTTTTGGTCAGAAAATTAAATTAAATAGAGTATTGTTCGAAATGCAACGAAACTTTTCAGATCCTTTCTATATTTTACGAGGGAAGATTATGATGGAAGTCCATGCAAAAAATTATCTCAGAATTAGATTCTTTGAAACTTTTTCAAATACTAGTTTCGGTCAAAAAATCGAAGTATATTATACACAATTTTATACAAGTGTCGGTAAAAAAAAATCGAGGATTGTTCGAAATGCTACGAAACTTTTTAGATCCTTTATATTTGTTACGAGGGAAGATTATGATGGAAGTCCATGCAAAAAATCATCTCAGAAATAGATTCTATGAAACATTTTGAAATACTAGTTTCGGTCAAAAAATTGTAGTATATTATACACAATTTTATACTAGTTTCGGTCAAAATTCAAATTAAATCGAGGATTGTTCGAAATGCAACGAAACTTTTAAGATCCTTTCTATAATTTACGAGGGAAGATTATGATGGAAGTCCATGCAAAAAATTATCTCAGAATTAGATTCTTTGAAACTTTTTCAAATACTAGTTTCGGTCAAAAAATCGAAGTATATTATACACAATTTTATACAAGTGTTGGTAAAAAAAAATCGAGGATTGTTCGAAATGCTACGAAACTTTTTAGATCCTTTATATTTGTTACGAGGGAAGATTATGATGGAAGTCCATGCAAAAAATCATCTCAGAAATAGATTCTATGAAACTTTTTGAAATACTAGTTTCGGTCAAAAAATTGTAGTATATTATACACAATTTTATACTAGTTTCGGTCAAAAATCAAATTAAATCGAGGATTGTTCGAAATGCAACGAAACTTTTAAGATCCTTTCTATAATTTACGAGGGAAGATTATGATGGAAGTCCATGCAAAAAATTATCTCAGAATTAGATTCTTTGAAACTTTTTCAAATACTAGTTTCGGTCAATAAATCGAAGTATATTATACACAATTTTATACAAGTGTCGGTAAAAAACAAATCGAGGATTGTTCGAAATGCTACGAAACTTTTTAGATCCTTTATATTTGTTACGAGGGAAGATTATGATGGAAGTCTGTGCAAAAAATCATCTCAGAAATAGATTCTATGAAACTTTTTGAAATACTAGTTTCGGTCAAAAAATCGTAGTATATTATACACAATTTTATACTAGTTTCGGTCAAAAATCAAATAAAATCGAGGATTGTTCGAAATGCTACGAAACTTTTAAGATCCTTTCTATAATTTACGAGGGAAGATTATGATGAAAGTCCATGTAAAAAATTATCTCAGAATTAGATTCTTTGAAACTTTTTTAAATACTAGTTTCGGTCAAAAAATCGTAGTATATTATACACAATTTTATACAAGTGTCGGTAAAAAACAAATCGAGGATTGTTCGAAATGCTACGAAACTTTTTAGATCCTTTATATTTGTTACGAGGGAAGATTATTATGGAAGTCTGTGCAAAAAATCATCTCAGAAATAGATTCTATGAAACTTTTTGAAATACTAGTTTCGGTCAAAAAATCGTAGTATATTATACACAATTTTATACTAGTTTCGGTCAAAAATCAAATTAAATCGAGGATTGTTCGAAATGCTACGAAACTTTTAAGATCCTTTCTATAATTTACGAGGGAAGATTATGATGGAAGTCCATGCAAAAAATTATCTCAGAATTAGATTCTTTGAAACTTTTTTAAATACTAGTTTCGGTCAAAAAATCGTAGTATATTATACACAATTTTATACAAGTGTCGGTAAAAAAAAATCGAGATTATTTGAAATGCTACGAAACATTTTAGATCCTTTATATTTGTTACGAGGGAAGGTTATGATGGAAGTCCATGCAAAAAATTATCTAATAATTAGATTATATTGAACCTTTTGAAATGTCAGTTTAGGTCATAAATTCATAGTATATTATACACAAGTTTATACTAGTTTTGGTCAGAAAATTAAATTAAATAGAGTATTGTTCGAAATGCAACGAAACTTTTCAGATCCTTTCTATATTTTACGAGGGAAGATTATGATGGAAGTCCATGCAAAAAATTATCTCAGAATTAGATTCTTTGAAACTTTTTCAAATACTAGTTTCGGTCAAAAAATCGAAGTATATTATACACAATTTTATACAAGTGTCGGTAAAAAAAAATCGAGGATTGTTCGAAATGCTACGAAACTTTTTAGATCCTTTATATTTGTTACGAGGGAAGATTATGATGGAAGTCCATGCAAAAAATCATCTCAGAAATAGATTCTATGAAACATTTTGAAATACTAGTTTCGGTCAAAAAATTGTAGTATATTATACACAATTTTATACTAGTTTCGGTCAAAATTCAAATTAAATCGAGGATTGTTCGAAATGCAACGAAACTTTTAAGATCCTTTCTATAATTTACGAGGGAAGATTATGATGGAAGTCCATGCAAAAAATTATCTCAGAATTAGATTCTTTGAAACTTTTTCAAATACTAGTTTCGGTCAAAAAATCGAAGTATATTATACACAATTTTATACAAGTGTTGGTAAAAAAAAATCGAGGATTGTTCGAAATGCTACGAAACTTTTTAGATCCTTTATATTTGTTACGAGGGAAGATTATGATGGAAGTCCATGCAAAAAATCATCTCAGAAATAGATTCTATGAAACTTTTTGAAATACTAGTTTCGGTCAAAAAATTGTAGTATATTATACACAATTTTATACTAGTTTCGGTCAAAAATCAAATTAAATCGAGGATTGTTCGAAATGCAACGAAACTTTTAAGATCCTTTCTATAATTTACGAGGGAAGATTATGATGGAAGTCCATGCAAAAAATTATCTCAGAATTAGATTCTTTGAAACTTTTTCAAATACTAGTTTCGGTCAATAAATCGAAGTATATTATACACAATTTTATACAAGTGTCGGTAAAAAACAAATCGAGGATTGTTCGAAATGCTACGAAACTTTTTAGATCCTTTATATTTGTTACGAGGGAAGATTATGATGGAAGTCTGTGCAAAAAATCATCTCAGAAATAGATTCTATGAAACTTTTTGAAATACTAGTTTCGGTCAAAAAATCGTAGTATATTATACACAATTTTATACTAGTTTCGGTCAAAAATCAAATTAAATCGAGGATTGTTCGAAATGCTACGAAACTTTTAAGATCCTTTCTATAATTTACGAGGGAAGATTATGATGGAAGTCCATGTAAAAAATTATCTCAGAATTAGATTCTTTGAAACTTTTTTAAATACTAGTTTCGGTCAAAAAATCGTAGTATATTATACACAATTTTATACAAGTGTCGGTAAAAAAAATCGAGATTATTCGAAATGCTACGAAACATTTTAGATCCTTTATATTTGTTACGAGGGAAGGTTATGATGGAAGTCCATGCAAAAAATTATCTAATAATTAGATTCTATTGAACCTTTTGAAATGTCAGTTTAGGTCATAAATTCATAGTATATTATACACAAGTTTATACTAGTTTTGGTCAGAAAATTAAATAAAATAGAGTATTGTTCGAAATGCAACGAAACTTTTCAGATCCTTTCTATATTTTACGAGGGAAGATTATGATGGAAGTCCATGCAAAAAATTATCTCAGAATTAGATTCTTTGAAACTTTTTCAAATACTAGTTTCGATCAAAAAATCGAAGTATATTATACACAATTTTATACAAGTGTCGCTAAAAAAAAATCGAGGATTGTTCGAAATGCTACGAAACTTTTTAGATCCTTTATATTTGTTACGAGGGAAGATTATGATGGAAGTCTGTGCAAAAAATCATCTCGGAAATAGATTCTATGAAACATTTTGAAATACTAGTTTCGGTCAAAAAATTGTAGTATATTATACACAATTTTATACTAGTTTCGGTCAAAAATCAAATTAAATCGAGGATTGTTCGAAATGCAACGAAACTTTTAAGATCCTTTCTATAATTTACGAGGGAAGATTATGATGGAAGTCCATGCAAAAAATTATATCAGAATTAGATTCTTTGAAACTTTTTCAAATACTAGTTTCGGTCAAAAAATCGAAGTATATTATGCACAATTTTATACAAGTGTTGGTAAAAAAAAATCGAGGATTGTTCGAAATGCTACGAAACTTTTTAGATCCTTTATACTTGTTACGAGGGAAGATTATGATGGAAGTCCATGCAAAAAATCATCTCAGAAATAGATTCTATGAAACTTTTTGAAATACTAGTTTCGGTCAAAAAATTGTAGTATATTATACACAATTTTATACTAGTTTCGGTCAAAAATCAAATTAAATCGAGGATTGTTCGAAATGCAACGAAACTTTTAAGATCCTTTCTATAATTTACGAGGGAAGATTATGATGGAAGTCCATGCAAAAAATTATCTCAGAATTAGATTCTTTGAAACTTTTTCAAATACTAGTTTCGGTCAAAAAATCGAAGTATATTATACACAATTTTATACAAGTGTCGGTAAAAAACAAATCGAGGATTGTTCGAAATGCTTCGAAACTTTTTAGATCCTTTATATTTGTTACGAGGGAAGATTATGATGGAAGTCTGTGCAAAAAATCATCTCAGAAATAGATTCTATGAAACTTTTTGAAATACTAGTTTCGGTCAAAAAATCGTAGTATATTATACACAATTTTATACTAGTTTCGGTCAAAAATCAAATTAAATCGAGGATTGTTCGAAATGCTACGAAACTTTTAAGATCCTTTCTATAATTTACGAGGGAAGATTATGATGGAAGTCCATGTAAAAAATTATCTCAGAATTAGATTCTTTGAAACTTTTTTAAATACTAGTTTCGGTCAAAAAATCGTAGTATATTATACACAATTTTATACAAGTGTCGGTAAAAAAAATCGAGATTATTCGAAATGCTACGAAACATTTTAGATCCTTTATATTTGTTACGAGGGAAGGTTATGATGGAAGTCCATGCAAAAAATTATCTAATAATTAGATTCTATTGAACCTTTTGAAATGTCAGTTTAGGTCATAAATTCATAGTATATTATACACAAGTTTATACTAGTTTTGGTCAGAAAATTAAATTAAATAGAGTATTGTTCGAAATGCAACGAAACTTTTCAGATCCTTTCTATATTTTACGAGGGAAGATTATGATGGAAGTCCATGCAAAAAATTATCTCAGAATTAGATTCTTTGAAACTTTTTCAAATACTAGTTTCGGTCAAAAAATCGAAGTATATTATACACAATTTTATACAAGTGTCGGTAAAAAAAAATCGAGGATTGTTCGAAATGCTACGAAACTTTTTAGATCCTTTATACTTGTTACGAGGGAAGATTATGATGGAAGTCTGTGCAAAAAATCATCTCAGAAATAGATTCTATGAAACTTTTTGAAATACTAGTTTCGGTCAAAAAATTGTAGTATATTATACACAATTTTATACTAGTTTCGGTCAAAAATCAAATTAAATCGAGGATTGTTCGAAATGCAACGAAACTTTTAAGATCCTTTCTATAATTTACGAGGGAAGATTATGATGGAAGTCGATGCAAAAAATTATCTCAGAATTAGATTCTTTGAAACTTTTTCAAATACTAGTTTCGGTCAAAAAATCGAAGTATATTATACACAATTTTATACAAGTGTCGGTAAAAAACAAATCGAGGATTGTTCGAAATGCTTCGAAACTTTTTAGATCCTTTATATTTGTTACGAGGGAAGATTATGATGGAAGTCTGTGCAAAAAATCATCTCAGAAATAGATTCTATGAAACTTTTTGAAATACTAGTTTCGGTCAAAAAATCGTAGTATATTATACACAATTTTATACTAGTTTCGGTCAAAAATCAAATTAAATCGAGGATTGTTCGAAATGCTACGAAACTTTTAAGATCCTTTCTATAATTTACGAGGGAAGATTATGATGGAAGTCCATGTAAAAAATTATCTCAGAATTAGATTCTTTGAAACTTTTTTAAATACTAGTTTCGGTCAAAAAATCGTAGTATATTATACACAATTTTATACAAGTGTCGGTAAAAAAAATCGAGATTATTCGAAATGCTACGAAACATTTTAGATCCTTTATATTTGTTACGAGGGAAGGTTATGATGGAAGTCCATGCAAAAAATTATCTAATAATTAGATTCTATTGAACCTTTTGAAATGTCAGTTTAGGTCATAAATTCATAGTATATTATACACAAGTTTATACTAGTTTTGGTCAGAAAATTAAATTAAATAGAGTATTGTTCGAAATGCAACGAAACTTTTCAGATCCTTTCTATATTTTACGAGGGAAGATTATGATGGAAGTCCATGCAAAAAATTATCTCAGAATTAGATTCTTTGAAACTTTTTCAAATACTAGTTTCGGTCAAAAAATCGAAGTATATTATACACAATTTTATACAAGTGTCGGTAAAAAAAAATCGAGGATTGTTCGAAATGCTACGAAACTTTTTAGATCCTTTATATTTGTTACGAGGGAAGATTATGATGGAAGTCTGTGCAAAAAATCATCTCAGAAATAGATTCTATGAAACTTTTTGAAATACTAGTTTCGGTCAAAAAATCGTAGTATATTATACACAATTTTATACTAGTTTCGGTCAAAAATCAAATTAAATCGAGGATTGTTCGAAATGCTACGAAACATTTAAGATCCTTTCTATAATTTACGAGGGAAGATTATGATGGAAGTCCATGCAAAAAATTATCTCAGAATTAGATTCTTTGAAAATTTTTTAAATACTAGTTTCGGTCAAAAAATCGTAGTATATTATACACAATTTTATACAAGTGTCGGTAAAAAAAATCGAGATTATTCGAAATGCTACGAAACATTTTAGATCCTTTATATTTGTTACGAGGGAAGGTTATGATGGAAGTCCATGCAAAAAATTATCTAATAATTAGATTCTATTGAACCTTTTGAAATGTCAGTTTAGGTCATAAATTCATAGTATATTATACACAAGTTTATACTAGTTTTGGTCAGAAAATTAAATTAAATAGAGTATTGTTCGAAATGCAACGAAACTTTTCAGATCCTTTCTATATTTTACGAGGGAAGATTATGATGGAAGTCCATGCAAAAAATTATCTCAGAATTAGATTCTTTGAAACTTTTTCAAATACTAGTTTCGGTCAAAAAATCGTAGTATATTATACACAATTTTATACAAGTGTCGGTAAAAAAAAATCGAGGATTATTCGAAATGCTACGAAACTTTTTAGATCCTTTATATTTGTTACGAGGGAAGATTATGATGGAAGTCTGTGCAAAAAATCATCTCAGAAATAGATTCTATGAAACTTTTTGAAATACTAGTTTCGGTCAAAAAATCGTAGTATATTATACACAATTTTATACTAGTTTCTGTCAAAAATCAAATTAAATCGAGGATTGTTCGAAATGCTACGAAACTTTTAAGATCCTTTCTATAATTTACGAGGGAAGATTATGATGGAAGTCCATGCAAAAAATTATCTCAGAATTAGATTCTTTGAAACTTTTTTAAATACTAGTTTCGGTCAAAAAATCGTAGTATATTATACACAATTTTATACAAGTGTCGGTAAAAAAAATCGAGATTATTCGAAATGCTACGAAACTTTTTAGATCCTTTATATTTGTTACGAGGGAAGATTATGATGGAAGTCTGTGCAAAAAATCATCTCAGAAATAGATTCTATGAAACTTTTTGAAATACTAGTTTCGGTCAAAAAATCGTAGTATATTATACACAATTTTATACTAGTTTCGGTCAAAAATCAAATTAAATCGAGGATTGTTCGAAATGCTACGAAACTTTTAAGATCCTTTCTATAATTTACGAGGGAAGATTATGATGGAAGTCCATGCAAAAAATTATCTCAGAATTAGATTCTTTGAAAATTTTTTAAATACTAGTTTCGGTCAAAAAATCGTAGTATATTATACACAATTTTATACAAGTGTCGGTAAAAAAAATCGAGATTATTCGAAATGCTACGAAACATTTTAGATCCTTTATATTTGTTACGAGGGAAGGTTATGATGGAAGTCCATGCAAAAAATTATCTAATAATTAGATTCTATTGAACCTTTTGAAATGTCAGTTTAGGTCATAAATTCATAGTATATTATACACAAGTTTATACTAGTTTTGGTCAGAAAATTAAATTAAATAGAGTATTGTTCGAAATGCAACGAAACTTTTCAGATCCTTTCTATATTTTACGAGGGAAGATTATGATGGAAGTCCATGCAAAAAATTATCTCAGAATTAGATTCTTTGAAACTTTTTCAAATACTAGTTTCGGTCAAAAAATCGTAGTATATTATACACAATTTTATACAAGTGTCGGTAAAAAAAAATCGAGGATTATTCGAAATGCTACGAAACTTTTTAGATCCTTTATATTTGTTATGAGGGAAGGTTATGATGGAAGTCCATGCAAAACATTATCTAAAAATTAGATTTTATGGAACCTTTTGAAATGTCAGTTTAGGTAAAAAATTCATAGTATATTATACATTATTTTACTCTAGTTTCAGTCAGAAAATTAAATTAAATCGAGTATTGTTCGAAATGCAACGAAACTTTTCAGATCCTTTCTATATTTTATGAGGAAAGATTTTGATTGAAGTCCATGCAAAAAATTATCTCAGATTTAGATTCTATGATACCTTTTGAAATACTAGTTTCGGTCAAAAATTCTAGTATATTATACACAATTTTATACTAGTTTCGGTCAGAAAATTAAATAAAATCGAGGATTGTTCGAAATGCTACGAATCTTTTAAGATCCTTTCTATAATTTACGAGGGAAGATGATGATGGAAGTCAATGCAAAAAATTATCTCAGAATTAGATTCTATGAAACATTTTGAATTACTAGTTTCGGTCAAAAAATCATAGTATATTATACACAATTTTATACTAGTTTCGGTCAGAAAATCAAATTAAATCGAGGATTGTTCGAAATGCTACTAAACTTTTCAGATCCTTTCTATATTTTACCAGGGAAGGTTATGATGGAAGTCCATGCAAAAAAGTATCTCAAAATAAGATTATATGGAACTTTTTAAAATAGGAGTTTAGGTCAAAAAATCTTAGTATATTATACATAATTTCATACTAGTTTCGGTCATAAAATTAAATTAAATCGAGAATTGTTCGAAATGCTACGTAACTTTTCAGATACTTTCTATATTTTACGAGGGAAGATTATGATGGAAGTCCATGCAAAAAATCATCTCAGAAATAGATTCTATGAAACATTTTGAAATACTAGTTTCGGTCAAAAAATTGTAGTATATTATACACAATTTTATACTAGTTTCGGTCAAAAATCAAATTAAATCGAGGATTGTTCGAAATGCAACGAAACTTTTAAGATCCTTTCTATAATTTACGAGGGAAGATTATGATGGAAGTCCATGCAAAAAATTATCTCAGAATTAGATTCTTTGAAACTTTTTCAAATACTAGTTTCGGTCAAAAAATCGAAGTATATTATACACAATTTTATACAAGTGTCGGTAAAAAAAAATCGAGGATTGTTCGAAATGCTACGAAACTTTTTAGATCCTTTATATTTGTTACGAGGGAAGATTATGATGGAAGTCTGTGCAAAAAATCATCTCAGAAATAGATTCTATGAAACTTTTTGAAATACTAGTTTCGGTCAAAAAATCGTAGTATATTATACACAATTTTATACTAGTTTCGGTCAAAAATCAAATTAAATCGAGGATTGTTCGAAATGCTACGAAACTTTTAAGATCCTTTCTATAATTTACGAGGGAAGATTATGATGGAAGTCCATGCAAAAAATTATCTCAGAATTAGATTCTTTGAGAATTTTTTAAATACTAGTTTCGGTCAAAAAATCGTAGTATATTATACACAATTTTATACAAGTGTCGGTAAAAAAAATCGAGATTATTCGAAATGCTACGAAACATTTTAGATCCTTTATATTTGTTACGAGGGAAGGTTATGATGGAAGTCCATGCAAAAAATTATCTAATAATTAGATTCTATTGAACCTTTTGAAATGTCAGTTTAGGTCATAAATTCATAGTATATTATACACAAGTTTATACTAGTTTTGGTCAGAAAATTAAATTAAATAGAGTATTGTTCGAAATGCAACGAAACTTTTCAGATCCTTTCTATATTTTACAAGGGAAGGTTATGATGGAAGTCCTTGCAAAAAATCATCTCAGAATTAGATTCTTTGAAACTTTTTCAAATACTAGTTTCGGTCAAAAAATCGTAGTATATTATACACAATTTTATACAAGTGTCGGTAAAAAAAATCGAGGATTATTCGAAATGCTACGAAACTTTTTAGATCCTTTATATTTGTTATGAGGGAAGGTTATGATGGAAGTCCATGCAAAACATTATCTAAAAATTAGATTTTATGGAACCTTTTGAAATGTCAGTTTAGGTAAAAAATTCATAGTATATTATACATTATTTTACTCTAGTTTCAGTCAGAAAATTAAATTAAATCGAGTATTGTTCGAAATGCAACGAAACTTTTCAAATCCTTTCTATATTTTATGAGGAAAGATTTTGATTGAAGTCCATGCAAAAAATTATCTCAGATTTAGATTCTATGATACCTTTTGAAATACTAGTTTCGGTCAAAAATTCTAGTATATTATACACAATTTTATACTAGTTTCGGTCAGAAAATTAAATAAAATCGAGGATTGTTCGAAATGCTACGAATCTTTTAAGATCCTTTCTATAATTTACGAGGGAAGATTATGATGGAAGTCAATGCAAAAAATTATCTCAGAATTAGATTCTATGAAACATTTTGAATTACTAGTTTCGGTCAAAAAATCATAGTATATTATACACAATTTTATACTAGTTTCGGTCAGAAAATCAAATTAAATCGAGGATTGTTCGAAATGCTACTAAACTTTTCAGATCCTTTCTATATTTTACCAGGGAAGGTTATGATGGAAGTCCATGCAAAAAAGTATCTCAAAATAAGATTATATGGAACTTTTTAAAATAGGAGTTTAGGTCAAAAAATCTTAGTATATTATACATAATTTCATACTAGTTTCGGTCATAAAATTAAATTAAATCGAGAATTGTTCGAAATGCTACGTAACTTTTCAGATACTTTCTATATTTTACGAGGGAAGATTATGATGGAAGTCCATGCAAAAAATCATCTCAGAAATAGATTCTATGAAACATTTTGAAATACTAGTTTCGGTCAAAAAATTGTAGTATATTATACACAATTTTATACTAGTTTCGGTCAAAAATCAAATTAAATCGAGGATTGTTCGAAATGTAACGAAACTTTTAAGATCCTTTCTATAATTTACGAGGGAAGATTATGATGGAAGTCCATGCAAAAAATTATCTCAGAATTAGATTCTTTGAAACTTTTTTAAATACTAGTTTCGGTCAAAAAATCGAAGTATATTATACACAATTTTATACAAGTGTCGGAAAAAAAAATCGAGATTATTCGAAATGCTACGAAACATTTTAGATCCTTTATATTTGTTACGAGGGAAGGTTATGATGGAAGTCCATGCAAAAAATTATCTAATAATTAGATTCTATTGAAGCTTTTGAAATGTCAGTTTAGGTCATAAATTCATAGTATATTATACACAATTTTATACTAGTTTTGGTATAAAATTAAATTAAATAGAGTATTGTTCGAAATGCAACGAATCTTTTCAGATCCTTTCTATATTTAACGAGGGAAGATTATGATGGAAGTCCATGCAAAACATTATCTCAGAATTAGATTCTTTGAAACTTTTTCAAATACTAGTTTCGGTCAAAAAATCGTAGTATATTATACACAATTTTATACAAGTGTCGGTAAAAAAAAATCGAGGATTATTCGAAATGCTACGAAACTTTTTAGATCCTTTATATTTGTTATGAGGGAAGGTTATGATGGAAGTCCATGTAAAACATTATCTAAAAATTAGATTTTATGGAACCTTTATAAATGTCAGTTTAGGTAAAAAATTCATAGTAAATTATACACAATTTTACTCTAGTTTCAGTCAGAAAATTAAATTAAATCGAGTATTGTTCGAAATGCAACGAAACTTTTCAGATCCTTTCTATATTTTATGAGGAAAGATTATGATTGAAGTCCATGCAAAAAATTATCTCAGATTTAGATTCTATGATACCTTTTGAAATACTAGTTTCAGTAACAAATTCTAGTATATTATACACAATTTTATACTAGTTTCGGTCAGAAAATTAAATAAAATTGAGGATTGTTCGAAATGCTACGAATCTTTTAAGATCCTTTCTATAATTTACGAGGGAAGATTATGATGGAAGTCAGTGCAAAAAATTATCTCAGAATTAGATTCTATGAAACTTTTTTAATTACTAGTTTCGGTCAAAAAATCATAGTATATTATACACAATTTCATACTAGTTTCGGTCATAAAATTAAATTAAATCGAGAATTGTTCGAAATGCTACGTAACTTTTCAGATACTTTCTATTTTTTACGAGGGAAGATTATGATGGAAGTCCACGCAAAAAATCATCTCAGAAATAGATTCTATGAAACATTTTGAAATACTAGTTTCGGTCAAAAAATTGTAGTATATTATACACAATTTTATACAAGATTCGGTCAAAAATCAAATTAAATCGAGGATTGTTCGAAATGCAACGAAACTTTTAAGATCCTTTCTATAATTTACGAGGGAAGATTATGATGGAAGTCCATGCAAAAATTATCTCAGAATTAGATTCTTTGAAACTTTTTCAAATACTAGTTTCGGTCAAAAAATCGAAGTATATTATACACAATTTTTTACAAGTGTCGGTAAAAAAAAATCGAGGATTGTTCGAAATGCTACGAAACTTTTTAGATCCTTTATATTTGTTACGAGGGAAGATTATGATGGAAGTCTGTGTAAAAAATCATCTCAGAAATAGATTCTATGAAACTTTTTGAAATACTAGTTTCGGTCAAAAAATCGTAGTATATTATACACAATTTTATACTAGTTTCGGTGAAAAATCAAATTAAATCGAGGATTGTTCGAAATGCTACAAAACTTTTAAGATCCTTTCTATAATTTACGAGGGAAGATTATGATGGAAGTCCATGCAAAAAATTATCTCAGAATTAGATTCTTTGAAACTTTTTTAAATACTAGTTTCGGTCAAAAAATCGTAGTATATTATACACAATTTTATACTAGTTTCGGTAAAAAAAAATCGAGGATTGTTCGAAATGCTACGAAACTTTTTAGATCCTTTATATTTGTTACGAGGGAAGATTATGATGGAAGTCTGTGCAAAAAATCATCTCAGAAATAGATTCTATGAAACTTTTTGAAATACTAGTTTCGGTCAAAAAATCGTAGTATATTATACACAATTTTATACTAGTTTCGGTCAAAAATCAAATTAAATCGAGGATTGTTCGAAATGCTACAAAACTTTTAAGATCCTTTCTATAATTTACGAGGGAAGATTATGATGGAAGTCCATGCAAAAAATTATCTCAGAATTAGATTCTTTGAAACTTTTTTAAATACTAGTTTCGGTCAAAAAATCGTAGTATATTATACACAATTTTATACTAGTTTCGGTAAAAAAAATCGAGGATTGTTCGAAATGCTACGAAACTTTTTAGATCCTTTATATTTGTTACGAGGGAAGATTATGATGGAAGTCTGTGCAAAAAATCATCTCAGAAATAGATTCTATGAAACTTTTTGAAATACTAGTTTCGGTCAAAAAATCATAGTATATTATACACAATTTTATACTAGTTTCGGTCAAAAATCAAATTAAATCGAGGATTGTTCGAAATGCTACGAAACTTTTAAGATCCTTTCTATAATTTACGAGGGAAGATTATGATGGAAGTCCATGCAAAAAATTATCTCAGAATTAGATTCTTTGAAACTTTTTTAAATACTAGTTTCGGTCAAAAAATCGTAGTATATTATACACAATTTTATACAAGTGTCGGTAAAAAAAATCGAGGATTATTAGAAATGCTACGAAACTTTTTAGATCCTTTATATTTGTTATGAGGGAAGGTTATGATGGAAGTCCATGCAAAACATTATCTAAAAATTAGATTTTATGGAACCTTTTAAATTGTCAGTTTAGGTAAAAAATTCATAGTATATTATACACAATTTTACTCTAGTTTCAGTCAGAAAATTAAATTAAATCGAGTATTGTTCGAAATGCAACGAAACTTTTCAGATCCTTTCTATATTTTATGAGAAAAGATTATGATTGAAGTCCATGCAAAAAATTATCTCAGATTTAGATTCTATGATACCTTTTGAAATACTAGTTCCGGTCAAAAATTCTAGTATATTATACACAATTTTATACTAGTTTCGGTCAGAAAAATAAATAAAATCGAGGATTGTTCGAAATGCTACGAAACTTTTAAGATCCTTTCAAAAATTTACGAGGGAAGATTATGATGGAAGTCAATGCAAAAAATTATCTCTGAATTAGATTCTATGAAACTTTTTGAATTACTTGTTTCGGTCAAAAAATCATAGTATATTATACACAATTTTATACTAGTTTCGGTCAGAAAATCAAATTAAATCGAGGATTGTTCGAAACACTACGAAACTTTTCAGAACCTTTCTATACTTTACCAGGGAAGGTTATGATGGAAGTCCATGCAAAAAAGTATCTCAAAATAAGATTTTATGGAACTTTTTAAAATAGGAGTTTAGGTCAAAAAATCTTAGTATATTATACATAATTTCATACTAGTTTCGGTCATAAAATTAAATTAAATCGAGAATTGTTCGAAATGCTACTCAACTTTTCAGATACTTTCTATATTTTACGAGGGAAGATTATGATGGAAGTCCATGCAAAAAATCATCTCAGAAATAGATTCTATGAAACATTTTGAAATACTAGTTTCGGTCAAAAAATCGTAGTATATTATACACAATTTTATACTAGTTTCGGTCAAAAATAAAATTAAATCGAGGATTGTTTGAAATGCAACAGAACTTTTAAGATCCTTTCTATAATTTACGAGGGAAGATTATGATGGAAGTCCATGCAAAAAATTATCTCAGAATTAGATTCTATGAAACTTTTTCAAATACTAGTTTCGGTCAAAAAATCGAAGTATATTATACACAATTTTATACAAGTGTCGGTAAAAAAAATTGAGGATTGTTCGAAATACTACGAAACTTTTTAGATCCTTTATATTTGTTACGAGGGAAGATTATGATGGAAGTCCATGCAAAAAATGATCTCAGAAATAGATTCTATGAAACTTTTTAAAATACTAGTTTCGGTCAAAAAATCGTAGTATATTATACACAATTCTATACTAGTTTCGGTCAAAAATCAAATTAAATCGAGGATTGTTCGAAATTCTACGAAACTTTTCAGAACCTTTCTATATTTTACCAGGGAAGGTTATGATGGAAGTCCATGCAAAAAAGTATCTCAAAATAAGATTCTATGGAACTTTTTAAAATAGGAGTTTAGGTCAAAAAATCTTAGTATATTATACATAATTTCATACTAGTTTGGTCATAAAATTAAATTAAATCGAGAATTGTTCGAAATGCTACATAACTTTTCAGATACTTTCTATATTTTACAAGGGAAGATTATGATGGAAGTCCGTGCAAAAAATCATCTCAGAAATAGATTCTATGAAACATTTTGAAATACTAGTTTCGGTCAAAAAATCGTAGTATATTATACACAAATTTATACTAGTTTCGGTCAAAAATCAAATTAAATCGAGGATTGTTCGAAATGCAACGAAACTTTTAAGATCCTTTCTATAATTTACGAGAGAAGATTATGATGGAAGTCCATGCAAAAAAATATCTCAGAATTAGATTCTTTGAAACTTTTTCAAATACTAGTTTCGGTGAAAAAATCGAAGTATATTATACACAATTTTATACAAGTGTCGGTAAAAAAAATCGAGGATTGTTCGAAATGCTATGAAACTTTTTAGATCCTTTATATTTGTTACGAGGGAAGGTTATGATGGAAGTCCTTGCAAAAAATCATCTCAGAAATAGATTCTTTGAAACTTTTTTAAATACTAGTTTCGGTCAAAAAATCGTAGTATATTATACACAATTTTATACAAGTGTCGGTAAAAAAAATCGAGGATTATTCGAAATGCTACGAAACTTTTTAGATCCTTTATATTTGTTATGAGGGAAGGTTATGATGGAAGTCCATGCAAAACATTATCTAAAAATTAGATTTTATGGAACCTTTTGAAATGTCAGTTTAGGTAAAAAATTCATAGTATATTATACATTATTTTACTCTAGTTTCAGTCAGAAAATTAAATTAAATCGAGTATTGTTCGAAATGCAACGAAACTTTTCAAATCCTTTCTATATTTTATGAGGAAAGATTTTGATTGAAGTCCATGCAAAAAATTATCTCAGATTTAGATTCTATGATACCTTTTGAAATACTAGTTTCGGTCAAAAATTCTAGTATATTATACACAATTTTATACTAGTTTCGGTCAGAAAATTAAATAAAATCGAGGATTGTTCGAAATGCTACGAATCTTTTAAGATCCTTTCTATAATTTACGAGGGAAGATGATGATGGAAGTCAATGCAAAAAATTATCTCAGAATTAGATTCTATGAAACATTTTGAATTACTAGTTTCGGTCAAAAAATCATAGTATATTATACACAATTTTATACTAGTTTCGGTCAGAAAATCAAATTAAATCGAGGATTGTTCGAAATGCTACTAAACTTTTCAGATCCTTTCTATATTTTACCAGGGAAGGTTATGATGGAAGTCCATGCAAAAAAGTATCTCAAAATAAGATTATATGGAACTTTTTAAAATAGGAGTTTAGGTCAAAAAATCTTAGTATATTATACATAATTTCATACTAGTTTCGGTCATAAAATTAAATTAAATCGAGAATTGTTCGAAATGCTACGTAACTTTTCAGATACTTTCTATATTTTACGAGGGAAGATTATGATGGAAGTCCATGCAAAAAATCATCTCAGAAATAGATTCTATGAAACATTTTGAAATACTAGTTTCGGTCAAAAAATTGTAGTATATTCTACACAATTTTATACTAGTTTCGGTCAAAAATCAAATTAAATCGAGGATTGTTCGAAATGTAACGAAACTTTTAAGATCCTTTCTATAATTTACGAGGGAAGATTATGATGGAAGTCCATGCAAAAAATTATCTCAGAATTAGATTCTTTGAAACTTTTTTAAATACTAGTTTCGGTCAAAAAATCGAAGTATATTATACACAATTTTATACAAGTGTCGGAAAAAAAAATCGAGATTATTCGAAATGCTACGAAACATTTTAGATCCTTTATATTTGTTACGAGGGAAGGTTATGATGGAAGTCCATGCAAAAAATTATCTAATAATTAGATTCTATTGAAGCTTTTGAAATGTCAGTTTAGGTCATAAATTCATAGTATATTATACACAATTTTATACTAGTTTTGGTATAAAATTAAATTAAATAGAGTATTGTTCGAAATGCAACGAATCTTTTCAGATCCTTTCTATATTTTACGAGGGAAGATTATGATGGAAGTCCATGCAAAACATTATCTCAGAATTAGATTCTTTGAAACTTTTTCAAATACTAGTTTCGGTCAAAAAATCGTAGTATATTATACACAATTTTATACAAGTGTCGGTAAAAAAAAATCGAGGATTATTCGAAATGCTACGAAACTTTTTAGATCCTTTATATTTGTTATGAGGGAAGGTTATGATGGAAGTCCATGTAAAACATTATCTAAAAATTAGATTTTATGGAACCTTTATAAATGTCAGTTTAGGTAAAAAATTCATAGTAAATTATACACAATTTTACTCTAGTTTCAGTCAGAAAATTAAATTAAATCGAGTATTGTTCAAAATGCAACGAAACTTTTCAGATCCTTTCTATATTTTATGAGGAAAGATTATGATTGAAGTCCATGCAAAAAATTATCTCAGATTTAGATTCTATGATACCTTTTGAAATACTAGTTTCAGTAACAAATTCTAGTATATTATACACAATTTTATACTAGTTTCGGTCAGAAAATTAAATAAAATTGAGGATTGTTCGAAATGCTACGAATCTTTTAAGATCCTTTCTATAATTTACGAGGGAAGATTATGATGGAAGTCAGTGCAAAAAATTATCTCAGAATTAGATTCTATGAAACTTTTTTAATTACTAGTTTCGGTCAAAAAATCATAGTATATTATACACAATTTCATACTAGTTTCGGTCATAAAATTAAATTAAATCGAGAATTGTTCGAAATGCTACGTAACTTTTCAGATACTTTCTATTTTTTACGAGGGAAGATTATGATGGAAGTCCACGCAAAAAATCATCTCAGAAATAGATTCTATGAAACATTTTGAAATACTAGTTTCGGTCAAAAAATTGTAGTATATTATACACAATTTTATACAAGATTCGGTCAAAAATCAAATTAAATCGAGGATTGTTCGAAATGCAACGAAACTTTTAAGATCCTTTCTATAATTTACGAGGGAAGATTATGATGGAAGTCCATGCAAAAATTATCTCAGAATTAGATTCTTTGAAACTTTTTCAAATACTAGTTTCGGTCAAAAAATCGAAGTATATTATACACAATTTTTTACAAGTGTCGGTAAAAAAAAATCGAGGATTGTTCGAAATGCTACGAAACTTTTTAGATCCTTTATATTTGTTACGAGGGAAGATTATGATGGAAGTCTGTGTAAAAAATCATCTCAGAAATAGATTCTATGAAACTTTTTGAAATACTAGTTTCGGTCAAAAAATCGTAGTATATTATACACAATTTTATACTAGTTTCGGTGAAAAATCAAATTAAATCGAGGATTGTTCGAAATGCTACAAAACTTTTAAGATCCTTTCTATAATTTACGAGGGAAGATTATGATGGAAGTCCATGCAAAAAATTATCTCAGAATTAGATTCTTTGAAACTTTTTTAAATACTAGTTTCGGTCAAAAAATCGTAGTATATTATACACAATTTTATACTAGTTTCGGTAAAAAAAAATCGAGGATTGTTCGAAATGCTACGAAACTTTTTAGATCCTTTATATTTGTTACGAGGGAAGATTATGATGGAAGTCTGTGCAAAAAATCATCTCAGAAATAGATTCTATGAAACTTTTTGAAATACTAGTTTCGGTCAAAAAATCGTAGTATATTATACACAATTTTATACTAGTTTCGGTCAAAAATCAAATTAAATCGAGGATTGTTCGAAATGCTACAAAACTTTTAAGATCCTTTCTATAATTTACGAGGGAAGATTATGATGGAAGTCCATGCAAAAAATTATCTCAGAATTAGATTCTTTGAAACTTTTTTAAATACTAGTTTCGGTCAAAAAATCGTAGTATATTATACACAATTTTATACTAGTTTCGGTAAAAAAAAATCGAGGATTGTTCGAAATGCTACGAAACTTTTTAGATCCTTTATATTTGTTACGAGGGAAGATTATGATGGAAGTCTGTGCAAAAAATCATCTCAGAAATAGATTCTATGAAACTTTTTGAAATACTAGTTTCGGTCAAAAAATCATAGTATATTATACACAATTTTATACTAGTTTCGGTCAAAAATCAAATTAAATCGAGGATTGTTCGAAATGCTACGAAACTTTTAAGATCCTTTCTATAATTTACGAGGGAAGATTATGATGGAAGTCCATGCAAAAAATTATCTCAGAATTAGATTCTTTGAAACTTTTTTAAATACTAGTTTCGGTCAAAAAATCGTAGTATATTATACACAATTTTATACAAGTGTCGGTAAAAAAAATCGAGGATTATTCGAAATGCTACGAAACTTTTTAGATCCTTTATATTTGTTATGAGGGAAGGTTATGATGGAAGTCCATGCAAAACATTATCTAAAAATTAGATTTTATGGAACCTTTTAAATTGTCAGTTTAGGTAAAAAATTCATAGTATATTATACACAATTTTACTCTAGTTTCAGTCAGAAAATTAAATTAAATCGAGTATTGTTCGAAATGCAACGAAACTTTTCAGATCCTTTCTATATTTTATGAGAAAAGATTATGATTGAAGTCCATGCAAAAAATTATCTCAGATTTAGATTCTATGATACCTTTTGAAATACTAGTTTCGGTCAAAAATTCTAGTATATTATACACAATTTTATACTAGTTTCGGTCAGAAAAATAAATAAAATCGAGGATTGTTCGAAATGCTACGAAACTTTTAAGATCCTTTCAAAAATTTACGAGGGAAGATTATGATGGAAGTCAATGCAAAAAATTATCTCTGAATTATATGAAACTTTTTGAATTACTTGTTTCGGTCAAAAAATCATAGTATATTATACACAATTTTATACTAGTTTCGGTCAGAAAATCAAATTAAATCGAGGATTGTTCGAAACACTACGAAACTTTTCAGAACCTTTCTATACTTTACCAGGGAAGGTTATGATGGAAGTCCATGCAAAAAAGTATCTCAAAATAAGATTTTATGGAACTTTTTAAAATAGGAGTTTAGGTCAAAAAATCTTAGTATATTATACATAATTTCATACTAGTTTCGGTCATAAAATTAAATTAAATCGAGAATTGTTCGAAATGCTACTCAACTTTTCAGATACTTTCTATATTTTACGAGGGAAGATTATGATGGAAGTCCATGCAAAAAATCATCTCAGAAATAGATTCTATGAAACATTTTGAAATACTAGTTTCGGTCAAAAAATCGTAGTATATTATACACAATTTTATACTAGTTTCGGTCAAAAATAAAATTAAATCGAGGATTGTTCGAAATGCAACAGAACTTTTAAGATCCTTTCTATAATTTACGAGGGAAGATTATGATGGAAGTCCATGCAAAAAATTATCTCAGAATTAGATTCTATGAAACTTTTTCAAATACTAGTTTCGGTCAAAAAATCGAAGTATATTATACACAATTTTATACAAGTGTCGGTAAAAAAAATTGAGGATTGTTCGAAATACTACGAAACTTTTTAGATCCTTTATATTTGTTACGAGGGAAGATTATGATGGAAGTCCATGCAAAAAATGATCTCAGAAATAGATTCTATGAAACTTTTTAAAATACTAGTTTCGGTCAAAAAATCGTAGTATATTATACACAATTCTATACTAGTTTCGGTCAAAAATCAAATTAAATCGAGGATTGTTCGAAATTCTACGAAACTTTTCAGAACCTTTCTATATTTTACCAGGGAAGGTTATGATGGAAGTCCATGCAAAAAAGTATCTCAAAATAAGATTCTATGGAACTTTTTAAAATAGGAGTTTAGGTCAAAAAATCTTAGTATATTATACATAATTTCATACTAGTTTGGTCATAAAATTAAATTAAATCGAGAATTGTTCGAAATGCTACATAACTTTTCAGATACTTTCTATATTTTACAAGGGAAGATTATGATGGAAGTCCGTGCAAAAAATCATCTCAGAAATAGATTCTATGAAACATTTTGAAATACTAGTTTCGGTCAAAAAATCGTAGTATATTATACACAAATTTATACTAGTTTCGGTCAAAAATCAAATTAAATCGAGGATTGTTCGAAATGCAACGAAACTTTTAAGATCCTTTCTATAATTTACGAGAGAAGATTATGATGGAAGTCCATGCAAAAAAATATCTCAGAATTAGATTCTTTGAAACTTTTTCAAATACTAGTTTCGGTGAAAAAATCGAAGTATATTATACACAATTTTATACAAGTGTCGGTAAAAAAAATCGAGGATTGTTCGAAATGCTATGAAACTTTTTAGATCCTTTATATTTGTTACGAGGGAAGGTTATGATGGAAGTCCTTGCAAAAAATCATCTCAGAAATAGATTCTTTGAAACTTTTTTAAATACTAGTTTCGGTCAAAAAATCGTAGTATATTATACACAATTTTATACAAGTGTCGGTAAAAAAAATCGAGGATTATTCGAAATGCTACGAAACTTTTTAGATCCTTTATATTTGTTACGAGGGAAGGTTATGATGGAAGTCCATGCAAAAAATTATCTAAAAATTAGATTCTATTGAACCTTTTGAAATGTCAGTTTAGGTCATAAATTCATAGTATATTATACACAATTTTATACTAGTTTTGGTCAGAAAATTAAATTAAATAGAGTATTGTTCGAAATGCAACGAAACTTTTCAGATCCTTTCTATATTTTATGAGGGAAGATTATGATGGAAGTCCATGCAAAAAGTTATCTCAGAATTATATTCTTTGAAACTTTTTCAAATACTAGTTTCGGTCAAAAAATCGTAGTATATTATACACAATTTTATACAAGTGTCGGTAAAAAAAATTGAGGATTGTTCGAAATACTACGAAACTTTTTAGATCCTTTATATTTGTTACGAGGGAAGATTATGATGGATGTCCATGCAAAAAATGATCTCAGAAATAGATTCTATGAAACTTTTTAAAATACTAGTTTCGGTCAAAAAATCGTAGTATATTATACACAATTCTATACTAGTTTCGGTCAAAAATCAAATTAAATCGAGGATTGTTCGAAATTCTACGAAACTTTTCAGAACCTTTCTATATTTTACCAGGGAAGGATATGATGGAAGTCCATGCAAAAAAGTATCTCAAAATAAGATTCTATGGAACTTTTTAAAATAGGAGTTTAGGTCAAAAAATCTTAGTATATTATACATAATTTCATACTAGTTTGGTCATAAAATTAAATTAAATCGAGAATTGTTCGAAATGCTACATAACTTTTCAGATACTTTCTATATTTTACAAGGGAAGATTATGATGGAAGTCCGTGCAAAAAATCATCTCAGAAATAGATTCTATGAAACATTTTGAAATACTAGTTTCGGTCAAAAAATCGTAGTATATTATACACAAATTTATACTATTTTCGGTCAAAAATCAAATTAAATCGAGGATTGTTCGAAATGCAACGAAACTTTTAAGATCCTTTCTATAATTTACGAGAGAAGATTATGATGGAAGTCCATGCAAAAAAATATCTCAGAATTAGATTCTTTGAAACTTTTTCAAATACTAGTTTCGGTGAAAAAATCGAAGTATATTATACACAATTTTATACAAGTGTCGGTAAAAAAAATCGAGGATTGTTCGAAATGCTATGAAACTTTTTAGATCCTTTATATTTGTTACGAGGGAAGGTTATGATGGAAGTCCGTGCAAAAAATCATCTCAGAAATAGATTCTTTGAAACTTTTTTAAATACTAGTTTCGGTCAAAAAATCATAGTATATTATACACAATTTTATACAAGTGTCGGTAAAAAAAATCGAGGATTATTCGAAATGCTACGAAACTTTTTAGATCCTTTATATTTGTTACGAGGGAAGGTTATGATGGAAGTCCATGCAAAAAATTATCTAAAAATTAGATTCTATTGAACCTTTTGAAATGTCAGTTTAGGTCATAAATTCATAGTATATTATACACAATTTTATACTAGTTTTAGTCAGAAAATTAAATTAAATAGAGTATTGTTCGAAATGCAACGAAACTTTTCAGATCCTTTCTATATTTTATGAGGGAAGATTATGATGGAAGTCCATGCAAAAAGTTATCTCAGAATTATATTCTTTGAAACTTTTTCAAATACTAGTTTCGGTCAAAAAATCGTAGTATATTATACACAATTTTATACAAGTGTCGGTAAAAAAAATTGAGGATTGTTCGAAATACTACGAAACTTTTTAGATCCTTTATATTTGTTACGAGGGAAGATTATGATGGATGTCCATGCAAAAAATGATCTCAGAAATAGATTCTATGAAACTTTTTAAAATACTAGTTTCGGTCAAAAAATCGTAGTATATTATACACAATTCTATACTAGTTTCGGTCAAAAATCAAATTAAATCGAGGATTGTTCGAAATTCTACGAAACTTTTCAGAACCTTTCTATATTTTACCAGGGAAGGTTATGATGGAAGTCCATGCAAAAAAGTATCTCAAAATAAGATTCTATGGAACTTTTTAAAATAGGAGTTTAGGTCAAAAAATCTTAGTATATTATACATAATTTCATACTAGTTTGGTCATAAAATTAAATTAAATCGAGAATTGTTCGAAATGCTACATAACTTTTCAGATACTTTCTATATTTTACAAGGGAAGATTATGATGGAAGTCCGTGCAAAAAATCATCTCAGAAATAGATTCTATGAAACATTTTGAAATACTAGTTTCGGTCAAAAAATCGTAGTATATTATACACAAATTTATACTAGTTTCGGTCAAAAATCAAATTAAATCGAGGATTGTTCGAAATGCAACGAAACTTTTAAGATCCTTTCTATAATTTACGAGAGAAGATTATGATGGAAGTCCATGCAAAAAAATATCTCAGAATTAGATTCTTTGAAACTTTTTCAAATACTAGTTTCGGTGAAAAAATCGAAGTATATTATACACAATTTTATACAAGTGTCGGTAAAAAAAATCGAGGATTGTTCGAAATGCTATGAAACTTTTTAGATCCTTTATATTTGTTACGAGGGAAGGTTATGATGGAAGTCCGTGCAAAAAATCATCTCAGAAATAGATTCTTTGAAACTTTTTCAAATACTAGTTTCGGTCAAAAAATCGTAGTATATTATACACAATTTTATACAAGTGTCGGTAAAAAAAAATCGAGGATTATTCGAAATGCTACGAAACTTTTTAGATCCTTTATATTTGTTACGAGGGAAGTTTATGATGGAAGTCCATGCAAAACATTATCTAAAAATTAGATTTTATGGAACCTTTTGAAATGTCAGTTTAGGTAAAAAATTCATAGTATATTATACACAATTTTACACTAGTTTCAGTCAGAAAATTAAATTAAATCGAGTATTGTTCGAAATGCAACGAAACTTTTCAGATCCTTTCTATATTTTATGAGGAAAGATTATGATTGAAGTCCATGCAAAAAATTATCTTAGAATTAGATTCTATGATACCTTTTGAAATACTAGTTTCGGTAAAAAATTCTAGTATATTATACACAATTTTATACTAGTTTCGGTCAGAAAATTACATAAAATCGAGGATTGTTCGAAATACTACGAATCTTTTAAGATCCTTTCTATAATTTACGAGGGAAGATTATGATGGAAGTCCATGCAAAAAATGATCTCAGAAATAGATTCTATGAAACTTTTTGAAATACTAGTTTCGGTCAAAAAATCGTAGTATATTATACACAATTTTATACTAGTTTCGGTCAAAAATCAAATTAAATCGAGGATTGTTCGAAATGCTACGAAACTTTTCAGAACCTTTCTATATTTTACCAGGGAAGGTTATGATGGAAGTCCATGCAAAAAAGTATCTCAAAATAAGATTCTATGGAACTTTTTAAAATAGGAGTTTAGGTCAAAAAATCTTAGTATATTATACATAATTTCATACTAGTTTGGTCATAAAATTAAATTAAATCGAGAATTGTTCGAAATGCTACATAACTTTTCAGATACTTTCTATATTTTACAAGGGAAGATTATGATGGAAGTCCGTGCAAAAAATCATCTCAGAAATAGATTCTATGAAACATTTTGAAATACTAGTTTCGGTCAAAAAATCGTAGTATATTATACACAAATTTATACTAGTTTCGGTCAAAAATCAAATTAAATCGAGGATTGTTCGAAATGCAACGAAACTTTTAAGATCCTTTCTATAATTTACGAGAGAAGATTATGATGGAAGTCCATGCAAAAAAATATCTCAGAATTAGATTCTTTGAAACTTTTTCAAATAATAGTTTCGGTGAAAAAATCGAAGTATATTATACACAATTTTATACAAGTGTCGGTAAAAAAAATCGAGGATTGTTCGAAATGCTATGAAACTTTTTAGATCCTTTATATTTGTTACGAGGGAAGGTTATGATGGAAGTCCGTGCAAAAAATCATCTCAGAAATAGATTCTTTGAAACTTTTTTAAATACTAGTTTCGGTCAAAAAATCGTAGTATATTATACACAATTTTATACAAGTGTCGGTAAAAAAAATCGAGGATTATTCGAAATGCTACGAAACTTTTTAGATCCTTTATATTTGTTACGAGGGAAGGTTATGATGGAAGTCCATGCAAAAAATTATCTAAAAATTAGATTCTATTGAACCTTTTGAAATGTCAGTTTAGGTCATAAATTCATAGTATATTATACACAATTTTATACTAGTTTTGGTCAGAAAATTAAATTAAATAGAGTATTGTTCGAAATGCAACGAAACTTTTCAGATCCTTTCTATATTTTATGAGGGAAGATTATGATGGAAGTCCATGCAAAAAGTTATCTCAGAATTATATTCTTTGAAACTTTTTCAAATACTAGTTTCGGTCAAAAAATCGTAGTATATTATACACAATTTTATACAAGTGTCGGTAAAAAAAAATCGAGGATTATTCGAAATGCTACGAAACTTTTTAGATCCTTTATATTTGTTACGAGGGAAGTTTATGATGGAAGTCCATGCAAAACATTATCTAAAAATTAGATTTTATGGAACCTTTTGAAATGTCAGTTTAGGTAAAAAATTCATAGTATATTATACACAATTTTACACTAGTTTCAGTCAGAAAATTAAATTAAATCGAGTATTGTTCGAAATGCAACGAAACTTTTCAGATCCTTTCTATATTTTATGAGGAAAGATTATGATTGAAGTCCATGCAAAAAATTATCTTAGAATTAGATTCTATGATACCTTTTGAAATACTAGTTTCGGTAAAAAATTCTAGTATATTATACACAATTTTATACTAGTTTCGGTCAGAAAATTACATAAAATCGAGGATTGTTCGAAATACTACGAATCTTTTAAGATCCTTTCCATAATTTACGAGGGAAGATTATGATGGAAGTCAATGCAAAAAAATATCTCAGAATTAGATTCTATGAAACTTTTTGAATTACTAGTTTCAGTCAAAAAATCATAGTATATTATACACAATTTTATACTAGTTTCGGTCAGAAAATCAAATTAAATCGAGTATTGTTCGAAACGCTATGAAACTTTTCAGAACCTTTCTATATTTTACCAGGGAAGGTTATGATGGAAGTCCATGCAAAAAAGTATCTCAAAATAAGATTCTATGGAACTTTTTAAAATAGGAGTTTAGGTCAAAAATCTTAGTATATTATACATAATTTCATACTAGTTTCAGTCATAAAATTAAATTAAATCGAGAATTGTTCGAAATGCCACGTAACTTTTCAGATACTTTCTATATTTTACGAGGGAAGATTATGATGGAAGTCCATGCAAAAATTCATCTCAGAAATAGATTCTATGAAACATTTTGAAATACTAGTTTCGGTCAAAAAATCGTAGTATATTATACACAAATTTATACTAGTTTCGATAAAAAATCAAATTAAATCGAGGATTGTTCGAAATGCAACGAAACTTTTAATATCCTTTCTATAATTTACGAGGGAAGATTATGATGGAAGTCCATGTAAAAAATTATCTCAAAATTAGATTCTTTGAAACTTTTTCAAATACTAGTTTCGGTCAAAAAATCGAAGTATATTATACACTATTTTATACAAGTGTCGGTAAAAAAAACGAGGATTGTTCGAAATGCTACGAAACTTTTTAGATCCTTTATATTTGTTACAAGGGAAGATTATGATGGAAGTCCATGCAAAACATTATCTAAAAATTAGTTTTGATGGAACCTTTTGAAATGTCAGTTTAGGTAAAAAATTCATAGTATATTATACACAATTTTACACTAGTTTCAGTCAGAAAATTAAATTAAATCGAGTATTGTTCGAAATGCAACGAAACTTTTCAGATCCTTTCATATTTTATGAGGAAAGATTATGATTGAAGTCCATGCAAAAAATTATCTTAGAATTAGATTCTATGATACCTTTTGAAATACTAGTTTCGGTAAAAAATTCTAGTATATTATACACAATTTTATACTAGTTTCGGTCAGAAAATTAAATAAAATCGAGGATTGTTCGAAATACTACGAATCTTTTAAGATCCTTTCTATAATTTACGAGGGAAGATTATGATGGAAGTCAATGCAAAAAATTATCTCAGAATTAGATTCTATGAAACTTTTTGAATTACTAGTTTCAGTCAAAAAATCATAGTATATTATACACAATTTTATACTAGTTTCGGTCAGAAAATCAAATTAAATCGAGTATTGTTCGAAACGCTACGAAACTTTTCAGAACCTTTCTATATTTTACCAGGGAAGGTTATGATGGAAGTCCATGCAAAAAAGTATCTCAAAATAAGATTCTATGGAACTTTTTAAAATAGGAGTTTAGGTTAAAAAATCTTAGTATATTATACATAATTTCATACTAGTTTCGGTCATAAAATTAAATTAAATCGAGAATTGTTCGAAATGCTACGTAACTTTTCAGATACTTTCAATATTTTACGAGGGAAGATTATGATGGAAGTCCATGCAAAAAATCATCTCAGCAGTAGATTCTATGAAACATTTTGAAATACTAGTTTCGGTCAAAAAATCGTAGTATATTATACACAATTTTATACTAGTTTCGGTCAAAAATCAAATTAAATCGAGGATTGTTCGAAATGCAACGAAACTTTTTAGATCCTTTATATTTGTTACGAGGGAAGATTATGATGGAAGTCCATGCAAAAAATGATCTCAGAAATAGATTCTATGAAACTTTTTGAAATACTAGTTTCGGTCAAAAAATCGTAGTATATTATACACAATTTTATACTAGTTTCGGTCAAAAATCAAATTAAATCGAGGATTGTTCGAAATGCTACGAAACTTTTCAGAACCTTTCTATATTTTACCAGGGAAGGTTATGATGGAAGTCCATGCAAAAAAGTATCTCAAAATAAGATTCTATGGAACTTTTTAAAATAGGAGTTTAGGTCAAAAAATCTTAGTATATTATACATAATTTCATACTAGTTTCAGTCATAAAATTAAATTAAATCGAGTATTGTTCGAAATGCAATGAAACTTTTCAGATCCTTTCTATATTTTATGTGGAAAGATTATGATTGAAGTCCATGCAAAAAATTATCTGAGAATTAGATTCTATGATACCTTTTGAAATACTAGTTTCGGTCAAAAATTCTAGTATATTATACACAATTTTATACTAGGTTCGGTCAGAAAATTAAATAAAATCGAGGATTGTTTGAAATGCTACGAATCTTTTAAGATCCTTTCTATAATTTACGAGGGAAGATTATGATGGAAGTCAATGCAAAAAATTATCTCAGAATTAGATTCTATGAAACTTTTTGAATTACTAGTTTTGGTCAAAAAATTATAGTATAATATACACAAATTTATACTAGTTTCGGTTAGAAAATCAAATTAAATCGAGGATTGTTCGAAACGCTACGAAACTTTTCAGAACCTTTCTATATTTTACCAGGGAAGGTTATGATGGAAGTCCATGCAAAAAAGTATCTCAAAATAAGATTCTATGGAACTTTTTAAAATAGGAGTTTAGGTCAAAAAATCTTAGTATATTATACATAATTTCATACTAGTTTCGGTCAAAAATCAAATTAAATCGAGGATTGTTCGAAATGCAATGAAACTTTTAAGATCCTATCTATAATTTACGAGGGAAGATTATGATGGAAGTCCATGCAAAAAATTATCTCAGAATTAGATTCTTTGAAACTTTTTCAAATACTAGTTTCGGTCAAAAAATCGAAGTATATTATACACAATTTTATACAAGTGTCGGTAAAAAAAAATCGAGGATTGTTCGAAATGCTACAAAACTTTTTAGATCCTTTATATTTGTTACAAGGGAAGATTATGATGGAAGTCCGTGCAAAAAATCATCTCAGAAATAGATTCTTTGAAACTTTTTTAAATACTAGTTTCGGTCAAAAAATCGTAGTATATTATACACAATTTTATACAAGTGTCGGTAAAAAAAATCGAGGATTATTCGAAATGCTACGAAACTTTTTAGATCCTTTATATTTGTTACGAGGGAAGGTTATGATGGAAGTCCATGCAAAAAATTATCTAAAAATTAGATTCTATTGAACCTTTTGAAATGTCAGTTTAGGTCATAAATTCATAGTATATTATACACAATTTTATACTAGTTTTGGTCAGAAAATTAAATTAAATAGAGTATTGTTCGAAATGCAACGAAACTTTTCAAATCCTTTCTATATTTTACGAGGGAAGATTATGATGGAAGTCCATGCAAAAAATTATCTCAGAATTAGATTCTTTGAAACTTTTTCAAATACTAGTTTCGGTCAAAAAATCGTAGTATATTATACACAATTTTATACAAGTGTCGGTAAAAAAAAATCGAGGATTATTCGAAATGCTACGAAACTTTTTAGATCCTTTATATTTGTTACGAGGGAAGGTTATGATGGAAGTCCATGCAAAACATTATCTAAAAATTAGATTTTATGGAACCTTTTGAAATGTCAGTTTAGGTAAAAAATTCATAGTATATTATACACAATTTTACACTAGTTTCAGATCCTTTCTATATTTTATGAGGAAAGATTATGATTGAAGTCCATGCAAAAAATTATCTGAGAATTAGATTCTATGATACCTTTTGAAATACTAGTTTCGGTCAAAAATTCTAGTATATTATACACAATTTTATACTAGTTTCGGTCAGAAAATTAAATAAAATCGAGGATTGTTTGAAATGCTACGAATCTTTTAAGATCCTTTCTATAATTTACGAGGGAAGATTATGATGGAAGTCAATGCAAAAAATTATCTCAGAATTAGATTCTATGAAACTTTTTGAATTACTAGTTTTGGTCAAAAAATCATAGTATAATATACACAAATTTATACTAGTTTCGGTTAGAAAATAAAATTAAATAGAGGATTGTTCGAAACGCTTCGAAACTTTTCAGAACCTTTCTATATTTTACCAAGGAAGGTTATGATGGAAGTCCATGCAAAAAAGTATCTCAAAATAAGATTCTATGGAACTTTTTAAAATAGGAGTTTAGGTCAAAAAATCTTAGTATATTATACATAATTTCATACTAGTTTCGGTCATAAAATTAAATTAAATCGAGAATTGTTCGAAATGCTACGTAACTTTTCAGATACTTTCTATATTTTACGAGGGAAGATTATGAAGGAAGTCCATGCAAAAAATCATCTCAGAAATAGATTCTATGAAACATTTTGAAATACTAGTTTCGGTCAAAAAATCGTAATATATTATACACAATTTTATACTAGTTTCGGTCAAAAATCAAATTAAATCGAGGATTGTTCGAAATGCAACGAAACTTTTAAGATCCTTTCTATAATTTACGAGGGAAGATTATGATGGAAGTACATGCAAAATATTATCTCAGAATTAGATTCTTTGAAACTTTTTCAAATACTAGTTTCGGTCAAAAAATCGAAGTATATTATACACAATTTTATACAAGTGTCGGTAAAAAAAATTGAGGATTGTTCGAAATACTACGAAACTTTTTAGATCCTTTATATTTGTTACGAGGGAAGATTATGATGGAAGTCCATGCAAAAAATGATCTCAGAAATAGATTCTATGAAACTTTTTGAAATACTAGTTTCGGTCAAAAAATCGTAGTATATTATACACAATTTTATACTAGTTTCGGTCAAAAATCAAATTAAATCGAGGATTGTTCGAAATGCTACGAAACTTTTCAGAACCTTTCTATATTTTACCAGGGAAGGTTATGATGGAAGTCCATGCAAAAAAGTATCTCAAAATAAGATTCTATGGAACTTTTTAAAATAGGAGTTTAGGTCAAAAAATCTTAGTATATTATACATAATTTCATACTAGTTTGGTCATAAAATTAAATTAAATCGAGAATTGTTCGAAATGCTACATAACTTTTCAGATACTTTCTATATTTTACAAGGGAAGATTATGATGGAAGTCCGTGCAAAAAATCATCTCAGAAATAGATTCTATGAAACATTTTGAAATACTAGATTCGGTCAAAAAATCGTAGTATATTATACACAAATTTATACTAGTTTCGGTCAAAAATCAAATTAAATCGAGGATTGTTCGAAATGCAACGAAACTTTTAAGATCCTTTCTATAATTTACGAGAGAAGATTATGATGGAAGTCCATGCAAAAAAATATCTCAGAATTAGATTCTTTGAAACTTTTTCAAATACTAGATTCGGTGAAAAAATCGAAGTATATTATACACAAATTTATACAAGTGTCGGTAGAAAAAATCGAGGATTGTTCGAAATGCTATGAAACTTTTTAGATCCTTTATATTTGTTACAAGGGAAGATTATGATGGAAGTCCGTGCAAAAAATCATCTCAGAAATAGATTCTTTGAAACTTTTTTAAATACTAGTTTCGGTCAAAAAATCGTAGTATATTATACACAATTTTATACAAGTGTCGGTAAAAAAAATCGAGGATTATTCGAAATGCTACGAAACTTTTTAGATCCTTTATATTTGTTACGAGGGAAGGTTATGATGGAAGTCCATGCAAAAAATTATCTAAAAATTAGATTCTATTGAACCTTTTGAAATGTCAGTTTAGGTCATAAATTCATAGTATATTATACACAATTTTATACTAGTTTTGGTCAGAAAATTAAATTAAATAGAGTATTGTTCGAAATGCAACGAAACTTTTCAGATCCTTTCTATATTTTACGAGGGAAGATTATGATGGAAGTCCATGCAAAAAATTATCTCAGAATTAGATTCTTTGAAACTTTTTCAAATACTAGTTTCGGTCAAAAAATCGTAGTATATTATACACAATTTTATACAAGTGTCGGTAAAAAAAATCGAGGATTATTCGAAATGCTACGAAACTTTTTAGATCCTTTATATTTGTTACGAGGGAAGGTTATGATGGAAGTCCATGCAAAACATTATCTAAAAATTAGATTTTATGGAACCTTTTGAAATGTCAGTTTAGGTAAAAAATTCATAGTATATTATACACAATTTTACACTAGTTTCAGTCAGAAAATTAAATTAAATCGAGTATTGTTCGAAATGCAACGAAACTTTTCAGATCCTTTCTATATTTTATGAGGAAAGATTATGATTGAAGTCCATGCAAAAAATTATCTGAGAATTAGATTCTATGATACCTTTTGAAATACTAGTTTCGGTCAAAAATTCTAGTATATTATACACAATTTTATACTAGTTTCGGTCAGAAAATTAAATAAAATCGAGGATTGTTTGAAATGCTACGAATCTTTTAAGATCCTTTCTATAATTTACGAGGGAAGATTATGATGGAAGTCAATGCAAAAAATTATCTCAGAATTAGATTCTATGAAACTTTTTGAATTACTAGTTTTGGTCAAAAAATCATAGTATAATATACACAAATTTATACTAGTTTCGGTTAGAAAATCAAATTAAATAGAGGATTGTTCGAAACGCTACGAAACTTTTCAGAACCTTTCTATATTTTACCAAGGAAGGTTATGATGGAAGTCCATGCAAAAAAGTATCTCAAAATAAGATTCTATGGAACTTTTTAAAATAGGAGTTTAGGTCAAAAAATCTTAGTATATTATACATAATTTCATACTAGTTTCGGTCATAAAATTAAATTAAATCGAGAATTGTTCGAAATGCTACGTAACTTTTCAGATACTTTCTATATTTTACGAGGGAAGATTATGAAGGAAGTCCATGCAAAAAATCATCTCAGAAATAGATTCTATGAAACATTTTGAAATACTAGTTTCGGTCAAAAAATCGTAATATATTATACACAATTTTATACTAGTTTCGGTCAAAAATCAAATTAAATCGAGGATTGTTCGAAATGCAACGAAACTTTTAAGATCCTTTCTATAATTTACGAGGGAAGATTATGATGGAAGTCCATGCAAAATATTATCTCAGAATTAGATTCTTTGAAACTTTTTCAAATACTAGTTTCGGTCAAAAAATCGAAGTATATTATACACAATTTTATACAAGTGTCGGTAAAAAAAATTGAGGATTGTTCGAAATACTACGAAACTTTTTAGATCCTTTATATTTGTTACGAGGGAAGATTATGATGGAAGTCCATGCAAAAAATGATCTCAGAAATAGATTCTATGAAACTTTTTGAAATACTAGTTTCGGTCAAAAAATCGTAGTATATTATACACAATTTTATACTAGTTTCGGTCAAAAATCAAATTAAATCGAGGATTGTTCGAAATGCTACGAAACTTTTCAGATATATTTTACCAGGGAAGGTTATGATGGAAGTCCATGCAAAAAAGTATCTCAAAATAAGATTCTAGGGAACTTTTTAAAATAGGAGTTTAGGTCAAAAAATCTTAGTATATTATACATAATTTCATACTAGTTTGGTCATAAAATTAAATTAAATCGAGAATTGTTCGAAATGCTACATAACTTTTCAGATACTTTCTATATTTTACAAGGGAAGATTATGATGGAAGTCCGTGCAAAAAATCATCTCAGAAATAGATTCTATGAAACATTTTGAAATACTAGTTTCGGTCAAAAAATCGTAGTATATTATACACAAATTTATACTAGTTTCGGTCAAAAATCAAATTAAATCGAGGATTGTTCGAAATGCAACGAAACTTTTAAGATCCTTTCTATAATTTACGAGAGAAGATTATGATGGAAGTCCATGCAAAAAAATATCTCAGAATTAGATTCTTTGAAACTTTTTCAAATACTAGTTTCGGTGAAAAAATCGAAGTATATTATACACAATTTTATACAAGTGTCGGTAAAAAAAATCGAGGATTGTTCGAAATGCTATGAAACTTTTTAGATCCTTTATATTTGTTACAAGGGAAGATTATGATGGAAGTCCGTGCAAAAAATCATCTCAGAAATAGATTCTTTGAAACTTTTTTAAATACTAGTTTCGGTCAAAAAATCCTAGTATATTATACACAATTTTATACAAGTGTCGGTAAAAAAAATCGAGGATTATTCGAAATGCTACGAAACTTTTTAGATCCTTTAAATTTGTTACGAGGGAAGGTTATGATGGAAGTCCATGCAAAAAATTATCTAAAAATTAGATTCTATTGAACCTTTTGAAATGTCAGTTTAGGTCATAAATTCATAGTATATTATACACAATTTTATACTAGTTTTGGTCAGAAAATTAAATTAAATAGAGTATTGTTCGAAATGCAACGAAACTTTTCAGATCCTTTCTATATTTTACGAGGGAAGATTATGATGGAAGTCCATGCAAAAAGTTATCTCAGAATTAGATTCTTTGAAACTTTTTCAAATACTAGTTTCGGTCAAAAAATCGTAGTATATTGTACACAATATTATACAAGTGTTGGTAAAAAAAAATCGAGGATTATTCGAAATGCTACGAAACTTTTTAGATCCTTTATATTTGTTACGAGGGAAGTTTATGATGGAAGTCCATGCAAAACATTATCTAAAAATTAGATTTTATGGAACCTTTTGAAATGTCAGTTTAGGTAAAAAATTCATAGTATATTATACACAATTTTACACTAGTTTCAGTCAGAAAATTAAATTAAATCGAGTATTGTTCGAAATGCAACGAAACTTTTCAGATCCTTTCTATATTTTATGAGGAAAGATTATGATTGAAGTCCATGCAAAAAATTATCTTAGAATTAGATTCTATGATACCTTTTGAAATACTAGTTTCGGTAAAAAATTCTAGTATATTATACACAATTTTATACTAGTTTCGGTCAGAAAATTACATAAAATCGAGGATTGTTCGAAATACTACGAATCTTTTAAGATCCTTTCTATAATTTACGAGGGAAGATTATGATGGAAGTCCATGCAAAAAATGATCTCAGAAATAGATTCTATGAAACTTTTTGAAATACTAGTTTCGGTCAAAAAATCGTAGTATATTATACACAATTTTATACTAGTTTCGGTCAAAAATCAAATTAAATCGAGGATTGTTCGAAATGCTACGAAACTTTTCAGAACCTTTCTATATTTTACCAGGGAAGGTTATGATGGAAGTCCATGCAAAAAAGTATCTCAAAATAAGATTCTATGGAACTTTTTAAAATAGGAGTTTAGGTCAAAAAATCTTAGTATATTATACATAATTTCATACTAGTTTGGTCATAAAATTAAATTAAATCGAGAATTGTTCGAAATGCTACATAACTTTTCAGATACTTTCTATATTTTACAAGGGAAGATTATGATGGAAGTCCGTGCAAAAAATCATCTCAGAAATAGATTCTATGAAACATTTTGAAATACTAGTTTCGGTCAAAAAATCGTAGTATATTATACACAAATTTATAATAGTTTCGGTCAAAAATCAAATTAAATCGAGGATTGTTCGAAATGCAACGAAACTTTTAAGATCCTTTCTATAATTTACGAGAGAAGATTATGATGGAAGTCCATGCAAAAAAATATCTCAGAATTAGATTCTTTGAAACTTTTTCAAATACTAGTTTCGGTGAAAAAATCGAAGTATATTATACACAATTTTATACAAGTGTCGGTAAAAAAAATCGAGGATTGTTCGAAATGCTATGAAACTTTTTAGATCCTTTATATTTGTTACAAGGGAAGATTATGATGGAAGTCCGTGCAAAAAATCATCTCAGAAATAGATTCTTTGAAACTTTTTTAAATACTAGTTTCGGTCAAAAAATCCTAGTATATTATACACAATTTTATACAAGTGTCGGTAAAAAAAATCGAGGATTATTCGAAATGCTACGAAACTTTTTAGATCCTTTATATTTGTTACGAGGGAAGGTTATGATGGAAGTCCATGCAAAAAAATATCTAAAAATTAGATTCTATTGAACCTTTTGAAATGTCAGTTTAGGTCATAAATTCATAGTATATTATACACAATTTTATAATAGTTTTGGTCAGAAAATTAAATTAAATAGAGTATTGTTCGAAATGCAACGAAACTTTTCAGATCCTTTCTATATTTTACGAGGGAAGATTATGATGGAAGTCCATGCAAAAAGTTATCTCAGAATTAGATTCTTTGAAACTTTTTCAAATACTAGTTTCGGTCAAAAAATCGTAGTATATTATACACAATATTATACAAGTGTCGGTAAAAAAAAATCGAGGATTATTCGAAATGCTACGAAACTTTTTAGATCCTTTATATTTGTTACGAGGGAAGTTTATGATGGAAGTCCATGCAAAACATTATCTAAAAATTAGATTTTATGGAACCTTTTGAAATGTCAGTTTAGGTAAAAAATTCATAGTATATTATACACAATTTTACACTAGTTTCAGTCAGAAAATTAAATTAAATCGAGTATTGTTCGAAATGCAACGAAACTTTTCAGATCCTTTCTATATTTTATGAGGAAAGATTATGATTGAAGTCCATGCAAAAAATTATCTTAGAATTAGATTCTATGATACCTTTTGAAATACTAGTTTCGGTAAAAAATTCTAGTATATTATACACAATTTTATACTAGTTTCGGTCAGAAAATTACATAAAATCGAGGATTGTTCGAAATACTACGAATCTTTTAAGATCCTTTCTATAATTTACGAGGGAAGATTATGATGGAAGTCCATGCAAAAAATGATCTCAGAAATAGATTCTATGAAACTTTTTGAAATACTAGTTTCGGTCAAAAAATCGTAGTATATTATACACAATTTTATACTAGTTTCGGTCAAAAATCAAATTAAATCGAGGATTGTTCGAAATGCTACGAAACTTTTCAGAACCTTTCTATATTTTACCAGGGAAGGTTATGATGGAAGTCCATGCAAAAAAGTATCTCAAAATAAGATTCTATGGAACTTTTTAAAATAGGAGTTTAGGTCAAAAAATCTTAGTATATTATACATAATTTCATACTAGTTTGGTCATAAAATTAAATTAAATCGAGAATTGTTCGAAATGCTACATAACTTTTTCAGATACTTTCTATATTTTACAAGGGAAGATTATGATGGAAGTCCGTGCAAAAAATCATCTCAGAAATAGATTCTATGAAACATTTTGAAATACTAGTTTCGGTCAAAAAATCGTAGTATATTATACACAAATTTATAATAGTTTCGGTCAAAAATCAAATTAAATCGAGGATTGTTCGAAATGCAACGAAACTTTTAAGATCCTTTCTATAATTTACGAGAGAAGATTATGATGGAAGTCCATGCAAAAAAATATCTCAGAATTAGATTCTTTGAAACTTTTTCAAATACTAGTTTCGGTGAAAAAATCGAAGTATATTATACACAATTTTATACAAGTGTCGGTAAAAAAAATCGAGGATTGTTCGAAATGCTATGAAACTTTTTAGATCCTTTATATTTGTTACAAGGGAAGATTATGATGGAAGTCCGTGCAAAAAATCATCTCAGAAATAGATTCTTTGAAACTTTTTTAAATACTAGTTTCGGTCAAAAAATCCTAGTATATTATACACAATTTTATACAAGTGTCGGTAAAAAAAATCGAGGATTATTCGAAATGCTACGAAACTTTTTAGATCCTTTATATTTGTTACGAGGGAAGGTTATGATGGAAGTCCATGCAAAAAAATATCTAAAAATTAGATTCTATTGAACCTTTTGAAATGTCAGTTTAGGTCATAAATTCATAGTATATTATACACAATTTTATAATAGTTTTGGTCAGAAAATTAAATTAAATAGAGTATTGTTCGAAATGCAACGAAACTTTTCAGATCCTTTCTATATTTTACGAGGGAAGATTATGATGGAAGTCCATGCAAAAAGTTATCTCAGAATTAGATTCTTTGAAACTTTTTCAAATACTAGTTTCGGTCAAAAAATCGTAGTATATTATACACAATATTATACAAGTGTCGGTAAAAAAAAATCGAGGATTATTCGAAATGCTACGAAACTTTTTAGATCCTTTATATTTGTTACGAGGGAAGTTTATGATGGAAGTCCATGCAAAACATTATCTAAAAATTAGATTTTATGGAACCTTTTGAAATGTCAGTTTAGGTAAAAAATTCATAGTATATTATACACAATTTTACACTAGTTTCAGTCAGAAAATTAAATTAAATCGAGTATTGTTCGAAATGCAACGAAACTTTTCAGATCCTTTCAATATTTTATGAGGAAAGATTATGATTGAAGTCCATGCAAAAAATAATCTTAGAATTAGATTCTATGATACCTTTTGAAATACTAGTTTCGGTAAAAAATTCTAGTATATTATACACAATTTTATACTAGTTTCGGTCAGAAAATTAAATAAAATCGAGGATTGTTCGAAATACTACGAATCTTTTAAGATCCTTTCTATAATTTACGAGGGAAGATTATGATGGAAGTCAATGCAAAAAATTATCTCAGAATTAGATTCTATGAAACTTTTTGAATTACTAGTTTCAGTCAAAAAATCATAGTATATTATACACAATTTTATACTAGTTTCGGTCAGAAAATCAAATTAAATCGAGTATTGTTCGAAACGCTACGAAACTTTTCAGAACCTTTCTATATTTTACCAGGGAAGGTTATGATGGAAGTCCATGCAAAAAAGTATCTCAAAATAAGATTCTATGGAACTTTTTAAAATAGGAGTTTAGGTCAAAAAATCTTAGTATATTATACATAATTTCATACTAGTTTCGGTCATAAAATTAAATTAAATCGAGAATTGTTCGAAATGCTACGTAACTTTTCAGATACTTTCTATATTTTACGAGGGAAGATTATGATGGAAGTCCATGCAAAAATTCATCTCAGCAGTAGATTCTATGAAACATTTTGAAATACTAGTTTCGGTCATAAAATCGTAGTATATTATACACAATTTTATACTAGTTTCGGTCAAAAATCAAATTAAATCGAGGATTGTTCGAAATGCAACGAAACTTTTAAGATCCTTTATATAATTTACGAGGGAAGATTATGATGGATGTCCATGCAAAAAATGATCTCAGAAATAGATTCTATGAAACTTTTTGAAATACTAGTTTCGGTCAAAAAATCGTAGTATATTATACACAATTTTATACTAGTTTCGGTCAAAAATCAAATAAAATCGAGGATTGTTCGAAATGCTATGAAACTTTTCAGAACCTTTCTATATTTTACCAGGGAAGGTTATGATCGAAGTCCATGCAAAAAAGTATCTCAAAATAAGATTCTATGGAACTTTTTAAAATAGGAGTTTAGGTCAAAAAATCTTAGTATATTATACATAATTTCTGTTCCGACCCGGCCCAATCCCTCTTATTGGGCCAAAAAGGCTGACCCAACCACCTTGCTCGACTGCACGAGCACAGTCATGAAAAGTGGTCCCTCAGTCGATCACTAATGATCCGACCATGGAGAGACCTTCTAACGACTAGTATTGACCGTTTCCTATCTTCACGGACCCCTCGATCCGCACCTCATAAAACGAACCAATAGTCTTCCAGCTGGTCCTCTATATAAACTCTCTCATTTGAGAGGGTCAGGTATTCAATTCTCAACCCTAACACTAGTACTTGCTCACTGTTGCTCGGATACTTACTTTGGCATCGGAGTGTGTTGCAGGTACACCCCTTTTTCTCCTCGACGACCATTTCTGCTCGCTCTCGAGTCCAGCCGTATCGGATCCTGATCTCCAGGTACGATCAGGTGGCGCCGTCTGTGGGAAAGCAACTTCCCCGTTCTTCTTTCAAGATCCTCAAAGAACAAAAGTTTTAACAAGATCCATGGCTGCTCGGGACAACCAGGAGGATCGATCGAATGATGGCATGATTCTAACACAACATGAGAGCAATGTCCAACCTCCCCTACATGATGATACCACGCACGACCAACCAGAAAAGAAGGCAGCATCGCCTTCACCCGATCGTGATCAACCCTTGGAGAGTCGTCCGGAAACTCTTGTTCCTTCGACTCCTTCGGGATCAGATTTCGCAGCGCTGGCCGAAATCCTAAACCAAACAAACTTGTTACTCCTCGCTCATGGTGAAAAGATAGCCCGACTTGAAGATAACTCTCGTCAACCTCATTCTTCAAAGAGACCCCAAGGGGAGCACACTCCGTCTCCTCCGAAGAAAAGGAGAGGAAATACCGACGAATCAACAGGCAACAAACGTTTTTCGTCGGTCATCTCCACGACCCTCTCCTAAAAGAAAATCAAGAAGGAGCAGATCAAGATCCGCTTCCCCTCGAGGAACAAAGAAACGTGATCACAGATCGTCATTTGCTTCCAGTGACGACGAAGACGCTCGGGGCCCCTTATCTTCCGAAATCATGGCGGCCAAACTCCCAAGAGGCCTGGAGAAACCTCCTCCTTTAGGTTCGTACGACGGCACTACCGACCCAGACGAACACATCGAGAACATCGATGCCTTGCTCGACTATCGAGGTGTTCGAGGAGCAATTAAATGTCGGCTCTTTCCCACGACGCTGAGGGAAGGGGCAATGACATGGTACAAGAGCCTTGAGGCCGAATCCATCACGTCGTGGAAGCAGCTCGGGCGCACGTTCTCTAGGCACTTTACTGCGTCTAGACGACATCCTAAGACAGAGGCTTCGCTCGAAGCAATAATCCAAGGGAGGGACAAGCCTTTGCGAACCTACATCGAAAGATTCAATAAAGAGGCGGTTCAAGTATCCACGACCGACGACATGAAAAAGTATCTGCTTGAACGAGGGTTACGTCCTTCGACCGATTTTCATCGGGCGGTCGGTATTGAAACCCCGGCGACCCTCGACGCATTCCTACTAAAGGCCCAAGCTTACATCCAATATGAAGAAAAGCAAGCGGCCAGTTCAGTAAGAGACGCCCGACGTCGGGAAGACGCCAAACCACATCGAGCTGAAGAACCCTCGACATCTCGTCGGGGAGGAGACAAAAGAAAGGATGATCGCTCCCGTGAACCGCGGGAGCACCGGGGACCTATCGGTCGGTTCCACGAATACACACCTCTCCTAGCCTCCAGGGAGAAAATCTTATCTGAGTGCGCCAATTCGGAATTCAAGCAAGCAGGAGTACGTTTTCCGAGGCAACAACCTACCAAGCCCGGCACTGACAAAACGAAGTACTGCAGATTCCACAAGAGTCACGGGCACAACACAGAGGATTGCATCCACCTCAAGGACGCGATCGAAATCCTCATCAAAGACGGGCATTTGAAGCAGTTCACAAAGTCTAGAGAAAATCCTCGGCAGGACACGCAAGAAACCCAGAAAATCGAAGAGGCCGTGCCCATCCCCGCGGACTCTAACATGCAGGTCGCCCTGAGCATTTACCGCCCAGAAGACTTCTTCTTACCAGATCACACCAAGAGCACGGGATACCTTTCCTCTCACAGTCCATGGGAGGCTTTCCCCTCGGTGATGGTCATATCAGGAGGAGGATTCAATAAAATCACGGTCGGTTCTGTGAAGAGAAAATTCGACCAACTGATCGCCAAAGGGCCCGCGCAAAGCGCCACCTTAGATCCTCCGAGGGAAGGTTCCGTACCCCTCGCATTCTATCGGGAAGAGCTTCTGGGAGGAGCACCAAACGCCAGCATCCCTTTACTCATCCGAGCACGCATGGCGAACTTCGACGTAAGGAGGATATTGGTAGACCAAGGAAGTTCGTGCGACATCATGTACTCCCAACTGTTCTCAACGCTCCAACTGAATGAAACACATCTGACTCCATACGTCGGATCCGACCTGCAAGGTTTCAACGGAGCAGTATCCCGACCATGGGGCTATGTTGACCTGTTTGTCACTTTCGGGGCAGGCGAAACGGCCAGGACAGTTAGAGTCCAATTTCTTGTCGTGGATTGCCCATCGTTATACCAATGCATATTAGGACGACCAACTCTGGCCGAGTTGATAGCCGTGTCGTCCACCGTTCACTTAAAGATGAAGTACTATACTACTTCGGGCAGAGTCGCCACATTGCACGGAGATGTCGACGCTGCCCGCAGATGTTTCGAGGCAGCATCAAAAGGCCTCAGCTCAATATCGTACCAACCAGTTTCCCCGACACTGGATCCACCAGATGTGCCCAAGGCCTTCTCTCAAGTCGATTCGATCGACTTAGACTTCAGGTTTTCAAACAGTGGCGAGAGCATCCAGAGACCAGCAGAGGCCTTAGCCCGGCCAATCCCGGACGGAGATTTCGAGCTAATTCCTTTGGGAGAAGATCCTGCTCGGTGCGTCAAGATTGGGGCACACCTGCCCGAGTTAGTGAAGCGACAGTTGGAAGCTTGCCTCAAAGGGAACGCAGACTTGTTCGCATGGAGCGCCGCAGAAATGCCAGGGCTCGACCCCGAAACAGCTTGTCATCACCTCTCTATCGACCCAACGTGTAAGGCGGTCGCTCAACGCAGGAGAAAACAGTCGAGCGAGAAGACTGAAGCTGCCGAATCTGCCGTTAAAGACCTCCTAGAGGCAAAATTTGTAACTGAGGCCAGGTACACAACCTGGCTCTCAAATGTTGTACTCGTCAAAAAATCTAATGGAAAATGGAGAATGTGCGTTGATTATACCGATCTCAATCGGGCATGCCCGAAAGATGCATACCCCTTACCTAACATCGACAAATTGGTCGACAATTCGTCCGGATACAAATTATTATCCTTCATGGACGCATACTCGGGTTACAATCAAATACCCATGGCCGTGTCCGACAAAAAATACACGGCCTTCATGACCGAGTCGGGCAATTATTTTTACAACGTTATGCCTTTCGGTCTAAAAAACGCAGGAGCAACGTACCAGCGCATGATGAATAAAGTATTCCGAGCCGAAATCGGGGACATGCTCGAAGTATACATGGACGACATGATCGTCAAATCTCAACAGGAGACGGACCACGCGTCCCATTTACGAAAAGTCTTCGACCAAGCACGAAAGTGCAAAATGCGCTTCAACCCTGAGAAATGCACCTTTGGTGTCCGAGATGGAAAATTCCTCGGATTCTATTTAACCGAATGAGGCATTGAGGCTAATCCCGACAGGTGTCGAGCGTTCGCGATGTTCCCAACTCCCACGTCAAAGAAGTCTATACAATCACTGAATGGGGTCGTCACTTCCCTTGCCCGATTCGTGGCAAAATCTGCTCAACACGCCCTCCCCTTTTACAAACTGCTCCGTAAGGAAGCGACGTTCGAATGGACGGCAGAGTGCGAGTTAGCACTATCCCACCTGAAAAGGGCATTAAGTGAACCTCCAGTCTTATCCAGACCGGAGGAAGGGGAAACTCTATATCTCTACCTCGCGGTCGCCAACGAAGCAGTGAGCGCGGCCCTTGTGCGCGAACGACCCGAGGGGCAAAAGCCCGTGTATTTCACGAGCAAAGCTCTCCACGGTCCAGAAGTTCGGTACCTTCAGATAGAAAAGGTCGCATTGGCCCTCCTCCTCGCGGCTAGAAGACTACGCCACTACTTCCTGGCCCACACCATCATCGTAAGGACTGATCAACCCATAAGACAGTTGCTCGGTCGACCAGACATGGCCGGCCGAATGTTAAAATGGTCACTAGAACTGTCTGAATTCGATATCAAATTCGAAGGAAGACAAGCCCTCAAAGCGCAAGCACTGGCCGACTTCGTGGTTGAACTTACCTTCACCGAGCAAGACACGCAAGCTTCGTCTAAGTGGGTCATTTTCGTAGACGGTGCATCTGGCTCGACGGGCAGCGGGGCCGGTATCATTCTGGAGAACGAGGAGGGGAACGTCATCGAAGTATCCTTAACTCTGTCTTTCCCTACTTCTAATAACCAGGCGGAATACGAAGCTTTCTTAGCAGGCATACGGCTCGCGAACGACCTAGAAGCAGAAGAGATCACAATTTGCACAGACTCTCAATTGGTGCGAGCCAAGTCCGTGGAGATTTCCAGGCCAGGAGTGACAGCATGGCCGAATATCTGGCCCTCGTAAAAGACGAAATAAAGCAGTTTAAAAGTGTGGAAATCAAACACGTTCCACGGGAAAGTAACATCCGCGCAGATATCCTATCCAAGCTGGCGAGCACTAAAAGGAAAGGAAACAACAAGTCCGTCATACAAAAACTGCTCCCCCAACCAAGTATTGGACATTCGTCACCCTGCACACACATTAACCTAGTGGGCGACACAAGTTGTTGGATGACCCCAGTATTCAACTACCTAACTAAAGGAGAATTACCTACCGACCCGAAAGAGGCTAGTACCGTACGACGGAGGGCGTGCTCATATTCTTTAGTGGGCGGACGCATGTATCGTCGACGATTCTCTACACCCCTCCTCAGGTGCGTAGAAGAGGAAAACATTCCACACGTCCTAAGGGAAGTCCACGAGGGAATCAACGCGCAACATCCGGGTGGACGTTCGTTAGCTCGGAAGATTCTGAGGGCAGGATACTACTGGCCCACCCTACAGCACGACGCAAAGGAGCATGTAAAAAGATGCGATAAATGCCAACGACATGGGGACGTGCACATAGCACCTCCTTCCGAGCTAAAATCGTTATCATCACCCTGGCCGTTCGCGTGGTGGGGAATGGACATTCTAGGACCCTTCGTCGTTGGGTCCGGACAGAACTAATACTTGATTGTAGGCGTCGACTACTTCACCAAATGGATAGAAGCTGAGGCTCTAGCCAAAATTACTGCACTTAATATACTTCGATTCTTCAAAAGAAACATCCTCGCCCGGTTTGGAGTGCCCCTCGCTATTGTGACCGACAACGGAACTCAATTCACGGATAAACATTTCAAAGAATTCGTCGCGTCAATAGGGACAAAACAACATTTCGCATCAGTCGAGCACCCCCAAACTAACGGGCAAGCCGAGGCCGCAAACAGGGTAATCCTGAGAGGTCTGAAACGAAGGTTAGACGAGCACAAGAAACACTGGGTCGAAGAACTACATAGCGTATTATGGGCGTATAGAACCACTCCCCATTCAACGACCGGAGAATCCCCATTTTGATTAGCATATGGGACCGAAGCAGTAATTCCAGTAGAAATGCATGTCCGTTCGAGACGCACGGAATTCCCCATGGAACAAGATGTCAATAATGAAGCTTTAAGAGACGAGCTCGACATGGTCGAAGAAATTCGATCAGATGCTGCCCTTCGAGAAACCATTCTCAAACAAAAGATAGCCGCTCGGTATGATTCCAAGGTCATCAGGCGGACGTTCGAAGTAGGTAGCCTCGTCCTTAGAAGAAACCACAGGGATCCCCGCGAGGGAAAACTGACGCCCAACTGGGAAGGCCCATATCGTGTTCGAGCAAAAACCGAGAACGGCGCCTATTACCTAGAAAATCTACACGGGGAAGAACTCGCTCGGCCGTGGAACGCCGAGAAACTTAAACAATATTATAGTTAAACCAGTCACCTTGCTCGACTCCCAGGGGAAGAGAAAGAGAGACCAACTGCGTGCCTAGGTACGAGCACGTCAGTCTAAAATATCACAAATAAAGCAAGATCTCTTTTCGAGCAAAAGAGAGACTTGTCGCACGAACGGAAACTCGAACGAGTCCGACGTCGCCTAAGTACCACGACCAGGTAGAACCCCAGCTCGCGATGGGACGTTCACGCCGTGGAGCCCGGGCCATTACCTTGACCCGGGCACCTATCGAGGATACAACCCTCCAAGACTGATTGGTTCCCCTAACCAACAGGTCGTCCATACCCCCCGTATCTATCCAATCACTTCTAATTGATGCAAGTATGAGCGTCAAACACTTAGTAAAAATAATAACAAATCATGTCCTCCGACGGACGAATAAATGCGAGCAAAACAATATATGCAACCGACCTCCAGGGTCAAGTACTTAACATTTAGAAAAAAGAAATGCGGCACCAAAAGGCCGACTTGTTCGGAATTACAGATAAAGGGGGCCACGCCCCCCAAAAACAAGATACATTATAAATTATGAAGGCACGCAGGCCATTAATTAATTATCATTTCCCATTGGCCGGGTTTCCTCTGCACAGGCTTCCACCTGGTCTGGCTGCTCCTCTGGTTGATCAAGTCGAGCATTTGCCCCCGGCTGGGAGTCGGCCACCACTAAGTCGGCAGGGACAACAACCTGGCCATCCACCACTCTGTAGAGGTAATTCATCCGATCTACGTCCAAAGCTAGATCGGGATGAAGAGCTTTCACTTGCTCCACCGCATTCAGGAAGCTGAGTTCAGTCGACGCGTTCAGATCTTCCATGTCCTGGTCGATCCGAGCGAGAAATTGAGCCCTCGTCAGCAAATGCTTGGTGTCCTCGTCCTCATCCTCCTTGGGGCAGGAGGCATCTTTTAACTTCTTGTTTTGTTCGAGCAGCCTCTTTTTGTCAACCTCCAATTTGGCAATGACCGTTGCTCGTTCAGCCGATTCCGCGGTGACCTTTTTTACCTCTTCCGTGGCCATCGTCAGCTTGGCCTCGGCAGCAACCAACTGCTCCTTGAGCTTGCTATTCTCTCGCTCCAGCAGAGGGGACCCTTCGGCCGTCATCCAAGCCATGGTTAAGACCCGCATCACGGCGCTCGCGTCCTGGGCCAAAGAAAGCCGCCGAGCAGGACGGTCCATCCCTTCCAGGAACAGAGAGTCTGCCCGGTCCACCTCCATACTATTCCCTTCGAAAAAATTCCGGACAACGAAGCACGGGGGTATCCCATGTTTTGGCTTCGGGGGAGCACCAGCCGTCAGGTCCACAGTAGCCGTCGTTTTATGTTTCTTCATCAAAGAACCAGTGGATGCCACCGGAGAGCCCTGGACCAAAGGACCCGAACCTGAAGCGCTCGCCTCGGTCAGTTTAGTTTGCACGACCCTCGACCGTTTTCTCTGTTGTTGGACCAAACGATCGTGGATCTTGTCCAACGGATTTGTTAAGGAACCTGAAAAGAAAAACAAAACCAAAGTTAGCTACGAGCAATAAAGTCAAATCAAAAACTTAACGAGCATAAACAAACAGATACCAAAAAAATCAGCTATTTCCTGCCCGTTATTACAGGCCAGCAGGTCAGTAACATTGATCAAAGGACGCTCCAGAGCTTCTCCCCCATCTTGATCGACCATAACTTTCCCTTCCCCGTCCAATAGTGGGATCGGAGTAAAAGAAGCTACCAACCTTCTGAAAGCTTCAAAACTGGCCGTATCATCTTCGTTCAGTGTTTCCCCCACCTGAACAAATTCCCCCACTGGTCGCTCGTAATGCATATGACTCCAGGAGAGGGGAAACATCCATAATCTCCTCGGAATCACATCACCTTGGTCGTCCAACTTGGGTTCGTCGTTCTCATTGGTGTCAATCTCGAGAAAACTCATAGTTCGCACGGCAGCATCACTCACAGGTTTTATTAAGAAATAGTCGGTCTTGAAAGCCCGGATGGATTCCGAGTGGGCCTTGAAGATCTTAGTCCGCTGTTTAAAGGATACGAACCCCTTCCGGTCGGTTCCCCGCCCGACTTGACGCTGCAAAGAGAAGAGGCGGAAGAAGAGAGGGAGTGTGGCCCCGACGCCCAAGAAAGCGCACGTCATCTCAAACGCCCTCAGGAAGGCGTAGGAGTTAGGGTGCAGCTGAGAGGGGGCTATACAAAGGTGTCCGAGCACAGCGCTCACAAAATCGCTGAAGGGCAGCGTCACTCCCAAGACCGAAGTAGCATATTCATACATCGAAAATGCCCGACCGCGAAACTCTGAAAAGATGTGATCGTCGTCTCCCGGGCAGGTCACGACCCAGTCAGCAAGATCCCCGACGACGGGCAGCGGTTCCGATCGAGGTCTCGAGAAGGAAGACACCTTGTCCAGCAAATCTTCCATCACCCACTCCTCGGGCGAGACCCTCGACTGAGCTGGACACTGAGGCGATTCCGTCGACTGCCCCGCGGTACTTGTGTCAGAACTGTCCGAAGTGCTTCCTGAGTTTGAAGGTAGGGACGCAGACGAATCCGTATTCCCCGAAGATGTATCCTCGGAAAGCACGTCCAACGGATTCCCGAACGAGTTTTCACCTGAAAAGCAGAGGAAAGGCATCAGTGAATTCGATTAAGAATATCAAATCCACCCTTCCACCGCTCGACAAGTGAAAGGGCACGCCTCAGCTCAGGAATTGTATCCCAAGCTGTAGCCCTGGCTAACCATTGCTCGAGGCAACGGCTGACGCCCAACAGTATACAGATGACAGAAATCTACCAAGAGAATCTAAAGCCTAAGTCGACCAAGGTCTGTGTCGACCCTAAAGCTAGGGTTCGTGGCCGACCAGTTACGGTGGCAGGAACTTTAAGAGTTTCTAATTCTAAATCCTAAAACTACCGGTGGAATCACCCTAAACCGCATGCATTCTACGAAAATCTTGCTATATACACTTAAAAGAGAAGAAAAGAACGGTACCTTGAGCCTGGGAAGACATTTTAGTAGAAGATAAGCTTCTGCGAAGGGTGGTCGGCAAAGAATGACGGTGGTCGACGGCTGAAGCAACGGCGGTTGAACGAGCGGAGTGTTGAGAGAGAAGACGAAACGAAAAGGTCAAAATGGGCCCCGAAAATCCTATTTATAGGAAAAAGGACACGTGCGGGCGCGCGTGACCCCTATGCACTAGCCCCTAGACTAGCCGTCAAATCATTAATAGGCGCGAATATCCAGATATTCCAGCTTTTCGTTTCACATTCCTCTACCGGGCAACGTATTCTTTGCCCGAACCATCGACAACGGAGATCCTCGACCATGACATCATACCCAGCCGAGCACAGTATTGCTTTTAAGTCACTGCCCGACAACACGAGCAATGACTTGGGGGGCTCCTGTTCCGACCCGGCCCAATCCCTCTTATTGGGCCAAAAAGGCTGACCCAACCACCTTGCTCGACTGCACGAGCACAGTCATGAAAAGTGGTCCCTCAGTCGATCACTAATGATCCGACCAAGGAGAGACCTTCTAACGGCTAGTATTGACCGTTTCCTATCTTCACGGACCCCTCGATCCGCACCTCATAAAACGAACCAATAGTCTTCCAGCTGGTCCTCTATATAAACTCTCTCATTTGAGAGGGTCAGGTATTCAATTCTCAACCCTAACACTAGTACTTGCTCACTGTTGCTCGGATACTTACTTTGGCATCGGAGTGTGTTGCAGGTACACCCCTTTTTCTCCTCGACGACCATTTCTGCTCGCTCTCGAGTCCAGCCGTATCGGATCCTGATCTCCAGGTACGATCAATTTCATACTAGTTTCAGTCATAAAATTAAATTAAATCGAGAATTGTTCGAAATGCCACGTAACTTTTCAGATACTTTCTATATTTTACGAGGGAAGATTATGATGGAAGTCCATGCAAAAATTCATCTCAGAAATAGATTCTATGAAACATTTTGAAATACTAGTTTCGGTCAAAAAATCGTAGTATATTATACACAAATTTATACTAGTTTCGGTAAAAAATCAAATTAAATCGAGGATTTTTCGAAATGCAACGAAACTTTTAAGATCCTTTCTATAATTTACGAGGGAAGATTATGATGGAAGTCCATGCAAAAAATTATCTCAGAATTAGATTCTTTGAAACTTTTTCAAATACTAGTTTCGGTCAAAAAATCGAAGTATATTATACACTATTTTATACAAGTGTCGATAAAAAAAAATCGAGGATTGTTCGAAATGCTACGAAACTTTTTAGATCCTTTATATTTGTTACAAGGGAAGATTATGATGGAAGTTTGTGCAAAAAATTATCTCAGAAATAGATTCTTTGAAACTTTTTTAAATACTAGTTTCGGTCAAAAAATCGTAGTATATTATACACAATTTTATTACAAGTGTCTGTAAAAAAATCGAGGATTATTCGAAATGCTACGAAACTTTTTAGATTCTTTATATTTGTTACGAGGGAAGGTTATGATGGAAGTCCATGCAAAAAATTATCTAAAAATTAGATTCTGTTGAACCTTTTGAAATGTCAGTTTAGGTCATAAATTCATAGTATATTATACACAATTTTATACTAGTTTTTGTTAGAAAATTAAATTAAATAGAGTATTGTTCGAAATGCAACGAAACTTTTCAGATCCTTTCTATATTTTACGAGGGAAGATTATGATGGAAGTCCATGCAAAATATTATCTCAGAATTAGATTCTCTGAAACTTTTTCAAATACTAGTTTCGGTCAAAAAATCGTAGTATATTATACACAATTTTATACAAGTGTCGGTAAAAAAAAATCGAGGATTATTCGAAATGCTACGAAACTTTTTAGATCCTTTATATTTGTTACGAGGGAAGGTTATGATGGAAGTCTATGCAAAACATTATCTAAATATTAGATTTTATGGAACCTTTTGAAATGTCAGTTTAGGTAAAAAATTCATAGTATATTATACACAATTTTACACTAGTTTCAGTCAGAAAATTAAATAAAATCGAGTATTGTTCGAAATGCAACGAAACTTTTCAGATACTTTCTATATTTTATGAGGAAAGATTATGATTGAAGTCAATGCAAAAAATTATCTGAGAATTAGATTCTATGATACATTTTGAAATACTAGTTTCGGTCAAAAATTCTAGTATATTATACACAATTTTATACTAGTTTCGGTCAGAAAATTATATAAAATCGAGGATTGTTCGAAATGCTACGGATCTTTTAAGATCCTTTCTATAATTTACGAGGGAAGATTATGATGGAAGTCAATGCAAAAAATTATCTCAGAATTAGATTCTATGAAACTTTTTGAATTACTAGTTTCGTTCAAAAAATCATAGTATATTATACACAATTTTATACTAGTTTCGGTTACAAAATCAAATTAAATCGAGGATTGTTCGAAACGCTACGATAATTTTCAGAACCTTTCTATATTTTACCTGGGAAGGTTATGATGGAAGTCCATGCAAAAAAGTATCTCAAAATAAGATTCTATGGAATTTTTTAAATCGGAGTTTAGGTCAAAAAATCTTAGTATATTATACATAATTTCATACTAGTTTCGGTCATAAAATTAAATTAAATCGAGAATTGTTCGAAATGCTACGTAACTTTTCAGATACTTTCTAAATTTTACGAGGGAAGATTATGATGGAAGTCCATGCAAAAAATCATCTTAGAAATAGATTCTATGAAACATTTTGAAATACTAGTTTCGGTCAAAAAATCGTAGTATATTATACACAATTTTATACTAGTTTCGGTCAAAAATTTAATTAAATCGAGGATTGTTCGAAATGCAACGAAACTTTTAAGATCCTTTCTATAATTTACGAGGGAAGATTATGATGGAAGTCCATGCAAAAAATTATCTCAGAATTAGATTCTTTGAAACTTTTTCAAATACTAGTTTCGGTCAAAAAAATCAAAGTATATTATACACAATTTTATACAAGTGTCGGTAAAAAAAATCGAGGATTTTTCGAAATGCTACGAAACTTTTTAGATCCTTTATATTTGTTACGAGGGAAGATTATGATGGAAGTCCATGCAAAAAATCATCTCAGAAATAGATTCTATGAATCTTTTTGAAATACTAGTTTCGGTCAATAAATCGTAGTATATTATACACAATTTTATACTAGTTTCGGTCAAAAATCAAATTAAATCGAGGATTGTTCTAAATGCTACAAAACATTTCAGAACCTTTCTATATTTTACCAGGGAAGGTTATGATGGAAGTCCATGCAAAAAAGTATCTCAAAATAAGATTATACGGAACTTTTTAAAATAGGAGTTTAGGTCAAAAAATCTTAGTATATTATACATAATTTCATACTAGTTTCGGTCATAAAATTAAATTAAATCGAGAATTGTTCGAAATGCTACGTAACTTTTCAGATACTTTCTTTATTTTACGAGGGAAGATTATGATGGAAGTCCATGCAAAAAATCATCCCAGAAATAGATTCTATGAAACATTTTGAAATACTAATTTCGGTCAAAAAAATCGTAGTATATTATACACAAATTTATACTAGTTTCGGTCAAAAATCAAATTAAATCGAGGATTGTTCGAAATGCAACGAAACTTTTAAGATCCTTTCTATAATTTTTGAGGGAAGATTATGATGGAAGTCCATGCAAAAAATTATCTCAGAATTAGATTCTATGAAACATTTTGAAATACTAGTTTCGGTCAAAAAATCGTAGTATATTATACACAAATTTATACTAGTTTCGGTCAAAAATCAAATTAAATCGAGGATTGTTCAAAATGCAACGAAACTTTTAAGATCCTTTCTTTAATTTACGAGGGAAGATTATGATGGAAGTCCATGCAAAAAATTATCTCAGAATTACATTCTTTGAAACTTTTTCAAATACTAGTTTCGGTCAAAAAATCGAAGTATATTATACACAATTTTATACAAGTGTCGGTAAAAAAAAATCGAGGATTGTTCGAAATGCTACGAAACTTTTTAGATCCTTTATATTTGTTACAAGGGAAGATTATGATGGAAGTCCGTGCAAAAAATCATCTCAGAAATAGATTCTTTGAAACTTTTTTAAATACTAGTTTCGGTCAAAAAATCGTAGTATATTATATACAATTTTATACAAGTGTCGGTAAAAAAAATCGAGGATTATTCGAAATGCTACGAAACTTTTAAGATCCTTTATATTTGTTACGAGGGAAGGTTATAATGGAAGTCCATGAAAAAAATTATCTTAAAATTAGATTCTATTGAACCTTTTGAAATGTCAGTTTAGGTCATAAATTCATAGTATATTATACACAATTTTATACTAGTTTTGGTCAGAAAATTAAATTAAATAGAGTATTGTTCGAAATGTAACGAAACTTTTCAGATCCTTTCTATATTTTACGAGGGAAGATTATGATGGAAGTCCATGCAAAAAAATTATCTCAGAATTAGATTCTTTGAAACTTTTTCAAATACTAGTTTCGGTCAAAAAATCGTAGTATATTATACACAATTTTATACAAGTGTCGGTAAAAAAAATCGAGGATTATTCGAAATGCTACGAAACTTTTTAGATCCTTTATATTTGTTACGAGGGAAGGTTGTGATGGAAGTCCATGCAAAACATTATCTAAAAATTAGATTTTATGGAACCTTTTGAAATGTCAGTTTAGGTAAAAAATTCATAGTATATTATACACAATTTTACACTAGTTTCAGTCAGAAAATTAAATAAAATCGAGTATTGTTCGAAATGCAACGAAACTTTTCAGATCCTTTCTATATTTTATGAGGAAAGATTATGATTGAAGTCAATGCAAAAAATTATCTGAGAATTAGATTCTATGATACCTTTTGAAATACAAGTTTCGGTCAAAAATTCTAGTATATTATACACAATTTTATACTAGTTTCGGTCAGAAAATTAAATAAAATTGAAGATTTCTCGAAATGCTACGGATCTTTTAAGATCCTTTCTATAATTTACGAGGGAAGATTATGATGGAAGTCAATGCAAAAAATTATCTCAGAATTAGATTCTATGAAACTTTTTGAATTACTAGTTTCGGTCAAAAAATCATAGTATATTATACACAATTTTATACTAGTTTCGGTCAGAAAATCAAATTAAATCGAGGATTGTTCGAAACGCTACGAAACTTTTCAGAACCTTTCAATATTTTACCAGGGAAGGTTATGATGGAAGTCCATGCAAAAAAGTATCTCAAAATAAGATTCTATGGAATTTTTTAAATCGGAGTTTAGGTCAAAAAATCTTAGTATATTATACATAATTTCATACTAGTTTCGGTCATAAAATTAAATTAAATCGAGAATTGTTCGAAATGCTACGTAACTTTTCAGATACTTTCTATATTTTACGAGGGAAGATTATGATGGAAGTCCATGCAAAAAATCATCTCAGAAATAGATTCTATGAAACATTTTGAAATACTAGTTTCGGTCAAAAAATCGTAGTATATTATACTCAATTTTATACTAGTTTCGGTCAAAAATCAAATTAAATCGAGGATTGTTCGAAATGCAACGAAAATTTTAAGATCCTCTCTATAATTTACGAGGGAAGATTATGATGGAAGTCCATGCAAAAAATTATCTCAGAATTAGATTCTTTGAAACTTTTTCAAATACTAGTTTCGGTCAAAAAATCAAAGTATTATACACAATTTTATACAAGTGTCGGTAAAAAAAAATCGAGGATTGTTCGAAATGCTACGAAACTTTTTAGATCCTTTATATTTGTTATGAGGGAAGATTATGATGGAAGTCCATGCAAAAAATCATCTTAGAAATAGATTCTATGAAACTTTTTGAAATACTAGTTTCGGTCAAAAAATCGTAGTATATTATACACAATTTTATACTAGTTTCGGTCAAAAATCAAATTAAATCGAGGTTTGTTCGAAATACTTCGAAACTATTCAGAACCTTTCTGTATTTTACCGTGGAAGGTTATGAAGGAAGTCCATGCAAAAAAGTATCTCAAAATAAGATTATATGGAACTTTTTAAAATAGGAGTTTAGGTCAAAAAATCTTAGTATATTATACATAATTTCATACTAGTTTCGGTCATAAAATTAAATTAAATCGAGAATTGTTCGAAATGCTACGTAACTTTTCAGATACTTTCTATATTTTAGGAGGGAAGATTATGATGGAAGTCCATGCAAAAAATCATCCCTGAAATAGATTCTATGAAACATTTTGAAATACTAGTTTCGGTCAAAAAAATCGTAGTATTATACACAAATTTATACTAGTTTCGTTTAAAAATCAAATTAAATCGAGGATTGTTCGAAATGCAACGAAACTTTTAAGATCCTCTCTATAATTTACGAGGGAAGATTATGATGGAAGTCCATGCAAAAAATTATCTCAGAATTAGATTCTTTGAAACTTTTTCAAATACTAGTTTCGGTCAAAAAATCGAAGTATATTATACACAATTTTATACAAGTGTCGGTAAAAAAAAATCGAGGATTGTTCGAAATACTACGAAACTTTTTAGATCCTTTATATTTGTTACGAGGGAAGATTATGATGGAAGTCCGTGCAAAAAATCATCTCAGAAATAGATTCTATGAAACTTTTTGAAATACTAGTTTCGGTCAAAAATCAAATTAAATCGAGGATTGTTCGAAATACTACGAAACTATTCAGAACCTTTCTATATTTTACCTGGGAAGGTTATGATGGAAGTCCATGCAAAAAAGTATCTCAAAATAAGATTATATGGATCTTTTTAAAATAGGAGTTTAGGTCAAAAAATCTTAGTATATTATACATAATTTCATACTAGTTTCGGTCATAAAATTAAATTAAATCGAGAATTGTTCGAAATGCTACGTAACTTTTCAGATACTTTCTATATTTTACGAGGGAAGATTATGATGGAAGTCCATGCAAAAAATCATCCCAGAAATAGATTCTATGAAACATTTTGAAATACTAGTTTCGGTCAAAAAATCGTAGTATATTATACACAAATTTATACTAGTTTCGGTCAAAAATCAAATTAAATCGAGGATTGTTCGAAATGCAACGAAACTTTTAAGATCCTTTCTATAATTTACGAGGGAAGATTATGATGGAAGTCCATGCAAAAAATTATCTCAGAATTAGATTCTTTGAAACTTTTTCAAATACTAGTTTTGGTCAAAAAATCGAAGTATATTATACACAATTTTATACAAGTGTCGGTAAAAAAAAATCGAGGATTGTTTGAAATGCTACGAAACTTTTTAGATCCTTTATATTTGTTACGAGGGAAGATTATGATGGAAGTCCGTGCAAAAAATCATCTCAGAAATAGATTCTATGAAACTTTTTGAAATACTAGTTTCGGTCAAAAAATCGTACTATATTATACACAATTTTATACTAGTTTCGGTCAAAAATCAAATTAAATCGAGGATTGTTCGAAATGCTACGAAACTATTAAGATCCTTTCTATAATTTACGAGGGAAGATTATGATGGAAGTCCATGCAAAAAATTGTCTCAGAATTAGATTCTTTGAAACTTTTTTAAATACTAGTTTCGGTCAAAAAATCGTAGTATATTATACACAATTTTATACAAGTGTCGGTAAAAAAAATCGAGGATTATTCGAAATGCTACGAAACTTTTTAGATCCTTTATATTTGTTACGAGGGAAGGTTATGATGGAAGTCCATGCAAAAAATTATCTAAAATTTAGATTCTATTGAACCTCTTGAAATGTCAGTTTAGGTCATAAATTCATAGTATATTATACACAATTTTATACTAGTTTTGGTCAGAAAATTAAATTAAATAGAGTATTGTTCGAAATGCAACGAAAATTTTCAGATCCTTTCTATATTTTACGAGGGAAGATTATGATGGAAGTCCATGCAAAAATTTATCTCAGAATTAAATTCATTGAAACTTTTTCAAATACTAGTTTCGGTCAAAAAATCGAAGTATATTATACACAATTTTATACAAGTGTCGGTAAAAAAAAATCGAGGATTGTTCGAAATGCTACGAAACTTTTTAGATCCTTTATATTTGTTACGAGGGAAGATTATGATGGAAGTCCATGCAAAAAATCATCTCAGAAATAAATTCTATGAAACTTTTTGAAATACTAGTGTCGGTCAAAAAATCGTAGTATATTATACACAATTTTATACTAGTTTCGGTCAAAAATCAAATTAAATCGAGGATTGTTCGAAATGCTACGAAACTTTTCAGAACCTTCCTATATTTTACCAAGGAAGGTTATGATGGAAGTCCATGCAAAAAAGTATCTGAAAATAAGATTATATGGAACTTTTTAAAATAGGAGTTTAGGTCAAAAAATCTTAGTATGTTATACATAATTTCATACTAGTTTCGGTCATAAAATTAAGTTAAATCGATAATTGTTCGAAATGCTACGTAATTTTTCAGATACTTTCTATATTTTACGAGGGAAGATTATGATGGAAGTCCATGCAAAAAATCATCCCAGAAATAGATTCTATGAAACATTTTGAAATACTAGTTTCGGTCAAAAAATCGTTGTATATTATACACAAATTTATACTAGTTTCGGTCAAAAATCAAATTAAATCGAGGATTGTTCGAAATGCAACGAAACTTTTAAGATCCTTTCTATAATTTACGAGGGAAGATTATGATGGAAGTCCATGCAAAAAATTATCTCAGAATTAGATTCTTTGAAACTTTTTCAAATACTAGTTTTGGTCAAAAAAACGAAATATATTATACACAATTTTATACAAGTGTCGGTAAAAAAATTCGAGGATTGTTCAAAATACTACGAAACTTTTTAGATCCTTTATATTTGTTACGAGGGAAGATTATGATGGAAGTCCGTGCAAAAAATCATCTCAGAAATAGATTCTATGAAACTTTTTGAAATACTAGTTTCGGTCAAAAAATCGTAGTATATTATACACAATTTTATACTAGTTTCGGTCAAAAATCAAATTAAATCGAGGATTGTTCGAAATGCTACGAAACTTTTAAGATCCGTTCTATAATTTACGAGGGAAGATTATGATGGAAGTCCATGCAAAAAATTATCTCAGAATTAGATTCTTTGAAACTTTTTTAAATACTAGTTTCGGTCAAAAAATCATAGTATATTATACACAATTTTATACAAGTGTCGGTAAAAAAAATCGAGGATTATTCGAAATGCTACGAAAATTTTTAGATCCTTTATATTTGTTACGAGGGAAGGTTATGATGGAAGTACATGCAAAAAATTATCTAAGATTTTGATTCTATTGAACCTCTTGAAATGTCAGTTTAGGTCATAAATTCATAGTATATTATACACAATTTTATACTAGTTTTGGTCAGAAAATTAAATTAAATAGAGTATTGTTCGAAATGCAACGAAACTTTTCAGATCCTTTCTATATTTTACGAGGGAAGATTATGATGGAAGTCCATGCAAAAAAATTATCTCAGAATTAGATTCTTTGAAACTTTTTCAAATACTAGTTTCGGTCAAAAAATCGTAGTATATTTTACACAATTTTATACAAGTGTCGGTAAAAAAAAATCGAGGATTATTCGAAATGCTACGAAACTTTTTAGATCCTTTATATTTGTTACGAGGGAAGGTTATGATGGAAGTCCATGCAAAACATTATCTAAAAATTAGATTTTATGGAACCTTTTGAAATGTCAGTTTAGGTAAAAAATTCATAGTATATTATACACAATTTTACACTAGTTTCAGTCAGAAAATTAAATAAAATCGAGTATTGTTCGAAATGCAACGAAACTTTTCTGATCCTTTCTATATTTTATGAGGAAATATTATGATTGAAGTCAATGCAAAAAATTATCTGAGAAATAGATTCTATGATACCTTTTGAAATACTAGTTTCGGTCAAAAATTCTAGTATATTATACACAATTTTATACTAGTTTCGGCCAGAAAATTAAATAAAATCGAGGATTTTTCGAAATGCTACGTAACTTTTCAGATACTTTCTATATTTTACGAGGGAAGATTATGATGGAAGTCCATGCAAAAAATCATCTCAGAAATAGATTCTATGAAACATTTTGAAATACTAGTTTCGGTCAAAAAATCGTAGTATATTATACACAATTTTATACTAGTTTCGGTCAAAAATCAAATTAAATCGAGGATTGTTCGAAATGCAACGAAACTTTTATGATCCTTTCTATAATTTACGAGGGAAGATTATGATGGAAGTCCATGCAAAAAATTATCTCAGAATTAGATTCTTTGAAAATTTTTAAAATACTAGTTTCGTTCAAAAAATCGAAGTATATTATACACAATTTTATACAAGTGTCGATAAAAAAAATCGAGGATTGTTCTAAATGCTACGAAACTATTTAGATCCTTTATATTTGTTACGAGGGAAGATTATGATGGAAGTCCATGCAAAAAATCATCTCAGAATTAGATTCTATAAAACTTTTTGAAATACTAGTTTCGGTCAAAAAATCGTAGTATATTATACACAATTTTATACTAGTTTCGGTCAAAAATCAAATTAAATCGAGGATTGTTCGAAATGCTACGAATCTTTTCAGAACCTTTCTATATTTTACCAGGGAAGGTTATGATGGAAGTCCATGCAAAAAAGTATCTCAAAATAAGATTATATGGAACTTTTTAAAATAGGAGTTTAGGTCAAAAAGTCTTAGTATAATATACATAATTTCATACTAGTTTCGGTCATAAAATTAAATTAAATCGAGAATTGTTCGAAATGCTATGTAACTTTTCAGATACTTTCTATATTTTACGAGGGAAGATTATGATGGAAGTCCATGCAAAAAATCATCCCAGAAATAGATTCTATGAAACATTTTGAAATACTAGTTTCGGTCAAATAAATCGTAGTATATTATACACAAATTTATACTAGTTTCGGTCAAAAATCAAATTAAATCGAGGATTGTTCGAAATGCAACGAAACTTTTAAGATCCTTTCTATAATTTACGAGGGAAGATTATGATGGAAGTCCATGCAAAAAATTATCTCAGAATTAGATTCTTTGAAACTTTTTCAAATACTAGTTTTGGTCAAAAAATCGAAGTATATTATACACAATTTTATACAAGTGTCGGTAAAAAAAAATCGAGGATTGTTTGAAATGCTACGAAACTTTTTAGATCCTTTATATTTGTTACGAGGGAAGATTATGATGGAAGTCCGTGCAAAAATTCATCTCAGAAATAGATTCTATGAAACTTTTTGAAATACTAGTTTCGGTCAAAAAATCGTACTATATTATACACAATTTTATACTAGTTTCGGTCAAAAATCAAATTAAATCGAGGATTGTTCGAAATGCTACGAAACTTTTATGATCCTTTCTATAATTTACGAGGGAAGATTATGATGGAAGTCCATGCAAAAATTTATCTCAGAATTAGATTCTTTGAAACTTTTTTAAATACTAGTTTCGGTCAAAAGATCGTAGTATATTATACACAATTTTATACAAGTGTCGGTAAAAAAAATCGAGGATTATTCGAAATGCTACGAAACTTTTTAGATCCTTTATATTTTTTACGAGGGTAGGTTATGATGGAAGTCCATGCAAAAAATTATCTAAAAATTAGATTCTATTGAACCTCTTGAAATGTCAGTTTAGGTCATAAATTCATAGTATATTATACACAATTTTATACTAGTTTTGGTCAGAAAATTAAATTAAATAGAGTATTGTTCGAAATGCAACGAAACTTTTCAGATCCTTTCTATATTTTACGAGGGACGATTATGATGGAAGTCCATGCAAAAAATTATCTCAGAATTAGATTCTTTGAAACTTTTTCAAATACTAGTTTCGGTCAAAAAATCGAAGTATATTATACACAATTTTATACAAGTGTCGGTAAAAAAAAAATCGAGGATTGTTCGAAATACTACGAAACTTTTTAGATCCTTTATATTTGTTACGAGGGAAGATTATGATGGAAGTCCATGCAAAAAATCATCTCAGAAATAAATTCTATGAAACTTTTTGAAATACTAGTTTCGGTGAAAAAATCGTAGTATATTATACACAATTTTATACTAGTTTCGGTCAAAAATCAAATTAAATCGAGGATTGTTCGAAATGCTACGAAACTTTTCAGAACCTTTCTATATTATACCAAGGAAGGTTATGATGGAAGTCCATGCAAAAAGTATCTCAAAATAAGATTATATGGAACTTTTTAAAATACGAGTTTAGGTTAAAAAATCTTAGTATGTTATACATAATTTCATACTAGTTTCGGTCATAAAATTAAATTAAATCGATAATTGTTCGAAATGCTACGTAACTTTTCAGATACTTTCTATATTTTACGAGGGAAGATTATGATGGAAGTCCATGCAAAAAATCATCCCAGAAATAGATTCTATGAAACATTTTGAAATACTAGTTTCGGTCAAAAAATCGTAGTATATTATACACAAATTTATACTAGTTTCGGTCAAAAATCAAATTAAATCGAGGATTGTTCGAAATGCAATGAAACTTTTAAGATCCTTTCTATAATTTACGAGGGAAGATTATGATGGAAGTCCATGCAAAAAATTATCTCAGAATTAGATTCTTTGAAACTTTTTCAAATACTAGTTTCGTTCAAAAAATCGAAATATATTATACACAATTTTATACAAGTGTCGGTAAAAAAAATCGAGGATTGTTCGAAATACTACGAAACTTTTTAGATCCTTTATATTTGTTACGAGGGAAGATTATGATGGAAGTCCGTGCAAAAAATCATCTCAGAAATAGATTCTATGAAACTTTTTGAAATACTAGTTTCGGTCAAAAAAATCGTAGTATATTATACACAATTTTATACTAGTTTCGGTCAAAAATCAAATTAAATCGAGGATTGTTCGAAATGCTACGAAACTTTTAAGATCCTTTCTATAATTTACGAGGGAAGATTATGATGGAAGTCCATGCAAAAAATTATCTCAGAATTAGATTCTTTGAAACTTTTTTAAATACTAGTTTCGGTCAAAAAATCGTAGTATATTATACACAATTTTATACAAGTGTCGGTAAAAAAAATCGAGGATTATTCGAAATTCTACGAAAATTTTTAGATCCTTTATATTTGTTACGAGGGAAGGTTATGATGGAAGTCCATGCAAAAAATTATCTAAGATTTTGATTCTATTGAACCTCTTGAAATGTCAGTTTAGGTCATAAATTCATAGTATATTATACACAATTTTATACTAGTTTTGGTCAGAAAATTAAATTAAATAGAGTGTTGTTCGAAATGCAACGAAACTTTTCAGATCCTTTCTATATTTTACGAGGGAAGATTATGATGGAAGTCCATGCAAAAAAATTATCTCAGAATTAGATTCTTTGAAACTTTTTCAAATACTAGTTTCGGTCAAAAAATCGTAGTATATTTTACACAATTTTATACAAGTGTCGGTAAAAAAAAATCGAGGATTATTCGAAATGCTACGAAACTTTTTAGATCCTTTATATTTGTTACGATGAAGGTTATGATGGAAGTCCATGCAAAGAATTATCTAAAAATTAGATTTTATGGAACCTTTTGAAATGTCAGTTTAGGTAAAAAAATTCATAGTATATTATACACAATTTTACACTAGTTTCAGTCAGAAAATTAAATAAAATCGAGTATTGTTCGAAATGCAACGAAACTTTTCAGATCCTTTCTATATTTTATGAGGAAAGATTATGATTGAAGTCAATGCAAAAAATTATCTGAGAAATAGATTCTATGATACCTTTTGAAATACTAGTTTCGGTCAAAAATTCTAGTATATTATACACAATTTTATACTAGTTTTGGCCAAAAAATTAAATAAAATCGAGGATTGTTCGAATTGCTACGAATCTTTTAAGATCCTTTCTATAATTTACGAGGGAAGATTATGATGGAAGTCAATGCAAAAAATTATCTCAGAATTAGATTCTATGAAACTTTTTGAATTACTAGTTTCAGTCAAAAAATCATAGTATATTATACACAATTTTATACTAGTTTCGGTCAGAAAATCAAATTAAATCGAGGATTGTTCGAAACGCTACGAAACTTTTCAGAACCTTTCTATATTTTACCAGGGAAGGTTATGATGGAAGTCCATGCAAAAAGTATCTCAAAATAAGATTCTATGGAATTTTTTAAATCGGAGTTTAGGTCAAAAAATCTTAGTATATTATACATAATTTCATACTAGTTTAGGTCATAAAATTAAATTAAATCGAGAATTGTTCGAAATGCTACGTAACTTTTCAGATACTTTCTATATTTTACGAGGGAAGATTATGATGGAAGTCCATGCAAAAAATCATCTCAGAAATAGATTCTATGAAACATTTTGAAATACTAGTTTCGGTCAAAAAATCGTAGTATATTATACACAATTTTATACTAGTTTCGGTCAAAAATCAAATTAAATCGAGGATTGTTCGAAATGCAACGAAACTTTTATGATCCTTTCTATAATTTACGAGGGAAGATTATGATGGAAGTCCATGCAAAAAATTATCTCAGAATTAGATTCTTTGAAACTTTTTTAAATACTAGTTTCGGTCAAAAATTCGAAGTATATTATACACAATTTTATACAAGTGTCGGTAAAAAAAAAATCGAGGATTGTTCGAAATGCTACGAAACTTTTTAGATCCTTTATATTTGTTACGAGGGAAGATTATGATGGAAGTCCATGCAAAAAATCATCTCAGAAATAGATTCTATAAAACTTTTTGAAATACTAGTTTCGGTCAAAAAATCGTAGTATATTATACACAATTTTATACTAGTTTCGGTCAAAAATCAAATTAAACCGAGGATTGTTCGAAATGCTACGAAACTTTTCAGAACCTTTCTATATTTTACCAGGGAAGGTTATGATGGAAGTCCATGCAAAAAAGTATCTCAAAATAAGATTATATGGAACTTTTTAAAATAGGAGTTTAGGTCAAAAAGTCTTAGTATAATATACATAATTTCATACTAGTTTCGGTCATAAAATTAAATTAAATCGAGAATTGTTCGAAATGCTACGTAACTTTTCAGATACTTTCTATATTTTACGAGGGAAGATTATGATGGAAGTCCATGCAAAAAATCATCCCAGAAATAGATTCTATGAAACATTTTGAAATACTAGTTTCGGTCAAAAAAATCGTAGTATATTATACACAAATTTATACTAGTTTCGGTCAAAAATCAAATTAAATCGAGGATTGTTCGAAATGCAACGAAACTTTTAAGATCCTTTCTATAATTTACGAGGGAAGAATATGATGGAAGTCCATGCAAAAAATTATCTCAGAATTAGATTCTTTGAAACTTTTTTAAATACTAGTTTCGATCAAAAAATCGTAGTATATTATACACAATTTTATACAAGTGTCGGTAAAAAAAAATCGAGGATTGTTTGAAATGCTACGAAACTTTTTAGATCCTTTATATTTGTTACGAGGGAAGATTATGATGGAAGTCCGTGCAAAAAATCATCTCAGAAATAGATTCTATGAAACTTTTTGAAATACTAGTTTCGGTCAAAAAATCGTACTATATTATACACAATTTTATACTAGTTTCGGTCAAAAATCAAATTAAATCGAGGATTGTTCGAAATGCAACGAAACTTTTATGATCCTTTCTATAATTTACGAGGGAAGATTATGATGGAAGTCCATGCAAAAATTTATCTCAGAATTAGATTATTTGAAACTTTTTTAAATACTAGTTTCGGTCAAAAAATCGTAGTATATTATACACAATTTTATACAAGTGTCGGTAAAAAAAAAATCGAGGATTGTTCGAAATGCTACGAAACTTTTTAGATCCTTTATATTTGTTACGAGGGAAGATTATGATGGAAGTCCATGCAAAAAATTATCTAAAAATTAGATTCTATTGAACCTCTTGAAATGTCAGTTTAGGTCATAAATTCATAGTATATTATACACAATTTTATACTAGTTTTGGTCAGAAAATTAAATTAAATAGAGTATTGTTCGTAATGCAACGAAACTTTTCAGATCCTTTCTATATTTTACGTTGGAAGATTATGATGGAAGTCCATGCAAAAAATTATCTCAGAATTAGATTCTTTGAAACTTTTTCAAATACTAGTTTCGGTCAAAAAATCGGAGTATATTATACACAATTTTATACAAGTGTCGGTAAAAAAAAATCGAGGATTGTTCGAAATGCTACGAAACTTTTTAGATCCTTTATATTTGTTACGAGGGAAGATTATGATGGAAGTCCATGCAAAAAATCATCTCAGAAATAAATTCTATGAAACTTTTTAAAATACTAGTTTCGGTCAAAAAATCGTAGTATATTATACACAATTTTATACTAGTTTCGGTCAAAAATCAAATTAAATCGAGGTTTGTTCGAAATGCTACGAAACTTTTCAGAACCTTTTTATATTTTACCAAGGAAGGTTATGATGGAAGTCCATGCAAAAAGTATCTCAAAATAAGATTATATGGAACTTTTTAAAATACGAGTTTAGGTTAAAAAATCTTAGTATGTTATACATAATTTCATACTAGTTTCGGTCATAAAATTAAATTAAATCGATAATTGTTCGAAATTCTACGTAACTTTTCAGATACTTTCTATATTTTACGAGGGAAGATTATGATGGAAGTCCATGCAAAAAATCATCCCAGAAATAGATTCTATGAAACATTTTGAAATACTAGTTTCGGTCAAAAAATCATAGTATATTATACACAAATTTATACTAGTTTCGGTCAAAAATCAAATAAAATCGAGGATTGTTCGAAATGCAATGAAACTTTTAAGATCCTTTCTATAATTTACGAGGGAAGATTATGATGGAAGTCCATGCAAAAAATTATCTCAGAATTAGATTCTTTGAAACTTTTTCAAATACTAGTTTCGGTCTAAAAATCGAAGTATATTATACACAATTTTATACAAGTGTCGGTAAAAAAAATCGAGGATTGTTCGAAATACTATGAAACTTTTTAGATCCTTTATATTTGTTACGAGGGAAGATTATGATGGAAGTCCGTGCAAAAAATCATCTCAGAAATAGATTCTATGAAACTTTTTGGAATACTAGTTTCGGTCAAAAAATCGTAGTATATTATACACAATTTTGTACTAGTTTCGGTCAAAAATCAAATTAAATCGAGGATTGTTCGAAATGCTACGAAACTTTTAAGATCCTTTCTATAATTTACGAGGGAAGATTATGATGGAAGTCCATGCAAAAAATTATCTCAGAATTAGATACTTTGAAACTTTTTTAAATACTAGTTTCGGTCAAAAAATCGTAGTATATTATACACAATTTTATACAAGTGTCGGTAAAAAAAATCGAGGATTATTCGAAATGCTACGAAAATTTTTAGATCCTTTATATTTGTTACGAGGGAAGGTTATGATGGAAGTCCTTGCAAAAAATTATCTAAAATTTAGATTCTATTGAACCTCTTGAAATGTCAGTTTAGGTCATAAATTCATAGTATATTATACACAATTTTATACTAGTTTTGGTCAGAAAATTAAATTAAATAGAGTATTGTTCGAATTGCTACGAAACTTTTCAGATCCTTTCTATTTGTTACGAGGGAAGGTTATGATGGAAGTCCATGCAAAATTTTTTCTCAGAATTAGATTCTTTGAAACTTTTTCAAATACTTGTTTCGGTCAAAAAATCATAGTATATTATACACAATTTTATACAAGTGTCGGTAAAAAAATCGAGGATTATTCGAAATGCTACGAAAATTTTTAGATCCTTTATATTTATTACGAGGGAAGGTTATGATGGAAGTCCATGCAAAAAATATCTAAAAATTAGATTTTATGAATCTTTTGAAATGTCAGTTTAGGTAAAAAATTCATAGTATATTATACACAATTTTGCACTAGTTTCAGTCCTAAAATTAAATTAAATCGAGTATTGTTCGAAATGCAACGAAACTTTTAAGATCCTTTCTATATTTTATGAGGAAAGATTATGATTGAAGTCCATGCAAAAAATTATCTGAGAATTAGATTCTATGGTACCTTTTGAAATACTAGTTTCGGTCATAAATTCTAGTATATTATACACAATTTTATACTAGTTACGGTCAGAAAATTAAATAAAATCGAGGATTGTTCTATGCTACGAATCTTTTAAGATCCTTTCTATAATTTACGAGGGAAGATTATGATGGAAGTCAATGCAAAAAATTATCTCAGAATTAGATTCTATGAAACTTTTTGAATTACTAGTTTCGGTCAAAAAATCATAGTATATTACACACAATTTTATACTAGTTTCGGTCAAAAAATCAAATTAAATCGAGGATTGTTCGAAATGCTACGAAACTTTTCAGAACCTTTCTATATTTTACCAGGGAAGGTTATGATGGAAGTCCATGCAAAAAAGTATCTCAAAATAAGATTCTATGGAACTTTTTAAAATAGGAGTTTAGGTCAAAAAATCTTAGTATATTATATATAATTTCATACTAGTTTCGTTCATAAAATTAAATTAAATCGAGAATTATTCGAAATGCTACGTAACTTTTCAGATACTTTCTATATTTTACGAGAGAAGATTATGATGGAAATCCATGCAAAAAATCATCTCAGAAATAGATTCTATGAAACATTTTGAAATACTAGTTTCGGTCAAAAAATCGTAGTATATTATACACAATTTTAGACTAGTTTCGGTCAAAAATCAAATTAAATCGAGGATTGTTCGAAATGCAATGAAACTTTTAAGATCCTTTCTATCATTTACGAGGGAAGATTATGATGGAAGTCAAGGAAAAAAATTATCTCAAAATTAGATTCTTTGAAACTTTTTCAAATACTAGTTTCGGTCAAAAAATCGAAGTATATTATACACAATTTTGTACAAGTTTCGGTAAAAAAAATCCAGGATTGTTCGAAATGCTACGAAACTTTTTAGATCCTTTATATTTGTTACGAGGGAAGATTATGATGGAAGTCCATGCAAAAAATCATCTCAGAAATAGATTCTATGAAACTTTTTGAAATACTAGTTTCGGTCAAAAAATCGTAGTATATTATACACAATTTTATACTAGTTTCGGTCAAAAATCAAATTAAATCGAGGATTGTTCGAAATGCTATGAAACTTTTAAGATCCTTTCTATAATTTACGAGGGCAGATTATGATGGAAGTCCATGCAAAAAATTATCTCAGAATTAGATTCTTTGAAATTTTTTTAAATACTAGTTTCGGTCAAAAAATCGTAGTATATTATACATAATTTTATACAAGTGTCGGTAAAAAAAAATCGAGGATTATTCGAAATGCTACGAAACTTTTTAGATCCTTTATATTTGTTACGAGGGAAGGTTATGATGGAAGTCCATGCAAAAAATTATGTAAAAATTAGATTCTATTGAACCTTTTGAAATGTAAGTTTAGGTCATAAATTCACAGTATATTATACACAATTTTATACTAGTTTTGGTCAGAAAATTAAATTAAATAGAGTATTGTTCGAAATGCAACGAAACTTTTCAGATCCTTTCTATATTTTACGAGGGAAGATTATGATGGAAGTCCATGCAAAAAATCATCTCAGAAATAGATTCTGTTCATGCTATTATTCTATGATTGGCATTATGTTTGGTAAAACTAATATGGCTGGAAAATGTTGAATAAGAAGTTCCATACTAACATGGTATAGATTCTGGAAGAACATGTCAAACATGATGTCCTGACATGGTGACACAGATAAATGTGGAAGTTGTCAAAGAAGATGTTGAATTCAGTTCAGAATGTCCTATCAGATGTTGGGACATTATCAAACAGAGTATAAGAACTTAATTCAGGATGTCCCAACAGATGTTGTCATATGTTACAGTCAGATGTCAAAGAAGATGTTTGCAAATGTCATGACAGAATTACTGTCATATGTTACAGACAGATGTCAAAGAAGATGTTGAAACATCTGCAAATGTCATGACAGAATTACTGTCATATGTTACAGACAGATGTCAAAGAAGATGTTGAAACATCTGCAAATGTCATGACAGATGTCAAAGAAAATGTTGAAACATCTGCAACTGTCATGACAACATTACTGTCATATGTTACATATAGATATCAAACAAGAAGTGTTGAACTTAGTTCAGGATGTCACACCAGATGTTGTGACACTGTCAAACAGAGTAACAATTAATGAACTTAAATCAAGATATCAGGATGTCACACCAGATGTTAGGACATTGTATCAGTTGATGGAATAAGTTCAGTTTACAGGATGTCACATCAGATGTTGTGACATTGTATCAGTAAATGAAGTAAGTTCAGTTTTTCAGGATGTCCCAACAGATGTTGAGACATCTCAGACCTGTTACCAAAATTAATAAATGCATAACAGAACTGAGTAAATTCAGGGGAATCTATCTGGAATTAATTATGGATGGACAAAAACAGAACAAGGCGCATCTGTAGGGAGAGTTGTTATGAAACTTCAGCATAATCAGATGAACTAAATCACCTAGAATCTAGGAAGTAACAAACCCTAATTCAAGGTGATGACATTGGATTTATCAGATCTGAATTATGCAGAATATTCTGGAGATATTATGCAATCATATGTGGTGCTGATCTAGAAGATCTTAAAGACTCAATTTAAATTGAAGACAAATATTGAAAAATATAGGTTTCTATATTTAGAGATATTTTAGGAGTTGAAGATCTTTTGGAATATTTGTAGCAGATATTTCTGCATATTTGTAGCAGATATTTCTGCATATTTGTAGCAGCTATTGTTGTGATTGTTTAGGCCCAAATCCAGTTGGGAATAGGTTATAAAAGAAACCCTGTAACCTAGTTTAGAATTAACCCAATCAACCGAAAATGTAAACATTATTAGGGTTGTGTCCTTGTGTCAGCCGTGCATAACAAGTAACACTATTGTGGCTGTTTCACTTGTGATTCTCGAAGCTTGTAAGCAAGAGAAGTTTTGTGACTTGATTGAAACTGTGAAGTAAGATCAAGCTGTTTTGTTTGAAGTATGACTTCAATTTTATTAAACTTGTAAACAAGATCGCTGTGTGATTGAGGGGGAGTGAGTAGGGTACTCATATCTAAGTTGTGTCTTAGGTAGAAATTGTATTGGGTAGTTATTAAGTGAAAGATTAAACAGGGTGGTTTAAGTCTAGAATTAATATTACTTATAGTGGATTTCCTCCTGGCTTGGTAGCCCCCAGATGTAAGTGTGGAGATACACTGAACTGGGTTAACAATTCTGCTGTGTTCTTTATATCTTTTATGTTTTATGCAGTACCTGAACTGAATGTCCTATCAGATGTCCCAACATCCTGAAGCATGTTTGACTCTGATATATCAGAATTATTTAAGTACTGATATGTATGCCTTACCATGTTTATAAGTAACAGATAAGATGTCTCAACATCATATTCGACATCTGAGTCTGTCATACCAGAATTTCAATTGGTATCAGAGCAGGCATCCTGGTCTGTTTCTGGATGAGATCTAAGGGGGATACTTTCTGGTTCATGGTAAAGGAAGAAGGATGATATAATGAAAAGCTGTTGGAACTTGAAAGGTTCATATTGGAGTTTGAATGGTCCCTAGAAGTGGAGGATGGACTATTCATCATATGGTGTATATTGGACCAGTCTGGTGTTATCAGGGCTGAAAATTTGTTGGTGAATTGCTGTGTAGCTATGATGTCAGACAGAATGTCCTGACATCTTGGTTCAGAGAATTCTATATTTGAAGGAAGCTTGTATTTTGTTTTCTGTGAGGTTTGGGTTCAACTTCTGTACTACTGCATATGCCTCTGATATTTTCTGAAGTTATACCAAGTTTGTGTGTTACTTGGATTAGATGCACTGTGATTGGGAAATGTTCTGGTTGTTCTTGTATGGGGAGTTATATCTGTATCTGAATTGATGATCATGCAATGTATAAGGAATTGCTCTATTATTTATGATGTGTTTGATAGTGGTTTCCCAGAACTTCCTACAAAGGCTGGTATAAAACTTCAGTTCATAATGTCAAGTTTGATGTTCTATCATGTGAATACAGAACTGGAAGAAACTTAGTTCAGAATGGTGTGGTTCTTGATGAAAGAAGAGGTTGGAGCCAAAACAAAAGAGTATAATTATCAAATTTTTCATGCGGGAGTGAAAATCTTGATAAGTTATCTCTTAAGCTTATTTATGGTGACCTAATGAGGATATTCTTCCTGGTTATGGTGTCCTATGTTGTTTAGGTATAGCTGGAGAAAATCTCTCTTGTGAAGATACATGTTTATGATTGTCTAAATCATGAACTGAAGGAAGTTTCATCAAGAAAGAAGCTAAATTGATATGTCAATCCTAATGGCTTGACACCACACTACACATCAACAGTTTATGGTAAATGTTGAATCAAAGACCTAAAAGATTGTTTTTTTTTGGGATTTATGAAGCTATGAAGCTGAATACTCCTTGAGATGCTACTGTCTATTGTATGTGTGCAAAGTATCTTTCATAATGTTATAGCACTTCAGTTGGAGCTGATTGAAGAAAAGATAGTAATCTTGAAAGCAATAATGTTTCAGAACCAAGCTTAGTTTGTGTTCCAGAAGAAGGAAACTGGTGTGATATCCTGCTAACATGATGGATGCTATGGGTGCTAGACAAATGTGTGATGATCACATATGTTTGGAACCTACTCCTAACCTGGAAGAGGAGGCATCTATGCTACATGTTGAAGACTTAGATAATGACTCTGACACAAAGATCATTGCTTCTGTGGACCCTAGCATAGCCAAAAGGCTTAGGGCTATAAGGGAAAAGAAGACTGCAGGACATTCAACTCCTGAAAAGAAGCAGCCTACTCCAAAGAAAGACAAGGCCAAAGTGGTATTTGGTCCTACTAAACAATGGAGCAAGGTGAATACCCAAAAGAGGAAAGCTGTAACTCCACAAGATTCAGATGTTGAAGAGGATGTTCCAACATCCCAACCAAAGAAGAAACCAGCACCCTCAAGGTCCACCTCTGCTGTTCCAGAAGCTCCTCTGGACAATGTTTCATTCCATCATGTGTCAAGTGTGAGCAGATGGAAATTTGTATACCAAAGAAGGGTAGCACTTGAATGAGGGCTGGGCAGCAATGCACTTGAGTGCACTGAGGTAATTGACCTAATTTCTTCTGCTGGTTTATTCAAAATAGTATCCAGGTATCCTCACTGAGAAGGATTCAGTATGCAAAAGAAAAAGTCCTCTGGCCTTCCATTACAAACTTTTCTTGAGCCATCATGCTGCTGATGTTGAAGCTTCCACTAGGACATCTGCTGGACCTTCAAAAGCAAAGACTCCCATATCCAAAGCTGCCTTGATTGCAGATCTGAAAAACACTTGCAAAAAGCTGGATGCCAGGAAGAAAAAGCTTGAGGAAGTAATTCAAAGGCTGGAGCTAGAAGAGGTTGCTCAGAATACTGATGAATCTGATGATGAATCTGAAAATGAAGAAGCTTCTAAATGTATTTACAAATGTGGGTGATAAATGCATGACTTTGGTCATGATTAAAGCTAGCAATGTGACCAACAATTGCTAGAAGCAAGGGAAGAATGTCAGATTGAGAAGTCTGATCAGAATGGTTGTTGAACTGGTAGTCTCTTCCACTACTAGTCATGGATAGTGGCAGTATGAACCCATTGTAGCAAGCAAACTAAGAGCATCTGTTTTATAAAATCAAGTGTGGATATTTATCAGTTGTGCTCTTTGTATGTTCATCAGGGGTGTGAAATTGAGAATTAGGGGAGTTTATGCTCAGCTGGAGTATTGTTTATCCATGACATGAGGAGATCTTGCTAATCTTATCTGGAGCTAACCTTAAAATCCTACAAAATTAAAAGATCAGATTGTGTAGAACTATCTGATAAGGTATTAAGATCAATTGTTGTTTGTGGAGTTCACAAATATTTGATTGATTATCCTTGTGATTCAAGATTGGTGATGTTCAAAAAGATGCTGGAACATCTTATCATCAGAGTTTGTGCAGAATCATGGGAGAGGTATTGCATAAGTTGTAGCATTGGCTTCAGTCTTGTGTGACAGGAGTTATGTATTTCTGGAAAGTTTCTTGGCAAGAACTGGTCTGGATATTATTGATTCTGAAGATGGAGATGAAAGACCATGAACATATCATAATCTTGATGACTACTTGGATTGGTTTATTTCTGATCTAAGTGTAGTCCAGAATGCTCATCATGGAGTTAAGATAGGTGGGGATATCATAAATTTGTTAAGACTGCCTTACTCAAGGAAAGGTGGCATCCTTGGTATAGTTATGAGGTGTAGTTCTTAACTATTTCTTCTGAATAATCAGACAGTGGCAGGTTTGAAGACTTTGGAGAAACATTGAAGTTTCTCATCAATATGTGTTATAGGTAGGAATTTCTGCAAAACCAATAGAATGGAGGTTGTTTACTCAAACTTGATGGATAAATCAAGTCTATGAGAGCATGGAACTCTTGTTCTATAAAGGAAGGAGGTTCTTTCAAGTGGCAGAAGAAGGACCTAAATTTAACAGATGGATGTGGGCTAATAATGTTTAAACATCTAGTTCAACATCAGAGTCTAATTGGTGAAGTGACACATAAATCAAGATAAAATGATCTATAGGGATGGAATGCTTCATAAGGCCTTTTATCTTGACAGCTTGGTGAAGATCAACTTTATTGATCAGGATATCCTTGGAAGATTTATTATAAACGTGAAGAAGACAAAAGTGGCAATTGGCTTTTTCATATGAGGATTCATAAAGGAGGTTATCAAAATGTGGTAATTGGTTGATCTTTAAAGTGGATTCGAAGAATCAAGATAATCAGAGTGTGGCAGCTGGTTGTTCTTGAAGATTGTCTTGGAACAAATTGCTCTTGGGCAGAGGAGTGATGAGTTGAAGACTCAAGAGGATTTATTCTTCTTGAAGGTGGATGAGAGTTTATCACTCTTTCTGGATTTCTGATTCTAACGGGTGGCACAGTGTAGTTGAAGATTTTCAGTTCTTGGATTACTATGCTATAGTAAGTCCAGTTGGTGGAGCACATCTAGGATCATGGTGATAAGGTCTTGGTGTATGAAAAATGTTCTAACTAAGTGTTAGTATATTATCTGGGGTGTTTATCTACATAGTTTCTATTATTAGACTACCTAATCATATGGGAGAATGATGAAGTAGATGATCTATATTGGAAGAAACATGTAGAAGAGACTGGAAGTGTTCCTCATGCTAAAAAGCCAAGAACTCCAAAAAGATCAAGTTTTCAGCAAGACCAAAGGCATACCTTCACCATTGTACAACACTTCAAAAGCTTCTGAATATGTGGATGATTCCATAAAGGAGTTGGTAACCAAGATCCTATCTGAGAAAAGAGTGGTAAGTGGCATATCTATCTCTCTGAACACTATGCCATCCCCACAAGAAGATCAACAAACTCAGGCTGCAAAGGACACTCCTGCTCAACAGGATGTCCCAATAGATGTTGAAACATCTGAGGACCAGCAAAAGGCCTCATCTGATGCTGCTGTTGAAACATCTGAGGACCAGAAAAAGGCCTTCAATAATTGTGATGAAGAAGCATCTGAGGACCAGCACAAGGCCTCAACTGAAGAGCACATCTTTGTTGATCCACCAGAACTATATCAGGTATTGATTGCTTGGAAGTTTGTTTGTGGACATTCATTCTAATTTCATAATTAGTTTGGATGTGTTTTATTTGGATTGTATGGCCTTTGGTGTGTAAAGGCTTAGTGTCAAGAACCTGTGTGCTAGAAGATGTTCATCTTGTGTAGTCTGTGGTAACTACAAACCCAGAAAGGAATCAGGTATGCTTTGGTACAAGAAGAGAATGTGTTCGATTGGGAATTGAACAGAGAGTGAGCTCTTGAAGACATGAAGATGCGTCTTATGTTTTCCTTTCATCAATGTACAGAGAAGCATGGAGTATCCTAGATAGGGGGAGTGTGTTACAAGTATGTGCACTTGATTTTGTGGTGTTAAGGGGGAGTAATACCTTAACCAGATAAGGAGAATCCTAAGAGTCTAGAAGGCTATATTATATAAAGCTGCTCTTTGCAGTTTATGTTTGATTCTTGAGGAATTGTGAAGCTTGTGTGTGTTTCAAGCTTATGGAGATTATATACCTCTATTTTTATTATGGTACCTTTGTCTTTTTATGGCTAAAAAGGGGGAGAAGTAATAGTGTGAGGTCTGATATGAAGATGTGATGTTAAAGAACTTCTACATAAGGTACTACTACACCTGTATGTAAACTAGTTTTAGCCAAAATAAGCCAAAGGGGGAGATTGTTAATGCTATTATTCTATGATTGGCATTATGTTTGGTAAAACTAATATGGCTGGAAAATGTTGAATAAGAAGTTCCATATTAACATGGTATAGATTCTGGAAGAACATGTCAAACATGATGTCCTGACATGGTGACACAGATAAATGTGGAAGTTGTCAAAGAAGATGTTGAATTCAGTTCAGAATGTCCTATCAGATGTTGGGACATTATCAAACAGAGTATAAGAACTTAATTCAGGATGTCCCAACAGATGTTGTCATATGTTACAGTCAGATGTCAAAGAAGATGTTTGCAAATGTCATGACAGAATTACTGTCATATGTTACAGACAGATGTCAAAGAAGATGTTGAAACATCTGCAAATGTCATGACAGAATTACTGTCATATGTTACAGACAGATGTCAAAGAAGATGTTGAAACATCTGCAAATGTCATGACAGATGTCAAAGAAAATGTTGAAACATCTGCAACTGTCATGACAACATTACTATCATATGTTACATATAGATATCAAACAAGAAGTGTTGAACTTAGTTCAGGATGTCACACCAGATGTTGTGACACTGTCAAACAGAGTAACAATTAATGAACTTAAATCAAGATATCAGGATGTCACACCAGATGTTAGGACATTGTATCAGTTGATGGAATAAGTTCAGTTTACAGGATGTCACATCAGATGTTGTGACATTGTATCAGTAAATGAAGTAAGTTCAGTTTTTCAGGATGTCCCAACAGATGTTGAGACATCTCAGACCTGTTACCAAAATTAATAAATGCATAACAGAACTGAGTAAATTCAGGGGAATCTATCTGGAATTAATTATGGATGGACAAAAACAGAACAAGGCGCATCTGTAGGGAGAGTTGTTATGAAACTTCAGCATAATCAGATGAACTAAATCACCTAGAATCTAGGAAGTAACAAACCCTAATTCAAGGTGATGACATTGGATTTATCAGATCTGAATTATGCAGAATATTCTAGAGATATTATGCAATCATATGTGGTGCTGATCTAGAAGATCTTAAAGACTCAATTTAAATTGAAGACAAATATTGAAAAATATAGGTTTCTATATTTAGAGATATTTTAGGAGTTGAAGATCTTTTGGAATATTTGTAGCAGATATTTCTGCATATTTGTAGCAGATATTTCTGCATATTTGTAGCAGCTATTGTTGTGATTGTTTAGGCCCAAATCCAGTTGGGAATAGGTTATAAAAGAAACCCTGTAACCTAGTTTAGAATTAACCCAATCAACCGAAAATGTAAACATTATTAGGGTTGTGTCCTTGTGTCAGCCGTGCATAACAAGTAACTCTATTGTGGCTGTTTCACTTGTGATTCTCGAAGCTTGTAAGCAAGAGAAGTTTTGTGACTTGATTGAAACTGTGAAGTAAGATCGAGCTATTTTGTTTGAAGTATGACTTCAATTTTATTAAACTTGTAAACAAGATCACTGTGTGATTGAGGGGGAGTGAGTAGGGTACTCATATCTAAGTTGTGTCTTAGGTAGAAATTGCATTGGGTAGTTATTAAGTGAAAGATTAAACAGGGTGGTTTAAGTCTAGAATTAATATTACTTATAGTGGATTTCCTCCTGGCTTGGTAGCCCCTAGATGTAAGTGTGGAGATACGCTGAACTGGGTTAACAATTCTGCTGTGTTCTTTATATCTTTTATGTTTTATGCAGTACCTGAACTGAATGTCCTATCAGATGTCCCAACATCCTGAAGCATGTTTGACTCTGATATATCAGAATTATTTAAGTACTGATATGTATGCCTTACCATGTTTATAAGTAACAGATAAGATGTCTCAACATCATATTCGACATCTGAGAGTGTCATACCAGAATTTCAGATTCTATGAAACTTTTTGAAATACTAGTTTCGGTCATAAAATCGTAGTATATTATACACAATTTTATACTAGTTTCGGTCAAAAATCAAATTAAATCGAGGATTGTTCGAAATGCTACGAAACTTTTAAGATCCTTCCTATAATTTACGAGGGAAGATTATGATGGAAGTCCATGCAAAAAATTATCTCAGAATTAGATTCTTTGAAACTTTTTCAAAGACTAGTTTCGGTCAAAAAATCGAAGTATATTATACACAATTTTATACAAGTTTCGGTAAAAAAAATCGAGGATTGTTCGAAATGCTACGAAAATTTTTAGATCCTTTATATTTGTTAAGAGGGAAGATTAAGATGGAAGTCCATGCAAAAAATTATCTCAGAATTAGATTTTATGATACCTTTTGAAATACTAGTTTCGGTCAAAAATTCTAGTATATTATACACAATTTTATACTAGTTTCGGTCAGAAAATTAAATAAAATCGAGGATTGTTCGAAATGCTACGAATCTTTTAAGATCCTTTCTATAATTTACGAGGGAAGATTATGATGGAAGTCAATGCAAAAAATTATCTCAGAATTAGATTCTATGAAACTTTTTGAATTACTAGTTTCCGTCAAAAAATCATAGTATATTATACACAATTTTATACTAGTTTCGGTCAGAAAATCAAATTAAATCGAGGATTGTTCGAAATGCTACGAAACTTTTCAGAACCTTTCTGTATTTTACCAGGGAAGGTTATGATGGAAGTCCATGCAAAAAAGTATCTCAAAATAAGATTCTATGGAACTTTTTAAAATAGGAGTTTAGGTCAAAAATCATAGTATATTATACATAATTTCATACGAGTTTCGGTCATAAAATTTAATTAAATCGAGAATTGTTCGAAATGCTACGTAACTTTTCAAATACTTTCTATATTTTACGAGGGAAGATTATGATGGAAGTCCATGCAAAAAATCATCTCAGAAATAGATTCTATGAAACATTTTGAAATACTAGTTTCGGTCAAAAATCAAATTAAATCGAGGATTGTTCGAAATGCAACGAAACTTTTAAGATCCTTCCTATAATTTACGAGGGAAGATTATGATGGAAGTCCATGCAAAAAATTATCTCAGAATTAGATTCTTTGAAACTTTTTCAAATACTAGTTTCGGTCAAAAAATCGAAGTATATTATACACAATTTTATACAAGTGTCAGTAAAAAAAATCGAGGATTGTTCGAAATGCTACGAAACTTTTTAGATCCTTTATATTTGTTACGAGGGAAGATTATGATGGAAGTCCATGCAAAAAATCATCTCAGAAATAGATTCTATGAAACTTTTTGAAATACTAGTTTCGGTCAAAAAATCGTAGTATATTATACACAATTTTATACTAGTTTCGGTCAAAAATCAAATTAAATCGAGGATTGTTCAAAATGCTACGAAACTTTTAAGATCCTTTCTATAATTTACCAGGGAAGATTATGATGGAAGTCCATGCAAAAAATTATCTCAGAATTAGATTCTTTGATACTTTTTTAAATACTAGTTTCGGTCAAAAAATCGTAGTATATTATACACAATTTTGTACAAGTGTCGGTAAAAAAAATTGAGGATTATTCGAAATGCTACGAAACTTTTTAGATCCTTTATATTTGTTACGAGGGAAGGTTATGATGGAAGTCCATGCAAAAAATTATCTAAAAATTAGATTCTATTGAACCTTTTGAAATGTCAGTTTAAGTCATAAATTCATAGTATATTATACACAATTTTATACTAGTTTTGGTCAGAAAATTAAATTAAATAGAGTATTGTTCGAAATGCAACGAATCTTTTCAGATCCTTTCTATATTTTACGAGGGAAGATTATGATGGAAGTCCATGCAAAAAATTATCTCAGAATTAGATTCTTTAAAACTTTTTCAAATACTAGTTTCGGTCAAATAATCGTAGTATATTATACACAATTTTACACTAGTTTCAGTAAGAAAATCAAATTAAATCAAGTATTGTTCGAAATGCAACAAAACTTTTAAGATCCTTTCTATATTTTATGAGGAAAGATTATGATTGAAGTCCATGCAAAAAATTATCTCAGAATTAGATTCTATGATACATTTTGAAATACTAGTTTCGATCAAAAATTCTAGTATATTATACACAATTTTATACTAGTTTCGGTCAGAAAATTAAATAAAATCGAGGATTGTTCGAAATGCTACGAATCTTTTAAGATCCATTCTATAATTTACGAGGGAAGATTATGATGGAAGTCAATGCAAAAAATTATCTCAGAATTAGATTCTATGAAACTTTTTGAATTACTAGTTTCCGTCAAAAAATCATAGTATATTATACACAATTTTATACTAGTTTCGGTCAGAAAATCAAATTAAATCGAGGATTGTTCGAAATGCAACGAAACTTTTTAGAACCTTTCTATATTTTACCAGGGAAGGTTATGATGGAAGTCCATGCAAAAAAGTATCTAAAAATAAGATTCTATGGAACTTTTTAAAATAGGAGTTTAGGTCAAAAAATCTTAGTATATTATACATAATTTCATACTAGTTTCGGTCATAAAATTAAATTAAATCGAGAATTGTTCGAAATGCTACGTAACTTTTCAGATACTTTCTATATTTTACGAGGGAAGATTATGATGGAAGTCCATGCAAAAAATCATCAGAAATAGATTCTATGAAACAGTTTGAAATACTAGTTTCGGTCAAAAATCAAATTAAATCGAGGATTGTTCAAAATGCAACGAAACTTTTAAGATCCTTTCTATAATTTACGAGGGAAGATTATGATGGAAGTCCATGCAAAAAATTATCTCAGAATTAGATTCTTTGAAACTTTTTCAAATACTAGTTTCGGTCAAAAAATCGAAGTATATTATACACAATTTTATACTAGTTTCGGTCAGAAAATCAAATTAAATCGAGGATTGTTCGAAATGCTACGAAACTTTTCAGAACCTTTCTATATTTTACCAGGGAAGGTTATGATGGAAGTCCATGCAAAAAAGTATCTCAAAATAAGATTCTATGGAACTTTTTAAAATAGGAGTTTAGGTCAAAAATCATAGTATATTATACATAATTTCATACGAGTTTCGGTCATAAAATTTAATTAAATCGAGAATTGTTCGAAATGCTACGTAACTTTTCAAATACTTTCTATATTTTACGAGGGAAGATTATGATGGAATTCCATGCAAAAAATCTTCTCAGAAATAGATTCTATGAAACATTTTGAAATACTAGTTTCGGTCAAAAATCAAATTAAATCGAGGATTGTTCGAAATGCAACGAAACTTTTAAGATCCTTCCTATAATTTACGAGGGAAGATTATGATGGAAGTCCATGCAAAAAATTATCTCAGAATTAGATTCTTTGAAACTTTTTCAAATACTAGTTTCGGTCAAAAAATCGAAGTATATTATACACAATTTTATACAAGTGTCAGTAAAAAAAATCGAGGATTGTTCGAAATGCTACGAAACTTTTTAGATCCTTTATATTTGTTACGAGGGAAGATTATGATGGAAGTCCATGCAAAAAATCATCTCAGAAATAGATTCTATGAAACTTTTTGAAATACTAGTTTCGGTCAAAAAATCGTAGTATATTATACACAATTTTATACTAGTTTCGGTCAAAAATCAAATTAAATCGAGGATTGTTCAAAATGCTACGAAACTTTTAAGATCCTTTCTATAATTTACCAGGGAAGATTATGATGGAAGTCCATGCAAAAAATTATCTCAGAATTAGATTCTTTGATACTTTTTTAAATACTAGTTTCGGTCAAAAAATCGTAGTATATTATACACAATTTTATACAAGTGTCGGTAAAAAAAATTGAGGATTATTCGAAATGCTACGAAACTTTTTAGATCCTTTATATTTGTTACGAGGGAAGGTTATGATGGAAGTCCATGCAAAAAATTATCTAAAAATTAGATTCTATTGAACCTTTTGAAATGTCAGTTTAGGTCATAAATTCATAGTATATTATACACAATTTTATACTAGTTTTGGTCAAAAAATTAAATTAAATAGAGTATTGTTCGAAATGCAACGAATCTTTTCAGATCCTTTCTATATTTTACGAGGGAAGATTATGATGGAAGTCCATGCAAAAAATTATCTCAGAATTAGATTCTTTAAAACTTTTTCAAATACTAGTTTCGGTCAAAAAATCGTAGTATATTATACACAATTTTACACTAGTTTCAGTAAGAAAATCAAATTAAATCAAGTATTGTTCGAAATGCAACAAAACTTTTAAGATCCTTTCTATATTTTATGAGGAAAGATTATGATTGAAGTCCATGCAAAAAATTATCTCAGAATTAGATTCTATGATACATTTTGAAATACTAGTTTCGATCAAAAATTCTAGTATATTATACACAATTTTATACTAGTTTCGGTCAGAAAATTAAATAAAATCGAGGATTGTTCGAAATGCTACGAATCTTTTAAGATCCATTCTATAATTTACGAGGGAAGATTATGATGGAAGTCAATGCAAAAAATTATCTCAGAATTAGATTCTATGAAACTTTTTGAATTACTAGTTTCCGTCAAAAAATCATAGTATATTATACACAATTTTATACTAGTTTCGGTCAGAAAATCAAATTAAATCGAGGATTGTTCGAAATGCAACGAAACTTTTTAGAACCTTTCTATATTTTACCAGGGAAGGTTATGATGGAAGTCCATGCAAAAAAGTATCTAAAAATAAGATTCTATGGAACTTTTTAAAATAGGAGTTTAGGTCAAAAAATCTTAGTATATTATACATAATTTCATACTAGTTTCGGTCATAAAATTAAATTAAATCGAGAATTGTTCGAAATGCTACGTAACTTTTCAGATACTTTCTATATTTTACGAGGGAAGATTATGATGGAAGTCCATGCAAAAAATCATCAGAAATAGATTCTATGAAACAGTTTGAAATACTAGTTTCGGTCAAAAATCAAATTAAATCGAGGATTGTTCAAAATGCAACGAAACTTTTAAGATCCTTTCTATAATTTACGAGGGAAGATTATGATGGAAGTCCATGCAAAAAATTATCTCAGAATTAGATTCTTTGAAACTTTTTCAAATACTAGTTTCGGTCAAAAAATCGAAGTATATTATACACAATTTTATACAAGTTTCGGTAAAAAAAATCGAGGATTGTTCGAAATGCTACGAAACTTTTTAGATCCTTTATATTTGTTAAGAGGGAAGATTATGATGGAAGTCCATGCAAAAAATCATCTCAGAAATAGATTCTATGAAACTTTTTGAAATACTAGTTTCGGTCAAAAAATCGTAGTATATTATACACAATTTTATACTAGTTTCGGTCAAAAATCAAATTAAATCGAGGATTGTTCGAAATGCAACGAAACTTTTAAGATCCTTTCTATAATTTACGAGGGAAGATTATGATGGAAGTCCATGCAAAAAATTATCTCAGAATTAGATTCTTTGAAACTTTTTCAAATACTAGTGTCGGTCAAAATATCGTAGTATATTATACACAATTTTATACAAGTGTGGGTAAAAAAAATCGAGGATTCTTCGAAATGCTTTGAAACTTTTTAGATCCTTTATATTTGTTACGAGGGAAGGTTATGATGGAAGTCCATGCAAAAAACTGTCTAAAAATTAGATTTTATGGAACCTTTTGAAATGTCAGTTTAGGTAAAAAAATTCATAGTATATTATACACAATTTTACACTAGTTTCAGTCAGAAAATTAAATTAAATCGAGTATTGTTCGAAATGCAACGAAACTTTTCAGATCCTTTCTATATTTTATGAGGAAAGATTATGATTGAAGTCCATGCAAAAAATTATCTCAGAATTAGATTCTATGATACCTTTTGAAATACTAGTTTCGGTCAAAAATTCTAGTATATAATACACAATTTTATACTAGTTTGGGTCAGAAAATTAAATAAAATCGAGGTTTGTTCGAAATGCTACGAATCTTTTAAGATCCTTTCTATAATTTACGAGGGAAGATTATGATGGAAGTCAATGCAAAAAATTATCTCAGAATTAGATTCTATGAAACTTTTTTAATTACTAGTTTCGGTCAAAAAATCTTAGTATATTATACACGATTTTATACTAGTTTCGGTCAGAAAATCAAATTAAATCGAGGATTGTTCGAAATGCTACGAAACTTTTCAGAACCTTTCTATATTTACCAGGGAAGGTTATGATGGAAGTCCATGCAAAAAAGTATCTCAAAATAAGATTCTATGGAACTTTTTAAAATAGGAGTTTAGGTCAAAAAATCTTAGTGTATTATACATAATTTCATACTAGTTTCGGTCATAAAATTAAATTAAATCGAGAATTGTTCGAAATGCTATGTAACTTTTCAGATACATTCTATATTTTACGAGGGAAGATTATGATGGAAGTCCATGCAAAAAATCATCTCAGAAATAGATTCTATGAAACATTTTGAAATACTAGTTTCGGTCAAAAATCAAATTAAATCGAGGATTGTTCGAAATGCAACGAAACTTTTAAGATCCTTTCTATAATTTACGAGGGAAGATTATGATGGAAGTCCATGCAAAAAATTATCTCATAATTAGATTCTTTGAAACTTTTTCAAATACTAGTTTCGGTCAAAAAATCGAAGTATATTATACACAATTTTATACATTTTTCGGTAAAAAAAAATCGAGGATTGTTCGAAATGCTACGAAACTTTTTAGATCCTTTATATTTGTTACGAGGGAAGATTATGATGGTAGTCCATGCAAAAAATCATCTCAGAAATAGATTCTATGAAACTTTTTGAAATACTAGTTTCGGTCAAAAAATCGTAGTATATTATACACAATTTTATACTAGTTTCGGTCAAAAATAAAATAAATCGAGGATTGTTCGAAATGCTACGAAACTTTTAAGATCCTTTCTATAATTTACGAGGGAAGATTATGATGGAAGTCCATGCAAAAAATTATCTCAGAATTAGATTCTTTGAAACTTTTTTAAATACTAGTTTCGGTCAAAAAATCGTTGTATATTATACACAATTTTATACAAGTGTCGGTAAAACAAAATCGAGGATTATTCAAATGCTACGAAACTTTTTAGATCCTTTATATTTGTTACGAGGGAAGGTTATGATGGAAGTCCATGCAAAAAATTATCTAAAAATTAGATTCTATTGAACCTTTTGAAATGTCAATTTAGGTCATAAATTCATAGTATATTATACACAATTTTATACTAGTTTTGGTCAGAAAATTAAATTAAATAGATTATTGTTCGAAATTAAATGAAACTTTTCAGATCCTTTCTATATTTTACGAGGGAAGATTATGATGGAAGTCCATGCAAAAAATTATCTCATAATTAGATTCTTTGAATCTTTTTCAAATACTAGTTTCGGTCAAAAAATCGTAGTATATTATACACAATTTTATACAAGTGTGGGTAAAAAAATCGAGGATTATTCGAAATGCTTCGAAACTTTTTAGATCCTTTATATTTTTTACGAGGGAAGGTTATGATGGAAGTCCATGCAACTAAGTATCTAAAAATTAGATTTTATGGAACCTTTTGAAATGACAGTTTAGGTAAAAAATTTATAGTATATTATACACAATTTTACACTAGTTTCAGTCAGAAAATTAAATTAAATCGAGTATTGTTCGAAATGCAACGAAACTTTTCAGATCCTTTCTATATTTTATGAGGAAAGATTATGATTGAAGTCCATGCAAAAAATTATCTCAGATTTAGATTCTATGATACCTTTTGAAATACTAGTTTCGGTAAAAAATTCTAGTATATTATACACAATTTTTTACTAGATTCGATCATAAAATTAAATAAAATCGAGGATTGTTCGAAATGCTACGAATCTTTTAAGATCCTTTCTATAATTTACGAGGGAAGATTATGATGGAAGTCAATGCAAAAAATTATCTCAGAATTAGATTCTATGAAACTTTTTGAATTACTAGTTTCCGTCAAAAAATCATAGTATATTATACATAATTTTATACTAGTTTCGGTCAGAAAATCAAATTAAATCGAGGATTGTTCGAAATGCAACGAAACTTTTCAGAACCTTTCTATATTTTACCAGGGAAGGTTATGATGGAAGTCCATGCAAAAAAGTATCTAAAAATAAGATTCTATGGAACTTTTTAAAATAGGAGTTTAGGTCAAAAAATCTTAGTATATTATACATAATTTCATACTAGTTTCGGTCATAAAATTAAATTAAATCGAGAATTGTTCGAAATGCTACGTAACTTTTCAGATACTTTCTATATTTTACGAGGGAAGATTATGATGGAAGTCCATGCAAAAAATCATCAGAAATAGATTCTATGAAACAGTTTGAAATACTAGTTTCGGTCAAAAATCAAATTAAATCGAGGATTGTTCAAAATGCAACGAAACTTTTAAGATCCTTTCTATAATTTACGAGGGAAGATTATGATGGAAGTCCATGCAAAAAATTATCTCAGAATTAGATTCTTTGAAACTTTTTCAAATACTAGTTTCCTGTCAAAAAATCGAAGTATATTATACACAATTTTATACAAGTTTCGGTAAAAAAAATCGAGGATTGTTCGAAATGCTACGAAACTTTTTAGATCCTTTATATTTGTTAAGAGGGAAGATTATGATGGAAGTCCATGCAAAAAATCATCTCAGAAATAGATTCTATGAAACTTTTTGAAATACTAGTTTCGGTCAAAAAATCGTAGTATATTATACACAATTTTATACTAGTTTCGGTCAAAAATAAAATAAATCGAGGATTGTTCGAAATGCTACGAAACTTTTAAGATCCTTTCTATAATTTACGAGGGAAGATTATGATGGAAGTCCATGCAAAAAATTATCTCAGAATTAGATTCTTTGAAACTTTTTTAAATACTAGTTTCGGTCAAAAAATCGTTGTATATTATACACAATTTTATACAAGTGTCGGTAAAACAAAATCGAGGATTATTCAAATGCTACGAAACTTTTTAGATCCTTTATATTTGTTACGAGGGAAGGTTATGATGGAAGTCCATGCAAAAAATTATCTAAAAATTAGATTCTATTGAACCTTTTGAAATGTCAATTTAGGTCATAAATTCATAGTATATTATACACAATTTTATACTAGTTTTGGTCAGAAAATTAAATTAAATAGATTATTGTTCGAAATTAAATGAAACTTTTCAGATCCTTTCTATATTTTACGAGGGAAGATTATGATGGAAGTCCATGCAAAAAATTATCTCATAATTAGATTCTTTGAATCTTTTTCAAATACTAGTTTCGGTCAAAAAATCGTAGTATATTATACACAATTTTATACAAGTGTGGGTAAAAAAATCGAGGATTATTCGAAATGCTTCGAAACTTTTTAGATCCTTTATATTTTTTACGAGGGAAGGTTATGATGGAAGTCCATGCAACTAAGTATCTAAAAATTAGATTTTATGGAACCTTTTGAAATGACAGTTTAGGTAAAAAATTTATAGTATATTATACACAATTTTACACTAGTTTCAGTCAGAAAATTAAATTAAATCGAGTATTGTTCGAAATGCAACGAAACTTTTCAGATCCTTTCTATATTTTATGAGGAAAGATTATGATTGAAGTCCATGCAAAAAATTATCTCAGATTTAGATTCTATGATACCTTTTGAAATACTAGTTTCGGTAAAAAATTCTAGTATATTATACACAATTTTTTACTAGATTCGATCATAAAATTAAATAAAATCGAGGATTGTTCGAAATGCTACGAATCTTTTAAGATCCTTTCTATAATTTACGAGGGAAGATTATGATGGAAGTCAATGCAAAAAATTATCTCAGAATTAGATTCTATGAAACTTTTTGAATTACTAGTTTCCGTCAAAAAATCATAGTATATTATACATAATTTTATACTAGTTTCGGTCAGAAAATCAAATTAAATCGAGGATTGTTCGAAATGCAACGAAACTTTTCAGAACCTTTCTATATTTTACCAGGGAAGGTTATGATGGAAGTCCATGCAAAAAAGTATCTAAAAATAAGATTCTATGGAACTTTTTAAAATAGGAGTTTAGGTCAAAAAATCTTAGTATATTATACATAATTTCATACTAGTTTCGGTCATAAAATTAAATTAAATCGAGAATTGTTCGAAATGCTACGTAACTTTTCAGATACTTTCTATATTTTACGAGGGAAGATTATGATGGAAGTCCATGCAAAAAATCATCAGAAATAGATTCTATGAAACAGTTTGAAATACTAGTTTCGGTCAAAAATCAAATTAAATCGAGGATTGTTCAAAATGCAACGAAACTTTTAAGATCCTTTCTATAATTTACGAGGGAAGATTATGATGGAAGTCCATGCAAAAAATTATCTCAGAATTAGATTCTTTGAAACTTTTTCAAATACTAGTTTCCTGTCAAAAAATCGAAGTATATTATACACAATTTTATACAAGTTTCGGTAAAAAAAATCGAGGATTGTTCGAAATGCTACGAAACTTTTTAGATCCTTTATATTTGTTAAGAGGGAAGATTATGATGGAAGTCCATGCAAAAAATCATCTCAGAAATAGATTCTATGAAACTTTTTGAAATACTAGTTTCGGTCAAAAAATCGTAGTATATTATACACAATTTTATACTAGTTTCGGTCAAAAATCAAATTAAATCGAGGATTGTTCGAAATGCAACGAAACTTTTAAGATCCTTTCTATAATTTACGAGGGAAGATTATGATGGAAGTCCATGCAAAAAATTATCTCAGAATTAGATTCTTTGAAACTTTTTCAAATACTAGTGTCGGTCAAAATATCGTAGTATATTATACACAATTTTATACAAGTGTGGGTAAAAAAAATCGAGGATTCTTCGAAATGCTTTGAAACTTTTTAGATCCTTTATATTTGTTACGAGGGAAGGTTATGATGGAAGTCCATGCAAAAAACTGTCTAAAAATTAGATTTTATGGAACCTTTTGAAATGTCAGTTTAGGTAAAAAAATTCATAGTATATTATACACAATTTTACACTAGTTTCAGTCAGAAAATTAAATTAAATCGAGTATTGTTCGAAATGCAACGAAACTTTTCAGATCCTTTCTATATTTTATGAGGAAAGATTATGATTGAAGTCCATGCAAAAAATTATCTCAGAATTAGATTCTATGATACCTTTTGAAATACTAGTTTCGGTCAAAAATTCTAGTATATAATACACAATTTTATACTAGTTTCGGTCAGAAAATTAAATAAAATCGAGGTTTGTTCGAAATGCTACGAATCTTTTAAGATCCTTTCTATAATTTACGAGGGAAGATTATGATGGAAGTCAATGCAAAAAATTATCTCAGAATTAGATTCTATGAAACTTTTTTAATTACTAGTTTCGGTCAAAAAATCTTAGTATATTATACACGATTTTATACTAGTTTCGGTCAGAAAATCAAATTAAATCGAGGATTGTTCGAAATGCTACGAAACTTTTCAGAACCTTTCTATATTTACCAGGGAAGGTTATGATGGAAGTCCATGCAAAAAAGTATCTCAAAATAAGATTCTATGGAACTTTTTAAAATAGGAGTTTAGGTCAAAAAATCTTAGTGTATTATACATAATTTCATACTAGTTTCGGTCATAAAATTAAAATAAATCGAGAATTGTTCGAAATGCTATGTAACTTTTCAGATACATTCTATATTTTACGAGGAAAGATTATGATGGAAGTCCAAGCAAAAAATCATCTCAGAAATAGATTCTATGAAACATTTTGAAATACTGGTTTCGGTCAAAAATCAAATTAAATCGAGGATTGTTCGAAATGCAACGAAACTTTTAAGATCCTTTCTATAATTTACGAGGGAAGATTATGATGGAAGTCCATGCAAAAAATTTTCTCAGAATTAGATTCTTTGAAACTTTTTTAAATACTAGTTTCGGTCAAAAAATCGTTGTATATTATACACAATTTTATACAAGTGTCGGTAAAACAAAATCGAGGATTATTCAAATGCTACGAAACTTTTTAGATCCTTTATATTTGTTACGAGGGAAGGTTATGATGGAAGTCCATGCAAAAAATTATCTAAAAATTAGATTCTATTGAACCTTTTGAAATGTCAGTTTAGGTCATAAATTCATAGTATATTATACACAATTTTATACTAGTTTTGGTCAGAAAATTAAATTAAATAGATTATTGTTCGAAATGAAATGAAACTTTTCAGATCCTTTCTATATTTTACGAGGGAAGATTATGATGGAAGTCCATGCAAAAAATTATCTCATAATTAGATTCTTTGAAACTTTTTCAAATACTAGTTTCGGTCAAAAAATCGTAGTATATTATACACAATTTTATACAAGTGTGGGTAAAAAAATCGAGGATTATTCGAAATGCTTCGAAACTTTTTAGATCCTTTATATTTTTTACGAGGGAAGGTTATGATGGAAGTCCATGCAACTAAGTATCTAAAAATTAGATTTTATGGAACCTTTTGAAATGACAGTTTAGGTAAAAAATTTATAGTATATTATACACAATTTTACACTAGTTTCAGTCAGAAAATTAAATTAAATCGAGTATTGTTCGAAATGCAACGAAACTTTTCAGATCCTTTCTATATTTTATGAGGAAAGATTATGATTGAAGTCCATGCAAAAAATTATCTCAGATTTAGATTCTATGATACCTTTTGAAATACTAGTTTTGGTAAAAAATTCTAGTATATTATACACAATTTTTTACTAGATTCGATCATAAAATTAAATAAAATCGAGGATTGTTCGAAATGCTACGAATCTTTTAAGATCCTTTCTATAATTTACGAGGGAAGATTATGATGGAAGTCAATGCAAAAAATTATCTCAGAATTAGATTCTATGAAACTTTTTGAATTAATAGTTTCGGTCAAAAAATCATAGTATATTATACACAATTTTATACTAGTTTCGGTCAGAAAATCAAATTAAATTGAGGATTGTTCGAAATGCTACGAAACTTTTCATAACCTTTCTATATTTTACCAGGGAAGGTTATGATGGAAGTCCATGAAAAAATGTATCTCAAAATAAGATTCTATGGATCTTTTTAAAATAGGAGTTTAGGTCAAAAAATCTTAGTGTATTATACATAATTTCATACTAGTTTCGGTCATATAATAAATTAAATCGAGAATTGTTCGATATTGCTACGTAACTTTTCAGATACTTTCTATATTTTACGAGGGAAGATTATGATTGAAGTCCATGCAAAAAATCATCTCAGAAATAGATTCTATGAAACAGTTTGAAATACTAGTTTCGGTCAAAAATCAAATTAAATCGAGGTTGTTCGAAATGCAACGAAACTTTTAAGATCCTTTCTATAATTTACGAGGGAAGATTATGATGGAAGTCCATGCAAAAAATTATCTCAGAATTAGATTCTTTGAAACTTTTTTAAATACTAGTTTCGGTAAAAAAAATCGAGGATTGTTCTAAATGCTACGGAACTTTTTAGATCCTTTATATTTGTTACGAGGGAAGATTATGATGGAAGTCCATGCAAAAAATCATCTCAGAAATAGATTCTATGAAACTTTTTGAAATACTAGTTTCGGTCAAAAAATCGTAGTATATTATACACAATTTTATACTAGTTTCGGTCAAAAATCAAATTAAATCGAGTATTGTTCGAAATGCTACGAAACTTTTCAGATCCTTTCTATATTTTACGAGGGAAAATTATGATGGAAGTCCATGCAAAAAATTATCTCAGAATTAGATTCTTTGAAACTTTTTTAAATACTAGTTTCGGTCAAAAAATAGTAGTATATTATACACAATTTTATACAAGTGTCGGTAAAAAAAAATCGAGGATTATTCGAAATGCTTCGAAACTTTTTAGATCCTTTATATTTGTTACGAGGGAAGGTTATGATGGAAGTCCATGCAAAAAATCATCTCAGGAATAGATTCTATGAAACTTTTTGAAATACTAGTTTCGGTCAAAAAATCGTAGTATATTATACACAATTTTATACTAGTTTCGGTCAAAAATCAAATTAAATCGAGGATTGTTCGAAATGCTACGAAACTTTTAAGATCCTTTCTATAATTTACGAGGGAAGATTATGATGGAAGTCCATGCAAAAAATTATCTCAGAATTAGATTCTTTGAAACTTTTTCAAATACTAGTTTCGGTCATAAAATCATAGTATATTATACACAATTTAATACAAGTGTCGGTAAAAAAAAATCGAGGATTATTCGAAATGCTACGAAACTTTTTAGATCCTTTATATTTGTTACGAGGGAAGGTTATGATGGAAGTCCATGCAAAAAATTATCTAAAAGTTAGATTCTATTGAACCTTTTGAAATGTCAGTTTAGGTAAAAAATTCATAGTATATTATACACAATTTTACACTAGTTTCAGTCAGAAAATTAAGTTAAATCGAGTATTGTTCGAAATGCAACGAAACTTTTCAGATCCTTTCTATATTTTATGAGGAAAGATTATGATTGAAGTCCATGCAAAAAATTATCTCATATTTAGATTCTATGATACCTTTTGAAATACTAGTTTCGGTAAAAAATTCTAGTATATTATACACAATTTTATACTAGTTTCGGTCATAAAATTAAATAAAATCGAGGATTGTTCGAAATGCTACGAATCTTTTAAGATCCTTTCTATAATTAACGAGGGAAGATTATGATGGAAGTCAATGCAAAAAATTATCTCAGAATTAGATTCTATGAAACTTTCTGAATTACTAGTTTCGGTCAAAAAATCATAGTATATTATACACAATTTTATACTAGTTTCGGTCAGAAAATCAAATTAAATTGAGGATTGTTCGAAATGCTACGAAACTTTTCATAACCTTTCTATATTTTACCAAGGAAGGTTATGATGGAAGTCCATGAAAAAAAGTATCTCAAAATAATATTCTATGGATCTTTTTAAAATAGGAGTTTAGGTCAAAAAATCTTAATGTATTATACATAATTTCATACTAGTTTCGGTCATAAAATAAATTAAATCGAGAATTGTTCGAAATGCTACGTAACTTTTCAGATATTTTCTATATTTTACGAGGGAAGATTATGATGGAAGTCCATGCAAAAAATCATCTTAGAAATAGATTCTATGAAACATTTTGAAATACTAGTTTCGGTCAAAAATCAAATTAAATCGAGGATTGTTCGAAATGCAACGAAACTTTTAAGATCCTTACTATAATTTACGAGGGAAGATTATGATGGAAGTCCATGCAAAAAATTATCTCAGAAATAGATTCTTTTAAACTTTTTCAAATACTAGTTTCGGTCAAAAATTCGAAGTATATTATACACAATTTTATACAAGTTTCAGTAAAAAAAATCGAGGATTGTTCGAAATGCTACGAAACTTTTTAGATCCTTTATATTTGTTACGAGGGAAGATTATGATGGAAGTCCATGCAAAAAATCATCTCAGAAATAGATTCTATGAAACTTTTTGAAATACTAGTTTCGGTCAAAAAATCGTAGTATATTATACACAATTTTATACTAGTTTCGGTCAAAAATCAAATTAAATCGAGGATTGTTCGAAATGCTACGAAACTTTTAAGATCCTTTCTATAATTTACGAGGGAAGATTATGATGGAAGTCCATGCAAAAAATTATCTCAGAATTAGATTCTTTGAAACTTTTTCAAATACTAGTTTCGGTCAAAAAATCGTAGTATATTATACACAATTTTATACAAGTGTCGGTAAAAAAAAATCGAGGATTATTCAAAATGCTACGAAACTTTTTAGATCCTTTATATTTGTTACGAGGGAAGGTTATGATGGAAATCCATGCAAAAAATTATCTAAAAGTTAGATTCTATTGAACCTTTTGAAATGTCAGTTTAGGTAAAAAATTCATAGTATATTATACACAATTTAACACTAGTTTCAGTCAGAAAATTAAGTTAAATCGAGTATTGTTCGAAATGCAACGAAACTTTTCAGATCCTTTCTATATTTTATGAGGAAAGATTATGATTGAAGTCCATGCAAAAAATTATCTCATATTTAGATTCTATGATACCCTTTGAAATACTAGTTTCGGTAAAAAATTCTAGTATATTATACACAATTTTATAATAGTTTCGGTCAGAAAATTAAATAAAATCGAGGATTGTCCGAAATGCTACGAATCTTTTAAGATCCTTTCTATAATTTACGAGGGAAGATTATGATGGAAGTCAATGCAAAACATTATCTCAGAATTAGATTCTATGAAACTTTCTGAATTACTAGTTTCGGTCAAAAAATCATAGTATATTATACACAATTTTATACTAGTTTCGGTCAGAAAATCAAATTAAATCGAGGATTGTTCGAAATGCTATGAAACTTTTCAGAACCTTTCTATATTTTACCAGGGAAGGTTATGATGGAAGTCCATGCAAAAAAGTATCTCAAAATAAGATTCTATGGATCTTTTAAAAATAGGAGTTTAGGTCAAAAAATCTTAGTGTATTATACATAATTTCATACTAGTTTCGGTCATAAAATAAATTAAATCGAGAATTGTTCGAAATGCTACGTAACTTTTCAGATACTTTCTATATTTTACGAGGGAAGATTATGATGGAAGTCCATGCAAAAAATCATCTCAGAAATAGATTCTATGAAACATTTTGAAATACTAGTTTCGGTCAAAAATCAAATTAAATTGAGGATTGTTCGAAATGCAACGAAACTTTTAAGATCCTTTCTATAATTTACGAGGGAAGATTATGATGGAAGTCCATGCAAAAAATTATCTCAGAAATAGATTCTTTGAAACTTTTTCAAATACTAGTTTCGGTCAAAAATTCGAAGTATATTATACACAATTTTATACAAGTTTCAGTAAAAAAAATCGAGGATTGTTCGAAATGCTACGAAACTTTTTAGATCCTTTATATTTGTTACGAGGGAAAATTATGATGGAAGTCCAAGCAAAAAATCATCTCAGAAATAGATTCTATGAAACTTTTTGAAATACTAGTTTCGGTCAAAAAATCGTAGTATATTATACACAATTTTATACTAGTTTCGGTCAAAAATCAAATTAAATCGAGGATTGTTCGAAATGCTACGAAAATTTTAAGATCCTTTCTATAATTTACGAGGGAAGATTATGATGGAAGTCCATGCAAAAAATTATCTCAGAATTAGATTCTTTGAAACTTTTTTAAATACTAGTTTCGGTCAAAAAATCGTAGTATATTATACACAATTTTATACAAGTGTCGGTAAAAAAAAATCGAGGATTATTCAAAATGCTACGAAACTTTTTAGATCCTTTATATTTGTTACGAGGGAAGGTTATGATGGAAGTCCATGCAAAAAATTATCTAAAAGTTAGATTCTATTGAACCTTTTGAAATGTCAGTTTAGGTAAAAAATTCATAGTATATTATACACAATTTTACACTAGTTTCAGTCAGAAAATTAAGTTAAATCGAGTATTGTTCGAAATGCAACGAAACTTTTCAGATCCTTTCTATATTTTATGAGGAAAGATTATGATTGAAGTCCATGCAAAAAACTATCTCATATTTAGATTCTATGATACCTTTTGAAATACTAGTTTCGGTCAAAAATTCTAGTATATTATACACAATTTTATACTAGTTTCGGTCAGAAAATTAAATAAAATCGAGGATTGTTCGAAATGCTACGAATCTTTTAAGATCCTTTCTATAATTTACGAGGGAAGATTATGATGGAAGTCAATGCAAAAAATTATCTCAGAATTATATTCTATGAAACTTTCTGAATTACTAGTTTCGGTCAAAAAATCATAGTATATTATACACAATTTTATACTAGTTTCGGTCAGAAAATCAAATTAAATCGAGGATTGTTCGAAATGCTATGAAACTTTTCAGAACCTTTCTATATTTTACCAGGGAAGGTTATGATGGAAGTCCATGCAAAAAAGTATCTCAAAATAAGATTCTATGGATCTTTTAAAAATAGGAGTTTAGGTCATAAAATCTTAGTGTATTATACATAATTTCATACTAGTTTCGGTCATAAAATAAATTAAATCGAGAATTGTTCGAAATGCTACGTAACTTTTCAGATACTTTCTATATTTTACGAGGGAAGATTATGATGGAAGTCCATGCAAAAAATCATCTCAGAAATAGATTCTATGAAACATTTTGAAATACTAGTTTCGGTCAAAAATCAAATTAAATCGAGGATTGTTCGAAATGCAACGAAACTTTTAAGATCCTTTCTATAATTTACGAGGGAAGATTATGATGGAAGTCCATGCAAAAAATTATCTCAGAAATAGATTCTTTGAAACTTTTTCAAATACTAGTTTCGGTCAAAAATTCGAAGTATATTATACACAATTTTATACATGTTTCAGTAAAAAAAATCGAGGATTGTTCGAAATGCTACGAAACTTTTTAGATCCTTTATATTTGTTACGAGGGAAAATTATGATGGAAGTCCAAGCAAAAAATCATCTCAGAAATAGATTCTATGAAACTTTTTGAAATACTAGTTTCGGTCAAAAAATCGTAGTATATTATACACAATTTTATACTAGTTTCGGTCAAAAATCAAATTAAATCGAGGATTGTTCGAAATGCTACGAAAATTTTAAGATCCTTTCTATAATTTACGAGGGAAGATTATGATGGAAGTCCATGCAAAAAATTATCTCAGAATTAGATTCTTTGAAACTTTTTTAAATACTAGTTTCGGTCAAAAAATCGTAGTATATTATACACAATTTTATACAAGTGTCGGTAAAAAAAAATCGAGGATTATTCAAAATGCTACGAAACTTTTTAGATCCTTTATATTTGTTACGAGGGAAGGTTATGATGGAAGTCCATGCAAAAAATTATCTAAAAGTTAGATTCTATTGAACCTTTTGAAATGTCAGTTTAGGTAAAAAATTCATAGTATATTATACACAATTTTACACTAGTTTCAGTCAGAAAATTAAGTTAAATCGAGTATTGTTCGAAATGCAACGAAACTTTTCAGATCCTTTCTATATTTTATGAGGAAAGATTATGATTGAAGTCCATGCAAAAAACTATCTCATATTTAGATTCTATGATACCTTTTGAAATACTAGTTTCGGTCAAAAATTCTAGTATATTATACACAATTTTATACTAGTTTCGGTCAGAAAATTAAATAAAATCGAGGATTGTTCGAAATGCTACGAATCTTTTAAGATCCTTTCTATAATTTACGAGGGAAGATTATGATGGAAGTCAATGCAAAAAATTATCTCAGAATTATATTCTATGAAACTTTCTGAATTACTAGTTTCGGTCAAAAAATCATAGTATATTATACACAATTTTATACTAGTTTCGGTCAGAAAATCAAATTAAATCGAGGATTGTTCGAAATGCTATGAAACTTTTCAGAACCATTCTATATTTTACCAGGGAAGGTTATGATGGAAGTCCATGCAAAAAAGTATCTCAAAATAAGATTCTATGGATCTTTTTAAAATAGGAGTTTAGGTAAAAAAATCTTAGTGTATTATACATAATTTCATACTTGTTTCGGTCATAAAATAAATTAAATCGAGAATTGTTCGAAATGCTACGTAACTTTTCAGATACTTTCTATATTTTACGAGGGAAGATTATGATGGAAGTCCATGCAAAAAATCATCTCAGAAATAGATTCTATGAAACATTTTGAAATACTAGTTTCGGTCAAAAATCAAATTAAATCGAGGATTGTTCGAAATGCAACGAAACTTTTAAGATCCTTTCTATAATTTACGAGGGAAGATTATGATGGAAATCCATGCAAAATATTATCTCAGAATTAGATTCTTTGAAACTTTTTCAAATACTAGTTTCGGTCAAAAATTCGAAGTATATTATACACAATTTTATACAAGTGTCGGTAAAAAAAAATCGAGGATTGTTCGAAATGCTACGAAACTTTTTAGATCCTTTATATTTGTTACGAGGGAAGATTATGATGGAAGTCCATGCAAAAAATCATCTCAGAAATAGATTCTATGAAACTTTTTGAAATACTAGTTTCGGTCAAAAAATCGTAGTATATTATACACAATTTTATACAAGTTTCGGTCAAAAATCAAATTAAATCGAGGATTGTTCGAAATGCTACGAAACTTTTAAGATCCTTTCTATAATTTACGAGGGAAGATTATGATGGAAGTCCATGCAAAAAATTATCTCAGAATTAGATTCATTGAAACTTTTTTAAATACTAGTTTCGGTCAAAAAATCGTAGTATATTATACACAATTTTATACAAGTGTCGGTAAAAAAAAAATCGAGGATTATTCGAAATGCTACGAAACTTTTTAGATCCTTTATATTTGTTACGAGGGAAGGTTATGATGGAAGTCCATGCAAAAAATTATCTAAAAATTAGATTCTATTGAACCTTTTGAAATGTCAGTTTAGGTCATAAATTCATAGTATATTATACACAATTTTATATTAGTTTTGGTCAGAAAATTTAATTAAATAGAGTATTGTTCGAAATGCAACGAAACTTTTCAGATCCGTTCTATATTTTACGAGGGAAGATTATGATGGAAGTCCATGCAAAAAATAATCTCAGAATTAGATTCTTGGAAACTTTTTCAAATACTAGTTTCGGTCAGAAAATCGTAGTATATTATACACAATTTTATACAAGTGTCGGTAAAAAAAAATCGAGGATTATTCGAAATGCTTCGAAACTTTTTAGATCCTTTATATTTGTAACGAGGGAAGGTTATTATGGAAGTCCATACAAAAAATTATCTCATAATTAGATTCTATAGAACCTTTTGAAATGTCAGTTTAGGTAAAAAATTCATAGAATATTATACACAATTTTACACTAGTTTAAGTCAAAAAATTAAATTAAATCGAGTATTGTTCGAAATGCAACGAAACTTTTCAGATCCTTTCTATATTTTATGAGAAAAGATTATGATTGAAGTCCATGCAAAAAATTATCTCAGATTTAGATTCTATGATACCTTTTAAAATACTAGTTTCGGTCAAAAATTCTATTATATTATACACAATTTTATACTAGTTTCGGTCAGAAAATTAAATAAAATCGAGGATTGTTCAAAATGTTAGGAATCTTTTAAGATCCTTTCTATAATTTACGAGGGAAGATTATGATGGAAGTCAATGCAAAAAATTATCTCAGAATTAGATTCTATGAAACTTTTTGAATTACTAGTTTCGGTCAAAAAATCATAGTATATTATACACAATTTTATACTAGTTTCGGTCAGAAAATCAAATTAAATCAAGGATTGTTCGAAATGCTACGAAACTTTTCAGAACCTTTCTATATTTTACCAGGGAAGGTTATGATGGAAGTTCATGCAAAAAAGTATCTCAAAATAAGATTCTATGGATCTTTTTAAAATAGGAGTTTAGGTCAAAAAATCATAGTGTATTATACATAATTTCATACTAGTTTCGGTCAGAAAATAAATTAAATCGAGAATTGTTCGAAATGCTACGTAACTTTTCAGATACTTTCAATATTTTACGAGGGAAGATTATGATGGAAGTCCATGCAAAAAATCATCTCAGAAATAGATTCTATGAAACATTTTGAAATACTAGTTTCGGTCAAAAATCAAATTAAATCGAGGATTGTTCGAAATGCAACGAAACTTTTAAGATCCTTTCTATAATTTACGAGGGAAGATTATGATGGAAGTCCATGCAAAAAATTATCTCAGAATTAGATTCATTGAAACTTTTTCAAATACTAGTTTCGGTCAAAAAATCGAAGTATATTATACAGAATTTTATACAAGTGTCGGTAAAAAAAAATCGAGGGTTATTCGAAATGCTTCGAAACTTTTTAGATCCTTTATATTTGTTACGAGGGAAGATTATGATGGAAGTCCATGCAAATAATCATCTCAGAAATAGATTCTATGAAACATTTTGAAATACTAGTTTCGGTCAAAAAATCGTAGTATATTACACACAATTTTATACTAGTTTCGGTCAAAAATAAAATTAAATCGAGGATTGTTCGAAATGCAACGAAACTTTTAAGATCCTTTCTATAATTTACGAGGGAAGATTATGATGGAAGTCCATGCAAAAAATTATCTCAGAATTAGATTCTTTGAAACTTTTTCAAATACTAGTTTCCGTCAGAAAATCGTAGTATATTATACACAATTATATACAAGTGTCGGTAAAAAAAAATCGAGGATTATCCGAAATGCTTCGAAACTTTTTAGATCCTTTATATTTGTTACGAGGGAAGGTTATGATGGAAGTCCATACAAAAAATTATCTCAGAATTAGATTCTATGATACCTTTTGAAATACTAGTTTCGGTCCAAAATTCTAGTATATTATACACAATTTTATACTAGTTTCGGTCAGAAAATTAAATAAAATCGAGGATTGTTCGAAATGCTACGAATCTTTTAAGATCCTTTCTATAATTTACGAGGGAAGATTATGATGGAAGTCAATGCAAAAAATTATCTCAGAATTAGATTCTATGAAACTTTTTTAATTACTAGTTTCGGTCAAAAAATCATAGTCTATTATACACAATTTTATACTAGTTTCGGTCAGAAAATCAAATTAAATCGAGGATTGTTCGAAATGCTACGAAACTTTTCAGAACCTTTCTATATATTACCAGGGAAGGTTATGATGGAAGTCCATGCAAAAAAGTATCTAAAAATAAGATTCTATGGAACTTTTTAAAATAGGAGTTAGGTAAGAAAATATTAGTATATTATACATAATTTCATACTAGTTTCGGTCATAAAATTAAATCGAGAATTGTTCGAAATGCTACGTAACTTTTCAAATACTTTCTATATTTTACGAGGGAAGATTATGATGGAAGTCCATGCAAAAAATCATCTCAGAAATAGGTTCTATGAAACATTTTGAAATACTAGTTTCGGTCAAAAAATCGTAGTATATTATACACAATTTTATACTAGTTTCGGTCAAAAATAAAATTAAATCGAGGATTGTTCGAAATGCAATGAAACTTTTAAGATCCTTTCTATAATTTACGAGGGAAGATTATGATGGAAGTCCATGCAAAAAATTATCTCAGAATTAGATACTTTGAAACTTTTTCAAATACTAGTTTCGGTCAAAAAATCGAAGTATATTATACAGAATTTTATACAAGTGTCGGTAAAAAAAAATCGAGGGTTATTCGAAATGCTACGAAACTTTTTAGATCCTTTATATTTGTTACGAGGGAAGATTATGATGGAAGTCCATGCAAAAAATCATCTCAGAAATAGATTCTATGAAACTTTTTGAAATACTAGTTTCGGTCAAAAAATCGTAGTATATTATACACAATTTTATACTAGTTTCGGTCAAAAATCAAATTAAATCGAGGATTGTTCTAAATACTACGAAACTTTTAAGATCCTTTCTATAATTTACGAGGGAAGGTTATGATGGAAGTCCATGCGAAAAATTATCTCAGAATTAGATTCTTTGAAACGTTTTTAAATACTAGTTCCGGTTAAAATATCGTAGTATATTATACACAATTTTATACAAGTGTCAGTAAAAAAAATCGAGGATTATTCAAAATGCTACGAATCTTTTTAGATCCTTTCTATATTTTATGAGGGAAGATTATGATGGAAGTCCATGCAAAAAATCATCTCAGAAATATATTCTATGAAACTTTTTGAAATACTAGTTTCGTTCAAAAAATCGTAGTATATTATACACAATTTTATACTAGTTCCGGTCAAAAAATTAAATTAAATCGAGGATTGTTCGAAATGCAACGAAACTTTTAAGATCCTTTCCAATAATTTACGAGGGAAGATTATGATGGAAGTCCATACAAAAAATTATCTCAGAATTAGATTCTTTGAAACATTTTCAAATACTAGTTTCGGTCAAAAAATCGAAGTATATATACACAATTTTATACAAGTGTCGGTAAAAAAAAATCGAGGATTATTCGAAATGCTACGAAACTTTTTAGATCATTTATATTTGTTACGAGGGAAGATTATGATGGAAGTCCATGCAAAAAATCATCTCAGAAATAGATTCTATGAAACTTTTTGAAATACTAGTTTCGGTAGAAAAATCATAGAATATTATACACAATTTTATACTAGTTTCTGTCAAAAATCAAATTAAATCGAGGATTGTTCGAAATGCAACGAATCTTTTAAGATCCTTTCTATAATTTACGAGGGAAGATTATGATGGAAGTCCATGCAAAAATATTATCTTAGAATTAGATTCTTTGAAACTTTTTCAAATACTAGTTTCGGTCATAAAATCGAAGTATATTATACACAATTTTATACAAGTGTCGGTAAAAAAAAATCGAGGATTGTTCGAAATGCTACGAAACATTTCAGATCCTTTATATTTGTTACGAGGGAAGATTATGATGGAAGTCCATGCAAAAAATCATCTCAGAAATAGATTCTATGAAACTTTTTGAAATACTAGTTTCGGTCAAATAACCGTAGTATATTATACACAATTTTATACTAGTTCCGGTCAAAAATTAAATTAAATCGAGGATTGTTCGAAATGCAACGAAACTTTTAAGATCTTTTCTATAATATACGAGGGAAGATTATGATGGAAATCCATACAAAATATTATCTTAGAATTAGATTCTCTGAAACTTTTTCAAATACTAGTTTCGGTCAAAAAATCGAAGTATATTATACACAATTTTATACAAGTGTCGGTAAAAAAACAATCGAGGATTATCCGAAATGCTACGAAACTTTTTAGATCATTTATATTTGTTACAAGGGAAGATTATGATGGAAGTCCATGCAAAAAATCATCTCAGAAATAGATTCTATGAAACATTTTGAAATACTAGTTTCGGTCAAAAAATCGTAGTATATTATACACAATTTTATACTAGTTCCATCAAAAATTAAATTAAATCGAGGATTGTTCGAAATGCTACGAAACTTTTAAGATCCTTTCTATAATTTACGAGGGAAGATTATGTTGGAAGTCCATGCAAAAAATTATCTCAGAATTAGATTCTTTGAAACTTTTTTAAATACTAGTTTCGGTAAAAAAATCGTTTTATATTATACACAATTTTATACAAGTGTCAGTAAAAAATAATCAAGGATTATTCTAAATGCTACAAAAAATTTTAGATCCTTTATATTTGTTACGAGGGAAGGTTATGATGGAAGTCCATGCAAATTATCTAAAAATTAGATTCTATGGAACCTTTGGAAATGTCAGTTTAGGTCAAAAATTCATAGTATATTATACACAACTTTATACTAGTTTCGGTCAAAAAATTAAATTAAATTGAGTATTGTTCAAAATGCAATGAAACTTTTCAGATCCTTTCTATATTTTACGAGGGAAGATTATGATGGAAGTCCATGCAAAAAATATCTCAGAATTAAATTCTTTGAAACTTTTTCAAGTACTAGTTTCGGTCAAAAAATCGTAGTATATTATACACAATTTTATACTAGTTCCGGTCAAAAATTAAATTAAATCGAGGATTGTTCGAAATGCAACGAAACTTTTAAGATCCTTTCTATAATTTACGAGGGAAGATTATGATGGAAGTCCATACAAAAAATTATCTCAGAATTAGATTCTTTGAAACTTTTTCAAATACTAGTTTCGGTCAAAAAATCGAAGTATATTATACACAAATTTATACAAGTGTCGGTAAAAAAAAATCGAGGATTATTCGAAATGCTACGAAACTTTTTAGATCATTTATATTTGTAACGAGGGAAGAATATGATGGAAGTCCATGCAAAAAAAATTCTCAGAAATAGATTCTATGAAACTTTTTGAAATACTAGTTTCGGTCAAAAAATCGTAGTATATTATACACAATTTTATACTAGTTTCGGTCAAAAATCAAATTAAATCGAGGATTGTTCGAAATGCTAAGAAACTTTTAAGATCCTTTCTATAATTTACGAGGGAAGATTATGATGGAAGTCCATGCAAAAAATTATCTCAGAATTAGATTCTTTAAAACTTTTTTAAATACTAGTTTCGGTTAAAATATCGTAGTATATTATACACAATTTTATACAAGTGTCGGTAAAAAATAATCGAGGATTATTCTAAATGCTACAAAAAAATTTAGATCCTTTATATTTGTTACGAGGGAAGGTTATGATGGAAGTCCATGTAAATTATCTAAAAATTAGATTCTATGGAACCTTTTGAAATATCAGTTTAGGTCAAAAATTCATAGTATATTATACACAACTTTATACTAGTTTCGGTCAGAAAATTAAATTAAATTGAGTATTGTTCAAAATGCAACGAAACTTTTCAGATCCTTTCTATATTTTACGAGGGAAGATTATGATGGAAGTCCATGCAAAAAATATCTCAGAATTAAATTCTTTGAAACTTTTTCAAGTACTAGTTTCGGTCAAAAAATCGTAGTATATTATACACAATTTTATACAAATGTCGGTTAAAAAAAATCGAGGATTATTCGAAATGCTACGAAACTTTTTAGATCCTTTATATTTGTAACGAGGGAAGGTAATGATGGAAGTCCAAGCAAAAAATCATCTCAGAAATAGATTCTATGAAACTTTTTTAAATACTAGTTTCGGTCAAAAAATCATAGTATATTATACAAAATTTTATACTAGTTTCGGTCAAAAATCAAATTAAATCGAGGATTGTTCGAAATGCTACGAAACTTTTCGGAACCTTTCTATATTTTACAAGGGAAGGTTATGATGGAAGTCCATGCAAAAAAGTATCTCAAAATAAGATTCTATGGAACTTTTTAAAATAGGAGTTATGTCAAAAAATATTAGTATATTATACATAATTTCATACTAGTTTCGGTCATAAAATTAAATTAAATCGAGAATTGTTCGAAATGCTACATAACTTTTCAAATACTTTCTATATTTTACGAGGGAAGATTATGATGGAAGTCCATGCAAAAAATTATCTCAGAATTAGATTCTTTGAAACTTTTTCAAATACTAGTTTCGGTCAAAAAATCGAAGTATATTATACAGAATTTTATACAAGTGTCGGTAAAAAAAATCGAGGGTTATTCGAAATGCTTCGAAACTTTTTAGATCCTTTATATTTGTTACGAGGGAAGATTATGATGGAAGTCCATGCAAAAAATCATCTCAGAAATAGATTCTATGAAACTTTTTGAAATACTAGTTTCGGTCAAAAAATCGTAGTATATTATACACAATTTTATACTAGTTTCGGTCAAAAATCAAATTAAATCGAGGATTGTTCTAAATGCTACGAAACTTTTAAGATCCTTTCTATAATTTACGAGGGAAGATTATGATGGAAGTCCATGCAAAAAATTATCTCAGAATTAGATTCTTTGAAACGTTTTTAAATACTAGTTTCGGTTAAAATATCGTAGTATATTATACACAATTTTATACAAGTGTCGGTAAAAAATAATCGAGGATTATTCTAAATGCTACAAAAAAATTTAGATCCTTTATATTTGTTACGAGGGAAGGTTATGATGGAAGTCCATGTAAATTATCTAAAAATTAGATTCTATGGAACCTTTTGAAATATCAGTTTAGGTCAAAAATTCATAGTATATTATACACAACTTTATACTAGTTTCGGTCAGAAAATTAAATTAAATTGAGTATTGTTCAAAATGCAACGAAACTTTTCAGATCCTTTCTATATTTTACGAGGGAAGATTATGATGGAAGTCCATGCAAAAAATATCTCAGAATTAAATTCTTTGAAACTTTTTCAAGTACTAGTTTCGGTCAAAAAATCGTAGTATATTATACACAATTTTATACAAATGTCGGTTAAAAAAAATCGAGGATTATTCGAAATGCTACGAAACTTTTTAGATCCTTTATATTTGTAACGAGGGAAGGTAATGATGGAAGTCCAAGCAAAAAATCATCTCAGAAATAGATTCTATGAAACTTTTTGAAATACTAGTTTCGGTCAAAAAATCGTAGTATATTATACACAATTTTATACTAGTTTCGGTCAAAAATCAAATTAAATCGAGGATTGTTCGAAATGCTACGAAACTTTTCGGAACCTTTCTATATTTTACAATGGAAGGTTATGATGGAAGTCCATGCAAAAAAGTATCTCAAAATAAGATTCTATGGAACTTTTTAAAATAGGAGTTAGGTCAAAAAATATTAGTATATTATACATAATTTCATACTAGTTTCGGTCATAAAATTAAATTAAATCGAGAATTGTTCGAAATGCTACATAACTTTTCAAATACTTTCTATATTTTACGAGGGAAGATTATGATGGAAGTCCATGCAAAAAATTATCTCAGAATTAGATTCTTTGAAACTTTTTCAAATACTAGTTTCGGTCAAAAAATCGAAGTATATTATACAGAATTTTATACAAGTGTCGGTAAAAAAAAATCGAGGGTTATTCGAAATGCTTCGAAACTTTTTAGATCCTTTATATTTGTTACGAGGGAAGATTATGATGGAAGTCCATGCAAAAAATCATCTCAGAAATAGATTCTATGAAACTTTTTGAAATACTAGTTTCGGTCAAAAAATCGTAGTATATTATACACAATTTTATACTAGTTTCGGTCAAAAATCAAATTAAATCGAGGATTGTTCTAAATGCTACGAAACTTTTAAGATCCTTTCTATAATTTACGAGGGAAGATTATGATGGAAGTCCATGCGAAAAATTATCTCAGAATTAGATTCTTTGAAACATTTTTAAATACTAGTTTCGGTTAAAATATCGTAGTATATTATACACAATTTTATACAAGTGTCGGTAAAAAATAATCGAGGATTATTCTAAATGCTATAAAAAAATTTAGATCCTTTATACTTGTTACGAGGGAAGGTTATGATGGAAGTCCATGTAAATTATCTAAAAATTAGATTCTATGGAACCTTTTGAAATATCAGTTTAGGTCAAAAATTCATAGTATACTATACACAACTTTATACTAGTTTCGGTCAGAAAATTAAATTAAATTGAGTATTGTTCAAAATGCAACGAAACTTTTCAGATCCTTTCTATATTTTACGATGGAAGATTATGATGGAAGCCATGCAAAAAATATCTCAGAATTAAATTCTTTGAAACTTTTTCAAGTACTAGTTTCGGTCAAAAAATCGTAGTATATTATACACAATTTTATACAAATGTCGGTTAAAAAAAATCGAGGATTATTCGAAATGCTACGAAACTTTTTAGATCCTTTATATTTGTAACGATTGAAGGTAATGATGGAAGTCCAAGCAAAAAATAATCTCAGAAATAGATTCTATGAAACTTTTTGAAATACTAGTTTCGGTCAAAAAATCGTAGTATATTATACACAATTTTATACTAGTTTCGGTCAAAAATCAAATTAAATCGAGGATTGTTCGAAATGCTACGAAACTTTTCGGAACCTTTCTATATTTTACAAGGGAAGGTTATGATGGAAGTCCATGCAAAAAAGTATCTCAAAATAAGATTCTATGGAACTTTTTAAAATAGGAGTTAGGTCAAAAAATATTAGTATATTATACATAATTTCATACTAGTTTCGGTCATAAAATTAAATTAAATCGAGAATTGTTCGAAATGCTACATAACTTTTCAAATACTTTCTATATTTTACGAGGGAAGATTATGATGGAAGTCCATGCAAAAAATTATCTCAGAATTAGATTCTTTGAAACTTTTTCAAATACTAGTTTCGGTCAAAAAATCGAAGTATATTATACAGAATTTTATACAAGTGTCGGTAAAAAAAATCGAGGGTTATTCGAAATGCTTCGAAACTTTTTAGATCCTTTATATTTGTTACGAGGGAAGATTATGATGGAAGTCCATGCAAAAAATCATCTCAGAAATAGATTCTATGAAACTTTTTGAAATACTAGTTTCGGTCAAAAAATCGTAGTATATTATACACAATTTTATACTAGTTTCGGTCAAAAATCAAATTAAATCGAGGATTGTTCTAAATGCTACGAAACTTTTAAGATCCTTTCTATAATTTACGAGGGAAGATTATGATGGAAGTCCATGCGAAAAATTATCTCAGAATTAGATTCTTTGAAACGTTTTTAAATACTAGTTTCGGTTAAAATATCGTAGTATATTATACACAATTTTATACAAGTGTCGGTAAAAAATAATCGAGGATTATTCTAAATGCTACAAAAAAATTTAGATCCTTTATACTTGTTACGAGGGAAGGTTATGATGGAAGTCCATGTAAATTATCTAAAAATTAGATTCTATGGAACCTTTTGAAATATCAGTTTAGGTCAAAAATTCATAGTATATTATACACAACTTTATACTAGTTTCGGTCAGAAAATTAAATTAAATTGAGTATTGTTCAAAATGCAACGAAACTTTTCAGATCCTTTCTATATTTTACGATGGAAGATTATGATGGAAGTCCATGCAAAAAATATCTCAGAATTAAATTCTTTGAAACTTTTTCAAGTACTAGTTTCGGTCAAAAAATCGTAGTATATTATACACAATTTTATACAAATGTCGGTTAAAAAAATTGAGGATTATTCGAAATGCTACGAAACTTTTTAGATCCTTTATATTTGTAACGAGGGAAGGTAGTGATGGAAGTCCATGCAAAAAATCATCTCAGAAATAGATTCTATGAAACTTTTTGAAATACTAGTTTCGGTCAAAAAATCGTAGTATATTATACAAAATTTTATACTAGTTTCGGTCAAAAATCAAATTAAATCGAGGATTGTTCGAAATGCTACGAAACTTTTCGGAACCTTTCTATATTTTACAAGGGAAGGTTATGATGGAAGTCCATGCAAAAAAGTATCTCAAAATAAGATTCTATGGAACTTTTTAAAATAGGAGTTAGGTAAAAAAATATTAGTATATTATATATAATTTCATACTAGTTTCAGTCATAAAATTAAATTAAATCGAGAATTGTTCGAAATGCTACATAACTTTTCAAATACTTTCTATATTTTACGAGGGAAGATTATGATGGAAGTCCATGCAAAAAATCATCTCAGAAATATATTCTATGAAACATTTTGAAATACTAGTTTCGGTCAAAAAATCGTAGTATATTATACACAATTTTATACTAGTTCCATCAAAAATTAAATTAAATCGAGGATTGTTCGAAATGCAACGAAACTTTTAAGATCCTTTCTATAATTTACGAGGGAAGATAATGATGGAAGTCCATGCAAAAAATTATCTCAGAATTAGATTCTTTGAAACTTTTTCAAATACTAGTTTCGGTCAAAAAATTGAAGTATATTATACAGAATTTTATACAAGTGTCGGTAAATAAAAATCGAGGGTTATTCGAAATGCTACGAAACTTTTTAGATCCTTTATATTTGTTACGAGGGAAGATTATGATGGAAGTCCATGCAAAAAATCATCTCAGAAATAGATTCTATGAAACTTTTTGAAATACTAGTTTCGGTCAAATAACCGTAGTATATTATACACAATTTTATACTAGTTCCGGTCAAAAATTAAATTAAATCGAGGATTGTTCGAAATGCAACGAAACTTTTAAGATCCTTTCTATAATATACGAGGGAAGATTAAGATGGAAATCCATACAAAATAATATCTTAGAATTAGATTCTTTGAAACTTTTTCAAATACTAGTTTCGGTCAAAAAATCGAAGTATATTATACACAATTTTATACAAGTGTCGGTAAAAAAACAATCGAGGATTATTCGAAATGCTACGAAAATTTTTAGATCATTTATATTTGTTACAAGGGAAGATTATGATGGAAGTCCATGCAAAAAAAAATCTCAGAAATAGATTCTATGAAACTTTTTGAAATACTAGTTTCGATCAAAAAATCGTAGTATATTATACACAATTTTATACTAGTTTCGGTCAAAAATCAAATTAAATCGAGGATTGTTCAAAATGCTACGAAACTTTTAAGATCCTTTCTATAATTTACGAGGGAAGATTATGTTGGAAGTCCATGCAAAAAATTATCTCAGAATTAGATTCTATGAAACTTTTTTAAATACTAGTTTCGGTAAAAAAATCGTAGTATATTATACACAATTTTATACAAGTGTCAGTAAAAAATAATCAAGGATTATTCTAAATGCTACAAAAAATTTTAGATCCTTTATATTTGTTACGAGGGAAGGTTATGATGGAAGTCCATGCAAATTATCTAAAAATTAGATTCTATGGAACCTTTGGAAATGTCAGTTGAGGTCAAAAATTCATAGTATATTATACACAACTTTATACTAGTTTCGGTCAAAAAATTAAATTAAATTGAGTATTGTTCAAAATGCAATGAAACTTTTCAGATCCTTTCTATATTTTACGAGGGAAGATTATGATGGAAGTCCATGCAAAAAATATCTCAGAATTAAATTCTTTGAAACTTTTTCAAGTACTAGTTTCGGTCAAATAACCGTAGTATATTATACATAATTTTATACTAGTTCCGGTCAAAAATTAAATTAAATCGAGGATTGTTCGAAATGCAACGAAACTTTTAAGATCCTTTCTATAATATACGAGGGAAGATTATGATGGAAGTCCATACAAAAAATTATCTCAGAATTAGATTCTTTGAAACTTTTTCAAATACTAGTTTCGGTCAAAAAATCGAAGTATATTATACACAATTTTATACAAGTGTCGGTAAAAAACAATCGAGGATTATTCGAAATGCTACGAAACTTTTTAGATCATTTATATTTGTTACAAGGGAAGATTATGATGGAAGTCCATGCAAAAAAAAATCTCAGAAATAGATTCTATGAAACTTTTTGAAATACTAGTTTCGATCAAAAAATCGTAGTATATTATACACAATTTTATACTAGTTTCGGTCAAAAATCAAATTAAATCGAGGATTGTTGAAAATGCTACGAAACTTTTAAGATCCTTTCTATAATTTACGAGGGAAGATTATGTTGGAAGTCCATGCAAAAAATTATCTCAGAATTAGATTCTTTGAAACTTTTTTAAATACTAGTTTCGGTAAAAAAATCGTAGTATATTATACACAATTTTATACAAGTGTCAGTAAAAAATAATCAAGGATTATTCTAAATGCTACAAAAAAATTTAGATCCTTTATATTTGTTACGAGGGAAGGTTATGATGGAAGTCCATGCAAATTATCTAAAAATTAGATTCTATGGAACCTTTGGAAATGTCAGTTTAGGTCAAAAATTCATAGTATATTATACACAACTTTATACTAGTTTCGGTCAAAAAATTAAATTAAATTGAGTATTGTTCAAAATGCAATGAAACTTTTCAGATCCTTTCTATATTTTACGAGGGAAGATTATGATGGAAGTCCATGCAAAAAATATCTCAGAATTAAATTCTTTGAAACTTTTTCAAGTACTAGTTTCGGTCAAATAACCGTAGTATATTATACACAATTTTATACTAGTTCCGGTCAAAAATTAAATTAAATCGAGGATTGTTCGAAATGCAACGAAACTTTTAAGATCCTTTCTATAATATACGAGGGAAGATTATGATGGAAGTCCATACAAAAAATTATCTCAGAATTAGATTCTTTGAAACTTTTTCAAATACTAGTTTCGGTCAAAAAATCGAAGTATATTATACACAATTTTATACAAGTGTCGGTAAAAAAACAATCGAGGATTATTCGAAATGCTACGAAACTTTTTAGATCATTTATATTTGTTACAAGGGAAGATTATGATGGAAGTCCATGCAAAAAAAAATCTCAGAAATAGATTCTATGAAACTTTTTGAAATACTAGTTTCGATCAAAAAATCGTAGTATATTATACACAATTTTATACTAGTTTCGGTCAAAAATCAAATTAAATCGAGGATTGTTGAAAATGCTACGAAACATTTAAGATCCTTTCTATAATTTACGAGGGAAGATTATGTTGGAAGTCCATGCAAAAAATTATCTCAGAATTAGATTCTTTGAAACTTTTTTAAATACTAGTTTCGGTAAAAAAATCGTAGTATATTATACACAATTTTATACAAGTGTCAGTAAAAAATAATCAAGGATTATTCTAAATGCTACAAAAAAATTTAGATCCTTTATATTTGTTACGAGGGAAGGTTATGATGGAAGTCCATGCAAATTATCTAAAAATTAGATTCTATGGAACCTTTGGAAATGTCAGTTTAGGTCAAAAATTCATAGTATATTATACACAACTTTATACTAGTTTCGGTCAAAAAATTAAATTAAATTGAGTATTGTTCAAAATGCAATGAAACTTTTCAGATCCTTTCTACATTTTACGAGGGAAGATTATGATGGAAGTCCATGCAAAAAATATCTCAGAATTAAATTCTTTGAAACTTTTTCAAGTACTAGTTTCGGTCAAAAAATCGTAGTATATTATACACAATTTTATACTAGTTCCAGTCAAAAATTAAATTAAATCGAGGATTGTTCGAAATGCAACGAAACTTTTAAGATCCTTTCTATAATTTACGAGGGAAGATTATGATGGAAGTCCATACAAAAAATTATCTCAGAATTAGATTCTTTGAAACTTTTTCAAATACTAGTTTCGGTCAAAAAATCGAAGTATATTATACACAATTTTATACAAGTGTCGGTAAAAAAACAATCGAGGATTATTCGAAATGCTACGAAACTTTTTAGATCATTTATATTTGTTACAAGGGAAGATTATGATGGAAGTCCATGCAAAAAAAAATCTCAGAAATAGATTCTATGAAACTTTTTGAAATACTAGTTTCGATCAAAAAATCGTAGTATATTATACACAATTTTATACTAGTTTCGGTCAAAAATCAAATTAAATCGAGGATTGTTGAAAATGCTACGAAACATTTAAGATCCTTTCTATAATTTACGAGGGAAGATTATGTTGGAAGTCCATGCAAAAAATTATCTCAGAATTAGATTCTTTGAAACTTTTTTAAATACTAGTTTCGGTAAAAAAATCGTAGTATATTATACACAATTTTATACAAGTGTCAGTAAAAAATAATCAAGGATTATTCTAAATGCTACAAAAAAATTTAGATCCTTTATATTTGTTACGAGGGAAGGTTATGATGGAAGTCCATGCAAATTATCTAAAAATTAGATTCTATGGAACCTTTGGAAATGTCAGTTTAGGTCAAAAATTCATAGTATATTATACACAACTTTATACTAGTTTCGGTCAAAAAATTAAATTAAATTGAGTATTGTTCAAAATGCAATGAAACTTTTCAGATCCTTTCTACATTTTACGAGGGAAGATTATGATGGAAGTCCATGCAAAAAATATCTCAGAATTAAATTCTTTGAAACTTTTTCAAGTACTAGTTTCGGTCAAAAAATCGTAGTATATTATACACAATTTTATACTAGTTCCAGTCAAAAATTAAATTAAATCGAGGATTGTTCGAAATGCAACGAAACTTTTAAGATCCTTTCTATAATTTACGAGGGAAGATTATGATGGAAGTCCATACAAAAAATTATCTCAGAATTAGATTCTTTGAAACTTTTTCAAATACTAGTTTCGGTCAAAAAATCGAAGTATATTATACACAATTTTATACAAGTGTCGGTAAAAAAAAATCGAGGATTATTCGAAATGCTACGAAACTTTTTAGATCATTAATATTTGTAACGAGGGAAGAATATGATGGAAGTCCATGCAAAAAAAATTCTCAGAAATAGATTCTATGAAACTTTTTGAAATACTAGTTTCGGTCAAAAAATCGTAGTATATTATACACAATTTTATACTAGTTTCGGTCAAAAATCAAATTAAATCGAGGATTGTTCGAAATGCTACGAAACTTTTAAGATCCTTTCTATAATTTACGAGGGAAGATTATGATGGAAGTCCATGCAAAAAATTATCTCAGAATTAGATTCTTTAAAACTTTTTTAAATACTAGTTTCGGTAAAAAAATCGTAGTATATTATACACAATTTTATACAAGTGTCGGTAAAAAATAATCGAGGATTATTCTAAATGCTACAAAAAAATTTAGATCCTTTATATTTGTTACGAGGGAAGGTTATGATGGAAGTCCATGCAAATTATCTAAAAATTAGATTCTATGGAACCTTTTGAAATATCAGTTTAGGTCAAAAATTCTTAGTATATTATACACAACTTTATACTAGTTTCGGTCAGAAAATTAAATTAAATTGAGTATTGTTCAAAATGCAACGAAACTTTTTAGATCCTTTCTATATTTTACGAGGGAAGATTATGATGGAAGTCCATGCAAAAAATATCTCAGAATTAAATTCTTTGAAACTTTTTCAAGTACTAGTTTCGGTCAAAAAATCGTAGTATATTATACTCAATTTTATACAAATGTCGGTTAAAAAAAATCGAGGATTATTCGAAATGCTACGAAACTTTTTAGATCCTTTATATTTGTAACGAGGGAAGGTAATGATGGAAGTCCATGCAAAAAATCATCTCAGAAATAGATTCTATGAATCTTTTTGAAATACTAGTTTCGGTCAAAAAATCGTAGTATATTATACACAATTTTATACTAGTTTCGGTCAAAAATCAAATTAAATCGAGGATTGTTCGAAATGCTACGAAACTTTTCGGAACCTTTCTATATTTTACAAGGGAAGGTTATGATGGAAGTCCATGCAAAAAAGTATCTCAAAATAAGATTCTATGGAACTTTTTAAAATAGGAGTTAGGTCAAAAAATATTAGTATATTATACACAATTTCATACTAGTTTCGGTCATAAAATTAAATTAAATCGAGAATTGTTCGAAATGCTACATAACTTTTCAAATACTTTCTATATTTTACGAGGGAAGATTATGATGGAAGTCCATGCAAAATATTATCTCAGAATTAGATTCTTTGAAACTTTTTCAAATACTAGTTTCGGTCAAAAAATCGAAGTATATTATACAGAATTTTATACAAGTGTCGGTAAAAAAAAATCGAGGGTTATTCGAAATGCTACGAAACTTTTTAGATCCTTTATATTTGTTACGAGGGAAGATTATGATGGAAGTCCATGCAAAAAATCATCTCAGAAATAGATTCTATGAAACTTTTTGAAATACTAGTTTCGGTCAAAAAATCGTAGTATATTATACACAATTTTAGACTAGTTTCGGTCAAAAATCAAATTAAATCGAGGATTGTTCTAAATGCTACGAAACTTTTAAGATCCTTTCTATAATTTACGAGGGAAGATTATGATGGAAGTCCATGCGAAAAATTATCTCAGAATTAGATTCTTTGAAACGTTTTTAAATACTAGTTTCGGTTAAAATATCGTAGTATATTATACACAATTTTATACAAGTCTCGGTAAAAAATAATCGAGGATTATTCTAAATGCTACAAAAAAATTTAGATCCTTTATATTTGTTACGAGGGAAGGTTATGATGGAAGTCCATGTAAATTATCTAAAAATTAGATTCTATGGAACCTTTTGAAATATCAGTTTAGGTCAAAAATTCATTGTATATTATACACAACTTTATACTAGTTTCGGTCATAAAATTAAATTAAATTGAGTATTGTTCAAAATGCAACGAAACTTTTCAGATCCTTTCTATATTTTACGAGGGAAGATTATGATGGAAGTCCATGCAAAAAATATCTCAGAATTAAATTCTTTGAAACTTTTTCAAGTACTAGTTTCAGTCAAAAAATCGTAGTATATTATACACAATTTTATACAAATGTCGGTTAAAAAAAATCGAGGATTATTCGAAATGCTACGAAACTTTTTAGATCCTTTATATTTGTAACGAGGGAAGGTAATGATGGAAGTCCATGCAAAAAATCATCTCAAAAATAGATTCTATGAAACTTTTTGAAATACTAGTTTCGGTCAAAAAATCGTAGTATATTATACACAATTTTATACTAGTTTCGGTCAAAAATATAATTAAATCGAGGATTGTTCGAAATGCTACGAAACTTTTCGGAACCTTTCTATATTTTACAAGGGAAGGTTATGATGGAAGTCCATGCAAAAAAGTATCTCAAAATAAGATTCTATGGAACTTTTTAAAATAGGAGTTAGGTCAAAAAATATTAGTATATTATACATAATTTCATACTAGTTTCGGTCATAAAATTAAATTAAATCGAGAATTGTTCGAAATGCTACATAACTTTTCAAATACTTTCTATATTTTACGAGGGAAGATTATGATGGAAGTCCATGCAAAAAATTATCTCAGAATTAGATTCTTTGAAACTTTTTCAAATACTAGTTTCGGTCAAAAAATCGAAGTATATTATACAGAATTTTATACAAGTGTCGGTAAAAAAAAATCGAGGGTTATTCGAAATGCTACGAAACATTTTAGATCCTTTATATTTGTTACGAGGGAAGATTATGATGGAAGTCCATGCAAAAAATCATCTCAGAAATATATTCTATGAAACTTTTTGAAATACTAGTTTCGTTCAAAAAATCGTAGTATATTATACACAATTTTATACTTGTTCCGGTCAAAAAACTAAATTAAATCGAGGATTGTTCGAAATGCAACGAAACTTTTAAGATCCTTTCCAATAATTTACGAGGGAAGATTATGATGGAAGTCCATACAAAAAATTATCTCAGAATTAGATTCTTTGAAACATTTTCAAATACTAGTTTCGGTCAAAAAATCGAAGTATATTATACACAATTTTATACAAGTGTTGGTAAAAAAAAATCGAGGATTATTCGAAATGCTACGAAACTTTTTAGATCATTTATATTTGTTACGAGGGGAGATTATGATGGAAGTCCATGCAAAAAATCATCTCAGAAATAGATTCTATGAAACTTTTTGAAATACTAGTTTCGGTAGAAAAATCATAGAATATTATACACAATTTTATACTAGTTTCGGTCAAAAATCAAATTAAATCGAGGATTGTTCGAAATGCAACGAATCTTTTAAGATCCTTTCTATAATTTACGAGGGAAGATTATGATGGAAGTCCATGCAAAAATATTATCTTAGAATTAGATTCTTTGAAACTTTTTCAAATACTAGTTTCGGTCATAAAATCAAAGTATATTATACACAATTTTATACAAGTGTCGGTAAAAAAAAATCGAGGATTGTTCGAAATGCTACGAAACTTTTTAGATCCTTTATGTTTGTTACGAGGGAAGATTATGATGGAAGTCCATGCAAAAAATCATCTCAGAAATAGATTCTATGAAACTTTTTGAAATACTAGTTTCGGTCAAAAAACGTAGTATATTATACACAATTTTATACTAGTTTCGGTCAAAAATCAAATTAAAACGAGGTTTGTTCGAAATGCAACGAAACTTTTAAGATCCTTTCTATAATTTACGAGGGAAGATTATGATGGAAGTCCATGCAAAATATTATCTCAGAATTAGATTCTTTGAAACTTTTTCAAATACTAGTTTCGGTCAAAAAATCGAAGTATATTATACAGAATTTTATACAAGTGTCGGTAAAAAAAATCGAGGGTTATTCGAAATGCTACGAAACATTTTAGATCCTTTATATTTGTTACGAGGGAAGATTATGATGGAAGTCCATGCAAAAAATCATCTCAGAAATATATTCTATGAAACTTTTTGAAATACTAGTTTCGTTCAAAAAATCGTAGTATATTATACACAATTTTATACTTGTTCCGGTCAAAAAATTAAATTAAATCGAGGATTGTTCGAAATGCAACGAAACTTTTAAGATCCTTTCCAATAATTTACGAGGGAAGATTATGATGGAAGTCCATACAAAAAATTATCTCAGAATTAGATTCTATGGAACTTTTTAAAATAGGAGTTAGGTCAAAAAATATTAGTATATTATACATAATTTCATACTAGTTTCGGTCATAAAATTAAATTAAATCGAGAATTGTTCGAAATGCTACGTAACTTTTCAAATACTTTCTATATATTACGAGGGAAGATTATGATGGGAGTCCATGCAAAAAATCATCTCAGAAATAGATTCTATGAAACATTTTGAAATACTAGTTTCGTTCAAAAAATCGTAGTATATTATACACAATTTTATACTAGTTCCATCAAAAATTAAATTAAATCGAGGATTGTTCGAAATGCAACGAAACTTTTAAGATCCTTTCTATAATTTACGAGGGAAGATAATGATGGAAGTCCATGCAAAAAATTATCTCAGAATTAGATTCTTTGAAACTTTTTCAAATACTAGTTTCGGTCAAAAAATCGAAGTATATTATACAGAATTTTATACAAGTGTCGGTAAATAAAAATCGAGGGTTATTCGAAATGCTACGAAACTTTTTAGATCCTTTATATTTGTTACGAGGGAAGATTATGATGGAAGTCCATGCAAAAAATCATCTCAGAAATAGATTCTATGAAACTTTTTGAAATACTAGTTTCGGTCAAAAAATCGTAGTATATTATACACAATTTTATACTAGTTTCGGTCAAAAATCAAATTAAATCGAGGATTGTTCGAAATGCTACGAAACTTTTCAGAACCTTTCTATATTTTACAAGGGAAGGTTATGATGGAAGTCCATGCAAAAAAGTAACTCAAAATAAGATTCTATGGAACTTTTTAAAATAGGAGTTAGGTCAAAAAATATTAGTATATTATACATAATTTCATACTAGTTTCGGTCATAAAATTAAATTAAATCGAGAATTGTTCGAAATGCTACGTAACTTTTCAAATACTTTCTATATATTACGAGGGAAGATTATGATGGGAGTCCATGCAAAAAATCATCTCAGAAATAGATTCTATGAAACATTTTGAAATACTAGTTTCGTTCAAAAAATCGTAGTATATTATACACAATTTTATACTAGTTCCATCAAAAATTAAATTAAATCGAGGATTGTTCGAAATGCAACGAAACTTTTAAGATCCTTTCTATAATTTACGAGGGAAGATAATGATGGAAGTCCATGCAAAAAATTATCTCAGAATTAGATTCTTTGAAACTTTTTCAAATACTAGTTTCGGTCAAAAAATCGAAGTATATTATACAGAATTTTATACAAGTGTCGGTAAATAAAAATCGAGGGTTATTCGAAATGCTACGAAACTTTTTAGATCCTTTATATTTGTTACGAGGGAAGATTATGATGGAAGTCCATGCAAAAAATCATCTCAGAAATAGATTCTATGAAACTTTTTGAAATACTAGTTTCGGTCAAAAAATCGTAGTATATTATACACAATTTTATACTAGTTTCGGTCAAAAATCAAATTAAATCGAGGATTGTTCGAAATGCTACGAAACTTTTCAGAACCTTTCTATATTTTACAAGGGAAGGTTATGATGGAAGTCCATGCAAAAAAGTAACTCAAAATAAGATTCTATGGAACTTTTTAAAATAGGAGTTAGGTCAAAAAATATTAGTATATTATACATAATTTCATACTAGTTTCGGTCATAAAATTAAATTAAATCGAGAATTGTTCGAAATGCTACGTAACTTTTCAAATACTTTCTATATATTACGAGGGAAGATTATGATGGGAGTCCATGCAAAAAATCATCTCAGAAATAGATTCTATGAAACATTTTGAAATACTAGTTTCGTTCAAAAAATCGTAGTATATTATACACAATTTTATACTAGTTCCATCAAAAATTAAATTAAATCGAGGATTGTTCGAAATGCAACGAAACTTTTAAGATCCTTTCTATAATTTACGAGGGAAGATAATGATTGAAGTCCATGCAAAAAATTATCTCAGAATTAGATTCTTTGAAACTTTTTCAAATACTAGTTTCGGTCAAAAAATCGAAGTATATTATACAGAATTTTATACAAGTGTCGGTAAATAAAAATCGAGGGTTATTCGAAATGCTACGAAACTTTTTAGATCCTTTATATTTGTTACGAGGGAAGATTATGATGGAAGTCCATGCAAAAAATCATCTCAGAAATAGATTCTATGAAACTTTTTGAAATACTAGTTTCGGTCAAAAAATCGTAGTATATTATACACAATTTTATACTAGTTTCGGTCAAAAATCAAATTAAATCGAGGATTGTTCGAAATGCTACGAAACTTTTCAGAACCTTTCTATATTTTACAAGGGAAGGTTATGATGGAAGTCCATGCAAAAAAGTAACTCAAAATAAGATTCTATGGAACTTTTTAAAATAGGAGTTAGGTCAAAAAATATTAGTATATTATACATAATTTCATACTAGTTTCGGTCATAAAATTAAATTAAATCGAGAATTGTTCGAAATGCTACGTAACTTTTCAAATACTTTCTATATATTACGAGGGAAGATTATGATGGGAGTCCATGCAAAAAATCATCTCAGAAATAGATTCTATGAAACATTTTGAAATACTAGTTTCGTTCAAAAAATCGTAGTATATTATACACAATTTTATACTAGTTCCATCAAAAATTAAATTAAATCGAGGATTGTTCGAAATGCAACGAAACTTTTAAGATCCTTTCTATAATTTACGAGGGAAGATAATGATGGAAGTCCATGCAAAAAATTATCTCAGAATTAGATTCTTTGAAACTTTTTCAAATACTAGTTTCGGTCAAAAAATCGAAGTATATTATACAGAATTTTATACAAGTGTCGGTAAATAAAAATCGAGGGTTATTCGAAATGCTACGAAACTTTTTAGATCCTTTATATTTGTTACGAGGGAAGATTATGATGGAAGTCCATGCAAAAAATCATCTCAGAAATAGATTCTATGAAACTTTTTGAAATACTAGTTTCGGTCAAAAAATCGTAGTATATTATACACAATTTTATACTAGTTTCGGTCAAAAATCAAATTAAATCGAGGATTGTTCGAAATGCTACGAAACTTTTCAGAACCTTTCTATATTTTACAAGGGAAGGTTATGATGGAAGTCCATGCAAAAAAGTAACTCAAAATAAGATTCTATGGAACTTTTTAAAATAGGAGTTAGGTCAAAAAATATTAGTATATTATACATAATTTCATACTAGTTTCGGTCATAAAATTAAATTAAATCGAGAATTGTTCGAAATGCTACGTAACTTTTCAAATACTTTCTATATATTACGAGGGAAGATTATGATGGGAGTCCATGCAAAAAATCATCTCAGAAATAGATTCTATGAAACATTTTGAAATACTAGTTTCGTTCAAAAAATCGTAGTATATTATACACAATTTTATACTAGTTCCATCAAAAATTAAATTAAATCGAGGATTGTTCGAAATGCAACGAAACTTTTAAGATCCTTTCTATAATTTACGAGGGAAGATAATGATGGAAGTCCATGCAAAAAATTATCTCAGAATTAGATTCTTTGAAACTTTTTCAAATACTAGTTTCGGTCAAAAAATCGAAGTATATTATACAGAATTTTATACAAGTGTCGGTAAATAAAAATCGAGGGTTATTCGAAATGCTACGAAACTTTTTAGATCCTTTATATTTGTTACGAGGGAAGATTATGATGGAAGTCCATGCAAAAAATCATCTCAGAAATAGATTCTATGAAACTTTTTGAAATACTAGTTTCGGTCAAAAAATCGTAGTATATTATACACAATTTTATACTAGTTTCGGTCAAAAATCAAATTAAATCGAGGATTGTTCGAAATGCTACGAAACTTTTCAGAACCTTTCTATATTTTACAAGGGAAGGTTATGATGGAAGTCCATGCAAAAAAGTAACTCAAAATAAGATTCTATGGAACTTTTTAAAATAGGAGTTAGGTCAAAAAATATTAGTATATTATACATAATTTCATACTAGTTTCGGTCATAAAATTAAATTAAATCGAGAATTGTTCGAAATGCTACGTAACTTTTCAAATACTTTCTATATATTACGAGGGAAGATTATGATGGGAGTCCATGCAAAAAATCATCTCAGAAATAGATTCTATGAAACATTTTGAAATACTAGTTTCGTTCAAAAAATCGTAGTATATTATACACAATTTTATACTAGTTCCATCAAAAATTAAATTAAATCGAGGATTGTTCGAAATGCAACGAAACTTTTAAGATCCTTTCTGAAATTCTGGTATGACAGACTCAGATGTCTAATACGATGTTGAGACATCTTATTTGTTACTTATAAACATGGTAAGGTATACATATCAGTACTTAAATAATTCTGTTATATCAGAGTCAAACATGCTTCAGGATGTTGGGACATCTGATAGGACATTAAGTTCAGGTACTGCATAAAACATAAAAAATATAAAGAACACAGCAGAAGTTTGTTAACCCAGTTCAGTGTATAACCACACCTACATCTGGAGGCTACCAAGCCAGGAGGAAATCCACTATTAGTAATATTAATTCTAGACTTAAACCACCCTGTTTAATCTATCACTTAATACTTACCCAATGCAATTTCTACCTAAGACTCACTTAGATAAGAGTACCCTACTCACTCCCCCTCAATCACACAGTGATCTTTTACAATGATTAATAAAATTGAAGTCACACTTCAAACACAACAGCTTGATCTTACTTAGAAGTTTCAATCAAGACACAATACTTCTCTTGCTTACAAGCTTCGAGAATCACAAGTGAAACAGCCACAATAGAGTTCCTTGTTACTCACGGCTGCCGCAAGAACACAACCCTAATAATGTTTACATTTTCGGTTGATTGGGTTGATCTAAACTAGGTTACAAGGTTTCTTTTATAACCTATTCCCAACTGGATTTGGGCCTAAACAATCACAACAATAGCTGCTACAAATATGCAGAAATATCTGCTACAAATATTCCAAAAGATCTTCAACTCCTAAAATATCTCTAAATATAGAAACCTATATTTTTCAATATTTGTCTTCAATTTAAATTGAGTCTTTAAGATCTTCTAAATCAGCACCACATATGATTGCATAATATCTCCAGAATATTCTGCATAATTCAGATCTGATAAATCCAATGTTATCACCTTGAATTAGGGTTTGTTACTTCCTAGATTCTAGGTGATTTTGTTCTTCTGATTAATCTGAATCTTCATAACAAAACTCCCTACAGATGCGCCTTGTTCTGTTTTTATCCATCCATAATTAATTCCAGATAACTCTCCTTAAATATCTCAAATCAGTTAGTCATTAATTAATTCTGGTAGCAGGTCTGAGATGTCTCAACATCTGTTGGGACATCCTGAAAAACTGAACTTACTTCATTTACTGATACAATGTCCTAACATCTGATGTGACATCCTGTACACTGAACTTATTCCATTAACTGATACAATGTCCTAACATCTGGTGTGACATCCTGATATCTTGACTTAAGTTCATTAACTGTTACTCTGTTTGATAGTGTCACAACATCTGGTGTGACATCCTGAACTAAGTTCCACACTTCTTGTTTGATATCTATATGTAACACATGACAGTAATGTTGTCATGACAGTTGCAGATGTTTCAACATTCTCTTTGATATCTGTCATGACATTTGCAGATGTTTCAACATCTTCTTTGACATCTGTCTGTAGCATATGACAGTAATTCTGTCATGACATTTGCAGATGTTTCAACATCTTCTTTGACATCTGTCTGTAGCATATGACAGTAATTCTGTCATGACATTTGCAGATGTTTCAACATCTTCTTTGACATCTGTCTGTAACATATGATAGTAATTCTGTCATGATATTTGCATATGTTTCAACATCTTCTTTGACATCTGAATGTAACATATGACAACATCTGTTGGGACATCCTGAATTAAGTTCTTCTACTCTGTTTGATAATGTCCCAACATCTGATAGGACATTCTGAACTGAATTCAACATCTTCTTTGACAACTTCCACATTTATCTGTGCCACCATGTCAGGACATCATGTTTGACATGTTCTTCCAGATTCTATACCATGTTAATATGGAACTTCTTATTCAACATTTTCCAGCCATATTAGTTTTACCAAACATAATGCCAATCATAAAATAATAGCATTTACAATCTCCCCCTTTGGCTTATTTTGGCTAAAACTAATTTACATACAGATGTAGTAGTACCTTATGTAGAATTTCCTTAACATCACATCTTCATATCAGACCTCACACTATTACTTCTCCCCCTTTTTAGCCATAAAAAGACAAAGGTGTATAATCTCCATAAGCTTGAAACAAACACAAGCTTCACAATTCCTCAAGAATCAAACATAAACTGCAGAGAGCAGCTTTATATAGTATAGCCTTCTAGACTCTTAGGATTCTCCTTATCTGGTTAAGGTATTACTCCCCCTTAACACCACAAAATCAAGTGCACATACTTGTAACACACTCCCCCTGTCTAGGATACTCCATGCTTCTCTGTACATTGATGAAAGGAAAACATAAGACGCATCTTCATGTCTTCAAGAGCTCACTCTCTGTTCAATTCCCAATCGAACACATTCACTTCTTGTACCAAAGCATACCTGATTCCTTTCTGGGTTTGTAGTTACCACAGACTACACAAGATGAACATCTTCTAGCACACAGGTTCTTGACACTAAGCCTTTACACACCAAAGGCCATACAATCCAGATAAAACACATCCAAACTAATTATGAAATTAGAACAAACTTCCAAGCAATCAATACCTGATATACTTCTGGTGGATCAACAAAGATGTGCTATTCAGTTGAGGCCTTGTGCTGATCCTCAGATGCTTCTTCATCACAATTAGTGAAGGCCTTTTTCTGGTCCTCAGATGTTTCAACATCTATTGGGACATCCTGTTGAGCAGGAGTGTCCTTTGCAACCTGAGTTTGTTGATCTTCTTGTGGGGCTGGCATAGTGTTCAGAGGGAAAGATATGCCACTTACCATTCTTTGCTCAGATAGGATCTTGGTTACCAACTCCTTTATGAAATTATCCACACATTCAGAAGCTTTTGGAGTGTTGTACAATGGTGAAGATATGCCTTTGGTCTTGCTGAAAACTTGATCTTTTTGGAGTTCTTGGCTTTTTAGCATGAGGAACACTTCCAGTCTCTTCTTCATGTTTCTTCCAATATAGATCATCTACTTCATCATTCTCCCATATGATTAGGTAGTCTAATAATAGAACCCATGTAGATAAACACCCCAGATAATGTACTAACACTTAGTTAGAACATTTTTTTTTTCATACACCAAGACCTTATCACCATGATCCTAGATGTACTCCACCAACTGGACTTACTATAGCATAGTAATCCAAGAACTGAAAATCTTCAACTACACTGTGCCACCAGTTAGAATCAGAAATCCAGAGAGAGTGATAAACTCTCATCCACCTTCAAGAAGAATAAATCCTCTTGAGTCTTCAACTCATCACTCCTCTGCCCAAGAGCAATTTGTTCCAAGACAATCCTCAAGAACAACCAGCTGCCACACTCTGATTATCTTGATTCTTCGAATCCACTTTAAAGATCAACCAATTACCACATTTTGATAACCTTCTTTATGAATCCTCATATGAAAAATCCAATTGCCACTTTTGTCTTCTTCACGTTTATAATAAATCTTCCAAAGATATCCTGGAAAAAAATTGATCTTCACCAATTAGACTCTGATGTTGAACTGGATGTTTAAACATTATTAGCCCACATCCATCTGTTAAATTCAGTTCCTTCTTCTGCCACTTGAAAGAACCTCCTTCCTTTATATAACAAGAGTTACATGCTCTCATAGACTTGATTTATCCATCAAGTTTGAGTAGACAACCTCCATTCTATTGGTTTTGCAGAAGTTCTTACCAATAACACATATTGATGAGAAACTTCCAATGTTTCTCCAAAGTCTTCAAACCTGCCACTGTCTGATTATTCAGAAGGAATAGTTAAGAACTACACCTCAAAACTATACCAAGGATGCCACCTTTCCTTGAGTAAGGCAGTCTAAACAAATTTATGATATCTCCACCTATCTTAACTCCATGATGAGCATTCTGGACTACACCTAGATCAGAAATAAACCTATCCAAGTAGTCACCAAGATTATGATATGTTCATGGTCTTTCATCTCCATCTTCAGAATCAACAATATCCAGACAAGTACTTGCCAAGAAACTTTCCAGAAATACATAACTCCTGTCACACAAGACTGAAGCCAATGCTACAGCTCATGCAATACCTCTCCCATGATTCTGCACCAACTCTGATGATAAGATGTTCCAACATCTGTTTGAACATCACCAATCTTGAATCACAAGGATAATCAATCAAATATTTGTGAATTCCACAAACAACAATTGATCTTAAATCCTTGTATAATACCTTATCAGATATTTCTACATAATCTGATCTTTTACTTTTGAAGGATTTTAAGGTTAGCTCCAGATAAGATTAGCAAGATCTCCTCATGTCATGGATAAACAATACTCCAGCTGAGCATGTACTCCACTAATTCTCAATTTCACACCCCTGATGAACATAGAAGGAGCACAACTGATAAATATCCATACTTGATTTTATATTCCAAAACAGATGCTCTTAGTTTGCTTGCTACAAAGGGTTTATACTGCCACTATCCATGACTAGTAGTGGAAGAGACTACCAGTTCAACAACCATTCTGATCAGACTTCCCAATCTGACATTCTTCCCTTGCTTCTAGCAATTGTTGGTCACATTGCTAGCTTTAATCATGACCAAAGTCATGCATTTATCATCCACATTTGTAAATACATTTAGAAGCTTCTTCATCTTCAGATTCACCATCAGATTCATCAGTATTCTGAGCAACCTCTTCCAGCTCCAGCCTTTGAAATACTTCCTCAAGCTTTTTCTTCCTGGCATCCAGATTTTTGCAAGTGTTCTTCAGATCTGCAAACAAGGCAGCTTTGGATATGGGAGTCTTTGCTTTTGAAGGTCCAGCAGATGTCCTAGTGGAAGCTTCAACATCAGCAGCATGATGGCTCAAGAAAAGTTTGTAATGGAAGGCTAGAGAACTTTTTCTATTGCATACTGAATCCTTCTCAGTGAGGATACCTGGATACTGGCTTAGTATGATTCCACATAGCAGAGAGGGAAAAGCAATGGGAAGCTTTGTTGCAGATGTTCCAACATGCTTCAATGTCTGAAAAATATAAGCCCCAAAGTCCAGCTTTGCTTGGGTGTCCACAGCATATATGAACCTGCTCAATTCAGTTGCTATTGAGGAGGTATGGTTGGTAGGGACCCAATTTGAAGTGCCAATCCTATGCAGCATTGCATACTTTAGAAAATTTCTCCTTGACTGGCCAAGATTTGAATTGAATAGCAGTGATGACCTTGCACACATGGTTATTTATCTTTCCCAGCTCATTAGATCCATCAGATTCTCTTCCTAGATAGTGGTTGATAACCCTAGAAGAGAATTCCACACATCTCCCTCTTACATACACCTTTCTGAAGTCATCTGATTTACCATCATCACAGTCCTCTTGTAGGTTGACAATGAATTTCTTGACTAGCAGCTCATAGCAAGGTGAAAAGTTTGATATTGTCTTGAATAAACCAGCAGAAGAAATTAGGTCAATTACCTCAGTGCACTCAAGTGCATTTCTGCCCAGCTCTCTTTCAAGTGCTACCCTTCTTTGGTATACAAATTTCCATCTGCTCACACTTGACACATTGTCCAGAGGAGCTTCTGGAACAGCAGAGATGGACCTTGAGGGTGCTGGTTTCTTCTTTGGTTGGGATGTTGGGACATCCTCTTCAACATCTGAATCTGGTGGAGTTACAACTTTCCTCTTTTGGGTATTCACCTTGCTTCATTGTTTAGTAGGACCAAGTATCACTTTGACCTTGTTTTTCTTTGGAGTAGGCTGCTTCTTTTCAGGAGTTAAATATCCTGCAGTCTTCTTTTCCTTTCTAGCCCTAAGCCTTTTGGCTATGCTAGGATCCACAGAAGCAATGTTCTCTGTGTCAGAGTCATTATCTAAGTCTTCAAAATGTAGCATAGATGCCTCCTCTTCCAGGTTAGGAGTAGGTTCCAAACATATGTGATCATCACACATTTGTCTAGCACCCAAAGCATCCATCATCACACCAGTTTCCTTCTTCTGGAACACAAAACTAAGCTTGGTTCATAAACTGTTGATGTGTAGTGTGGTGTCAAGCCATTAGGATTGACATATCAATTCAGCTTCTTTCTTGATGAAACTTCCTTCAGTTCTTGATTTAGACAATCATAAACATGTATCTTCACAGGAGAGATTTTCTCCACTATACCTAAACAACATAGGACACCATAACCAGGAAGTATATTCTCATTAGGTCACCATAAGCTTAAGAGATAACTTATCAAGATTTTCACTCCCGCATGAAAGATTTGATAATTATACTCTTTTGTTTTGGCTCCAACCTCTTCTTTCATCAAGAACCACAACATTCTGAACTAAGTGTTCTCCAGTTCTCACAGAGAACAAAATACAAGCCTCCTTCAAATATAGAATTCTCTGAACCAAGCTGTCAGGACATTCTGTTTGACATCATAGCTTCACAGCAATTCACCAGCAAATTTCCAGCCCTGATAACACCAGACTGGTCCAATATACACCATATGATGAATAGTCCATCCTCCACTTCTAGGGACCATTCAAACACCAATATGAACCTCTCAAGTTCAAACAGCTTTTCATAATATCCTCCTTCTTCCTTTACCATGAACCAGAAAGTATCCCCCTTAGATCTCATCCAGAAACAGACCAGGATGCCTGCTCTGATACCAATTGAAATTCTGGTATGACAGACTCAGATGTCTAATACGATGTTGAGACATCTTATCTGTTACTTATAAACATGGTAAGGTATACATATCAGTACTTAAATAATTCTGTTATATCAGAGTCAAACATGCTTCAGGATGTTGGGACATCTGATAGGACATTAAGTTCAGGTACTGCATAAAACATAAAAAATATAAAGAACACAGCAGAAGTTTGTTAACCCAGTTCAGTGTATAACCACACCTACATCTGGAGGCTACCAAGCCAGGAGGAAATCCACTATTAGTAATATTAATTCTAGACTTAAACCACCCTGTTTAATCTATCACTTAATACTTACCCAATGCAATTTCTACCTAAGACTCACTTAGATAAGAGTACCCTACTCACTCCCCCTCAATCACACAGTGATCTTTTACAATGATTAATAAAATTGAAGTCACACTTCAAACACAACAGCTTGATCTTACTTAGAAGTTTCAATCAAGACACAATACTTCTCTTGCTTACAAGCTTCGAGAATCACAAGTGAAACAGCCACAATAGAGTTCCTTGTTACTCACGGCTGCCACAAGAACACAACCCTAATAATGTTTACATTTTCGGTTGATTGGGTTGATCTAAACTAGGTTACAAGGTTTCTTTTATAACCTATTCCCAATTGGATTTGGGCCTAAACAATCACAACAATAGCTGCTACAAATATGCAGAAATATCTGCTACAAATATTCCAAAAGATCTTCAACTCCTAAAATATCTCTAAATATAGAAACCTATATTTTTCAATATTTGTCTTCAATTTAAATTGAGTCTTTAAGATCTTCTAAATCAGCACCACATATGATTGCATAATATCTCCAGAATATTCTGCATAATTCAGATCTGATAAATCCAATGTTATCACCTTGAATTAGGGTTTGTTACTTCCTAGATTCTAGGTGATTTTGTTCTTCTGATTAATCTGAATCTTCATAACAAAACTCCCTACAGATGCGCCTTGTTCTGTTTTTATCCATCCATAATTAATTCCAGATAACTCTCCTTAAATATCTCAAATCAGTTAGTCATTAATTAATTCTGGTAGCAGGTCTGAGATGTCTCAACATCTGTTGGGACATCCTGAAAAACTGAACTTACTTCATTTACTGATACAATGTCCTAACATCTGATGTGACATCCTGTACACTGAACTTATTCCATTAACTGATACAATGTCCTAACATCTGGTGTGACATCCTGATATCTTGACTTAAGTTCATTAACTGTTACTCTGTTTGATAGTGTCACAACATCTGGTGTGACATCCTGAACTAAGTTCCACACTTCTTGTTTGATATCTATATGTAACACATGACAGTAATGTTGTCATGACAGTTGCAGATGTTTCAACATTCTCTTTGATATCTGTCATGACATTTGCAGATGTTTCAACATCTTCTTTGACATCTGTCTGTAGCATATGACAGTAATTCTGTCATGACATTTGCAGATGTTTCAACATCTTCTTTGACATCTGTCTGTAGCATATGACAGTAATTCTGTCATGACATTTGCAGATGTTTCAACATCTTCTTTGACATCTGTCTGTAACATATGATAGTAATTCTGTCATGATATTTGCATATGTTTCAACATCTTCTTTGACATCTGAATGTAACATATGACAACATCTGTTGGGACATCCTGAATTAAGTTCTTCTACTCTGTTTGATAATGTCCCAACATCTGATAGGACATTCTGAACTGAATTCAACATCTTCTTTGACAACTTCCACATTTATCTGTGCCACCATGTCAGGACATCATGTTTGACATGTTCTTCCAGATTCTATACCATGTTAATATGGAACTTCTTATTCAACATTTTCCAGCCATATTAGTTTTACCAAACATAATGCCAATCATAAAATAATAGCATTTACACTTTCTATAATTTACGAGGGAAGATAATGATGGAAGTCCATGCAAAAAATTATCTCAGAATTAGATTCTTTGAAACTTTTTCAAATACTAGTTTCGGTCAAAAAATCGAAGTATATTATACAGAATTTTATACAAGTGTCGGTAAATAAAAATCGAGGGTTATTCGAAATGCTACGAAACTTTTTAGATCCTTTATATTTGTTACGAGGGAAGATTATGATGGAAGTCCATGCAAAAAATCATCTCAGAAATAGATTCTATGAAACTTTTTGAAATACTAGTTTCGGTCAAAAAATCGTAGTATATTATACACAATTTTATACTAGTTTCGGTCAAAAATCAAATTAAATCGAGGATTGTTCGAAATGCTACGAAACTTTTCAGAACCTTTCTATATTTTACAAGGGAAGGTTATGATGGAAGTCCATGCAAAAAAGTAACTCAAAATAAGATTCTATGGAACTTTTTAAAATAGGAGTTAGGTCAAAAAATATTAGTATATTATACATAATTTCATACTAGTTTCGGTCATAAAATTAAATTAAACAGAGAATTGTTCGAAATGCTACGTAACTTTTCAAATACTTTCTATATATTACGAGGGAAGATTATGATGGGAGTCCATGCAAAAAATCATCTCAGAAATAGATTCTATGAAACATTTTGAAATACTAGTTTCGTTCAAAAAATCGTAGTATATTATACACAATTTTATACTAGTTCCATCAAAAATTAAATTAAATCGAGGATTGTTCGAAATGCAACGAAACTTTTAAGATCCTTTCTATAATTTACGAGGGAAGATAATGATGGAAGTCCATGCAAAAAATTATCTCAGAATTAGATTCTTTGAAACTTTTTCAAATACTAGTTTCGGTCAAAAAATCGAAGTATATTATACAGAATTTTATACAAGTGTCGGTAAATAAAAATCGAGGGTTATTCGAAATGCTACGAAACTTTTAAGATCCTTTATATTTGTTACGAGGGAAGATTATGATGGAAGTCCATGCAAAAAATCATCTCAGAAATAGATTCTATGAAACTTTTTGAAATACTAGTTTCGGTCAAATAATCGTAGTATATTATACACAATTTTATACTAGTTCCGGTCAAAAATTAAATTAAATCGAGGATTGTTCGAAATGCAACGAAACTTTTAAGATCCTTTCTATAATTTACGAGGGAAGATTATGATGGAAGTCCATGCAAAATATTATCTCAGAATTAGATTCTTTGAAACTTTTTCAAATACTAGTTTCGGTCAAAAAATCGAAGTATATTATACACAATTTTATACAAGTGTCGGTAAAAAAAAATCGAGGATTGTTCGAAATGCTACGAAACTTTTTAGATCAATTATATTTGTTACGAGGGAAGATTATGATGGAAGTCCATGCAAAAAATCATCTCAGAAATAGATTCTATGAAACTTTTTGAAATACTAGTTTCGGTCAAAAAATCGTAGTATATTATACACAATTTTATACTAGTTCCGGTCAAAAATTAAATTAAATCGAGGATTGTTCGAAATGCAACGAAACTTTTAAGATCCTTTCTATAATTTACGAGGGAAGATTATGATGGAAGTCCATGCAAAATATTATCTCAGAATTAGATTCTTTGAAACTTTTTAAAATACTAGTTTCGGTCAAAAAATCGAAGTATATTATACACAATTTTATACAAGTGTTGGTAAAAAAAAATCGAGGATTATTCGAAATGCTACGAAACTTTTTAGATCATTTATATTTGTTACGAGGGGAGATTATGATGGAAGTCCATGCAAAAAATCATCTCAGAAATAGATTCTATGAATCTTTTTGAAATACTAGTTTCGGTAGAAAAATCATAGAATATTATACACAATTTTATACTAGTTTCGGTCAAAAATCAAATTAAATCGAGGATTGTTCGAAATGCAACGAATCTTTTAAGATCCTTTCTATAATTTACGAGGGAAGATTATGATGGAAGTCCATGCAAAAATATTATCTTAGAATTAGATTCTTTGAAACTTTTTCAAATACTAGTTTCGGTCATAAAATCAAAGTATATTATACACAATTTTATACAAGTGTCGGTAAAAAAAAATCGAGGATTGTTCGAAATGCTACGAAACTTTTTAGATCCTTTATGTTTGTTACGAGGGAAGATTATGATGGAAGTCCATGCAAAAAATCATCTCAGAAATAGATTCTATGAAACTTTTTGAAATATTAGTTTCGGTCAAAAAATCGTAGTATATTATACACAATTTTATACTAGTTACGGTCAAAAATCAAATTAAAACGAGGTTTGTTCGAAATGCAACGAAACTTTTAAGATCCTTTCTATAATTTACGAGGGAAGATTATGATGGAAGTCCATGCAAAATATTATCTCAGAATTAGATTCTTTGAAACTTTTTCAAATACTAGTTTCGGTCAAAAAATCGAAGTATATTATACACAATTTTATACAAGTGTCGGTAAAAAAAAATCGAGGATTGTTCGAAATGCTACGAAACTTTTTAGATCCATTATATTTGTTACGAGGGAAGATTATGATGGAAGTCCATGCAAAAAATCATCTCAGAAATAGATTCTATGAAACTTTTTGAAATACTAGTTTCGGTCAAAAAATCGTAGTATATTATACACAATTTTATACTAGTTTCGGTCAAAAATCAAATTAAATCGAGGATTGTTCGAAATGCTACGAAACTTTTCAGAACCTTTCTATATTTTACAAGGGAAGGTTATGATGGAAGTCCATGCAAAAAAGTATCTCAAAATAAGATTCTATGGAACTTTTTAAAATAGGAGTTAGGTCAAAAAATATTAGTATATTATACATAATTTCATACTAGTTTCGGTCATAAAATTAAATTAAATCGAGAATTGTTCGAAATGCTACGTAACTTTTCAAATACTTTCTATATTTTACGAGGGAAGATTATGATGGGAGTCCATGCAAAAAATCATCTCAGAAATAGATTCTATGAAACATTTTGAAATACTAGTTTCGTTCAAAAAATCGTAGTATATTATACACAATTTTATACTAGTTCCATCAAAAATTAAATTAAATCGAGGATTGTTAGAAATGCAACGAAACTTTTAAGATCCTTTCAATAATTTACGAAGGAAAATAATGATGGAAGTCCATGCAAAAAATTATCTCAGAATTAGATTCTTTGAAACATTTTCAAATACTAGTTTCGGTCAAAAAATCGAAGTATATTATACACAATTTTATACAAGTGTTGGTAAAAAAAAATCGAGGATTATTCGAAATGCTACGAAACTTTTTAGATCATTTATATTTGTTACGAGGGGAGATTATGATGGAAGTCCATGCAAAAAATCATCTCAGAAATAGATTCTATGAAACTTTTTGAAATACTAGTTTCGATAGAAAAATCATAGAATATTATACACAATTTTATACTAGTTTCGGTCAAAAATCAAATTAAATCGAGGATTGTTCGAAATGCAACGAATCTTTTAAGATCCTTTCTATAATTTACGAGGGAAGTTTATGATGGAAGTCCATGCAAAAAATTATCTCAGAATTAGATTCTTTGAAACTTTTTCAAATACTAGTTTCGGTCAAAAAATCGAAGTATATTATACAGAATTTTATACAAGTGTCGGTAAATAAAAATCGAGGGTTATTCGAAATGCTACGAAACTTTTTAGATCCTTTATATTTGTTACGAGGGAAGATTATGTTGGAAGTCCATGCAAAAAATCATCTCAGAAATAGATTCTATGAAACTTTTTGAAATACTAGTTTCGGTCAAATAATCGTAGTATATTATACACAATTTTATACTAGTTCCGGTCAAAAATTAAATTAAATCGAGGATTGTTCGAAATGCAACGAAACTTTTAAGATCCTTTCTATAATTTACGAGGGAAGATTATGATGGAAGTCCATGCAAAATATTATCTCAGAATTAGATTCTTTGAAACTTTTTCAAATACTAGTTTCGGTCAAAAAATCGAAGTATATTATACACAATTTTATACAAGTGTCGGTAAAAAAAAATCGAGGATTGTTCGAAATGCTACGAAACTTTTTAGATCCATTATATTTGTTACGAGGGAAGATTATGATGGAAGTCCATGCAAAAAATCATCTCAGAAATAGATTCTATGAAACTTTTTGAAATACTAGTTTCGGTCAAAAAATCGTAGTATATTATACACAATTTTATACTAGTTTCGGTCAAAAATCAAATTAAATCGAGGATTGTTCGAAATGCTACGAAACTTTTCAGAACCTTTCTATATTTTACAAGGGAAGGTTATGATGGAAGTCCATGCAAAAAAGTAACTCAAAATAAGATTCTATGGAACTTTTTAAAATAGGAGTTAGGTCAAAAAATATTAGTATATTATACATAATTTCATACTAGTTTCGGTCATAAAATTAAATTAAATCGAGAATTGTTCGAAATGCTACGTAACTTTTCAAATACTTTCTATATATTACGAGGGGAGATTATGATGGAAGTCCATGCAAAAAATCATCTCAGAAATAGATTCTATGAAACTTTTTGAAATACTAGTTTCGATAGAAAAATCGTAGAATATTATACACAATTTTATACTAGTTTCGGTCAAAAATCAAATTAAATCGAGGATTGTTCGAAATGCAACGAATCTTTTAAGATCCTTTCTATAATTTACGAGGGAAGTTTATGATGGAAGTCCATGCAAAAAATTATCTCAGAATTAGATTCTTTGAAACTTTTTCAAATACTAGTTTCGGTCAAAAAATCGAAGTATATTATACAGAATTTTATACAAGTGTCGGTAAATAAAAATCGAGGGTTATTCGAAATGCTACGAAACTTTTTAGATCCTTTATATTTGTTACGAGGGAAGATTATGTTGGAAGTCCATGCAAAAAATCATCTCAGAAATAGATTCTATGAAACTTTTTGAAATACTAGTTTCGGTCAAATAATCGTAGTATATTATACACAATTTTATACTAGTTCCGGTCAAAAATTAAATTAAATCGAGGATTGTTCGAAATGCAACGAAACTTTTAAGATCCTTTCTATAATTTACGAGGGAAGATTATGATGGAAGTCCATGCAAAATATTATCTCAGAATTAGATTCTTTGAAACTTTTTCAAATACTAGTTTCGGTCAAAAAATCGAAGTATATTATACACAATTTTATACAAGTGTCGGTAAAAAAAAATCGAGGATTGTTCGAAATGCTACGAAACTTTTTAGATCCATTATATTTGTTACGAGGGAAGATTATGATGGAAGTCCATGCAAAAAATCATCTCAGAAATAGATTCTATGAAACTTTTTGAAATACTAGTTTCGGTCAAAAAATCGTAGTATATTATACACAATTTTATACTAGTTTCGGTCAAAAATCAAATTAAATCGAGGATTGTTCGAAATGCTACGAAACTTTTCAGAACCTTTCTATATTTTACAAGGGAAGGTTATGATGGAAGTCCATGCAAAAAAGTAACTCAAAATAAGATTCTATGGAACTTTTTAAAATAGGAGTTAGGTCAAAAAATATTAGTATATTATACATAATTTCATACTAGTTTCGGTCATAAAATTAAATTAAATCGAGAATTGTTCGAAATGCTACGTAACTTTTCAAATACTTTCTATATATTACGAGGGAAGATTATGATGGGAGTCCATGCAAAAAATCATCTCAGAAATAGATTCTATGAAACATTTTGAAATACTAGTTTCGTTCAAAAAATCGTAGTATATTATACACAATTTTATACTAGTTCCATCAAAAATTAAATTAAATCGAGGATTGTTCGAAATGCAACGAATCTTTTAAGATCCTTTCTATAATTTACGAGGGAAGTTTATGATGGAAGTCCATGCAAAAAATTATCTCAGAATTAGATTCTTTGAAACTTTTTCAAATACTAGTTTCGGTCAAAAAATCGAAGTATATTATACAGAATTTTATACAAGTGTCGGTAAATAAAAATCGAGGGTTATTCGAAATGCTACGAAACTTTTTAGATCCTTTATATTTGTTACGAGGGAAGATTATGATGGAAGTCCATGCAAAAAATCATCTCAGAAATAGATTCTATGAAACTTTTTGAAATACTAGTTTCGGTCAAATAATCGTAGTATATTATACACAATTTTATACTAGTTCCGGTCAAAAATTAAATTAAATCGAGGATTGTTCGAAATGCAACGAAACTTTTAAGATCCTTTCTATAATTTACGAGGGAAGATTATGATGGAAGTCCATGCAAAATATTATCTCAGAATTAGATTCTTTGAAACTTTTTCAAATACTAGTTTCGGTCAAAAAATCGAAGTATATTATACACAATTTTATACAAGTGTCGGTAAAAAAAAATCGAGGATTGTTCGAAATGCTACGAAACTTTTTAGATCCATTATATTTGTTACGAGGGAAGATTATGATGGAAGTCCATGCAAAAAATCATCTCAGAAATAGATTCTATGAAACTTTTTGAAATACTAGTTTCGGTCAAAAAATCGTAGTATATTATACACAATTTTATACTAGTTTCGGTCAAAAATCAAATTAAATCGAGGATTGTTCGAAATGCTACGAAACATTTCAGAACCTTTCTATATTTTACAAGGGAAGGTTATGATGGAAGTCCATGCAAAAAAGTATCTCAAAATAAGATTCTATGGAACTTTTTAAAATAGGAGTTAGGTCAAGAAATATAAGTATATTATACATAATTTCATACTAGTTTCGGTCATAAAATTAAATTAAATCGAGAATTGTTCGAAATGCTACGTAACTTTTCAAATACTTTCTATATTTTACGAGGGAAGATTATGATGGGAGTCCATGCAAAAAATCATCTCAGAAATAGATTCTATGAAACATTTTGAAATACTAGTTTCGTTCAAAAAATCGTAGTATATTATACACAATTTTATACTAGTTCCATCAAAAATTAAATTAAATCGAGGATTGTTCGAAATGCAACGAAACTTTTAAGATCCTTTCTATAATTTACGAAGGAAGATAATGATGGAAGTCCATGCAAAAAATTATCTCAGAATTAGATTCTTTGAAACTTTTTCAAATACTAGTTTCGGTCAAAAAATCGAAGTATATTATACAGAATTTTATACAAGTGTCGGTAAATAAAAATCGAGGGTTATTCGAAATGCTACGAAACTTTTTAGATCCTTTATATTTGTTACGAGGGATGATTATGATGGAAGTCCATGCAAAAAATCATCTCAGAAATAGATTCTATGAAACTTTTTGAAATACTAGTTTCGGTCAAATAATCGTAGTATATTATACACAATTTTATACTAGTTCCGGTCAAAAATTAAATTAAATCGAGGATTGTTCGAAATGCAACGAAACTTTTAAGATCCTTTCTATAATTTACGAGGGAAGATTATGATGGAAGTCCATGCAAAATATTATCTCAGAATTAGATTCTTTGAAACTTTTTCAAATACTAGTTTCGGTCAAAAAATCGAAGTATATAATACACAATTTTATACAAGTGTCGGTAAAAAAAAATCGAGGATTGTTCGAAATGCTACGAAACTTTTTAGATCCATTATATTTGTTACGAGGGAAGATTATGATGGAAGTCCATGCAAAAAAGCATCTCAGAAATAGATTCTATGAAACTTTTTGAAATACTAGTTTCGGTCAAAAAATCGTAGTATATTATACACAATTTTATACTAGTTTCGGTCAAAAATCAAATTAAATCGAGGATTGTTCGAAATGCTACGAAACTTTTCAGAACCTTTCTATATTTTACAAGGGAAGGTTATGATGGAAGTCCATGCAAAAAAGTATCTCAAAATAAGATTCTATGGAACTTTTTAAAATAGGAGTTAGGTCAAAAAATATTAGTATATTATACATAATTTCATACTAGTTTCGGTCATAAAATTAAATTAAATCGAGAATTGTTCGAAATGCTACGTAACTTTTCAAATACTTTCTATATTTTACGAGGGAAGATTATGATGGGAGTCCATGCAAAAAATCATCTCAGAAATAGATTCTATGAAACATTTTGAAATACTAGTTTCGTTCAAAAAATCGTAGTATATTATACACAATTTTATACTAGTTCCATCAAAAATTAAATTAAATCGAGGATTGTTCGAAATGCAACGAAACTTTTAAGATCCTTTCTATAATTTACGAAGGAAGATAATGATGGAAGTCCATGCAAAAAATTATCTCAGAATTAGATTCTTTGAAACTTTTTCAAATACTAGTTTCGGTCAAAAAATCGAAGTATTTTATACAGAATTTTATACAAGTGTCGGTAAATAAAAATCGAGGGTTATTCGAAATGCTACGAAACTTTTTAGATCCTTTATATTTGTTACGAGGGAAGATTATGATGGAAGTCCATGCAAAAAATCATCTCAGAAATAGATTCTATGAAACTTTTTGAAATACTAGTTTCGGTCAAATAATCGTAGTATATTATACACAATTTTATACTAGTTCCGGTCAAAAATTAAATTAAATCGAGGATTGTTCGAAATGCAACGAAACTTTTAAGATCCTTTCTATAATTTACGAGGGAAGATTATGATGGAAGTCCATGCAAAATATTATCTCAGAATTAGATTCTTTGAAACTTTTTCAAATACTAGTTTCGGTCAAAAAATCGAAGTATATTATACACAATTTTATACAAGTGTTGGTAAAAAAAAATCGAGGATTATTCGAAATGCTACGAAAATTTTTAGATCATTTATATTTGTTACGAGGGGAGATTATGATGGAAGTCCATGCAAAAAATCATCTCAGAAATAGATTCTATGAAACTTTTTGAAATACTAGTTTCGGTAGAAAAATCATAGAATATTATACACAATTTTATACTAGTTTCGGTCAAATATCAAATTAAATCGAGGATTGTTCGAAATGCAACGAATCTTTTAAGATCCTTTCTATAATTTACGAGGGAAGATTATGATGGAAGTCCATGCAAAAATATTATCTTAGAATTAGATTCTTTGAAACTTTTTCAAATACTAGTTTCGGTCATAAAATCTAAGTATATTATACACAATTTTATACAAGTGTCGGTAAAAAAAAATCGAGGATTGTTCGAAATGCTACGAAACTTTTTAGATCCTTTATGTTTGTTACGAGGGAAGATTATGATGGAAGTCCATGCAAAAAATCATCTCAGAAATAGATTCTATGAAACTTTTTGAAATACTAGTTTCGGTCAAAAAATCGTAGTATATTATACACAATTTTATACTAGTTTCGGTCAAAAATCAAATTAAAACGAGGTTTGTTCGAAATGCAACGAAACTTTTAAGATCCTTTCTATAATTTACGAGGGAAGATTATGATGGAAGTCCATGCAAAATATTATCTCAGAATTAGATTCTTTGAAACTTTTTCAAATACTAGTTTCGGTCAAAAAATCGAAGTATATTATACACAATTTTATACAAGTGTCGGTAAAAAAAAAATCGAGGATTGTTCGAAATGCTACGAAACTTTTTAGATCCATTATATTTGATACGAGGGAAGATTATGATGGAAGTCCATGCAAAAAATCATCTCAGAAATAGATTCTATGAAACTTTTTGAAATACTAGTTTCGGTCAAAAAATCGTAGTATATTATACACAATTTTATACTAGTTTCGGTCAAAAATCAAATTAAATCGAGGATTGTTCGAAATGCTACGAAACTTTTCAGAACCTTTCTATATTTTACAAGGGAAGGTTATGATGGAAGTCCATGCAAAAAAGTATCTCAAAATAAGATTCTATGGAACTTTTTAAAATATGAGTTAGGTCAAAAAATATTAGTATATTATACATAATTTCATACTAGTTTCGGTCATAAAATTAAATTAAATCGAGAATTGTTCGAAATGCTACGTAACTTTTCAAATACTTTCTATATTTTACGAGGGAAGATTATGATGGGAGTCCATGCAAAAAATCATCTCAGAAATAGATTCTATGAAACATTTTGAAATACTAGTTTCGTTCAAAAAATAGTAGTATATTATACACAATTTTATACTAGTTCCATCAAAAATTAAATTAAATCGAGGATTGTTCGAAATGCAACGAAACTTTTAAGATCCTTTCTATAATTTACGAAGGAAGATAATGATGGAAGTCCATGCAAAAAATCATCTCAGAATTAGATTCTATGAAACTTTTTGAAATACTAGTTTCGGTCAAATAATCGTAGTATATTATACACAATTTTATACTAGTTTCGGTCAAAAATTAAATTAAATCGAGGATTGTTCAAAATGCAACGAAACTTTTAAGATCCTTTCTATAATTTACGAGGGAAGATTATGATGGAAATCCATACAAAATATTATCTCAGAATTAGATTCTTTGAATCTTTTTCAAATACTAGTTTCGGTCAAAAAATCGAAGTATATTATACACAATTTTATACAAGTGTCGGTAAAACAACAATCGAGGATTATTCGAATGCTACGAAAATTTTTAGATCATTTATATTTGTTACAAGGGAAGATTATGATGGAAGTCCATGCAAAAAACAAATCTCAGAAATAGATTCTATGAAACTTTTTGAAATACTAGTTTCGATCAAAAAATCGTAGTATATTATACACAATTTTATACTAGTTTCGGTCAAAAATCAAATTAAATCGAGGATTGTTCAAAATGATACGAAACTTTTAAGATCCTTTCTATAATTTACGAGGGAAGATTATGTTGGAAGTCCATGCAAAAAATTATCTCAGAATTAGATTCTTTGAAACTTTTTTAAATACTAGTTTCGGTAAAAAAATCGTAGTATATTATACACAATTTTATACAAGTGTCAGTAAAAAATAATCAAGGATTATTCTAAATGCTACAAAAAATTTTAAATACTTTATATTTGTTACGAGGGAAGGTTATGATGGAAGTCCATGCAAATTATCTAAAAATTAGATTCTATGGAACCTTTGGAAATGTCAGTTTAGGTCAAAAATTCATTGTATATTATACACAACTTTATACTAGTTTAGGTCAAAAAATTAAATTAAATTGAGTATTGTTCAAAATGCAACGAAACTTTTCAGATCCGATCTATATTTTACGAGGGAAGATTATGATGGACTTCCATGCAAAAAATATCTCAGAATTAAATTCTTTGAAACTTTTTCAAGTACTAGTTTCGCTCAAAAAATCGTAGTATATTATACACAATTTTATACTAGTTCCGGTCAAAAATTAAATTAAATTGAGGATTGTTCGAAATGCAACGAAACTTTTAAGATCCTTTCTATAATTTACGAGGGAAGATTATGATGGAAGTCCATACAAAAAATTATCTCAGAATTAGATTCTTTGAAACTTTTTCAAATACTAGTTTCGGTCAAAAAATCGAAGTATATTATACACATATTTATACAAGTGTCGGTAAAAAAAAATCGAGGATAATTCGAAATTCTACGAAGCTTTTTAGATCATTTATATTTGTTACGAGGGAAGAATATGATGGAAGTCCATGCAAAAAAAAATTCTCAGAAATAGATTCTATGAAACTTTTTGAAATACTAGTTTCGGTCAAAAAATCGTAGTATATTATACACAATTTTATACTAGTTTCGGTCAAAAATCAAATTAAATCGAGGATTGTTCGAAATGCTACGAAACTTTTAAGATCCTTTCTATAATTTACGAGGGAAGATTATGATGGAAGTCCATGCAAAAAATCATCTCAGAAATAGATTCTATGAAACTTTTTGAAATACTAGTTTCGGTCAAAAAATCGTAGTATATTATACACAATTTTATACTAGTTTCGGTCAAAAATCAAATTAAATCGAGGATTGTTCTAAATGCTACGAAACTTTTAAGATCCTTTCTATAATTTACGAGGGAAGATTATGATGGAAGTCCATGCGTAAAATTATCTCAGAATTAGATTCTTTGAAACGTTTTTAAATACTAGTTTCGGTTAAAATATCGTAGTATAATATACACAATTTTATACAAGTCTCGGTAAAAAATAATCGAGGATTATTCTAAATGCTACAAAAAAATTTAGATCCTTTATATTTGTTACGAGGGAAGGTTATGATGGAAGTCCATGTAAATTATCTAAAAATTAGATTCTATGGAACCTTTTGAAATATCAGTTTAGGTCAAAAATTCATTGTATATTATACACAACTTTATACTAGTTTCGGTCAGAAAATTAAATTAAATTGAGTATTGTTCAAAATGCAACGAAACTTTTCAGATCCTTTCTATATTTTACGAGGGAAGATTATGATGGAAGTCCATGCAAAAAATATCTCAGAATTAAATTCTTTGAAACTTTTTCAAGTACTAGTTTCGGTCAAAAAATCGTAGTATATTATACACAATTTAATACAAATGTCGGTAAAAAAAAATCGAGGATTATTCGAAATGCTACGAAACTTTTTAGATCCTTTATATTTGTTACGAGGGAAGGTAATGATGGAAGTCCATGCAAAAAATAATCTAAAAATTAGATTTTATGGAACCTTTTGAAATGTCAGTTTAGGTAAAAATTTCATAGTATATTATACAAAATTTTACACTAGTTTCAGTCAGAAAATTAAATTAAATCGAGTATTGTTCGAAATGCAACGAAACTTGTAAGATCCTTTCTATATTTTACGAGGGAAGATTATGATTGAAGTCCATGCAAAAATTTATCTCAGAATTAGATTCTATGATACCTTTTGAAATACTAGTTTCGATCAAAAATTCTAGTATATTATACACAATTTTATACTAGTTTAGGTCTGAAAATTAAATAAAATCGAGGATTGTTCGAAATGCTACGAATCTTTTAAGATCCTTTCTATAATTTACGAGGGAAGATTATGATGTAAGTCCATGCAAAAAATTATCTCAGAATTAAATTGTATGAAACTTTTTGAATTACTAGTTTCGGTAGAAAAATCATTGAATATTATACACAATTTTATACTAGTTTCGGTCAAAAATCAAATTAAATCGAGGATTGTTCGAAATGCAACGAATCTTTTAAGATCCTTTCTATAATTTACGAGGGAAGATTATGATGGAAGTCCATGCAAAATATTATCTTAGAATTAGATTCTTTGAAACATTTTCAAATACTAGTTTTGGTCAAAAAATCGAAGTATATTATACACAATTTTATACAAGTGTCGGTAAAAAAAAATCGAGGATTGTTCGAAATGCTACGAAACTTTTTAGATCCTTTATGTTTGTTACGAGGGAAGATTATACTGGAAGTCCATGCAAAAAATCATCTCAGAAATAGATTCTATGAAACTTTTTGAAATACTAGTTTCGGTCAAATAATCGTAGTATATTATACACAATTTTATACTAGTTTCGGTTAAAAATCAAATTTAATCGAGGATTGTTCGAAATGCAACGAAAATTTTAAGATCCTTTCTATAATTTACGAGGGAAGATTATGATGGAAGTCCATGCAAAATATTATCTTAGAATTAGATTCTTTGAAACTTTTTCAAATACTAGTTTCGGTCAAAAAATCGAAGTATATTATACAGAATTTTATAAAAGTGTCGGTAAATAAAAATCGAGGGTTATTCGAAATGCTACGAAACTTTTTAGATCCTTTATATTTGTTACGAGGGAAGATTATGATGGAAGTCCATGCAAAAAATCATCTCAGAAATAGATTCTATGAAACTTTTTGAAATACTAGTTTCGGTCAAATAATCGTAGTATATTATACACAATTTTATACTAGTTCCGGTCAAAAATTAAATTAAATCGAGGATTGTTCGAAATGCAACGAAACTTTTAAGATCCTTTCTATAATTTACGAGGGAAGATTATGATGGAATTCCATGCAAAATATTATCTCAGAATTAGATTCTTTGAAACTTTTTCAAATACTAGTTTCGGTCAAAAAATCGAAGTATATTATACACAATTTTATACTAGTTTCGGTCAAAAATCAAATTAAATCGAGGATTGTTCTAAATGCTACGAAACTTTTAAGATCCTTTCTATAATTTACGAGGGAAGATTATGATGGAAGTCCATGCGTAAAATTATCTCAGAATTAGATTCTTTGAAACGTTTTTAAATACTAGTTTCGGTTAAAATATCGTAGTATAATATACACAATTTTATACAAGTCTCGGTAAAAAATAATCGAGGATTATTCTAAATGCTACAAAAAAATTTAGATCCTTTATATTTGTTACGAGGGAAGGTTATGATGGAAGTCCATGTAAATTATCTAAAAATTAGATTCTATGGAACCTTTTGAAATATCAGTTTAGGTCAAAAATTCATTGTATATTATACACAACTTTATACTAGTTTCGGTCAGAAAATTAAATTAAATTGAGTATTGTTCAAAATGCAACGAAACTTTTCAGATCCTTTCTATATTTTACGAGGGAAGATTATGATGGAAGTCCATGCAAAAAATATCTCAGAATTAAATTCTTTGAAACTTTTTCAAGTACTAGTTTCGGTCAAAAAATCGTAGTATATTATACACAATTTAATACAAATGTCGGTAAAAAAAAATCGAGGATTATTCGAAATGCTACGAAACTTTTTAGATCCTTTATATTTGTTACGAGGGAAGGTAATGATGGAAGTCCATGCAAAAAATTATCTAAAAATTAGATTTTATGGAACCTTTTGAAATGTCAGTTTAGGTAAAAATTTCATAGTATATTATACAAAATTTTACACTAGTTTCAGTCAGAAAATTAAATTAAATCGAGTATTGTTCGAAATGCAACGAAACTTGTAAGATCCTTTCTATATTTTACGAGGGAAGATTATGATTGAAGTGCATGCAAAAATTTATCTCAGAATTAGATTCTATGATACCTTTTGAAATACTAGTTTCGATCAAAAATTCTAGTATATTATACACAATTTTATACTAGTTTAGGTCTGAAAATTAAATAAAATCGAGGATTGTTCGAAATGCTACGAATCTTTTAAGATCCTTTCTATAATTTACGAGGGAAGATTATGATGTAAGTCCATGCAAAAAATTATCTCAGAATTAAATTGTATGAAACTTTTTGAATTACTAGTTTCGGTAGAAAAATCATTGAATATTATACACAATTTTATACTAGTTTCGGTCAAAAATCAAATTAAATCGAGGATTGTTCGAAATGCAACGAATCTTTTAAGATCCTTTCTATAATTTACGAGGGAAGATTATGATGGAAGTCCATGCAAAATATTATCTTAGAATTAGATTCTTTGAAACATTTTCAAATACTAGTTTTGGTCAAAAAATCGAAGTATATTATACACAATTTTATACAAGTGTCGGTAAAAAAAAATCGAGGATTGTTCGAAATGCTACGAAACTTTTTAGATCCTTTATGTTTGTTACGAGGGAAGATTATACTGGAAGTCCATGCAAAAAATCATCTCAGAAATAGATTCTATGAAACTTTTTGAAATACTAGTTTCGGTCAAATAATCGTAGTATATTATACACAATTTTATACTAGTTTCGGTTAAAAATCAAATTTAATCGAGGATTGTTCGAAATGCAACGAAAATTTTAAGATCCTTTCTATAATTTACGAGGGAAGATTATGATGGAAGTCCATGCAAAATATTATCTTAGAATTAGATTCTTTGAAACTTTTTCAAATACTAGTTTCGGTCAAAAAATCGAAGTATATTATACAGAATTTTATACAAGTGTCGGTAAATAAAAATCGAGGGTTATTCGAAATGCTACGAAACTTTTTAGATCCTTTATATTTGTTACGAGGGAAGATTATGATGGAAGTCCATGCAAAAAATCATCTCAGAAATAGATTCTATGAAACTTTTTGAAATACTAGTTTCGGTCAAATAATCGTAGTATATTATACACAATTTTATACTAGTTCCGGTCAAAAATTAAATTAAATCGAGGATTGTTCGAAATGCAACGAAACTTTTAAGATCCTTTCTATAATTTACGAGGGAAGATTATGATGGAAGTCCATGCAAAATATTATCTCAGAATTAGATTCTTTGAAACTTTTTCAAATACTAGTTTCGGTCAAAAAATCTAAGTATATTATACACAATTTTATACAAGTGTCGGTAAAAAAAAATCGAGGATTGTTCGAAATGCTACGAAACTTTTTAGATCCATTATATTTGTTACGAGGGAAGATTATGATGGAAGTCCATGCAAAAAATCATCTCAGAAATAGATTCTATGAAACTTTTTGAAATACTAGTTTCGGTCAAAAAATCGTAGTATATTATACACAATTTTATACTAGTTTCGGTCAAAAATCAAATTAAATCGAGGATTGTTCGAAATGCTACGAAACTTTTCAGAACCTTTCTATATTTTACAAGGGAAGGTTATGATGGAAGTCCATGCAAAAAAGTATCTCAAAATAAGATTCTATGGAACTTTTTAAAATAGGAGTTAGGTCAAAAAATATAAGTATATTATACATAATTTCATACTAGTTTCGGTCATAAAATTAAATTAAATCGAGAATTGTTCGAAATGCTACGTAACTTTTCAAATACTTTCTATATTTTACGAGGGAAGATTATGATGGGAGTCCATGCAAAAAATCATCTCAGAAATAGATTCTATGAAACATTTTGAAATACTAGTTTCGTTCAAAAAATCGTAGTATATTATACACAATTTTATACTAGTTCCATCAAAAATTAAATTAAATCGAGGATTGTTCGAAATGCAACGAAACTTTTAAGATCCTTTCTATAATTTACGAAGGAAGATAATGATGGAAGTCCATGCAAAAAATTATCTCAGAATTAGATTCTTTGAAACTTTTTCAAATACTAGTTTCGGTCAAAAAATCGAAGTATATTATACAGAATTTTATACAAGTGTCGGTAAATAAAAATCAAGGGTTATTCGAAATTCTACGAAACTTTTTAGATCCTTTATATTTTTTACGAGGGAGGATTATGATGGAAGTCCATGCAAAAAATCATCTCAGAAATAGATTCTATGAAACTTTTTGAAATACTAGTTTCGGTCAAATAATCGTAGTATATTATACACAATTTTATACTAGTTCCGGTCAAAAATTAAATTAAATCGAGGATTGTTCGAAATGCAACGAAACTTTTAAGATCCTTTCTATAATTTACGAGGGAAGATTATGATGGAAGTCCATGCAAAATATTATCTCAGAATTAGATTCTTTGAAACTTTTTCAAATACTAGTTTCGGTCAAAAAATCGAAGTATATTATACACAATTTTATACAAGTGTCGGTAAAAAAAAATCGAGGATTGTTCGAAATGCTACGAAACTTTTTAGATCCATTATATTTGTTACGAGGGAAGATTATGATGGAAGTCCATGCAAAAAATCATCTCAGAAATAGATTCTATGAAACTTTTTGAAATACTAGTTTCGGTCAAAAAATCGTAGTATATTATACACAATTTTATACTAGTTTCGGTCAAAAATCAAATTAAATCGAGGATTGTTCGAAATGCTACGAAACTTTTCAGAACCTTTCTATATTTTACAAGGGAAGGTTATGATGGAAGTCCATGCAAAAAAGTATCTCAAAATAAGATTCTATGGAACTTTTTAAAATAGGAGTTAGGTCAAAAAATATAAGTATATTATACATAATTTCATACTAGATTCGGTCATAAAATTAAATTAAATCGAGAATTGTTCGAAATGCTACGTAACTTTTCAAATACTTTCTATATTTTACGAGGGAAGATTATGATGGGAGTCCATGCAAAAAATCATCTCAGAAATAGATTCTATGAAACATTTTGAAATACTAGTTTCGTTCAAAAAATCGTAGTATATTATACACAATTTTATACTAGTTCCATCAAAAATTAAATTAAATCGAGGATTGTTCGAAATGCAACGAAACTTTTAAGATCCTTTCTATAATTTACGAAGGAAGATAATGATGGAAGTCCATGCAAAAAATTATCTCAGAATTAGATTCTTTGAAACTTTTTCAAATACTAGTTTCGGTCAAAAAATCGAAGTATATTATACAGAATTTTATACAAGTGTCGGTAAATAAAAATCAAGGGTTATTCGAAATTCTACGAAACTTTTTAGATCCTTTATATTTTTTACGAGGGAGGATTATGATGGAAGTCCATGCAAAAAATCATCTCAGAAATAGATTCTATGAAACTTTTTGAAATACTAGTTTCGGTCAAATAATCGTAGTATGTTATACACAATTTTATACTAGTTCCGGTCAAAAATTAAATTAAATCGAGGATTGTTCGAAATGCAACGAAACTTTTAAGATCCTTTCTATAATTTACGAGGGAAGATTATGATGGAAGTCCATGCAAAATATTATCTCAGAATTAGATTCTTTGAAACTTTTTCAAATACTAGTTTCGGTCAAAAAATCGAAGTATATTATACACAATTTTATACAAGTGTCGGTAAAAAAAAATCGAGGATTGTTCGAAATGCTACGAAACTTTTTAGATCCATTATATTTGTTACGAGGGAAGATTATGATGGAAGTCCATGCAAAAAATCATCTCAGAAATAGATTCTATGAATCTTTTTGAAATACTAGTTTCGGTCAAAAAATCGTAGTATATTATACACAATTTTATACTAGTTTCGGTCAAAAATCAAATTAAATCGAGGATTGTTCGAAATGCTACGAAACTTTTCAGAACCTTTCTATATTTTACAAGGGAAGGTTATGATGGAAGTCCATGCAAAAAAGTATCTCAAAATAAGATTCTATGGAACTTTTTAAAATAGGAGTTAGGTCAAAAAATATAAGTATATTATACATAATTTCATACTAGTTTCGGTCATAAAATTAAATTAAATCGAGAATTGTTCGAAATGCTACGTAACTTTTCAAATACTTTCTATATTTTACGAGGGAAGATTATGATGGGAGTCCATGCAAAAAATCATCTCAGAAATAGATTCTATGAAACATTTTGAAATACTAGTTTCGTTCAAAAAATCGTAGTATATTATACACAATTTTATACTAGTTCCATCAAAAATTAAATTAAATCGAGGATTGTTCGAAATGCAACGAAACTTTTAAGATCCTTTCTATAATTTACGAAGGAAGATAATGATGGAAGTCCATGCAAAAAATTATCTCAGAATTAGATTCTTTGAAACTTTTTCAAATACTAGTTTCGGTCAAAAAATCGAAGTATATTATACAGAATTTTATACAAGTGTCGGTAAATAAAAATCAAGGGTTATTCGAAATTCTACGAAACTTTTTAGATCCTTTATATTTTTTACGAGGGAGGATTATGATGGAAGTCCATGCAAAAAATCATCTCAGAAATAGATTCTATGAAACTTTTTGAAATACTAGTTTCGGTCAAATAATCGTAGTATATTATACACAATTTTATACTAGTTCCGGTCAAAAATTAAATTAAATCGAGGATTGTTCGAAATGCAACGAAACTTTTAAGATCCTTTCTATAATTTACGAGGGAAGATTATGATGGAAGTCCATGCAAAATATTATCTCAGAATTAGATTCTTTGAAACTTTTTCAAATACTAGTTTCGGTCAAAAAATCGAAGTATATTATACACAATTTTATACAAGTGTCGGTAAAAAAAAATCGAGGATTGTTCGAAATGCTACGAAACTTTTTAGATCCATTATATTTGTTACGAGGGAAGATTATGATGGAAGTCCATGCAAAAAATCATCTCAGAAATAGATTCTATGAAACTTTTTGAAATACTAGTTTCGGTCAAAAAATCGTAGTATATTATACACAATTTTATACTAGTTTCGGTCAAAAATCAAATTAAATCGAGGATTGTTCGAAATGCTACGAAACTTTTCAGAACCTTTCTATATTTTACAAGGCAAGGTTATGATGGAAGTCCATGCAAAAAAGTATCTCAAAATAAGATTCTATGGAACTTTTTAAAATAGGAGTTAGGTCAAAAAATATAAGTATATTATACATAATTTCATACTAGATTCGGTCATAAAATTAAATTAAATCGAGAATTGTTCGAAATGCTACGTAACTTTTCAAATACTTTCTATATTTTACGAGGGAAGATTATGATGGGAGTCCATGCAAAAAATCATCTCAGAAATAGATTCTATGAAACATTTTGAAATACTAGTTTCGTTCAAAAAATCGTAGTATATTATACACAATTTTATACTAGTTCCATCAAAAATTAAATTAAATCGAGGATTGTTCGAAATGCAACGAAACTTTTAAGATCCTTTCTATAATTTACGAAGGAAGATAATGATGGAAGTCCATGCAAAAAATTATCTCAGAATTAGATTCTTTGAAACTTTTTCAAATACTAGTTTCGGTCAAAAAATCGAAGTATATTATACAGAATTTTATACAAGTGTCGGTAAATAAAAATCAAGGGTTATTCGAAATTCTACGAAACTTTTTAGATCCTTTATATTTTTTACGAGGGAGGATTATGATGGAAGTCCATGCAAAAAATCATCTCAGAAATAGATTCTATGAAACTTTTTGAAATACTAGTTTCGGTCAAATAATCGTAGTATGTTATACACAATTTTATACTAGTTCCGGTCAAAAATTAAATTAAATCGAGGATTGTTCGAAATGCAACGAAACTTTTAAGATCCTTTCTATAATTTACGAGGGAAGATTATGATGGAAGTCCATGCAAAATATTATCTCAGAATTAGATTCTTTGAAACTTTTTCAAATACTAGTTTCGGTCAAAAAATCGAAGTATATTATACACAATTTTATACAAGTGTCGGTAAAAAAAAATCGAGGATTGTTCGAAATGCTACGAAACTTTTTAGATCCATTATATTTGTTACGAGGGAAGATTATGATGGAAGTCCATGCAAAAAATCATCTCAGAAATAGAGTCTATGAATCTTTTTGAAATACTAGTTTCGGTCAAAAAATCGTAGTATATTATACACAATTTTATACTAGTTTCGGTCAAAAATCAAATTAAATCGAGGATTGTTCGAAATGCTACGAAACTTTTCAGAACCTTTCTATATTTTACAAGGGAAGGTTATGATGGAAGTCCATGCAAAAAAGTATCTCAAAATAAGATTCTATGGAACTTTTTAAAATAGGAGTTAGGTCAAAAAATATTAGTATATTATACATAATTTCATACTAGTTTCGGTCATAAAATTAAATTAAATCGAGAATTGTTCGAAATGCTACGTAACTTTTCAAATACTTTCTATATTTTACGAGGGAAGATTATGATGGGAGTCCATGCAAAAAATCATCTCAGAAATAGATTCTATGAAACATTTTGAAATACTAGTTTCGTTCAAAAAATCGTAGTATATTATACACAATTTTATACTAGTTCCATCAAAAATTAAATTAAATCGAGGATTGTTCGAAATGCAACGAAACTTTTAAGATCCTTTCTATAATTTACGAAGGAAGATAATGATGGAAGTCCATGCAAAAAATTATCTCAGAATTAGATTCTTTGAAACTTTTTCAAATACTAGTTTCGGTCAAAAAATCGAAGTATATTATACAGAATTTTATACAAGTGTCGGTAAATAAAAATCGAGGGTTATTCGAAATGCTACGAAACTTTTTAGATCCTTTATATTTGTTACGAGGGAAGATTATGATGGAAGTCCATGCAAAAAATCATCTCAGAAATAGATTCTATGAAACTTTTTGAAATACTAGTTTCGGTCAAATAATCGTAGTATATTATACACAATTTTATACTAGTTCCGGTCAAAAATTAAATTAAATCGAGGATTGTTCGAAATGCAACGAAACTTTTAAGATCCTTTCTATAATTTACGAGGGAAGATTATGATGGAAGTCCATGCAAAATATTATCTCAGAATTAGATTCTTTGAAACTTTTTCAAATACTAGTTTCGGTCAAAAAATCGAAGTATATTATACACAATTTTATACAAGTGTTGGTAAAAAAAAATCGAGGATTATTCGAAATGCTACGAAAATTTTTAGATCATTTATATTTGTTACGAGGGGAGATTATGATGGAAGTCCATGCAAAAAATCATCTCAGAAATAGATTCTATGAAACTTTTTGAAATACTAGTTTCGGTAGAAAAATCATAGAATATTATACACAATTTTATACTAGTTTCGGTCAAAAATCAAATTAAATCGAGGATTTTTCGAAATGCAACGAATCTTTTAAGATCCTTTCTATAATTTACGAGGGAAGATTATGATGGAAGTCCATGCAAAAATATTATCTTAGAATTAGATTCTTTGAAACTTTTTCAAATACTAGTTTCGGTCATAAAATCGAAGTATATTATACACAATTTTATACAAGTGTCGGTAAAAAAAAATCGAGGATTGTTCGAAATGCTACGAAACTTTTTAGATCCTTTATGTTTGTTACGAGGGAAGATTATGATGGAAGTCCATGCAAAAAATCATCTCAGAAATAGATTCTATGAAACTTTTTGAAATACTAGTTTCGGTCAAAAAATCGTAGTATATTATACACAATTTTATACTAGTTTCGGTCAAAAATCAAATTAAATCGAGGATTGTTCGAAATGCTACGAAACTTTTCAGAACCTTTCTATATTTTACGAGGGAAGGTTATGATGGAAGTCCATGCAAAAAAGTATCTCAAAATAAGATTCTATGGAACTTTTTAAAATAGGAGTTAGGTCAAAAAATATTAGTATATTATACATAATTTCATACTAGTTTCGGTCATAAAATTAAATTAAATCGAGAATTGTTCGAAATGCTACGTAACTTTTCAAATACTTTCTATATTTTACGAGGGAAGATTATGATGGGAGTCCATGCAAAAAATCATCTCAGAAATAGAATCTATGAAACATTTTGAAATACTAGTTTCGTTCAAAAAATAGTAGTATATTATACACAATTTTATACTAGTTCCATCAAAAATTAAATTAAATCGAGGATTGTTCGAAATGCAACGAAACTTTTAAGATCCTTTCTATAATTTACGAAGGAAGATAATGATGGAAGTCCATGCAAAAAATCATCTCAGAATTAGATTCTATGAAACTTTTTGAAATACTAGTTTCGGTCAAATAATCGTAGTATATTATACACAATTTTATACTAGTTTCGGTCAAAAATTAAATTAAATCGAGGATTGTTCAAAATGCTACGAAACTTTTAAGATCCTTTCTATAATTTACGAGGGAAGATTATGTTGGAAGTCCATGCAAATAATTATCTCAGAATTAGATTCTTTGAAACTTTTTTAAATACTAGTTTCGGTAAAAAAATCGTAGTATATTATACACAATTTTATACAAGTGTCAGTAAAAAATAATCAAGGATTATTCTAAATGCTACAAAAAATTTTAAATACTTTATATTTGTTACGAGGGAAGGTTATGATGGAAGTCCATGCAAATTATCTAAAAATTAGATTCTATGGAACCTTTGGAAATGTCAGTTTAGGTCAAAAATTCATTGTATATTATACACAACTTTATACTAGTTTCGGTCAAAAAATTAAATTAAATTGAGTATTGTTTAAAATGCAACGAAACTTTTCAGATCCGATCTATATTTTACGAGGGAAGATTATGATGGACTTCCATGCAAAAAATATCTCAGAATTAAATTCTTTGAAACTTTTTCAAGTACTAGTTTCGCTCAAAAAATCGTAGTATATTATACACAATTTTATACTAGTTCCGGTCAAAAATTAAATTAAATTGAGGATTGTTCGAAATGCAACGAAACTTTTAAGATCCTTTCTATAATTTACGAGGGAAGATTATGATGGAAGTCCATACAAAAAATTATCTCAGAATTAGATTCTTTGAAACTTTTTCAAATACTAGTTTCGGTCAAAAAATCGAAGTATATTATACACATATTTATACAAGTGTCGGTAAAAAAAAATCGAGGATAATTCGAAATTCTACGAAGCTTTTTAGATCATTTATATTTGTTACGAGGGAAGAATATGATGGAAGTCCATGCAAAAAAAAATTCTCAGAAATAGATTCTATGAAACTTATTGAAATACTAGTTTCGGTCAAAAAATCGTAGTATATTATACACAATTTTATACTAGTTTCGGTCAAAAATCAAATTAAATCGAGGATTGTTCGAAATGCTACGAAACTTTTAAGATCCTTTCTATAATTTATGAGGGAAGATTATGATGGAAGTCCATGCGAAAAATTATCTCAGAATTAGATTCTTTGAAACGTTTTTAAATACTAGTTTCGGTTAAAATATCGTAGTATATTATACACAATTTTATACAAGTCTCGGTAAAAAATAATCGAGGATTATTCTAAATGCTACAAAAAAATTTAGATCCTTTATATTTGTTACGAGGGAAGGTTATGATGGAAGTCCATGTAAATTATCTAAAAATTAGATTCTATGGAACCTGTTGAAATATCAGTTTAGGTCAAAAATTCATTGTATATTATACACAACTTTATACTAGTTTCGGTCAGAAAATTAAATTAAATTGAGTATTGTTCAAAATGCAACGAAACTTTTCAGATCCTTTCTATATTTTACGAGGGAAGATTATGATGGAAGTCCATGCAAAAAATATCTCAGAATTAAATTCTTTGAAACTTTTTCAAGTACTAGTTTCGGTCAAAAAATCGTAGTATATTATACACAATTTAATGCAAATGTCGGTAAAAAAAAATCGAGGATTATTCGAAATGCTACGAAACTTTTTAGATCCTTTATATTTGTTACGAGGGAAGGTAATGATGGAAGTCCATGCAAAAAATTATCTAAAAATTAGATTTTATGGAACCTTTTGAAATGTCAGTTTAGGTAAAAATTTCATAGTATATTATACAAAATTTTACACTAGTTTCAGTCAGAAAATTAAATTAAATCGAGTATTGTTCGAAATGCAACGAAACTTGTAAGATCCTTTCTATGTTTTACGAGGGAAGATTATGATTGAAGTCCATGCAAAAATTTATCTCAGAATTAGATTCTATGATACCTTTTGAAATACTAGTTTCGATCAAAAATTCTAGTATATTATACACAATTTTATACTAGTTTAGGTCTGAAAATTAAATAAAATCGAGGATTGTTCGAAATGCTACGAATCTTTTAAGATCCTTTCTATAATTTACGAGGGAAGATTATGATGTAAGTCCATGCAAAAAATTATCTCAGAATTAAATTGTATGAAACATTTTGAAATACTAGTTTCGGTCAAAAAATCGTAGTATATTATACACAATTTTATACTAGTTTCGATCAAAAATCAAATTAAATCGAGGATTGTTCGAAATTCAACGAAACGTTTAAGATCCTTTCTATAATTTACGAGGGAAGATTATGATGGAAGTCCATGCAAAATATTATCTTAGAATTAGATTCTTTGAAACTTTTTCAAATACTAGTTTCGGTCAAAAAATCGAAGTATATTATACACAATTTTATACAAGTGTCGGTAAAAAAAAATCGAGGATTGTTCGAAATGCTACGAAACTTTTTAGATCCTTTATATTTGTTACGAGGGAAGATTATAATGGAAGTCCATGCAAAAAATCATCTCAGAAATAGATTCTATGAAACTTTTTGAAATACTAGTTTCGGTCAAATAATCGTAGTATATTATACACAATTTTATACTAGTTTCGGTTAAAAATCAAATTTAATCGAGGATTGTTCGAAATGCAACGAAAATTTTAAGATCCTTTCTATAATTTACGAGGGAAGATTATGATGGAAGTCCATGCAAAATATTATCTTAGAATTAGATTCTTTGAAATTTTTTCAAATACTAGTTTCGGTCAAAAAATCGAAGTATTTTATACACAATTTTATACAAGTGTCGGTAAAAAAAATCGAGGATTGTTCGAAATGCTACGAAACTTTTTAGATCCTTTATATTTGTTACGAGGGAAGATTATGATGGAAGTCCAGGCAAAAAATTATCTCAGAAATAGATTCTATGAAACTTTTTGAAATACTAGTTTCGGTCAAAAAATCGTAGTATATTATACACAATTTTATACTAGTTTCGGTCAAAAATCAAATTAAATCGAGGATTGTTCGAAATGCAACGAAACATTTAAGATCCTTTCTATAATTTACGAGGGAAGATTATGATGGAAGTCCATGCAAAAAATTATCTCAGAATTAGATTCTTTGAAACTTTTTCAAATACTAGTTTCGGTCAAAAAATCGAAGTATATTATACACAATTTTATACAAGTGTCGGTAAAAAAAAATCGAGGATTGTTCGAAATGCTACGAAACTTTTTAGATCCTTTATATTTGTTACGAGGGAAGATTATGATGGAAGTCCATGCAAAAAATCATCTCAGAAATAGATTTTATGAAACTTTTTGAAATACTAGTTTCGGTCAAAAAATCGTAGTATATTATACACAATTTTATACTAGTTTCCGTCAAAAATCAAATTAAATCGAGGATTGTTCGAAATGCTACGAAACTTTTAAAATCCTTTCTATAATTTACGAGAGAAGATTATGTTGGAAGTCCATGCAAAAAATTATCTCAGAATTAGATTCTTTGAAACTTTTTTATATACTAGTTTCGGTAAAAAAATCGTAGTATATTATACACAATTTTATACAAGTGTCAGTAAAAAATAATCGAGGATTATTCTAAATGCTACAAAAAATTTTAGATCCTTTATATTTGTTACGAGGGAAGGTTATGATGGAATTCCATGCAAATTATCTAAAAATTAGATTCTATGGAACCTTTTGAAATGTCAGTTTAGGTCAAAAATTCATAGTATATTATACACAACTTTATACTAGTTTCGGTCAGAAAATTAAATTAAATTGAGTATTGTTCAAAATGCAACGAAACTTTTCAGATCCTTTCTATATTTTACGAGGGAAGATTATGATGGAAGTCCATGCAAAAAATATCTCAGAATTAAATTCTTTGAATCTTTTTCAAGTACTAGTTTCGGTCAAAAAATCGTAGTATATTATACACAATTTTATACAAATGTGGGTAAAAAAAAATCGAGGATTATTCGAAATGCTACGAAACTTTTTAGATCCTTTATATTTGTTACGAGGGAAGGTAATGATGGAAGTCCATGCAAAAAATTATCTAAAAATTAGATTTAATGGTACCTTTTGAAATGTCAGTTTAGGTAAAAATTTCATAGTATATTATACACAATTTTACACTAGTTTCAGTCAGAAAATTAAATTAAATCGAGTATTGTTCGAAATGCAACGAAACTTTTCAGATCCTTTCTATATTTTATGAGGGAAGATTATGATTGAAGTCCATGCAAAAAATTATCTCAGAATTAGATTCTATGATACCTTTTGTAATACTAGTTTCGGTCAAAAATTCTAGTATATTATACACAATTTTATACTAGTTTAGGTCAGAAAATTAAATAAAATCGAGGATTGTTAGAAATGCTACGAATCTTTTAAGATCCTTTCTATAATTTACGAGGGAAGATTATGATGTAAGTCCATGCAAAAAATTATCTCAGAATTAGATTGTATGAAACTTTTTGAATTACTAGTTTCGGTCAAAAATCATAGAATATTATACACAATTTTATACTAGTTTCGGTTAAAAATCAAATTAAATCGAGGATTGTTCGAAATGCAACGAAACTTTTAAGATCCTTTCTATAATTTACGAGGGAAGATTATGATGGAAGTCCATGCAAAATATTATCTTAGAATTAGATTCTTTGAAACTTTTTCAAATACTAGTTTCGGTCAAAAAATCGAAGTATATTATACACAATTTTATACAAGTGTCGGTAAAAAAAAATCGAGGATTGTTCGAAATGCTACGAAACTTTTTAGATCCTTTATATTTGTTACGAGGGAAGATTATGATGGAAGTCCATGCAAAAAATCATCTCAGAAATAGATTCTATGAAACTTTTTGAAATACTAGTTTCGGTCAAAAAATCGTAGTATATTATACACAATTTTATACTAGTTTCGGTCAAAAATCAAATTAAATCGAGGATTGTTCGAAATGCAACGAAACTTTTAAGATCCTTTCTATAATTTACGAGGGAAGATTATGATGGAAGTCCATGCAAAATATTATCTTAGAATTAGATTCTTTGAAACTTTTTCAAATACTAGTTTCGGTCAAAAAATCGAAGTATATTATACACAATTTTATACAAGTGTCGGTAAAAAAAATATCGAAGATTGTTCGAAATGCTACGAAACTTTTTAGATCCTTTATATTTGTTACGAGGGATGATTATGATGGAAGTCCATGCAAAAAATCATCTCAGAAATAGATTCTACGAAACTTTTTGAAATACCAGTTTCGGTCAAAAAATCGTAGTATATTATACACAATTTTATACTAGTTTTGGTCAAAAATCAAATTAAATCGAGGATTGTTCGAAATGCTACGAAACTTTTCAGAACCTTTCTATATTTTACCAGGGAAGGTTATGATGGAAGTTCATGCAAAAAAGTATCTCAAAATAAGATTCTATGGAACTTTTTAAAATAGGAGTTTAGGTCAAAAAATCTTAGTATATTATACATAATTTCATTCTAGTTTCGGTCATAAAATTAAATTAAATCGAGAATTGTTCGAAATGCTACGTAACTTTTCAAATACTTTCTATATTTTACGAGGGAGGATTATGATGGAAGTCCATGCAAAAAATCATTTCAGAAATAGATTCTATGAAACATTTTGAAATACTAGTTTCGGTCAAAAAATCGTAGTATATTATACACAATTTTATACTAGTTTCGATCAAAAATCAAATTAAATCGAGGATTGTTCGAAATTCAACGAAACGTTTAAGATCCTTTCTATAATTTACGAGGGAAGATTATGATGGAAGTCCATGCAAAATATTATCTTAGAATTAGATTCTTTGAAACTTTTTCAAATACTAGTTTCGGTCAAAAAATCGAAGTATATTATACACAATTTTATACAAGTGTCGGTAAAAAAAAATCGAGGATTGTTCGAAATGCTACGAAACTTTTTAGATCCTTTATATTTGTTACGAGGGAAGATTATAATGGAAGTCCATGCAAAAAATCATCTCAGAAATAGATTCTATGAAACTTTTTGAAATACTAGTTTCGGTCAAATAATCGTAGTATATTATACACAATTTTATACTAGTTTCGGTTAAAAATCAAATTTAATCGAGGATTGTTCGAAATGCAACGAAAATTTTAAGATCCTTTCTATAATTTACGAGGGAAGATTATGATGGAAGTCCATGCAAAATATTATCTTAGAATTAGATTCTTTGAAATTTTTTCAAATACTAGTTTCGGTCAAAAAATCGAAGTATTTTATACACAATTTTATACAAGTGTCGGTAAAAAAAATCGAGGATTGTTCGAAATGCTACGAAACGTTTTAGATCCTTTATATTTGTTACGAGGGAAGATTATGATGGAAGTCCAGGCAAAAAATTATCTCAGAAATAGATTCTATGAAACTTTTTGAAATACTAGTTTCGGTCAAAAAATCGTAGTATATTATACACAATTTTATACTAGTTTCGGTCAAAAATCAAATTAAATCGAGGATTGTTCGAAATGCTACGACACTTTTCAGAACCTTTTTATATTTTACTGGGGAAGGTTATGATGGAAGTCCATGCAAAAAAGTATCTCAAAATAAAATTCTATGGAACGTTTTAAAATAAGAGTTTAGGTCAAAAAATCTTAGTATATTATACATAATTTCATACTAGTTTCAGTCATAAAATTAAATTAAATCGAGAATTGTTCGAAATGCTACGTAACTTTTCAGATACTTTCTATATTTTACGAGGGAAGATTATGATGGAAGTCCATGCAAAAAATCATCTCAGAAATAGATTCTATGAAACATTTTGAAATACTAGTTTCGGTCAAAAAATCGTAGTATATTATACACAATTTTATACTAGTTCCGGTCAAAAATTAAATTAAATCGAGGATTGTTCAAAATGCAACGAAACTTTTAAGATCCTTTCTATAATTTACGAGGGAAGATTATGATGGAAGTCCATGCAAAAAATTATCTCAGAATTAGATTCTTTGAAACTTTTTCAAATACTAGTTTCGGTAAAAAAATCGAAGTATATTATACAAGTGTCGGTAAAAAAAATCGAGGGTTATTCGAAATGCTACGAAACTTTTTAGATCCTTTATATTTGTTACGAGGGAAGATTATGATGGAAGTCCATGCAAAAAATCATCTCAGTAATATATTCTATGAAACTTTTTGAAATACTAGTTTCGGTCAAAAAATCGTAGTATATTATACACAATTTTATACTAGTTCCGGTCAAAAATTAATATAAATCGAGGATTGTTCGAAATGAAATGAAACTTTTAAGATCCTTTCTATAATTTACGAGGTAAGATTATGATGGAAGTCCATACAAAATATTATCTCAGAATTAGATTCTTTGAAACTTTTTCAAATACTAGTTTCGGTCAAAAAATCGAAGTATATTATACACAATTTTATACAAGTGTCGGTAAAAAAAATCGAGGATTATTCAAAATGCTACGAAACTGTTTAGATCCTTTATATTTTTTACGAGGGATGATTATGATGGAAGTCCATGCAAAAAATCATCTCAGAAATAGATTCTATTAAACATTTTGAAATACTAGTTTCGGTCAAAAAATCGTAGTATATTATACACAATTTTATACTAGTTTCGGTCAAAAATCAAATTAAATCGAGGATTGTTCGAAGTGCAACGAAACATTTAAGATCCTTTCTATAATTTACAAGGGAAGATTATGATGGAAGTCCATGCAAAAAATTATCTCAGAATTAGATTCTTTGAAACTTTTTCAAATACTAGTTTCGGTCAAAAAATCGAAGTATATTATACACATTTTTATACAAGTGTCGGTAAAAAGAAATTGAGGATTGTTCGAAATGCTACGAAACTTTTTAGATCCTTTATATTTGTTACGAGGGAAGATTATGATGGAAGTCCATGCAAAAAATCATCTCAGAAATAGATTTTATGAAACTTTTTGAAATACTAGTTTCGGTCAAAAAATCGTAGTATATTATACACAATTTTATACTAGTTTCGGTCAAAAATCAAATTAAATCGAGGATTGTTCGAAATGCTACGAAACTTTTAAAATCCTTTCTATAATTTACGAGGGAAGATTATGTTGGAAGTCCATGCAAAAAATTATCTCAGAATTAGATTCTTTGAAACTTTTTTATATACTAGTTTCGGTAAAAAAATCGTAGTATATTATACACAATTTTATACAAGTGTCAGTAAAAAATAATCGAGGATTATTCTAAATGCTACAAAAAATTTTAGATCCTTTATATTTGTTACGAGGGAAGGTTATGATGGAAGTCCATGCAAATTATCTAAAAATTAGATTCTATGGAACCTTTTGAAATGTCAGTTTAGGTCAAAAATTCATAGTATATTATACAGAACTTTATACTAGTTTCGGTCAGAAAATTAAATTAAATTGAGTATTGTTCAAAATGCAACGAAACTTTTCAGATCCTTTCTATATTTTACGAGGGAAGATTATGATGGAAGTCCATGCAAAAAATATCTCAGAATTAAATTCTTTGAATCTTTTTCAAGTACTAGTTTCGGTCAAAAAATCGTAGTATATTATACACAATTTTATACAAATGTGGGTAAAAAAAAATCGAGGATTATTCGAAATGCTACGAAACTTTTTAGATCCTTTATATTTGTTACGAGGGAAGGTAATGATGGAAGTCGATGCAAAAAATTATCTAAAAATTAGATTTTATGGTACCTTTTGAAATGTCAGTTTAGGTAAAAATTTCATAGTATATTATACACAATTTTACACTAGTTTCAGTCAGAAAATTAAATTAAATCGAGTATTGTTCGAAATGCAACGAAACTTTTCAGATCCTTTCTATATTTTACGAGGGAAGATTATGATTGAAGTCCATGCAAAAAATTATCTCAGAATTAGATTCTATGATACCTTTTGAAATACTAGTTTTGGTCAAAAATTCTAGTATATTATACACAATTTTATACTAGTTTAGGTCAGAAAATTAAATAAAATCGAGGGTTGTTAGAAATGCTACGAATCTTTTAAGATCCTTTCTATAATTTACGAGGGAAGATTATGATGTAAGTCCATGCAAAAAATTATCTCAGAATTAGAATGTATGAAACTTTTTGAATTACTAGTTTCGGTCAAAAAATCATAGAATATTATACACAATTTTATACTAGTTTCGGTTAAAAATCAAATTAAATCGAGGATTGTTCGAAATGCAACGAAACTTTTAAGATCCTTTCTATAATTTACGAGGGAAGATTATGATGGAAGTCCATGCAAAATATTATCTTAGAATTAGATTCTTTGAAACTTTTTCAAATACTAGTTTCGGTCAAAAAATCGAAGTATATTATACACAATTTTATACAAGTGTCGGTAAAAAAAAATCGAGGATTGTTCGAAATGCTACGAAACTTTTTAGATCCTTTATATTTGTTACGAGGGAAGATTATGATGGAAGTCCATGCAAAAAATCATCTCAGAAATAGATTCTATGAAACTTTTTGAAATACTAGTTTCGGTCAAAAAATCGTAGTATATTATACACAATTTTATACTAGTTTCGGTCAAAAATCAAATTAAATCGAGGATTGTTCGAAATGCAACGAAACTTTTAAGATCCTTTCTATAATTTACGAGGGAAGATTATGATGGAAGTCCATGCAAAATATTATCTTAGAATTAGATTCTTTGAAACTTTTTCAAATACTAGTTTCGGTCAAAAAATCGAAGTATATTATACACAATTTTATACAAGTGTCGGTAAAAAAAATATCGAAGATTGTTCGAAATGCTACGAAACTTTTTAGATCCTTTATATTTGTTACGAGGGATGATTATGATGGAAGTCCATGCAAAAAATCATCTCAGAAATAGATTCTACGAAACTTTTTGAAATACCAGTTTCGGTCAAAAAATCGTAGTATATTATACACAATTTTATACTAGTTTTGGTCAAAAATCAAATTAAATCGAGGATTGTTCGAAATGCTACGAAACTTTTCAGAACCTTTCTATATTTTACCAGGGAAGGTTATGATGGAAGTTCATGCAAAAAAGTATCTCAAAATAAGATTCTATGGAACTTTTTAAAATAGGAGTTTAGGTCAAAAAATCTTAGTATATTATACATAATTTCATACTAGTTTCGGTCATAAAATTAAATTAAATCGAGAATTGTTCGAAATGCTACGTAACTTTTCAGATACTTTCTATATTTTACGAGGGAGGATTATGATGGAAGTCCATGCAAAAAATCATTTCAGAAATAGATTCTATGAAACATTTTGAAATACTAGTTTCGGTCAAAAAATCGTAGTATATTATACACAATTTTATACTAGTTTCGATCAAAAATCAAATTAAATCGAGGATTGTTCGAAATTCAACGAAACGTTTAAGATCCTTTCTATAATTTACGAGGGAAGATTATGATGGAAGTCCATGCAAAATATTATCTTAGAATTAGATTCTTTGAAACTTTTTCAAATACTAGTTTCGGTCAAAAAATCGAAGTATATTATACACAATTTTATACAAGTGTCGGTAAAAAAAAATTGAGGATTGTTCGAAATGCTACGAAACTTTTTAGATCCTTTATATTTGTTACGAGGGAAGATTATGATGGAAGTCCATGCAAAAAATCATCTCAGAAATAGATTTTATGAAACTTTTTGAAATACTAGTTTCGGTCAAAAAATCGTAGTATATTATACACAATTTTATACTAGTTTCGGTCAAAAATCAAATTAAATCGAGGATTGTTCGAAATGCTACGATACTTTTAAAATCCTTTCTATAATTTACGTGGGAAGATTATGTTGGAAGTCCATGCAAAAAATTATCTCAGAATTAGATTCTTTGAAACTTTTTTATATACTAGTTTCGGTAAAAAAATCGTAGTACATTATACACAATTTTATACAAGTGTCAGTAAAAAATAATCGAGGATTATTCTAAATGCTACAAAAAATTTTAGATCCTTTATATTTGTTACGAGGGAAGGTTATGATGGAAGTCCATGCAAATTATCTAAAAATTAGATTCTATGGAACCTTTTGAAATGTCAGTTTAGGTCAAAAATTCATAGTATATTATACAGAACTTTATACTAGTTTCGGTCAGAAAATTAAATTAAATTGAGTATTGTTCAAAATGCAACGAAACTTTTCAGATCCTTTCTATATTTTACGAGGGAAGATTATGATGGAAGTCCATGCAAAAAATATCTCAGAATTAAATTCTTTGAAACTTTTTCAAGTACTAGTTTCGGTCAAAAAATCGTAGTATATTATACACAATTTTATACAAATGTGGGTAAAAAAAAATCGAGGATTATTCGAAATGCTACGAAACTTTTTAGATCCTTTATATTTGTTACGAGGGAAGGTAATGATGGAAGTCCATGCAAAAAATTATCTAAAAATTAGATTTTATGGTACCTTTTGAAATGTCAGTTTAGGTAAAAATTTCATAGTATATTATACACAATTTTACACTAGTTTCAGTCAGAAAATTAAATTAAATCGAGTATTGTTCGAAATGCAACGAAACTTTTCAGATCCTTTCTATATTTTACGAGGGAAGATTATGATTGAAGTCCATGCAAAAAATTATCTCAGAATTAGATTCTATGATACCTTTTGAAATACTAGTTTTGGTCAAAAATTCTAGTATATTATACACAATTTTATACTAGTTTAGGTCAGAAAATTAAATAAAATCGAGGATTGTTAGAAATGCTACGAATCTTTTAAGATCCTTTCTATAATTTACGAGGGAAGATTATGATGTAAGTCCATGCAAAAAATTATCTCAGAATTAGAATGTATGAAACTTTTTGAATTACTAGTTTCGGTCAAAAAATCATAGAATATTATACACAATTTTATACTAGTTTCGGTTAAAAATCAAATTAAATCGAGGATTGTTCGAAATGCAACGAAACTTTTAAGATCCTTTCTATAATTTACGAGGGAAGATTATGATGGAAGTCCATGCAAAATATTATCTTAGAATTAGATTCTTTGAAACTTTTTCAAATACTAGTTTCGGTCAAAAAATCGAAGTATATTATACACAATTTTATACAAGTGTCGGTAAAAAAAAATCGAGGATTGTTCGAAATGCTACGAAACTTTTTAGATCCTTTATATTTGTTACGAGGGAAGATTATGATGGAAGTCCATGCAAAAAATCATCTCAGAAATAGATTCTATGAAACTTTTTGAAATACTAGTTTCGGTCAAAAAATCGTAGTATATTATACACAATTTTATACTAGTTTCGGTCAAAAATCAAATTAAATCGAGGATTGTTCGAAATGCAACGAAACTTTTAAGATCCTTTCTATAATTTACGAGGGAAGATTATGATGGAAGTCCATGCAAAATATTATCTTAGAATTAGATTCTTTGAAACTTTTTCAAATACTAGTTTCGGTCAAAAAATCGAAGTATATTATACACAATTTTATACAAGTGTCGGTAAAAAAAATATCGAAGATTGTTCGAAATGCTACGAAACTTTTTAGATCCTTTATATTTGTTACGAGGGATGATTATGATGGAAGTCCATGCAAAAAATCATCTCAGAAATAGATTCTACGAAACTTTTTGAAATACCAGTTTCGGTCAAAAAATCGTAGTATATTATACACAATTTTATACTAGTTTTGGTCAAAAATCAAATTAAATCGAGGATTGTTCGAAATGCTACGAAACTTTTCAGAACCTTTCTATATTTTACCAGGGAAGGTTATGATGGAAGTTCATGCAAAAAAGTATCTCAAAATAAGATTCTATGGAACTTTTTAAAATAGGAGTTTAGGTCAAAAAATCTTAGTATATTATACATAATTTCATACTAGTTTCGGTCATAAAATTAAATTAAATCGAGAATTGTTCGAAATGCTACGTAACTTTTCAGATACTTTCTATATTTTACGAGGGAGGATTATGATGGAAGTCCATGCAAAAAATCATTTCAGAAATAGATTCTATGAAACATTTTGAAATACTAGTTTCGGTCAAAAAATCGTAGTATATTATACACAATTTTATACTAGTTTCGATCAAAAATCAAATTAAATCGAGGATTGTTCGAAATTCAACGAAACGTTTAAGATCCTTTCTATAATTTACGAGGGAAGATTATGATGGAAGTCCATGCAAAATATTATCTTAGAATTAGATTCTTTGAAACTTTTTCAAATACTAGTTTCGGTCAAAAAATCGAAGTATATTATACACAATTTTATACAAGTGTCGGTAAAAAAAAATTGAGGATTGTTCGAAATGCTACGAAACTTTTTAGATCCTTTATATTTGTTACGAGGGAAGATTATGATGGAAGTCCATGCAAAAAATCATCTCAGAAATAGATTTTATGAAACTTTTTGAAATACTAGTTTCGGTCAAAAAATCGTAGTATATTATACACAATTTTATACTAGTTTCGGTCAAAAATCAAATTAAATCGAGGATTGTTCGAAATGCTACGATACTTTTAAAATCCTTTCTATAATTTACGTGGGAAGATTATGTTGGAAGTCCATGCAAAAAATTATCTCAGAATTAGATTCTTTGAAACTTTTTTATATACTAGTTTCGGTAAAAAAATCGTAGTACATTATACACAATTTTATACAAGTGTCAGTAAAAAATAATCGAGGATTATTCTAAATGCTACAAAAAATTTTAGATCCTTTATATTTGTTACGAGGGAAGGTTATGATGGAAGTCCATGCAAATTATCTAAAAATTAGATTCTATGGAACCTTTTGAAATGTCAGTTTAGGTCAAAAATTCATAGTATATTATACAGAACTTTATACTAGTTTCGGTCAGAAAATTAAATTAAATTGAGTATTGTTCAAAATGCAACGAAACTTTTCAGATCCTTTCTATATTTTACGAGGGAAGATTATGATGGAAGTCCATGCAAAAAATATCTCAGAATTAAATTCTTTGAAACTTTTTCAAGTACTAGTTTCGGTCAAAAAATCGTAGTATATTATACACAATTTTATACAAATGTGGGTAAAAAAAAATCGAGGATTATTCGAAATGCTACGAAACTTTTTAGATCCTTTATATTTGTTACGAGGGAAGGTAATGATGGAAGTCCATGCAAAAAATTATCTAAAAATTAGATTTTATGGTACCTTTTGAAATGTCAGTTTAGGTAAAAATTTCATAGTATATTATACACAATTTTACACTAGTTTCAGTCAGAAAATTAAATTAAATCGAGTATTGTTCGAAATGCAACGAAACTTTTCAGATCCTTTCTATATTTTACGAGGGAAGATTATGATTGAAGTCCATGCAAAAAATTATCTCAGAATTAGATTCTATGATACCTTTTGAAATACTAGTTTTGGTCAAAAATTCTAGTATATTATACACAATTTTATACTAGTTTAGGTCAGAAAATTAAATAAAATCGAGGATTGTTAGAAATGCTACGAATCTTTTAAGATCCTTTCTATAATTTACGAGGGAAGATTATGATGTAAGTCCATGCAAAAAATTATCTCAGAATTAGAATGTATGAAACTTTTTGAATTACTAGTTTCGGTCAAAAAATCATAGAATATTATACACAATTTTATACTAGTTTCGGTTAAAAATCAAATTAAATCGAGGATTGTTCGAAATGCAACGAAACTTTTAAGATCCTTTCTATAATTTACGAGGGAAGATTATGATGGAAGTCCATGCAAAATATTATCTTAGAATTAGATTCTTTGAAACTTTTTCAAATACTAGTTTCGGTCAAAAAATCGAAGTATATTATACACAATTTTATACAAGTGTCGGTAAAAAAAATATCGAAGATTGTTCGAAATGCTACGAAACTTTTTAGATCCTTTATATTTGTTACGAGGGATGATTATGATGGAAGTCCATGCAAAAAATCATCTCAGAAATAGATTCTACGAAACTTTTTGAAATACCAGTTTCGGTCAAAAAATCGTAGTATATTATACACAATTTTATACTAGTTTTGGTCAAAAATCAAATTAAATCGAGGATTGTTCGAAATGCTACGAAACTTTTCAGAACCTTTCTATATTTTACCAGGGAAGGTTATGATGGAAGTTCATGCAAAAAAGTATCTCAAAATAAGATTCTATGGAACTTTTTAAAATAGGAGTTTAGGTCAAAAAATCTTAGTATATTATACATAATTTCATACTAGTTTCGGTCATAAAATTAAATTAAATCGAGAATTGTTCGAAATGCTACGTAACTTTTCAGATACTTTCTATATTTTACGAGGGAGGATTATGATGGAAGTCCATGCAAAAAATCATTTCAGAAATAGATTCTATGAAACATTTTGAAATACTAGTTTCGGTCAAAAAATCGTAGTATATTATACACAATTTTATACTAGTTTCGATCAAAAATCAAATTAAATCGAGGATTGTTCGAAATTCAACGAAACGTTTAAGATCCTTTCTATAATTTACGAGGGAAGATTATGATGGAAGTCCATGCAAAATATTATCTTAGAATTAGATTCTTTGAAACTTTTTCAAATACTAGTTTCGGTCAAAAAATCGAAGTATATTATACACAATTTTATACAAGTGTCGGTAAAAAAAAATTGAGGATTGTTCGAAATGCTACGAAACTTTTTAGATCCTTTATATTTGTTACGAGGGAAGATTATGATGGAAGTCCATGCAAAAAATCATCTCAGAAATAGATTTTATGAAACTTTTTGAAATACTAGTTTCGGTCAAAAAATCGTAGTATATTATACACAATTTTATACTAGTTTCGGTCAAAAATCAAATTAAATCGAGGATTGTTCGAAATGCTACGATACTTTTAAAATCCTTTCTATAATTTACGTGGGAAGATTATGTTGGAAGTCCATGCAAAAAATTATCTCAGAATTAGATTCTTTGAAACTTTTTTATATACTAGTTTCGGTAAAAAAATCGTAGTACATTATACACAATTTTATACAAGTGTCAGTAAAAAATAATCGAGGATTATTCTAAATGCTACAAAAAATTTTAGATCCTTTATATTTGTTACGAGGGAAGGTTATGATGGAAGTCCATGCAAATTATCTAAAAATTAGATTCTATGGAACCTTTTGAAATGTCAGTTTAGGTCAAAAATTCATAGTATATTATACAGAACTTTATACTAGTTTCGGTCAGAAAATTAAATTAAATTGAGTATTGTTCAAAATGCAACGAAACTTTTCAGATCCTTTCTATATTTTACGAGGGAAGATTATGATGGAAGTCCATGCAAAAAATATCTCAGAATTAAATTCTTTGAAACTTTTTCAAGTACTAGTTTCGGTCAAAAAATCGTAGTATATTATACACAATTTTATACAAATGTGGGTAAAAAAAAATCGAGGATTATTCGAAATGCTACGAAACTTTTTAGATCCTTTATATTTGTTACGAGGGAAGGTAATGATGGAAGTCCATGCAAAAAATTATCTAAAAATTAGATTTTATGGTACCTTTTGAAATGTCAGTTTAGGTAAAAATTTCATAGTATATTATACACAATTTTACACTAGTTTCAGTCAGAAAATTAAATTAAATCGAGTATTGTTCGAAATGCAACGAAACTTTTCAGATCCTTTCTATATTTTACGAGGGAAGATTATGATTGAAGTCCATGCAAAAAATTATCTCAGAATTAGATTCTATGATACCTTTTGAAATACTAGTTTTGGTCAAAAATTCTAGTATATTATACACAATTTTATACTAGTTTAGGTCAGAAAATTAAATAAAATCGAGGATTGTTAGAAATGCTACGAATCTTTTAAGATCCTTTCTATAATTTACGAGGGAAGATTATGATGTAAGTCCATGCAAAAAATTATCTCAGAATTAGAATGTATGAAACTTTTTGAATTACTAGTTTCGGTCAAAAAATCATAGAATATTATACACAATTTTATACTAGTTTCGGTTAAAAATCAAATTAAATCGAGGATTGTTCGAAATGCAACGAAACTTTTAAGATCCTTTCTATAATTTACGAGGGAAGATTATGATGGAAGTCCATGCAAAATATTATCTTAGAATTAGATTCTTTGAAACTTTTTCAAATACTAGTTTCGGTCAAAAAATCGAAGTATATTATACACAATTTTATACAAGTGTCGGTAAAAAAAAATCGAGGATTGTTCGAAATGCTACGAAACTTTTTAGATCCTTTATATTTGTTACGAGGGAAGATTATGATGGAAGTCCATGCAAAAAATCATCTCAGAAATAGATTCTATGAAACTTTTTGAAATACTAGTTTCGGTCAAAAAATCGTAGTATATTATACACAATTTTATACTAGTTTCGGTCAAAAATCAAATTAAATCGAGGATTGTTCGAAATGCAACGAAACTTTTAAGATCCTTTCTATAATTTACGAGGGAAGATTATGATGGAAGTCCATGCAAAATATTATCTTAGAATTAGATTCTTTGAAACTTTTTCAAATACTAGTTTCGGTCAAAAAATCGAAGTATATTATACACAATTTTATACAAGTGTCGGTAAAAAAAATATCGAAGATTGTTCGAAATGCTACGAAACTTTTTAGATCCTTTATATTTGTTACGAGGGATGATTATGATGGAAGTCCATGCAAAAAATCATCTCAGAAATAGATTCTACGAAACTTTTTGAAATACCAGTTTCGGTCAAAAAATCGTAGTATATTATACACAATTTTATACTAGTTTTGGTCAAAAATCAAATTAAATCGAGGATTGTTCGAAATGCTACGAAACTTTTCAGAACCTTTCTATATTTTACCAGGGAAGGTTATGATGGAAGTTCATGCAAAAAAGTATCTCAAAATAAGATTCTATGGAACTTTTTAAAATAGGAGTTTAGGTCAAAAAATCTTAGTATATTATACATAATTTCATACTAGTTTCGGTCATAAAATTAAATTAAATCGAGAATTGTTCGAAATGCTACGTAACTTTTCAGATACTTTCTATATTTTACGAGGGAGGATTATGATGGAAGTCCATGCAAAAAATCATTTCAGAAATAGATTCTATGAAACATTTTGAAATACTAGTTTCGGTCAAAAAATCGTAGTATATTATACACAATTTTATACTAGTTTCGATCAAAAATCAAATTAAATCGAGGATTGTTCGAAATTCAACGAAACGTTTAAGATCCTTTCTATAATTTACGAGGGAAGATTATGATGGAAGTCCATGCAAAATATTATCTTAGAATTAGATTCTTTGAAACTTTTTCAAATACTAGTTTCGGTCAAAAAATCGAAGTATATTATACACAATTTTATACAAGTGTCGGTAAAAAAAAATTGAGGATTGTTCGAAATGCTACGAAACTTTTTAGATCCTTTATATTTGTTACGAGGGAAGATTATGATGGAAGTCCATGCAAAAAATCATCTCAGAAATAGATTTTATGAAACTTTTTGAAATACTAGTTTCGGTCAAAAAATCGTAGTATATTATACACAATTTTATACTAGTTTCGGTCAAAAATCAAATTAAATCGAGGATTGTTCGAAATGCTACGATACTTTTAAAATCCTTTCTATAATTTACGTGGGAAGATTATGTTGGAAGTCCATGCAAAAAATTATCTCAGAATTAGATTCTTTGAAACTTTTTTATATACTAGTTTCGGTAAAAAAATCGTAGTACATTATACACAATTTTATACAAGTGTCAGTAAAAAATAATCGAGGATTATTCTAAATGCTACAAAAAATTTTAGATCCTTTATATTTGTTACGAGGGAAGGTTATGATGGAAGTCCATGCAAATTATCTAAAAATTAGATTCTATGGAACCTTTTGAAATGTCAGTTTAGGTCAAAAATTCATAGTATATTATACAGAACTTTATACTAGTTTCGGTCAGAAAATTAAATTAAATTGAGTATTGTTCAAAATGCAACGAAACTTTTCAGATCCTTTCTATATTTTACGAGGGAAGATTATGATGGAAGTCCATGCAAAAAATATCTCAGAATTAAATTCTTTGAAACTTTTTCAAGTACTAGTTTCGGTCAAAAAATCGTAGTATATTATACACAATTTTATACAAATGTGGGTAAAAAAAAATCGAGGATTATTCGAAATGCTACGAAACTTTTTAGATCCTTTATATTTGTTACGAGGGAAGGTAATGATGGAAGTCCATGCAAAAAATTATCTAAAAATTAGATTTTATGGTACCTTTTGAAATGTCAGTTTAGGTAAAAATTTCATAGTATATTATACACAATTTTACACTAGTTTCAGTCAGAAAATTAAATTAAATCGAGTATTGTTCGAAATGCAACGAAACTTTTCAGATCCTTTCTATATTTTACGAGGGAAGATTATGATTGAAGTCCATGCAAAAAATTATCTCAGAATTAGATTCTATGATACCTTTTGAAATACTAGTTTTGGTCAAAAATTCTAGTATATTATACACAATTTTATACTAGTTTAGGTCAGAAAATTAAATAAAATCGAGGATTGTTAGAAATGCTACGAATCTTTTAAGATCCTTTCTATAATTTACGAGGGAAGATTATGATGTAAGTCCATGCAAAAAATTATCTCAGAATTAGAATGTATGAAACTTTTTGAATTACTAGTTTCGGTCAAAAAATCATAGAATATTATACACAATTTTATACTAGTTTCGGTTAAAAATCAAATTAAATCGAGGATTGTTCGAAATGCAACGAAACTTTTAAGATCCTTTCTATAATTTACGAGGGAAGATTATGATGGAAGTCCATGCAAAATATTATCTTAGAATTAGATTCTTTGAAACTTTTTCAAATACTAGTTTCGGTCAAAAAATCGAAGTATATTATACACAATTTTATACAAGTGTCGGTAAAAAAAAATCGAGGATTGTTCGAAATGCTACGAAACTTTTTAGATCCTTTATATTTGTTACGAGGGAAGATTATGATGGAAGTCCATGCAAAAAATCATCTCAGAAATAGATTCTATGAAACTTTTTGAAATACTAGTTTCGGTCAAAAAATCGTAGTATATTATACACAATTTTATACTAGTTTCGGTCAAAAATCAAATTAAATCGAGGATTGTTCGAAATGCAACGAAACTTTTAAGATCCTTTCTATAATTTACGAGGGAAGATTATGATGGAAGTCCATGCAAAATATTATCTTAGAATTAGATTCTTTGAAACTTTTTCAAATACTAGTTTCGGTCAAAAAATCGAAGTATATTATACACAATTTTATACAAGTGTCGGTAAAAAAAATATCGAAGATTGTTCGAAATGCTACGAAACTTTTTAGATCCTTTATATTTGTTACGAGGGATGATTATGATGGAAGTCCATGCAAAAAATCATCTCAGAAATAGATTCTACGAAACTTTTTGAAATACCAGTTTCGGTCAAAAAATCGTAGTATATTATACACAATTTTATACTAGTTTTGGTCAAAAATCAAATTAAATCGAGGATTGTTCGAAATGCTACGAAACTTTTCAGAACCTTTCTATATTTTACCAGGGAAGGTTATGATGGAAGTTCATGCAAAAAAGTATCTCAAAATAAGATTCTATGGAACTTTTTAAAATAGGAGTTTAGGTCAAAAAATCTTAGTATATTATACATAATTTCATACTAGTTTCGGTCATAAAATTAAATTAAATCGAGAATTGTTCGAAATGCTACGTAACTTTTCAGATACTTTCTATATTTTACGAGGGAGGATTATGATGGAAGTCCATGCAAAAAATCATTTCAGAAATAGATTCTATGAAACATTTTGAAATACTAGTTTCGGTCAAAAAATCGTAGTATATTATACACAATTTTATACTAGTTTCGATCAAAAATCAAATTAAATCGAGGATTGTTCGAAATTCAACGAAACGTTTAAGATCCTTTCTATAATTTACGAGGGAAGATTATGATGGAAGTCCATGCAAAATATTATCTTAGAATTAGATTCTTTGAAACTTTTTCAAATACTAGTTTCGGTCAAAAAATCGAAGTATATTATACACAATTTTATACAAGTGTCGGTAAAAAAAAATTGAGGATTGTTCGAAATGCTACGAAACTTTTTAGATCCTTTATATTTGTTACGAGGGAAGATTATGATGGAAGTCCATGCAAAAAATCATCTCAGAAATAGATTTTATGAAACTTTTTGAAATACTAGTTTCGGTCAAAAAATCGTAGTATATTATACACAATTTTATACTAGTTTCGGTCAAAAATCAAATTAAATCGAGGATTGTTCGAAATGCTACGATACTTTTAAAATCCTTTCTATAATTTACGTGGGAAGATTATGTTGGAAGTCCATGCAAAAAATTATCTCAGAATTAGATTCTTTGAAACTTTTTTATATACTAGTTTCGGTAAAAAAATCGTAGTACATTATACACAATTTTATACAAGTGTCAGTAAAAAATAATCGAGGATTATTCTAAATGCTACAAAAAATTTTAGATCCTTTATATTTGTTACGAGGGAAGGTTATGATGGAAGTCCATGCAAATTATCTAAAAATTAGATTCTATGGAACCTTTTGAAATGTCAGTTTAGGTCAAAAATTCATAGTATATTATACAGAACTTTATACTAGTTTCGGTCAGAAAATTAAATTAAATTGAGTATTGTTCAAAATGCAACGAAACTTTTCAGATCCTTTCTATATTTTACGAGGGAAGATTATGATGGAAGTCCATGCAAAAAATATCTCAGAATTAAATTCTTTGAAACTTTTTCAAGTACTAGTTTCGGTCAAAAAATCGTAGTATATTATACACAATTTTATACAAATGTGGGTAAAAAAAAATCGAGGATTATTCGAAATGCTACGAAACTTTTTAGATCCTTTATATTTGTTACGAGGGAAGGTAATGATGGAAGTCCATGCAAAAAATTATCTAAAAATTAGATTTTATGGTACCTTTTGAAATGTCAGTTTAGGTAAAAATTTCATAGTATATTATACACAATTTTACACTAGTTTCAGTCAGAAAATTAAATTAAATCGAGTATTGTTCGAAATGCAACGAAACTTTTCAGATCCTTTCTATATTTTACGAGGGAAGATTATGATTGAAGTCCATGCAAAAAATTATCTCAGAATTAGATTCTATGATACCTTTTGAAATACTAGTTTTGGTCAAAAATTCTAGTATATTATACACAATTTTATACTAGTTTAGGTCAGAAAATTAAATAAAATCGAGGATTGTTAGAAATGCTACGAATCTTTTAAGATCCTTTCTATAATTTACGAGGGAAGATTATGATGTAAGTCCATGCAAAAAATTATCTCAGAATTAGAATGTATGAAACTTTTTGAATTACTAGTTTCGGTCAAAAAATCATAGAATATTATACACAATTTTATACTAGTTTCGGTTAAAAATCAAATTAAATCGAGGATTGTTCGAAATGCAACGAAACTTTTAAGATCCTTTCTATAATTTACGAGGGAAGATTATGATGGAAGTCCATGCAAAATATTATCTTAGAATTAGATTCTTTGAAACTTTTTCAAATACTAGTTTCGGTCAAAAAATCGAAGTATATTATACACAATTTTATACAAGTGTCGGTAAAAAAAAATCGAGGATTGTTCGAAATGCTACGAAACTTTTTAGATCCTTTATATTTGTTACGAGGGAAGATTATGATGGAAGTCCATGCAAAAAATCATCTCAGAAATAGATTCTATGAAACTTTTTGAAATACTAGTTTCGGTCAAAAAATCGTAGTATATTATACACAATTTTATACTAGTTTCGGTCAAAAATCAAATTAAATCGAGGATTGTTCGAAATGCAACGAAACTTTTAAGATCCTTTCTATAATTTACGAGGGAAGATTATGATGGAAGTCCATGCAAAATATTATCTTAGAATTAGATTCTTTGAAACTTTTTCAAATACTAGTTTCGGTCAAAAAATCGAAGTATATTATACACAATTTTATACAAGTGTCGGTAAAAAAAATATCGAAGATTGTTCGAAATGCTACGAAACTTTTTAGATCCTTTATATTTGTTACGAGGGATGATTATGATGGAAGTCCATGCAAAAAATCATCTCAGAAATAGATTCTACGAAACTTTTTGAAATACCAGTTTCGGTCAAAAAATCGTAGTATATTATACACAATTTTATACTAGTTTTGGTCAAAAATCAAATTAAATCGAGGATTGTTCGAAATGCTACGAAACTTTTCAGAACCTTTCTATATTTTACCAGGGAAGGTTATGATGGAAGTTCATGCAAAAAAGTATCTCAAAATAAGATTCTATGGAACTTTTTAAAATAGGAGTTTAGGTCAAAAAATCTTAGTATATTATACATAATTTCATACTAGTTTCGGTCATAAAATTAAATTAAATCGAGAATTGTTCGAAATGCTACATAACTTTTCAGATACTTTCTATATTTTACGAGGGAGGATTATGATGGAAGTCCATGCAAAAAATCATTTCAGAAATAGATTCTATGAAACATTTTGAAATACTAGTTTCGGTCAAAAAATCGTAGTATATTATACACAATTTTATACTAGTTTCGATCAAAAATCAAATTAAATCGAGGATTGTTCGAAATTCAACGAAACGTTTAAGATCCTTTCTATAATTTACGAGGGAAGATTATGATGGAAGTCCATGCAAAATATTATCTTAGAATTAGATTCTTTGAAACTTTTTCAAATACTAGTTTCGGTCAAAAAATCGAAGTATATTATACACAATTTTATACAAGTGTCGGTAAAAAAAAATTGAGGATTGTTCGAAATGCTACGAAACTTTTTAGATCCTTTATATTTGTTACGAGGGAAGATTATGATGGAAGTCCATGCAAAAAATCATCTCAGAAATAGATTTTATGAAACTTTTTGAAATACTAGTTTCGGTCAAAAAATCGTAGTATATTATACACAATTTTATACTAGTTTCGGTCAAAAATCAAATTAAATCGAGGATTGTTCGAAATGCTACGATACTTTTAAAATCCTTTCTATAATTTACGTGGGAAGATTATGTTGGAAGTCCATGCAAAAAATTATCTCAGAATTAGATTCTTTGAAACTTTTTTATATACTAGTTTCGGTAAAAAAATCGTAGTACATTATACACAATTTTATACAAGTGTCAGTAAAAAATAATCGAGGATTATTCTAAATGCTACAAAAAATTTTAGATCCTTTATATTTGTTACGAGGGAAGGTTATGATGGAAGTCCATGCAAATTATCTAAAAATTAGATTCTATGGAACCTTTTGAAATGTCAGTTTAGGTCAAAAATTCATAGTATATTATACAGAACTTTATACTAGTTTCGGTCAGAAAATTAAATTAAATTGAGTATTGTTCAAAATGCAACGAAACTTTTCAGATCCTTTCTATATTTTACGAGGGAAGATTATGATGGAAGTCCATGCAAAAAATATCTCAGAATTAAATTCTTTGAAACTTTTTCAAGTACTAGTTTCGGTCAAAAAATCGTAGTATATTATACACAATTTTATACAAATGTGGGTAAAAAAAAATCGAGGATTATTCGAAATGCTACGAAACTTTTTAGATCCTTTATATTTGTTACGAGGGAAGGTAATGATGGAAGTCCATGCAAAAAATTATCTAAAAATTAGATTTTATGGTACCTTTTGAAATGTCAGTTTAGGTAAAAATTTCATAGTATATTATACACAATTTTACACTAGTTTCAGTCAGAAAATTAAATTAAATCGAGTATTGTTCGAAATGCAACGAAACTTTTCAGATCCTTTCTATATTTTACGAGGGAAGATTATGATTGAAGTCCATGCAAAAAATTATCTCAGAATTAGATTCTATGATACCTTTTGAAATACTAGTTTTGGTCAAAAATTCTAGTATATTATACACAATTTTATACTAGTTTAGGTCAGAAAATTAAATAAAATCGAGGATTGTTAGAAATGCTACGAATCTTTTAAGATCCTTTCTATAATTTACGAGGGAAGATTATGATGTAAGTCCATGCAAAAAATTATCTCAGAATTAGAATGTATGAAACTTTTTGAATTACTAGTTTCGGTCAAAAAATCATAGAATATTATACACAATTTTATACTAGTTTCGGTTAAAAAACAAATTAAATCGAGGATTGTTCGAAATGCAACGAAACTTTTAAGATCCTTTCTATAATTTACGAGGGAAGATTATGATGGAAGTCCATGCAAAATATTATCTTAGAATTAGATTCTTTGAAACTTTTTCAAATACTAGTTTCGGTCAAAAAATCGAAGTATATTATACACAATTTTATACAAGTGTCGGTAAAAAAAAATCGAGGATTGTTCGAAATGCTACGAAACTTTTTAGATCCTTTATATTTGTTACGAGGGAAGATTATGATGGAAGTCCATGCAAAAAATCATCTCAGAAATAGATTCTATGAAACTTTTTGAAATACTAGTTTCGGTCAAAAAATCGTAGTATATTATACACAATTTTATACTAGTTTCGGTCAAAAATCAAATTAAATCGAGGATTGTTCGAAATGCAACGAAACTTTTAAGATCCTTTCTATAATTTACGAGGGAAGATTATGATGGAAGTCCATGCAAAATATTATCTTAGAATTAGATTCTTTGAAACTTTTTCAAATACTAGTTTCGGTCAAAAAATCGAAGTATATTATACACAATTTTATACAAGTGTCGGTAAAAAAAATATCGAAGATTGTTCGAAATGCTACGAAACTTTTTAGATCCTTTATATTTGTTACGAGGGATGATTATGATGGAAGTCCATGCAAAAAATCATCTCAGAAATAGATTCTACGAAACTTTTTGAAATACCAGTTTCGGTCAAAAAATCGTAGTATATTATACACAATTTTATACTAGTTTTGGTCAAAAATCAAATTAAATCGAGGATTGTTCGAAATGCTACGAAACTTTTCAGAACCTTTCTATATTTTACCAGGGAAGGTTATGATGGAAGTTCATGCAAAAAAGTATCTCAAAATAAGATTCTATGGAACTTTTTAAAATAGGAGTTTAGGTCAAAAAATCTTAGTATATTATACATAATTTCATACTAGTTTCGGTCATAAAATTAAATTAAATCGAGAATTGTTCGAAATGCTACGTAACTTTTCAGATACTTTCTATATTTTACGAGGGAGGATTATGATGGAAGTCCATGCAAAAAATCATTTCAGAAATAGATTCTATGAAACATTTTGAAATACTAGTTTCGGTCAAAAAATCGTAGTATATTATACACAATTTTATACTAGTTTCGATCAAAAATCAAATTAAATCGAGGATTGTTCGAAATTCAACGAAACGTTTAAGATCCTTTCTATAATTTACGAGGGAAGATTATGATGGAAGTCCATGCAAAATATTATCTTAGAATTAGATTCTTTGAAACTTTTTCAAATACTAGTTTCGGTCAAAAAATCGAAGTATATTATACACAATTTTATACAAGTGTCGGTAAAAAAAAATTGAGGATTGTTCGAAATGCTACGAAACTTTTTAGATCCTTTATATTTGTTACGAGGGAAGATTATGATGGAAGTCCATGCAAAAAATCATCTCAGAAATAGATTTTATGAAACTTTTTGAAATACTAGTTTCGGTCAAAAAATCGTAGTATATTATACACAATTTTATACTAGTTTCGGTCAAAAATCAAATTAAATCGAGGATTGTTCGAAATGCTACGATACTTTTAAAATCCTTTCTATAATTTACGTGGGAAGATTATGTTGGAAGTCCATGCAAAAAATTATCTCAGAATTAGATTCTTTGAAACTTTTTTATATACTAGTTTCGGTAAAAAAATCGTAGTACATTATACACAATTTTATACAAGTGTCAGTAAAAAATAATCGAGGATTATTCTAAATGCTACAAAAAATTTTAGATCCTTTATATTTGTTACGAGGGAAGGTTATGATGGAAGTCCATGCAAATTATCTAAAAATTAGATTCTATGGAACCTTTTGAAATGTCAGTTTAGGTCAAAAATTCATAGTATATTATACAGAACTTTATACTAGTTTCGGTCAGAAAATTAAATTAAATTGAGTATTGTTCAAAATGCAACGAAACTTTTCAGATCCTTTCTATATTTTACGAGGGAAGATTATGATGGAAGTCCATGCAAAAAATATCTCAGAATTAAATTCTTTGAAACTTTTTCAAGTACTAGTTTCGGTCAAAAAATCGTAGTATATTATACACAATTTTATACAAATGTGGGTAAAAAAAAATCGAGGATTATTCGAAATGCTACGAAACTTTTTAGATCCTTTATATTTGTTACGAGGGAAGGTAATGATGGAAGTCCATGCAAAAAATTATCTAAAAATTAGATTTTATGGTACCTTTTGAAATGTCAGTTTAGGTAAAAATTTCATAGTATATTATACACAATTTTACACTAGTTTCAGTCAGAAAATTAAATTAAATCGAGTATTGTTCGAAATGCAATGAAACTTTTCAGATCCTTTCTATATTTTACGAGGGAAGATTATGATTGAAGTCCATGCAAAAAATTATCTCAGAATTAGATTCTATGATACCTTTTGAAATACTAGTTTCGGTCAAAAATTCTAGTATATTATACACAATTTTATATTAGTTTAGGTCAGAAAATTAAATAAAATCGAGGATTGTTAGAAATGCTACGAATCTTTTAAGATCCTTTCTATAATTTACGAGGGAAGATTATGATGTAAGTCCATGCAAAAAATTATCTCAGAATTAGATTGTATGAAACTTTTTGAATTACTAGTTTCGGTCAAAAAATCATAGAATATTATACACAATTTTATACTAGTTTCGGTTAAAAATCAAATTAAATCGAGGATTGTTCGAAATGCAACGAAACTTTTAAGATCCTTTCTATAATTTACGAGGGAAGATTATGATGGAAGTCCATGCAAAATATTATCTTAGAATTAGATTCTTTGAAACTTTTTCAAATACTAGTTCCGGTCAAAAAATCGAAGTATATTATACACAATTTTATACAAGTGTCGGTAAAAAAAAATCGAGGATTGTTCGAAATGCTACGAAACTTTTTAGATCCTTTATGTTTGTTACGAGGGAAGATTATGATGGAAGTCCATGCAAAATATCATCTCAGAAATAGATTCTATGAAACTTTTTGAAATACTAGTTTCGGTCAAAAAATCGTAGTATATTATACACAATTTTATACTAGTTTCGGTCAAAAATCAAATTAAATCGTGGATTGTTCGAAATGCAACGAAACTTTTAAGATCCTTTCTATAATTTACGAGGGAAGATTATGATGGAAGTCCATGCAAAATATTATCTTAGAATTAGATTCTTTGAAACTTTTTCAAATACTAGTTTCGGTCAAAAAATCGAAGTATATTATACACAATTTTATACAAGTGTCGGTAAAAAAAATATCGAAGATTGTTCGAAATGCTACGAAACTTTTTAGATCCTTTATATTTGTTACGAGGGATGATTATGATGGAAGTCCATGCAAAAAATCATCTCAGAAATAGATTCTACGAAACTTTTTGAAATACCAGTTTCGGTCAAAAAATCGTAGTATATTATACACAATTTTATACTAGTTTTGGTCAAAAATCAAATTAAATCGAGGATTGTTAGAAATGCTACGAAACTTTTCAGAACCTTTCTATATTTTACCAGGGAAGGTTATGATGGAAATTCATGCAAAAAAGTATCTCAAAATAAGATTCTATGGAACTTTTTAAAATAGGAGTTTAGGTCAAAAAATCTTAGTATATTATACATAATTTCATACTAGTTTCGGTCATAAAATTAAATTAAATCGAGAATTGTTCGAAATGCTACGTAACTTTTCAGATACTTTCTATATTTTACGAGGGAGGATTTTGATGGAAGTCCATGCAAAAAATCATTTCAGAAATAGATTCTATGAAACATTTTGAAATACTAGTTTCGGTCAAAAAATCGTAGTATATTATACACAATTTTATACTAGTTTCGATCAAAAATCAAATTAAATCGAGGATTGTTCGAAATTCAACGAAACGTTTAAGATTCTTTCTATAATTTACGAGGGAAGATTATGATGGAAGTCCATGCAAAATATTATCTTAGAATTAGATTCTTTGAAACTTTTTCAAATACTAGTTTCGGTCAAAAAATCGAAGTATATTATACACAATTTTATACAAGTGTCGGTAAAAAAAAATTGAGGATTGTTCGAAATGCTACGAAACTTTTTAGATCCTTTATATTTGTTACGAGGGAAGATTATGATGGAAGTCCATGCAAAAAATCATCTCAGAAATAGATTTTATGAAACTTTTTGAAATACTAGTTTCGGTCAAAAAATCGTAGTATATTATACACAATTTTATACTAGTTTCGGTCAAAAATCAAATTAAATCGAGGATTGTTCGAAATGCTACGAAACTTTTAAAATCCTTTCTATAATTTACGTGGGAAGATTATGTTGGAAGTCCATGCAAAAAATTATCTCAGAATTAGATTCTTTGAAACTTTTTTATATACTAGTTTGGGTAAAAAAATCGTAGTATATTATACACAATTTTATACAAGTGTCAGTAAAAAATAATCGAGGATTATTCTAAATGCTACAAAAAATTTTAGATCCTTTATATTTGTTACGAGGGAAGGTTATGATGGAAGTCCATGCAAATTATCTAAAAATTAGATTCTATGGAACCTTTTGAAATGTCAGTTTAGGTCAAAAATTCATAGTATATTATACAGAACTTTATACTAGTTTCGGTCAGAAAATTAAATTAAATTGAGTATTGTTCAAAATGCAACGAAACTTTTCAGATCCTTTCTATATTTTACGAGGGAAGATTATGATGGAAGTCCATGCAAAAAATATCTCAGAATTAAATTCTTTGTAACTTTTTCAAGTACTAGTTTCGGTCAAAAAATCGTAGTATATTATACACAATTTTATACAAATGTGGGTAAAAAAAAATCGAGGATTATTCGAAATGCTACGAAACTTTTTAGATCCTTTATATTTGTTACGAGGGAAGGTAATGATGGAAGTCCATGCAAAAAATTATCTAAAAATTAGATTTTATGGTACCTTTTGAAATGTCAGTTTAGGTAAAAATTTCATAGTATATTATACACAATTTTACACTAGTTTCAGTCAGAAAATTAAATTAAATCGAGTATTGTTCGAAATGCAACGAAACTTTTCAAATCCTTTCTATATTTTACGAGGGAAGATTATGATTGAAGTCCATGCAAAAAATTATCTCAGAATTAGATTCTATGATACCTTTTGAAATACTAGTTTCGGTCAAAAATTCTAGTATATTATACACAATTTTATATTAGTTTAGGTCAGAAAATTAAATAAAATCGAGGATTGTTAGAAATGCTACGAATCTTTTAAGATCCTTTCTATAATTTACGAGGGAAGATTATGATGTAAGTCCATGCAAAAAATTATCTCAGAATTAGATTGTATGAAACTTTTTGAATTACTAGTTTCGGTCAAAAAATCATAGAATATTATACACAATTTTATACTAGTTTCGGTTAAAAATCAAATTAAATCGAGGATTGTTCGAAATGCAACGAAACTTTTAAGATCCTTTCTATAATTTACGAGGGAAGATTATGATGGAAGTCCATGCAAAATATTATCTTAGAATTAGATTCTTTGAAACTTTTTCAAATACTAGTTCCGGTCAAAAAATCGAAGTATATTATACACAATTTTATACAAGTGTCGGTAAAAAAAAATCGAGGATTGTTCGAAATGCTACGAAACTTTTTAGATCCTTTATGTTTGTTACGAGGGAAGATTATGATGGAAGTCCATGCAAAAAATCATCTCAGAAATAGATTCTATGAAACTTTTTGAAATACTAGTTTCGGTCAAAAAATCGTAGTATATTATACACAATTTTATACTAGTTTCGGTCAAAAATCAAATTAAATCGAGGATTGTTCGAAATGCAACGAAACTTTTAAGATCCTTTCTATAATTTACGAGGGAAGATTATGATGGAAGTCCATGCAAAATATTATCTTAGAATTAGATTCTTTGAAACTTTTTCAAATACTAGTTTCGGTCAAAAAATCGAAGTATATTATACACAATTTTATACAAGTGTCGGTAAAAAAAATATCGAAGATTGTTCGAAATGCTACGAAACTTTTTAGATCCTTTATATTTGTTACGAGGGATGATTATGATGGAAGTCCATGCAAAAAATCATCTCAGAAATAGATTCTACGAAACTTTTTGAAATACCAGTTTCGGTCAAAAAATCGTAGTATATTATACACAATTTTATACTAGTTTTGGTCAAAAATCAAATTAAATCGAGGATTGTTCGAAATGCTACGAAACTTTTCAGAACCTTTCTATATTTTACCAGGGAAGGTTATGATGGAAGTTCATGCAAAAAAGTATCTCAAAATAAGATTCTATGGAACTTTTTAAAATAGGAGTTTAGGTCAAAAAATCTTAGTATATTATACATAATTTCATACTAGTTTCGGTCATAAAATTAAATTAAATCGAGAATTGTTCGAAATGCTACGTAACTTTTCAGATACTTTCTATATTTTACGAGGGAGGATTATGATGGAAGTCCATGCAAAAAATCATTTCAGAAATAGATTCTATGAAACATTTTGAAATACTAGTTTCGGTCAAAAAATCGTAGTATATTATACACAATTTTATACTAGTTTCGATCAAAAATCAAATTAAATCGAGGATTGTTCGAAATTCAACGAAACGTTTAAGATCCTTTCTATAATTTACGAGGGAAGATTATGATGGAAGTCCATGCAAAATATTATCTTAGAATTAGATTCTTTGAAACTTTTTCAAATACTAGTTCCGGTCAAAAAATCGAAGTATATTATACACAATTTTATACAAGTGTCGGTAAAAAAAAATCGAGGATTGTTCGAAATGCTACGAAACTTTTTAGATCCTTTATGTTTGTTACGAGGGAAGATTATGATGGAAGTCCATGCAAAAAATCATCTCAGAAATAGATTCTATGAAACTTTTTGAAATACTAGTTTCGGTCAAAAAATCGTAGTATATTATACACAATTTTATACTAGTTTCGGTCAAAAATCAAATTAAATCGAGGATTGTTCGAAATGCAACGAAACTTTTAAGATCCTTTCTATAATTTACGAGGGAAGATTATGATGGAAGTCCATGCAAAATATTATCTTAGAATTAGATTCTTTGAAACTTTTTCAAATACTAGTTTCGGTCAAAAAATCGAAGTATATTATACACAATTTTATACAAGTGTCGGTAAAAAAAATATCGAAGATTGTTCGAAATGCTACGAAACTTTTTAGATCCTTTATATTTGTTACGAGGGATGATTATGATGGAAGTCCATGCAAAAAATCATCTCAGAAATAGATTCTACGAAACTTTTTGAAATACCAGTTTCGGTCAAAAAATCGTAGTATATTATACACAATTTTATACTAGTTTTGGTCAAAAATCAAATTAAATCGAGGATTGTTCGAAATGCTACGAAACTTTTCAGAATCTTTCTATATTTTACCAGGGAAGGTTATGATGGAAGTTCATGCAAAAAAGTATCTCAAAATAAGATTCTATGGAACTTTTTAAAATAGGAGTTTAGGTCAAAAAATCTTAGTATATTATACATAATTTCATACTAGTTTCGGTCATAAAATTAAATTAAATCGAGAATTGTTCGAAATGCTACGTAACTTTTCAGATACTTTCTATATTTTACGAGGGAGGATTATGATGGAAGTCCATGCAAAAAATCATCTCAGAAATAGATTCTACGAAACTTTTTGAAATACCAGTTTCGGTCAAAAAATCGTAGTATATTATACACAATTTTATACTAGTTTCGATCAAAAATCAAATTAAATCGAGGATTGTTCGAAATTCAACGAAACGTTTAAGATCCTTTCTATAATTTACGAGGGAAGATTATGATGGAAGTCCATGCAAAATATTATCTTAGAATTAGATTCTTTGAAACTTTTTCAAATACTAGTTTCGGTCAAAAAATCGTAGTATATTATACACAATTTTATACTAGTTTCGGTCAAAAATCAAATTAAATCGAGGATTGTTCGAAATGCAACGAAACTTTTAAGATCCTTTCTATAATTTACGAGGGAAGATTATGATGGAAGTCCATGCAAAATATTATCTTAGAATTAGATTCTTTGAAACTTTTTCAAATACTAGTTTCGGTCAAAAAATCGAAGTATATTATACACAATTTTATACAAGTGTCGGTAAAAAAAATATCGAAGATTGTTCGAAATGCTACGAAACTTTTTAGATCCTTTATATTTGTTACGAGGGATGATTATGATGGAAGTCCATGCAAAAAATCATCTCAGAAATAGATTCTACGAAACTTTTTGAAATACCAGTTTCGGTCAAAAAATCGTAGTATATTATACACAATTTTATACTAGTTTTGGTCAAAAATCAAATTAAATCGAGGATTGTTCGAAATGCTACGAAACTTTTCAGAATCTTTCTATATTTTACCAGGGAAGGTTATGATGGAAGTTCATGCAAAAAAGTATCTCAAAATAAGATTCTATGGAACTTTTTAAAATAGGAGTTTAGGTCAAAAAATCTTAGTATATTATACATAATTTCATACTAGTTTCGGTCATAAAATTAAATTAAATCGAGAATTGTTCGAAATGCTACGTAACTTTTCAGATACTTTCTATATTTTACGAGGGAGGATTATGATGGAAGTCCATGCAAAAAATCATCTCAGAAATAGATTCTACGAAACTTTTTGAAATACCAGTTTCGGTCAAAAAATCGTAGTATATTATACACAATTTTATACTAGTTTCGATCAAAAATCAAATTAAATCGAGGATTGTTCGAAATTCAACGAAACGTTTAAGATCCTTTCTATAATTTACGAGGGAAGATTATGATGGAAGTCCATGCAAAATATTATCTTAGAATTAGATTCTTTGAAACTTTTTCAAATACTAGTTTCGGTCAAAAAATAGAAGTATATTATACACAATTTTATACAAGTGTCGGTAAAAAAAAATTGAGGATTGTTCGAAATGCTACGAAACTTTTTAGATCCTTTATATTTGTTACGAGGGAAGATTATGATGGAAGTCCATGCAAAAAATCATCTCAGAAATAGATTCTATGAAACTTTTTGAAATACTAGTTTCGGTCAAGAAATCGTAGTATATTATACACAATTTTATACTAGTTTCGGTCAAAAATCAAATTAAATCGAGGATTGTTCGAAATGCAACGAAACTTTTAAGATCCTTTCTATAATTTACGAGGGAAGATTATGATGGAAGTCCATGCAAAATATTATCTTAGAATTAGATTCTTTGAAACTTTTTCAAATACTAGTTTCGTTCAAAAAATCGAAGTATATTATACACAATTTTATACAAGTGTCGGTAAAAAAAATATCGAAGATTGTTCGAAATGCTACGAAACTTTTTAGATCCTTTATATTTGTTACGAGGGATGATTATGATGGAAGTCCATGCAAAAAATCATCTCAGAAATAGATTCTATGAAACTTTTTGAAATACCAGTTTCGGTCAAAAAATCGTAGTATATTATACACAATTTTATACTAGTTTTGGTCAAAAATCAAATTAAATCGAGGATTGTTCGAAATGCTACGAATTTTTTCAGAACCTTTCTATATTTTACCAGGGAAGGTTATGATGGAAGTTCATGCAAAAAAGTATCTCAAAATAAGATTCTATGGAACTTTTTAAAATAGGAGTTTAGGTCAAAAAATCTTAGTATATTATACATAATTTCATACTAGTTTCGGTCATAAAATTAAATTAAATCGAGAATTGTTCGAAATGCTACGTAACTTTTCAGATACTTTCTATATTTTACGAGGGAGGATTATGATGGAAGTCATTGCAAAAAATCATTTCAGAAATAGATTCTATGAAACATTTTGAAATACTTGTTTCGGTCAAAAAATCGTAGAATATTATACACAATTTTATACTAGTTTCGATCAAAAATCAAATTAAATCGAGGATTGTTCGAAATTCAACGAAACGTTTAAGATCCTTTCTATAATTTACGAGGGAAGATTATGATGGAAGTCCATGCAAAATATTATCTTAGAATTAGTTTCTTTGAAACTTTTTCAAATACTAGTTTTGGTAAAAAAATCGAAGTATATTATACACAATTTTATACAAGTGTCGGTAAAAAAACAATCGAGGATTGTTCGAAATGCTACGAAACTTTTTAGATCCTTTATATTTGTTACGAGGGATGATTATGATGGAAGTCCATGCAAAAAATCATCTCAGAAATAGATTCTATGAAACTTTTTGAAATACTAGTTTCGGTCAAAAATTCTAGTATATTATACACAATTTTATACTAGTTTAGGTCAGAAAATTAAATAAAATCGAGGATTGTTCGAAATGCTACGAATCTTTTAAGATCCTTTCTATAATTTACGAGGGAGGATTATGATGTAAGTCCATGCAAAAAAATTATCTCAGAATTAGATTGTATGAAACTTTTTGAATTACTAGTTTCGGTCAAAAAATCATAGAATATTATACACAATTTTATACTAGTTTCGGTTAAAAATCAAATTAAATCGAGGATTGTTCGAAATGCAACGAAACTTTTAAGATCCTTTCTATAATTTACGAGGGAAGATTATGATGGAAGTCCATGCAAAATATTATCTTAGAATTAGATTCTTTGATACTTTTTCAAATACTAGTTTCGATAAAAAAATCGAAGTATATTATACACAATTTTATACAAGTGTCGGTAAAAAAAAATCGAGGATTGTTCGAAATGCTACGAAACTTTTTAGATCCTTTATATTTGTTACGAGGGAAGATTATGATGGAAGTCCATGCAAAAAATCATATCAGAAATAGATTCTATGAAACATTTTGAAATACTAATTTCGGTCAAAAAATCGTAGTATATTATTCACAATTTTACAAAAGTTTCGGTCAAAAATCAAATTAAATCGTGGATTGTTCGAAATGCAACGAAACTTTTAAGATCCTTTCTATAATTTACGAGGGAAGATTATGATGCAAGTCCATGCAAAATATTATCTTAGAATTAGATTCTTTGAAACTTTTTCAAATACTAGTTTCGGTCAAAAAATCGAAGTATATTATACCCAATTTTATACAAGTGTCGGTAAAAAAACAATCGAGGATTGTTCGAAATGCTATGAAACTTTTTAGATCCTTTATTTTTGTTACGAGGGATGATTATGATGGAAGTCCATGCAAAAAATCATCTCAGAAATAGATTCTATGAAACTTTTTGAAATACTAGTTTCGGTCAAAAAATCGTAGTATATTATACACAATTTTATACTAGTTTCGGTCAAAAATCAAATTAAATCGAGGATTGTTCGAAATGCTACGAAACTTTTAAAATCCTTTCTATAATTTACGAGGGAAGATTATGTTGGAAGTCCATGCAAAAAATTATCTCAGAATTAAATTCATTGAAACTTTTTTAAATACTAGTTTCGGTAAAAAAATCGTAGTATATTATACACAATTTTATACAAGTGTCAGTAAAAAATAATCGAGGATTATTCTAAATGCTACAAAAAATTTTAGATCCTTTATATTTGTTACGAGGGAAGGTTATGATGGAAGTCCATGCAAATTATCTAAAAATTAGATTCTATGGAACCTTTTGAAATGTCAGTTTAGGTCAAAAATTCATAGTATATTATACACAACTTTATACTAGTTTCGGTCAGAAAATTAAATTAAATTGAGTATTGTTCAAAATGCAACGAATCTTTTCAGATCCTTTCTATATTTGACGAGGGAAGATTATGATGGAAGTCCATGCAAAAAATATCTCAGAATTAAATTCTTTGAAACTTTTTCAAGTACTAGTTTCGGTCAAAAAAGCGTAGTATATTATACACAATTTTATACAAATGTCGGTAAAAAAAATCGAGGATTATTCGAAATGCTACAAAACTTATTAGATCCTTTATATTTGTTACGAGGGAAGGTAATGATGGAAGTCCATGCAAAAAATTATCTAAAAATTAGATTTTATGGAACCTTTTGAAATGTCAGTTTAGGTAAAAATTTCATAGTATATTATACACAATTTTACACTAGTTTCAGTCAGAAAATTAAATTAAATCGAGTATTATTCGAAATGCAACGAAACTTTTCAGATCCTTTCTATATTTTACGAGGGAAGATTATGATTGAAGTCCATGCAAAAAATTATCTCAGAATTAGATTCTATGATACCTTTTGAAATACTAGTTTCGGTCAAAAATTCTAGTATATTATACACAATTTTATACTAGTTTAGGTCAGAAAATTAAATTAAATCGAGGATTGTTCGAAATGCTACGAATCTTTTAAGATCCTTTCTATAATTTACGAGGGAAGATTATGATGTAAGTCCATGCAAAAAATTATCTCAGAATTAGATTGTATGAAACTTTTTGAATTACTAGTTTCGGTCAAAAAATCATAGAATATTATACGCAATTTTATACTAGTTTCGGTTAAAAATCAAATTAAATCGAGGATTGTTCGAAATGCAACGAAACTTTTAAGATCCTTTCTATAATTTACGAGGGAAGATTATGATGGAAGTCCATGCAAAATATTATCTTAGTATTAGATTCTTTGATACTTTTTCAAATACTAGTTTCGATCAAAAAATCGAAGTATATTATACACAATTTTATACAAGTGTCGGTAAAAAAAATCGAGGATTGTTCGAAATGCTACGAAACTTTTTAGATCCTTTATATTTGTTACGAGGGAAGATTATGATGGAAGTCCATGCAAAAAATCATCTCAGAAATAGATTCTATGAAACATTTTGAAATACTAATTTCGGTCAAAAAATCGTAGTATATTATTCACAATTTTACAAAAGTTTCGGTCAAAAATCAAATTAAATCGAGGATTGTTCGAAATGCAACGAAACTTTTAAGATCCTTTCTATAATTTACGAGGGAAGATTATGATGCAAGTCCATGCAAAATATTATCTTAGAATTAGATTCTTTGAAACTTTTTCAAATACTATTTTCGGTCAAAAAATCGAAGTATATTATACCCAATTTTATACAAGTGTATGTAAAAAAACAATCGAGGATTGTTCGAAATGCTATGAAACTTTTTAGATCCTTTATTTTTGTTACGAGGGATGATTATGATGGAAGTCCATGCAAAAAATCATCTCAGAAATAGATTCTATGAAACTTTTTGAAATACTAGTTTCGGTCAAAAAATCGTAGTATATTATACTTAATTTTATACTAGTTTCGGTCAAAAATAAAATTAAATTGAGGATTGTTCGAAATGCTACGAAACTTTTAAAATCCTTTCTATAATTTACGAGGGAAGATTATGTTGGAAGTCCATGCAAAAAATTATCTCAGAATTAGATTCATTGAAACTTTTTTAAATACTAGTTTCGGTAAAAAAATCGTAGTATATTATACACAATTTTATACAAGTGTCAGTAAAAAATAATCGAGGATTATTCTAAATGCTACAAAAAATTTTAGATCCTCTATATTTGTTACTAGGGAAGGTTATGATGGAAGTCCATGCAAATTATCTAAAAATTAGATTCTATGGAACCTTTTGAAATGTCAGTTTAGGTCAAAAATTCATAGTATATTATACACAACTTTATACTAGTTTCGGTCAGAAAATTAAATTAAATTGAGTATTGTTCAAAATGCAACGAATCTTTTCAGATCCTTTCTATATTTTACGAGGGAAGATTATGATGGAAGTCCATGCAAAAAATATCTCAGAATTAAATTCTTTGAAACTTTTTCAAGTACTAGTTTCGGTCAAAAAATCGTGGTATATTATACACAATTTTATACAAATGTCGGTAAAAAAAAATCGAGGATTATTCGAAATGCTACGAAACTTTTTAGATCCTTTATATTTGTTACGAGGGAAGGTAATGATGGAAGTCCATGCAAAAAATTATCTAAAAATTAGATTTTATGGAACCTTTTGAAATGTCAGTTTAGGTAAAAATTTCATAGTATATTATACACAATTTTACACTAGTTTCAGTCAGAAAATTAAATAAAATCGAGTATTGTTCGAAATGCAACGAAACTTTTCAGATCCTTTCTATATTTTACGAGGGAAGATTATGATTGAAGTCCATGCAAAAAATTATCTCAGAATTAGATTCTATGATACCTTTTGAAATACTAGTTTCGGTCAAAAAATCATAGAATATTATACACAATTTTATACTAGTTTCGGTTAAAAATCAAATTAAATCGAGGATTGTTCGAAATGCAACGAAACTTTTAAGATCCTTTCTATAATTTACGAGGGAAGATTATGATGCAAGTCCATGCAAAATATTATCTTAGAATTAGATTCTTTGAAACTTTTTCAAATACTAGTTTCGGTCAAAAAATCGAAGTATATTATACCCAATTTTATACAAGTGTCGGTAAAAAAACAATCGAGGATTGTTCGAAATGCTATGAAACTTTTTAGATCCTTTATTTTTGTTACGAGGGATGATTATGATGGAAGTCCATGCAAAAAATCATCTCAGAAATAGATTCTATGAAACGTTTTGAAATACTAGTTTCGGTCAAAAAATCGTAGTATATTATACACAATTTTATACTAGTTTTGGTCAAAAATAAAATTAAATTGAGGATTGTTCGAAATGCTACGAAACTTTTAAAATCCTTTCTATAATTTACGAGGGAAGATTATGTTGGAAGTCCATGCAAAAAATTATCTCAGAATTAGATTCATTGAAACATTTTTAAATACTAGTTTCGGTAAAAAAATCGTAGTATATTATACACAATTTTATACAAGTGTCAGTAAAAAATAATCGAGGATTATTCTAAATGCTACAAAAAATTTTAGATCCTTTATATTTGTTACGAGGGAAGGTTATGATGGAAGTCCATGCAAATTATCTAAAAATTAGATTCTATGGAACCTTTTGAAATGTCAGTTTAGGTCAAAAATTCATAGTATATTATACACAACTTTATACTAGTTTCGGTCAGAAAATTAAATTAAATTGAGTATTGTTCAAAATGCAACGAATCTTTTCAGATCCTTTCTATATTTTACGAGGGAAGATTATGATGGAAGTCCATGCAAAAAATATCTCAGAATTAAATTCTTGGAAACTTTTTCAAGTACTAGTTTCGGTCAAAAAATCGTGGTATATTATACACAATTTTATACAAATGTCGGTAAAAAAAAATCGAGGATTATTCGAAATGCTACGAAACTTTTTAGATCCTTTATATTTGTTACGAGGGAAGGTAATAATGGAAGTCCATGCAATAAATTATCTAAAAATTAGCTTTTATGGAACCTTTTGAAATGTCAGTTTAGGTAAAAATTTCATAGTATATTATACACAATTTTACACTAGTTTCAGTCAGAAAATTAAATTAAATCGAGTATTGTTCGAAATGCAACGAAACATTTCAGATCCTTTCTATATTTTACGAGGGAAGATTATGATTGAAGTCCATGAAAAAAATTATCTCAGAATTAGATTCTATGATACCTTTTGAAATACTAGTTTCGGTCAAAAATTCTAGTATATTATACACAATTTTATACTAGTTTAGGTCAGAAAATTAAATTAAATCGAGGATTGTTCGAAATGCTACGAATCTTTTAAGATCCTTTCTATAATTTACGAGGGAAGATTATGATGTAAGTCCATGCAAAAAATTATCTCAGAATTAGATTGTATGAAACTTTTTGAATTACTAGTTTCGGTCAAAAAATCATAGAATATTATACACAATTTTATACTAGTTTCGGTTAAAAATCAAATTAAATCGAGGATTGTTCGAAATGCAACGAAACTTTTAAGATCCTTTCTATAATTTACGAGGGAAGATTATGATGGAAGTCCATGCAAAATATTATCTTAGAATTAGATTCTTTGATACTTTTTCAAATACTAGTTTCGATCAAAAAATCGAAGTATATTATACACAATTTTATACAAGTGTCGGTAAAAAAAAATCGAGGATTGTTCGAAATGCTACGAAACTTTTTAGATCCTTTATATTTGTTACGAGGGAAGATTATGATGGAAGTCCATGCAAAAAATCATCTCAGAAATAGATTCTATGAAACGTTTTGAAATACTAATTTCGGTCAAAAAATCGTAGTATATTATTCACAATTTTACAAAAGTTTCGGTCAAAAATCAAATTAAATCGAGGATTGTTCAAAATGCAACGAAACTTTTAAGATCCTTTCTATAATTTACGAGGGAAGATTATGATGCAAGTCCATGCAAAATATTATCTTAGAATTAGATTCTTTGAAACTTTTTCAAATACTAGTTTCGGTCAAAAAATCGAAGTATATTATACACAATTTTATACAAGTGTCTGTAAAAAAACAATCGAGGATTGTTCGAAATGCTACGAAACTTTTTAGATCCTTTATATTTGTTACGAGGGATGATTATGATGGAAGTCCATGCAAAAAATCATCTCAGAAATAGATTCTATGAAACATTTTGAAATACTAGTTTCGGTCAAAAAATCCTAGTATATTATACACAATTTTATACTAGTTTCGGTCAAAAATCAAATTAAATCGAGGATTGTTCGAAATGCTACGAAACTTTTAAAATCCTTTCTATAATTTACGAGGGAAGATTATGTTGGATGTCCATGCAAAAAATTATCTCAGAATTAGATTCATTGAAACTTTTTTAAATACTAGTTTCGGTAAAAAAATCGTAGTATATTATACACAATTTTATACAAGTATCAGTAAAAAATAATCGAGGATTATTCTAAATGCTACAAAAAATTTTAGATCCTTTATATTTGTTACGAGGGAAGGTTATGATGGAAGTCCATGCAAATTATCTAAAAATTAGATTTATGGAACCTTTTGAAATGTCAGTTTAGGTCAAAAATTCATAGTATATTATACACAACTTTATACTAGTTTCGGTCAGAAAATTAAATTAAATTGAGTATTGTTCAAAATGCAACGAATCTTTTAAGATCCTTTCTATATTTTACGAGGGAAGATTATGATGGAAGTCCATGCAAAAAATATCTCAGAATTAAATTCTTTGAAACTTTTTCAAAAAATCGTAGTATATTATACACAATTTTATACAAATGTCGGTAAAAAAAAATCGAGGATTATTCGAAATGCTACGAAACTTTTTAGATCCTTTATATTTGTTACGAGGGAAGGTAATGATGGAAGTCCATGCAAAAAATTATCTAAAAATTAGATTTTATGGAACCTTTTGAAATGTCAGTTTAGGTAAAAATTTCATAGTATATTATACACAATTTTACACTAGTTTCAGTCAGAAAATTAAATTAAATCGAGTATTGTTAGAAATGCAACGAAACTTTTAAAATCCTTTCTATATTTTACGAGGGAAGATTATGATTGAAGTCCATGCAAAAAATTATCTCAGAATTAGATTCTATGATACCTTTTGAAATACTAGTTTCGGTCAAAAATTCAAGTATATTATACACAATTTTATACTAGTTTAGGTCAGAAAATTAAATAAAATCGAGGATTGTTCGAAATGCTACGAATCTTTTAAGATCCTTTCTATAATTTACGAGGGAAGTCCATGCAAAAAATCATTTCAGAAATAGATTCTATGAAACATTTGGAAATACTAGTTTCGGTCAAAAAATCGTAGTATATTATACACAATTTTATACAAGTTTCGGTCAAAAATCAAATTAAATCGAGGATTGTTCGAAATGCAACGAAACATTTAAGATCCTTTCTATAATTTACGAGGGAAGATTATGATGGAAGTCCATGCAAAAAATTATCTCAGAATTAGATTCTTTGAAACTTTTTCAAATACTAGTTTCGGTCAAAAAATCGAAGTATATTATACACAATTTTATACAAGTGTCGGTAAAAAAAAATCGAGGATTGTTCGAAATGCTACGAAACTTTTTAGATCCTTTATATTTGTTACGAGGGAAGATTATGATGGAAGTCCATGCAAAAAATCATATCAGATATAGATTCTATGAAACATTTTGAAATACTAATTTCGGTCAAAAAATCGTAGTATATTATTCACAATTTTACAAAAGTTTCGGTCAAAAATCAAATTAAATCGTGGATTGTTCGAAATGCAACGAAACTTTTAAGATCCTTTCTATAATTTACGAGGGAAGATTATGATGCAAGTCCATGCAAAATATTATCTTAGAATTAGATTCTTTGAAACTTTTTCAAATACTAGTTTCGGTCAAAAAATCGAAGTATATTATACCCAATTTTATACAAGTGTCGGTAAAAAAACAATCGAGGATTGTTCGAAATGCTATGAAACTTTTTAGATCCTTTATTTTTGTTACGAGGGATGATTATGATGGAAGTCCATGCAAAAAATCATCTCAGAAATAGATTCTATGAAACTTTTTGAAATACTAGTTTCGGTCAAAAAATCGTAGTATATTATACACAATTTTATACTAGTTTCGGTCAAAAATCAAATTAAATCGAGGATTGTTCGAAATGCTACGAAACTTTTAAAATCCTTTCTATAATTTACGAGGGAAGATTATGTTGGAAGTCCATGCAAAAAATTATCTCAGAATTAAATTCATTGAAACTTTTTTAAATACTAGTTTCGGTAAAAAAATCGTAGTATATTATACACAATTTTATACAAGTGTCAGTAAAAAATAATCGAGGATTATTCTAAATGCTACAAAAAATTTTAGATCCTTTATATTTGTTACGAGGGAAGGTTATGATGGAAGTCCATGCAAATTATCTAAAAATTAGATTCTATGGAACCTTTTGAAATGTCAGTTTAGGTCAAAAATTCATAGTATATTATACACAACTTTATACTAGTTTCGGTCAGAAAATTAAATTAAATTGAGTATTGTTCAAAATGCAACGAATCTTTTCAGATCCTTTCTATATTTGACGAGGGAAGATTATGATGGAAGTCCATGCAAAAAATATCTCAGAATTAAATTCTTTGAAACTTTTTCAAGTACTAGTTTCGGTCAAAAAAGCGTAGTATATTATACACAATTTTATACAAATGTCGGTAAAAAAAATCGAGGATTATTCGAAATGCTACGAAACTTATTAGATCCTTTATATTTGTTACGAGGGAAGGTAATGATGGAAGTCCATGCAAAAAATTATCTAAAAATTAGATTTTATGGAACCTTTTGAAATGTCAGTTTAGGTAAAAATTTCATAGTATATTATACACAATTTTACACTAGTTTCAGTCAGAAAATTAAATTAAATCGAGTATTATTCGAAATGCAACGAAACTTTTCAGATCCTTTCTATATTTTACGAGGGAAGATTATGATTGAAGTCCATGCAAAAAATTATCTCAGAATTAGATTCTATGATACCTTTTGAAATACTAGTTTCGGTCAAAAATTCTAGTATATTATACACAATTTTATACTAGTTTAGGTCAGAAAATTAAATTAAATCGAGGATTGTTCGAAATGCTACGAATCTTTTAAGATCCTTTCTATAATTTACGAGGGAAGATTATGATGTAAGTCCATGCAAAAAATTATCTCAGAATTAGATTGTATGAAACTTTTTGAATTACTAGTTTCGGTCAAAAAATCATAGAATATTATACGCAATTTTATACTAGTTTCGGTTAAAAATCAAATTAAATCGAGGATTGTTCGAAATGCAACGAAACTTTTAAGATCCTTTCTATAATTTACGAGGGAAGATTATGATGGAAGTCCATGCAAAATATTATCTTAGTATTAGATTCTTTTATACTTTTTCAAATACTAGTTTCGATCAAAAAATCGAAGTATATTATACACAATTTTATACAAGTGTCGGTAAAAAAAATCGAGGATTGTTCGAAATGCTACGAAACTTTTTAGATCCTTTATATTTGTTACGAGGGAAGATTATGATGGAAGTCCATGCAAAAAATCATCTCAGAAATAGATTCTATGAAACATTTTGAAATACTAATTTCGGTCAAAAAATCGTAGTATATTATTCACAATTTTACAAAAGTTTCGGTCAAAAATCAAATTAAATCGAGGATTGTTCGAAATGCAACGAAACTTTTAAGATCCTTTCTATAATTTACGAGGGAAGATTATGATGCAAGTCCATGCAAAATATTATCTTAGAATTAGATTCTTTGAAACTTTTTCAAATACTATTTTCGGTCAAAAAATCGAAGTATATTATACCCAATTTTATACAAGTGTATGTAAAAAAACAATCGAGGATTGTTCGAAATGCTATGAAACTTTTTAGATCCTTTATTTTTGTTACGAGGGATGATTATGATGGAAGTCCATGCAAAAAATCATCTCAGAAATAGATTCTATGAAACTTTTTGAAATACTAGTTTCGGTCAAAAAATCGTAGTATATTATACTTAATTTTATACTAGTTTCGGTCAAAAATAAAATTAAATTGAGGATTGTTCGAAATGCTACGAAACTTTTAAAATCCTTTCTATAATTTACGAGGGAAGATTATGTTGGAAGTCCATGCAAAAAATTATCTCAGAATTAGATTCATTGAAACTTTTTTAAATACTAGTTTCGGTAAAAAAATCGTAGTATATTATACACAATTTTATACAAGTGTCAGTAAAAAATAATCGAGGATTATTCTAAATGCTACAAAAAATTTTAGATCCTCTATATTTGTTACTAGGGAAGGTTATGATGGAAGTCCATGCAAATTATCTAAAAATTAGATTCTATGGAACCTTTTGAAATGTCAGTTTAGGTCAAAAATTCATAGTATATTATACACAACTTTATACTAGTTTCGGTCAGAAAATTAAATTAAATTGAGTATTGTTCAAAATGCAACGAATCTTTTCAGATCCTTTCTATATTTTACGAGGGAAGATTATGATGGAAGTCCATGCAAAAAATATCTCAGAATTAAATTCTTTGAAACTTTTTCAAGTACTAGTTTCGGTCAAAAAATCGTGGTATATTATACACAATTTTATACAAATGTCGGTAAAAAAAAATCGAGGATTATTCGAAATGCTACGAAACTTTTTAGATCCTTTATATTTTTTACGAGGGAAGGTAATGATGGAAGTCCATGCAAAAAATTATCTAAAAATTAGATTTTATGGAACCTTTTGAAATGTCAGTTTAGGTAAAAATTTCATAGTATATTATACACAATTTTACACTAGTTTCAGTCAGAAAATTAAATAAAATCGAGTATTGTTCGAAATGCAACGAAACTTTTCAGATCCTTTCTATATTTTACGAGGGAAGATTATGATTGAAGTCCATGCAAAAAATTATCTCAGAATTAGATTCTATGATACCTTTTGAAATACTAGTTTCGGTCAAAAAATCATAGAATATTATACACAATTTTATACTAGTTTCGGTTAAAAATCAAATTAAATCGAGGATTGTTCGAAATGCAACGAAACTTTTAAGATCCTTTCTATAATTTACGAGGGAAGATTATGATGGAAGTCCATGCAAAATATTATCTTAGAATTAGATTCTTTGATACTTTTTCAAATACTAGTTTCGATCAAAAAATGGAAGTATATTATACACAATTTTATACAAGTGTCGGTAAAAAAAAATCGAGGATTGTTCGAAATGCTACGAAACTTTTTAGATCCTTTATATTTGTTACGAGGGAAGATTATGATGGAAGTCCATGCAAAAAATCATCTCAGAAATAGATTCTATGAAACATTTTGAAATACTAATTTCGGTCAAAAAATCGTAGTATATTATTCACAATTTTACAAAAGTTTCGGTCAAAAATCAAATTAAATCGAGGATTGTTCGAAATGCAACGAAACTTTTAAGATCCTTTCTATAATTTACGAGGGAAGATTATGATGCAAGTCCATGCAAAATATTATCTTAGAATTAGATTCTTTGAAACTTTTTCAAATACTAGTTTCGGTCAAAAAATCGAAGTATATTATACCCAATTTTATACAAGTGTCTGTAAAAAAACAATCGAGGATTGTTCGAAATGCTACGAAACTTTTTAGATCCTTTATATTTGTTACGAGGGATGATTATGATGGAAGTCCATGCAAAAAATCATCTCAGAAATAGATTCTATGAAACATTTTGAAATACTAGTTTCGGTCAAAAAATCCTAGTATATTATACACAATTTTATACTAGTTTCGGTCAAAAATCAAATTAAATCGAGGATTGTTCGAAATGCTACGAAACTTTTAAAATCCTTTCTATAATTTACGAGGGAAGATTATGTTGGATGTCCATGCAAAAAATTATCTCAGAATTAGATTCATTGAAACTTTTTTAAATACTAGTTTCGGTAAAAAAATCGTAGTATATTATACACAATTTTATACAAGTATCAGTAAAAAATAATCGAGGATTATTCTAAATGCTACAAAAAATTTTAGATCCTTTATATTTGTTACGAGGGAAGGTTATGATGGAAGTCCATGCAAATTATCTAAAAATTAGATTTATGGAACCTTTTGAAATGTCAGTTTAGGTCAAAAATTCATAGTATATTATACACAACTTTATACTAGTTTCGGTCAGAAAATTAAATTAAATTGAGTATTGTTCAAAATGCAACGAATCTTTTAAGATCCTTTCTATATTTTACGAGGGAAGATTATGATGGAAGTCCATGCAAAAAATATCTCAGAATTAAATTCTTTGAAACTTTTTCAAAAAATCGTAGTATATTATACACAATTTTATACAAATGTCGGTAAAAAAAAATCGAGGATTATTCGAAATGCTACGAAACTTTTTAGATCCTTTATATTTGTTACGAGGGAAGGTAATGATGGAAGTCCATGCAAAAAATTATCTAAAAATTAGATTTTATGGAACCTTTTGAAATGTCAGTTTAGGTAAAAATTTCATAGTATATTATACACAATTTTACACTAGTTTCAGTCAGAAAATTAAATTAAATCGAGTATTGTTAGAAATGCAACGAAACTTTTAAAATCCTTTCTATATTTTACGAGGGAAGATTATGATTGAAGTCCATGCAAAAAATTATCTCAGAATTAGATTCTATGATACCTTTTGAAATACTAGTTTCGGTCAAAAATTCAAGTATATTATACACAATTTTATACTAGTTTAGGTCAGAAAATTAAATAAAATCGAGGATTGTTCGAAATGCTACGAATCTTTTAAGATCCTTTCTATAATTTACGAGGGAAGTCCATGCAAAAAATCATTTCAGAAATAGATTCTATGAAACATTTGGAAATACTAGTTTCGGTCAAAAAATCGTAGTATATTATACACAATTTTATACAAGTTTCGGTCAAAAATCAAATTAAATCGAGGATTGTTCGAAATGCAACGAAACATTTAAGATCCTTTCTATAATTTACGAGGGAAGATTATGATGGAAGTCCATGCAAAAAATTATCTCAGAATTAGATTCTTTGAAACTTTTTCAAATACTAGTTTCGGTCAAAAAATCGAAGTATATTATACACAATTTTATACAAGTGTCGGTAAAAAAAAATCGAGGATTGTTCGAAATGCTACGAAACTTTTTAGATCCTTTATATTTGTTACGAGGGAAGATTATGATGGAAGTCCATGCAAAAAATCATCTCAGAAATAGATTCTATGAAACTTTTTGAAATACTAGTTTCGGTCAAAAAATCTTAGTATATTTATTATACACAATTTTATACAAGTGAAGATTGTTCGAAATGCTACGAAACTTTTAAAATCCTTTCTATAATTTACGAGGGAAGATTATGTTGGAAGTCCATGCAAAAAATTATCTCAGAATTAGATTCTTTGAAACTTTTTTAAATACCAGTTTCGGTAAAAACATCATAGTATATTATACACAATTTTATACAAGTGTCAGTAAAAAATAATCGAGGATTATTCTAAATGCTACATAAAATTTTAGATCCTTTATATTTGTTACGAGGGAAGGTTATGATGGAAGTCCATGCAAATTATCTAAAAATTAGATTCTATGGAACCTTTTGAAATGTCAGTTTAGGTCAAAAATTCATAGTATATTATACACAACTTTATACTAGTTTCAGTCAGAAAATTAAATTAAATTGAGTATTGTTCAAAATGCAAAGAAACTTTTCAGATCCTTTCTATATTTTACGAGGGAAGATTATGATGGAAGTCCATGCAAAAAATATCTCAGAATTAAATTCTTTGAAACTTTTTCAAGTACTAGTTTCGGTCAAAAAATCGTAGTATATTATACACAATTTTATACAAATGTCGGTAAAAAAAAATCGAGGATTATTCGAAATGCTACGAAACTTTTTAGATCCTTTATATTTGTTACGAGGGAAGGTAATGATGGAAGTCCATGCAAAAAATTATCTAAAAATTAGATTTTATGGAACCTTTTGAAATGTCAGTTTAGGTAAAAATTTCATAGTATATTATACACAATTTACACTAGTTTTAGTCAGAAAATTAAATTAAATCGAGTATTGTTCGAAATGCAACGAAACTTTTCTGATCCTTTCTATATTTTACGAGGGAAGATTATGATTGAAGTCCATGCAAAAAATTATCTCAGAATTAGATTCTATGATACCTTTTGAAATACTAGTTTCGGTCAAAAATTCAAGTATATTATACACAATTTTATACTAGTTTAGGTCAGAAAATTAAATAAAATCGAGGATTATTCGACATGCTACGAATCTTTTAAGATCCTTTCTATAATTTACGAGGGAAGATTATGATGTAAGTCCATGCAAAAAATTATCTCAGAATTAGATTGTATGAAACTTTTTGAATTACTAGTTTCGGTCAAAAATTCATAGTATATTATACACAACTTTATACTAGTTTCAATCAGAAAATTAAATTAAATTGAGTATTGTTCAAAATGCAAAGAAACTTTTCAGATCCTTTCTATATTTTACGAGGGAAGATTATGATGGAAGTCCATGCAAAAAATATCTCAGAATTAAATTCTTTGAAACTTTTTCAAGTACTAGTTTCGGTCAAAAAATCGTAGTATATTATACACAATTTTGTACAAATGTCGGTAAAAAAAAATCGAGGATTATTCGAAATGCTACGAAACTTTTTAGATCCTTTATATTTGTTACGAGGGAAGGTAATGATGGAAGTCCATGAAAAAAATTATCTAAAAATTAGATTTTATGGAACCTTTTGAAATGTCAGTTTAGGTAAAAATTTCATAGTATATTATACACAATTTTACACTAGTTTCAGTCAGAAAATTAAATTAAATCGAGTATTGTTCGAAATGCAACGAAACTTTTAAAATCCTTTCTATATTTTACGAGGGAAGATTATGATTGAAGTCCATGCAAAAAATTATCTCAGAATTAGATTCTATGATACCTTTTGAAATACTAGTTTCGGTCAAAAATTCTAGTATATTATACACAATTTTATACTAGTTTAGGTCAGAAAATTAAATAAAATCGAGGATTGTTCGAAATGCTACGAATCTTTTAAGATCCTTTCTATAATTTACGAGGGAAGATTATGATGTAAGTCCATGCAAAAAATTATCTCAGAATTAGATTGTATGAAACTTTTTGAATTACTAGTTTCGGTCAAAAAATCATAGAATATTATACACAATTTTATACTAGTTTCGGTTAAAAATCAAATTAAATCGAGGATTGTTCGAAATGCAACGAAACTTTTAAGATCCTTTCTATAATTTACGAGGGAAGATTATGATGGAAGTCCATGCAAAATATTATCTTAGAATTAGATTCTTTGAAACTTTTTCAAATACTAGTTTCGGTCAAAAAATCGAAGTATATTATACACAATTTTATACAAGTGTCGGTAAAAAAAAATCGAGGATTGTTCGAAATGCTACGAAACTTTTTAGATCCTTTATATTTGTTACGAGGGAAGATTATGATGGAAGTCCATGCAAAAAATCATCTCAGAAATAGATTATATGAAACTTTTTGAAATACTAGTTTCGGTCAAAAAATCGTAGTATATTATACACAATTTTATACTAGTTTCGGTCAAAAATCAAATTAAATCGAGGATTGTTCGAAATGCAATGAAACTTTTAAGATTCTTTCTATAATTTATGAGGGAAGATTATGATGGAAGTCCATGCAAAATATTATCTTAGAATTAGATTCTTTGAAACTTTTTCAAATACTAGTTTCGGTCAAAAAATCGAAGTATATTATACACAATTTTATACAAGTGTCGGTAAAAAAACAATCGAGGATTGTTCGAAATGCTACGAAACTTTTTAGATCCTTTATATTTGTTACGAGGGATGATTATGATGGAAGTCCATGCAAAAAATCATCTCAGAAATAGATTCTATGAAACTTTTTGAAATACCAGTTTCGGTCAAAATATCGTAGTATATTATACACAATTTTATACTAGTTTCGGTCAAAAATCAAATTAAATCGAGGATTGTTCGAAATGCTACGAAACTTTTTAGAACCTTTCTATATTTTACCAGTGAAGGTTATGATGGAAGTCCATGCAAAAAAGTATCTCAAAATAAGATTCTATGGAACATTTTAAAATAGGAGTTTAGGTCAAAAAATCTTAGTATATTATACATAATTTCATACTAGTTTCGGTCATAAAATTAAATTAAATCGAGAATTGTTCGAAATGCTACGTAACTTTTCAGATGCTTTCTATATTTTACGAGGGAGGATTATGATGGAATTCCATGCAAAAAATCATTTCAGAAATAGATTCTATGAAACATTTTGAAATACTAGTTTCGGTCAAAAAAATCATAGTATATTATACACAATTTTATACTAGTTTCGATCAAAAATCAAATTAAATCGAGGATTGTTCGAAATGCAACGAAACTTTTAAGATCCTTTCTATAATTTACGAGGGAAGATTATGATGGAAGTCCATGCAAAATATTATCTTAGAATTAGATTCCTTGAAACTTTTTCAAATACTAGTTTCGGTCAAAAAATCGAACTATATTATACACAATTTTATACAAGTGTCGGTAAAAAAACAATCGAGGATTGTTCGAAATGCTACGAAACTTTTTAGATCCTTTATATTTGTTACGAGGGATGATTATGATGGAAGTCCATGCAAAAAATCATCTCAGAAATAGATTCTATGAAACTTTTTGAAATACTAGTTTCGGTCAAAAAATCGTAGTATATTATACACAATTTTATACTAGTTTCGGTCAAAAATCAAATTAAATCGAGGATTATTCGAAATGCTACGAAACTTTTAAAATCCTTTCTATAATTTACGAGGGAAGATTATGTTGGAAGTCCATGCAAAAAATTATCTCAGAATTAGATTCATTGAAACTTTTTTAAATACTAGTTTCGGTAAAAAAATCGTAGTATATTATACACAATTTTATACAAGTGTCAGTAAAAAATAATCGAGGATTATTCTAAATGCTACAAAAAATTTTTAGATCCTGTATATTTGTTACGAGGGAAGGTTATGATGGAAGTCCATGCAAATTATCTAAAAATTATATTCTATGGAACCTTTAGAAATGTCAGTTTAGGTAAAAAAATTCATAGTATATTATACACAACTTAATACTAGTTTCGGTCAGAAAATTAAATTAAATTGAGTATTGTTCAAAATGCAACGAAACTTTTCAGATCCTTTCTATATTTTACGAGGAAAAATTATGATGGAAGTCCATGCAAAAAATATCTCAGAATTAAATTCTTTGAAACTTTTTCAAGTACTAGTTTCGGTCAAAAAATCGTAGTATATTATACACAATTTTATACAAATGTCGGTAAAAAAAAATCGAGGATTATTCGAAATGCTACGAAACTTTTTAGATCCTTTATATTTGTTACGAGGGAAGGTAATGATGGAAGTCCATGCAAAAAATTATCTAAAAATTAGATTTTATGGAACCTTTTGAAATGTCAGTTTAGGTAAAAATTTCATAGTATATTATACACAATTTTACACTAGTTTCAGTCAGAAAATTAAATTAAATCGAGTATTGTTCGAAATGCAACGAAACTTTTCAGATCCTTTCTATATTTTACGAGGGAATATTATGATTGAAGTCCATGCAAAAAATTATCTCAGAATTAGATTCTATGATACCTTTTGAAATACTAGTTTCGGTCAAAAATTCAAGTATATTATACACAATTTTATACTAGTTTAGGTCAGAAAATTAAATAAAATCGAGGATTGTTCGAAATGCTACGAATCTTTTAAGATCCTTTCTATAATTTACGAGGGAAGATTATGATGTAAGTCCATGCAAAAAATTATCTCAGAATTAGATTGTACGAAACTATTTGAATTACTAGTTTCGGTCAAAAAATCATAGAATATTATACACAATTTTATACTAGTTTCGGTTAAAAATCAAATTAAATCGAGGATTGTTCGAAATGCAACGAAACTTTTAAGATCCTTTCTATAATTTACGAAGGAAGATTATGATGGAAGTCCATGCAAAATATTATCTTAGAATTAGATTCTTTGAAACTTTTTCAAATACTAGTTTCGGTCAAAAAATCGAAGTATATTATACACAATTTTATACAAATGTCGGTAAAAAAAAATCGAGGATTGTTCAAAATGCTACGAAACTTTTTAGATCCTTTATATTTGTTACGAGGGAAGATTATGATGGAAGTCCATGCAAAAAATCATCTCAGAAATAGATTCTATGAAACTTTTTGAAATACTAGTTTCGGTCAAAAAATCGTAGTATATTATACACAATTTTATACTAGTTTCAGTCAAAAATCAAATTAAATCGAGGATTGTTCGAAATGCAACGAAACTTTTAAGATCCTTTCTATAATTTACGTGGGAAGATTATGATGGAAGTCCATGCAAAATATTATCTTAGAATTAGATTCTTTGAAACTTTTTCAAATACTAGTTTCGGTCAAAAAATCGAAGTATATTGTACACAATTTTATACAAGTGTCGGTAAAAAAACAATCGAGGATTGTTCGAAATGCTACGAAACTTTTTAGATCCTTTATATTTGTTACGAGGGATGATTATGATGGAAGTCCATGCAAAAAATCATCTCAGAAATAGATTCTATGAAACTTTTTGAAATACCAGTTTCGGTCAAAAAATCGTAGTATATTATACACAATTTTATACTAGTTTCGGTCAGAAATCAAATTAAATCGAGGATTGTTCGAAATGCTACGAAACTTTTCAGAACCTTTCTATATTTTACCAGGGAAGGTTATGATGGAAGTCCATGCAAAAAAGTATCTCAGAATTAGATTCTTTGGAACTTTTTAAAATAGGAGTTTAGGTCAAAAAATCATAGTATATTATACATAATTTTATACAAGTGTCGGTAAGAAAAAATCGAGGATTATTCGAAATGCTACGAAACTTTTTAGATCCTATATATTTGTTACGAGGGAAGATTATGATGGAAGTTCATGCAAAAAATCATCTCAGAAATAGATTCTATGAAACTTTTTGAAATACCAGTTTCGGTCAAAAAATCGTAGTATTTTATACACAATTTTATACTAGTTTCGGTCAAAAATAAAATTAAATCGAGGATTGTTCGAAATGCTATGAAACTTTTAAGATCCTTTCTATAATTTACGAGGGAAGATTATGATGGAAGTCCATGTGAAAAATTATCTCAGAATTAGATTCTTTGAAACTTTTTTAAATACTAGTTTTGGTCAAAAAATCGTAGTATATTATACACAATTTTATACAAATGTCGGTAAAAAAAAATCGAAGATTATTCGAAATGCTACGAAACTTTTTAGATCCTTTCTATATTTTACGACGGAAGATTATGATGGAAGTCCATGAAAAAAATCATCTCAGAAATAGATTCTATGAAACTTTTTGAAATACTAGTTTCGGTCAAAAAATCGTAGTATATTATACACAATTTTATACTAGTTCCAGTCAAAAATTAAATTAAATCGAGGATTGTTCGAAATGCAACGAAACTTTTAAGATCCTTTTTATAATTTACGAGGGAAGATTATGATGGAAGTCCATGCAAAAAATTATCTCAGAATTAGATTCTTTGAAACTTTTTCAAATACTAGTTTCGGTCAAAATATCGACGTATATTATACAAAATTTTATACAAGTGTCGGTAAAAAAAATCGAGGGTTATTCGAAATGCTACGAAACTTTTTAGATCCTTTATATTTGTTACATGGGAAGATTATGATGGAAGTCCATGCAAAAAATCATCTCAGAAATAGATTCTATGAAACTTTTTGAAATACCAGTTTCGGTCAAAAAATCGTAGTATATTATACACAATTTTATACTAGTTTCGGTCAAAAATCAAATTAAATCGAGGATTGTTCGAAATGCTACGAAACTTTTAAGATCCTTTCTATAATTTACGTGGGAAGATTATGATGGAGGTCCATGCAAAATATTATCTTAGAATTAGATTCTTTGAAACATTTTCAAATACTAGTTTCGGTCAAAAAATCGAAGTATATTATACACAATTTTATACAAGTGTCGGTAAAAAAACAATCGAGGATTGTTCGAAATGCTACGAAACTTTTTATATCCTTTATATTTGTTACGAGGGATGATTATGATGGAAGTCCATGCAAAAAATCAACTCAGAAATAGATTCTATGAAACTTTTTGAAATACTAGTTTCGGTCAAAAAATCGTAGTATATTATACACAATTTTATACTAGTTTCGGTCAAAAATCAAATTAAATCGAGGATTGTTCGAAATGCTACGAAACTTTTAAAATCCTTTCTATAATTTACGAGGGAAGATTATGTTGGAAGTCCATGCAAAAAATTATCTCAGAATTAGATTCATTGAAACTTTTTTAAATACTAGTTTCGGTAAAAAAATCGTAGTATATTATACACAATTTTATACAAGTGTCAGTAAAAAATAATCGAGGATTATTCTAAATGCTACAAAAAATTTTAGATCCTTTATATTTGTTACGAGGGAAGGTTATGATGGAAGTCCATGCAAATTATCTAAAAATTAGATTCTATGGAACCTTTTGAAATGTCAGTTTAAGTAAAAAATTCATAGTATATTATACACAACTTTATACTAGTTTCGGTCAGAAAATTAAATTAAATTGAGTATTGTTCAAAATGCAACGAAACTTTTCAGATTCTTTCAATATTTTACGAGGAAAAATTATGATGGAAGTCCATGCAAAAAATATATCAGAATTAAATTCTTTGAAACTTTTTCAAGTACTAGTTTCGGTCAAAAAATCGTAGTATATTATACACAATTTTATACAAATGTCGGTAAAAAAAAATCGAGGATTATTCAAAATGCTACGAAACTTTTTAGATCCTTTATATTTGTTACGAGGGAAGGTAATGATGGAAGTCCATGCAAAAAATTATCTAAAAATTAGATTTTATGGAACCTTTTGAAATGTCAGTTTAGGTAAAAATTTCATAGTATATTATACACAATTTTACACTAGTTTCAGTCAGAAAATTGAATTAAATCGAGTATTGTTCGAAATGCAACGAAACTTTTCAGATCCTTTCTATATTTTACGAGGGAAGATTATGATTGAAGTCCATGCAAAAAATTATCTCAGAATTAGATTCTATGATACCTTTTGAAATACTAGTTTCGGTCAAAAATTCAAGTATATTATACACAATTTTATACTAGTTTAGGTCAGAAAATTAAATAAAATCGAGGATTGTTCGAAATGCTACGAATCTTTTAAGATCCTTTCTATAATTTACGAGGGAAGATTATGATGTAAGTCCATGCAAAAAATGATCTCAGAATTAGATTGTATGAAACTTTTTGAATTACTAGTTTCGGTCAAAAAATCATAGAATATTATACACAATTTTATACTCGTTTCGGTTAAAAAACAAATTAAATCGAGGATTGTTCGAAATGCAACGAAACTTTTAAGATCCTTTCTATAATTTACGAGGGAAGATTATGATGGAAGTCCATGCAAAATATTATCTTAGAATTAGATTCTTTGAAACTTTTTCAAATACTAGTTTCGGTCAAAAAATCGAAGTATATTATACACAATTTTATACAAGTGTCGGTAAAAAAAAATCGAGGATTGTTCAAAATGCTACGAAACTTTTTAGATCCTTTATATTTGTTACGAGGGAAGATTATGATGGAAGTCCATGCAAAAAATCATCTCAGAAATAGATTCTATGAAACTTTTTGAAATACTAGTTTCGGTCAAAAAATCATAGTATATTATACACAATTTTATACTAGTTTCAGTCAAAAATCAAATTAAATCGAGGATTGTTCGAAATGCAACGAAGCTTTTAAGATCCTTTCTATAATTTACGTGGGAAGATTATGATGGAAGTCCATGCAAAATATTATCTTAGAATTAGATTCTTTGAAACTTTTTCAAATACTAGTTTCGGTCAAAAAATCGAAGTATATTATACACAATTTTATACAAGTGTCGGTAAAAAAACAATCGAGGATTGTTCGAAATGCTACGAAACTTTTTATATCCTTTATATTTGTTACGAGGGATGATTATGATGGAAGTCCATGCAAAAAATCATCTCAGAAATAGATTCTATGAAACTTTTTGAAATACTAGTTTCGGTCAAAAAATCGTAGTATATTATACACAATTTTATACTAGTTTCGGTCAAAAATCAAATTAAATCGAGGATTGTTCGAAATGCTACGAAACTTTTAAAATTCTTTCTATAATTTACGAGGGAAGATTATGTTGGAAGTCCATGCAAAAAATTATCTCAGAATTAGATTCGTTGAAACTTTTTTAAATACTAGTTTCGGTAAAAAAATCGTAGTATATTATACACAATTTTATACAAGTGTCAGTAAAAAATAATCGAGGATTATTCTAAATGCTACAAAAAATTTTAGATCCTTTATATTTGTTACGAGGGAAGGTTATGATGGAAGTCCATGCAAATTATCTAAAAATTAGATTCTATGGAACCTTTTGAAATGTCAGTTTAGGTAAAAAATTCATAGTATATTATACACAACTTTATACTAGTTTCGGTCAGAAAATTAAATTAAATTGAGTATTGTTCAAAATGCAACGAAACTTTTCAGATCCTTTCTATATTTTACGAGGAAAAATTATGATGGAAGTCAATGCAAAAAATATATCAGAATTAAATTCTTTGAAACTTTTTCAAGTACTAGTTTCGGTCAAAAAATCGTAGTATATTATACACAATTTTATACAAATGTCGGTAAAAAAAATCGAGGATTATTCGAAATGCTACGAAACTTTTTAGATCCTTTATATTTGTTACGAGGGAAGGTAATGATGGAAGTCCATGCAAAAAATTATCTAAAAATTAGATTTTATGGAACCTTTTGAAATGTCAGTTTAGGTAAAAATTTCATAGTATATTATACACAATTTTACACTAGTTTCAGTCAGAAAATTAAATTAAATCGAGTATTGTTCGAAATGCAACGAAACTTTTCAGATCCTTTCTATATTTTACGAGGGAAGATTATGATTGAAGTCCATGCAAAAAATTATCTCAGAATTAGATTCTATGATACCTTTTGAAATACTAGTTTTGGTCAAAAATTCAAGTGTATTATACACAATTTTATACTAGTTTAGGTCAGAAAATTAAATAAAATCGAGGATTGTTCGAAATGCTACGAATCTTTTAAGATCCTTTCTATAATTTACGAGGGAAGATTATGATGTAAGTCCATGCAAAAAATTATCTCAGAATTAGATTGTATGAAACTTTTTGAATTACTAGTTTCGGTCAAAAAATCATAGAATATTATACACAATTTTATACTAGTTTCGGTTAAAAATCAAATTAAATCGAGGATTGTTCGAAATGCAACGAAACTTTTAAGATCCTTTCTATAATTTACGAGGGAAGATTATGATGGAAGTCCATGCAAAATATTATCTTAGAATTAGATTCTTTGAAACTTTTTCAAATACTAGTTTCGGTCAAAAAAACGAAGTATATTATACACAATTTTATACAAGTGTCGGTAAAAAAAAATCGAGGATTGTTCAAAAATGCTACAAAACTTTTTAGATCCTTTATATTTGTTACGAGGGAAGATTATGATGGAAGTCCATGAAAAAAATTATCTCAGAAATAGATTCTATGAAACTTTTTGAAATACTAGTTTCGGTCAAAAAATCGTAGATTATTATACACAATTTTATACTAGTTTCAGTCAAAAATCAAATTAAATCGAGGATTGTTCGAAATGCAACGAAACTTTTAAGATCCTTTCTATAATTTACGTGGGAAGATTATGATGGAAGTCCATGCAAAATATTATCTTAGAATTAGATTCTTTGAAACTTTTTCAAATACTAGTTTCGGTCAAAAAATCGAAGTATATTGTACACAATTTTATACAAGTGTCAGTAAAAAAACAATCGAGGATTGTTCGAAATGCTACGAAACTTTTTAGATCCTTTATATTTGTTACGAGGGATGATTATGATGGAAGTCCATGCAAAAAATCATCTCAGAAATAGATTCTATGAAACTTTTTGAAATACTAGTTTCGGTCAAAAAATCGTAGTATATTATACAAAATTTTATACTAGTTTCGGTCAAAAATCAAATTAAATCGAGGATTGTTCGAAATGCTACGAAACTTTTCAGAACCTTTCTATATTTTACCAGGGAAGGTTATGATGGAAGTCCATGCAAAAAAGTATCTCAGAATTAGATTCTTTGAAACTTTCTCAAATACTAGTTTCGGTAAAATATCGAAGTATATTATACACAATTTTATACAAGTGTCGGTAAGAAAAAATCGAGGATTATTCGAAATGCTACGAAACTTTTTAGATCCTATATATTTGTTACGAGGGAAGATTATGATGGAAGTCCATGCAAAAAATCATCTCAGAAATAGATTCTATGAAACTTTTTGAAATACCAGTTTCGGTCAAAAAATCGTAGTATTTTATACACAATTTTATACTAGTTTCGGTCAAAAATAAAATTAAATCGAGGATTGTTCGAAATGCTATGAAACTTTTAAGATCCTTTCTATAATTTACGAGGGAAGATTATGATGGAAGTTCATGTGAAAAATTATCTCAGAATTAGATTCTTTGAAACTTTTTTAAATACTAGTTTTGGTCAAAAAATCGTAGTATATTATACACAATTTTATACAAATGTCTGTAAAAAAAAATCGAAGATTATTCGAAATGCTACGAAACTTTTTAGATCCTTTCTATATTTTACGACGGAAGATTATGATGGAAGTCCATGAAAAAAATCATCTCAGAAATAGATTCTATGAAACTTTTTGAAATACTAGTTTCGGTCAAAAAATCGTAGTATATTATACACAATTTTATACTAGTTCCAGTCAAAAATTAAATTAAATCGAGGATTGTTCGAAATGCAACGAAACTTGTAAGATCCTTTTTATAATTTACGAGGGAAGATTATGATGGAAGTCCATGCAAAACATTATCTCAGAATTAGATTCTTTGAAACTTTTTCAAATACTAGTTTCGGTCAAAATATCGACGTATATTATACAAAATTTTATACAAGTGTCGGTAAAAAAATCGAGGGTTATTCGAAATGCTACGAAACTTTTTAGATCCTTTATATTTGTTACATGGGAAGATTATGATGGAAGTCCATGCAAAAAATCATCTCAGAAATAGATTCTATGAAACTTTTTGAAATACCAGTTTCGGTCAAAAAATCGTAGTATATTATACACAATTTTATACTAGTTTCGGTCAAAAATCAAATTAAATCGAGGATTGTTCGAAATGCTACGAAACTTTTAAGATCCTTTCTATAATTTACGAGGGAAGATTATGATGGAAGTCCATGCGAAAAATTATCTCAGAATTAGATTCTTTGAAACTTTTTTAAATACTAGTTTTGGTCAAAAAATCGTAGTATATTATACACAATTTTATACAAATGTCGGTAAAAAAAAATCGAGGATTATTCAAAATGCTATGAAACTTTTTAGATCCTTTCTATATTTTACGAGGGAAGATTATGATGGAAGTCCATACAAAAAATCATCTCAGAAATAGATTCTATGAAACTTTTTGAAATATTAGTTTCGGTCAAAAAATCATAGTATATTATACACAATTTCATACTAGTTTCGGTCAAAAATCAAATTAAATCGAGGATTGTTCTAAATGCTACGAAACTTTTCAGAACCTTTCTATATTTTACCAGGGAAGGTTATGATGGAAGTACATGCAAAAAAGTATCTCAAAATAAGATTCTATGGAACTTTTTAAAATAGGAGTTTAGGTCAAAAAATCTTAGTATATTATACATAATTTCAGACTAGTTTCGGTCATAAAATTAAATTAAATCGAGAATTGTTCGAAATGCTACGTAACTTTTCAGATACTTTCTATATTTTACGAGGGAGGATTATGATGGAAGTCCATGCAAAATATCATCTCAGAAATAGATTCTATGAAACATTTTGAAATACTAGTTTCGGTCAAAAAATCGTAGTATATTATACTCAATTTTATACTAGTTTCAGTCAAAAATCAAATTAAATCGAGGATTGTTCGAAATGCAACGAATCTTTTAAGATCCTTTCTATAATTTACGAGGGAATATTATGATGGAAGTCCATGCAAAAAATTATCTCAGAATTAGATTCTTTGAAACTTTCTCAAATACTAGTTTCGGTAAAATATCGAAGTATATTATACACAATTTTATACAAGTGTCGGTAAGAAATAATCGAGGATTATTCGAAATGCTACGAAACTTTTTAGATCCTATATATTTGTTACGAGGGAAGATTAAGATGGAAGTCCATGAAAAAAATCATCTCAGAAATAGATTCTATGAAACTTTTTGAAATACCAGTTTCGGTCAAAAAATCGTAGTATTTTATACACAATTTTATACTAGTTTCGGTCAAAAATAAAATTAAATCGAGGATTGTTCGTAATGCTACGAAACTTTTAAGATCCTTTCTATAATTTACGAGGGAAGATTATGATGGAAGTCCATGTGAAAAATTATCTCAGAATTAGATTCTTTGAAACTTTTTTAAATACTAGTTTTGGTAAAAAAAATCGTAGTATATTATACACAATTTTATACAAATGTCGGTAAAAAAAAATCGAAGATTATTCGAAATGCTACGAAACTTTTTAGATCCTTTCTATATTTTACGACGGAAGATTATGATGGAAGTCCATGAAAAAAATCATCTCAGAAATAGATTCTATGAAACTTTTTGAAATACTAGTTTCGGTCAAAAAATCGTAGTATATTATACACAATTTTATACTAGTTCCAGTCAAAAATTAAATTAAATCGAGGATTGTTCGAAATGCAACGAAACTTGTAAGATCCTTTTTATAATTTACAAGGGAAGATTATGATGGAAGTCCATGCAAAAAATTATCTCAGAATTAGATTCTTTGAAACTTTCTCAAATACTAGTTTCGGTAAAATATCGAAGTATATTATACACAATTTTATACAAGTGCCGGTAAGAAAAAATCGAGGATTATTCGAAATGCTACGAAACTTTTTAGATCCTATATATTTGTTACGAGGGAAGATTATGATGGAAGTCCATGCAAAAAATCATCTCAGAAATAGATTCTATGAAACTTTTTGAAATACCAGTTTCGGTCAAAAAATCGTAGTATTTTATACTAGTTTCGGTCAAAAATAAAATTAAATCGAGGATTGTTCGAAATGCTACGAAACTTTTAAGATCCTTTCTATAATTTACGAGGGAAGATTATGATGGAAGTCCATGTGAAAAATTATCTCAGAATTAGATTCTTTGAAACTTTTTTAAATACTAGTTTTGGTAAAAAAAATCGTAGTATATTATACACAAATTTATACAAATGTCGGTAAAAAAAAATCGAAGATTATTCGAAATGCTACGAAACTTTTTAGATCCTTTCTATATTTTACGACGGAAGATTATGATGGAAGTCCATGAAAAAAATCATCTTAGAAATAGATTCTATGAAACTTTTTGAAATACTAGTTTCGGTAAAAAAATCGTAGTATATTATACACAATTTTATACTAGTTCCAGTCAAAAATTAAATTAAATCGAGGATTGTTCGAAATGCAACGAAACTTTTAAGATCCTATCTATAATTTACGAGGGAAGATTATGATGGAAGTCCATGCAAAAAATTATCTCAGAATTAGATTCTTTGAAACTTTTTCAAATACTAGTTTCGGTCAAAATATCGACGTATATTATACAAAATTTTATACAAGTGTCGGTAAAAAAAATCGAGGGTTATTCGAAATGCTACGAAACTTTTTAAATCCTTTATATTTGTTACAAGGGAAGATTATGATGGAAGTCCATGCAAAAAATCATCTCAGAAATAGATTCTATGAAACTTTTTGAAATACCAGTTTCGGTCAAAAAATCGTAGTATATTATACACAATTTTATACTAGTTTCGGTCAAAAATCAAATTAAATCGAGGATTGTTCGAAATGCTACGAAACTTTTAAGATCCTTTCTATAATTTACGAGGGAAGATTATGATGGAAGTCCATGCGAAAAATTATCTCAGAATTAGATTCTTTGAAACTTTTTTAAATACTAGTTTTGGTCAAAAAATCGTAGTATATTATACACAATTTTATACAAATGTCGGTAAAAAAAAACCGAGGATTATTCGAAATGCTATGAAACTTTTTAGATCCTTTCTATATTTTACGAGGGAAGATTATGATGGAAGTCCATACAAAAAATCATCTCAGAAATAGATTCTATGAAACTTTTTGAAATATTAGTTTCGGTCAAAAAATCATAGTATATTATACACAATTTTATACTAGTTTCGGTCAAAAATCAAATTAAATCGAGGATTGTTCTAAATGCTACGAAACTTTTCAGAACCTTTCTATATTTTACCAGGGAAGGTTATGATGGAAGTCCATGCAAAAAAGTATCTCAAAATAAGATTCTATGGAACTTTTTAAAATAGGAGTTTAGGTCAAAAAATCTTAGTATATTATACATAATTTCAAACTAGTTTCGGTCATAAAATTAAATTAAATCGAGAATTGTTCGAAATGCTACGTAACTTTTCAGATACTTTCTATATTTTACGAGGGAGGATTATGATGGAAGTCCATGCAAAATATCATCTCAGAAATAGATTCTATGAAACATTTTGAAATACTAGTTTCGGTCAAAAAATCGTAGTATATTATACACAATTTTATACTAGTTTCAGTCAAAAATCAAATTAAATCGAGGATTGTTCGAAATGCAACGAAACTTTTAAGATCCTTTCTATAATTTACGAGGGAAGATTATGATGGAAGTCCATGCAAAAAATTATCTCAGAATTAGATTCTTTGAAACTTTCTCAAATACTAGTTTCGGTAAAATATCGAAGTATATTATACACAATTTTATACAAGTGTCGGTAAGAAAAAATCGAGGATTATTCGAAATGCTACGAAACTTTTTAGATCCTATATATTTGTTACGAGGGAAGATTATGATGGAAGTCCATGCAAAAAATCATCTCAGAAATAGAATCTATGAAACTTTTTGAAATACCAGTTTCAGTCAAAAAATCGTAGTATTTTATACTAGTTTCGGTCAAAAATAAAATTAAATCGAGGATTGTTCGAAATGCTACGAAACTTTTAAGATCCTTTCTATAATTTACGAGGGAAGATTATGATGGAAGTCCATGTGAAAAATTATCTCAGAAATAGATTCTATGAAACTTTTTGAAATACTAGTTTCGGTCAAAAAATCGTAGTATATTATACACAATTTTATACTAGTTCCAGTCAAAAATTAAATTAAATCGAGGATTGTTCGAAATGCAACGAAACTTTTAAGATCCTATCTATAATTTACGAGGGAAGATTATGATGGAAGTCCATGCAAAAAATTATCTCAGAATTAGATTCTTTGAAACTTTTTCAAATACTAGTTTCGGTCAAAATATCGACGTATATTATACAAAATTTTATACAAGTGTCGGTAAAAAAAATCGAGGGTTATTCGAAATGCTACGAAACTTTTTAGATCCTTTATATTTGTTACAAGGGAAGATTATGATGGAAGTCCATGCAAAAAATCATCTCAGAAATAGATTCTATGAAACTTTTTGAAATACCAGTTTCGGTCAAAAAATCGTAGTATATTATACACAATTTTATACTAGTTTCGGTCAAAAATCAAATTTAATCGAGGATTGTTCGAAATTCTACGAAACTTTTAAGATCCTTTCTATAATTTACGAGGGAAGATTATGATGGAAGTCCATGCGAAAAATTATCTCAGAATTAGATTCTTTGAAACTTTTTTAAATACTAGTTTTGGTCAAAAAATCGTAGTATATTATACACAATTTTATACAAAAGTCGGTAAAAAAAAATCGAGGATTATTCGAAATGCTATGAAACTTTTTAGATCCTTTCTATATTTTACGAGGGAAGATTATGATGGAAGTCCATACAAAAAATCATCTCAGAAATAGATTCTATGAAACTTTTTGAAATATTAGTTTCGGTCAAAAAATCATAGTATATTATACACAATTTTATACTAGTTTCGGTCAAAAATCAAATTAAATCGAGGATTGTTCTAAATGCTACGAAACTTTTCAGAACCTTTCTATATTTTACCAGGGAAGGTTATGATGGAAGTCCATGCAAAAAAGTATCTCAAAATAAGATTCTATGGAACTTTTTAAAATAGGAGTTTAGGTCAAAAAATCTTAGTATATTATACATAATTTCAAACTAGTTTCGGTCATAAAATTAAATTAAATCGAGAATTGTTCGAAATGCTACGTAACATTTCAGATACTTTCTATATTTTACGAGGGAGGATTATGATGGAAGTCCATGCAAAATATCATCTCAGAAATAGATTCTATGAAACATTTTGAAATACTAGTTTCGGTCAAAAAATCGTAGTATATTATACACAATTTTATACTAGTTTCAGTCAAAAATCAAATTAAATCGAGGATTGTTCGAAATGCAACGAAACTTTTAAGATCCTTTCTATAATTTACGAGGGAAGATTATGATGGAAGTCCATGCAAAAAATTATCTCAGAATTAGATTCTTTGAAACTTTCTCAAATACTAGTTTCGGTAAAATATCGAAGTATATTATACACAATTTTATACAAGTGTCGGTAAGAAAAAATCGAGGATTATTCGAAATGCTACGAAACTTTTTAGATCCTATATATTTGTTACGAGGGAAGATTATGATGGAAGTCCATGCAAAAAATCATCTCAGAAATAGATTCTATGAAACTTTTTGAAATACCAGTTTCGGTCAAAAAATCGTAGTATTTTATACACAATTTTATACTAGTTTCGGTCAAAAATAAAATTAAATCGAGGATTGTTCGAAATGCTACGAAACTTTTAAGATCCTTTCTATAATTTACGAGGGAAGATTATGATGGAAGTCCATGTGAAAAATTATCTCAGAATTAGATTCTTTGAAACTTTTTTAAATACTAGTTTTGGTAAAAAAAAATCGTAGTATATTATACACAATTTTATACAAATGTCGGTAAAAAAAAATCGAAGATTATTCGAAATGCTACGAAACTTTTTAGATCCTTTCTATATTTTACGACGGAAGATTATGATGGAAGTCCATGAAAAAAATCATCTCAGAAATAGATTCTATGAAACTTTTTGAAATACTAGTTTCGGTCAAAAAATCGTAGTATATTATACACAATTTTATACTAGTTCCAGTCAAAAATTAAATTAAATCGAGGATTGTTCGAAATGCAACGAAACTTTTAAGATCCTATCTATAATTTACGAGGGAATATTATGATGGAAGTCCATGCAAAAAATTATCTCAGAATTAGATTCTTTGAAACTTTTTCAAATACTAGTTTCGGTCAAAATATCGACGTATATTATACAAAATTTTATACAAGTGTCGGTAAAAAAAATCGAGGGTTATTCGAAATGCTACGAAACTTTTTAGATCCTTTATATTTGTTACAAGGGAAGATTATGATGGAAGTCCATGCAAAAAATCATCTCAGAAATAGATTCTATGAAACTTTTTGAAATACCAGTTTCGGTCAAAAAATCGTAGTATATTATACACAATTTTATACTAGTTTCGGTCAAAAATCAAATTAAATCGAGGATTGTTCGAAATGCTACGAAACTTTTAAGATCCTTTCTATAATTTACGAGGGAAGATTATGATGGAAGTCCATGCGAAAAATTATCTCAGAATTAGATTCTTTGAAACTTTTTTAAATACTAGTTTTGGTAAAAAAAAATCGTAGTATATTATACACAATTTTATACAAATGTCGGTAAAAAAAAATCGAAGATTATTCGAAATGCTACGAAACTTTTTAGATCCTTTCTATATTTTACGACGGAAGATTATGATGGAAGTCCATGAAAAAAATCATCTCAGAAATAGATTCTATGAAACTTTTTGAAATACTAGTTTCGGTCAAAAAATCGTAGTATATTATACACAATTTTATACTAGTTCCAGTCAAAAATTAAATTAAATCGAGGATTGTTCGAAATGCAACGAAACTTTTAAGATCCTATCTATAATTTACGAGGGAATATTATGATGGAAGTCCATGCAAAAAATTATCTCAGAATTAGATTCTTTGAAACTTTTTCAAATACTAGTTTCGGTCAAAATATCGACGTATATTATACAAAATTTTATACAAGTGTCGGTAAAAAAAATCGAGGGTTATTCGAAATGCTACGAAACTTTTTAGATCCTTTATATTTGTTACAAGGGAAGATTATGATGGAAGTCCATGCAAAAAATCATCTCAGAAATAGATTCTATGAAACTTTTTGAAATACCAGTTTCGGTCAAAAAATCGTAGTATATTATACACAATTTTATACTAGTTTCGGTCAAAAATCAAATTAAATCGAGGATTGTTCGAAATGCTACGAAACTTTTAAGATCCTTTCTATAATTTACGAGGGAAGATTATGATGGAAGTCCATGCGAAAAATTATCTCAGAATTAGATTCTTTGAAACTTTTTTAAATACTAGTTTTGGTCAAAAAATCGTAGTATATTATACACAATTTTATACAAATGTCGGTAAAAAAAAATCGAGGATTATTCGAAATGCTATGAAACTTTTTAGATCCTTTCTATATTTTACGAGGGAAGATTATGATGGAAGTCCATAAAAAAATCATCTCAGAAATAGATTCTATGAAACTTTTTGAAATATTAGTTTCGGTCAAAAAATCATAGTATATTATACACAATTTTATACTAGTTTCGGTCAAAAATCAAATTAAATCGAGGATTGTTCTAAATGCTACGAAACTTTTCAGAACCTTTCTATATTTTACCAGGGAAGGTTATGATGGAAGTCCATGCAAAAAAGTATCTCAAAATAAGATTCTATGGAACTTTTTAAAATAGGAGTTTAGGTCAAAAAATCTTAGTATATTATACATAATTTCAAACTAGTTTCGGTCATAAAATTAAATTAAATCGAGAATTGTTCGAAATGCTACGTAACTTTTCAGATACTTTCTATATTTTACGAGGGAGGATTATGATGGAAGTCCATGCAAAATATCATCTCAGAAATAGATTCTATGAAACATTTTGAAATACTAGTTTCGGTCAAAAAATCGTAGTATATTATACACAATTTTATACTAGTTTCAGTCAAAAATCAAATTAAATCGAGGATTGTTCGAAATGCAACGAAACTTTTAAGATCCTTTCTATAATTTACGAGGGAAGATTATGATGGAAGTCCATGCAAAAAATTATCTCAGAATTAGATTCTTTGAAACTTTCTCAAATACTAGTTTCGGTAAAATATCGAAGTATATTATACACAATTTTATACAAGTGTCGGTAAGAAAAAATCGAGGATTATTCGAAATGCTACGAAACTTTTTAGATCCTATATATTTGTTACGAGGGAAGATTATGATGGAAGTCCATGCAAAAAATCATCTCAGAAATAGATTCTATGAAACTTTTTGAAATACCAGTTTCGGTCAAAAAATCGTAGTATTTTATACACAATTTTATACTAGTTTCGGTCAAAAATAAAATTAAATCGAGGATTGTTCGAAATGCTACGAAACTTTTAAGATCCTTTCTATAATTTACGAGGGAAGATTATGATGGAAGTCCATGTGAAAAATTATCTCAGAATTAGATTCTTTGTAACTTTTTTAAATACTAGTTTTGGTAAAAAAAAATCGTAGTATATTATACACAATTTTATACAAATGTCGGTAAAAAAAAATCGAAGATTATTCGAAATGCTACGAAACTTTTTAGATCCTTTCTATATTTTACGACGGAAGATTATGATGGAAGTCCATGAAAAAAATCATCTCAGAAATAGATTCTATGAAACTTTTTGAAATACTAGTTTCGGTCAAAAAATCGTAGTATATTATACACAATTTTATACTAGTTCCAGTCAAAAATTAAATTAAATCGAGGATTGTTCGAAATGCAACGAAACTTTTAAGATCCTATCTATAATTTACGAGGGAATATTATGATGGAAGTCCATGCAAAAAATTATCTCAGAATTAGATTCTTTGAAACTTTTTCAAATACTAGTTTCGGTCAAAATATCGACGTATATTATACAAAATTTTATACAAGTGTCGGTAAAAAAAATCGAGGGTTATTCGAAATGCTACGAAACTTTTTAGATCCTTTATATTTGTTACAAGGGAAGATTATGATGGAAGTCCATGCAAAAAATCATCTCAGAAATAGATTCTATGAAACTTTTTGAAATACCAGTTTCGGTCAAAAAATCGTAGTATATTATACACAATTTTATACTAGTTTCGGTCAAAAATCAAATTAAATCGAGGATTGTTCGAAATGCTACGAAACTTTTAAGATCCTTTCTATAATTTACGAGGGAAGATTATGATGGAAGTCCATGCGAAAAATTATCTCAGAATTAGATTCTTTGAAACTTTTTTAAATACTAGTTTTGGTCAAAAAATCGTAGTATATTATACACAATTTTATACAAATGTCGGTAAAAAAAATCGAGGATTATTCGAAATGCTATGAAACTTTTTAGATCCTTTCTATATTTTACGAGGGAAGATTATGATGGAAGTCCATAAAAAAATCATCTCAGAAATAGATTCTATGAAACTTTTTGAAATATTAGTTTCGGTCAAAAAATCATAGTATATTATACACAATTTTATACTAGTTTCGGTCAAAAATCAAATTAAATCGAGGATTGTTCTAAATGCTACGAAACTTTTCAGAACCTTTCTATATTTTACCAGGGAAGGTTATGATGGAAGTCCATGCAAAAAAGTATCTCAAAATAAGATTCTATGGAACTTTTTAAAATAGGAGTTTAGGTCAAAAAATCTTAGTATATTATACATAATTTCAAACTAGTTTCGGTCATAAAATTAAATTAAATCGAGAATTGTTCGAAATGCTACGTAACTTTTCAGATACTTTCTATATTTTACGAGGGAGGATTATGATGGAAGTCCATGCAAAATATCATCTCAGAAATAGATTCTATGAAACATTTTGAAATACTAGTTTCGGTCAAAAAATCGTAGTATATTATACACAATTTTATACTAGTTTCAGTCAAAAATCAAATTAAATCGAGGATTGTTCGAAATGCAACGAAACTTTTAAGATCCTTTCTATAATTTACAAGGGAAGATTATGATGGAAGTCCATGCAAAAAATCATCTCAGAATTAGATTCTTTGAAACTTTCTCAAATACTAGTTTCGGTAAAATATCGAAGTATTTTATACACAATTTTATACAAGTGTCGGTAAGAAAAAATCGAGGATTATTCGAAATGCTACGAAACTTTTTAGATCCTATATATTTGTTACGAGGGAAGATTATGATGGAAGTCCATGCAAAAAATCATCTCAGAAATAGATTCTATGAAACTTTTTGAAATACCAGTTTCGGTCAAAAAATCGTAGTATTTTATACACAATTTTATACTAGTTTCGGTCAAAAATAAAATTAAATCGAGGATTGTTCGAAATGCTACGATACTTTTAAGATCCTTTCTATAATTTACGAGGGAAGATTATGATGGAAGTCCATGTGAAACATTATCTCAGAATTAGATTCTTTGAAACTTTTTTAAATACTAGATTTGGTAAAAAAAATCGTAGTATATTATACACAATTTTATACAAAGTCGGTAAAAAAAAATCGAAGATTATTCGAAATGCTACGAAACTTTTTAGATCCTTTCTATATTTTACGACGGAAGATTATGATGGAAGTCCATGAAAAAAATCATCTCAGAAATAGATTCTATGAAACTTTTTGAAATACTAGTTTCGGTCAAAAAATCGTAGTATATTATACACAATTTTATACTAGTTCCAGTCAAAAATTAAATTAAATCGAGGATTGTTCGAAATGCAACGAAACTTTTAAGATCCTATCTATAATTTACGAGGGAAGATTATGATGGAAGTCCATGCAAAAAATTATCTCAGAATTAGATTCTTTGAAACTTTTTCAAATACTAGTTTCGGTCAAAATATCGACGTATATTATACAAAATTTTATACAAGTGTCGGTAAAAAAAATCGAGGGTTATTCGAAATGCTACGAAACTTTTTAGATCCTTTATATTTGTTACAAGGGAAGATTATGATGGAAGTCCATGCAAAAAATCATCTCAGAAATAGATTCTATGAAACATTTTGAAATACCAGTTTCGGTCAAAAAATCGTAGTATATTATACACAATTTTATACTAGTTTGGGTCAAAAATCAAATTAAATCGAGGATTGTTCGAAATGCTACGAAACTTTTAAGATCCTTTCTATAATTTACGAGGGAAGATTATGATGGAAGTCCATGCGAAAAATTATCTCAGAATTAGATTCTTTGAAACTTTTTTAAATACTAGTTTTGGTCAAAAAATCGTAGTATATTATACACAATTTTATACAAATGTCGGTAAAAAAAAATCGAAGATTATTCGAAATGCTACGAAACTTTTTAGATCCTTTCTATATTTTACGACGGAAGATTATGATGGAAGTCCATGAAAAAAATCATCTCAGAAATAGATTCTATGAAACTTTTTGAAATATTAGTTTCGGTCAAAAAATCATAGTATATTATACACAATTTTATACTAGTTCCAGTCAAAAATTAAATTAAATCGAGGATTGTTCGAAATGCAACGAAACTTTTAAGATCCTATCTATAATTTACGAGGGAATATTATGATGGAAGTCCATGCAAAAAATTATCTCAGAATTAGATTCTTTGAAACTTTTTCAAATACTAGTTTCGGTCAAAATATCGACGTATATTATACAAAATTTTATACAAGTGTCGGTAAAAAAAATCGAGGGTTATTCGAAATGCTACGAAACTTTTTAGATCCTTTATATTTGTTACAAGGGAAGATTATGATGGAAGTCCATGCAAAAAATCATCTCAGAAATAGATTCTATGAAACTTTTTGAAATACCAGTTTCGGTCAAAAAATCGTAGTATATTATACACAATTTTATACTAGTTTCGGTCAAAAATCAAATTAAATCGAGGATTGTTCGAAATGCTACGAAACTTTTAAGATCCTTTCTATAATTTACGAGGGAAGATTATGATGGAAGTCCATGCGAAAAATTATCTCAGAATTAGATTCTTTGAAACTTTTTTAAATACTAGTTTTGGTCAAAAAATCGTAGTATATTATACACAATTTTATACAAATGTCGGTAAAAAAAAATCGAGGATTATTCGAAATGCTATGAAACTTTTTAGATCCTTTCTATATTTTACGAGGGAAGATTATGATGGAAGTCCATAAAAAAATCATCTCAGAAATAGATTCTATGAAACTTTTTGAAATATTAGTTTCGGTCAAAAAATCATAGTATATTATACACAATTTTATACTAGTTTCGGTCAAAAATCAAATTAAATCGAGGATTGTTCTAAATGCTACGAAACTTTTCAGAACCTTTCTATATTTTACCAGGGAAGGTTATGATGGAAGTCCATGCAAAAAAGTATCTCAAAATAAGATTCTATGGAACTTTTTAAAATAGGAGTTTAGGTCAAAAAATCTTAGTATATTATACATAATTTCAAACTAGTTTCGGTCATAAAATTAAATTAAATCGAGAATTGTTCGAAATGCTACGTAACTTTTCAGATACTTTCTATATTTTACGAGGGAGGATTATGATGGAAGTCCATGCAAAATATCATCTCAGAAATAGATTCTATGAAACATTTTGAAATACTAGTTTCGGTCAAAAAATCGTAGTATATTATACACAATTTTATACTAGTTTCAGTCAAAAATCAAATTAAATCGAGGATTGTTCGAAATGCAACGAAACTTTTAAGATCCTTTCTATAATTTACAAGGGAAGATTATGATGGAAGTCCATGCAAAAAATTATCTCAGAATTAGATTCTTTGAAACTTTCTCAAATACTAGTTTCGGTAAAATATCGAAGTATTTTATACACAATTTTATACAAGTGTCGGTAAGAAAAAATCGAGGATTATTCGAAATGCTACGAAACTTTTTAGATCCTATATATTTGTTACGAGGGAAGATTATGATGGAAGTCCATGCAAAAAATCATCTCAGAAATAGATTCTATGAAACTTTTTGAAATACCAATTTCGGTCAAAAAATCGTAGTATTTTATACACAATTTTATACTAGTTTCGGTCAAAAATAAAATTAAATCGAGGATTGTTCGAAATGCTACGAAACTTTTAAGATCCTTTCTATAATTTACGAGGGAAGATTATGATGGAAGTCCATGTGAAACATTATCTCAGAATTAGATTCTTTGAAACTTTTTTAAATACTAGATTTGGTAAAAAAAATCGTAGTATATTATACACAATTTTATACAAAGTCGGTAAAAAAAAATCGAAGATTATTCGAAATGCTACGAAACTTTTTAGATCCTTTCTATATTTTACGACGGAAGATTATGATGGAAGTCCATGAAAAAAATCATCTCAGAAATAGATTCTATGAAACTTTTTGAAATACTAGTTTCGGTCAAAAAATCGTAGTATATTATACACAATTTTATACTAGTTCCAGTCAAAAATTAAATTAAATCGAGGATTGTTCGAAATGCAACGAAACTTTTAAGATCCTATCTATAATTTACGAGGGAAGATTATGATGGAAGTCCATGCAAAAAATTATCTCAGAATTAGATTCTTTGAAACTTTTTCAAATACTAGTTTCGGTCAAAATATCGACGTATATTATACAAAATTTTATACAAGTGTCGGTAAAAAAAATCGAGGGTTATTCGAAATGCTACGAAACTTTTTAGATCCTTTATATTTGTTACAAGGGAAGATTATGATGGAAGTCCATGCAAAAAATCATCTCAGAAATAGATTCTATGAAACTTTTTGAAATACCAGTTTCGGTCAAAAAATCGTAGTATATTATACACAATTTTATACTAGTTACGGTCAAAAATCAAATTAAATCGAGGATTGTTCGAAATGCTACGAAACTTTTAAGATCCTTTCTATAATTTACGAGGGAAGATTATGATGGAAGTCCATGCGAAAAATTATCTCAGAATTAGATTCTTTGAAACTTTTTTAAATACTAGTTTTGGTCAAAAAATCGTAGTATATTATACACAATTTTATACAAATGTCGGTAAAAAAAAATCGAGGATTATTCGAAATGCTATGAAACTTTTTAGATCCTTTCTATATTTTACGAGGGAAGATTATGATGGAAGTCCATAAAAAAATCATCTCAGAAATAGATTCTATGAAACTTTTTGAAATATTAGTTTCGGTCAAAAAATCATAGTATATTATACACAATTTTATACTAGTTTCGGTCAAAAATCAAATTAAATCGAGGATTGTTCTAAATGCTACGAAACTTTTCAGAACCTTTCTATATTTTACCAGGGAAGGTTATGATGGAAGTCCATGCAAAAAAGTATCTCAAAATAAGATTCTATGGAACTTTTTAAAATAGGAGTTTAGGTCAAAAAATCTTAGTATATTATACATAATTTCAAACTAGTTTCGGTCATAAAATTAAATTAAATCGAGAATTGTTCGAAATGCTACGTAACTTTTCAGATACTTTCTATATTTTACGAGGGAGGATTATGATGGAAGTCCATGCAAAATATCATCTCAGAAATAGATTCTATGAAACATTTTGAAATACTAGTTTCGGTCAAAAAATCGTAGTATATTATACACAATTTTATACTAGTTTCAGTCAAAAATCAAATTAAATCGAGGATTGTTCGAAATGCAACGAAACTTTTAAGATCCTTTCTATAATTTACAAGGGAAGATTATGATGGAAGTCCATGCAAAAAATTATCTCAGAATTAGATTCTTTGAAACTTTCTCAAATACTAGTTTCGGTAAAATATCGAAGTATTTTATACACAATTTTATACAAGTGTCGGTAAGAAAAAATCGAGGATTATTCGAAATGCTACGAAACTTTTTAGATCCTATATATTTGTTACGAGGGAAGATTATGATGGAAGTCCATGCAAAAAATCATCTCAGAAATAGATTCTATGAAACTTTTTGAAATACCAGTTTCGGTCAAAAAATCGTAGTATTTTATACACAATTTTATACTAGTTTCGGTCAAAAATAAAATTAAATCGAGGATTGTTCGAAATGCTACGAAACTTTTAAGATCCTTTCTATAATTTACGAGGGAAGATTATGATGGAAGTCCATGTGAAAAATTATCTCAGAATTAGATTCTTTGAAACTTTTTTAAATACTAGATTTGGTAAAAAAAATCGTAGTATATTATACACAATTTTATACAAATGTCGGTAAAAAAAAAATCGAAGATTATTCGAAATGCTACGAAACTTTTTAGATCCTTTCTATATTTTACGACGGAAGATTATGATGGAAGTCCATGAAAAAAATCATCTCAGAAATAGATTCTATGAAACTTTTTGAAATACTAGTTTCGGTCAAAAAATCGTAGTATATTATACACAATTTTATACTAGTTCCAGTCAAAAATTAAATTAAATCGAGGATTGTTCGAAATGCAACGAAACTTTTAAGATCCTTTCTATAATTTACGAGGGAAGATTATGATGGAAGTCCATGCAAAAAATTATCTCAGAATTAGATTCTTTGAAACTTTTTCAAATACTAGTTTCGCTCAAAATATCGAAGTATATTATACAAATTTTTATACAAGTGTCGGTAAAATAAATCGAGGGTTATTCGAAATGCTACGAAACTTTTTAGATCCTTTATATTTGTTACAAGGGAAGATTATGATGGAAGTCCATGCAAAAAATCATCTCAGAAATAGATTCTATGAAACTTTTTGAAATACCAGTTTCGGTCAAAAAATCGTAGTATATTATACACAATTTTATACTAGTTTCGGTCAAAAATCAAATTAAATCGAGGATTGTTCGAAATGCTACGAAACTTTTAAGATCCTTTCTATAATTTACGAGGGAAGATTATGATGGAAGTCCATGCGAAAAATTATCTCAGAATTAGATTCTTTGAAACTTTCTCAAATACTAGTTTTGGTCAAAAAATCGTAGTATATTATACACAATTTTATACAAATGTCGGTAAAAAAAAATCGAGGATTATTCGAAATGCTATGAAACTTTTTAGATCCTTTCTATATTTTACGAGGGAAGATTATGATGGAAGTCCATAAAAAAATCATCTCAGAAAAAGATTCTATGAAACTTTTTGAAATATTAGTTTCGGTCAAAAAATCATAGTATATTATACACAATTTTATACTAGTTTCGGTCAAAAATCAAATTAAATCGAGGATTGTTCTAAATGCTACGAAACTTTTCAGAACCTTTCTATATTTTACCAGGGAAGGTTATGATGGAAGTCCATGCAAAAAAGTATCACAAAATAAGATTCTATGGAACTTTTTAAAATAGGAGTTTAGGTCAAAAAATCTTAGTATATTATACATAATTTCAGACTAGTTTCGGTCATAAAATTAAATTAAATCGAGAATTGTTCGAAATGCTACGTAACTTTTCAGATACTTTCTATATATTTGAGGGAGGATTATGATGGAATTCCATGCAAAATATCATCTCAGAAATAGATTCTATGAAACATTTTGAAATACTAGTTTCGGTCAAAAAATCGTAGTATATTATATACAATTTTATACTAGTTTCAGTCAAAAATTAAATTAAATCGAGGATTGTTCGAAATGCAACGAAACTTTTAAGATCCTTTCTATAATTTACGAGGGAAGATTATGATGAAAGTCCATGCAAAAAATTATCTCAGAATTAGATTCTTTGAAACTTTCTCAAATACTAGTTTCGGTAAAATATCGAAGTATATTATACACAATTTTATACAAGTGTCGGTAAGAAAAAATCGAGGATTATTCGAAATGCTACGAAACCTTTTAGATCCTATATATTTGTTACGAGGGAAGATTATGATGGAAGTCCATGCAAAAAATCATCTCAGAAATAGATTCTATGAAACTTTTTGAAATACCAGTTTCGGTCAAAAAATCGTAGTATTTCATACACAATTTTATACTAGTTTCAGTCAAAAATAAAATTAAATCGAGGATTGTTCGAAATGCTACGAAACTTTTAAGATCCTTTCTATAATTTACGAGGGAAGATTATGATGGAAGTCCATGTGAAAAATTATCTCAGAATTAGATTCTTTAAAACTTTTTTAAATACTAGTTTTGGTTCAAAATTCGTAGTATATTATACACAATTTTATACAAATGTCGGTAAAAAAACAATCGAAGATTATTCGAAATGCTACGAAACTTTTTAGATCCTTTCTATATTTTACGACGGAAGATTATGATGGAAGTCCATGAAAAAAATCATCTCAGAAATAGATTCTATGAAACTTTTTGAAATACTAGTTTCGGTCAAAAAATCGTAGTATATTATACACAATTTTATACTAGTTCCAGTCAAAAATTAAATTAAATCGAGGATTGTTCGAAATGCAACGAAACTTTTAAGATCCTTTCTAAAATTTACGAGGGAAGATTATGATGGAAGTCCATGCAAAAAATTATCTCAGAATTAGATTCTTTGAAACTTTTTCAAATACTAGTTTCGCTCAAAATATCGAAGTATATTATACAAATTTTTATACAAGTGTCGGTAAAATAAATCGAGGGTTATTCGAAATGCTACGAAACTTTTTAGATCCTTTATATTTGTTACAAGGGAAGATTATGATGGAAGTCCATGCAAAAAATCATCTCAGAAATAGATTCTATGAAACTTTTTGAAATACCAGTTTCGGTCAAAAAATCGTAGTATATTATACACAATTTTATACTAGTTTCGGTCAAAAATCAAATTAAATCGAGGATTGTTCGAAATGATACGAAACTTTTAAGATCCTTTCTATAATTTACGAGGGAAGATTATGATGGAAGTCCATGCGAAAAATTATCTCAGAATTAGATTCTTTGAAACTTTTTTAAATACTAGTTTTGGTCAAAAAATCGTAGTATATTATACACAATTTTATACAAATGTCGGTAAAAAAAAATCGAGGATTATTCGAAATGCTATGAAACTTTTTAGATCCTTTCTATATTTTACGAGGGAAGATTATGATGGAAGTCCATAAAAAAATCATCTCAGAAATATATTCTATGAAACTTTTTGAAATATTAGTTTCGGTCAAAAAATCATAGTATATTATACACAATTTTATACTAGTTTCGGTCAAAAATCAAATTAAATCGAGGATTGTTCTAAATGCTACGAAACTTTTCAGAACCTTTCTATATTTTACCAGGGAAGGTTATGATGGAAGACCATGCAAAAAATTATCTCAGAATTAGATTCTTTGAAACTTTCTCAAATACTAGTTTCGGTAAAATATCGAAGTATATTATACACAATTTTATACAAGTGTCGGTAAGAAAAAATCGAGGATTATTCGAAATGCTACGAAACTTTTTAGATCCTATATATTTGTTACGAGGGAAGATTATGATGGAAGTCCATGCAAAAAATCATCTCAGAAATAGATTCTATGAAACTTTTTGAAATACCAGTTTCGGTCAAAAAATCGTAGTATTTTATACACAATTTTATACTAGTTTCGGTCAAAAATAAAATTAAATCGAGGATTGTTCGAAATGCTACGAAACTTTTAAGATCCTTTCTATAATTTACGAGGGAAGATTATGATGGAAGTCCATGTGAAAAATTATCTCAGAATTAGATTCTTTGAAACTTTTTTAAATACTAGTTTTGGTAAAAAAAAAATCGTAGTATATTATACACAATTTTATACAAATGTCGGTAAAAAAAAATCGAAGATTATTCGAAATGCTACGAAACTTTTTAGATCCTTTCTATATTTTACGACGGAAGATTATGATGGAAGTCCATGAAAAAAATCATCTCAGAAATAGATTCTATGAAACTTTTTGAAATACTAGTTTCGGTCAAAAAATCGTAGTATATTATACACAATTTTATACTAGTTCCAGTCAAAAATTAAATTAAATCGAGGATTGTTCGAAATGAAACGAAACTTTTAAGATCCTTGCTATAATTTACGAGGGAAGATTATGATGGAAGTCCATGCAAAAAATTATCTCAGAATTAGATTCTTTGAAACTTTTTCAAATACTAGTTTCGGTCAAAATATCGAAGTATATTATACAAAATTTTATACAAGTGTCGGTAAAAAAAATCGAGGGTTATTCGAAATGCTACGAAACTTTTTAGATCCTTTATATTTGTTACAAGGGAAGATTATGATGGAAGTCCATGCAAAAAATCATCTCAGAAATAGATTCTATGAAACTTTTTGAAATACCAGTTTCGGTCAAAAAATCGTAGTATATTATACACAATTTTATACTAGTTTCGGTCAAAAATCAAATTAAATCGAGGATTGTTCGAAATGCTACGAAAATTTTAAGATCCTTTCTATAATTTACGAGGGAAGATTATGATGGAAGTCCATGCGAAAAATTATCTCAGAATTAGATTCTTTGAAACTTTTTTAAATACTAGTTTTGGTCAAAAAATCATAGTATATTATACACAATTTTATACAAATGTCGGTAAAAAAAAATCGAGGATTATTCGAAATGCTATGAAACTTTTTAGATCCTTTCTATATTTTACGAGGGAATATTATGATGGAAGTCCATACAAAAAATCATCTCAAAAATATATTCTATGAAACTTTTTGAAATATTAGTTTCGGTCAAAAAATCATAGTATATTATACACAATTTTATACTAGTTTCGGTCAAAAATCAAATTAAATCGAGGATTGTTCTAAATGCTACGAAACTTTTTAGTACCTTTCTATATTTTACCAGGGAAGATTATGATGGAAGTCCATGCAAAAAAGTATCTCAAAATAAGATTCTATGGATCTTTTTAAAATAGGAGTTTAGGTCAAAAAATCTTAGTATATTATACATAATTTCAGACTAGTTTCGGTCATAAAATTAAATTAAATCGAGAATTGTTCGAAATGCTACGTAACTTTTCAGATACTTTCTATATTTTACGAGGGAGGATTATGATGGAAGTCCATGCAAAATATCATCTCAGAAATAGATTCTATGAAACATTTTGAAATACTAGTTTCGGTCAAAAAATCGTAGTATATTATACACAATTTTATACTAGTTTCAGTCAAAAATCAAATTAAATCGAGGATTGTTCGAAATGCAACGAAACTTTTAAGATCCTTTCTATAATTTACGAGGGAAGATTATGATGGAAGTCCATGCAAAAAATTATCTAAGAATTAGATTCTTTGAAACTTTCTCAAATACTAGTTTCGGTAAAATATCGAAGTATATTATACACAATTTTATACAAGTGTCGGTAAGAAAAAATCGAGGATTATTCGAAATGCTACGAAACTTTTTAGATCCTATATATTTGTTACGAGGGAAGATTATGATGGAAGTCAAGGCAAAAAATCATCTCAGAAATAGATTCTATGAAACTTTTTGAAATACCAGTTTCGGTCAAAAAATCGTAGTATTTTATACACAATTTTATACTAGTTTCGGTCAAAAATAAAATTAAATCGAGGATTGGTCGAAATGCTACGAAACTTTTAAGATCCTTTCTATAATTTACGAGGGAAGATTATGATGGAAGTCCATGTGAAAAATTATCTCAGAATTAGATTCTTTGAAACGTTTTTAAATACTAGTTTTGGTTAAAAAATCGTAGTATATTATACACAATTTTATACAAATGTCGGTAAAAAAAAATCGAAGATTATTCGAAATGCTACGAAACTTTTTAGATCCTTTCTATATTTTACGACGGAAGATTATGATGGAAGTCCATGAAAAAAATCATCTCAGAAATAGATTCTATGAAACTTTTTGAAATACTAGTTTCGGTCAAAAAATCGTAGTATATTATACACAATTTTATACTAGTTCCAGTCAAAAATTAAATTAAATCGAGGATTGTTCGAAATGAAACGAAACTTTTAAGATCCTTGCTATAATTTTCGAGGGAAGATTATGATGGAAGTCCATGCAAAAAATTATCTCAGAATTAGATTCTTTGAAACTTTTTCAAATACTAGTTTCGGTCAAAATATCGAAGTATATTATACACAATTTTATACAAGTGTCGGTAAGAAAAAATCGAGGATTATTCGAAATGCTATGAAACTTTTTAGATCCTATATATTTGTTACGAGGGAAGATTATGATGGAAGTCCATGCAAAAAATCATCTCAGAAATAGATTCTATGAAACTTTTTGAAATACCAGTTTCGGTCAAAAAATCGTAGTATTTTATACACAATTTTATACTAGTTTCGGTCAAAAATAAAATTAAATCGAGGATTGTTCGAAATGCTACGAAACTTTTAAGATCCTTTCTATAATTTACGAGGGAAGATTATGATGGAAGTCCATGTGAAAAATTATCTCAGAATTAGATTCTTTGAAACGTTTTTAAATACTAGTTTTGGTTAAAAAATCGTAGTATATTATACACAATTTTATACAAATGTCGGTAAAAAAAAATCGAAGATTATTCGAAATGCTACGAAACTTTTTAGATCCTTTCTATATTTTACGACGGAAGATTATGATGGAAGTCCATGAAAAAAATCATCTCAGAAATAGATTCTATGAAACTTTTTGAAATACTAGTTTCGGTCAAAAAATCGTAGTATATTATACACAATTTTATACTATTTCCAGTCAAAAATTAAATTAAATCGAGGATTGTTCGAAATGAAACGAAACTTTTAAGATCCTTGCTATAATTTATGAGGGAAGATTATGATGGAAGTCCATGCAAAAAATTATCTCAGAATTAGATTCTTTGAAACTTTTTCAAATACTAGTTTCGGTCAAAATATCGAAGTATATTATACAAAATTTTATACAAGTGTCGGTAAAAAAAATCGAGGGTTATTCGAAATGCTACGAAACTTTTTAGATCCTTTATATTTGTTACAAGGGAAGATTATGATGGAAGTCCATGCAAAAAATCATCTCAGAAATAGATTCTATGAAACTTTTTGAAATACCAGTTTCGGTCAAAAAATCGTAGTATATTATACAGAATTTTATACTAGTTTCGGTCAAAAATCAAATTAAATCGAGGATTGTTCGAAATGCTACGAAACTTTTAAGATCCTTTCTATAATTTACGAGGGAAGATTATGATGGAAGTCCATGCGAAAAATTATCTCAGAATTAGATTCTTTGAAACTTTTTTAAATACTAGTTTTGGTCAAAAAATCATAGTATATTATACACAATTTTATACAAATGTCGGTAAAAAAAATCGAGGATTATTCGAAATGCTATGAAACTTTTTAGATCCGTTCTATATTTTACGAGGGAATATTATGATGGAAGTCCATACAAAAAATCATCTCAGAAATATATTCTATGAAACTTTTTGAAATACTAGTTTCGGTCAAAAAATCGTAGTATATTATACAGAATTTTATACTAGTTTCGGTCAAAAATCAAATTAAATCGAGGATTGTTCGAAATGCTACGAAACTTTTAAGATCCTTTCTATAATTTACGAGGGAAGATTATGATGGAAGTCCATGCAAAAAATTATCTCAGAATTAGATTCTTTGAAACTTTTTCAAATACTAGTTTCGGTCAAAATATCGAAGTATATTATACAATATTTTATACAAGTGTCGGTAAAAAATATCGAGGGTAATTCGAAATGCTACGAAACTTTTTAGATCCTTTATATTTGTTACAAGGGAAGATTATGATGGAAGTCCATGCGAAAAATTATCTCAGAATTAGATTCTTTGAAACTTTTTTAAATACTAGTTTTGGTCAAAAAATCGTAGTATATTATACACAATTTTATACAAATGTCGGTAAAAAAAAATCGAGGATTATTCGAAATGCTATGAAACTTTTTAGATCCTTTCTATATTTTACGAGGGAAGATTATGATGGAAGTCCATACAAAAAATCATCTCAGAAATAGATTCTATGAAACTTTTTGAAATATTAGTTTCGGTCAAAAAATCATAGTATATTATACAGAATTTTATACAAGTGTCGGTAAAAAAAAATCGAGGGTTATTCGAAATGCTACGAAACATTTTAGATCCTTTATATTTGTTACGAGGGAAGATTATGATGGAATTCCATGCAAAAAATCATCTCAGAAATAGATTCTATGAAACTTTTTGAAATACTAGTTTCGGTCAAAAAATCGTAGTATATTATACAGAATTTTATACTAGTTTCGGTCAAAAATCAAATTAAATCGAGGATTGTTCTAAATGCTACGAAACTTTTGAGATCCTTTATATAATTTACGAGGGAAGATTATGATGGAAGTCCATGCGAAAAATTATCTCAGAATTAGATTCTTTGAAACTTTTTGAAATACCAGTTTCGGTCAAAAAATCGTAGTGTATTATACAGAATTTTATACTAGTTTCGGTCAAAAATCAAATTAAATCGAGGATTGTTCGAAATGCTACGAAACTTTTAAGATCCTTTCTATAATTTACGAGGGAAGATTATGATGGAAGTCCATGCGAAAAATTATCTCAGAATTAGATTCTTTGAAACTTTTTCAAATACTAGTTTTGGTCAAAAAATCATAGTATATTATACACAATTTTATACAAATGTCGGTAAAAAAAATCGAGGATTATTCGAAATGCTATGAAACTTTTTAGATCCGTTCTATATTTTACGAGGGAATATTATGATGGAAGTCCATACAAAAAATCATCTCAGAAATATATTCTATGAAACTTTTTGAAATACTAGTTTCGGTCAAAAAATCGTAGTATATTATACAGAATTTTATACTAGTTTCTGTCAAAAATCAAATTAAATCGAGGATTGTTCGAAATGCTACGAAACTTTTAAGATCCTTTCTATAATTTACGAGGGAAGATTATGATGGAAGTCCATGCAAAAAATTATCTCAGAATTAGATTCTTTGAAACTTTTTCAAATACTAGTTTCGGTCAAAATATCGAAGTATATTATACAATATTTTATACAAGTGTCGGTAAAAAATATCGAGGGTAATTCGAAATGCTACGAAACTTTTTAGATCCTTTATATTTGTTACAAGGGAAGATTATGATGGAAGTCCATGCGAAAAATTATCTCAGAATTAGATTCTTTGAAACTTTTTTAAATACTAGTTTTGGTCAAAAAATCGTAGTATATTATACACAATTTTATACAAATGTCGGTAAAAAAAAATCGAGGATTATTCGAAATGCTATGAAACTTTTTAGATCCTTTCTATATTTTACGAGGGAAGATTATGATGGAAGTCCATACAAAAAATCATCTCAGAAATAGATTCTATGAAACTTTTTGAAATATTAGTTTCGGTCAAAAAATCATAGTATATTATACAGAATTTTATACAAGTGTCGGTAAAAAAAAATCGAGGGTTATTCGAAATGCTACGAAACATTTTAGATCCTTTATATTTGTTACGAGGGAAGATTATGATGGAATTCCATGCAAAAAATCATCTCAGAAATAGATTCTATGAAACTTTTTGAAATACTAGTTTCGGTCAAAAAATCGTAGTATATTATACAGAATTTTATACTAGTTTCGGTCAAAAATCAAATTAAATCGAGGATTGTTCTAAATGCTACGAAACTTTTGAGATCCTTTATATAATTTACGAGGGAAGATTATGATGGAAGTCCATGCGAAAAATTATCTCAGAATTAGATTCTTTGAAACTTTTTTAAATACTAGTTTCGGTCAAAAAATCGTAGTGTATTATACAGAATTTTATACTAGTTTCGGTCAAAAATCAAATTAAATCGAGGATTGTTCTAAATGCTACGAAACTTTTAAGATCCTTTATATAATTTACGAGGGAAGATTATGATGGAAGTCCATGCGAAAAATTATCTCAGAATTAGATTCTTTGAAACTTTTTCAAATACTAGTTTCGGTCAAAATATCGAAGTATATTATACAGAATTTTATACAAGTGTCGGTAAAAAATATCGAGGGTTATTCGAAATACTACGAAACTTTTTAGATCCTTTATATTTGTTACAAGGGAAGATTATGATGGAAGTCCATGCGAAAAATTATCTCAGAATTAGATTCTTTGAAACTTTTTTAAATACTAGTTTTGGTCAAAAAATCGTAGTATATTATACACAATTTTATACAAATGTCGGTAAAAAAAAATCGAGGATTATTCGAAATGCTATGAAACTTTTTAGATCCTTTCTATATTTTACGAGGGAAGATTATGATGGAAGTCCATACAAAAAATCATCTCAGAAATAGATTCTATGAAACTTTTTGAAATATTAGTTTCGGTCAAAAAATCATAGTATATTATACACAATTTTATACTAGTTTCGGTTAAAAATCAAATTAAATCGAGGATTGTTCTAAATGCTACGAAACTTTTAAGATCCTTTCTATAATTTACGAGGGAAGATTATGATGGAAGTCCATGCGAAAAATTATCTCAGAATTAGATTCTATGGAACTTTTTAAAATAGGAGTTTAGGTCAAAAAATCTTAGTATATTATACATAATTTTAGGTCAAAAAATTTGTTACAAGGGAAGATTATGATGGAAGTCCATGCAAAAAATCATCTCAGAAATAGATTCTATGAAACATTTTGAAATACCAGTTTCGGTCAAAATATCGTAGTATATTATACACAATTTTATACTAGTTTCAGTCAAAAATTAAATTAAATCGAGGATTGTTCGAAATGCAACGAAACTTTTAAGATCCTTTCTATAATTTACGAGGGAAGATTATGATGGAAGTCCATGCAAAAAATTATCTAAGAATTAGATTCTTTGAAACTTTCTCAAATACTAGTTTCGGTAAAATATCGAAGTATATTATACACAATTTTATACAAGTGTCGGTAAGAAAAAATCGAGGATTATTCGAAATGCTACGAAACTTTTTAGATCCTATATATTTGTTACGAGGGAAGATTATGATGGAAGTCCATGCAAAAAATCATCTCAGAAATAGATTCTATGAAACATTTTGAAATACCAGTTTCGGTCAAAATATCGTAGTATATTATACACAATTTTATACTAGTTTCGGTCAAAAATTAAATTAAATCGAGGATTGTTCGAAATGCTACGAAACTTTTAAGATCCTTTCTATAATTTACGAGGGAAGATTACGATGGAAGTGCATGCGAAAAATTGTCTCAGAATTAGATTCTTTGAAACTTTTTCATATACTAGTTTCGGTCAAAATATCGAAGTATATTATACAGAATTTTATACAAGTGTCGGTAAAAAAAAATCGAGGGTTATTCGAAATGCTACGAAACTTTTTAGATCCTTTATATTTGTTACGAGGGAAGATTATGATGGAAGTCCATGCAAAAAATCATCTCAGAAATAGATTCTATGAAACTTTTTGAAATACTAGTTTCGGTCAAAAAATCGTAGTATATTATACAGAATTTTATACTAGTTTCGGTCAAAAATCAAATTAAATCGAGGATTGTTCGAAATGCTACGAAAATTTTAAGATCCTTTCTATAATTTACGAGGGAAGATTATGATGGAAGTCCATGCGAAAAATTATCTCAGAATTAGATTCTTTGAAACTTTTTCAAATACTAGTTTCGGTCAAAAAATCATAGTATATTATACACAATTTTATACAAGTGTCGGTAAAAAAAAATCGAGGGTTATTCGAAATGCTACGAATCTTTTTAGATCCATTATATTTGTTACAAGGGAAGATTATGATGGAAGTCCATGCAAAAAATCATCTCAGAAATAGATTTTATGAAACTTTTTGAAATACCAGATTCGGTCAAAATATCGTAGTATATTATACACAATTTTATACTAGTTTCGGTCAAAAATTAAATTATATCGAGGATTGTTCGTAATGCTACGAAACTTTTAAGATCCTTTCTATAATTTACGAGGGAAGATTATGATGGAAGTGCATGCGAAAAATTATCTCAGAATTAGATTCTTTGAAACTTTTTCAAATACTAGTTTCGGTCAAAATATCGAAGTATATTATACAGAATTTTATACAAGTGTCGGTAAAAAAAAATCGAGGGTTATTCGAAATGCTACGAAACATTTTAGATCCTTTATATTTGTTACGAGGGAAGATTATGATGGAATTCCATGCAAAAAATCATCTCAGAAATAGATTCTATGAAACTTTTTGAAATACTAGTTTCGGTCAAAAAATCGTAGTATATTATACAGAATTTTATACTAGTTTCGGTCAAAAATCAAATTAAATCGAGGATTGTTCTAAATGCTACGAAACTTTTGAGATCCTTTATATAATTTACGAGGGAAGATTATGATGGAAGTCCATGCGAAAAATTATCTCAGAATTAGATTCTTTGAAACTTTTTTAAATACTAGTTTCGGTCAAAAAATCGTAGTGTATTATACAGAATTTTATACTAGTTTCGGTCAAAAATCAAATTAAATCGAGGATTGTTCTAAATGCTACGAAACTTTTAAGATCCTTTATATAATTTACGAGGGAAGATTATGATGGAAGTCCATGCGAAAAATTATCTCAGAATTAGATTCTTTGAAACTTTTTCAAATACTAGTTTCGGTCAAAATATCGAAGTATATTATACAGAATTTTATACAAGTGTCGGTAAAAAATATCGAGGGTTATTCGAAATACTACGAAACTTTTTAGATCCTTTATATTTGTTACAAGGGAAGATTATGATGGAAGTCCATGCGAAAAATTATCTCAGAATTAGATTCTTTGAAACTTTTTTAAATACTAGTTTTGGTCAAAAAATCGTAGTATATTATACACAATTTTATACAAATGTCGGTAAAAAAAAATCGAGGATTATTCGAAATGCTATGAAACTTTTTAGATCCTTTCTATATTTTACGAGGGAAGATTATGATGGAAGTCCATACAAAAAATCATCTCAGAAATAGATTCTATGAAACTTTTTGAAATATTAGTTTCGGTCAAAAAATCATAGTATATTATACACAATTTTATACTAGTTTCGGTTAAAAATCAAATTAAATCGAGGATTGTTCTAAATGCTACGAAACTTTTAAGATCCTTTCTATAATTTACGAGGGAAGATTATGATGGAAGTCCATGCGAAAAATTATCTCAGAATTAGATTCTATGGAACTTTTTAAAATAGGAGTTTAGGTCAAAAAATCTTAGTATATTATACATAATTTTAGGTCAAAAAATTTGTTACAAGGGAAGATTATGATGGAAGTCCATGCAAAAAATCATCTCAGAAATAGATTCTATGAAACATTTTGAAATCCCAGTTTCGGTCAAAATATCGTAGTATATTATACACAATTTTATACTAGTTCCAGTCAAAAATTAAATTAAATCGAGGATTGTTCGAAATGCAACGAAACTTTTAAGATCCTTTCTATAATTTACGAGGGAAGATTATGATGGAAGTCCATGCAAAAAATTATCTAAGAATTAGATTCTTTGAAACTTTCTCAAATACTAGTTTCGGTAAAATATCGAAGTATATTATATACAATTTTATACAAGTGTCGGTAAGAAAAAATCGAGGATTATTCGAAATGCTACGAAACTTTTTAGATCCTATATATTTGTTACGAGGGAAGATTATGATGGAAGTCCATGCAAAAAATCATCTCAGAAATAGATTCTATGAAACTTTTTGAAATACCAGTTTCGGTCAAAAAATCGTAGTATTTTATACACAATTTTATACTAGTTTCGGTCAAAAATTAAATTAAATCGAGGATTGTTCTAAATGCTACGAAACTTTTAAGATCCTTTATATAATTTACGAGGGAAGATTATGATGGAAGTCCATGTGAAAAATTATCTCAGAATTAGATTCTTTGAAACTTTTTCAAATACTTGTTTTGGTCAAAAAATCGTAGTATATTATACACAATTTTATACAAGTGTCGGTAAATAAAAATCGAAGATTATTCGAAATGCTACGAAACTTTTTAGATCCATTATATTTGTTACAAGGGAAGATTATGATGGAAGTCCATGCAAAAAATCATCTCAGAAATAGATTCTATGAAACTTTTTGAAATACCAGTTTCGGTCAAAATATCGTAGTATATTATACACAATTTTATACTAGTTTCGGTCAAAAATTAAATTAAATCGAGGATTGTTCGAAATGCTACGAAACTTTTAAGATCCTTTCTATAATTTACGAGGGAAGATGACGATGGAAGTGCATGCGAAAAATTATCTCAGAATTAGATTCTTTGAAACTTTTTCATATACTAGTTTCGGTCAAAATATCGAAGTATATTATACAGAATTTTATACAAGTGCCGGTAAAAAAAATAGAGGGTTATTCGAAATGCTACGAAACTTTTTAGATCCTTTATATTTGTTACGAGGGAAGATTATGATGGAAGTCCATGCAAAAAATCATCTCAGAAATAGATTCTATGAAACTTTTTGAAATACTAGTTTCGGTCAAAAAATCGTAGTATATTATACAGAATTTTATACTAGTTTCGGTCAAAAATCAAATTAAATCGAGGATTGTTCGAAATGCTACGAAACTTTTAAGATCCTTTATATAATTTACGAGGGAAGATTATGATGGAAGTGCATGCGAAAAATTATCTCAGAATTAGATTCTTTTAAACTTTTTCAAATACTAGTTTCGGTCAAAAAATCGAAGTATATTATACAGAATTTTATACAAGTGTCGGTAAAAAAAATCGAGGGTTATTCGAAATGCTACGAAACTTTTTAGATCCATTATATTTGTTACAAGGGAAGATTATGATGGAAGTCCATGCAAAAAATCATCTCAGAAATAGATTCTATGAAACTTTTTGAAATACCAGTTTCGGTCAAAATATCGTAGTATATTATACACAATTTTATACTAGTTTCGGTCAAAAATTAAATTATATCGAGGATTGTTCGAAATGCTACGAAACTTTTAAGATCCTTTCTATAATTTACGAGGGAAGATTATGATGGAAGTGCATGCGAAAAATTATCTCAGAATTAGATTCTTTTAAACTTTTTCAAATACTAGTTTCGGTCAAAAAATCGAAGTATATTATACAGAATTTTATACAAGTGTCGGTAAAAAAAATCGAGGGTTATTCGAAATGCTACGAAACTTTTTAGATCCTTTATATTTGTTACGAGGGAAGATTATGATGGAAGTCCATGCAAAAAATCATCTCAGAAATAGATTCTATGAAACTTTTTGAAATACTAGTTTCGGTCAAAAAATCGTAGTATATTATACAGAATTTTATACTAGTTTCGGTCAAAAATCAAATTAAATCGAGGATTGTTCTAAATGCTACGAAACTTTTAAGATCCTTTATATAATTTACGAGGGAAGATTATGATGGAAGTCCATGCGAAAAATTATCTCAGAATTAGATTCTTTGAAACTTTTTTAAATACTAGTTTCGGTCAAAAAAACGTAGTGTATTATACAGAATTTTATACTAGTTTCGGTCAAAAATAAAATTAAATCGAGGATTGTTCTAAATGCTACGAAACTTTTAAGATCCTTTATATAATTTACAAGGGAAGATTATGATGGAAGTCCATGCGAAAAATTATCTCAGAATTAGATTCTTTGAAACTTTTTCAAATACTAGTTTTGGTCAAAAAATCGTAGTATATTATACACAATTTTATACAAGTGTCGGTAAATAAAAATCGAAGATTATTCGAAATGCTACGAAACTTTTTAGATCCATTATATTTGTTACAAGGGAAGATTATGATGGAAGTCCATGCAAAAAATCATCTCAGAAATAGATTCAATGAAACTTTTTGAAATACCAGTTTCGGTCAAAATATCGTAGTATATTATACACAATTTTATCCTAGTTTCGGTCAAAAATTAAATTAAATCGAGGATTGTTCGAAATGCTACGAAACTTTTAAGATCCTTTCTATAATTTACGAGGGAAGATTACGATGGAAGTGCATGCGAAAAATTATCTCAGAATTAGATTCTTTGAAACTTTTTCATATACTAGTTTCGGTCAAAATATCGAAGTATATTATACAGAATTTTATACAAGTGTCGGTAAAAAAAAATCGAGGGTTATTCGAAATGCTACGAAACTTTTTAGATCCTTTATATTTGTTACGAGGGAAGATTATGATGGAAGTCAATGCAAAAAATCATCTCAGAAATAGATTCTATGAAACTTTTTGAAATACTAGTTTCGGTTAAAAAATCGTAGTATATTATACAAAATTTTATACTAGTTTCGGTCAAAAATCAAATTAAATCGAGGATTGGTCGAAATGCTACGAAACTGTTAAGATCCTTTATATAATTTACGAGGGAAGATTATGATGGAAGTCCATGCGAAAAATTATCTCAGAATTAGATTCTTTGAAACTTTTTCAAATACTAGTTTCGGTCAAAATATCGAAGTATATTATACAAAATTTTATACAAGTGTCGGTAAAAAAAAATCGAGGGTTATTCGAAATGCTACGAAACTTTTTAGATCCATTATATTTGTTACAAGGGAAGATTATGATGGAAGTCCATGCAAAAAATCATCTCAGAAATAGATTTTATGAAACTTTTTGAAATACCAGATTCGGTCAAAATATCGTAGTATATTATACACAATTTTATACTAGTTTCGGTCAAAAATCAAATTATATCGAGGATTGTTCGTAATGCTACGAAACTTTTAAGATCCTTTCTATAATTTACGAGGGAAGATTATGATGGAAGTCCATGCGAAAAATTATCTCAGAATTAGATTCTTTGAAACTTTTTTAAATACTAGTTTCGGTCAAAAAAACGTAGTGTATTATACAGAATTTTATACTAGTTTCGGTCAAAAATCAAATTAAATCGAGGATTGTTCTAAATGCTACGAAACTTTTAAGATCCTTTATATAATTTACGAGGGAAGATTATGATGGAAGTCCATGCGAAAAATTATCTCAGAATTAGATTCTTTGAAACTTTTTCAAATACTAGTTTCGGTCAAAATATCGAAGTATATTATACAAAATTTTATACAAGTGTCGGTAAAAAAAAATCGAGGGTTATTCGAAATGCTACGAAACTTTTTAGATCCATTATATTTGTTACAAGGGAAGATTATGATGGAAGTCCATGCAAAAAATCATCTCAGAAATAGATTCTATGAAACTTTTTGAAATACCAGTTTCGGTCAAAATATCGTAGTATATTATACAAAATTTTATACTAGTTTCGGTCAAAAATTAAATTATATCGAGGATTGTTCGAAATGCTACGAAACTTTTAAGATCCTTTCTATAATTTACGAGGGAAGATTATGATGGAAGTGCATGCGAAAAATTATCTCAGAATTAGATTCTTTTAAACTTTTTCAAATACTAGTTTCGGTCAAAAAATCGAAGTATATTATACAGAATTTTATACAAGTGTCGGTAAAAAAAATCGAGGGTTATTCGAAATGCTACGAAACTTTTTAGATCCTTTATATTTGTTACGAGGGAAGATTATGATGGAAGTCCATGCAAAAAATCATCTCAGAAATAGATTCTATGAAACTTTTTGAAATACTAGTTTCGGTCAAAAAATCGTAGTATATTATACAGAACTTTATACTAGTTTCGGTCAAAAATCAAATTAAATCGAGGATTGTTCTAAATGCTACGAAACTTTTAAGATCCTTTATATAATTTACGAGGGAAGATTATGATGGAAGTCCATGCGAAAAATTATCTCAGAATTAGATTCTTTGAAACTTTTTTAAATACTAGTTTCGGTCAAAAAAACTTAGTGTATTATACACAATTTTATACAAGTGTCGGTAAAAAAAAATCGAGGATTATTCGAAATCCTACGAAACTTTTAAGATCCTTTCTATATTTTACGACGGAAGATTATGATGGAAGTCCATGAAAAAAATCATCTCAGAAATAGATTCTATGAAACTTTTTTAAATACTAGTTTCGGTCAAAAAAACGTAGTGTATTATACAGAATTTTATACTAGTTTCGGTCAAAAATCAAATTAAATCGAGGATTGTTCTAAATGCTACGAAACTTTTAAGATCCTTTATATAATTTACGAGGGAAGATTATGATGGAAGTCCATGCGAAAAATTATCTCAGAATTAGATTCTTTGAAACTTTTTCAAATACTAGTTTCGGTCAAAATATCGAAGTATATTATACAAAATTTTATACAAGTGTCGGTAAAAAAAAAATCGAGGGTTATTCGAAATGCTACGAAACTTTTTAGATCCATTATATTTGTTACAAGGGAAGATTATGATGGAAGTCCATGCAAAAAATCATCTCAGAAATAGATTCTATGAAACTTTTTGAAATACCAGTTTCGGTCAAAATATCGTAGTATATTATACAAAATTTTATACTAGTTTCGGTCAAAAATTAAATTATATCGAGGATTGTTCGAAATGCTACGAAACTTTTAAGATCCTTTCTATAATTTACGAGGGAAGATTATGATGGAAGTGCATGCGAAAAATTATCTCAGAATTAGATTCTTTTAAACTTTTTCAAATACTAGTTTCGGTCAAAAAATCGAAGTATATTATACAGAATTTTATACAAGTGTCGGTAAAAAAAATCGAGGGTTATTCGAAATGCTACGAAACTTTTTAGATCCTTTATATTTGTTACGAGGGAAGATTATGATGGAAGTCCATGCAAAAAATCATCTCAGAAATAGATTCTATGAAACTTTTTGAAATACTAGTTTCGGTCAAAAAATCGTAGTATATTATACAGAACTTTATACTAGTTTCGGTCAAAAATCAAATTAAATCGAGGATTGTTCTAAATGCTACGAAACTTTTAAGATCCTTTATATAATTTACGAGGGAAGATTATGATGGAAGTCCATGCGAAAAATTATCTCAGAATTAGATTCTTTGAAACTTTTTTAAATACTAGTTTCGGTCAAAAAAACTTAGTGTATTATACACAATTTTATACAAGTGTCGGTAAAAAAAAATCGAGGATTATTCGAAATCCTACGAAACTTTTAAGATCCTTTCTATATTTTACGACGGAAGATTATGATGGAAGTCCATGAAAAAAATCATCTCAGAAATAGATTCTATGAAACTTTTTGAAATACTAGTTTTGGTCAAAAAATCGTAGTATATTATACATAATTTTATACTAGTTCCAGTCAAAAATTAAATTAAATCGAGGATTGTGCGAAATGCAACGAAACTTTCAAGATCCTTTCTATAATTTACGAGGGAAGATTATGATGGAAGTCCATGCGAAATATTATCTCAGAATTAGATTCTTTGAAACTTTTTCAAATACTAGTTTCGGTCAAAATATCGAAGTATATTATACAAAATTTTATACAAGTGTCGGTAAAAAAAATCGAGGGTTATTCGAAATGCTACGAAACTTTTTAGATCCTTTATATTTGTTACAAGGGAAGATTATGATGGAAGTCCATGCAAAAAATCATCTCAGAAATAGATTCTATGAAACTTTTTGAAATACTAGTTTCGGTCAAAAAATCATAGTATATTATACATAATTTTATACTAGTTTCGGTCAAAAATCAAATTAAATCGAGGATTGTTCTAAATGCTACGAAACTTTTAAGATCCTTTATATAATTTACGAGGGAAGATTATGATGGAAGTCCATGCGAAAAATTATCTCAGAATTAGATTCTTTGAAACTTTTTTAAATACTAGTTTCGGTCAAAAAAACGTAGTGTATTATACACAATTTTATACAAGTGTCAGTAAAAAAAAATCGAGGATTATTCGAAATCCTACGAAACTTTTAAGATCCTTTCTATATTTTACGACGGAAGATTATGATGGAAGTCCATGAAAAAAATCATCTCAGAAATAGATTCTATGAAACTTTTTGAAATATTAGTTTCGGTCAAAAAATCGTAGTATATTATACACAATTTTATACTAGTTCCAATCAAAAATTAAATTAAATCGAGGATTGTTCGAAATGCAACGAAACTTTCAAGATCCTTTCTATAATTTTCGAGGGAAGATTATGATGGAAGTCCATGCGAAATATTATCTCAGAATTAGATTCTTTGAAACTTTTTCAAATACTAGTTTCGGTCAAAATATTGAAGTATATTATACAAAATTTTATACAAGTGTCGGTAAAAAAAATCGAGGGTTATTCGAAATGCTACGAAACTTTTTAGATCCTTTATATTTGTTACAAGGGAAGATTATGATGGAAGTCCATGCAAAAAATCATCTCAGAAATAGATTCTGTGAAACTTTTTGAAATACTAGTTTCGTTTAAAAAATCTTAGTATATTATACATAATTTTATACTAGTTTCGGTCAAAAATCAAATTAAATCGAGGATTGTTCTAAATGCTACGAAACTTTTAAGAACCTTTATATAATTTACGAAGGAAGATTATGATGGAAGTCCATGCGAAAAATTATCTCAGAATTAGATTCTTTGAAACTTTTTTAAATACTAGTTTCGGTCAAAAAAACGTAGTGTATTATACACAATTTTATACAAGTGTCAGTAAAAAAAATCGAGGATTATTCGAAATCCTACGAAACTTTTAAGATCCTTTCTATATTTTACGACGGAAGATTATGATGGAAGTCCATGAAAAAAATCATCTCAGAAATAGATTCTATGAAACTTTTTGAAATATTAGTTTCGGTCAAAAAATCTTAGTATATTATACACAATTTTATACTAGTTCCAATCAAAAATTAAATTAAATCGAGGATTGTTCGAAATGCAACGAAACTTTCAAGATCCTTTCTATAATTTTCGAGGGAAGATTATGATGGAAGTCCAGGCGAAATATTATCTCAGAATTAGATTCTTTGAAACTTTTTCAAATACTAGTTTCGGTCAAAATATTGAAGTATATTATACAAAATTTTATACAAGTGTCGGTAAAAAAAATCGAGGGTTATTCGAAATGCTACGAAACTTTTTAGATCCTTTATATTTGTTACAAGGGAAGATTATGATGGAAGTCCATGCAAAAAATCATCTCAAAAATAGATTCTGTGAAACTTTTTGAAATACTAGTTTCGGTCAAAAAATCGTAGTATATTATACATAATTTTATACTAGTTTCGGTCAAAAATCAAATTAAATCGAGGATTGTTCTAAATGCTACGAAACTTTTAAGAACCTTTATATAATTTACGAAGGAAGATTATGATGGAAGTCCATGCGAAAAATTATCTCAGAATTAGATTCTTTGAAACTTTTTTAAATACTAGTTTCGGTCAAAAAAACGTAGTGTATTATACACAATTTTATACAAGTGTCAGTAAAAAAAATCGAGGATTATTCGAAATCCTACGAAACTTTTAAGATCCTTTCTATATTTTACGACGGAAGATTATGATGGAAGTCCATGAAAAAAATCATCTCAGAAATAGATTCTATGAAACTTTTTGAAATATTAGTTTCGGTCAAAAAATCGTAGTATATTATACACAATTTTATACTAGTTCCAATCAAAAATTAAATTAAATCGAGGATTGTTCGAAATGCAACGAAACTTTCAAGATCCTTTCTATAATTTTCGAGGGAAGATTATGATGGAAGTCCATGCGAAATATTATCTCAGAATTAGATTCTTTGAAACTTTTTCAAATACTAGTTTCGGTCAAAATATTGAAGTATATTATACAAAATTTTATACAAGTGTCGGTAAAAAAAATCGAGGGTTATTCGAAATGCTACGAAACTTTTTAGATCCTTTATATTTGTTACAAGGGAAGATTATGATGGAAGTCCATGCAAAAAATCATCTCAGAAATAGATTCTGTGAAACTTTTTGAAATACTAGTTTCGGTCAAAAAATCGTAGTATATTATACATAATTTTATACTAGTTTCGGTCAAAAATCAAATTAAATCGAGGATTGTTCTAAATGCTACGAAACTTTTAAGAACCTTTATATAATTTACGAAGGAAGATTATGATGGAAGTCCATGCGAAAAATTATCTCAGAATTAGATTCTTTGAAACTTTTTTAAATACTAGTTTCGGTCAAAAAAACGTAGTGTATTATACACAATTTTATACAAGTGTCAGTAAAAAAAATCGAGGATTATTCGAAATCCTACGAAACTTTTAAGATCCTTTCTATATTTTACGACGGAAGATTATGATGGAAGTCCATGAAAAAAATCATCTCAGAAATAGATTCTATGAAACTTTTTGAAATATTAGTTTCGGTCAAAAAATCGTAGTATATTATACACAATTTTATACTAGTTCCAATCAAAAATTAAATTAAATCGAGGATTGTTCGAAATGCAACGAAACTTTCAAGATCCTTTCTATAATTTTCGAGGGAAGATTATGATGGAAGTCCATGCGAAATATTATCTCAGAATTAGATTCTTTGAAACTTTTTCAAATACTAGTTTCGGTCAAAATATTGAAGTATATTATACAAAATTTTATACAAGTGTCGGTAAAAAAAATCGAGGGTTATTCGAAATGCTACGAAACTTTTTAGATCCTTTATATTTGTTACAAGGGAAGATTATGATGGAAGTCCATGCAAAAAATCATCTCAGAAATAGATTCTGTGAAACTTTTTGAAATACTAGTTTCGGTCAAAAAATCGTAGTATATTATACATAATTTTATACTAGTTTCGGTCAAAAATCAAATTAAATCGAGGATTGTTCTAAATGCTACGAAACTTTTAAGAACCTTTATATAATTTACGAAGGAAGATTATGATGGAAGTCCATGCGAAAAATTATCTCAGAATTAGATTCTTTGAAACTTTTTTAAATACTAGTTTCGGTCAAAAAAACGTAGTGTATTATACACAATTTTATACAAGTGTCAGTAAAAAAAATCGAGGATTATTCGAAATCCTACGAAACTTTTAAGATCCTTTCTATATTTTACGACGGAAGATTATGATGGAAGTCCATGAAAAAAATCATCTCAGAAATAGATTCTATGAAACTTTTTGAAATATTAGTTTCGGTCAAAAAATCGTAGTATATTATACACAATTTTAAACTAGTTCCAATCAAAAATTAAATTAAATCGAGGATTGTTCGAAATGCAACGAAACTTTCAAGATCCTTTCTATAATTTTCGAGGGAAGATTATGATGGAAGTCCATGCGAAATATTATCTCAGAATTAGATTCTTTGAAACTTTTTCAAATACTAGTTTCGGTCAAAATATTGAAGTATATTATACAAAATTTTATACAAGTGTCGGTAAAAAAAATCGAGGGTTATTCGAAATGCTACGAAACTTTTTAGATCCTTTATATTTGTTACAAGGGAAGATTATGATGGAAGTCCATGCAAAAAATCATCTCAAAAATAGATTCTGTGAAACTTTTTGAAATACTAGTTTCGGTCAAAAAATCGTAGTATATTATACATAATTTTATACTAGTTTCGGTCAAAAATCAAATTAAATCGAGGATTGTTCTAAATGCTATGAAACTTTTAAGAACCTTTATATAATTTACGAAGGAAGATTATGATGGAAGTCCATGCGAAAAATTATCTCAGAATTAGATTCTTTGAAACTTTTTTAAATACTAGTTTCGGTCAAAAAAACGTAGTGTATTATACACAATTTTATACAAGTGTCAGTAAAAAAAATCGAGGATTATTCGAAATCCTACGAAACTTTTAAGATCCTTTCTATATTTTACGACGGAAGATTATGATGGAAGTCCATGAAAAAAATCATCTCAGAAATAGATTCTATGAAACTTTTTGAAATATTAGTTTCGGTCAAAAAATCGTAGTATATTATACACAATTTTATACTAGTTCCAATCAAAAATTAAATTAAATCGAGGATTGTTCGAAATGCAACGAATCTTTTAAGATCCTTTCTATAATTTACGAGGGAAGATTATGATGGAAGTCCATGCGAAATATTATCTCAGAATTAGATTCTTTGAAACTTTTTCAAATACTAGTTTCGGTCAAAATATCGAAGTATAGTATACAAAATTTTATACAAGTGTCGGTAAAAAATATCGAGGGTTATTCGAAATGCTACGAAACTTTTTAGATCCTTTATATTTGTTACAAGGGAAGATTATGATGGAAGTCCATGCAAAAAATCATCTCAAAAATAGATTCTGTGAAACTTTTTGAAATACTAGTTTCGGTCAAAAAATCGTAGTATATTATACATAATTTTATACTAGTTTCGGTCAAAAATCAAATTAAATCGAGGATTGTTCTAAATGCTACGAAACTTTTAAGAACCTTTATATAATTTACGAGGGAAGATTATGATGGAAGTCCATGCGAAAAATTATCTCAGAATTAGATTCTTTGAAACTTTTTTAAATACTAGTTTCGGTCAAAAAAACATAGTGTATTATACAGAATTTTATACAAGTGTCAGTAAAAAAAATCGAGGATTATTCGAAATCCTACGAAACTTTTAAGATCCTTTCTATATTTTACGACGGAAGATTATGATGGAAGTCCATGAAAAAAATCATCTCAGAAATAGATTCTATGAAACTTTTTGAAATATTAGTTTCGGTCAAAAAATCGTAGTATATTATACACAATTTTATACTAGTTCCAATCAAAAATTAAATTAAATCGAGGATTGTTCGAAATGCAACGAATCTTTTAAGATCCTTTCTATAATTTACGAGGGAAGATTATGATGGAAGTCCATGCGAAATATTATCTCAGAATTAGATTCTTTGAAACTTTTTCAAATACTAGTTTCGGTCAAAATATCGAAGTATAGTATACAAAATTTTATACAAGTGTCGGTAAAAAATATCGAGGGTTATTCGAAATGCTACGAAACTTTTTAGATCCTTTATATTTGTTACAAGGGAAGATTATGATGGAAGTCCATGCAAAAAATCATCTTAGAAATAGATTCTATGAAACTTTTTTAAATACTAGTTTCGGTCAAAAAATCGTAGTATATTATACATAATTTTATACTAGTTTCGGTCAAAAATCAAATTAAATCGAGGATTGTTCTAAATGCTACGAAACTTTTAAGATCCTTCATATAATTTACGAGGGAAGATTATGATGGAAGTCCATGCGAAAAATTATCTCAGAATTAGATTCTTTGAAACTTTTTTAAATACTAGTTTCGGTCAAAAAAACGTAGTGTATTATACAGAATTTTATACTAGTTTCGGTCAAAAATCAAATTAAATCGAGGATTGTTCTAAATGCTACGAAACTTTTAAGATCCTTTATATAATTTACGAGGGAAGATTATGATGGAAGTCCATGCGAAAAATTATCTCAGAATTAGATTCTTTGAAACTTTTTCAAATACTAGTTTCGGTCAAAATATCGAAGTATATTATACAGAATTTTATACAAGTGTCTGTAAAAAAAATCGAGGGTTATTCGAAATGCTACGGAACTTTTTAGATCCATTATATTTGTTACAAGGGAAGATTATGATGGAAGTCCATGCAAAAAATCATCTCAGAAAGAGATTATATGAAACTTTTTGAAATACCAGTTTCGGTCAAAATATCGTAGTATATTATACACAATTTTATACTAGTTTCGGTCAAAAATTAAATTATATCGAGGATTGTTCGAAATGCTACGAAACTTTTAAGATCCTTTCTATAATTTACGAGGGAAGATTATGATGGAAGTGCATGCGAAAAATTATCTCAGAATTAGATTCTTTGAAACTTTTTCAAATACTAGTTTCGGTCAAAAAATCGAAGTATATTATACAGAATTTTATACAAGTGTCGGTAAAAAAAATCGAGGGTTATTCAAAATGCTACGAAACTTTTTAGATCCTTTATATTTGTTACGAGGGAAGATTATGATGGAAGTCCATGCAAAAAATCATCTCAGAAATAGATTCTATGAAACTTTTTGAAATACTAGTTTCGGTCAAAAAATCGTAGTATATTATACAGAATTTTATACTAGTTTCGGTCAAAAATCAAATTAAATCGAGGATTGTTCTAAATGCTACGAAACTTTTAAGATCCTTTATATAATTTACGAGGGAAGATTATGATGGAAGTCCATGCGAAAAATTATCTCAGAATTAGATTCTTTGAAACTTTTTTAAATACTAGTTTCGATCAAAAAAACGAAGTGTATTATACACAATTTTATACAAGTGTCGGTAAAAAAAAATCGAGGATTATTCGAAATCCTATGAAACTTTTAAGATCCTTTCTATATTTTACGACGGAAGATTATGATGGAAATCCATGAAAAAAATCATCTCAGAAATAGATTCTATGAAACTTTTTGAAATACTAGTTTCGGTCAAAAAATCGTAGTATATTATACACAATTTTATACTAGTTCCAGTCAAAAATTACATTAAATCGAGGATTGTTCGAAATGCAACGAAACTTTCAAGATCCTTTCTATAATTTACGAGGGAAGATTATGATGGAAGTCCATGCGAAAAATTATCTCAGAATTAGATTCTTTGAAACTTTTTCAAATACTAGTTTCGGTCAAAAAAACGTAGTGTATTATACACAATTTTATACAAGTGTCAGTAAAAAAAATCGAGGATTATTCGAAATCCTACGAAACTTTTAAGATCCTTTCTATATTTTACGACGGAAGATTATGATGGAAGTCCATGCAAAAAATCATCTCAGAAATAGATTCTATGAAACTTTTTGAAATACTAGTTTCGGTCAAAAAATCGTAGTATATTATAATAAATTTTATACTAGTTTCGGTCAAAAATCAAATTAAATCGAGGATTGTTCTAAATGCTACGAAACTTTTAAGATCCTTTATATAATTTACGAGGGAAGATTATGATGGAAGTCCATGCGAAAAATTATCTCAGAATTAGATTCTTTAAAACTTTTTTAAATACTAGTTTCGGTCAAAAAAACGTAGTGTATTATACACAATTTTATACAAGTGTCGGTAAAAAAAAATCGAGGATTATTCGAAATCCTACGAAACTTTTAAGATCCTTTCTATATTTTACGATGGAAGATTATGATGGAAGTCCATGAAAAAAATCATCTCAGAAATAGATTCTATGAAACTTTTTGAAATACTAGTTTCGGTCAAAAAATCGTAGTATATTATACACAATTTTATACTAGTTCCAGTCAAAAATTAAATTAAATCGAGGATTGTTCGAAATGCAACGAAACTTTTAAGATCCTTTCTATAATTTACGAGGGAAGATTATCATGGAAGTCCATGCGAAAAATTATCTCAGAATTAGATTCTTTGAAACTTTTTCAAATACTAGTTTCGGTCAAAATATCGAAGTATATTATACAAAATTTTATACAAGTGTTGGTAAAAAAAAATCGAGGGTTATTCGAAATGCTACGAAACTTTTTAGATCCATTATATTTGTTACAAGGGAAGATTATGATGGAAGTCCATGCAAAAAATCATCTCAGAAATAGATTCTATGAAACTTTTTGAAATACCAGTTTCGGTCAAAATATCGTAGTATATTATACACAATTTTATACTAGTTTCGGTCAAAAATTAAATTATATCGAGGATTGTTCGAAATGCTACGAAACTTTTAAGATCATTTCTATAATTTACGAGGGAAGATTATGATGGAAGTGCATGCGAAAACTTATCTCAGAATTAGATTCTTTGAAACTTTTTCAAATACTAGTTTCGGTCAAAAAATCGAAGTATATTATACAGAATTTTATACAAGTGTCGGTAAAAAAAATCGAGGGTTAATCGAAATGCTACGAAACTTTTTAGATCCTTTATATTTGTTACGAGGGAAGATTATGATGGAAGTCCATGCAAAAAATCATCTCAGAAATAGATTCTATGAAACTTTTTGAAATACTAGTTTCGGTCAAAAAATCGTAGTATATTATAAAGAATTTTATACTAGTTTCGGTCAAAAATCAAATTAAATCGAGGATTGTTCTAAATGCTACGAAACTTTTAAGATCCTTTATATAATTTACGAGGGAAGATTATGATGGAAGTCCATGCGAAAAATTATCTCAGAATTAGATTCTTTGAAACTTTTTTAAATACTAGTTTTGGTCAAAAAAAACGTAGTGTATTATACACAATTTTATACAAGTGTCGGTAAAAAAAAATCGAGGATTATTCGAAATCCTACGAAACTTTTAAGATCCTTTTTATATTTTACGACGGAAGATTATGATGGAAGTCCATGAAAAAAATCATCTCAGAAATAGATTCTATGAAACTTTTTGAAATACTAGTTTCGGTCAAAAAATCGTAGTATATTATACACAATTTTATACTAGTTCCAGTCAAAAATTAAATTAAATCGAGGATTGTTCGAAATGCAACGAAACTTTCAAGATCCTTTCTATAATTTACGAGGGAAGATTATGATGGAAGTCCATGCGAAAAATTATCTCAGAATTAGATTCTTTGAAACTTTTTCAAATACTAGTTTCGGTCAAAATATCGAAGTATATTATACAAAATTTTATACAAGTGTCGGTAAAAAAAATCGAGGGTTATTCGAAATGCTACGAAACTTTTTAGATCCTTTATATTTGTTACAAGGGAAGATTATGATGGAAATCCATGCAAAAAATCATCTCAGAAATAGATTCTATGAAACTTTTTGAAATACTAGTTTCGGTCAAAAAATCGTAGTATATTATACATAATTTTATACTAGTTTCGGTCAAAAATCAAATTAAATCGAGGATTGTTCTAAATGCTACGAAACTTTTAAGATCCTTTATATAATTTACGAGGGAAGATTATGATGGAAGTCCATGCGAAAAATTATCTCAGAATTAGATTCTTTGAATCTTTTTTAAATACTAGTTTCGGTCAAAAAAACGTAGTGTATTATACACAATTTTATACAAGTGTCGGTAAAAAAAATCGAGGATTATTCGAAATCCTACGAAACTTTTAAGATCCTTTCTATATTTTACGACGAAAGATTATGATGGAAGTCCTAGAAAAAAATCATCTCAGAAATAGATTCTATGAAACTTTTTGAAATATTAGTTTCGGTCAAAAAATCGTAGTATATTATACACAATTTTATACTAGTTCCAATCAAAAACTAAATTAAATCGAGGATTGTTCGAAATGCAACGAAACTTTTAAGATCCTTTCTATAATTTATGAGGGAAGATTATGATGGAAGTCCATGCGAAATATTATCTCAGAATTAGATTCTTTGAAACTTTTTCAAATACTAGTTTCGGTCAAAATATCGAAGTATATTATACAAAATTTTATACAAGTGTCGGTAAAAAAAATCGAGGGTTATTCGAAATGCTACGAAACTTTTTAGATCCTTTATATTTGTTACAAGGGAAGATTATGATGGAAGTCCATGCAAAAAATCATCTCAGAAATAGATTCTATGAAACTTTTTGAAATACTAGTTTCGGTCAAAAAATCGTAGTATATTATACATAATTTTATACTAGTTTCGGTCAAAAATCAAATTAAATCGAGGATTGTTCTAAATGCTACGAAACTTTTAAGATCCTTTATATAATTTACGAGGGAAGATTATGATGGAAGTCCATGCGAAAAATTATCTCAGAATTAGATTCTTTGAAACTTTTTTAAATACTAGTTTCGGTCAAAAAAACGTAGTGTATTATACACAATTTTATACAAGTGTCGGTAAAAAAAAATCGAGGATTATTCGAAATCCTACGAAACTTTTAAGATCTTTTCTATTTTTTACGACGGAAGATTATGATGGAAGTCCATGAAAAAAATCATCTCAGAAATAGATTCTATGAAACTTTTTGAAATATTAGTTTCGGTCAAAAAATCGTAGTATATTATACACAATTTTATACTAGTTCCAATCAAAAATTAAATTAAATCGAGGATTGTTCGAAATGCAACGAAACTTTTAAGATCCTTTCTATAATTTACGAGGGAAGATTATGATGGAAGTCCATGCGAAAAATTATCTCAGAATTAGATTCTTTGAAACTTTTTCAAATACTAGTTTCGGTCAAAATATCGAAGTATATTATACAAAATTTTATACAAGTGTTGGTAAAAAAAAATCGAGGGTTATTCGAAATGCTACGAAACTTTTTAGATCCATTATATTTGTTACAAGGGAAGATTATAATGGAAGTCCATGCAAAAAATCATCTCAGAAATAGATTCTATGAAACTTTTTGAAATACCAGTTTCGGTCAAAATATCGTAGTATATTATACACAATTTTATACTAGTTTCGGTCAAAAATTAAATTATATCGAGGATAGTTCGAAATGCTACGAAAATTTTAAGATCATTTCTATAATTTACGAGGGAAGATTATGATGGAAGTGCATGCGAAAACTTATCTCAGAATTAGATTCTTTGAAACTTTTTCAAATACTAGTTTCGGTCAAAATATCGAAGTATATTATACAAAATTTTATACAAGTGTCGGTAAAAAAAATCGAGGGTTAATCGAAATGCTACGAAACTTTTTAGATCCTTTATATTTGTTACGAGGGAAGATTATGATGGAAGTCCATGCAAAAAATCATCTCAGAAATAGATTCTATGAAACTTTTTGAAATACTAGTTTCGGTCAAAAAATCGTAGTATATTATAAAGAATTTTATACTAGTTTCGGTCAAAAATCAAACTAAATCGAGGATTGTTCTAAATGCTACGAAACTTTTAAGATCCTTTATATAATTTACGAGGGAAGATTATGATGGAAGTCCATGCGAAAAATTATCTCAGAATTAGATTCTTTGAAACTTTTTTAAATACTAGTTTCGGTCAAAAAAAACGTAGTGTATTATACACAATTTTATACAAGTGTCGGTAAAAAAAAATCGAGGATTATTCGAAATCCTACGAAACTTTTAAGATCCTTTTTATATTTTACGACGGAAGATTATGATGGAAGTCCATGAAAAAAATCATCTCAGAAATAGATTCTATGAAACTTTTTGAAATACTAGTTTCGGTAAAAAAATCGTAGTATATTATACACAATTTTATACTAGTTCCAGTCAAAAATTAAATTAAATCGAGGATTGTTCGAAATGCAACGAAACTTTCAAGATCCTTTCTATAATTTACGAGGGAAGATTATGATGGAAGTCCATGCGAAATATTATCTCAGAATTAGATTCTTTGAAACTTTTTCAAATACTAGTTTCGGTCAAAATATCGGAGTATATTATACACAATTTTAAACAAGTGTCGGTAAAAAAAATCGAGGGTTATTCGAAATGCTACGAAACTTTTTAGATCCTTTATATTTGTTACAAGGGAAGATTATGATGGAAGTCCATGCAAAAAATCATCTCAGAAATAGATTCAATGAAACTTTTTGAAATACCAGTTTCGGTCAAAAAATCGTAGTATATTATACACAATTTTATATTAGTTTCGGTCAAAAATCAAATTAAATCGAGGATTGTTCGAAATGCTACGAAACTTTTAAGATCCTTTCTATAATTTACGAGGGAAGATTATGATGGAAGTCCTTGCGAAAAATTATCTCAGAATTAGATTCTATGGAACTTTTTAAAATAGGAGTTTAGGTCAAAAAATCTTAGTATATTATACATAATTTTAGGTCAAAAAATTTGTTACAAGGGAAGATTATAATGGAAGTCCATGCAAAAAATCATCTCAGTAATAGATTCTATGAAACATTTTGAAATACCAGTTTCGGTCAAAATATCGTAGTATATTATACACAATTTTATACTAGTTTCAGTCAAAAATTAAATTAAATCGAGGATTGTTCGAAATGCAACGAAACTTTTAAGATCCTTTCTATAATTTTCGAGGGAAGATTATGATGGAAGTTCATGCAAAAAATTATCTAAGAATTAGATTCTTTGAAACTTTCTCAAATACTAGTTTCGGTAAAATATCGAAGTATATTATACACAATTTTATACAAGTGTCGGTAAGAAAAAATCGAGGATTATTCGAAATGCTACGAAACTTTTTAGATCCTATATATTTGTTACGAGGGAAGATTATGATGGAAGTCCATGCAAAAAATCATCTCAGAAATAGATTCTATGAAACTTTTTGAAATACCAGTTTCGGTCAAAAAATCGTAGTATTTTATACACAATTTTATACTAGTTTCGGTCAAAAATAAAATTAAATCGAGGATTGTTCTAAATGCTACGAAACTTTTAAGATCCTTTATATAATTTACGAGGGAAGATTATGATGGAAGTCCATGTGAAAAATTATCTCAGAATTAGATTCTTTGAAACTTTTTCAAATACTAGTTTTGGTCAAAAAATCGTAGTATATTTTACACAATTTTATACAAGTGTCGGTAAATAAAAATCGAAGATTATTCGAAATGCTACGAAACTTTTTAGATCCATTATATTTGTTACAAGGGAAGATTATGATGGAAGTCCATGCAAAAAATCATCTCAGAAATAGATTCTATGAAACTTTTTGAAATACCAGTTTCGGTCAAAATATCGTAGTATATTATACACAATTTTATACTAGTTTCGGTCAAAAATTAAATTAAACCGATGATTGTTCGAAATGCTACGAAACTTTTAAGATCCTTTCTATAATTTACGAGGGAAGATTACGATGGAAGTGCTTGCGAAAATTTATCTCAGAATTAGATTCTTTGAAACATTTTCATATACTAGTTTCGGTCAAAATATCGAAGTATATTATACAGAATTTTATACAAGTGTCGGTAAAAAAAATCGAGGGTTATTCGAAATGCTACGAAACTTTTTAGATTCTTTATATTTGTTACGAGGGAAGATTATGATGGAAGTCCATGCAAAAAATCATCTCAGAAATAGATTCTATGAAACTTTTTGAAATACTAGTTTCGGTCAAAAAATCGTAGTATATTATACAGAATTTTATACTAGTTTCGGTCAAAAATCAAATTAAATCGAGGATTGTTCGAAATGATACGAAACTTTTAAGATCCTTTATATAATTTACGAGGGAAGATTATGATGGAAGTCCATGCGAAAAATTATCTCAGAATTAGATTCTTTGAAACTTTTTCAAATACTAGTTTCGGTCAAAATATCGAAGTATATTATACAAAATTTTATACAAGTGTCGGTAAAAAAAATCGAGGGTTATTCGAAATGCTACGAAACTTTTTAGATCCATTATATTTGTTACAAGGGAAGATTATGATGGAAGTCCATGCAAAAAATCATCTCAGAAATAGATTTTATGAAACTTTTTGAAATACCTGATTCGGTCAAAATATCGTAGTATATTATACACAATTTTATACTAGTTTCGGTCAAAAATTAAATTATATCGAGGATTGTTCGTAATGCTACGAAACTTTTAAGATCCTTTCTATAATTTACGAGGGAAGATTATGATGGAAGTGCATGCGAAAAATTATCTCAGAATTAGATTCTTTGAAACTTTTTCAAATACTAGTTTCGGTCAAAAAATCGAAGTATATTATACAGAATTTTATACAAGTGTGGGTAAAAAAAAATCGAGGGTTATTCGAAATGCTACGAAAAATTTTAGATCCTTTATATTTGTTACGAGGGAAGATTATGATGGAAGTCCATGCAAAAAATCATCTCATAAATAGATTCTATGAAACTTTTTGAAATACTAGTTTCGGTCAAAAAATCGTAGTATATTATACAGAATTTTATACTAGTTTCGGTCAAAAATCAAATTAAATCGAGGATTGTTCTAAATGCTACGAAACTTTTAAGATCCTTTATATAATTTACGAGGCAAGATTATGATGGAAGTCCATGCGAAAAATTATCTCAGAATTAGATTCTTTGAAACTTTTTTAAATACTAGTTTCGGTCAAAAAAACGTAGTGTATTATACAGAATTTTATACTAGTTTCGGTCAAAAATCAAATTAAATCGAGGATTGTTCTAAATGCTACGAAACTTTTAAGATCCTTTATATAATTTACGAGGGAAGATTATGATGGAAGTCCATGCGAAAAATTATCTCAGAATTAGATTCTTTGAAACTTTTTCAAATACTAGTTTCGGTCAAAATATCGAAGTATATTATACAAAATTTTATACAAGTGTCGGTAAAAAAAAAATCGAGGGTTATTCGAAATGCTACGAAACTTTTTAGATCCATTATATTTGTTACAAGGGAAGATTATGATGGAAGTCCATGCAAAAAATCATCTCAGAAATAGATTCTATGAAACTTTTTGAAATACCAGTTTCGGTCAAAATATCGTAGTATATTATACACAATTTTATACTAGTTTCGGTCAAAAATTAAATTATATCGAGGATTGTTCGAAATGCTACGAAACTTTTAAGATCCTTTCTATAATTTACGAGGGAAGATTATGATGGAAGTGCATGCGAAAAATTATCTCAGAATTAGATTCTTTTAAACTTTTTCAAATACTAGTTTCGGTCAAAAAATCGAAGTATATTATACAGAATTTTATACAAGTGTCGGTAAAAAAAATCGAGGGTTATTCGAAATGCTACGAAACTTTTTAGATCCTTTATATTTGTTACGAGGGAAGATTATGATGGAAGTCCATGCAAAAAATCATCTCAGAAATAGATTCTATGAAACTTTTTGAAATACTAGTTTCGGTCAAAAAATCGTAGTATATTATACAGAATTTTATACTAGTTTCGGTCAAAAATCAAATTAAATCGAGGATTGTTCTAAATGCTACGAAACTTTTAAGATCCTTTATATAATTTACGAGGGAAGATTATGATGGAAGTCCATGCGAAAAATTATCTCAGAATTAGATTCTTTGAAACTTTTTTAAATACTAGTTTCGGTCAAAAAAACGTAGTGTATTATACACAATTTTATACAAGTGTCGGTAAAAATAAATCGAGGATTATTCGAAATCCTACGAAACTTTTAAGATCCTTTCTATATTTTACGACGGAAGATTATGATGGAAGTCCATGAAAAAAATCATCTCAGAAATAGATTCTATGAAACTTTTTGAAATACTAGTTTCGGTCAAAAAAACGTAGTGTATTATACAGAATTTTATACTAGTTTCGGTCAAAAATCAAATTAAATCGAGGATTGTTCTAAATGCTACGAAACTTTTAAGATCCTTTATATAATTTACGAGGGAAGATTATGATGGAAGTCCATGCGAAAAATTATCTCAGAATTAGATTCTTTGAAACTTTTTCAAATACTAGTTTCGGTCAAAATATCGAAGTATATTATACAAAATTTTATACAAGTGTCGGTAAAAAAAAAATCGAGGGTTATTCGAAATGCTACGAAACTTTTTAGATCCATTATATTTGTTACAAGGGAAGATTATGATGGAAGTACATGCAAAAAATCATCTCAGAAATAGATTCTATGAAACTTTTTGAAATACCAGTTTCGGTCAAAATATCGTAGTATATTATACACAATTTTATACTAGTTTCGGTCAAAAATTAAATTATATCGAGGATTGTTCGAAATGCTACAAAACTTTTAAGATCCTTTCTATAATTTACGAGGGAAGATTATGATGGAAGTGCATGCGAAAAATTATCTCAGAATTAGATTCTTTTAAACTTTTTCAAATACTAGTTTCGGTCAAAAAATCGAAGTATATTATACAGAATTTTATACAAGTGTCGGTAAAAAAAATCGAGGGTTATTCGAAATGCTACGAAACTTTTTAGATCCTTTATATTTGTTACGAGGGAAGATTATGATGGAAGTCCATGCAAAAAATCATCTCAGAAATAGATTCTATGAAACTTTTTGAAATACTAGTTTCGGTCAAAAAATCGTAGTATATTATACAGAATTTTATAATAGTTTCGGTCAAAAATCAAATTAAATCTAGGATTGTTCTAAATGCTACGAAACTTTTAAGATCCTTTATATAATTTACGAGGGAAGATTATGATGGAAGTCCATGCGAAAAATTATCTCAGAATTAGATTCTTTGAAACTTTTTTAAATACTAGTTTCGGTCAAAAAAACGTAGTGTATTATACAGAATTTTATACTAGTTTCGGTCAAAAATCAAATTAAATCAAGGATTGTTCTAAATGCTACGAAACTTTTAAGATCCTTTATATAATTTACGAGGGAAGATTATGATGGAAGTCCATGCGAAAAATTATCTCAGAATTAGATTCTTTGAAACTTTTTCAAATACTAGTTTCGGTCAAAATATCGAAGTATATTATACAAAATTTTATACAAGTGTCGGTAAAAAAAAAATCGAGGGTTATTCGAAATGCTACGAAACTTTTTAGATCCATTATATTTGTTACAAGGGAAGATTATGATGGAAGTCCATGCAAAAAATCATCTCAGAAATAGATTCTATGAAACTTTTTGAAATACCAGTTTCGGTCAAAATATCGTAGTATATTATACACAATTTTATACTAGTTTCGGTCAAAAATTAAATTATATCGAGGATTGTTCGAAATGCTACGAAACTTTTAAGATCCTTTCTATAATTTACGAGGGAAGATTATGATGGAAGTGCATGCGAAAAATTATCTCAGAATTAGATTCTTTTAAACTTTTTCAAATACTAGTTTCGGTCAAAAAATCGAAGTATATTATACAGAATTTTATACAAGTGTCGGTAAAAAAAATCGAGGGTTATTCGAAATGCTACGAAACTTTTTAGATCCTTTATATTTGTTACGAGGGAAGATTATGATGGAAGTCCATGCAAAAAATCATCTCAGAAATAGATTCTATGAAACTTTTTGAAATACTAGTTTCGGTCAAAAAATCATAGTATATTATACAGAATTTTATACTAGTTTCGGTCAAAAATCAAATTAAATCGAGGATTGTTCTAAATGCTACGAAACTTTTAAGATCCTTTATATAATTTACGAGGGAAGATTATGATGGAAGTCCATGCGAAAAATTATCTCAGAATTAGATTCTTTGAATCTTTTTTAAATACTAGTTTCGGTCAAAAAAACGTAGTGTATTATACACAATTTTATACAAGTTTCAGTAAAAAAAAATCGAGGATTATTCGAAATCCTACGAAACTTTTAAGATCTTTTCTATATTTTACGACGGAAGATTATGATAGAAGTCCATGAAAAAAATCATCTCAGAAATAGATTCTATGAAACTTTTTGAAATATTAGTTTCGGTCAAAAAATCGTAGTATATTATACACAATTTTATACTAGTTCCAATCAAAAATTAAATTAAATCGAGGATTGTTCGAAATGCAACGAAACTTTCAAGATCCTTTCTATAATTTTCGAGGGAAGATTATGATGGAAGTCCATGCGAAATATTATCTCAGAATTAGATTCTTTGAAACTTTTTCAAATACTAGTTTCGGTCAAAATATTGAAGTATATTATACAAAATTTTATACAAGTGTCGGTAAAAAAAATCGAGGGTTATTCGAAATGCTACGAAACTTTTTAGATCCTTTATATTTGTTACAAGGGAAGATTATGATGGAAGTCCATGCAAAAAATCATCTCAGAAATAGATTCTATGAAACTTTTTGAAATACTAGTTTCGGTCAAAAAATCGTAGTATATTATACAGAATTTTATACTAGTTTCGGTCAAAAATCAAATTAAATCGAGGATTGTTCTAAATGCTACGAAACTTTTAAGATCCTTTATATAATTTACGAGGGAAGATTATGATGGAAGTCCATGCGAAAAATTATCTCAGAATTAGATTCTTTGAAACTTTTTTAAATACTAGTTTCGGTCAAAAAAACGTAGTGTATTATACACAATTTTATACAAGTGTCGGTAAAAACAAATCGAGGATTATTCGAAATCCTACGAAACTTTTAAGATCCTTTCTATATTTTACGACGGAAGATTATGATGGAAGTCCATGAAAAAAATCATCTCAGAAATAGATTCTATGAAACTTTTTGAAATACTAGTTTTGGTGAAAAAATCGTAGTATATTATACACAATTTTATACTAGTTCCAGTCAAAAATTAAATTAAATCGAGGATTGTGCGAAATGCAACGAAACTTTCAAGATCCTTTCTATAATTTACGAGGGAAGATTATGATGGAAGTCCATGCGAAATATTATCTCAGAATTAGATTCTTTGAAACTTTTTCAAATACTAGTTTCGGTCAAAATATCGAAGTATATTATACAAAATTTTATACAAGTGTCGGTAAAAAAAATCGAGGGTTATTCGAAATGCTACGAAACTTTTTAGATCCTTTATATTTGTTACAAGGGAAGATTATGATGGAAGTCCATGCAAAAAATCATCTCAGAAATAGATTCTATGAAACTTTTTGAAATACTAGTTTCGGTCAAAAAATCGTAGTATATTATACATAATTTTATACTAGTTTCGGTCAAAAATCAAATTAAATCGAGGATTGTTCTAAATGCTACGAAACTTTTAAGATCCTTTATATAATTTACGAGGGAAGATTATGATGGAAGTCCATGCGAAAAATTATCTCAGAATTAGATTCTTTGAAACTTTTTTAAATACTAGTTTCGGTCAAAAAAACGTAGTGTATTATACACAATTTTATACAAGTGTCAGTAAAAAAAAATCGAGGATTATTCGAAATCCTACGAAACTTTTAAGGTCCTTTCTATATTTTACGACGGAAGATTACGATGGAAGTCCATTAAAAAATCATCTCAGAAATAGATTCTATGAAACTTTTTGAAATATTAGTTTCGGTCAAAAAATCGTAGTATATTATACACAATTTTATACTAGTTCCAATCAAAAATTAAATTAAATCGAGGATTGTTCGAAATGCAACGAAACTTTCAAGATCCTTTCTATAATTTTCGAGGGAAGATTATGATGGAAGTCCATGCGAAATATTATCTCAGAATTAGATTCTTTGAAACTTTTTCAAATACTAGTTTCGGTCAAAATATTGAAGTATATTATACAAAATTTTATACAAGTGTCGGTAAAAAAAATCGAGGGTTATTCGAAATGCTACGAAACTTTTTAGATCCTTTATATTTGTTACAAGGGAAGATTATGATGGAAGTCCATGCAAAAAATCATCTCAGAAATAGATTCTGCGAAACTTTTTGAAATACTAGTTTCGGTCAAAAAATCGTAGTATATTATACATAATTTTATACTAGTTTCGGTCAAAAATCAAATTAAATCGAGGATTGTTCTAAATGCTACGAAACTTTTAAGAACCTTTATATAATTTACGAAGGAAGATTATGATGGAAGTCCATGCGAAAAATTATCTCAGAATTAGATTCTTTGAAACTTTTTTAAATACTAGTTTCGGTCAAAAAAACGTAGTGTATTATACACAATTTTATACAAGTGTCAGTAAAAAAAATCGAGGATTATTCGAAATCCTACGAAACTTTTAAGATCCTTTCTATATTTTACGACGGAAGATTATGATGGAAGTCCATGAAAAAAATCATCTCAGAAATAGATTCTATGAAACTTTTTGAAATATTAGTTTCGGTCAAAAAATCGTAGTATATTATACACAATTTTATACTAGTTCCAATCAAAAATGAAATTAAATCGAGGATTGTTCGAAATGCAACGAAACTTTTAAGATCCTTTCTATAATTTACGAGGGAAGATTATGATGGAAGTCCATGCGAAATATTATCTCAGAATTAGATTCTTTGAAACTTTTTCAAATACTAGTTTCGGTCAAAATATCGAAGTATATTATACAAAATTTTATACAAGTGTCGGTAAAAAAAATCGAGGGTTATTCGAAATGCTACGAAACTTTTTAGATCCTTTATATTTGTTACAAGGGAAGATTATGATGGAAGTCCATGCAAAAAATCATCTCAGAAATAGATTCTATGAAACTTTTTGAAATACTAGTTTCGGTCAAAAAATCGTAGTATATTATACATAATTTTATACTAGTTTCGGTCAAAAATCAAATTAAATCGAGGATTGTTCTAAATGCTACGAAACTTTTAAGATCCTTTATATAATTTACGAGGGAAGATTATGATGGAAGTCCATGCGAAAAATTATCTCAGAATTAGATTCTTTGAAACTTTTTTAAATACTAGTTTCGGTCAAAAAAACGTAGTGTATTATACACAATTTTATACAAGTGTCAGTAAAAAAAAATCGAGGATTATTCGAAATCCTACGAAACTTTTAAGATCCTTTCTATATTTTACGACGGAAGATTATGATGGAAGTCCATAAAAAAATCATCTCAGAAATAGATTCTATGAAACTTTTTGAAATATTAGTTTCGGTCAAAAAATCGTAGTATATTATACACAATTTTATACTAGTTCCAATCAAAAATTAAATTAAATCGAGGATTGTTCGAAATGCAACGAAACTTTCAAGATCCTTTCTATAATTTTCGAGGGAAGATTATGATGGAAGTCCATGCGAAATATTATCTCAGAATTAGATTCTTTGAAACTTTTTCAAATACTAGTTTCGGTCAAAATATTGAAGTATATTATACAAAATTTTATACAAGTGTCGGTAAAAAAAATCGAGGGTTATTCGAAATGCTACGAAACTTTTTAGATCCTTTATATTTGTTACAAGGGAAGATTATGATGGAAGTCCATGCAAAAAATCATCTCAGAAATAGATTCTGTGAAACTTTTTGAAATACTAGTTTCGGTCAAAAAATCGTAGTATATTATACATAATTTTATACTAGTTTCGGTCAAAAATCAAATTAAATCGAGGATTGTTCTAAATGCTACGAAACTTTTAAGAACCTTTATATAATTTACGAAGGAAGATTATGATGGAAGTCCATGCGAAAAATTATCTCAGAATTAGATTCTTTGAAACTTTTTTAAATACTAGTTTCGGTCAAAAAAACGTAGTGTATTATACACAATTTTATACAAGTGTCAGTAAAAAAAAATCGAGGATTATTCGAAATCCTACGAAACTTTTAAGATCCTTTCTATATTTTACGACGGAAGATTATGATGGAAGTCCATGAAAAAAATCATCTCAGAAATAGATTCTATGAAACTTTTTGAAATATTAGTTTCGGTCATAAAATCGTAGTATATTATACACAATTTTATACTAGTTCCAATCAAAAATGAAATTAAATCGAGGATTGTTCGAAATGCAACGAAACTTTTAAGATCCTTTCTATAATTTACGAGGGAAGATTATGATGGAAGTCCATGCGAAATATTATCTCAGAATTAGATTCTTTGAAACTTTTTCAAATACTAGTTTCGGTCAAAATATCGAAGTATATTATACAAAATTTTATACAAGTGTCGGTAAAAAAAATCGAGGGTTATTCGAAATGCTACGAAACTTTTTAGATCCTTTATATTTGTTACAAGGGAAGATTATGATGGAAGTCCATGCAAAAAATCATCTCAGAAATAGATTCTATGAAACTTTTTTAAATACCAGTTTCGGTCAAAAAATCGTAGTATATTATACATAATTTTATACTAGTTTCGGTCAAAAATCAAATTAAATCGAGGATTGTTCTAAATGCTACGAAACTTTTAAGATCCTTCATATAATTTACGAGGGAAGATTATGATGGAAGTCCATGCGAAAAATTATCTCAGAATTAGATTCTTTGAAACTTTTTTAAATACTAGTTTCGGTCAAAAAAACGTAGTGTATTATACAGAATTTTATACTAGTTTCGTTCAAAAATCAAATTAAATCGAGGATTGTTCTAAATGCTACGAAACTTTTAAGATCCTTTATATAATTTACGAGGGAAGATTATGATGGAAGTCCATGCGAAAAATTATCTCAGAATTAGATTCTTTGAAACTTTTTCAAATACTAGTTTCGGTCAAAATATCGAAGTATATTATACAAAATTTTATACAAGTGTCGGTAAAAAAAAATCGAGGGTTATTCGAAATGCTACGGAACTTTTTAGATCCATTATATTTGTTACAAGGGAAGATTATGATGGAAGTCCATGCAAAAAATCATCTCAGAAAGAGATTATATGAAACTTTTTGAAATACCAGTTTCGGTCAAAATATCGTAGTATATTATACACAATTTTATACTAGTTTCGGTCAAAAATTAAATTATATCGAGGATTGTTCGAAATGCTACGAAACTTTTAAGATCCTTTCTATAATTTACGAGGGAAGATTATGATGGAAGTGCATGCGAAAAATTATCTCAGAATTAGATTCTTTGAAACTTTTTCAAATACTAGTTTCGGTCAAAAAATCGAAGTATATTATACAGAATTTTATACAAGTGTCGGTAAAAAAAAATCGAGGGTTATTCGAAATGCTACGAAACTTTTTAGATCCTTTATATTTGTTACGAGGGAATTATGATTGAAGTCCATGCAAAAAATCATCTCATAAATAGATTCTATGAAACTTTTTGAAATACTAGTTTCGGTCAAAAAATCGTAGTATATTATACAGAATTTTATACTAGTTTCGGTCAAAAATCAAATTAAATCGAGGATTGTTCTAAATGCTATGAAACTTTTAAGATCCTTTATATAATTTACGAGGGAAGATTATGATGGAAGTCCATGCGAAAAATTATCTCAGAATTAGATTCTTTGAAACTTTTTTAAATACTAGTTTCGATCAAAAAAACGAAGTGTATTATACACAATTTTATACAAGTGTCGGTAAAAAAAAATCGAGGATTATTCGAAATCCTACGAAACTTTTAAGATCCTTTCTATATTTTACGACGGAAGATTATGATGGAAATCCATGAAAAAAATCATCTCAGAAATAGATTCTATGAAACTTTTTGAAATACTAGTTTCGGTCAAAAAATCGTAGTATATTATACACAATTTTATACTAGTTCCAGTCAAAAATTACATTAAATCGAGGATTGTTCGAAATGCAACGAAACTTTCAAGATCCTTTCTATAATTTACGAGGGAAGATTATGATGGAAGTCCATGCGAAAAATTATCTCAGAATTAGATTCTTTGAAACTTTTTCAAATACTAGTTTCGGTCAAAATATCGAAGTATATTATACAAAATTTTATACAAGTGTCGGTAAAAAAAATCGAGGGTTATTCGAAATGCTACGAAACTTTTTAGATCCTTTATATTTGTTACATGGGAAGATTATGATGGAAGTCCATGCAAAAAATCATCTCAGAAATAGATTCTATGAAACTTTTTTAAATACCAGTTTCGGTCAAAAAATCATAGTATATTATACATAATTTTATACTAGTTTCGGTCAAAAATCAAATTAAATCGAGGATTGTTCTAAATGCTACGAAACTTTTAAGATCCTTCATATAATTTACGAGGGAAGATTATGATGGAAGTCCATGCGAAAAATTATCTCAGAATTAGATTCTTTGAAACTTTTTTAAATACTAGTTTCGGTCAAAAAAACGTAGTGTATTATACAGAATTTTATACTAGTTTCGGTCAAAAATCAAATTAAATCGAGGATTGTTCTAAATGCTACGAAACTTTTAAGATCCTTTATATAATTTACGAGGGAAGATTATGATGGAAGTCCATGCGAAAAATTATCTCAGAATTAGATTCTTTGAAACTTTTTCAAATACTAGTTTCGGTCAAAATATCGAAGTATATTATACAAAATTTTATACAAGTGTCGGTAAAAAAAAATCGAGGGTTATTCGAAATGCTACGGAACTTTTTAGATCCATTATATTTGTTACAAGGGAAGATTATGATGGAAGTCCATGCAAAAAATCATCTCAGAAAGAGATTATATGAAACTTTTTGAAATACCAGTTTCGGTCAAAATATCGTAGTATATTATACACAATTTTATACTAGTTTCGGTCAAAAATTAAATTATATCGAGGATTGTTCGAAATGCTACGAAACTTTTAAGATCCTTTCTATAATTTACGAGGGAAGATTATGATGGAAGTCCATGCGAAAAATTATCTCAGAATTAGATTCTTTGAAACTTTTTTAAATACTAGTTTCGGTCAAAAAAACGTAGTGTATTATACACAATTTTATACAAGTGTCAGTAAAAAAAAATCGAGGATTATTCGAAATCCTACGAAACTTTTAAGGTCCTTTCTATATTTTACGACGGAAGATTACGATGGAAGTCCATTAAAAAATCATCTCAGAAATAGATTCTATGAAACTTTTTGAAATATTAGTTTCGGTCAAAAAATCGTAGTATATTATACACAATTTTATACTAGTTCCAATCAAAAATTAAATTAAATCGAGGATTGTTCGAAATGCAACGAAACTTTCAAGATCCTTTCTATAATTTTCGAGGGAAGATTATGATGGAAGTCCATGCGAAATATTATCTCAGAATTAGATTCTTTGAAACTTTTTCAAATACTAGTTTCGGTCAAAATATTGAAGTATATTATACAAAATTTTATACAAGTGTCGGTAAAAAAAATCGAGGGTTATTCGAAATGCTACGAAACTTTTTAGATCCTTTATATTTGTTACAAGGGAAGATTATGATGGAAGTCCATGCAAAAAATCATCTCAGAAATAGATTCTGCGAAACTTTTTGAAATACTAGTTTCGGTCAAAAAATCGTAGTATATTATACATAATTTTATACTAGTTTCGGTCAAAAATCAAATTAAATCGAGGATTGTTCTAAATGCTACGAAACTTTTAAGAACCTTTATATAATTTACGAAGGAAGATTATGATGGAAGTCCATGCGAAAAATTATCTCAGAATTAGATTCTTTGAAACTTTTTTAAATACTAGTTTCGGTCAAAAAAACGTAGTGTATTATACACAATTTTATACAAGTGTCAGTAAAAAAAATCGAGGATTATTCGAAATCCTACGAAACTTTTAAGATCCTTTCTATATTTTACGACGGAAGATTATGATGGAAGTCCATGAAAAAAATCATCTCAGAAATAGATTCTATGAAACTTTTTGAAATATTAGTTTCGGTCAAAAAATCGTAGTATATTATACACAATTTTATACTAGTTCCAATCAAAAATGAAATTAAATCGAGGATTGTTCGAAATGCAACGAAACTTTTAAGATCCTTTCTATAATTTACGAGGGAAGATTATGATGGAAGTCCATGCGAAATATTATCTCAGAATTAGATTCTTTGAAACTTTTTCAAATACTAGTTTCGGTCAAAATATCGAAGTATATTATACAAAATTTTATACAAGTGTCGGTAAAAAAAATCGAGGGTTATTCGAAATGCTACGAAACTTTTTAGATCCTTTATATTTGTTACAAGGGAAGATTATGATGGAAGTCCATGCAAAAAATCATCTCAGAAATAGATTCTATGAAACTTTTTGAAATACTAGTTTCGGTCAAAAAATCGTAGTATATTATACATAATTTTATACTAGTTTCGGTCAAAAATCAAATTAAATCGAGGATTGTTCTAAATGCTACGAAACTTTTAAGATCCTTTATATAATTTACGAGGGAAGATTATGATGGAAGTCCATGCGAAAAATTATCTCAGAATTAGATTCTTTGAAACTTTTTTAAATACTAGTTTCGGTCAAAAAAACGTAGTGTATTATACACAATTTTATACAAGTGTCAGTAAAAAAAAATCGAGGATTATTCGAAATCCTACGAAACTTTTAAGATCCTTTCTATATTTTACGACGGAAGATTATGATGGAAGTCCATAAAAAAATCATCTCAGAAATAGATTCTATGAAACTTTTTGAAATATTAGTTTCGGTCAAAAAATCGTAGTATATTATACACAATTTTATACTAGTTCCAATCAAAAATTAAATTAAATCGAGGATTGTTCGAAATGCAACGAAACTTTCAAGATCCTTTCTATAATTTTCGAGGGAAGATTATGATGGAAGTCCATGCGAAATATTATCTCAGAATTAGATTCTTTGAAACTTTTTCAAATACTAGTTTCGGTCAAAATATTGAAGTATATTATACAAAATTTTATACAAGTGTCGGTAAAAAAAATCGAGGGTTATTCGAAATGCTACGAAACTTTTTAGATCCTTTATATTTGTTACAAGGGAAGATTATGATGGAAGTCCATGCAAAAAATCATCTCAGAAATAGATTCTGTGAAACTTTTTGAAATACTAGTTTCGGTCAAAAAATCGTAGTATATTATACATAATTTTATACTAGTTTCGGTCAAAAATCAAATTAAATCGAGGATTGTTCTAAATGCTACGAAACTTTTAAGAACCTTTATATAATTTACGAAGGAAGATTATGATGGAAGTCCATGCGAAAAATTATCTCAGAATTAGATTCTTTGAAACTTTTTTAAATACTAGTTTCGGTCAAAAAAACGTAGTGTATTATACACAATTTTATACAAGTGTCAGTAAAAAAAAATCGAGGATTATTCGAAATCCTACGAAACTTTTAAGATCCTTTCTATATTTTACGACGGAAGATTATGATGGAAGTCCATGAAAAAAATCATCTCAGAAATAGATTCTATGAAACTTTTTGAAATATTAGTTTCGGTCATAAAATCGTAGTATATTATACACAATTTTATACTAGTTCCAATCAAAAATGAAATTAAATCGAGGATTGTTCGAAATGCAACGAAACTTTTAAGATCCTTTCTATAATTTACGAGGGAAGATTATGATGGAAGTCCATGCGAAATATTATCTCAGAATTAGATTCTTTGAAACTTTTTCAAATACTAGTTTCGGTCAAAATATCGAAGTATATTATACAAAATTTTATACAAGTGTCGGTAAAAAAAATCGAGGGTTATTCGAAATGCTACGAAACTTTTTAGATCCTTTATATTTGTTACAAGGGAAGATTATGATGGAAGTCCATGCAAAAAATCATCTCAGAAATAGATTCTATGAAACTTTTTTAAATACCAGTTTCGGTCAAAAAATCGTAGTATATTATACATAATTTTATACTAGTTTCGGTCAAAAATCAAATTAAATCGAGGATTGTTCTAAATGCTACGAAACTTTTAAGATCCTTCATATAATTTACGAGGGAAGATTATGATGGAAGTCCATGCGAAAAATTATCTCAGAATTAGATTCTTTGAAACTTTTTTAAATACTAGTTTCGGTCAAAAAAACGTAGTGTATTATACAGAATTTTATACTAGTTTCGTTCAAAAATCAAATTAAATCGAGGATTGTTCTAAATGCTACGAAACTTTTAAGATCCTTTATATAATTTACGAGGGAAGATTATGATGGAAGTCCATGCGAAAAATTATCTCAGAATTAGATTCTTTGAAACTTTTTCAAATACTAGTTTCGGTCAAAATATCGAAGTATATTATACAAAATTTTATACAAGTGTCGGTAAAAAAAAATCGAGGGTTATTCGAAATGCTACGGAACTTTTTAGATCCATTATATTTGTTACAAGGGAAGATTATGATGGAAGTCCATGCAAAAAATCATCTCAGAAAGAGATTATATGAAACTTTTTGAAATACCAGTTTCGGTCAAAATATCGTAGTATATTATACACAATTTTATACTAGTTTCGGTCAAAAATTAAATTATATCGAGGATTGTTCGAAATGCTACGAAACTTTTAAGATCCTTTCTATAATTTACGAGGGAAGATTATGATGGAAGTGCATGCGAAAAATTATCTCAGAATTAGATTCTTTGAAACTTTTTCAAATACTAGTTTCGGTCAAAAAATCGAAGTATATTATACAGAATTTTATACAAGTGTCGGTAAAAAAAAATCGAGGGTTATTCGAAATGCTACGAAACTTTTTAGATCCTTTATATTTGTTACGAGGGAATTATGATTGAAGTCCATGCAAAAAATCATCTCATAAATAGATTCTATGAAACTTTTTGAAATACTAGTTTCGGTCAAAAAATCGTAGTATATTATACAGAATTTTATACTAGTTTCGGTCAAAAATCAAATTAAATCGAGGATTGTTCTAAATGCTATGAAACTTTTAAGATCCTTTATATAATTTACGAGGGAAGATTATGATGGAAGTCCATGCGAAAAATTATCTCAGAATTAGATTCTTTGAAACTTTTTTAAATACTAGTTTCGATCAAAAAAACGAAGTGTATTATACACAATTTTATACAAGTGTCGGTAAAAAAAAATCGAGGATTATTCGAAATCCTACGAAACTTTTAAGATCCTTTCTATATTTTACGACGGAAGATTATGATGGAAATCCATGAAAAAAATCATCTCAGAAATAGATTCTATGAAACTTTTTGAAATACTAGTTTCGGTCAAAAAATCGTAGTATATTATACACAATTTTATACTAGTTCCAGTCAAAAATTACATTAAATCGAGGATTGTTCGAAATGCAACGAAACTTTCAAGATCCTTTCTATAATTTACGAGGGAAGATTATGATGGAAGTCCATGCGAAAAATTATCTCAGAATTAGATTCTTTGAAACTTTTTCAAATACTAGTTTCGGTCAAAATATCGAAGTATATTATACAAAATTTTATACAAGTGTCGGTAAAAAAAATCGAGGGTTATTCGAAATGCTACGAAACTTTTTAGATCCTTTATATTTGTTACAAGGGAAGATTATGATGGAAGTCCATGCAAAAAATCATCTCAGAAATAGATTCTATGAAACTTTTTTAAATACCAGTTTCGGTCAAAAAATCATAGTATATTATACATAATTTTATACTAGTTTCGGTCAAAAATCAAATTAAATCGAGGATTGTTCTAAATGCTACGAAACTTTTAAGATCCTTCATATAATTTACGAGGGAAGATTATGATGGAAGTCCATGCGAAAAATTATCTCAGAATTAGATTCTTTGAAACTTTTTTAAATACTAGTTTCGGTCAAAAAAACGTAGTGTATTATACAGAATTTTATACTAGTTTCGGTCAAAAATCAAATTAAATCGAGGATTGTTCTAAATGCTACGAAACTTTTAAGATCCTTTATATAATTTACGAGGGAAGATTATGATGGAAGTCCATGCGAAAAATTATCTCAGAATTAGATTCTTTGAAACTTTTTCAAATACTAGTTTCGGTCAAAATATCGAAGTATATTATACAAAATTTTATACAAGTGTCGGTAAAAAAAAATCGAGGGTTATTCGAAATGCTACGGAACTTTTTAGATCCATTATATTTGTTACAAGGGAAGATTATGATGGAAGTCCATGCAAAAAATCATCTCAGAAAGAGATTATATGAAACTTTTTGAAATACCAGTTTCGGTCAAAATATCGTAGTATATTATACACAATTTTATACTAGTTTCGGTCAAAAATTAAATTATATCGAGGATTGTTCGAAATGCTACGAAACTTTTAAGATCCTTTCTATAATTTACGAGGGAAGATTATGATGGAAGTGCATGCGAAAAATTATCTCAGAATTAGATTCTTTGAAACTTTTTCAAATACTAGTTTCGGTCAAAAAATCGAAGTATATTATACAGAATTTTATACAAGTGTCGGTAAAAAAAAATCGAGGGTTATTCGAAATGCTACGAAACTTTTTAGATCCTTTATATTTGTTACGAGGGAATTATGATTGAAGTCCATGCAAAAAATCATCTCATAAATAGATTCTATGAAACTTTTTGAAATACTAGTTTCGGTCAAAAAATCGTAGTATATTATACAGAATTTTATACTAGTTTCGGTCAAAAATCAAATTAAATCGAGGATTGTTCTAAATGCTATGAAACTTTTAAGATCCTTTATATAATTTACGAGGGAAGATTATGATGGAAGTCCATGCGAAAAATTATCTCAGAATTAGATTCTTTGAAACTTTTTTAAATACTAGTTTCGATCAAAAAAACGAAGTGTATTATACACAATTTTATACAAGTGTCGGTAAAAAAAAATCGAGGATTATTCGAAATCCTACGAAACTTTTAAGATCCTTTCTATATTTTACGACGGAAGATTATGATGGAAATCCATGAAAAAAATCATCTCAGAAATAGATTCTATGAAACTTTTTGAAATACTAGTTTCGGTCAAAAAATCGTAGTATATTATACACAATTTTATACTAGTTCCAGTCAAAAATTACATTAAATCGAGGATTGTTCGAAATGCAACGAAACTTTCAAGATCCTTTCTATAATTTACGAGGGAAGATTATGATGGAAGTCCATGCGAAAAATTATCTCAGAATTAGATTCTTTGAAACTTTTTCAAATACTAGTTTCGGTCAAAATATCGAAGTATATTATACAAAATTTTATACAAGTGTCGGTAAAAAAAATCGAGGGTTATTCGAAATGCTACGAAACTTTTTAGATCCTTTATATTTGTTATAAGGGAAGATTATGATGGAAGTCCATGCAAAAAATCATCTCAGAAATAGATTCTATGAAACTTTTTTAAATACCAGTTTCGGTCAAAAAATCATAGTATATTATACATAATTTTATACTAGTTTCGGTCAAAAATCAAATTAAATCGAGGATTGTTCTAAATGCTACGAAACTTTTAAGATCCTTCATATAATTTACGAGGGAAGATTATGATGGAAGTCCATGCGAAAAATTATCTCAGAATTAGATTCTTTGAAACTTTTTTAAATACTAGTTTCGGTCAAAAAAACGTAGTGTATTATACAGAATTTTATACTAGTTTCGGTCAAAAATCAAATTAAATCGAGGATTGTTCTAAATGCTACGAAACTTTTAAGATCCTTTATATAATTTACGAGGGAAGATTATGATGGAAGTCCATGCGAAAAATTATCTCAGAATTAGATTCTTTGAAACTTTTTCAAATACTAGTTTCGGTCAAAATATCGAAGTATATTATACAAAATTTTATACAAGTGTCGGTAAAAAAAAATCGAGGGTTATTCGAAATGCTACGGAACTTTTTAGATCCATTATATTTGTTACAAGGGAAGATTATGATGGAAGTCCATGCAAAAAATCATCTCAGAAAGAGATTATATGAAACTTTTTGAAATACCAGTTTCGGTCAAAATATCGTAGTATATTATACACAATTTTATACTAGTTTCGGTCAAAAATTAAATTATATCGAGGATTGTTCGAAATGCTACGAAACTTTTAAGATCCTTTCTATAATTTACGAGGGAAGATTATGATGGAAGTGCATGCGAAAAATTATCTCAGAATTAGATTCTTTTAAACTTTTTCAAATACTAGTTTCGGTCAAAAAATCGAAGTATATTATACAAAATTTTATACAAGTGTCGGTAAAAAAAAATCGAGGGTTATTCGAAATGCTACGAAACTTTTTAGATCCTTTATATTTGTTACGAGGGAATTATGATTGAAGTCCATGCAAAAAATCATCTCATAAATAGATTCTATGAAACTTTTTGAAATACTAGTTTCGGTCAAAAAATCGTAGTATATTATACAGAATTTTATACTAGTTTCGGTCAAAAATCAAATTAAATCGAGGATTGTTCTAAATGCTATGAAACTTTTAAGATCCTTTATATAATTTACGAGGGAAGATTATGATGGAAGTCCATGCGAAAAATTATCTCAGAATTAGATTCTTTGAAACTTTTTTAAATACTAGTTTCGGTCAAAAAAACGTAGTGTATTATACACAATTTTATACAAGTGTCGGTAAAAAAAAATCGAGGATTATTCGAAATCCTACGAAACTTTTAAGATCCTTTCTATATTTTACGACGGAAGATTATGATGGAAATCCATGAAAAAAATCATCTCAGAAATAGATTCTATGAAACTTTTTGAAATACTAGTTTCGGTCAAAAAATCGTAGTATATTATACACAATTTTATACTAGTTCCAGTCAAAAATTACATTAAATCGAGGATTGTTCGAAATGCAACGAAACTTTCAAGATCCTTTCTATAATTTACGAGGGAAGATTATGATGGAAGTCCATGCGAAAAATTATCTCAGAATTAGATTCTTTGAAACTTTTTCAAATACTAGTTTCGGTCAAAATATCGAAGTATATTATACAAAATTTTATACAAGTGTCGGTAAAAAAAATCGAGGGTTATTCGAAATGCTACGAAACTTTTTAGATCCTTTATATTTGTTACAAGGGAAGATTATGATGGAAGTCCATGCAAAAAATCATCTCAGAAATAGATTCTATGAAACTTTTTTAAATACCAGTTTCGGTCAAAAAATCCTAGTATATTATACATAATTTTATACTAGTTTCGGTCAAAAATAAAATTAAATCGAGGATTGTTCTAAATGCTACGAAACTTTTAAGATCCTTCATATAATTTACGAGGGAAGATTATGATGGAAGTCCATGCGAAAAATTATCTCAGAATTAGATTCTTTGAAACTTTTTTAAATACTAGTTTCGGTCAAAAAAACGTAGTGTATTATACAGAATTTTATACTAGTTTCGGTCAAAAATCAAATTAAATCGAGGATTGTTCTAAATGCTACGAAACTTTTAAGATCCTTTATATAATTTACGAGGGAAGATTATGATGGAAGTCCATGCGAAAAATTATCTCAGAATTAGATTCTTTGAAACTTTTTCAAATACTAGTTTCGGTCAAAATATCGAAGTATATTATACAAAATTTTATACAAGTGTCGGTAAAAAAAAATCGAGGGTTATTCGAAATGCTACGGAACTTTTTAGATCCATTATATTTGTTACAAGGGAAGATTATGATGGAAGTCCATGCAAAAAATCATCTCAGAAAGAGATTATATGAAACTTTTTGAAATACCAGTTTCGGTCAAAATATCGTAGTATATTATACACAATTTTATACTAGTTTCGGTCAAAAATTAAATTATATCGAGGATTGTTCGAAATGCTACGAAACTTTTAAGATCCTTTCTATAATTTACGAGGGAAGATTATGATGGAAGTGCATGCGAAAAATTATCTCAGAATTAGATTCTTTTAAACTTTTTCAAATACTAGTTTCGGTCAAAAAATCGAAGTATATTATACAGAATTTTATCCAAGTGTCGGTAAAAAAAATCGAGGGTTATTCGAAATGCTACGAAACTTTTTAGATCCTTTATATTTGTTACGAGGGAAGATTATGATGGAAGTCCATGCAAAAAATCATCTCAGAAATAGATTCTATGAAACTTTTTGAAATACTAGTTTCGGTCAAAAAATCGTAGTATATTATACAGAATTTTATACTAGTTTCGGTCAAAAATCAAATTAAATCGAGGATTGTTCTAAATGCTACGAAACTTTTAAGATCCTTTATATAATTTACGAGGGAAGATTATGATGGAAGTCCATGCGAAAAATTATCTCAGAATTAGATTCTTTGAATCTTTTTTAAATACTAGTTTCGGTCAAAAAAACGTAGTGTATTATACACAATTTTATACAAGTGTCGGAAAAAAAAATCGAGGATTATTCTAAATCCTACGAAACTTTTAAGATCCTTTCTATATTTTACGACGGAAGATTATGATGGAAGTCCATGAAAAAAATCATCTCAGAAATAGATTCTATGAAACTTTTTGAAATACTAGTTTTGGTGAAAAAATCGTAGTATATTATACACAATTTTATACTAGTTCCAGTCAAAAATTAAATTATATCGAGGATTGTGCGAAATGCAATGAAACTTTCAAGATCCTTTCTATAATTTACGAGGGAAGATTATGATGGAAGTCCATGCGAAATATTATCTCAGAATTAGATTCTTTGAAACTTTTTCAAATACTAGTTTCGGTCAAAATATCGAAGTATATTATACAAAATTTTATACAAGTGTCGGTAAAAAAAATCGAGGGTTATTCGAAATGCTACGAAACTTTTTAGATCCTTTATATTTGTTACAAGGGAAGATTATGATGGAAGTCCATGCAAAAAATCATCTCAGAAATAGATTCTATGAAACTTTTTGAAATACTAGTTTCGGTCAAAAAATCGTAGTATATTATACATAATTTTATACTAGTTTCGGTCAAAAATCAAATTAAATCGAGGATTGTTCTAAATGCTACGAAACTTTTAAGATCCTTTATATAATTTACGAGGGAAGATTATGATAGAAGTCCATGCGAAAAATTATCTAAGAATTAGATTCTTTGAAACTTTTTTAAATACTAGTTTCGGTCAAAAAAACGTAGTGTATTATACACAATTTTATACAAGTGTCGGTAAAAACAAATCGAGGATTATTCGAAATCCTACGAAACTTTTAAGATTCTTTCTATATTTTACGACGGAAGATTATGATGGAAGTCCATGAAAAAAATCATCTCAGAAATAGATTCTATGAAACTTTTTGAAATACTAGTTTTGGTGAAAAAATCGTAGTATATTATACACAATTTTATACTAGTTCCAGTCAAAAATTAAATTAAATCGAGGATTGTGCGAAATGCAACGAAACTTTCAAGATCCTTTCTATAATTTACGAGGGAAGATTATGATGGAAGTCCATGCGAAATATTATCTCAGAATTAGATTCTTTGAAACTTTTTCAAATACTAGTTTCGGTCAAAATATCGAAGTATATTATACAAAATTTTATACAAGTGTCGGTAAAAAAAATCGAGGGTTATTCGAAATGCTACGAAACTTTTTAGATCCTTTATATTTGTTACAAGGGAAGATTATGATGGAAGTCCATGCAAAAAATCATCTCAGAAATAGATTCTATGAAACTTTTTGAAATACTAGTTTCGGTCAAAAAATCGTAGTATATTATACATAATTTTATACTAGTTTCGGTCAAAAATCAAATTAAATCGAGGATTGTTCTAAATGCTACGAAACTTTTAAGATCCTTTATATAATTTACGAGGGAAGATTATGATGGAAGTCCATGCGAAAAATTATCTCAGAATTAGATTCTTTGAAACTTTTTTAAATACTAGTTTCGGTCAAAAAAACGTAGTGTATTATACACAATTTTATACAAGTGTCAGTAAAAAAAAATCGAGGATTATTCGAAATCCTACGAAACTGTTAAGATCCTTTCTATATTTTACGACGGAAGATTATGATGGAAGTCCATTAAAAAATCATCTCAGAAATAGATTCTATGAAACTTTTTGAAATATTAGTTTCGGTCAAAAAATCGTAGTATATTATACACAATTTTATACTAGTTCCAATCAAAAATTAAATTAAATCGAGGATTGTTCGAAATGCAACGAAACTTTCAAGATCCTTTCTATAATTTTCGAGGGAAGATTATGATGGAAGTCCATGCGAAATATTATCTCAGAATTAGATTCTTTGAAACTTTTTCAAATACTAGTTTCGGTCAAAATATTGAAGTATATTATACAAAATTTTATACAAGTGTCGGTAAAAAAAATCGAGGGTTATTCGAAATGCTACGAAACTTTTTAGATCCTTTATATTTGTTACAAGGGAAGATTATGATGGAAGTCCATGCAAAAAATCATCTCAGAAATAGATTCTGCGAAACTTTTTGAAATACTAGTTTCGGTCAAAAAATCGTAGTATATTATACATAATTTTATACTAGTTTCAGTCAAAAATCAAATTAAATCGAGGATTGTTCTAAATGCTACGAAACTTTTAAGAACCTTTATATAATTTACGAAGGAAGATTATGATGGAAGTCCATGCGAAAAATTATCTCAGAATTAGATTCTTTGAAACTTTTTTAAATACTAGTTTCGGTCAAAAAAACGTAGTGTATTATACACAATTTTATACAAGTGTCAGTAAAAAAAAATCGAGGATTATTCGAAATCCTACGAAACTTTTAAGATCCTTTCTATATTTTACGACGGAAGATTATGATGGAAGTCCATGAAAAAAATCATCTCAGAAATAGATTCTATGAAACTTTTTAAAATATTAGTTTCGGTCAAAAAATCGTAGTATATTATACACAATTTTATACTAGTTCCAATCAAAAATGAAATTAAATCGAGGATTGTTCGAAATGCAACGAAACTTTTAAGATCCTTTCTATAATTTACGAGGGAAGATTATGATGGAAGTCCATGCGAAATATTATCTCAGAATTAGATTCTTTGAAACTTTTTCAAATACTAGTTTCGGTCAAAATATCGAAGTATATTATACAAAATTTTATACAAGTGTCGGTAAAAAAAATCGAGGGTTATTCGAAATGCTACGAAACTTTTTAGATCCTTTATATTTGTTACAAGGGAAGATTATGATGGAAGTCCATGCAAAAAATCATCTCAGAAATAGATTCTATGAAACTTTTTGAAATACTAGTTTCGGTCAAAAAATCGTAGTATATTATACATAATTTTATACTAGTTTCGGTCAAAAATCAAATTAAATCGAGGATTGTTCTAAATGCTACGAAACTTTTAAGATCCTTTATATAATTTACGAGGGAAGATTATGATGGAAGTCCATGCGAAAAATTATCTCAGAATTAGATTCTTTGAAACTTTTTTAAATACTAGTTTCGGTCAAAAAAACGTAGTGTATTATACACAATTTTATACAAGTGTCAGTAAAAAAAAATCGAGGATTATTCGAAATCCTACGAAACTTTTAAGATCCTTTCTATATTTTACGACGGAAGATTATGATGGAAGTCCATAAAAAAATCATCTCAGAAATAGATTCTATGAAACTTTTTGAAATATTAGTTTCGGTCAAAAAATCGTAGTATATTATACACAATTTTATACTAGTTCCAATCAAAAATTAAATTAAATCGAGGATTGTTCGAAATGCAACGAAACTTTCAAGATCCTTTCTATAATTTTCGAGGGAAGATTATGATGGAAGTCCATGCGAAATATTATCTCAGAATTAGATTCTTTGAAACTTTTTCAAATACTAGTTTCGGTCAAAATATTGAAGTATATTATACAAAATTTTATACAAGTGTCGGTAAAAAAAATCGAGGGTTATTCGAAATGCTACGAAACTTTTTAGATCCTTTATATTTGTTACAAGGGAAGATTATGATGGAAGTCCATGCAAAAAATCATCTCAGAAATAGATTCTGTGAAACTTTTTGAAATACTAGTTTCGGTCAAAAAATCGTAGTATATTATACATAATTTTATACTAGTTTCGGTCAAAAATCAAATTAAATCGAGGATTGTTCTAAATGCTACGAAACTTTTAAGATCCTTTATATAATTTACGAGGGAAGATTATGATGGAAGTCCATGCGAAAAATTATCTCAGAATTAGATTCTTTGAAACTTTTTTAAATACTAGTTTCGGTCAAAAAAACGTAGTGTATTATACACAATTTTATACAAGTGTCAGTAAAAAAAAATCGAGGATTATTCGAAATCCTACGAAACTTTTAAGATCCTTTCTATATTTTACGACGGAAGATTATGATGGAAGTCCATAAAAAAATCATCTCAGAAATAGATTCTATGAAACTTTTTGAAATATTAGTTTCGGTCAAAAAATCGTAGTATATTATACACAATTTTATACTAGTTCCAATCAAAAATTAAATTAAATCGAGGATTGTTCGAAATGCAACGAAACTTTCAAGATCCTTTCTATAATTTTCGAGGGAAGATTATGATGGAAGTCCATGCGAAATATTATCTCAGAATTAGATTCTTTGAAACTTTTTCAAATACTAGTTTCGGTCAAAATATTGAAGTATATTATACAAAATTTTATACAAGTGTCGGTAAAAAAAATCGAGGGTTATTCGAAATGCTACGAAACTTTTTAGATCCTTTATATTTGTTACAAGGGAAGATTATGATGGAAGTCCATGCAAAAAATCATCTCAGAAATAGATTCTGTGAAACTTTTTGAAATACTAGTTTCGGTCAAAAAATCGTAGTATATTATACATAATTTTATACTAGTTTCGGTCAAAAATCAAATTAAATCGAGGATTGTTCTAAATGCTACGAAACTTTTAAGAACCTTTATATAATTTACGAAGGAAGATTATGATGGAAGTCCATGCGAAAAATTATCTCAGAATTAGATTCTTTGAAACTTTTTTAAATACTAGTTTCGGTCAAAAAAACGTAGTGTATTATACACAATTTTATACAAGTGTCAGTAAAAAAAAATCGAGGATTATTCGAAATCCTACGAAACTTTTAAGATCCTTTCTATATTTTACGACGGAAGATTATGATGGAAGTCCATGAAAAAAATCATCTCAGAAATAGATTCTATGAAACTTTTTGAAATATTAGTTTCGGTCAAAAAATCGTAGTATATTATACACAATTTTATACTAGTTCCAATCAAAAATGAAATTAAATCGAGGATTGTTCGAAATGCAACGAAACTTTTAAGATCCTTTCTATAATTTACGAGGGAAGATTATGATGGAAGTCCATGCGAAATATTATCTCAGAATTAGATTCTTTGAAACTTTTTCAAATACTAGTTTCGGTCAAAATATCGAAGTATATTATACAAAATTTTATACAAGTGTCGGTAAAAAAAATCGAGGGTTATTCGAAATGCTACGAAACTTTTTAGATCCTTTATATTTGTTACAAGGGAAGATTATGATGGAAGTCCATGCAAAAAATCATCTCAGAAATAGATTCTATGAAACTTTTTTAAATACCAGTTTCGGTCAAAAAATCGTAGTATATTATACATAATTTTATACTAGTTTCGGTCAAAAATCAAATTAAATCGAGGATTGTTCTCAATGCTACGAAACTTTTAAGATCCTTCATATAATTTACGAGGGAAGATTATGATGGAAGTCCATGCGAAAAATTATCTCAGAATTAGATTCTTTGAAACTTTTTTAAATACTAGTTTCGGTCAAAAAAACGTAGTGTATTATACAGAATTTTATACTAGTTTCGGTCAAAAATCAAATTAAATCGAGGATTGTTCTAAATGCTACGAAACTTTTAAGATCCTTTATATAATTTACGAGGGAAGATTATGATGGAAGTCCATGCGAAAAATTATCTCAGAATTAGATTCTTTGAAACTTTTTCAAATACTAGTTTCGGTCAAAATATCGAAGTATATTATACAAAATTTTATACAAGTGTCGGTAAAAAAAATCGAGGGTTATTCGAAATGCTACGAAACTTTTTAGATCCTTTATATTTGTTACAAGGGAAGATTATGATGGAAGTCCATGCAAAAAATCATCTCAGAAATAGATTCTATGAAACTTTTTTAAATACCAGTTTCGGTCAAAAAATCGTAGTATATTATACATAATTTTATACTAGTTTCGGTCAAAAATCAAATTAAATCGAAGATTGTTCTAAATGCTACGAAACTTTTAAGATCCTTCATATAATTTACGAGGGAAGATTATGATGGAAGTCCATGCGAAAAATTATCTCAGAATTAGATTCTTTGAAACTTTTTTAAATACTAGTTTCGGTCAAAAAAACGTAGTGTATTATACAGAATTTTATACTAGTTTCGGTCAAAAATCAAATTAAATCGAGGATTGTTCTAAATGCTACGAAACTTTTAAGATCCTTTATATAATTTACGAGGGAAGATTATGATGGAAGTCCATGCGAAAAATTATCTCAGAATTAGATTCTTTGAAACTTTTTCAAATACTAGTTTCGGTCAAAATATCCAAGTATATTATACAAAATTTTATACAAGTGTCGGTAAAAAAAAATCGAGGGTTATTCGAAATGCTACGGAACTTTTTAGATCCATTATATTTGTTACAAGGGAAGATTATGATGGAAGTCCATGCAAAAAATCATCTCAGAAAGAGATTATATGAAACATTTTGAAATACCAGTTTCGGTCAAAATATCGTAGTATATTATACACAATTTTATACTAGTTTCGGTCAAAAATTAAATTATATCGAGGATTGTTCGAAATGCTACGAAACTTTTAAGATCCTTTCTATAATTTACGAGGGAAGATTATGATGGAAGTGCATGCGAAAAATTATCTCAGAATTAGATTCTTTGAAACTTTTTCAAATACTAGTTTCGGTCAAAAAATCGAAGTATATTATACAGAATTTTATACAAGTGTCGGTAAAAAAAAATCGAGGGTTATTCGAAATGCTACGAAACTTTTTAGATCCTTTATATTTGTTACGAGGGAATTATGATTGAAGTCCATGCAAAAAATCATCTCATAAATAGATTCTATGAAACTTTTTGAAATACTAGTTTCGGTCAAAAAATCGTAGTATATTATACAAAATTTTATACTAGTTTCGGTCAAAAATCAAATTAAATCGAGGATTGTTCTAAATGCTATGAAACTTTTAAGATCCTTTATATAATTTACGAGGGAAGATTATGATGGAAGTCCATGCGAAAAATTATCTCAGAATTAGATTCTTTGAAACTTTTTTAAATACTAGTTTCGATCAAAAAAACGAAGTGTATTATACACAATTTTATACAAGTGTCGGTAAAAAAAAATCGAGGATTATTCGAAATCCTACGAAACTTTTAAGATCCTTTCTATATTTTACGACGGAAGATTATGATGGAAATCCATGAAAAAAATCATCTCAGAAATAGATTCTATGAAACTTTTTGAAATACTAGTTTCGGTCAAAAAATCGTAGTATATTATACACAATTTTATACTAGTTCCAGTCAAAAATTACATTAAATCGAGGATTGTTCGAAATGCAACGAAACTTTCAAGATCCTTTCTATAATTTACGAGGGAAGATTATGATGGAAGTCCATGCGAAAAATTATCTCAGAATTAGATTCTTTGAAACTTTTTCAAATACTAGTTTCGGTCAAAATATCGAAGTATATTATACAAAATTTTATACAAGTGTCGGTAAAAAAAATCGAGGGTTATTCGAAATGCTACGAAACTTTTTAGATCCTTTATATTTGTTACAAGGGAAGATTATGATGGAAGTCCATGCAAAAAATCATCTCAGAAATAGATTCTATGAAACTTTTTTAAATACCAGTTTCGGTCCAAAAATCGTAGTATATTATACATAATTTTATACTAGTTTCGGTCAAAAATCAAATTAAATCGAGGATTGTTCTAAATGCTACGAAACTTTTAAGATCCTTCATATAATTTACGAGGGAAGATTATGATGGAAGTCCATGCGAAAAATTATCTCAGAATTAGATTCTTTGAAACTTTTTTAAATACTAGTTTCGGTCAAAAAAACGTAGTGTATTATACAGAATTTTATACTAGTTTCGGTCAAAAATCAAATTAAATCGAGGATTGTTCTAAATGCTACGAAACTTTTAAGATCCTTTATATAATTTACGAGGGAAGATTATGATGGAAGTCCATGCGAAAAATTATCTCAGAATTAGATTCTTTGAAACTTTTTCAAATACAACTTTCGGTCAAAATATCGAAGTATATTATACAAAATTTTATACAAGTGTCGGTAAAAAAAAATCGAGGGTTATTCGAAATGCTACGGAACTTTTTAGATCCATTATATTTGTTACAAGGGAAGATTATGATGGAAGTCCATGCAAAAAATCATCTCAGAAAGAGATTATATGAAACTTTTTGAAATACCAGTTTCGGTCAAAATATCGTAGTATATTATACACAATTTTATACTAGTTTCGGTCAAAAATTAAATTATATCGAGGATTGTTCGAAATGCAACGAAACTTTTAAGATCCTTTCTATAATTTACGAGGGAAGATTATGATGGAAGTGCATGCGAAAAATTATCTCAGAATTAGATTCTTTGAAACTTTTTCAAATACTAGTTTCGGTCAAAAAATCGAAGTATATTATACAGAATTTTATACAAGTGTCGGTAAAAAAAAATCGAGGGTTATTCGAAATGCTACGAAACTTTTTAGATCCTTTATATTTGTTACGAGGGAAGATTATGATGGAAGTCCATGCAAAAAATCATCTCAGAAATAGATTCTATGAAACTTTTTGAAATACTAGTTTCGGTCAAAAAATCGTAGTATATTATACAGAATTTTATACTAGTTTCGGTCAAAAATCAAATTAAATCTAGGATTGTTCTAAATGCTACGAAACTTTTAAGATCCTTTATATAATTTATGAGGGAAGATTATGATGGAAGTCCATGCGAAAAATTATCTCAGAATTAGATTCTTTGAAACTTTTTTAAATACTAGTTTCGATCAAAAAAACGAAGTGTATTATACACAATTTTATACAAGTGTCGGTAAAAAAAAATCGAGGATTATTCGAAATCCTACGAAACTTTTAAGATCCTTTCTATATTTTACGACGGAAGATTATGATGGAAATCCATGAAAAAAATCATCTCAGAAATAGATTCTATGAAACTTTTTGAAATACTAGTTTCGGTCAAAAAATCGTAGTATATTATACACAATTTTATACTAGTTCCAGTCAAAAATTACATTAAATCGAGGATTGTTCGAAATGCAACGAAACTTTCAAGATCCTTTCTATAATTTTCGAGGGAAGATTATGATGGAAGTCCATGCGAAATATTATCTCAGAATTAGATTCTTTGAAACTTTTTCAAATACTAGTTTCGGTCAAAATATTGAAGTATATTATACAAAATTTTATACAAGTGTCGGTAAAAAAAATCGAGGGTTATTCGAAATGCTACGAAACTTTTTAGATCCTTTATATTTGTTACAAGGGAAGATTATGATGGAAGTCCATGCAAAAAATCATCTCAGAAATAGATTCTGTGAAACTTTTTGAAATACTAGTTTCGGTCAAAAAATCGTAGTATATTATACATAATTTTATACTAGTTTCGGTCAAAAATCAAATTAAATCGAGGATTGTTCTAAATGCTACGAAACTTTTAAGAACCTTTATATAATTTACGAAGGAAGATTATGATGGAAGTCCATGCGAAAAATTATCTCAGAATTAGATTCTTTGAAACTTTTTTAAATACTAGTTTCGGTCAAAAAAACGTAGTGTATTATACACAATTTTATACAAGTGTCAGTAAAAAAAAATCGAGGATTATTCGAAATCCTACGAAACTTTTAAGATCCTTTCTATATTTTACGACGGAAGATTATGATGGAAGTCCATGAAAAAAATCATCTCAGAAATAGATTCTATGAAACTTTTTGAAATATTAGTTTCGGTCAAAAAATCGTAGTATATTATACACAATTTTATACTAGTTCCAATCAAAAATGAAATTAAATCGAGGATTGTTCGAAATGCAACGAAACTTTTAAGATCCTTTCTATAATTTACGAGGGAAGATTATGATGGAAGTCCATGCGAAATATTATCTCAGAATTAGATTCTTTGAAACTTTTTCAAATACTAGTTTCGGTCAAAATATCGAAGTATATTATACAAAATTTTATACAAGTGTCGGTAAAAAAAATCGAGGGTTATTCGAAATGCTACGAAACTTTTTAGATCCTTTATATTTGTTACAAGGGAAGATTATGATGGAAGTCCATGCAAAAAATCATCTCAGAAATAGATTCTATGAAACTTTTTTAAATACCAGTTTCGGTCAAAAAATCGTAGTATATTATACATAATTTTATACTAGTTTCGGTCAAAAATCAAATTAAATCGAGGATTGTTCTAAATGCTACGAAACTTTTAAGATCCTTCATATAATTTACGAGGGAAGATTATGATGGAAGTCCATGCGAAAAATTATCTCAGAATTAGATTCTTTGAAACTTTTTTAAATACTAGTTTCGGTCAAAAAAACGTAGTGTATTATACAGAATTTTATACTAGTTTCGGTCAAAAATCAAATTAAATCGAGGATTGTTCTAAATGCTACGAAACTTTTAAGATCCTTTATATAATTTACGAGGGAAGATTATGATGGAAGTCCATGCGAAAAATTATCTCAGAATTAGATTCTTTGAAACTTTTTCAAATACTAGTTTCGGTCAAAATATCCAAGTATATTATACAAAATTTTATACAAGTGTCGGTAAAAAAAAATCGAGGGTTATTCGAAATGCTACGGAACTTTTTAGATCCATTATATTTGTTACAAGGGAAGATTATGATGGAAGTCCATGCAAAAAATCATCTCAGAAAGAGATTATATGAAACATTTTGAAATACCAGTTTCGGTCAAAATATCGTAGTATATTATACACAATTTTATACTAGTTTCGGTCAAAAATTAAATTATATCGAGGATTGTTCGAAATGCTACGAAACTTTTAAGATCCTTTCTATAATTTACGAGGGAAGATTATGATGGAAGTGCATGCGAAAAATTATCTCAGAATTAGATTCTTTGAAACTTTTTCAAATACTAGTTTCGGTCAAAAAATCGAAGTATATTATACAGAATTTTATACAAGTGTCGGTAAAAAAAAATCGAGGGTTATTCGAAATGCTACGAAACTTTTTAGATCCTTTATATTTGTTACGAGGGAATTATGATTGAAGTCCATGCAAAAAATCATCTCATAAATAGATTCTATGAAACTTTTTGAAATACTAGTTTCGGTCAAAAAATCGTAGTATATTATACAGAATTTTATACTAGTTTCGGTCAAAAATCAAATTAAATCGAGGATTGTTCTAAATGCTATGAAACTTTTAAGATCCTTTATATAATTTACGAGGGAAGATTATGATGGAAGTCCATGCGAAAAATTATCTCAGAATTAGATTCTTTGAAACTTTTTTAAATACTAGTTTCGATCAAAAAAACGAAGTGTATTATACACAATTTTATACAAGTGTCGGTAAAAAAAAATCGAGGATTATTCGAAATCCTACGAAACTTTTAAGATCCTTTCTATATTTTACGACGGAAGATTATGATGGAAATCCATGAAAAAAATCATCTCAGAAATAGATTCTATGAAACTTTTTGAAATACTAGTTTCGGTCAAAAAATCGTAGTATATTATACACAATTTTATACTAGTTCCAGTCAAAAATTACATTAAATCGAGGATTGTTCGAAATGCAACGAAACTTTCAAGATCCTTTCTATAATTTACGAGGGAAGATTATGATGGAAGTCCATGCGAAAAATTATCTCAGAATTAGATTCTTTGAAACTTTTTCAAATACTAGTTTCGGTCAAAATATCGAAGTATATTATACAAAATTTTATACAAGTGTCGGTAAAAAAAATCGAGGGTTATTCGAAATGCTACGAAACTTTTTAGATCCTTTATATTTGTTACAAGGGAAGATTATGATGGAAGTCCATGCAAAAAATCATCTCAGAAATAGATTCTATGAAACTTTTTTAAATACCAGTTTCGGTCAAAAAATCGTAGTATATTATACATAATTTTATACTAGTTTCGGTCAAAAATCAAATTAAATCGAGGATTGTTCTAAATGCTACGAAACTTTTAAGATCCTTCATATAATTTACGAGGGAAGATTATGATGGAAGTCCATGCGAAAAATTATCTCAGAATTAGATTCTTTGAAACTTTTTTAAATACTAGTTTCGGTCAAAAAAACGTAGTGTATTATACAGAATTTTATACTAGTTTCGGTCAAAAATCAAATTAAATCGAGGATTGTTCTAAATGCTACGAAACTTTTAAGATCCTTTATATAATTTACGAGGGAAGATTATGATGGAAGTCCATGCGAAAAATTATCTCAGAATTAGATTCTTTGAAACTTTTTCAAATACTACTTTCGGTCAAAATATCGAAGTATATTATACAAAATTTTATACAAGTGTCGGTAAAAAAAAATCGAGGGTTATTCGAAATGCTACGGAACTTTTTAGATCCATTATATTTGTTACAAGGGAAGATTATGATGGAAGTCCATGCAAAAAATCATCTCAGAAAGAGATTATATGAAACTTTTTGAAATACCAGTTTCGGTCAAAATATCGTAGTATATTATACACAATTTTATACTAGTTTCGGTCAAAAATTAAATTATATCGAGGATTGTTCGAAATGCAACGAAACTTTTAAGATCCTTTCTATAATTTACGAGGGAAGATTATGATGGAAGTGCATGCGAAAAATTATCTCAGAATTAGATTCTTTGAAACTTTTTCAAATACTAGTTTCGGTCAAAAAATCGAAGTATATTATACAGAATTTTATACAAGTGTCGGTAAAAAAAAATCGAGGGTTATTCGAAATGCTACGAAACTTTTTAGATCCTTTATATTTGTTACGAGGGAAGATTATGATGGAAGTCCATGCAAAAAATCATCTCAGAAATAGATTCTATGAAACTTTTTGAAATACTAGTTTCGGTCAAAAAATCGTAGTATATTATACAGAATTTTATACTAGTTTCGGTCAAAAATCAAATTAAATCTAGGATTGTTCTAAATGCTACGAAACTTTTAAGATCCTTTATATAATTTATGAGGGAAGATTATGATGGAAGTCCATGCGAAAAATTATCTCAGAATTAGATTCTTTGAAACTTTTTTAAATACTAGTTTCGATCAAAAAAACGAAGTGTATTATACACAATTTTATACAAGTGTCGGTAAAAAAAAATCGAGGATTATTCGAAATCCTACGAAACTTTTAAGATCCTTTCTATATTTTACGACGGAAGATTATGATGGAAATCCATGAAAAAAATCATCTCAGAAATAGATTCTATGAAACTTTTTGAAATACTAGTTTCGGTCAAAAAATCGTAGTATATTATACACAATTTTATACTAGTTCCAGTCAAAAATTACATTAAATCGAGGATTGTTCGAAATGCAACGAAACTTTCAAGATCCTTTCTATAATTTACGAGGGAAGATTATGATGGAAGTCCATGCGAAAAATTATCTCAGAATTAGATTCTTTGAAACTTTTTCAAATACTAGTTTCGGTCAAAATATCGAAGTATATTATACAAAATATTATACAAGTGTCGGTAAAAAAAATCGAGGGTTATTCGAAATGCTACGAAACTTTTTAGATCCTTTATATTTGTTACAAGGGAAGATTATGATGGAAGTCCATGCAAAAAATCATCTCAGAAATAGATTCTATGAAACTTTTTTAAATACCAGTTTCGGTCAAAAAATCGTAGTATATTATACATAATTTTATACTAGTTTCGGTCAAAAATCAAATTAAATCGAGGATTGTTCTAAATGCTACGAAACTTTTAAGATCCTTCATATAATTTACGAGGGAAGATTATGATGGAAGTCCATGCGAAAAATTATCTCAGAATTAGATTCTTTGAAACTTTTTTAAATACTAGTTTCGGTCAAAAAAACGTAGTGTATTATACAGAATTTTATACTAGTTTCGGTCAAAAATCAAATTAAATCGAGGATTGTTCTAAATGCTACGAAACTTTTAAGATCCTTTATATAATTTACGAGGGAAGATTATGATGGAAGTCCATGCGAAAAATTATCTCAGAATTAGATTCTTTGAAACTTTTTCAAATACTAGTTTCGGTCAAAATATCGAAGTATATTATACAAAATTTTATACAAGTGTCGGTAAAAAAAAATCGAGGGTTATTCGAAATGCTACGGAACTTTTTAGATCCATTAGATTTGTTACAAGGGAAGATTATGATTGAAGTCCATGCAAAAAATCATCTCAGAAAGAGATTATATGAAACTTTTTGAAATACCAGTTTCGGTCAAAATATCGTAGTATATTATACACAATTTTATACTAGTTTCGGTCAAAAATTAAATTATATCGAGGATTGTTCGAAATGCTACGAAACTTTTAAGATCCTTTCTATAATTTACGAGGGAAGATTATGATGGAAGTGCATGCGAAAAAGTATCTCAGAATTAGATTCTTTGAAACTTTTTCAAATACTTTTTTCGGTCAAAAAATCGAAGTATATTATACAGAATTTTATACAAGTGTCGGTAAAAAAAAATCGAGGGTTATTCGAAATGCTACGAAACTTTTTAGATCCTTTATATTTGTTACGAGGGAAGATTATGATGGAAGTCCATGCAAAAAATCATCTCAGAAATAGATTCTATGAAACTTTTTGAAATACTAGTTTCGGTCAAAAAATCGTAGTATATTATACAGAATTTTATACTAGTTTCGGTCAAAAATCAAATTAAATCTAGGATTGTTCTAAATGCTACGAAACTTTTAAGATCCTTTATATAATTTACGAGGGAAGATTATGATGGAAGTCCATGCGAAAAATTATCTCAGAATTAGATTCTTTGAAACTTTTTTAAATACTAGTTTCGATCAAAAAAACGAAGTGTATTATACACAATTTTATACAAGTGTCGGTAAAAAAAAATCGAGGATTATTCGAAATCCTACGAAACTTTTAAGATCCTTTCTATATTTTACGACGGAAGATTATGATGGAAATCCATGAAAAAAATCATCTCAGAAATAGATTCTATGAAACTTTTTGAAATACTAGTTTCGGTCAAAAAATCGTAGTATATTATACACAATTTTATACTAGTTCCAGTCAAAAATTACATTAAATCGAGGATTGTTCGAAATGCAACGAAACTTTCAAGATCCTTTCTATAATTTACGAGGGAAGATTATGATGGAAGTCCATGCGAAAAATTATCTCAGAATTAGATTCTTTGAAACTTTTTCAAATACTAGTTTCGGTCAAAATATCGAAGTATATTATACAAAATTTTATACAAGTGTCGGTAAAAAAAATCGAGGGTTATTCGAAATGCTACGAAACTTTTTAGATCCTTTATATTTGTTACAAGGGAAGATTATGATGGAAGTCCATGCAAAAAATCATCTCAGAAATAGATTCTATGAAACTTTTTTAAATACCAGTTTCGGTCAAAAAATCGTAGTATATTATACATAATTTTATACTAGTTTCGGTCAAAAATCAAATTAAATCGAGGATTGTTCTAAATGCTACGAAACTTTTAAGATCCTTCATATAATTTACGAGGGAAGATTATGATGGAAGTCCATGCGAAAAATTATCTCAGAATTAGATTCTTTGAAACTTTTTTAAATACTAGTTTCGGTCAAAAAAACGTAGTGTATTATACAGAATTTTATACTAGTTTCGGTCAAAAATCAAATTAAATCGAGGATTGTTCTAAATGCTACGAAACTTTTAAGATCCTTTATATAATTTACGAGGGAAGATTATGATGGAAGTCCATGCGAAAAATTATCTCAGAATTAGATTCTTTGAAACTTTTTCAAATACTACTTTCGGTCAAAATATCGAAGTATATTATACAAAATTTTATACAAGTGTCGGTAAAAAAAAATCGAGGGTTATTCGAAATGCTACGGAACTTTTTAGATCCATTAGATTTGTTACAAGGGAAGATTATGATTGAAGTCCATGCAAAAAATCATCTCAGAAAGAGATTATATGAAACTTTTTGAAATACCAGTTTCGGTCAAAATATCGTAGTATATTATACACAATTTTATACTAGTTTCGGTCAAAAATTAAATTATATCGAGGATTGTTCGAAATGCTACGAAACTTTTAAGATCCTTTCTATAATTTACGAGGGAAGATTATGATGGAAGTGCATGCGAAAAAGTATCTCAGAATTAGATTCTTTGAAACTTTTTCAAATACTTTTTTCGGTCAAAAAATCGAAGTATATTATACAGAATTTTATACAAGTGTCGGTAAAAAAAAATCGAGGGTTATTCGAAATGCTACGAAACTTTTTAGATCCTTTATATTTGTTACGAGGGAAGATTATGATGGAAGTCCATGCAAAAAATCATCTCAGAAATAGATTCTATGAAACTTTTTGAAATACTAGTTTCGGTCAAAAAATCGTAGTATATTATACAGAATTTTATACTAGTTTCGGTCAAAAATCAAATTAAATCTAGGATTGTTCTAAATGCTACGAAACTTTTAAGATCCTTTATATAATTTACGAGGGAAGATTATGATGGAAGTCCATGCGAAAAATTATCTCAGAATTAGATTCTTTGAAACTTTTTTAAATACTAGTTTCGATCAAAAAAACGAAGTGTATTATACACAATTTTATACAAGTGTCGGTAAAAAAAAATCGAGGATTATTCGAAATCCTACGAAACTTTTAAGATCCTTTCTATATTTTACGACGGAAGATTATGATGGAAATCCATGAAAAAAATCATCTCAGAAATAGATTCTATGAAACTTTTTGAAATACTAGTTTCGGTCAAAAAATCGTAGTATATTATACACAATTTTATACTAGTTCCAGTCAAAAATTACATTAAATCGAGGATTGTTCGAAATGCAACGAAACTTTCAAGATCCTTTCTATAATTTACGAGGGAAGATTATGATGGAAGTCCATGCGAAAAATTATCTCAGAATTAGATTCTTTGAAACTTTTTCAAATACTAGTTTCGGTCAAAATATCGAAGTATATTATACAAAATTTTATACAAGTGTCGGTAAAAAAAATCGAGGGTTATTCGAAATGCTACGAAACTTTTTAGATCCTTTATATTTGTTACAAGGGAAGATTATGATGGAAGTCCATGCAAAAAATCATCTCAGAAATAGATTCTATGAAACTTTTTTAAATACCAGTTTCGGTCAAAAAATCGTAGTATATTATACATAATTTTATACTAGTTTCGGTCAAAAATCAAATTAAATCGAGGATTGTTCTAAATGCTACGAAACTTTTAAGATCCTTCATATAATTTACGAGGGAAGATTATGATGGAAGTCCATGCGAAAAATTATCTCAGAATTAGATTCTTTGAAACTTTTTTAAATACTAGTTTCGGTCAAAAAAACGTAGTGTATTATACAGAATTTTATACTAGTTTCGGTCAAAAATCAAATTAAATCGAGGATTGTTCTAAATGCTACGAAACTTTTAAGATCCTTTATATAATTTACGAGGGAAGATTATGATGGAAGTCCATGCGAAAAATTATCTCAGAATTAGATTCTTTGAAACTTTTTCAAATACTACTTTCGGTCAAAATATCGAAGTATATTATACAAAATTTTATACAAGTGTCGGTAAAAAAAATCGAGGGTTATTCGAAATGCTACGAAACTTTTTAGATCCATTATATTTGTTACAAGGGAAGATTATGATGGAAGTCCATGCAAAAAATCATCTCAGAAAGAGATTATATGAAACTTTTTGAAATACTAGTTTCGGTCAAAAAATCGTAGTATATTATACAGAATTTTATACTAGTTTCGGTCAAAAATCAAATTAAATCTAGGATTGTTCTAAATGCTACGAAACTTTTAAGATCCTTTATATAATTTACGAGGGAAGATTATGATGGAAGTCCATGCGAAAAATTATCTCAGAATTAGATTCTTTGAAACTTTTTTAAATACTAGTTTCGATCAAAAAAACGAAGTGTATTATACACAATTTTATACAAGTGTCGGTAAAAAAAAATCGAGGATTATTCGAAATCCTACGAAACTTTTAAGATCCTTTCTATATTTTACGACGGAAGATTATGATGGAAATCCATGAAAAAAATCATCTCAGAAATAGATTCTATGAAACTTTTTGAAATACTAGTTTCGGTCAAAAAATCGTAGTATATTATACACAATTTTATACTAGTTCCAGTCAAAAATTACATTAAATCGAGGATTGTTCGAAATGCAACGAAACTTTCAAGATCCTTTCTATAATTTACGAGGGAAGATTATGATGGAAGTCCATGCGAAAAATTATCTCAGAATTAGATTCTTTGATACTTTTTCAAATACTAGTTTCGGTCAAAATATCGAAGTATATTATACAAAATATTATACAAGTGTCGGTAAAAAAAATCGAGGGTTATTCGAAATGCTACGAAACTTTTTAGATCCTTTATATTTGTTACAAGGGAAGATTATGATGGAAGTCCATGCAAAAAATCATCTCAGAAATAGATTCTATGAAACTTTTTTAAATACCAGTTTCGGTCAAAAAAATCGTAGTATATTATACATAATTTTATACTAGTTTCGGTCAAAAATCAAATTAAATCGAGGATTGTTCTAAATGCTACGAAACTTTTAAGATCCTTCATATAATTTACGAGGGAAGATTATGATGGAAGTCCATGCGAAAAATTATCTCAGAATTAGATTCTTTGAAACTTTTTTAAATACTAGTTTCGGTCAAAAAAACGTAGTGTATTATACAGAATTTTATACTAGTTTCGGTCAAAAATCAAATTAAATCGAGGATTGTTCTAAATGCTACGAAACTTTTAAGATCCTTTATATAATTTACGAGGGAAGATTATGATGGAAGTCCATGCGAAAAATTATCTCAGAATTAGATTCTTTGAAACTTTTTCAAATACTAGTTTCGGTCAAAATATCGAAGTATATTATACAAAATTTTATACAAGTGTCGGTAAAAAAAAATCGAGGGTTATTCGAAATGCTACGGAACTTTTTAGATCCATTAGATTTGTTACAAGGGAAGATTATGATGGAAGTCCATGCAAAAAATCATCTCAGAAAGAGATTATATGAAACTTTTTGAAATACCAGTTTCGGTCAAAATATCGTAGTATATTATACACAATTTTATACTAGTTTCGGTCAAAAATTAAATTATATCGAGGATTGTTCGAAATGCTACGAAACTTTTAAGATCCTTTCTATAATTTACGAGGGAAGATTATGATGGAAGTGCATGCGAAAAAGTATCTCAGAATTAGATTCTTTGAAACTTTTTCAAATACTAGTTTCGGTCAAAAAATCGAAGTATATTATACAGAATTTTATACAAGTGTCGGTAAAAAAAAATCGAGGGTTATTCGAAATGCTACGAAACTTTTTAGATCCTTTATATTTGTTACGAGGGAAGATTATGATGGAAGTCCATGCAAAAAATCATCTCAGAAATAGATTCTATGAAACTTTTTGAAATACTAGTTTCGGTCAAAAAATCGTAGTATATTATACAGAATTTTATACTAGTTTCGGTCAAAAATCAAATTAAATCTAGGATTGTTCTAAATGCTACGAAACTTTTAAGATCCTTTATATAATTTACGAGGGAAGATTATGATGGAAGTCCATGCGAAAAATTATCTCAGAATTAGATTCTTTGAAACTTTTTTAAATACTAGTTTCGATCAAAAAAACGAAGTGTATTATACACAATTTTATACAAGTGTCGGTAAAAAAAAATCGAGGATTATTCGAAATCCTACGAAACTTTTAAGATCCTTTCTATATTTTACGACGGAAGATTATGATGGAAATCCATGAAAAAAATCATCTCAGAAATAGATTCTATGAAACTTTTTGAAATACTAGTTTCGGTCAAAAAATCGTAGTATATTATACACAATTTTATACTAGTTCCAGTCAAAAATTACATTAAATCGAGGATTGTTCGAAATGCAACGAAACTTTCAAGATCCTTTCTATAATTTACGAGGGAAGATTATGATGGAAGTCCATGCGAAAAATTATCTCAGAATTAGATTCTTTGAAACTTTTTCAAATACTAGTTTCGGTCAAAATATCGAAGTATATTATACAAAATTTTATACAAGTGTCGGTAAAAAAAATCGAGGGTTATTCGAAATGCTACGAAACTTTTTAGATCCTTTATATTTGTTACAAGGGAAGATTATGATGGAAGTCCATGCAAAAAATCATCTCAGAAATAGATTCTATGAAACTTTTTTAAATACCAGTTTCGGTCAAAAAATCGTAGTATATTATACATAATTTTATACTAGTTTCGGTCAAAAATCAAATTAAATCGAGGATTGTTCTAAATGCTACGAAACTATTAAGATCCTTCATATAATTTACGAGGGAAGATTATGATGGAAGTCCATGCGAAAAATTATCTCAGAATTAGATTCTTTGAAACTTTTTTAAATACTAGTTTCGGTCAAAAAAACGTAGTGTATTATACAGAAATTTATACTAGTTTCGGTCAAAAATCAAATTAAATCGAGGATTGTTCTAAATGCTACGAAACTTTTAAGATCCTTTATATAATTTACGAGGGAAGATTATGATGGAAGTCCATGCGAAAAATTATCTCAGAATTAGATTCTTTGAAACTTTTTCAAATACTAGTTTCGGTCAAAATATCGAAGTATATTATACAAAATTTTATACAAGTGTCGGTAAAAAAAAATCGAGGGTTATTCGAAATGCTACGGAACTTTTTAGATCCATTAGATTTGTTACAAGGGAAGATTATGATGGAAGTCCATGCAAAAAATCATCTCAGAAAGAGATTATATGAAACTTTTTGAAATACCAGTTTCGGTCAAAATATCGTAGTATATTATACACAATTTTATACTAGTTTCGGTCAAAAATTAAATTATATCGAGGATTGTTCGAAATGCTACGAAACTATTAAGATCCTTTCTATAATTTACGAGGGAAGATTATGATGGAAGTGCATGCGAAAAAGTATCTCAGAATTAGATTCTTTGAAACTTTTTCAAATACTAGTTTCGGTCAAAAAATCGAAGTATATTATACAGAATTTTATACAAGTGTCGGTAAAAAAAAATCGAGGGTTATTCGAAATGCTACGAAACTTTTTAGATCCTTTATATTTGTTACGAGGGAAGATTGTGATGGAAGTCCATGCAAAAAATCATCTCAGAAATAGATTCTATGAAACTTTTTGAAATACTAGTTTCGGTCAAAAAATCGTAGTATATTATACAGAATTTTATACTAGTTTCGGTCAAAAATCAAATTAAATCGAGGATTGTTCTAAATGCTACGAAACTTTTAAGATCCTTTATATAATTTACGAGGGAAGATTATGATGGAAGTCCATGCGAAAAATTATCTCAGAATTAGATTCTTTGAAACTTTTTTAAATACTAGTTTCGATCAAAAAAACGAAGTGTATTATACACAATTTTATACTAGTTCCAGTCAAAAATTACATTAAATCGAGGATTGTTCGAAATGCAACGAAACTTTCAAGATCCTTTCTATAATTAACGAGGGAAGATTATGATGGAAGTCCATGCGAAAAATTATCTCAGAATTAGATTCTTTGAAACTTTTTCAAATACTAGTTTCGGTCAAAATATCTAAGTATATTATACAAAATTTTATACAAGTGTCGGTAAAAAAAATCGAGGGTTATTCGAAATGCTACGAAACTTTTTAGATCCTTTATATTTGTTACAAGGGAAGATTATGATGGAAGTCCATGCAAAAAATCATCTCAGAAATAGATTCTATGAAACTTTTTGAAATACTAGTTTCGGTCAAAAAATCGTAGTATATTATACATAATTTTACACTAGTTTCGGTCAAAAATCAAATTAAATCGAGGATTGTTCTAAATGCTACGAAACTTTTAAGATCCTTTATATAATTTACGAGGGAAGATTATGATGGAAGTCCATGCGAAAAATTATCTCAGAATTAGATTCTTTGAAACTTTTTTAAATACTAGTTTCGGTCAAAAAAACGTAGTGTATTATACACAATTTTATACAAGTGTCAGTAAAAAAAAATCGAGGATTATTCGAAATCCTACGAAACTTTTAAGATCTTTTCTATTTTTTACGACGGAAGATTATGATGGAAGTCCATGAAAAAAATCATCTCAGAAATAGATTCTATGAAACTTTTTGAAATATTAGTTTCGGTCAAAAAATCGTAGTATATTATACACAATTTTATACTAGTTCCAATCAAAAATTAAATTAAATCGAGGATTGTTCGAAATGCAACGAAACTTTTAAGATCCTTTCTATAATTTACGAGGGAAGATTATGATGGAAGTGCATGCGAAAAAGTATCTCAGAATTAGATTCTTTGAAACTTTTTCAAATACTAGTTTCGGTCAAAAAATCGAAGTATATTATACAGAATTTTATACAAGTGTCGGTAAAAAAAAATCGAGGGTTATTCGAAATGCTACGAAACTTTTTAGATCCTTTATATTTGTTACGAGGGAAGATTATGATGGAAGTCCATGCAAAATCATCTCAGAAATAGATTCTATGAAACTTTTTGAAATACTAGTTTCGGTCAAAAAATCGTAGTATATTATACAGAATTTTATACTAGTTTCGGTCAAAAATCAAATTAAATCTAGGATTGTTCTAAATGCTACGAAACTTTTAAGATCCTTTATATAATTTACGAGGGAAGATTATGATGGAAGTCCATGCGAAAAATTATCTCAGAATTAGATTCTTTGAAACTTTTTTAAATACTAGTTTCGATCAAAAAAACGAAGTGTTTTATACACAATTTTATACAAGTGTCGGTAAAAAGAAAATCGAGGATTATTCGAAATCCTACGAAACTTTTAAGATCCTTTCTATATTTTACGACGGAAGATTATGATGGAAATCCATGAAAAAAATCATCTCAGAAATAGATTCTATGAAACTTTTTGAAATACTAGTTTCGGTCAAAAAATCGTAGTATATTATACACAATTTTATACTAGTTCCAGTCAAAAATTACATTAAATCGAGGATTGTTCGAAATGCAACGAAACTTTCAAGATCCTTTCTATAATTTACGAAGGAAGATTATGATGGAAGTCCATGCGAAAAATTATCTCAGAATTAGATTCTTTGAAACTTTTTCAAATACTAGTTTCGGTCAAAATATCGAAGTATATTATACAAAATTTTATACAAGTGTCGGTAAAAAAAATCGAGGGTTATTCGAAATGCTACGAAACTTTTTAGATCCTTTATATTTGTTACAAGGGAAGATTATGATGGAAGTCCATGCAAAAAATCATCTCAGAAATAGATTCTATGAAACTTTTTTAAATACCAGTTTCGGTCAAAAAATCGTAGTATATTATACATAATTTTATACTAGTTTCGGTCAAAAATCAAATTAAATCGAGGATTGTTCTAAATGCTACGAAACTTTTAAGATCCTTCATATAATTTACGAGGGAAGATTATGATGGAAGTCCATGCGAAAAATTATCTCAGAATTAGATTCTTTGAAACTTTTTTAAATACTAGTTTCGGTCAAAAAAACGTAGTGTATTATACAGAAATTTATACTAGTTTCGGTCAAAAATCAAATTAAATCGAGGATTGTTCTAAATGCTACGAAACTTTTAAGATCCTTTATATAATTTACGAGGGAAGATTATGATGGAAGTCCATGCGAAAAATTATCTCAGAATTAGATTCTTTGAAACTTTTTCAAATACTACTTTCGGTCAAAATATCGAAGTATATTATACAAAATTTTATACAAGTGTCGGTAAAAAAAAATCGAGGGTTATTCGAAATGCTACGGAACTTTTTAGATCCATTAGATTTGTTACAAGGGAAGATTATGATGGAAGTCCATGCAAAAAATCATCTCAGAAAGAGATTATATGAAACTTTTTGAAATACCAGTTTCGGTCAAAATATCGTAGTATATTATACACAATTTTATACTAGTTTCGGTCAAAAATTAAATTATATCGAGGATTGTTCGAAATGCTACGAAACTTTTAAGATCCTTTCTATAATTTACGAGGGAAGATTATGATGGAAGTGCATGCGAAAAAGTATCTCAGAATTAGATTCTTTGAAACTTTTTCAAATACTAGTTTCGGTCAAAAAATCGAAGTATATTATACAGAATTTTATACAAGTGTCGGTAAAAAAAAATCGAGGGTTATTCGAAATGCTACGAAACTTTTTAGATCCTTTATATTTGTTACGAGGGAAGATTGTGATGGAAGTCCATGCAAAAAATCATCTCAGAAATAGATTCTATGAACTTTTTGAAATACTAGTTTCGGTCAAAAAATCGTAGTATATTATACAGAATTTTATACTAGTTTCGGTCAAAAATCAAATTAAATCGAGGATTGTTCTAAATGCTACGAAACTTTTAAGATCCTTTATATAATTTACGAGGGAAGATTATGATGGAAGTCCATGCGAAAAATTATCTCAGAATTAGATTCTTTGAAACTTTTTTAAATACTAGTTTCGATCAAAAAAACGAAGTGTATTATACACAATTTTATACTAGTTCCAGTCAAAAATTACATTAAATCGAGGATTGTTCGAAATGCAACGAAACTTTCAAGATCCTTTCTATAATTAACGAGGGAAGATTATGATGGAAGTCCATGCGAAAAATTATCTCAGAATTAGATTCTTTGAAACTTTTTCAAATACTAGTTTCGGTCAAAATATCGAAGTATATTATACAAAATTTTATACAAGTGTCGGTAAAAAAAATCGAGGGTTATTCGAAATGCTACGAAACTTTTTAGATCCTTTATATTTGTTACAAGGGAAGATTATGATGGAAGTCCATGCAAAAAATCATCTCAGAAATAGATTCTATGAAACTTTTTGAAATACTAGTTTCGGTCAAAAAATCGTAGTATATTATACATAATTTTACACTAGTTTCGGTCAAAAATCAAATTAAATCGAGGATTGTTCTAAATGCTACGAAACTTTTAAGATCCTTTATATAATTTACGAGGGAAGATTATGATGGAAGTCCATGCGAAAAATTATCTCAGAATTAGATTCTTTGAAACTTTTTTAAATACTAGTTTCGGTCAAAAAAACGTAGTGTATTATACACAATTTTATACAAGTGTCAGTAAAAAAAAATCGAGGATTATTCGAAATCCTACGAAACTTTTAAGATCTTTTCTATTTTTTACGACGGAAGATTATGATGGAAGTCCATGAAAAAAATCATCTCAGAAATAGATTCTATGAAACTTTTTGAAATATTAGTTTCGGTCAAAAAATCGTAGTATATTATACACAATTTTATACTAGTTCCAATCAAAAATTAAATTAAATCGAGGATTGTTCGAAATGCAACGAAACTTTTAAGATCCTTTCTATAATTTACGAGGGAAGATTATGATGGAAGTCCATGCGAAATATTATCTCAGAATTAGATTCTTTGAAACTTTTTCAAATACTAGTTTCGGTCAAAATATCGAAGTATATTATACAAAGTTTTATACAAGTGTCGGTAAATAAAATCGAGGGTTATTCGAAATGCTACGAAACTTTTTAGATCCTTTATATTTGTTACGAGGGAAGATTATGATGGAAGTCCATGCAAAAAATCATCTCAGAAATAGATTCTATGAAACTTTTTGAAATACTAGTTTCGGTCAAAAAATCGTAGTATATTATAATAAATTTTATACTAGTTTAGGTCAAAAATCAAATTAAATCGAGGATTGTTCTAAATGCTACGAAACTTTTAAGATCCTTTATATAATTTACGAGGGAAGATTATGATGGAAGTCCATGCGAAAAATTATCTCAGAATTAGATTCTTTGAAACTTTTTTAAATACTAGTTTCGGTCAAAAAAAACGTAGTGTATTATACACAATTTTATACAAGTGTCGGTAAAAAAAAATCGAGGATTATTCGAAATCCTACGAAACTTTTAAGATCCTTTCTATATTTTACGACGGAAGATTATGATGGAAGTCCATGAAAAAAATCATCTCAGAAATAGATTCTATGAAACTTTTTGAAATACTAGTTTCGGTCAAAAAATCGTAGTATATTATACACAATTTTATACTAGTTCCAGTCAAAAATTAAATTAAATCGAGGATTGTTCAAAATGCAACGAAACTTTTAAGATCCTTTCTATAATTTACGAGGGAAGATTATGATGGAAGTCCATGCGAAAAATTATCTCAGAATTAGATTCTTTGAAACATTTTCAAATACTAGTTTCGGTCAAAATATCGAAGTATATTATACAAAATTTTATACAAGTGTTGGTAAAAAAAAATCGAGGGTTATTCGAAATGCTACGAAACTTTTTAGATCCATTATATTTGTTACAAGGGAAGATTATGATGGAAGTCCATGCAAAAAATCATCTCAGAAATAGATTCTATGAAACTTTTTGAAATACCAGTTTCGGTCAAAATATCGTAGTATATTATACACAATTTTATACTAGTTTCGGTCAAAAATTAAATTATATCGAGGATTGTTCGAAATGCTACGAAACTTTTAAGATCATTTCTATAATTTACGAGGGAAGATTATGATGGAAGTGCATGCGAAAAATTATCTCAGAATTAGATTCTTTGAAACTTTTTCAAATACTAGTTTCGGTCAAAAAATCGAAGTATATTATACAGAATTTTATACAAGTGTCGGTAAAAAAAATCGAGGGTTATTCGAAATGCTACGAAACTTTTTAGATCCTTTATATTTGTTACGAGGGAAGATTATGATGGAAGTCCATGCAAAAAATCATCTCAGAAATAGATTCTATGAAACTTTTTGAAATACTAGTTTCGGTCAAAAAATCGTAGTATATTATACAGAATTTTATACTAGTTTCGGTCAAAAATCAAATTAAATCGAGGATTGTTCTAAATGCTACGAAACTTTTAAGATCCTTTATATAATTTACGAGGGAAGATTATGATGGAAGTCCATGCGAAAAATTATCTCAGAATTAGATTCTTTGAAACTTTTTTAAATACTAGTTTCGATCAAAAAAACGAAGTGTATTATACACAATTTTATACAAGTGTCGGTAAAAAAAAATCGAGGATTATTCGAAATCCTACGAAACTTTTAAGATCCTTTCTATATTTTACGAGGGAAGATTATGATGGAAATCCATGAAAAAAATCATCTCAGAAATAGATTCTATGAAACTTTTTGAAATACTAGTTTCGGTCAAAAAATCGTAGTATATTATACACAATTTTATACTAGTTCCAGTCAAAAATTACATTAAATCGAGGATTGTTCGAAATGCAACGAAACTTTCAAGATCCTTTCTGTAATTTACGAGGGAAGATTATGATGGAAGTCCATGCGAAAAATTATCTCAGAATTAGATTCTTTGAAACTTTTTCAAATACTAGTTTCGGTCAAAATATCGAAGTATATTATACAAAATTTTATACAAGTGTCGGTAAAAAAAATCGAGGGTTATTCGAAATGCTACGAAACTTTTTAGATCCTTTATATTTGTTACAAGGGAAGATTATGATGGAAGTCCATACAAAAAATCATCTCAGAAATAGATTCTATGAAACTTTTTGAAATACTAGTTTCGGTCAAAAAATCGTAGTATATTATAATAAATTTTATACTAGTTTCGGTCAAAAATCAAATTAAATCGAGGATTGTTCTAAATGCTACGAAACTTTTAAGATCCTTTATATAATTTACGAGGGAAGATTATGATGGAAGTCCATGCGAAAAATTATCTCAGAATTAGATTCTTTGAAACTTTTTTAAATACTAGTTTCGGTCAAAAAAACGTAGTGTATTATACACAATTTTATACAAGTGTCGGTAAAAAAAAATCGAGGATTATTCGAAATCCTACGAAACTTTTAAGATCCTTTCTATATTTTACGACGGAAGATTATGATGGAAGTCCATGAAAAAAATCATCTCAGAAATAGATTCTATGAAACTTTTTGAAATACTAGTTTCGGTCAAAAAATCGTAGTATATTATACACAATTTTATACTAGTTCCAGTCAAAAATTAAATTAAATCGAGGATTGTTCAAAATGCAACGAAACTTTTAAGATCCTTTCTATAATTTACGAGGGAAGATTATGATGGAAGTCCATGCGAAAAATTATCTCAGAATTAGATTCTTTGAAACTTTTTCAAATACTAGTTTCGGTCAAAATATCGAAGTATATTATACAAAATTTTATACAAGTGTTGGTAAAAAAAAAATCGAGGGTTATTCGAAATGCTACGAAACTTTTTAGATCCATTATATTTGTTACAAGGGAAGATTATGATGGAAGTCCATGCAAAAAATCATCTCAGAAATAGATTCTATGAAACTTTTTGAAATACCAGTTTCGGTCAAAATATCGTAGTATATTATACACAATTTTATACTAGTTTCGGTCAAAAATTAAATTATATCGAGGATTGTTCGAAATGCTACGAAACTTTTAAGATCATTTCTATAATTTACGAGGGAAGATTATGATGGAAGTGCATGCGAAAAATTATCTCAGAATTAGATTCTTTGAAACTTTTTCAAATACTAGTTTCGGTCAAAAAATCGAAGTATATTATACAGAATTTTATACAAGTGTCGGTAAAAAAAATCGAGGGTTATTCGAAATGCTACGAAACTTTTTAGATCCTTTATATTTGTTACGAGGGAAGATTATGATGGAAGTCCATGCAAAAAATCATCTCAGAAATAGATTCTATGAAACTTTTTGAAATACTAGTTTCGGTCAAAAAAGCGTAGTATATTATAATAAATTTTATACTAGTTTCGGTCAAAAATCAAATTAAATCGAGGATTGTTCTAAATGCTACGAAACTTTTAAGATCCTTTATATAATTTACGAGGGAAGATTATGATGGAAGTCCATGCGAAAAATTATCTCAGAATTAGATTCTTTGAAACTTTTTTAAATACTAGTTTCGGTCAAAAAAAACGTAGTGTATTATACACAATTTTATACAAGTGTCGGTAAAAAAAAATCGAGGATTATTCGAAATCCTACGAAACTTTTAAGATCCTTTCTATATTTTACGACGGAAGATTATGATGGAAGTCCATGAAAAAAATCATCTCAGAAATAGATTCTATGAAACTTTTTGAAATACTAGTTTCGGTCAAAAAATCGTAGTATATTATACACAATTTTATACTAGTTCCAGTCAAAAATTAAATTAAATCGAGGATTGTTCAAAATGCAACGAAACTTTTAAGATCCTTTCTATAATTTACGAGGGAAGATTATGATGGAAGTCCATGCGAAAAATTATCTCAGAATTAGATTCTTTGAAACATTTTCAAATACTAGTTTCGGTCAAAATATCGAAGTATATTATACAAAATTTTATACAAGTGTTGGTAAAAAAAAATCGAGGGTTATTCGAAATGCTACGAAACTTTTTAGATCCATTATATTTGTTACAAGGGAAGATTATGATGGAAGTCCATGCAAAAAATCATCTCAGAAATAGATTCTATGAAACTTTTTGAAATACCAGTTTCGGTCAAAATATCGTAGTATATTATACACAATTTTATACTAGTTTCGGTCAAAAATTAAATTATATCGAGGATTGTTCGAAATGCTACGAAACTTTTAAGATCATTTCTATAATTTACGAGGGAAGATTATGATGGAAGTGCATGCGAAAAATTATCTCAGAATTAGATTCTTTGAAACTTTTTCAAATACTAGTTTCGGTCAAAAAATCGAAGTATATTATACAGAATTTTATACAAGTGTCGGTAAAAAAAATCGAGGGTTATTCGAAATGCTACGAAACTTTTTAGATCCTTTATATTTGTTACGAGGGAAGATTATGATGGAAGTCCATGAAAAAAATCATCTCAGAAATAGATTCTATGAAACTTTTTGAAATACTAGTTTCGGTCAAAAAATCGTAGTATATTATACACAATTTTATACTAGTTTCGGTCAAAAATCAAATTAAATCGAGGATTGTTCTAAATGCTACGAAACTTTTAAGATCCTTTATATAATTTACGAGGGAAGATTATGATGGAAGTCCATGCGAAAAATTATCTCAGAATTAGATTCTTTGAAACTTTTTTAAATACTAGTTTCGATCAAAAAAACGAAGTGTATTATACACAATTTTATACAAGTGTCGGTAAAAAAAAATCGAGGATTATTCGAAATCCTACGAAACTTTTAAGATCCTTTCTATATTTGTTACAAGGGAAGATTATGATGGAAATCCATGAAAAAAATCATCTCAGAAATAGATTCTATGAAACTTTTTGAAATACCAGTTTCGGTCAAAATATCGTAGTATATTATACACAATTTTATACTAGTTTCGGTCAAAAATTAAATTATATCGAGGATTGTTCGAAATGCTACGAAACTTTTAAGATCATTTCTATAATTTACGAGGGAAGATTATGATGGAAGTGCATGCGAAAAATTATCTCAGAATTAGATTCTTTGAAACTTTTTCAAATACTAGTTTCGGTCAAAAAATCGAAGTATATTATACAGAATTTTATACAAGTGTCGGTAAAAAAAATCGAGGGTTATTCGAAATGCTACGAAACTTTTTAGATCCTTTATATTTGTTACGAGGGAAGATTATGATGGAAGTCCATGCAAAAAATCATCTTAGAAATAGATTCTATGAAACTTTTTGAAATACTAGTTTCGGTCAAAAAATCGTAGTATATTATAATAAATTTTATACTAGTTTCGGTCAAAAATCAAATTAAATCGAGGATTGTTCTAAATGCTATGAAACTTTTAAGATCCTTTATATAATTTACGAGGGAAGATTATGATGGAAGTCCATGCGAAAAATTATCTCAGAATTAGATTCTTTGAAACTTTTTCAAATACTAGTTTCGGTCAAAATATCGAAGTATATTTTACAAAATTTTATACAAGTGTCGGTAAAAAAAATCGAGGGTTATTCGAAATGCTACGAAACTTTTTAGATCCTTTATATTTGTTACAAGGGAAGATTATGATGGAAGTCCATGCAAAAAATCATCTCAGAAATAGATTCTATGAAACTTTTTGAAATACTAGTTTCGGTCAAAAAATCGTAGTATATTATAATAAATTTTATACTAGTTTCGGTCAAAAATCAAATTAAATCGAGGATTGTTCTAAATGCTACGAAACTTTTAAGATCCTTTATATAATTTACGAGGGAAGATTATGATAGAAGTCCATGCGAAAAATTATCTCAGAATTAGATTCTTTGAAACTTTTTTAAATACAAGTTTCGGTCAAAAAAACGTAGTGTATTATACACAATTTTATACAAGTGTCGGTAAAAAAAAATCGAGGATTATTCGAAATCCTACGAAACTTTTAAGATCCTTTCTATATTTTACGACGGAAGATTATGATGGACGTCCATGAAAAAAATCATCTCAGAAATAGATTCTATGAAACTTTTTGAAATACTAGTTTCGGTCAAAAAATCGTAGTATATTATACACAATTTTATACTAGTTCCAGTCAAAAATTAAATTAAATCGAGGATTGTTCAAAATGCAACGAAACTTTTAAGATCCTTTCTATAATTTACGAGGGAAGATTATGATGGAAGTCCATGCGAAAAATTATCTCAGAATTAGATTCTTTGAAACTTTTTCAAATACTAGTTTCGGTCAAAATATCGAAGTATATTTTACAAAATTTTATACAAGTGTTGGTAAAAAAAAATCGAGGGTTATTCGAAATGCTACGAAACTTTTTAGATCCATTATATTTGTTACAAGGGAAGATTATGATGGAAGTCCATGCAAAAAATCATCTCAGAAATAGATTCTATGAAACTTTTTGAAATACCAGTTTCGGTCAAAATATCGTAGTATATTATACACAATTTTATACTAGTTTCGGTCAAAAATTAAATTATATCGAGGATTGTTCGAAATGCTACGAAACTTTTAAGATCATTTCTATAATTTACGAGGGAAGATTATGATGGAAGTGCATGCGAAAAATTATCTCAGAATTAGATTCTTTGAAACTTTTTCAAATACTAGTTTCGGTCAAAAAATCGAAGTATATTATACAGAATTTTATACAAGTGTCGGTAAAAAAAATCGAGGGTTATTCGAAATGCTACGAAACTTTTTAGATCCTTTATATTTGTTACGAGGGAAGATTATGATGGAAGTCCATGCAAAAAATCATCTCAGAAATAGATTCTATGAAACTTTTTGAAATACTAGTTTCGGTCAAAAAATCGTAGTATATTATAATAAATTTTATACTAGTTTCGGTCAAAAATCAAATTAAATCGAGGATTGTTCTAAATGCTATGAAACTTTTAAGATCCTTTATATAATTTACGAGGGAAGATTATGATGGAAGTCCATGCGAAAAATTATCTCAGAATTAGATTCTTTGAAACTTTTTCAAATACTAGTTTCGGTCAAAATATCGAAGTATATTATACAAAATTTTATACAAGTGTCGGTAAAAAAAATCGAGGGTTATTCGAAATGCTACGAAACTTTTTAGATCCTTTATATTTGTTACAAGGGAAGATTATGATGGAAGTCCATGCAAAAAATCATCTCAGAAATAGATTCTATGAAACTTTTTGAAATACTAGTTTCGGTCAAAAAATCGTAGTATATTATAATAAATTTTATACTAGTTTCGGTCAAAAATCAAATTAAATCGAGGATTGTTCTAAATGCTACGAAACTTTTAAGATCCTTTATATAATTTACGAGGGAAGATTATGATAGAAGTCCATGCGAAAAATTATCTCAGAATTAGATTCTTTGAAACTTTTTTAAATACAAGTTTCGGTCAAAAAAACGTAGTGTATTATACACAATTTTATACAAGTGTCGGTAAAAAAAAATCGAGGATTATTCGAAATCCTACGAAACTTTTAAGATCCTTTCTATATTTTACGATGGAAGATTATGATGGACGTCCATGAAAAAAATCATCTCAGAAATAGATTCTATGAAACTTTTTGAAATACTAGTTTCGGTCAAAAAATCGTAGTATATTATACACAATTTTATACTAGTTCCAGTCAAAAATTAAATTAAATCGAGGATTGTTCAAAATGCAACGAAACTTTTAAGATCCTTTCTATAATTTACGAGGGAAGATTATGATGGAAGTCCATGCGAAAAATTATCTCAGAATTAGATTCTTTGAAACTTTTTCAAATACTAGTTTCGGTCAAAATATCGAAGTATATTTTACAAAATTTTATACAAGTGTTGGTAAAAAAAAATCGAGGGTTATTCGAAATGCTACGAAACTTTTTAGATCCATTATATTTGTTACAAGGGAAGATTATGATGGAAGTCCATGCAAAAAATCATCTCAGAAATAGATTCTATGAAACTTTTTGAAATACCAGTTTCGGTCAAAATATCGTAGTATATTATACACAATTTTATACTAGTTTCGGTCAAAAATTAAATTATATCGAGGATTGTTCGAAATGCTACGAAACTTTTAAGATCATTTCTATAATTTACGAGGGAAGATTATGATGGAAGTGCATGCGAAAAATTATCTCAGAATTAGATTCTTTGAAACTTTTTCAAATACTAGTTTCGGTCAAAAAATCGAAGTATATTATACAGAATTTTATACAAGTGTCGGTAAAAAAAATCGAGGGTTATTCGAAATGCTACGAAACTTTTTAGATCCTTTATATTTGTTACGAGGGAAGATTATGATGGAAGTCCATGCAAAAAATCATCTCAGAAATAGATTCTATGAAACTTTTTGAAATACTAGTTTCGGTCAAAAAATCGTAGTATATTATAATAAATTTTATACTAGTTTCGGTCAAAAATCAAATTAAATCGAGGATTGTTCTAAATGCTATGAAACTTTTAAGATCCTTTATATAATTTACGAGGGAAGATTATGATGGAAGTCCATGCGAAAAATTATCTCAGAATTAGATTCTTTGAAACTTTTTTAAATACTAGTTTCGGTCAAAAAAACGTAGTGTATTATACACAATTTTATACAAGTGTCGGTAAAAAAAAAATCGAGGATTATTCGAAATCCTACGAAACTTTTAAGATCCTTTCTATATTTTACGACGGAAGATTATGATGGAAGTCCATGAAAAAAATCATCTCAGAAATAGATTCTATGAAACTTTTTGAAATACTAGTTTCGGTCAAAAAATCGTAGTATATTATACACAATTTTATACTAGTTCCAGTCAAAAATTAAATTAAATCGAGGATTGTTCAAAATGCAACGAAACTTTTAAGATCCTTTCTATAATTTACGAGGGAAGATTATGATGGAAGTCCATGCGAAAAATTATCTCAGAATTAGATTCTTTGAAACTTTTTCAAATACTAGTTTCGGTCAAAATATCGAAGTATATTATACAAAATTTTATACAAGTGTTGGTAAAAAAAATCGAGGGTTATTCGAAATGCTACGAAACTTTTTAGATCCATTATATTTGTTACAAGGGAAGATTATGATGGAAGTCCATGCAAAAAATCATCTCAGAAATAGATTCTATGAAACTTTTTGAAATACCAGTTTCTGTCAAAATATCGTAGTATATTATACACAATTTTATACTAGTTTCGGTCAAAAATTAAATTATATCGAGGATTATTCGAAATGCTACGAAACTTTTAAGATCATTTCTATAATTTACGAGGGAAGATTATGATGGAAGTGCATGCGAAAAATTATCTCAGAATTAGATTCTTTGAAACTTTTTCAAATACTAGTTTCGGTCAAAAAATCGAAGTATATTATACAGAATTTTATACAAGTGTCGGTAAAAAAAATCGAGGGTTATTCGAAATGCTACGAAACTTTTTAGATCCTTTATATTTGTACGAGGGAAGATTATGATGGAAGTCCATGCAAAAAATCATCTCAGAAATAGATTCTATGAAACTTTTTGAAATACTAGTTTCGGTCAAAAAATCGTAGTATATTATACAGAATTTTATACTAGTTTCGGTCAAAAATCAAATTAAATCGAGGATTGTTCTAAATGCTACGAAACTTTTAAGATCCTTTATATAATTTACGAGGGAAGATTATGATGGAAGTCCATGCGAAAAATTATCTCAGAATTAGATTCTTTGAAACTTTTTTAAATACTAGTTTCGATCAAAAAAACGAAGTGTATTATACACAATTTTATACAAGTGTCGGTAAAAAAAAATCGAGGATTATTCGAAATCCTACGAAACTTTTAAGATCCTTTCTATATTTTACGACGGAAGATTATGATGGAAGTCCATGAAAAAAATCATCTCAGAAATAGATTCTATGAAACTTTTTGAAATACTAGTTTCGGTCAAAAAATCGTAGTATATTATACACAATTTTATACTAGTTCCAGTCAAAAATTAAATTAAATCGAGGATTGTTCAAAATGCAACGAAACTTTTAAGATCCTTTCTATAATTTACGAGGGAAGATTATGATGGAAGTCCATGCGAAAAATTATCTCAGAATTAGATTCTTTGAAACTTTTTCAAATACTAGTTTCGGTCAAAATATCGAAGTATATTATACAAAATTTTATACAAGTGTTGGTAAAAAAAATCGAGGGTTATTCGAAATGCTACGAAACTTTTTAGATCCATTATATTTGTTACAAGGGAAGATTATGATGGAAGTCCATGCAAAAAATCATCTCAGAAATAGATTCTATGAAACTTTTTGAAATACCAGTTTCTGTCAAAATATCGTAGTATATTATACACAATTTTATACTAGTTTCGGTCAAAAATTAAATTATATCGAGGATTATTCGAAATGCTACGAAACTTTTAAGATCATTTCTATAATTTACGAGGGAAGATTATGATGGAAGTGCATGCGAAAAATTATCTCAGAATTAGATTCTTTGAAACTTTTTCAAATACTAGTTTCGGTCAAAAAATCGAAGTATATTATACAGAATTTTATACAAGTGTCGGTAAAAAAAATCGAGGGTTATTCGAAATGCTACGAAACTTTTTAGATCCTTTATATTTGTACGAGGGAAGATTATGATGGAAGTCCATGCAAAAAATCATCTCAGAAATAGATTCTATGAAACTTTTTGAAATACTAGTTTCGGTCAAAAAATCGTAGTATATTATACAGAATTTTATACTAGTTTCGGTCAAAAATCAAATTAAATCGAGGATTGTTCTAAATGCTACGAAACTTTTAAGATCCTTTATATAATTTACGAGGGAAGATTATGATGGAAGTCCATGCGAAAAATTATCTCAGAATTAGATTCTTTGAAACTTTTTTAAATACTAGTTTCGATCAAAAAAACGAAGTGTATTATACACAATTTTATACAAGTGTCGGTAAAAAAAAATCGAGGATTATTCGAAATCCTACGAAACTTTTAAGATCCTTTCTATATTTTACGACGGAAGATTATGATGGAAGTCCATGAAAAAAATCATCTCAGAAATAGATTCTATGAAACTTTTTGAAATACTAGTTTCGGTCAAAAAATCGTAGTATATTATACACAATTTTATACTAGTTCCAGTCAAAAATTAAATTAAATCGAGGATTGTTCAAAATGCAACGAAACTTTTAAGATCCTTTCTATAATTTACGAGGGAAGATTATGATGGAAGTCCATGCGAAAAATTATCTCAGAATTAGATTCTTTGAAACTTTTTCAAATACTAGTTTCGGTCAAAATATCGAAGTATATTATACAAAATTTTATACAAGTGTTGGTAAAAAAAATCGAGGGTTATTCGAAATGCTACGAAACTTTTTAGATCCATTATATTTGTTACAAGGGAAGATTATGATGGAAGTCCATGCAAAAAATCATCTCAGAAATAGATTCTATGAAACTTTTTGAAATACCAGTTTCTGTCAAAATATCGTAGTATATTATACACAATTTTATACTAGTTTCGGTCAAAAATTAAATTATATCGAGGATTATTCGAAATGCTACGAAACTTTTAAGATCATTTCTATAATTTACGAGGGAAGATTATGATGGAAGTGCATGCGAAAAATTATCTCAGAATTAGATTCTTTGAAACTTTTTCAAATACTAGTTTCGGTCAAAAAATCGAAGTATATTATACAGAATTTTATACAAGTGTCGGTAAAAAAAATCGAGGGTTATTCGAAATGCTACGAAACTTTTTAGATCCTTTATATTTGTACGAGGGAAGATTATGATGGAAGTCCATGCAAAAAATCATCTCAGAAATAGATTCTATGAAACTTTTTGAAATACTAGTTTCGGTCAAAAAATCGTAGTATATTATACAGAATTTTATACTAGTTTCGGTCAAAAATCAAATTAAATCGAGGATTGTTCTAAATGCTACGAAACTTTTAAGATCCTTTATATAATTTACGAGGGAAGATTATGATGGAAGTCCATGCGAAAAATTATCTCAGAATTAGATTCTTTGAAACTTTTTTAAATACTAGTTTCGATCAAAAAAACGAAGTGTATTATACACAATTTTATACAAGTGTCGGTAAAAAAAAATCGAGGATTATTCGAAATCCTACGAAACTTTTAAGATCCTTTCTATATTTTACGACGGAAGATTATGATGGAAATCCATGAAAAAAATCATCTCAGAAATAGATTCTATGAAACTTTTTGAAATACTAGTTTCGGTCAAAAAATCGTAGTATATTATAAACAATTTTATAATAGTTCCAGTCAAAAATTACATTAAATCGAGGATTGTTCGAAATGCAACGAAACTTTCAAGATCCTTTCTATAATTTACGAGGGAAGATTATGATGGAAGTCCATGCGAAAAATTATCTCAGAATTAGATTCTTTGAAACTTTTTCAAATACTAGTTTCGGTCAAAATATCGAAGTATATTATACAAAATTTTATACAAGTGTCGGTAAAAAAAATCGAGGGTTATTCGAAATGCTACGAAACTTTTTAGATCCTTTATATTTGTTACAAGGGAAGATTATGATGGAAGTCCATGCAAAAAATCATCTCAGAAATAGATTCTATGAAACTTTTTGAAATACTAGTTTCGGTCAAAAAATCGTAGTATATTATAATAAATTTTATACTAGTTTCGGTCAAAAATCAAATTAAATCGAGGATTGTTCTAAATGCTACGAAACTTTTAAGATCCTTTATATAATTTACGAGGGAAGATTATGATAGAAGTCCATGCGAAAAATTATCTCAGAATTAGATTCTTTGAAACTTTTTTAAATACAAGTTTCGGTCAAAAAAACGTAGTGTATTATACACAATTTTATACAAGTGTCGGTAAAAAAAAATCGAGGATTATTCGAAATCCTACGAAACTTTTAAGATCCTTTCTATATTTTACGACGGAAGATTATGATGGACGTCCATGAAAAAAATCATCTCAGAAATAGATTCTATGAAACTTTTTGAAATACTAGTTTCGGTCAAAAAATCGTAGTATATTATACACAATTTTATACTAGTTCCAGTCAAAAATTAAATTAAATCGAGGATTGTTCAAAATGCAACGAAACTTTTAAGATCCTTTCTATAATTTACGAGGGAAGATTATGATGGAAGTCCATGCGAAAAATTATCTCAGAATTAGATTCTTTGAAACTTTTTCAAATACTAGTTTCGGTCAAAATATCGAAGTATATTTTACAAAATTTTATACAAGTGTTGGTAAAAAAAAATCGAGGGTTATTCGAAATGCTACGAAACTTTTTAGATCCATTATATTTGTTACAAGGGAAGATTATGATGGAAGTCCATGCAAAAAATCATCTCAGAAATAGATTCTATGAAACTTTTTGAAATACCAGTTTCGGTCAAAATATCGTAGTATATTATACACAATTTTATACTAGTTTCGGTCAAAAATTAAATTATATCGAGGATTGTTCGAAATGCTACGAAACTTTTAAGATCATTTCTATAATTTACGAGGGAAGATTATGATGGAAGTGCATGCGAAAAATTATCTCAGAATTAGATTCTTTGAAACTTTTTCAAATACTAGTTTCGGTCAAAAAATCGAAGTATATTATACAGAATTTTATACAAGTGTCGGTAAAAAAAATCGAGGGTTATTCGAAATGCTACGAAACTTTTTAGATCCTTTATATTTGTTACGAGGGAAGATTATGATGGAAGTCCATGCAAAAAATCATCTCAGAAATAGATTCTATGAAACTTTTTGAAATACTAGTTTCGGTCAAAAAATCGTAGTATATTATACAGAATTTTATACTAGTTTCGGTCAAAAATCAAATTAAATCGAGGATTGTTCTAAATGCTACGAAACTTTTAAGATCCTTTATATAATTTACGAGGGAAGATTATGATGGAAGTCCATGCGAAAAATTATCTCAGAATTAGATTCTTTGAAACTTTTTTAAATACTAGTTTCGATCAAAAAAACGAAGTGTATTATACACAATTTTATACAAGTGTCGGTAAAAAAAAATCGAGGATTATTCGAAATCCTACGAAACTTTTAAGATCCTTTCTATATTTTACGACGGAAGATTATGATGGAAATCCATGAAAAAAATCATCTCAGAAATAGATTCTATGAAACTTTTTGAAATACTAGGTTCGGTCAAAAAATCGTAGTATATTATACACAATTTTATACTAGTTCCAGTCAAAAATTACATTAAATCGAGGATTGTTCGAAATGCAACGAAACTTTCAAGATCCTTTCTATAATTTACGAGGGAAGATTATGATGGAAGTCCATGCGAAAAATTATCTCAGAATTAGATTCTTTGAAACTTTTTCAAATACTAGTTTCGGTCAAAATATCGAAGTATATTATACAAAATTTTATACAAGTGTCGGTAAAAAAAATCGAGGGTTATTCGAAATGCTACGAAACTTTTTAGATCCTTTATATTTGTTACAAGGGAAGATTATGATGGAAGTCCATGCAAAAAATCATCTCAGAAATAGATTCTATGAAACTTTTTGAAATACTAGTTTCGGTCAAAAAATCGTAGTATATTATACATAATTTTACACTAGTTTCGGTCAAAAATCAAATTAAATCGAGGATTGTTCTAAATGCTACGAAACTTTTAAGATCCTTTATATAATTTACGAGGGAAGATTATGATGGAAGTCCATGCGAAAAATTATCTCAGAATTAGATTCTTTGAAACATTTTTAAATACTAGTTTCGGTCAAAAAAACCGTAGTGTATTATACACAATTTTATACAAGTGTCGGTAAAAAAAAATCGAGGATTATTCGAAATCCTACGAAACTTTTAAGATCTTTTCTATTTTTTACGACGGAAGATTATGATGGAAGTCCATGAAAAAAATCATCTCAGAAATAGATTCTATGAAACTTTTTGAAATATTAGTTTCGGTCAAAAAATCGTAGTATATTATACACAATTTTATACTAGTTCCAATCAAAAATAAAATTAAATCGAGGATTGTTCGAAATGCAACGAAACTTTTAAGATCCTTTCTATAATTTACGAGGGAAGATTATGATGGAAGTCCATGCGAAATATTATCTCAGAATTAGATTCTTTGAAACTTTTTCAAATACTAGTTTCGGTCAAAATATCGAAGTATATTATACAAAGTTTTATACAAGTGTCGGTAAAAAAAATCGAGGGTTATTCGAAATGCTACGAAACTTTTTAGATCCTTTATATTTGTTACAAGGGAAGATTATGATGGAAGTCCATGCAAAAAATCATCTCAGAAATAGATTCTATGAAACTTTTTGAAATACTAGTTTCGGTCAAAAAATCGTAGTATATTATAATAAATTTTATACTAGTTTCGGTCAAAAATCAAATTAAATCGAGGATTGTTCTAAATGCTACGAAACTTTTAAGATCCTTTATATAATTTACGAGGGAAGATTATGATGGATGTCCATGCGAAAAATTATCTCAGAATTAGATTCTTTGAAACTTTTTTAAATACTAGTTTCGGTCAAAAAAACGTAGTGTATTATACACAATTTTATACAAGTGTCGGTAAAAAAAAATCGAGGATTATTCGAAATCCTACGAAACTTTTAAGATCCTTTCTATATTTTACGACGGAAGATTATGATGGAAGTCCATGAAAAAAATCATCTCAGAAATAGATTCTATGAAACTTTTTGAAATACTAGTTTCGGTCAAAAAATCGTAGTATATTATACACAATTTTATACTAGTTCCAGTCAAAAATTAAATTAAATCGAGGATTGATCAAAATGCAACGAAACTTTTAAGATCCTTTCTATAATTTACGAGGGAAGATTATGATGGAAGTCCATGCGAAAAATTATCTCAGAATTAGATTCTTTGAAACTTTTTCAAATAATAGTTTCGGTCAAAATATCGAAGTATATTATACAAAATTTTATACAAGTGTTGGTAAAAAAAAATCGAGGGTTATTCGAAATGCTACGAAACTTTTTAGATCCATTATATTTGTTACAAGGGAAGATTATGATGGAAGTCCATGCAAAAAATCATCTCAGAAATAGATTCTATGAAACTTTTTGAAATACCAGTTTCGGTCAAAATATCGTAGTATATTATACACAATTTTATACTAGTTTCGGTCAAAAATTAAATTATATCGAGGATTGTTCGAAATGCTACGAAACTTTTAAGATCATTTCTATAATTTACGAGGGAAGATTATGATGGAAGTGCATGCGAAAAATTATCTCAGAATTAGATTCTTTGAAACTTTTTCAAATACTAGTTTCGGTCAAAAAATCGAAGTATATTATACAGAATTTTATACAAGTGTCGGTAAAAAAAATCGAGGGTTATTCGAAATGCTACGAAACTTTTTAGATCCTTTATATTTGTTACGAGGGAAGATTATGATGGAAGTCCATGCAAAAAATCATCTCAGAAATAGATTCTATGAAACTTTTTGAAATACTAGTTTCGGTCAAAAAATCGTAGTATATTATACAGAATTTTATACTAGTTTCGGTCAAAAATCAAATTAAATCGAGGATTGTTCTAAATGCTACGAAACTTTTAAGATCCTTTATATAATTTACGAGGGAAGATTATGATGGAAGTCCATGCGAAAAATTATCTCAGAATTAGATTCTTTGAAACTTTTTTAAATACTAGTTTCGATCAAAAAAACGAAGTGTATTATACACAATTTTATACAAGTGTCGGTAAAAAAAAATCGAGGATTATTCGAAATCCTACGAAACTTTTAAGATCCTTTCTATATTTTACGACGGAAGATTATGATGGAAATCCATGAAAAAAATCATCTCAGAAATAGATTCTATGAAACTTTTTGAAATACTAGGTTCGGTCAAAAAATCGTAGTATATTATACACAATTTTATACTAGTTCCAGTCAAAAATTACATTAAATCGAGGATTGTTCGAAATGCAACGAAACTTTCAAGATCCTTTCTATAATTTACGAGGGAAGATTATGATGGAAGTCCATGCGAAAAATTATCTCAGAATTAGATTCTTTGAAACTTTTTCAAATACTAGTTTCGGTCAAAATATCGAAGTATATTATACAAAATTTTATACAAGTGTCGGTAAAAAAAATCGAGGGTTATTCGAAATGCTACGAAACTTTTTAGATCCTTTATATTTGTTACAAGGGAAGATTATGATGGAAGTCCATGCAAAAAATCATCTCAGAAATAGATTCTATGAAACTTTTTGAAATACTAGTTTCGGTCAAAAAATCGTAGTATATTATACATAATTTTACACTAGTTTCGGTCAAAAATCAAATTAAATCGAGGATTGTTCTAAATGCTACGAAACTTTTAAGATCCTTTATATAATTTACGAGGGAAGATTATGATGGAAGTCCATGCGAAAAATTATCTCAGAATTAGATTCTTTGAAACATTTTTAAATACTAGTTTCGGTCAAAAAAACCGTAGTGTATTATACACAATTTTATACAAGTGTCGGTAAAAAAAAATCGAGGATTATTCGAAATCCTACGAAACTTTTAAGATCTTTTCTATTTTTTACGACGGAAGATTATGATGGAAGTCCATGAAAAAAATCATCTCAGAAATAGATTCTATGAAACTTTTTGAAATATTAGTTTCGGTCAAAAAATCGTAGTATATTATACACAATTTTATACTAGTTCCAATCAAAAATAAAATTAAATCGAGGATTGTTCGAAATGCAACGAAACTTTTAAGATCCTTTCTATAATTTACGAGGGAAGATTATGATGGAAGTCCATGCGAAATATTATCTCAGAATTAGATTCTTTGAAACTTTTTCAAATACTAGTTTCGGTCAAAATATCGAAGTATATTATACAAAGTTTTATACAAGTGTCGGTAAAAAAAATCGAGGGTTATTCGAAATGCTACGAAACTTTTTAGATCCTTTATATTTGTTACAAGGGAAGATTATGATGGAAGTCCATGCAAAAAATCATCTCAGAAATAGATTCTATGAAACTTTTTGAAATACTAGTTTCGGTCAAAAAATCGTAGTATATTATAATAAATTTTATACTAGTTTCGGTCAAAAATCAAATTAAATCGAGGATTGTTCTAAATGCTACGAAACTTTTAAGATCCTTTATATAATTTACGAGGGAAGATTATGATGGATGTCCATGCGAAAAATTATCTCAGAATTAGATTCTTTGAAACTTTTTTAAATACTAGTTTCGGTCAAAAAAACGTAGTGTATTATACACAATTTTATACAAGTGTCGGTAAAAAAAAATCGAGGATTATTCGAAATCCTACGAAACTTTTAAGATCCTTTCTATATTTTACGACGGAAGATTATGATGGAAGTCCATGAAAAAAATCATCTCAGAAATAGATTCTATGAAACTTTTTGAAATACTAGTTTCGGTCAAAAAATCGTAGTATATTATACACAATTTTATACTAGTTCCAGTCAAAAATTAAATTAAATCGAGGATTGATCAAAATGCAACGAAACTTTTAAGATCCTTTCTATAATTTACGAGGGAAGATTATGATGGAAGTCCATGCGAAAAATTATCTCAGAATTAGATTCTTTGAAACTTTTTCAAATAATAGTTTCGGTCAAAATATCGAAGTATATTATACAAAATTTTATACAAGTGTTGGTAAAAAAAAATCGAGGGTTATTCGAAATGCTACGAAACTTTTTAGATCCATTATATTTGTTACAAGGGAAGATTATGATGGAAGTCCATGCAAAAAATCATCTCAGAAATAGATTCTATGAAACTTTTTGAAATACCAGTTTCGGTCAAAATATCGTAGTATATTATACACAATTTTATACTAGTTTCGGTCAAAAATTAAATTATATCGAGGATTGTTCGAAATGCTACGAAACTTTTAAGATCATTTCTATAATTTACGAGGGAAGATTATGATGGAAGTGCATGCGAAAAATTATCTCAGAATTAGATTCTTTGAAACTTTTTCAAATACTAGTTTCGGTCAAAAAATCGAAGTATATTATACAGAATTTTATACAAGTGTCGGTAAAAAAAATCGAGGGTTATTCGAAATGCTACGAAACTTTTTAGATCCTTTATATTTGTTACGAGGGAAGATTATGATGGAAGTCCATGCAAAAAATCATCTCAGAAATAGATTCTATGAAACTTTTTGAAATACTAGTTTCGGTCAAAAAATCGTAGTATATTATACAGAATTTTATACTAGTTTCGGTCAAAAATCAAATTAAATCGAGGATTGTTCTAAATGCTACGAAACTTTTAAGATCCTTTATATAATTTACGAGGGAAGATTATGATGGAAGTCCATGCGAAAAATTATCTCAGAATTAGATTCTTTGAAACTTTTTTAAATACTAGTTTCGATCAAAAAAACGAAGTGTATTATACACAATTTTATACAAGTGTCGGTAAAAAAAAATCGAGGATTATTCGAAATCCTACGAAACTTTTAAGATCCTTTCTATATTTTACGACGGAAGATTATGATGGAAATCCATGAAAAAAATCATCTCAGAAATAGATTCTATGAAACTTTTTGAAATACTAGTTTCGGTCAAAAAATCGTAGTATATTATACACAATTTTATACTAGTTCCAGTCAAAAATTACATTAAATCGAGGATTGTTCGAAATGCAACGAAACTTTCAAGATCCTTTCTATAATTTACGAGGGAAGATTATGATGGAAGTCCATGCGAAAAATTATCTCAGAATTAGATTCTTTGAAACTTTTTCAAATACTAGTTTCGGTCAAAATATCGAAGTATATTATACAAAATTTTATACAAGTGTCGGTAAAAAAAATCGAGGGTTATTCGAAATGCTACGAAACTTTTTAGATCCTTTATATTTGTTACAAGGGAAGATTATGATGGAAGTCCATGCAAAAAATCATCTCAGAAATAGATTCTATGAAACTTTTTGAAATACTAGTTTCGGTCAAAAAATCGTAGTATATTATACATAATTTTACACTAGTTTCGGTCAAAAATCAAATTAAATCGAGGATTGTTCTAAATGCTACGAAACTTTTAAGATCCTTTATATAATTTACGAGGGAAGATTATGATGGAAGTCCATGCGAAAAATTATCTCAGAATTAGATTCTTTGAAACATTTTTAAATACTAGTTTCGGTCAAAAAAACGTAGTGTATTATACACAATTTTATACAAGTGTCGGTAAAAAAAAATCGAGGATTATTCGAAATCCTACGAAACTTTTAAGATCTTTTCTATTTTTTACGACGGAAGATTATGATGGAAGTCCATGAAAAAAATCATCTCAGAAATAGATTCTATGAAACTTTTTGAAATATTAGTTTCGGTCAAAAAATCGTAGTATATTATACACAATTTTATACTAGTTCCAATCAAAAATTAAATTAAATCGAGGATTGTTCGAAATGCAACGAAACTTTTAAGATCCTTTCTATAATTTACGAGGGAAGATTATGATGGAAGTCCATGCGAAATATTATCTCAGAATTAGATTCTTTGAAACTTTTTCAAATACTAGTTTCGGTCAAAATATCGAAGTATATTATACAAAGTTTTATACAAGTGTCGGTAAAAAAAATCGAGGGTTATTCGAAATGCTACGAAACTTTTTAGATCCTATATATTTGTTACAAGGGAAGATTATGATGGAAGTCCATGCAAAAAATCATCTCAGAAATAGATTCTATGAAACTTTTTGAAATACTAGTTTCGGTCAAAAAATCGTAGTATATTATAATAAATTTTATACTAGTTTCGGTCAAAAATCAAATTAAATCGAGGATTGTTCTAAATGCTACGAAACTTTTAAGATCCTTTATATAATTTACGAGGGAAGATTATGATGGAAGTCCATGCGAAAAATTATCTCAGAATTAGATTCTTTGAAACTTTTTTAAATACTAGTTTCGGTCAAAAAAACGTAGTGTATTATACACAATTTTATACAAGTGTCGGTAAAAAAAAATCGAGGATTATTCGAAATCCTACGAAACTTTTAAGATCCTTTCTATATTTTACGACGGAAGATTATGATGGAAGTCCATGAAAAAAATCATCTCAGAAATAGATTCTATGAAACTTTTTGAAATACTAGTTTCGGTCAAAAAATCGTAGTATATTATACACAATTTTATACTAGTTCCAGTCAAAAATTAAATTAAATCGAGGATTGTTCAAAATGCAACGAAACTTTTAAGATCCTTTCTATAATTTACGAGGGAAGATTATGATGGAAGTCCATGCGAAAAATTATCTCAGAATTAGATTCTTTGAAACTTTTTCAAATACTAGTTTCGGTCAAAATATCGAAGTATATTATACAAAATTTTATACAAGTGTTGGTAAAAAAAAATCGAGGGTTATTCGAAATGCTACGAAACTTTTTAGATCCATTATATTTGTTACAAGGGAAGATTATGATGGAAGTCCATGCAAAAAATCATCTCAGAAATAGATTCTATGAAACTTTTTGAAATACCAGTTTCGGTCAAAATATCGTAGTATATTATACACAATTTTATACTAGTTTCGGTCAAAAATTAAATTATATCGAGGATTGTTCGAAATGCTACGAAACTTTTAAGATCATTTCTATAATTTACGAGGGAAGATTATGATGGAAGTGCATGCGAAAAATTATCTCAGAATTAGATTCTTTGAAACTTTTTCAAATACTAGTTTCGGTCAAAAAATCGAAGTATATTATACAGAATTTTATACAAGTGTCGGTAAAAAAAATCGAGGGTTATTCGAAATGCTACGAAACTTTTTAGATCCTTTATATTTGTTACGAGGGAAGATTATGATGGAAGTCCATGCAAAAAATCATCTCAGAAATAGATTCTATGAAACTTTTTGAAATACTAGTTTCGGTCAAAAAATCGTAGTATATTATAAAGAATTTTATACTAGTTTCGGTCAAAAATCAAATTAAATCGAGGATTGTTCTAAATGCTACGAAACTTTTAAGATCCTTTATATAATTTACGAGGGAAGATTATGATGGAAGTCCATGCGAAAAATTATCTCAGAATTAGATTCTTTGAAACTTTTTTAAATACTAGTTTCGGTCAAAAAAAACGTAGTGTATTATACACAATTTTATACAAGTGTCGGTAAAAAAAAATCGAGGATTATTCGAAATCCTACGAAACTTTTAAGATCCTTTTTATATTTTACGACGGAAGATTATGATGGAAGTCCATGAAAAAAATCATCTCAGAAATAGATTCTATGAAACTTTTTGAAATATTAGTTTCGGTCAAAAAATCGTAGTATATTATACACAATTTTATACTAGTTCCAGTCAAAAACTAAATTAAATCGAGGATTGTTCGAAATGCAACGAAACTTTTAAGATCCTTTCTATAATTTATGAGGGAAGATTATGATGGAAGTCCATGCGAAATATTATCTCAGAATTAGATTCTTTGAAACTTTTTCAAATACTAGTTTCGGTCAAAATATCGAAGTATATTATACAAAATTTTATACAAGTGTCGGTAAAAAAAATCGAGGGTTATTCGAAATGCTACGAAACTTTTTAGATCCTTTATATTTGTTACAAGGGAAGATTATAATGGAAATCCATGCAAAAAATCATCTCAGAAATAGATTCTATGAAACTTTTTGAAATACTAGTTTCGGTCAAAAAATCGTAGTATATTATACATAATTTTACACTAGTTTCGGTCAAAAATCAAATTAAATCGAGGATTGTTCTAAATGCTACGAAATTTTTAAGATCCTTTATATAATTTACGAGGGAAGATTATGATGGAAGTCCATGCGAAAAATTATCTCAGAATTAGATTCTTTGAAACTTTTTTAAATACTAGTTTCGGTCAAAAAAACGTAGTGTATTATACACAATTTTATACAAGTGTCGGTAAAAAAAATCGAGGATTATTCGAAATCCTACGAAACTTTTAAGATCCTTTCTATATTTTACGAAGAAAGATTATGATGGAAGTCCATGAAAAAAATCATCTCAGAAATAGATTCTATGAAACTTTTTGAAATATTAGTTTCGGTCAAAAAATCGTAGTATATTATACACAATTTTATACTAGTTCCAGTCAAAAACTAAATTAAATCGAGGATTGTTCGAAATGCAACGAAACTTTTAAGATCCTTTCTATAATTTATGAGGGAAGATTATGATGGAAGTCCATGCGAAATATTATCTCAGAATTAGATTCTTTGAAACTTTTTCAAATACTAGTTTCGGTCAAAATATCGAAGTATATTATACAAAATTTTATACAAGTGTCGGTAAAAAAAATCGAGGGTTATTCGAAATGCTACGAAACTTTTTAGATCCTTTATATTTGTTACAAGGGAAGATTATGATGGAAATCCATGCAAAAAATCATCTCAGAAATAGATTCTATGAAACTTTTTGAAATACTAGTTTCGGTCAAAAAATCGTAGTATATTATACATAATTTTACACTAGTTTCGGTCAAAAATCAAATTAAATCGAGGATTGTTCTAAATGCTACGAAATTTTTAAGATCCTTTATATAATTTACGAGGGAAGATTATGATGGAAGTCCATGCGAAAAATTATCTCAGAATTAGATTCTTTGAAACTTTTTTAAATACTAGTTTCGGTCAAAAAAACGTAGTGTATTATACACAATTTTATACAAGTGTCGGTAAAAAAAATCGAGGATTATTCGAAATCCTACGAAACTTTTAAGATCCTTTCTATATTTTACGAAGAAAGATTATGATGGAAGTCCATGAAAAAAATCATCTCAGAAATAGATTCTATGAAACTTTTTGAAATATTAGTTTCGGTCAAAAAATCGTAGTATATTATACACAATTTTATACTAGTTCCAGTCAAAAACTAAATTAAATCGAGGATTGTTCGAAATGCAACGAAACTTTTAAGATCCTTTCTATAATTTATGAGGGAAGATTATGATGGAAGTCCATGCGAAATATTATCTCAGAATTAGATTCTTTGAAACTTTTTCAAATACTAGTTTCGGTCAAAATATCGAAGTATATTATACAAAATTTTATACAAGTGTCGGTAAAAAAAATCTAGGGTTATTCGAAATGCTACGAAACTTTTTAGATCCTTTATATTTGTTACAAGGGAAGATTATGATGGAAATCCATGCAAAAAATCATCTCAGAAATAGATTCTATGAAACTTTTTGAAATACTAGTTTCGGTCAAAAAATCGTAGTATATTATACATAATTTTACACTAGTTTCGGTCAAAAATCAAATTAAATCGAGGATTGTTCTAAATGCTACGAAATTTTTAAGATCCTTTATATAATTTACGAGGGAAGATTATGATGGAAGTCCATGCGAAAAATTATCTCAGAATTAGATTCTTTGAAACTTTTTTAAATACTAGTTTCGGTCAAAAAAACGTAGTGTATTATACACAATTTTATACAAGTGTCGGTAAAAAAAATCGAGGATTATTCGAAATCCTACGAAACTTTTAAGATCCTTTCTATATTTTACGAAGAAAGATTATGATGGAAGTCCATGAAAAAAATCATCTCAGAAATAGATTCTATGAAACTTTTTGAAATATTAGTTTCGGTCAAAAAATCGTAGTATATTATACACAATTTTATACTAGTTCCAGTCAAAAACTAAATTAAATCGAGGATTGTTCGAAATGCAACGAAACTTTTAAGATCCTTTCTATAATTTATGAGGGAAGATTATGATGGAAGTCCATGCGAAATATTATCTCAGAATTAGATTCTTTGAAACTTTTTCAAATACTAGTTTCGGTCAAAATATCGAAGTATATTATACAAAATTTTATACAAGTGTCGGTAAAAAAAATCGAGGGTTATTCGAAATGCTACGAAACTTTTTAGATCCTTTATATTTGTTACAAGGGAAGATTATGATGGAAATCCATGCAAAAAATCATCTCAGAAATAGATTCTATGAAACTTTTTGAAATACTAGTTTCGGTCAAAAAATCGTAGTATATTATACATAATTTTACACTAGTTTCGGTCAAAAATCAAATTAAATCGAGGATTGTTCTAAATGCTACGAAATTTTTAAGATCCTTTATATAATTTACGAGGGAAGATTATGATGGAAGTCCATGCGAAAAATTATCTCAGAATTAGATTCTTTGAAACTTTTTTAAATACTAGTTTCGGTCAAAAAAACGTAGTGTATTATACACAATTTTATACAAGTGTCGGTAAAAAAAATCGAGGATTATTCGAAATCCTACGAAACTTTTAAGATCCTTTCTATATTTTACGAAGAAAGATTATGATGGAAGTCCATGAAAAAAATCATCTCAGAAATAGATTCTATGAAACTTTTTGAAATATTAGTTTCGGTCAAAAAATCGTAGTATATTATACACAATTTTATACTAGTTCCAGTCAAAAACTAAATTAAATCGAGGATTGTTCGAAATGCAACGAAACTTTTAAGATCCTTTCTATAATTTATGAGGGAAGATTATGATGGAAGTCCATGCGAAATATTATCTCAGAATTAGATTCTTTGAAACTTTTTCAAATACTAGTTTCGGTCAAAATATCGAAGTATATTATACAAAATTTTATACAAGTGTCGGTAAAAAAAATCGAGGGTTATTCGAAATGCTATGAAACTTTTTAGATCCTTTATATTTGTTACAAGGGAAGATTATGATGGAAGTCCATGCAAAAAATCATCTCAGAAATAGATTCTATGAAACTTTTTGAAATACTAGTTTCGGTCAAAAACTCGTAGTATATTATACATAATTTTATACTAGTTTCGGTCAAAAATCAAATTAAATCGAGGATTGTTCTAAATGCTACGAAACTTTTAAGATCCTTTATATAATTTACGAGGGAAGATTATGATGGAAGTCCATGCGAAAAATTATCTCAGAATTAGATTCTTTGAAACTTTTTTAAATACTAGTTTCGGTCAAAAAAAACGTAGTGTATTATACACAATTTTATACAAGTGTCGGTAAAAAAAAATCGAGGATTATTCGAAATCCTACGAAACTTTTAAGATCCTTTTTATATTTTACGACGGAAGATTATGATGGAAGTCCATGAAAAAAATCATCTCAGAAATAGATTCTATGAAACTTTTTGAAATACTAGTTTCGGTCAAAAAATCGTAGTATATTATACACAATTTTATACTAGTTCCAGTCAAAAATTAAATTAAATCGAGGATTGTTCGAAATGCAACGAAACTTTCAAGATCCTTTCTATAATTTACGAGGGAAGATTATGATGGAAGTCCATGCGAAATATTATCTCAGAATTAGATTCTTTGAAACTTTTTCAAATACTAGTTTCGGTCAAAATATCGAAGTATATTATACAAAATTTTATACAAGTGTCGGTAAAAAAAATCGAGGGTTATTCGAAATGCTACGAAACTTTTTAGATCCTTTATATTTGTTACAAGGGAAGATTATGATGGAAGTCCATGCAAAAAATCATCTCAGAAATAGATTCTATGAAACTTTTTGAAATACTAGTTTAGGTCAAAAAATCGTAGTATATTATACATAATTTTATACTAGTTTCGGTCAAAAATCAAATTAAATCGAGGATTGTTCTAAATGCTACAAAACTTTTAAGATCCTTTATATAATTTACGAGGGAAGATTATGATGGAAGTCCATGCGAAAAATTATCTCAGAATTAGATTCTTTGAAACTTTTTTAAATACTAGTTTCGGTCAAAAAAACGTAGTGTATTATACACAATTTTATACAAGTGTCGGTAAAAAATATCGAGGATTATTCGAAATCCTACGAAACTTTTAAGATCCTTTCTATATTTTACGACGGAAGATTATGATGGAAGTCCATAAAAAAAATCATCTCAGAAATAGATTCTATGAAACTTTTTGAAATACTAGTTTCGGTCAAAAAATCGTAGTATATTATACACAATTTTATACTAGTTCCAGTCAAAAATTAAATTAAATCGAGGATTGTTCGAAATGCAACGAAACTTTTAAGATCCTTTCTATAATTTACGAGGGAAGATTATGATGGAAGTCCATGCGAAATATTATCTCAGAATTAGATTCTTTGAAACTTTTTCAAATACTAGTTTCGGTCAAAATATCGAAGTATATTATACAAAATTTTATACAAGTGTCGGTAAAAAAAATCGAGGGTTATTCGAAATGCTACGAAACTTTTTAGATCCTTTATATTTTTTACAAGGGAAGATTATGATGGAAGTCCATGCAAAAAATCATCTCAGAAATAGATTCTATGAAACTTTTTGAAATACCAGTTTCGGTCAAAAAATCGTAGTATATTATACACAATTTTATATTAGTTTCGGTCAAAAATCAAATTAAATCGAGGATTGTTCGAAATGCTATGAAACTTTTAAGATCCTTTCTATAATTTACGAGGGAAGATTATGATGGAAGTCCTTGCGAAAAATTATCTCAGAATTAGATTCTTTGAAACTTTTTTAAATACTAGTTTCGGTCAAAAAAACCTAGTGTATTATACACAATTATATACAAGTGTCGGTAAAAAAAAATCGAGGATTATTCGAAATCCTACGAAACTTTTAAGATCCTTTCTATATTTTACGACGGAAGATTATGATGGAAGTCCATGAAAAAAATCATCTCAGAAATAGATTCTATGAAACTTTTTGAAATACTAGTTTCGGTCAAAAAATCGTAGTATATTATACACAATTTTATACTAGTTCCAATCAAAAATTAAATTAAATCGAGGATTGTTCGAAATGCAACGAAACTTTCAAGATCCTTTCTATAATTTACGAGGGAAGATTATGATGGAAGTCCGTGCGAAAAATTATCTCAGAATTATATTCTTTGAAACTTTTTCAAATACTAGTTTCGGTCAAAATATCGAAGTATATTATACAAAATTTTATACAAGTGTCGGTAAAAAAAATCGAGGGTTATTCGAAATGCTACGAAACTTTTTAGATCCTTTATATTTGTTATAAGGGAAGATTATGATGGAAGTCCATGCAAAAAATCATCTCAGAAATAGATTCTATGAAACTTTTTGAAATACTAGTTTCGGTCAAAAAATCGTAGTATATTATACATAATTTTATACTAGTTTCGGTCAAAAATCAAATTAAATCGAGGATTGTTCTAAATGCTACGAAACATTTAAGATCCTTTATTTAATTTATGAGGGAAGATTATGATGGAAGTCCATGCGAAAAATTATCTCAGAATTAGATTCTTTGAAACTTTTTTAAATACTAGTTTCGGTCAAAAAAACGTAGTGTATTATAAACAATTTTATACAAGTGTCGGTAAAAAAAAATCGAGGATTATTCGAAATCTTACGAAACTTTTAAGATCCTTTCTATATTTTACGACGGAAGATTATAATGGAAGTCCATGAAAAAAACATCTTAGAAATTGATTCTATGAAACTTTTTGAAATACTAGTTTCGGTCAAAAAATCGTAGTATATTATACACAATTTTATACTAGTTCCAGTCAAAAATTAAATTAAATCGAGGATTGTTCGAAATGCAACGAAACTTTTAAGATCCTTTCTATAATTTACGAGGGAAGATTATGATGGAAGTCCATGCGAAATATTATCTCAGAATTAGATTCTTTGAAACTTTTTCAAATACTAGTTTCGGTCAAAATATCGAAGTATATTATACAAAATTTTATACAAGTGTCGGTAAAAAAAATCGAGGGTTATTCGAAATGCTACGAAACTTTTTAGATCCTTTATATTTGTTACAAGGGAAGATTATGATAGAAGTCCATGCAAAAAATCATCTCAGAAATAGATTCTATGAAACTTTTTGAAATACTAGTTTCGGTCAAAAAATCGTAGTATATTATACATAATTTTATACTAGTTTCGGTCAAAAATCAAATTAAATCGAGGATTGTTCTAAATGCTACGAAACTTTTAAGATCCTTTATATAATTTACGAGGGAAGATTATGATGGAAGTCCATGCGAAAAATTATCTCAGAATTAGATTCTTTGAAACTTTTTTAAATTCTAGTTTCGGTCAAAAAAACGTAGTGTATTGTACACAATTTTATACAAGTGTCGGTAAAAAAATCGAGGATTATTCGAAATCCTACGAAACTTTTAAGATCCTTTCTATATTTTACGACGAAAGATTATGATGGAAGTCCATGAAAAAAATCATCTCACAAATAGATTCTATGAAACTTTTTGAAATAGTAGTTTCGGTCAAAAAATCGTAGTATATTATACACAATTTTATACTAGTTCCAGTCAAAAATTAAATTAAATCGAGGATTGTTCGAAATGCAACGAAACTTTTAAGATCCTTTCTATAATTTACGAGGGAAGATTATGATGGAAGTCCATGCGAAATATTATCTCAGAATTAGATTCTTTGAAACTTTTTCAAATACTAGTTTCGGTCAAAATATCGAAGTATATTATACAAAATTTTATACAAGTGTCGGTAAAAAAAATCGAGGGTTATTCGAAATGCTACGAAACTTTTTAGATCCTTTATATTTTTTACAAGGGAAGATTATGATGGAAGTCCATGCAAAAAATCATCTCAGAAATAGATTCTATGAAACTTTTTGAAATACTAGTTTCGGTCAAAAAATCGTAGTATATTATACATAATTTTATACTAGTTTCGGTCAAAAATCAAATTAAATCGAGGATTGTTCTAAATGCTACGAAACTTTTAAGATCCTTTATATAATTTACGAGGGAAGATTATGATGGAAGTCCATGCGAAAAATTATCTCAGAATTAGATTCTTTGAAACTTTTTTAAATTCTAGTTTCGGTCAAAAAAACGTAGTGTATTGTACACAATTTTATACAAGTGTCGGTAAAAAAATCGAGGATTATTCGAAATCCTACGAAACTTTTAAGATCCTTTCTATATTTTACGACGAAAGATTATGATGGAAGTCCATGAAAAAAATCATCTCAGAAATAGATTCTATGAAACTTTTTGAAATATTAGTTTCGGTCAATAAATCGTAGTATATTATACACAATTTTATACTAGTTCCAGTCAAAAATTAAATTAAATCGAGGATTGTTCGAAATGCAACGAAACTTTTAAGATCCTTTCTATAATTTATGAGGGAAGATTATGATGGAAGTCCATGTGAAATATTATCTCAGAATTAGATTCTTTGAAACTTTTTCAAATACTAGTTTCGCTCAAAATATCGAAGTATATTATACAAAATTTTATACAAGTGTCGGTAAAAAAAATCGAGGGTTATTCGAAATGCTACGAAACTTTTTAGATCCTTTATATTTGTTACAAGGGAAGATTATGATGGAAGTCCATGCAAAAAATCATCTCAGAAATAGATTCTATGAAACTTTTTGAAATACTAGTTTCGGTCAAAAAATCGTAGTATATTATACATAATTTTATACTAGTTTCGGTCAAAAATCAAATTAAATCGAGGATTGTTCTAAATGCTACGAAACTTTTAAGATCCTTTATATAATTTACGAGGGAAGATTATGATGGAAGTCCATGCGAAAAATTATCTCAGAATTAGATTCTTTGAAACTTTTTTAAATACTAGTTTCGGTCAAAAAAACGTAGTGTATTATACACAATTTTATACAAGTGTCGGTAAAAAAAAATCGAGGATTATTCGAAATCCTACGAAACTTTTAAGATCCTTTCTATATTTTACGACGGAAGATTATGATGGAAGTCCATGAAAAAAATCATCTCAGAAATAGATTCTATGAAACTTTTTGAAATACTAGTTTCGGTCAAAAAATCGTAGTATATTATACACAATTTTATACTAGTTCTAGTCAAAAATTAAATTAAATCGAGGATTGTTCGAAATGCAACGAAACTTTTAAGATCCTTTCTATAATTTACGAGGGAAGATTATGATGGAAGTCCATGCGAAATATTATCTCAGAATTAGATTCTTTGAAACTTTTTCAAATACTAGTTTCGGTCAAAATATCGAAGTATATTATACAAAATTTTATACAAGTGTCGGTAAAAAAAATCGAGGGTTATTCGAAATGCTACGAAACTTTTTAGATCCTTTATATTTTTTACATGGGAAGATTATGATGGAAGTCCATGCAAAAAATCATCTCAGAAATAGATTCTATGAAACTTTTTGAAATACTAGTTTCGGTCAAAAAATCGTAGTATATTATACATAATTTTATACTAGTTTCGGTCAAAAATCAAATTAAATCGAGGATTGTTCTAAATGCTACGAAACTTTTAAGATCCTTTATATAATTTACGAGGGAAGATTATGATGGAAGTCCATGCGAAAAATTATCTCAGAATTAGATTCTTTGAAACTTTTTTAAATTCTAGTTTCGGTCAAAAAAACGTAGTGTATTGTACACAATTTTATACAAGTGTCGGTAAAAAAATCGAGGATTATTCGAAATCCTACGAAACTTTTAAGATCCTTTCTATATTTTACGACGAAAGATTATGATGGAAGTCCATGAAAAAAATCATCTCAGAAATAGATTCTATGAAACTTTTTGAAATATTAGTTTCGGTCAAAAAATCGTAGTATATTATACACAATTTTATACTAGTTCCAGTCAAAAATTAAATTAAATCGAGGATTGTTCGAAATGCAACGAAACTTTTAAGATCCTTTCTATAATTTATGAGGGAAGATTATGATGGAAGTCCATGTGAAATATTATCTCAGAATTAGATTCTTTGAAACTTTTTCAAATACTAGTTTCGCTCAAAATATCGAAGTATATTATACAAAATTTTATACAAGTGTCGGTAAAAAAAATCGAGGGTTATTCGAAATGCTACGAAACTTTTTAGATCCTTTATATTTGTTACAAGGGAAGATTATGATGGAAGTCCATGCAAAAAATCATCTCAGAAATAGATTCTATGAAACTTTTTGAAATACTAGTTTCGGTCAAAAAATCGTAGTATATTATACATAATTTTATACTAGTTTCGGTCAAAAATCAAATTAAATCGAGGATTGTTCTAAATGCTACGAAACTTTTAAGATCCTTTATATAATTTACGAGGGAAGATTATGATGGAAGTCCATGCGAAAAATTATCTCAGAATTAGATTCTTTGAAACTTTTTTAAATACTAGTTTCGGTCAAAAAAACGTAGTGTATTATACACAATTTTATACAAGTGTCGGTAAAAAAAAATCGAGGATTATTCGAAATCCTACGAAACTTTTAAGATCCTTTCTATATTTTACGACGGAAGATTATGATGGAAGTCCATGAAAAAAATCATCTCAGAAATAGATTCTATGAAACTTTTTGAAATACTAGTTTCGGTCAAAAAATCGTAGTATATTATACACAATTTTATACTAGTTCCAGTCAAAAATTAAATTAAATCGAGGATTGTTCGAAATGCAACGAAACTTTTAAGATCCTTTCTATAATTTACGAGGGAAGATTATGATGGAAGTCCATGCTAAATATTATCTCAGAATTAGATTCTTTGAAACTTTTTCAAATACTAGTTTCGGTCAAAATATCGAAGTATATTATACAAAATTTTATACAAGTGTCGGTAAAAAAATCGAGGGTTATTCGAAATGCTACGAAACTTTTTAGATCCTTTATATTTGTTACAAGGGAAGATTATGATGGAAGTCCATGCAAAAAATCATCTCAGAAATAGATTCTATGAAACTTTTTGAAATACCAGTTTCGGTCAAAAAATCGTAGTATATTATACACAATTTTATATTAGTTTCGGTCAAAAATCAAATTAAATCGAGGATTGTTCGAAATGCTACGAAACTTTTAAGATCCTTTCTATAATTTACGAGGGAAGATTATGATGGAAGTCCTTGTGAAAAATTATCTCAGAATTAGATTCTTTGAAACTTTTTTAAATACTAGTTTCGGTCAAAAAAACGTAGTGTATTATACACAATTTTATACAAGTGTCGGTAAAAAAAAATCGAGGATTATTCGAAATCCTACGAAACTTTTAAGATCCTTTCTATATTTTACGACGGAAGATTATGATGGAAGTCCATGAAAAAAATCATCTCAGAAATAGATTCTTTGAAACTTTTTGAAATACTAGTTTCGGTCAAAAAATCGTAGTATATTATACACAATTTTATACTAGTTCCAGTCAAAAATTAAATTAAATCGAGGATTGTTCGAAATGCAACGAAACTTTCAAGATCCTTTCTATAATTTACGAGGGAAGATTATGATGGAAGTCCATGCGAAAAATTATCTCAGAATTAGATTCTTTGAAACTTTTTCAAATACTAGTTTCGGTCAAAATATCGAAGTATATTATACAAAATTTTATACAAGTGTCGGTAAAAAAAATCGAGGGTTATTCGAAATGCTACGAAACTTTTTAGATCCTTTATATTTGTTACAAGGGAAGATTATGATGTTAGTCCATGCAAAAAATCATCTCAGAAATAGATTCTATGAAACTTTTTTAAATACTAGTTTCGGTCAAAAAATCGTAGTATATTATACATAATTTTATACTAGTTTCGGTCAAAAATCAAATTAAATCGAGGATTGTTCTAAATGCTACGAAACTTTTAAGATCCTTTATATAATTTATGAGGTAAGATTATGATGGAAGTCCATGCGAAAAATTATCTCAGAATTAGATTCTTTGAAACTTTTTTAAATACTAGTTTCGGTCAAAAAAACGTAGTGTATTATACACAATTTTATACAAGTGTCGGTAAAAAAATCGAGGATTATTCGAAATCCTACGAAACTTTTAAGATCCTTTCTATATTTTACGACGAAAGATTATGATGGAAGTCCATGAAAAAAATCATCTCAGAAATAGATTCTATGAAACTTTTTGAAATATTAGTTTCGGTCAAAAAATCGTAGTATATTATACACAATTTTATACTAGTTCTAGTCAAAAATTAAATTAAATCGAGGATTGTTCGAAATGCAACGAAACTTTTAAGATCCTTTCTATAATTTACGAGGGAAGATTATGATGGAAGTCCATGCGAAATATTATCTCAGAATTAGATTCTTTGAAACTTTTTCAAATACTAGTTTCGGTCAAAATATCGAAGTATATTATACAAAATTTTATACAAGTGTCGGTAAAAAAAATCGAGGGTTATTCGAAATGCTACGAAACTTTTTAGATCCTTTATATTTTTTACATGGGAAGATTATGATGGAAGTCCATGCAAAAAATCATCTCAGAAATAGATTCTATGAAACTTTTTGAAATACTAGTTTCGGTCAAAAAATCGTAGTATATATTATACATAATTTTATACTAGTTTCTGTCAAAAATCAAATTAAATCGAGGATTGTTCTAAATGCTACGAAACTTTTAAGATCCTTTATATAATTTACGAGGGAAGATTATGATGGAAGTCCATGCGAAAAATTATCTCAGAATTAGATTCTTTGAAACTTTTTTAAATTCTAGTTTCGGTCAAAAAAACGTAGTGTATTGTACACAATTTTATACAAGTGTCGGTAAAAAAATCGAGGATTATTCGAAATCCTACGAAACTTTTAAGATCCTTTCTATATTTTACGACGAAAGATTATGATGGAAGTCCATGAAAAAAATCATCTCAGAAATAGATTCTATGAAACTTTTTGAAATATTAGTTTCGGTCAAAAAATCGTAGTATATTATACACAATTTTATACTAGTTCCAGTCAAAAATTAAATTAAATCGAGGATTGTTCGAAATGCAACGAAACTTTTAAGATCCTTTCTATAATTTATGAGGGAAGATTATGATGGAAGTCCATGTGAAATATTATCTCAGAATTAGATTCTTTGAAACTTTTTCAAATACTAGTTTCGCTCAAAATATCGAAGTATATTATACAAAATTTTATACAAGTGTCGGTAAAAAAAATCGAGGGTTATTCGAAATGCTACGAAACTTTTTAGATCCTTTATATTTGTTACAAGGGAAGATTATGATGGAAGTCCATGCAAAAAATCATCTCAGAAATAGATTCTATGAAACTTTTTGAAATACTAGTTTCGGTCAAAAAATCGTAGTATATTATACATAATTTTATACTAGTTTCGGTCAAAAATCAAATTAAATCGAGGATTGTTCTAAATGCTACGAAACTTTTAAGATCCTTTATATAATTTACGAGGGAAGATTATGATGGAAGTCCATGCGAAAAATTATCTCAGAATTAGATTCTTTGAAACTTTTTTAAATACTAGTTTCGGTCAAAAAAACGTAGTGTATTATACACAATTTTATACAAGTGTCGGTAAAAAAAAATCGAGGATTATTCGAAATCCTACGAAACTTTTAAGATCCTTTCTGTATTTTACGACGGAAGATTATGATGGAAGTCCATGAAAAAAATCATCTCAGAAATAGATTCTATGAAACTTTTTGAAATACTAGTTTCGGTCAAAAAATCGTAGTATATTATACACAATTTTATACTAGTTCCAGTCAAAAATTAAATTAAATCGAGAATTGTTCGAAATGCAACGAAACTTTTAAGATCCTTTCTATAATTTACGAGGGAAGATTATGATGGAAGTCCATGCGAAATATTATCTCAGAATTAGATTCTTTGAAACTTTTTCAAATACTAGTTTCGGTCAAAATATCGAAGTATATTATACAAAATTTTATACAAGTGTCGGTAAAAAAAATCGAGGGTTATTCGAAATGCTACGAAACTTTTTAGATCCTTTATATTTGTTACAAGGGAAGATTATGATGGAAGTCCATGCAAAAAATCATCTCAGAAATAGATTCTATGAAACTTTTTGAAATACTAGTTTCGGTCAAAAAATCGTAGTATATTATTCATAATTTTATACTAGTTTCGGTCAAAAATCAAATTAAATCGAGGATTGTTCTAAATGCTACGAAACTTTTAAGATCCTTTATATATTTTACGAGGGAAAATTATGATGGAAGTCCATGCGAAAAATTATCTCAGAATTAGATTCTTTGAAACTTTTTTAAATTCTAGTTTCGGTCAAAAAAACGTAGTGTATTATACACAATTTTATACAAGTGTCGGTAAAAAAAATCGAGGATTATTCGAAATCCTACGAAACTTTTAAGATCCTTTCTATATTTTACGACGGAAGATTATGATGGAAGTCCATGAAAAAAATCATCTCAGAAATAGATTCTATGAAACTTTTTGAAATACAAGTTTCGGTCAAAAAATCGTAGTATATTATACACAATTTTATACTAGTTCCAGTCAAAAAATAAATTAAATCGAGGATTGTTCGAAATGCAACGAAACTTTTAAGATCCTTTCAATAATTTACGAGGGAAGATTATGATGGAAGTTCATGCGAAAAATTATCTCAGAATTAGATTCTTTGAAACTTTTTCAAATACTAGTTTCGGTCAAAATATCGAAGTATATTATACAAAATTTTATACAAGTGTCGGTAAAAAAAACTCGAGGGTTATTCGAAATGCTACGAAACTTTTTAGATCCTTTATATTTGTTACAAGGGAAGATTATGATGGAAGTCCATGCAAAAAATCATCTCAGAAATAGATTCTATGAAACTTTTTTAAATACTAGTTTCGGTCAAAAAATCGTAGTATATTATACATAATTTTATACTAGTTTCGGTCAAAAATCAAATTAAATCGAGGATTGTTCTAAATGCTACGAAACTTTTAAGATCCTTTATATAATTTATGAGGTAAGATTATGATGGAAGTCCATGCGAAAAATTATCTCAGAATTAAATTCTTTGAAACTTTTTTAAATACTAGTTTCGGTCAAAAAAACGTAGTGTATTATACACAATTTTATACAAGGGTCGGTAAAAAAAAATCGAGGATTATTCGAAATCCTACGAAACTTTTAAGATCCTTTCTATATTTTATGACGGAAGATTATGATGGAAGTCCATGAAAAAAATCATCTCAGAAATTGATTCTATGAAACTTTTTGAAATACTAGTTTCGGTCAAAAAATCGTAGTATATTATACACAATTTTATACTAGTTCCAGTCAAAAATTAAATTAAATCGAGGATTGTTCGAAATGCAACGAAACTTTTAAGATCCTTTCTATAATTTACGAGGGAAGATTATGATGGAAGTCCATGCGAAATATTATCTCAGAATTAGATTCTTTGAAACTTTTTCAAATACTAGTTTCGGTCAAAATATCGAAGTATATTATACAAAATTTTATACAAGTGTCGGTAAAAAAAATCGAGGGTTATTCGAAATGCTACGAAACTTTTTAGATCCTTTATATTTGTTACAAGGGAAGATTATGATGGAAGTCCATGCAAAAAATCATCTCAGAAATAGATTCTATGAAACTTTTTGAAATACTAGTTTCGGTCAAAAAATCGTAGTATATTATACATAATTTTATACTAGTTTCGGTCAAAAATCAAATTAAATCGAGGATTGTTCTAAATGCTACGAAACTTTTAAGATCCTTTATATAATTTACGAGGGAAAATTATGATGGAAGTCCATGCGAAAAATTATCTCAGAATTAGATTCTTTGAAACTTTTTTAAATTCTAGTTTCGGTCAAAAAAACGTAGTGTATTATACACAATTTTATACAAGTGTCGGTAAAAAAAATCGAGGATTATTCGAAATCCTACGAAACTTTTAAGATCCTTTCTATATTTTACGACGGAAGATTATGATGGAAGTCCATGAAAAAAATCATCTCAGAAATAGATTCTATGAAACTTTTTGAAATACAAGTTTCGGTCAAAAAATCGTAGTATATTATACACAATTTTATACTAGTTCCAGTCAAAAAATAAATTAAATCGAGGATTGTTCGAAATGCAACGAAACTTTTAAGATCCTTTCAATAATTTACGAGGGAAGATTATGATGGAAGTTCATGCGAAAAATTATCTCAGAATTAGATTCTTTGAAACTTTTTCAAATACTAGTTTCGGTCAAAATATCGAAGTATATTATACAAAATTTTATACAAGTGTCGGTAAAAAAATCGAGGGTTATTCGAAATGCTACGAAACTCTTTAGATCCTTTATATTTGTTACAAGGGAAGATTATGATGGAAGTCCATGCAAAAAATCATCTCAGAAATAGATTCTATGAAACTTTTTGAAATACCAGTTTCGGTCAAAAAATCGTAGTATATTATACACAATTTTATACTAGTTTCGGTCAAAAATCAAATTAAGTCGAGGATTGTTCGAAATGCTACGAAACTTTTAAGATCCTTTCTATAATTTACGAGGGAAGATTATGATGGAAGTCCATGCGAAAAATTATCTCAGAATTAGATTCTTTGAAACTTTTTCAAATACTAGTTTCGGTCAAAAAATCGAAGTATATTATACAGAATTTTATACAAGTGTCGGTAAAAAAAATCGAGGGTTATTCGAAATGCTACGAAACTTATTAGATCCTTTATATTTGTTACGAGGGAAGATTATGATGGAAGTCCATGCAAAAAATCATCTCAGAAATAGATCTATGAAACTTTTTGAAATACCAGTTTCGGTCAAAAAATCGTAGTATATTATACACAATTTTATACTAGTTTCGGTGAAAAACCAAATTAAATCAAGGATTGTTCTAAATGCTACGAAACTTTTAAGATCCTTTCTATAATTTACAAGAGAAGATTATGATGGAAGTCCATGCGAAAAATTATCTCAGAATTAGATTCTTTGAAACTTTTTTAAATACTAGTTTCGGTCAAATAATCATAGTATATTATACACAATTTTATACAAGTGTCGGTAAAAAAAAATCGAGAATTATTCGAAATCCTACGAAACTTTTAAGATCCTTTCTATATTTTACGATGGAAGATTATGATGGAAGTCCAAGAAAAAAATCATCACAGAAATAGATTCTATGAAACTTTTTGAAATACTAGTTTCTGTCAAAAAATCGTAGTATATTATACACAATTTTATACTAGTTCCAGTCAAAAATTAAATTAAATCGAGGATTGTTCGAAATACAACGAAACTTTTAAGATCCTTTCTATAATTTACGAGGGAATATTATGATGGAAGTCCATGCGAAAAATTATCTCAGAATTAGATTCTTTGAAACTTTTTCAAATACTAGTTTCGGTCAAAATATCGAAGTATATTATACAAAATTTTATACAAGTGTCGGTAAAAAAAATCGAGGGTTATTCGAAATGCTACGAAACTTTTTAGATCCTTTATATTTGATACAAGGGAAGATTATGATGGAAGTCCATGCAAAAAATCATCTCAGAAATAGATTATATGAAACTTTTTGAAATACCTGTTTCGTTCAAAAAAATCGTAGTATATTATACACAATTTTATACTAGTTTCGGTCAAAAATCAAATTAAATCGAGGATTGTTCGAAATGCTACGAAACTTTTAAGATCCTTTCTATAATTTACGAGGGAAGATTATGATGGAAGTCCATGCGAAAAATTATCTCAGAATTAGATTCTTTGAAACTTTTTCAAATACTAGTTTCGGTCAAAAAATCGAAGTATATTATACAGAATTTTATACAAGTGTCGGTAAAAAAAAATCGAGGGTTATTCGAAATGCTACGAAACTTTTTAGATCCTTTATATTTGTTACGAGGGAAGATTATGATGGAAGTCCATGCAAAAAATCATCTCAGAAATAGATTCTATGAATCTTTTTGAAATACTAGTTTCGGTCAAAAAATCGTAGTATATTATACACAATTTTATACTAGTTTCGGTAAAAAATCATATTAAATCGAGGATTGTTCTAAATGCTACGAAACTTTTAAGATCCTTTATATAATTTACGAGGGAATATTATAATGGAAGTCCATGCGAAAAATTATCTCAGAATTAGATTCTTTGAAACTTTTTTAAATACTAGTTTCGGTCAAATAATCGTAGTATATTATACACAATTTTATACAAGTGTCGGTAAAAAAAATCGAGGATTATTCGAAATCCTACAAAACTTTTAAGATCCTTTCTATATTTTACGACGGAAGATTATGATGGAAGTCCATGAAAAAAATCATCTCAGAAATAGATTCTATGAAACTTTTTGAAATACTAGTTTCTGTCAAAAAATCGTAGTATATTATACACAATTTTATACTAGTTCCAGTCAAAAATTAAATTAAATCGAGGATTGTTCGAAATGTAACGAAACTTTTAAGATACTTTCTATAATTTACGAGGGAAGATTATGATGGAAGTCCATGCAAAAAATTATCTCAGAATTAGATTCTTTGAAACTTTTTCAAATACTAGTTTCGGTCAAAATATCGAAGTATATTATACAAAATTTTATACAAGTGTCGGTAAAACAAATCGAGGGTTATTCGAAATGCTACGAAACTTTTTAGATCCTTTATATTTGTTACAAAGGAAGATTATGATGGAAGTCCATGCAAAAAATCATCTCAGAAATAGATTCTATGAAACTTTTTTAAATACCAGTTTCGGTTAAAAAATCGTAGTATATTATACACAATTTTATACATGTGTCGGTTAAAAAAAAATCAAGGATTATACACAATTTTATACAAGTGTCGGTAAAAAAAATCAAGGGTTATTCGAAATGCTAAGAAACTTTTTAGATCATTCTATAATTTACGAGGGAAGATTATGATGGAAGTCCATGCGAAAAATTATCTCAAAATTAGATTCTTTGAAACTTTTTTAAATACTAGTTTCGGTTAAAAAATCGTAGTATATTATACACAATTTTATACATGTGTCGGTTAAAAAAAAATCAAGGATTATACACAATTTTATACAAGTGTCGATAAAAAAAATCAAGGGTTATTCGAAATGCTAAGAAACTTTTTAGATCATTCTATAATTTACGAGGGAAGATTATGATGGAAGTCCATGCGAAAAATTATCTCAGAATTAGATTCTTTGAAACTTTTTCAAATACTAGTTTCGGTCAAAATATCGAAGTATATTATACAAAATTTTATACAAGTGTCGCTAAAAAAATTCGAGGGTTATTCGAAATGCTACGAAACTTTTTAGATCCTTTATATTTGTTACAAGGGAAGATTATGATGGAAGTCCATGCAAAAAATCATCTCAGAAATAGATTCTATGAAACTTTTTGAAATACCAGTTTAGGTCAAAAAATCGTAGTATATTATACACAATTTTATACTAGTTTCGGTCAAAAATCAAATTAAATCGAGGATTGTTCGAAATGCTACGAAACTTTTAAGATCCTTTCTATAATTTAAGAGGGAAGATTATGATGGAAGTCCATGCGAAAAATTATCTCAGAATTAGATTCTTTGAAACTTTTTCAAATACTAGTTTCGGTCAAAAAATCGAAGTATATTATACAAAATTTTATACAAGTGTCGGTAAAAAAAATCGAGGGTTATTCGAAATGCTACGAAACTTTTTAGATCCTTTATATTTGTTACAAAGGAAGATTATGATGGAAGTCCATGCAAAAAATAATCTCAGAATAAGATTCTATGAAACTTTTTGAAATACCAGTTTCGGTCAAAAAATCGTAGTATATTATACACAATTTTATACTAGTTTCGGTCAAAAATCAAATTAAATCGAGGATTGTTCGAAATGCTACGAAACTTTTAAGATCCTTTCTATAATTTACGAGGGAAGATTATGATGGAAGTCCATGCGAAAAATTATCTCAGAATTAGATTCTTTGAAACTTTTTTAAATACTAGTTTTGGTCAAAAAATCGTAGTATATTTATTATACACAATTTTATACATGTGTCGGTAAAAAAAAATCGAGGATTATTCGAAATGCTATGAAACTTTTTAGATCCTTTCTATATTTTACAAGGGAAGATTATGATGGATGTCCATGCAAAAAATCATCTCAGAAATAGATTCTATGAATCTTTTTGAAATATTAGTTTCGGTCAAAAAATCGTAGTATATTATACACAATTTTATACTAGTTCCGGTCAAAAATTAAATTAAATCGAGGATTGTTCGAAATGCAACGAAACTTTTAAGATCCTTTCTATAATTTACGAGGGAAGATTATGATGGAAGTCCATGCAAAAAATTATCTCAGAATTAGATTCTTTGAAACTTTTTCAAATACTAGTTTCGGTCAAAAAATCGAAGTATATTATACAGAATTTTATACAAGTGTCGGTAAAAAAAATCGAGGGTTATTCGAAATGCTACGAAACTTTTTAGATCCTATATATTTGTTAATAGGGAAGATTATGATGGAAGTCCATGCAAAAAATCATCTCAGAAATAGATTCTATGAAACTTTTTGAAATACTAGTTTCGGTCAAAAAATCGTAGTATATTATACACAATTTTATACTTGTTTCGGTCAAAAATCAAATTAAATCGAGGATTGTTCTAAATGCTACGAAAGTTTTAAGATCCTTTCTATAATTTACGAGGGAAGATTATGATGGAATTCCATGCGAAAAATTATCTCAAAATTAGATTCTTTGAAACTTTTTTAAATACTAGTTTCGGTTAAAAAATCGTAGTATATTATACACAATTTTATACAAGTGTCGGTAAAAAAAATCAAGGATTATTCAAAATGCTACGAAACTTTTTAGATCCTTTCTATATTTTACGAGGGAAGATTATGATGGAAGTCCATGCAAAAAATCATCTCAGAAATAGATTCTATGATACTTTTTGAAATACCAGTTTCGGTCAAAAAAATCGTAGTATATTATACACAATTTTATACTAGTTTCGGTCAAAAATCAAATTAAATCGAGGATTGTTCGAAATGCTACGAAACTTTTAAGATCCTTTCTATAATTTATGAGGGAAGATTATGATGGAAGTCCATGCGAAAAATTATCTCAGAATTAGATTCTTTGAAACTTTTTTAAATACTAGTTTTAGTCAAAAAATCGTAGTATATTTATTATACACAATTTTATACAAGTGTCGGTAAAAAAAAATCGAGGATTATTCGAAATGCTACGAAACTTTTTAGATCCTTTCTATATTTTACAAGCGAAGATTATGATGGAAGTCCATGCAAAAAATCATCTCAGAAATATATTCTATGAAACTTTTTGAAATACTAGTTTCGGTCAAAAAATCGTAGTATATTATACACAATTTTATACTAGTTCCGGTCAAAAATTAAATTAAATCGAGGATTGTTCGAAATGCAACGAAACTTTTAAGATCCTTTCTATAATTTAAGAGGGAAGATTATGATAGAAGTCCATACAAAAAATTATCTCAGAATTAGATTCTTTGAAACTTTTTCAAATACTAGTTTCGGTCAAAAAATCGAAGTATATTATACACAATTTTATACAAGTGTCGGTAAAAAAAATCGAGGATTATTCGAAATGCTACGAAACTTTTTAGATCCTTTATATTTGTTACGAGGCAAGATTATGATTGATGTCCATGCAAAAAAAAATCTCAAAATAGATTCTATGAAACTTTTTGAAATACTAGTTTCGGTCAAAAAATCGTAGTATATTATACACAATTTTTTACTAGTTCCGGTCAAAAATTAAATTAAATCGAGGATATTTCGAAATGCAACGAAACTTTTAAGATCCTTTCTATAATTTAAGAGGGAAGATTATGATAGAAGTCCATACAAAAAATTATCTTAGAATTAGATTCTTTGAAACTTTTTCAAATACTAGTTTCGGTCAAAAAATCGAAGTATATTATACACAATTTTATACAAGTGTCGGTAAAAAAAAATCGAGGATTATTCGAAATGCTACGAAACTTTTTAGATCCTTTATATTTGTTACGAGGGAAGATTATGATGGAGGTCCATGCAAAAAAAAGATCTCAGAAATAGATTCTATGAAACTTTTTTAAATACTAGTTTCGGTCAAAAAATCGTAGTATATTATACACAATTTTATACTAGTTTTGGTCAAAAATTAAATTAAATCGAGGATTGTTCGAAATGCAACGAAACTTTTAAGATCCTTTCTATAATTTAGGAGGGAAGATTATGATGGAAGTCCATGCAAAAAATTATCTCAGAATTAGATTCTTTGAAACTTTTTCAAATACTAGTTTCGGTCAAAATATCCAAGTATATTATACAAAATTTTATACAAGTTTCGGTAAAAAAAATCGAGGGTTATTCGAAATGCTACGAAACTTTTTAGATCCTTTATATTTGTTACAAGGGAAGATTATGATGGAAGTCCATGAAAAAAACATCTCAGAAATAGATTCTAAGAAACTTTTTGAAATACCAGTTTCGGTCAAAAAATCGTAGTATATTATACACAATTTTATACTAGTTTCGGTCAAAAATCAAATTAAATCGAGGATTGTTCGAAATGCTACGAAACTTTTAAGATCCTTTCTATAATTTACGAGGGAAGATTATGATGGAAGTCCATGCGAAAAATTATCTCAGAATTAGATTCTTTAAAACTTTTTTAAATACTAGTTTTGGTCAAAAAATCGTAGTATATTTATTATACATAATTTTATACAAATGTCGGTAAAAAAAATCGAGGATTATTCGAAATGCTATGAAACTTTTTAGATCCTTTCTATATTTTACGAGGGAAGATTATGATGGAAGTCCATGCAAAAAATCATCTCAGAAATAGATTATATGATACTTTTTGAAATATTAGTTTCGGTCAAAAAATTGTAGTATATTATACACAATTTTATACTAGTTCCGGTCAAAAATTAAATTAAATCGAGGATTGTTCGAAATGCAACGAAACTTTTAAGATCCTTTATATAATTTACGAGGGAAGATTATGATGGAAGTCCATGCAAAAAATTATCTCAGAATTAGATTCTTTGAAACTTTTTCAAATACTAGTTTCGGTCAAAAAAATAAAAGTATATTATACAGAATTTTATACAAGTGTCGGTAAAAAAAAATCGAGGGTTATTCGAAATGCTACGAAACTTTTTAGATCCTTTATATTTGTTACTAGGGAAGATTATGATGGAAGTCCATGCAAAAAATCATCTCAGAAATAGATTCCATGAAACTTTTTGAAATACTAGTTTCGGTCAAAAAATCGTAGTATATTATACACAATTGTATACTAGTTTCGGTCAAAAATCAAATTAAATCGAGGATTGTTCGAAATGCTATGAAACTTTTAAGATCCTTTCTATAATTTACGAGGGGAGATTATGATGGAAGTCCATGCGAAAAATTATCTCAAAATTAGATTCTTTGAAACTTTTTTAAATACTAGTTTCGGTCAAAAAATCGTAGTATATTTATTATACATAATTTTATACAAATGTCTGTAAAAAATATCGAGGATTATTCGAAATGCTATGAAACTTTTTAGACCCTTTCTATATTTTACGAGGGAAGATTATGATGGAAGTCCATGCAAAAAATCATCTCAGAAATAGATTCTATGAAACTTTTTGTAATATTAGTTTCGGTCCAAAAATCGTAATATATTATACACAATTTTATACTAGTTCTGGTCAAAAATTAAATTAAATCGAGGATTGTTCGAAATGCAACGAAACTTTTAAGATCCTTTCTATAATTTACGAGGGAAGATTATGATGGAAGTCCATGCAAAAAATTATCTCAGAATTAGATTCTTTGAAACTTTTTCAAATACTAGTGTCGGTCAAAAAATCGAAGTATATTATACAGAATTTTATACAAGTGTCGGTAAAAAAAAATCGAGGGTTATTCGAAATGCTACAAAACTTTTTATATCCTTTATATTTGTTACTAGGGAAGATTATGATGGAAGTCCATGCAAAAAATCATATCAGAAATAGATTCTATGAAACTTTTTGAAATACCAGTTTCGGTCAAAAAATCGTAGTATATTATACACAATTTTATACTAGTTTCGGTCAAAAATCAAATTAAATCGAGGATTGTTCTAAATGCTACGAAAGTTTTAAGATCCTTTCTATAATTTACGAGGGAAGATTATGATGGAATTCCATGCGAAAAATTATCTCAAAATTAGATTCTTTGAAACTTTTTTAAATACTAGTTTCGGTTAAAAAATCGTAGTATATTATACACAATTTTATACAAGTGTCGGTAAAAAAAATCAAGGATTATTCAAAATGCTACGAAACTTTTTAGATCCTTTCTATATTTTAAGAGGGAAGATTATGATGGAAGTCCATGCAAAAAATCATCTCAGAAATAGATTCTATGAAACTTTTTGAAATACCAGTTTCGGTCAAAAAAATCGTAGTATATTATACACAATTTTATACTAGTTTCGGTCAAAAATCAAATTAAATCGAGGATTGTTCGAAATGCTACGAAACTTTTAAGATCCTTTCTATAATTTATGAGGGAAGATTATGATGGAAGTCCATGCGAAAAATTATCTCAGAATTAGATTCTTTGAAACTTTTTTAAATACTAGTTTTAGTCAAAAACTCGTAGTATATTTATTATACACAATTTTATACAAGTGTCGGTAAAAAAAAATCGAGGATTATTCGAAATGCTACGAAACTTTTTAGATCCTTTCTATATTTTACAAACGAAGATTATGATGGAAGTCCATGCAAAAAATCATCTCAGAAATATATTCTATGAAACTTTTTGAAATACTAGTTTCGGTCAAAAAATCGTAGTATATTATACACAATTTTATACTAGTTCCGGTCAAAAATTAAATTAAATCGAGGATTGTTCGAAATGCAACGAAACTTTTAAGATCCTTTCTATAATTTAAGAGGGAAGATTATGATAGAAGTCCATACAAAAAATTATCTCAGAATTAGATTCTTTGAAACTTTTTCAAATACTAGTTTCGGTCAAAAAATCGAAGTATATTATACACAATTTTATACAAGTGTCGGTAAAAAAAATCGAGGATTATTCGAAATGCTACGAAACTTTTTAGATCCTTTATATTTGTTACGACGCAAGATTATGATGGATGTCCATGCAAAAAAAAATCTCAGAAATAGATTCTATGAAACTTTTTGAAATACTAGTTTCGGTCAAAAAATCGTAGTATATTATACACAATTTTATACTAGTTCCGGTCAAAAATTAAATTAAATCGAGGATTGTTCGAAATGCAACGAAACTTTTAAGATCCTTTCTATAATTTAAGAGGGAAGATTATGATAGAAGTCCATACAAAAAATTATCTTAGAATTAGATTCTTTGAAACTTTTTCAAATACTAGTTTCGGTCAAAAAATCGAAGTATATTATACACAATTTTATACAAGTGTCGGTAAAAAAAAATCGAGGATTATTCGAAATGCTACGAAACTTTTTAGATCCTTTATATTTGTTACGAGGGAAGATTATGATGGAGGTCCATGCAAAAAAAAGATCTCAGAAATAGATTCTATGAAACTTTTTTAAATACTAGTTTCGGTCAAAAAATCGTAGTATATTATACACAATTTTATACTAGTTTTGGTCAAAAATTAAATTAAATCGAGGATTGTTCGAAATGCAACGAAACTTTTAAGATCCTTTCTATAATTTAGGAGGGAAGATTATGATGGAAGTCCATGCAAAAAATTATCTCAGAATTAGATTCTTTGAAACTTTTTCAAATACTAGTTTCGGTCAAAAAATCGAAGTATATTATACAAAATTTTATACAAGTGTCGGTAAAAAAAATCGAGGGTTATTCGAAATGCTACGAAACTTTTTAGATCCTTTATATTTGTTACAAGGGAAGATTATGATGGAAGTCCATGCAAAAAATCATCTCAGAAATAGATTCTATGAAACTTTTTGAAATACCAGTTTCGGTCAAAAAATCGTAGTATATTATACACAATTTTATACTAGTTTCGGTCAAAAATCAAATTAAATCGAGGATTGTTCGAAATGCTACGAAACTTTTAAGATCCTTTCTATAATTTACTAGGGAAGTTTTTGATGGAAGTCCATGCGAAAAATTATCTCAGAATTAGATTGTTTGAAACTTTTTAAAATACTAGTTTTGGTCAAAAAATCGTAGTATATTTATTATACACAATTTTATACAAATGTCGGTAAAAAAAAATCGAGGATTATTCGAAATGCTATGAAACTTTTTAGATCCTTTCTATATTTTACGAGGAAAGATTATGATGGAAATCCATTCAAAAAATCATCTCAGAAATAGATTCTATGAAACTTTTTGAAATATTAGTTTCGGTCAAAAAATCGTAGTATATTATACACAATTTTATACTAGTTCCGGTCAAAAATTAAATTAAATCGAGGATTGTTCGAAATGCAACGAAACTTTTAAGATCCTTTCTATAATTTACGAGGGAAGATTATGATGGAAGTCCATGCAAAAAATTATCTCAGAATTAGATTCTTTGAAACTTTTTCAAATACTAGTTTCGGTCAAAAAATCGAAGTATATTATACAGAATTTTATACAAGTGTCGGTAAAAAAAAATCGAGGGTTATTCGAAATGCTACGAAACTTTTTAGATCCTTTATATTTGTTACTAGGGAAGATTATGATGGAAGTCCATGCAAAAAATCATCTCAGAAATAGATTCTATGAAACTTTTTGAAATACTAGTTTCGGTCAAAAAATCGTAGTATATTATACACAATTTTATACTAGTTTCGGTCAAAAATCAAATTAAATCGAGGATTGTTCTAAATGCTACGAAAGTTTTAAGATCCTTTCTATAATTTACGAGGGAAGATTATGATGGAAGTCCATGCAAAAAATTATCTCAGAATTAGATTCTTTGAAACTTTTTCAAATACTAGTTTCGGTCAAAAAATAAAAGTATATTATACAGTATTTTATACAAGTGTTGGTAAAAAAAAATCGAGGGTTATTCGAAATGCTACGAAACTTTTTAGATCCTTTCTATATTTTACGAGGGAAGATTATGATGGAAGTCCATGCAAAAAATCATCTCAGAAATAGATTCTATGAAACTTTTTGAAATACCAGTTTCGGTCAAAAAAATCGTAGTATATTATACACAATTTTATACTAGTTTCGGTCAAAAATTAAATTAAATCGAGGATTGTTCGAAATGCTACGAAACTTTTAAGATCCTTTCTATAATTTACGAGGGAAGATTATGATGGAAGTCCATGCGAAAAATTATCTCAGAATTAGATTCTTTGAAAGTTTTTTAAATACTAGTTTTAGTCAAAAAATCGTAGTCTATTTATTATACACAATTTTATACAAGTGTCGGTAAAAAAAAATCGAGGATTATTCGAAATGCTACGAAACTTTTTAGATCCTATCTATATTTTACAAGGGAAGATTATGATGGAAGTCCATGCAAAAAATTATCTCAGAAATATATTCTATGAAACTTTTTGAAATACTAGTTTCGGTCAAAAAATCGTAGTATATTATACACAATTTTATACTAGTTTCGGTCAAAAATCAAATTAAATCGAGGATTGTTCGAAATGCTACGAAACTTTTAAGATCCTTTCTATAATTTACGAGGGAAGATTATGATGGAAGTCCATGCGAAAAATTATCTCAGAATTAGATTCTTTAAAACTTTTTTAAATACTAGTTTTGGTCAAAAAATCGTAGTATATTTATTATACATAATTTTATACAAATGTCGGTAAAAAAAATCGAGGATTATTCGAAATGCTATGAAACTTTTTAGATCCTTTCTATATTTTACGAGGGAAGATTATGATGGAAGTCCATGCAAAAAATCATCTCAGAAATAGATTATATGATACTTTTTGAAATATTAGTTTCGGTCAAAAAATTGTAGTATATTATACACAATTTTATACTAGTTCCGGTCAAAAATTAAATTAAATCGAGGATTGTTCGAAATGCAACGAAACTATTAAGATCCTTTATATAATTTACGAGGGAAGATTATGATGGAAGTCCATGCAAAAAATTATCTCAGAATTAGATTCTTTGAAACTTTTTCAAATACTAGTTTCGGTCAAAAAAATAAAAGTATATTATACAGAATTTTATACAAGTGTCGGTAAAAAAAAATCGAGGGTTATTCGAAATGCTACGAAACTTTTTAGATCCTTTATATTTGTTACTAGGGAAGATTATGATGGAAGTCCATGCAAAAAATCATCTCAGAAATAGATTCCATGAAACTTTTTGAAATACTAGTTTCGGTCAAAAAATCGTAGTATATTATACACAATTGTATACTAGTTTCGGTCAAAAATCAAATTAAATCGAGGATTGTTCGAAATGCTATGAAACTTTTAAGATCCTTTCTATAATTTACGAGGGGAGATTATGATGGAAGTCCATGCGAAAAATTATCTCAAAATTAGATTCTTTGAAACTTTTTTAAATACTAGTTTCGGTCAAAAAATCGTAGTATATTTATTATACATAATTTTATACAAATGTCTGTAAAAAATATCGAGGATTATTCGAAATGCTATGAAACTTTTTAGACCCTTTCTATATTTTACGAGGGAAGATTATGATGGAAGTCCATGCAAAAAATCATCTCAGAAATAGATTCTATGAAACTTTTTGTAATATTAGTTTCGGTCCAAAAATCGTAATATATTATACACAATTTTATACTAGTTCTGGTCAAAAATTAAATTAAATCGAGGATTGTTCGAAATGCAACGAAACTTTTAAGATCCTTTCTATAATTTACGAGGGAAGATTATGATGGAAGTCCATGCAAAAAATTATCTCAGAATTAGATTCTTTGAAACTTTTTCAAATACTAGTGTCGGTCAAAAAATCGAAGTATATTATACAGAATTTTATACAAGTGTCGGTAAAAAAAAATCGAGGGTTATTCGAAATGCTACAAAACTTTTTATATCCTTTATATTTGTTACTAGGGAAGATTATGATGGAAGTCCATGCAAAAAATCATATCAGAAATAGATTCTATGAAACTTTTTGAAATACCAGTTTCGGTCAAAAAATCGTAGTATATTATACACAATTTTATACTAGTTTCGGTCAAAAATCAAATTAAATCGAGGATTGTTCTAAATGCTACGAAAGTTTTAAGATCCTTTCTATAATTTACGAGGGAAGATTATGATGGAATTCCATGCGAAAAATTATCTCAAAATTAGATTCTTTGAAACTTTTTTAAATACTAGTTTCGGTTAAAAAATCGTAGTATATTATACACAATTTTATACAAGTGTCGGTAAAAAAAATCAAGGATTATTCAAAATGCTACGAAACTTTTTAGATCCTTTCTATATTTTAAGAGGGAAGATTATGATGGAAGTCCATGCAAAAAATCATCTCAGAAATAGATTCTATGAAACTTTTTGAAATACCAGTTTCGGTCAAAAAAATCGTAGTATATTATACACAATTTTATACTAGTTTCGGTCAAAAATCAAATTAAATCGAGGATTGTTCGAAATGCTACGAAACTTTTAAGATCCTTTCTATAATTTATGAGGGAAGATTATGATGGAAGTCCATGCGAAAAATTATCTCAGAATTAGATTCTTTGAAACTTTTTTAAATACTAGTTTTAGTCAAAAACTCGTAGTATATTTATTATACACAATTTTATACAAGTGTCGGTAAAAAAAAATCGAGGATTATTCGAAATGCTACGAAACTTTTTAGATCCTTTCTATATTTTACAAACGAAGATTATGATGGAAGTCCATGCAAAAAATCATCTCAGAAATATATTCTATGAAACTTTTTGAAATACTAGTTTCGGTCAAAAAATCGTAGTATATTATACACAATTTTATACTAGTTCCGGTCAAAAATTAAATTAAATCGAGGATTGTTCGAAATGCAACGAAACTTTTAAGATCCTTTCTATAATTTAAGAGGGAAGATTATGATAGAAGTCCATACAAAAAATTATCTCAGAATTAGATTCTTTGAAACTTTTTCAAATACTAGTTTCGGTCAAAAAATCGAAGTATATTATACACAATTTTATACAAGTGTCGGTAAAAAAAATCGAGGATTATTCGAAATGCTACGAAACTTTTTAGATCCTTTATATTTGTTACGACGCAAGATTATGATGGATGTCCATGCAAAAAAAAATCTCAGAAATAGATTCTATGAAACTTTTTGAAATACTAGTTTCGGTCAAAAAATCGTAGTATATTATACACAATTTTATACTAGTTCCGGTCAAAAATTAAATTAAATCGAGGATTGTTCGAAATGCAACGAAACTTTTAAGATCCTTTCTATAATTTAAGAGGGAAGATTATGATAGAAGTCCATACAAAAAATTATCTTAGAATTAGATTCTTTGAAACTTTTTCAAATACTAGTTTCGGTCAAAAAATCGAAGTATATTATACACAATTTTATACAAGTGTCGGTAAAAAAAAATCGAGGATTATTCGAAATGCTACGAAACTTTTTAGATCCTTTATATTTGTTACGAGGGAAGATTATGATGGAGGTCCATGCAAAAAAAAGATCTCAGAAATAGATTCTATGAAACTTTTTTAAATACTAGTTTCGGTCAAAAAATCGTAGTATATTATACACAATTTTATACTAGTTTTGGTCAAAAATTAAATTAAATCGAGGATTGTTCGAAATGCAACGAAACTTTTAAGATCCTTTCTATAATTTAGGAGGGAAGATTATGATGGAAGTCCATGCAAAAAATTATCTCAGAATTAGATTCTTTGAAACTTTTTCAAATACTAGTTTCGGTCAAAAAATCGAAGTATATTATACAAAATTTTATACAAGTGTCGGTAAAAAAAATCGAGGGTTATTCGAAATGCTACGAAACTTTTTAGATCCTTTATATTTGTTACAAGGGAAGATTATGATGGAAGTCCATGCAAAAAATCATCTCAGAAATAGATTCTATGAAACTTTTTGAAATACCAGTTTCGGTCAAAAAATCGTAGTATATTATACACAATTTTATACTAGTTTCGGTCAAAAATCAAATTAAATCGAGGATTGTTCGAAATGCTACGAAACTTTTAAGATCCTTTCTATAATTTACTAGGGAAGTTTTTGATGGAAGTCCATGCGAAAAATTATCTCAGAATTAGATTGTTTGAAACTTTTTAAAATACTAGTTTTGGTCAAAAAATCGTAGTATATTTATTATACACAATTTTATACAAATGTCGGTAAAAAAAAATCGAGGATTATTCGAAATGCTATGAAACTTTTTAGATCCTTTCTATATTTTACGAGGAAAGATTATGATGGAAATCCATTCAAAAAATCATCTCAGAAATAGATTCTATGAAACTTTTTGAAATATTAGTTTCGGTCAAAAAATCGTAGTATATTATACACAATTTTATACTAGTTCCGGTCAAAAATTAAATTAAATCGAGGATTGTTCGAAATGCAACGAAACTTTTAAGATCCTTTCTATAATTTACGAGGGAAGATTATGATGGAAGTCCATGCAAAAAATTATCTCAGAATTAGATTCTTTGAAACTTTTTCAAATACTAGTTTCGGTCAAAAAATCGAAGTATATTATACAGAATTTTATACAAGTGTCGGTAAAAAAAAATCGAGGGTTATTCGAAATGCTACGAAACTTTTTAGATCCTTTATATTTGTTACTAGGGAAGATTATGATGGAAGTCCATGCAAAAAATCATCTCAGAAATAGATTCTATGAAACTTTTTGAAATACTAGTTTCGGTCAAAAAATCGTAGTATATTATACACAATTTTATACTAGTTTCGGTCAAAAATCAAATTAAATCGAGGATTGTTCTAAATGCTACGAAAGTTTTAAGATCCTTTCTATAATTTACGAGGGAAGATTATGATGGAAGTCCATGCAAAAAATTATCTCAGAATTAGATTCTTTGAAACTTTTTCAAATACTAGTTTCGGTCAAAAAATAAAAGTATATTATACAGTATTTTATACAAGTGTTGGTAAAAAAAAATCGAGGGTTATTCGAAATGCTACGAAACTTTTTAGATCCTTTCTATATTTTACGAGGGAAGATTATGATGGAAGTCCATGCAAAAAATCATCTCAGAAATAGATTCTATGAAACTTTTTGAAATACCAGTTTCGGTCAAAAAAATCGTAGTATATTATACACAATTTTATACTAGTTTCGGTCAAAAATTAAATTAAATCGAGGATTGTTCGAAATGCTACGAAACTTTTAAGATCCTTTCTATAATTTACGAGGGAAGATTATGATGGAAGTCCATGCGAAAAATTATCTCAGAATTAGATTCTTTGAAAGTTTTTTAAATACTAGTTTTAGTCAAAAAATCGTAGTCTATTTATTATACACAATTTTATACAAGTGTCGGTAAAAAAAAATCGAGGATTATTCGAAATGCTACGAAACTTTTTAGATCCTATCTATATTTTACAAGGGAAGATTATGATGGAAGTCCATGCAAAAAATTATCTCAGAAATATATTCTATGAAACTTTTTGAAATACTAGTTTCGGTCAAAAAATCGTAGTATATTATACACAATTTTATACTAGTTCCGGTCAAAAATTAAATTAAATTGAGGATTGTTCGAAATGCAACGAAACTTTTAAGATCCTTTCTATAATTTAAGAGGGAAGATTATGATAGAAGTCCATACAAAAATTTATCTCAGAATTAGATTCTTTGAAACTTTTTCAAATACTAGTTTCGGTCAAAAAATCGAAGTATATTATACACAATTTTATACAAGTGTCGGTAAAAAAAATCGAGGATTATTCGAAATGCTACGAAACTTTTTAGATCCTTTATATTTGTTACGAGGCAAGATTATGATGGATTTCCATGCAAAAAAAAATCTCAGAAATAGATTCTATGAAACTTTTTGAAATACTAGTTTCGGTCAAAAAATCGTAGTATATTATACACAATTTTATATTAGTTCCGGTCAAAAACTAAATTAAATCGAGGATTGTTCGAAATGCAACGAAACTTTTAAGATCCTTTCTATAATTTAAGAGGGAAGATTATGATAGAAGTCCATACAAAAAATTATCTTAGAATTAGATTCTTTGAAACTTTTTCAAATACTAGTTTCGGTCAAAAAATCGAAGTATATTATACACAATTATATACAAGTGTCGGTAAAAAAAAATCGAGGATTATTCGAAATGCTACGAAACTTTTTAGATCCTTTATATTTGTTACGAGGGAAGATTATGATGGAGGTCCATGCAAAAAAAAACTCAGAAATAGATTCTATGAAACTTTTTTAAATACTAGTTTCGGTCAAAAAATCGTAGTATATTATACACAATTTTATACTAGTTTTGGTCAAAAATTAAATTAAATCGAGGATTGTTCGAAATGCAACGAAACTTTTAAGATCCTTTCTATAATTTAGGAGGGAAGATTATGATGGAAGTCCATGCAAAAAATTATCTCAGAATTAGATTCTTTGAAACTTTTTCAAATACTAGTTTCGGTCAAAATATCCAAGTATATTATACAAAATTTTATACAAGTTTCTGTAAAAAAAATCGAGGGTTATTCGAAATGCTACGAAACTTTTTAGATCCTTTATATTTGTTACAAGGGAAGATTATGATGGAAGTCCATGCAAAAAAACATCTCAGAAATAGATTCTATGAAACTTTTTGAAATACCAGTTTCGGTCAAAAAATCGTAGTATATTATACACAATTTTATACTAGTTTCGGTCAAAAATCAAATTAAATCTAGGATTGTTCGAAATGCTACGAAACTTTTAAGATCCTTTCTATAATTTACGAGGGAAGATTATGATGGAAGTCCATGCGAAAAATTATCTCGGAATTTGATTCTTTGAAACTTTTTTAAATACTAGTTTTGGTCAAAAAATCGTAGTATATTTATTATACATAATTTTATACAAATGTCGGTAAAAAAAATCGAGGATTATTCGAAATGCTATGAAACTTTTTAGATCCTTTCTATATTTTACGAGGGAAGATTATGATGGAAGTCCATGCAAAAAATCATCTCAGAAATAGATTCTATGAAACTTTTTGAAATATTAGTTTCGGTCAAAAAATTGTAGTATATTATACACAATTTTATACTAGTTCCGGTCAAAAATTAAATTAAATCGAGGATTGTTGGAAATGCAACGATACTTTTAAGATCCTTTCTCTAATTTACGAGGGAAGATTATGATGGAAGTCCATGCAAAAAATTATCTCAGAATTAGATTCTTTGAAACTTTTTCAAATACTAGTTTCGGTCAAAAAATAAAAGTATATTATACAGAATTTTATACAAGTGTCGGTAAAAAAAATCGAGGGTTATTCGAAATGCTACGAAACTTTTTAGTTCCTTTATATTTGTTACTAGGGAAGATTATGATGGAAGTCCATGCAAAAAATCATCTCAGAAATAGATTCCATGAAACTTTTTGAAATACTAGTTTCGGTCAAAAAATCGTAGTATATTATACACAATTGTATACTAGTTTCGGTCAAAAATCAAATTAAATCGAGGATTGTTCGAAATGCTATGAAACTTTTAAGATCCTTTCTATAATTTACGAGGGGAGATTATGATGGAAGTCCATGCGAAAAATTATCTCAAAATTAGATTCTTTGAAACTTTTTTAAATACTAGTTTTGGTCAAAAAATCGTAGTATATTTATTATACACAATTTTATACAAATGTCGGTAAAAAAAATCGAGGATTATTCGAAATGCTATGAAACTTTTTAGACCCTTTCTATATTTTACGAGGGAAGATTATGATGGAAGTCCATGCAAAAAATCATCTCAGAAATAGATTCTATGAAACTTTTTGTAATATTAGTTTCGGTCCAAAAATCGTAATATATTATACACAATTTTATACTAGTTCCGGTCAAAAATTAAATTAAATCGAGGATTGTTCGAAATGCAACGAAACTTTTAAGATCCTTTCTATAATTTAAGAGGGAAGATTATGATAGAAGTCCATACAAAAAATTATCTTAGAATTAGATTCTTTGAAACTTTTTCAAATACTAGTTTCGGTCAAAAAATCGAAGTATATTATACACAATTTTATACAAGTGTCGGTAAAAAAAAATCGAGGATTATTCGAAATGCTACGAAACTTTTTAGATCCTTTATATTTGTTACGAGGGAAGATTATGATGGAGGTCCATGCAAAAAAAAGATCTCAGAAATAGATTCTATGAAACTTTTTTAAATACTAGTTTCGGTCAAAAAATCGTAGTATATTATACACAATTTTATACTAGTTTTGGTCAAAAATTAAATTAAATCGAGGATTGTTCGAAATGCAACGAAACTTTTAAGATCCTTTCTATAATTTAGGAGGGAAGATTATGATGGAAGTCCATGCAAAAAATTATCTCAGAATTAGATTCTTTGAAACTTTTTCAAATACTAGTTTCGGTCAAAATATCCAAGTATATTATACAAAATTTTATACAAGTTTCGGTAAAAAAAATCGAGGGTTATTCGAAATGCTACGAAACTTATTAGATCCTTTATATTTGTTACAAGGGAAGATTATGATGGAAGTCCATGAAAAAAACATCTCAGAAATAGATTCTATGAAACTTTTTGAAATACCAGTTTCGGTCAAAAAATCGTAGTATATTATACACAATTTTATACTAGTTTCGGTCAAAAATCAAATTAAATCGAGGATTGTTCGAAATGCTACGAAACTTTTAAGATCCTTTCTATAATTTACGAGGGAAGATTATGATGGAAGTCCATGCGAAAAATTATCTCAGAAATAGATTCTTTGAAACTTTTTTAAATACTAGTTTTGGTCAAAAAATCGTAGTATATTTATTATACATAATTTTATACAAATGTCGGTAAAAAAAATCGAGGATTATTCGAAATGCTATGAAACTTTTTAGATCCTTTCTATATTTTACGAGGGAAGATTATGATGGAAGTCCATGCAAAAAATCATCTCAGAAATAGATTCTATGAAACTTTTTGAAATATTAGTTTCGGTCAAAAAATTGTAGTATATTATACACAATTTTATACTAGTTCCGGTCAAAAATTAAATTAAATCGAGGATTGTTCGAAATGCAACGAAACTTTTAAGATCCTTTATATAATTTACGAGGGAAGATTATGATGGAAGTCCATGCAAAAAATTATCTCAGAATTAGATTCTTTGAAACTTTTTCAAATACTAGTTTCGGTCAAAAAATAAAAGTATATTATACAGAATTTTATACAAGTGTCGGTAAAAAAAAATCGAGGGTTATTCGAAAAGCTACGAAACTTTTTAGATCCTTTATATTTGTTACTAGGGAAGATTATGATGGAAGTCCATGCAAAAAATCATCTCAGAAATAGATTCCATGAAACTTTTTGAAATACTAGTTTCGGTCAAAAAATCGTAGTATATTATACACAATTGTATACTAGTTTCGGTCAAAAATCAAATTAAATCGAGGATTGTTCGAAATGCTATGAAACTTTTAAGATCCTTTCTATAATTTACTAGGGGAGATTATGATGGAAGTCCATGCGAAAAATTATCTCAAAATTAGATTCTTTGAAACTTTTTTTAAATACTAGTTTCGGTCAAAAAATCGTAGTATATTTATTATACATAATTTTATACAAATGTCGGTAAAAAATATCGAGGATTATTCGAAATGCTATGAAACTTTTTAGACCCTTTCTATATTTTACGAGGGAAGATTATAATGGAAGTCCATGCAAAAAATCATCTCAGAAATAGATTCTATGAAACTTTTTGTAATATTAGTTTCGGTCCAAAAATCGTAATATATTATACACAATTTTATACTAGTTCTGGTCAAAAATTAAATTAAATCGAGGATTGTTCGAAATGCAACGAAACTTTTAAGATCCTTTCTATAATTTACGAGGGAAGATTATGATGGAAGTCCATGCAAAAAATTATCTCAGAATTAGATTCTTTGAAACTTTTTCAAATACTAGTGTCGGTCAAAAAATCGAAGTATATTACACAAAATTTTATACAAGTGTCGGTAAAAAAAAATCGAGGGTTATTCGAAATGCTACAAAACTTTTTAGATCCTTTATATTTGTTACTAGGGAAGATTATGATGGAAGTCCATGCAAAAAATCATCTCAGAAATAGATTCTATGAAACTTTTTGAAATACCAGTTTCGGTCAAAAAATCGTAGTATATTATACACAATTTTATACTAGTTTCGGTCAAAAATCAAATTAAATCGAGGATTGTTCGAAATGCTACGAAACTTTTAAGATCCTTTCTATAATTTACGAGGGAAGATTATGATGGAAGTCCATGCGAAAAATTATCTCAGAATTAGATTCTTTGAAACTTTTTCAAAGACTAGTTTCGGTCAAAAAATCGAAGTATATTATACAAAATTTTATACAAGTGTCGGTAAAAAAAATCGAGGGTTATTCGAAATGCTACGAAACTTTTTAGATCCTTTATATTTGTTACAAAGGAAGATTATGATGGAAGTCCATGCAAAAAATCATCTCAGAAATAGATTCTATGAAACTTTTTGAAATACCAGTTTCGGTCAAAAAATCGTAGTATATTATACACAATTTTATACTAGTTTCGGTCAAAAATCAAATTAAATCGAGGATTGTTCGAAATGCTACGAAACTTTTAAGATCCTTTCTATAATTTACTAGGGAAGTTTTTGATGGAAGTCCATGCGAAAAATTATCTCAGAATTAGATTGTTTGAAACTTTTTTAAATACTAGTTTTGGTCAAAAAATCGTAGTATATTTATTATACACAATTTTATACAAATGTCGGTAAAAAAAAATCGAGGATTATTCGAAATGCTATGAAACTTTTTAGATCCTTTCTATATTTTACGAGGAAAGATTATGATGGAAATCCATTCAAAAAATTATCTCAGAAATAGATTCTATGAAACTTTTTGAAATATTAGTTTCGGTCAAAAAATCGTAGTATATTATACACAATTTTATACTAGTTCCGGTCAAAAATTAAATTAAATCGAGGATTGTTCGAAATGCAACGAAACTTTTAAGATCCTTTCTATAATTTACGAGGGAAGATTATGATGGAAGTCCATGCAAAAAATTATCTCAGAATTAGATTCTTTGAAACTTTTTCAAATACTAGTTTCGGTCAAAAAATCGAAGTATATTATACAGAATTTTATACAAGTGTCGGTAAAAAAAAATCGAGGGTTATTCGAAATGCTACGAAACTTTTTAGATCCTTTATATTTGTTACTAGGGAAGATTATGATGGAAGTCCATGCAAAAAATCATCTCAGAAATAGATTCTATGAAACTTTTTGAAATACTAGTTTCGGTCAAAAAATCGTAGTATATTATACACAATTTTATACTAGTTTCGGTCAAAAATCAAATTAAATCGAGGATTGTTCTAAATGCTACGAAAGTTTTAAGATCCTTTCTATAATTTACGAGGGAAGATTATGATGGAAGTCCATGCAAAAAATTATCTCAGAATTAGATTCTTTGAAACTTTTTCAAATACTAGTTTCGGTCAAAAAATAAAAGTATATTATACAGAATTTTATACAAGTGTCGGTAAAAAAAAATCGAGGGTTATTCGAAATGCTACGAAACTTTTTAGATCCTTTCTATATTTTACGAGGGAAGATTATGATGGAAGTCCATGCAAAAAATCATCTCAGAAATAGATTCTATGAAACTTTTTGAAATACCAGTTTCGGTCAAAAAAATCGTAGTATATTATACACAATTTTATACTAGTTTCGGTCAAAAATCAAATTAAATCGAGGATTGTTCGAAATGCTATGAAACTTTTAAGATCCTTTCTATAATTTACTAGGGGAGATTATGATGGAAGTCCATGCGAAAAATTATCTCAAAATTAGATTCTTTGAAACTTTTTTTAAATACTAGTTTCGGTCAAAAAATCGTAGTATATTTATTATACATAATTTTATACAAATGTCGGTAAAAAATATCGAGGATTATTCGAAATGCTATGAAACTTTTTAGACCCTTTCTATATTTTACGAGGGAAGATTATAATGGAAGTCCATGCAAAAAATCATCTCAGAAATAGATTCTATGAAACTTTTTGTAATATTAGTTTCGGTCCAAAAATCGTAATATATTATACACAATTTTATACTAGTTCTGGTCAAAAATTAAATTAAATCGAGGATTGTTCGAAATGCAACGAAACTTTTAAGATCCTTTCTATAATTTACGAGGGAAGATTATGATGGAAGTCCATGCAAAAAATTATCTCAGAATTAGATTCTTTGAAACTTTTTCAAATACTAGTGTCGGTCAAAAAATCGAAGTATATTACACAAAATTTTATACAAGTGTCGGTAAAAAAAAATCGAGGGTTATTCGAAATGCTACAAAACTTTTTAGATCCTTTATATTTGTTACTAGGGAAGATTATGATGGAAGTCCATGCAAAAAATCATCTCAGAAATAGATTCTATGAAACTTTTTGAAATACCAGTTTCGGTCAAAAAATCGTAGTATATTATACACAATTTTATACTAGTTTCGGTCAAAAATCAAATTAAATCGAGGATTGTTCGAAATGCTACGAAACTTTTAAGATCCTTTCTATAATTTACGAGGGAAGATTATGATGGAAGTCCATGCGAAAAATTATCTCAGAATTAGATTCTTTGAAACTTTTTCAAAGACTAGTTTCGGTCAAAAAATCGAAGTATATTATACAAAATTTTATACAAGTGTCGGTAAAAAAAATCGAGGGTTATTCGAAATGCTACGAAACTTTTTAGATCCTTTATATTTGTTACAAAGGAAGATTATGATGGAAGTCCATGCAAAAAATCATCTCAGAAATAGATTCTATGAAACTTTTTGAAATACCAGTTTCGGTCAAAAAATCGTAGTATATTATACACAATTTTATACTAGTTTCGGTCAAAAATCAAATTAAATCGAGGATTGTTCGAAATGCTACGAAACTTTTAAGATCCTTTCTATAATTTACTAGGGAAGTTTTTGATGGAAGTCCATGCGAAAAATTATCTCAGAATTAGATTGTTTGAAACTTTTTTAAATACTAGTTTTGGTCAAAAAATCGTAGTATATTTATTATACACAATTTTATACAAATGTCGGTAAAAAAAAATCGAGGATTATTCGAAATGCTATGAAACTTTTTAGATCCTTTCTATATTTTACGAGGAAAGATTATGATGGAAATCCATTCAAAAAATCATCTCAGAAATAGATTCTATGAAACTTTTTGAAATATTAGTTTCGGTCAAAAAATCGTAGTATATTATACACAATTTTATACTAGTTCCGGTCAAAAATTAAATTAAATCGAGGATTGTTCGAAATGCAACGAAACTTTTAAGATCCTTTCTATAATTTACGAGGGAAGATTATGATGGAAGTCCATGCAAAAAATTATCTCAGAATTAGATTCTTTGAAACTTTTTCAAATACTAGTTTCGGTCAAAAAATCGAAGTATATTATACAGAATTTTATACAAGTGTCGGTAAAAAAAAATCGAGGGTTATTCGAAATGCTACGAAACTTTTTAGATCCTTTATATTTGTTACTAGGGAAGATTATGATGGAAGTCCATGCAAAAAATCATCTCAGAAATAGATTCTATGAAACTTTTTGAAATACTAGTTTCGGTCAAAAAATCGTAGTATATTATACACAATTTTATACTAGTTTCGGTCAAAAATCAAATTAAATCGAGGATTGTTCTAAATGCTACGAAAGTTTTAAGATCCTTTCTATAATTTACGAGGGAAGATTATGATGGAAGTCCATGCAAAAAATTATCTCAGAATTAGATTCTTTGAAACTTTTTCAAATACTAGTTTCGGTCAAAAAATAAAAGTATATTATACAGAATTTTATACAAGTGTCGGTAAAAAAAAATCGAGGGTTATTCGAAATGCTACGAAACTTTTTAGATCCTTTCTATATTTTACGAGGGAAGATTATGATGGAAGTCCATGCAAAAAATCATCTCAGAAATAGATTCTATGAAACTTTTTGAAATACCAGTTTCGGTCAAAAAAATCGTAGTATATTATACACAATTTTATACTAGTTTCGGTCAAAAATCAAATTAAATCGAGGATTGTTCGAAATGCTATGAAACTTTTAAGATCCTTTCTATAATTTACGAGGGAAGATTATGATGGAAGTCCATGCGAAAAATTATCTCAGAATTAGATTCTTTGAAACTTTTTTAAATACTAGTTTTAGTCAAAAAATCGTAGTATATTTATTATACACAATTTTATACAAGTGTCGGTAAAAAAAAATCGAGGATTATTCGAAATGCTACGAAACTTTTTAGATCCTTTCTATATTTTACAAGGGAAGATTATGATGGAAGTCCATGCAAAAAATCATCTCAGAAATATATTCTATGAAACTTTTTGTAATATTAGTTTCGGTCCAAAAATCGTAATATATTATACACAATTTTATACTAGTTCTGGTCAAAAATTAAATTAAATCGAGGATTGTTCGAAATGCAACGAAACTTTTAAGATCCTTTCTATAATTTACGAGGGAAGATTTTGATGGAAATCCATGCAAAAAATTATCTCAGAATTAGATTCTTTGAAACTTTTTCAAATACTAGTGTCGGTCAAAAAATCGAAGTATATTACACAGAATTTTATACAAGTGTCGGTAAAAAAAAATCGAGGGTTATTCGAAATGCTACAAAACTTTTTAGATCCTTTATATTTGTTACTAGGGAAGATTATGATGGAAGTCCATGCAAAAAATCATCTCAGAAATAGATTCTATGAAACTTTTTGAAATACCAGTTTCGGTCAAAAAATCGTAGTATATTATACACAATTTTATACTAGTTTCGGTCAAAAATCAAATTAAATCGAGGATTGTTCGAAATGCTACGAAACTTTTAAGATCCTTTCTATAATTTACGAGGGAAGATTATGATGGAAGTCCATGCGAAAAATTATCTCAGAATTAGATTCTTTGAAACTTTTTCAAATACTAGTTTCGGTCAAAAAATCGAAGTATATTATACAAAATTTTATACAAGTGTCGGTAAAAAAAATCGAGGGTTATTCGAAATGCTACGAAACTTTTTAGATCCTTTATATTTGTTACAAAGGAAGATTATGATGGAAGTCCATGCAAAAAATCACCTCAGAAATAGATTCTATGAAACTTTTTGAAATACCAGTTTCGGTCAAAAAATCGTAGTATATTATACACAATTTTATACTAGTTTCGGTCAAAAATCAAATTAAATCGAGGATTGTTCGAAATGCTACGAAACTTTTAAGATCCTTTTTATAATTTACTAGGGAAGTTTTTGATGGAAGTCCATGCGAAAAATTATCTCAGAATTAGATTGTTTGAAACTTTTTTAAATACTAGTTTTGGTCAAAAAATCGTAGTATATTTATTATACACAATTTTATACAAATGTCGGTAAAAAAAAATCGAGGATTATTCGAAATGCTATGAAACTTTTTAGATCCTTTCTATATTTTACGAGGAAAGATTATGATGGAAATCCATTCAAAAAATCATCTCAGAAATAGATTCTATGAAACTTTTTGAAATATTAGTTTCGGTCAAAAAATCGTAGTATATTATACACAATTTTATACTAGTTCCGGTCAAAAATTAAATTAAATCGAGGATTGTTGGAAATGCAACGATACTTTTAAGATCCTCTCTCTAATTTACGAGGGAAGATTATGATGGAAGTCCATGCAAAAAATTATCTCAGAATTAGATTCTTTGAAACTTTTTCAAATACTAGTTTCGGTCAAAAAATAAAAGTATATTATACAGAATTTTATACAAGTGTCGGTAAAAAAAATCGAGGGTTATTCGAAATGCTACGAAACATTTTAGTTCCTTTATATTTGTTACTAGGGAAGATTATGATGGAAGTCCATGCAAAAAATCATCTCAGAAATAGATTCTATGAAACTTTTTGAAATACTAGTTTCGGTCAAAAAATCGTAGTATATTATACACAATTTTATATTAGTTCCGGTCAAAAATTAAATTAAATCGAGGATTGTTCGAAATGCAACGAAACTTTTAAGATCCTTTCTATAATTTAAGAGGGAAGATTATGATAGAAGTCCATACAAAAAATTATCTTAGAATTAGATTCTTTGAAACTTTTTCAAATACTAGTTTCGGTCAAAAAATCGAGGTATATTATACACAATTTTATACAAGTGTCGGTAAAAAAAAATCGAGGATTATTCGAAATGCTACGAAACTTTTTAGATCCTTTATATTTGTTACGAGGGAAGATTATGATGGAGGTCCATGCAAAAAAAAAACTCAGAAATAGATTCTATGAAACTTTTTTAAATACTAGTTTCGGTCAAAAAATCGTAGTATATTATACACAATTTTATACTAGTTTTGGTCAAAAATTAAATTAAATCGAGGATTGTTCGAAATGCAACGAAACTTTTAAGATCCTTTCTATATTTTAGGAGGGAAGATTATGATGGAAGTCCATGCAAAAAATTATCTCAGAATTAGATTCTTTGAAACTTTTTCAAATACTAGTTTCGGTCAAAATATCCAAGTATATTATACAAAATTTTATACAAGTTTCTGTAAAAAAAATCGAGGGTTATTCGAAATGCTACGAAACTTTTTAGATCCTTTATATTTGTTACAAGGGAAGATTATGATGGAAGTCCATGCAAAAAAACATCTCAGAAATAGATTCTATGAAACTTTTTGAAATACCAGTTTCGGTCAAAAAATCGTAGTATATTATACACAATTTTATACTAGTTTCGGTCAAAAATCAAATTAAATCTAGGAGTGTTCGAAATGCTACGAAACTTTTAAGATCCTTTCTATAATTTACGAGGGAAGATTATGATGGAAGTCCATGCGAAAAATTATCTCGGAATTTGATTCTTTGAAACTTTTTTAAATACTAGTTTTGGTCAAAAAATCGTAGTATATTTATTATACATAATTTTATACAAATGTCGGTAAAAAAAATCGAGGATTATTCGAAATGCTATGAAACTTTTTAGATCCTTTCTATATTTTACGAGGGAAGATTATGATGGAAGTCCATGCAAAAAATCATCTCAGAAATAGATTCTATGAAACTTTTTGAAATATTAGTTTCGGTCAAAAAATTGTAGTATATTATACACAATTTTATACTAGTTCCGGTCAAAAATTAAATTAAATCGAGGATTGTTGGAAATGCAACGATACTTTTAAGATCCTTTCTCTAATTTACGAGGGAAGATTATGATGGAAGTCCATGCAAAAAATTATCTCAGAATTAGATTCTTTGAAACTTTTTCAAATACTAGTTTCGGTCAAAAAATAAAAGTATATTATACAGAATTTTATACAAGTGTCGGTAAAAAAAATCGAGGGTTATTCGAAATGCTACGAAACTTTCTAGTTCCTTTATATTTGTTACTAGGGAAGATTATGATGGAAGTCCATGCAAAAAATCATCTCAGAAATAGATTCTATGAAACTTTTTGAAATACTAGTTTCGGTCAAAAAATCGTAGTATATTATACACAATTGTATACTAGTTTCGGTCAAAAATCAAATTAAATCGAGGATTGTTCGAAATGCTATGAAACTTTTAAGATCCTTTCTATAATTTACGAGGGGAGATTATGATGGAAGTCCATGCGAAAAATTATCTCAAAATTAGATTCTTTGAAACTTTTTTAAATACTAGTTTCGGTCAAAAAATCGTAGTATATTTATTATACACAATTTTATACAAATGTCGGTAAAAAAAATCGAGGATTATTCGAAATGCTATGAAACTTTTTAGACCCTTTCTATATTTTACGAGGGAAGATTATGATGGAAGTCCATGCAAAAAATCATCTCAGAAATAGATTCTATGAAACTTTTTGTAATATTAGTTTCGGTCCAAAAATCGTAATATATTATACACAATTTTATACTAGTTCCGGTCAAAAATTAAATTAAATCGAGGATTGTTCGAAATGCAACGAAACTTTTAAGATCCTTTCTATAATTTAAGAGGGAAGATTATGATAGAAGTCCATACAAAAAATTATCTTAGAATTAGATTCTTTGAAACTTTTTCAAATACTAGTTTCGGTCAAAAAATCGAAGTATATTATACACAATTTTATACAAGTGTCGGTAAAAAAAATCGAGGATTATTCGAAATGCTACGAAACTTTTTAGATCCTTTATATTTGTTACGAGGGAAGATTATGATGGAGGTCCATGCAAAAAAAAGATCTCAGAAATAGATTCTATGAAACTTTTTTAAATACTAGTTTCGGTCAAAAAATCGTAGTATATTATACACAATTTTATACTAGTTTTGGTCAAAAATTAAATTAAATCGAGGATTGTTCGAAATGCAACGAAACTTTTAAGATCCTTTCTATAATTTAGGAGGGAAGATTATGATGGAAGTCCATGCAAAAAATTATCTCAGAATTAGATTCTTTGAAACTTTTTCAAATACTAGTTTCGGTCAAAATATCCAAGTATATTATACAAAATTTTATACAAGTTTCGGTAAAAAAAATCGAGGGTTATTCGAAATGCTACGAAACTTTTTAGATCCTTTATATTTGTTACAAGGGAAGATTATGATGGAAGTCCATGAAAAAAACATCTCAGAAATAGATTCTATGAAACTTTTTGAAATACCAGTTTCGGTCAAAAAATCGTAGTATATTATACACAATTTTATACTAGTTTCGGTCAAAAATCAAATTAAATCGAGGATTGTTCGAAATGCTACGAAACTTTTAAGATCCTTTCTATAATTTACGAGGGAAGATTATGATGGAAGTCCATGCGAAAAATTATCTCAGAATTAGATTCTTTGAAACTTTTTTAAATACTAGTTTTGGTCAAAAAATCGTAGTATATTTATTATACATAATTTTATACAAATGTCGGTAAAAAAAATCGAGGATTATTCGAAATGCTATGAAACTTTTTAGATCCTTTCTATATTTTACGAGGGAAGATTATGATGGAAGTCCATGCAAAAAATCATCTCAGAAATAGATTCTATGAAACTTTTTGAAATATTAGTTTCGGTCAAAAAATTGTAGTATATTATACACAATTTTATACTAGTTCCGGTCAAAAATTAAATTAAATCGAGGATTGTTCGAAATGCAACGAAACTTTTAAGATCCTTTATATAATTTACGAGGGAAGATTATGATGGAAGTCCATGCAAAAAATTATCTCAGAATTAGATTCTTTGAAACTTTTTCAAATACTAGTTTCGGTCAAAAAATAAAAGTATATTATACAGAATTTTATACAAGTGTCGGTAAAAAAATATCGAGGGTTATTCGAAATGCTACGAAACTTTTTAGATCCTTTATATTTGTTACAAGGGAAGATTATGATGGAAGTCCATGAAAAAAACATCTCAGAAATAGATTCTATGAAACTTTTTGAAATACCAGTTTCGGTCAAAAAATCGTAGTATATTATACACAATTTTATACTAGTTTCGGTCAAAAATCAAATTAAATCGAGGATTGTTCGAAATGCTACGAAACTTTTAAGATCCTTTCTATAATTTACGAGGGAAGATTATGATGGAAGTCCATGCGAAAAATTATCTCAGAATTAGATTCTTTGAAACTTTTTTAAATACTAGTTGTGGTCAAAAAATCGTAGTATATTTATTATACATAATTTTATACAAATGTCGGTAAAAAAAATCGAGGATTATTCGAAATGCTATGAAACTTTTTAGATCCTTTCTATATTTTACGAGGGAAGATTATGATGGAAGTCCATGCAAAAAATCATCTCAGAAATAGATTCTATGAAACTTTTTGAAATATTAGTTTCGGTCAAAAAATTGTAGTATATTATACACAATTTTATACTAGTTCCGGTCAAAAATTAAATTAAATCGAGGATTGTTGGAAATGCAACGATACTTTTAAGATCCTCTCTCTAATTTACGAGGGAAGATTATGATGGAAGTCCATGCAAAAAATTATCTCAGAATTAGATTCTTTGAAACTTTTTCAAATACTAGTTTCGGTCAAAAAATAAAAGTATATTATACAGAATTTTATACAAGTGTCGGTAAAAAAAATCGAGGGTTATTCGAAATGCTACGAAACTTTTTAGTTCCTTTATATTTGTTACTAGGGAAGATTATGATGGAAGTCCATGCAAAAAATCATCTCAGAAATAGATTCTATGAAACTTTTTGAAATACTAGTTTCGGTCAAAAAATCGTAGTATATTATACACAATTGTATACTAGTTTCGGTCAAAAATCAAATTAAATCGAGGATTGTTCGAAATGCTATGAAACTTTTAAGATCCTTTCTATAATTTACGAGGGGAGATTATGATGGAAGTCCATGCGAAAAATTATCTCAAAATTAGATTCTTTGAAACTTTTTTAAATACTAGTTTCGGTCAAAAAATCGTAGTATATTTATTATACACAATTTTATACAAATGTCGGTAAAAAAAATCGAGGATTATTCGAAATGCTATGAAACTTTTTAGACCCTTTCTATATTTTACGAGGGAAGATTATGATGGAAGTCCATGCAAAAAATCATCTCAGAAATAGATTCTATGAAACTTTTTGTAATATTAGTTTCGGTCCAAAAATCGTAATATATTATACACAATTTTATACTAGTTCCGGTCAAAAATTAAATTAAATCGAGGATTGTTCGAAATGCAACGAAACTTTTAAGATCCTTTCTATAATTTAAGAGGGAAGATTATGATAGAAGTCCATAAAAAAAATTATCTTAGAATTAGATTCTTTGAAACTTTTTCAAATACTAGTTTCGGTCAAAAAATCGAAGTATATTATACACAATTTTATACAAGTGTCGGTAAAAAAAAATCGAGGATTATTCGAAATGCTACGAAACTTTTTAGATCCTTTATATTTGTTACGAGGGAAGATTATGATGGAGGTCCATGCAAAAAAAAGATCTCAGAAATAGATTCTATGAAACTTTTTTAAATACTAGTTTCGGTCAAAAAATCGTAGTATATTATACACAATTTTATACTAGTTTTGGTCAAAAATTAAATTAAATCGAGGATTGTTCGAAATGCAACGAAACTTTTAAGATCCTTTCTATAATTTAGGAGGGAAGATTATGATGGAAGTCCATGCAAAAAATTATCTCAGAATTAGATTCTTTGAAACTTTTTCAAATACTAGTTTCGGTCAAAATATCCAAGTATATTATACAAAATTTTATACAAGTTTCGGTAAAAAAAATCGAGGGTTATTCGAAATGCTACGAAACTTTTTAGATCCTTTATATTTGTTACAAGGGAAGATTATGATGGAAGTCCATGAAAAAAACATCTCAGAAATAGATTCTATGAAACTTTTTGAAATACCAGTTTCGGTCAAAAAATCGTAGTATATTATACACAATTTTATACTAGTTTCGGTCAAAAATCAAATTAAATCGAGGATTGTTCGAAATGCTACGAAACTTTTAAGATCCTTTCTATAATTTACGAGGGAAGATTATGATGGAAGTCCATGCGAAAAATTATCTCAGAATTAGATTCTTTGAAACTTTTTTAAATACTAGTTTTGGTCAAAAAATCGTAGTATATTTATTATACATAATTTTATACAAATGTCGGTAAAAAAAATCGAGGATTATTCGAAATGCTATGAAACTTTTTAGATCCTTTCTATATTTTACGAGGGAAGATTATGATGGAAGTCCATGCAAAAAATCATCTCAGAAATAGATTCTATGAAACTTTTTGAAATATTAGTTTCGGTCAAAAAATTGTAGTATATTATACACAATTTTATACTAGTTCCGGTCAAAAATTAAATTAAATCGAGGATTGTTCGAAATGCAACGAAACTTTTAAGATCCTTTATATAATTTACGAGGGAAGATTATGATGGAAGTCCATGCAAAAAATTATCTCAGAATTAGATTCTTTGAAACTTTTTCAAATACTAGTTTCGGTCAAAAAATAAAAGTATATTATAAAGAATTTTATACAAGTGTCGGTAAAAAAATATCGAGGGTTATTCGAAATGCTACGAAACTTTTTAGATCCTTTATATTTGTTACAAGGGAAGATTATGATGGAAGTCCATGAAAAAAACATCTCAGAAATAGATTCTATGAAACTTTTTGAAATACCAGTTTCGGTCAAAAAATCGTAGTATATTATACACAATTTTATACTAGTTTCGGTCAAAAATCAAATTAAATCGAGGATTGTTCGAAATGCTACGAAACTTTTAAGATCCTTTCTATAATTTACGAGGGAAGATTATGATGGAAGTCCATGCGAAAAATTATCTCAGAATTAGATTCTTTGAAACTTTTTTAAATACTAGTTTTGGTCAAAAAATCGTAGTATATTTATTATACATAATTTTATACAAATGTCGGTAAAAAAAATCGAGGATTATTCGAAATGCTATGAAACTTTTTAGATCCTTTCTTTATTTTACGAGGGAAGATTATGATGGAAGTCCATGCAAAAAATCATCTCAGAAATAGATTCTATGAAACTTTTTGAAATATTAGTTTCGGTCAAAAAATTGTAGTATATTATACACAATTTTATACTAGTTCCGGTCAAAAATTAAATTAAATCGAGGATTGTTGGAAATGCAACGATACTTTTAAGATCCTCTCTCTAATTTACGAGGGAAGATTATGATGGAAGTCCATGCAAAAAATTATCTCAGAATTAGATTCTTTGAAACTTTTTCAAATACTAGTTTCGGTCAAAAAATAAAAGTATATTATACAGAATTTTATACAAGTGTCGGTAAAAAAAATCGAGGGTTATTCGAAATGCTACGAAACTTTTTAGTTCCTTTATATTTGTTACTAGGGAAGATTATGATGGAAGTCCATGCAAAAAATCATCTCAGAAATAGATTCTATGAAACTTTTTGAAATACTAGTTTCGGTCAAAAAATCGTAGTATATTATACACAATTGTATACTAGTTTCGGTCAAAAATCAAATTAAATCGAGGATTGTTCGAAATGCTATGAAACTTTTAAGATCCTTTCTATAATTTACGAGGGGAGATTATGATGGAAGTCCATGCGAAAAATTATCTCAAAATTAGATTCTTTGAAACTTTTTTAAATACTAGTTTCGGTCAAAAAATCGTAGTATATTTATTATACACAATTTTATACAAATGTCGGTAAAAAAAATCGAGGATTATTCGAAATGCTATGAAACTTTTTAGACCCTTTCTATATTTTACGAGGGAAGATTATGATGGAAGTCCATGCAAAAAATCATCTCAGAAATAGATTCTATGAAACTTTTTGTAATATTAGTTTCGGTCCAAAAATCGTAATATATTATACACAATTTTATACTAGTTCCGGTCAAAAATTAAATTAAATCGAGGATTGTTCGAAATGCAACGAAACTTTTAAGATCCTTTCTATAATTTAAGAGGGAAGATTATGATAGAAGTCCATACAAAAAATTATCTTAGAATTAGATTCTTTGAAACTTTTTCAAATACTAGTTTCGGTCAAAAAATCGAAGTATATTATACACAATTTTATACAAGTGTCGGTAAAAAAAAATCGAGGATTATTCGAAATGCTACGAAACTTTTTAGATCCTTTATATTTGTTACGAGGGAAGATTATGATGGAGGTCCATGCAAAAAAAAAGATCTCAGAAATAGATTCTATGAAACTTTTTTAAATACTAGTTTCGGTCAAAAAATCGTAGTATATTATACACAATTTTATACTAGTTTTGGTCAAAAATTAAATTAAATCGAGGATTGTTCGAAATGCAACGAAACTTTTAAGATCCTTATTATAATTTAGGAGGGAAGATTATGATGGAAGTCCATGCAAAAAATTATCTCAGAATTAGATTCTTTGAAACTTTTTCAAATACTAGTTTCGGTCAAAATATCCAAGTATATTATACAAAATTTTATACAAGTTTCGGTAAAAAAAATCGAGGGTTATTCGAAATGCTACGAAACTTTTTAGATCCTTTATATTTGTTACAAGGGAAGATTATGATGGAAGTCCATGAAAAAAACATCTCAGAAATAGATTCTATGAAACTTTTTGAAATACCAGTTTCGGTCAAAAAATCGTAGTATATTATACACAATTTTATACTAGTTTCGGTCAAAAATCAAATTAAATCGAGGATTGTTCGAAATGCTACGAAACTTTTAAGATCCTTTCTATAATTTACGAGGGAAGATTATGATGGAAGTCCATGCGAAAAATTATCTCAGAATTAGATTCTTTGAAACTTTTTTAAATACTAGTTTTGGTCAAAAAATCGTAGTATATTTATTATACATAATTTTATACAAATGTCGGTAAAAAAAATCGAGGATTATTCGAAATGCTATGAAACTTTTTAGATCCTTTCTATATTTTACGAGGGAAGATTATGATGGAAGTCCATGCAAAAAATCATCTCAGAAATAGATTCTATGAAACTTTTTGAAATATTAGTTTCGGTCAAAAAATTGTAGTATATTATACACAATTTTATACTAGTTCCGGTCAAAAATTAAATTAAATCGAGGATTGTTCGAAATGCAACGAAACTTTTAAGATCCTTTATATAATTTACGAGGGAAGATTATGATGGAAGTCAATGCAAAAAATTATCTCAGAATTATATTCTTTGAAACTTTTTCAAATACTAGTTTCGGTCAAAAAATAAAAGTATATTATAAAGAATTTTATACAAGTGTCGGTAAAAAAATATCGAGGGTTATTCGAAATGCTACGAAACTTTTTAGATCCTTTATATTTGTTACAAGGGAAGATTATGATGGAAGTCCATGAAAAAAACATCTCAGAAATAGATTCTATGAAACTTTTTGAAATACCAGTTTCGGTCAAAAAATCGTAGTATATTATACACAATTTTATACTAGTTTCGGTCAAAAATCAAATTAAATCGAGGATTGTTCGAAATGCTACGAAACTTTTAAGATCCTTTCTATAATTTACGAGGGAAGATTATGATGGAAGTCCATGCGAAAAATTATCTCAGAATTAGATTCTTTGAAACTTTTTTAAATACTAGTTTTGGTCAAAAAATCGTAGTATATTTATTATACATAATTTTATACAAATGTCGGTAAAAAAAATCGAGGATTATTCGAAATGCTATGAAACTTTTTAGATCCTTTCTATATTTTACGAGGGAAGATTATGATGGAAGTCCATGCAAAAAATCATCTCAGAAATAGATTCTATGAAACTTTTTGAAATATTAGTTTCGGTCAAAAAATTGTAGTATATTATACACAATTTTATACTAGTTCCGGTCAAAAATTAAATTAAATCGAGGATTGTTGGAAATGCAACGATACTTTTAAGATCCTCTCTCTAATTTACGAGGGAAGATTATGATGGAAGTCCATGCAAAAAATTATCTCAGAATTAGATTCCTTGAAACTTTTTCAAATACTAGTTTCGGTCAAAAAATAAAAGTATATTATACAGAATTTTATACAAGTGTCGGTAAAAAAAATCGAGGGTTATTCGAAATGCTACGAAACTTTTTAGTTCCTTTATATTTGTTACTAGGGAAGATTATGATGGAAGTCCATGCAAAAAATCATCTCAGAAATAGATTCTATGAAACTTTTTGAAATACCAGTTTCGGTCAAAAAAATCGTAGTATATTATACACAATTTTATACTAGTTTCGGTCAAAAATCAAATTAAATCGAGGATTGTTCGAAATGCTATGAACTTTTAAGATCCTTTCTATAATTTAAGAGGGAAGATTATGATGGAAGTCCATGCGAAAAATTATCTCAGAATTAGATTCTTTGAAACTTTTTTAAATACTAGTTTTAGTCAAAAAATCGTAGTATATTTATTATACACAATTTTATACAAGTGTCGGTAAAAAAAAATCGAGGATTATTCGAAATGCTACGAAACTTTTTAGATCCTTTCTATATTTTACAAGGGAAGATTATGATGGAAGTCCATGCAAAAAATCATCTCAGAAATATATTCTATGAAACTTTTTGAAATATTAGTTTCGGTCCAAAAATCGTAATATATTATACACAATTTTATACTAGTTCTGGTCAAAAATTAAATTAAATCGAGGATTGTTCGAAATGCAACGAAACTTTTAAGATCCTTTCTATAATTTACGAGGGAAGATTATGATGGAAGTCCATGCAAAAAATTATCTCAGAATTAGATTCTTTGAAACTTTTTCAAATACTAGTGTCGGTCAAAAAATCGAAGTATATTACACAGAATTTTATACAAGTGTCGGTAAAAAAAAATCGAGGGTTATTCGAAATGCTACAAAACTTTTTAGATCCTTTATATTTGTTACTAGGGAAGATTATGATGGAAGTCCATGCAAAAAATCATCTCAGAAATAGATTCTATGAAACTTTTTGAAATACTAGTTTCGGTCAAAAAATCGTAGTATATTATACACAATTTTATACTAGTTTCGGTCAAAAATCAAATTAAATCGAGGATTGTTCGAAATGCTACGAAACTTTTAAGATCCTTTCTATAATTTACGAGGGGAGATTATGATGGAAGTCCATGCGAAAAATTATCTCAAAATTAGATTCTTTGAAACTTTTTTAAATACTAGTTTCGGTCAAAAAATCGTAGTATATTTATTATACACAATTTTATACAAATGTCGGTAAAAAAAATCGAGGATTATTCGAAATGCTATGAAACTTTTTAGACCCTTTCTATATTTTACGAGGGAAGATTATGATGGAAGTCCATGCAAAAAATCATCTCAGAAATAGATTCTATGAAACTTTTTGTAATATTAGTTTCGGTCCAAAAATCGTAATATATTATACACAATTTTATACTAGTTCCGGTCAAAAATTAAATTAAATCGAGGATTGTTCGAAATGCAACGAAACTTTTAAGATCCTTTCTATAATTTAAGAGGGAAGATTATGATAGAAGTCCATACAAAAAATTATCTTAGAATTAGATTCTTTGAAACTTTTTCAAATACTAGTTTCGGTCAAAAAATCGAAGTATATTATACACAATTTTATACAAGTGTCGGTAAAAAAAAAATCGAGGATTATTCGAAATGCTACGAAACTTTTTAGATCCTTTATATTTGTTACGAGGGAAGATTATGATGGAGGTCCATGCAAAAAAAAGATCTCAGAAATAGATTCTATGAAACTTTTTTAAATACTAGTTTCGGTCAAAAAATCGTAGTATATTATACACAATTTTATACTAGTTTTGGTCAAAAATTAAATTAAATCGAGGATTGTTCGAAATGCAACGAAACTTTTAAGATCCTTTCTATAATTTAGGAGGGAAGATTATGATGGAAGTCCATGCAAAAAATTATCTCAGAATTAGATTCTTTGAAACTTTTTCAAATACTAGTTTCGGTCAAAATATCCAAGTATATTATACAAAATTTTATACAAGTTTCGGTAAAAAAAATCGAGGGTTATTCGAAATGCTACGAAACTTTTTAGATCCTTTATATTTGTTACAAGGGAAGATTATGATGGAAGTCCATGAAAAAAACATCTCAGAAATAGATTCTATGAAACTTTTTGAAATACCAGTTTCGGTCAAAAAATCGTAGTATATTATACACAATTTTATACTAGTTTCGGTCAAAAATCAAATTAAATCGAGGATTGTTCGAAATGCTACGAAACTTTTAAGATCCTTTCTATAATTTACGAGGGAAGATTATGATGGAAGTCCATGCGAAAAATTATCTCAGAATTAGATTCTTTGAAACTTTTTTAAATACTAGTTTTGGTCAAAAAATCGTAGTATATTTATTATACATAATTTTATACAAATGTCGGTAAAAAAAATCGAGGATTATTCGAAATGCTATGAAACTTTTTAGATCCTTTCTATATTTTACGAGGGAAGATTATGATGGAAGTCCATGCAAAAAATCATCTCAGAAATAGATTCTATGAAACTTTTTGAAATATTAGTTTCGGTCAAAAAATTGTAGTATATTATACACAATTTTATACTAGTTCCGGTCAAAAATTAAATTAAATCGAGGATTGTTCGAAATGCAACGAAACTTTTAAGATCCTTTATATAATTTACGAGGGAAGATTATGATGGAAGTCCATGCAAAAAATTATCTCAGAATTAGATTCTTTGAAACTTTTTCAAATACTAGTTTCGGTCAAAAAATAAAAGTATATTATACAGAATTTTATACAAGTGTCGGTAAAAAAAAATCGAGGGTTATTCGAAATGCTACGAAACTTTTTAGATCCTTTCTATATTTTACGAGGGAAGATTATGATGGAAGTCCATGCAAAAAATCATCTCAGAAATAGATTCTATGAAACTTTTTGAAATACCAGTTTCGGTCAAAAAAATCGTAGTATATTATACACAATTTTATACTAGTTTCGGTCAAAAATCAAATTAAATCGAGGATTGTTCGAAATGCTATGAACTTTTAAGATCCTTTCTATAATTTAAGAGGGAAGATTATGATGGAAGTCCATGCGAAAAATTATCTCAGAATTAGATTCTTTGAAACTTTTTTAAATACTAGTTTTAGTCAAAAAATCGTAGTATATTTATTATACACAATTTTATACAAGTGTCGGTAAAAAAAAATCGAGGATTATTCGAAATGCTACGAAACTTTTTAGATCCTTTCTATATTTTACAAGGGAAGATTATGATGGAAGTCCATGCAAAAAATCATCTCAGAAATATATTCTATGAAACTTTTTGAAATATTAGTTTCGGTCCAAAAATCGTAATATATTATACACAATTTTATACTAGTTCTGGTCAAAAATTAAATTAAATCGAGGATTGTTCGAAATGCAACGAAACTTTTAAGATCCTTTCTATAATTTACGAGGGAAGATTATGATGGAAGTCCATGCAAAAAATTATCTCAGAATTAGATTCTTTGAAACTTTTTCAAATACTAGTGTCGGTCAAAAAATCGAAGTATATTACACAGAATTTTATACAAGTGTCGGTAAAAAAAAATCGAGGGTTATTCGAAATGCTACAAAACTTTTTAGATCCTTTATATTTGTTACTAGGGAAGATTATGATGGAAGTCCATGCAAAAAATCATCTCAGAAATAGATTCTATGAAACTTTTTGAAATACTAGTTTCGGTCAAAAAATCGTAGTATATTATACACAATTTTATACTAGTTTCGGTCAAAAATCAAATTAAATCGAGGATTGTTCGAAATGCTACGAAACTTTTAAGATCCTTTCTATAATTTACGAGGGGAGATTATGATGGAAGTCCATGCGAAAAATTATCTCAAAATTAGATTCTTTGAAACTTTTTTAAATACTAGTTTCGGTCAAAAAATCGTAGTATATTTATTATACACAATTTTATACAAATGTCGGTAAAAAAAATCGAGGATTATTCGAAATGCTATGAAACTTTTTAGACCCTTTCTATATTTTACGAGGGAAGATTATGATGGAAGTCCATGCAAAAAATCATCTCAGAAATAGATTCTATGAAACTTTTTGTAATATTAGTTTCGGTCCAAAAATCGTAATATATTATACACAATTTTATACTAGTTCCGGTCAAAAATTAAATTAAATCGAGGATTGTTCGAAATGCAACGAAACTTTTAAGATCCTTTCTATAATTTAAGAGGGAAGATTATGATAGAAGTCCATACAAAAAATTATCTTAGAATTAGATTCTTTGAAACTTTTTCAAATACTAGTTTCGGTCAAAAAATCGAAGTATATTATACACAATTTTATACAAGTGTCGGTAAAAAAAAATCGAGGATTATTCGAAATGCTACGAAACTTTTTAGATCCTTTATATTTGTTACGAGGGAAGATTATGATGGAGGTCCATGCAAAAAAAAGATCTCAGAAATAGATTCTATGAAACTTTTTTAAATACTAGTTTCGGTCAAAAAATCGTAGTATATTATACACAATTTTATACTAGTTTTGGTCAAAAATTAAATTAAATCGAGGATTGTTCGAAATGCAACGAAACTTTTAAGATCCTTTCTATAATTTAGGAGGGAAGATTATGATGGAAGTCCATGCAAAAAATTATCTCAGAATTAGATTCTTTGAAACTTTTTCAAATACTAGTTTCGGTCAAAATATCCAAGTATATTATACAAAATTTTATACAAGTTTCGGTAAAAAAAATCGAGGGTTATTCGAAATGCTACGAAACTTTTTAGATCCTTTATATTTGTTACAAGGGAAGATTATGATGGAAGTCCATGAAAAAAACATCTCAGAAATAGATTCTATGAAACTTTTTGAAATACCAGTTTCGGTCAAAAAATCGTAGTATATTATACACAATTTTATACTAGTTTCGGTCAAAAATCAAATTAAATCGAGGATTGTTCGAAATGCTACGAAACTTTTAAGATCCTTTCTATAATTTACGAGGGAAGATTATGATGGAAGTCCATGCGAAAAATTATCTCAGAATTAGATTCTTTGAAACTTTTTTAAATACTAGTTTTGGTCAAAAAATCGTAGTATATTTATTATACATAATTTTATACAAATGTCGGTAAAAAAATCGAGGATTATTCGAAATGCTATGAAACTTTTTAGATCCTTTCTATATTTTACGAGGGAAGATTATGATGGAAGTCCATGCAAAAAATCATCTCAGAAATAGATTCTATGAAACTTTTTGAAATATTAGTTTCGGTCAAAAAATTGTAGTATATTATACACAATTTTATACTAGTTCCGGTCAAAAATTAAATTAAATCGAGGATTGTTCGAAATGCAACGAAACTTTTAAGATCCTTTATATAATTTACGAGGGAAGATTATGATGGAAGTCCATGCAAAAAATTATCTCAGAATTAGATTCTTTGAAACTTTTTCAAATACTAGTTTCGGTCAAAAAATAAAAGTATATTATACAGAATTTTATACAAGTGTCGGTAAAAAAAAATCGAGGGTTATTCGAAATGCTACGAAACTTTTTAGATCCTTTCTATATTTTACGAGGGAAGATTATGATGGAAGTCCATGCAAAAAATCATCTCAGAAATAGATTCTATGAAACTTTTTGAAATACCAGTTTCGGTCAAAAAAATCGTAGTATATTATACACAATTTTATACTAGTTTCGGTCAAAAATCAAATTAAATCGAGGATTGTTCGAAATGCTATGAACTTTTAAGATCCTTTCTATAATTTAAGAGGGAAGATTATGATGGAAGTCCATGCGAAAAATTATCTCAGAATTAGATTCTTTGAAACTTTTTTAAATACTAGTTTTAGTCAAAAAATCGTAGTATATTTATTATACACAATTTTATACAAGTGTCGGTAAAAAAAAATCGAGGATTATTCGAAATGCTACGAAACTTTTTAGATCCTTTCTATATTTTACAAGGGAAGATTATGATGGAAGTCCATGCAAAAAATCATCTCAGAAATATATTCTATGAAACTTTTTGTAATATTAGTTTCGGTCCAAAAATCGTAATATATTATACACAATTTTATACTAGTTCTGGTCAAAAATTAAATTAAATCGAGGATTGTTCGAAATGCAACGAAACTTTTAAGATCCTTTCTATAATTTACGAGGGAAGATTATGATGGAAGTCCATGCAAAAAATTATCTCAGAATTAGATTCTTTGAAACTTTTTCAAATACTAGTGTCGGTCAAAAAATCGAAGTATATTACACAGAATTTTATACAAGTGTCGGTAAAAAAAAATCGAGGGTTATTCGAAATGCTACAAAACTTTTTAGATCCTTTATATTTGTTACTAGGGAAGATTATGATGGAAGTCCATGCAAAAAATCATCTCAGAAATAGATTCTATGAAACTTTTTGAAATACCAGTTTCGGTCAAAAAATCGTAGTATATTATACACAATTTTATACTAGTTTCGGTCAAAAATCAAATTAAATCGAGGATTGTTCGAAATGCTACGAAACTTTTAAGATCCTTTCTATAATTTACGAGGGAAGATTATGATGGAAGTCCATGCGAAAAATTATCTCAGAATTAGATTCTTTGAAACTTTTTCAAATACTAGTTTCGGTCAAAAAATCGAAGTATATTATACAAAATTTTATACAAGTGTCGGTAAAAAAAATCGAGGGTTATTCGAAATGCTACGAAACTTTTTAGATCCTTTATATTTGTTACAAAGGAAGATTATGATGGAAGTCCATGCAAAAAATCATCTCAGAAATAGATTCTATGAAACTTTTTGAAATACCAGTTTCGGTCAAAAAATCGTAGTATATTATACACAATTTTATACCAGTTTCGGTCAAAAATCAAATTAAATCGAGGATTGTTCGAAATGCTACGAAACTTTTAAGATCCTTTCTATAATTTACTAGGGAAGTTTTTGATGGAAGTCCATGCGAAAAATTATCTCAGAATTAGATTGTTTGAAACTTTTTTAAATACTAGTTTTGGTCAAAAAATCGTAGTATATTTATTATACACAATTTTATACAAATGTCGGTAAAAAAAAATCGAGGATTATTCGAAATGCTATGAAACTTTTTAGATCCTTTCTATATTTTACGAGGAAAGATTATGATGGAAATCCATTCAAAAAATCATCTCAGAAATAGATTCTATGAAACTTTTTGAAATATTAGTTTCGGTCAAAAAATCGTAGTATATTATACACAATTTTATACTAGTTCCGGTCAAAAATTAAATTAAATCGAGGATTGTTCGAAATGCAACGAAACTTTTAAGATCCTTTCTATAATTTACGAGGGAAGATTATGATGGAAGTCCATGCAAAAAATTATCTCAGAATTAGATTCTTTGAAACTTTTTCAAATACTAGTTTCGGTCAAAAAATCGAAGTATATTATACAGAATTTTATACAAGTGTCGGTAAAAAAAAATCGAGGGTTATTCGAAATGCTACGAAACTTTTTAGATCCTTTATATTTGTTACTAGGGAAGATTATGATGGAAGTCCATGCAAAAAATCATCTCAGAAATAGATTCTATGAAACTTTTTGAAATACTAGTTTCGGTCAAAAAATCGTAGTATATTATACACAATTTTATACTAGTTTCGGTCAAAAATCAAATTAAATCGAGGATTGTTCTAAATGCTACGAAAGTTTTAAGATCCTTTCTATAACTTACGAGGGAAGATTATGATGGAAGTCCATGCAAAAAATTATCTCAGAATTAGATTCTTTGAAACTTTTTCAAATACTAGTTTCGGTCAAAAAATAAAAGTATATTATACAGAATTTTATACAAGTGTCGGTAAAAAAAAATCGAGGGTTATTCGAAATGCTACGAAACTTTTTAGATCCTTTCTATATTTTACGAGGGAAGATTATGATGGAAGTCCATGCAAAAAATCATCTCAGAAATAGATTCTATGAAACTTTTTGAAATACCAGTTTCGGTCAAAAAAATCGTAGTATATTATACACAATTTTATACTAGTTTCGGTCAAAAATCAAATTAAATCGAGGATTGTTCGAAATGCTATGAAACTTTTAAGATCCTTTCTATAATTTAAGAGGGAAGATTATGATGGAAGTCCATGCGAAAAATTATCTCAGAATTAGATTCTTTGAAACTTTTTTAAATACTAGTTTTAGTCAAAAAATCGTAGTATATTTATTATACACAATTTTATACAAGTGTCGGTAAAAAAAATCGAGGATTATTCGAAATGCTACGAAACTTTTTAGATCCTTTCTATATTTTACAAGGGAAGATTATGATGGAAGTCCATGCAAAAAATCATCTCAGAAATATATTCTATGAAACTTTTTGTAATATTAGTTTCGGTCCAAAAATCGTAATATATTATACACAATTTTATACTAGTTCTGGTCAAAAATTAAATTAAATCGAGGATTGTTCGAAATGCAACGAAACTTTTAAGATCCTTTCTATAATTTACGAGGGAAGATTATGATGGAAGTCCATGCAAAAAATTATCTCAGAATTAGATTCTTTGAAACTTTTTCAAATACTAGTGTCGGTCAAAAAATCGAAGTATATTACACAGAATTTTATACAAGTGTCGGTAAAAAAAAATCGAGGGTTATTCGAAATGCTACAAAACTTTTTAGATCCTTTATATTTGTTACTAGGGAAGATTATGATGGAAGTCCATGCAAAAAATCATCTCAGAAATAGATTCTATGAAACTTTTTGAAATACCAGTTTCGGTCAAAAAATCGTAGTATATTATACACAATTTTATACTAGTTTCGGTCAAAAATCAAATTAAATCGAGGATTGTTCGAAATGCTACGAAACTTTTAAGATCCTTTCTATAATTTACGAGGGAAGATTATGATGGAAGTCCATGCGAAAAATTATCTCAGAATTAGATTCTTTGAAACTTTTTCAAATACTAGTTTCGGTCAAAAAATCGAAGTATATTATACAAAATTTTATACAAGTGTCGGTAAAAAAAATCGAGGGTTATTCGAAATGCTACGAAACTTTTTAGATCCTTTATATTTGTTACAAAGGAAGATTATGATGGAAGTCCATGCAAAAAATCATCTCAGAAATAGATTCTATGAAACTTTTTGAAATACCAGTTTCGGTCAAAAAATCGTAGTATATTATACACAATTTTATACCAGTTTCGGTCAAAAATCAAATTAAATCGAGGATTGTTCGAAATGCTACGAAACTTTTAAGATCCTTTCTATAATTTACTAGGGAAGTTTTTGATGGAAGTCCATGCGAAAAATTATCTCAGAATTAGATTGTTTGAAACTTTTTTAAATACTAGTTTTGGTCAAAAAATCGTAGTATATTTATTATACACAATTTTATACAAATGTCGGTAAAAAAAAATCGAGGATTATTCGAAATGCTATGAAACTTTTTAGATCCTTTCTATATTTTACGAGGAAAGATTATGATGGAAATCCATTCAAAAAATCATCTCAGAAATAGATTCTATGAAACTTTTTGAAATATTAGTTTCGGTCAAAAAATCGTAGTATATTATACACAATTTTATACTAGTTCCGGTCAAAAATTAAATTAAATCGAGGATTGTTCGAAATGCAACGAAACTTTTAAGATCCTTTCTATAATTTACGAGGGAAGATTATGATGGAAGTCCATGCAAAAAATTATCTCAGAATTAGATTCTTTGAAACTTTTTCAAATACTAGTTTCGGTCAAAAAATCGAAGTATATTATACAGAATTTTATACAAGTGTCGGTAAAAAAAAATCGAGGGTTATTCGAAATGCTACGAAACTTTTTAGATCCTTTATATTTGTTACTAGGGAAGATTATGATGGAAGTCCATGCAAAAAATCATCTCAGAAATAGATTCTATGAAACTTTTTGAAATACTAGTTTCGGTCAAAAAATCGTAGTATATTATACACAATTTTATACTAGTTTCGGTCAAAAATCAAATTAAATCGAGGATTGTTCTAAATGCTACGAAAGTTTTAAGATCCTTTCTATAACTTACGAGGGAAGATTATGATGGAAGTCCATGCAAAAAATTATCTCAGAATTAGATTCTTTGAAACTTTTTCAAATACTAGTTTCGGTCAAAAAATAAAAGTATATTATACAGAATTTTATACAAGTGTCGGTAAAAAAAAATCGAGGGTTATTCGAAATGCTACGAAACTTTTTAGATCCTTTCTATATTTTACGAGGGAAGATTATGATGGAAGTCCATGCAAAAAATCATCTCAGAAATAGATTCTATGAAACTTTTTGAAATACCAGTTTCGGTCAAAAAAATCGTAGTATATTATACACAATTTTATACTAGTTTCGGTCAAAAATCAAATTAAATCGAGGATTGTTCGAAATGCTATGAAACTTTTAAGATCCTTTCTATAATTTAAGAGGGAAGATTATGATGGAAGTCCATGCGAAAAATTATCTCAGAATTAGATTCTTTGAAACTTTTTTAAATACTAGTTTTAGTCAAAAAATCGTAGTATATTTATTATACACAATTTTATACAAGTGTCGGTAAAAAAAAATCGAGGATTATTCGAAATGCTACGAAACTTTTTAGATCCTTTCTATATTTTACAAGGGAAGATTATGATGGAAGTCCATGCAAAAAATCATCTCAGAAATATATTCTATGAAACTTTTTGTAATATTAGTTTCGGTCCAAAAATCGTAATATATTATACACAATTTTATACTAGTTCTGGTCAAAAATTAAATTAAATCGAGGATTGTTCGAAATGCAACGAAACTTTTAAGATCCTTTCTATAATTTACGAGGGAAGATTATGATGGAAGTCCATGCAAAAAATTATCTCAGAATTAGATTCTTTGAAACTTTTTCAAATACTAGTGTCGGTCAAAAAATCGAAGTATATTACACAGAATTTTATACAAGTGTCGGTAAAAAAAATCGAGGGTTATTCGAAATGCTACAAAACTTTTTAGATCCTTTATATTTGTTACTAGGGAAGATTATGATGGAAGTCCATGCAAAAAATCATCTCAGAAATAGATTCTATGAAACTTTTTGAAATACCAGTTTCGGTCAAAAAATCGTAGTATATTATACACAATTTTATACTAGTTTCGGTCAAAAATCAAATTAAATCGAGGATTGTTCAAAATGCTACGAAACTTTTAAGATCCTTTCTATAATTTACGAGGGAAGATTATGATGGAAGTCCATGCGAAAAATTATCTCAGAATTAGATTCTTTGAAACTTTTTCAAATACTAGTTTCGGTCAAAAAATCGAAGTATATTATACAAAATTTTATACAAGTGTCGGTAAAAAAAATCGAGGGTTATTCGAAATGCTACGAAACTTTTTAGATCCTTTATATTTGTTACAAAGGAAGATTATGATGGAAGTCCATGCAAAAAATCATCACAGAAATAGATTCTATGAAACTTTTTGAAATACCAGTTTCGGTCAAAAAATCGTAGTATATTATACACAATTTTATACCAGTTTCGGTCAAAAATCAAATTAAATCGAGGATTGTTCGAAATGCTACGAAACTTTTAAGATCCTTTCTATAATTTACTAGGGATGTTTTTGATGGAAGTCCATGCGAAAAATTATCTCAGAATTAGATTGTTTGAAACTTTTTTAAATACTAGTTTTGGTCAAAAAATCGTAGTATATTTATTATACACAATTTTATACAAATGTCGGTAAAAAAAAATCGAGGATTATTCGAAATGCTATGAAACTTTTTAGATCCTTTCTATATTTTACGAGGAAAGATTATGATGGAAATCCATTCAAAAAATCATCTCAGAAATAGATTCTATGAAACTTTTTGAAATATTAGTTTCGGTCAAAAAATCGTAGTATATTATACACAATTTTATACTAGTTCCGGTCAAAAATTAAATTAAATCGAGGATTGTTCGAAATGCAACGAAACTTTTAAGATCCTTTCTATAATTTACGAGGGAAGATTATGATGGAAGTCCATGCAAAAAATTATCTCAGAATTAGATTCTTTGAAACTTTTTCAAATACTAGTTTCGGTCAAAAAATCGAAGTATATTATACAGAATTTTATACAAGTGTCGGTAAAAAAAAATCGAGGGTTATTCGAAATGAGACGAAACTTTTTAGATCCTTTATATTTGTTACTAGGGAAGATTATGATGGAAGTCCATGCAAAAAATCATCTCAGAAATAGATTCTATGAAACTTTTTGAAATACTAGTTTCGGTCAAAAAATCGTAGTATATTATACACAATTTTATACTAGTTTCAGTCAAAAATCAAATTAAATCGAGGATTGTTCTAAATGCTACGAAAGTTTTAAGATCCTTTCTATAACTTACGAGGGAAGATTATGATGGAAGTCCATGCAAAAAATTATCTCAGAATTAGATTCTTTGAAACTTTTTCAAATACTAGTTTCGGTCAAAAAATAAAAGTATATTATACAGAATTTTATACAAGTGTCGGTAAAAAAAATCGAGGGTTATTCGAAATGCTACGAAACTTTTTAGATCCTTTCTATATTTTACGAGGGAAGATTATGATGGAAGTCCATGCAAAAAATCATCTCAGAAATAGATTCTATGAAACTTTTTGAAATACCAGTTTCGGTCAAAAAAATCGTAGTATATTATACACAATTTTATACTAGTTTCGGTCAAAAATCAAATTAAATCGAGGATTGTTCGAAATGCTATGAAACTTTTAAGATCCTTTCTATAATTTAAGAGGGAAGATTATGATGGAAGTCCATGCGAAAAATTATCTCAGAATTAGATTCTTTGAAACTTTTTTAAATACTAGTTTTAGTCAAAAAATCGTAGTATATTTATTATACACAATTTTATACAAGTGTCGGTAAAAAAAAATCGAGGATTATTCGAAATGCTACGAAACTTTTTAGATCCTTTCTATATTTTACAAGGGAAGATTATGATGGAAGTCCATGCAAAAAATCATCTCAGAAATATATTCTATGAAACTTTTTGTAATATTAGTTTCGGTCCAAAAATCGTAATATATTATACACAATTTTATACTAGTTCTGGTCAAAAATTAAATTAAATCGAGGATTGTTCGAAATGCAACGAAACTTTTAAGATCCTTTCTATAATTTACGAGGGAAGATTATGATGGAAGTCCATGCAAAAAATTATCTCAGAATTAGATTCTTTGAAACTTTTTCAAATACTAGTGTCGGTCAAAAAATCGAAGTATATTACACAGAATTTTATACAAGTGTCGGTAAAAAAAATCGAGGGTTATTCGAAATGCTACAAAACTTTTTAGATCCTTTATATTTGTTACTAGGGAAGATTATGATGGAAGTCCATGCAAAAAATCATCTCAGAAATAGATTCTATGAAACTTTTTGAAATACCAGTTTCGGTCAAAAAATCGTAGTATATTATACACAATTTTATACTAGTTTCGGTCAAAAATCAAATTAAATCGAGGATTGTTCAAAATGCTACGAAACTTTTAAGATCCTTTCTATAATTTACGAGGGAAGATTATGATGGAAGTCCATGCGAAAAATTATCTCAGAATTAGATTCTTTGAAACTTTTTCAAATACTAGTTTCGGTCAAAAAATCGAAGTATATTATACAAAATTTTATACAAGTGTCGGTAAAAAAAATCGAGGGTTATTCGAAATGCTACGAAACTTTTTAGATCCTTTATATTTGTTACAAAGGAAGATTATGATGGAAGTCCATGCAAAAAATCATCACAGAAATAGATTCTATGAAACTTTTTGAAATACCAGTTTCGGTCAAAAAATCGTAGTATATTATACACAATTTTATACCAGTTTCGGTCAAAAATCAAATTAAATCGAGGATTGTTCGAAATGCTACGAAACTTTTAAGATCCTTTCTATAATTTACTAGGGATGTTTTTGATGGAAGTCCATGCGAAAAATTATCTCAGAATTAGATTGTTTGAAACTTTTTTAAATACTAGTTTTGGTCAAAAAATCGTAGTATATTTATTATACACAATTTTATACAAATGTCGGTAAAAAAAAATCGAGGATTATTCGAAATGCTATGAAACTTTTTAGATCCTTTCTATATTTTACGAGGAAAGATTATGATGGAAATCCATTCAAAAAATCATCTCAGAAATAGATTCTATGAAACTTTTTGAAATATTAGTTTCGGTCAAAAAATCGTAGTATATTATACACAATTTTATACTAGTTCCGGTCAAAAATTAAATTAAATCGAGGATTGTTCGAAATGCAACGAAACTTTTAAGATCCTTTCTATAATTTACGAGGGAAGATTATGATGGAAGTCCATGCAAAAAATTATCTCAGAATTAGATTCTTTGAAACTTTTTCAAATACTAGTTTCGGTCAAAAAATCGAAGTATATTATACAGAATTTTATACAAGTGTCGGTAAAAAAAAATCGAGGGTTATTCGAAATGAGACGAAACTTTTTAGATCCTTTATATTTGTTACTAGGGAAGATTATGATGGAAGTCCATGCAAAAAATCATCTCAGAAATAGATTCTATGAAACTTTTTGAAATACTAGTTTCGGTCAAAAAATCGTAGTATATTATACACAATTTTATACTAGTTTCAGTCAAAAATCAAATTAAATCGAGGATTGTTCTAAATGCTACGAAAGTTTTAAGATCCTTTCTATAACTTACGAGGGAAGATTATGATGGAAGTCCATGCAAAAAATTATCTCAGAATTAGATTCTTTGAAACTTTTTCAAATACTAGTTTCGGTCAAAAAATAAAAGTATATTATACAGAATTTTATACAAGTGTCGGTAAAAAAAATCGAGGGTTATTCGAAATGCTACGAAACTTTTTAGATCCTTTCTATATTTTACGAGGGAAGATTATGATGGAAGTCCATGCAAAAAATCATCTCAGAAATAGATTCTATGAAACTTTTTGAAATACCAGTTTCGGTCAAAAAAATCGTAGTATATTATACACAATTTTATACTAGTTTCGGTCAAAAATCAAATTAAATCGAGGATTGTTCGAAATGCTATGAAACTTTTAAGATCCTTTCTATAATTTAAGAGGGAAGATTATGATGGAAGTCCATGCGAAAAATTATCTCAGAATTAGATTCTTTGAAACTTTTTTAAATACTAGTTTTAGTCAAAAAATCGTAGTATATTTATTATACACAATTTTATACAAGTGTCGGTAAAAAAAAATCGAGGATTATTCGAAATGCTACGAAACTTTTTAGATCCTTTCTATATTTTACAAGGGAAGATTATGATGGAAGTCCATGCAAAAAATCATCTCAGAAATATATTCTATGAAACTTTTTGTAATATTAGTTTCGGTCCAAAAATCGTAATATATTATACACAATTTTATACTAGTTCTGGTCAAAAATTAAATTAAATCGAGGATTGTTCGAAATGCAACGAAACTTTTAAGATCCTTTCTATAATTTACGAGGGAAGATTATGATGGAAGTCCATGCAAAAAATTATCTCAGAATTAGATTCTTTGAAACTTTTTCAAATACTAGTGTCGGTCAAAAAATCGAAGTATATTACACAGAATTTTATACAAGTGTCGGTAAAAAAAATCGAGGGTTATTCGAAATGCTACAAAACTTTTTAGATCCTTTATATTTGTTACTAGGGAAGATTATGATGGAAGTCCATGCAAAAAATCATCTCAGAAATAGATTCTATGAAACTTTTTGAAATACCAGTTTCGGTCAAAAAATCGTAGTATATTATACACAATTTTATACTAGTTTCGGTCAAAAATCAAATTAAATCGAGGATTGTTCAAAATGCTACGAAACTTTTAAGATCCTTTCTATAATTTACGAGGGAAGATTATGATGGAAGTCCATGCGAAAAATTATCTCAGAATTAGATTCTTTGAAACTTTTTCAAATACTAGTTTCGGTCAAAAAATCGAAGTATATTATACAAAATTTTATACAAGTGTCGGTAAAAAAAATCGAGGGTTATTCGAAATGCTACGAAACTTTTTAGATCCTTTATATTTGTTACAAAGGAAGATTATGATGGAAGTCCATGCAAAAAATCATCACAGAAATAGATTCTATGAAACTTTTTGAAATACCAGTTTCGGTCAAAAAATCGTAGTATATTATACACAATTTTATACCAGTTTCGGTCAAAAATCAAATTAAATCGAGGATTGTTCGAAATGCTACGAAACTTTTAAGATCCTTTCTATAATTTACTAGGGATGTTTTTGATGGAAGTCCATGCGAAAAATTATCTCAGAATTAGATTGTTTGAAACTTTTTTAAATACTAGTTTTGGTCAAAAAATCGTAGTATATTTATTATACACAATTTTATACAAATGTCGGTAAAAAAAAATCGAGGATTATTCGAAATGCTATGAAACTTTTTAGATCCTTTCTATATTTTACGAGGAAAGATTATGATGGAAATCCATTCAAAAAATCATCTCAGAAATAGATTCTATGAAACTTTTTGAAATATTAGTTTCGGTCAAAAAATCGTAGTATATTATACACAATTTTATACTAGTTCCGGTCAAAAATTAAATTAAATCGAGGATTGTTCGAAATGCAACGAAACTTTTAAGATCCTTTCTATAATTTACGAGGGAAGATTATGATGGAAGTCCATGCAAAAAATTATCTCAGAATTAGATTCTTTGAAACTTTTTCAAATACTAGTTTCGGTCAAAAAATCGAAGTATATTATACAGAATTTTATACAAGTGTCGGTAAAAAAAAATCGAGGGTTATTCGAAATGAGACGAAACTTTTTAGATCCTTTATATTTGTTACTAGGGAAGATTATGATGGAAGTCCATGCAAAAAATCATCTCAGAAATAGATTCTATGAAACTTTTTGAAATACTAGTTTCGGTCAAAAAATCGTAGTATATTATACACAATTTTATACTAGTTTCAGTCAAAAATCAAATTAAATCGAGGATTGTTCTAAATGCTACGAAAGTTTTAAGATCCTTTCTATAACTTACGAGGGAAGATTATGATGGAAGTCCATGCAAAAAATTATCTCAGAATTAGATTCTTTGAAACTTTTTCAAATACTAGTTTCGGTCAAAAAATAAAAGTATATTATACAGAATTTTATACAAGTGTCGGTAAAAAAAATCGAGGGTTATTCGAAATGCTACGAAACTTTTTAGATCCTTTCTATATTTTACGAGGGAAGATTATGATGGAAGTCCATGCAAAAAATCATCTCAGAAATAGATTCTATGAAACTTTTTGAAATACCAGTTTCGGTCAAAAAAATCGTAGTATATTATACACAATTTTATACTAGTTTCGGTCAAAAATCAAATTAAATCGAGGATTGTTCGAAATGCTATGAAACTTTTAAGATCCTTTCTATAATTTAAGAGGGAAGATTATGATGGAAGTCCATGCGAAAAATTATCTCAGAATTAGATTCTTTGAAACTTTTTTAAATACTAGTTTTAGTCAAAAAATCGGAGTATATTTATTATACACAATTTTATACAAGTGTCGGTAAAAAAAAATCGAGGATTATTCGAAATGCTACGAAACTTTTTAGATCCTTTCTATATTTTACAAGGGAAGATTATGATGGAAGTCCATGCAAAAAATCATCTCAGAAATATATTCTATGAAACTTTTTGTAATATTAGTTTCGGTCCAAAAATCGTAATATATTATACACAATTTTATACTAGTTCTGGTCAAAAATTAAATTAAATCGAGGATTGTTCGAAATGCAACGAAACTTTTAAGATCCTTTCTATAATTTACGAGGGAAGATTATGATGGAAGTCCATGCAAAAAATTATCTCAGAATTAGATTCTTTGAAACTTTTTCAAATACTAGTGTCGGTCAAAAAATCGAAGTATATTACACAGAATTTTATACAAGTGTCGGTAAAAAAAATCGAGGGTTATTCGAAATGCTACAAAACTTTTTAGATCCTTTATATTTGTTACTAGGGAAGATTATGATGGAAGTCCATGCAAAAAATCATCTCAGAAATAGATTCTATGAAACTTTTTGAAATACCAGTTTCGGTCAAAAAATCGTAGTATATTATACACAATTTTATACTAGTTTCGGTCAAAAATCAAATTAAATCGAGGATTGTTCAAAATGCTACGAAACTTTTAAGATCCTTTCTATAATTTACGAGGGAAGATTATGATGGAAGTCCATGCGAAAAATTATCTCAGAATTAGATTCTTTGAAACTTTTTCAAATACTAGTTTCGGTCAAAAAATCGAAGTATATTATACAAAATTTTATACAAGTGTCGGTAAAAAAAATCGAGGGTTATTCGAAATGCTACGAAACTTTTTAGATCCTTTATATTTGTTACAAAGGAAGATTATGATGGAAGTCCATGCAAAAAATCATCTCAGAAATAGATTCTATGAAACTTTTTGAAATACCAGTTTCGGTCAAAAAATCGTAGTATATTATACACAATTTTATACCAGTTTCGGTCAAAAATCAAATTAAATCGAGGATTGTTCGAAATGCTACGAAACTTTTAAGATCCTTTCTATAATTTACTAGGGAAGTTTTTGATGGAAGTCCATGCGAAAAATTATCTCAGAATTAGATTGTTTGAAACTTTTTTAAATACTAGTTTTGGTCAAAAAATCGTAGTATATTTATTATACACAATTTTATACAAATGTCGGTAAAAAAAAATCGAGGATTATTCGAAATGCTATGAAACTTTTTAGATCCTTTCTATATTTTACGAGGAAAGATTATGATGGAAATCCATTCAAAAAATCATCTCAGAAATAGATTCTATGAAACTTTTTGAAATATTAGTTTCGGTCAAAAAATCGTAGTATATTATACACAATTTTATACTAGTTCCGGTCAAAAATTAAATTAAATCGAGGATTGTTCGAAATGCAACGAAACTTTTAAGATCCTTTCTATAATTTACGAGGGAAGATTATGATGGAAGTCCATGCAAAAAATTATCTCAGAATTAGATTCTTTGAAACTTTTTCAAATACTAGTTTCGGTCAAAAAATCGAAGTATATTATACAGAATTTTATACAAGTGTCGGTAAAAAAAAATCGAGGGTTATTCGAAATGCTACGAAACTTTTTAGATCCTTTATATTTGTTACTAGGGAAGATTATGATGGAAGTCCATGCAAAAAATCATCTCAGAAATAGATTCTATGAAACTTTTTGAAATACTAGTTTCGGTCAAAAAATCGTAGTATATTATACACAATTTTATACTAGTTTCGGTCAAAAATCAAATTAAATCGAGGATTGTTCTAAATGCTACGAAAGTTTTAAGATCCTTTCTATAATTTACGAGGGAAGATTATGATGGAAGTCCATGCAAAAAATTATCTCAGAATTAGATTCTTTGAAACTTTTTCAAATACTAGTTTCGGTCAAAAAATAAAAGTATATTATACAGAATTTTATACAAGTGTCGGTAAAAAAAAATCGAGGGTTATTCGAAATGCTACGAAACTTTTTAGATCCTTTCTATATTTTACGAGGGAAGATTATGATGGAAGTCCATGCAAAAAATCATCTCAGAAATAGATTCTATGAAACTTTTTGAAATACCAGTTTCGGTCAAAAAAATCGTAGTATATTATACACAATTTTATACTAGTTTCGGTCAAAAATCAAATTAAATCGAGGATTGTTCGAAATGCTATGAAACTTTTAAGATCCTTTCTATAATTTACGAGGGAAGATTATGATGGAAGTCCATGCGAAAAATTATCTCAGAATTAGATTCTTTGAAACTTTTTTAAATACTAGTTTTAGTCAAAAAATCGTAGTATATTTATTATACACAATTTTATACAAGTGTCGGTAAAAAAAAATCGAGGATTATTCGAAATGCTACGAAACTTTTTAGATCCTTTCTATATTTTACAAGGGAAGATTATGATGGAAGTCCATGCAAAAAATCATCTCAGAAATATATTCTATGAAACTTTTTGAAATACTAGTTTCGGTCAAAAAATCGTAGTATATTATACACAATTTTATACTAGTTCCGGTCAAAAATTAAATTAAATCGAGGATTGTTCGAAATGCAACGAAACTTTTAAGATCCTTTCTATAATTTAAGAGGGAAGATTATGATAGAAGTCCATACAAAAATTTATCTCAGAATTAGATTCTTTGAAACTTTTTCAAATACTAGTTTCGGTCAAAAAATCGAAGTATATTATACACAATTTTATACAAGTGTCGGTAAAAAAAATCGAGGATTATTCTAAATGCTACGAAACTTTTTAGATCCTTTATATTTGTTACGAGGCAAGATTATGATGGATTTCCATGCAAAAAAAAATCTCAGAAATAGATTCTATGAAACTTTTTGAAATACTAGTTTCGGTCAAAAAATCGTAGTATATTATACACAATTTTATATTAGTTCCGGTCAAAAATAAAATTAAATCGAGGATTGTTCGAAATGCAACAAAACTTTTAAGATCCTTTCTATAATTTAAGAGGGAAGATTATGATAGAAGTACATACAAAAAATTATCTTAGAATTAGATTCTTTGAAACTTTTTCAAATACTAGTTTCGGTCAAAAAATAAAAGTATATTATACAGAATTTTATACAAGTGTCGGTAAAAAAAAATCGAGGGTTATTCGAAATGCTACGAAACTTTTTAGATCCTTTCTATATTTTACGAGGGAAGATTATGATGGAAGTCCATGCAAAAAATCATCTCAGAAATAGATTCTATGAAACTTTTTGAAATACCAGTTTCGGTCAAAAAAATCGTAGTATATTATACACAATTTTATACTAGTTTCGGTCAAAAATCAAATTAAATCGAGGATTGTTCGAAATGCTATGAAACTTTTAAGATCCTTTCTATAATTTACGAGGGAAGATTATGATGGAAGTCCATGCGAAAAATTATCTCAGAATTAGATTCTTTGAAACTTTTTTAAATACTAGTTTTAGTCAAAAAATCGTAGTATATTTATTATACACAATTTTATACAAGTGTCGGTAAAAAAAAATCGAGGATTATTCGAAATGCTACGAAACTTTTTAGATCCTTTCTATATTTTACAAGGGAAGATTATGATGGAAGTCCATGCAAAAAATCATCTCAGAAATATATTCTATGAAACTTTTTGAAATACTAGTTTCGGTCAAAAAATCGTAGTATATTATACACAATTTTATACTAGTTCCGGTCAAAAATTAAATTAAATCGAGGATTGTTCGAAATGCAACGAAACTTTTAAGATCCTTTCTATAATTTAAGAGGGAAGATTATGATAGAAGTCCATACAAAAATTTATCTCAGAATTAGATTCTTTGAAACTTTTTCAAATACTAGTTTCGGTCAAAAAATCGAAGTATATTATACACAATTTTATACAAGTGTCGGTAAAAAAAATCGAGGATTATTCTAAATGCTACGAAACTTTTTAGATCCTTTATATTTGTTACGAGGCAAGATTATGATGGATTTCCATGCAAAAAAAAATCTCAGAAATAGATTCTATGAAACTTTTTGAAATACTAGTTTCGGTCAAAAAATCGTAGTATATTATACACAATTTTATATTAGTTCCGGTCAAAAATAAAATTAAATCGAGGATTGTTCGAAATGCAACAAAACTTTTAAGATCTTTTCTATAATTTAAGAGGGAAGATTATGATAGAAGTACATACAAAAAATTATCTTAGAATTAGATTCTTTGAAACTTTTTCAAATACTAGTTTCGGTTAAAAAATCGAAGTATATTATACACAATTTTATACAAGTGTCGGTAAAAAAAAATCGAGGATTATTCGAAATGCTTCGAAACTTTTTAGATCCTTTATATTTGTTACGAGGGAAGATTATGATGGAGGTCCATGCAAAAAAAAATCTCAGAAATAGATTCTATGAAACTTTTTTAAATACTAGTTTCGGTCAAAAAATCGTAGTATATTATACACAATTTTATACTAGTTTTGGTCAAAAATTAAATTAAATCGAGGATTGTTCGAAATGCAACGAAACTTTTAAGATCCTTTCTATAATTTAGGAGGGAAGATTATGATGGAAGTCCATGCAAAAAATTATCTCAGAATTAGATTCTTTGAAACTTTTTCAAATACTAGTTTCGGTCAAAAAATAAAAGTATATTATACAGAATTTTATACAAGTGTCGGTAAAAAAAAATCGAGGGTTATTCGAAATGCTACGAAACTTTTTAGATCCTTTCTATATTTTACGAGGGAAGATTATGATGGAAGTCCATGCAAAAAATCATCTCAGAAATAGATTCTATGAAACTTTTTGAAATACCAGTTTCGGTCAAAAAAATCGTAGTATATTATACACAATTTTATACTAGTTTCGGTCAAAAATCAAATTAAATCGAGGATTGTTCGAAATGCTATGAAACTTTTAAGATCCTTTCTATAATTTACGAGGGAAGATTATGATGGAAGTCCATGCGAAAAATTAACTCAGAATTAGATTCTTTGAAACTTTTTTAAATACTAGTTTTAGTCAAAAAATCGTAGTATATTTATTATACACAATTTTATACAAGTGTCGGTAAAAAAAAATCGAGGATTATTCGAAATGCTACGAAACTTTTTAGATCCTTTCTATATTTTACAAGGGAAGATTATGATGGAAGTCCATGCAAAAAATCATCTCAGAAATATATTCTATGAAACTTTTTGAAATACTAGTTTCGGTCAAAAAATCGTAGTATATTATACACAATTTTATACTAGTTCCGGTCAAAAATTAAATTAAATCGAGGATTGTTCGAAATGCAACGAAACTTTTAAGATCCTTTCTATAATTTAAGAGGGAAGATTATGATAGAAGTCCATACAAAAATTTATCTCAGAATTAGATTCTTTGAAACTTTTTCAAATACTAGTTTCGGTCAAAAAATCGAAGTATATTATACACAATTTTATACAAGTGTCGGTAAAAAAAATCGAGGATTATTCCAAATGCTACGAAACTTTTTAGATCCTTTATATTTGTTACGAGGCAAGATTATGATGGATTTCCATGCAAAAAAAAATCTCAGAAATAGATTCTATGAAACTTTTTGAAATACTAGTTTCGGTCAAAAAATCGTAGTATATTATACACAATTTTATATTAGTTCCGGTCAAAAATTAAATTAAATCGAGGATTGTTCGAAATGCAACGAAACTTTTAAGATCCTTTCTATAATTTAAGAGGGAAGATTATGATAGAAGTCCATACAAAAATTTATCTCAGAATTAGATTCTTTGAAACTTTTTCAAATACTAGTTTCGGTCAAAAAATCGAAGTATATTATACACAATTTTATACAAGTGTCGGTAAAAAAAATCGAGGATTATTCGAAATGCTACGAAACTTTTTAGATCCTTTATATTTGTTACGAGGCAAGATTATGATGGATTTCCATGCAAAAAAAAATCTCAGAAATAGATTCTATGAAACTTTTTGAAATACTAGTTTCGGTCAAAAAATCGTAGTATATTATACACAATTTTATATTAGTTCCGGTCAAAAATTAAATTAAATCGAGGATTGTTCGAAATGCAACGAAACTTTTAAGATCCTTTCTATAATTTAAGAGGGAAGATTATGATAGAAGTACATACAAAAAATTATCTTAGAATTAGATTCTTTGAAACTTTTTCAAATACTAGTTTCGGTCAAAAAATCGAAGTATATTATACACAATTTTATACAAGTGTCGATAAAAAAAAATCGAGGATTATTCGAAATGCTTCGAAACTTTTTAGATCCTTTATATTTGTTACGAGGGAAGATTATGATGGAGTTCCATGCAAAAAAAAATCTCAGAAATAGATTCTATGAAACTTTTTTAAATACTAGTTTCGGTCAAAAAATCGTAGTATATTATACACAATTTTATACTAGTTTTGGTCAAAAATTAAATTAAATCGAGGATTGTTCGAAATGCAATGAAACTTTTAAGATCCTTTCTATAATTTAGGAGGGAAGATTATGATGGAAGTCCATGCAAAAAATTATCTCAGAATTAGATTCTTTGAAACTTTTTTAAATACTAGTTTCGGTCAAAAAATAAAAGTATATTATACAGAATTTTATACAAGTGTCGGTAAAAAAAAATCGAGGGTTATTCGAAATGCTACGAAACATTTTAGATCCTTTCTATATTTTACGAGGGAAGATTATGATGGAAGTCCATGCAAAAAATCATCTCAGAAATAGATTCTATGAAACTTTTTGAAATACCAGTTTCGGTCAAAAAAATCGTAGTATATTATACACAATTTTATACTAGTTTCGGTCAAAAATCAAATTAAATCGAGGATTGTTCGAAATGCTATGAAACTTTTAAGATCCTTTCTATAATTTACGAGGGAAGATTATGATGGAAGTCCATGCGAAAAATTATCTCAGAATTAGATTCTTTGAAACTTTTTTAAATACTAGTTTTAGTCAAAAAATCGTAGTATATTTATTATACACAATTTTATACAAGTGTCGGTAAAAAAAAATCGAGGATTATTCGAAATGCTACGAAACTTTTTAGATCCTTTCTATATTTTACAAGGGAAGATTATGATGGAAGTCCATGCAAAAAATCATCTCAGAAATATATTCTATGAAACTTTTTGAAATACTAGTTTCGGTCAAAAAATCGTAGTATATTATACACAATTTTATACTAGTTCCGGTCAAAAATTAAATTAAATCGAGGATTGTTCGAAATGCAACGAAACTTTTAAGATCCTTTCTATAATTTAAGAGGGAAGATTATGATAGAAGTCCATACAAAAATTTATCTCAGAATTAGATTCTTTGAAACTTTTTCAAATACTAGTTTCGGTCAAAAAATCGAAGTATATTATACACAATTTTATACAAGTGTCGGTAAAAAAAATCGAGGATTATTCGAAATGCTACGAAACTTTTTAGATCCTTTATATTTGTTACGAGGCAAGATTATGATGGATTTCCATGCAAAAAAAAATCTCAGAAATAGATTCTATGAAACTTTTTGAAATACTAGTTTCGGTCAAAAAATCGTAGTATATTATACACAATTTTATATTAGTTCCGGTCAAAAATTAAATTAAATCGAGGATTGTTCGAAATGCAACGAAACTTTTAAGATCCTTTCTATAATTTAAGAGGGAAGATTATGATAGAAGTACATACAAAAAATTATCTTAGAATTAGATTCTTTGAAACTTTTTCAAATACTAGTTTCGGTCAAAAAATCAAAGTATATTATACACAATTTTATACAAGTGTCGGTAAAAAAAAATCGAGGATTATTCGAAATGCTTCGAAACTTTTTAGATCCTTTATATTTGTTACGAGGGAAGATTATGATGGAGGTCCATTCAAAAAAAAATCTCAGAAATAAATTCTATGAAACTTTTTTAAATACTAGTTTCGGTCAAAAAATCGTAGTATATTATACACAATTTTATACTAGTTTTGGTCAAAAATTAAATTAAATCGAGGATTGTTCAAAATGCAACGAAACTTTTAAGATCCTTTCTATAATTTAGGATGGAAGATTATGATGGAAGTCCATGCAAAAAATTATCTCAGAATTAGATTCTTTGAAACTTTTTCAAATACTAGTTTCGGTCAAAAAATAAAAGTATATTATACAGAATTTTATACAAGTGTCGGTAAAAAAAAATCGAGGGTTATTCGAAATGCTACGAAACTTTTTAGATCCTTTCTATATTTTACGAGGGAAGATTATGATGGAAGTCCATGCAAAAAATCATCTCAGAAATAGATTCTATGAAACTTTTTGAAATACCAGTTTCGGTCAAAAAAATCGTAGTATATTATACACAATTTTATACTAGTTTCGGTCAAAAATCAAATTAAATCGAGGATTGTTCGAAATGCTATGAAACTTTTAAGATCCTTTCTATAATTTACGAGGGAAGATTATGATGGAAGTCCATGCGAAAAATTATCTCAGAATTAGATTCTTTGAAACTTTTTTAAATACTAGTTTTAGTCAAAAAATCGTAGTATATTTATTATACACAATTTTATACAAGTGTCGGTAAAAAAAAATCGAGGATTATTCGAAATGCTACGAAACTTTTTAGATCCTTTCTATATTTTACAAGGGAAGATTATGATGGAAGTCCATGCAAAAAATCATCTCAGAAATATATTCTATGAAACTTTTTGAAATACTAGTTTCGGTCAAAAAATCGTAGTATATTATACACAATTTTATACTAGTTCCGGTCAAAAATTAAATTAAATCGAGGATTGTTCGAAATGCAACGAAACTTTTAAGATCCTTTCTATAATTTAAGAGGGAAGATTATGATAGAAGTCCATACAAAAATTTATCTCAGAATTAGATTCTTTGAAACTTTTTCAAATACTAGTTTCGGTCAAAAAATCGAAGTATATTATACACAATTTTATACAAGTGTCGGTAAAAAAAATCGAGGATTATTCGAAATGCTACGAAACTTTTTAGATCCTTTATATTTGTTACGAGGCAAGATTATGATGGATTTCCATGCAAAAAAAAATCTCAGAAATAGATTCTATGAAACTTTTTGAAATACTAGTTTCGGTCAAAAAATCGTAGTATATTATACACAATTTTATATTAGTTCCGGTCAAAAATTAAATTAAATCGAGGATTGTTCGAAATGCAACGAAACTTTTAAGATCCTTTCTATAATTTAAGAGGGAAGATTATGATAGAAGTACATACAAAAAATTATCTTAGAATTAGATTCTTTGAAACTTTTTCAAATACTAGTTTCGGTCAAAAAATCGAAGTATATTATACACAATTTTATACAAGTGTCGGTAAAAAAAAATCGAGGATTATTCGAAATGCTTCGAAACTTTTTAGATCCTTTATATTTGTTACGAGGGAAGATTATGATGGAGGTCCATGCTAAAAAAAATCTCAGAAATAGATTCTATGAAACTTTTTTAAATACTAGTTTCGGTCAAAAAATCGTAGTATATTATGCACAATTTTATACTAGTTTTGGTCAAAAATTAAATTAAATCGAGGATTGTTCGAAATGCAACGAAACTTTTAAGATCCTTTCTATAATTTAGGAGGGAAGATTATGATGGAAGTCCATGCAAAAAATTATCTCAGAATTAGATTCTTTGAAACTTTTTCAAATACTAGTTTCGGTCAAAATATCCAAGTATATTATACAAAATTTTATACAAGTTTCTGTAAAAAAAATCGAGGGTTATTCGAAATGCTACGAAACTTTTTAGATCCTTTATATTTGTTACAAGGGAAGATTATGATGGAAGTCCATGCAAAAAAACATCTCAGAAATAGATTCTATGAAACTTTTTGAAATACCAGTTTCGGTCAAAAAATCGTAGTATATTATACACAATTTTATACTAGTTTCGGTCAAAAATCAAATTAAATCTAGGATTGTTCGAAATGCTACGAAACTTTTAAGATCCTTTCTATAATTTACGAGGGAAGATTATGATGGAAGTCCATGCGAAAAATTATCTCAGAATTAGATTCGTTGAAACTTTTTTAAATACTAGTTTTGGTCAAAAAATCGTAGTATATTTATTATACATAATTTTATACAAATGTCGGTAAAAAAAATCGAGGATTATTCGAAATGCTATGAAACTTTTTAGATCCTTTCTATATTTTACGAGGGAAGATTATGATGGAAGTCCATGCAAAAAATCATCTCAGAAATAGATTCTATGAAACTTTTTGAAATATTAGTTTCGGTCAAAAAATTGTAGTATATTATACACAATTTTATACTAGTTCCGGTCAAAAATTAAATTAAATCGAGGATTGTTCGAAATGCAACGAAACTTTTAAGATCCTTTCTATAATTTACGAGGGAAGATTATGATGGAAGTCCATGCAAAAAATTATCTCAGAATTAGATTCTTTGAAACTTTTTCAAATACTAGTTTCGGTCAAAAAATAAAAGTATATTATACAGAATTTTATACAAGTGTCGGTAAAAAAAAATCGAGGGTTATTCGAAATGCTACGAAACTTTTTAGATCCTTTATATTTGTTACTAGGGAAGATTATGATGGAAGTCCATGCAAAAAATCATCTCAGAAATAGATTCCATGAAACTTTTTGAAATACTAGTTTCGGTCAAAAAATCGTAGTATATTATACACAATTGTATACTAGTTTCGGTCAAAAATCAAATTAAATCGAGGATTGTTCGAAATGCTATGAAACTTTTAAGATCCTTTCTATAATTTACGAGGGGAGATTATGATGGAAGTCCATGCGAAAAATTATCTCAAAATTAGATTCTTTGAAACTTTTTTAAATACTAGTTTCGGTCAAAAAATCGTAGTATATTTATTATACACAATTTTATACAAATGTCGGTACAAAAAATCGAGGATTATTCGAAATGCTATGAAACTTTTTAGACCCTTTCTATATTTTACGAGGGAAGATTATGATGGAAGTCCATGCAAAAAATCATCTCAGAAATAGATTCTATGAAACATTTTGTAATATTAGTTTCGGTCCAAAAATCGTAATATATTATACACAATTTTATACTAGTTCTGGTCAAAAATTAAATTAAATCGAGGATTGTTCGAAATGCAACGAAACTTTTAAGATCCTTTCTATAATTTACGAGGGAAGATTATGATGGAAGTCCATGCAAAAAATTATCTCAGAATTAGATTCTTTGAAACTTTTTCAAATACTAGTGTCGGTCAAAAAATCGAAGTATATTATACAGAATTTTATACAAGTGTCGGTAAAAAAAATCGAGGGTTATTCGAAATGCTACAAAACTTTTTAGATCCTTTATATTTGTTACTAGGGAAGATTATGATGGAAGTCCATGCAAAAAATCATCTCAGAAATAGATTCTATGAAACTTTTTGAAATACCAGTTTCGGTCAAAAAATCGTAGTTTATTATACACAATTTTATACTAGTTTCGGTCAAAAATCAAATTATATCGAGGATTGTTCGAAATGCTACGAAACTTTTAAGATCCTTTCTATAATTTACGAGGGAAGATTATGATGGAAGTCCATGCAAAAAATTATCTCAGAATTAGATTCTTTGAAACTTTTTCAAATACTAGTTTCGGTCAAAAAATCGAAGTATATTATACAAAATTTTATACAAGTGTCGGTAAAAAAAATCGAGGGTTATTCGAAATGCTACGAAACTTTTTAGATCCTTTATATTTGTTACAAAGGAAGATTATGATGGAAGTCCATGCAAAAAATCATCTCAGAAATAGATTCTATGAAACTTTTTGAAATACCAGTTTCGGTCAAAAAATTGTAGTATATTATACACAATTTTATACTAGTTTCGGTCAAAAATCAAATTAAATCGAGGATTGTTCGAAATGCTACGAAACTTTTAAGATCCTTTCTATAATTTACTAGAGAAGTTTTTGATGGAAGTCCATGCGAAAAATTATCTCAGAATTAGATTGTTTGAAACTTTTTTAAATACTAGTTTTGGTCAAAAAATCGTAGTATATTTATTATACACAATTTTATACAAATGTCGGTAAAAAAAATCGAGGATTATTCGAAATGCTATGAAACTTTTTAGATCCTTTCTATATTTTACGAGGAAAGATTATGATGGAAATCCATTCAAAAAATCATCTCAGAAATAGATTCTATGAAACTTTTTGAAATATTAGTTTCGGTCAAAAAATCGTAGTATATTATACACAATTTTATACTAGTTCCGGTCAAAAATTAAATTAAATCGAGGATTGTTCGAAATGCAACGAAACTTTTAAGATCCTTTCTATAATTTACGAGGGAAGATTATGATGGAAGTCCATGCAAAAAATTATCTCAGAATTAGATTCTTTGAAACTTTTTCAAATACTAGTTTCGGTCAAAAAATCGAAGTATATTATACAGAATTTTATACAAGTGTCGGTAAAAAAAAATCGAGGGTTATTCGAAATGCTACGAAACTTTTTAGATCCTTTATATTTGTTACTAGGGAAGATTATGATGGAAGTCCATGCAAAAAATCATCTCAGAAATAGATTCTATGAAACTTTTTGAAATACTAGTTTCGGTCAAAAAATCGTAGTATATTATACACAATTTTATACTAGTTTCGGTCAAAAATCAAATTAAATCGAGGATTGTTCTAAATGCTACGAAAGTTTTAAGATCCTTTCTATAATTTACGAGGGAAGATTATGATGGAAGTCCATGCGAAAAATTATCTCAAAATTAGATTCTTTGAAACTTTTTTAAATACTAGTTTCGGTTAAAAAATCGTAGTATATTATACACAATTTTATACAAGTGTCGGTAAAAAAAAAATCAAGGATTATTCAAAATGCTACGAAACTTTTTAGATCCTTTCTATATTTTACGAGGGAAGATTATGATGGAAGTCCATGCAAAAAATAATCTCAGAAATAGATTCTATGAAACTTTTTGAAATACCAGTTTCGGTCAAAAAAATCGTAGTATATTATACACAATTTTATACTAGTTTCGGTCAAAAATCAAATTAAATCGAGGATTGTTCGAAATGCTACGAAACTTTTAAGATCCTTTCTATAATTTACGAGGGAAGATTATGATGGAAGTCCATGCGAAAAATTATCTCAGAATTAGATTCTTTGAAACTTTTTTAAATACTAGTTTTAGTCAAAAAATCATAGTATATTTATTATACACAATTTTATACAAGTGTCGGTAAAAAAAATCGAGGATTATTCGAAATGCTACGAAACTTTTTAGATCCTTTCTATATTTTACAAGGGAAGATTATGATGGAAGTCCATGCAAAAAATCATCTCAGAAATATATTCTATGAAACTTTTTGAAATACTAGTTTCGGTCAAAAAATCGTAGTATATTATACACAATTTTATACTAGTTCCGGTCAAAAATTAAATTAAATCGAGGATTGTTCGAAATGCAACGAAACTTTTAAGATCCTTTCTATAATTTAAGAGGGAAGATTATGATAGAAGTCCATACAAAAATTTATCTCAGAATTAGATTCTTTGAAACTTTTTCAAATACTAGTTTCGGTCAAAAAATCGAAGTATATTATACACAATTTTATACAAGTGTCGGTAAAAAAAATCGAGGATTATTCGAAATGCTACGAAACTTTTTAGATCCTTTATATTTGTTACGAGGCAAGATTATGATGGATTTCCATGCAAAAAAAAATCTCAGAAATAGATTCTATGAAACTTTTTGAAATACTAGTTTCGGTCAAAAAATCGTAGTATATTATACACAATTTTATATTAGTTCCGGTCAAAAATTAAATTAAATCGAGGATTGTTCGAAATGCAACGAAACTTTTAAGATCCTTCCTATAATTTAAGAGGGAAGATTATGATAGAAGTCCATACAAAAATTTATCTCAGAATTAGATTCTTTGAAACTTTTTCAAATACTAGTTTCGGTCAAAAAATCGAAGTATATTATACAGAATTTTATACAGGTGTCGGTAAAAAAAAATCGAGGGTTATTCGAAATGCTACGAAACTTTTTAGATCCTTTATATTTGTTACTAGGGAAGATTATGATGGAAGTCCATGCAAAAAATCATCTCAGAAATAGATTCTATGAAACTTTTTGAAATACTAGTTTCGGTCAAAAAATCGTAGTATATTATACACAATTGTATACTAGTTTCGGTCAAAAATCAAATTAAATCGAGGATTGTTCGAAATGCTATGAAACTTTTAAGATCCTTTCTATAATTTACGAGGGGAGATTATGATGGAAGTCCATGCGAAAAATTATCTCAAAATTAGATTCTTTGAAACTTTTTTAAATACTAGTTTCGGTCAAAAAATCGTAGTATATTTATTATACACAATTTTATACAAATGTCGGTACAAAAAATCGAGGATTATTCGAAATGCTATGAAACTTTTTAGACCCTTTCTATATTTTACGAGGGAAGATTATGATGGAAGTCCATGCAAAAAATCATCTCAGAAATAGATTCTATGAAACTTTTTGTAATATTAGTTTCGGTCCAAAAATCGTAATATATTATACACAATTTTATACTAGTTCCGGTCAAAAATTAAATTAAATCGAGGATTGTTCGAAATGCAACGAAACTTTTAAGATCCTTTCTATAATTTAAGAGGGAAGATTATGATAGAAGTCCATACAAAAAATTATCTTAGAATTAGATTCTTTGAAACTTTTTCAAATACTAGTTTCGGTCAAAAAATCGAAGTATATTATACACAATTTTATACAAGTGTCGGTAAAAAAAATCGAGGATTATTCGAAATGCTACGAAACTTTTTAGATCCTTTATATTTGTTACGAGGGAAGATTATGATGGAGGTCCATGCAAAAAAAAGATCTCAGAAATAGATTCTATGAAACTTTTTTAAATACTAGTTTCGGTCAAAAAATCGTAGTATATTATACACAATTTTATACTAGTTTTGGTCAAAAATTAAATTAAATCGAGGATTGTTCGAAATGCAACGAAACTTTTAAGATCCTTTCTATAATTTAGGAGGGAAGATTATGATGGAAGTCCATGCAAAAAATTATCTCAGAATTAGATTCTTTGAAACTTTTTCAAATACTAGTTTCGGTCAAAATATCCAAGTATATTATACAAAATTTTATACAAGTTTCGGTAAAAAAAATCGAGGGTTATTCGAAATGCTACGAAACTTTTTAGATCCTTTATATTTGTTACAAGGGAAGATTATGATGGAAGTCCATGAAAAAAAACATCTCAAAAATAGATTCTATGAAACTTTTTGAAATACCAGTTTCGGTCAAAAAATCGTAGTATATTATACACAATTTTATACTAGTTTCGGTCAAAAATCAAATTAAATCGAGGATTGTTCGAAATGCTACGAAACTTTTAAGATCCTTTCTATAATTTACGAGGGAAGATTATGATGGAAGTCCATGCGAAAAATTATCTCAGAATTAGATTCGTTGAAACTTTTTTAAATACTAGTTTTGGTCAAAAAATCGTAGTATATTTATTATACATAATTTTATACAAATGTCGGTAAAAAAAATCGAGGATTATTCGAAATGCTATGAAACTTTTTAGATCCTTTCTATATTTTACGAGGGAAGATTATGATGGAAGTCCATGCAAAAAATCATCTCAGAAATAGATTCTATGAAACTTTTTGAAATATTAGTTTCGGTCAAAAAATTGTAGTATATTATACACAATTTTATACTAGTTCCGGTCAAAAATTAAATTAAATCGAGGATTGTTTGAAATGCAACGATACTTTTAAGATCCTTTCTCTAATTTACGAGGGAAGATTATGATGGATGTCCATGCAAAAAATTATCTCAGAATTAGATTCTTTGAAACTTTTTCAAATACTAGTTTCGGTCAAAAAATAAAAGTATATTATACAGAATTTTATACAAGTGTCGGTAAAAAAAATCGAGGGTTATTCGAAATGCTACGAAACTTTTTAGATCCTTTATATTTGTTACTAGGGAAGATTAAGATGGAAGTCCATGCAAAAAATCATTTCAGAAATAGATTCTATGAAACTTTTTGAAATACTAGTTTCGGTCAAAAAATCGTAGTATATTATACACAATTGTATACTAGTTTCGGTCAAAAATCAAATTAAATCGAGGATTGTTCGAAATGCTATGAAACTTTTAAGATCCTTTCTATAATTTACGAGGGGAGATTATGATGGAAGTTCATGCGAAAAATTATCTCAAAATTAGATTCTTTGAAACTTTTTTAAATACTAGTTTCGGTCAAAAAATCGTAGTATATTTATTATACACAATTTTATACAAATGTCGGTAAAAAAAATCGAGGATTATTCGAAATGCTATGAAACTTTTTAGACCCTTTCTATATTTTACGAGGGAAGATTATGATGGAAGTCCATGCAAAAAATCATCTCAGAAATAGATTCTATGAAACTTTTTGTAATATTAGTTTCGGTCCAAAAATCGTAATATATTATACACAATTTTATACTAGTTCCGGTCAAAAATTAAATTAAATCGAGGATTGTTCGAAATGCAACGAAACTTTTAAGATCCTTTCTATAATTTACGAGGGAAGATTATGATGGAAGTCCATGCAAAAAATTATCTCAGAATTAGATTCTTTGAAACTTTTTCAAGTACTAGTGTCGGTCAAAAAATCGAAGTATATTATACAGAATTTTATACAAGTGTCGGTAAAAAAAAATCGAGGGTTATTCGAAATGCTACAAAACTTTTTAGATCCTTTATATTTGTTACTAGGGAAGATTATGATGGAAGTCCATGCAAAAAATCATCTCAGAAATAGATTCTATGAAACTTTTTGAAATACTAGTTTCGGTCAAAAAATCGTAGTATATTATACAAAATTTTATACTAGTTTCGGTCAAAAATCAAATTAAATCGAGGATTGTTCTAAATGCTACGAAACTTTTAAGATCCTTTCTATAATTTACGAGGGAAGATTATGATGGAAGTCCATGCGAAAAATTATCTCAGAATTAGATTCTTTGAAACTTTTTTAAATACTAGTTTTGGTCAAAAAATCGTAGTATATTTATTATACACAATTTTATACAAATGTCGGTAAAAAAAAATCGAGGATTATTCGAAATCCTACGAAACTTTTAAGATCCTTTCTATATTTTACGACGGAAGATTATGATGGAAGTCCATGAAAATAATCATCTCAGAAATAGATTCTATGAAACTTTTTGAAATACTAGTTTCTGTCAAAAAATCGTAGTATATTATACACAATTTTATACTAGTTCCAGTCAAAAATTAAATTAAATCGAGGATTGTTCGAAATGCAACGAATCTTTTAAGATCCTTTCTATAATTTAAGAGGGAAGATTATGATAGAAGTCCATACAAAAAATTATCCCAGAATTAGATTCTTTGAAACTTTTTCAAATACTAGTTTCGGTCAAAAAATCGAAGTATATTATACACAATTTTATACAAGTGTCGGTAAAAAAAATCGAGGATTATTCGAAATGCTACGAAACTTTTTAGATCCTTTATATTTGTTACGAGGCAAGATTATGATGGATGTCCATGCAAAAAAAAATCTCAGAAATAGATTCTATGAAACTTTTTGAAATACTAGTTTCGGTCAAAAAATCGTAGTATATTATACACAATTATATAGTAGTTCCGGCCAAAAATTAAATTAAATCGAGGATTGTTCGAAATGCAACGAAACTTTTAAGATCCTTTCTATAATTTAAGAGGGAAGATTATGATAGAAGTCCATACAAAAAATTATCTTAGGATTAGATTCTTTGAAACTTTTTCAAATACTAGTTTCGGTCAAAAAATCGAAGTATATTATACACAATTTTATACAAGTGTCGGTAAAGAAAATCGAGGATTATTCGAAATGCTACGAAACTTTTTAGATCCTTTATATTTGTTACGAGGGAAGATTATGATGGAGGTCCATGAAAAAAAAATCTCAGAAATAGATTCTATGAAACTTTTTTAAATACTAGTTTCGGTCAAAAAATCGTAGTATATTATACACAATTTTATACTAGTTTTGGTCAAAAATTAAATTAAATCGAGGATTGTTCGAAATGCAACGAAACTTTTAAGATCCTTTCTATAATTTAGGAGGGAAGATTATGATGGAAGTCCATGCAAAAAATTATCTCAGAATTAGATTCTTTGAAACTTTTCAAATACTAGTTTCGGTCAAAATATCCAAGTATATTATACAAAATTTTATACAAGTTTCTGTAAAAAAAATCGAGGGTTATTCGAAATGCTACGAAACTTTTTAGATCCTTTATATTTGTTACAAGGGAAGATTATGATGGAAGTCCATGCAAAAAAACATCTCAGAAATAGATTCTATGAAACTTTTTGAAATACCAGTTTCGGTCAAAAAATCGTAGTATATTATACACAATTTTATACTAGTTTCGGTCAAAAATCAAATTAAATCTAGGATTGTTCGAAATGCTACGAAACTTTTAAGATCCTTTCTATAATTTACGAGGGAAGATTATGATGGAAGTCCATGCGAGAAATTATCTCGGAATTAGATTCTTTGAAACTTTTTTAAATACTAGTTTTGGTAAAAAAATCGTAGTATATTTATTATACATAATTTTATACAAATGTCGGTAAAAAAAATCGAGGATTATTCGAAATGCTATGAAACTTTTTAGATCCTTTCTATATTTTACGAGGGAAGATTATGATGGAAGTCCATGCAAAAAATCATCTCAGAAATAGATTCTATGAAACTTTTTGAAATATTAGTTTCGGTCAAAAAATTGTAGTATATTATACACAATTTTATACTAGTTCCGGTCAAAAATTAAATTAAATCGAGGATTGTTTGAAATGCAACGATACTTTTAAGATCCTTTCTCTAATTTACGAGGGAAGATTATGATGGATGTCCATGCAAAAAATTATCTCAGAATTAGATTCTTTGAAACTTTTTCAAATACTAGTTTCGGTCAAAAAATAAAAGTATATTATACAGAATTTTATACAAGTGTCAGTAAAAAAAATCGAGGGTTATTCGAAATGCTACGAAACTTTTTAGATCCTTTATATTTGTTACTAGGGAAGATTAAGATGGAAGTCCATGCAAAAAATCATTTCAGAAATAGATTCTATGAAACTTTTTGAAATACTAGTTTCGGTCAAAAAATCGTAGTATATTATACACAATTGTATACTAGTTTCGGTCAAAAATCAAATTAAATCGAGGATTGTTCGAAATGCTATGAAACTTTTAAGATCCTTTCTATAATTTACGAGGGGAGATTATGATGGAAGTTCATGCGAAAAATTATCTCAAAATTAGATTCTTTGAAACTTTTTTAAATACTAGTTTCGGTCAAAAAATCGTAGTATATTTATTATACACAATTTTATACAAATGTCGGTAAAAAAAATCGAGGATTATTCGAAATGCTATGAAACTTTTTAGACCCTTTCTATATTTTACGAGGGAAGATTATGATGGAAGTCCATGCAAAAAATCATCTCAGAAATAGATTCTATGAAACTTTTTGTAATATTAGTTTCGGTCCAAAAATCGTAATATATTATACACAATTTTATACTAGTTCCGGTCAAAAATTAAATTAAATCGAGGATTGTTCGAAATGCAACGAAACTTTTAAGATCCTTTCTATAATTTACGAGGGAAGATTATGATGGAAGTCCATGCAAAAAATTATCTCAGAATTAGATTCTTTGAAACTTTTTCAAGTACTAGTGTCGGTCAAAAAATCGAAGTATATTATACAGAATTTTATACAAGTGTCGGTAAAAAAAAATCGAGGGTTATTCGAAATGCTACAAAACTTTTTAGATCCTTTATATTTGTTACTAGGGAAGATTATGATGGAAGTCCATGCAAAAAATCATCTCAGAAATAGATTCTATGAAACTTTTTGAAATACTAGTTTCGGTCAAAAAATCGTAGTATATTATACAAAATTTTATACTAGTTTCGGTCAAAAATCAAATTAAATCGAGGATTGTTCTAAATGCTACGAAACTTTTAAGATCCTTTCTATAATTTACGAGGGAAGATTATGATGGAAGTCCATGCGAAAAATTATCTCAGAATTAGATTCTTTGAAACTTTTTTAAATACTAGTTTTGGTCAAAAAATCGTAGTATATTTATTATACACAATTTTATACAAATGTCGGTAAAAAAAAATCGAGGATTATTCGAAATCCTACGAAACTTTTAAGATCCTTTCTATATTTTACGACGGAAGATTATGATGGAAGTCCATGAAAATAATCATCTCAGAAATAGATTCTATGAAACTTTTTGAAATACTAGTTTCTGTCAAAAAATCGTAGTATATTATACACAATTTTATACTAGTTCCAGTCAAAAATTAAATTAAATCGAGGATTGTTCGAAATGCAACGAATCTTTTAAGATCCTTTCTATAATTTAAGAGGGAAGATTATGATAGAAGTCCATACAAAAAATTATCCCAGAATTAGATTCTTTGAAACTTTTTCAAATACTAGTTTCGGTCAAAAAATCGAAGTATATTATACACAATTTTATACAAGTGTCGGTAAAAAAAATCGAGGATTATTCGAAATGCTACGAAACTTTTTAGATCCTTTATATTTGTTACGAGGCAAGATTATGATGGATGTCCATGCAAAAAAAAATCTCAGAAATAGATTCTATGAAAATTTTTGAAATACTAGTTTCGGTCAAAAAATCGTAGTATATTATACACAATTATATAGTAGTTCCGGCCAAAAATTAAATTAAATCGAGGATTGTTCGAAATGCAACGAAACTTTTAAGATCCTTTCTATAATTTAAGAGGGAAGATTATGATAGAAGTCCATACAAAAAATTATCTTAGGATTAGATTCTTTGAAACTTTTTCAAATACTAGTTTCGGTCAAAAAATCGAAGTATATTATACACAATTTTATACAAGTGTCGGTAAAGAAAAATCGAGGATTATTCGAAATGCTACGAAACTTTTTAGATCCTTTATATTTGTTACGAGGGAAGATTATGATGGAGGTCCATGAAAAAAAAATCTCAGAAATAGATTCTATGAAACTTTTTTAAATACTAGTTTCGGTCAAAAAATCGTAGTATATTATACACAATTTTATACTAGTTTTGGTCAAAAATTAAATTAAATCGAGGATTGTTCGAAATGCAACGAAACTTTTAAGATCCTTTCTATAATTTAGGAGGGAAGATTATGATGGAAGTCCATGCAAAAAATTATCTCAGAATTAGATTCTTTGAAACTTTTTCAAATACTAGTTTCGGTCAAAATATCCAAGTATATTATACAAAATTTTATACAAGTTTCGGTAAAAAAAATCGAGGGTTATTCGAAATGCTACGAAACTTTTTAGATCCTTTATATTTGTTACAAGGGAAGATTATGATGGAAATCCATGCAAAAAAACATCTCAGAAATAGATTCTATGAAACTTTTTTAAATACCAGTTTCGGTCAAAAAATCGTAGTATATTATACACAATTTTATACTAGTTTCGGTCAAAAATCAAATTAAATCTAGGATTGTTCGAAATGCTACGAAACTTTTAAGATCCTTTCTATAATTTACGAGGGAAGATTATGATGGAAGTCCATGCGAAAAATTATCTCGGAATTAGATTCTTTGAAACTTTTTTAAATACTAGTTTTGGTAAAAAAATCGTAGTATATTTATTATACATAATTTTATACAAATGTCGGTAAAAAAAATCGAGGATTATTCGAAATGCTATGAAACTTTTTAGATCCTTTCTATATTTTACGAGGGAAGATTATGATGGAAGTCCATGCAAAAAATCATCTCAGAAATAGATTCTATGAAACTTTTTGAAATATTAGTTTCGGTCAAAAAATTGTAGTATATTATACACAATTTTATACTAGTTCCGGTCAAAAATTAAATTAAATCGAGGATTGTTGGAAATGCAACGATACTTTTAAGATCCTTTCTCTAATTTACGAGTGAAGATTATGATGGAAGTCCATGCAAAAAATTATCTCAGAATTAGATTCTTTGAAACTTTTTCAAATACTAGTTTCGGTCAAAAAATAAAAGTATATTATACAGAATTTTATACAAGTGTCGGTAAAAAAAATCGAGGGTTATTCGAAATGCTACGAAACGTTTTAGATCCTTTATATTTGTTACTAGGGAAGATTAAGATGGAAGTCCATGCAAAAAATCATCTCAGAAATAGATTCTATGAAACTTTTTGAAATACTAGTTTCGGTCAAAAAATCGTAGTATATTATACACAATTGTATACTAGTTTCGGTCAAAAATCAAATTAAATCGAGGATTGTTCGAAATGCTATGAAACTTTTAAGATCCTTTCTATAATTTACGAGGGGAGATTATGATGGAAGTTCATGCGAAAAATTATCTCAAAATTAGATTCTTTGAAACTTTTTTAAATACTAGTTTCGGTCAAAAAATCGTAGTATATTTATTATACACAATTTTATACAAATGTCGGTAAAAAAAATCGAGGATTATTCGAAATGCTATGAAACTTTTTAGACCCTTTCTATATTTTACGAGGGAAGATTATGATGGAAGTCCATGCAAAAAATCATCTCAGAAATAGATTCTATGAAACTTTTTGTAATATTAGTTTCGGTCCAAAAATCGTAATATATTATACACAATTTTATACTAGTTCCGGTCAAAAATTAAATTAAATCGAGGATTGTTCGAAATGCAACGAAACTTTTAAGATCCTTTCTATAATTTACGAGGGAAGATTATGATGGAAGTCCATGCAAAAAATTATCTCAGAATTAGATTCTTTGAAACTTTTTCAAGTACTAGTGTCGGTCAAAAAATCGAAGTATATTATACAGAATTTTATACAAGTGTCGGTAAAAAAAAATCGAGGGTTATTCGAAATGCTACAAAACTTTTTAGATCCTTTATATTTGTTACTAGGGAAGATTATGATGGAAGTCCATGCAAAAAATCATCTCAGAAATAGATTCTATGAAACTTTTTGAAATACTAGTTTCGGTCAAAAAATCGTAGTATATTATACAAAATTTTATACTAGTTTCGGTCAAAAATCAAATTAAATCGAGGATTGTTCTAAATGCTACGAAACTTTTAAGATCCTTTCTATAATTTACGAGGGAAGATTATGATGGAAGTCCATGCGAAAAATTATCTCAGAATTAGATTCTTTGAAACTTTTTTAAATACTAGTTTTGGTCAAAAAATCGTAGTATATTTATTATACACAATTTTATACAAATGTCGGTAAAAAAAAATCGAGGATTATTCGAAATCCTACGAAACTTTTAAGATCCTTTCTATATTTTACGACGGAAGATTATGATGGAAGTCCATGAAAATAATCATCTCAGAAATAGATTCTATGAAACTTTTTGAAATACTAGTTTCTGTCAAAAAATCGTAGTATATTATACACAATTTTATACTAGTTCCAGTCAAAAATTAAATTAAATCGAGGATTGTTCGAAATGCAACGAATCTTTTAAGATCCTTTCTATAATTTAAGAGGGAAGATTATGATAGAAGTCCATACAAAAAATTATCCCAGAATTAGATTCTTTGAAACTTTTTCAAATAATAGTTTCGGTCAAAAAATCGAAGTATATTATACACAATTTTATACAAGTGTCGGTAAAAAAAATCGAGGATTATTCGAAATGCTACGAAACTTTTTAGATCCTTTATATTTGTTACGAGGCAAGATTATGATGGATGTCCATGCAAAAAAAAATCTCAGAAATAGATTCTATGAAACTTTTTGAAATACTAGTTTCGGTCAAAAAATCGTAGTATATTATACACAATTATATAGTAGTTCCGGCCAAAAATTAAATTAAATCGAGGATTGTTCGAAATGCAACGAAACTTTTAAGATCCTTTCTATAATTTAAGAGGGAAGATTATGATAGAAGTCCATACAAAAAATTATCTTAGGATTAGATTCTTTGAAACTTTTTCAAATACTAGTTTCGGTCAAAAAATCGAAGTATATTATACACAATTTTATACAAGTGTCGGTAAAGAAAAATCGAGGATTATTCGAAATGCTACGAAACTTTTTAGATCCTTTATATTTGTTACGAGGGAAGATTATGATGGAGGTCCATGAAAAAAAAATCTCAGAAATAGATTCTATGAAACTTTTTTAAATACTAGTTTCGGTCAAAAAATCGTAGTATATTATACACAATTTTATACTAGTTTTGGTCAAAAATTAAATTAAATCGAGGATTGTTCGAAATGCAACGAAACTTTTAAGATCCTTTCTATAATTTAGGAGGGAAGATTATGATGGAAGTCCATGCAAAAAATTATCTCAGAATTAGATTCTTTGAAACTTTTTCAAATACTAGTTTCGGTCAAAATATCCAAGTATATTATACAAAATTTTATACAAGTTTCGGTAAAAAAAATCGAGGGTTATTCGAAATGCTACGAAACTTTTTAGATCCTTTATATTTGTTACAAGGGAAGATTATGATGGAAGTCCATGCAAAAAAACATCTCAGAAATAGATTCTATGAAACTTTTTTAAATACCAGTTTCGGTCAAAAAATCGTAGTATATTATACACAATTTTATACTAGTTTCGGTCAAAAATCAAATTAAATCTAGGATTGTTCGAAATGCTACGAAACTTTTAAGATCCTTTCTATAATTTACGAGGGAAGATTATGATGGAAGTCCATGCAAAAAATTATCTCGGAATTAGATTCTTTGAAACTTTTTTAAATACTAGTTTTGGTAAAAAAATCGTAGTATATTTATTATACATAATTTTATACAAATGTCGGTAAAAAAAATCGAGGATTATTCGAAATGCTATGAAACTTTTTAGATCCTTTCTATATTTTACGAGGGAAGATTATGATGGAAGTCCATGCAAAAAATCATCTCAGAAATAGATTCTATGAAACTTTTTGAAATATTAGTTTCGGTCAAAAAATTGTAGTATATTATACACAATTTTATACTAGTTCCGGTCAAAAATTAAATTAAATCGAGGATTGTTGGAAATGCAACGATACTTTTAAGATCCTTTCTCTAATTTACGAGTGACGATTATGATGGAAGTCCATGCAAAAAATTATCTCAGAATTAGATTCTTTGAAACTTTTTCAAATACTAGTTTCGGTCAAAAAATAAAAGTATATTATACAGAATTTTATACAAGTGTCGGTAAAAAAAATCGAGGGTTATTCGAAATGCTACGAAACGTTTTAGATCCTTTATATTTGTTACTAGGGAAGATTAAGATGGAAGTCCATGCAAAAAATCATCTCAGAAATAGATTCTATGAAACTTTTTGAAATACTAGTTTCGGTCAAAAAATCGTAGTATATTATACACAATTGTATACTAGTTTCGGTCAAAAATCAAATTAAATCGAGGATTGTTCGAAATGCTATGAAACTTTTAAGATCCTTTCTATAATTTACGAGGGGAGATTATGATGGAAGTTCATGCGAAAAATTATCTCAAAATTAGATTCTTTGAAACTTTTTTAAATACTAGTTTCGGTCAAAAAATCGTAGTATATTTATTATACACAATTTTATACAAATGTCGGTAAAAAAAATCGAGGATTATTCGAAATGCTATGAAACTTTTTAGACCCTTTCTATATTTTACGAGGGAAGATTATGATGGAAGTCCATGCAAAAAATCATCTCAGAAATAGATTCTATGAAACTTTTTGTAATATTAGTTTCGGTCCAAAAATCGTAATATATTATACACAATTTTATACTAGTTCCGGTCAAAAATTAAATTAAATCGAGGATTGTTCGAAATGCAACGAAACTTTTAAGATCCTTTCTATAATTTACGAGGGAAGATTATGATGGAAGTCCATGCAAAAAATTATCTCAGAATTAGATTCTTTGAAACTTTTTCAAGTACTAGTGTCGGTCAAAAAATCGAAGTATATTATACAGAATTTTATACAAGTGTCGGTAAAAAAAAATCGAGGGTTATTCGAAATGCTACAAAACTTTTTAGATCCTTTATATTTGTTACTAGGGAAGATTATGATGGAAGTCCATGCAAAAAATCATCTCAGAAATAGATTCTATGAAACTTTTTGAAATACTAGTTTCGGTCAAAAAATCGTAGTATATTATACAAAATTTTATACTAGTTTCGGTCAAAAATCAAATTAAATCGAGGATTGTTCTAAATGCTACGAAACTTTTAAGATCCTTTCTATAATTTACGAGGGAAGATTATGATGGAAGTCCATGCGAAAAATTATCTCAGAATTAGATTCTTTGAAACTTTTTTAAATACTAGTTTTGGTCAAAAAATCGTAGTATATTTATTATACACAATTTTATACAAATGTCGGTAAAAAAAAATCGAGGATTATTCGAAATCCTACGAAACTTTTAAGATCCTTTCTATATTTTACGACGGAAGATTATGATGGAAGTCCATGAAAATAATCATCTCAGAAATAGATTCTATGAAACTTTTTGAAATACTAGTTTCTGTCAAAAAATCGTAGTATATTATACACAATTTTATACTAGTTCCAGTCAAAAATTAAATTAAATCGAGGATTGTTCGAAAGGCAACGAATCTTTTAAGATCCTTTCTATAATTTAAGAGGGAAGATTATGATAGAAGTCCATACAAAAAATTATCCCAGAATTAGATTCTTTGAAACTTTTTCAAATACTAGTTTCGGTCAAAAAATCGAAGTATATTATACACAATTTTATACAAGTGTCGGTAAAAAAAATCGAGGATTATTCGAAATGCTACGAAACTTTTTAGATCCTTTATATTTGTTACGAGGAAAGATTATGATGGATGTCCATGCAAAAAAAAATCTCAGAAATAGATTCTATGAAAATTTTTGAAATACTAGTTTCGGTCAAAAAATCGTAGTATATTATACACAATTATATAGTAGTTCCGGCCAAAAATTAAATTAAATCGAGGATTGTTCGAAATGCAACGAAACTTTTAAGATCCTTTCTATAATTTAAGAGGGAAGATTATGATAGAAGTCCATACAAAAAATTATCTTAGGATTAGATTCTTTGAAACTTTTTCAAATACTAGTTTCGGTCAAAAAATCGAAGTATATTATACACAATTTTATACAAGTGTCGGTAAAGAAAAATCGAGGATTATTCGAAATGCTACGAAACTTTTTAGATCCTTTATATTTGTTACGAGGGAAGATTATGATGGAGGTCCATGAAAAAAAAATCTCAGAAATAGATTCTATGAAACTTTTTTAAATACTAGTTTCGGTCAAAAAATCGTAGTATATTATACACAATTTTATACTAGTTTTGGTCAAAAATTAAATTAAATCGAGGATTGTTCGAAATGCAACGAAACTTTTAAGATCCTTTCTATAATTTAGGAGGGAAGATTATGATGGAAGTCCATGCAAAAAATTATCTCAGAATTAGATTCTTTGAAACTTTTTCAAATACTAGTTTCGGTCAAAATATCCAAGTATATTATACAAAATTTTATACAAGTTTCGGTAAAAAAAATCGAGGGTTATTCGAAATGCTACGAAACTTTTTAGATCCTTTATATTTGTTACAAGGGAAGATTATGATGGAAGTCCATGCAAAAAAACATCTCAGAAATAGATTCTATGAAACTTTTTTAAATACCAGTTTCGGTCAAAAAATCGTAGTATATTATACACAATTTTATACTAGTTTCGGTCAAAAATCAAATTAAATCTAGGATTGTTCGAAATGCTACGAAACTTTTAAGATCCTTTCTATAATTTACGAGGGAAGATTATGATGGAAGTCCATGCGAAAAATTATCTCGGAATTAGATTCTTTGAAACTTTTTTAAATACTAGTTTTGGTAAAAAAATCGTAGTATATTTATTATACATAATTTTATACAAATGTCGGTAAAAAAAATCGAGGATTATTCGAAATGCTATGAAACTTTTTAGATCCTTTCTATATTTTACGAGGGAAGATTATGATGGAAGTCCATGCAAAAAATCATCTCAGAAATAGATTCTATGAAACTTTTTGAAATATTAGTTTCGGTCAAAAAATTGTAGTATATTATACACAATTTTATACTAGTTCCGGTCAAAAATTAAATTAAATCGAGGATTGTTGGAAATGCAACGATACTTTTAAGATCCTTTCTCTAATTTACGAGTGAAGATTATGATGGAAGTCCATGCAAAAAATTATCTCAGAATTAGATTCTTTGAAACTTTTTCAAATACTAGTTTCGGTCAAAAAATAAAAGTATATTATACAGAATTTTATACAAGTGTCGGTAAAAAAAATCGAGGGTTATTCGAAATGCTACGAAACGTTTTAGATCCTTTATATTTGTTACTAGGGAAGATTAAGATGGAAGTCCATGCAAAAAATCATCTCAGAAATAGATTCTATGAAACTTTTTGAAATACTAGTTTCGGTCAAAAAATCGTAGTATATTATACAAAATTTTATACTAGTTTCGGTCAAAAATCAAATTAAATCGAGGATTGTTCTAAATGCTACGAAACTTTTAAGATCCTTTCTATAATTTACGAGGGAAGATTATGATGGAAGTCCATGCGAAAAATTATCTCAGAATTAGATTCTTTGAAACTTTTTTAAATACTAGTTTTGGTCAAAAAATCGTAGTATATTTATTATACACAATTTTATACAAATGTCGGTAAAAAAAAATCGAGGATTATTCGAAATCCTACGAAACTTTTAAGATCCTTTCTATATTTTACGACGGAAGATTATGATGGAAGTCCATGAAAATAATCATCTCAGAAATAGATTCTATGAAACTTTTTGAAATACTAGTTTCTGTCAAAAAATCGTAGTATATTATACACAATTTTATACTAGTTCCAGTCAAAAATTAAATTAAATCGAGGATTGTTCGAAATGCAACGAAACTTTTAAGATCCTTTCTATAATTTAGGAGGGAAGATTATGATGAAAGTCCATGCAAAAAATTATCTCAGAATTAGATTCTTTGAAACTTTTTCAAATACTAGTTTCGGTCAAAATATCCAAGTATATTATACAAAATTTTATACAAGTTTCGGTAAAAAAAATCGAGGGTTATTCGAAATGCTACGAAACTTTTTAGATCCTTTATATTTGTTACAAGGGAAGATTATGATGGAAGTCCATGCAAAAAAACATCTCAGAAATAGATTCTATGAAACTTTTTTAAATACCAGTTTCGGTCAAAAAATCGTAGTATATTATACACAATTTTATACTAGTTTCGGTCAAAAATCAAATTAAATCGAGGATTGTTCGAAATGCTATGAAACTTTTAAGATCCTTTCTATAATTTACGAGGGGAGATTATGATGGAAGTCCATGCGAAAAATTATCTCAAAATTAGATTCTTTGAAACTTTTTTAAATACTAGTTTCGGTCAAAAAATCGTAGTATATTTATTATACACAATTTTATACAAATGTCGGTAAAAAAAATCGAGGATTATTCGAAATGCTATGAAACTTTTTAGACCCTTTCTATATTTTACGAGGGAAGATTATGATGGAAGTCCATGCAAAAAATCATCTCAGAAATAGATTCTATGAAACTTTTTGAAATACTAGTTTCGGTCAAAAAATTGTAGTATATTATACACAATTTTATACTAGTTCCGGTCAAAAATTAAATTAAATCGAGGATTGTTGGAAATGCAACGATACTTTTAAGATCCTTTCTCTAATTCACGAGTGAAGATTATGATGGAAGTCCATGCAAAAAATTATCTCAGAATTAGATTCTTTGAAACTTTTTCAAATACTAGTTTCGGTCAAAAAATAAAAGTATATTATACAGAATTTTATACAAGTGTCGGTAAAAAAAATCGAGGGTTATTTGAAATGCTACGAAACTTTTTAGATCCTTTATATTTGTTACTAGTGAAGATTAAGATGGAAGTCCATGCAAAAAATCATCTCAGAAATAGATTCTATGAAACTTTTTGAAATACTAGTTTCGGTCAAAAAATCGTAGTATATTATACACAATTGTATACTAGTTTCGGTCAAAAATCAAATTAAATCGAGGATTGTTCGAAATGCTATGAAACTTTTAAGATCCTTTCTATAATTTACGAGGGGAGATTATGATGGAAGTTCATGCGAAAAATTATCTCAAAATTAGATTCTTTGAAACTTTTTTAAATACTAGTTTCGGTCAAAAAATCGTAGTATATTTATTATACACAATTTTATACAAATGTCGGTAAAAAAAATCGAGGATTATTCGAAATGCTATGAAACTTTTTAGACCCTTTCTATATTTTACGAGGGAAGATTATGATGGAAGTCCATGCAAAAAATCATCTCAGAAATAGATTCTATGAAACTTTTTGTAATATTAGTTTCGGTCCAAAAATCGTAATATATTATACACAATTTTATACTAGTTCTGGTCAAAAATTAAATTAAATCGAGGATTGTTCGAAATGCAACGAAACTTTTAAGATCCTTTCTATAATTTACGAGGGAAGATTATGATGGAAGTCCATGCAAAAAATTATCTCACAATTAGATTCTTTGAAACTTTTTCAAGTACTAGTGTCGGTCAAAAAATCGAAGTATATTATACAGAATTTTATACAAGTGTCGGTAAAAAAAAATCGAGGGTTATTCGAAATGCTACAAAACTTTTTAGATCCTTTATATTTGTTACTAGGGAAGATTATGATGGAAGTCCATGCAAAAAATCATCTCAGAAATAGATTCTATGAAACTTTTTGAAATACTAGTTTCGGTCAAAAAATCGTAGTATATTATACACAATTTTATACTAGTTTCGGTCAAAAATCAAATTAAATCGAGGATTGTTCTAAATGCTACGAAACTTTTAAGATCCTTTCTATAATTTACGAGGGAAGATTATGATGGAAGTCCATGCGAAAAATTATCTCAGAATTAGATTCTTTGAAACTTTTTTAAATACTAGTTTTGGTCAAAAAATCGTAGTATATTTATTATACACAATTTTATACAAATGTCGGTAAAAAAAAATCGAGGATTATTCGAAATCCTACGAAACTTTTAAGATCCTTTCTATATTTTATGACGGAAGATTATGATGGAAGTCCATGAAAATAATCATCTCAGAAATAGATTCTATGAAACTTTTTGAAATACTAGTTTCTGTCAAAAAATCGTAGTATATTATACACAATTTTATACTAGTTCCAGTCAAAAATTAAATTAAATCGAGGATTGTTCGAAATGCAACGAATCTTTTAAGATCCTTTCTATAATTTAAGAGGGAAGATTATGATAGAAGTCCATACAAAAAATTATCTCAGAATTAGATTCTTTGAAACTTTTTCAAATACTAGTTTCGGTCAAAAAATCGAAGTATATTATACACAATTTTATACAAGTGTCGGTAAAAAAAATCGAGGATTATTCGAAATGCTACGAAACTTTTTAGATCCTTTATATTTGTTACGAGGCAAGATTATGATGGATGTCCATGCAAAAAAAAATCTCAGAAATAGATTCTATGAAACTTTTTGAAATACTAGTTTCGGTCAAAAAATCGTAGTATATTATACACAATTATATAGTAGTTCCGGCCAAAAATTAAATTAAATCGAGGATTGTTCGAAATGCAACAAAACTTTTAAGATCCTTTCTATAATTTAAGAGGGAAGATTATGATAGAAGTCCATACAAAAAATTATCTTAGGATTAGATTCTTTGAAACTTTTTCAAATACTAGTTTCGGTCAAAAAATCGAAGTATATTATACACAATTTTATACAAGTGTCGGTAAAGAAAAATCGAGGATTATTCGAAATGCTACGAAACTTTTTAGATCCTTTATATTTGTTACGAGGGAAGATTATTATGGAGGTCCATGAAAAAAAATCTCAGAAATAGATTCTATGAAACTTTTTTAAATACTAGTTTCGGTCAAAAAATCGTAGTATATTATACACAATTTTATACTAGTTTTGGTCAAAAATTAAATTAAATCGAGGATTGTTCGAAATGCAACGAAACTTTTAAGATCCTTTCTATAATTTAGGAGGGAAGATTATGATGGAAGTCCATGCAAAATATTGTCTCAGAATTAGATTCTTTGAAACTTTTTCAAATACTAGTTTCGGTCAAAATATCCAAGTATATTATACAAAATTTTATACAAGTTTCGGTAAAAAAAATCGAGGGTTATTCGAAATGCTACGAAACTTTTTAGATCCTTTATATTTGTTACAAGGGAAGATTATGATGGAAGTCCATGCAAAAAAACATCTCAGAAATAGATTCTATGAAACTTTTTTAAATACCAGTTTCGGTCAAAAAATCGTAGTATATTATACACAATTTTATACTAGTTTCGGTCAAAAATCAAATTAAATTGAGGATTGTTCGAAATGCTACGAAACTTTTAAGATCCTTTCTATAATTTACGAGGGAAGATTATGATGGAAGTCCATGAGAAAAATTATCTCAGAATTAGATTCTTTGAAACTTTTTTAAATACTAGTTTTGGTCAAAAAATCGTAGTATATTTATTATACACAATTTTATACAAATGTCGGTAAAAAAAATCGAGGATTATTCGAAATGCTATGAAACTTTTTAGATCCTTTCTATATTTTACGAGGGAAGATTATGATGGAAGTCCATGCAAAAAATCATCTCAGAAATAGATTCTATGAAACTTTTTGAAATATTAGTTTCGGTCAAAAAATTGTAGTATATTATACACAATTTTATACTAGTTCCGGTCAAAAATTAAATTAAATCGAGGATTGTTGGAAATGCAACGATACTTTTAAGATCCTTTCTCTAATTTACGAGGGGAGATTATGATGGAAGTCCATGCAAAAAATTATCTCAGAATTAGATTCTTTGAAACTTTTTCAAATACTAGTTTCGGTCAAAAAATAAAAGTATATTATACAGAAATTTATACAAGTGTCGGTAAAAAAAAATCGAGGGTTATTCGAAATGCTACGAAACTTTTTAGATCCTTTATATTTGTTACTAGGGAAGATTATGATGGAAGTCCATGCAAAAAATCATCTCAGAAATAGATTCTATGAAACTTTTTGAAATACTAGTTTCGGTCAAAAAATCGTAGTATATTATACACAATTGTATACTAGTTTCGGTCAAAAATCAAATTAAATCGAGGATTGTTCGAAATGCTATGAAACTTTTAAGATCCTTTCTATAATTTACGAGGGGAGATTATGATGGAAGTCCATGCGAAAAATTATCTCAAAATTAGATTCTTTGAAACTTTTTTAAATACTAGTTTCGGTCAAAAAATCGTAGTATATTTATTATACACAATTTTATACAAATGTCGGTAAAAAAAATCGAGGATTATTCGAAATGCTATGAAACTTTTTAGACCCTTTCTATATTTTACGAGGGAAGATTATGATGGAAGTCCATGCAAAAAATCATCTCAGAAATAGATTCTATGAAACTTTTTGTAATATTAGTTTCGGTCCAAAAATCGTAATATATTATACACAATTTTATACTAGTTCCGGTCAAAAATTAAATTAAATCGAGGATTGTTCGAAATGCAACGAAACTTTTAAGATCCTTTCTATAATTTACGAGGGAAGATTATGATGGAAGTCCATGCAAAAAATTATCTCAGAATTAGATTCTTTAAAACTTTTTCAAGTACTAGTGTCGGTCAAAAAATCGAAGTATATTATACAGAATTTTATACAAGTGTCGGTAAAAAAAAATCGAGGGTTATTCGAAATGCTACAAAACTTTTTAGATCCTTTATATTTGTTACTAGGGAAGATTATGATGGAAGTCCATGCAAAAAATCATCTCAGAAATAGATTCTATGAAACTTTTTGAAATACTAGTTTCGGTCAAAAAATCGTAGTATATTATACACAATTTTATACTAGTTTCGGTCAAAAATCAAATTAAATCGAGGATTGTTCTAAATGCTACGAAACTTTTAAGATCCTTTCTATAATTTACGAGGGAAGATTATGATGGAAGTCCATGCGAAAAATTATCTCAGAATTAGATTCTTTGAAACTTTTTTAAATACTAGTTTTGGTCAAAAAATCGTAGTATATTTATTATACACAATTTTATACAAATGTCGGTAAAAAAAAATCGAGGATTATTCGAAATCCTACGAAACTTTTAAGATCCTTTCTATATTTTACGACGGAAGATTATGATGGAAGTCCATGAAAATAATCATCTCAGAAATAGATTCTATGAAACTTTTTGAAATACTAGTTTCTGTCAAAAAATCGTAGTATATTATACACAATTTTATACTAGTTCCAGTCAAAAATTAAAATAAATCGAGGATTGTTCGAAATGCAACGAAACTTTTAAGATCCTTTCTATAATTTAAGAGGGAAGATTATGATAGAAGTCCATACAAAAAATTATCTCAGAATTAGATTCTTTGAAACTTTTTCAAATACTAGTTTCGGTCAAAAAATCGAAGTATATTATACACAATTTTATACAAGTGTCGGTAAAAAAAATCGAGGATTATTCGAAATGCTACGAAACTTTTTAGATCCTTTATATTTGTTACGAGGCAAGATTATGATGGATGTCCATGCAAAAAAAAATCTCAGAAATAGATTCTATGAAACTTTTTGAAATACTAGTTTCGGTCAAAAAATCGTAGTATATTATACACAATTATATAGTAGTTCCGGCCAAAAATTAAATTAAATCGAGGATTGTTCGAAATGCAACGAAACTTTTAAGATCCTTTCTATAATTTAAGAGGGAAGATTATGATAGAAGTCCATACAAAAAATTATCTTAGGATTAGATTCTTTGAAACTTTTTCAAATACTAGTTTCGGTCAAAAAATCGAAGTATATTATACACAATTTTATACAAGTGTCGGTAAAGAAAAATCGAGGATTATTCGAAATGCTACGAAAATTTTTAGATCCTTTATATTTGTTACGAGGGAAGATTATGATGGAGGTCCATGAAAAAAAAATCTCAGAAATAGATTCTATGAAACTTTTTTAAATACTAGTTTCGGTCAAAAAATCGTAGTATATTATACACAATTTTATACTAGTTTTGGTCAAAAATTAAATTAAATCGAGGATTGTTCGAAATGCAACGAAACTTTTAAGATCCTTTCTATAATTTAGGAGGGAAGATTATGATGGAAGTCCATGCAAAAAATTATCTCAGAATTAGATTCTTTGAAACTTTTTCAAATACTAGTTTCGGTCAAAATATCCAAGTATATTATACAAAATTTTATACAAGTTTCGGTAAAAAAAATCGAGGGTTATTCGAAATGCTACGAAACTTTTTAGATCCTTTATATTTGTTACAAGGGAAGATTATGATGGAAGTCCATGCAAAAAAACATCTCAGAAATAGATTCTATGAAACTTTTTTAAATACCAGTTTCGGTCAAAAAATCGTAGTATATTATACACAATTTTATACTAGTTTCGGTCAAAAATCAAATTAAATTGAGGATTGTTCGAAATGCTACGAAACTTTTAAGATCCTTTCTATAATTTACGAGGGAAGATTATGATGGAAGTCCATGAGAAAAATTATCTCAGAATTAGATTCTTTGAAACTTTTTTAAATACTAGTTTTGGTCAAAAAATCGTAGTATATTTATTATACACAATTTTATACAAATGTCAGTAAAAAAAATCGAGGATTATTCGAAATGCTATGAAACTTTTTAGATCCTTTCTATATTTTACGAGGGAAGATTATGATGGAAGTCCATGCAAAAAATCATCTCAGAAATAGATTCTATGAAACTTTTTGAAATATTAGTTTCGGTCAAAAAATTGTAGTATATTATACACAATTTTATACTAGTTCCGGTCAAAAATTAAATTAAATCGATGATTGTTGGAAATGCAACGATACTTTTAAGATCCTTTCTCTAATTTACGAGGGGAGATTATGATGGAAGTCCATGCAAAAAATTATCTCAGAATTAGATTCTTTGAAACTTTTTCAAATACTAGTTTCGGTCAAAAAATAAAAGTATATTATACAGAATTTTATACAAGTGTCGGTAAAAAAAAATCGAGGGTTATTCGAAATGCTACGAAACTTTTTAGATCCTTTATATTTGTTACTAGGGAAGATTATGATGGAAGTCCATGCAAAAAATCATCTCAGAAATAGATTCTATGAAACTTTTTGAAATACTAGTTTCGGTCAAAAAATCGTAGTATATTATACACAATTGTATACTAGTTTCGGTCAAAAATCAAATTAAATCGAGGATTGTTCGAAATGCTATGAAACTTTTAAGATCCTTTCTATAATTTACGAGGGGAGATTATGATGGAAGTCCATGCGAAAAATTATCTCAAAATTAGATTCTTTGAAACTTTTTTAAATACTAGTTTCGGTCAAAAAATCGTAGTATATTTATTATACACAATTTTATACAAATGTCGGTAAAAAAAATCGAGGATTATTCGAAATGCTATGAAACTTTTTAGACCCTTTCTATATTTTACGAGGGAAGATTATGATGGAAGTCCATGCAAAAAATCATCTCAGAAATAGATTCTATGAAACTTTGTGTAATATTAGTTTCGGTCCAAAAATCGTAATATATTATACACAATTTTATACTAGTTCCGGTCAAAAATTAAATTAAATCGAGGATTGTTCGAAATGCAACGAAACTTTTAAGATCCTTTCTATAATTTACGAGGGAAGATTATGATGGAAGTCCATGCAAAAAATTATCTCAGAATTAGATTCTTTAAAACTTTTTCAAGTACTAGTGTCGGTCAAAAAATCGAAGTATATTATACAGAATTTTATACAAGTGTCGGTAAAAAAAATCGAGGGTTATTCGAAATGCTACAAAACTTTTTAGATCCTTTATATTTGTTACTAGGGAAGATTATGATGGAAGTCCATGCAAAAAATCATCTCAGAAATAGATTCTATGAAACTTTTTGAAATACTAGTTTCGGTCAAAAAATCGTAGTATATTATACACAATTTTATACTAGTTTCGGTCAAAAATCAAATTAAATCGAGGATTGTTCTAAATGCTACGAAACTTTTAAGATCCTTTCTATAATTTACGAGGGAAGATTATGATGGAAGTCCATGCGAAAAATTATCTCAGAATTAGATTCTTTGAAACTTTTTTAAATACTAGTTTTGGTCAAAAAATCGTAGTATATTTATTATACACAATTTTATACAAATGTCGGTAAAAAAAAATCGAGGATTATTCGAAATCCTACGAAACTTTTAAGATCCTTTCTATATTTTACGACGGAAGATTATGATGGAAGTCCATGAAAATAATCATCTCAGAAATAGATTCTATGAAACTTTTTGAAATACTAGTTTCTGTCAAAAAATCGTAGTATATTATACACAATTTTATACTAGTTCCAGTCAAAAATTAAAATAAATCGAGGATTGTTCGAAATGCAACGAAACTTTTAAGATCCTTTCTATAATTTAAGAGGGAAGATTATGATAGAAGTCCATACAAAAAATTATCTCAGAATTAGATTCTTTGAAACTTTTTCAAATACTAGTTTCGGTCAAAAAATCGAAGTATATTATACACAATTTTATACAAGTGTCGGTAAAAAAAATCGAGGATTATTCGAAATGCTACGAAACTTTTTAGATCCTTTATATTTGTTACGAGGCAAGATTATGATGGATGTCCATGCAAAAAAAAATCTCAGAAATAGATTCTATGAAACTTTTTGAAATACTAGTTTCGGTCAAAAAATCGTAGTATATTATACACAATTATATAGTAGTTCCGGCCAAAAATTAAATTAAATCGAGGATTGTTCGAAATGCAACGAAACTTTTAAGATCCTTTCTATAATTTAAGAGGGAAGATTATGATAGAAGTCCATACAAAAAATTATCTTAGGATTAGATTCTTTGAAACTTTTTCAAATACTAGTTTCGGTCAAAAAATCGAAGTATATTATACACAATTTTATACAAGTGTCGGTAAAGAAAAATCGAGGATTATTCGAAATGCTACGAAACTTTTTAGATCCTTTATATTTGTTACGAGGGAAGATTATGATGGAGGTCCATGAAAAAAAATCTCAGAAATAGATTCTATGAAACTTTTTTAAATACTAGTTTCGGTCAAAAAATCGTAGTATATTATACACAATTTTATACTAGTTTTGGTCAAAAATTAAATTAAATCGAGGATTGTTCGAAATGCAACGAAACTTTTAAGATCCTTTCTATAATTTAGGAGGGAAGATTATGATTGAAGTCCATGCAAAAAATTATCTCAGAGTTAGATTCTTTGAAACTTTTTCAAATACTAGTTTCGGTCAAAATATCCAAGTATATTATACAAAATTTTATACAAGTTTCGGTAAAAAAAATCGAGGGTTATTCGAAATGCTACGAAACTTTTTAGATCCTTTATATTTGTTACAAGGGAAGATTATGATGGAAGTCCATGCAAAAAAACATCTCAGAAATAGATTCTATGAAACTTTTTTAAATACCAGTTTCGGTCAAAAAATCGTAGTATATTATACACAATTTTATACTAGTTTCGGTCAAAAATCAAATTAAATTGAGGATTGTTCGAAATGCTACGAAACTTTTAAGATCCTTTCTATAATTTACGAGGGAAGATTATGATGGAAGTCCATGCGAAAAATTATCTCAGAATTAGATTCTTTGAAACTTTTTTAAATACTAGTTTTGGTCAAAAAATCGTAGTATATTTATTATACACAATTTTATACAAATGTCGGTAAAAAAATCGAGGATTATTCGAAATGCTATGAAACTTTTTAGATCCTTTCTATATTTTACGAGGGAAGATTATGATGGAAGTCCATGCAAAAAATCATCTCAGAAATAGATTCTATGAAACTTTTTGAAATATTAGTTTCGGTCAAAAAATTGTAGTATATTATACACAATTTTATACTAGTTCCGGTCAAAAATTAAATTAAATCGAGGATTGTTGGAAATGCAACGAAACTTTTAAGATCCTTTCTCTAATTTACGAGGGCAGATTATGATGGAAGTCCATGCAAAAAATTATCTCAGAATTAGATTCTTTGAAACTTTTTCAAATACTAGTTTCGGTCAAAAAATAAAAGTATATTATACAGAATTTTATACAAGTGTCGGTAAAAAAAAATTGAGGGTTATTCGAAATGCTACGAAACTTTTTAGATCCTTTATATTTGTTACTAGGGAAGATTATGATGGAAGTCCATGCAAAAAATCATCTCAGAAATAGATTCTATGAAACTTTTTGAAATACTAGTTTCGGTCAAAAAATCGTAGTATATTATACACAATTGTATACTAGTTTCGGTCAAAAATAAAATTAAATCGAGGATTGTTCGAAATGCTATGAAACTTTTAAGATCCTTTCTATAATTTACGAGGGGAGATTATGATGGAAGTCCATGCGAAAAATTATCTCAAAATTAGATTCTTTGAAACTTTTTTAAATACTAGTTTCGGTCAAAAAATCGTAGTATATTTATTATACACAATTTTATACAAATTTCGGTAAAAAAAATCGAGGATTATTCGAAATGCTATGAAACTTTTTAGACCCTTTCTATATTTTACGAGGGAAGATTATGACGGAAGTCCATGCAAAAAATCATCTCAGAAATAGATTCTATGAAACTTTTTGTAATATTAGTTTCGGTCCAAAAATCGTAATATATTATACACAATTTTATACTAGTTCGGTCAAAAATTAAATTAAATCGAGGATTGTTCGAAATGCAACGAAACTTTTAAGATCCTTTCTATAATTTACGAGGGAAGATTATGATGGAAGTCCATGCAAAAAATTATCTCAGAATTAGATTCTTTGAAACTTTTTCAAATACTAGTGTCGGTCAAAAAATCGAAGTATATTATACAGAATTTTATACAAGTGTCGGTAAAAAAAATTGAGGGTTATTCGAAATGCTACAAAACTTTTTAGATCCTTTATATTTGTTACTAGGGAAGATTATGATGGAAGTCCATGCAAAAAATCATCTCAGAAATAGATTCTATGAAACTTTTTGAAATACTAGTTTCGGTCAAAAAATCGTAGTATATTATACACAATTTTATACTAGTTTCGGTCAAAAATCAAATTAAATCGAGGATTGTTCTAAATGCTACGAAACTTTTAAGATCCTTTCTATAATTTAGGAGGGAAGATTATGATGGAAGTCCATGCAAAAAATTATCTCAGAATTAGATTCTTTGAAACTTTTTCAAATACTAGTTTCGGTCAAAATATCCAAGTATATTATACAAAATTTTATACAAGTTTCGGTAAAAAAAATCGAGGGTTATTCGAAATGCTACGAAACTTTTTAGATCCTTTATATTTGTTACAAGGGAAGATTATGATGGAAGTCCATGCAAAAAAACATCTCAGAAATAGATTCTATGAAACTTTTTTAAATACCAGTTTCGGTCAAAAAATCGTAGTATATTATACACAATTTTATACTAGTTTCGGTCAAAAATCAAATTAAATTGAGGATTGTTCGAAATGCTACGAAACTTTTAAGATCCTTTCTATAATTTACGAGGGAAGATTATGATGGAAGTCCATGAGAAAAATTATCTCAGAATTAGATTCTTTGAAACTTTTTTAAATACTAGTTTTGGTCAAAAAATCGTAGTATATTTATTATACACAATTTTATACAAATGTCAGTAAAAAAATCGAGGATTATTCGAAATGCTATGAAACTTTTTAGATCCTTTCTATATTTTACGAGGGAAGATTATGATGGAAGTCCATGCAAAAAATCATCTCAGAAATAGATTCTATGAAACTTTTTGAAATATTAGTTTCGGTCAAAAAATTGTAGTATATTATACACAATTTTATACTAGTTCCGGTCAAAAATTAAATTAAATCGATGATTGTTGGAAATGCAACGATACTTTTAAGATCCTTTCTCTAATTTACGAGGGGAGATTATGATGGAAGTCCATGCAAAAAATTATCTCAGAATTAGATTCTTTGAAACTTTTTCAAATACTAGTTTCGGTCAAAAAATAAAAGTATATTATACAGAATTTTATACAAGTGTCGGTAAAAAAAAATCGAGGGTTATTCGAAATGCTACGAAACTTTTTAGATCCTTTATATTTGTTACTAGGGAAGATTATGATGGAAGTCCATGCAAAAAATCATCTCAGAAATAGATTCTATGAAACTTTTTGAAATACTAGTTTCGGTCAAAAAATCGTAGTATATTATACACAATTGTATACTAGTTTCGGTCAAAAATCAAATTAAATCGAGGATTGTTCGAAATGCTATGAAACTTTTAAGATCCTTTCTATAATTTACGAGGGGAGATTATGATGGAAGTCCATGCGAAAAATTATCTCAAAATTAGATTCTTTGAAACTTTTTTAAATACTAGTTTCGGTCAAAAAATCGTAGTATATTTATTATACACAATTTTATACAAATGTCGGTAAAAAAAATCGAGGATTATTCGAAATGCTATGAAACTTTTTAGACCCTTTCTATATTTTACGAGGGAAGATTATGATGGAAGTCCATGCAAAAAATCATCTCAGAAATAGATTCTATGAAACTTTTTGTAATATTAGTTTCGGTCCAAAAATCGTAATATATTATACACAATTTTATACTAGTTCCGGTCAAAAATTAAATTAAATCGAGGATTGTTCGAAATGCAACGAAACTTTTAAGATCCTTTCTATAATTTACGAGGGAAGATTATGATGGAAGTCCATGCAAAATATTATCTCAGAATTAGATTCTTTAAAACTTTTTCAAGTACTAGTGTCGGTCAAAAAATCGAAGTATATTATACAGAATTTTATACAAGTGTCGGTAAAAAAAAATCGAGGGTTATTCGAAATGCTACAAAACTTTTTAGATCCTTTATATTTGTTACTAGGGAAGATTATGATGGAAGTCCATGCAAAAAATCATCTCAGAAATAGATTCTATGAAACTTTTTGAAATACTAGTTTCGGTCAAAAAATCGTAGTATATTATACACAATTTTATACTAGTTTCGGTCAAAAATCAAATTAAATCGAGGATTGTTCTAAATGCTACGAAACTTTTAAGATCCTTTCTATAATTTACGAGGGAAGATTATGATGGAAGTCCATGCGAAAAATTATCTCAGAATTAGATTCTTTGAAACTTTTTTAAATACTAGTTTTGGTCAAAAAATCGTAGTATATTTATTATACACAATTTTATACAAATGTCGGTAAAAAAAATCGAGGATTATTCGAAATCCTACGAAACTTTTAAGATCCTTTCTATATTTTACGACGGAAGATTATGATGGAAGTCCATGAAAATAATCATCTCAGAAATAGATTCTATGAAACTTTTTGAAATACTAGTTTCTGTCAAAAAATCGTAGTATATTATACACAATTTTATACTAGTTCCAGTCAAAAATTAAAATAAATCGAGGATTGTTCGAAATGCAACGAAACTTTTAAGATCCTTTCTATAATTTAAGAGGGAAGATTATGATAGAAGTCCATACAAAAAATTATCTCAGAATTAGATTCTTTGAAACTTTTTCAAATACTAGTTTCGGTCAAAAAATCGAAGTATATTATACACAATTTTATACAAGTGTCGGTAAAAAAAATCGAGGATTATTCGAAATGCTACGAAACTTTTTAGATCCTTTATATTTGTTACGAGGCAAGATTATGATGGATGTCCATGCAAAAAAAAATCTCAGAAATAGATTCTATGAAACTTTTTGAAATACTAGTTTCGGTCAAAAAATCGTAGTATATTATACACAATTATATAGTAGTTCCGGCCAAAAATTAAATTAAATCGAGGATTGTTCGAAATGCAACGAAACTTTTAAGATCCTTTCTATAATTTAAGAGGGAAGATTATGATAGAAGTCCATACAAAAAATTATCTTAGGATTAGATTCTTTGAAACTTTTTCAAATACTAGTTTCGGTCAAAAAATCGAAGTATATTATACACAATTTTATACAAGTGTCGGTAAAGAAAAATCGAGGATTATTCGAAATGCTACGAAAATTTTTAGATCCTTTATATTTGTTACGAGGGAAGATTATGATGGAGGTCCATGAAAAAAAAATCTCAGAAATAGATTCTATGAAACTTTTTTAAATACTAGTTTCGGTCAAAAAATCGTAGTATATTATACACAATTTTATACTAGTTTTGGTCAAAAATTAAATTAAATCGAGGATTGTTCGAAATGCAACGAAACTTTTAAGATCCTTTCTATAATTTAGGAGGGAAGATTATGATGGAAGTCCATGCAAAAAATTATCTCAGAATTAGATTCTTTGAAACTTTTTCAAATACTAGTTTCGGTCAAAATATCCAAGTATATTATACAAAATTTTATACAAGTTTCGGTAAAAAAAATCGAGGGTTATTCGAAATGCTACGAAACTTTTTAGATCCTTTATATTTGTTACAAGGGAAGATTATGATGGAAGTCCATGCAAAAAAACATCTCAGAAATAGATTCTATGAAACTTTTTTAAATACCAGTTTCGGTCAAAAAATCGTAGTATATTATACACAATTTTATACTAGTTTCGGTCAAAAATCAAATTAAATTGAGGATTGTTCGAAATGCTACGAAACTTTTAAGATCCTTTCTATAATTTACGAGGGAAGATTATGATGGAAGTCCATGAGAAAAATTATCTCAGAATTAGATTCTTTGAAACTTTTTTAAATACTAGTTTTGGTCAAAAAATCGTAGTATATTTATTATACACAATTTTATACAAATGTCAGTAAAAAAAATCGAGGATTATTCGAAATGCTATGAAACTTTTTAGATCCTTTCTATATTTTACGAGGGAAGATTATGATGGAAGTCCATGCAAAAAATCATCTCAGAAATAGATTCTATGAAACTTTTTGAAATATTAGTTTCGGTCAAAAAATTGTAGTATATTATACACAATTTTATACTAGTTCCGGTCAAAAATTAAATTAAATCGATGATTGTTGGAAATGCAACGATACTTTTAAGATCCTTTCTCTAATTTACGAGGGGAGATTATGATGGAAGTCCATGCAAAAAATTATCTCAGAATTAGATTCTTTGAAACTTTTTCAAATACTAGTTTCGGTCAAAAAATAAAAGTATATTATACAGAATTTTATACAAGTGTCGGTAAAAAAAAATCGAGGGTTATTCGAAATGCTACGAAACTTTTTAGATCCTTTATATTTGTTACTAGGGAAGATTATGATGGAAGTCCATGCAAAAAATCATCTCAGAAATAGATTCTATGAAACTTTTTGAAATACTAGTTTCGGTCAAAAAATCGTAGTATATTATACACAATTGTATACTAGTTTCGGTCAAAAATCAAATTAAATCGAGGATTGTTCGAAATGCTATGAAACTTTTAAGATCCTTTCTATAATTTACGAGGGGAGATTATGATGGAAGTCCATGCGAAAAATTATCTCAAAATTAGATTCTTTGAAACTTTTTTAAATACTAGTTTCGGTCAAAAAATCGTAGTATATTTATTATACACAATTTTATACAAATGTCGGTAAAAAAAATCGAGGATTATTCGAAATGCTATGAAACTTTTTAGACCCTTTCTATATTTTACGAGGGAAGATTATGATGGAAGTCCATGCAAAAAATCATCTCAGAAATAGATTCTATGAAACTTTTTGTAATATTAGTTTCGGTCCAAAAATCGTAATATATTATACACAATTTTATACTAGTTCCGGTCAAAAATTAAATTAAATCGAGGATTGTTCGAAATGCAACGAAACTTTTAAGATCCTTTCTATAATTTACGAGGGAAGATTATGATGGAAGTCCATGCAAAAAATTATCTCAGAATTAGATTCTTTAAAACTTTTTCAAGTACTAGTGTCGGTCAAAAAATCGAAGTATATTATACAGAATTTTATACAAGTGTCGGTAAAAAAAAATCGAGGGTTATTCGAAATGCTACAAAACTTTTTAGATCCTTTATATTTGTTACTAGGGAAGATTATGATGGAAGTCCATGCAAAAAATCATCTCAGAAATAGATTCTATGAAACTTTTTGAAATACTAGTTTCGGTCAAAAAATCGTAGTATATTATACACAATTTTATACTAGTTTCGGTCAAAAATCAAATTAAATCGAGGATTGTTCTAAATGCTACGAAACTTTTAAGATCCTTTCTATAATTTACGAGGGAAGATTATGATGGAAGTCCATGCGAAAAATTATCTCAGAATTAGATTCTTTGAAACTTTTTTAAATACTAGTTTTGGTCAAAAAATCGTAGTATATTTATTATACACAATTTTATACAAATGTCGGTAAAAAAAAATCGAGGATTATTCGAAATCCTACGAAACTTTTAAGATCCTTTCTATATTTTACGACGGAAGATTATGATGGAAGTCCATGAAAATAATCATCTCAGAAATAGATTCTATGAAACTTTTTGAAATACTAGTTTCTGTCAAAAAATCGTAGTATATTATACACAATTTTATACTAGTTCCAGTCAAAAATTAAAATAAATCGAGGATTGTTCGAAATGCAACGAAACTTTTAAGATCCTTTCTATAATTTAAGAGGGAAGATTATGATAGAAGTCCATACAAAAAATTATCTCAGAATTAGATTCTTTGAAACTTTTTCAAATACTAGTTTCGGTCAAAAAATCGAAGTATATTATACACAATTTTATACAAGTGTCGGTAAAAAAAATCGAGGATTATTCGAAATGCTACGAAACTTTTTAGATCCTTTATATTTGTTACGAGGCAAGATTATGATGGATGTCCATGCAAAAAAAAATCTCAGAAATAGATTCTATGAAACTTTTTGAAATACTAGTTTCGGTCAAAAAATCGTAGTATATTATACACAATTATATAGTAGTTCCGGCCAAAAATTAAATTAAATCGAGGATTGTTCGAAATGCAACGAAACTTTTAAGATCCTTTCTATAATTTAAGAGGGAAGATTATGATAGAAGTCCATACAAAAAATTATCTTAGGATTAGATTCTTTGAAACTTTTTCAAATACTAGTTTCGGTCAAAAAATCGAAGTATATTATACACAATTTTATACAAGTGTCGGTAAAGAAAAATCGAGGATTATTCGAAATGCTACGAAACTTTTTAGATCCTTTATATTTGTTACGAGGGAAGATTATGATGGAGGTCCATGAAAAAAAAATCTCAGAAATAGATTCTATGAAACTTTTTTAAATACTAGTTTCGGTCAAAAAATCGTAGTATATTATACACAATTTTATACTAGTTTTGGTCAAAAATTAAATTAAATCGAGGATTGTTCAAAATGCAACGAAACTTTTAAGATCCTTTCTATAATTTAGGAGGGAAGATTATGATGGAAGTCCATGCAAAAAATTATCTCAGAGTTAGATTCTTTGAAACTTTTTCAAATACTAGTTTCGGTCAAAATATCCAAGTATATTATACAAAATTTTATACAAGTTTCGGTAAAAAAAATCGAGGGTTATTCGAAATGCTACGAAACTTTTTAGATCCTTTATATTTGTTACAAGGGAAGATTATGATGGAAGTCCATGCAAAAAAACATCTCAGAAATAGATTCTATGAAACTTTTTTAAATACCAGTTTCGGTCAAAAAATCGTAGTATATTATACACAATTTTATACTAGTTTCGGTCAAAAATCAAATTAAATTGAGGATTGTTCGAAATGCTACGAAACTTTTAAGATCCTTTCTATAATTTACGAGGGAAGATTATGATGGAAGTCCATGCGAAAAATTATCTCAGAATTAGATTCTTTGAAACTTTTTTAAATACTAGTTTTGGTCAAAAAATCGTAGTATATTTATTATACACAATTTTATACAAATGTCGGTAAAAAAATCGAGGATTATTCGAAATGCTATGAAACTTTTTAGATCCTTTCTATATTTTACGAGGGAAGATTATGATGGAAGTCCATGCAAAAAATCATCTCAGAAATAGATTCTATGAAACTTTTTGAAATATTAGTTTCGGTCAAAAAATTGTAGTATATTATACACAATTTTATACTAGTTCCGGTCAAAAATTAAATTAAATCGAGGATTGTTGGAAATGCAACGAAACTTTTAAGATCCTTTCTCTAATTTACGAGGGCAGATTATGATGGAAGTCCATGCAAAAAATTATCTCAGAATTAGATTCTTTGAAACTTTTTCAAATACTAGTTTCGGTCAAAAAATAAAAGTATATTATACAGAATTTTATACAAGTGTCGGTAAAAAAAAATTGAGGGTTATTCGAAATGCTACGAAACTTTTTAGATCCTTTATATTTGTTACTAGGGAAGATTATGATGGAAGTCCATGCAAAAAATCATCTCAGAAATAGATTCTATGAAACTTTTTGAAATACTAGTTTCGGTCAAAAAATCGTAGTATATTATACACAATTGTATACTAGTTTCGGTCAAAAATAAAATTAAATCGAGGATTGTTCGAAATGCTATGAAACTTTTAAGATCCTTTCTATAATTTACGAGGGGAGATTATGATGGAAGTCCATGCGAAAAATTATCTCAAAATTAGATTCTTTGAAACTTTTTTAAATACTAGTTTCGGTCAAAAAATCGTAGTATATTTATTATACACAATTTTATACAAATTTCGGTAAAAAAAATCGAGGATTATTCGAAATGCTATGAAACTTTTTAGACCCTTTCTATATTTTACGAGGGAAGATTATGACGGAAGTCCATGCAAAAAATCATCTCAGAAATAGATTCTATGAAACTTTTTGTAATATTAGTTTCGGTCCAAAAATCGTAATATATTATACACAATTTTATACTAGTTCGGTCAAAAATTAAATTAAATCGAGGATTGTTCGAAATGCAACGAAACTTTTAAGATCCTTTCTATAATTTACGAGGGAAGATTATGATGGAAGTCCATGCAAAAAATTATCTCAGAATTAGATTCTTTGAAACTTTTTCAAATACTAGTGTCGGTCAAAAAATCGAAGTATATTATACAGAATTTTATACAAGTGTCGGTAAAAAAAATTGAGGGTTATTCGAAATGCTACAAAACTTTTTATATCCTTTATATTTGTTACTAGGGAAGATTATGATGGAAGTCCATGCAAAAAATCATCTCAGAAATAGATTCTATGAAACTTTTTGAAATACTAGTTTCGGTCAAAAAATCGTAGTATATTATACACAATTTTATACTAGTTTCGGTCAAAAATCAAATTAAATCGAGGATTGTTCTAAATGCTACGAAACTTTTTAGATCCTTTCTATAATTTACGAGGGAAGATTATGATGGAAGTCCATGCGAAAAATTATCTCAGAATTAGATTCTTTGAAAAATTTTTAAATACTAGTTTTGGTCAAAAAATCGTAGTATATTTATTATACACAATTTTATACAAATGTCGGTAAAAAAATCGAGGATTGTTCGAAATCCTACGAAACTTTTAAGATCCTTTCTATATTTTAAGACGGAAGATTATGATGGAAGTCCATGAAAATAATCATCTCAGAAATAGATTCTATGAAACTTTTTGAAATACTAGTTTCTGTCAAAAAATCGTAGTATATTATACACAATTTTATACTAGTTCCAGTCAAAAATTAAATTAAATCGAGGATTGTTCGAAATGCAACGAAACTTTTAAGATCCTTTCTATAATTTAAGAGGGAAGATTATGATAGAAGTCCATACAAAAAATTATCTCAGAATTAGATTCTTTGAAACTTTTTCAAATACTAGTTTCAGTCAAAAAATCGAAGTATATTATACACAATTTTATACAAGTGTCGGTAAAAAAAATCGAGGATTATTCGAAATGCTACGAAACTTTTTAGATCCTTTATATTTGTTACTAGGGAAGATTATGATGGAAGTCCATGCAAAAAATCATCTCAGAAATAGATTCTATGAAACTTTTTGAAATACTAGTTTCGGTCAAAAAATCGTAGTATATTATACACAATTGTATACTAGTTTCGGTCAAAAATCAAATTAAATCGAGGATTGTTCGAAATGCTATGAAACTTTTAAGATCCTTTCTATAATTTACGAGGGGAGATTATGATGGAAGTCCATGCGAAAAATTATCTCAAAATTAGATTCTTTGAAACTTTTTTAAATACTAGTTTCGGTCAAAAAATCGTAGTATATTTATTATACACAATTTAATACAAATGTCGGTAAAAAAAATCGAGGATTATTCGAAATGCTATGAAACTTTTTAGAACCTTTCTATATTTTACGAGGGAAGATTATGATGGAAGACCATGCAAAAAATCATCTCAGAAATAGATTCTATGAAACTTTTTGTAATATTAGTTTCGGTCCAAAAATTGTAGTATATTATACACAATTTTATACTAGTTCCGGTCAAAAATTAAATTAAATCGAGGATTGTTCGAAATGCAACGAAACTTTTAAGATCCTTTCTATAATTTACGAGGGAAGATTATGATGGAAGTCCATGCAAAAAATTATCTCAGAATTAGATTCTTTGAAACTTTTTCAAATACTAGAGTCGGTCAAAAAATCGAAGTATATTATACCGAATTTTATACAAGTGTCGGTAAAAAAAATCGAGGGTTATTCGAAATGCTACAAAACTTTTTAGATCCTTTATATTTGTTACTAGGGAAGATTATGATGGAAGTCCATGCAAAAAATCATCTCAGAAATAGATTCTATGAAACTTTTTGAAATACTAGTTTCGGTCAAAAAATCGTAGTATATTATACACAATTTTATACTAGTTTCGGTCAAAAATCAAATTAAATCGAGGATTGTTCTAAATGCTACGAAACTTTTAAGATCCTTTCTATAATTTACGAGGGAAGATTATGATGGAAGTCCATGCGAAAAATTATCTCAGAATTAGATTCTTTGAAACTTTTTTAAATACTAGTTTTGGTCAAAAAACCGTAGTATATTTATTATACACAATTTAATACAAATGTCGGTAAAAAAAATCGAGGATTATTCGAAATCCTACGAAACTTTTAAGATCCTTTCTATATTTTACGACGGAAGATTATGATGGAAGTCCATGAAAATAATCATCTCAGAAATAGATTCTATGAAACTTTTTAAAATACTAGTTTCTGTCAAAAAATCGTAGTATATTATACAAAATTTTATACTAGTTCCAGTCAAAAATTAAATTAAATCGAGGATTGTTCGAAATGCAACGAAACTTTTAAGATCCTTTCTATAATTTAAGAGGGAAGATTATGATAGAAGTCCATACAAAAAATTATCTTAGAATTAGATTCTTTGAAACTTTTTCAAATACTAGTTTCGGTCAAAAAATCGAAGTATATTATACACAATTTTATACAAGTGTCGGTAAAAAAAAATCGAGGATTATTCGAAATGCTACGAAACTTTTTAGATCCTTTATATTTGTTACGAGGGAAGATTATGATGGATGTCCATGCAAAAAAAAATCTCAGAAATAGATTCTATGAAACTTTTTGAAATACTAGTTTCGGTCAAAAAATCGTAGTATATTATACAAAATTTTATACTAGTTCTGGCCAAAAATTAAATTAAATCGAGGACTGTTCGAAATGCAACGAAACTTTTAAGATCCTTTCTATAATTTAAGAGGGAAGATTATGATAGAATTCCATACAAAAAATTATCTTAAAATTAGATTCTTTGAAACTTTTTCAAATACTAGTTTCGGTCAAAAAATCGAAGTATATTATACACAATTTTATACAAGTGTCGGTAAAAAAAATCGAGGATTATTCGAAATGCTACGAAACTTTTTAGATCCTTTATATTTGTTACGAGGGAAGATTATGATGGAGGTCCATGCAAAAAAAAATCTCAGAAATAGATTCTATGAAACTTTTTTAAATACTAGTTTCGGTCAAAAAATCGTAGTATATTATACACAATTTTATACTAGTTTTGGTCAAAAATTAAATTAAGTCGAGGATTTTTCGAAATGCAACAAAACTTTTAAGATCCTTTCTATAATTTAGGAGGAAAGATTATGATGGAAGTCCATGCAAAAAATTATCTCAGAATTAGATTCTTTGAAACTTTTTCAAATACTAGTTTCGGTCAAAATATCCAAGTATATTATACAAAATTTTATACAAGTTTCGGTAAAAAAAATCGAGGGTTATTCGAAATGCTATGAAACTTTTTAGATCCTTTATATTTGTTAGAAGGGAAGATTATGATGGAAGTCCATGCAAAAAAACATCTCAGAAATAGATTCTATGAAACTTTTTGAAATACCAGTTTCGGTCAAAAAATCGTAGTATATTATACACAATTTTATACTAGTTTCGGTCAAAAATCAAATTAAATTGAGGATTGTTCGAAATGCTACGAAACGTTTAAGATCCTTTCTATAATTTACGAGGGAAGATTATGATGGAAGTCCATGCGAAAAATTATCTCAGAATTAGATTCTTTGAAACTTTTTTAAATACTAGTTTTGGTCAAAAAATCGTAGTATATTTATTATACACAATTTTATACAAATGTCGGTAAAAAAAATCGAGGATTATTCGAAATGCTATGAAACTTTTTAGATCCTTTCTATATTTTACGAGGGAAGATTATGATGGAAGTCCATGCAAAAAATCATCTCAGAAATAGATTCTATGAAACTTTTTGAAATATTAGTTTCGGTCAAAAAATTGTAGTATATTATACACAATTTTATACTAGTTCCGGTCAAAAATTAAATTAAATCGAGGATTGTTCGAAATGCAACGAAACTTTTAAGATCCTTTCTATAATTTACGAGGGAAGATTATGATGGAAGTCCATGCAAAATATTATCTCAGAATTAGATTCTTTGAAACTTTTTCAAATACTAGTTTCGGTCAAAAAATCAAAGTATATTATACAGAATTTTATACAAGTGTCGGTTAGAAATAATCGAGGGTTATTCGAAATGCTACGAAACTTTTTAGATCCTTTATATTTGTTACTAGGGAAGATTATGATGGAAGTCCATGCAAAAAATCGTCTCAGAAATAGATTCTATGAAACTTTTAGAAATACTAGTTTCGGTCAAAACATCGTAGTATATTATACACAATTTTATACTAGTTTCGGTCAAAAATCAAATTAAATCGAGGATTGTTCTAAATGCTACGAAACTTTTAAGATCCTTTCTATAATTTACGAGGGAAGATTATGATGGAAGTCCATGCGAAAAATTATCTCAGAATTAGATTCTTTGAAACTTTTTTAAATACTAGTTTTGGTCAAAAAACCGTAGTATATTTATTATACACAATTTAATACAAATGTCGGTAAAAAAAAATCGAGGATTATTCGAAATCCTACGAAACTTTTAAGATCCTTTCTATATTTTACGACGGAAGATTATGATGGAAGTCCATGAAAATAATCATCTCAGAAATAGATTCTATGAAACTTTTTGAAATACTAGTTTCTGTCAAAAAATCGTAGTATATTATACAAAATTTTATACTAGTTCCAGTCAAAAATTAAATTAAATCGAGGATTGTTCGAAATGCAACGAAACTTTTAAGATCCTTTCTATAATTTAAGAGGGAAGATTATGATAGAAGTCCATACAAAAAATTATCTTAGAATTAGATTCTTTGAAACTTTTTCAAATACTAGTTTCGGTCAAAAAATCGAAGTATATTATACACAATTTTATACAAGTGTCGGTAAAAAAAAATCGAGGATTATTCGAAATGCTACGAAACTTTTTAGATCCTTTATATTTGTTACGAGGGAAGATTATGATGGATGTCCATGCAAAAAAAAATCTCAGAAATAGATTCTATGAAACTTTTTGAAATACTAGTTTCGGTCAAAAAATCGTAGTATATTATACACAATTTTATACTAGTTCCGGCCAAAAATTAAATTAAATCGAGGATTGTTTGAAATGCAACGAAACTTTTAAGATCCTTTCTATAATTTAAGAGGGAAGATTATGATAGAAGTCCATACAAAAAATTATCTTAGAATTAGATTCTTTGAAACTTTTTCAAATACTAGTTTCGGTCAAAAAATCGAAGTATATTATACACAATTTTATACAAATGTCGGTAAAAAAAAATCGAGGATTATTCGAAATGCTACGAAACTTTTTAGATCCTTTATATTTGTTACGAGGGAAGATTATGATGGAGGTCCATGCAAAAAAAAATCTCAGAAATAGATTCTATGAAACTTTTTTAAATACTAGTTTCGGTCAAAAAATCGTAGTATATTATACACAATTTTATACTAGTTTTGGTCAAAAATTAAATTAAATCGAGGATTGTTCGAAATGCAACGAAACTTTTAAGATCCTTTCTATAATTTAGGAGGGAAGATTATGATGGAAGTCCATGCAAAATATTATCTCAGAATTAGATTCTTTGGAACTTTTTCAAATACTAGTTCCGGTCAAAATATCCAAGTATATTATACAAAATTTTATACAAGTTTCGGTAAAAAAAATCGAGGGTTATTCGAAATGCTACGAAACTTTTTAGATCCTTTATATTTGTTACAAGGGAAGATTATGATGGAAGTCCATGCAAAAAAACATCTCAGAAATAGATTCTATGAAACTTTTTGAAATACCAGTTTCGGTCAAAAAATCGTAGTATATTATACACAATTTTATACTAGTTTCGGTCAAAAATCAAATTAAATTGAGGATTGTTCGAAATGCTACGAAAATTTTAAGATCCTTTCTATAATTTACGAGGGAAGATTATGATGGAAGTCCATGCGAAAAATTATCTCAGAATTAGATTCTTTGAAACATTTTTAAATACTAGTTTTGGTCAAAAAATCGTAGTATATTTATTATACACAATTTTATACAAATGTCGGTAAAAAAAATCGAGGATTATTCGAAATGCTATGAAACTTTTTAGATCCTTTCTATATTTTACGAGGGAAGATTATGATGGAAGTCCATGCAAAAAATCATCTCAGAAATAGATTCTATGAAACTTTTTGAAATATTAGTTTCGGTCAAAAAATTGTAGTATATTATACACAATTTTATACTAGTTCCAGTCAAAAATTAAATTAAATCGAGGATTGTTCGAAATGCAACGAAACTTTTAAGATCCTTTCTATAATTTACGAGGGAAGATTATGATGGAAGTCCATGCAAAAAATTATCTCAGAATTAGATTCTTTGAAACTTTTTCAAATACTAGTTTCGGTCAAAAAATCAAAGTATATTATACAGAATTTTATACAAGTGTCGGTAAAAAATAATTGAGGGTTATTCGAAATGCTACGATACTTTTTAGATCCTTTATATTTGTTACTAGGGAAGATTATGATTGAAGTCCATGCAAAAAATCATCTCAGAAATAGATTCTATGAAACTTTTTGAAATACTAGTTTCGGTCAAAAAATTGTAGTATATTATACACAATTGTATACTAGTTTTGGTCAAAAATCAAATTAAATCGAGGATTGTTCGAAATGCTACGAAACGTTTAAGATCCTTTCTATAATTTACGAGGGAAGATTATGATGGAAGTCCATGCGAAAAATTATCTCAGAATTAGATTCTTTGAAACTTTTTTAAATACTAGTTTCGGTCAAAAATTCGTAGTATATTTATTATACACAATTTAATACAAATGTCGGTAAAAAAAATCGAGGATTATTCGAAATGCTATGAAACTTTTTAGAACCTTTCTATATTTTACGAGGGAAGATTATGATGGAAGTCCATGCAAAAAATCATCTCAGAAATAGATTTTATGAAACTTTTTGTAATATTAGTTTCGGTCCAAAAATCGTAGTATATTATACACAATTTTATACTAGTTCCGGTCAAAAATTAAATTAAATCGAGGATTGTTCGAAATGCAACGAAACTTTTAAGATCCTTTCTATAATTTACGAGGGAAGATTATGATGGAAGTCCATGCAAAATATTATCTCAGAATTAGATTCTTTGAAACTTTTTCAAATACTAGTTTCGGTCAAAAAATCAAAGTATATTATACAGAATTTTATACAAGTGTCGGTTAGAAATAATCGAGGGTTATTCGAAATGCTACGAAACTTTTTAGATCCTTTATATTTGTTACTAGGGAAGATTATGATGGAAGTCCATGCAAAAAATCATCTCAGAAATAGATTCTATGAAACTTTTAGAAATACTAGTTTCGGTCAAAACATCGTAGTATATTATACACAATTTTATACTAGTTTCGGTCAAAAATCAAATTAAATCGAGGATTGTTCTAAATGCTACGAAACTTTTAAGATCCTTTCTATAATTTACGAGGGAAGATTATGATGGAAGTCCATGCGAAAAATTATCTCAGAATTAGATTCTTTGAAACTTTTTTAAATACTAGTTTTGGTCAAAAAACCGTAGTATATTTATTATACACAATTTAATACAAATGTCGGTAAAAAAAAATCGAGGATTATTCGAAATCCTACGAAACTTTTAAGATCCTTTCTATATTTTACGACGGAAGATTATGATGGAAGTCCATGAAAATAATCATCTCAGAAATAGATTCTATGAAACTTTTTGAAATACTAGTTTCTGTCAAAAAATCGTAGTATATTATACAAAATTTTATACTAGTTCCAGTCAAAAATTAAATTAAATCGAGGATTGTTCGAAATGCAACGAAACTTTTAAGATCCTTTCTATAATTTAAGAGGGAAGATTATGATAAAAGTCCATACAAAAAATTATCTTAGAATTAGATTCTTTGAAACTTTTTCAAATACTAGTTTCGGTCAAAAAATCGAAGTATATTATACACAATTTTATACAAGTGTCGGTAAAAAAAAATCGAGGATTATTCGAAATGCTACGAAACTTTTTAGATCCTTTATATTTGTTACGAGGGAAGATTATGATGGATGTCCATGCAAAAAAAAATCTCAGAAATAGATTCTATGAAACTTTTTGAAATACTAGTTTCGGTCAAAAAATCGTAGTATATTATACACAATTTTATACTAGTTCCGGCCAAAAATTAAATTAAATCGAGGATTGTTTGAAATGCAACGAAACTTTTAAGATCCTTTCTATAATTTAAGAGGGAAGATTATGATAGAAGTCCATACAAAAAATTATCTTAGAATTAGATTCTTTGAAACTTTTTCAAATACTAGTTTCGGTCAAAAAATCGAAGTATATTATACACAATTTTATACAAATGTCGGTAAAAAAAAATCGAGGATTATTCGAAATGCTACGAAACTTTTTAGATCCTTTATATTTGTTACGAGGGAAGATTATGATGGAGGTCCATGCAAAAAAAAATCTCAGAAATAGATTCTATGAAACTTTTTTAAATACTAGTTTCGGTCAAAAAATCGTAGTATATTATACACAATTTTATACTAGTTTTGGTCAAAAATTAAATTAAATCGAGGATTGTTCGAAATGCAACGAAACTTTTAAGATCCTTTCTATAATTTAGGAGGGAAGATTATGATGGAAGTCCATGCAAAATATTATCTCAGAATTAGATTCTTTGGAACTTTTTCAAATACTAGTTCCGGTCAAAATATCCAAGTATATTATACAAAATTTTATACAAGTTTCGGTAAAAAAAATCGAGGGTTATTCGAAATGCTACGAAACTTTTTAGATCCTTTATATTTGTTACAAGGGAAGATTATGATGGAAGTCCATGCAAAAAAACATCTCAGAAATAGATTCTATGAAACTTTTTGAAATACCAGTTTCGGTCAAAAAATCGTAGTATATTATACACAATTTTATACTAGTTTCGGTCAAAAATCAAATTAAATTGAGGATTGTTCGAAATGCTACGAAAATTTTAAGATCCTTTCTATAATTTACGAGGGAAGATTATGATGGAAGTCCATGCGAAAAATTATCTCAGAATTAGATTCTTTGAAACATTTTTAAATACTAGTTTTGGTCAAAAAATCGTAGTATATTTATTATACACAATTTTATACAAATGTCGGTAAAAAAAATCGAGGATTATTCGAAATGCTATGAAACTTTTTAGATCCTTTCTATATTTTACGAGGGAAGATTATGATGGAAGTCCATGCAAAAAATCATCTCAGAAATAGATTCTATGAAACTTTTTGAAATATTAGTTTCGGTCAAAAAATTGTAGTATATTATACACAATTTTATACTAGTTCCGGTCAAAAATTAAATTAAATCGAGGATTGTTCGAAATGCAACGAAACTTTTAAGATCCTTTCTATAATTTACGAGGGAAGATTATGATGGAAGTCCATGCAAAAAATTATCTCAGAATTAGATTCTTTGAAACTTTTTCAAATACTAGTTTCGGTCAAAAAATCAAAGTATATTATACAGAATTTTATACAAGTGTCGGTAAAAAATAATTGAGGGTTATTCGAAATGCTACGATACTTTTTAGATCCTTTATATTTGTTACTAGGGAAGATTATGATTGAAGTCCATGCAAAAAATCATCTCAGAAATAGATTCTATGAAACTTTTTGAAATACTAGTTTCGGTCAAAAAATTGTAGTATATTATACACAATTGTATACTAGTTTTGGTCAAAAATCAAATTAAATCGAGGATTGTTCGAAATGCTATGAAACTTTTAAGATCCTTTCTATAATTTACGAGGGGAGATTATGATGGAAGTCCATGCGAAAATTATCGCAAAATTAGATTCTTTGAAACTTTTTTAAATACTAGTTTCGGTCAAAAATTCGTAGTATATTTATTATACACAATTTAATACAAATGTCGGTAAAAAAAATCGAGGATTATTCGAAATGCTATGAAACTTTTTAGAACCTTTCTATATTTTACGAGGGAAGATTATGATGGAAGTCCATGCAAAAAATCATCTCAGAAATAGATTTTATGAAACTTTTTGTAATATTAGTTTCGGTCCAAAAATCGTAGTATATTATACACAATTTTATACTAGTTCCGGTCAAAAATTAAATTAAATCGAGGATTGTTCGAAATGCAACGAAACTTTAAGATCCTTTCTATAATTTACGAGGGAAGATTATGATGGAAGTCCATGCAAAAAATTATCTCAGAATTAGATTCTTTGAAACTTTTTCAAATACTAGTTTCGGTCAAAAAATCAAAGTATATTATACAGAATTTTATACAAGTGTCGGTAAAAAATAATCGAGGGTTATTCGAAATGCTACGATACTTTTTAGATCCTTTATATTTGTTACTAGGGAAGATTATGATGGAAGTCCATGCAAAAAATCATCTCAGAAATAGATTCTATGAAACTTTTTGAAATACTAGTTTCGGTCAAAAAATCGTAGTATATTATACACAATTGTATACTAGTTTCGGTCAAAAATCAAATTAAATCGAGGATTGTTCGAAATGCTATGAAACTTTTAAGATCATTTCTATAATTTACGAGGGGAGATTATGATGGAAGTCCATGCGAAAAATTATCTCAAAATTAGATTCTTTGAAACTTTTTTAAATACTAGTTTCGGTCAAAAATTCGTAATATATTTATTATACACAATTTAATACAAATGTCGGTAAAAAAAATCGAGGATTATTCGAAATGCTATGAAACTTTTTAGAACCTTTCTATATTTTACGAGGGAAGATTATGATGAAAGTCCATGCAAAAAATCATCTCAGAAATAGATTTTATGAAACTTTTTGTAAAGTTTCGGTCCAAAAATCGTAGTATATTATACACAATTTTATACTAGTTCCGGTCAAAAATTAAATTAAATCGAGGATTGTTCGAAATGCAACGAAACTTTTAAGATCCTTTCTATAATTTACGAGGCAAGATTATGATGGAAGTCCATGCAAAAAATTATCTCAGAATTAGATTCTTTGAAACTTTTTCAAATACTAGAGTCGGTCAAAAAATCGAAGTATATACAGAATTTTATACAAGTGTCGGTAAAAAAAATCGAGGGTTATTCGAAATGCTACAAAACTTTTTAGATCCTTTATATTTGTTACTAGGGAAGATTATGATGGAAGTCCATGCAAAAAATCATCTCAGAAATAGATTCTATGAAACCTTTTGAAATACTAGTTTCGGTCAAAAAATCGTAGTATATTATACACAATTTTATACTAGTTTCGGTCAAAAATCAAATTAAATCGAGGATTGTTCTAAATGCTACGAAACTTTTAAGATCCTTTCTATAATTTACGAGGGAAGATTATGATGGAAGTCCATGCGAAAAATTATCTCAGAATTAGATTCTTTGAAACTTTTTTAAATACTAGTTTTTGTCAAAAAATCGTAGTATATTTATTATACACAATTTAATACAAATGTCGGTAAAAAAAATCGAGGATTATTCAAAATCCTACGAAACTTTTAAGATCCTTTCTATATTTTACGACGGAAGATTATGATGGAAGTCCATGAAAATAATCATCTCAGAAATAGTTTCTATGAAACTTTTTGAAATACTAGTTTCTGTCAAAAAATCGTAGTATACTATACACAATTTTATACTAGTTCCAGTCAAAAATTAAATTAAATCGAGGATTGTTCGAAATGCAACGAAACTTTTAGGATCCTTTCTATAATTTAAGAGGGAAGATTATGATAGAAGTCCATACAAAAATTTATCTCAGAATTAGATTCTTTGAAACTTTTTCAAATACTAGTTTCGGTCAAAAAATCGAAGTATATTATACACAATTTTATACAAGTGTCGGTAAAAAAAATTGAGGATTATTCGAAATGCTACGAAACTTTTTAGATCCTTTATATTTGTTACGAGGCAAGATTATGATGGATTTCCATGCAAAAAAAAATCTCAGAAATAGATTCTATGAAACTTTTTGAAATACTAGTTTCGGTCAAAAAATCATAGTATATTATACACAATTTTATATTAGTTCCGGTCAAAAATTAAATTAAATCGAGGATTGTTCGAAATGCAACGAAACTTTTAAGATCCTTCCTATAATTTAAGAGGGAAGATTATGATAGAAGTCCATACAAAAAATTATCTTAGAATTAGATTCTTTGAAACTTTTTCAAATACTAGTTTCGGTCAAAAAATCGAAGTATATTATACACAATTTTATACAAGTGTCGGTAAAAAAAAATCGAGGATTATTCGAAATGCTACGAAACTTTTTAGATCCTTTATATTTGTTACGAGGGAAGATTATGATGGAGGTCCATGCAAAAAAAAATCTCAGGAATAGATTCTATGAAACTTTTTTAAATACTAGTTTCGGTCAAAAAATCGTAGTATATTATACACAATTTTATACTAGTTTTGGTCAAAAATTAAATTAAATCGAGGATTGTTCGAAATGCAACGAAACTTTTAAGATCCTTTCTATAATTTAGGAGGGAAGATTATGATGGAAGTCCATGCAAAAAATTATCTCAGAATTAGATTCTTTGAAACTTTTTCAAATACTAGTTTCGGTCAAAATATCCAAGTATATTATACAAAATTTTATACAAGTTTCGGTAAATTAAATCGAGGGTTATTCGAAATGCTACGAAACTTTTTAGATCCTTTATATTTGTTACAAGGGAAGATTATGATGGAAGTCCATGCAAAAAAACATCTCAGAAATAGATTCTATGAAACTTTTTGAAATACCAGTTTCGGTCAAAAAATCGTAGTATATTATACACAATTTTATACTAGTTTCGGTCAAAAATCAAATTAAATCGAGGATTGTTCTAAATGCTACGAAACTTTTAAGATCCTTTCTATAATTTACGAGGGAAGATTATGATGGAAGTCCATGCGAAAAATTATCTCAGAATTAGATTCTTTGAAACTTTTTTAAATACTAGTTTTGGTCAAAAAATCGTAGTATATTTATTATACACAATTTAATACAAATGTCGGTAAAAAAAATCGAGGATTATTCAAAATCCTACGAAACTTTTAAGATCCTTTCTATATTTTACGACGGAAGATTATGATGGAAGTCCATGAAAATAATCATCTCAGAAATAGATTCTATGAAACTTTTTGAAATACTAGTTTCTGTCAAAAAATCGTAGTATACTATACACAATTTTATACTAGTTCCAGTCAAAAATTAAATTAAATCGAGGATTGTTCGAAATGCAACGAAACTTTTAAGATCCTTTCTATAATTTAAGAGGGAAGATTATGATAGAAGTCCATACAAAAAATTATCTCAGAATTAGATTCTTTGAAACTTTTTCAAATACTAGTTTCGGTCAAAAAATCGAAGTATATTATACACAATTTTATACAAGTGTCGGTAAAAAAAATCGAGGATTATTCGAAATGCTACGAAACTTTTTAGATCCTTTATATTTGTTACAAAGCAAGATTATGATGGATGTCCATGCAAAAAAAAATCTCAGAAATCGATTCTATGAAACTTTTTGAAATACTAGTTTCGGTCAAAAAATCGTAGTATATTATACACAATTTTATACTAGTTCCGGTCAAAAATTAAATTAAATCGAGGATTGTTCGAAATGCAACGAAACTTTTAAGATCCTTTTTATAATTTAAGAGGGAAGATTATGATAGAAGTCCATACAAAAAATTATCTTAGAATTAGATTCTTTGAAACTTTTTCAAATACTAGTTTCGGTCAAAAATCGAAGTATATTATACACAATTTTATACAAGTGTCTGTAAAAAAAATCGAGGATTATTCGAAATGCTACGAAACTTTTTAGATCCTTTATATTTGTTACGAGGGAAGATTATGATGGAGGTCCATGCAAAAAAAAAACTCAGGAATAGATTCTATGAAACTTTTTTAAATACTAGTTTCGGTCAAAAAATCGTAGTATATTATACACAATTTTATACTAGTTTTGGTCAAAAATTAAATTAAATCGAGGATTGTTCGAAATGCAACGAAACTTTTAAGATCCTTTCTATAATTTAGGAGGGAAGATTATGATGGAAGTCCATGCAAAAAATTATCTCAGAATTAGATTCTTTGAAACTTTTTCAAATACTAGTTTCGGTCAAAATATCCAAGTATATTATACAAAATTTTATACAAGTTTCGGTAAATTAAATCGAGGGTTATTCGAAATGCTACGAAACTTTTTAGATCCTTTATATTTGTTACAAGGGAAGATTATGATGGAATTCCATGCAAAAAAACATCTCAGAAATAGATTCTATGAAACTTTTTGAAATACCAGTTTCGGTCAAAAAATCGTAGTATATTATACACAATTTTATACTAGTTTCGGTCAAAAATCAAATTAAATCGAGGATTGTTCTAAATGCTACGAAACTTTTAAGATCCTTTCTATAATTTACGAGGGAAGATTATGATGGAAGTCCATGCGAAAAATTATCTCAGAATTAGATTCTTTGAAACTTTTTTAAATACTAGTTTTGGTCAAAAAATCGTAGTATATTTATTATACACAATTTAATACAAATGTCGGTAAAAAAAAATCGAGGATTATTCAAAATCCTACGAAACTTTTAAGATCGTTTCTATATTTTACGACGGAAGATTATGATGGAAGTCCATGAAAATAATCATCTCAGAAATAGATTCTACGAAACTTTTTGAAATACTAGTTTCTGTCAAAAAATCGTAATATATTATACACAATTTTATACTAGTTCCAGTCAAAAATTAAATTAAATCGAGGATTGTTCGAAATGCAACGAAACTTTTAAGATCCTTTCAAATACTAGTTTCGGTCAAAAAATCGAAGTATATTATACACAATTTTATACAAGTGTCGGTAAAAATGATGGAAATGCTACGAAACTCTTCAGATCCTTTATGTATTATAAGAGGGAAGGTTATGATGGAAGTCCATGCAAAACATTATCTCAAAATAAGATTCTTTGGAACTTTTTGAAATACTAGTTTGGTTCATGAAATCGTAGTATATTATACACAATTTTATACTAGTGTCGGTAAAAAAAATTAAATCGAAGATTGTTCGAAATGCTACAAAACTTTTTAGATCCATTATATATGTTACGAGGGAAGGTTATTATGGAAGTCCATGCAAAAATTATCTCAAAATTAAATTCTATAGAACCTTTTGAAATGTCAGTTTAGGTCAAAAATTCATAGTATAGTATACACAATTTTATACTAGTTTCGGTCAGACAATTAAATTAAATCGAGGATTGTTCGAATTGCAACGAGACTTTTAAGATCCTTTCTATAATTTACGAGGGAAGATTATAATGGAGGTCCATTCAAAAAATCATCTCAGAAATATATTCTATTAAACTATTTGAAATACTAGTTTCGGTCAAAAAATCGTAGTATATTATACACAATTTTATACTAGTTTCGGTCAAAAAATTAAATTAAATCGAGGATTGTTCGAAATGCTACGAAACTCTTCAGATCCTTTCTATATTTTAAGAGGGAATGTTATGATGGAAGTCCATGCAAAAAAATATCTCAGAATAAGATTCTATGGAACTTTTTGAAATACTAGTTTCGTTCAAAAAAATCGTAGTATATTATACACAATTTTATACTAGTTTCGGTAAAAAAAACATAAAATTAATTCGAGGATTGTTCGAAATGCTACGAAACTTTTCAGATCCTTTATATATGTTACGAGGTAAGGTTATGATTGAAGTCCATGCAAAAAATTAGCTCAAAATTAGATTCTATTGAATCTTTTGAAATGTCGGTTTAGGTAAAAAAAATTCATAGTATATTATACACAATTTTATACTAGTTTCGGTCAGAAAATTAAATTAAATCGAGGATTGTTCGAAATGCTACGAAACTTTTCAGATCCTTTTTATATTTTACGAGGGAAGATTATGATGGAAGTCAATGCAAAAAATTATCTCAGAATTAGATTATATGAAACTTTTTGAAATACTAGTTTCGGTCAAAAAATCGTAGTATATTATACGTAATTTTATACTAGTTTTGGTCAGAAAATCGAATTAAATCGAGGATTGTTCGAAATGCTACAAAAATTTTGAGATTCTTTCTATATTTTACGAGGGAAGGTTATGATGGAAGTTCATGCAAAAAATTATCTCAAAATAAGATTCTATGGAACTTTTTCAAATAAGAGTTTAGGTCAAAAATCTTAGTATATTATACACAATTTCATACTAGTTTCGGTCAGAAAATTAAATTAAATCAAGAATTGTTTGAAATGCTACGAAACTTTTTAGATCCTTTCTATATTTTATGAGGAAAGATTATGATGGAAGTCCATGAAAAAAATCATCTCAGAAATAGATTCTATGAAACTTTTTAAATACGTGTTTCGGTCAAAAAATCGTAGTATATTATACACAATTTTATATTAGTTTCGGTCAAAAAATCAAATTAAATCGAGGATTGTTCGAAATGCTACCAAACTTTTAAGATCCTTTCTATAATTTACGAGGGAAGATTATGATGGAAGTCCATGCAAAAAATTACCTCAGAATAAGATTGTATGAAACTTTTGAAATACTATTTTCGGTCAAAAAATCGTAGTATATTATAAACAATTTTATACTAGTGTCGGTAAAAAAATAAAGTTAAATCGAGGATTGTTTGAAATGCTACGAAACTTTTCAAATCCTTTATATATATTATGAGGGAAGGTTATGATGGAAGTCCATGCAAAAAATTATCTTAAAATTAGATTCTATGGAACCTTTTGAAATGTCAGTTTAGGTCAAAAATTCATAGTATAGTATACACTATTTTATACTAGTTTTGGTCAGACAATTAAATTAAATCGAGGATTGTTCGAATCGCTACGAGACTTTTAAGATACTTTCTATAATTTACGAGGGAAGATTATGATGGAAGTCCATTCAAAAAATCATCTCAGAAATAGATCCTATAAAACTTTTTGAAATACTAGTTTCGGTCAAAAAATCGTAGTATATTATACACAATTTTATACTAGTTTCGATAAAAAAAATATTAAATACAGGATTGTTCGAAATTCTACAAAACTTTTTAGATCCATTATATATGTTACGAGGGAAGGTTATTATGGAAGTCCATGCAAATAATTATCTCAAAATTAGATTCTATGGAACCTTTCTAAATGTCAGTTTAGGTCAAAAATTAATAGTAGAACATACACAATTTTTTACTAGTTTCGGTCAGACAATAAAATTAAATCGAGGATTGTTCGAATTGCTACGAGACTTTTAAGATACTTTCTATAATTTACGAGGGAAGATTATGATGGAAGTCCATTCAAAAAATCATCTCAGAAATAGATTCTATGAAACTTTTTGAAATACTAGTTTCGGTCAAAAAATCGTAGTATATTATACACAATTTTATACCAATTTCGGTCAGAAAATTAAATTAAATCGAGGATTGTTCGAAATGCTACAAAACTCTTCAGATCCTTTCTATATTTTAAGAGGGAATGTTATGATGGAATTCCAATCAAAAAAAATATCTCAGAATAATATTCTATGGAACTTTTTGAAATACTAGTTTCGTTCAAAAAATTGTAGTATATTATACAAAATTTTATACTATTGTCGGTAAAAAAAAATTAAATTGAGGATTGTTCGAAATGCTACGAAACTTTTCAGATCCTTTATATATGTTACGAGGTAAGGTTATGATTGAAGTCCATGCAAAAAATTAGCTCAAAATTAGATTCTATGGAAACTTTTAAAATGTCGGTTTAGGTAAAAAAATTCATAGTATATTATACACAATTTTATAAAAGTTTCGGTCTGAAAATTAAATTAAATCGAGGATTGTTCGAAATGCTACGAAACTTTTCAGATCCTTTTTATATTTTACGAGGGAAGATTATGATGGAAGTCAATGCAAAAATTTATCTCAGAAATAGATTATATGAAACTTTTTGAAATACTAGTTTCGGTCAAAAAATCGTAGTATATTATTATACACAATTTTATACTAGTTTCGGTCAGAAAATTAAATTAAATTGAGGATTGTTCGAAATGCTACGAAACTTTTCAGATCCTTTCTATATTTTACTAGGGAAGATTATCATTGAAGTCCATGCAATAAATTATATCAGAATAAGATTCTATGAAACTTTTTGAAATACTAGTTTCGGTCTAAAAATCGTAGTATATTATACACAATTTTATACTAGTGTCGGTAAAAAAAATTAAATTGAGGATTGTTCGAAATGCTACGAAACCTTTTAGATCCTTTATATATGTTACGAGGTAAGGTTATGATTGAAGTCCATGCAAAAAATTAGCTCAAAATTAGATTCTATGGAAACTTTTAAAATGTCGGTTTAGGTAAAAAATTCATAGTATATTATACACAATTTTATACTAGTTTCGGTCAGAAAATTAAATTAAATCGAGGATTGTTCGAAATGCTACGAAACTTTTCAGATCCTTTTTATATTTTACGAGGGAAGATTATGATGGAAGTCCATGCAAAAAATTATCTCAGAATTAGATTATATGAAACTTTTTGAAATACTAGTTTCGGTCAAAAAATCGTAGTATATTATACATAATTTTATACTAGTTTTGGTCAGAAAATCGAATTAAATCGGGGATTGTTCGAAATGCTACAAAAATTTTGAGACCCTTTCTATATTTTACGAGGGAAGGTTATGATGGAAGTTCATGCAAAAATTATCTCAAAATAAGATTCTATGGAACTTTTTCAAATATGAGTTTAGGTCAAAAATCTTAGTATATTATACACAATTTCATACTAGTTTCGGTCAGAAAATTAAATTAAATCAAGAATTGTTTGAAATGCTACGAAACTTTTTAGATCCTTTCTATATTTTATGTGGGAAGATTCTGATGGAAGTCCATGCAAAAAATCATCTCAGAAATAGATTCTATGAAACTTTTTGAAATACGTGTTTCGGTCAAAAAATCGTAGTATATTATACACAATTTTATATTAGTTCCGGTCAAAAAATCAAATTAAATCGAGGATTGTTCGAAATGCTACCAAACTTTTAATATCCGTTCTATAATTTACGAGGGAAGATTATGATGGAAGTCCATGCAAAAAATTACCTCAGAATAAGATTGTATGAAACTTTTGAAATACTAGTTTTGGTCAAAAAATCGTAGTATATTATAAACAATTTTATACTAGTGTCGGTAAAAAAAATTAAATCGAGGATTGTTCGAAATGCTACGAAACTTTTCAAATCCTTTATATATATTACGAGGGAAGGTTATGATGGAAGTCCATGCAAAAAATTATCTGAAAATTAGATTCTATGGAACCTTTTGAAATGTCAGTTTAGGTCAAAAATTCATAGTATAGTATACACAATTTTATACTAGTTTCGGTCAAACAATTAAATTCAATCGAGGATTGTTCGAATTGCTACGAGACTTTTAAAATCCTTTCTATAATTTACGAGGGAAGATTATGATGGAAGTACATTCAAAAAATCATCTCAGAAATAGATTCTATGAAATTTTTTGAAATACTAGTTTCGGTCAAAAAATCGTAGTATATTATACACAATTTTATACTAGTTTCGGTCAGAAAATTAAATTAAAATGAGGATTGTTCGAAATGCTACGAAACTCTTCAGATCCTTTATGTATTATAAGAGGGAAGGTTATGATGGAAGTCCATGCAAAAAATTATCTCAAAATAAGATTCTTTGGAACTTTTTGAAATACTAGTTTCGTTCATGAAATCGTAGTATATTATACACAATTTTATACTAGTGTCGGTAAAAAAAATTAAATCGAAGATTGTTCAAAATGCTACAAAAATTTTTAGATCCATTATATATGTTACAAGGGAAGGTTATTATGGAAGTCCATGCAAAAATTATCTCAAAATTAGATTCTATAGAACCTTTTGAAATGTCAGTTTAGGTCAAAAATACATAGTATAGTATACACAATTTTATACTAGTTTCGGTCAGACAATTAAATTAAATCGAGGATTGTTCGAATTGCAACGAGACTTTTAAGATCCTTTCTATAATCTACGAGGGAAGATTATGATGGGAGTCCATTCAAAAAATCATCTCAGAAATAGATTCTATGAAACTTTTTGAATTACTAGTTTCGGTCAAAATATCGTAGTATATTATACACAATTTTATACTAGTTTCGGTCAGAAAATTAAATTAAATCGAGGATTGTTCGAAATGCTACGAAACTCTTCAGATCCTTTCTATATTTTAAGAGGGAATGTTATGATGGAAGTCCATGCAAAAAATTATATCAGAATAAGATTCTATGGAACTTCTTGAAATACTAGTTTCGTTCAAAAAAATCGTAGTATATTATACACAATTTTATACTAGTTTCGGTAAAAAAAACATAAAATTAATTCGAGGATTGTTCGAAATGCTACGAAACTTTTCAGATCCTTTATATATTTTACTAGGGAAGATTATCATTGAAGTCCATGCAAAAAATTATATCAGAATAAGATTCTATGAAACTTTTTGAAATACTAGTTTCGGTCTAAAAATCCTAGTATATTATACACAATTTTATACTAGTTTCGATAAAAAAATATTAAATAGAGGATTGTTCGAAATGCTACAAAACCTTTTAGATCCATTATATATGTTACGAGGGAAGGTTATTATGGAAGTCCACGCAAAAATTATCTCAAAATTAGATTCTATGGAACCTTTTGAAATGTCAGTTTAGGTCAAAAATTCATAGTATAGTATACACAATTTTATACTAGTTTCGGTCAGACAATTAAATTAATTCGAGGATTGTTCGAAATGCTACGAAACTTTTCAGATCCTTTCTATATTTTACTAGGGAAGATTATGATTGAAGTCCAAGCAAAAAATTATATCATAATAATATTCTATGAAACTTTTTGAAATACTAGTTTCGGTCTAAAAATCCTAGTATATTATACACAATTTTATACTAGTTTCGATAAAAAAAATATTAAATAGAGGATTGTTCGAAATGCTACAAAACGTCTTAGATCCATTATATATGTTACGAGGGAAGGTTATTTTGGAAGTCCATGCAAAAATTATCTCAAAATTAGATTCTATGGAACCTTTTGAAATGTCAGTTTAGGTCAAAAATTCATAGTATAGTATACACAATTTTATACTAGTTTCGGTCAGACAATTAAATTAAATCGAGGATTGTTCGAATTGCTACGAGACTTTTAAGATCCTTTCTATAATTTACGAGGGAAGATTATGATGGAAGTCCATTCAAAAAATCATCTCAGAAATAGATTCTATGAAACTTTTTGAAATACTAGTTTCGGTCAAAAAATCGTAGTATATTATACACAATTTTATACTAGTTTCGGTCAGAAAATTAAATTAAATCGAGGATTGTTCGAAATGCTACGAAACTCTTCAGATCCTTTCTATATTTTAAGAGGGAATGTTATGATGGAAGTCCATGCAAAAAAATTATCTCAGAATAAGATTCTATGGAACTTTTTGAAATACTAGTTTCGTTCAAAAAAATCGTAGTATATTATACACAATTTTATACTAGTGTCGGTAAAAAAAAAATTAATTTGAGGATTGTTCAAAATCCTACGTAACATTTTAGATGCTTTCTATATTTTACTAGGGAAGATTATGATTGAAGTCCATGCAAAAAATTATATCATAATAAGATTCTATGAAACTTTTTGAAATACTAGTTTCGGTCTAAAAATCCTAGTATATTATACACAATTTTATACTAGTTTCGATAAAAAAAATATTAAATAGAGGATTGTTCAAAATGCTACAAAACTTTTTAGATTCATTATATATGTTACGAGGGAAGGTTATTATGGAAGTCCATGCAAAAATTATCTCAAAATTAGATTATTTGGAACCTTTTGAAATGTCAGTTTAGGTCAAAAATTCATAGTATAGTATACACAATTTTATACAAGTTTCGGTCAGACAATTAAATTAAATCGAGGATTGTTCGAATTGCTACGAGAGTTTTAAGATCCTTTCTATAATTTACGAGGGAAGATTATGATGGAAGTCCATTCAAAAAATCATCTCAGAAATAGATTCTATGAAACTTTTTGAAATACTAGTTTCGGTCAAAAAATCGTAGTATATTATACACAATTTTATACTAGTGTCGCTAAAAAAAATTAAATCGAGGATTGTTCGAAATGCTACGAAACTTTTCAGATCCTTTATATATGTTACGAGGTAAGGTTATTATTGAAGTCCATGCAAAAAATTAGCTCAAAATTAGATTCTATGGAAACTTTTGAAATGTCGGTTTAGGTAAAAAATTCATAGTATATTATACACAATTTTATACTAGTTTCAGTCAGAAAATTAAATTAAATCGAGGATTGTTCGAAATGCTACGAAACCTTTCAGATCCTTTTTATATTTTACAAGGGAAGATTATGATGGAAGTCAATGCAAAAAATTATCTCAGAATTAGATTATATGAAACTTTTTGAAATACTAGTTTCGGTCAAAAAATCGTAGTATATTATACATAATTTTATACTAGTTATGGCCAGAAAATCGAATTAAATCGAGGATTGTTCGAAATGCTACTAATATTTTGAGATCCTTTCTATATTTTACGAGGGAAGGTTATGATGGAAGTTCATGCAAAAAATTATCTCAAAATAAGATTCTATGGAACTTTTTCAAATACGAGTTTAGGTCAAAAATATTAGTATATTATACACAATTTCATACTAGTTTCGGTAAGAAAATTAAATTAAATCAAGAATTGTTTGAAATGCTACGAAACGTTTTAGATACTTTCTATATTTTATGAGGGAAGATTATGATGGAAGTCCATGCAAAAAATCATCTCAGAAATAGATTCTATGAATCTTTTTGAAATACGTGTTTCGCTCAAAAAATCGTAGTATATTATACACAATTTTATATTAGTTTCGGTCAAAAAATCAAATTAAACCGAGGATTGTTCGAAATGCAACCAAACTTTTAAGATCCTTTCTATAATTTACGAGGGAAGATTATGATGGAAGTCCATGCAAAAAATTACCTCAGAATAAGATTGTATGAAACTTTTGAAATACTAGTTTCGGTCAAAAAATCGTAGTATATTATAAACAATTTTATACTAGTGTCGGTAAAAAAATAAAATTAAATCGAGGATTGTTCGAAATGCTACGAAACTTTTAAAATCCTTTATATATATTACGAGGGAAGGTTATGATGGAAGTCCATGCAAAAAATTATCTCAAAATTAGATTTTATGGAACCTTTTGAAATGTCAGTTTAGGTCAAAAATTCATAGTATAGTATACACAATTTTATACTAGTTTCGGTCAAATAATTAAATTAAATCGAGGATTGTTCGAATTGCTACGAGACTTTTATGATACTTTCTATAATTTACGAGGGAAGATTATGATGGAAGTCCATTCAAAAAATCATCTAAGAAATAGATTCTATGAAACTTTTTGAAATACTAGTTTTGGTCAAAAAATCGTAGTATATTATACACAATTTTATACTAGTTTCGATAAAAAAATATTAAATACAGGATTGTTTGAAGTGCTACAAAACTTTTTAGATCCATTATATATGTTACGAGGGAAGGTTATTATGGAAGTCCATGCAAAAATTATCTCAAAATTAAATTCTATGGAACCTTTTGAAATGTCAGTTTAGGTCAAAAATTCATAGTATAGTATACACAATTTTATGACCGAAACTTACATTTCGAAAAGTTTCATAGAATTTAATTTTGAGATAAGTTTTTTGTATGAACTTCCCTCACAACGTTTTCTCGTAACATATAAATAGGATCTGAAAAGTTTCGTATCATTTTGAACAGTCCTCAGTTTAATTTGATTTTTTGACATAAACTAGTGTATAATATATTATGATTTTTTACCGAAACTACCATTCAAAAAGTTTCATAGAATCTAATTTTGAGATGATTTTTTACATGGACTTCCCTCATAATCTTCCCTCGTAACATATAGAAAAGGTATGAAAAGTTTCGTAGCATTTTGAACAATCTTCAATTTAATTTGATATTTTAGCCAAAACTAGTATAAACTAGTGTATAATATATTATAATTTTTTTACCAAAACTAGCATTTCAAAAAATTTCATAGAATCTAATTTTGAGTTGATTTTTTGCATGGTCTTCCCTCACAATCTTCCCTCATAACATATAGAAAGGATCTGAAAAGTTTCTTAACATTTTGAACAGTCCTCGATTTAATTTGACTTTTTGACTAAAACTTATATAAATTGGTGTATAATATATTATATTTTTTTAAGCGAAACTAGCATTTCGAAAAAGTTTCATCGAATCTAATTTTGAGATGATTTTTTACATGGGCTTCCCTTGCAACCATCCCTGGCAATATATAGAATGGATCTAAAAAGTTTCGTAGCATTTCGAACAGTCATTGATTTAATTTTATTTTTTGACCAAAACTAGTATAAATAGTGTATAATATATTATGATTTTTTTACTGGAACTTACATTTCGAAAAGTTTCATAGAATCTAATATTGAGATGAATTTTTTGTATGGACTTCCCGCTTACCTTTTCCTCTTAACATATAGAAAGGATCTGAAAAGTTTCTATAATTTCGATCAGTCCTTGATTTAATTTAATTTTTTACAGAAACTAGTATAAACTAGTGTATAATATATTATGATTTTTTACAGAAACTATCAGTTCGAAAAGTTTCATAGAATCTAATTTTGAGATGATTATTTGCATGCACTTATCTCATAATCTTCCCTTGTAACATATAGAAAGGATCTTAAAAGTTTCGTAGCATTTCGACAAGTCCTCGATTTAATTTAATTTTTTTACCGAAACTAGTATAAATTAATGTATAATATATTATGATTATTTGACTGAAATTATCATTTCGAAAAGTTTCATATAATATAATTTTGAGAGGATTTTTTTGCATGGACTCCCCTTATTACTTTCCCTCGTAACTTATAGAAATGATCTTAAACGTTTCGTAGCATTTCAAAAAGTCCTCAATTTAATTTAATTTTTTGACCGAAACTAGTATAAATTAGTGTATAAAATATATTATGATTTTTGAACGAAACTAGCATTTCGAAAAGTTTCATAGAATCTAATTTTGAGATGATCTTTTACATGGACTTCCCTCACTACCTTCCCTCGTAACATATAAAAAGGATCTGAAAAGTTTCATATCATTTCAAACAGTCCTGATTTATTTGATTTTTTGATCAAAACTAGTATTAACTAGTTTATAATATATTATGATTTTTTTACCGAAAATAGCATTTCGAAAAGTTTCATATAATATAATTTTGAGATGATTATTTGCATAGACTCCCCTCATTACTTTCCCTCGTAACATATTGAAAGGATCTTAAACGTTTCGTAGCATTTCGAACAATCCTCAAATTAATTTAATTTTTGACCGAAACTAGTATAAACTAGTGTATAATATATTATGATTTTTTTACCGAAACTTACATTTCGAAAAGTTTCATAGAATCTAATATTGAGATGATTTTTTTGTATGGACTTCCCTCATAACTTTTCCTCGCATATCGAAAGGATCTGAATAGTTTCATATCATTTCAAACAGTCATTGATTTAATTTCATTTTTTGACTGAAACTAGTATAAACTAGTGTTTAGTGTTTAATATATTATGATTTTTTGACCGAAACTAGCATTTCAAAAAGTTTCACAGAATTTAATTTTGAGATGATTTTATACATGGACTTCCCTCACAACCTTCCCACGTAACATGTAGAATGGATCTGAAATGTTTCGTAGCATTTCGAACAGTCCTCTATTTAATTTGATTTTATAAACGAAACTAATATAAACTAATGTATAATATATTATAAAATTTTGATCGAAACTAACATTTCGAAAAGTTTCATCGAATCTAATTTTAAGATGATTTTTTACATGGGCTTCCCTCACGGCCTTCCCTAGCAACATATAGAAAAGATCTGAAAAGTTTCGTATCATTTCGAAGAATCCTCGGTTTAATTTATTTTTTGACCGAAACTAGTATAAACTAGTGTATAATATATTATGTTTTTTTTTACCGAAACTAACATTTCAAAAAGTTTCATAGAATCTAATATTGAGATGATTTTTTGCATGGACTTCCCTCATAACCTTCCCTCGTAACATATAGAAAGGGTCTAAAAGGTTTCCTAGCATTTTGAACATTCCTTGATTTAAATATGAGGGAGAACGGGTAGTTGAGTTATCATTCGGTGTAGGCTTCACTTTCTTTGAAGCACCTTTTGTCTTTATCGATTGAGAAGGCGGTCTTATATCGGTTGTCTCCGGAAAGGCATTCTTCCTCAATTGTTCTTTGATGTGTAGTTTAATGTTGTCATCGGCCTTTGTAAATCTCTCTTGTATTGCTTGCCATTCGACTAAAATGGAGATATTTGATTTACCTCTTTGCATGCAACCATCATCATCAAACTTTAGTCTTTTCCAATAAGGCAAACTTCATCAATCTTTATTGGCTCACCTAATTTCATCTTTTTAGCAATAACACAAGCACATGGGAAATCAAAAAATTGTTGCAGGAAATCAAAACAGAAGAAACAGCGAAAGTTTCGTTGATGTACCTGCGAAACTATTCTTCATGAACACATTCCGCTGATATACTTCCGAAAGTAACTTAACTTTTTTTTACAAAAGTTTGATGATCAATGTGAGAAAATAGTGGACAAAGTTGAATCTTTACCTGAAATTTCCTCTTCTCTTGCTCCCTTTGATTTGTTGTGCCAGAAAAGTTGGAGTTTTATAGTGAAAATGATGTAAATGATATAGGATTTTTAAGTGGTGAAGAGAGCTAGTGGAAGATGGTAATGGAGCAATGCAGTAGTGGGGGGAGTGACCATGCATTTTAAAAATATAGCAGTAACTTCCGTAGATGTACCTGCGAAAATATTTGGCACTAAACATTTCACTAATGGATATCTGGAACATTCCCTGAATTGATTTTTATAAAGTTTATTATACTTTCATAGATACATCTACGAAAATAACCAAATTTAAAAATAAAAAAGAAAAAAGGTGTATCCGGATCTATACACACGGAAGCTGGGGCATATCAGGATATTTTCAGGTGGATAAGAGTTACATGGGGTGAATTAAGAAATGCTCTTAGAACAAACTTTGACTACAACACGCATTACTTTGACATCAGCATGTGAGCAAACTTCAATGACATGTTAAAACTAGAGTTCGATCCAATATCTCATTGTGTACTAATGCCAAGTCAAAAAAATAACAACAAGAAAGTAACTGTTTATGCTTACATTGATTGAGATTTTGGTGGATATCAGGATGATAAGAAAAGCATTGTAAACTATAAATTCATGATTAGAGGTGCTCCAATATCATGGAGCTAAATGAAGCAGAGAATAATAGCATTATCATCTTGTGAGACTAAGTATGTAGTAGCTTCTTATGCAGCGTGTCAAGCATTATGGATAGAAATGACACTGGAAGAACTGAAGGTCATTTAACATGACGAGATGAAGATGTTGGTTGACAATAATTCAACAATAGATCTAGTCAATCATCTTATGTGTCATGGCAGAAGTAAACATATAGAGATAAGATATCATTTCCATGGAGATCAATTAAATAAGGAAAATTTTGAGTTGGAATATCGCAAATCAGAGTTGCAATAGACTGATATTTTGACCAAGACTTTGAAGAAATAAAGGTTTAAGGAATTGAATAAGCTTATGGGAATAAAAAGCTCAAAGAACATGAATTAGGTGGAGTGTTGGTTAGTTAGTTCATGTTTGATTGTTGACCAATTTTACAAGTAATTGGTTATTTGTTAAGCTAGGTAGTTAGTCTGTTAGGAATTAGTTTATGACAAAATGAGTTTGTTAGAAACAACAAACCATAGTTGATTATCACATATAAATAGAGAATTTATTATTACACTCCAAAGGTTTCTTAGGCACCGCGCAAATTTTTGTTTTTGCCCCCAATTTCCGGATATGCACATGCAGACGCACCATTTTTTTAAACGTTGATTTGTTCTGGATATACATATAAGAATATTTTCGGATCTGCAGATCCGGAACAAAAGACTGAATGAAACCCAAACTAGCCAATAGACACAGCAACATAACATCAGACTCATTCCATCATAATTCTGAATTTCGCCAACAGAAAGTAGTCTTTTGTGTATAATCATATTCCTAGATAGGATCATATACGATATACCTACTACTTTCGTTAATCTATTCAAGTATATTATTACGATGTAATCGAATTATATTATATCATTAACTTATTCCAGTTTTAGGCTTTTTTTTTGTTGTGAAGAATATATAATTAACATGAGCAACAAGATGGAATTTGAGTGTGTTCTTAGATACATTGATAAAGACGGTGACAGAAAGATTTCGCTGACCGAGTTAACGAGTAGAATGTCAAAGATTAGCCGAGAGTTTGAATGAAAGAAGCGGAAATTGCAATTGAGTCATTGGATTCTGACGGTGATGGTTTGTTGAGTTTGGAGGATTTGATAAAAGCTTATGGAATCAGGGTGTGAGGAAGAGAAATTGAAGGATTTGAAATGTATGATAATGAAGGGTGTGGGTTCATAACACCAAAGAGTTTGAAGAGGATGTTGAAAAAGTTGGGAGACTCAAAGTCCATTGATGAATGCAAGTTAATGATGGGAAGGTTTGATTTGAATGGGGGTACTTAGTTTTGAAGAATTCAGAATTAAGATGGAATGAGTCTGATGTTATGTTATGTTGTTGTGTATATAGGTTGTTTTGGGTTTCATTCATTCTTTTGTTCCGGATTTGCACATCATAAAGTATTCCTGATATGCACATCCAGAACAAATCAATATTTTTATAAATAATGGTGTGTTAGGATGTGCTCATCTGAAAACAGGGGATAAAAAAAATTCACACGGTGTCTAAGAAACCTTTTTTAGATGTAATAAGAATTTCCTTATAAATATGTACAACTAATTTGTAATGGTGTGCTATCTCAATAAAGCTTTTCTTTAAAATTCATCATATTCATACTTCCTCAATATAGTTTAATTGTATAATATTCTATTAGTTATATATGTTCTTAATTATGTGAGTGGCTTGATTTTACTCACATATTTATAACGAAATCATGATTAGTTAACTAGGTTCAACCAATGAAAAAAGTTAAAATACTAGAGAAAGTTAAAGAAACACAACAAGTAAATTTATTTACTTTGGATCCAAAATAAACATTAATTTTTGTTTGATAGTATTAAAGAGACATTAAATTAAACCATTAAGATACTTTTTCATGGTTATCCCACCTCAATCATTGGTTAATTTCACAAGAGACTAATCACCAAATTTTTAGACTCAAAAGATAGTTGTTGTAACGGACTCAACCACTTCACCATCCTCCTTTATCACATCGCCTTCAACATTCCTATTCAAGCTTTGCAACAAAACGTACACGTTCATTTTACTCTAAAATCATTAATCATCAATTTATTTCGTAATAAAAACAATACTTTTTTTCTTTTTGTTAAGGTTTAACATTTTCAAAATTTAGTAATACGTAATGTTTTTGGTTTGCTATAAATAGATTAGCAATGTAAAATAGAAGATAAAAATGTAGCAGTTTTGATTTTTTGGTTATTTAATTTTAAAATTTCCATTTTATGATTTTGACTAAAATATACAAGTTTATTAAAATGAATTAATTGTTATGCACGTGTTCAGTGTTAAAAATTTTACATTGTTAATTCATCATAATCTTTCACAATCATTACTTTTTACAATTAAAATAAAAATTAAATATAATTTTGGATCTGACAGTTACTATTCACCGACAGTATAATACATTTCAATTAAATTCTTATTAAAATATAAACATTTATTTTAACTTACCATATGAATATTTATTTAAATTAGGAGTGTATAGTTAAAAATATATATATATTAAGTGACTTAATAAAAGAGTAGTATATTATAAAATAACGGTGGGATAATTTACTTTTTTATTTATGATATAAATCAGTTTTGGAATATCAAAGGCTTACACTTATGTTTTTGGCAATATTTACTTTAACATTAACACCATATTTATTAATATTTTAATATTTTTCGCTATTTTATTTTTAAATCTAAGTGCTTTGCATTATTTTCTTAAATTAAATTCGATATTTATGAGATATACACAATGGAAAAGTTGAAAAAAATTCAATAAATTTCCCCTTTTAAAGGAAATATTGTTTTTAATGAAAGAATAGATAACAATATAGCTTTCCTTATAAGCCAACAATAGCGTCAAAAACGTTTTAAATCCGAAACCTTTCTTTCTCCGCATTAACATTTTTCATTCTCTTTTATAAATTCACCTTTTTCTTCTCCATTTTTCATCTCAGATCCCAAATTCTCACAACAATTCATTCATTCATCCATCAGAGATGTGTTGTCCAGGTAGAGTCTGCATGCTATGCACGTGCTTGATCATGATTGTCATCGTCATCGGGTTTCTCTTCGGATTCGGTGTTTTCAAGCATGGATTTCATAAGATCAAAGATACTGTTAGTTACTGCGACTCTTGTGGCGGTGTTGGTGGTGTTGGCGGTGGAGGAAGGCCTTTCTTAGGTTATGCGCCGCCGCCATTGTTCTAGTTCAGTCTTGTTCTCTTATTATTCTTTTGTTCCGTTTTGTTTTAGGTAATTTTTATTTTATTTTATGGTTTATTAGAATTGGTATTTGTAATTATCTGTTTATTTGGATTTATGTTGATTTTATTAATCAAGTTTATTTGTTCTAGCCATTACTGTTTTAAATTCTATATTCTTATTCTCAATCTAATTGATGAATGTCGAATTGTTAGAATTATCCGATCACCCAGTCAGCATTTTCTTTTGCATTAAAATTATTTTAGTTGGAGATTTCATTTTTAAGATTAAAAACAAGTTAGAGTTTAATGGAGATAAGTGTAAAAAAGTTGTAAAATGTCATTTAAAGAGAATTTACCAATCTTTCTGCAAATTATTTAAATTTTTCACTGATGAATGATAGTGTAAAATTAATTTATATTATTGGAACAAGCCACAAACATAATGGCTTCAAATGAAGTAATTATACCAAAAAAAAAAAAAAAACAAGTGTAAATTTAATTGGAATTTCTCTACTAACGAGGCTGAAGATTAGAAGTTCTTATGGTGGAAAAAATAACTGTGATTATTTAAAATTTGATTTTGTTATTTAAAAATAATTATTAATAAAAATGAGAAATTCCTCAACTTGAAAAATAAGCGTTAAACCATTAGCTTTTTACGCACTATTTTTCTATGAATTTTTTTTTTATACCTATGAATTAAAATTATTGATTTTTTTAATACAATGAATGAATGTCTTTTATGAAAATCTTAATTATAAATTCGTTTTATAAGTTAAAATATGAGTTCATTAATTTGCAAATTTTTATCTCAATCTGATAGCTTATGATTTATTTTTTAATAGTATCACCAAGGACTAGTGCTCGAACCTTAGTTTCTAATTATTATTATCTATGTAATAGTATCAATTTCAATAATGAAATTTTTAACAAACAAAAGTTGCATCCCCACGTTTTAGAACTTATCCTTTTTGCATTGAAATGTTGATATTTGGCAATTGAGAATGAAGCAAACAAAACAGGAATCGTGCCCATAATGTAAAGTATGTAACTAATTTGTGGAGTAGGATGAAAGACATTTAGCTTTTGCATTAAAGTGGCGTTATCTTGTCATGTGATGGGGGTCATTCACCTAAATCTTCACATTTCATTCTGTAGAGTTTCACATTCTTACTATATGTTTGATTCACATTCTTCTCTCTTTCATTTGTAACTTTTGAACTAGCATCAAAATTTGTATCATACAAATAAATATAAAGTATATAAATGATTTCATATTTGTAAGTTTTTGATGTCGGCGAAGGTTTTAGTCATCAAAGTGTTGATTCTTTTAAAAACTCATGTTTGAATTCTGTTAAATAGTTACTTTCATTATGTTAAACCAGTCCATATGAAATTCTTATCTGGTTTTAAATGGGTCTCTTTAATGGACATTGCATTACTATAGTTTTAAATAGACCTTACTAATAGAAATAAAATTGGTCATTTTAGATTAATCGATTCTGGTCTCAACTATCATGTTTTTTATTAAAACAAACTATAACTATATAAATAAAACACATCAATTTCTAAATTTATTGATTGATGATGCTTCTACAACTTTAGCCAAGTGACATGAAATTCACTTCTACTTGAGCTTCACTACAATAGAACTCCTCACTCTATGTTTCTCATTTGTCCACAATAACTCCCCAAATACATATTCCATTGTAGCATTAGGCTTTTTCATAATTTTCTTTACAACAACCTTGAATGATCTCTTCTCACCAACTTCCTTGAAGCTCAAGAAACTTGGCACAACATAAACCGAAACTCCATCAGGTGCCTTTATTTGCAGTTCATATCTACTCGGAGCTCCGACATTCGTAACGGTTCGACTAGCAACTACGGCTTTGTATCCAAGATTAAGTATTGTGATTGTAGGGTAGTTGAAATCCACCACATTGTAGAGCTTTGGGCAATTGAAAGGCCTGTTGTAAATAGCCTCAACTTGTTTATGCCATTGAGCATCTGAACATAATAGGTTCATGTAATCAACCACTTCAAGATCGTAAATTAGTCCCGGGTCTAGAGCAAGTTCGGGTTGGATGTGACCTGAACCGTATGCAAATGGAGTTGCATTTTCATCGAATCGATCCTTGATAGGTCCTTCACTGTTATCCATTCCGCTTGCTGAAATAGACATAGTTTTGCGTCAAGTTAATTGGAAGACCACGAGTTATGAGGAAAATACGACATATTAAACAATGGATCAATGCGATGAATGATCGAGTTATGCAGTACCAGTGGTCATGATTGCGGATTTGATAGCTGCTGGACTCCATTCAGGATGAAGTGTTTTGAGAAGGCCTACGATGCCGGATACATGAGGGCATGACATAGATGTTCCAGATAAGGATTTGTATGAAGTCCTTCTTTTATCTTCATTTTCACTAGTGGCTTCTGAGTAAGCAGCAATTATGTTCACACCAGGTGCAGTGATGTCAGGCTAGAAAACAAGATAAGAACACAATTGTCACAATCATACCGGTTGCAGAAATGACATATAGACTTAAAGTTACATTCAATTACTTTCATTTTTGTAAGTTATCATCAGTTCTTATTTGTCTATCTTGTGTCAGTGTCGTGTCTGGTGTCTGTGTTTCGTTTCATATAGTAATAAAATTGTGCGGATTGAAATTAAATGTACGAATAGCAAAGTTGATGACAAAAAACAAGCTAACAAACTTTTAGAATGGATGGAAGAATGGTGCTAGGCCCTCTTGATGAGAATGAAGCAATCACCGGAGCTGGAATAATCGGAGTTTCTGTTACTGCTTTTGTTATGTAAGCAACAGGGTTCCTGCAATATATAAAGAAACATCAATTTCTGCAAACTTTATAACAAAATGGAAACAAAGATGAAGGTAGAAGTAAGAACATTACTTTTCACTTCTGATGTAGGAATTAATATATTGAGAATCTGTATAATTGACATATGAAGTAGGTAAAATATGAGGGTATGCAATAGAATCATAGAAGCTATCAATTTCACTAGTCAAAATCATTCCTACTGCTCCTGCAGAAAAAGCTTCTGCACCTGCATAAAATGGCCCAAGATATTCATCTTCAAGGCATACCACTATTTTACCCTTTACTTTTTCAACATCAAGTGTTCCGTAACGGCAGTGTTTCCTACAAGAGTTCATATGAAACAATCTTCTAAGTACTAAGAATTTAAAAAAAAAAAATCATTCGCATTCACAATAGAACTCAAAGAATTTGCACTTACGCAGCTCTAGTTAGAGCATAGGAATGTTTTGCATCTTCTGCATTAATCAAAGGATAGAAGTTCCGCGATGGCAAGTTCTTAGGCGAAAGACTTGTTCCCTAACAATCCAAAAGAGAACCAAATTCAAGTTCGATTGCATGTGAAAAACTTTTTTTACACGCGCAAATGTATTCAATAATCGAGAATAATACATTACCTTAAGGTACATGTTGTCACCTAGCTTAACATAACTGGTGAAATCTCGATCCATTGTGCTAGCAGCAACGGTGAATAACCAAGGTGCGGTATTTGAAACAGTTCCAAAATAAGGTCCAGAGTTTCCAGCAGAAGCAACTACTACTATGCCATTGGCAACTGCATGAAAAGAGCCTATAGCAATTGAATCTGCAAACAGATTACTAGACTTTCCACCAAGAGAAACTGAGAGTACATCAACACCATCACTTATGGCAGCTTCAAAACCGGCTAAGATATCTGCATCGTAGCAGCCACCTGAATGTATGCCTTCTCCTGGCCAACACACTTTATAGGCTGCAACACGAGATTTCGGAGCTCCACCTTTGGCAGTGCCATTACCATTGCCAAAAACACTTACTCCTTGAACAAAATTACCTCCAGCTGTTGATAGAGTATGAGAACCGTGGCCCATCGTGTCTCGTGCAGTGTAAAATGATTCATTCCGTATGCCTGCATGCGCCTCATAACCTCTGTAGAATATTCTAGCTCCAATCAGCTTCCTGCATTTATGGAACAATTACAAATGTGAATAGCATTAAGAATGATGCACGCACACACACACAAACATGAATACCAAAAGACAGGTATGAAACTGACACATTGACATTACTAAAATATGAAAATTTGATGTAATTGAATATCACGACATATGTCCGTGTCTGACACCAACGCACCTGTTGCAATAAATTTTATTTGAGTCAATAAAGTTGTCGATTTCACATATCCCGTCTCCACTCCACTTAGGCGGAAAGACGCCCATATCTTGATCACTAAAGCTCTTTGATTCCGGCCATACACCTATTTAAGAAAAAAGGATGAATTTTCATCGCAACATTGTATTAGTAAATCATTGAAACTAACACCCGTCGTAGAAAAAGATTTCAACGATTTTTGTCAGTAAATCATATGAAACCTATATATACCTGTATCAAGGTTACCAATGACTGTACCCTCACCATATCTTGCCAACTCCCAACTAGAGTCCTTAGGAGCTATTCCATTACCTTCTAGTCCAAGAAACTCCCACGACCTTGTTGTATGCAGTTCATGCATTTTGTTCAAGGATACAGACACTACATTTGGATTTCCTGCAAATATCAATGTCAAATAGTCATCGAACGCACGTCATATCGAAACATCTTCGAAGACAACAAAAGCATATGTTTATAATTTTCATACTCGCAAGCTCTTCTGCTTCTTCATCTTCCAACATTGCCGCGAAACCATTGATGTGTCTATTATACGAGTAGAATATTGCATCTTTGGCTTTCTCATAGCTCCCTAAGATAGAACTCAATAAACTATAATGTGATTTTGTTGCGTAGTTTAAATCAGCAGAAGAAGGATTTAGGCCATGAGAATGTGCTCCTAAGTAAACAACATAGGACTGTAACAGAAAATGCATTAGAAATTTACAACATTGTCAATTTTTAATTATCTTTATTAAGTACATCATTTTCATTTTTTCCACTACTCACCTTTCCAATGGCAAAGGATGGTTGCACTTGTAAGAAGAAAGAAAAAACAAGAAAAGATGAAATAAGAATGTAAGAAGACATCATTTTTCTTTGAATTGAGATGCTAAACTATGTTTTTTCTACTCATTATATAGAAAAGTTTGTGCCTTTTTTGTATTTTTTTCCTTTAAAACTACATGTGAATTGTTCCAATGTAATATTTTTATCAGCAATTGGCATTAAAGAGGATCAAAAGAAACTTTTTTGAAAAAGTTATTCAAACAAGCCCTTAGTGCTTATTCTCTCATTTTTCATTGTAACACTAACATGATGTGATTGTGTAATTTTCCATTTTGATCATGAAAAACATTAAATGGCATTGGTATGTATCCATGCTGAAACCTAGCTTTGATCAAAATGTAATAAATTAACTATAGGAATGGGGTAGTGAAGACTTTTACTCCCAAAAAAAACATGTCACAAGATGAAATTTATGGCTTGTGTAATAAGTTGGTTATGTGACTATAGGTTATGGATTAAGGGAAGAAAAAGAGGAATAGAAAGGAAAAGTAAGGCACGTGGGAGCTTCCACAAGTTCATCACTAAGATATGGTGATAATTTGTGAAGGTTACTTATATAAATTTATTTAAGTCATTCAAACGGGTCATATTCTTTGATTTCATTGATCTCTTTTCGGACTATTATACAAAATTTCACTTATTAGTTTAGGAAACTAATAATGTACAATTACAGCAAATCAATATACTAATAATGTATATATAATTATAATAAAACAATATACACTAAATATAGACAAATTTGTTTCTATTCACTTACTTGTTACTATAGATTTTAATGAATATGAGATTTAATTGAAATATGAGCAATATTGTTGTGAAGTAATTTGTATATGGTGCAGTTGCTTGTTAGTTGTTAGTAAGTGTTTAGTTAGTTAATTTGTTGATTTTGTTAAGTTGGTTGAAATTAATTGTTATAGAAAGAATTTTTTTTATTGTATTTGTAATCAATCTTGAGGATTTCTTAATGTATCATATAAGTTTCTTAGCCACCACGCAAAAATACATAAATGTCTCTAGATTTTGGAGATGCATTATTGGGGGAACCAAAATCTCAGTTAATATTAAAATATTTCAGAGATGTATCTCCGAAATATTTTGGAGGTTAAATCGCATAAGACCCTTCTTCTTCCTCATTTTTCATTTTGCTCAAAATCAACTTCAAACTCTCTCAAATTTTTTCTCTTCACTAAATCAAAACTCAACCAACAAGGCTCAATATAACTTCAATCAACATTTGTAACATCAATTTCTTATAAGTTTTTTGAGATTTTGATAAATAAAAAATTGAGTTTGTGTAAATGAGTAGAAATCGATGATAAAGGTTAAAAATGAGTAGAAATAACATTTAAGATAGTTTAGGTATAGTGTATTAGACGTTTATTGGCTGAAAAGGATGATCAAAACATTTTTTTTTTGGATTGCATGGGGTACATTGACGCAACTTTTGAGTTGTAGAAAATTTTGGAGATGCATCTCTAGAATTTTTCAACGATTTAGTTTCCTAGATTCCGCAAATGCATCTCCAGATTTTTCTCTGTATTTTTTTTCTTTCTTGTGTTGTTGTTTGCCTGCACTAATTGTATGTTTTACTTTAACTTACATGCATAATGGCTGATAGACACGATAGAATGAGGTACGGGTAGTTTGCTCAGCACCCAGTGCGGCAGAAGAAGAGTCAACAGGTTTTAGGGGCTCCTGGTCCCTATGGTCATGCAGAGTCATCTACTTCCAGGGCTTGTGCTTCTCCTCATGCCACTCAATCTTCTTCTTCCCATTGGAGACGAAATTCACCCTCAAACGCATCATTCCCTTCATCCTCTCGCATGCGCCAGGTTTCCACATTCAACCACCTGAGGTACGCGATTCACCAGTGTCACCTCCTATTGTAGATGTTACTGAGTCTATGCCACCTCCTACTACTGATGTTGGTGATCTAGTTCCACCTCATGAGGGTAAGGTTGTTGCATTGAGCTAGAGGCAGTTGGAAGAGGCCTTGTTGATTTGTCATTACTGCCTATGTATCAAGACCATATTGCTAGACATATTTTGGACATAGATGTTGCATTAGTTGGATTCATTAGTTTGTTTACGTTAATTTTACTTGACAAATTTATGACAATGATATTTTTCGACGAGCGTGATCCGCCTATGTTTATTAACCACGGGAAGAAAATTGTTGCCTTGCTTCGGCCAAATGAGGATTGGTTTCAGGTAGTTTTGTCTTTATCTGGCCTGAAGGAGTTGTGCATGACCGGTTATACTACGGTAACCACAAGATGCTTAATGCATTTATGGAGAGATGGTACTCAGAGACCTCATCATTTCATCTTTCACATGGTGTGATGTCTATCATACTCAACGATGTCTCATGTTTTCTACATATTCCAATCAAAGGGAGATTCTTAAGTCATAAAGGATTACTAAAGACGAGACACTCAAGATGATAACAGACTACCTAGGGGCTGATCTAGGGGAGGTGAAAGAGGAGTTGGATAAGATCAGGGTGCTCATGCTAGATTTGAATACTTGAAGAAGATATATGAGGTTGAGATCCTGAGAGCACAACAGGATGCATGTGATGATGAGCAGGTGGCACTCCATAATTCGCATGATATGAGAACATATCTGTTATATTTGGTTGGAACTGCAATTTTTATGGACAAAAGTTCTACTTATACATATGTCATCTACCTAGGGTACTTCGAGCGGATCCATGAGTACAACTGGGGGCTACTTTTTTTGTCTACCTGTACTCGAAGCTGAAAGAGGGTTGTATGCGGAAGAAGAAGCATGTCACAGGCAATGTCACACTACTGACGATGATAATTATTGGCCTTTAAATATTTATTTGTCATTTTAATTTCATCTTTGCAAAGCCATTACTAATTATTTGTGTCCCAAACTTTTCATTTCTGACTTGGATCCTCAAGCACTTCTCGCACATCTTCGACTAGCGGATTGTATCGTCTTACACTGAGGATATGTCGTGTGATATATTTTTCCTCCGCTCAGAGGGGACCATGTGATCGAGCCTTACAGAGTCTATCTTGATCGTTTGGTTGCCAAGGACATGCATTTCAATGACTGTGTTGATCATCGTGAGACGCGGCCATTTGACGAGATAGTGTTATACTCTTGACGGTTGGCCCGTAGATCGCGTCTCACTAGTCCTCATCTACCTGAGCACGTAATACGATAGTTCGGCTACACTCAGATCATTCCCAGATACCATGTCGTCTCTAATCCTCCCACCTTGACACATACACAAATAAATGACATGTTTGATGATTATGAGAGTCATATCTTACTAAAGGAGGCTCAGAGTACCATAGTTGAGAGCGTCTGGGTCTACGTCAAAGGGTACATCATATGGTTCTTCAGGGTGTCACATTCGTACATGGTGCATGCAACTTCAGGAGATCTGCTAAGGTCAACTCATCAGGAGATACTAGAGGAGGAGCATGCATAGCTTGATCATGATGAAGATGGCTTGCTTATATGTTGTCGCATAATGGAGATTATGCAGGAAGGAATTGGCATCGGTATCTTCCTTGATGGGTCAGATGTGAGGCAAATCTTAGATGTCATCATGATGGAGGCACGGGGGACATTCATGTATCGGAGACAGCGCCAAAGGATAGGGGGATTGATGGTCGATGAGGTAAGGGAGAAAGAGGAGGCCGAGGAGAGGTAGTCATACATATACAGTAATGTATTAGTATATAGTAGTAGTATTGTGGTATATATTTTATTTTAACTTCATGCTACTTTATTGGTCTCGATTGTATATCATTTTTGACATTTATTGGTATTTTATTCATATATAGAATTTTTGGAACATCTTGATTTGTGTACTTCTTTTTTGAATTTCTATTGTATGATGTGGTTTATATATGCATCTAAATACACCTAAACAAAGCTTAACATGAAGAATATTGTTCTGATATGTTACGAAGATACATCTCTATAAAATTCATGGAGATGCATCTTCGGTACAATTCACATGTATAATGGCTTCTGAGTGTGATGCATATTATGTTTTAAATTGTTATAGAGACACGTCTCTGAAATATTTCAACGTTCATTCAAAATTTGGTGCGCTTGGAGATGCATCTCCGAAATTTAAGGGCATTTAAATAATTTTGCCTAGTGGCTAAGAAACATAGAGGCTTTGTCTAATAAATATTTATTCTCGTCACTTTTAAAGTGAATTTATACTATTTACCTCAATTATCTATCTCTTTATTTTTCTCCTTTGATCTATTTAATCAATTCAATCAAGTGTGGGTGTTAAAATGTTTCGAATAAACAAGTTTCAATCGTTTTTCTGCAATCAGGAATTATGATGAATTTGAACTCAACGGACAATTTCATGTAACATTTTAATATTCAAAGAAGCACAACATAGGAAGAAAAAAGAATCAGGGAGGTAAATAAACTTGGTCAGTGACCTTAGTGTGGTTGGACTAGGTTCGGAGTCTTTGATTGTTGTCCTTATCTATGGGTCTAGGTTGAATGCCCTTGGCACTTCGAAGCACCTCCTTTTGTTGAACGACGTACAAGATATTTTGTTTTTTTCTTGTTGACATGTGTTGGGTGGTCGGATTCTCCGGGGACATAGCCTGAGTCCTCCTGTTGGAACTTTGGGCTCCTCGAATCGGTTTTTTTCGATGATACACCAAGGCATTTTTTTAGTCATCGAGGTAGTAATTTTCTGGAGCGGGTATCTATCTAAAGGAGATCTAGGGTTCCATATATGGTGAGTCTGGCTTAAGGGTCGACTTCTCCCGGACCCAGAATGATGGTTGAGAATGGAAACGCTCTTTAATAGGCTCGCTCATTCCTTCAATTTTCTAAGCGGTGGCAGATGATTATTGTCAGTCGGTCCCCTGGTAATTAGAGTTTGGGGTATCTTTCTCGGGGTATGCTTGATAGACCTTTATTCTTTGATATTTCCTTAGGGTACCCGATGCATTAAGTGGAAATCACGTAGCATTTGTAAGATGCACACTAACATTGGGTCAATGCCCAGGTTTAACTAGAAACTTATGGTATCCAGACGCCATTAACTATTAACTTGTGGTATCCTTCTGATATCACCTCTATAATCATCCCATCAACAATGGAAAATGTATGTGTAACTATATATGACGGTGGGTTGTGAGGCTTCGGCCCGACCTTCATGGAAATTGACTTAAGACCCTGAATTTACCCTAGATCTAGACCTGAGGTTTCCCCTTTTTTTCTGCGGAGTTCTCGGGGAAATCGGAGATTTGGATTCTGAGGAAGCGGGGTGGAAGCAGTGGTCGACAAATCCTATATTCAATCTAGAACGCTTTTTGTTTATGAGATCTGAGGAAGTTATGATTGGTTAGGATAGAGAATGAATGTGAATCCATAGAAAATGTAGAAATCAGATGTCGATTTTCTATTGATTCAATAACCTGAGGAAGTTATGAGCTAACAATACGAGGATCTTGATTTGAACCGCAAAAATGCAGATTCGGAACCAGAAATGGATGATCCAACTCCTTGAAGGAACCATATATGAAGAAAGTTGAATAATTGTAATCTTGAACGGTGACTCTGATCTCTTTTATGACAGAGCATGGTGGACCTGCATGGTTAATACTTTAATTCTTAAGTCAATTCATGGTTCAAGATGAATATAGTGAAATTAGAGATTAGAGATTGTGTATCCTCTTACAACATGTGAACAGTTTTTATATATTTAGCCTAGGACATCCAGAACATAAAAATAATAATTTTTTTAATTAAATGAAATTTTAGTTTATTGTTTTAAAAATAAAATAAAAATGTGTTCCTTTATTTTAAAACTTTAATTCATTTCTTATATTACAAAGAGGAACTAAGCTTAAAAAAACTTAAATTCTTGATCTTTCAATTTAATTATTTTTTTATATATTAATATATTATGGTCCCATACTTTAATTTAGAGTTAATTTTGTTAACCTAATAGTTTTTAAATAGATAAATTTAATATTTATATCATATTTTAATGACAATTTTATCGATATATTGTATTAAATTAAGTCCAAAGATAGAGGACCAAACCAAGAAATTTTTATTGAAATATCCCTGTTTTTCAACAAAATTCTCCCAAATAACTCACTTTTCAAACTATTTCTCTATCTACCCCACTTTTTGCCATTTTTAAGAGGAGTCGACATATCAATTGACGACCATGTAGAAACTTTAAGAGGTGTCGTCAATTAGATTGAAGACACCATATGCAGTCTCCAATCCAATTGGCGACTGTGTGTAAAAAATGTGAAGGGTCGCCAATTCAATTGGAGACAATGTGTTTTTGCAAAATTTAATTAAAAAAAACTTTAATAAATAATGAAAAATATGATTATATTAATAAATAATTAAAAATAAATTACATAATTTAATGATGACGACTGGGTTGGGCATATCGACCACCGGTTCCACATCCCATAGGGTTGCAAAAACACATTATCTCAAATTGAATTGGTGATCCTTCACATTTTTTACACCCAGTCGTCAATTGGATTGGAGACTGCATCTTGTGTCTCCAATCCAATTGACGACACCTCTTAAAGTTTCTACATGGTCACCAATTGGTATGGAGATTCCTCTAAAAAAATAGCAAAAAGTGGGGTAGATGGGAAAATAGTTTGAAAAGTGAGTTATTTGAGAAATTTTATTGAAAATTCGGGTATTTCAGTAATAATTTCCCAAACAAAATGAAAATTTAAAACTGAAAGACTAAAAATTAATCTTAAAAAATAAAGAGATCAAAGCTTAATTTTCCTATAAAAATAACGAGTAAAACTATATTGAACTTTGTTTTAGGTATCATCTTTGTGTGATACTATTTTTATTTGGCTTTGTGTGATACTATTTTTATTTGGCAAGAGTCCGTGATATATGAGCATTGTAGGGTGTCCATATCACGTCCTCTACGGTCACTGCATCCAGTCTCCTCCTGTACTCAACTAAACCACTGGGGTGTTTCTGCCTCGCCTTCTACATCTTCACTCATTGCTCCCCTGTTGTATAGGATTGTGTCCTCTTGTCGCATATGCTTGGCAAATGCTCGTAGATCCAACATTGAGATCATGACAATAGTCAATTGGAAATTTTAATATTTGTAAAAGATATGTATGAAAGCAATAAAATATACTTGTAACTAACTCAGGTACCCAACTAGCTATCTGGTCTCCATCTGGGTTGCATCCTCAAGCGACCAATACAACTGGGTCAGAGTTGCACAACCCCAAGCCCAATTGTGCACCTCGAGATCGCTGAAAAAAGCACAGATACCGAGCATCGACATATGTACCAAAATTGTCCGCAAAGAGAGTACATGTTACTACATACAACATATATGCCCTAGCGGTAGCCTGATAACTACTTGTTTCAACAAGCTCGTCATACCTATCCTGAAGCCATCACATGCGTAAGTTAGCACCTCGGGTATCAGAGAACTCATGTCCCACCACTAACTCAGACAAACATAGATCACGAACAACAATCGTATGTGCCATGGCCACACTAAACCAGGAGCCATCCAGAATCTGTCGCGGATGGAGAGATAAAACAAGAAGGAGACATCAATTAAAGTCACAATCATTTATCCGAATGGGAGATGAAATAATGACATCTCCTTGTGCCACATCTCGATGAAGGCACTGAGCAGATGAGCATCCAACATGGTCAGGGAGTAGTGGCCAAAATGCAGCAAACCAAAGTCCTGCACGGTCGTCTTCACAACATCAGGGAAGGGAATGCAAGGGAAACCCTTTATCTTCGCACCGTGAGACTGGACTCTCAGTACCGGTTGCTCATGTGACACCAACCATCAAACAAAGTTGTTAATACATAAATAATTTATGTATAAATAAACAAAAGTTAAAATTAAACGTAAAAAATATATACTTGGCCCTGCCATAGACGTAAAGCTACATGCTCATTGTATTTTGTAAACACGAACGTGTCTATCGGTCCTCAAGGGAATGTTGACTCAGTGTGTACCGATGGCTCGGTCGAAAGAACCGTGACATCGGTCTCAACAGTCTCTTCTGTCCCTGCAGTACCCTTAGCCTTAATGGTCTCCCCAGCCCCTCCAGTACCCTCAGCCTGTATTACCCTCTCCTCAACCCTACCAGTCTCTTTAACCCCTCAAGAAACTAGAACATCTTTACCAGCAACCTCCTCAGGAGCATCTCCAATAGCAGTCTCCAACGAATCGTCTCTAACAATAGCCTTCATCGGATGAACAACAGGTCAACTACGGGGAAGCCATCATATGTGGCCTGGGATGTAGAACGACCTTCACGTCGTCGAACGATGCGAGGTGCTTGAAAACGCCCGCACTCCGCCTGCTCTGCCAATCGCTTAGATGTGAACCGGTTAGGACCACTCGTCCTTCCCGTACATTAGCTGACTCAGCATCAGGTGCAACCTTACCCCTACCACCTCCAAGTAGATCAAGCGCTCTACCAGCAATAATACCGTCACGACCTCTGCATCTCACTGTAAACAAGGAAAAAACAATAAAATAAGGAATAAAAAAATATAACTACCGGTAATTTGAAATTACCGGTAATATCACAAAATTTATAATTACTGAGATTTTGAATTCCCCAGAATAAAACAAACTTTTTGATATTACCCGTAATTTCAAATTCTCGGAACCAATCAAATATATTTCCAAAATAACCGGGAATTTCAAATTTACCAGTACTCTCTACCAAAAAATTTATCGAAAATTTTGGAATTCCCGAGAAAAAATTCCAGTAATTATGAAATTCTTGGTAATATCTACCGGTAATTACATAATAACCGGTAAAATTTACTTGTAATTTGTAATTTCCCGGTAATGTAGCCAAATTTCCAGTATCGCCCTTGGTTTTTGAAAAATCTGTCAATATACCGATATTTACAAAAATGGAGTTATGTTTTATCTCCGGATTAGAATGGTTTTTTCAATATATTTAATGGGTGTCAGGTACGAATAGGGGTGGCAAGAAGAATTCTATGTTTCACATGTAGCCATGGGCCTTTGATAAGCCCAAATTTAATTCTAAACCAAAAGTTCGATAAGATAACCATTGGAAAATTTATTTTCTTTTTAAATATGAATAAATATTGATTAAATAAAAAAAATTAATAATTAGACAGCATTTTTGTTTTCCCATATAATAAAAGTTGTTCCTCCTATATGCTTTATTTTTTTCTTCTTTTTTAATTTACCTTTTAATTAATATTTTGTATATTATTTTTGAAATACTAATTCTACATTATATTTATGGTAGTATGTTTAATAAAATATTTCTTTCTTTCATTTATTTGTTGTTATTTCAATATACATAAGAACTAAAATAAAACTCAATTTAAAACATATGACATCTTTTTTAACATTATACATCTCATTGAACCCAATCATCAAACAGCCATGAGTTACAAGTTACAACCCTTTTATCTACTAACTAACCGAACTACACTTTAATCATATGATATACCTTCAAAGGTCTCACGCCAAAAATAAAACCCAACAGCACAATCACACACAAAAAGTAATTAAATATATGGTTTCACTTCATCATGAAAAATTACCAACAACACTATATATAAAAGCAACATTGAAACATATGGTTTCTACTTAGTCTTTGAGTAATGGTTAAATGTTTTAAATATGTTTTCCAACAATAAGAATATGCTTTCAAAAAACAGATTTTTAAGTTGTTACTAGTACTACTTATTACGTATCTCACTCAAACAAAAAAAATTATACTTTTTAGAAACTGAGAAATTTATTTAGATGTTTAGTTTTATTTAGAATAATTTTGGAAATTAAATTTTCTCCTAAATAATATATTTTTTAAAGTGATATATTATCTCCAAAAAATTAATAAAAAGAAAAGATGTAGTAATAATATGTTATAATACATCAACTATTGACTCATGTGTTATAATATGTTATAACATGTCAAACGATCGTCTCACCAAGTTAAACGGTTGTCTCATGTGTCAGACGCCCAATTTAGTAATGAGTTGGTCGTCTCATCCTCTTGACACTTGTTTCAATTGCAAGACGCTCGCTTCAACTAAATAAGTCAAATACACAAATTTCGTAGCAGAAGCAACATAAGTCAACCCAGTAGAGATTTTCTCGTTCAAAGCCTAAGAAGTATTCTCAACCATAGTCCACTCAGTCTCCCAAACTCAGTCAAAAGCCCATCAAAGTCGAAGCCATATATTTATCAACAAACTCTATCACAGTGCCTATAAATAGAGCTCTCTGCCACTTAAACAAGAAAGCTATGATTTACGTCTGATTGTTGTCTTTTTAACTCGAAGTTCGCCTTTTATTTTCAGTATTGCATTCGCTTTTATTTCTTCTTAGTGATAGTTTCCGTCATTAGGAAACTATCACCATTTTTATTGTTTCTAGCCACTGCAATTTTTATTTTCGTTCAAGTTTCGATGTTTGGTTGATCAAGAATATTGCAACCAGGTTTCTGATTTTAATGTTATTTTATTTATTTATTATCGCATTTATTTACATTATGCACTTTCTCTCCTTCTACCTTTCTTTGTTTAATATGTCAGCTTAAACCGTTAATCAGTATGTAATTGTATAAACCGGAACGAATTCGATAGAATTAGGCTAAAACCTTAAATTAAGTTATAATCTGGTTTCGATTTCTTGTTTTAATTAACTTTGTTACGAGAGTAAGAGAGTCTAAAAGATTAGGATTAAGACCACGGGAGTGTGAGATTCTAGTCAGATAGCTGAAATCGAGCATTAGTTTTAAACACAGCGAGAGCGCTTTAAAACTAATTAGAACATTTAGGTTTCCAAATAGTATTTCTAACTTTAATTGATACAGCGAGAGCGCTTAATTGAACTTAGGAGTATAGTATTAGGCAAGACCACGAGAGCGTGAGTCGAGGACTTTTAAACCGAGAGTTTCTACGGAGAGATGACTTAATAAAACTTAACAAGTCGACCCCCTATTGAATTTGCGAAGGCGAAATCAATTACATACCGATAATTTATATCATTAATTTAATTTAGTTAATTATTAACCCTTTAAAACCCAAAACATCGCTCGCCTTAGCTAAACATAACAACATCCGACTACACTAAGTTGATTATCGAGTCTTCGTGGGATTGATATCTTTTTTTACAACACGATAGACTGTGCACTTGCAGTTAGTAACCATTAGACTCGGAAAGTTGCGACCAGCGACTCCCTTTCAACGACTTTCAGGTAAGGGTTTTCAGGTGGCTCAAGCTGGCGCACTCGCAACTCCATCCCAATGTCATATCGTTCATTCGGGCGTTTGAATTGGTATGCCAACATCTCGAGATTGGGTGAACCATGCCCCTCTTTTTTCGTGTTTTCCACCTGCAACGGTCAGGCAGCGATGAACGGCATGGCCGAGTCTCTTTCAAACAACCTTTGAGGCTATTCAAGACCTACCACGATTATGTAGGAAACTTCAAAGACAGGTGGTACACGATGAAGCCTATTACCCGACAAGCCCTCGACAGCCTATATATTAGGCAACGGAAGCCCAACGGCGGGGAATGCCTAGTGTCGAAGGTCCCCCTTGAGTGGAGGCCGGATCATTTCAGTCTGTCGACCAGTCATTATAGGGTAAAGCCCGAGAATCTGGGGACCGAGGACAATTTGACCTACAAAAAGCTGGTGACATATGTCCGGAGTTTTCGCCCTGCAACGTGCGTGGACCGGCTAGACAACCTGTTACTTGGTGACGATGGATTGCCCGTCTTAGAGCCTCGGATAATTAACACTAGGGTCGTGCTCGAGTGTAAGTTGGATGAGGAAGCTCTCCGACTTTTAGGTAGCTTATTCTCGACTATCTATTTCTTTTTGTTTTTAACCTGCCTTGCTGAATTGTTCATTTATCGGGTGAAATGCCCACACTCAAGGAGCGAGCATTGAAATTGGCCAACTAGTTTAGGGGCCCGATCCAAGTCATCAAAGAAGAAAATCAAGGGTCGTGTCCAACAAGTGTCCACCGAGCATGTGCCTGGCGGTTTTGGCACATCCAGCCCGACTCCACATTCTCCATGCCTGGAATCTCCTCATGTGACAGTAATGCCAAACAAGATCATCCTGCTGGATGATTCGCCCCATTCCAAGCGTCCCCGTTCTAAGGGTCGATCAGCTTCCTTGCACAGAGGTCCATCTGAGAACCAAGGGGCCTACCTTCTTCCTCCTTGCTACTTAGAGTGTGAAGCTTTCAGCGCGGAGGGTTCTTTCGGGGTGATGTCTGCAAAGGCTAAAGCTATCCTCGACCAGGAGGCGGAGAGCAGGTGTGCCAGCCTATCTTAGGACGTCGCTGCAGTGATTAGGGTCATGGAGACAGCCCTGGTCCTGTCCGACAGTTCCTGCTTGTTGTCTGCGCTAAAGAACGACGAGCATGCGTTATGTCCTCGACACCGAAAGAGGTCGTGCACCATGAAGTTCTCCCCGAAAAAAATAGATACTCATAGATCCCCGACACTATCTCAAACTCATTTTAACTTCCTTTGTTCACATCCTTCAAGTTGCATCGTCAAACTCAACAAGACAAGATTCCTGGCTTCCGCGACAAGGAAGTCCGGGATTGTCAGATATATTCCACTCCTCGCCTTGTAGGAGCTCGTGACCGTCCCCGACATTAAGATTTATGCCCGAAAAGTTCTTAAGTCCTTATTGTATCCCAGAGTTTCGACTTGGGGGCTCTTGTTCCGGACTGGGCCTCTAAGACTGTGTCGGACAGAGGCCTAATCAGTCGGGCAGAGGTCTAGTCAGTCGGGTAGAGGCCCAACCCAACAAGCAAAGGGTCAAACCGTCGGGCACGTCCACAGTTCACTAGCTGGCAGTAGGGGAGATTACATCTCCCCACGTATGACACGTCACCCAACTGTCCACTATTATCTCCTAGAATATAGGGGAAGTTGGACCAATGACAAGATCATGTGCTAGGTCTTACACACTTCTGCGCGTTCCTTGGCAGTTCTTCCTTGAGCCTAGCTGGTCCATCCCAAGAAAGAACATTGGCCCAGCGTTGAGGTCACACTATAAATACCCACTTTCATTAAAGGGTCGGGTATTCTGGACTTATTAGTATTATTCTATTGTATTCATACTCACTTAAGCATCAGAGTGTCTTGCAAGTACACTCCCCACCTTCTCTCAATAAACTGTCATGTTCGTTGCTCAGCATATGGAAGGCCCCTCTGATCAAGTAATATCAATATATATATATATATATATATATATATATATATATATATATATATATATATATATATATATATAGAGAGAGAGAGAGAGAATTTTCCTTCGTAATTTCGTCGTTTTAGTGCGACATTGTATTGATCATAATCTTATTACGACGTTATTTTGTTTTTCCTTCCTTGTGTGGTGTTTGTTTGGTTCAGATTAACATATTAGTTTCTACTCAATGCATATTCAATCAATGATTTTGACGTCGTCAACGCTGCAGACTCAAAGACATACATATTCCGAATATTTCAATTTTGTCATATTTGTAGACATTTTACCGTTATATGATATTAACGTGGATGTTGCGAGCTTGTTTGGAGATTTATCTTTTTCAATTTACATTGATTTTGAATTTTTATTGTTCATGTATTCGATCAATTTGAATGTATATCATTTTTCGTAAAAAAATTAAGAATGTATTTTATTTTCTTTATCTACTTCGTTCAATTTATGTCAACTCCGCCATAACATTATCATGGACAAATAGAAAAATGAGCAATAACTTTTAACAAGTCCATTTTGAATACTTATTATTAAGACCACATCCAAAAAGCTCACTTATTCTAGGTCATAAGATCCAAATATGAAATGAAACATTTACTAAAAGGAAACATTTTTCGACTGTTGGGTTTTCTTAGTGCTTAAACATCCTATGTGGCACATGTTAGAGCATATAAAATCTCTTAAGGTGAATTAATGGAGAATTGAGTTAATTTGGAGAAGATGAAGTTAAGAAATTGAGAGAGAGAGAGAGAGAGAGAGAGAGAGAGAAATTGAGAGTGAGGAGAATAATTCACATTAACCATAATTTGGAGCTTACAAGACTTTATATAGCAAGTACAAATGATTGAAAATAATATAAACAACTTATTCAAATAAGCTGAAACTAACAGAACTAGAAAAACAAAAATAGAACGTCGTAATTGCTTACGCAATATGCCGTAACCGATTACAAGCCCGTGTCTGCACTTCCCATTTGAAAAATAACACCTTAACCGATTACTCCATATGTGGTGATCGATTACCATAACTGAAATGCCAAAAATATGTTTTTAACACATCACCTTATTTCAGTTGTTCCAAGTCTACCATGCTTAAGCTCTTCTTCAACCTCTTGAATAACTCATTTGTCACCCGTTTGGTCAACAAATCTGTAACTTGGTTTGTGCTTCAACAATATTTCAATTGTAACTTGCCCTCACTCACTAGTTTCGTCAAGTAATGAAACAACATCTTTATGTGCTTGCTTCTTCTGTGTGCAATCAGATTCTTCGCAAGGTTGATTGCAGAAACATTATTAACCAGAAGTTTAGTAGTCTCATCCTCATTGCTACCCAACTCCTTCAATAGATTCATGAGCCACATAGCTTGACACACACACACACACACACAACGAAGTCGCAATATACTCGGCCTCACAAGACGAGAGTGGTACCACTAGTTCCTTCTTCGAATACTAAGATAATGGTGTCCTACCAAGCATAAAGATGTATCCATTTGTTGATTTTCTATCATATTTATCACCACACCAATTGGAATCGATGTAACCAAGTAAATTGCATTTTCGTCCTGTATCTGATGCACGAACGAGAACTCCACAACCAAGAGTTCCTTTAACATATCTAAGGATTCTCTTGACTGCTGCCAATGGAGACACCTTTGGTCGCTCCATGAATTTACTCTCAATACTGACAGTAAATTCTAAGTCTGGTCATGTATTGCACAAATACCACAATGATCAAATCAATCTCCTATATTGTGTTGGATCCACTTCTTGCTCATCTTCACTCTTGGACAGCTGCAACATTTCCTCACATGGTGTAATGGTAGCATTACAACGTTTCATTTCACACCTCATCAAGATCTCAAGAACATATCTTCTTTGATGCATGAGTAGTCCCATTTTTTACTTTTGGAACTCTATGTCAAGGAAATACGTCATAATACCAAGGCATGTCATCTCAAACTCATCCATAAGTTCACTCTTGAACTTAGAGATACTCTTCTCACATCTTTCAGTAATCAATAGATCATCCACATACAAGCAAAGGATGATCACACCATCATTTGCATCTGATCTCACATAAACTCTGTGTTCTGACACATAACGCTTGAAACCAATATCGATAAGAAAGACATCAATGTGTTTGTTCCGAGCTCTTGGTGCTTGTTTCAAACCCTATAATTCCTTATGAAATTTGTAGTACTTCATCTCTTAATTCATTACTACAAATCCAAAGGTTGTTCAACATAAACCTTTTCATCAAGCGACCCGTTCAAAAATGCAGATTTGACGTCCATTTGAAATATCCCCCAATTGTTGTTATTCAAAATACCAATAACTAATCAAATAGTTTCAATTCTAGCCACAGGTGCAAACACTTCCTCAAAGTCTATGCATTCACATTGCAAGAATCCCTTTGCTACCAATCATGCCTTATGTTTGATCACCTTTCCTTTGGGATTTGCCTTCACCTTATAGACCCATTGCACACCTATTGACTTCTTTCCAAGCGGTAAATCGACCAACTCCGAAGTACCCTTTTTCCAATGGATTTAAGCTTTTCCTTCATTGCACAAATCCATTTTGGATCTCTTAGAGCTTCTCGTGTTCATCGGTTCAGATTCGGCCATAAGCGTAAAGTGAACGAAATCACCATCATCATTGATTTTGTTATCTCGGATACTTTAAAATCTTGGATTATCTAAGGCAAACCTCTTTGCCTGGTTGGTCGTCTACTATTTCCCACGTTTCGGTTTCGACAGGTTGTTGTACAGCACCTCCAGCAGGCTGAAAAAACTAATTTTTGTGCCTATAATCAATTACAGGATTCTCAAAGTCAGTTACGACTACTGTTATATAAGTTCCAGCATCTGCAGAATCAAAAATTTCATGTGGTAACTAATAACCGCTTTTACGCTAAAAGTGGTAATTGGTTACGGGGCCTGCACCAACAATTTTTTTGTTGTTGATAAACTTCCGCAGCTCGTCGACCATGACATCTCAACTAATCACTATCCTCATGTTTGCAACATCAAACAACTTATAACCTCCAATAGGATGATAACCAACGAGTAACATCATTTCACCCTTGTTGTCCAACTTCTTTCGAAGTTGACCCGGAACGTGTTGAAATGCTATCGAATCGAAAACTTTCAAATGACTTAAGCTTGGTTTAAATCCAAACCACACATATTCTGGAGTAACCTTATTAAGCTTCTTTGTAGGGCACATATTTAACAAATAGGCGTTTGTAGAAACAGCTTCACCCCATAGCTCATTCGGCAAGTTTTTACCATTTATCATGTTTCTAACCATGTTCATTATCAAACGATTTTTCCTCTCGGCAATACCATTTTGTTATGGTGTATAGGGTGTCACAATCTCACACATTATAACATCTTCATCATACCACATTGCCTCTCTACAATGGATTTAAACTTCTTAAACACATCAAACACCTTATCCTTCCTCTTGATAAGGTAAATTCATAATTTCATACTAAAATCATCGATAAATGTGACAAAATACTTATTGCCACCATACGAGTCGATTTGCATTGGACCGTACACATCGAAATACACCACTTCAAGGTGATGTTTGGTCTTATGACCTGCATCCTTGTTGAAATTACTCTTATGCATCTTCTCGTGCACACACTCTTCACATATATCAGTTGGAATGTTGATTCTTGGCAACCCAGTTACCATACCATTCCCTTGTATTGCTTCGAGATCATGAAAATTGAGATGTCCAAGACGGTAGCGCCATAAAAACTCTTCACAACTTGTTGTTATAGCTAAATACATATGCTCCATCACTTTCAACTCCACCTTGAAAGTCTTATTGGTAACCATATAATCCTTAAGGATAAAAACACCATTTGCATCTACAACGTGCAAAATCTTGTCTTCCAAGTAAATTGTGTAACCCCTCTCAAGCAATTTTCCAATTCTCAAGAGATTACACTTAATTCCCAGAATATACAAGAAATCCTTGATCATAGAATTTCAACCATTCTTTTTCTTGATCAAAACATCACCGACACCTTCGGCCGCAAGAGTGGTATCATCCTCGAATTTTACTCTATTTTTCGCGACTTGATTGATTTTCACAAACCAATCATTTCTACCTGTCATATCTATTGAACAACCAAAATCCAAGTACCACTCATCGCTGCCTTGGACTCTATCTCGAATCGTAATCATTACATTTTCTCCAAATGCGTTTCTGCAACATTTTTCAAACTATTGCAGTTGTTGTCCCACAACTTACAAATGTTATTGTTTTTGCCCAGCACCTCGTCAATGCCATAATTCTTCTTCGTGTTCATAACCAAAAGCATATTTTAATCATATACGTCTTACCTCGCAACCTTTTCTTCATCTCTTTGATTCTCCATTAGTCTCGCGCGACAATCTCTTGCAAAATGACCAAGTCTATGACAATTGTAATACTTCGCTTTACTCTTGTCAATCCTCCTGAATTTGTTTCCATGATCACTATCTTTGGATTTGCTCTCACCCTTTTTCCCCATTGAAACCTTCAAATTTTATGGATCATTTCCACCCAAATTCCGAGAATTTTTCTTCCTCTTTTGAAGCCCATTTTCCTTTCGATCTTCTACTCTTCTTGTTAAGTCGTGCTTGCAAAGCTATATTTGCTTTAGCTTTATCTCTTCCTCTCTCGTCCATTCATTGTTTATGATCCTCAAGAGAGCTTTGAAGATCATATTTTCTCAAAGTCGCAAGGTCCTCCGGCTCTTTGATAACCATTATAATGTTATCGAATCTTGACGTTAAAGAACGCAAAATCTTTGACATGACATTCTGCTCAAAAACAGTTTCTCTGTGAGACTTGATTTGATTCACCAAACGCGTAATATGCATCCAAAATCATTGATTGTTTCCTTCTCTTCCATTTGCGTCAACTCGAATTGTCTCTTGTGAGTTTGTAACCTCATCACCATTGCCTTAACAGCCCCTACATATGTTTTCTCCAAGATCTCCCAAGCTTGCTTCGCCAACTTGCAATCGCCAACTTTCTCAAAGTTGTCACCATCAACGCAAGAATTAATCAAAAAGAGTGTCTTGTAATCCTTCTTCTTTTCTTCCTTGAATGCAGCTTTTTAAGCATTTGTAGCTTCAACCCCAAGTGGTGTAACTCCATTGTTGATGATCTCAATAATTTCTTGATTCCCAAACAAAACTTTCATTTGTTTGAAGCACTTGTCATAATTCTTCGAATCAAGAATCGGTAGGTTGGCGGGGATTCTATCGTTGAAAATGGTACTCATTGTTGCAGCATAATTGGATCATAATCAGTGCTCTTGATGCCCAATGTTAGAACATACAAAATATCTTAAGGTGAATTAATGGAGAATTGATTTAATTTGGAGAAGATGAAGTTAAGAAATTGAGAGAGAAAATAGAGAGAGAGACAGTAATTGAAGGTGAGAAGAATAATTGGCATTAACCATAATTTGGAGCTTACACGGCTTTATATAGCAAGTACAAATGATTGGAAATAACAGAAGCAACATATTCAAATAAATTGAAACTAACAGAATTAGAAAAACAAAAATAACACGTCGTATTTGTTTGCACAATATGTCGTATATGATTACAAGTCCATGTCTGCCTTTCCCAGTTGAAAAACAACGTTGTAACCGATTACGCTATATGTGGTAATCGATTACCACGACTGAATTGCCAAAAAATTATTTTTAGCAGCACATCCATATGATATATAGTTGATAAATATTCACAATCCAACCCCTTATGAAATGTATTATGTTGACATACATGTATCGGACAAAAAGTATAAATCATGTAAAACTTGAAGACATATATATTCTGATATTTCAATTATCATATTTGTAAGTTTTGTCACATTTGTAAACATTTTACCGTTGTATATTATTAACATGGATATTGTGAGTTTGTTTAGAGATTTATATTTTTTAATTTACATCGATTTTGAATTTGTATTATTCATATTTTCGATCAATTTGAATATCGTTTTTCGTAAAAAAAATATAAAAAAAACGTATTTATTTTCTTTATCTACTTCTTTCAATTTATGCCAACTCCCCCCACATCATTATCATGGACAATTAGAAAAATGAGCACAAATTTCTAACAAGTCCATTTTGAATGCTTATGATTAAGACCACAGCCAAAAAGCTCACCTAAACTAGATCATAAGATCCAAATATGAAATGAAACCTTTCCTAAAAGAACTCACTTTCCGGCTATTAGGTTTTCTTAGTGCTTAAACATCAATACATGTATATGACAAAGTATAAACCATGTAAAACTTGAAGACTTAAAGAAGAAGCAATGAAAAAGTGAGTGCTCTCTTGAACATACCTTTTAAGATTTTTATCAAACATTGTCGCATATCAAAAGCATGTACATTTAAAAATCTTGAAATCATCAAATGTGACTCAACTTTAGCTTCCACACACCACCTTTAATTGTGATTACCTATAAAAAAAAATATATTGACCCCACTTCACTATTACTCAATTTTATAATAATTTTTTAATAATATAGTATAATTTAGTTGGCTTTTAACATAGCCTATAAAATAGACAACAATTAAATTTGGTTTGTGAATATAAATATTAGATGTTCCAATAGTAAAAAATTGAGAGTAGATTGTCACCGGATCTTGAATAAAAAAAATTATTATTTAAAATTTTAATTTTGTCTAAACTTATAAAAATTTATTTATAAAATGAGATTTATTTCTATTTATAAAATCCAGAACTCTTAAAACATTGGTGAATAATATATATAAGCTTATTTGTCAACACATTCAAAAAATACTAATGGTTATATATTGACTAAAATAGTTGGGATTAATGATAGTTTATAGGAAAATGTTAATGAGTGTCTCAATGATATTTTTTAGAAATTTAAAAAATGTTTATAAAAATAAGAATTTAAAAAAATAAGTTTTTTTTTAAATATATCTATTCAATGCATCGGAAATTAAAATAATTAATACTTTAAAATTTTTTTTTAATTAGAAGATTTAAAGAGTGTCTTGAAGGCACTCATTAATATTACCTAGTTGATACATTGTCTTTTAACTCGTTATTTTATGATCAAAACTATGTCGATTATCAAATAAGATAATATCTCGTAGACGAGTAGATGTAATAGTGGTCTTGATATCAAACTTACCTAAATAAATTATAATTAATAATTTTTTATTAAAGAAAGAAAACTTCTTTTCTCTCCACTTTCTTTAACCCATTACCCTATTAGAATAAATAAACATTTCATCTCTTATCACTTCTCTTCATAACTTTGTGTCATTGAAGTGCTTTTTTTCCCACTAATTCAAAAATGATATCCAACAACATATCCACGCCCTTACCCTCACCCTCAAAACAAACCAACATTCAAATCTCTCCACAACAAACAAGCCTCTCAAAATCACCAAAAATCTTTTATCCCTTTAGAACAAGATCATCAAGAAAGCTAGCAATCCTCAACGTTGATGAACATCAAAAAACCAAACCAATAGTATGGTTTGCCGCAATCCTATGTTTCATATTCAGCCTCACCTTAATCTTCTTTGGCATAGCAACATTAATTTGTTACCTAGCCCTAAAACCAAGCAACCCTTCATTTGATATTCCAAATGCAAGCTTAAACTTAGTATATTATGACTCAAAACCCTATCTCAATGGTGAGTTCACACTCCTCACAAATTTTTCAAACCCTAATAGAAGAGTTCATGTGAAGTTTGAATCTTTACATATTGAACTTTTCTTCACAAATAGACTCATATCAACACAAAATATTAATCCTTTTACTCAGAAGCCAAGAGAAACAAGGTTGCAAGCAGTGAAGTTTATGTCAAATTTGCTTTTTGTGGCACAAGAGGTGGGTGTGAAACTTCAAGAGGAGGTGCAAAGTAGTAATAGGTTGAGTTATTATGCAAAGGGAACATTTAAGGTAAAGGTTAAAATGGGAATTATACATTTGTCTTTTTGGCTTCATAGTGTTTGTCAGATGGAGATGACTGGTCCACCAGCTGGTTCTCTTGTTGCCAGACAATGTGTAACAACAAGATGAAGATGGAGGTTGTTTTTTTTTAAAATGTTGGGTTTTTTTTATTTAGTTTTTATAATATTTTGATGTATAGTATAAACTAATTAGAGTGTGCAAAAGAGTGATATGAATATATGATCCATCTCAAACTAAGAAAAAAAATATATTAAAAGATACTATTTGAAATTTTCTATTGTTTTTCAATTGTAGATAGAAATTTAATGGCAGATGATAACATATTTTTATTTTTATTCAAAATAATATTTTCAATTTTTTTTGGGTCTATTATTTAAATTTTAATTCGGTATATGATAACACAAAATTTGTTAGAACCTAATAATATTTTAGCCAAAAATCTTTATAATGTGTTTGGCTGAGACATTTTTTAAAAAAAATCCAAATAATTTAAATAAAATTTATTGTTTTAATAAATGATAATATATAAAATTGTTAAAATGAAGGAAATTTATGAAATATAAATTTAAGAAATAATAAATTATATCCAAAAGTAAAATATATGCAAAGGGGACATTTAAGGTACAAGTTAAATTGGTTGTTATTAATCATTTAAATTTTGCAAGTTAGTTACTATATTTGTTAAAATTGATCTCCATAATTTATTTATTTTTTTAAATATAAAGTAGTTTTGAATAAATTTTAAAATTTTAAAATTGCACTCCTTTTAAAATTTCAAAATTTTTAAATTAATTCCTATTTTTCAGAATTTATAAAAATAACTCAAAATATTGAAAAAAAAATTTAATAATATATCAAATAAAAATTTGAATATCAATTGTTGATTTGTTTATCTACTTAAGCAAATAAAATTGACTTAATATTTAACTAGTCAAGCTTAAGTAGCTCAAGTCATTTATATTTTGGTGAATATTCCGTTAATTTTAAATTTAATTGGGTACGGGTAGCTTTAACCAATCAAAAACTATGATTCAATGTCATGTTATTTTATTTTATTTTATTTAAAATATATTCACAATTTATACTAGAGATAACGATACCCAATTACTTATCCTGATTACCAAAGAATTTTCCATAAATTTTAACAATGATAAAAAATTGTTAGGATAAATTTTATTACCTTACTACCAGAACAAAAACCAAATAACTTAATGAATAAGAATTTGACTTTATTGGGTACCAACTCACCTTTAACAGTTACTACTTAGTTAGCAGCATTTTGTTACTTTTTTTCTGATTGGAAAACTTTTTGACTGTTTAAAATAGGTAAAGCCAAAGGGACAAATAATTGATTATTGACGTGCTATCAACTAACATTTCAAAAGTAACATAAATCATTCTGGCCACCCTAATATCTCAAAATCACGTTTTAATCCTGAATCTTTATAATTGCGTTTTTAAATTGCTCATTATTTTATTTATTTTCTTACAAAAATATCAATTACCTATTTTGCATATGAAAAAGATAACTTTTGTACTTTTTTTTCTAAACAAAATTTGAGTCTTATTTATAAGAGATAATTTATTTATTTTTAGATATATTGAATAGTTATAAATTATATATAGGTCAAATATATTAATTATTCAATGTATTTAAAAATTTAATTGTTTCTTATAAATTGAATCGGAATAAAATATTAAAATAATAAAATCTAAACTTATTAATATTAACAGATTTCAAGATTCAATATATGCGTGAATATTATGCACAACTATACAAATTAATATCTCAAAACTGATATATATTTAGGTTATCAAAAACCTCGTATTAAGAGAATATGCCTCAAATTATATTAACAAACACTTCTTATAGTCTGGTTCTATTATAAAAGAAAATTCATTTTTTTTAAATAATTAATATATTTGAATGGTGTAATAAATTAGATATATTAATTATTTAATAAATCTAAAAATTCATTTTTTATAGAAATGATATTGTTATAAATATATTAATATTAATCAAATTAATTATATTTTAATACAAGTGAATGTGAATGAAGTGAAGCAACTCGTATAAAATAAAATAGTAAAGTAACAGAGAGAGTGCTTCAGGGGAATATCCCCCGGCTCACCAAAGTAAGTATTTTAGGACACCATCAATTGCTACAAAATTAACTACACCAATTTGCCTCCTTTCTCTTACATCTTGAATATAAATTGTTTTTCATAAATATTTATAACAAAACGTGATGATTCTAATCGATTTCCCACCTCTCACGTCGAGGAATACGTGACAATTCTAATAGTCTTTAATGTGTAAATGTTATCACGTACTGTTCACTACTATGATCTCACTGTTACTCAGCATTATCACTTCTTTATCATTATGTATTGATTTGGATGTTGGAGTGTCAATCTTACATATCCACCGCGCTCCGCTGTATCGAAAGTATTTTCCATCGTCCTAGCAAATCTCATTCCCATTACATCTATCATTCCTAGTTCTACTAACAGAACAATGACATTATCTGAGGAAATTGCCTTCTGAATCTCAAATATCTCCACAATCAAATTTTTTTTATTCTAGTCACGTATTGGCTACAACAATCTTTCTTGAAGGACTATGATCATCTACAACCGAGATGCTAGAACCATCATGAATTCATCAACCTCGAAACCATCCTCCTACTTTATCGTCTCTTCAATCGACGGTAGACCATATAGAAGGGAGAAAGTAACAAAATGTGTATGGCACGATGCTCTTCAAGATAGCTAGTAGTGGTGAAATGGGGTGGGAAAAAGATATAGTCATCCTAAGATTCTAAGACGGCAACAGGATACAATAGGTAACCACATTGTCTCAAAAATTATTATTAATGACAGAAGCTCTTGCAATTCCATGTACACAAGCGTATCTATGAGATTAGGACTACACGATAGGGACCTCAAGCCATACGAAGGTAAGAGAGTCTCTAGGCATTCAACGTTTCTGCCACTCGCCCCTGCAGAGTCATAGAATAACCCGTTTTTTTTTTTGTGAAGGGAATGTTAGAGGAGTTTCATATAACACCTCATTTCTACCCAACGAATTTAATAAAATCAGAGTTATAAAATCTCAACATATTAATTAGGATGTCACATTCACAACTTAAAACAACACCTTTTATCACATAAAAATTGATAAATAACACTTAAGACATCAGGTGACAAATAACAATTACGATTAGTCTTTAAAATAAAATAACTTTATCAGTAAGCAGAGGATTCACCATATTCAACTTTAATGATACAACATTTTTATTCAACGTAAAACAACTTTCAAAATACAAGTAATCTTTTGAGTTCAACTCAAAATTCAGCAAAGGAATAAAAACAACATCGAAACAACAATCGTTCAACCCACCAAGTGTTACGTATCAGAGCGACGACAATGACTCATATTAACGAAGGTAAGCAGCTATATCCTGAATTACCTGCACGTTACCAACAGAGGGCAACATTCAAACAGAAGGGGTGAGATATCGAACAATATAATCAAATATACGATAAATAACATATTAGATTAGATTATATAAAATCACCACTTCCAACTCACAAACAACGTCAATCAACACAAGATACAATACAACAACATAATTACGCAACTTCGAAATGCAACTTAGACAAATGCACATGCCTGTGGTACCATTTGAGCAGAACTCACAACTTAATAATTTTCCAATTAATAGAGGCATCAACAAGGGATAAGTCTTCAACTTAATTTGCCAATCCAGACCAACTTACCGAGGAACAACTCCAACTTGATATGTTATGCAATGCGACTCAAATATCAACATAACAGCAATAATAGATATATAACCACATAACAACAATAATAGATATATAACCACACAACAACAACATACTATCACAATTTAGTAACAACAACATACTATAACCACTCAACAACAACTTCATACTACAATAACTTAACAACAACAACAAATTGACATTGGCCATAGACCTACAACTTAACAACAATCAATCAACATTGGCCAAAGGTCTACAACTTAACAACAATAACAAATCAACGTTGGTCGTCGACCTACAACTTAATAACAACAACTTCACAACTTAATCTCGACGATATCACAACAACTTATAGCGTACTTCGTACCTACCAACTTATATCACAGACGCTCCTCGAAACTATTCAGGTAACACTACCAAAACTAGCTAATTGTTCTTCTGCTAGTTCACTACTCTATTTGTTATTACCAATATTGTTATATTATTAACCTACTATTTATCACGATTAATGCTACTGAAATGTGACCTCACTGCTACTGTTATATCATGTCTGCTACATGTTAATTTCTACTACTGCTACTAATTATTTTTTGTCAAACAATTATTATTATATTACTACTTATCAACTAATGAGATTCTTAATTTAATTAAGGTTTCTGAAAGATTATTAGTCAGTCCAATTAGTTATGTGTCAGGAGAATGAAGACAGACAAGGCAACATACAGAATCACTACAACGCAGAAAACAAATACAACACATAACAAATGTGACGTTTGTCGCATGCTTCATGCCCATTGTCACAAATTGTGACGGGCATAACACTAAAGGACAGTCGTCCCAAGCTAGTGACATGCGTGATGGTCGTCCTAACCCATGGCGGTCGTCACGCTCCCAATTCACTCAATGTTATCTCTCTGTTTCATCTCTGTTTCCTTCTCTTACCAGATTTTTCAACGCACACCACACTCAATCATCCCAGGTCATCACATTACAACATCGACGTAATAAAATCATACACCAAACCACGCAGATAAATTATTCTACGACTAATCTCACAACCTTGATCAACTTCATTATTCAACACAACAATTCAACACATGGACAAAAACAACTTATAACACCCAATCCCACATGTTTTCATCATATTTCCCAATTATAGAGTCAAAACTTCACCCTTACCTTGGATTGAAGGTCGCTTTAATCTCCGATTGGACTCTCGTTATTGCAGCCTCTACGTATTCTCTGTCAAACCCCTTATTCCTCTTTTTGCAACTTTGCCACGTTCTTATTTTTCTACTGATAACCTAATTTCCTATATTCCAAAATTTTATTTATTTTAACTCTCCACTAATTAACGTTACTCCACAAACCACTAATCTCTACGTTGTTAGTCATTACTTCTACTTACAAATAAGTTACTCCACAAACCACTAATCTCTACGTTATTAGTCATACACCCCTACTCTTTACTACTTCTACTTACAAATAAGTCCATTAAGAATACTAGTATCATTCCAACATAATTAAATTAATTCGACTAAAACCAACATAGAAACTCAACACAACACAATTTCGACAATCAACACATATCAACACAAATAATACGAAGGTATAGAAACTCAACACAACACCTTTGTGAGAGACACACCACTTGTCCGCCTAAAACCTTAAGGTGATAAGTGAGTGGGTTCTCCCACTTATAAATGCTCAAGTCACCACATTCTTATCCAATGTGGGACTATTTCCTCACTTACTCACACTTGATACTATTCCAACACTCCCTCTCAAGTGTGAGTCCACAATGTTCCCTCTTTTTTATATACTTGTTGTACCGTTATTGATACCTTTTTTAAAGGGCATTTCGATACACCTCTTCATAGACGTCGATTTCAACTGAACACCACTTCCTGGGCATTTCGATACAATTAAGTTGGTCCTTTTACGAACCAGACTCTAATACCATGTTAGAGGAGTTTCACCATAGGGAACATTGATACATAGTTTAGGACTAGACACCTTTGTGAGAGATACAATCCCCTTTATTTTTCAAGGCATATTCAATGCAAATTTAATTTTCGAGATAAGATATATCGAATGGCTATCCAATGTTGTCTTAGTCAAGAAATCATCAAGAAAATGGATTATGTGTGTTGACTAAACCGACCTCAACAGAACTTGCTCGAAGGCTTCATATCCGGTCACAAGAAGACAAGGTCAAAATTTTAGTTATAACTGGATACATATTTTAGTTATAACTGGATACCCATGCACAAGGAAAGACAGGGTCGGAATTTTCTTCATGACAGAGCAAATGTGGTGTTGAATTCATTCACGGTGACGCGGGATGGACATGCATGATTAACACTTCAACGCCTATGACAATTCAAAATTTAAGATGAGTGTAGTGGATAATAAAATTGTTGATGTTAAATTGTGTGTGTAGGAAACATTCTCATCTATTCCATTAAAAAAATAGGATCACGAACAACCTTCTAATGTAGAACACCACAAACTTTTGATGACTACAGATATGGAAGAGAAGCCGCTAGACTCTGTACCTCACCATTATGTTATGTTGTTTAAGGCTCTCCAACATCTTATATTCCTTTATATACTAAAGAAAAACTTCTTTAAGCTATGTTTGTATACGGTTAAACGAACGGAATGGAATGAAATCGCAGAGAGTGGAATGAAGTGGGGCAGTAAAAATGTCATTCTATTGTATAGGTATAGAACAGATTTATCATTCCATCCAAATCAAGAGGTACAAAAGTGATATAATGGAATGGAATATTCCATCAGGTTCAGCTCCATTCCATCTAATTCTAATTAATCCAAACAATAGAACATAATTTTATACGATTCTATTTCGTCTAATTTCATTCCATCAATCCAAATATAGCCTAAATGACGCATGACGGCGTATACGTTTTTTTTTCTCACATCTGTACAATCTTGTATTTGAGCTTCACTAATTCTGAGGGAAAAAACAAGTTTAACAAGTCGGATATGTTTATAAAGTTATGAACGATGGTGTTTATAAAACATATATGCAGAATTAAACATGTTAATCAAAAGCAAAAAATTTAAACAGTATAATAATACATATGCTAAAATGCATCCATCCACCCCAAACTCTCCATTTAGAAGCTTAATACTTATAGTCCTTAACATGCAAGCTCTCAGAAGCCAACCCAGTTCCACTTCCACCACCATACTTTCCCAAAGTAGCCTCAGAATTGGCCTTGCATCTTGCCAGAAACACATCTTGAGCTTTGCCAACATTCTCTTTCTTTCCAGACCATGTCTTGAGTGTGCTTTGCTGCAGTGCTCTCCCAAATGAGAATGAAAGTGTCCATGGCTTCACAACATCAAACTTGTTCATTGCATTCAGGTTCAGTGTAGCTTGTTCTTCACTTTGTCCTCCAGACAGAAATACAATCCCTGGTACAGCAGCTGGGACAGTTCTGCGCAACGCATTGACTGTGTATTCACCAATCACCTCAGGTGATACCTGCACACAAAAACCCATATTGTTTGTTTTCCAAGTTAATAACGTCTCACGGTAATATATATACTTCATCCCTCTCTTTGATTTTCTCCCTAGAGTAAATAAAGATAATAAGTAGTCTCTAGTGTTTTATCTCATTGGTGCCGTTGATTTCTTACATTTTGTCAATGCATAAGTAGAAACTAACGATGTGGCTAATTACTTTCACTTATATTAGATACCGCAGACAAAAGATTGGTGATTTACTCGTTTTCCAAAATTGAGTTTTACCTTTGGGCTATCAGAACCGGGGGTGACCATGTTGGGCTTGAGAAGAGTTCCTTCAAGAAGGACATGTTGATCATTCAGTGCCTTGTAACAGGCTGCAAGCACAGTTTCAGTTACAGCAGCGCATTTGGCAATGTCGTGAGATCCATCGGTTAAAATCTCGGGCTCAACAATAGGCACAAGGCCATTCTCCTGGCAAATGATGGCGTAGCGAGCCAAGCCCTGTGCGTTTTGCTGGATAGACAACTCAGTGGGCTCATTGGGGCCAATCTTGAGGACTGCACGCCACTTGGCAAAGCGTGCTCCAGCCTTGTAGTACTGCTGGCATCTAGCTCCAAGAGAGTCAAAGCCTTGTGTTGTTGTTTCACCATTTGTTCCAGCCAATTCAACAACACCCTTGTCAACTTTGATGCCTGGTATGACATTGTTCTCTTGGAGAATTTCAACAAAAGGCTTCCCTTCTGAGGACTTCTGGTAAAGAGTTTCCTCGTAGAGGATGACACCAGATAGGTATTGAAGTGCATTAGGAGAAGTGAAAAGAAGTTCGCGAAGAGCTTGACGGTTGGCCTCGATGTTCTCAACGTTGATGCTTGCTAGACGCTTGCCAATGGTTCCTGTGCTCTCGTCAGCCGCCAAGATACCCTTGCCAGGAGTAGCTATGTACTTCGCATTCTTGATAAGCTCATCTTGAAATGAAAACCACAATCAATTATTATTATATAAACTTGATGACGATGATCGAAATCAAGGTAACTTCTTCAACATGACTAGAATCATTATGATTCAGCACTTTAGAATGACTAGTGTATTTATGCTAGCAACGCTTATTTTAAAACATTTTTTATACACTGAAAAGGCAGTTATTTTGTAAGTGGAAAGATTGACATGCTTGTAGTACGATGAGTAACTGCTACGTATATGTTTAGTAGGAATGAGTATGCTTAAATTAGAAGAAGAAAGGTCAGAATGAGATTACCTGCATACTTTCCAACAAAGGCAGACATGCTTTGAAATTGATATTGTATGGCGGGAAACAAACAGATAACAGACAGCACAAAAACTAAGGTTAGCAAATACCAAAGTTATATAGATAAAGCACTAAAGGAATATACCAAGAACTTCCTTCCCAACCAATGCAAAGACAACATGTGTCCAGTGATTTAGCCTAAGGAAGTTTATCATTCCTGGATAGAGCAATGAGTGATCCTTCTCCTTGCCAAGTGGCAACTCATCCTTTTCAATAATACAAATATATTTCAGTAACCTCATAAAAGATAAAAAAGAAATTTTGTGGTCATGTTCATCATCAACTAGGACTTGTTTCTTTCTGAAAATATCAAGCCTACTTACAAATTGAGATATTAACCTAAAGGATAATATCCTAGTACGTGGATTGTTAGAAGAACTCTGTCTCAGCCACATTTAAAAAAATTATTGTCTTTTTCAGAATCAAGTTTAACATTCAAGATACATGTACATGTACATGTACATGCGTGTAACTCACACCTGCATATCTTCAATTGTGAGTCGATTGAATAGAATTAAATAGGCTAGGGATGAAGACCTATCATAACTTTGAAGACCAAGAAATTGTACAACTCCATTAAAATAAAATTATTACCATTTCTACAATTATATGAAGCATAAATCTCAGACTTCATGAACATGTTTCATGATAAATCAGTATCGGGTGAGAATAAATTGAAAGAAAATTTCTGGTATAATAACAAAAGATTATACAAAATTTGCTTTGGAGAATTCCAACTATGTGCATTAAATAAAGAAAAACAAGGATTGTGATCATAATTTATTTAAAACTAGCATTCCGATCCTGGAATAGTCCCAATTCAGTTAAGTCTAATCTTTTTCGTTAATTAACAATCAACCAAAAAATATTGTGGATTTTGCCCAAGAATAACTACTGGGAACGGGCCTCCACCTTGCTGGTCATCATCATCTTTTCCAGAGTATCAATCCCCAAACCCATCCTAGAAATGACATGGAAATCTTCATGGGAACCAATCAGCAGAACATTCAGCAGATTGTGCTATGTTGACCAGAGGCTGGAATCAGGTAACGGAGCCGAAGTAACAGGGTTTGATGCAGTGGAAGAGTGGTGAGAGCCGCAGTAGCTACGGTTCGCTTGTAAAAATGCTCAAGATGAGTAGGAGTAAGGTTTCAACTTCTTTGATAGAGACAGAAACAAATTTTCCACTTAAAAGTCTGATAGTAAATTAAGTCAAGATGTTTGCGAACTGAAATTGGTTCACAGATGGCATTAATTGAACCAATTAGAGTTTGAATGAGCAGGAGAAAATCAGAGACAGAATAATCTTAGATGTCAAAACATTTATCCTCGGAAATCTTTTGCAGACCACATGCACACCTTGAGGTGCCTGGCAAGACAAGAGAAAGTGTAAATCACGATACAAGAAAAGACAGGCAAGAGAAAATAATGAAAAAAGCAAGATATGCATATGATATAAAGATAGCAATAACTTACTGACATGGATTGAGAGAATATAATATTGGACTCTGGTACATCCTTCCTTAAAATTACAGAAATTGCTTGAACAGCAGAATTACCTAAAGATGAAGATATTATAAGGTTCATCAAATCGAAAAAATAAATAAATAAAATAAATAAATAAAAAAACCAACAAATTAAATGTCAATTTTCAATCGCCCTAATTATACTAACTGCTGCATAACTTAAAGTTGCAGTTGCAGTAGGCGGCTGACGATGGTTCATGTGCATTTTTACATGCAATAAATCACTTAGAGACTGCTCGACTGCTAAAAAAATGAAGGACTAAAGTGGAAAAAAATTGGTCCATGCATGATTTCTAAAATGGTCAATGGAATGTAATTAATTCAGCAGCGGAAGACTCTAAGATTTTGTTTCTCAACAAAGTGACAAAGCAATGGATAACCAGTTCCGAGAACAGAAGACACTAGCTAAAGATAAAATGTCTATCTTCACTTTCTATTTGATAACTAAGATTTATCTCACATATGAATGTTCAAACTCAATAGCTATGTGTATCTATCATATCAATGTTCACCAAATTATATTTAGATGATTACACACTACAATGTTTAGCATGAAATTGACTTACACAATATAAAAGGTATTGAAGCAATTTTTAAAAATACAAATATTCATCTTGTGTTGTTCATGCGTCAGCATGCACACAATACACCTTAGACCAGCTTTAAATTAAACATAAATTACAAGAATGACACACCTGTGCCTAAGATAGGATCCAACAGTAACACATGCCTATCTAAGATATCATTTGGAAACTTCTCATAAATTTGTTGCTCAATAATCAAGGGATGAGTTAGGCATTATGAAATGAAACAAATAGACATGTACTAATTCTGAAGCATGTATGCAGATGCAAAACCTGCTGAATGTTGTCACCTTCTCTACGAATAAGAACTTTTACAATCTTGATACACGTGCAGCATCCTCGTAAAGCCTATGTTTTCCCCACTGAAATTAGATCATTATATCAAAATTAAGGACATTTTTGTGTTTTTCTAAGAAATGAATTTAATTGAAAAACTGTAGTGATGGGCTCGCATCAAACTGATTAGTATGTAAAAAGAACTCGTCTCTTAAAGCATAGTGGGGATAAACCTAGATGATAATTTCAAGGAAAACGAAAAACAATTATCACTTCATGCAAGCTAAGCAATTTCCTAATTCCAATCCCAAATCGGCAAAAGATCATCCATTTGTTTATGGAAATGTTTAAGGAGGAATAAGAGAAAACTCAAGACAATATTTTCAACCAAAGATGCCAATATTTATAATGGAGACACCATACAACAACAACAACCAAGTCCTATCATGGCACAAAGATACAGTCTTTTCTGAAGCTATCATGGCAGAGATTTGTCTATTTGGTTTACTGGTATCAATTTCTTATAGTTTCTTTGTTGTATTAAATACAATCTTTTGATGTAAAATTGATCTACATGTATATCACTCTAAAAGTGTGAAAAAATAAAAATTCTTAGGGAGTATTTTATGTAACATGATAGAATGTATGAAACATCTGCAAACAGCAAAATATATAGAAATTACTGATTAAACATCATGAACAATAGACTACCGAGTACAATTACACAATTACCATTGATTCTGATTCTGTCAATAAGTATCTCTTTGACATGGAAGTCAAACTGCAGATTGATTTGCAGTATTTCCATGTTGTCCAAGATACAGGCTAACATGGAAGGGATTTATCTATTTGTTGGATTTGGTTTATCAATATCAATTTATTATAGCTTCTTTGTTTTAGATACAATCGGAGGTTAAATTGATCCACATCTATATCACTCCAAAAAGTAAGTAAAAATATCCTTGGGGCCTATTTTATGTATATGAACATAATATATGAATCATCGGCAAAATAAATTCACAAAATGTGACAAATGTTGACCAGGAGGCAGAGTACCACAGTCAAATGCCCTAGTGGATTCACCCTTCCCAATGACTTCCTTGTTAATCATAAGAAGCAAGGAATCATTTAAATAACACCAACACAATGGAAATCAATGAATCATCATTCCGATATTCTTATCCGCTTCAAACATAAGCAGTACAGACACTCCTTAATACCCATCAGACTCATTCATATCACAAGTTCATACCCTTCACGCATTCCTAATGAAAGGCAAATCCTTAACAAGTTATCGGTATATTACAAATTTAGAATTAGGAGCCAACAAGACTCAGGTTTGAAAGAAAAAAAACTGTGTTCTCAATTCTCAATTATGCAAGGTCATCATCATCAAGTATTTTAAGTCATTTGGTTAAAACAAAATAAAATTCTATAATAATAATTATGAGATAGCAAGAAATGACACGGATATGTAGATGAACCACACATTAATCAACATTACGATCATAAAGAGATTAGCTCTCTAATCTAAAAGTCAATTTTCATTTCACTTGGTGCAAAAATTTACTATCATAATTAAGTTTCAAATTTTCATTACAGTAACAAACAAAATATTGACAAAATAATTAGGGAAATGTCATCTCATAAAAGCTTTAGCAAAATCCACTATTTCCTTCAATAGTTTTCTGGTCTTCTTGGACTTCTTCTGTTTTACCTTTTTGGTCGGAAGAGGAATTTCCCTGATGGGACCTGGGGGTAAACCCTTTTTCAGTGCACTTCCTCTAGGTGTAGCAGATGGGGGAATTCTCAAGCTCTGAGGAGGTAAAGGAGTATGTTGCTTCCAGACCAAGTTACTTTCCATGGAAAATTTTACTATCTTGGAACTCTTCTCCGCGGTCTTTGCTACTGCAGAGACATCTTCCACATCTGCAGTGTTCAATTCAAAATGGTGAGATGTCTCTCCTTTAGAGTTCTCTATTCTCTTTCTCTTCTTACATACAACCCCCTGAGATGTCTCTCCTTTAGAGTTCTCTGTTCTCTTTCTCTTCTTAGATACAACCCCAGTAGCAACACCATCATGCAAACTTGCTTCTGCAGCATTCTTCTCAAACTGCTTTTGGAGGTTTGAAATCACACTCTCATTAAAAACCACCTTACCTTCACCATCAACAACTTGTTCATCATTTGAATTTCCACCATTTTCACCAACAACATTCTTACCACCATTCTCAGCAGAATTCATCTCATAATTCAAATCAGATGCATCACTCTTCTTAATCTTCCTCTTCTTTTTTGGCTTTTTCACTTTGACAACCGAATCCAGCACTACCCGATCAACAGAGTCAGGAACGGAAAACTCGAACCCAGAACTAACAACATCCTTCTCCAGCTTCAAGAACTCATTGTGCAATTTAAACAAAACCTTTCTATTCCCCCGAACACAACCCGGCTCAGAAGCCAACTCAAATAACTTGGAAGAAAAACCCATAACAACCGCTATTGTTCCCAAATTCAAAACATGACCATCACCACAACCACTTTTCTTAACCTCCAACAAAATTCTCCCATTCATCAACAACACATCAAAAAAACCACTCTTAATCTTCCCTAACAAAACCTCATCACGCGATTTAACCACAGCAGAGAAAAACGGTCTAAAAAGCACTTGTAAAACACTCAACTTAACAGGAAGAAAAGGCATAAGCTCTTGAAGAAAAACAGAAGCAACATAATAATTAACATCTTTTCCCTTTCCCTTAATAAACTTATATTTATCAGAAAAAGTAGACTTATCCAAACAATTCATAACAAGATTAACCAAATCCAAATTCCACGAATTCTTATCAAGTAAAGAGAAAGCGTTCGATAAAAACCTACGAATAAGGAGATAGAATTTGTCTAACCTAGCGGAATTGATAGCGGACCATTCACGACGCATGGTGAGGAAGAATGTAGAGAAATACTGAAGCGAGCGAGAAGGATGACGGAATGTTGAGAGATATGAAGCGATGCGATCAATGAGGTCGGCTTGAACAAGAGATTTGTCAGAGTGATAAACGCAGTAGAAGATACCTTTCCATAGTTTTTTGGCGACATTTTGAGGGAGAAGGTGTCGAGAACGCCATGATTTTAAGAGGATGCGAATTGCTCTGTCTCTTGAAGATTTCTGAGAGGAAGATAGCTTTACCGGCGGCAAGGGTTTAGCTTCCGACGACGGCATCATCTCCGTTGCTGCAAGGAAGAAGAAGAAGAAAGAAATTGAAGTTTTGATTTTGATTATTTGGGTTAAATATGATTTAGATTTAAATATTGAGTTAAATATAATAGTATCATATTCTGATTACAGTTTATTATAATAGATATAAATAGATATTGGGTTAAATATGATTTAGATTTAGATTTAAATATTGAGTTAAATATAATAGTATCATTATCATATTCTGATTACAGTTTTTATAAATTATAATAGATATAAATAGATATGAAAAGAATTAATGCATAATATAAATAGATACAAAAATTTAATGCAATAATAGTAATAATATTAATAGAAATTAAAAATGCTAATGTGGGAAAATATATTTTATCATGTTTAAACCATTATCTTTAATAAACTATCTATTTTTTCAACTCGTTACTGTTTGTCGTTATAACACTTTCCATTTATGTTTTCTGTTGTGGCTTTTTTACACTGTTTGACGTTGTGGATTGTTTTTTTCACTGCTTAACCAAAAAAGGAGCAGTATTGATATTTTCATTTTCTATGGTGTTTTATTTTTTTGACAAAAAATTGTTTTTTTTTTTTCTGTTGTTGTCTTTCTGTTGCTTTTTGTTTTAGATTGTTTTGTAACACAAATTATATATTTTAGATTGATTTAGAAAATGAGTTGTTTTAGTTGTGGTTATACGAGTCACTTTTAGCTTATTCGTTTTTCAAACTTTAACTCTACATTTTATTTAGCTATAACCAATAATATAGTATATCTGATGCAACTATTTATAGGACATTTATTAATTGTCTTTGTTGGGCAAAGTTTACATTGTTGAAGAATATAATACTATGTGGATTTATTAAATGTATTCAAAGTATTTGACATTGATGAAGAATAATACATTTGTTTTGTGAAAACAAGTGACACCACTGCCACCACCATGTTTTTTTAGGTTGTTACGTTGTAACTATTCTCTGTGCACCGTTTTTTTTGTCTGAACTATTTTCCGTATTACATGTTTTATTCAAAACTCTATTATACGTATATTGTTCCAATATTTTACATTTGGTACTTTATGGATCACCATATTGATGGCACTTATTATGATTTGAAGGTTTGTAACAACGTTTGGAAACTCGTAGTTTGTGTCGTTGATTCATGGATTATAAAAGCACAGACATTAAATGTGTGACTCTATGTATACTGATCCAACTATTTTTTTTGGGTAGACAAATTTCTAACAATGTCATGAAGGCCCCCATTACAAAAGGAAAGGAAGTTGTTAACCAAGACATATCCGAAAATGAAGTCCTAACTCCTACTTCCCTTAAAACAGAAAGTTTCTTTATAAACTATATATTTCTTAAGCTATTACATCTTCCTTTTGATTTTACACGGATAACTCCTAAATATATTAAATAAACTTTCAGAGATACAATTCAGGACTAAGATTATATATATATATATATATATATATATATATATATATATATATATATATATATATATATATATATATATATATATATATATATATATATATATATATATATATATATCACTCATTTGCGATCAATTTTATGAAAAATAAGTGCATCCAAAAATGCATATACAAACTCTAAAGACATATCACTAAGAGTTTATGAGAAGGTATAGAGGTGGAGAAAAAAAATTAAAGAGGACCAAGTCCCAAGATTACACATCAACTATGCTCCTACTTGAGGCTCTCCTCATATCTATGTACATACTATTATACACCTTGCTAGGACAAATATATATACTATCTATAAATTGACTTTTGTTAGAACAATTTTGATTCTAATTCTCTAAGAGTTTTGATGATAACAATTATTATTATGCAAGAATAGAATTTCTAATTCATGTTGAGAATAACTTACTTAATTATGTATTGTAGAAGTTCTTAAAAAGGAAGTTATTGGAAAGAAAGCTTGATTCAATAGAAGAAGACGTGCGCTATCAAATAAAAACTATATAAGTTAAAGAGAATCTCTCATTAAAGGCATTATTAAAAGCTGCGTACCAAGAATTAATTCACTCTGATTCATTTCTAGAAGATGGTGATTCTTTCATTAAAGCCTTAATTAAAGAATATATGAATTAATGTTGTGAACAAATATCTTTAATTATGGAAGGTTTTTATGGTATTAACTAATATCCATAATTGGCTCAAGATGTCCCCAACGGTCTTATCACTCAAGCATTATATAAAGATATCATATTGAAGCGTTAAAGCTCTAGCTTCTACGAGATACAACTTATTCATTTGCGCTATACATTCTTGTAACAAATCACGTTGTGATTATAGCTTTATTAGAAGCAAGCTAGTTACTATTTTATTATTATTGTAAAAGATAAGTTAAATCCCTTGAGTGACTAGTTTCAGTCAGAAGACTCAAGAGGACATTGACTGTAGGTCAGTGTGTATTCAAATATTGAATAGTGGATTAAGACCTCATTGATAGAGGAAAAATCACCTTGGCGGGTGGACTGGATGTAGTTTGAGTTCAAACGAACCAGGATAAATTAAAGTGTCTTAAAAGTCATTTTTATTAGTTATTGAAAACCCAATTCCAACCTAAAATAATACATTTGTTTTGTGAAAACAAGCGAGCACCAATGCCACCACTATGTTTTTTTAGGTTGTTATGTTGTAACTATTCTCTGCACACCGTTTTTTTTTTGTCTGAACCATTTTCGTATTGCATGTTTTATTCAAAACTCTATTATACGCATGTTGTTCCAATATTTTACATCTGGTACTTTATGGATCACCATGTCAATGGCACTTATTATGATTTGAAGGTTTGTAACAACGTTTGGAAACTCGTAGCTTGTGTCGTTGATTCATGGATTGTGAAAGCACAGACATTGAATGTGTGACCCTATGTATACTGACCCAACTATTTTTTTTGGGTAGACAAATTTCTAACAATGTCATGAAGGCCCCCACTACAAAAGGAAAGGAAGTTGTTAACCAAGACATATCCGAAAATGAAGTCCTAACTCCTACTTCCCTTAAAACAAAAAGTTTCTTTATAAACTATATATTTCTTAAGCTGTTACATCTTCCTTTTGATTTTACACGGAAAACTCCGAAATATATTAAATAAACTTTCGGAGATACAATTCAGGACTAAAATTAAGATAATATATATATCTCACTCATTTGCGATCAATTTTATGAAAAATAAGTGCATCCAAAAATACATATACAAACTCTAAAGACATGTCACTAAGAGTTTATGAGAAGGTATAGAGGTAGGAGAAAAAAAATTAAAGAGGACCAAGTCCCAAGATTACACATCAACCATGCTCCTACTTGAGGCTCCCCTCATATCTATGTACATATTATTATACACCTTGCTAGGACAAATATATATACTATTTATAAATTGACTTTTGTTAGAACAATTTTGATTCTAATTCTCTAAGAATTTTGATGATAATAATTATTATTATGCAAGAATAGAAGTTCTAATTCATGTTGAGAATAACTTACTTAATTATGTATTGTAGAAGTTCTTAAAAAGGAAGTTATTGGAAAGAAGACTTGCTTTGATAGAAGAAGACTTGCGCTATCAAATAGAAGCTATATAAGTTAAAGAGAATCTCTCATTAAAGACAGTATTAAAAGTTGCGTACCAAGAATTAATTCACTCTGATTCATGTCTAGAAGATGGTGATTCTTTCATTAAAGCCTTAATTAAAGAATATATGAATTAATGTTGAGAACAAATATCTTTGATTATGGAAGGTTTTTATGATATTAACTAATATCCATAATTGGTTCAAGATGTCCCTAACGGTCTTATCACTCAAGCATTATAAGCATTATATAAAGAAATCATATTGAAGAGTTAAAGCTCTGGCTTCTACGAGATACAACTTTTTCATTTGCGCTATACATTCTTGTAACAAATCACGTTGTGATTATAACTTTATTAGAAGCACGCTAGTTACTATTTTATTATTATTGTAAGAGATAAGTTAAATCCCTTGAGTGACTAGTTTCAGTCAGAAGACTCAAGAGGACATTGACTGTAGGTCAGTGTGTGTATTCAAATATTGAATAGTGGATTAAGACCTCATTGATAGAGGCAAAATCACCTTGACGGGTGGACTGATGTAGTTTGAGTTCAAACGAACCAGGATAAATTAAAGTGTCTTAAAAATCATCACAAGCTGCTATAGTGTCATGCAGTCAAAAATGCATAAAGATACAGTCTTTTCAAAGATACAGTCTTTTCAGAAGCTATCATGGAAGAGATTTGTTGATTTCATTGATCTCGGTATCAATTTCTTATAGCTTCTTTGTATTAGATAGTCTTTTGAGGTTAAATATATATCACTCCAAAAAAAGTAGATAAACAAAATTCATTAGGGACTATTTTATGTACATGATAGAATGTATGAAACATCTGCAAACAGCAAAATATAGTAACAAAATCTGTCAAAATTTTACCCGGAGAAAGAGAACCGCAGATTTAAATGGCCTGATGTTTTTTCAGTATGGAATATATTGCAATTAACATCATGAACAATAGACTATCGAGTATAATTATATGATAAGTTGATAACCATTGATTCCGATTTTATCAGTAACTAACTCTCTGACATGTGGAATTTATTGCTATTAACATCATGAACAATACACTATCGAGTATAATTATATGATAAGTTGATAACCATTGATTCCGATTTTATCAGTAACTAATTCTCTGACATGTGGAATTTATAGCTATTAACATCATGAACAATAGACTATCGAGTATAATTATATGATAAGTTGATAACCATTGGTTCCGATTCTATCAATAACTAACTCTCTGGCATGGGGGAATTTATTGCAATTAACATCAAGAACAATAGACTATGAGTATTACTATATGATAACCATTGATTCCAATTCTATCAATAACTAACTCTATGACAAGGTGGAATTTCTTGCAATTAGCATCATGAACAATAGACTATCCAGTATAATTATATGATAACCATTACATTAGTGGTTTCACCCTTTCCATGGACCCTATGGACTTCGTTGTTAATCATAATAAGAAGCAAGGTATCACTTAAATAACACCAACACAATAAAAATCAATGAACCATCATTCTCAACTTCTCATCCGCTTCAAACATAAGCAGTACAGCGGCTACTCCGGCCACACCTTAATACTGATCACACTCATTCATGTCACAAGTTCATAACCCTTCACACATTCCTAATGAAAGGCAGATTCTTAACAAGCTATAAGTATATTACAAATTTACAAGTAGAAGCCAACAAGGCTCAGGTTAGAAAGTAAAAAACAGTGTTCTCAATCCTCAATTATTCAAGGTCATCATCATCAAGCATTTTAAGTCATTTGGTTAAAACAAAATAAAATTCGTTAATAATAATAATAAGATAGTAAGAAACGACATGGATATGTAGATGAACCACGCATTATAAACATTACAATATTAAAGAGATTGGCTCTCTAACCTAAAAGTCAATTTTCTTTTCATTGGTGCAGAAATTTACTATTATAATTAAGTTTCAAAATCTCATAACAATACACAATTGACAAAATAAGTCAGGGAAATATCATCCCATAAAAACTTTAGCAAAATCCACTAATTTCATCAAGCGTTTTTTTGTCTTCCTGGGCTTCTTCCGTTTTTCCTTTTTGGTCGGGAGAGGCATTTCCCTGATGGGACCTGGGGATAAACCCTTTTTTAGTGCGCTTCCTCTGGGTGTAGCAGAGGGGGGAATTCTCAAGCTCTGAGGAGGTAAAGGAGTGTGTTGCTTCCATATTAAGTTACTTTCCATGGAAAATTTTACTTTCTTGGAACTTTTCTCTCCACTCTTTGCTACTGCAGAGTCATCTTCTGCGTCTGCATTGTTCAAATCAAAATCCAGAGATGTTTCTCCTTTAGAGTTCTCTGTTCTCTTTCTCTTCTTACATACAACCCCCTGAGATGTCTCTCCTTTAGAGTACTCTGTTCTCTTTCTCTTCTTAGATACAACCCCAGTAGCAACACCATCAAGCAAACTTGCTTTTGCAGCATTCTTCTCAAACTGCTTTTGGAGGTTTGAAAGCACACTCTCAATAAAAACCACCTTACCATTACCATCAACAACTTGTCCATCATTTGAATTTCCACCATTTTCACTAACAACATTCTTCTTACTACCGTTCTCATCCGAATTCATCTCACAATTCAAAGCATATGCATCACTCCTCTTAATCTTCCTCTTCTTTTTTGGCTTTTTCAGTTTGTCAACAGAATCCTTCTTGCCTAAACCATCAACCTCGACAACGGGAACCAAATCCAGCACTATCCGATCAACAGAATCAGAAATCGAAAACTCAAACCCAGATTTAACAACATCCTTCTCCAGCTTCAAGAACTCACTGTGCAATTCAAACAAAACCTTTCTATTCCCCTTAACACAATAAGGGGCAGAAGCCAACTCAAATAACTTCGAAGAAAAACCCATAACCAATGCTATTGTTCCTAAATTCACAACATCACCACTTTCCTCACCACCTTTCTTAACCTCCAACAACCTCTTCCCATTCATCAAGAGCACATCAAAAAAACCACTCTTAATCTTCCCTAACAAAACCTTATCATTCAATTTACCCACCGCAGATAAAAACGGCCTAAAAAGCACTTCTAAAACAGACAACCTAATCGGAAGAAAAGGCTTAATCTCTTGAAGAAAAACAGAAGCAACATAATAGTTAACACCGTTTCCCCGAACAAACTTATCTTTAGCAGAAAAAGTGGACTTATCCAAACAATTCACAAAAAGATTAACCAAATCCAAACTCCACGAATTCTTATCAAGTAAATACAAAAAGCTTGATATAAACCTACGAATAAGGAGATAGAATTTGTCTAACCTAAGGGAATCGATACCGGACCATTCGCGACGCATGGTGAGGAAGAATGTGGAGAGATGCTGCAGCGAGAGAGGAAGCTGATGAATTGATGAGAGATGTGAAGCGATGCAATCGATGAGATCGGCTTGAACGAGAGAGTTGTCGGAGTGGTAGACGCAGTAGAAGAGATTTTTCCATAGCTTTTTGGCGACGTTTTGGGGGAGAATATGTTGTGATCGCCATGATTGTAAGAGAATCCGGAGAGCTTTGTCGCTTGAAAATTTCTGAGAGGAAACTGGATTTACCGGCGGGGAGGGTTTAACTTCTGACAACGGCATTGTCTCCGATGCCGGAAGGAGGAAGAAAAGAAAGAAACTACGGTTTCGATTTTGGATTTTTCTTTTTAATTGTCGAAATCGTTTGTTAGCTATAGTTGTGATTTAAATACCGGGTTAAATATGGTTTATATTTAAATGTTGAGTTAAATGTGATATCATATTTTAATTACAATTTATTATAATAGATAAGTAGGGGAAAAAAAAGGTGATGCACAAACATAAATTTTTTTTACACTAGTCACACCGAAAATTTTAAAATAATTATATGATACGATAGAATTATATATTTTTATTGGATGAAAATCAGTGCATCACTATTAAATCCTAAGGGTATGTTTGAATTTGTGATATGAGATGGAATGAAATGAAATGGAATGATAATTAATGTGATTTCATTATTTGGATTTATAAATAATTGATGGAATGGAATGAAACAAGATAAAATCTATTTGATATTTTTTGTTTCATCCAATTGGAGATGTATGTGATCTAATATTTTTAATAAAATAACAAAACAATAAAGTGGGATCTATATTCAATTATCCTCCGCTACATTATGTTTATGGATGGAAATAGGTCAGACCGATAACAGGGTCCTATGGCCTAGGCCTACATAGGTCCAGGTCAGGTCAAACTTTTTTCTAAATAGAAAAGGTTTAGACTTTTTAATTGATTATGTAAATGTCTAAAATAATAGACTTTTATGTAGGCTAACAGGCTAACCAGACCTTAGAAAATGTCAGACTCAGACCTAAATTATGACAGGCTACAAGTCAGATTTAGGCTACAGTTTTTTTGACAGATCAGACTTAAACTTGACAAAATCTGACTCGGCTCAACCTATTTTCACCCCTAATTATATTCCATTATATTATGTTCTGATATGTTCTGTTATGTTTCATCAATCTAAACATAACCTAAAAAATAACAAATAATACATATTATATATTTAAATCATTTAAAAACCAACTAATTAATAATGTAATACAAAGTAAGCTATTTGACATAATAATAATAATAATAATAATAATAATAATAATAATAATAATAGAAATAAAGATACTATTAATAATAATCTAAGTGTATAGTAATTTGATCTATTTATCTTAATTGGCATGCAGTCTCACTTTAAAAAGTTTTAAATTTATAGAATCGGAAAAAAGTAATTAAAATGATTATCCGACTAAACCAAATTGAAAATAAATCGATTATTTTTTGTTCAGTTCAAGAATCGAACCAAACCAATAAAAATCGAAGTGGTTTGATTCGGTTCTCGGTCTTAGTTATCGATGACTATATGTACCTACTTAATCTTGTATTTAGTCCATTATTAGACTCAAAAATTTTATCGGCCTAAATATTACACTTGTTCACCAATATTTCATAACAACTTCATAAATATAGTATTAAAATAAAAAACAACCAAATCAACATCAACAATAAACATAACAAATTCTTGTCCCGACGTTACACGATAAATAAAAACGAAGAGTAGTTCTAACAAGCCATCTTCCACACATAACAACAATGATCGCTCCCAAGTATTTGCAAGATGTCCATGGTGGACAACTTGAAGCAAGGGGGTAAGAAACAACATTCGATATAAATAGTTTAAAGAATGTTAAGGTAGATAACATACAACAGAACACACATTCAATACACAATCAACAATATCATAGTCTCACACTCATCCATAACAACATGTACATATACATATGAAATGCGACTCACAACACGATGTGACACTTATGCATGTGGTGCCATTATGGATAACACATGTCCATCTCACTCCTGAATCTCCACCATAGGACCAGAGCGCATCAATTTGCTACAATCACCATAAGTAACGCTTCATTGATTCTCATATGGAACCAGTTACTCGCTCTTGAATCCCCACCATCAGACCAAAGCACACTAGAACTAGACCGAAGCCTGTACACCGTGATGCATGACTCTCTCCAACATGCATTATCACCAAAAGAATCACCAAAATTATCCCCATGCATTTATCACCATTATGTATAACATCATTCTTAATATGCCACAATTAATCAATGTTAGACAATTAATAAACAACATCAAACAGCAACACCCCATCAAATGCATATTCATACGTCATTCCATTGTGTTAAATCATCATAACATCAACTCACCATTAAGTAAACGCATCGACTCACTAATCAATTGTAAATATCATCACATACAAGCCTATAGTGAACACACTACTACAAGTCAATTATCTCACCAAGCACCAGCATGATATAGATTTGCGCATCAGCTCTCCAACGCCTCAAATGGAACCTCGTTTGGACCCATGAAACTAAAATTATGGCAAAAATCGTCGGACAATACAACATATATTAAAACAAAATTTTACAACATTTGGCTTATAACAGTCGATTTTCATGGGATGAGAATCAATTAATTCATTATGACAATCAAATATCATAGTTTTTTTTTCACAAATTGCACGAGTGCAGTCGATTGTCATGGAAGGGCAATCGATTGTCACTGTCAATTTTTCCAACAAAAAAAAACAAGTTTCCTCCCTCTTCTTCATCTCTCTCATTTTCAACCCAACATGTATCATTCAAAGTATGATTTCTACAAACCTAATACTTCATAATTCAATTTACACATTATACTATTTTTTTGCAACAATCAACATCTCATAACACATAATCAATCATGGTTCATGTCAATTGGTCATACAATTAAATCAATAATTTCACCAACAATCTCAATCATGATTAAAGTTTCATACATTCATCAATGGCATAAATTTATGTATGTATAAGCATGGTGATCCAAGCATGCTTTCAATCATAAAATCTCATATACAAACATAATCAATCATCAACTTTCAGATTTCTAACACAACAGCAATTTATCAAAAATAGAACCATACAACCCTAATGAGAGCAAGGACATCTCTTCTCTATCCTATCATGCAATACACCCATAGCAAAAGCTTTTTCTCCCCCACTTACTTTAGATTTCATGCAAAAATAACAAAAGCAAATAACTCTTATGGTTTCTCCCTCTCAAGCCCCAACTCTTATTCTTCTCACTTTTCTTCAACTCTTATTTTTCACGTATTGTAAACTTCTCTCAATTATCATACTCTTCTATTTATAAATAATGTCTAATTTTCCCATTTAGGTATTTCTTTTACTACCCCAACTTATTCTCCCAAATCTCATCATTGCCTCTTATTTTTCTACTAACTCTTATTTTCATTTTAATTTAATTAATTAAATAATTTATATCATAAAATCGCGATTTTCTATTTTATTTCTAATATTAATTAAAAGTATTAATTATTCTATTAAGCACTTATTTCTCACCACACCCTACCAATACCATTACACCCATCAACACATATGATCACATAACTTTTTTAAAGGCACATCAAACACCAAATAATTAATTAAAAATCTAAATAAATTGTGAACACAAGCTTCCATCATTACCTTATGTTTTGATGAAGACAAAGTATTTGGCTCAAATGCATTATCAAAGAAGGCAAAATCTTAAAGTTTCAAGAAATTAATTATGTTGAAGATTGGTACTCAAGTAACCTTAAAGACATTAGATAAAGATGATTTGATCTTGAGCTAAAGGTATCAATTGAAATTATATTATGTATCTCATTTTATGAGCTCAGAACAAATCATACATTTGCATTTACAATCTTCTTTGCATTTTTAAAAGTCGTTTGGAGCCAAGAAATATTGATACAAGTTGTCATTTCACATTTTTAAACAGTTATGTAATCGATTATTGGTACAAAAAATTTGTTTTTTAAAACGTTACAGTTGTAACCGGTTGCAGCATTATGGTAAACAATTACCACTAAAACAATATCCGATTTTCACATTCATTTTGAATCCAACGATTACCAAACTTTGGTCTTGAATCATGTCAATGTTTCATGACATTATACTTTTTTCAAAAGGTACAATCTGAATATAAATAATTGTTGATTCTGAATTTCAAATTCACCTCTTCCAATCAATTCAAATTTAAATTTTTTCACATTTTCATTAAGTGTTCTTTGTGAAACTTAATGCATAATTTTTTAAATACCATTACAAGTTTCATATTCAGCTTTAGTTACTTAAAGTCTTATACATTATGAATTTAAACATTAGAAGGGAAGATTAATTCCTACATAATTGATTTAAGTGCAAAAACCTCATATCTTATTCAAATTGTGTTTTTGATCACAAAGTGATTGGGGATCATTGTGTTGTATTAGAAATTAGAAGAAAGTCTTAGGGTGAGATTGTACAATTTCTAACATAGTAAAATCTCTCGCGGAGTGTGAAAGGCTTAAATATACCCTAAGAGTGTGTTTGGATGGGATAATTGAGAATCTTTAAAGAATTTAAAATTTTAGGTAATTCAAATGATTCAATTAGAATTAATTCAATTTTAAATTCTTTTGTTTTGATAGAGTATTAAAATGATTCATTTTAAAAAATTTGAGACAATTTTTATAATTTTTAAAAAATTTAGATCAGATCTAAAATATGAAAAATAGGGACTAATTTACAATTTTTGAAAATTCGAAGGGACCAACTTATTAAATTTGAAAATTATTAGGGATTTATTTGCAATTTTTTGAAAAGTTTGGGGATAAATTTGAAATTTTAATAAAATTTGAGGAGCATCTTGTAAAATTTGAAAATTTAATAATAAACAATCTAACATTCATATTATATAGAGTGATGAAATAATTTGAAATTCTTTACTTTTTGGTGTCATTTTAAATAATGGATTTTGAATAAAATATTCCATAAATTTATATCATTTTAACAATTCTTCATATTTTTTATCCAAATAATGGATTTTGAACAAATCATTTCAAATTCTCTCAAAAAATTATTTTTCCCCATTAAAATACTTCATTCAATCACACCCTAAGAGAAACTAATATATATCTTTGTATTTTTTATTTTTCTATCTTTATTTTTTACACTTTAACATTCATAACATTCTTGAAAAATGAGAACATTGATATCGCTGTTAATCAATAAAAACTCAATAATACTGGATAATCTACTTCACCCCATACCTCTCTTAGATTACAGTTACATAATCATAGTATCTAGATCAATTGGTAATGATTTTCTTCCTCCTATAATCAAGTTCTTTCAGTTGAAAGGCTAATGCATAAGTTATTGAAAATGACTCAATTAAGAGAAAGTGATTATGATATGGTCTTTAATCAAAAGTGGTGCAAGGCAATAACTCAGAAAGGTGGTTATGTCTTCTATATTAGTCTCAAAGTTAAAAATCAAGTTGTCTGAACTTTAAAAACAAGATGTGAAATATTTCATGCCAGTGAACAAAGAAAAACGACTATGGCATAAATGATTCAGACATGCATGCTTGAAATAAGTCTCAAAGTTTAACAAACTTAATTTAGTGAAAGACCTTCCTAATCTAAATCATCCATCATATTTTCTTAGTACATGAATTACAATGGCTTTTCTACCAATGTTTAACTTAAACAACAGTCAATTAAAAAAATCACATTTTGAAAATAAAAAATCTGTGTAGATAATTGTGTTAATTAAAATAAAATTGATATTATCCTGACAGTGACGCGTGATATAAAAAAATTAGTTATATGCATTTTTATTGAAATTTGAATTTAAAAAATAATGTCTCATTTTAATCATCTATAAAATATTACAAGTTCATCATTTAACTTCACTTTTGTTATCCTATTTAATCTCTCCTGTCAATTTCTGAGAAAAAACGTTAAATTCAAACCTCATAATTTAAACAATGTATCAGTTTTTAACTACACATGCTAACTCATATTTTTATCAATGACCTTGTCATGTCACATTACCAAAACTTAATTTTTTTTATTAAATGAAGTTAAGGGACTAACTTATAATATTGTTTAAAGGAGTAAAACAGAACAATAAATTTAATTAATAGATTAAAATATGTATTAAACCTTAATTATAAATATGCACTAGTGCAATTATATATATATATATATATATATATATATATATATATATATATATATATATATATATATATATATATATATATATATATATATTAAAAAGTTTGGTGGTAATTTATTTTAATAGATAGATAATTGATGTGTTAATGAATTTTACTTGGTCCCGACTCCTTCAAATTTTCATTAAGTAAATGTTGATGAATAATGTGTTATCCAAGGTTTTATATGCAATTTATAAACTAACCCGTAAACTCTAACCACTAACAATGATTCACGCTAGAACCACTCACTCACCTCTTAAAATTTAAATCTCTGCTTGATAAGATTCTTTCTTTTTCTCAACCTCCAATTTAAGATGATTCCATTCAAAATTATTGTCCTGGTATTTGCTGTTTAGTTAATCTGTTCTTTGTCAACAAAAGAAATAGATAAATTGGTGGGTTAAAATAAAATATAAATTACTTATTTATAATAAAATTGATCTATTAGAGTAAATTGGATTATGAATACTTATAGATTGTTTAAATGATATGTGGCAATTTTTGCTAAGAAAAATATGATACAAACAACCATAGATAGCCCTTCAATCGTAGACACTCATAACATGAATCAACCCCTGATACACACGACCGACTAATAAGAAAATATATATAACAATAATAAAGAAGAACGGATAAGAAAGATAAAAAAAAAAAAACAATGTTTTATTACTATGAGTATACTCGCAATTATTTGGTTCCATGAAATTGGCATTGTCTTCTGGCTAATTTCACCAACGGTTGGGTACCGTCCTCAAGGTGTCGCCTAAAATTCATGGTTATGTTTGAGAGCAAATCAATTTTTAACACCAAGAACTGTATAACTCCATTAAGTAAAATTATATATTCTTTCTATATAGTATAAATCTTGGAATTCATGAACATGTATCAGCTAAGAATAGGGTGAAAGAAAAATCCAGGTATAAAAATGAAAGATAACACAAAATTTGTATCGGAGAGTTCCAACTACAAGTCATTGAATAAAGCAAATCAAGGATTATGATCAAAATTGAATTAAAATTAGCACTCAGATCCCGGCAGCCTCAACTCAGCAAAGTCCAATCTTTTTCTTTTCTCTGAAGTCTCCAAAAAAATATTGTGGATTTTGCCCAAGAACAACTACCGCGAACGGCTCTCCACCAGCTCATCATCATCATCTGTCCCAAAATATCGATCTCCAAATTCGCCCATCCCAGGAATGACACGGAAATCTTCATTTAAACCAATGTCAATCTCGGATGTCACAATTTTTATTCTTGGAAATCTTTTGCAGACCATATGCAGACCTTGAGGTGCCTGGCAAGACGAGAGAGAACATGTAAATCAACTAATACAAGAAAAGAAAGAAGAGAAAATAATGAAAAAGGCAAGATATACAAATGAGCTAAAGATAACTTACTGAAATGAGGTTGAGAAATATAATGTTGGACTCTGGAACACCTTTTCTTATAATTAAAGAAATCGCTTGAACAGCAGAATTACCTAAAGATGAAGATATTTAAAGTTAATAAAAATAAAAACCAACAAATTAAATATCAATTTTAAATCACCATTATTATGCTTACTTCTGCATAATTAAAAATTGGAGTAGATTATGGTTCATATGCATTTTTACGCCTTAGACCAGCTTTAAATTAAAGATAGTACATTACAAGAATGACACACCTGTGCCTAAAATAGGATCCAACAGTAACACGTGCCTATCTGAGATATCATTTGGAAGCTTTTCATATACTAGCTGCTCAATAATAGTCAAGGAATGAGTTAGACATGTGAAATGAAACAAACGGAAATATATACTCAATTCTCCGGGATATACGCAGACAACATACCTGCTGACCATTGTCACCTTCTCTATGAATAAGAATTTTACCAATCTTAATACCTTTACAGCATGCTCGCAAAGCATTCTCCATGCTTTCCCCACTGAAATTAGAACGTTATTTTAAGAACAGAGTTTGTTTTTCTCAGAAATAAATTTTAGAAGAAAAACTGCAGTGATCTTAGCTTTGCATAATTGCATCAAATTGAGTAGAATGGAAAACCTAATTTCAAGGAAAACATTCTTAATTCCAAACCCAAATTGAAATAAGATCAACCATTTGTCTGTGGAATTGTTTAAGGAGGATTAAGAAAGTTTTCTAGACAATATTTTCAACAAATGATGCCAATGTTTTATCCTTCAGATAACTTTGTTTTGGAATAGACTGAATACCTCCTGATAATGGAGACACCACACAACCTCTTACAAAAATCCACACCACTGTATACAGACCCTGCATTGAAGGACAAAAACCAGCTATTACCATAAAAAGGTTGGGATATGAAGAAAAAAAAACTAATTTTAACCTGTAAACATCTGAACAAGTATGTCGGCTATACAGACACAGACAGGATTTTTTTCCAGTGTGGCAGTTGTTGCAATTAACCTCCTACCAACAATCTATTGAGCACATCAACATGATAAACCATGAATTCCCAGTCTATCAACAAGTAACTCTATGACATGAAAGTCAGACTGCAGAAGTAGTTTGCAGCCCTTCCATGACACTAGATACAGGTAAGTGAATTCTAAAACTAGACCAAGAACATGTAGTTCCCATTTCACTCAAGACAAAGAAACCAGAGAATGATGCACTTGAACGCTTAGGAGCTACTAGAAAAAAGCAGAGGAAATCAGCGTTGGCGTGAGGGGGACTTACCCGTAGGAGTGATTACTTGCTTTTCTGTAAATGGAAGATGTCCTAGGCCATGTTCTACGACCTGGCAAAGTGAGGGAACTGTTGTGATAAAGAAAATTCCATTCCCATGCCACCTCAAAAATTAAAAGGAACAAAAGAACCATTGCACCCTATGTACATACCAAACGAATCAAACGGTCAGCATAAAATACAAAGTCGTGCTTCTTTGTCTGAGAATCGCGTATCAGGGTGTGCATGCCCCGTATCTGCAAAGCACGAATTACTGTGATGATTCAATTTTGGTGGAAAATTTAATATCTATCGCTGGACGGGAAAAGATAGAATAGGATTACTGAAAATATCAATACAGAGTAAGAAAGAGCACCTGAAAAGTAGACTGAATGACATATAAATTAGGATATATTTTACAGAGGTCATGCTGACCAAGCTTTGTGCGAATATGCTGCACAATCAAATCAATGGCTACATGATTATCTCCTCCACGGGGTATAATGATATCAGCATACTTTTTTGTAGGAAGGATAAAGTCGTCAAAAGCCGGCTTCACAAATTTTGAATACTGCATCAAATATGTTAAAAATCAGCAACTACAATATGCATGATGAGAAAAGAGTATATATAGGTTTAATCACCATCATCGTCATCAATCCCAACTCCATACAAACTAAACAATGACAGGCTCCCTAATCAAGGAACTTGAAAATATTAACATAAGAAATGTGACGGGGGCTGGAAGTTGCTACCTGGTCAAGCACTGCTTCAATATTACGTGCATTATCGGCAGTATCACGCTTAATCCTTCTTGACAGACGAACATCAGCATCTGCACTGAACATTTAACGACGTAAAGTGACAGCTTAACTATGACTAAAACCCATGAAATGCACTTGTAAAATAGCTATAAAGTAGAGATAGGTAACTAGTGAAAAAATAGGAAGTAAGGAAGGGGGGGAAGATATAGCATCACTAGCCAGGGCATGCAGTTGTTTAGATAATGTAAATAGTACGAATTTTAGTATGTCATAATGTAAACCATGGAAGGAAATATCAATGTGATTTTAAGTAAAAAAAATGGCAACAAATCATATCTTATTTTAATTAAGAAATGCCACAAAAAACTACAACAGAAATAGATATACTAGTTAGATTGGAACAAAAATGATAAGGGACCTGTGTCAACAAATATCTTCATATTCATCAAGGCCCTGACACGTGGATCATGGAAAACAAGGATGCCTTCCAAAATTATAACATCTGCAGGGTTTACCTGCAAAACACAATAAAACAACATAAATTAGAAGCATGTGCTGCATGATTTGGAAATCATTAATACACTAAATTATTCTAATTCAAAATATGAAATTATCATAAATACCCTTCTTGCTGGAAACACATTGTTCTTGTAACCCTTAAAATCATACTTTGGAACATCTACTGCTTGGCTATGCTTCAATTTGTCCATGACAGTTACCAATCTCTCTGTATCAAAAGCTTCTGAAGATATCAACAACACGAGTTAGAAACAATGCAAGGAGCTGCAGCAGAAGTCAAGAACCAGCATTCACATGTGCACTACGAAAATTCAGAGGTCTTTCAATATAATTCTGCTACCTAGTCAAATTTCAGGTGAATTTCATTTACTACAGAGCTACTTATGTTGCTACTGGCTATTAGGTACTTAAATATCTAGGTGCTATAATGCAAGGAACTTAGTTCAAGCATTCATATGCTCGACACAAATAACATATTCTGACATGTAAAATATGAAGTAGATTTATCATCTTTATTAAACTATGAACCAAATACAAGAAATTCAAGTTTTGGTACTGAACTTTAGTTCAAGCTTTCATATGCTCGACACAAATCACATATTCTGACATGTAAAATATGCAGTAGTTTTAACAACTGTATTAATTAATAATCTATTAACTAAATACAAGAATATTCAAGGTTTGGAACTTAATTAGATCAATACTTAATTTCAAGTCTCTGACTGCTAATTCTGAGGTCAGTTATGTTTCAATAAATATTTCTGAGGCTATACTTTCCCTTGATATTCCTAAAGAATTCAGAGAGTAAGAAAGATGCTGTTAACACTCGTAAAATGTGGTGAAGGAGAATTGTAGAACATGAGGAAAAAGATAAAAATAAACTACACACTTCCTAAAAAACCAACCTGATTCAAGAAAACCACCCCAATGAAGTCGATGCATCATTGAATATAATAAAATATTTTGATATCAAAAGTCACTTATAATGAGAAACTGATGAGTACAATTGAACTGACCAGGATGATCAAAGTTGTAGTCTTGTACTCTTTTAAGTTCCTCCTCAGTCAAGTTATGGTAAAAGGAATCCTGTGGTGAATTGAATGGTTAATTTATTTTGCTCAATGATGTATCACCATGAATACATCAAGAAACATCAACCCAAATTTTGGAATGCATCCCCTCAAAAATGTAAAAAGAGACGTAAGTAAAAAACGAACAGTATATGCAAATATTTGAAAGCAAAAATAACATGCCACTAAAAGCATAATTTAAGTTATAGAATACATGCAAATAAATTTTTACTAACATCACCGAAACAGTGGTTTGTCATATTTTAGATCCAAATGAATAGTCTCTTTTGGTTAGAAATTAGTTGACATTTTATGGGAAAACTTGAGTGAAATATGTAATTGTTCTTGAAAAAAGTAGAGATGATGATAACAGAAGACTAAATCTGATTGGGCAAAGTAAAAGTGATTGAAGTATTTTGGTGTTATAAATGGTAGCTAACAGAGTATCAATATTCAAATTCAAATATAATACAAAAGAAAGCTGATAAAATCACTCCAATAGAATCTTCCAAAAACAAAATCACTCCAAAAGAAAGCTGATAAAATCACTACCTGATTGACAAGTACAACCCGCTGATCATGAAGCTGTTGAATGATCATATCACAAACAGCTGTCTTGCCAGATGCTGACCCCCCTGCAACACCTGCAATGTGCACAAACGAAAAAGTAGATAGAAATGAATTAGAATCATAGCAATAGCTTTAAAAAGTTCACACTAAATTCTGCATCAAACATTTTTTTTGGAAAAAAAAAAACATCAAACATAATTGCTTCAATTCAAACTTGATTTCTACCAAAACAACCACATGCATAAACAAAAAAGTAGATGAAAATGAATTAGAATTATAGCAATAGGTTAAAAAGGATCACACTAAATTTCACATCAAACTTATTTTTAGACGAAAAAACATCACAAAATAACTGTTTCACTTCAAATTTGATTTCAACCAAAACTTTAAAAAATCAATTTCCTTCCAAACCATATATTTCATAAACTCTCCTCCAAACACAACTTAAGACAATCTATTGAGTAACCCAAAATAATAAACAAAACAAATCGCCACCGCCACTAAGTGAGTTCCAGAACAACACAAAGCTCTCCACCAAACATAGCATAAAACAAACTATTGAGTACCGTATAATACAACAGACAAAACAAAACAAATTGCGGCCGCCGCCGCCACTAAGTGAATTCCAGAACAACACAAACAAACAGAAACCAAATACTGTATTCAACAACTACATTGCCACACACAAAAAAAAAAACACAAACCTATGAGAAAAGGTTGTTTATACTCGTCAATCGCAGAAGTAGTTGGTTGCTCTGTACCATCTTTTCTTTGCTCTAAATCATCCATATGGAATCCAGAATAATGAACCTCGGAGGAACACTCCATCAAATCCTCAACCGACTTAGTATTCATATCGACACAAAATTACCTAAAAAAACATTCAAATTCAATCCACAATCAATCAATAAATTAATCAAAAAAAATCAACCAATAAACAAAACAGTATTAGCCTCAAAATCTTCACAATGTAACTAATTAGATCAAACAACAAACAAACAAATAATAAACTCTTATCTACTTCAAATCAAATTCCGCCATTAAAGCAATGCTTAATCGAGATCAAGTAAAGTATGATAAATTGAATCCGAAACTGGTTCAAACGAACGAAACAGTGACGATAACAAGATCCAATTATGAAATTATGAAATGAAAGTAACGATTGAAAAACGAACCTGATGATGATGAGGAGGAACTAGGAGAATGTGAATGCGTCGCAATGGAAAAGAAAAAAAGAGGAGCAGAGAAGAGAAATATAAAAGGGAAAACGAATTACTGTTGAGATACGGTTACTCGTTTTTACACTTTATTGAAGGAGGGGTTTATGCAGTGAATTAGTGGGTGAAATGATGAAATTGATTGATTAATAAATGTGAAATTGAAAACTTAGAGGATAGAGGGAGATTTTTCATTTCCCAGTATTCCTCTCATTGTGATTGTTCTTTCCTAATTTTGCTTTTTGATGTTAATGTCTCTCCTAACCTATTTTTCGTTTTTTTACATTCCATTTTTATGCATACGAAGACGTACATTTTCGTTCATTTCACGGTGACATTTAATGTCTGTTGTATTCACTGAAATCATAAGAATATGCAAACATTAATTTTATGCGATAAATAAATAAAGGAAATTAAAAAATAAACTATCACCGTCATGATAAAATAAAATAATTTTATATTAACAACTAATCAACTAGGTACACTTAAAATTTAAAGTATTAATTACACTCATAAATAAAAATTTAAATGAAATATGTATTTTCAAATAAAAAAAAGTTGTGTGTGCGTGTTATCCTAGAGAGTTGTAAGGAGACTTAGAGATCCTAATAAATATATTACATAGATAGAATGATACTAGTTCACGATAGCGAATAGTCTGAGACTATTTTGGGGATTGACTCATGTAAGGTGTGTAACACCCTCATATCCTCAAGTATCTGAATTGTTCAATCAATTTCATTTCCCTCATCATTAACGTCAACGTGTGAATTATCTTTCGACTCAAACTATCTGTCATAACGTTCACTTTTCCTAGATGATAACTCAAGCTAAAATCATAGTCTTTCAAGAACTCCAACCACCTACTTTGTCTCATATTCAATTCTTTCTGGTCAAATAATATTTTAGGCTTGTATGATCACTGAACACTTCAAACTTCGATCCATATAAATAATGTCTCTAAATTTTCAACACGAATACCACTGCAGCCAACTCAAGATCGTGAACGGGATAATTTCTTTCATGCACTATGAATTGCCATGAAGCATAAGCCACGACTTTACCATCTTGCATTAACACACCGCATAACAACATCTTAGACGCATCACAATACACTACAAAAGGTTCATGTGGACTAGGTAGAATTAACAATGGTGCAATAGTCAACTTCTTCTTCAGTTCTCTGAAGCTTTCCTCACACAAAATATCACTTACAAAGGCTTGGCCTTTTTTAGTCAACTTAGTCAATGTTAAAGTCAGATTAGAAAACCCTTCGATGAATCCATGGTAGTAACCTGCTAAGCCCAAGAAACTCATAATCTCATTCACTGACTTCAGAGGTTCCCACTGAAGCATTGCACTTACTTTGGATGGATCCACTGCGATGTCATCACCAAAAATCACATGTCCCAGGAAACTCATTATTTGTAACCAAAATTCACATTTCGAAAGCTTAGCAAACAACTTGTTATCTTTCAATACCTACAACGTAATCCTCAAATGTTCTGCATGATCTTCTTCTGACTTGGAATAAATCAGAATGTCGTCAGTAAGGATTACCACAAACTGATCTAAGTAAGCATGAAATATATGATTCATGTACTCGATGAACACACCTTGGACACTCCAAACAACATCACTGCATATTCATAATGTCCATAGCGAGTCCTAAAAACCGTTTTCTGAATATCTTCATCCTTCACTCGAATCTGATGATAACCTGATCACAAATCAATCTTACTAAAAACACGAGCTCCCATAAGTTGATCCATAAAATTATCAATCCTTGGAAGCGGATACTTATTCTTAATGGTCACTTTATTCATTTAACGATAATCAATACACAACTGCATGCTACCCTCATTCTATTTCACCAACAACACTGAAGCTCTCCACGGTGACACATTGGGTCTAATAAACTTCTTATAGCAGCTTTCCTATCTGAGATTTTAATTATACAAACTCTGATGCGGACATCATGTATTGTGCCATATATATAAGTTTGGTACCAGGAACAAGATCAATTGTAAATTCCACTTCTCTCTTTGGAGACAACTTTGTAATGTCATATGGAAACACTTATGGAAATTCCCTCACCACCGATAACTCATTAATCGACGTCTTGTCTTTAACTGACAGTAGGGGAAAATATCACACATTTTTGCTTCATCTTCCAACAAGGTTCAAAATTCCTTGCTAGATATAAAATTAGCCAACTATTCCTCCGCTGGAGTAAGAAAGAACAATGTATTCCTATAATAGTCAATATAAACACGATTGTGTTCTAGCCAATTCATCCCTAAAATAATATATAGATTACTGAGTGGCAAACAAATCAGGTCTACTATGAAATCCTTACCAAAAATTGTCAACGGACAATTCAAACACACTAAGGATGTAGTCACCGAATCGATAAATGAAGTATCAATCACCATCCCGACTTAAGGTATACAACATCAGTTATAATTTCTTCACACAATCAACAGAAATGAACGAGTGAGTTGCATTCGTATCAATGATAGCAATCAAATGAGTGTTATGGATGAAACAAGTACCTTTAACCAAACGATCCTATTGGTAGGCTGAGCTCCTACCAATGCAAACACTTTCCCATTTGTTTATGACTTCTTCGAATTTTGACAATGAGTGATGATATGACAATACTTCACTAATTCCTCAAACCGAGCAACATACTCTGCAACTGTTGAGTTTCCCTATTTCAATTCCAGAAACTCAATATCCTTTTTGTAATAGCCCGAGCCTTCTGCGCTCTCGGCACTATTACCTCATGATCTTCTCTACCCCCTCACTAGTAGAGTTTTTGCTTTCCGTACGAATCGAACCCTGTACCATGGGGTTCAAGTATATGTTCATTCTAAATAAAAATTATCGGAGATTTTTTTTTTTTTTAAAGAATTCCAAAATTGATTTACCTAAAACACAATAATGCCGATGTAAAGTCTTTGGAACCATCCATTACAGGATTAAAAATAACTAATCAACCGCAACATAAATTTCTATCAGTATTGAGTACATAGGTATTCATCGATCAATGATCAACATGTTTACAAAAGATTCCAACTCAAAATAACTCTTCCTCACAAAGTAACTCCTTCACATAACTTTTGTACAGTCCCAAATTGCGCAACAAACACATGTACCTGGAATTAGAAAGACAAAAAGATACTTGACAGATAGAAAAAGAAGGATGTTAGTCATAATTCATGAAATTAACATGTCAAATAAAAATTAAAACTGAAACCATTGAAAAAATTATTCAAACACATGATAGCAACGGTGCCCTCAGATATTTAGTAGGTTAGTACTTTTTCAACGTTCATAAAAGCCTCTCGCCATCCATCAGGCGGTGCACAAGAAAAAGAATCACACAACCTCCACCGATTCTACCCACTGTCAGTAGTAGTGATAACAACGACAATGAAAATGAGAAGACGAAGAAAAAGAAGTACAGCACAACAAAAACAACAAAACCATAGTTAGAAGTGGTGACAGTGGGAAAAATGGCAGAATGGAGGGAAAAGCTGTGAATGATATTCAGAGTAATATGTCTAGCAAGGAAAATCATCATCGGGCATATACGGAAGAAATTATATGTACATTTATGCAAAGGAAATCGAACAATTAAAATTAGTATTCAATAGTTTAAGATTTAAAAAATTAATGACCGAGAAATACAAATTTGCCACCCTACCATAGTTAAATAGAGGGAGCTGCAAATGAATAAGAAACACTAAGTTCAAATTGTTTAAAGTTTTCAATTTTTTATCCCGTCTTTGGTAAAAAAATTTGCCTAATGTATTTCAAATGACTTTTTTTTTATGACATATCATTATTAATATTTTAAAATATTATTATTTTAATAACTTAGTTATTTAACCTTTAATAATTGGTAATTTATTTTTAACTTTAAAATAAATATTAAATTGTTAAACAAAATATTAAATAGTTAAATTATTAAACCAATGAAATTTTAAGGTAATAATAATATGTGATAATAAAAAAAATCATTTAAAACGATATATGAACTTTTGTAAAAAACAGGGAGTAAAATTAAAAACGGAATATTTAAAAGGATTAAATTTTTTTAGAGGAAATTAAAACGAAAATTGCTATATTTATGTTAAAATAAAAACAATCAAAGAATAAAGAGAATATGATATGAAATCCTAATTCTCAAGTTGAGAACTGAAACCCTAGGTGTTTCCTCTCTGATTCTTACACTAGAAGGAGCCATGTGAGTAAAAATGCTATACTCATTCACGTTGGAATTTGTAATTTCAAGGAAATTGAAAGCAATGATTTTTAGAATTTGAGAGATTTATATTCTGAATTCTGAAAATTAGTTGCATGAGTTAATTTTGATTTGGTTGTGGGTGTGTTTTCAGGTCAAGGATATGTGTGAAGAATCTCCCCAAATATGTTGCGGAGGATCGACTTAGAGAATTATTTTCTCAGAAAGGAGAAATAACCGATGTTAATCTGCGCACCAGGTATTCTTTTTTTCCTTAATAAATCCTTATGGATACTTATTTTGAATTTTTACTGATCTGTATTGAATTGCTGCTTAATTCAGAGACGGAAAAAGTCGCCAATTTGCCTATATTGGTTTTCGCACAGACCGGGAAGCTCAGGAAGCTATTCGATATTTTAATAAATCGTACCTTGATACGCTTAGAATTACTTGTGAGGTTGGATGTTTATTCCATTACTATTGTATATTTTTATTACTGAAGCTGAAAGCCATAAAAAATGTGATACTATGTTCTCATAAACCACACAGGTGTCTCAAAAACGCAATGATGCAAATCTTCCTCGTCCGTGGAGTCGGCATTCAACAAAAAAGGACAATAAAGTGATCACCCCATATGCAAAACATCATGTTAGTGCTAAACTGCAAAAAGACAATTCTAAGGACATTGATGACCCGAAGCTTCAAGAGTTTCTTCAGGTCATGCAATCTCGCGCAAAGTCTAAGATGTGGGAAAACGACACTACAGTTGTGTCCAATGATGGTACATCAATTGCAAACCATCCTATCTTAAGCGACACACAACTAGTTGGATTACCCAATAATCCTAAATCCAACAAGTCACGCGAGCTTAAGCATGATAAAGTAATGACTGATATGGATTATTTCCAGAGTAGAATGATAACAGAGTGGTCTGATTCTGTAAACAGCGATGATGAAAACGACAATGACAACAGTGATGATGACAAAGTTAACCATAGTCATGAAAGAAACCCAAGAAGTGGTGCTCAAAAGTTAGATCTAAAGGGCCAAGAAGATACTTTTGGAGAGGATGTTACCAACGATAAGTTTCAAGTGAGTGCAACTGAGGATAAGAAAGAAGTTTCTGAGTCATGTCGACTGTTTGCACGTAATCTGCCATACACGACCACGTACTTTCTCAAATTCTCTTATGGATCCTTGTTTCATACTGTTTTTCCTGCTCTTCCATTTAATATTTTTCTACAGAATGAATGTCTTATGATATTTAATATTTTACGTTTTCAATGATTCTGTCGTTTCAATTGATCTTAAATTTGTTTTAATTGGTTTTATCGTTTTATTGTTACTCTGTTACAGGGAGGAGGAACTGGAAGAGCATTTCAGTCAGTTTGGTGGTGTCTCACAGGTTCATTTAGTTGTTGATAAGGAAACAAAACGATCCAAGGGAATAGCTTATATTCATTTCACAGCTCCAGATTTTGCAGCCAGGTAATAACAGCTTGATGGATAAAAATTGTTTTCTCACCTTCATTTATACCAACTATTGTTATATTGTAAATCTTTCTTTCAGTTCATGGTTGACCACTAGAATTTGTGAGGGAGTGCCTTTAAAGCATTAAGTCAATTTTTTTTAAAGAAACTCCAGGTTGCAGATGTAGGCATAAACATAATTTTTTTCATTTTGCTGTTAAAGACTGATAAGCATTAAGTCGCTTCTTTTGAATAATACTCTTACAGACTGAGAAGCATTAAGTCACTTCTTTTGAATGATATTTTTAACCAGATAAAATAGTATATTTTGTACTTAATGATCAAAATCTGGATTTTCCACTTAGACCTTGTCCTGAGCAATACTATTGGTTTGAGTTATAGAAAAGTTCTGAAACATTCCAAGAATCTCTTGGAATTTATATGAAATGTTTTCAACAATAAATCAAAGTATGTTGCAATTGGATAATCCCGGACCCGGCCAATTGAAATGTAATTTAGCTACAATAACTTCATTAGACTTTAGATAGCTGTTGTATCTTCTAACACTAATAATGTTCTAAACTTGAGTTGGTACTTGTCATTTCTGAAAATATTTATCAGGGCGTTACAAGAGTTGGACAACTCAATCTTCCAGGGGAGATTATTACATGTTATGCCAGCTATACCAAGACGTTCAAACAATGAAGAGTAAGGAATAATGTTGCATCATGTAAGATGTTAAATTGGATTATCATGTATTGTCATTTTATGGTTTACATGTTACTAGGAACAGTGTTTCCAAGGACCAAGGAACAAAAACTCTCAAACAACGAAGAGAAGAAGAGAGGAAAGCAGCTGAAGCTAGTGGAGATACCAGTGCATGGAATAGTCTGTTCATGCGCCAGGATACAGTATGTTTCTTTATTGCTAGCAAGTTGCTTTTTCTCTTATTTATAGATGTATGCATATTTTAATCATGTGTTGATGATGTTAATAGATTGTAGAAAATGTTGCACGGAAATATGGTGTTAGTAAAAGTGATTTACTGGATCGAGAAGCCGATGATCTTGCTGTACGTATTGCTCTGGGAGAAACACAAGTGATTTCAGAAACAAAAAATGCATTTAAAAAAGCTGGAGTGAATGTGGAAGCTTTGGAGGAGCTTGCGAAGAGTAAAGTTGATGACATTAAAAGAAGTAACCATGTAATTTTAGCCAAGAATTTGCCCTATGGTGCTACCGAAAATGAACTTGCAACCATGTTTGGGAAATTTGGTAGTTTGGATAAAATAATTCTCCCCTCCACAAAAACATTGGCCCTGGTATTTTTCCTCTCCACAAAGTTATTGCTTTTACTGTCATATGTTCAGGCTTTGAATAATTTGGAGATGGTATTTCAGGTGGTTTTCCTTGAACCAGCAGAAGCTAAAGCTGCTTATAGAGGTTTAACTGGCAAGTGTTACAAGTAAGATTTTTTTGTTTCTTTTGTTCACAAGTTCCATGTAGAATTGTTTACTGGTAGTAAGTAATATTTTATTAACTTGCTTTGCGTTCTGTCCAATGTAGGAGTGCTCCCTTATACTTGGAGTGGGCTCCTTCCAATGTTGTTGGCCCAAAATCAACATCTAAAGATGACGAGATGGATAGTGGAATTGGTGAAAAGGATGTCAAGCGACAGATACTGGAGCAAGATGTGGAAAGAATATCAGATGTGGAAATTGATCCAGACAGAGTAGAGGCTCGGTCCCTGTTTGTCAAGAACCTAAGTTTCAAGACAACAGACGAGGGTTTGAGGAAACATTTCAGTGAACACATGAAAGAGGGAAAAATTTTGAGTGTCAGGGTAAATAAACGGGTTTGTTCTAGTGTTAAGCAACACATTTATGACTTGGCTGTTATTCATTCTGTGCTTTCATATATAGGTGAAGAAGCATTTGAAAAATGGGAAAAATGTTTCTATGGGGTTTGGATTTGTTGAGTTTGACTGCACAGAGACTGCTACAACTATTTGCAGCGATGTACAGGTATTAAAACATTTGAAGTCCTATGTATAGTTGTTTTACAAAGACATGTTTTAATAATTTTGTTGGTTTGGTTTATAGGGGTGTGTTTTGGACAGTCATGCTCTTATTTTACAACTTTGTCATGTCAAGAATGATGGTAAAGTACAAAAGCGAGTTGAGAAAGACAAGAGTTCAACTAAGTTGCTTGTGAAAAATGTTGCTTTTGAGGCAACAAAGAAGGATCTGAGACAATTGTTTAGCCCGTTTGGGCAGGTGAGTGATTATTTATTCCTCCTTACAGACAGAGAATATGTATTCAAAAGTTTTCCTTTAATTCATGTATGTTTGTTTGGTGCAGATTAAAAGTTTAAAATTGCCAATGAAGTTTGGAAATCATAGAGGCTTTGCTTTTGTGGAGTATGTTACCCAGCAGGAGGCACAAAACGCTCTTAGCGCTCTCTCAAGCACCCACTTGTATGGCAGACATCTTGTAAGTGAAACTATGTTTTAGGCGGTGTCGATAATTTGAAATTAGATTGCAAATAGTTGACAAACTTGTTATTCTTCTTCAGGTGATAGAGAGAGCGAAAGAAGGTAATAGTTTGGAGGAACTGCGGGCTCGAACTGCTGCTCAATTTAATGAACATAGCGGATATCAATATGCTAATAACTTATCCAAGAAAAGGAAAGCCATGATTATGCTTGATGAAGAAAACATCAACTTTGAAAGGTTTGATTAGTGCTCAGCTCAAGAAATTGAAGTTTTGAGTTAAGGGATAGCAATTTTGTAGGCTTTAATATTAATTAATGTCCTTACAATTATCACTCAATATGTGTTGGGGCGATCAAAATTTCTGGGCTCCATCATCCCGTTTGCTGATGATACAGTCCTTACTAAATAGAGTGTCGATTATGCACATTGCAATAAAATTTAATAGATATGATTCTGAAAATTCTATATACTATGTGATTATAGTCCAGAAATGTGCATCGATGTGTTTGAAAAAAATGAAGATATGTGAAAATGGAATGTTAAACCATTATTCAAATAAAATAATGCAAGTGTTTCCCATGAAAAATAATAGTAAGTACTATTAGTTAGATGACCCACCTATAAGTAAACTGGTTGACTGAAAAACTCACAAAATAGGAATAAATATTTCGCTCAAGTCTTGATAAGAATAACTGTAACACCCATTTATACTCCCTATTAAGTAGGAAAAAAATGCTAATTAAAGAAAAACTTTTAACACACTAGTCTTAGAAGCACAAGATGTGCCATCCAAGAGATGAAGTAAACAACCTATCCTGTTATTTAGCATTAACAATAGCACACCAAAAGCTAAAAAACTAAAGCTCCTGTACTGAGACAATACAGCCAAAGACACCCTTAAAGTTGATCTTCAATCAACTGAGAATTAAACAAGTGCTCTCAGACTGAATGAACTTTTCAATACACTTAACATATGACGAAATAGAAAACCAAACACAGCATGATTGCAAGCTAGGAACAAAGAGGGAAGAGAAAGTTTGAACTCATTAGGACCTCGGTCCATGCACGAAGAAATCATTAATGAAAAAATCATTAACTTCACGCCCTTACAATACAGACATGGATTATGAAAGCGACAAAACTTCTCAACAAAATTAATAAGACAATGTTCCTGTTAAAAAACAGCCAGCCAAGATTAAGAAACGATGCTATGAGACAACCTTCTCTGCTAACGTAACAGCTACAAAAACAGTTAAACAATCACTGCTAGGCCAAAGTTTAAAGCATCTTCTTCACTCCCAAACAAGCAATAGGATTAGTTAGCCAAAGGCTTAAGGATAGCTCAACTCCTTGGATCTTGATTTAACTCCACCACCCTCCTTCCGAATTAAAATTCATAGCGTTCCGAGCGTCGAAAACTATAGCAAACCAAATAACTCCTGATTTCTCGCTGGCACTTTTTCCACCCATCACCAACCCTTTAAACAATGAGCCAACTGTAGTAAATGAATTTTCCTCACCTCCTCACTACCCCCAAAGCAATTTTTTAAAGAGAAAAATATCTAAGAGAGAAATTTCACAACAGGTTCTAACTGACATTAATCAAATATCTAGGCAAAAGAAGTTGAACTTTTTCCTCTTTGTTTTTCAACTAGATTTAAGAAAGAAAAAAACATTGTTAATTGCTGCCATGATTGGGAATTGTGTCAATATTTCCTCTGCTTTTCCAAACACACCCTCAGACTAGTGGTAGCTGTTGTACACAACATTCCCCCACAATCAGTGACAGTGTGGTTCTTTTCTGAGGGCGAAGGAATTTCTAACAATAACATGCAATTCATCGAAAATATTATACTAATGAAAAATCTCCGATGTAAAACAAACAGTGCAGGAACAATCAAACAAGTATTAACACTATAAAAATCAGTACTGACTGGCAAGAAAAGACATCTCATGATGTTTCCATAATGCACTGAATCAACCAAAGGCCCTCCTTATCTAGAGAACTTATTCAAAGCCGAAAGATTCTTGTCCCTCTGTTATGGCATACAAAAGCTTTTCTTTCATTGTGTCCTGAAAATGAAGAGACACCAAAGAATTATTCTAATGCTCAAAATTAAGAAAATAAGTTGCAGAAGGAAATAATGAGAAAAAAAAAGTATTATCCTTACTTTTGAAAGGTAAGGAGGTAGCATAAGTTGGTTATTACAAGTAACCGCACCAGGCAACTCTTTCCCTGTGTATGAAACCTGTTTAAAACAAACAGTCAAACACAAACAATTAATAGATGATACAAACATTTAAAACAAAACTCAACATGAAGTGCAAAAGGAAACCACACTGATAAGATATAAATGACATTGTAGCCACACATAAAATCAATCATTATACATAAACTAAGACAACTCTGTACAATCTTTACAAACCTTTACAACTGTTAATTTGGGATTTAAGGATGCTAATCCTCCAGAAGGAAGCCTTGGTGTACCCGTAACAAACTGTAGAAATCCCCTTCGATGTTCCCGATTGAACCCCTGAAGGATTTCAAGCAACTATACAAAGGGGTAGATATCTTTTAGTAATAAAGCGTAAAAATATCATCCAAGCTATTAGGGTCATTTTAAAATACTTACATTCACAATAGAAATATTTTCTGCCGTGTATCCATAACTGATATTAATATGCTCTGAAAGCTCCTCCAACTATTAACAAGAAATGGCTATCATTAGTAATAGAAGGAGGAGGCCTAGGCGTGCCAAACTGAATTTAATACATACATTCCAACTATTTTCTCCTTGACCACACAAGATAGCCTCAAATTCTTCTACAGTGAATATTGAAAAAGTTTGAATGCCAGTCGGATATGATCCCATCCTGAAAACCTGAAAAAACATTGTAGAATTTTTTAACCACCCTTTTGTTCTGGTATATTAGAAGAGCTACAACAAGACAGTTTATACCTGGTTAAACCCCTTTTTGAAAGCCTCCATTTGAACTATAACTCCAGACCCAACAGTTGCATCTTTCACAAATGAAATATAGTCTTGTAAATTTGAAGAGTCTAACTACAAAAATAACAAACAAAAATGCATATTAAATCTGACTCTGTAAATAAAATTAGAACTGAAATATACAATTGAATAGCCTTACTGTAACATCTTTATATTTAGAAGTGAATTCCTCATATCCAGGAAGAACAAAACTAACACAAAGGTCTTCAATTGATCCATTTTTATATCTCAAATCTGGCTCAAATTTTTTTCTGCTAACAAACTCCTCAAATTCCAGCAATGTTCTGCCCAAATGAGGTTCAAATGATTGAATATCATATATGGACAATTCCTGAAAAACATAACAAGAATTCCATAAAAACAAAAACAAATTATGTCAAATAGCCTTAAGAAATTGGATAAAATAGATTACCTTCCCTAAAATGCTTTTATAGAAAGCTTTGGATAAATGAATATCCAATAGCCTTCCATCTTGAATTGCTTTGCCAACAATTTGTCCTAAAAGAACAAATTTAGTCTTTACTTCTTCAATAGATGATGCTAACCTCGGACAAGGAAAAAGTCCAAAAGATATTTCTTTTCTCCACATTAAACCACATTTTTGAAATTCTTTTGAAACTAGGGTATAGAACTCCAAAGTTGGTCCAATACCAATGCCAAGTTCATCATCAAAATGCATTCTAAGTTCTATATGTTTACTTGCGTGTTCATCCATCAATTCTTTAGCATCATCCAGAATATTGTTACGAGACACATCAACTTTCTCCTCTCCGTCCAACTGATTATCAACCATAGTTCCCAAGAAAGGTTCATGTGGTTGCAGGTATGCGGCCAATTTAAAAAATCTACCCCTTGTATTGTAACTGAACAAAAAAGGATAAGTAATGATCAAATAAATCCACCAGGGAGGCAAAAGTTGAGTTAATCTTCCCCCGAAATCATCATCCATTTGTTGGTTTAGCTTTTTATCCAACTCATGGTTAACAAAGGCCACAGGGCATCCTATATCAAGGTTATGAAGTCTACAAAGAAATTCTAGAATAACCTGAATTTCCTTTTTCATGTCTGAAAAATCTTCAACAAATTTTGGACCTAAATTTGTGGTGAACCTTCTATAAGTCATTGCATGCTTTTGTTTAAAGATTTTCCCGTAGACATCAAATTCATTATCATTTCTCCAGAAATGGTACATTAGTGCTTGGTAAATTGAATAGTTAAAATCTTGTTCTTTTCCTCCAATGTAAAAAACCAACTTCTGTGCAGCACCTTGATCTTCATTTGGTTCTTGGCTTACATTAACCTGAAAGTTAGCAATTATACAATCAGAACAAATGAAATTTCAATGTTTGTAAATGAAAATATGGATGCAAAATTACCTTTGGCCAGATGAGTTTTTGAACTTCACCAAAAGTAGTAATAGGATCAAGCATGGTATTTTCTCCTTCTTCTGTGTATCTTTGGAGACTAGTCTCTCCCTCATCTGGTATATAATGGAGCAGCAGATTAAAAGTGTCCTCAAGTAAAATATCAGGTGTTAAAATAACTTGGAATTGTTCCAAATCAGTTAATGCTTCTTGGAGGTTGATGAGTAAGAACTGAGTGTTGATGATGGATTCCACTTGAATTATATCATTCTCTCCATTCACCATCTTTAGCATTTTCTGTAGGATGGTTAATACCTTACCATCTTTATACCTGTCAGACCTCACCATCAAATCATTAAAATTCTTATTAAGAATTTTAAATTGATTTTGAATGTCTTTGAGACACAAGTCACTTGATGGAGCCATTCAACTTGTTTCCAAATCCTACAAAGTAGCCACAACGCATTTAGTATTCATATATAATCCAAAATCTCCCAATACATTACAACATTATCGACAATGCATTTAGTCATTCATATAAACTAATTGAATGTAATTAATCAAAACAATTATGTTGTATATAAAAATTGTAAAGTTACTTATTAACTTTTGAGGCCAAAATGGAGGATATTTTTGTTACTATTTATATGTATTTATTTGATAAAAGTATAGTATATAAAAAATTATTATAGTATATAAAAAAAACTAGCATCACAATTAGACTAAAATTAATACTCAAAATTAATGAACTTAGGTTAAAAATTAGTTAAGAACCACAGTCCAAATCAAATTAAATCTATGATTCAAGAACCACAAACGTCTCTCACAATCTTAATCTATAGTCAAAGACATTATTTAATCAAAGTCATTATTAAATCAAAGTCCAAATCAAATTAAATCTATGATCAAAACTAATATCTAATTCTCTTCAAGGTTTAACAAAAATTTCAAATAAAATTGAACCACAATTAACTAAACAAAGATCCAAGTCGAAATTCTTCAAGATTTATCACAATTCTAAACCAACAATATAACAAGTGCTAAGGAAAAAAATCATCAACACTCTAATCAATTAACTAAGAAATGCTACACAAAAATCATCAACAGCCAATTATTTAAGAAAATGCTAAAAAGTAACATCCTACGAAGCATAATATAAACAGAGGGAGGTGCATGAATAAAATCATGGTGGAAAAAGGAATTTGGCCTAGGGGCCCAAGCCATAAAACTAATCGTTGGGGAGAGTGAGTCAGCAGAATGGTGGTCTAAATAAGATTATATGGCTGAAAAGCCCAAGTTCATATGGAGTGTCTATTTGAAAAAGAGTGTAAAATAGCATTTCTATGGCGGCCTAAGCCCAATCCAACAGCCACGTATCTTAACTTAATACTAGTAGAAGACCCGTGCGGTTAACTTAATACTAGTAGAAGACTCGTGCTTCCGCACGGGTAAGTTCATTCTTAAATTTAGAAACATCTCATTTAATTGAAAAATATTAGTAACAAAACAACCAAAATATTTTTGAGATGCATAACAAATTCAAAACATTTCATTATTTGAATCAAAATGAAAGGAACTGTCATAAAACAATAATGTGAGTCATAAAATGTCAACAACCTCACTTAATAATAGGAGATATATTAAATCCAAAAAAAAAAAAATTACAATAACCCCTCCCTATAGAAGTATGGTATGTCAATTAAAAGGAATTTCAAAACAAAGTGTAAATAAGGTTGTAGATTGAAATGATGTAGTAATCCTTGTATGCTGTATTGTGGGGATCACAAAATCTACATACATGAAATAAAATGTATAATTAATGTAATATTAGAGACATAAAGAAAAATATGACATTGATTTGCCAATAAATGAAGTAGCATGATGGGTGGACACATTAAATGTTCTTCACAAAACAAACTGAATCATTGCTACATTGACATACAATGTGTACTAAAAGGCTTTACAAAAATTAAAATTAGAGGTCCTAATGTAAATATGTTATTCTCTTATCATGAAAATTAAAAATGAGATAATGAATTAGTACAATTGACATTAAATATATAAGCCAATTATTCTACAAGATTTATCACAATTCTATACCAACAATATAACAAGTGCTAAGGAAAAAAAATCATCAACACTCTAATCAATTAACTAAGAAATGCTACACAAAAATCATCAACAGCCAATTATTTAAGAAAATGCTAAAAAGTAACATCCTACGAAGCATAATATAAACAGAGGGAGGTGCATGAATAAAATCATGGTGGAAAAAGGAATTTGGCCCAGGGGCCCAAGCCATAAAACTAATCGTAGGGGAGAGTGAGTCAGCAGAATGATGGTCTAAATAAGATTATATGGCTGAAAAGCCCAAGTTCATATGGAGTGTGTATTTGAAAAAGAGTGTAAAATAGCATTTCTATGGTGGCCTAAGCCCAATCCAACAGCCATGTATCTTAACTTAATATTACACAGTGGAATGGAGAAACACCAAAAACACGCTTCCACTCATTCAACTCAATGGTGGTATGTTCTTCTTCCTCAATCTCGTTCTTTCCATTCTCCCCAAAAACGAAACACGTCGCCACGAAATTGAATCCTTAATCTGATACCTAAACTACAAATCAACAAGAGGATCGATCTAGCCTAAAATAAACGTCTCTCACGGATTGAAGTCGAAGATCACACAAATGGAACCCTAACCATGGAGGTTATACTCTGTACGCCACAAATTGCATTGCGAAGCTAGGATTAGGTCTAAATTGTGTACCTGTGTAACGAGGACGAAGACGATGCCGCGAATCTTCAAGTACGATTTTCCTCGATCTCAACCTTTTTGAACTTTCCTCTCTTTCTTATGCTTCTGCTTCTTTCTTGAATCTTTGCGAGTTCTTGTTAAGCCGTTGTTATTTCTTCTGCTTTCAAAATCTTGCGTTGAGTCTGCGTGTTCTTGAAGTGTGGTTATGAATCGTTCTGAATGGTTCTGATTGTTATTGGATTTCTTGCAGATTGTTGTGTTTGAATTTGTTACTCGCACTTATGGACTTATGGAGCATTGGATTGCTGCAGTGTGGTTTTGATGGTTGTGTGGAATTGAGTGTATTGTGTTAGTTTAGTGTAATTCAAGTGTCAGTTGAAATGAAAATTGGAGGGAAGTTTCTAACTGATTCGGGTAGTTGGTTGATGGTTAGGGCAGGTTAGTTATTCGTTAGGGTTAAGGATTAGTTTGAAATGAGTTTAACTTGTGTTAATTCGTTAACAGTTAATCAGTTAGGAGAGTTATTGGTTTTGATAAGGAAAATACTAATAATAAGAAAAGTTGAAAACAAGAAATGTAAGAATAAATCTCAACAATTTATTATCAACACTATCCCATTATCCCTATTAAAAAAGAAGTTAAATTTAAAATCATTTAAAATTAACCTCTAAACATTCTTACATTTCTTCTTCAAATTCATTTGTAATAAATAGCATTGCTCTTTTGATAATTAGTATATTTATTTTGCTTTCTTTGATGACTTTTGGGGCAGGTTTCGATCAAGATTCTGAGCAGCTTCCTTTCAGATTTGTTACCTTCACTTCTTTCATTGAGGTTTTGAACAGCTTTCTCGTCATGCTTGGCAGCGTCAGCATTTTGTGTTTGTTGTTCGCATTTAAGAAGATTTCTAATGTTATTGTGACTGATAGAAACTCTGTCTTGATGAATGTTGTTGAACTTGTTTTTCCAATATTATTTAACAATTATGAAATTTTCATAATCATTTCATAAAATCATGGCATGTCTCATTCAACCATATGAGAGTACAACTGGTAGTTCATCTCAACCTTAACTTGTATTAATGTTGTTTATGTTATGTTTATGTTGTGGAGAAATTATTTAAATCAAATAAATTATTAAGAATATTTAAAAATTAAGTTATTAAGAATGGTTAAATTTATTTAACTTCTTATAGGTATTATATGATAAAACAATTTTCAATCTTTTATCAATAAATTATTTTAAAAAAAAAAATGGGTCATTGAAACTTTGAAACTAAGACTTTCACTGTAAATAAAAGAAAGCAACAATTCTAGAAAACACTAACAATGAACATCAATCAATTCTCCAAGCATATAGAAAATGAAAAAAACTTTTTGTAGGTGAAGTATCATCTACTAAGTCATGTCTGCAACAATCTTCATTTATTTCTGTGTTTTCTCTACCATTAGAATCAATAGCATGATGTTCCATGAATCCTGGCTTGAAAATAAACAAGGCAGGGCCAGAATCAAGGTCATTGAACAACCAATCATGCACATCCCAAAATATTTGTACCGGTAAATTATTCACCATTACAAATTCGTTTCCTCTGAATTTCCAATTCAAGTTCATTATTCTACTAGCCAATATTCCATCTATGCTAATCCACATTTCTGGATCATCCGGCCCAAAAAGGGACGTCTCGATAACCACATCGTGTTCTGGTTTACCCTCTTCCAACATAGCCTTGGTACAAAACAATGTTTTCCCTTGCACATTCTCTTTCTTGCATAACAAGGTAGATTCTTCTAAAGATGGTTTTGATTTGGTTCGTTCATATGCGTCGTTTTCTAAATCTCCAAGTAACAAAAGTACCTTTTTCTTGTAAACCAAGGTAACATAATAGCCTGAGCAAGGTTGTGGACTATTGGAGAATTTCGCATGTCGAAAATCCCAATAAATATCTACTCTTGACCCTTCTATTTCAAAGGATTTGAGACCCTTTTTTCCCCACGTTTGTCCGGATGCTAAATCAATCTTGCACGTAAATTTGTCTTCGTCTGAAGGTTTTTCCACAATTATAGAAAGTGTATGTTCTATGAGGCTCTTGCACCATGTCAATGCTACATTACGAATTGAATCTCCTAATTTTGTTTGATAGACCAAGGTAACAAAATTATGAGGCGTGTATTTCTTTATGGCATTATCTTTTGAAGCTTTCTTCAATGGTGGTGGCTCAGGAACTTTAACAGAAGAGTTAATCGATATCGACATCAGCTATATAACTCTTAACAACAATCCAAAGTAGAATCTGCAAATGTTTATGATTTTCTTAAAGGATTGAAAGTTGATATTCCTTACAAATAGAACAACAATAACAATTAGTCTTGTTATCTTTCAACTCTTGTAAAAACAAGAAAAAGCTACAACAAAGTTATTGGTTAGAGGTTGAATGTTTAAGGAAATTATGCGCATCAGAATGGTTGTAACAATCTGAAATACGCAAAAACCAAAGAATTGCTTTTAGGAATAAAACATATGTCGAGGTTGTTAGTGAGGTGTCAACAATAGAAGTTTGTTCATTTTGTTTTTGTCTATTAATAGTTTAATGTTTCTTAACTTGAAAAATAAAAACAAGTTGCAATGCTACTAATTATAGTAAATATCTTGTATGGTACATGTTCTTTTGATATTTAAATATAGAGTATTATAAATACATGTTAATATAAATATTTGAATACGACAGTTTACTTATGTTTATTGCAACAAAAAAAGATAACAATCACAAAACATAAAAAGAGAAGACAACAATTAACTAGTTGTAAAGCCTATTATGCACAAGTTGATATTAATTACTTGAATAATTAGTGAAAGGACCACTACATTTTGATAAGAAAAATTGAATCTCATGTAGGAAAGAAATATATATATATATATATATATATATATATATATATATATATATATATATATATATATATATATATATATATATATATATATATATATATATATATATATATATATATATATATATATATATATATAAAATAAAAACATTATTGTATATTCTGTAAATATTTACGTTGACCAATTTGTCACTATCGTAAGACTGGTCAAAGTATACCTATGTTCTTGCAACATTAAAAAATTCTCTAAACCTGGAATCTTGGTCGAACTAAAACTCTTTTTCTTTGTCCTTGTTTGTTGGGTTTCTTCCCTTAGTCGAAAATCCCAACTAACTGAAGTATGTTAAAAGGTAAGCATTTTCCAAATGAGTTATGCGATAAGGTTGTGTCGACTGTAATATACATATTAATTAGATGTCTGACAAAGAGGCTTGAAGGTATCGCACCAGAAGAATGTTGGTTTGGTGTCAAACCTAATTTAAGCCACTTGAAGGTGTTTATATCCATAATACATAGGTATGTATCAGATCAGCTGAGAAGAAAGTTGGATGACAAGTTGAGTAAGATAATCCTAGAGGGATATTACCCGACTAATGGATAAAAACTATTCAACGCGGTGAACAAGCAAGTCGTGATCAACATGGATGTGATCGTAGATGAACTTAAGAAGTGAGATTGGACTAAGAACATCAAGAAGAATTTAGTAAGAATCATGTGTGATGAACCAGCTTGTGAAGTTGTTAGAGAAGTTTGACATGAAGTTGTTGAAGGTCAAGCTAGGACAAACAGACTTCAGAGAATCATAAACATGTCTGCAAGACCGCAGGAATGTGTAATCACATCAGATGATGTGGTCAACGTTGAAGGTGAGTTAGTACATTATGCCTTCTATGCATATATTGAGTCAAACGATGCAGCTGAAACATTGAAATACTCAAGATGGATGAAAGTTATGGTGGATGAGATAAAATCCATATAAGACAATGGTAATTGGACACTAATCGAATTTCCAAAAGGGGATAAAGAAATTGATTTGAAGTAGGTATACAAAGTCAAGCTGAACCCAAAAGGTGAAGTAACTTGACACAAGGCAAGATTTGTATCAAAGGGGTTTCTTCAGAAAGAAGGAATGAACTATTATGAAGTCTTTGCACTAGTAGCTAGAATTGAAACAAGCAGGTTAATTAATTGTGTAACTGATATGCATAGTTGGTCGATGTGTCAGATGAATGTGAAATGTGCATTCTTGAATAGTTCTCTAGATGAAGAGGTTTATGTAACACAATCAGTTGGGTTTGTGAAATAGAACCAAGAAAGGAAAGTATGCATGCTGCATAAAATCTTATATGGAATGAAACAAGCTCCAAGAACTTGGAACAAGAGAATAAACGGCTTTCTAAGAGAGAAAGAGTTTGAGAAGTACACGATGGAACATGATGTGTATGTCCGGCGAAACAAGAATGAGTTACTTATATTGTGTCTCTATGTCAATGACTCGTTGATAACAAGTAGTTGTCAGAAGGAGATCGGAGATTTCAAACATAACTTAAGTAAGGAGTTTGAAATGTCAGACTTGAGAAAAATCTCATATTTCATTGGTATCGAAATCTATAAGAGTAGTAAAGGCTTGGTGATGCACTAAAAAATATGAAGATGAAATACTCAAGAGATTTGAGATGCAAGATCACAACCCAACTTCGAATCTAACTGAGCCTAGATTGAAAATGATAAAAGATTCAATTGAAGATGAAGTCAATCCAACACAGTAGAGAAAACTCATTGGATCACTTAGATACATATATCACAAAAGGTCAAATTTAACATATTATGTAGGTATCGTCAGCAGATTCATACATAAGTCTAAGGTATCCCATCTTGCAGCCACCAAGAAGGTACTAAGGCATCTCAAAGTAACATGTGGCTATGGTATTTCATTTCATTCTGTTGATGAAGGAAAAAATGCAAGTTTGTGGGTTACACGGACTCTAGTTGGTGCGGTGATGTTGAAGATATAAAATCGACAACAGAATAAGTGTTCATGTTAGGTGGAGCGTCAGTCACATGAAGTTTGAGAAATGAAGCAGTGGTAGCATTATCATCAAGTGAGGCAGAATACATAAAAAAATTCTATGTGCATGCCAATCAACATGGATGATGAATCTAGTCGAAGAAGTTACAAGGAAGATTCATGGAACAATGACCATGAAGATTGACATCATGTCGGCTATCAATCTAACGAAAAAATATGATAGCACACGAAAGAAGCAAATACGTCGAAACAAGGTTCCATTACCCGATAGAGCATGTAGCGAATGGAAAGTTGAGTCTGGAATATTGTAGATCAGAGAATCAAATTGCAGATATATTGACGAAGGTTGTAGAGGTCGAATTGTTCAAGAGATTAAGGACAACGATGAATATAAATAACTTAGGCACAACGAATTATGTGGTGTGTTAAATATGTAATTCTTTGTGTAGAAGTAGAAATATTGTATCTATTCGACACATCGAAGAGTCTGTATTAACTATATTTGACAGAAAGTCAAATACAACTTGACAACAAGTCAAAGAAGACTGACTTAACCTAGTTTTAGTTGAGTTAATTATTTTGTGATTACGGTAGTGAGAACACCCCAGAGTGAGAAAAGTAACACACAATTTTATATTTTTTGAGATTCAATGGACCTCAATCTTTTCTAAGTTATCTTATTACGCTCAACACTATATTGTTATATTAATGAATAAAGAGCGTTTTTATTTTTATTTTTAAAATTATTGATTTATAAATAACAACATTTTGTTTACATTTTTGAAAGAAATTTTAAATAAATGTTATGGACATACAACTTATACCCCTATGATCCAACTAATAATTATCAGTTGAGCTACTCTATCCACCTTAAAAGAAGAGTTTGATTCAACCGTCAAAACAACTATATATTGGTAGGTCATCAATAAAGAAATCAATTTATTTTTATAAAGACAGAAATCAACCGACTCATAACCAAAAACACAAAATTTTATGTATTAGAATTTTAAATGAAGATGTGGTGTTCAAACTAATTGCATTTCTACTCTTAACTCAATCCGTTGATACATCACTATTTTACCCTCTACTCATCATCATCATGAACCATCATGTTTATCATGTACTAGTGAGTAAACTTTGAATAAGAACAATAGGCAACATAAAAAAATTGTGTCCTATAGAACAACACCTCGTGATTACAAAGGAGCATGACAAAACACAACATCAGATAAAGATCACAGAAACAGACCTCAAGACCTTGAGATCTATACAAAACTATAAGTGACAATTCAACATGCACATAAAAAACAATCTCTATACATAAACTGAACTCATCATTATAATACAAAAAACTTTCCCCGTGGCGTCGATCGACTTCTTTTAAGTTCATGCATGGATGAATTGCGACCACTTAAAAGTTTGTTTTCAACTTTACTAGAAGACAATGGTTCAGCTCCTTGCATAATGCATCTGCATGGGACCAAAACAAATGCTTATATATGGTTTTCAATGATAAAACTAAATAAGTAGAAAACTTGGGTGGTTCTTTTAGCCATACCTTGATTCAAGATTCTGAGAATTCCTTGAAATGTCGTGACGTTTCTTTTGAACATTTGATGCACTATTAATTGTAGACTCCATAAAGCTAAAATCATTTTCCGGCTCTGAGTAATCACGCTTTCGAGGCGGCTCTACGATTTCATCAGTCTTCCGAATCCTAAAGGGAGATGGTTGAAGATGTCTGGCCTTGACCTTATTATTGTCAGCTTTGCTTTTCCTAACACCAATTTGTTTTACTACTGAAAATGGTTGTTTGAACTGTTCCTCTTCATGTTCTTGATGAACTTTCCTAAGGCTTACTTTCTGAAGATTATAGGCAGGTTCAGAAATGTTGCCGTGCTTCACCGCCTCTTGTGAATGCTGATAGACATTTGAGTTATGTTCTGTGGATGGTGTCATTGTGACAAGAGATTTGTTTACAGGTACTCTGGCTGGAATAAGATGCTTCAAAATTGGTTGGTTTTCTACATTGTCAATTTTGATCTTGCTTTTAGTGACAGAACCTCTATCCGTGGAAATTGATCTTCTGATTGGAGGTGATGGTGATCTATTGTGCTTCCCTGAGCTAACTGACTTTTCTTCAGAAAGAAGAGACATTCTCGGTATGGAGTCCTTGTCCATATATGTTGAGGGAAATCTCGACCTTCTTTGCTTACCCGAAGAATAGTTTTTAGCCTGAAAAATAGAATGTTAGATTTAGATAATACAAAGTATGTTCTTCTTTGACACTTCAGATTAATAGCGTGTCTGGTGTCTAATACGTGTTGCTACTACTAGTATCTACGTGTCAGAGTGTTCGTGTCTGTGTGAATGCTTCTTAGTTAGTATGACGTACTAGTACTAGTTAAGTATTTTTTTTTTTTACAGAAATTCACTAACCTCGGAGCTTCTATCATCAATGGATCTTTGACTAATTTCAGACTTCATGCCGCCACTGGTATTATATTTGGGCAAACGGAAAGGTGAAACAGCTCTTGATTTCTGAGATTCCGTCGCAGTCCGTGCATTTCCAGATTTCAGTTGCTCCATTTCAGTTTCCTTCCTCTCCAATGCCAATTTGATATTTGCTATCTATAAAATGCATAAACTGGTATTTAGCAGAGTTCATTAGAAAATTGCACTAGTTATTATTATTATGATTGAAAAACACACCTCTTCCTTTAGCTCTCGGATTTCACCAGTTTCTTTATTAGATTTAGCAGCTCCAAGTTCAATAGATGCAACCCTCTCAGCAAACTTCAATGTGCTAATTGTCTCCCCAAAGGCATTGAGCTCAGGATTTATATGAACAAACATCAAAGTCTTTGCATGACCACCTATATCAATATTCACAGTGCTAATTAAGAAACTTGAAAAGAGAAAATAGAAAACATCAGTATTCAGATTGCATGATTACCTAATGAATCTTGTAAAACTTGTGTAAGCTTGCTATTTCTGTAAGGAATATGTTGACTCTTCTGCGCCAAAGCCGAGATAACGTCGCCAAGTGCAGAAAGAGATTTGTTAATATGTTGAGCCTCCTTTAGTCTCTCACCGACAGCCTCAGATTTCTCCACTCTCTCACTTCCGGCCAAATCCACGAGATGGAGACAACCCTTAAGAACTGAATTAGAAACTAAGTCTCTTCCTCTTACATGAATTGTCAACACACTGCAATTAGGTGGTAAGGAATTTTAGCAAGTTAAAATATTTATGGTTAGAGACTAGTGTAGCCATCTAGATTATGAGGAAGATACTTTACCTATGAGAACGGCTGCTTCGTTCGTTTAGAGCAGTAGCACCCACGGCACGGTTCTTATGACCAATTTTCATTAAATCAAGAACATCTTGAGTACAACTAACCGGAACCAAACACGCATCAGGCACATTAAGTCCATTCAACTGAGAGTTGTTTCGTATATCTAATGTATATATTGTCAAGGAAATGAAGAAGCCGAAAAGTAAATGTTTTCTAAAATCAAAAAGTAAAGAATTTGATGTAACAAATGCAATAAATAAGGTCTTGTGAAGGATATCTTCTGTTAGATCCATCACTGACTAATAAATCTCTAACTTGTTCATTGTATATTTCAATCATCTGGACGCTAACTTCATATTTGATTGCATCCGCTCTTTCCTTTGATATATGAAATAAGTCGCGCAAAGCCCTATAGTTTACGCCCCATGTCTCTTCGGTCATCAGATCTGGACCACTCTACACAAGCAGTAAATTCAGTTTATTACATTGAAATATCAAGCTATCTCTCTTTATATGTGTAGAACCAATATATTGTGTTCTTTTCGTATATATAACATTACCATCGTGTAGGTCTTTCCGGAGCCAGTCTGTCCATATGCAAAGATACATGCATTATATCCATCTAAAACAGATCTAACCAATGGCTGAGTATCAACATATATTTGTTCTGCAGAAGAAAAAAATAGCATCATATATAAAGCTTAACAATATGATAAGAAACTAGTAGAACAAAAATTTACAATACCTTGTGTGGCATTTGTTGCGAACACCTTATTGAATGAAAACACCTTTCTCGCATCTTTTCCTTGCTTAAGGGGATTCACAATCATTATATTTCCATCTTCTCCTATATAATCAACTGTAGATTGTCCATTTGATTGTTGCCCCGGTAAGAAGGGTCTCACTCTACAATAGACCCTAATGGCTCCTGTAAGAGAGCATGCTTGTTAACATACATAAATCATGTATGTAGATTGTTGAAAAAGTGCTTAGTTTCATCTTTTATGTACCTTTGAGGTCTTGCACTTGATTGTAAAGTGAACGATTCTCCTCTAAAACTTTGTGGTAGGAAGAGGATGTCACCTCAAGGCTCTTTATATGATTCTCTGAAACAAATAGACAACTAAATCAACATTATGAAAGAATACCTCATGAAAACATTTTATGTGCATGGAAGTAATTTCTCATGGAAAAGTGATTCTTAGATCGTTACCGAGCCGGATCCGTTCTTGGTCCCACTGATGTTGAATCTGTTTGACCTCCTGTTTTATATCCTCCAAGAAGTATCTCATTTCCTAGTGCAAGAAAAATTAACATTAGAGTGTGGCCGGTGCTCATTCAATCTCTCGTGATAAAGCAGTAGACGAAAATTTGTGCAATAATATACCTCAAGTTGTTTCTGGTGAGCATCAATTATTTCAGCATGTTTGGCTGAATAATTGACATTATGCTGAGCACTATTATCGCGTTTTCCGCCACAAGTGCAGAATTTAGATAAATCATTCGACGACAAATTACTTCTTTGATTAAGATATAATATGATAGCTTCCATGAATTCTCTCTTAGAAAGACAACCATTATCTCCTTTCAATATTTTCTTGAGGAAAAATGCAAGCTGCGGACAATATTGTAGATATATTTTAGATGATCTTTTGAAGTAAAGAAAAGGAAAAGATGCGAACGTGCTTTTACATCATTAAAACGCCGCAGCAGTGCAAAAAGATGCATAAACTTTGAAGTACCTGAGTGCCTTGAGAAGCAAGTAATGCGGAGAAATCCGTTACTATCTTGTTCAGAAATGTATCAATTACCTACAAAATTTTACCTAATCAAATAAGATTGCACGAACCTTTACGTATGAATTCATTTTCTTAAAAATCAAGCAACAAAACTGTTGTAGATTTAACCAAAACATTATAGCACAACAACGGAAAAGATCTTACCGACCATTTCATTAACCGGAAGATCATCAGCCTCATCGGTCTCTCTGACGAAAGCCTGGAGAAGTTTGAGTCCAAAGTGATCAAACAGGAAAGCCAGGGCACTTGCAGTTTTGGTTTCTTCATTGGAGACCTCTTGAGACATTTGAAGAAATTCAAGCAACTGCTGATACTGCAAGGATTGAGATTCATCGAGGGACTCGTCGGCACATTCACTGCCCAAATTGGAAGAAGAAGTTCCTTTGGGGACAGAAGTAATCCTGACCGTTCCTCCATACCTCCAAACCCCAACTCCACCCGACAGCTTCCATTCGTAATACCCTTTCAAACAGAGAATGCAGTCCACAACTTTACCTGATGAACCACCCTACACAACCACACAAAAACAAACACTAAACCTCCAAAATAGAAAAGTTGGAAATTAAAATGGAAATTGAGACTCTTATAATTTGATTTTGGTCCTAATTCAACACTAAAAGCTAGCTCATGATGATAGTTGCTACCAACTTATAACCATAACTAGACAAGTGATCTCGCGGATAAGACAAACTTCGATAACATCTTAGAATTTGGATTTGGATCTAACGCAACTAAAAAAACTAGCTCTTATATCGTCTAAGAATTTGGTCTTAGGTCTATGTGAAATCCAAAAGCTATCTCGTGGTGATAATATGATGCTTTTTTACTTCTACTTTTCATATGTGCATATTATGAATTAAAAGTTCAAACCTTTTCCAAATCAGAAGCTTCAAAGGTCAAGAGAGTCATATCCTGAACAGCATCAAGAAAATTCTTCATGTTTTCAAAATACTGAATAGCAGAATGTGCATGTCCCTCCAAAGAATCAAGCTCAAGAACATGATTATCCACCACCTTAAGAATAGCACCAGGGTTAACTCTATTAAGAACATTACAAAGAATAAGCCCATTGCGAAGAGCGCGACAAAACTCTTCCTTGGAAGGTTGTTTACGCAATGATAAACAAGCCACTTCATCCATTTCTCTAAGCCATTCCGCTGCTTCATTCCTCCTCAAAGCTACAAAATCCAAACACAGCATTGTTATAGTATAAAATCAAAACACAAACAAACATTGTTCCAATAAATTTTCCACTGTTACCTGCTTCCTCAGCTTTTCTATGAGCTAATTCATGATCATTGATCTCATCATTCAGATCACTGTTGTTGAAAACTGAACTCTTCAAATTCAATATTCTCTTTGACGTCGATGCGAAAATGGAGTTTAATAAGCTGTTATCCTGAGGCATTGTCGTAATTGAAGGAGAATTGTGAAAAGAGATGAGATCTGAAAGAGAAAGTGAAGAATTGAAGAAGAAGGAGTGTGATTCTCGTGAGTTTATTGAATGAACATTCAAAACATTGCAACACGAAGAGGCTTATATTAAATGCTTGGTTTTAATGGGAGTGAGTGAGAGTGTGTGTCCGTTGAGGTTTTTGTTAGTTAAAAAAAAAACAGAAATGTTTGAAAAAGTGAAAGTGTTTTAATTTGAAAAAATCGTTGGTGTCTGTCTCCGTTGACGGTGCACTAACGTCGTAGCTGACGTGGCATTTGATTCGGTGAGAATAGTGGGACCCGTTTATCAACGGTATGATCTGGTTAAATTATGATGGTCTAGTGTTTAAATGGAAACAAGGGTTTTGAATTACTACAGTGCTTTCAAATATATGTATTAAAACTAATTTTAAGTTGTAAACCAAAGTTGTTCAATGAAAAGTAAAAATTTGTTAATAAATATTTAGATGTTAAACATAATTTTTATTAATAAATAAAATTAATTTATAAATTGTAAAATATTGGTTAATGAAACTATAAAATTGATTAATCGCACAATTTCATATTAGTATCATTTAGTCTAAAAAAATTATTTATTTTATTTAAATATTTCTTTCAAAAATAAAATATTATTATATTATTTCACTGATTACTTATCGATGAATATTGAAATAAGTTGTAGATGTCCGGTATAAGAATATCATTTATCTTAATGGATTAATTGTTATGCTTTATTAGTGTAAAAAAATTTAAACTATTGATCCATCACAATCATTCATAATCATTACTTTAAATATAATTAAAATAAAAATCAAATATAATTTTGAATCTGACGGTTATTATTTACTGACAGTGTAAAACTATTCAACCAAATCGCTTTCAGCCGAAATCTAGACCTTGTTCGATCAAAGCGTAGATCTCGATCTCCCAATCGATCTCGTCGAATTCAGAGTCAATATTTCTTCCATCAAATAAGTTAAAATGGAAGCTTTTAAAGTTACCCGCTCGGTCATTCAATGATGAGGTGTTGCATCCATTGAAGCGGTCAAGCACACCCTGCCTCTTATGGGATGGACAATTAAGTCTTAACAACTACTATTTCCGCTTCTCCACCACCAAATTCAGTTCCACCTAAGGAAAATCAAGGAACTTCTCAACTTCCTTCATTCCTCATATGTACTCTGCAATTCCACATAGACAACCCTTCATTCATACCTACGCTGTAACCGAACACGAATGACTAATCTATTTTCATCCTTTTACGTGCTAATATTAGCTTGCAACTGGTTAATGAAGTGTTGAATAATGTGTACCAGATGGTTATCCATAAAATCTACCAAGCCATGACAGATAAACTAACTTCGATAAAAAAAAGTCTGCATAATGCTAATCTGAAGAATTACATTATGCAAGAGACGACCTCACACAAAACCGATGCGCTTGAGCTGAGAAAGAATCCAAAAGAGGTCCAAAAATCTCTAAGTCGTTGGCGACACAGTCGTCATACTTCTTCCCCTGACCCCAAAGGGGGGAATAGTAGTCACAATCCTCCTTAATTTTGTCTCCTTAGGAGGAGAGAAAGGTATGAAAAAGATGCTCCCGCCCAGTTGTGGAAGAAGAACACTTTTTCATTCAAATCTAGTACATTATGATCTCGAAGTTACTAGAGAATCCTATGAAAATCCATAGTTCTAACATAATTAATATTCCATATGAATAAGTCTAGCAAGTGGACGAACGACTAGACTATAACCATGTCGACTGAGACGTGAAGTGCAAGCTATGTGCACTAATCCTAATTGAGTTGGCCTTAGTTTGGTACCTCGACACATAACTGTTATCATCCAACAATTTCAAGAGTTGTAACATTTCAATTCTACCCCCCTCAACATCTTGTTAGTTTGGTATCAAATATTATACACTTGCTTGATATTTGAAATATTTTTAAATCTTTTGCGTTTCAAAGTTGTAATATATTTTGTGGTTAAACCAAATTCAGTGTCATGTCATTAACACACATATTCATTCTCTTTCTATAAGAGGCGACACACAATTGGATGTCCGACTAAATTTTCACACAAGTCATGGTTATGCAAACCACATATGATATTAAATCTCCATTTATTATTTGCCAACATATTATCACACTACTTAAACGAACACTGACATTTTCTTAAATCAATGTTTTTTCGTTTAAAATTCTGGAGACGAGATTTATATTTCCTGCTTCTTTTGTACGTCATTGTCACAAAAGCAGATCTTCTATCCGAACCATTATCGAATCTTCCGATTACCACACTAAATCCCAATTTGAAGGCCTCCGTACGAATCCATTAAATCATGTGATCACAAAATTCAAACTCTTGATCATTGTTAAATTGGTTGCGAAGATTAACCGCCTTCACAACATGTTTGGGGAAAACATAGTGGTGCATTATATCTAATTAAAACAATTACCACAGAACGATAAATAAGTGCTATTTATGTAAACAAAACTGAAAAAATGAAAACAGACAATTACTAAAAATACCTTTCTGGATGAGTTCATACTTGTTCCAAAAATGTATCTCCGAAAATAACACACGTTTTTAAGACAGAAAATAAGATTAATGTGAACAATGAGCTTGAAATAAATGATATTTACCTAAAATTCTAATTTATTTTGCTCCCTTTGATGTGATGAAACACACGACTGAAGATTTAGAGTGAAAATATGGATTCAAAATGAAAATGTTTTTTGTTGAGAGTTTTGAGTAGAAAACAAGTATGGTTATGTGATCATGCAACTCAGTGTTTTATCAATTTATTCTAGAGATACTTCTCAGAAAATATCTGACATATAAAGTTGACTGAAAATTTCAAAATTCCACCTCAAACTTTCGAAGATACATATTCGAAATAACCACTAGGCTGATCAAATCTCATTATATTTGTTGAAATTACCCAGAGATGTATCTCCATTTTTTTTGTGTTTAATTAAGGTGACACTCATTTTGTGCACCATAACGTTAGTCCATATTCGGGATACACCTCCCAATCTAAAGGACAATTATGATTTTTCATAATGTTTTTTCACCCTACAGTGTTTCTCCACCCTATAGCTGTCATAAGAAATCCCCTAAATTTATGTTCAAGCCCATTTACTCTATGTCAGTTTGAGCTGGGCCTTAAAATGGGCCAGCCCATGTTTCATGATTTTCTTCATTGAAGAATAAAAACAAGTGGGTGCAAATTGAAATCAAACAAAGAGTAAGAAACCCTTGTTACTTTCAAGGCACAAATTTTCATTACATGAAAATGGCAAGTTTCGCGGGAAACATTGGCTTCAAAATCTCGTGTCATCTTCCAACTCGCGTTTTTTCAATTCCACGGTAACTTGTTTATATCATTTCATTCCATTTATTTCAATAATTTTGTTAACACATTTGTTTGCACTGTAATGGGTTACCCAATTGGTTGAATTGTAATGGGTTGATGGAAAATCACTGAAAAGTTTGATTCTTTTTCGGTGTAAATGAAAAATGAAGTTCTAATTTAGTTACCCAATTGGTTGAATTGTAATGGGTTGATGGAAATTCTTGTAAAAGATTCAAGCTTTTAATGTAAACGTTTTTGGCCATGATTCTCATCCTTTTGTTTTTGGGTTATTGAAATTGAAATTAGGAATATTTGGAAGTTTCAGATTGCTTGCTTGAAGAGTAGAGATTTTAGTTCTTCTTCTGTTACTGCTAGGTACATTCCTATAACATCATGCAGGGTGAAGATTCCGTGTTTGGAATATTGTAGCTTGGCTGATGGCAGTGTAATCAAGATAAATGATGGGAAAATTGGGCATGCAACAATTGCACATTGTGAAACTTCTCAAAATCCAGATGAAGTTCACACTGACTTACTATTTCATGACATTGAAGAAGGTAAACTAGTTACATAAACTCTCACATTTAGCATATGTTTGGTTCTGTCGGTGAAAAAAATTGATTTTGAGTGAATTGATTATGTAATTAAAATTGATTCTGGTTAAAAGTGAGTTGAATGTAAAGTGATTTATGATTGGATAACTTTATGCACAATTGAGTTGAACTATAAATTTCAATGTAAAAATCATGTTTAAACTAAGAAACTACAAATTCTAGCTTCATGTAGAATCACTTCTACTTTAGAAAAACCAAACACCTCAAAATCATTCAAAAATCAATTATATACCTCTAGAATTGCTTTTGACTCATCCAAAAGCTAAAACAAACATACACTTAACTTCTTCACAAACACTTAGTTTATTAGTACTTTTTCTTAAGAACAAAAACTTATTCTGATTTAAAGCTCTCAAAAGTTAATACAAACTTGGCATATGTCATCATTCTATTTTATCCAATGTTTTAAAAACCAAATCAGACATCAAACCAGCAAGACTTTTGGGTCATGGGTCAACTGGCTTAATTCGCTTGAACCAAGATGAAACCATGATAAAGGCCGCTTTAAGGTTCAACCAGTTGAATTGTTTATTTGATCTTTAAAATATTCAGGTGCAATATCAATAAGTAAGCTCTAAAATCATAGTTGTAGCACTCACAACTTGTATATCTAAGAAAAAAAGTTGTTCAGTTCATGTTAATTTGTGCATTATAGGTTACGAACAAATGGAGGAGGTTGGAGAGTTGACAGTCCCTCAGACAGAAGATTCTTGTGAACAGGATTTTATACGACTTGACGAATCTATCAATGATGTTGAACAATCAGCTGTCAAATTACTTGCATCTAGGTTAGTTCCCTAAATTGAATAGATTCTGAAGCAAATATGCTACACTAGTTTAATACGCTACATGGTCAACCAAATTGACCAGATTCTGAAGCATAGTGTTTCCTCATTTAGTGTAATAGAAATCAAACTTTTTCTTGTTAAATATGTAATTTTGCTTGTCTCTTTATGCTGTTATTTCTTTTAAGCATGTCTGTCTCCTTAATCCGCAGGGCACTCACGGCAGTTGACTTGAGAAAGAAATTGCTTAGCAAGAGATTCTCTCCTAATGCAGTGGATGCAGTGATAAACAAGCTCCAGAGACAGTATGTGACTAACTTCATATACAAATGATTGGGCTGTTGTTTATCAGCCATTTCCAAACGTATCATTATTTGAAATTCTACTTGCTTTTCCTAAATTCAGTTTTCATCATGTTCCATTCAGTTGAACTAAGTGAAATATGTACTTTACATGATTCTTGGCCTTGAAAATAAGATGTCTGCAAATAACAGATACAAATGGCAAACCTTCTCTTCAGTTTGACAAATAATCGCATCGTGTTGTACATTTCCCAGTGCACTTTTTCAAGTTTATATATAAAATCTGAATTTTCTGAATCTTAATACATCCAGTGGGTTTGTGTTGACCATTTTATCCCTTTGTTTGTTTCAGAGGGTTCATCAATGATAAGTTGTATGCTGAATCGTATTCTCAATCTAGATGGTCTTCGTCTACTTGGGGTCCAAGACGGATCAAACAAGTAAGCCAGTGTATTCTGTCCTTATGCTCATCCTCTTATTAGTTTCGTAGCAAATCAATAGTAAAAATATTGTGTTTATATTTTGATTTCACTATCCTTTGATGGATATTGGATACATCTTCGTTTTAACTTATGTAGTATATAGTATTAAGAGCTTTATAGCACTGACACGACACCAGCACATGTGATTACCTTTGTTTTTTTATTTTTATTTTGTCCGGTGTCCGTATCTATGCCAATGCTTGATAGATTATGAGTAAAAGATGTAGTACAATGTGACAGCATCTTGCAAAGCCAGTGACATTGTTTTCATTTCTGCTCATGTGTTTATAAGCCATATACATTATAACACACTTACTATTACGATCAACGCAAATTTTATTCTGTGATGGACTTGAATTCTTGTGGCAGGCACTGTTCAAGAAGGGAGTTAGTCAATCTGATGCTGAAAAGGCAGTTGAAGTAGTATTTAAGGATAAGAATGATTGTGATGGAGAAGAAAATTCGAATATTAACTTGTCAAAGCAATCCTTGGATCATCTTTATGTTCAGGCCTCAAAGCAGTGGTTCAAAGGTAAAAATGTTCCAAAGGAAACAAGAAAGTCAAGGATTATTCGATGGCTTCAATATCGTGGTTTTGACTGGAATGTCATTAGCATCATAGTAAATAAACTAGAAAAGCATGAACAGAATCCTCCATAGTGCACCCAATTTGATTGAGACATCCAAAATTCATACCAATCTGGAAATCCATTTGGTAGGGTCCATAATCCATTATCCATAATCCATGTCTCATGAATTGTAGATTTAGAGTGTGTAATATGGTAGGGTTGTCCATTGTCTCATAATGCTATGACAAAAGAACTAGAATTTCATTGCTTCAATTTGGTTCAAGGCTATTATGCATCCGAACCTCTGTAATACCGACAATTATGAAAAAATGTGTGTCTGTGTCGGTGTTGGTGTTTCTGATTATGTTTAATTTATTTATTTTTCAAATTATTACAAGTGTCAACATGTCAGTGTCGGTGTGGTGCTGATAAATATGAACCCAAACAATATCTAAATACATTGAAGCTAAGTTTCTTTTCACAAAGATGTTGTGCGTGAGATAATGCAGCAAGCACTACCACTGAGTTGTGAGTCAAGTGTTTGCCCATTTTTGGGATGGCGGTGTCTGATATGTCTGTAAACAATTGATGTAAGTTTGTTTTAAAAGTGTGCTTACTCTAGAAAAATTGTTAACATGTTTGTTTATCCAATTAAAGACATTAGCATTTACAATTTTCAGAGCTGAATGAATGTCCTCAATGACATAATGCCATCTTTTGAATTCTTTTTCATAATGATAGAGACTTGCAAGACTAGGTTGAATGCACATGTTCTGTTTTTAGAACTCTTACATAATATGATTTTTTTGAAAAGTTAGAGACATGTGAAGTGAGTGTTTTTTAATGTTGGAGCACTACTATTAAATAAAATCATGAGGTGTATTTATTTTTTGGGCCAATTTAGGGTCTGTTTTAATCACTTTTAAAAAATTGTGTTAACAACTAATAAACTTGTTTGATAAATTATTTTTAAATGCAGTTTAAGTTTTCATTTTCAATTTTTAGTTTGAGAAAATTCAAAAAGTGAAAACATTTACCGATTTCAATTTTCATTTTCAACTTTTAGTTTGAGAAAATCCAAAAAATGAAAACACACGGAAATTTTTCATTAATGACTTTTTGGCAAATTTTTAATTTCTTATTTATATATCTTCAAAAAGGAGACTTTTTATTTATTTAAAATAATCACTATTTTTAAAAATAAAATTTCAAATAACCAGCTTTTCAAAATATATACCTAATCACTTAAAAAAATTATCCTCTAATAGATGTGTCACTATATGGTGGATGCACTATTTTTTTAGTCTTAGACATCAATGCATGTGACACATGCTCCTCTGTAATGCCAATAATAACACTGACACATACATGCAAGTTTTAGGAGCATGCGTTATTGCCCGTGACTCTTATATTGTTTTGATTTTTTTAAAATAGGTCGTTCTCTCCCAATATTTTCCACCCATTTTCTATTTTTTTTCTTCAAATTGTCTTATATAATCAAAAGAATGTTATTTTGATTTATTCGGTGGTAAAGTCTCCGATGAAGATCCGATTTTGAAACACATAAACTTTTGAGCATCTTCAGTGGGGTTTGATTTGTTAGTTAGATGAAGATATTGAAGATGGTGAAAAGATAAAAAGAATTAAAAGACTTATTATAATATTCAACAATAATGAAAAACATTTGCGAGTCAGTCAAATTCTTTTGCTTTTTCCTTTCCAATTAGTTTAATTGCTATCTCATTATTATATGAAAATTTGTATTGGTGATATATTGACCACTCAATTTCATGCATTATCGAGATGCTAAAGCTAGTATTTGTACAAATTTTGTGACTCAACTAAACTAACAATACAATTGTGAGTCATAACTAACTCTATCAAACTATGTTAATATTAACAAATTATGCAAGTTCTTTATATTGCTTCTATTTTTCTAACACCCATAGTAAGATTAAGGTTGCTTGTAACAAAGAACCTTGAGTTTGATCTTGAGATCTTCGAACGAAGTTGTACTGAGAGGCTTAGTCGACATGTTAGTAATTTGAGAGCTAATAGGTACATGTATATGTACCTTCTCCAACAAAATGGATTTCAAGCTCAATATTTTTTATGCAAGCATGAAGAAAAGGGTTATGAGACAAATTGACAAAACTTAAGTTGTCACACAAATGCGTGGGAGGAAAATGGGATAATAAGTTCAAATAACAATGATTCAAATCATACCAATTATGAGGTGGTATAAGGAAGAGCATGATATAATATATTTGTGTTAGAACTAACAACATGTTGTTTCTTCGAATTCCAAGTGAAAATATTTAAGCGAAAAAAGATACATGAATCAAATGGTAATATTCGATCATCTGGAACACTAATCTAGTCAGAGTCACTATATGTTCGTGATGAAAACTTATGAATACTGTGTGATGAAGATAAAAGGAGACCATGAGAAATAATCCTGCTTAATAACTCAATATTCTCCTAATTGTAGACCATTAAGGATTAAGTGGACAAGACAAGAATTGACAAGCTTTATTAACACTGCATGTGATATCTGGTCTCATTAATGTGGTATATTGGGGAGCACTAACTATTGATATGTATAGTTGGGGATATGAAAATATTTACTTATTTATTTATTTTTTGCGGGGGTGTTAGATTGATTGCTCTAAAATGTTCGAATAAGGCCCAATAAATTGGCCCAGAACCAATGAAACTACCATCACAAAAACAAGGGTAAGAAAACTAAATCTGAAACCCTAAACCCAATCCTTCATTTGGAGAGAGAGTGTGTGAGAGACAGAGAAGAAGATGAAGTTCAATCCAAGGGTTTCCAGCAGCCGCCGCAAGAGCCGTAAAGCTCATTTCACAGCTCCGTCAAGTGTCCGCCGCGTGCTGATGAGCGCTCCCCTCTCCGGCGACCTTCGATCCAAATACAACGTCCGCTCCTTACCGGTTCGCAAGGACGACGAGGTTCAGGTGGTTAGAGGAACATTCAAAGGCCGTGAAGGAAAGATTGTTCAGGTTTATCGCAAGAAGTGGGTGATTCACATCGAGCGTATAACTCGGGAGAAAGTTAACGGTTCAACGGTTAACGTTGGGTTGGACCCGTCGAAGGTGGTTATCACGAAACTCCGTTTGGATAAGGATAGGAAGTCGTTGATTGATAGGAAGGCCAAGGGGCGTGCTGCTGCTGATAAGGAAAAGGGTACTAAGTTTGCTCCTGAAGATATCATGCAAAACATTGATTAGGGTTTTGTGTTTTTGTTGTTATTGTTATAACTAGTTTTGATTTTTGTTATTGGATCTGAATGAAACAATTGAGTATTTTGTGGCTGTTAAGTTTTGTTTTTTATTTAGCGAATGAAATTGCATGTTTTATATTCTCATTGTTAGTGTTTTTGATTGAGGTAGTGTTTTGTGATGAAACTAGTAGATATAATCTAATGTAGTACGTGATATTGTTAGAAGCTACTTTTTCGATACCACTCTATTCTATTATGTTTCATCAATTCAAAAAAATATTAATAATAATAATAATGGTTTAACAAAAACCAAACGATTATATCCCCTTGTTTGAAATCTCATTTCTCCTCTACCTAATCATATTTATTTCATCTACAAAGCTTTGGTGCTGACAAAAAAAATATCTAACCACTTTTAATGAAATCTCAAATCTCCTTTGTCAATCATATTTTGTTATCTAAAAAGTTTGAACTTTTAGTGTGTTTGGATTTATTGTAGAAACCACATCATGGTGGAAAGCCACGCCTCTAATGCAATAAAATGTGAAAAATAATGAAGCAATAATTTAGAGCTGGTTTTCTCATTGCAAATCTATTAGGAGCCATGTAATGCCAGTTTTTCTTGTCTCAGTGCAGAAATATTGTGAACCTTGTATTTAATGCAAAATCCCTTGACCATTTTTGCATTTGCATATGCTGCATGACCATGTATTCCTTATACATGTTTATCTTCATTTCATTCCACTATATTAGTGGTCCTGCATGTGGATAATTATTGTTATGCTAACTTTCAATCCCAACCTACTGTTTGTGCTTCTCAAGGATTTTCCAATCGCTGGTAAGTCTCCTTCAGATGTGGTATGTGAAAGTGAGATATCAAACGTGGGATGGGACCATATGGTCATTGTTTGAATGGTCATTGTTTGAATTCGTAGGCTGTGTGTGTGCGTGAGAGAATTAATCTCACTTTCCACTTGCAAGCGGTTATAGCCAGAGCAAAATCCTGTATGCACTCAACGATATTCGAACACCAGTGAAAGTCTCTAGAATTTCTATTTTGGATACATGTAATTTTTATGTTTTGGATATATTTTAACATGTTAACAAATATTTATGTTTTGGATATATTTTAACAAGTTAACTCGAGTGAAAGGCTCTACAATGCATTTTATTATATGGATTTTTGACATTTGCATTTTATACCTAAGATTACATTTGAATAACTCTGGCCTGTTCTAACTGGCCTACAATACATTAAACAAAATATCGAAATTGATTGAGCATCACAAGAGTATCCTTCATTGTTGGACGTTCATAAGCTTTTGCATTGACACATAAAATCGACACAGCTAGAGTTTGAAGTATTTCTTGCATAGTAGTAGGTTCGGTCCTTCCTCTCAGCTTCGAGTCAAGAATTTCAAACGGATCTTTTTTGCTAGCCAAGTGATTCTTAACCCACTGAACCAAGTGTATACCTTCTGGTAGAGTTGGATCTAATGGATGCCTTCCTGTCAGTACCTCGAGTATCACCACGCCGAAACTGTACACATCGGTTTTCTCGTTGATCTTCTGCATTGAGTTTAGCCCTGTACACATTCCAAAACAATAAAATTAAGCACAACTCAAACAAAAACGAAAAGAGATAGATAGATAAATAGAAAGATAAATTACCAGGATCTATGTATCCGTACGAACTTCCAGAGTAGGTAGGTCTTTGAACTTGATTGGATTTAGCATCATTGGCTTTTTCACTTGCGATTTTTGCGAGGCCAAAGCATGCAAGGTAAGGATGATAACCAGGACCTAATAATACATTTGTTGCTTTGACATCTGAATGCAACATAGAAGGCACACAATCATGATGCAAATATGTGAGTGCTTGAGCCAAACCTAAGATGATTTCATATCTGGTATCCCACTCTAACTTTCCCTTTTCTGAACCATGAAGCACTGAGCTTAGACTAGGGAGGTATTCGTAAAACTGCAGCATCGTATTCCTATTATCGTATCCCCATCCGAGAAGCTTGGTGATATTTTTGTGTTTGATTGAACCTAGCATTTCTATTTCTGACGTAACTGTTCCAGAATCTGTTGATGGCAACTTCTTTTTAACTGCTAAAATTTGGCCTTGGCCTTCTGGAGTTTTCACCTTGTACGAAACTCCAGAGATTCCGGTGTCAATCACATTGGATGGTTTTAAATTCTTGACAATGTCGTCGGCTGAGAAATAAAGGTTGTCGTACAAAGTCATCATCCAATTGTTATTTACTTTGTAAGCAATACAAGCATGAACCGAGACGTGGATTAGGAAAAGTGTAAGTACTGCAAGTGTGCTTAACAAAATGAAGAATATAATCCTCATAGCTAATCTGGTATCATCTTTGGCTTTTGATATGTTATTTCCAGTGAGATCACTAAGAGGGAGTTTTCTGAAGAACGGCGTGTTCGGCAATTCACCCGAGAATTCGTTGAAGGAAATATTTAAAGAACCAAGATTGATAAGGTTAGAAAGAGCATCTAAATTCCCCGAGAGCTTGTTGTGTGAGAGATCGATAAACTCAAGATTTCGACATGTTGATATTGTTGAAGGAATCTCCCCTACAAGATCATTATTGTTCAAGTCCAAAAAGTTCAAACTCTTCAAATCCGCTATCTCAGATGGAATAATACCGACAAGTCTATTCCGATTTAGCCTCAACCTGCGAAGACTCGTGCAGTTACCTATATCAGGTGGTATGATTCCTTCCAAATCATTGGAAAGAAGCATAAGTTGACTGAGATTTTTCAACACAAAAAGCTGTTTTGGTATTGTACCAGATAAGCTGTTATATGACAGATCAAGTGCCTGAAGATTTTTGCACTCCGAAAGGCTATTCGGAATTTTTCCTGTTAGCTTATTCTTCCATGCAAAGAAAAGTGTCAAACTTCTCAATTTTCCAATAACAGAAGGAATCTCACCAGAAATAGCATTATTGTCAACTTCAAACTGAGTCAGAGACGTGCAGTTTGAAATCTCCGGTGGTATAGTTCCTGACACCCGATTAACACTCAGCTGAAGTCCTTGAAGATTTGATAGCTTTCCGAAACTGATCGGAATGCTACCTGTGAGAAGATTTTCTGACAAATCTATAACACTGAGATCTTTGCATCTTCCGAGCTCTTCCGGAATTGTCCCTACCAAATTGTTTTGCCATAAAAGTAGACTCTGAAGCTTTCCGAGCTCTCCGATTTGAGGTGGAATTGAACCGGAAATTGAGTTTTCGTACATATACAGATTCTGCAACTCACTGCAATTTCCTATCTCTTCTGGAATAGAGCCTGATAACTTAGTTGTGTAAATGGCTATGGTCTGCAATTTTTTCAGCATTCCTATTGATGAAGGAATACTACCGGAAATGCTGGTTTCCGCGAGGCCTAACATGACCAAGTCGGTGCAGTTTCCGATCTCCGATGGCAGCTCACCGTTGAGGTTTTTGTTCCCTCCAGCTCTGAATACTTGAAGCTTACTTAATAAGCCAATACTCTTTGGAATTTCGCCGCTGAGTTTATTATCGAAGAGTGTCAAGTTCACAAGACTCGATAAATTTCCTATGTTGAATGGAATATTTTCTTCGAGATTGTTTGTATGAAGAGCTAAGCTTTGAAGCTTGCTTAGCCTGCAAATTTCTTCTGGGATTTCACCAAAGAGAGAATTTTCACTGAGATCAATGAAAACAAGCTCTTGGTAGTCTCCAAATTCTTTTGGAATCCTTCCAGTGATGTTCATCGACGAGAGGACAAGAACTTTCAATGACTTGAGAGGTTGAAAATTTGAAGGCAATGACGAGCCTTGCAAGTCCAATGACTTCAAGTTTATCTCCTCTACATGTCCTTGCAAATTGCACTTCACGCCGAACCAGTTGCACGGCGTCCCGTTTGAAAGATTCCAAGACGGTAATGCATTCGAATTCATGTATAAACTTTTCTTCCATGCTAGAAGAGCTTGGCCTTGTTCATCAAGAAGAGAGTTACAACATGAAAAGAAAAGAAAGTTTATGAAGAGAAGAAAAAGTGACATATTCTCTGAGTTAGCAGACATTGTTATGGTAAGAGAAGAAAAAGTGTGATTTGTTTTAGGATTGTAAGAAGGTGAAAGATGAAAATTTATAGATGAATGGAAGAAGAAGCTATGAAGAAATGAGATAGATTCTTTGTTGTTTTGATAATGTAAGATGTTTTGTTGAAAAGTGAGGACATAATCATGGCTATGATGGTTATTGGTTTTTCATTTAGGTGAAGTCCTGTATTTATATTGATTCTTGATGCTTAACATGTCAAGTGGTTGGTTGAAATTTTGTGGCAATTGCAGACTGGTTTGTAATCCAATTGGTTAGTTTAGTGTTTCACTTTTTGGGGTAGATATATTATTCGTGCGAATTTTTCATCGACCGATCGATTATTGACCGATGACGAAAGATTTGAGAGACCAATTTTAATGAAATCTCATCTCTCATCTACCGATCATACTTTATTTATTTATTTACAAAATTTAAAATTTGACGATGATTATGACTAATCATTTTTATTGAAATCTCGGCTCTCCTCTCTCGCGCATTTTTTTCTTTTAATCTTCAAAGCCTCACAATTAGCAATAAAAAGATATTTAACTAATCATTTTAATGAAAGATCACCTCTCTTATGTCAATCATAAAGTTTTATCTATAAAACTCAAACTTTGATATTGACTGAAAATCAACTAATTATTTTTGATGAAATCTCATCTCTTCTCTATGAATTATAATTCTTTTATCAACAAAACTCAATAACCACTTTTAGTAAAATCTCAACTTGGGAATTAGGATTTCATATTTTCTTTATTCTTTTATTTTATATATATATATATATATATATATATATATATATATATATATATATAATATATATAAAATAATTTGAACCTATCAATGTCAAGCCATAACTCCCCTTATAAATTTAATCATGAACCTGAAGTGGCCTTTCTAGAATCAATCTTTATATGATTTGATCATGTTTTTTGTTCTTCACTATTTACTCAGGTGAAATAACCACTCTTTGGTTGCAAGATAAATCTACATTATACAAAAAATTGAAAGAACAAAATAAGATAATTGAAAGTGAGATAAAAGAGAAATTCAGAAGGAAGAAAATGAATGTATTATTTTACAAGCTTCACTAAAGGTGTTTGTTACAATGTGCTAATCATAACTATGTGATTTCTATAACTATACAATGTTATTACAAAACTAAATCTTGACTACTAATGAAATATAACTCCTATTTATATATGAATGAGATTACTTGCACTTCAAATAATCACGGAATAATTAACTCAACTAAAACTAAACTAAGTGAAGTTATTTCGACTCTGTCGACAACTACATATTTCGACAAGTTGACAAGTTGTATTTGACGTTCTGTCAAATTCTGTTAATACAGACTGTTTGATGCATGCTATTTCGACATACACTAAAATACCTTTCAACACTCATTAAATATAAACATACTATTTCGATTTCGACACAAAAAGTTAAATATTTAACCATTATAACTAACGTAGTGATAATGATTACAAACAAACAAAGTTTCTTATAACTTTTGAAATAAAATAAAATTTTGTTTGGACTCCATATTTCCTGAAATCTATATAAGGAATAGTTTTTTGTATTAATCCAAGTCAAATTTTTATCATACGCAATGATGAAGAGAATAGGCAATGTTTTAACATGATAAGATTATACAGTTGCGTGAGAATCACCTTTTTATCTTGATATAGATTGGCTGAAAACAAGAGCATTAGAATTAGAATGAGTTTAGCACTTTTGTAAAATGGGTGATTAAGAAGGTGATGTAATTATGCTATGTTTGATGTAAAATAAGAATAGACATTATGATTGTTGAGTGAATGTAATAGCTCTCTATTCAGTTAATCAACAACTTAATTTCTTCCTTTATTTTTAATTACTCCAGATAGCTACATTTTGTGGTCCTTTCCTTTTTTGTGGTTGCAACTTGCAACTTGCAAGAGCCTTTTGTTGGTCTGGTAGTTAATCGTTAATTAAGTGGTATATTTTGATTATTACTTTTACTTTTATATATATGATACATATTTATAATTATTGATAAAAATAAAAATAAAACCTTTATTATTACTCTACTTGATTAGTTTGTAAGAAAATATTTATGTTTAGTGAATAATATTTATAAGATGCATGTGATTCATAGATTGGGAAACTTATGTTGTTAATGTATTGGTGACTTGTTTTGGGACTAACTGAGTCATGTCTTTATTAAGTCTTATTTTTATGGGACTTGTATCTTATAGGATTTTGCTAGATTTATGGTTGGATTCAAGTCTATATAATGATTTCGGGTTATATTGCTTTCTTGTATATATTTAGAATTAGAATTTATTTTAATCAAAAACTAAATTAAATTTTAAAATACCAATTTCTTGTTTTTATGGAAAATTTTATTCATTCATAAAGTTAGTGTTTTTGCATAAAGATATGTAGGTGTGGAAATAGATCGAGTTTAGTCGAATTTTTATTAAATATATTAGATTTACTTTTAAAAAACTAAATCTTGAGTCTGGTTTATAAGATGTTTAAGATATTGTATTGATTATGAGTAGTTTAACCTCACCTACTAAATCAATCTTATGTTGAAAATACAAGTGATAATAAATCGAATTAATTCGTTCATAGTTTGAATTATTAATAAAGTTATTCTCGTATATAAATATTTGAATTATGTAAAGAATTTTTTACAAATAAATTAGTTTTATAAAACTGAAAATCTGTAATTGTTCTGAGTTACCATTTCAAAAGGTGTCATCATCTTAAAATAGTGTCGTTACCATCGTTGATATCTTTAACCGTTTCAAAAGTCTAGCCATGTTTTGATGGTTGACGTCCTCCGAAGTAGAAATTTAGAATAGGGTTTTGGTTGGTAGCAAAGAGGGTTTTGAACATTGGTTTCAAACCAAAGGAAATTTTAAAACAAAAAATGGTAGTGAAAAGTATATAACAAATCATAAGGTTGGGGAAGGAGTACAAACTGTTTTTATTCATGCTCCTAGAAACAGGAGATTATGTGTTGAATTTTTCAATCAAACACATTACTAAAATCAAATTAAGGATAAAGAAATGAAAAGAACGAAGAAGAGGAAGAAGGAAGAAGATGAGAGAAAAAATGAAGGAAAAAGAAGAAGAGAGAGGGAGAGTTAAGGTTTCGATATTGGTGTGAGAGAAGAGCATTTCAAAAATAATGGAGGTAAGATTATGGAGATAGATTGTATGGATGTGATTTCTCAAGCAGGTTCAAATCCCCAATTCCAGTTACCGAAAAATAATTAGTTTGGTTTCAAATGTTTCATTACAGTTACTATTTGTCCAGAAATATGTTTAATTAATGCAATAAGTATAGTTAGGATAGAAATAACTCATCATTTGGTTGGAAATAGTTGATATTAGATACTAAATACCCCTAATTTGATGAGGTGACAACATTAAGGCAAAGGTTAATTTTTTATTTTCCACAACTATCAATTTTCTAATATTATAGATATGTATTAAATATAAATCATATATAAATAAAATTAATATTAATAATTTAATTAAAAATTATCCACTTGTCTCATGTTGTATGGAGATATAAGAAGGGTATCCGTATCCAACTAATTTGTTAGAGTACAAAAGTGTTGTATGAATTATAGGTTTACTTTTATTTTGTCAAATTTAATATATATATATATATATATATATATATATATATATATATATATATATATATATATATATATATATATATATATTAAAATTAATCTGCTCTCAATACAAATAATAATTGTATAGTGAAAAAAATTATTATTATTATTATTTGAATTGTATATTAAGCTAATGAGAGTCAAATCGACATTCATTGGAGATAAGATGGAAATAAAAAAATGATTAAAATGTTAGTAGAAACTAATGAATGAGTCAAATCTCTACACACGCATGCACACCTGTATCAACCTTTCATAGCCATACAACTTTAGGGTACCACTTTGTCCAATGAACATTAAAGATGAATAAACATCTTTGATTTGATAGAACAACTTTTCATGGCTATATTTTATGTACATCTTGATTCTTTGCATGATCTCAATATCTTCCTCAATTGTCGCATTTGCTTCATTTTGACTGAATTTCATGCATTCAACTTTCTGGTTTAAATTATAAAAAGATATATAGGTTTTGTATTATAGTTTTAAATAATTGGCTCTATGCTTATTTATTTAACAATTTATAAAAGGTTGTAGTAGATGCTAAGAAAATGAAACATTAAAGCAAACATACATTATATTGATAATTAATAAAATATTTATAGAAAGAATTAAAATAAACATATTTATTTGGTAAAGGAAGATATGAGCCAAAAGATGAAGAATCAAGGGGCCCATAACATTAAAAAGTAGAGACAAAAGAAACTAATTTTATATGAATGGTAATTTTTTGTATTAGCCTTAAATGATTCAGCATCTAACCCCACCAATTTTATTTTCATGTTTTCCTTTTGAAAAAAGGTAATCATAAATGCTCCCACTTAGGTAATTTTATAAAATCAAGTTTGTAGATTATGTTTTGAGGAAATGAAAAAAAAAAAAAGAGTTTTTAAGTGATGGTTATTGTTGGATTTGATAGGAAGAATAGCGGTTCGATCTCACGTAATTGAAAGAAAAATAGATTGAAATTATTTTATATTAAAATTGATTTTCAAATCAGATTAAACGGTTCAGTGGATTGGAAACTGATGGTGGTGGTGAAAAAAATATATTGGAGTCACTAAAATTAAGATTTCAAGAAAGTTTTTATTTATGAATGTTTTCTATAAAAAATGGTTTTAAAAATAAAAAATAAAAAAGCAATTATTTTTATTAGAAGTGTTGTTAATATTGATTTTATTTTTCTTAATTTTATTTTTGAAATTTAAAGTGTTTTTATAGCAAAAAGGCTCTAATTTTTTTCATGTAATTTTAAAAAGCACATGTAGTATAATGAGAGTGTTTTAATTTATGAAAGTGCTCTTAAAAATAAAAGCGCCACACGTGCAGAAAAAAGACTATTATTTTTATCAAAAGTGCTCTTAAATTTTATATAAAATATTATATTTAAATTAAACTTTCATTTGACAAATAATTTAAATGACATTATAGTGACTTCAAACATATATTTGACATTATTTTTCTCATTCATTAATCTTCTTCATTTGAAACCATCAATTTTCTCGTTTCTTTTATCTTCATCATTCCACAATTTTTTAAATTTCTTCCTCACTCTCTCTCATGTTCTAGATTATTTATATTTAGCATATATAATCTAGTTTATGTATTTAATTTCTTATTTTTCTTATCTAAGTTAATCTAATTTACGTTTGATAATGAAAAGTTTTGACACTTTAAGGCTCGTAAATTTATTTTATTTTTGAAAAAAAGTTATCATAAATGCTCCTTCCATGTTGGACTAACTAGCATTAATTTACGGGGTATAGTAGGAGTTTAATATGAATTGCATTTAGCTTGATAGTGTATACATAAGTAGAAGCTAGAGAATTTTGATAATCATTTTATCAGTTAAAAAATTTGTTACATTTTCTCTCTTCTCTCTTCATCTTCATCTTCATTCTTTTTGTACATCAACAACAACAAAAATTAAAATTGAAATTCATAAACTAAATATAATATTTAATGTGTTACATAGCGTCAAAGAGGAGAATTAATAACTCAAATTTGTTACTACAAGTATGGTGTTATGCAAAAATATCCAGTAGAGAATGACGTGTTAATCAAAGAAATTGAAGACTTAGGTGCCAATAGATTAGTGGAAGATTCAAATTTGTCTAAATTATTTTCTTTATTCATACGGGAGTGGAGTTCAAGTTCATGAACTTTGGTGCCAATAAAATCAGTGAAAGATTCATCTTTGAATATTATTCCGACAATAAAGTAGTTACAAAATCAATGTTCAAGTAAGAATAACAACAGATTACCACAATGAATTAGGTTTTAGGTTCCTACTGTCGGCACCAAGCATCCACTTCTAGTGCTGCTTCAAGATGGACCACTTAGTTTGTGTCACTTTTAATTAATTATCATGTTTTGCTAAGCAATAGTTGCTGGAGAAATAAACACTACAATTCTTTCTAATAGACAAAGATTTGTGATATTGATCATAAGGATTAAGACTCCTAAGGAAGAGTAACTTGCCACTCTTCATGGCTAGGGTTTGGACCATACTAGTACTAGCTTAATATTATTAATACAATTTCATTAGGTCAATAACAAATCATGTTTATGGTTCCATCAATCTTTATAACTATTATTGGGGATTCAAAAGTCCAATTGATGTTACATAGAATTTTGAATTTGGTGCATTTTTTTTAATAATTGAACTTGGACTAACTTATTTTTATAAAATCGGTTTCTAATATATGTCACGGTGCAAGAAAATGATCGCAAGCACTCGCACGCTTGAGATGATAACAAAGTTATTACCGAAGTTTATTTATTCTAGAAAGAAAGAGAAAATATTGATAAAACCCTTAAAAAAGAAAATGATAGTCGTAACCAAATTATGATATCGGGAGTCGATTATGCAAGGGGAGATATTACTATTAGCACTTCTCACTTCTGTTGTACACAATGAGAACCATTTTGAAGACTTTGAGAACAAAATGTTAGCATACATTATTTGTTTGATTCTAGTTATTAAAAGTTTGAGAGCGAAAAAGAAAAGGACTAACACTACTGTGGTGATATCTCTAAATTCAGTCATCTAAATATTTTATTTTTTAACTAATTGTTGTTAATTTATTACCACAATTTTCTAAAACAACTGTGATGATATAATTTGATGTTTCATAAGTTCGACTCAGTGCCTACTAATTCGTGTTTTCTTCAAAATTTAGCACCACTTTTCATTTTTATTTAATTAAAAAAACATATATTACTACAGTTCTTTAAACTAACCGTTGTGATATATTTTCTATTTTTTATTTTATTTTTAATTACTTAAAACCTGGCGTATTTTTTTATAAAATATCATTAATGTAAATATTATATCACAACGATTGTCTAAAAAATCGTTGTAATATATTTTTTATTATTTTTTTATATTTTAATTTGCTTAAGACATGAAACTTTTTTTTTATAAATTTCGTCATATATCACAACAGTTTTGAGAAATAATCATGGTGATATCATTTAATCACTTTACACAGAGCTAGCTAACTTGTCTCTTCAGTTGCATATTTTTATTTCCATCAAGAAACAACCCTTGACGAAACAACGTGAATTTCAACCCTAATGAAACATACAACATCATTTCAACCCCAACGATACAAAATCAATTTCAACCTTAACGAAATGTTCAATGTCATCTTCAAATCTGAAGAAACAACAACATTTTGAACTAACATCTTTGTTTTGTACCGTCGAGGAGGTAGCCGACACTATGTTCTTCATTCTTGACTGGCATTCAGTTTAGCTGTCGAGGAGGAACTTTAAGATTTTGACAATATTTTTTTTACGTATTCATCCTGTTTCTGGTACGTAAACTTTTTCCGTGCATCTACAATACCGACATTTCCATTGTTATTTATGTGTTTGTTGTTGATGATGCTTATGTATTTATTGTTGATGATCCTTATTATTGTTGATGTTTATTATTGAAGATGATGCTTGTTATTGTTGTTGATTCTTATTGTTTTTTATGGGTTCTCACTGAACAAAAGGACATGTTACTGATTCTCGCATAACAAATGTCTTTCGACCTCCTTGTGGATCTTGATGGCCACTACTAGGAAGCTTGCATCAAACTGTCTTTTAACCTCCTTGTGGATCTTGATGGCCATATCAAGTCTGATTTATCAAGCTTGATTCACCTTAGGTGATTCATTATAAAACAAAGTAGAAATTTGAATCCAAATCAGAGTATGACTAATGTCAACGTTTATTTCAATACAAATTTGAAACCCACTTAGCACAAGACTTAAAAGAAACCACATTTTTTGCCAAGAGTCGTCGTATTTTGATTGAAGTATCTGGTAGTTTTCAACCACTGTAGAGAGCTTCATACAGAGTATATATAATAAAAAATTAACTATATATTCAACAAAAAGTTCCATATTCTAAACCTCCATTGACCTTACTTGTCAACCCTTTAAGCACGCATTGCGCCAAAATGCGAGGTTAAGGACTCTATACTGCCACTTCCAACACACGCAAGATGCTTTTCCCAAATCATATGGAGTCATTCGAACAAAGACTTGCAAAATATATTCAATACTGTCTCTTAGAAAGATACTTTTGTTTTAAACTATAAACCTTTTTATGCATGAATTTTCACACACACACACACATATATATATATATATATATATATATATATATATATATATATATATATATATATATATATATATATATATATATATATATATAAATGTATCTGCAACAAATGATTATACGAAAAAAAAAAGAAAAACATATGGTTCAAAAATAATAGAATGGTTGAGAAAAGACTCAAACTGCCCTAAAAATGATGACGTGTAGCGAAATTGACAAAGAGTTAAAAGAGTATTATTTGTAATACAAGAATTTATTATATGATAGATATATTAAAACAACAGTAGTTATTAACAAATTTATATTACTATCAATGTTCTTAATTCTCTTAAAGTATATGAGAATCTCTTATTTTAAAGAAATTTTTACATCAAATCATGCCTTTGTTTTAGTATTTTGATTTACTAGCTCTCTAGTCCCTATACAAGCAAGTTTATTATATTATGATGTAGTAATGACTCCACCATGACCCAAATTATTGAAATTGAAATAAGAGAATATGCAAAGAAATTTCACTTTACATTGAGAAGTGGACCCTTGATATATGGTCTAAAATGTAGCATCATAGGAACTTTTGTCCTTAATGCATGGCACACGTGCACTAGAGTCAACAAATGCCAAACTCGATGTACATCAATTTGACTTTTGAATCCCTAATAATACAGATTGATGGAACCATAAACATGATTTGTTATTGTCTAATCCAAACCCTAGCCATCCAAAATCATTTATGAAAAACTGCCAAGTTACTCTTTCAAATATCACACGCTTGCATGGAAGTATTCATCCTTATCAATATCGTAAATTATTGTCTATTAGAAACAAGTGTATTCTTTGTTTCTTTCTAGATAATTATTTGTTCAAATTTATAATAATGCAGAATTAGAGAGAAAAGTCCATATATAGGTCAAATCAATCATTGAAGAATTGTGATTAATTTCTCTAATGGAGATGTATCACCTAATGTATAGCATTAGAAGAAGAGTTTAGAGCATTTACTATTCACAAATCACAATGACAAGTGCAATATAAAAAGATTTAAAGACTTTTGCACTTGTATTGTTACTATCATTGGCATAATATATCCTTCATTTTTGTTGAAATATAAAATTATATTTGCGATCTTAATGCTTACGATTTTATCCGTATTGGGATCGGATATTTGTACTGATACTTCTGATTATATATATTTTATTTATTTATTTTTTAAAATTATTATCGATGTCATCGTGTCAGTGTCAAAATCATATTTAGGATATTTGTACTTCATAGGTTGGAGAGCATGTTTAATGATTTATTCCTATAATATACATTACTAAAAAAACACATTTTACCTCGTTGAAAAGGAATTCTTACTTCGGTTTTACTGGAGAGATAACGAATGTCATCATGAAAAATATTTATTTTATCTCTCGATTTTAAAAAACCGATGAGTATATGTAAAAGTCATGGATTTGATTCTCAGGGAAACCTTTTTAGAATTCTGAAATGTAAAAATCATGCATAAAACTTTTATTTTATCATTTGAATAAATAATTTCTCTAGAATTTGTTTGATGTGAATGATATATAAATAAGATATAAGATAAAGTAGAGATAAATATATGATCAAATATAGACAAGATGAACAAAAAAATTTATTCATGTGTTTAATAAATATTAGATACAAAATATGATAAAATTATTTTATCAAATTTTATTATTGGTATAACCATAATAACACTAAGATATATATTTTATAACTTACAAGAACAACCCAAACATACATACTTTTAACAATTAATTTTAAATATCTTAAAAAAATATGAATGCACTTTAACTATAAATAACTAATATTTTTTGGAAAAAAAAAATAGTTTTCCTATTATTCTACCTCTTGTTTTCTAAGTTCTAACTTATTTTAAAAAGACAAGATAAGAATTGATTTATATTTTATTATTTCATGAATTATTAAACTTAGATATAATATGATTTGGTTATTCTATTATGTCTTTTATCCTAAATATCAAACAAATATTTTAAGATAATTGTATTGTGACCATAGTGGCAGCCCTATCTACCCCCATGTCATCATTTGAAACACTTATTACACAAAGTGAATGACTGAATTCTTTACATCATAGACTCTTTAATTAACTTGTGTTTTGCTCCATAACATATACTAAACTTTTACAAACCATTCAAAGTGCTCCAACACCACTAGAATTTCAGTCTTAATTTTTTCTTCATGTCATGTACCTCTCAATAATTCCATTATTAAAACAGCACTATGCCTTAATATATATATATATATATATATATATATATATATATATATATATATATATATATATATATATATATATATATATATATATGTGTGTGTTTTTTTTTTTTTTTCATACATGCATGCATAATTATCATTACAGACTCTCCACCAAAACAATGGTCAAATCATTGTCTGATCCCATCATCATTGTCTTTACATCCTTAACTTCGGGGGTTTGTTTCCTAATCACTTTTCAAAGCTTAAATTATTAGAGGTAATGGATGGAAAGTTTGAACAAAATATCATCCTTTTACCCTAACCATATTACTTTGAACATGTCTAATCATTTTCTATGCCCACTGCTATAAAGCTTTTTGCTTTTATGTACTTTGGAAATAAATAAAGTACACTAGCTTTCAAGCTTTTTTTTAGAGGTTACTCACCTTACACTTTTCTTTGACATCTCTTTTCATTTACAAACGTATTTAGTACATTTCCATCTAATATATATATATATATATATATATATATATATATATATATATATATATATATATATATATATATATATATATATATATATATATATATATATATATATATATATATATATATATATATATATATAACAACAACAACAACCAAACCAAACATCCTTCAATTATATGGAATTGATTACAATATCAATTTTTATTATAATGTTTTATTCTGAATCATGTTTTTATTTAAATTATTAAACTCAATATTTTTTTAAATAATTTTTAATATAATCTTTTTAGATTTTCGTTTTTTTATAATTGTTCAATTTTTCTTCATCTGATGATGTACTCTTCTGACCACATAATCTATCGGTCTTCTTCTAATGCATTTTTTTATACTTTTTTCTCTTGTGGTTCATATAATTTTTAAAACAAAATCATGCAAACCACACTACAAACATTCTTAGATATGATCTTCAACTTTTACCTTTAAATTAGAAGCACTTCTTATTTTATTAAATTTATATTTCATATTTTCTGTCTTGCTTCAAAATTATTTTTTATCTCAAATTTACAAAATTAATCCACACTTTAAAAATTATAGATATCATAAATTACTTTATCTTTATCAATATTTAAAAAAAAAATCAATCAACAATTTCAATGTATATTATGTAGTTCATGCGGCATACAATTACAATCATAAATTTGAAATATCACAATTTTATATTTGAGACGACTTGAAAACTGTTCATTTGGTTTAATAATGAGTAATTCAATTCATCATTTCATATGAATTAAGAATATATATATATATATATATATATATATATATATATATATATATATATATATATATATATATATATATATATATATATATATATATATATATATATATATATATATATATATATATATATATATAATATTCTTTATTAAATATTGAGAATGATAAAAATAATATTAATGAGATAGTATAATTGAAAGATATATTAAAAATTAAAATGAATCATTATTTTAAGATATTTTTTATTTCAAATTATTTTGTTTGAATATTTAAAAATTTGTTGTTGTTATTTTTGAAGAATATGAGCTCAAATAATAGTGAGCGATGTAAAGGTCCAACATTATTGTGAGGGCCTATAGTCTATATAGATTGCTTGTTTGAGACTCAATAATTTTAGAAACTTTTGAATGTCATACCCTAATTTAACGTGGCACATCCCACCCTTCAATTGTCAATAATATCAATATTACTTTTGACAAAATTTTAGATAAACTGTCTAATTGAAAAATCTGATTGAACAAATGAAATTTTTGGTATAAATTAAAAAACTGGGTAGTGTTAGTCAAAAGTTTGGAATACATTTATATTAGTCTCTTTTAATAAACAAAAATTAGAGTGTGGAAAAAATTATCCTTTTTCTAAGAAACATGGTTGTGTTGTATCAGATTTTTTACAAAATTTGAAATTACCAGTTTTTTTTTTTAAAACCTCTTGCTTTTACTGGAATTTTTGAGGAGCAGAAAAAAAATTGGTAGTTTAATTTTAACGGTTGAGATTTTGTCTTTCGTATGGTTCTGATTGCACTGGAGTTGTATGTGGTCCTTGATGAATCTGAACTTGTATAAATATGGATCATGTAGTTGTTAAAAAGAACATCTTAAAATGTCTCACTATTTGTTTATGTCATGTGTGTACTTCAATAAGGTGAAACCTCTAGTTGATTTTGAGCTCCCAGAAGACACCATACGTCTCGTCATTCTGAGATTCAATTTGAATAATATGTTGCCTGACACCGAGAACAATAGGGTGGGTAAGATCGAGTTTCGTGCACCATGGATTGATACCAATAGAATGGTGAATACAACCATATTGAGCTAAAGAGTGATAAAGATTTAAAGGTTATGTGAGTAATGTAATTTGTGTGCTAAGTTAAGCTAATTGTAATGTGTTAAGTTATGTTCATCTTGTAATAATGAAAACGACAAAACGTTATCTAATAGACAATATGGTTAAAATGTATGAGTAACAATACACATAATATACAAATAATACAAAATTAATAATAATGTCTACATATGTCTCCCACGGCTATGTGTGTTGTCTGCAAAGCCAAAGTATAAACCTCGCCATCTAAATTTATCAAACCCATAGTGATTGTTGCCATTTGCAGACATTGTTAGTCATTCATACCATTTGGAGGCGGTGACATGTCATCCAAAGGTTCAACATCATCTTCATGCTTAACATGTGGGATGAAACGAGAGTGTGATACAATAAGATATCAATCCAAGTACTCATCCACACACTGCGTAAGGAATTGAACTCACATTGCATGATCTCTAATGGCATGGGCAAAGTTAACGCAGAGGTGTTAACGTTACCAACAACCCATTTATCAATGTCCTCAAATGGAATAACGAGGACTAATCGTGGGATGCCCTGGACATACCCAAAGTAGGATAATGCCCTGGACATACCCAAAGTAGGATAAATATCTCTCAGGTAAGTGTCTATATGACATTGGTTAACATATAGTGTCCATATGACATTGTCTACGGTCATCGCATTAATCCTCTTCATTATTTGTTTTTGAGTCAGACTCCAAAAGTTTCAAATAAATTGTTTCCGTAAATATATCTACGGAAACAATTAATAGCACTGGCCGCAACAGCAACAGCAGAGAACTATGACCAATAGAGTCAGACACTTACCCGTTCCGCTTCTCTGACTCAAAAATACTAACAAAAAACTAATAAAATTGTATATAAAAAATATGTATCCAAAGATACATATCTGAAAGTAAGACAAAATTGAAAACTCACACGTAAAAAGCCTATAGGATGAGATAAGAAATCCTCATACAATTTTGTTCACCGGTAGTGTATATTTTTATGGGACAATACATATATGTTAGTTTTGATATGCATAGTGAATATTTATTGATTTTGCACTAATATTTTGATCATAACCAATACATTAATTTGATCATAACCAAGACAAGTCTTATGCTGTCGACTTTGCAACTAATTTTTTGAAATGCAATGCAATTCTTTTGTTTTATAATTTTTATTTCTTTAGGCTTGGTTATGCTTTCTCTATTCATTTGGGTATTATACATAATATATCAAATTTGAATAAAAAATTATGTTAACAGTGATGCTTAATGGTATCCTATATTTATGTTGCAGAGAGGAAAATAGATATATTTGCTTTTTGGTTGGCAAGTATATTCTAAACCTGCCAAGATTAGTTACAAAATTATTGAGTTTGCCACAATAAAACAAAAATCTCGTATATCACACTTGGAGCAAAAACATCAACCGATTTTCTCTTTCAGAGGTGACAACAAACTTGAAATCTTAGGACATGTTAAATGATGTTTCAATTCAGCATTATCCTGTCCTGGGTCAGTTCCATGTTGTTTCAGCTATCTATAGACAGAGTTTAGATCTGACACCTCTCTTCAAAAAAGTAACAACAATAACAACAAAAACCAAATCACCTCCCAAAACAAGTCATTATTCTGGATGTTAAAGCAGAAGTCAGAAATCTCATTCCAGCAGATCCACCAGGAAAATATGATATAGCATAGTATCCAAGTGAAAGAACCTGCAAGTATAATCAAAGCATCATTTTCAATACAAGACTAGCCTTAGGAAGAAACAGAATAAACAGTATATGCAAAAAAATCTAAGATCTATTTCTACAATCTAGTTGCTGGAACCATGTCATGGAACCAAACCAACACCCATCATAATATAAGTCCAGCCACTAAAAATTTAATTTCTATTTAAATTCAAGATTTTAATATACAGTCACTATACTTCAAATCCACAGCAAATATTAATAGATACATGAGGAGAAGGGCAAAGCAACAGACAAACATTCCAACTTATTAAGGATCCATGATATTAATACCTGTACAACAGAGAATACAACAGAGAGAATGTAGCTATGTAACACCATAGATACGTAAATGGTGCCAACCATACTGCATAAAAACCCCAGTGTGAAAGGGAGCCTCTGAAAAAAATCATAAAGGGGGACAGAGTCATGAGAAGGCATAAAAAATGCAATCAAATCATAGGGATTATTATACTAAGAAGTCAAAAGAACTCACTTAAGCAACATATAAATAATGAAATGTGCAGTTATTTGATAAGCTTGAAAACAAAGAGAGAGACGAAATTCTGGTAATTTACCTCCTTCGACATCATGTGAGAAAGCTGATTCTTTGGCCCTTTTAGTGCAAAGAACGATCCGATAATAAACCCACACCCAAGCGTAAAGCATATAGCAAACTTTTGGGGCATAACCACCATGATAGGCAGGAACAAGGTAAATGCAATGAAAATGAAGAAGACACCGCTGGCCAGAAATAAACCAAAATACAGGAGAGCTTTTCCAGAAGGAACATTGCTAGTCGCAGATGAGAAGTTTCCAGGTATATCTCTCACACTTTTAGAAACCCTAACAATTATAACAAAAAAAATTGTTTAACTAACTGAGGTTATAATTTCAGGAAAAATAGCTTAGTGATTGTGCTACTGAGTGCTTCTTCCCAACACGATATTCCACTGTGATGCAGACAATTCATGCAAAAAGAAAGTAAATCGCCATCCCATTATCTTTTCTTCCCATGGCGAATTATACCATCATCAAGAAGAAAAGCTAAAGAATAATAACACTGAGGCTTGATAGTTGATAATGTACTTCATACTTGCAATGCTTGATATAAAAAGTGTCAGACACCAAAACTCAACCATAACAAGTTAATAAAAATCATGATACCCTGAATCAACTATCCAAAAATTACATTGTTGGATGAAAAGTTAAAAGAGTACTCAAAGACTAATCTGAAGTGCTTAAGAATAATGAACACAGCGTGTAGTGATTAGATGCACAATAAGAAAATTGCAGTCTGTAATTTATAGGAAGAATAAATAAGTTAAACCATTTCCAAGAGAAGAGATGGTTTTCATTTACTTGAAACTTCTCACTAACTAGTTGTATTAAATACAACTGAAAACTAAGCATAAGCAGAGGAAACATAGTGAATCTTCGCACACCTCTTTATGCTAGTTCACATATGACATATGCATCAAGCTTGTGACATATAGGTTATCCTTGGACTCTAGAGTGACGTAATGAACATACCGGCCAGTTGTTCATTGGGATTAAATGATATTGTCATTTCTTTAGATTTAACTTTTTCTTTGATTAATTATAGCCTATCTCAATATGTTTTGTTTGCTAATGAAAAACTGGACAAGAGACAATGTTTGGTGGAGAAATAAGATTCGTAATCCTTACTCGCAATTTTAGTTCAAAAGAAGATTGTTTTAGCGATATGGGTTCAAGTGTGATAAGAGTCATAACTAAGTATTCTGCCTTTGCACTAAATCTATCAACAATATTCTGCTTGTTCTTCCAAGCCATGTGATCATCTCAAATAAGAACACAATAATCTAAAGTTGACGGCTTACTATATATCATTGGGGTCTACATCTGTGTTGGCAACAAAAGCCGTATCGCTCTATTATCAAGGAGCAATCCTCTTCCAGAAGATCCATTTGTGTAGTATTGCAATAATTTGAAATACTACACTACATTGACTGCATAGATATTAGTCCGAGCTAGTAGCAAGTAAAGGCTGACGCCAAAAACACTACAGTAGGATGGCCGCTATACTAAAATTTTAGATAAAGGTTGAGTAATTCATAACATTAATGCTCAAGATTCAAGGTATGTCATAACTTATAAACATTCATTGGTTTTAAGTTAAGCATTTACAATAATCATGGAAATGATGACTACGAACTAATAAACTCGAAACTAGAGCATGTGACAGTAGCAATAATGAAGTCGAACTTCGAAAACCCTAAACAAGGTTGAGAGTAATTTGAGAGAATCATAAAATAAAAAAGGAACAGCAATAAAAAAACACTTGTATGCAAACAACAGAGAATGTAGATCAAAAGAGCCGAAATGGAAAACAAGGTAGATTATCATACATAAAAAAACCGAGCATGTGAAGAAGAGTCAGCAAAATGATGCCAAAAACAGGCAAACTTGACCAAAATGACATCAGACAATAGTGGTCTTAGCAAGAAGGAAGCTCAGAAGTTTGAATATGGAAGCTCTTTGATTGAACATGTAACGAGAGAAATAAAGGATTTAATTCTTATATCTTAAAAAAGGAGGGACAAAATCCCAATTTTCTCTCTAAATCATTCTGAAACGAGCACGCGACATGAGCAAAAGAAGGTTTCCGAAAACCTTACAGTCTCAAAACAGCAAAGTTCGCGATCTCTCCCACAAACAAAAATGCAACATAACAAATAAATAGTAGCTAGGGGGATCTTTGATCTGCTCCTCTATTATCACACGACAAAGTTGCACTATTTCAAGGAGAACTAAGAAACTAGCTAACAACACTTACAATGAGCAATACACCGAGTCAGATCATCACAACTCACAAGTTACTTAAACTTCTCATTCCCAACCACTCTGATATACCTTCCTGAATCTAACTCACTCTCCCTGAGCTAACCAAAGCTTAACATCAGAGTCCATAGGAGTCATAATTAATCAGTTTAAAACCCAAACTTCTACAGCAATTTGCTTATCCATATAATTTCCCATTGAGCTTTTGCAATGTTTAGAACGGAATAACAATACAAAAGAATCAAAAGTCTAATTTGCAATCAGATCACAAATTGTGTACGTGAATCCAATGAAGCATTTCTAATTCTACTCCTAAGCATAATACTGATTCCTAAAAAACAAAAAATGAAAGAAAACCTTATTGAATCACATATAGAATGCAATTGGAATGAAGAATAAGGAGAAAAAGTTACACGCTGAAAGTGCCAGTGACAGTGTTGTTAGCAGATCTAACAGCGGATTCAAGATCGAAGCTGACGGCGGAATTGGAAGGCTCTTGTTCCTGTTGAGACGTAGCGTATGAGTTCCAATCAGCGAGCAAAGAAGAAGAAGAAGAGGAAGCTGGTTTCTGCTGATCGTCACTGGGTGAGGTTGAAGATGAGAACCAACCCTCCATTTTTGGAAAATTTGGTTGATATTTACAACATTTTTTTTTTGGGTTTTGAGAGAAGGTGGTGGTGTGACTCAGACGCTAGTGAGAGTGGAATTAAGGAATGGGAATTGAAAAGGGAAAGAAATGGAAAATATTATGTGTGAGCGGTTGACGGTTGCGGTAGGTGTCCGGGGGTGTATTTACATCTATCAAGTAGTATATCTTTGAATTGATGAGATGGAATGAAATAGAAAAAGAAGGGATGGAATTGAATAAATTTAAGTTTTATCGTTTGTACCTTCGATTTAGATGAAAATACAAAATCTCTATATTTCGTTATGAAATACTCAAGCAATGGAATTCAAAATTTCAAAGTTAGAGTTTTTTTTCCTTATGGAGATGGGAATGGAGGAAAATGTTTTCCGATTACACTTTAGAATGGAGATCGAGAAAATATCTATGTTCCACATTTTCCGAGAGTATGATTATATTATATAATATATAATTATATAATTTTACATATTTTTTTTATAAAAAATAATTAATATATTAAGAAATAAAGATTCATTAATGGATCATTTTATTTTCTTATTTCATTATATAAGATATTGTTTCACTACTCAATTACTCAACTCTAAAAAAAATATTGTGAATCTTGTTGTGAATTACAACAAAATTCAATAAAATTCTATATCAATTTGTGAGGCAAAGAACAATTGCAATCAAAATAAATAGTCTACAACAATAATAATTCATACACAAATAATATAACATAATAAAACAAAAATAAAACCAATGTTTGTTTACCCAGTTCGATCAAATGATCTACTCTGGGGGAGAGAGCAACTCTCTAATTCACTATACTCAGAAAATTATTATAAGAGATTACAAATGAGTTACAAGAAAATAACGTGTCCAAGATTTTCTTTGTGCTGAAACCTAATACCTTTAAACTCTTGCTCTCTCATGTTAGTGTAAATCATAAGATTATCACACATCAAATATATAAGAGATACATATTTATTATAGCAAATACCCAACAAGCAAAGCCCAAAAACCACAATAGCCTGAAACATGACAAACGAGAAACTGTCGAAAAGCCTGAAAACATGAAATTATTATTCATCGTACGAACATCACTATTCATTCGTACGTACACTATTTATCCGACCGATTTTTTTCCAGCTTTTCGTTCGACTTTCTAAAACTTCTGATTTTCGTGGTAAATGCAATCTCCAAAATATGTTTTACTTTTCTTCATCAACAAATGTTTTAAGGCACGTTTAAAACAATCTCTGCATTGACTTTAAACCGTGTTGATACCAATTTAACAATCAACAACATTGTTGCTCTCTACCAAGTTGAAACTTTAATCAATATCTTTGATCAAATTCAAGCAACCTTTGAATCTTGATCTCTCCATTTGCATCCACTTATTTCCAATTACCCTTTTCTGCCTAGGTAATTTAACTTTGGCCCAACACTGGGAGCACATTATAAATATCATCTTCCACCAGAGGGTCCGGTATTCTAAATTATATTATCTTCTACTTTTTTGTACTTGCACCTTCTCATTTTGGCATTGGAGTGTCTTGCAGGTACACCCCCTCTCAGTTCTTCATCAAAGCTGCTCATCACTGGAAGGTTCCTTCTGATCAGGTCAGATCAATAGTTATGTAATTGAGTTGGTTGTTTTCGTTGTGTTGCTTGGTTATAAGTTGTGAAGTTGTCGTTTGTTGTTCATGTCGCGGTGCCTTGTAAATGATGAGAATTATGAGTTGTAGGCCTTTGGCCAAAGTTGAACGTTGTTATGTAGTTATGTAGTTATGTTGTTGTAGTTGTTGTTGGTTGATAATCATGCATATCATATCATGATTCAAGTTGGAGTTGATTGCTCGGTAAGTTGGCCTAGATTGGCAATATAAAGTTGAAGGCTAATTCCTTGTATTTATGCCTCTATTATTTGGCATGATTATAAGTTAGGAGTTTTGCTTCGTTGGTACCACATACATCGCATTGTCTAAGTTGCATATCAAGTTGCATATTATGTTGTGGTGTTGTATCTTATGTTGATTCCAAGTTGTTGGTTGTTTATGAAATGGTGATTCGTGTAAACTAATTCAATATGTTATTTATCATATGCTTGATTATATATTAGATATCTCACCCCTTCTGTTTGAATGTTGCCCTCTGTGGTAACGTGCAAGTAACTAAGATTCAAGTACTTAGTAGCTTCGAGTTGGTGTTTGTCGCTCTGATACGTAGCACTTCGGGGGGTTGAACGCATGTCTTGTTTTATGTTGAGTTTTATTTAGTTGATAAACTTGTTTCAGTTGTTTCTATTTGAAAATTATGTTGAAGTATTTGATGTTGAAAATACTCGAAGTTGTTTTAAAGTTGTAATTTTGATAAATCTACTGTGTTGTTTTCGAAGCTTTATTATTAATGAAGTTTATGTTATTCGGTCTTAAGTTGAAAATGTGATATCCCAAGTTTGTTGAGGAATTTTTATACTCTGATTTCGTTAATAATTATCGGGTAGAATTGGGGTGTTACACAGTGCAATTAATGTTTCAAGTTATAATCTTCCGATTTTAAGGCATCCTTCTTGTTCAAGGAGTTTCGAACTGAAAGTTTTTGCGCGTTGTGTTTCAAGTGGCAAAGTTCAAGACTGATCGTTGATTGGTTCATGTTTAAGAATTAATTCAAGGTTCTAAATTCAAAAGTCCAAGATCAATTCATGGTGGGTTTTGTTTATTCATCAATGATAAATTAAAGGAAGAATTCAAGATGATGAAATTTGGCTTCAAGGATGATCTTTGGTATCAATTGTGAGGCATTGTGATTTAAAATCAAGAGGGTGCCAATGGTTCATTATAATTCCAATTAAAAGTCAACAAGAGTCCAATACCAAAAAATAGAGATAAATTGCAACACATTAATAGATCCAAAGCCCAAGTTAGAGGCCCATTTGCATTTACTATTACATAAAAAAGGTAACAAATTGCATAAAAAATAAAGAGGAAAACAAGCTAATGGATGGCACAAAAAAAATCACAGGATGTACATGCTGGTATCTCAATCAAAACGCGACGTAAAATGACACCACTCCAAGACAAAAATGACTCCTCATGCCATAAAAAATAAACACATACACGACAATAACAACAACTGCAAACCTGCACGAACTGTACCATGCATGTGCAACAACAACCAACAACATTAGTCCAAGCCAAAGCTTACACAAAACAACAATAGCAACAAGACTTTGTGAACCAACCAACATACATAAACCTGCAGTGTGAAAGTGATGCATCAAAGAATAAGACAAATGAACAAACTTAGCAAGCAAGTAGTCTTTGATTTAAAGGAAAAGGGGGAACACACAGAAGAGAGGAAGAAACAACAACAATAATGAAAAGTTAACAAAATAATCTTCTTCCACCTCAAAACCATATGCAAATTTAACCTTCGTCAACAAACTTCACACCATAATCACTTAACCCTTTCAATATTCACAAACTCACCCCATCAACACAAAACTCATAACAATTACAAACCAATTTCACCTCCTCCAACCCACCTTCAACCATCATCACCCCAATCGTTCCTATCTCTTTCAGATCACACATTAAACAACCTGCAACAAACATACAAACCAAAACTGAATAAAGTATGAGACTTGTAATGTTGTATATATGTGAGAAAATGTTGGACACTTAAGAATCAACACGAGAATAAAATAAGTGTAGGATGTGTGACACCTCTAGACATGATAAGATTAGAAATGACAATATTAGAGAGAGAGAGAGAGTAACACCTATAGTAGAAAAATGGTAGAAAATAAACTTTGGTTGTTTGTTTGGACATGTAGAGAGAATGACTTTAAATTCTATGGTAAGGAGAGTAGATCATATGAAGATAGGTCAAATAGTTAGAGGTAAGGGAAGACCTAGAAAAACTATGAGTGGGTCAAAAGTGTGTAATAGTGTCCAATTACCCAGTCCGTCCTCATATTTTATAATCGGGAAAAACGCAAATCCGAACCCATACCTAATTAAAACGGGGTTTCCCTTTCAAACTCTGTGAGTTCGATTGAGTATCCGCATGTTCAAGTTTAGTTTCTATACCTAGTTGAATTTTGAAAGCTCACTAGAGTTGAAATCAACTTTACCGATTAACCATCAATATGTCACTTTATTCTTTTAACCTGAAAATTACATTTTAAATAAAACATCACTTTATTACTTTTTCAAATAAAAAACACCAAATATTTTTAGAACTAAGTGAATAAAATAAGTACTTTCAACAACTAAAAATAATTGAAATAAATATTTGAAATTTGTAATTTAGAAAATATATTTAATTGTATAGTTTTTGTGTTTTTAATACAAATTATATTATTTTTCCAAATAACATATTTAAAAAATAAACTAAAATATTTACTCAAGATATCACATTCAAATATTAATGTATAAAACTCAAATCACATTAAATATATTTTTTCAAAATAAAATAAAATATAGATAATTGATTTTTAAAAAATTAAATCAAATATAATTCATTTAAGACAAAATACCCAAATTGGTCCCTTAACTCTACATCAGGATCCATTTTGGTCCCTTAACTCTAAAAAGTGACAAAATGATTCCTTAAGTTTTTAAAATATCCCAAATTGGTCCTTTCCGTCAACCACCTCCAAACGGACGTTTACTTTGTCATATATGGCAGCTGACATGGCATTTGAAGTCTTCTTCCTCGTTTATACTGAGTTTCTTCATCCACAATTTGTTTCATGCGAATCTAGGGTTTTTGGAAAAAGACACTTCATCCCCAAATTGATTCAAGCAAATTCTAGGGTTTGTGGATTCGAGCTCGTCACAAACATGAAATCTAGTGGGTCGACGCCAGTGATGAAACCAAAACACGGATATGGTTGGTTTATTTGACAGTACCAGTTTGGCATTTTAATGGAGAATTTGTTATCAATATTACCATTTGTTATGTTGACAGTACCAGTTGTTTACACATAACATCTTGCTCAACATAATTGACAAAGTACCATTTGTTTATTAGTACCATAATATTAACACAATACCATATAATTCCAATTTATAAGAGAAATTGTTGTTTAAAAATCAACGGTATCATAGAATTCTTCAATATTAATAATTATTGCAAGATTGTTTCTTTTTGGAGTGTCTTGCATATTTACCTCCATACCATTTTAGTCAGGATAAATGTAACGATGCATTCAACTTCATTATTCATAACTAAAGACAATTGGGATAATATGGATTCAAGTGGGACAATATGGATTCAAGTGTATTCACGTACAAAACCAAGTTGGTATCTTACTAAAAGGGGAGATGTGAGATGTCACTCAAAGCAATTCATGCCAAACAAAGTAAATTGTAAATGCTGAGCCAAATCATATCAGAAAACTTCAAAGAATATAAGGAAAATAATATATTTAACAGTAAAGTGAAAACATTGAAATATCAGCTTCAACCAAGGAAAATGATCAAGACGAGTGATTGAACCAATCATAAACTGTTAGGAACAAAATTAAGTAACAATAGTAATTAATACATAAATTGAAGAATGGAAGAGACTGCATTATTATGATGAAAAGGGTGATTTACAGACAGAGAATTTGCACCTCAATAATATATGTGTAAAGTAATTTCTCAGAATCATACAAAACTGATTCAAGCATCAAAACCAATTACATAACCAAAAACCTCATTTCACACTACTACTACTACATACTAAAGAATTATAGAATCCCATTGTCTTATAATATAGAATTTCCAATTACATTGATATTCAACCACTTTATTCTCCTCCCCCAGCATGTTAATTGCAGAAAATTTCCTCATCAGGTACTATCCCTTATTGTTTCATCCTCTTAAAAACCAATAAACCATCAAATTCCAAGAATTGATATTTCTCTCAGACATTTTATCAAACACCTTTAACGCATCCTTCACGAACCTTTTTCCTTACCTCAAGTGACTTCAAATCCTCACATAATTTCAAGAGGGAAATGTAAACACTATAACCAACAAAAACACCTTGACCTATGAGTTCCAAAACTTGATTGCGGATACCATCTTGAAGCAAACGCGACAAGTCTGCATTTTGATGTTGATAGAGGTTTTGGTGATGGTTCAATTTAGGTTGGATGAAAGAGTTACCGATATGCAAAAGTGAAGTCTTTCTTTTGTGAGTGGAACGAGAGTTGTTGGTTCCGTTTCGGAGAGGGTGAATAACATAGGTGCAGAATAGGGCAGAAGAAGATGAAGATGGGTTCGGGAAGTTTACAGAAGGGATTGATGACTGGAATTTTAGCTCAATGGCCATGCTACACTGCTATTTTCTTCAGAATTTAGTTTTTGTCCCAATAACACTAAAGATTTTCCTTTTTATGTTTTCAGATCCAACATGACATCCATATGACACATGACTCATCACATATCAGTACCACGTGTACAATTTGGTTGACTTTGACTAACGGTGCTAACGGCATAGACTAATGTAAACCCTCTTAAAAACTTAAGGGACAATTTTGTCATTTTTTAGAGTTAAAGGATCAAATTGGACCCTGAAATAGAGTTAAAAAACTAATTTAGGTATTTTGCCTTCATTTAAAAACCAAATTAAATTAAACATAATCAATTAAAAAAGATCAAATTAAATCAAATCAAATTAAAAAAACCAAGTCCATGACTCCCAAATAATAGCGATTGCGTTGGCATATTATTTATTTATATTTTATTATAATAAGACTATTTAGGTTCGGAAATAGAAATAGAAGGATCTAGTTATTGTTTTTGTTATATTTTATTTAGTTTGAAAATAGAAAACAGAAGAATCTAGAAATACCGAAACCCTAACAAACACTCCTATATATTACACCCAATTCACTTCTCATTCATTCATAATATTTTTAAGCTTCATTTCTGAAACATTCTCTCTATTCCCAAAAATCCCTAATCCTTTTCTTTCATCGAAGAAAAGCAATTCGACAATGGCGGATCAAGAGACGTTTGCTTTCCAGGCTGAGATCAATCAACTTCTCAGTCTCATCATCAACACGTTCTACAGCAACAAGGAGATTTTTCTCCGTGAACTCATCAGTAATGCTTCTGATGTAAGCTTCTATCACGCTCTGTTTTTCGATCATTACTCGTTCATGTTGTTGCATGTTTAGTTTTATTTGTGTATTTCTGCATGATGATTTGATCTATGTTAGGTTTATTATTATTTAGCTTCATTCTCTAATGATTTTTTTTTTTGTTACGTTTTTGATTGATTGATTTATTAGGTTCTTAGGGTCTCTGTTAATTGATTACGAATTGCGTTACTGTTTCTTAAGCGTAATGATGATTTGTTATACTTGTTTTTGTTCTATTATTTCTTATTGTACTTAAATTATGGTGATCGAAGTATGATTAATGCGGTTTTGATTATGTAATAAGTGATGTTTTTTCGTTCTTAATTTGTACAGTATCAATTTCATAATTGAAATACCTTAGTTTAATTCTTAATTAGTCTAGTTATATACCACTGTTTCGTACTCGTTATACCTATTTGTGATCTATTTTATACTCTGCAACGTTTCCGTTTGATCCACATGTTGCCCTTATTAATATGAACAAACTTTTACGTTTGATTCTTGGATTATTAACATTACTGATTGATGGATTTTGTTTAATATTTGTGGAATTGTTTAGGAATGTTGATGTGATTGATGGGTTTTGTTGTTGTGAGTGTTGTTTTGATTCTTATCTTTGAGTATTGTAATGTAGGCTTTGGATAAGATCAGATTTGAGGGATTGACAGACAAGAGCAAGCTTGAATCTCAGCCAGAGTTGTTCATTCACATCATTCCTGACAAGACTAATAACACATTGACTATCATTGATAGTGGAGTTGGAATGACTAAAGCTGGTAAGATAAGAGTCAGTGAAGTTGATTTATGTTTTTGCCCTGGGTGTTGTGTGGGAATGTATTTGTGTTTTTCTCTAACACTTGCTTGTTTTGTGTTTCAGATTTGGTGAACAACCTAGGTACCATTGCAAGGTCAGGTACCAAGGAATTCATGGAAGCTTTGGCTGCTGGTGCTGATGTTAGCATGATTGGTCAGTTTGGTGTTGGTTTCTACTCTGCTTATCTTGTAGCTGAGAAGGTTATTGTTACCACCAAACACAATGATGATGAGCAATACGTGTGGGAGTCACAAGCTGGTGGTTCATTCACTGTGACTAGAGATACAACTGGTGAAGCTCTAGGCAGAGGAACTAAGATAACTCTTATCCTCAAGGAAGACCAGCTTGAGTATCTTGAGGAACGCCGTCTCAAGGACTTGATCAAGAAACATTCTGAATTTATTAGCTATCCAATTTCTCTTTGGATTGAGAAAACTATTGAGAAGGAGATTTCTGATGACGAGGATGAGGAAGAGAAGAAGGAAGAAGAAAAGAAGGAAGAAGAGGGTAAAGTTGAGGAAGTAGATGAAGATAAGGAAAAGGAGGAAAAGAAGAAGAAAAAGATTAAGGAGGTATCTCATGAGTGGTCTTTGGTTAACAAGCAGAAACCTATTTGGATGAGGAAGCCTGAAGAAATTACCAAGGATGAGTATGCTGCTTTTTACAAGAGTCTTACCAATGATTGGGAAGAGCATTTGGCTGTTAAGCACTTCTCTGTTGAGGGTCAGTTGGAATTTAAGGCTGTCCTCTTTGTACCCAAGAGGGCACCTTTTGATCTCTTTGACACCAAGAAGAAGCCCAACAACATTAAATTGTATGTCCGACGTGTCTTTATCATGGACAACTGTGATGAGTTGATGCCTGAATATCTTAGCTTTGTTAAGGGTATTGTGGATTCTGAGGATCTTCCACTTAACATTTCAAGAGAAACCCTCCAGCAGAACAAGATTCTTAAGGTCATCAGGAAGAACTTGGTGAAGAAGTGTCTTGAGCTTTTCTTTGAAATTGCTGAGAACAAGGAGGATTACAACAAGTTCTACGAGGCTTTCTCCAAGAACTTGAAACTAGGTATCCACGAGGATTCTCAGAACAAGAGTAAGCTAGCTGATTTGCTCAGGTACCACTCCACCAAGAGTGGTGATGAGATGACCAGCCTCAAGGACTATGTTACCAGGATGAAGGAAGGACAGAATGACATCTACTACATTACAGGTGAAAGTAAGAAAGCTGTTGAGAATTCTCCATTCCTTGAGAAGCTTAGGAAGAAGGGGTATGAAGTGATTTACATGGTTGACGCCATTGATGAATATGCTGTTGGTCAACTCAAGGAATTTGAGGGAAAGAAGTTGGTATCTGCTACTAAGGAAGGTTTGAAACTTGATGAGAGTGAAGATGAAAAGAAAAAGAAGGAAGAACAGAAGGAAAAGTTTGACAACCTCTGCAAGGTGATCAAGGAAGTATTGGGCGACAAGGTCGAGAAGGTTATTGTTTCTGACCGTGTTGTAGACTCCCCCTGCTGTCTAGTGACTGGTGAATATGGCTGGACCGCCAACATGGAGAGGATCATGAAGGCACAAGCTTTGAGGGATAGCAGCATGGCTGGTTACATGTCAAGCAAGAAGACAATGGAAATCAACCCTGACAATTCCATCATGGAGGAGCTTAGGAAACGTGCTGATGCTGACAGGAATGATAAATCTGTGAAGGATCTTGTTCTCTTGCTGTTTGAGACCGCCCTTCTTACTTCTGGTTTCAGCCTTGATGAGCCAAACACTTTTGGCAACAGGATTCACAGGATGCTCAAGCTTGGACTCAGCATTGATGATGATGCCGTTGAAGCAGATGCTGACATGCCACCATTGGAAGAAGCTGATGCCGATGCAGAGGGTAGCAAGATGGAAGAGGTTGATTAAGTCTGACGTAGTTGCTAGTTTTAGAAGGGTCCGGGTCCATGTCTTTTATCATGTTTTTGTTTTTAGTTTTTAAGTTTGGAATGTTGACAATACTAGATGCAGTTTAATGGACCATTGTATCAATGGCTTATTTTTCAATAGTTTTTGGTGTCAATTGTTGACGTGCGTTCTTTTTTTTTTTGTTTTCTTCTGACAAAATTGGTGGTGCTATCTTTGTTTACAAATAACTAATTACAGTAATTTTTAATTAAATTTTTTTAGTTGATTTTAAGAATATGCATATATGAGGTGTATTAGTGGATTAAATCTTAATTAATTAACTTTTTTTTCTACGCATTCATAAAATAACATTTTGACTACATTTTTAAAGTGCACATGCGTACTCCTGGTCAATATTATAAGCATGGTAGGAAGTATATTGTTCAATTACTTTACTCTTCAACAAGAAGCTACTCTTGTATATAAAAACTTTTAATAGTTGTACATTTTATATTATTTTATTATTTAGCATTTATAAATTTTAAATTTAATCAGTCATCAACTAAAATATATAGTTGTACATTTCAAAGAAGGAGAAAATATATGAGTTCATCATCTAAGCTTTGTTGTTCCGTTGTTGAATCGAAAATAAACTTGATTCTACCAGATATAATTCTCACGAAAAAATAAAATACAACTAAAAAAACCATCTATTTTATATTTATTTTAAAGAATTATTAATTATATTTTTTGAAAAATATTTATGATTTGAGTATAAAATTCTATTGTTTCAAATAAACGTTCGTTAAAAGTAAAGTCTATTTTTTTTCTCTTTTACATAATTATATATAATTTCTTCCCACCCATTATTTTGGCGAGAAAATCCATCTATACAAGAATCAGTATGATTATTTTTACATTTCAAGTTAAGTTCAAATCCAACTTAAATCATATCATACAAAGTTATTATTTGATATTGAAACCATCATAAGTGTCTATTGGTATAAATTATATATTTAACCATTTCTACAATAATAAAAACAAATGGAGGGTTTGAGATGAGTATTGTATTGAGTTCAATGAGAAGATTAAAAGCGAAAGGCTTCATGTAGGTATTACATTGAGTCTTATGGAGGCATATGAGTAGAACACTTGAAATGGATATTACACTATGTTCCATAGAAAGTGATGGTTCTAAGGCTTGAAATGAGTATTACGCTAAGTTTCATAGAAAGTGATGATTCTAAGACTTGAAATGAGTATAACAATGAGTCTCATAAGAAACAATGATAAAATCCGATATCCATGTGTATATCAAGCGTGTTGCAAGGATATTACACTAAGTTCCGAACTAGTGATTGTTCGAGTTGATGGACTCAAGAGACGTGTTTTCATATATTGCGAATTGTGTGAACTCAAATCTTATACCTTTCCTTTTTTACTTGAGTTTGAATTTAACTAGAACCTTGTAGAGCTGAGTGAATCAATATGACAGGGGAATTCACTAAGATTATCATCTTACCCATCATTGTTATTTCTTTGGTATTGTTTGCATGTTTAGTGTACAAGTGGAGTTATATTTGAATGTTTCAAGAGAAGCTTGTATTATGTCTTTCTGCTGCATTTTGTGCATTGTGTACGATGAAGGATATAATATACACAACTTAGATTTTATTGTTTTGTCACTTTCCATATCTTGTACCATAGGTTGTTTTTATTCTTTTAGAAATATTAAAGTATGTAATTTATGTCAATAAACACTTGTGATGATGTCAATACCAAATAATATCAGCTGTATGATATAATTTTAGATATATATTATATAGGGCGTTACAGTTGCATGTTCTCTATTTCCTACATTTCATTGCAGAAAACACAAGCTGCTTTATCCCTTTCTCTTTCTCTGACAAGTCTGCCTCTTCTATTATTTATATTTAAGGTTGTATTTTTGTTTTTAATCTATTTCATAAAACAGGTTTTTCATTCCCTGATAAAACAAACTTAAATGGAATTGTTCATGTTTCACTTTAATGTTTGAAGGAATAAATGAAAATGTCGAATATTTTGTTCATTACTTTGTTGCAAAACATGTACACCCTGTCCTATGTAGAGAGCAATATAAATAGGAAGAAATATTTGAATTTATTCATATTTCTGCCCAATGGAATGAAATATTATGTAGTAAATAGATCCATACATTCTAGTTTAGGTGGAGACACACCTATAGGATGTGGTCACGTGAACAAGCAGATTATGACAGACTAAAAGTCTTTGGTTGCACAACTTATTATATTGTTAAAGATAACAAACTTGATAATATAACAAAGAAAGTTATCTTTCTAGAATATGCAAAGGGAGCCAAAGACTATCGTCTTTGGAGTGTAGAAGATTCTAAGTATGTGATCGATAGGGATGTTACATTTGACGAAAAATCTATGGTAACTTTGTAAAAAGCTATGGAATCTAATGATGATGATGCGATGATATCAAATAAGCAAGTTATTGAGATAAAATCTGAAGACCAATTACATTCTATTCGTGGTAGGTGGAGAATCCTATTACCACTGAATACGAGGGAGGGGATGAATGTGATCATTGGGAAGTTCAACAGGAAAATACACATGTGTTACAACAACATCAGTAAGAATCTTTGGATGTCACTAGGCAAAAGAACAAGACATGGGAGGTGGTTTACATTGCCTGTAGGAAAGTCAATTATTGGCTGTAAATGGTGTAAACACCCCAAATTTGCTCTCACCCATTCACACCATGACTTGTGATCTCCTCATATGCATAAACTCAATCATAGCATCTCATATCACATTTTTGATCCACTGCATTGGTTCAAAGTCATCTGCATCTAGGGTTTGTGATCTAAGCAATCCAAGAGCTTCTTGAGCCACTCCAAAGGCCATCAATCACTTCAAAGGGGTACATGTATGTTCAAGCATCATATTATATCCTCTCAAAGTCAATAATGTCAAAGAATCACAAGAACTGAGAATGACATGGAAGCAGAGCCAGGTTTGACTGCACAGATGACCTCGAATTAGGGTTTTGGTTTCAGAGGCCATAACTCCAAATTTTTTGGTCATTATTGTTTCTATTGGTCTCTATATGGTATAGGGAGTATGCATATCAATTTTCATGAAGAAATTCCATGGGGAAGTCATCTGATCAAGAGTTGACTTTTCAAGCAAGTCAGTGCAAAATCAGGGCATCTGAGGCCCTCAATGACCCAACCAAAGGGTGTTCTTCATCATTTTGATTGTATATGATCTTTATTTGATCATGGAAGAAGTTGTAAGTTCACAAAATTGAAGAATTTCAAGTCTTTTGCAAAGTTGACATTTTGGGAAAGTTTGACTTTTAATGAAATTGCCATTTTGGGAAACTTTTTCAACCCTTGCTTTTTGATTCAAAAATGCTTCAAATGGAAAAACTTTGGTCATGAAAGTTGTAGAATGGATCATTCCCTTTTCAAAAAGTACAAGAACTTGACCTAATTCATTTTGGATCAAAAGTTATGGCCTTGCAAAGTTGGATAAAATCATTGAAATTTCACTTTTGCACAAGATGGAAAAATTGCAAAACCTCATGCCAAGGCCAAAGATGACTTCAAAGTGACTTCTAATCTTCATACAAACATAATTCAATGCCTACAACTCAGATTGGCCCAAGAAATTTCTCATTTTCATGCCTTGATATCCAAGTATCATAAACCATTTTTCATGAAAATCACAAAGAGGGAAATCTTGCAAGAAGGGTTCTTTTGGTTTTGTTTGGTCTCTAACCATTATCAAAGTGTCATAACAACATTATGTGATGCATTTTGCTGCATATTTCTTAAGAGATGTCACATGTTCATGGGCAAAAGTCACAAAATGTCACAAGTTGCAAAGTTGCAAAATATGTGAGATCTCACCCTTCATCCATTACAGCTCACCTCAACTGATCCAAGAGCCATCCTTGAACTCAGCTGAGGCAATCCAAGCCAGAAAATCAGCTCTGCCACAGCCCATCCCTCAAGTACACCTAACCATGACTTTTTGCATTTTCTCCCATGCTTTTGGAATAGTGACCAGCAGCCTCTACTAACCTGCTCCACAGCCTACTCATACTTTATGGGAGTGATATAGCAGCTCATTTGGCATAGAAACAACACACAATCCAACTTGCACAAAATCTGTCCCAAACTCCTTCTCTGAATTTTTCTTCACACAGCCAAGAAACTCCACTTTTTCTTCCACCAACAAGTCACAAATCACCCTTAGAACAAGAATCACCCCCTGAAACAGCTTGAAACATCACACACCAAGGCCTCCATTGCTGCTACACCAGAGCAAAACAGTCATAACCAACCATTCTCAAAGCTATCCAAGCTTCATTTCATCATCAAGGTGTTCAAAGGAGAGGGATTGCACCAAGTTTGAGGCCAGAAAGTTCCATAGTTCAAAGCTCCAGTTCAGGTATCATCAAGAACATTTTTTATAGAAATGTAATCTCTTGTTATAGGATGATAGAGTTTGCTTCACTGATCATGTTAAGCTTTGAAGCACTGAAAATGGTTGAGAAATGAGTGTGTATGCATGTTTTGAAGTTTTTGCAGTTTTCTTGATTTTGCTCAAATCTTGTTGTTGATGCATTGTAAATGAGATCTTGTGATTGATTCATGTTTGGTGTGGGTAGAGGATGAAATATGGAGACTTAGAGCACTTAACACAGCCTAAGGAATGAGTTTGATTCTGCATTTTTGAAAAAAACAGCATAATGAATCGATTCATTCCAGCATGAATCAATTCAAAACAGCATAATGAATCGATTCATTCCAGCATGAATCAATTCAAAACAGCATAATGAATCGATTCATCCCATTATGAATCGATCCATCCTGTTGAAAAGTTCCTGGATTTCGCATAATGAATCGATTCATCCCATTATGAATCGATTCATTCTTCTGTTAACCAAAATTAATTCATTTTGTTTGTATTTTATTTGCATGAATTTTAAAAAATAGCAAAACACTTTGAAAAATTCTGAAATTTTTTGTCAAGCATTTCATTAATTTTCAGAACCCAAAAATATTTTTATTTTTATTTTTTGCGTTAAAAATTATTTTTAAATAATTTAAATGTTTATTTTTAATTAATTAATGAAAATTAATTAATTAAAAATACATTTAGGTATTTAAAAATTAAAAAAAATTCACATTGCATTTTAAAACATTTATAAACATTATCAAACTCTCAAAACAAATTTATTTTTGGTTCTTGACCTATTTTGACAATTTTCATTGGAATTAAATTTGTTTAAAAGCAATATTTTGATTCAAACTTGGAAAAATCCATTCTGCCTAACCATTGAGAGTTTGATGATGGTTCTTCTTGCTTTGCATCCTTCATGGCATGTAGTTTATAGGATAAATTTGGTTTGAATTGATCTTGCATTTTCAATTTGTTTGGTATTTTTCTTTGTGAGGCACCTTAAAACCCTAGCAATCTTAAGAAATTCATAACCCTCATTAGATTAAGAGTTAGAACCCATCCTTTGGGCAGTGAGTTTGTATAGGTTTAGGTTTCCTTTTAATGCATTTTCAATTTTTTATCATGATGTTTGCTTCTGATTTTGGTTTTTGTTTTGTGCATTGATCATAAACCCTAATTTGGGCTTTCTTTTGCATTCATCTTGCATTTGCTTGCATACCATGACTTGCCATAGCATTTTGTGCATCCATTTGATCCATTAGACATATTAAGACATGTTAGAAGCATGTATGATCATTGCATCATCCATTTGCCATGTTGTATGTCATTTGCATTCCATAACTTTTCATGTATGTTCATGGTTCTAGGCATGCTTCATTTGCATCCATATGTTTGTATGATCATCCTCATGCCTTGTTTCATGTTTGTATCATCTCATAGCATCATTGTCATCTCACACATGCTCCTGGTTGTGGTTTGCATCATGCCATTTCATCTCATTTTGCATTGCATTGCATTTCTTTCACTAACTTTTCAGGTGGTAAGCAACTTTGAGAAGTGAATTTGCCTTCACTTCTCACAATTTCTTTTCATCTCCTCTTATGCATCCTTGCTGCATTTTGTTTTGTGTTTGAGATTGAGCTTGCTCTTTCTTCTTCATCTTACTTTCTTTCTTCAAGTGACTTGTCTTCTTAAATGAAGCAAGTTACTTTGCCTCTCTTTGCTCCTTTCATCTGCTTCCTTTGAAGATTTCTCTTGTAAACCTCACAAACCTTAGGAACAACCAAGCATGACAATGATTAGGGTTTTGATTAGTCCCCCACTTAGTTTTTACCTTTGTGTCTCATTGAGTCTTCTCTTCTCACCTCATAATCAGGGACTAAACCCTAAAGGCTTTAAGGCTTTGTGATTAAGCTTATGCCTGCATCCTTCTATTAGGATGAAGTGTATAACTTTAATCCTAAGTGTTAAACCCTTAATGTGTTTAAATCCTTTAATCAATTCATCTAATAATCACTAAGACATCAAGCTTGTAACTTGGGCCTTGCATTAGGGTTCTAATTCTTCCTTAACTGGTTAAGAAGGACTAACCCTAGTGTTAATGGACAAGTCCCCCTCAAGTTGTCTTACAAATCATAAAAAATCATTTCTTCATCATATCACTAATTAAAATCCATCTAATAAAGGCTTTGTTTTGTCATGGGTTTAATCCCTAATCATGGATTAAGTTGAGGAGCTTTCCTCAGCTTAAACACTCTCATCTATTATCCTTCTATTAGGATGGTGTAATGAGTCTGTTTAATCCCTGATTATGGCTTAATCTCATTACTCAACACTAAACAAAAACACCAAAAACATCTAAATAATCACAAGTAGGTTAATAATCTTAATCCTGCATCAAAGGTGATTAAGTGTGAGAAGCTGACTTCACACTTAAGGTATTCTCATTACCCCTAATCAGAGGGAAGATGTGATGAGTTTACTAAATCCATTGGTTTAGACTTAAGCTCATTAACTTACGACAAACATCCAAAAGCAATAAAAGACTGAAAACTCAAAAACAAAACAATAATCGTCTCCTTCGGGATTCTTTTCTCATCATCTTCACTCACAAACGAGAACTCGCTTCTTCCGTCTAATGCAAGACAGTTTGCACCTGAGCCAGACAGGTCATACACTTGAGCATTGACAAGCAAGCAGTTCACAAGTCAATTCATCTTTCAGTCTCTTTGGGTCGAACTACGGTGTTCTGACTTCCTCATTGCACGAGAGGATACGTAGGCATAACTTAACAGTTATCGAACAAAAGTCTCTGTATATCCCCCCTCCTTCCAGCATTATTCTTCAAGCCTCATTATCATGAGCATTTCACTCCTGCCCTCACACTGACACTGTATATATTACACTTTACACTTCTTTTATACAGACACCTGTACTTCTTTTTCCAGCTCTTTTATACACAAGTTGCACTGACACTACCCCTTTTAAGCACAAATCTTTTAAGCGTGGATCCCGTCGAGTACGACGGACAATCTGGGTGCTAATACCTTCCCAGGTTGTAACCAACCCCCTTTCTCAGTCTCTCTGGTTCGCAACCGTCTTATCCATATCTTTCTAGGTCTATGCAGCATTGCCTTTCCTCCGGGATAAAAATGCCTAGCTGGCGACTCTATTCATCCCCTGTGAGTTCACTCCTGTGTGTTCTCGCACCTCCCTTCGCCGACCGTTCGCGTCTGTACCCCTTCTGACCAGGTGTCATTTGGTGGGAGCGACAAATGGGTGTATAAAAGAAAAGAAGATCATACTAAGTCGCGTGATACAAGATACAAGGCTAGACTAGTGGCGAATGAGTTTACACAAAAGAAAGGAGTTGATTACAATGAGATATTTTCTCTAGTGGTGAAACATACTTCTTGTATGGAGACTTAGATGAGGAAACACACACACACAATATATATATATATATATATATATATATATATATATATATATATATATATATATATATATATATATATATATATATATATATATATATATATCAACCTGAGGGTTACAATGATGAGGGTAAAGAGAGTCAAGTATGCCGCTTGAGAAAATAACTTTATGCGTTGAAACAATCTCCTATACAGTGGTACAAACGATTTGATTCTTTTATGATAAAACAAAGTTTCTCTAGAAGTAGTTATGACAGTTGTGCGTATATTCAGAAGCTTTATGAACATGGTTATATCTATCTATTATTGTATGTCGATGACATGCTCATTGCTTCAAAAAGCAAGATATAGATAAATAAGCTGAAGTCTAAACTTGGTAAAGAGTTTGAGACGGAGAATTTGGGCGCTACAAAGAACATACTGGGTATGGAGATTAGAAGAGTGCGGACAAACTGGACATTGTTCTTGAGTAAAAGAAACTATTTAGAGCGAGTTATTTGTTTGGAATGAAAGGTGCTAAGTCAACGGTTACCCCATTAGCTCTTCAGGCTTTCTGGTCATCAGTTCCCACTACAACAGAATATAAGGCAAACATTAAAAGTGCACCTTATGATAGTGCAATTGACAGTTTGATGTACGATATGGTGTGTACACGTCAGAATATTTTACCAGCGACAAATGTTGTTAGTAGATTCATGGCGAATCCGGGAAAGGCACATTGGGAAGCAATAAATGGATTTTGAGGTACTTAAAAGGTACCATTAACATTGGTTTGTGTTTTGGTGGAGATACATGTCAAATAAGTGGGTTTGTTGATTCAGATTATGCCAGTGATCTAGATAGACGACAATTTGCTACTGGTTATGTGTTCAAAATATACGGTGCTCTAGTAAGTTTGTGATTTATGTTGCAGTTTACATTGGAAGTATATACTACAAAGGTTAAATATATGGTTGTAGCAAAAGTAGTAAAGGAAGCACCGTGGCTAATGGGTCTTCTAGGTGATTTGGGTGTTGATCAAGAACGCGTGAGACTGATGTGTGATAGTCAAAGTTCAATTCATTTGGCTAAGAATCAAGTTCATCATGCTCGGACCAAACATATAGATGTCATATATCATGTTGTACGAGATGTCGTGGTCGAAGGTCATATTTCTCTTAAAAAAGTATAGACTGATGAGAATCTAGTTGACATGTTAACCAAGGTTGTTACTGGTAGTAAGTTCCAGTATTTTAAAGACTTGTTAAACATATTCACTTGTTAAGTCATGTGAAGGGATTAATTGAACTATAATTGGCTTGATCCCAATTCAAGATACACAAACAACTATGTGGTATAGTTGAATAAGAAGATGCAATTTGTTCATCCAAAATTTAAGGATTTCAAATTATGAACGAGATAAAGAATTGTGAGAATAAGTAAAATATTAACCGTTTACTAAATAAGAAATAATATAAAGATGGAAAATAAAAGGGAAATTTACTTTGGAATAAAGAGTAATAATAGGAAGGAAAGTATACGAGAGGTTTATAAATATTTGAAGTTTTGTTCACTCAATTTTTATCATGTACGCTCCTATAAAATATTCAGAAATTTTGTAGTTTAAATATGACAAAAAAGAAAACAAATAGAGTGTAACAAAGTGAGTTTATTAATAAAAAAATCGTCTTTCTTCTTAGACATTTTATTTCTTCATACACATTTATTGATCTACTTATTTTATTTCGTGTGTAACTTTTAGTGAAATCCATTTATATTATTCTATTAGAAGTTTATAATTTCAGTTGCTTCCAACAATATTATTTTAAAAGAAAGATGAACTTCTGATTAAGAAACTCACTTTGTACACTCTCTGTTTTTTTGTTTTTTGTGATTTCTAAACTACAAAACTTTTAAACATTTAATAGTAACGTACATGCTAAAAATTGAGTGAACAATACTTCAAACAATTATAAAACCTCTCATGTACTCTTCTTTCTATTACTACTCTTATTCTAAAATAAATTTTCCTTTGCAATATTCTTTGCACTTTCCATCTTTAGATTATTCCATATTTAGTAAACACTAAATATTTCACTTATTCTCACAAAAATAAAAAATAAAATGAGAATAAATGGTAATATAGTGATCCCAATAACAGAAAATAGGTAGAATATTTGAAAGTTTTCAAGCAATAAATCGAATGTAATTCTTGAAGGCTTTAACCACAACACCAAACATGTTCATGAAAGAAAAGTAACCAACCAATGCATGACAATTAAATTAAATCACTCTGCAATAACCCTTTTTACATGTCTAGTAAATATTACTTATGCTTCAAGTATCGTCTACTTGTGAATGGAATACAAAGCTTGGGAATGTTGTGGTGATGTCCCTGCTCAAAAACACATGAAAAAACATGTCAAAGAGTGTCACAAAAATAAAATGGAAATTAAAGTAAGATCATTCCCGAAACAGTCTTTAGTAATAATTTTAACAGTTTTATAATTGATCTCAAGCAGTCTTCTTGGTGTCACCGCCCATATTTGTTTTCATCGATGTTTTAGATGGTGCTCTTCCATCGTCATTCTTATTGTTTGTGTTATCGAATCTCTCATATACATAAACATAAGTTGATAATAATAAAACTTGATTTGAAATTTACCTTAGATATTGAAGGGTCATGTTCTTGAGAAGTGATGGATGGCGCAAAACAAGGTTTCTCCATTCTTCTTTATCAATCTTTCCGTCATGCTTCGTATCTGCTTCCTCAAAAGTCTGAAAAAATCAAAAACTCAATGTTGAAACAAACTAGTCTTTCTTTTTCCCCTTATAAGGAATAAAAAATACAAAGGATACTTCAATTCACATGAAAACATTGATACTAATTAGTGACCATTCACATTAACGGAAAAAAAAAGGGTAGTACCTTGTCGATTATACTCTCTATAACATCATCTGATAGGTTCATGCCAGATTCAGCAAGTGTAGCAACTACCATTTGCTTCACCTTTACATAATAATTAAAACCAGATAAAAATCAGGCATGTTACAAACAAGAAGCAAAAATTTGAGGAAAAATAAGATCTTATGAAGGATAATCACCTCTTGTCTTTCAATAAAACCCTGCTGTTTGAGATCATACAATTGAAAGGAAACTGAAACAAGATATTATATGGTTTTAGTTTTTGTATAGGGAAAAGAAGTGAGGTGAAGTAAACTAAAGAAATGAAGTAACATACACTCAATCTTTTTATCAATTGGGGCATTTGGATGGAAAACGGAGAGAGCACGAGCAAACTCTTCGAAACCAAGTATCCCATTGTGCTTTGTATCAAACAAATCAAATACCTACCCAGAGACAAGCTCATATGAGATATTAACAACTTGGAGCAATATACTATATGAACTTATACAAGCACATGTTTCAAGGGAAAAGTAATAACATTATTACAATGGTTATTATCATGGTATGGAAAGTGCAATTTTATTTAAAATCTTACAACAAGAAAAGGGAAAATGTGAGAAAACTTATAATCAAAGGTAAATAATTTATAATGTAAACTTTCACAGGAATATCTGATCTGAAAACAAGAGAGGAAACATTGTTACATTTAATTTGAATCATGACGAAAGATTAAGAATAACATGTAAGAAGTTCTTTTAACTTTGTCACGACCTGTCAAGACATTATTGTTGAGAAACTCATTTCGGTTTAACTTTGAGGTAATAAAAAAGAAAGACGAGAATCAAAATTTCAGTAGTTTAGAATTAAATAGCGACATTCATTTTGTATGTCATATTACTTATTAGTATGAAATGAGATTTCGTTGTTGTGGTATATGATGGCCTTAACCTAATGTGATCAAAGAACCATGATTTCACTTTCTAGTCAGAGAAAAGTTAAACACGTTAAAAGAAAAGATGGAAATACCATACCCGATCCGCAAACAAACTTTCTTTTTTATTCGTCTTGAATAATGCTAATTGAAACTCTTCCTGCAAATGATGCAATATACATATTAATACTAGTATTGTAAGAAAAATAAGTGAAAATTGAATACAAGTGTTGGAGACAACAGACAAACCTTGTTGATCAATCCATCGTCAATCACAGCACTGCTGATCTTTTTAAAGAGCTCGTACAGTGCTTCGATTTCACTTACACTGACTGCATACACAAGAAAAACAAATATTTATCATCATCTATATCATGTTTATTTATTTCCAACAATATTGGTATTAATATAATACACAAAAAAAATACAAGAGCATAACATCATCCACTTGCTTTCAAAATCAATCAAAAGGGAATGACATAATATACAAGATATTAGAAGCATATATTAAAATCAAAATTCATTTGTATAGGAACAGTAGTAAGAATAAATGCACTATAAGCAAAAAGTTAGGTGGAGGCATACAAACTGTCTCCCTCGCAAGGATTTCGGGATCTTCAAGACCAGTTGTCTGCTTATATAAGTCAAGGTCACAACATCGCAATAGAGGGGCAAACAAATGCTTTATTCCCTCTATGCACTGCAACATGATATCTCTTGCAGCTCAAAATCAAACCACTCCATAGCTGTTACAAAAACAAGTCAGTTAGTAATTCAATTTAGTTAATTCCTCATTAAGTCATATTTAGCCGGCAATGAGCAACTAAACCTTTTAACCATTTCCAATATCAACTGGCCAAGCCCAAATGCCAAGATCTACAAAATTTGGAGGCAACATAAGCAAAAAAAGTCTAGTTAAAGAATCAAAGTAAAACATCTATAACATTCTACAAAAGAATGCAAAGTAACCAAAATGGAAACACAAAAGAACAAGTCTCAAGCCATAACTGATCAGAGTCGTCTTAAGTTTTTAGAGGTCCTTTGTAGAGTAGCCACGGTTCAACCATGGCAAAACAATTAGAGGCCCAATTTAACCATAGTTTAACAGTGACAAAAAAGTTTATGAGACCATATTTAATTTCAGTTTAACCGTAACAAATTTTGGGACGTGTACGACAGTTCTCCTTGCACACCCTCAAAGACGGCCACGCTGATCAGGATCAGAACTTAACTGCAATTTACTTAATTGATCCAACTAAAAGCACTTAACAAGCAAAAACTGCAAACTATGAATTGCTTTCTTCCCTTCAATGATTCCAATGTTTGACCAAAATTCATAACAAAACTTACAACAACAAACAGATATCCTCACTTACTTACTCCTTGTAGTTTAAGCAATTAACTAAGAATTTAATATCGATTTCTTCATATAATTGCCTTGCTAATCGCCAATATAAAAATTGTAAAGATCAAAACAATTCCATTTCTCTCTAGCACCTAAGATCCATGGTCACACATGCAGTATCAAATAGATAACAAACCATTACCAGAATCGCCTTAAGACAAATTTCAAGATAAAAACTAAGAAATTCAATACCCTAAGACCCAAAAATCGAAATTTGAAAACATTGAAGGCAGTTAGATTATTAATTCAAGGCAATTCACACACCCACAAGCCCGGGAATTTCATGGATCTATATGAAGCACGCATAAATCAACATGAAGAAACAAAAAAAACATAAAATTTAATGAAAATTGAAGAACCCCAAATCAGAATTAGATATAATGATGCTAAATTGTAAGATTTGTGAGCGAAAAATGAAGTGGGCATGGTGAAAAATCTTACCTTGACGATAGAGGATCAGATGAAAAAGAGATTTTGGAGGTTGAGGTTGTCTGAAACTCGTCACGGTGGTTGAAACGAATGAAATGGAGAGTGTGAAGGTGGCGAACGAAATTGATTTGAAGGATGATTGATGATTGATGTGATGAGAGATGGGGTACAAGTTTGGACGAAATCAATGCTGACACATAATATATAATATCATTATTAGTATTTCTTAGACAATTATTCTTGATCAATTTTGCTATTTATTTTTTATTTATATTTATATTTATATTTATATTTATATGAGCTTTTTAAATTTAGTTTAATGAATTAAATTTTTTGTTTGATGAAAAAAATGAGGTGAGTTAAAGCTATACAAACATATTTATAAATTATCTCATAGGGAAGTCGACACATTTGTAAGTGTGTCTTATTAAATTTCTTGCGGTGAATAATTCACTCCACATCAACATGTAGTTTGTTTTTGTAATATAGCAGTTAAGATTGACATCAGGAAGGCTTTTGATACCCTTGAGTGGAGTTTTCTTCTGAAAGTCATGAGCAGTTTTGGATTCAGTAATGTTTTTTGCAACTGGATTGAGGTTATACTCCAGTCAGCCAATCTCTCTATTTCCATGAATGGAAGTCAGTTTGGCTACTTCAAATGTCTTATGGGAGTGAGGCAAGGAGACCCTATCTCCCCTCTTCTGTTTTGTCTTGCAAAGGAGGCCTTAAGTAGAGGTATTTCCAACATGGTTGCTAATGGAAAGCTTGATCTTATTAAGGAGCCTAAAGGTTCAACAGTTCCATCTCATATTCTCTATGCAGATGATGTGATGTTTTGTAAAGTCAAATCCTCAAATGTGGAAGCCCTTAAATATTCGTTCCTCAAATATGCTCAATGCTCTGGTCAAACTGTTAACTCTAAAAAATCAGTGATTTATGTAGGCTCTATCTCCTCTAGTAAGCTGTCAGCTTTGGCTCAAACTTTGGGTTTTTTGACCGGCTCCCTCCCTTTTCTCTATCTGGGTGTCCCCATCTTTAAAGGTAAACCAAATAGCATTTCCTTCCTCTAGTGGATAAAATCAAAGTGAAACTGTCAAATTGGAAAACATCCCTGTTGAGTATTGGCTGGTAGAGTCCAATTAGTCAATAATGTGGTTTTTGGTATGTTAAACCATAACTTACTCATTTATGACTGGCCTGCTAGTATTATAAAAGATCTTGAAAGGTTCATGAGGAATTTCATATGGAGTGGGGATATCAACAAAAGAAAAATTCTGACTGTTGCCTGGCATAAAGTTTGTAAACCCCTTGCCCAAGGAGGTCTGGGAATTAGGTCGCTCACTCATATCAATGCAGTTGCTAACCTCAAGATGTGTATGGATCTATTCAACTCCTCTCATCAATAAGCCAATCTTCTAAGGCTTCGAGCTCTTAGGAATAATCATCATATCCGATATCACATTTCATCTTCATTATGGGGAGGAATAAAACACAAAATGCAAGTCTTGCTGGAGAATTCAACCTGGATAGTAGGTGATGGGAAACAAATTAACTTTTGGATTGATTCATGGTGTGACTCTCCTATGGCAGAACAACTGCATATCAACCCCTTTATGCAGTAGGGTTTAGTTTCCAAAGTCATTGACTTCATTCAAAATCAGCATTGGAATGTGCCCTTTGATCTGCAACTTTTATTCCCTAATCTGACTAGTATTTTGAACTATGTTCACATCCCTAGCTCTCCTAGGAGGGATGAACTTTGTTGGATTCACTCTTGGGCAGGATCATTATCTCTAAAGGAAACATACTCTCATTTGAGACCTTCTTTTCCCAAACTGAGTTGGGATGACCAGTTGTGGAATCCTTATATTCCTCCTTCAAAATTTGTTTTTGACTTGAAGCTTATATTGAGCAAACTCCTTACTAATCCAGCCTTAGCAAAATTGGGAATCTGTGTGTTTCCTTCCAAATGTTGCCTCTGTGGAATTGAAGCCGAAACAAATGATCATTTATTATGGAATTATTCTTTTGCAAGGGAGTTCTGGAAATGGTTTGCTTTTGCTCTTCAAGGACTTATTACTTTAAATATCTCAGAAATCTGGAAAATCTGCTCTATCTCTCAGTCGAAGCAGGTTAGAATGGTTATTTTGACTGCAATTATCTTCATCCTAAATGTCATATGGCTTGCTAGAAATCAGAAGAAATTTAACAACAAAATCACTTTGTTGAATTTAGCGATTTTTAGCATCACAATCCAGATTAGACATTCTGGAATGACCCCTTGTTTAGCCTCTCCTTGCAATATCAAAGACTTCCAGATTTTGAAGCATTTTAAAGTCAAGATTCTACCTCCTTTGTCTTCTAGGATTATTGACGTGTTTTAGACTCCCCCTTGCAACCATTGGATTAAATGCAACACGAATGACACTTCTCTCAATTCACCGGGTAAAGCGGCTTGCCGGGGTATTTTCAGGGATCAATCTTCCTTTGTGATTGGATGTTTTGCCGAAAACTTGGAGGTCAACTTTGCGTTAAGTGCGGAATTTATAGGTGTTATGAGAGCTATAGAAACTGCCTGTGACAGGAACTGAAAATATCTATGGGTGGAAACTAATTCTAAAATTGTTACCGAGGCAATCCACAATACACATCTTGTCCCGAGTGCTCTGAAAAATAGGAGGCTGAATTACATCCATTCTTTTAGTCTTAGTTACCTATACATTTCACATATCTTTAGAGAAAGGAACCAATGCGCAGACACCCTAGCTTCATTAGGTCTTACCATTCATGAATTTTTTTGGTGGAATGAAACTTCGATGTCTATTTTTGATAGTTTGGTTCGCAACACTTTAGGTCTTTCCTCTTTTCGTCACTGTTAAATTTTGAGGGTTTTGGCATTTGTCCCCCTCTTTTATATTTTTTTGTTCTTTATCTATATAAATTTTGTTTGTTAAAAAAAAGAAGTTTGTTTTTGTAGAAGATTAAAAATAAGAAATAAAATAAAAGTAAGTTAATACTTGAAGATATATATAAATATGAATCGGGGAAAGAGAAAAAGAAAAACTTTCCAACTAACATATGACATACAATTCATTATGAAGTTGCTGGTAAACTGCCGTTCGAAAAAAGAGCTGGTGTTGTTGGTGAACTAATCGGGACCATGTCTCATATTTAGTTTTTCTTCTTTAGAATTAGACTACCTTTATTTTTAATAACATACCTCTAATCATTATAACCGATACACCAAAGTCCAAGAGTTTAAATGTGATTATAACATAAAGTTTGAGATCCTCTAAATATCTTAAAAGAAATCAACAATAGAGAGTCTTTAATGAATATCACCAAATTTTTAAAAACTCTACATTTATTTTGTAAATTAGCATTTCATTTAAAAGTATATAAGATAATCTTTACCAATAAAATAAGCCCTTAAGTGGCTTACCTCCCTTGCCTACCACAATAGAGAGGGGAAGGTTATCTATTCCTAGAGGGGTTTGGGCCAATTTCTTTTCTTCATAAATATAAAATATAAATGGGATTGACCACTCATTTTTTATTTTAAAAACTGTATGAACACAGATGGAAAATATCGCTATAATACAAGAATTGTTTAAACTATATTGGCACTATCAATTATTTACAGCACATCATCATTGATATATTAGAAAATAGAAAAAAGTGCCACATATTGGGAGGCAGACCAAACTAAAACATCAAGATCATTTATATATATATATATATATATATATATATATATATATATATATATATATATATATATATATATATATATATATATATATATATATATATATATATATATAAAATTAATCTCATTCATTCGTATAAAATCGATTTATAAGATAAGAATTTCCAAATTTATAAATATATATTTATAATATTTAATACGTGACTTTTTACACTCTCTCTTACATTTAAGATTGAACATTTAAAATTGAAACTAAATATTAAAACCCGACAATATATGCAATGTTAAGAGAACAAAAACTCCGTAAAAATTTCATGGAAGAAGCTTGAAGTTTGGAGAAAAAGAAGATGCAAATATATTATTTATGCAACTTAATTATTCCAAACTAATTACAAGCTATACACGTTTATCATGATGTTACACCCTATCATGAAGTGGATTAATCATAACATGAATTTTAAAATTCTGTTATCACAAAGCTAGTTTTCACAACTAAGTTAAGTGAATTGTGCAGCAAGTAACATGCTTAGTTTTAGAAGACTTCAACTGTCTATTATTTGTCATTTAACAAAATTCTTTTAGCTTCATTCTTTTTAAAAGTTTGTGGAAATTCTTAAATTAAACTCTTCATAGATTTTAAAATCTAGACGTGTATATTTTGAATCTCGTTGAAACTCTTAAATTTGCATATTAACTTGTTTAGTAAATTTTATTGAAATATACAAATAGTGTAAAATGATTTTTTTTTTAATTTTAAAATTTGATTTTTATTTTGATTTATCCCCTAAATTTTTGTTTGAGTACTCCTGTAATTTTAAAATTTTAAATCTTTTGCTCTCAAATGAAAAAATTATCCGTGTTATATATATCTTTTGATTTACCCCCTAATTTTTACATATTTAGGGATACCAAAATTTTCAAGGAGTAATCCAAAATTTATTTTTTAAAAGGGATAAATAAAAAATCTCATATATTATTGGTTAGTAAACGATTATTAACCCTTTATTTTTAATTGGTATAAAGTAATACGAATAAATGATATCACAATTAATCTCTTATTTAATTCAAATAATATAATTTATAATAAATAAAAGTGTTTAACTCACGATTAAATTCTAAATTAAGGAATCATTTTTTTTTTTCATTTAAGTCTTTTAAAAATTTGTACACGTATTTTAGAACCTCAAACGTGTCTAGTCCAAGCTTGGATTCTAGAATCCAGCCATCAATAATTGACTTTAATATATTTATTTATTTGTATTGTTTTCTTTCATTTCATTATTTCTGATCTAAATCGTATTCTAGAATCCAGCCATTAAAAATACACACTTTGAATTGAGTTCTATGATTCAAAAATAACTTTTTCGATTTTCAATATTTTATTTTGTGGAGAGGATTTGAATGGAGAAGGGAAGAAGTTCCACCAGATTATATATGCATACACAATAGAAGCATTACAATGATAATCTATTTTATTAAAAAATAAAATAAAAATTGGGAAAAGAGAAAATTATTATTAATTTAAAGTTGCAAAAATATTATTTTACAATTGTAACAAATCTCAAACCAGTCAAAACCCAAAAGAGTACAAATTTTATTACTTATCAAACAAATACAATATTTACTTCATTTTTTCATTACAAACATCTTATTTTCACAATATAAAAATGAATGCTTAAGCAATCCCCTAATTTGAAAAGCTATCCCACTACTTACAATAAGTATGTAATATATAGCTTTTGTTACTGGTGAGCTATTCTTTACATTTACAAACTCACTCAAGTAACACTATATAGTATATTCAACCAAAATTTAATATTAAAATGCATATCTCTCTAATTAGTATGAGTATATGACAATTCTCTTTAGCTATTTCTTCTATCTCTCTAATCCTTGTTTGCAAAGTGGGCAGCAAGATATAATTTTCAGCCACTGGTCCACACATTTTAGATGGAACACATGACAACATGGCAATTTTCTAACTTCTTCTTTGTCTTTGTACTTGGCTAAGCAAATGCAACATTCCTGTCATCCACACCACACCGCAACATTAGAATCTTATTTAATTCGATATCAATTGAATTGGATACAAGACAAAGCTTCAAATTAATGGAAAATCGTAACATATGCCCAGGGCTATTTTTGAGGGCGTGTAAGACAAAATGTCACACATAACCCAAAATTTGTCAAGGTTAAACAATAACTAAATAAGACCTTGTAAAATAGTTGTCAATGTGAAACTACGGTAAAATATAGGAGCTCTAATTGTTTTGTAATGATTGAAACACGGCAAACCTACATAGGACCCCTAAAACCTTAAGACGGCTCTGCATATGCCAAAATGTATCATATTAATGTGACATTTGATCGAATATTTGTGTAAAACTTGTTTACATTGTGAGTTAGATAGATACTTACCGGATCTTCATTGATAAATTTTTCAATGCTTTCAGAGTCGTTTCCGAGATCTAACTTGATAGAATGAGAAGGATCTTTATGTATCCAACTTGGAAGTTGTGAAATTTGTTCATCGGTTGCTCCTTTATTAGAAGATGCGATGTTCATGTTGTAACCGAGGAGGGAGCTAATCAGTGGCACGCAGCAGCATAACAAAAGAAAAAGAAGGAAAGGGAAAGAGTAACAGATTGCATTCCAAGATAGCAAAGTGATGCAGAGGACATGAAGTTTTGGAGCTTGTTGAAATGAACCGAAACGTGAGTCGAAAACCCAAACATTTCCCATCACAAACCATATGGCAAAGAAAAGCTCCAGTGAAGTCCTGCATTTGTTCATCAAGTGTGACATCCTGTATACACTGACATAGTATAGTGTAAATCAACATTGATTTTCAAATTTCACCCTCAAAACAATTTGTTAGGTATGACTCATAGTTCAATGATAAGTGGGCATGTCGCTCGAGCGGCATTAAGCCCCCTGCAGTACAGTGCGGTTCGGGTAATGTTGTAAACTGAACCATTGTTTTTAAACTTTTAATCACAAGTTGTACTATGTAAACTCTATGCTTTCGGTGATAATAGAAAGATACTAGTCTCTCTGCAGTTGCAGAGTAGACGCAATTAGCCGAACTCCATTGACATGATCAAATATCGCGCTTTTCTGTTTCCATTTTTCGTATCAATTTTGCATAACTACAAATAGAACTCGTTCTCTAACTAAACTTGGATTGATGAGTATTAAAGTTATTCAAGCCAAGGTAACACAAACAAACAAGTTTAACAGTTAACTTTTTAGTCCTAATTTGGTGTCAGGTACTAATTTTTCTTTTGTTGGACACTAACTTTTCAATACAAAAAGTTGGTAAAACTTCCATAGACCTTTCATTTTTCACGTGATTTGTTCTTAATTGGATTGAAAAGATTGCAATAAACAATAGATTCTTCTCAGTCACAAAAGTAAATTTCACGAACTGATAAGAATAGAAAAAGGTTGATTCTTAGTCACAAAAGTTGATTCTTTCATACTCTATTCAGAAGATAAATTACAATTCCTTTATAATACTTGATACTTTGTATTTTTCTATCTTTAGCAATCCAATTGGCCTCTAAATATCGTATTCAATTCAAGGTGCACAATTTTTCTTTTCTTTTTTAAATTCTCAAACCAAAAACATGATGGCGGATTGATGTCAACCATTTCTACTCCATTTTTAAGCATGATCAGAGACTAATACCTTACATAGGTTATGAGTTATAACTTATTTTTAAGTAATATAAAACTATATTACAACTATGCATCACTAATAACAAAATTGACCAAGTATAATAAAATTTTGAAGATTGAAAGTGCATAGAATACCTTGTGTCTTCACTGTTCCTCTGTTGTTCCATATTAGAAAGGCTTAGCGCATCTCCTTGATTCAGATAAATTTGTCGGTACCGTCCATAAACCACAAGCAAATTTAGAACACATCCAATATCATAACCAGATATCCATACCCTCATAGGCCAAACAGGTTTCTCCGTATTCGAAACAGCCAAAGTGAACGTAGAAACGATTATTTGTACAATCAAAGCACTAAACTCCAACATCAACCAAGTACTAGAATTGAAAGGATTCGAGCCAAGACTAGACCTCGACCCATTCTGATAATGGAAAACTCTTCTCAAAAAAGTAAACCATCTTGATCTCGATATCCTCATAGCCATCCGTACTGAAAACGAAGGCGGCAACGACACATGTTGATGTCGATGGCTATTTCTGGAACCATCCACTCTTTCTTCTTCTGCTTCTGCAGAATTCGAAGATTGAACCATGCTGTTGGAATTCAACAAACACCTAGAATTCATTGTATGTAAAGTTATATCAAGCTTAAACTCTCAAAATCATGAACAAAAGGGTATATATTTCAAACCAACTTTATCACAAACATTTCATCAAACACATGGTGTGGTGTGCATGATGGAGAAAATGAAGGGTTTATAGATTGATTAGAAAAGGGAAAAAGGGTGTGAAGGGTATGTCAAGGAAGGTGAAGTTTGTGAATCAAAAAATGAAACTTTGCTTTGATTCAAAGTGAATCACAAGATTTTGGTTTGGAGGGAAGTTAACCGTTGGCCAACTTCTTTTTGATCATATTTTATATATGAAGATGAATTTAGAAAGGAATTGGATTTCAATTTGGTGACTTTTTGTTTCTCTTGTTAATTAATAATATAAAATTAGAATATTTGCAAAGTTTTTTTGTTTTGTTTTGTTTTGGAGTGAAATTAAAATAAAGTGAAGTTGATTTCTCTTTGAATTCAAGTGGATAAGACTTAAAGTGATTATTAGTATCTTATAAATGGTGTTTATGCTTATATCATGTCCAACAAAAATATAATTTATATTGAATGATAAATACACTTTCCATAAAAATATAATCTTATCATAAATAATGATAAAAATCTTCCATGACAAGTTGGTCCGATGATGATAGTTTGAAAACAAAAATTGTATATTTCTAAGTTTTAAAGTTAGAATAATTCATGTGTTAGTTCTGTTAATACAATTTTTTTAATTTCAATTGAATTTTCGTAAATAGAAAGTGTGGGGTTATATTTGTGAGAGTTTCATATAGGGATAATGTCACAATCTCTGTCTAAAATGATGTTGTTCGACAACATCCTCACAGAATAAGGGTGTTCACCTTTGGGACAAATGACGCGTATGATACCGTTATCTCACGTTAACCATTCGAGAAGGAGTCCATCACGACTCCCTAAAGAATATATAATTAACACTTTCTCTTAGTCATAGGGGGACGATTACTACCCTTTAAGGGTTTCCTTAACCTTATGTCAATCAGACCCTTATATATACTTCTTTCCTAGTGGGAGAAAATGATAGATCTTAACTCATACAAATCACAACTTACATATTCTTACCCTAAATCCTCACGTGAACAGATCTGGCATGAGGTTCTTCACCTACACAACTTCCCCACACCTCCAGCTCAGAAGGAAGATGTGATGGATCCTAAACTAGGAATATAGTTCAAGTTCCATAGAGTCAAGGCACACCACACTGAATATTTTTACCAACTCAAGAAAGAAATCGAGAGTCTATTCTTGGAGGGACACCTCAAGAAATATGTGAAGGGGGAATCTTCCCATGGGTCATACAAATCCAACTTAAGAGGGAAGGATGACGAGAGAAGCCCTGGGCCCAACAAAGAAAATGAGACATCCCAAGGCGAGGGTAGTAAAGTTGTGTGTCACACGCTTAACACGACAAAAGGAGGATTTGTCAGGGGGGAGGAGATTAGCTCCGCTCTTAGAAGGTACGCTCACTAAATTCTGAATTTATAACATCTCCCCAATATCAAAGGTGAGGGAGAGCCAAAGGTGTCATAAGCAACATTCTATTTCTCTGAGAAAAATGCCATTGACATTCACCCTCACAATGATGACCCCATGGTCATTACCGTCAGATGCAATGAATGGAAGATAAAAAAAGTTCTCATAGACAAAGGAAGTTCTGCAAACATTGTGTAATGAGAGGCATTTGAAAGACTCAGCCTCGACCCAAAGGACTTAAAACCCATCAAAGTTTCACTGGTTGGATTCTTTGGGGAGCAAGTGCAAGTGAAAGGATACATCATCCTAAAGACAACTTCTGGAAAGCGAGCCCAAGCCGAAGAAATAAAGGCCAAGTATTTGATTATTGACATCTCCTCTTCTTACAATATGATTATAGGGTGTTCACCTCTTAACCAGCTGGACACTACATTGTCCACTTTGTGTTTATACGTGAAGTATTCGCTCTCCGATGGGCGATGGGAGTTATCCAAGGAGATCAGGAGATTGCCAGAAAATGTTATTTAGAGAACCACACGCTGGAAAGAGTTTGTACTTTATGCACAAAAGTTAGGAAAGTGGACTCGAGAATAAATCCGTCAGGAGAAACCTGCAAGGACGAGGATGTTCCCCCTTAAACAAGTGAAGAAATAAAAGATGAAAACCCTGAAAAAATGCACCACAGAGCTATTAGTGTTACTGTTGTTTATTTCTCTGGAAATGTGTAAGTAGAAAAAGAAGAAGGGAAAAAGGGATTTTCCAAGACAATATGTCAGTTTTTAAAAAAAGTTACAAATAAAAAATTGATTTAATTTTTTTTTAAATGTTAGTATTTCAGTTATTTATTATATTTTATAATATTAAAATTAAAAAAATTATTTAAATTTAAAACTATTTTAACTTTTTTTATAAAAATCAATTTTAAGATATATATTTTTGAAATTATGTGACTATTATTATATTTTAAACTTTAATAATATATAATTACGGTATTAAAAGTAAAAATTACACTTTTAATTTAAAAATAATAAATTATAAAAAAACTTTTATATATTTTTTATATATGTCTTTAAAAGTGAATAAATTGTGTTTTGAGTTCAGGTACTTATACAATTATATATTGTTGCATATTCATCAATTAAACGAAACAATTCTTTGTTTTAAAATCAGAGATGTAAATATAATTAACTGAATTCTTTGATTCGTTTTTTTGTTGTTGCAGTTTTTCTTTTTGAACTAGATTGATGTTCTAACATAAGCCACATAATTTATAAACCATTTAATATAATTGAATTGAATTATGCATCGTACACTGATTTTTGTTTTTTGTAATCATATGCTAATTGGCCACCTAATCCAAGTATTAATTCATGTAATTTAATATTAGAATAATGTGATTATCCTTGTGTCTATGAATGATTGATATTAGCCACACCATACCACTCCAAAAAATATAGTATACGTAGATTAAATTTTGAATCAGTTGGGATTTCTATTTTCTAATTAAAGAAAAATCGTTAGAGTAAAGTTGTGTTTAATTAAGAATGAGGTTACTTATAAATACACTCTTTGGGTGCTTTGAAGTTCCGTAACTGTATAGTCTTATAGGTGGCGTCATCTATGTTTAAACATCATCACCTTTATTTTTTCATAATTAATCAAATTAGATTAGTTGAGTTGCCATTTTTCAATAGTAATAATAATCATAACTAGGACTCATAAGCTCTATTTTATTAGCCAATAAATAAATAATCTTCTAGCAAAGATTACTTGTGAGATCAAGCAAGTAGAATTATAAGTCAATATCAACTCATTAATGTAGGAGAAAGCAGGGCAAGAAAAAAACAAACACATATAATTACTAAGTAATTATAGTAAACGGATAATTTAAAAAATGAAAGAAAAAAAAAGCACAAACTTTAAACCTCACTTAAAAGCATTCAGATGAAATAATGAAGATTTTTTTATTTTCTTTTATTTTTATAATTTAATTAAATGTTTTGAGTTTGATTTCAATTCTAAGAATACCAACAATTTTAATTAGATGCATTATGAATTTAGTGTCCTTTTTTTTAATTCATATTTTTTTTACAAGATTAATAAGTCATATAATTATAAATAATAATTGTAAAAAAAAGTAAAATATTACATTAATATTGAAAAATTACACCGTATCAAAACTACAATAAAATTATAGAAAAAAAAGTTGTAATGTATCTATTAATCCGAACATGTATTAGTAGCATTTCAATTCCCATATCAACTGCAATCTCCGACTATTAATCTTTGAATATCACCCTCCTAATATTTTTTGTTTAAAAATCACAATAATCTGATCAAAATCAAGATTCTTTAAAGAATCATCTTCAATTGAAATCAAAACAATATTTAATCTAATCTGCGACATTGTGACAACGTGCTTGCGACAATGGAATTAAGTCCGTTACATTATCAATGCTTTTTAGAATAAAAGATATATTGTAAATATGTTGTAGTATTCCAAAAAGATCTCTAATTTTAGAGCATGAATTTACAATATCACATAGTGTCAAGTTAAGACTAAGACAACCACATGTATTAGTCAAAAATAAATTTATCTTGATGTATATATAATTTTTAAAAAAGATGCTCCTGAAAAACTGGTGTCCTGTGCCACCACTCCCGCCGAACACCCTCTGGAATCCCCTGGTGTGATACCTCTCTGAATGATATATGATTGCCGCCTCACTTGAGGCGGTCTATAATCATCGCCCTAACTATGTTCTTCGTAAATTTAACACCAGATAATTTATTTTATTGATGATTTTGTTTATTTTAGGCAAAATATCCAAATTGGTCCCTTAAGTCTACCTCGGGATTCAATTTGGTCCCTTAATTCTAAAAAGTATCAAGTTGATCCCTTAAGTTTTTAAAAGGTACCACGTTAGTCCTTACCGTCAACACCGTTAGTCAAAGTCAACAGTATATCACAAGTGTCGCACAAGTGTATCTGATGTGGAATCTTGCACCTATGTGGAATCACGCGTCAACATATGATGTGGATGTGTATCACTAAATTCATAAAAAATCCAAGAAAAATCCAAAATTTCATACTCAACCAAGAATCGATCCCCAGTCATTCTAATTACAAAGGCAAATTGAGTACAACTGAACCATTTTGTATTTGTTGTTAATAAATTACAAATTGAAAATATATCCACATTTTGATTGTGCTTCCCATCTAAACCATCTTCTTCCACCAATTTTGTTACGATCTTACTGTAGTTCTGGTGCTATAAACCATCTTCATCCAATAATTTTTTTTTAAATTTTTTCCCCCAAATCTCTTAATTTTCAGGAACCACAACTAAAATCTTCATTAATTACATTTCAAATGGAATTAAGGATTTTGCGAAAATTTCTGGGTTTTGATTTCTGGGTTTTTATATTGGGATTTCATTGCAATTCAATTTCAACTATGAGTTTCGATTTCTGGATTTTTAGAGTTTCAGCTATGAAGATTATGATAATGGAGTGCGAGAAGGGAAGTCCAATGAAGGGCAGTCCAACTGTTGATGTCACGGAAATTAACAACCACACCATTACTGAGATTGGGGTTCAGGGCCCACTCGAAACCCACACCATCTCGTTCATTGGATCTGCAAGAAATCCAGCCTTGCAGTTTATCCTTTAACAACTCTTGAAGAAGCCAATCAATAGTACCAGATGAAGTTCCATTGCCAACTAGGATATCTTCTCTAATATGGCGCCTCACAAAACATTACGCCCTCCTGAATAATTTCAACAGGAACTTCAACATCCCCAAACATACAAGCCAGGTAGAATTTGAGGGAAGGTAGAGAATGGATCCAATAATGAACACCTACACATGGAACATAGGAGTTTAAGATTCAAAATATATGCAGCATCAATGGCAATAGTATCTTGTGGGTTTGAATGCATTTTGATTTCAATTTCATTTGGATTGATTTTCCCAAATTTTTAGATTGAAGAAGAATAATTGTTGTTGTTAATTTTCCCAGATTGTTGTTCTTATAATTGTTGATAAACCCTTTTGAGGAACATGTTTAATAAACCCAGATTGAGAAACATGATTAAGAATTAATAAATTTAGTTAGTAAACTTAATTAAGAAAAGAAAAATGCATGAATGGTAAAGTAACATCTATGGTGGTCACCATGTTCTTGGTTCAAATCCTTGTCTAAGATATGTTTTTTGAGGTTTTATTGAATTTTATAATTATCATATGTCATATCAACGCCACGTCAGATGCCACACAATTAAAGGATTAACATGAATCTTTTTGAACAATTAAAGGACTATTTTGTCACTTTTTAAAGATAAAAGACTAAATTGGACTCTTAGACTCTGGTGTAAAGTTAAAAGATCAATCTGGATATTTTACCTTTATTTTAAAATAAAAAAATACATGTTTTATTAATATAATTTTTACTTTTAAAAAGTTTTATTTTAAATTTTTCCTTAGACCTACAAACTTTTTAGGCCGATCATATTCATTATTATTATATTCTCAAAATCCTTGATGCTTTATGATTCTAAACTTGTTCTCACGAAGGATTTTGTTTGGTTACAACTGACACCATAGACGAAGATTTGATCGTTTTAGATTATATTCTTGTGAATTTTGTATAATAATGTAGGACCAATTTGGAACATTGTTCAACATTTTTGAAATCTATAAAAATAATAATGTAGGACCAATTTAAAAAAAGAAATGGTTGATAAATTTTAATACGTATCAACAATGCTATAACATGAACCAAAATAAGATTAGGAATATATGTATGGAATATAACACAAGATTGATTAAGGAGGTAAACATGAATTGATGTCTAAATTATGGCCATGTGTTAACCATAAATAATTGCAAAAATGTTGTTGAAATGAGCATATAATATAATAAACTAATAAAACATACGTATGTGAATCAAATTTGACCCTATTAGGCCGGTAGGACATGCAACGTGTTATTATACACATATCTTGCAACGGAAATCAATCACTTTCCAAAAAATGGATAAGAATTGACAACAATTTGAAGCCTTTATAACTTATTTCTTCTTTGACTATATAATTCAAATTTAAGAAAATTGGAAGCCTTCATTATTTAAGAGAAAAATCAAAAGGCTTCAAAGTTGAATGAAATATTTGGAGTTTGGTTGAATAATGGTTGGTGGTAGAGGGGAAATAGGTTATGTTAAGATTTATAAGATATGAATTTGGACTTACGATAAATTTAAAAGGTTTGAGTATACTCTATGACCTATTATATGTTTTATAGATTTTTTTAATAGCCTAAATCTAATCTATTTATTAAAAAAATCTGGCTTAATCTGATATTAAATAGGCTAGACTATAGACTCTTGTAAGTGTATGACCTATTCCTATCCCTAGTTGGTTGATAATTTGAAGCCTTTATTGATTAAGAGAAACATTATAAGGCTTTATGTTGAACTAAAGAGTTTATGGAAATTTCGTTAGTAGTCTAGAGTTTGGTTGAATATTGATAAATTATAAAAAAAAATCATTCAATTTTAGATATATTTTAGAATAAATTAAGATAAAAAGGTACAAAATTTAATAATTGTATAATGATGTTAAGTTTATACTAGAAAACAAATAATTTGTTTGTCTCGAAATGATTTATGTAGTATCGAATTTTGTCAATGTAGTCTTAGTGTTTGTTTATTTTGTAATCAATATTATTGTCGTTTTTTCTCTTTTTATTTATATAATATTTGCTTTGTCATTTTAAAATTTTTAAAAAATATATGTGATTTTTGTGTTTAATTTTATTGTAATTTATTTGTTATTTAAAAAAATATGAAAAAGTATTTTTATATTTTGAAGTCATTATAATAATTATTAGTTTTCTCCAAAAAAAATCGAAAATATGGAGGTGCTTTAGCAATATCTATTGGATCCTTTTTGACTTGAACCCATTTTTCATTTGGTCCAGCAAACATAAAAGGAGGTGCAAATGGAAAAGATAATAAAACACACACAAAAAAAATTCCTTTCCTTAACAACTATTTAATTATCCTAACAAAATAACAATACTAGTAGTTACACACATTATCTCAAATTTCCAAAGTTAATAACTTCATAGCAGAAATCTTAAACAAGAAATTTTCATTTTCTTCAATGACTAATTGGATATGTCAATCCTTCTACGTAGACAAAAGTAAGCAAATACTCGAAAGCAAAGAGCCATGGCTAACAGAACCCAAACTTCAGTTAAACCTCCATTCAAGTTTACAGTATCAAATGAAGGTGAACTTTGAAGTGTCTTGCATCCATCCTCACTTTCACATTCATATAGTTCATCTCCTGAATATTGCACTTTTAGAAGAAGCCTGAATCCATAGTACATGAATGACATATACTTCAACCATTGCATGAACTTTGGTATATGCTGCAAAACAATCAGTTCGGTTTGAAAAGAACTGTATTGAAGTATGGATACAGATACTGACACGCCGATACTAGTAAAAATTTGAAAAGGGAATAAATTAAACGTAATCACCCATGTCATTGCATATCAGTGTAAGTGTCAGACACGGACACAGACAGTGACATGCCTTTTATCAGAGGTGTCAGGTGCTACATATATGAACAGCCTACCAAGTTATTTTTAACTATTGCTGCTACTTGCTACTCTTTTGTGCATACCTGAACATAGTAGCCACCTGTAAGAAGGAACAACATAAGTATCAAAGAAGCAACCATTCCTGCTCTTTGGATGCTCATAACTGCAGCTCCAAATAGTTCTCCAGCTCCCTATTAACAACAACATGCATATTCATTGGAGCTATAGCTTTTCACAATTTATTACCCTTTACCCTTTAACATGTTCTAAGTTTTGACATAACTTACTTGACTTGTTACCGCTATCAGCAAAACCGCGAATAGCGTAAGAAAGAAGCAGGCCGCGGTGCTCTTAAAACCAGCCATGAAGTACACAATGAGCATGAAAAAAGTAGGATACAAAACATGTGCCACCATGTCACAAAGGGTGCTACTTGCATAGTATACACTTAGTCTATACATATCTGCTACCCTTTCTTTTCTCAAGTATACTTTTTCAAATGGAAATACATAGACTGCTCCGAAAATACATGAAGATGTCCAAAATATACAAATATAGAACATTAAACCAACCTGCACAAAAAAATGAGATATTATTTCCATTCCGCTACTTAAAACGTCTGGATCCGTCTCTGAGACTCTCTAGTATACCTGATCTCGGAGTTGAGCTTCTGTCTCGGTTGAAGATTTCCACCAAAGTAGGCCTAGCAAAAGTGCAATTCCAAGTGCTTGAACTAGTCTTAATATATCAAAATAGTCCTTGCATCTTGCTCGGAATGTTCTCTTATAAAGAATAATGAATTGGTCTAACCAACTCAATGTCCATTCCTTTTTAACCTGGATGGCTAGTTGAAGATGTTTTGGTGTGTTTGCTCCTCTATGATTCTCTTGTTTTTCTTTTGGCTCCAATATGTCTTTATACTTGAGTTGTACATACTAACATGATAAAGAAGAGATAGACAATGAATATTATGACCGTCTTTGAAGATGTGCAAGACAGTTTACCGCACAGGGTTTAAAAATTGTCACAGTTAAAACGTATCTAAATAATACCTCATAAAATTTTTGTCATTATTAAAACACTTAAATAGGACCTCTAATTATTTTGTCGTGGTTGAACTGTGCGTGAATATAATATCATTACTATAGATTATAATAAATCTTACCTTAATAACAGCTATTGAAGGGTCAGTAGATTCTTGATCTTTGAAAATATCTTGAGGAACACTTATATCATTCACTTGTCCAGTTGCTAAGTCAAGCAAAAACTCTGCGGGATTCATCGGTATTTCCGGGATGAATCTCAAGGATGAAAAGTACTCAGTTGTGTCTCTTGCCTTCCCATAATAAACAGGATGGCCTTCTGATATCAGAAGAAGTTTGTCAAACATGTGAAAGATTCTGCTTGATGGCTGATGAATTGTTGTGATAATAGTTCTTCCAGCCTAAGGACAATTCAATAGTATTTTTTCAGCATATTTTCAATACATGCTATCAACATATCAGTTAATTTTACAATCCGTTGTTGTTACAATCGATACCTTGGCAAGTCCTTGAAGGGTGAGAAGGAGTTTGTTTGCCGACGTGGAATCAAGGCCTGAAGTCGGCTCATCAAGTAGAAGCAATGAAGGATCAACAAGAATTTCATAGCCTATACTTGTTCTCTTCCTTTCTCCTCCTGATATGCCTTTGAGATATCCTCCGCCTATTTTCGTGTGGCGACATCTATGATTATACAAGAGATTATTTAGGAAAACAGTTTCATTTCTTTCATTTGAAGGAATTTGAGCATTCAATAGTTATATTTGAGGTCACACCTTTCTAAGCCTAGATCCTTGACAGTGTTCTCAACTCTTGCATATTTTTGCTGCTTGCTCATGTTGGTTGGCAGCCTTAAGAATGCAGAAAAGATCAATGTTTCTTCTACCGTAAGTTGCGGGAAAAGCACATCCTCTTGTGTTACAAATCCAATCCTAAAAAGTAGCATAAAAGAGAGAGACATTAAGATACAAATCCGACAATAACCCTGACACGTCTTTTTTCAGAGGTGTCTGTGCTACATAGGTTCTTAAAAAGAAAAAAGTTTAACCTCCTTTTTAGAGCGGGACAATATGGAACATCATTGTAAGTTATCTTTCCTTTAACATTATCAAGTAATCTTCCTCCTACAACTCTCAACAACGTTGTCTTTCCACTACCAGAAGGACCCATCAAAGCAAGGATTTCGCCCGGGCCAATGCTTCCTGTGATACCCTTTAGAATTTTCTTGTATTTGGTTTTCTCTTCCACATTGTTTGGCGTGGCTACCTTTGACACCATTGTCTTCACAGGGTTCTTGGAAGCTACTTGGCAATTTCGCACTTTGAACTCCACATCTTCAAACTGCACATTAATTGAGTATGTGATAACAGAAAAAACTTAGATTTATGATACAATAAAATCTTTGCTCGAATTTTTGATTACCTTGAGATATACAGGAAGAGGAGGATCTTGGTTGAAAGTGGAATCCTTGACTTGTATGTCAATCTCAGGGTACCGATTGTGAAGGTACGCCTGAGACATGAACTCCATGCTATGACCAAAGCCATTGCTTCCTGCAATCTGCATGGAACCAACGGAAGGCGGTGACATTGACATGTTGTCCTCAATCTCATCTTCTCTATGATTTTCCATGATCAATGATGTGAATGAGAGCAAGGTGTTGAAACTATAATTAAGGTTCTAATAATGAAGTTTAGATGTCATGAGTCAACTGTGTACACCAAGAACTTGCCTATATAATGGTGGTAGAATTATGGTTGGTTGGCCACATACTTTTCATGGCAAGTTCTTAGGTATGAATGTTGTTTTCACATATCCTTTTAACTCAACCATTGTGATTTGTTATAAGAACATATCAAGAACATGAATAAAATTGGCTTAGCAATGGTAAGTAGCTGAACATTTATAAACAAACTTTTCTGATGCTAATTGAAGGACTCAAGTAATTATACCAGTTCCATTTTGTGAAGACAACCTCTATTTTGGCCTTTTATACTTTAAGATGCTTCATCCTATCATACTTTCTCAAATAGACAATATCCATACTAAGATAAATTCCTTTCTCTGGAAAAAAAATAGTTCTATTGTTTTGCAAGTTTCTTTGGTATGATAGTAATCAAATCATATAATTTTCTGTTTGTGATTTTATTTTAATCATAATGCTCATTAATAACTATTATTCTTTTAATCATAATTTGTATATTTGCTGAAAATGCAATCTTGATATCTTTGTGATGTCAATCCTTAACACATATGAAGTACATGTCCATGGGCTTTTCAATGGTTTATTGAACCTTCTCTACAATGGTTCCACGAAAATTTGCTTTTTTTTTTTACTTCTTATAAAACAAATACAATTAGATAAGTATTTATTTTATATATTTTTTTATAATCCAAATATGTTCAATGACGAGATATAGGGGTATCCCAACCCACTTACATCCAACAATCCAACATAAATTATACCAACATTATATAAAATATAATGGTTGCTTATATCCATCATAGAAATTACAACAAAGTCTACCCTTAGATAAATTTAGAATACACCACCATTCCAAGATAAAAACATGATTCTTACCCCAATTGACTCCGAGTCTCCAACTGCATCATTGAATATTACTTATTTCTAATCCATCAAATGTTCCAGCAAACCACTATCCATAAACTACAAGCAATTCTTTTGGAACACCTACCTCTAAGCTTTTCCATCCAAGACATCAAATGTTTTGATGTAGTTGTATCGTCATCCCCTCGAATTTCCAGCCAATCACGAATCTTGTTCCAAACAATCCTGGCCAAAGGACAATTATGATGCTTAATGTGAATATGCAATTCATGTTAAGGTTTTCAAAGTATCCTGAAGGGGATTCGCCGGTTAACCCATTTGTATCCATTTTGCCTAAATTGGTGGGGACGAATCGAACCTAAAGCTTAGTGTAAACACACGCTTTGAAATTTATTTTGTGCAACTTTCATCGTACCGTCTTCATCATCTTTTCCTGGTTCATATTTTGTAACGACCCCCAACATAAGTTCTAACAATCTTTAGGTTCGATTCATGATTTTTTTATGATTAATTTATGGTTGCAACTTTATGGAGAAATGAATTCATGCTTTCTTATTCATAACCACGGTGAAAGGTACATAATAATTCTTTTAAATTAATACATATTCGTATAATGTTTTAAATCTATGTATAATATTATATGATGAAAATAATGTGTATTAATGTTAAGTTTAACATGTGATATTAAATTTATACTTGCACGGTTTATAAACTATTCAAATATGTGAAATGAAAAAATGATGAATATGTTTAATTTTTGGTATAAACTTGAATGTAAAATGTATGTTAAATATTTTTCTTTAGTGCAAGTAATTTGTTTTAATTAATAATGGATTAATTTTGGATAAAATGATTTGGTGAGAAAAAAAATCATGAATTTGAATATATGGTGCATGTATTGGTAACATAAAATGATATAAATAAAATTTTGAAAATATCATGGACATGGTTAAATTGTATAATTTTATTTTTGCTAGAATTTGTTATATTTAAAATGATTTATCTCATATTATATGTGTATCATAATATGAAAATACTATTTTTTTCATCTTGATATTAAAAGTAATTTGGGTCATTTTAGATGATCATAAGTTAACAAATATTTATGGAGAAAGATTATAGAAAATATTAATGAAGTGAATTAATTGTTCTATGATGTTGTATCTATAACTATATATAAAGGGAATACAAGATTTTGGAGTGACATATTTTTATTCCTATAATACCCTTAGTTTTATTCCATAATTACCTTTATTTTCAATTGATAAAACTACTATTTTTTTTTTTGTAAATAATAACTGCTCTATAACTCCTCTGTTTTTATTCTATTTTTGAAAATAAAATAAAGGTCTATTTATATGTAAGTTACCATTTAAGCGACATACAAAAGTAACTTCCCTCAAATGAATAAATAAGTAAATAAAAGAAATGGAAAAAATATCCTATCAAGTTGACAAATACTATTAGCAATACAAACCTCATCTCTTTTATTTCTTTTCTATATCCATCCCTTTCTCAATCATGGTTATTTCCTTTCCTTCAACTATTATTATCAATTTTGTTAAATTATTTTCAAATTTTATTTTTGATATTTGATTATACATGAAATTTATGACATCTCATGTATTTTTTTCCCGATAATTTCTTACAATGTTGGCTTATATTATCAATTGAAAGAAAGATACAAGTTTTAGAAAGGAACAAAAAGAGGGAGAAATGATAACAAATGAGACAAATTGAAAAGTGGAGTACACACTTCTCCTTTATTCCAAATCTAATATCATATTATTCTATCTTTTCTCATTTCCATGTCTATGTAATTTTCTTTACTTAATCTCTTTTCATTCTCAAAATATGTCACAAAAACAAATATATTTTCATTGTCTATGTAGAACTCAAGTAGGATAACTTTTCTACCGATAATGTTAAATAAACTGCATGAAGAAAAACATTAAGCAATTTATTAATGTCAAATAATTTCTTAATATGATTTAGTGGACAAGACATGCAAAATTTATGGACCTTGCTTCACATTTTTGATATTTTTAATATGAATTGTCATATATTATAGAGTCTTGATTGCAATGTCTACAAATTATAAGTTTTGCATACATTTATAACTATACATAAAAAAAGATATAGTATTTTAGACTGGTCTATTTTCATTTCCATATTATTTTTAAAAATCAGTTTATTTTTCCAAAATAATCCATAACTAATTACAAGTTTTTTAAAAAATAAACCATGATCATAAGTCCACCATCACATATGAACTTCCTCCAACTCCTTTTTTCTATTACGGTTACATATGTAAGGTGACTTTATTTATTTATTTTCTTTTGGTTCCAAAATGAAATTAATAGTCGATCTTTTGGTAGTTTTAATGATCAGTTGATTGTATATTATTTTTTTCTTTCTTCATTAATGTTATACATTCCATTCTTATCTTTTTATTTTTATTTTTAAATTTATATGTTGGTTGTTTGGCATGAAATAAACGATGGCGATCAAAAATCTATAGTAAGATCACAACTCATATATATATATATATATATATATATATATATATATATATATATATATATATATATATCATTTTCTCTCTGATCATTCAACTTCATATTTCACTTATTCATCATTGATCTTGCAATCCAATAAAAATGAACTCAAAGTATTGCATGTTTGTGTCTATTGTATCATTTATTTTTTTCAACTATATACCATCAATCTCTTTCATTATTTTTTATTTGATTCTATTTGTTATTTTGTTTAGAAAAATGATAAATTTATATTGAGATCAATGATTTTTTTTTCTCTCTGATATGGTTAATTAATGTTATTTTTTGCTATAGTTTTTTACCTATATTTTTTTCTTCATATTTCTCCTTTTGTCCTTCAAATTCATATTATATAGTTTTAAATGTATAATTTATGTATGTTATGTCAAAAAATTATAATTTATAGATTGATAATTTTTCAATTTGTCTTCGTTTAACTATAAGAAGATGAATTGCTAAATCTTCTTAGTTCAACTTATACATCTTCATATCTTTAGAGTAATTTTTGACATTTAAATTGAATCTTAAATAGATTTAAAAATAAAATAATTATTTTTTCTTCTTTTCACTCTATTTTGATTGTGTATCAATATTTGGGTTTAGTAATACCAATGCTTTTGATTTAATATCAATTTTTTTCTTGCTCAAATATAAAATGGTATTTCAATTAAAACAAATGAATAAAAAAATTGCCAATGTAAAAAAAACCGCCAATGTAAATAAAAAATTGTCATACACAAGGTCATTCAATACAAGTGATAATATAACACTTATTGTATTTAAAAAAAAATCTATATAAGTTGAATTCAGCAGAGACGTAACTGTGAAGGAATCAGAAGTTTGGAATTGGGAAAAGTCTCAATCGGACTCTGATTTGAGAACTTCTAAAGCAAGCTCAGAACTAAGAATTTCTGAAGCTGGAGTGAATTCTGATAATGATTCTGACTCCGATGGTGATTCTGATTCTGAAGAAGACTCATAGGATGAAGGTGACTCTAATGACCCATATACTGGTGATAATTCAGACTTTGGGAATATGCCAGACTCTGAAGATGGTCAAAGCTCTAGAGGAAGTCAATCTTCTGAAGCAAGAGCTTCTGAAGGAGAAACTTATGAGGTTCAAACATCCGAAGCAGATTCTGAACAAGGGCAGAGGCCATAAAAAATCAGAAGAATTCCGAGAAGATTTGTAGAGTTTGATATGCTGCAAGACACTGAAGTTGATTCTGAAGGAGAAGTTATTCAGTGTGCCATGTTAGTAGACTCTGAACTCGTGAGTACGGAAGATGCTCTTAAGCAGAAAGCCTGGCTGAAGGCCATTAAAGAAGAACTTGATGTTATAGAGAGAAACAAGACTTGGAAGCTAACAGAACTTCCGAAGGACAAGAAAACCATCAGCATTAGATGGGTTTTTAAGCAGAAGTTAAAGCCAGATGGATCAATTGGCAAACACAAAGCGAGGTTAGTAGCAAGAGGATTTCTACAGAAACCTGGGCTAGATTATTCTGAAGTGTTTGCACCTGTAGCAAGACATGAAACAATCAGATTGGTGATTGCAATAGCTGCTAACATGAATTGGCCTCTAATGCATTTAGATGTGAAATCCACATTTCTGAATGGCCCATTACATGAAGAGGTGTACGTGTCACAACCTCCTGGATTTGTTAAAAAGAATCAGGAAGGGATGATGTACAAATTACACAAAGCTCTGTATGGATTAAAGCAAGCGCCTAGAGCTTGGAATCAGAAGATTGATTCATTTTTCAAGGAACAGGGTTTTCAAAAATGTGAGATGGAGTACGGTGTTTATGTTCAACATACTTCTGGAGGCAATATGATTCTGGTATGTTTGTATGTTGATGACATACTACTGACAGGAAGTTCTGAACAAGAGATAGCCAAGTTCAAGAATGTGCTGATGAATGAGTTTGAGATTACTGATCTTGGAAAAATGACATACTTTCTAGGAATGGAGTTCACATATTCTAAGAAAGGTATCATTTTGCATCAGCATAAGTATGAACTGGATCTTATGAAGAGATTTAAACTGCAAAATTGTAAGACTGCTATCACACCTGCTGACATAAATCAGAAACTAGATTCTGATTCTGATGGTGAGGATGTGTATGCTACAACCTTCAAATAGTTGGTTGGTTCTCTGATATACTTGTGTAATACCAGACCTGACATTTGCTATGCAGTTAGAATGGTTAGCAGATCCATGAGTAAACCCAAGAGGTTTCATTACCAAGCTGCTGTTAGGATTCTGAGGTATATCAAGGGAACTCTGAAGTATGGAGTGTTATTCCCTTATGGAAGAAAGATTGAATAAGAACTTCTGAGTTATTCAGATTCTGATTGGTGTGGAGACAGAGTTGACAGAAGAAGTACTTCTGAGTACTTGTTCAAATTTCTGGGAGGTCCTATTTCTTGGTGTTCCAAGAAGCAACCTGTTGTTGCGTTGTCAACCTGTGAAGCATAATATATTTCAGGTGTTGTTACTGCATGTCAAGCTGTGTGGATTCTGATTTGCTGCAGGATCTGAAGATTAAAGTAAACAAACCTCTAAAGCTGATGATTGACAACAAGTCTACAATCAATCTTTCCAGAAACCTAGTGTTGCATGGGAGAAGCAAGTATATTGAGACCAAGTATCATTTTATGAGAAATCAGGTTCAGAGTGGAGTGCTAGAAGTTGAGCACTGCAGCACCCAGAAGCAGCTGGTAGATGTTTTGACGAAGGCCATAAAGACTGATCAATTTCTTCGCTTAAGGGATGAAATTGGTGTAGTTAGTTTTTAAAGAAAATATAAATTAAGGGATGGTATTAGAAATAAATGATTTATATTTATTACTCCCTCCGTTCCTTTATAAGTGACAATTTTTAGAAATTTTTTTGTTTCTTTTTAATTGTCACTTGCAAAGTTCAAGGTAGTGTTAAATTCATTTTGTCAAAATTACCCCTAGATAATTATTGTAGAGAGAGAAAAGGTAAAATAAATGTCATAAATAGTTAGGGGTATTATAGGTAAGAAAATAATTATTGTATGAAAAGTAACAATAATGATTAGTTTTCTTGGTATGTGTAAAAACTAAAAAAGTGACACTTAAAAAGGATCTGAGGGAGTAGTCGTTAAGTTTGTTAGATGATATTTTAGTATTTTGTGTGTTTTTGTAACCCTAGTTTCTAGCCTATAAATAGACTAAGGATGTCATTCAATCATTGTAACTTATTCCTTGAAACCGTCATTCTCTTTTAATAGAATATTCTCTTTTATCATTCATCTTGTGCACCAACACTAAGAAGAAAAGTTTGTATAATTATTACGAGTGGTTTAAAAACCCGATAGATTTCTTATAAGGGTTGTTTTTCATCTTGCATGTGTTCTTGTTTATATTGTTTACTTTTGTGGCACCCTTCTGGTGGCCTCTCTCCCTGTAATTGCTGCTATTGGGATACTATTTGTATATTTTTTTTAATATAGTTTTTTCTATTATAAAAGTAAAAAGTTTCCACTACCAAAACGTTATGGGTGGGTTTGAAAATGAACAAAAGATAAGCACTTAAAAGTCTCTTAGTTGGAGGATACACGTTTTAATCTTAACATAATATTTGTTTTTATAAATTAGTCACAATTTTATAATATAGATTAAGTGTTTGGTTGTATCCATCAAGAGAAAATATTTTTAAATATGAAGTGGGAGAATTCTTTTGGATTGAAAAATAATTTTATAATAGTGGTAGTCAATTGGAGAATATTTTTAAATATGAAGTGGAAGAATTCTTTTAGATGGAAAAATATTTCTTTTAAATGGAATAATAGTTTTTTTATAAGCAAATAATTACAAGAAATCGGATGAAAATTTACTATATAAGCTACACAACGACCTACTAAGATTCCCATTAAGAATCCACTTCTATCCTCCAAATCACCAAACAAGTAATGATCCAAAAAGAAGAAATACAAGATTTCTTAATCATCCCGGTCAAACGCGAGAACCACATCATAAAATGAGAATGACACTCCGATTCGGCAATCTAATCAATATCTACCCATTCACAAACATTCTTCCACACTTGAATAGATATACTACAATTAACAAACAAGTGTTCCGAATCTTCAAGATTATAAAAACATAAAACACACACCTTCTTGTGGACGTTCGTAATAACTACCCTCTTAACAAGATTAGATCAAACAAATAATCTATCAAGAAACAAGCGCCAAACGAAAATCTTAGTTTTTAAAGGTGTCTTTGATGCCCAAATCTTAATTCTTTTGTCTCTCAACAATTTTGCTAAATGTTTGATGGATAAAGTTTTATGTTTTTTTATATTTAGTTTTATTTAATAAATCATCTTTATTAAAAAATAATTTATTTAATAATTAAAATTGGATCTTATAAGTTTTTCATTGATCAAATTTGTTTTCACTCTAAATTATTAGTTAAATATCATAAAAATTTAATTATAGATAGAAAGTGGAAGAAATTGCACACAACTAAATCTTCCTAGCCAAGAGACTTAAAACAATTATTATTGTATGGGTGAAAAATTCAATGTAACTAAATAAATTTAAAAGTAGGCTATACTTTATTTGCACCACTGGTAGATCTTTATCTTGTTTCCCAGCAGAGTCGCCACTTTTCTGTAGCGGTAAAATCATGAGTGTAAGTTATTAGTTAACTTAACTCAAAGTAAACAAAGTCGCCACAACGCTTTTATTTTATCCTAAATGGAAAAGGAAAAAAGAGCGAATGAATCTTAATGAATCTAAAAGCAAAAAACTAAAGAAACAAACAAAGAATCGGGTAAGGGGATATGTTACAAAATGTGAATGTTTTACGCACCCAAAATGTCCGTGGTACTCCACGGGAACCCTTTGAAAAATTTATTGCTTTTGGTTTGAAAATGATTTGTAAAAGAGAGTGGAGACATGAGAGAAGAATTATTTTTTAATGTTTTTGTGTTTGGAGAGGTTTACCACCTCATGCAGCTACGTACCCACAAAGTGAAATGCGAGATCAAAACTCCGTAGTTCTTGGTACAAATAGTGAAAAGGATTGATTATGATTAATTTTATTAAGTGAAGAGAATTTGTCATTTTCAAGTGGATAGCCAAACAAATCTACCATGAAAATGAAGACATGGACTCATACATCATTATGGGGAGGATGTCAAGTTGGATAAAATCGACGAGTATGCCACTAAACCCCCAGAATGACAAGAGACTCAATTACATCAAACTACAATCATGGAGATTGAGAGACTTACACCCGAGACTAAAGAATAATGACTTATAATCGACACTTTTTCTTTTAAAGAAAACAAACAAAAGTGCACAAAGGCACAAAACAATTTGAGTGAGTTTGGTTATCTATATTTTCTTTTTTAGGATAGTCTCTTCATCTCCTCCCCTTCTTTAATTTTCAAAATCTCCTTCCGTTTTCAAAGGATTCTTATTATTCTTATTATTTTTTTTTAAATTTATCACTTCTTTAATAAATAAAACTTTGATTTTACTAGGGTCCATTTCCCCTAGGAACTAGAGGGTGAAAAAAAATAAAAATAAAATAAAATGATACAATGAAATTATATATTGAAATTAATTTCATTGTATGATTTTTATTTTATTTTTTGGTTTTTTACCCTCTGATTCCTAGGGGAAAAAGACCCTAGTAGTCCAGAGTTCGTGCCGAGAGGTCATGGTAATGGCCAAACATTGTTCCCATCAGGAATCGAACTCGGTATTCCCCGGAATGAAGATTAAAATTATCTTTATTTTTATTTAATAAATTATCTTTATTAAAAAATTATTTGTTTAATAATTAAAATTGGATCTTATAAGTTTTTTCATTGATCAAATTTGTTTTCACTCTAAATTATTAGTTAAATATCATAAAAAAATGATTATAGATATAAAGTGGAAGAAATTGCACACAACTAAATCTTCCTAAAACAATTATTATTGTATGGGTGAAATTCAATGTAACTAAATAAAATCATACATTGAAATTAATTTCAATATATACTTTTACATTTTTTAAATAATATTACTCTAATAAACTTAATAAATCACATTTTCATCAACCAATTGAGAGTAGAACTAGTTTATAAATGTTCCATAACATTTTATTATGATGAGCAAAATTTGTTTTAAAAAATAAATTTGAGATAGATCTTTTATTTTAATTTTGGCTATAAATAGCTACGTTACCTTCCTTTCCATTTTCATCCAAACTTTATTTTCTTTCACATAAAATCATTCATCCATGAAGTGGTTGTTTCTGTTTTTACATCTTTTTTTCTTTTATTTTCCATCCTTCTCTTGTTTCAATTTCTTATGTCATCAGGATGAGCATTCTGCTTTGCTTCAATTCAAGTCCTCATTTACTATGAATAGTTACTTTTCTTGTCATGTTCTTAGTCATAGGAAAACAGCAACATGGAAAAATGGGAGTGATTGTTGCTCATGGCATGGGGTCACTTGTGACACTGTCTCTGGTCATGTCATTGGCCTTGACCTTCCCTGTGAAGGCCTTACAGGTATATTACATCCCAACAGTACCCTTTTCCAGCTTCCTCACCTCCAGACACTCAACCTTTCTAACAATTTCTATGATGATACCTACAGCTCCCATTTTCATTCTAAGTTTGGGGAGTTTATGAATCTTACACATCTTGACCTGTCTTATTGTTACTTTCAAGGTGATGTTCCTCCTCAAATCTCACACCTTTCTAAATTAACATCACTTCATCTCTCTTACAATACCGACTTAATTTGGAAAGAGACGACTTTGAAGAGACTTGTGCAAAATGCAACAAATTTAAGGGAGCTGGTTTTGTATCACACAAATATGTCTTCAATAAAATTAAACTCCTTTGATTTGCTCTTCAATCATTCTTCCTCTTTGGTTACTCTAAATCTTGCATACACAGGATTAACTGGAAACTTCAAACAAAACATCCTATGTTTACCAGGAATTCATGAATTATATATGTCAGCTAATCAACTTAGTGGGCAAATTCCAGAATTGAGTTGCAGCACTTTTCTCAGAATTTTGGATTTTTCATTTAGTGGTTTCGAAGGACCCATTCCTCCATCATTTTCTAACCTCACATATCTTACTTCTCTAGATTTTGGGGGAAACTTGCTCAATGGTTCAATTCCATCCTCACTTTTAATTCTTCCATGTATAAATTTTCTAGATCTCTCTTTAAATGATCTTAGTGGTCAAATCCCAAACGTATTTCATCCATCAAATAGGTTTCACAAATTAGATTTGAGTGCTAACAAATTTATAGGTGAACTTCCAATATCACTTTCAAACCTTCATCATCTTATTAGCTTGGACCTTGGTGGGAATTCATTTCATGGTCAAATTCCAGATGTGTTTGGTGGGATGACTAAACTGCAGGAACTCTATCTAGATTCAAACAATTTTCAAGGACAAATTCCTTCTTCATTATTTACCTCGAATCAACTTCTCACATTAGATTGCTCTCATAATAAATTAGTGGGTTCCCTAATCAACAAAATTTCGGGCCATATCAGTGAAATCTCATCTTATTCGTTAGAATACCTTAATCTATGCAACAATAAGCTACAAGGCAATATTCCAAAATCAATTTTCAATCTTTCAAACCTAACTGTTTTATGGCTATCATCCAATAACTTGAGTGGTGTTGTTGATTTTCAACAATTCTCCAAACTTCAAAATCTGCAATATCTATCCCTTTCATTCAATAGCCAATTATCACTAAACATTGAAACAAGTGTCGATTACAATTTTTCTCAACTAATAAAATTAGAATTATCTTCTTTGAATTTGAGTCAACTTCCCAAATTCATAGGAAAACTCCCAAGTTTGTCTTCTCTTGATATTTCCAATAACAGATTTACTGGAACAGTGCCCTATTGGTTACTTGAAACAATGGGTCCATACGGTTTTTTGAATCTCTCTCAAAACATGTTCACTTCAATAGATCATATCTCAAGAAGTAATTACCACCTCAGTTCCCTTGATCTTAGTTATAACTTACTTCAAGATCAACTTTTTGCCACAATTTGCAACATGAGCTCACTACAATTTCTCAATCTTGCACACAATAAATTGGCAGGTACCATTCCACAATGTCTTGTTAGTTTACCGAATCTTCAAGTTTTGGATCTACAATTGAACAAATTTTATGGCACTTTTCCAAATAACTTTTCAAAGGACAGTCCACTTTCTACTCTGAATCTCTATGGCAACCATTTTGAAGGTGGTTTGCCTGAAACTCTGTCCCAATGCATATATCTTGAAGTTTTAAATCTTGGCAGCAACAGAATAGAAGACAATTTTCCTGACTGGCTTCAAACTCTTCTATATTTTAAAGTGTTGGTTTTGCGAGACAATATGTTGCATGGTTCCATTGCTAATCTAGAGGCCGATTATCCATTTCCTAATTTAATTATTTTTGATATCTCTGGAAATAACTTTAGCGGTCCGCTACCAAAAACCTATTTTAAAAAGTTTGAATCCATGAAAAATGTTATTCAAGATCCATATGGTACGTCATATATGGAAACTGGTGTTGATTCTATGGTTGTAATGAACAAATCTGGTGAAAGAATAGGTAGATCAATTGATGAATTTAAGAATTACTACGATTCTATGGTTGTGACAATGAAAGGAATCAATATGGCAATGAAAAAAATTCCAAGAATCTTAGTAAGTATTGATTTGTCAAGAAACAAGTTTGAAGGAGAGATTCCAAATGTTATTGGTGAGCTTCATGGGCTCATAGGACTTAACCTTTCCCATAATAAACTCATTGGTCATATTCCCGGGTCCATGGAAAATTTGACAAACTTGGAATGGTTGGATCTCTCCTCAAATATGTTGACTGGTATGATTCCTCCCGAATTCACAAATCTAAACAGCCTTGAAGTATTGGATCTTTCCAACAACCATCTAATTGGAGAAATACCTCAAGGAAAACAGTTCAATACATTTTCAAATGATTCATATGAAGGAAACTTGGGATTATGTGGATTTCCATTATCAAAGAAATGTGGACCTCAACAACATTTTCCACCTTCACCTAACAAGCTTTGGAGTGAAGAGAAATTTGAATTTGGATGGAAACCAGTGGCAATTGGATATGGATGCGGATTTGTGTTTGGAATAGGGATTGGATATTGCATGTTTTTAGTTGGAAAGCCAAGATGGCTTGTGATGATATTTGGTGGGAAGCCTAAGAGAAGAGTAAAAAGAAGAACAAGAGTGAAGAGGACCAATGGTTCAACCATGAAGCAGATGATACAAATGTCATAGTTTTATTCTTGTGGTTATTTTTTCTACTGTGTTAGTTTTCATATTCGGTTTAAAATAAGTTTGATCTTCCTTGTTTGATCAGCTAGTTTAATTTTGTGTTGTAAACTTTCCATTGTTGTTGTTGTTAAGGTTTTCTTGTTAATATTGTAAGTTGTGTGTTATATTTATTTTATTTGAGTTAAAAGAAAAAAGTGTTACTTAATTTACATAGTTTTAAGAAACACTAATAATAAGGATCAATGCTATCAACCATTTGGTGTGATGATGACACTTTTTTTTTTCTAAATAATAAAGTAATATGAAACTTTTGCATTAAGTTTAGTGATGAATTGTTGAAATTTCAACTAAAATGAAACCTTTGGCCATAAGTAACAGTCTGCCACTTCCTTGCTTCTTCGCACGTAAGATATCCAACAATTCAGACGCTTCAATGGAAGAATTTATGCCCTCTTGAAACACATAAATGTTGACGTTCCAGCTCCAATCATCACTGCGCCAGCCTCTCATATCATTAATGACAACATTTGTTGAGTCCACAGCAACAAACAAATTAGGAAATACCGTATGTAAATTGTTGCTGCCGATCCACCACACCGAACAAAAAGGGATAAAACATCCATTTCCCAATTTACATTTTATTGAATATCCAAAACAGCCATCATCACTTAGATCCCCAATAGCCATTAAGTCGCGCCACTACAAAGATTCATACTTTTTTGGACCAAAATTTTGCAACCTAATTACTTTGCCATACTTGATGCCCAAAATATTAGCCCATATTGTATCTCTTTCATTGACAATCCGCCAAAGCCATTTGGTTATAATGCTCTATTAAACAACCCCAAATGCTTTATACCAAGACCTTCATTCGTCTTCTCCAACCCAAGCTAAACCACAGACATTCGACGCACCACCCCAAAGAAAACAACTCTTCCAAGCATTAACCTGCAAACCTGAAAGAAGTTTGAACCCCTTTAGAATAGCTTTGATAGCCAATGGATTGGACCAAGAACCATCACAGACTATCACTGTATCATCGACAAACTGGAGTAGATTACAAACACTGTATCATTAGCCCAATGATGAGTGGTTAGCAGAAATCAATTTCCCAATTAATTTACTCAACTTGGCAGCTATCACTTTTGATATTATTTTTTAAACACAACCTATTAGGAAAATTGGCCTACACTCCTCCAAGCACTGCAAATTTGATGATTTAGGTATCAAAGCTAGAAAAGAAGACACCATCGCCTTGGGTAAAGTAGCAGTAACATGAAATTCCTTGATGCAATTGGCCACATCGCTGCCCACGATGTCACAAAAAGTTCTTTAGAAAACCAATATTAAACCCGTCCAGTCGCAGACTTTTATTACCATCACAATCAAAAATCACACCTTTAATCTCTTGATAAGTAAACATAACTTCCAAAGTCGAGCTCTTAATAGCAGAGATGTTGATTTTGAAACAATATCGTTAATCAGTGTCAATCTTAAATCGACTTGGTTATCTCCGATATGATTAGCACTCAAACACCCAAGTCAGCTTGGGTGATAAATGTGGTGAAAGTAAATATTAGAGATTGTGACTTGAAAATCTTTGTCTTGGGTGATAAATGTGGTGAAAGTAAATATTAGAGATTGTGACTTGAAAATCCTTTATGAATGTCTTGGGTGATAAATGTGGTGAAAGTAAATATTAGAGATTGTGACTTGAAAATCCTTTATGAATGTATTTATACCTTGGGTTTAATGGAGCAAGTTGAATAAATGGACCTCGTGCTATTGGATATTTGGCTGGGGTGAAGCATTATGTCCTTGGATCTTTGGCCAACATAAGGTGTAAGGCTTTGTTTGAGTTTGGAGGAATTAAAAAATTGTATTAAAATATGATTTTTGAGGGTTTAGACAAAATGTTCAAATATAATTTTTATTGTTATAGCATTTAAAAAATTAAAAATATATTAATGATAAATATTATTTTTTCATTCAATACAATTTTTTTTTTCCAAATAATATTAAGTATTTTTCTATATTTAAAAAAAAATCATTTTTCAAAATCCTCTCTTCCAAACAAAACCCAAGTGTTATTTTGGATTATATGACATTTTCAACCGAAAATCTATTTATTATTTGTTCAATCACCTAGTTACTTATCACCAAGAAATACATAAATTTGAAGAAAAATTTAAACCAAGGTATTATTTTGGATCATGAAATTTTCAACTGAAAATCTATTTCTTATTTGTTAAATTACCTAGTTAATGATCACCAAGAAATTTGAAGCAACCATTAATGAAAAAGAGAAAAAATATCCTTTTGACTAATCTTCAGTGTTACTGTAAATGAAAAATCAAACCAACCATTAATGCACCGCAGACAAGTTCCATCTTTGAAGAAGACTTCTATCTAACTCAATGAAAACAATGAACAATATATATGAACCACTTAATTGATGTTATGAGTAGACTAGAAAATGTATCAAAATCTAGTATTTATTTTTTTCAAACAATGTTTCTTGTGAAATGAAAATTTCAAACACATAAGAAAATTTAAATATGGGATAAAAAAAAGCACTTAGATTGTCTCAAACAATACTAATCTATCAATTATTTATTTATTTTTATAAACAACAATATCATTTAACAAGGTATATTAGAAGGACACCACAAAGATTACAAGGATAAATCCATACATCAATAATATTAGGGTTAATAATTATTTTCACTTCTACCATATAGGCCGTATTTGGAAAACCATATGAAAAAGAAAGTTGTATGAGTTCCCTTAACATTTGAAGATTTTCTCAATTTTAATCATCAAAAAAGCTTATGTGACATGTATTTTTTTTTTTTAATGATGTAGATGACCCATATGTTTTTTATTTTGTTTATTTATTATTTTTAATGTCATGTTGGCATTTCGTTTTTTATTTATTTTAAATTTTGAAACAAAAAATATTAAATATTCCAAAAATTTGTTGGAGGTGGGTATTTAACCCATAACCCTTGCAATAGAAGACATGAAAACAAGCCTAGTGGTAAAACCTTACCCTTCTATTTCTAATGCCACTATTATGTATTAAACATGGGCCATCCACTAAAGTTGTGTTAAATTTTTGACTATTTGTTTGACTATTTCTTAGTAATGGATAGAATAGTAGGTTTGTTTTACAAATTAAATTTGAGATATATTTTGTATTTAAACTTTGGCTATAAATAGTTATGTTACCTTTCTTTCCATTTACATCCAAACTTAATTTTCTTTCACATAAACTCTAGTGTTATCCATGAAGTGGTTGTTTCTGTTTTTACATCTTTTTTTCTTTCATTTTCCATCCTTCTCTTGTTTCAATTTCTTATGTCATCAGGATGAGCATTCTGCTTTGCTTCACTTCAAGTCCTCATTTCGACGTACTAGCAATTATTCTAATAGTCCAATGAAAACAGCAACATGGAAAAATGGGAGTGATTGTCGTTCATGGCATGGTGTCACTTGCGACACTGTCTCTGGTCATGTCATTGGTCTTAACCTTCCTAGTGAAGGCCTTACAGGTATATTACATCCCAACAGTACCCTTTTCCATCTTCATCATCTCCAAACACTCAACCTTTCTCACAATCATTTTTCTAATGATGGTTTCTCTGGCTCCAAATTTCATTCTAAGTTTGGGGGGTTTATGAATCTCACACATCTTGACTTGTCTTCTTGTTACTTTCAAGGTGATGTTCCTCCTCAAATCTCACACCTTTCTAAATTAACATCACTTCATCTCTCTCAGAATTATTTGTTAGTTTGGAAAGAGAACACTTTGAAGAGACTTGTGCAAAATACAACAAATTTAAGGGACATATTTTTAGATGGAACAGACATGTCTTCAATAAAATTAAACTCCATTGATTTGCTCTTCAATCATTCCTCCTCTTTAGTTACTCTAAATCTTGCACGCACAGAATTAAGCGGAAAATTCAAAAACATTCTCTGTTTACCAGGTATTCATGAACTATATATGTCAGGTAATGGCTTTAGAAGTCAGCTTCCAGAATTAAGTTGCAGTAAGTTTCTTAGAATTTTGGATTTTTCACAAAATGATTTCCATGTACCCATTCTTTCATCATTTTCTAACCTCACACATCTTACTTCTCTAAATCTCAAACATAACTCCCTTAACGGTTCAATTCCATCCTCACTTTTAATTCTTCCATCTCTAACTTCTCTAGATCTCTCTGAAAATCATCTTAATGGTCAACTCCCAATATCACTTTCAAACCTTCGGCATCTCATTACCTTACGCCTTTCATCCAATTCATTTAAAGGTAAGATTCCTTCTTCATTATTTAACTTGAATCAACTTCTCACATTAGACTTGTCTCATAATAAATTAGTGGGTCCCCTACCCAACAAATTTTCAGGGTTTCAAAAACTAACTCATTTGTTTTTAGATAATAACTTGTTAAATGAAACAATTCCTCCCTCCATCTTATCTTTGCCTTGTCTGAAAACTTTATCTCTAACAAACAATCAATTTACAGGGCATATCACTGCAATCTCATCCTATTCGTTAGAAGATATTAATCTATGCAACAATAAGCTACAGGGCAATATTCCAAAATCAATTTTCAACCTTTCAAAACTAACTTTTTTATGTCTATCATCCAATAACTTGAGTGGTGTTGTGGATTTTCAACAATTCTCCAAACTTCAAAATTTGCTTTCTTTGTCTCTTTCATATAATAGCAAATTGTCACTAAACATTGAAACCAATATCATTTACAATTTTTCTCAACTAAAGAAATTAGAATTGTCATCTTTGAATTTGGATGAACTTCCCAAATTCATAGGAAAACTCCCAAGATTGAATTCTCTTGATATGTCCAATAACAAGTTTAATGGAAGAGTGCCCAATTGGTTACGTGAAACAACAAATTCACTTGAATTTTTGAACCTCTCTCAAAACAATTTCACATCAACGGATGATATCTCAAGAAACAGTTTCCGGCTAAGTTACTTTGATCTTAGTTATAACTTACTACAAGGTCAACTTTCTGCCTCAATTTGCAACATGAGCTCACTAGAAACTCTCAATCTTGCACACAATAAATTGACAGGTACCATTCCAAATTGTCTTGTCAGTTTATCATCTCTTGAAGTTTTGGATCTACAAATGAACAACTTTTATGGCACTTTTCCAAATAACTTTTCAAAGGACAGTCAACTTTCTACTCTGAATCTCTATGGCAACCAACTAGAAGATCGTTTTCCTGAAACTTTGTCCCAATGCCAAAATCTTCAAGTTTTAAATCTTGCCAGCAACAGAATACAAGACAAATTTCCTGATTGGCTTCAAAGTCTGCAAAATTTGAAAGTGTTGATTTTGCGAGACAATAAGTTTCATGGTTCCATTGCTAATCTAAAGGTCAATTATCCATTTCCAAGTTTAATTATTTTTGATGTCTCAGGAAATAACATTAGCGGTCCGCTACCAAAAACCTATTTTAAGAAGTTTGAAGCCATGAAAAATGTTATTCAAGATCCAAATGGTATGTCATATATGGAAATTGGTGTTGATTCTGTTGCAGTAATGAGCTCATCTGATGAAAGAATAGGTAGATCAGATGAATTAAAGAATTACTATGATTCTATGGTTATGACAATGAAAGGAACCAATATGGCAATCAAAAAAATTCCAAGAATCTTAGTAAGTATTGATTTGTCAAGAAACAAGTTTGAAGGAGAGATTCCAAATGTTATTGGTGAGCTTCATGAGCTCATAGGACTTAACCTTTCCCATAACAAACTCATTGGTCATATTCCCCAATCCATGGAAAATTTGACAAACTTGGAATGGTTGGATCTCTCCTCAAATATGTTGATTGGTATGATTCCTCCCGAATTCACCAATCTAAACAACCTTGGAGTTTTGAATCTTTCCAATAACCATCTTTGGGGTGAAATACCTAAAGGAAAGCAGTTCAATACATTTTCAAACGATTCTTATGAAGGAAACTCTGAATTATGTGGATTACCCTTGTCAAAGAAATGTGGACCTGAACAACTTTCTCTACCATCACCCAACAAGCTTTGGAGTGAAGAGAAATTTGGATTTGGATGGAAACCAGTGGCAATTGGATATGGATGTGGATTTATGTTTGGAATAGGTATTGGATATTGCATGTTTTTAATTGGAAAGCCAAGATGGCTTGTTATGATATTTGGTGGGAAGCCTAAGAGAAGAGTGAAAAGAAGAATAAGAGTGAGAAGGACCAACGGTTCGACCATGAATCAGATGATACAAATGTCATAGTTTTATTCTTGTGTTTAGTTTTTCTGTTGTGTTAGTTTTAATTTTCGGTTTAAAATAAGCATAATCATTCTTGTTTGATCAGCTACTTTGATTTTGTTTTGTACACTTTCCATTGTTGTTGTTGTTGTTAAGGTTTTCTTGCTAATGTTGTAAGTTGTGTGTTGTATTTATTTTATTTGAGTTTATCAAATTTTATAAGTTGTGTGTTGTATTTATTTTATTTGAGTTTATCAAATAGATTGAAATTAGAGTTAAGAGAAAAAAGTGTTACTTAATTTACATAGTTTTAAGAAACACTGTAATAATAAGAAGGATCAATGCTATCAACCATTTGGTGTGATGATGAATTTTTTTTTTTAAAATAATAAAGTAATATGAAACTTTTGCATTAAGTTTAGTGATGAATTGTTGAAATTTCAACTAAATGAGAAAATGAAGGTGGTTGTTACATATGTCTCTTTTGACTGTTTTTTTAATAAGCAAAATATATTCCAAGGATACAAAGGAGTATCCTATATAAAATAGCCTCCATCTCAAAATCACAAATAACATTTAATCATTCATAATAGTTACAAATAATTACTCTTTCGAGTGTTTCTTATAACAATATTTCATTGATGATGATGATACCTTAACTTCTCTACAAAACGATTTTCTATCATGCAAGAAACAAATGTTACTAAGAATCTTACTACTTTTCATATCAAATGCAATATTCTCTTGTTGGACACTAATCAACATGGCTAACAAATTGGTCAGAAATCAGAACCATTTATGTTGCATGTAACTTATCATCATTATGGATTTTTGTTATAACTTTGTTGTTGATAGGTGATGGGAAGAAATGGTTTTAACTTCCCAATTTTCCTCACATTTGTTCACTACGTCACCGCATGGGTTCTAATTGCAATTTTTAAAACAATCTGGGTGCTTCCAGTGTCTCCTCCATCTAAATCAACTCCTTTCCCTTCTATTTTTGCACTTACTGCTGTTATGGTCTTCGCATCCGGTCTCGCAAACACAAGCCTAAAGTATATCAGATTCGTCATCTTGCTCTAACATGTTTATTAGCCAAAACTGCATCATGGTTCTTTATCTAAAAAGTTTATTTACAATAAACGATTCGGAATTTCCTTTTTTGTTTTCTGATAGTTCGGTTCATACAGTGTTGGTTTCTACCAAATGGCCAAGTTTGCTGTTACTCCAACAATTGTTTTGACAGAGTTCATATTTTTAAGGAAAACCATTTCTTCGAAAAAGGTCATGACTAAGCTTTTTGATGTTTTTCATTCTTTCTCTTTTATATCTAAAAAACAACTACTCCATCTAGCCCTTTATTTGTTTATGTACTAATCATTGATGCATGTTTTGACAATGTCGTTAATCAGTGTCAATCTTAAATCGACGTTGGTTATCTCCATTATGGTTATAACTCAAACACCCAAGTCAGCCCGGGTTCAAGATAAATGTGGTTCAAGATAAATGTGGTGAAAGTAAATATTAGAGATTGTGACTTGAAAAGCCATTATGAATGTATTTATATCTTGGGTTTAATATAGCAGGTTGAATAAATGGCCTCATGCTATTGGGTATTTGGCTGGCGTGAAGCATTATGTCCTTGGACCTTTGGCCGACACGTAACATAAAGTGTAAGACTTTGTTTGAGAGTTTGGAGGAATTAAAAAATTGTGTAAGAATATGATTTTTTGAGGGTTTAGACAAATTGTTCAAATATAATTTTTGTTGTTATAGTATTTAAAAATTAAAAATATATTAATGATAAATATTATTTTTTCATTCAATACAATATATTTTTTCCAAATAATATTAAGTATTTTTCTATATTTAAAAAAAAATCATTTTTCAAAATCCTCTCTTCCAAACAAAACTCAAGTGTTATTTTGGATTATATGACATTTTCAACCGAAAATCTATTTATTATTTGTTCAATCACCTAGTTACTGATCACCAAGAAATACATAAATTTGAAGAAAAATTCAAACCCAGGTATTATTTTGGATCATGAAATTTTCAACTGAAAATCTATTTCTTATTTGTTAAATTACCTAGTTAATGATCACCAAGAAATTTGAAGCAACCATTAATGAAAAAGAGAAAAAAAATCCTTTTGACTAATCTTCAGTGTTACTGTAAATGAAAAATCAAACCAACCATTAATGCACCGCAGACAAGTTCCATCTTTGAAGAAGACTTCTATCTAACTCAATGAAAACAATGAACAATATATATGAACCACTTAATTGATGTTATGAGTAGACTAGAAAATGTATAAAAATCTAGTATTTATTTTTTTCAAACAATGTTTCTTGTGAAATGAAAATTTCAAACACATAAGAAAATTTAAATATGGGATAAAAAAAACAAACACTTAGATTGTCTCAAGCAATACTAATCTATCAATTTTTATTTTTATTTTTATATAAACAACAATATCATTAACAAGGACACCACAAAGATTACAAGGATAAATCCATACATCAATAATATTAGGTTAATAGTTATTTTCACCTCTGCCATATAGGTGGTGTTCGAAAAACCCCCTGAAAAAAAAAGAGTTGCATAAATTCTCCTAACATTTGAAGATTCTTTCAATTTTGACCTTTATCACATCCAATCATCAAAAAAGCTGACGTGGCATGTATTTTATTTATTTATTTATTTATGTGGATGACCTATGCGGCTTTTTATTTTATTTATTTATTATTTTTAATGTCACGTTGACATTTTATTTTTTTATTTATTTTAAATTTTGAAACAAAACATGTTAAATACTCCATAAATTTGTTGGAGGTGGGTATTGAACCCATGCCCATTGCAATAGAAGACATGAAAGCTAGCCTAGTGGTATAACCTTACTCTTCTATTTCTTATGCCATTATTATGTATTAAACATGGGTCATCCACTATAGCTGTGTATTAAATTTTCGATTATTTGTTTACAGGGTTTGAACAACCTATTATGGCTTGTTGTGGATACAGAGGTCCACCATTGAACTGCGACAGTCGCGTTACTTGTGGATTAACAAAGGTCTTGAATGGAACCACAATTATAGCAAAAGGTTGCAATGATAGTAGCATGTATGTAAACTGGGATGGGACTCATTACACTGAATCTACAAATCAATATGTGGCATCACAAATTTTGACTGAAAACTACTCCAACACGCATTTCTCATAGAAGATATCATTCCTTCAGACGATTGTTGTAACACCCCATTTCTACCCGCAATTAAATATAAATGGGATCAGAGTTCAACAAAAATGGGATATCACATTTTTCTTCCTTAAAACCATTCATCACAAATATAACAAGTAATAAGTCATGTCTTCACTACGCAATAGAATCATTTAAATCATAACAACTCATCATAAAAATCAACTTCATAATAATCCATCTCAATTCAAAACATCATATTCTAAAATAAACATCTTAAATTCAAAACATAACAAAAAGAAATCTATATCAAATTAATTCATTCACTAATCCCCCCGAAGTGTTACATATCAGAGCGACCAACGACTCAAACCATCTAACGGACTCTTCGCTACTCGGGATCACCTACACATTACCAACAAAGGGTAACATTCAAACAGAAGGAGCGAGATATCGACAATTATAAACAAGATACAATAATTGACATATACAAGTTAAAGTCATTCAATCATCCATTCACATCATATTCATCATAAACATCGGGTCAATACAACATCTATAACATCTCAATAATTCATTCAACAATGCAATTCAAATGCGAATTGATAATGCATGTGGTACCATTCAGAGCAAACTCCAATCTCAAAAATCATGCCATTTAGGTGGCCATCAACAAGACATAAGTCTTCATCTTAAGCGTCGTGTTTGCCAATCCAGACCATCTTAATAATGCAAATGTATGCGGTATGAAAATGGCATACAACACAATCAAACATCGTAAACATCGTTCAATCACATCATCTTTAATCATCTTACATCATCGTAACATCACAACATCGTTGGTCATAAGACCTACATCAAAATACATCATCGTAACGGTATAAAATAATCTTAATCGTCTTAGTTTAACATCTAATAATTCATCTTTAAAATTGTTCAACTACACTCGTCAAATGATCATATTATTAACCTCTAATAACATCTATCATCCTATACTAATCTTTAAACATCTTACGGAACAGCAGAAAAAGGAACGGACGCGAAACGATAGGCGAAACGCTACAAAATCACGATAACGCAACCCTGCTGCCCAAATGCGTATCAGCCTTCCCATACGCGTATCAGTGTACGCCCATACGCGTACCATATGCAAACGACCAGAGGGCCTAAAAATCCACCCTCCCATACGCGTAACAAGCAGCGTAACCACCATGTGTCACGTGTAACACCTTCCCCCATACGCGTATCTCAGATCTGATACGCAATCCACCAGAGACCTCCTCAATCAACTACTGCTACGGGATTCATCATTCTATCACTCCGATTCAGTCCTGTTTGGGTTTCTATCATGTTTTAGACTCATAATTCTTCATCTTATCACTCATCTATTATTACTACACCAATTATCAACCTATTATCATCATCTAAATCCAATTTCGTCACAAATTCAATGCATATCTCAGAAAATCTTCATAGCAATTTTTCATAACAACAACAACAGTATATTCATAACAGACATACCAACATCAATTCATCATCATCATACGAAATCGCATGCCAAACATGATACAACAACAACAAGGAAAATCAAACAACCCTATCCCATACATACAGATTATTTTCTCCCGGTTATAAGATACAAATCCCACCCTTAACTTTTGGATTGAATGGAGCTCGAATCTACGGTTGAAACTCTCTACGAAAATCTCCACGAAATCCTTAGTCCTAGCTCTTGATCTCCCAAGACTCGTTCTTCTCTCCAAAATTCTGATTATGACTAATTCCCTCTAAACCCTTACTAATCCTCTTTTCATTATTTTAATTAAAATGTCTTAAAATAATACTAATATTATTATTTACCAAACACCACACATCGACTTAAAACAACTTAAATCGCTGAATCATCTTAATAACAAACATCACACATCGCAATTAACAACAAATCTTCTGAAAATAATTTAATTAAATAAATTAATTAAATCGGGGCGTTACAATTATAACCTTGTTTGACATTCAAAGTCTATAAACAAATCTTATTTAAGATTGAATCAGTTGACATTGTACAAATTTTTGTTCTTGATTGGAGTTGTATGACACAGTACTCGTGATAAACTTTTTTTGTTCATCAGAGATTTTTCTTGTAAGCCACTCTGGCCCATGACTTCTATTTACAAAAGGAGCTATAAAGGGGTGAAGTTGTCACGTTTAGCAAACAACATGAAATATTCTGAAAAAGCTTCTCGATCTGATTGATTTGCATCAATTGGAGTCATTCGAGTAAGTATAATACCTTCGATACACTTGTTTTTGATGCCTTCATCAGCATCGTTAGGTTTGTCGACATCCAAGGAAGACTCGAACATGGCATTTAGCCAAAGTTGGAGCAACCGGTAGAGTCCAACTAGTAACAAATTATCTTTGGACTTAAGATTTTTCAGGGTTTCAGTAGCTAAAGCTAAAGGATTCATAAAGAGATCCTAATATCAACTGTCTAAGACAAATATCTCGTCCTTTGTATCATTGGTTAACCAGGGTTAAATATCTTTAGGCTACTTTCAAAGACTTATAACAGAAAATGTATCTCAACAATCATAATGCTAAAAAAGCAATATGTTCTACATTAAATACTTCATCACTGCTAGTATCATGATGGTTTTTGATGCACTTTCCAAAGCTAACATGATTGGTATTGAAATTGATGGTATCCTTATCCCTCTCATTGAGGTCGAAACTATCGCCATTTGGGAGAAAGCCGATAATGGCCGCTACATCAAAAAGAGTTGGAGTAATCTTTCCACAAGGGAGTTGGAATGTATTAGTGCTACGTTTCCAGAAGTATAAAGTTGCGACAAACATATTTTGGTAATAAGGGGGTTCAACCCTTGACAATCAAATTAAGTCATAAATCCCTTTATTTTTTCCAGGTTTGGCATATTTTGGTTTTGATTTTATTCAACCATAGAATATAATACTCACTTCTTTTGGGGGAAGGGGTGGAACGGAATACACAAAGAGTGGCGGTCATGTATTTTAAATCTATGGGTTTTGTAACACTCATTATGGGTTTCGTTCGGTGGTAAGAGGGGGAAATTCTCTCAGCTAACAACATATGCTGAAGTGGATGGCCCATGTGTATGATAAATTAAATACATGCATTAAGATACGAAGGCTTCTTATTCCACAACAAAGAAATCACTTATTTACTCTTTCATATACTAGGGGATTTCACTTTGAAAAACAAATATTCAATACTAATCGATTGAGGTCTATAACTCTAGGTTCTAATGTACCCGATCTTGTAGCATTTACTAATGAGGCGCTATCGATTAGTATTCTACAAAAGAAATCAATTATAGACACTAATATAACACTACAAAATTGCGTAAATTATGGCGGTTTAATTACGACGTTTACTAAAAACCGCCACAATTTACAGTCAATTATGACGGTTTTCAGAACCGACCTAATATTTGTAAAAATTATGACAGTTTCAACCTCCGTTGTTTAATATTTATACAATAAAAAATGGCTCCTTTTTCCCTCTTTCCTTATTTATAGGGTATATGACACGTTTTTTTTCTCTTTTTTTTAATATTCACATTTTTTATTTATACAAAAAAGTTTAATCAATATTAGTTTATTCATAAAATAAAAAATAATAATGTTTGTTTCATATTCTTCGTCTCTGAAAAAACGAAAAACTCTTCTTCTTCCTTTCCAATGTTTATCTTTCTCCATACTCCTCCGATTTCGATTTTCTTTTTTTTCTTTTTGCTTTCAAATTCATTCAAGCGCTAACCCTAATAATTAATTGAAGTTCAAATAACACCCATTCAACATTTGTATCAATATCAAACCCTAACAATCAACCATACCTCATGAAACCCCATTTTAGTTTCAGTCTATCGCAAATCCCCAATTGCAGTTCCGCAATCAGTCCTTCTATTACTCATTCCACTGATCTGCAATCCAGAGTTTTGCAATCGGACGTTGTGCTACTTGGAAATATACAGTTTGATAATCTACATTTCAAGGTAAGTTTTTAGAAGAGTTTGTTCTTTTAATCTACTGAGGATATGATTCCTTCTCTCTTAATTTGTATGTTTGATATCAAATTGATTTCAATGTAAGTTTTAGTTTCATCTCAAAATTCATTTTACTCAGCTTATTTTTGTTTTGTGAAGTGATTTCTCACTCTACATATTAAAACTGTGTAACCTTTTGAGATTTTGTAATGTTGTACAATTTACTTTCCAATTGTCCTTTCTATTTTCCCCTGTTAAATTGTCAAATTTTTTTAAATGGATGGGGGAGAAAATCAAGGTTAAGGCTTTTATTTTTCTATCATGATGTTCTAAAACTGGTTTTATTTTGAGAGTAGCTTAAGATAATAGATACAAAAATTGTTGTTCATTTTTATGTTTTAATATTTGTGGAATCGTTTGTGATACTTATATCAAACATTTAGACTTATGTGATTTTAAAAAAGTAAAACAATGGCAGTAACTCTTATATTATGTACTTTAATTTATTTAAATCTAAATTTATTTTACACTTTAACTTACCTTTATTATTAATGTTAAATTATGCTGAAAAATTTAAATGATTTTAGCATATATTTAAAGGAATTATTTATAATTAACTTGAAAAATATGAATGTTTATATAAACGTAATTTTGGCTTAATATCAGTAGTAAAATACGACGATTTAAACCAAATAATTAGTAGTAAATTATGACAGTTTTACCTGACGTAAAACTTGTAGATATTTATTCTTATGTGAAATATACGCCAAGTGAAACCGCCATTATTTGCCAACAAAAACCACCACTTTAAACTATGTATAAAATGGCGGTTTGTACGACGTTTAATTGTTAACCTCCACAATTTACCTTGTGACAGCCAAATTTAAGGTGTTTTTGAAAACGTCGTATTTGTTAATTATGGCGGTCGAAACTGCCACAATCTTCTTAAAATAACCACCACAATTTACGCGCTTTTTTGTAGTGTAATTCGATCTGCTCTTCATAGACAAACTTGGGAGATAAGAGAGATTTAGGATCATCAGATCCTTTTTTTATCATATAGGGAGGGTTGTTTCACAAAATCTACTTCTCAATAATTGCTCTATAGATCCTATATCTATCTATATGAAGAATACTTCATGTCGGGAGGGGGTTCTTATTTTTATAAATGATACATGGAACTTGGAACAAGCATGAATAAATTAACTATACTTCTTTATCTTTTGAGTTGTTCTGCCGGATCGATCGCCCAAGACTTTTTATCTCTACCCGGACCTAATGAAAATAATGATGGGATCACTTTTTATAGACTCCTTAAGAATGATTCTGATCTAGTTCATGGGCTATTAGAAATAGAAGGTGCTTTGCTGGGACCCTCCGAGACAGGAAGTCAGTTTGATAATGATGGTTAATGTCCTTCACATCCATGAAAAAGAAAACATAAAGCAAATCGTGTGGATTTGAGATTATTCCCATGGCCATCAGGTTCGCTCACGTCGGTAGTATATCCCACACCGCTCTCCAACCAAATATTCACACTTTAAGAGGAATATTTGTCTTCCACATGATTTCCAAAGCTGTCTTGGGAATAATCTCAACCACACCAACAACAAAATGCATTTGCAAGGCAAAGTAACAAGATTTGACCGTAAAATAATCAGTATTACTAGGTTTCCAAACAAACATGTTTGTTGTCCCTAAACACGAACCTACAACCTCCAACAATAATGTCTTCAGCTCCTGAAACTCCACCAAAAAATCGACTGGCAGATTATGGCATATCATGTGATAATTCCAAATCCATACACCTTGCTCCCAAACTCACATATCAACTACTGCAACAAGTTTTGACAAAGAGCAATTGAACAAATTCAAGAATAACCTATTAAGAGGACCCTGATCTAACCAACAACAATACCAGAATGAAACATTTTCTCCATTTCCAACTTTACATGACATCTGATTTGTAAAACTTCCTACGTTTGAAGAATCCACAATGTGCATAAGATCTTTCCACAATTATGTTTAAAAAAATTAGCGATAAGTTAGACAAATCAACTATCAATTTTGCTAATTGTTTGATGGATCATGTTTTATCTCTCCATCTCAATAAATTATATTTATAAAAAAATAAAAATTAAATTTGTTTTCCCACCAAATTATTAATCATAAAGATGGTACCGTACTCGCTCTGATTTTGCCATGGATGTGTTCATAAATAATTAAATACTAAACTGCAGTTATATGGAGTAGAACTAAGTTTATATACCTCCTTTAACATTTTATTATGATGAGCAATGGGTCATTAATTGAATAAAGAGTTAAATTTAAGTATGTTATTAATTTATTGAATATATGATTAGTCCAAATATATTTTATGTGGATAGAAATATCAAGAGTTATTTTGAGTGAAAATAATAACACATTTATCATTAGTCGCCTTTATAGAACAAAAATTAGTTTTAAAAATTAAATTTGAGATATATTTTGTATTTAAATTTTGGCTATAAATAGTTATGTTACCTTCCTTTCCATTTTCATCCAAACTTAATTTTCTTTCACACAAACTCTTATGTTATCCATGAAGTGGTTCCTTTTGTTTTTACATCTTTTTTTCTTTCATTTTCCATCCTTCTCTTGTTTCAATTTCTTATGCCATCATCATGATAATTCTGCTTTGCTTCAATTCAAGTCTTCATTTCCACCGACTGACAATTATTCTTATGAATATAGTCCTAAGAAAACAGCAACATGGAAAAATGGTAGTGATTGTTGTTCATGGCATGGTGTCACTTGTGACACTCTCTCTCGTCATGTTATTGGTCTTAACCTTAGTTTTGAAGGCCTTAATGGAATATTACATCCTAACAGTACTCTTTTCCATCTTGCTCATCTCCAAACACTCAATCTTTCTTACAATGATTTCTTCTCCTCTCAATTTCATTCTATGTTTGGTGATTTTCAGAGTCTCACACATCTTGATTTGTCTTCTTCTTCCTTTCAAGGTGAAGTTCCTCCTCAAATCTCACACCTTTCTAAATTAACATCACTTCATCTCTCTTACAATATGAAGTTAATTTGGAAAGAGATGACTTTGAAGAGACTTGTGCAAAATGCAACAAATTTAAGGGAAATGTTTTTGGATAACACAGATATGTCTTCAATAAAATTAAACTCCTTTGATTTGATCTTCAATCATTCTTCCTCTTTAGTTACTCTAAATCTTGGAAGCACGGGATTAAGTGGAAAGTTTGAAAATTCGGATCTCTGCTTACCAAGAATTCGTGAACTATATATGTCAGGTAATGACTTTAGAAGTCAGCTTCCAGAATTGAGCTGCAGTAACTTTCTTAGAATTTTGGATTTTTCACATACTGGTTTTCAAGGACCCATTCCTCCATCATTTTCTAACCTCACATATCTTACTTCTCTAAGTTTAAAGGGAAACTCTCTCAATGGTTCAATTCCATCCTCACTTTCAAACCTTCATCATCTCATTACCTTACGCCTTTCATACAATTATTTTAAGGGTCAGATTCCAAATGTGTTTGATGGGATGACCAAACTGCAACATCTCTATCTAGATTCAAACAATTTAGAAGGACAAATTCCTTCTTCATTATTTACCTTGAATCAACTTCTCACATTAGATTGCTCTCATAATAAATTAGTGGGTCCCCTAATCAACAAAATTTCAGGGTTTCAAAAACTAACTTATTTGAGTTTAGATAACAACTTGTTAACTGGAACAATTCCTTCCTCCCTTCTATCTTTGCCTTGTTTGAACAGTTTATCTATGACAAACAATCGATTTACAGGGCATATCAGCACAATCTCATCCTATTCGTTAGAATACCTTAAGCTATGCAACAATAAGCTACAGGGCAATATTCCAAAATCAATTTTCAATCTTTCAAACCTAACTGAATTATGTCTATCATCCAATAACTTGAGTGGTGTTGTTGATTTTCACCACTTTTCCAAACTTCAAAAAATACAATATCTATCCCTTTCATATAATAGCCAATTATCACTAAACATTGAAACAAGTGTCAATTACAATTTTTCTCAACTAATAAAATTAGAATTATCTTCTTTGAATTTGAGTCAACTTCCCAAATTCATAGGAAAACTCCCAAGTTTGTCTTCTCTTGATATTTCCAATAACAGATTTACTGGAACAGTGCCATATTGGTTACTTGAAACAATGGGTCCATACGGTTTTTTGAATCTCTCTCAAAACATGTTCACTTCAATAGATCATATCTCAAGAAGTAATTACCAGCTCAGTTCCCTTGATCTTAGTTATAACTTACTTCAAGATCAACTTTTTGCCACAATTTGCAACATGAGCTCACTACAATTTCTCAATCTCGCATACAATAAATTGGCAGGTACCATTCCACAATGTCTTGTTAGTTTATCAAATCTTCAAGTTTTGGATCTACAAATGAACAAACTTTATGGCACTTTTCCAGATAAATTTTCAAACAACAGTGAACTTGTTAATCTGAATCTTTATGGAAACCATTTAGAAGGCTGTTTGCCTAAAACTGTATCTCATTGCAAAGATCTGGAAGTCTTAAATCTCGGCAGCAATAAAATAGAAGACAAATTTCCTGATTGGCTTCAGACTCTAGAAAATTTAAAAGTGTTGGTTTTGCGAGAGAATCAGTTTCATGGTCTCATTTCTAATATAAGAATCAACGTTTCATTTCCTAGTTTGATTATTTTTGATATTTCAGGCAACAACTTTAGTGGCCCACTTCCAAAAACATATTTTGAAAAGTTTAAAGCCATGAGAGATGAGGATGAAAGTTTTTCATATATGATGAACTCATTTGGTTTTAATACCGAGTTATGGTACTACGATTATGTGACTGTGAGGATAAAGGGGATCAATTCCACACTGGTGAAAATTTCAACAAACTTTGTAATTATTGATATGTCAAGAAACAAATTTGAAGGAGAGATTCCAAATGTTATTGGTGAGCTTCATGCACTTATAGGACTTAACCTTTCACATAACAAACTCAGCGGTATTATTCCTCGATTCATGGGAAATTTGACAAATCTAGAATCTTTGGATCTCTCATCAAATATGCTCACTGGTGTTATTCCGGTAGAATTATCCAATTTGAATTTTCTTGAATTCTTGGATCTTTCTAATAACCGTCTTGTGGGAGAGATACCTCAAGGAAAACAATTCAATACATTTTCAAACGATTCTTATGAAGGAAACTCTGAGTTATGTGGATTACCCTTGTCAAAGAAATGTGGACCCGAACAACTTTCTCTACCATCACCCAACAAGCTTTGGAGTGAAGAGAAATTTGAATTTGGATGGAAACCAGTGGCAATTGGATATGGATGTGGATTTGTGTTTGGAATAGGGCTTGGATATTGCATGTTCTTAATTGGAAAGCCAAGATGGCTTGTGATGATATTTGGTGGGAAGCCTAAGAGAAGAGTGAAAAGAAGAACAAGAGTGAGGAGGACCAATGCTTCAACCATGAATCAGATGATACAAATGTCATAGTTCTAATGTTGTGGTTGTTTTTTCTACTTTGTAAGTTTTAAATTCTGTTTAAAATAAGCTTGATCATTCTTTTTATCAGCTAGTTTGAACTTGTGAGCAAGTTTTCCATTATTGTTCTTGCTATTATTGTTGTTAAGATTTTTATGTATATCAAAATATTGATTGTATTATAAGTAAGCAATTTGGTGTATTAATTCATATTATATGCCCCTTTTACTTTTTCAAATTGTGAATAATTGTTACAACATTGTGTTCTGTTCGGGATGGATATTTAAAAAACAAGTTTAAACTATCAGCTCAATTCTCTTTTATATATTTTCACACGATGTTGTTATGGATTTTGCATCTAGCCTAAGTATCGTTCATTTTCTTTCTCTAACATGTTTATTAGGAAAAATTGCATCAAATCCTTAAGATGATTCAAAACAACATAGCAAGATTTCTGGTATAGAGTAATTTGAAACTTTTGTCTTAACATTCTGTTATGGACTGACCCAACAATTAGATTTGGCCAAATCCTCTCAATTTATGAGACGACCCAATCTCCCAAACGTCAAGGGTATCCACTATCATGGTATCTTTAGGATGGTCGCGTATTGTCGACCACCACTTGCTCGTGGTCGACTCCTCTCTCTCCTCGTTCACGATCTCTGCCCATTTTCGTCAGTGATCATCCAGATTCGGCCATGACAGCTTCTGCTCGTATGGTCGCATGCTCCACATGCCCCTCTCACGACCAGGACGCTCGCCTGACGGTTGAGTTCTGGCAGTTACTTATTTTGGCGGATCCACGATCTAGGCCCAAAATAGGAACCGTTGGTCACGCGTTGGAGACTCTTTATATAAACCCTCTCATTTGAGAGGGTCAGGTATTCAATTTTCTCTCCCCAAAATCTTTACTTGTACTTTCTTACTCTTGTGCCCGTTCTTACTTTGGCATCGGAGTACCTTGTAGGTACAACCCCCCGTTCTCCTGATTGCACAAGCAGATTCGAAGGTCCACGTCAGTAGCCATTAAAGTTCTGATCTTTAGGTACGATCAGTGGCGCCGTCTGTGGGAAACTTTCTCTCCGCTTTCATATCCTTAGTCCGTGAAAACCAAAACTTCACCCTCTCATTTCCTTCTCAATGGCTCACCAAGAGGATCTCGTCGCCGCTTGTGCTCCAAACACTACCCTCGTTAAGCAACAAGATAGTGACGTGAATAACCCTCGCCTTGGGGAGCCGAATTGTTTTCAAGAAGGACGGAGAACGTCTCCGTCACCAGAACCATCGCATCAGCCGAAAATCGCACCCGCTGATCTAGCTTTGATCCCCATTCCTGAGGGGACAAATCAAACGCTGGAAGCTTTGGTCGAAGCGACCAACACCATCAACCTCCTCCTCTTACGTCAGAGCGAAAAATTGGACGTTCTTGAAGAGTCAAGACGCCCCAAGTCCCCATCTCCAACGAGGAGGCATTGTCGATCTCGTAGTCGACCAACAACCAGAAGCTTCTGGTTCCATCAAGAAAATGACACGTTCGTCTCCTAGGCGAAATAAATCCCCACAAACGAAGAAAACGCACATGAACATCCAGCCTGAGACACGACCATCCCCTGATGGTACCAGACACCGATCAAGATCTCCCCTCGTAGACATCGTGACGAACGTTTCCATTTTCTCACCCCATTTTCCAGTGATGAGGACGAGCCTCGCGACCCTTTTTCTGAGGAAATCACATCCACAAGGCTTCCCAAGGGGCTGGAAAAGCCTCCACCCTTGGGAACTTACGATGGCACGACCGAACTTGACTAACATATCAAAAACATCAATGCTTTGTTGGATTATCGAGGCGTACGAGGAGCAATCAAATGCCTCCCTTTTCCCACGACTTTGAGTAAGGGAGCCATGGCCTGGTACAAAAGCCTCCCCTACGAATCAATCTCCTGGCATTTTACAGCCTCCCGACGTCATCCCAAAACTGAGGCGTCCCTGGAAGTGATCGTTCCAGGGAAGAAAGAACCCTTTCGAGCATACATTGAGAGGTTTAACAAAGAAGCTGTCCAGGTTTCAACCACAGACGACATGAAAAAATACCTCTTGGAGCGGGGACTTTGACCACAAAGCAATTTCTGTAAGGCTGTTGGAATCATGACATCGGCCACGCTTGACGCCTTTCTCCTCAAGGCGCAAGCATATATTCAGTAGAAGTAAAAAAGGAAGCTAGTACTGCCCGTGACACGTGGAGGAACAAGGAGACTAAATCCTCCAAGCACGACGACGCCTCAACATCACATCGGGGAGGTGACAAAAGAAAGAAAGAACGCTCCCTTGAAACGTGGGAGCACAAGGGACCCGTGGGAAAGTTCCACGATTACACTCCCCTTACAGTGACACGGGAAAAGATCCTCTCTGAATGCGCGAACTCTGAATTCTGCCAAGCAGGGGTCAGGTTCCCGAAACAGCTGCCGAATAAACCGAATACGGATAAGACCAAGTATTATCGCTTCCATAAGTCACACGGGCACAATACTGAGGACTGCATCCACCTGAAGGACGCTATCGAGACACTCATCAGAGATGGCCACCTCAAGCAGTTTGCCAAGAATAAGGATGCTCCTAGTCAGGAAGTCCAAGAAACCCGCAAGGCTGAAGATGTAACTCCATCGATAGCAGAGACGAACCTTCAGGTCACTATAAGCATTATGTGTAACACCCCATTCTACCCGCTCATAATTATAATAAAATCAGAGTTCAACGAAACATGGTATCGCATTTTTCTTCTTTAAAAGTCATGCATCACAAACACATCACAAAAACATAAATAATTAATTTTTTCTATGCAGCGGAAAATCATTAATCTCATTAATAAATCATAAACACCTCATAGGAATTCAAAACATCTTCTTTAATAGAAACATCTTTAAATCAACTAAACAACTTAAAATTCAATTAAAATGAATCAAAATAAAACACTCGCTAATCCCCCCGAAGTGTTACTATATCAGAGCGACCAACGACTCAACCATCTACGAACTTCTCTCTATTCGGGATCACCTGCACGTTACCAATAAAGGGTAACAATCAACAGAAAGGGGTGAGATATCGACAATTATAAACAGGATATAATAATCAACATATATAAGTTAAAGTCATCCAATCACCTACTCACATCATATTCATCACAAGCTTCATATTATTATAACATTATAACATCTAAACAATTCATCTAAATATGCAACTCAAATGCGTCTCGACAATGCATGCATGTGGTACCATTCGGAGCGAACTCCCATCTCAAAATCCATGTCATTTAGGTGGGCATCATAAAGACATAAGTCTTCGTCTTAAACGTCGTAGTTGCCAATCTATGCCATCTCAATAAGTGCACATGTATGCGATATGATAATGGTATATGACACAATTACATGTCATAAACATCATTCATCAAATCATTCTAAATCATCACAATTATATCATCTCAAATCATCTTACATCGTCTTAACATTGTAACATCATTGGTCATAATACCTACTTCCAATTATATCATCACAAAAGTATAAAAATAGTTTTAATCTTCTTAGTTCATCGTCTCCAAGTCCAACATTTTATTTCTTCTTTTAACACTTATCAAATCATCATTTTATTATTCTCTAATCACTTCTATTATTAGTTAATAGTCTATACCCAACCTATGGTTCATCAGAGAAAGAACAGACGCGAAACACTAAGCGAATCGCTAAAAAGTCTCGAAAACGCACACCTGCTGCTCAAACGCGTAACAAACGCGTAAGGCCTGCCCCCATACACGTACCATATCTCGCCCATACGCGTATCATAACACACCCACACGCTACTACGCGTAATGCCTATGCCCATACGCGTAACCTACGCAAACCACCAGAGAACCTACAAAATCACACTCCCATACGCGTAACAGGCAGCGTAACCGCCTGTCCATACGCATATCGCCTACTCCCATACGCGTAATTCAGATCTCTTACGCAAATGGACAAAAAGCTTACCAGTTCATCTTCTGCTACAAATTTCATCATTATATCATCACAGTTCAGTTCTAAATGGGTTTCTACCAAGTTTTAGACCCCTAATTCATCCTCTTGATGCCTATTCTTCATTACTAAGTCAATTCATCATCTTATTATCATTATTCATCTCAGAATTCGTCACAATTTTCATCACAAATATCAGAACATCATCAAGCAATTATTCATACAATCACAACAGCAGATTCACGTCAATCATACAATCATCGAATTCTTCATAGTCATACCAAATCACACACAACATCAAACAAATACAGCAAGAAAAATTAGACAACCCAACCCATACATACGAATTATTTTTCTCCCGGTTATAAGATACGAATCCCACCCTTACCTTTGGATTGAATGAAGCTCGAATCTACGGGTGCAAATTCATATGAAATTCTTCTTGAAAATCCTTAGCCCTAGCCTTTGGTCTCCAAGAACACGTTCTTTTCTCCACATAACTGATTATGACTAATCCTCTCCTAAAACCTTTATTAAACCTATTTTCTCTTAATTTAATTAAAATCTCTTAATAATAATTCTAATATTATTATGACTAGAATTAATTAATTATTTCACTAATGGCTTCTATTCACGCCACTTAATATTATTATTAATACTTCCCCTAAATTAAGTCTACCCCCAATTCGACTTAAATCGTCTTAACTCAATTAATCATAAAATCAACAAACATCACACATCTAAATCAACAATTATCTCAAGATAATTTAATTTAATAAATTAATTAAATCTGGGCGTTACAACTCTCCCCCACTAGAAAATTTTCGTCATCGAAAATCTTACCTCGCTCAAAAAATTCAGGATAAGACTCCTGCATCTTGCTCTCTAATTCCCACGTCATACTCTCCCCCGCAACTCCTAGCCAAACAACTTTGACCAATGCGATCTCTTTTCCTCGCAAGGTTTTCACCTCTCGATCTTCAATACGTACCAGCATAGCCTCCATCGTGAGATTATCCCATACTTTAATATCATCCATACTAACAACATGAGACAAATCAAAAACATACTTCCGGAGTTGCGAAACGTGGAGCACATCATGCAAATTCGACAAATTAGGCGGTAAGGCCACTCAATAAGCAACTTTTCCAACCCTGTCTAATATCTGATACAGACCAATAAATCTCGGAGTAAGCTTATTAGACTTCAAGGCTCTTCCAACACCGGTTACAGGCGTAACTCTCAAGAATACATGTTCACCAACTTGGAACTCTAAATATTTCCTTCGCTTATCATGATAACTCTTTTGTCTACTCTGAGATGCTTTCATCTTCTCTATAATCAATTTAATCTTCTCTATAGTCTCTCGAACTATCTCAGGTCCAAGCACTACACTTTCACCAGATTCATGTCAATATAACGGAGTCCTACATCTCCGACCATACAATGCCTCAAAAGGTGCCATCCCAATACTAGAATGATAACTATTATTATATGTGAATTCTATCAAAGGAAGGTAAGTATCCCACAATCCTCCTTGCTCAAGAACACATGCTCTCAACAAATCTTCTAGCGATTGAATAATCCTCTCAGTCTGCCCATCAGTCTGTGGATGATAAGCTGAACTCAACCTTAACTTGGATCCCAATTCCTATTGCAAACTCTTCCAAAACTCGGACGTAAACCTCAGATCTCTATTCGACACAATACTCAACGGAATACCATGTAACTTCACAATTACTTTAACAAAAATCTCAACCAACTTAGACACCAGAAAACTAATATTGATAGGAATGAAGTGAGTCGACTTCGTTAACCTATCAACAATTACCCAAATCGAGTCATGTCCTCTTGCAGTATTAGGCAATCCTATAACAAAATCCATAGAAATGCTATCCCATTTCCATTCTGGAATTTCCAACGGTTGCATTAACCCAGCAGGCTTTTGATGCTCAACTTTTGACTTCTGACAAGTCAAACACGCATACACAAAACATGCTATATCTTTTTTCATACCCGACCACCAAAAAAACATCTTTAGATCCTGATACATCTTCGTAGCTCCTGGATGAATACTCAAATTACTTCTATGACCTTCTTCAAGAATACTCTTCTTCATATCAGCATCATCAGGAATATAAATCCGACCGTGCAGTCTTAAAATACCATTTGAATCTATCCTGAAATCACTCTTCTCTGATTTACCACATCCAATCATAATATCCACCAGCTTCACATCTAACTTCCGAGTTTCTCTGATATTATCTTGAAAATCGTTATTAATCTTTAACATACCCAACTTTACACTTTGCAATGTCATCTCACAAAGCAAACTCATATCACGAAACTGCTCAATTAATTCCAATTCCTTAATCATCATTGCTGACATATGCAAAGTCCTACGACTTAAAGCATCAGCTACCACATTAGCTTTACCCGGATGGTAATTCAACCCAAAATCATAATCTTTCAACAACTCCAACCATCTGCGTTGCCTCATATTCAATTCTTTCTGATCAAACAGATACTTCAGACTTTTATGGTCGATAAACAGTTCAAATCGAGAACCATAAAGATAATGCCTCCAAATCTTTAGTACAAAAACAAGTGTAGCTAACTCCAAATCGTGTGTAGGATAATTCTTTTCATGTACTCGCAACTGTCTCGACGCTTACACAATAACCTTACTATCTTGCATAAGCACACCTCCTAAACTCATCAACGAAGCATCACAATACACCACAAATGGTTCATCTGGATTAGGCAATGTCAACACCGGAGCCGTCGTCAATCTTTTCTTTAACTCTGTAAAACTCTCTTCACACTGGATGTCCCACACAAAAGACTTACTCTTGTAAGTCAATCTAGTCAATGAAAGTTCCAACTTAGAAAGCCTTTCAATAAATATTTTGTAATAACCAGCTAATCACAAAAAGCTCCTAATCTCAGTAGCCGACCTTGGAGTTTCCCATTGTAGCACAACTTCCACTTTAGAAGGATCCACCGAAATACCCTTACCTGAAATTACATATCCCAAAAAATTGACTTCTTTTAACCAAAATTCACACTTGGACAACTTTGCATACAACTTCTTGTCCTTCAAAACTCCCAACACAGTTTTCAAATGTTCTTTATGCTCATCTTCTGACTTAGAGTAAATCAGAATATCATCGATAAACACCACCACGAAACGATCCAGATATTCGTGAAATATACAATTCATGTATTCCATGAATACTCCCGGTGCATTGGTAATACCGAAAGGCATCACTGAATATTCGTAATGTCTATATCTCGTTCTAAACGCAGTCTTCTGAATATCCTCATCTTTCACTTTGATCTGATGATAACCCAATCTCAAATCTATCTTGCTGAACACACAAGCACCTACTAACTGATCCATCAAATCATCAATTCTCAGAAGCGGATATTTATTCTTGATTGTTACTTTATTCAGCTGTCTATAATCTACACAAAGTCTCATACTTCCATCTTTCTTCTTTACTAACAACACTGGAGCTCCCCACGATGATACACTCGGTCTTACAAACTTCTTCTCAAGTAAGTCTTCTAACTGCTTCTTCAGTTCTGACAATTCTGACACTGACATCCTATACGGTGCCATAGAAATAGGGCTAGTACCAGGTACAAGATCAATCGTAAACTCAACTTCTCTTTCTGGCGGCACATTAGGAATCTCATCAGGAAAAACTTTAGGAAAGTCACTTACCACTTACAATTCCTCAATATTAGCTTTTCTTTCAATTGAAAACGTCACCATCAATGAAAACATTTGAGCTTCCTCTTTCATCAACTTCTGCAACTCTCTGTAAGTCAACAAACCAACTCCTTCCTCTTCCGGAGTAGAAAACCTTGTTAGACGATAGCGCGGATCTAGAAGGGGGGTTGAATAGATCCCTTTTTAAAATTTATCTTTTCAAAATTAATTTGAGAGAGAATAGCGGAAGTTTCCCGGAAAATCGTCTAGTTCAAATTTGAAGTCACCGGAGATCGGATATGCGTAAAACCCAAATAGAATGAAATAATGACTAGATGAATTAATGATTTACAAATGATACACTTGAATATTCAGCACTTGATAAAACTCTTCTTAATGATGATTAGAGAAGAAAACAAATACTAAAATAATGATCTTGTGTGATTGAGCTTTTTATCAAACACTTAGAGTGCACACTCCAAGGGCAATTTTGTTGTGTCAAATAGTGCAGAATTTTACTCACTCCAATCAACACTTTTGAGTGAAACAATTTAACAAACACCTTGTTTGCACTAATTTGATGCACTAGAATTTTCAACCACACAATATCAATATGAACAAAATTAGAAAGTGAGAAATAATAAGAACACAAGGAATTTGTTGAGGCAGTTCCTTCGTCGTCCTCGCTCGAAGTACTCTGCCCCCAATTCGAAATTGAATTGGGCAATTTTATTAAATCGCAATTATTTTACAAGAATAGAAATGAAATAACCAACAAACCAAACCAAGTTGAAGGTGCTGTCAATTCTTCTTCTTGTCCCATGATCCAAAGTAGAATCAAGTCTTCCACGCGTGTTGAGAAAGCCTCCGATTAATCTGCTCCCTTATTGCAAGAATGCACGATTCTTCAAACTTTGAGCACGACTGAGTTTCTCCCACACTTGTGAACCCACAAAGACCTTCGCAATCCTCCGTCTACCGTGATATAAGAGAACGATCCACTTGATCTTCACTCTACCTCACTCGGCTGAATCTACGACCGATCGATGTGTGCAAAACCCCCAAATCTTCAATGATCTTGGAGGATAAAACCCCAACGGATTTTTCCAAGGAAAACCCACACACTCTAAACCCAATTTGAAATTCTGATTCACGATTGAACGTTATCTTCAAAACGTACACCAAGATCGAACAAAGATTATTGTGTGTAATTGTTTGATTGATGCAAGAATGAAGAAGATGAAGAGAGCTATGTGTATTTCTTTCACTTTCCTTGTTGGCCTTTTCAAAAGAAATTCAGCTGCTATTTATTGGTTAGTGGAAATAAATCATAAGAGGGAGAAAAATAAATGGAAAAAATGAGTCAGTACAGCTATGAGCCGACTCATACCTTCAGGTGAGCCGACTCACACTTACAGATGAGCCGGCCAAAATTAACAGACAGGCAGCCTGTTGAGACCCGTGGAAATGAGGTGAGAAAAAAATTCTTGATGAGTCGGCTCATGAGAGATGATGAGTCGGCTCATACACTCTCATGAGTCGACCTGAATTATGTCCCAGGCAGCCTGTTCGGACCCGAGCATTTCTCATCAGTTTAACACTGAATGAGTCGGCTCATGGATGAATTTGAGTCGGCTCATCCAGTGAATTTTTCCAAAATTATCAAACCTTCCTTTTCCATTATGAACCTGTCCAGCTCTAGAATCATGCCAAGTTTTTGGCACATTAAAATCATGCTATGTCACACAAACTCCCCCATTTTGATGATGGCAAAAACTTGATGAATTTGTCGCCAAAACTCCCCCTGATTGAGTGACCCAATATATCATATACATCAATCTCAGTATCATCTCCCCCTTTGACAACATCAAAAAGAAGAGAAACTATATGAGGGAATATAAATAGCAAACTGAATGAAATTTAATTTGAGAATCCCAATTGCGATATAATCGTCATTCATAAACACACAATGATTGAAAGACAAGTAAAATATGAATAAAAAGCAAAGATAATTAGATTAATGCGAAAAAGAGTTCATACAAACAACTTAAAAAAAACATGATAATGTCATATGATGCAACTATTCTCTCAAGGGTGTGGATAACGATCTCTGTTGGAAGGAAAGCGGCGTTGATAGGTGATAGGCTGAGAATCATCCATGTCATTTCCGGTGAATTGAAGAAAACTAGTGTTCAGAGAGTTAAAGGCTGTATCCTGAGCAACTAAGTGTTCCTGCAATGCAGTATACCTAGTGTCTTGAACAGACACATAATAAGCAAAGGCATTGTCCTGCGCAGTTAAGCGGCGCTCTAACTCGGTGTATCGCTCTGTTTGAGAGGTGTAGTAAGCCTGCTGTTGGATTTGCATATTTTGAAGCATCACCATTATTCTGGATGAGTCATCGGGTTGCGATTGAGATGGATGAGGAGATGAAGGAGCAGGTATGTCTTCATTTGGATTTTCATTTTGTTCGGGTTGATCTTCAGGATCATCCCCATCAGAATTATCGTCAAGCGGTTGATTTTGATCACCTCTTCCTACATAACGATATCGGTGTTCTTGATAGTCCCATATGTGACCCATGAGACTAAGGGTTTTCTGCTGAAACCAATTAGAATCCGGAACAGATATCAAAGGAACATCAAACCCAACAACCTCAGCTTTGTCGATAATCTTCTGAATAATGGAAGGATAAGCAAGGGCAACGCCTTTCTTATCTTTCAAGGCAAAAATATGACTTGCAAAATAGTGTGGCCAGTTGACTTTGACCTTGTTGCGAAGGATATACACCAAGTGCACTTCACTCATATCAATGCGAGAGAAACCGCCTTTCTTGGGCCGTAAATTGTGGGCAACAATCCAGTGCAGAATACGATCAACAGGTTTTACTTTTCCAGTAGTGATGTTATTCGTAAATAATTCAGAATTAACAACAAAATCAGTAAATGGTTCTTTAAGCATACCATTTAGTTCCGTGCGGAAGACGTAGTTATCAACTTGAGCCGTATCGGTCATTAAAATGCTTGCTTCTTCAGGATCAATGCAAAAGAGATCTTTCCATACCTGAGCATTGACAGCAAACATTCGAGAGCCCATACGAAAATTGAACGCAAAACCCTTAAAGATTCCAACCAAGCCAGCGTAAAACATCTTAACCAAGTCTTCATTGTAGTCCTCATGACAAGATAATAAGGAATTGATACCTTGGAAGTCCATAAGCTCAACAATGTTTGGAATGTGCATTTGGGAAGCAGTTGATTTTGAGTAAACATATTGAGGAATTACCTTTCTGTTCTTGAACTGCTTGTTATATACTTCCTCCAGATCAGAAGGGAGAAGAGACAAAGCACTAGCCGGAAGGGATGATTGAGAAGAGGAGCCACGAGACCTTTTCCCTGTAGTCTTTGAAGCCATTGTTGTAGAAAGAATGAAGCTTTGGAAGAGATTTGAAAAATGGATGAAGATGATGAAATTTGAGAGAATATGAGGGTTTTTATGAGATTATGATGATAAAATGAAATGATTATGATTTTTGATGAAAAAGAGTTAAAGAAATAGTGAATGGAAAGGGAGAGTTGTTGTATGAATTGATGGGCCGACCTAGGGAGACGAACAGGCAGGCTGCGCGTCTTTTCAAGACAGCCTCTCGTCATTCGAGGCGTCAATGAGCCGACTCACAGACATTCATGAGTCGACTCATTTTGAATTTGAAATGAGCCGACACAAAGTATCCTGTAGGTCGACTCATAAGAGTCCATGAGCCGACACATGAGTCGGCCTGTTGGGACCCGGCGATTTCCAACAACATGTGTTTCCAAAAACCACTTAAAACAGTTCAAAATGCAAAAATATCATCATGAGTGCAAGTTATTTGTCACACAATCACACATAAAGGAAATTAAATAACAAACATACTCCATGCACTCATTTTAACTAAATACAGACATTAAGAATGAATTAAGACAAGTGAGTAAAGAAGGATATTACCTCAAGTATATGAGAGATGAATGATCGATGAGACCTCATAATAGGATGTGAGATACAAGTGAAATTAACTCAAGAAATAATATAATCAAGACAATAATCACTAAGATCTATCAGATATATCAAGAACACCAAGTTCTCTACGGATAAAGACGAAAGGATCGGTAGCAAGTGGTTTTGTAAATATATCGGCTAGTTGATTTACACTATCAACATGCTCAAACACCACATCACCTTTCTCTACATGATCCCTAAGAAAATGATGCCTGATTTCAATATGTTTAGTGCGTGAATGAAGAATAGGATTCTTGGTAAGATTAATTGCACTAGTATTGTCACAAAATATTGGAATTTGCTTGAGAGAGATATTGAAGTCGAGCAATTGTTGTTTTAGCCATAGAATTTGGGCACAACAATTTCCGGCTGCAATATACTCTGCCTCTGCAGTTGACAAGGCAACAGAGACTTGCTTTTTGCTATGTCAACTGACAAGAGAGTTTGAAAAGAAATGACAAGTTCCACTAGTGCTTTTCCTATCCACTTTGCAACCGGCAAAGTCGGAATCGGAAAAACCTACCAAGCAACAATCATTACCCTTAGGATACCATAAACCAAACTTAGAAGTACCACAAAGATACCTAAGTATTCGTTTAACTGATTTTAAATGTGATTCCTTAGGGCAAGATTGAAACCTAGAACACATACATACACTGAACATAATATCGGGACGCGATACGGTGAGATAAAGAAGAGAACCAATCATACCTCGATACCTTTTTATATCAACATCTTTACCTCTTTCATCACGATCAAGACTTGCCGCTGTAGGCATTGGTGTATCAATTGGCTTGGAGTTTGTCATATCAAACCTCTTGAGCAACTCATTGCAATATTTAGTTTGACTTATGAAGGTTCCATCCTCAAGTTGTCTAATTTGAAGTCCGAGGAAGAAATTTAGCTCCCCCATCATACTCATCTCAAACTCACCTTGCATAGAACTTGAAAATTCTTTGACCAATTTCATATTAGTAGAGCCAAATATAATATCATCTACATATACTTGAACTAATATAGAATGTTTTCCTTCACGTTTAATGAAGAGAGTAGTATCAACTTTTCCTCTTGAAAAACCTTGATTGATTAAAAACTTGCTTAGACGCTCATACCAAGCTCTAGGAGCTTGTTTGAGACCATATAAAGCTCATTTTAATTTGTAAACATAATTTGGTTTTTCAAAAATTTCAAACCCAGGAGGTTGACACACATAAACTTCTTCATTTATATACCCGTTAAGGAAAGCACTCTTAACATCCATTTGAAATAGTTTAAAGTTTTGAGAACATGCAAATGCAAGCAAAAGGCGTATAGCTTCAAGGCGGGCAACAGAAGCATAAGTTTCCTCATAGTCTATGCCTTCCTCTTGGTTATACCCTTGAGCAACAAGACGAGCCTTGTTGCGAATGATAGTGCCATTTTCATCTAATTTGTTCCTAAAAACCCATTTGGTGCCAATTACTCGATGCTTTAATGAAGGAGGAACGAGGTCCCAAACCTCATTTCTTTTAAATTGATTTAGTTCCTCTTGCATAACTAGGAACCAATTTTCATCAAGTAATGCTTCTTTGGCATTCTTAGGCTCAATTTGAGATATGAAGGCATGATAAAAACAAAAATTACTTAGCCTTGATCTGGTAATGACACCCTTTGAGATATCTCCAATGATGTTATCGATAGGATGATCTTTTGATGTCTTCCATTCCAATGGTAGATTATTTTGAGGGGATGCTTCACTTTCATCTTTGAGACTAGACACATCCACCGGCTCCTTATACACAACATCCGGCAAGGGTTCAACACGAGAAACAACAAAGTCTTTAACAATCTCATTAGAGGAAGCACCTGCACCAATAACACTACTACCTTTTTCGACAACATTAGGATAAGCTTCATCAAAGGATACATGTACAGATTCTTCGACTATAAGCAATCTTTTATTGAAAATTCTATATGATTTGCTTGAATTAGAGTAACCAAGAAAGATGCCTTCATCCGCCTTTGAATCAAATTTTCCAAGATTCTCTTTTCCATTATTAAGCACAAAGCATTTTCAACCGAAAACATGAAGATGTGACACATTTGGTTTTCTTCCTTTTAAAAGTTCATAGGGAGTTTTGTTTAGAATAGGTCGAATAGTGATCCTATTCAAAACATAACAAGCGGTGCTGATAGCATCGGCCCAAAAATATTTAGGAAGACCACTATCATTTATCATAGTTCTTCCCAATTCCTCCAACACACGATTTTTACGTTCCACAACACCATTTTGTTGTGGTGTTCTAGGAGCGGAGAAGTTATGATCAATGCCATGGTTTTCACAAAAGTTTTCAAAAAGATGATTTTCAAACTCACCTCCATGGTCACTTCTAATAGTTACAATTTTTGTGCCAAGTTTGTTTTGAGACAATTTGGCAAACGTTTCAAAGGCCGAAAAGGTATCACTTTTACTAGCTAAAAAGATAGTCCAACAAAATCGAGAGTAGTCGTCAACAATAACAAAACCATAATAGTTCCCTCCTATACGTTTGATTCTAGAAGGACCAAAAAGATCCATGTGTAGAAGTTCAAGAGGTCTAGAAGTAGAGACTAAATTTTTTGATTTAAAAGATATCTTAGTTTGCTTACCCATTTGGCATGCATCACAAAGATGATCTTTAGTGAACTTTATGTTAGGTAAGCCGACTACCAAGTTGTTGGATACAATTTTATTTAGCAAGTCAAAGTTTACATGAGCTAAACATCTATGCCAAAGCCAAGATTCCTCACTTTTGGAAACAAGACATTTTGGGTTATCCATGATCATAGAATTTAAATCAAGCAAATAAACATTATTCACCCTCAGACCTTTAAACACATCCTCTTTGTTGTCATTGTGTTCAATTATGCATCCTTCTTTAGAGAAAGAGACATTATATCCCTTATCACATAATTGACTAATGCTAACAAGGTTATGTTTAAGACCCTCAACTAAAAGGACATTAGAGATAGATGTAGAAGAGGGATTACCTACACTACCTTTGCCGAGTATAGCTCCTTTATTGTTATCACCATAGGTAACAAAGCCCTTCTTCTTAGCCACAAAGTCATAGAATAGGGAAATATCACCTGTCATATGTCTTGAGCATCCACTATCAAGAAACCATCATTTCTCCATAGTCTCAAGACACTCCACCTGTATGATTAGACAAGAGATAAAGGTACCCAATTTTCATTGGGTCCTAGAGTGTGAGTGAGAATTTTGTTACTTTTAGGCAACCATTGACAAATGTCGTTTGGGACCAAGTGTTTCCTAAAACGACATTTGGCAATTTTATGACCTTTTCTGCAACAATAGTGACATTTCAAGAACGGTTCTAATTTGCATTGACTATTTTGATCCTTCACTACATAGGTGTATTTTTGAAATGGATTATTCATTGATTCCCTAAAGTTTGAATGATCAATAGTGAATGTCATTTTTGGTTGTGATAACTTGTTTAGTTTGGCTTGAAGAGTTTTGACTTCCTTTTGCCAAATCCAACAAGTTTCACAACCATGAAAGTTGTGCCATTCTCGTTTGTCTTCAACTATAGATTCTACCATTGATGCCTTAAGAGCTTTCATAGCATTTTCACTATCCGAAACTTTTCCTTCTAAATAGGCAAAAATTCTTTTATCGGATGCAATGCGATTGAAGGCTTCTTTAGCTTCTTGATGGAGAATATTAAACTTACAAAGCAAATCATTATAAGAAAGTTTTTCAGCATTTTCGTATTTAGCGTGTTTTACCTCTTTCTTGCTTTTCTTATGAGCCATGAGACAAAGATTTACTTTCTCTTCATCATCACTTGAGGTATCTTTGCTAGATGACTCACTATCGCTTTCCCAAGCTATATATGCTCTTCTAGCTTTGTTGCCTTTTCTTTGATATTTGTCTTTTGCCTTGTCTTTCTTTAACATAGGACAATCCGGTTTGTAATGTCCCGGTTTTCCGCAGTTGTAACAAGATCCTTTGCCTTTAGTATTTTTAACATACTCTTGTTTGGAAGGATTTGAATTTCTTCGATAGTTGATGAGACGCTTATCCGAATGAGAGATCTCATTCTTTTTGAGATACCGATTGTATCTTCTTACGAATAAACCCATATCTTTATTTGATTCGTCATCATCATCACTTGTATCACTCCCACTATCTTTATTTGTGGAGGATTTTGATGAAGAAGCTTTCAACGCAATGGACTTCTTTTTCTTCTCATGATCTTTATTTTTCTCAATCTTTTCTTTCTTCTCTTTGTCTTCATGCTCATTTAAGTTTAAGAGCTCTTGTTCATGCTCTTGTAGTTTACCAATGAGAGTCGTTAGATCCAACGTTCTTATGTCATTGGCTTCTTTAATTGCCGTAACTTTTGGCAACCATTCCCTAGTAAGACATCTCAAAATTTTGTTAGTTGCAACATCATTAGGAGTAGTTTTACCAAGAGCATTTAATCTATTAGTCAAGTGAGAAAATATTTTTCCCATTTCACCAATAGTTTCCCCTTGGCTCATGTGAAAACGATCAAACTCTTGTTATAAAGTATTAATTCTAGCTAGCTTAACATCATCGGTTCCTTCATGGGCAACTTGTAAGGCTTCCCACATAGCTTTAGCCGATGTGTGATGAGAAACTCGAAAATATTCATCAGCTCCCAAGGAAGTTATAAGTATGTTTCGAGCTTTCCAATCATAGCTATATTTCTTTTCATCATTATCATCCCATTGTGCTTCCGGTTTCTCAATTTGGACATTATCCGGTCCGACCATGGTTATTTGAAAAGGGCCTTCTTGGATAACTTTCCAAATTTTTCTATCAACAAAGTTGATATGGATACGCATACAATCTTTCCAGTGACTATAATTTTCTCCGGTAAAAACTGGAGCTCTATTGTACGCCCCCGTTGGATCGTTGTCCATTTTCCAATAAGTTGTATGTGAAGCACTAGATAAACCGGTGCTCTTGATACCACTTGTTAGACGATAGCGCGGATTTAGAAGGGGGGTTGAATAGATCCCTTTTTAAAATTTATCTTTTCAAAATTAATTTGAGAGAGAATAGCGGAAGTTTCCCGGAAAATGGTCTAGTTCAAATTTGAAGTCACCGGAGATCGGATATGCGTAAAACCCAAATAGAATGAAATAATGACTAGATGAATTAATGATTTACAAATGATACACTTGAATATTCAACACTTGATAAAACTCTTCTTAATGATGATTAGAGAAGAAAACAAATACTAAAATAATGATCTTGTGTGATTGAGATTTTTATCAAACACTTAGAGTGCACACTCCAAGGGCAATTTTGTTGTGTCAAATAGTGCAGAATTTTACTCACTCCAATCAACACTTTTGAGTGAAGCAATTTAACAAACACCTTGTTTGCACTAATTTGATAGACCAGAATTTTCAACCACACAATATCAATATGAACAAAATTAGAAAGTGAGAAATAATAAGAACACAAGGAATTTGTTGAGGCAGTTCCTTCGTCGTCCTCGCTCGAAGTACTCTGCCCCCAATTCGAAATTGAATTGGGCAATTTTATTAAATCGCAATTGTTTTACAAGAATAGAAATGAAATAACCAACAAACCAAACCAAGTTGAAGGTGCTGTCAATTCTTCTTCTTGTCCCTTGATCCAAAGTAGAATCAAGTCTTCCACGCGTGTCGAGAAAGCCTCCGATTAATCTGCTCCCTTATTGCAAGAATGCACGATTCTTCAAACTTTGAGCACGGCTGAGTTTCTCCCACACTTGTGAACCCACAAAGACCTTCGCAATCCTCCGTCTACCGTGATATAAGAGAACGATCCACTTGATCTTCACTCTACCTCACTCGGATGAATCTACGACCGATCGATGTGTGCAAAACCCCCAAATCTTCAATGATCTTGGAGGATAAAACCCCAACGGATTTTTCCAAGGAAAACCCACACACTCTAAACCCAATTTGAAATTCTGATTCACGATTGAACGTTATCTTCAAAACGTACACCAAGATCGAACAAAGATTATTGTGTGTAATTGTTTGATTGATGCAAGAATGAAGAAGATGAAGAGAGCTATGTGTATTTCTTTCACTTTCCTTGTTGGCCTTCTCAAAAGAAATTCAACTGCTATTTATTGGTTAGTGGAAATAAATCATAAGAGGGAGAAAAATAAATGAAAAAAATGAGTCAGCACAGCTATGAGCCGACTCATACCTTCAGGTGAGCCGACTCACACTTACAGATGAGCCGACCAAAATTAACAGACAGGCAGCCTGTTGAGACCCGTGGAAATGAGGTGAGAAAAAAATTCTTGATGAGTCGGCTCATGAGAGATGATGAGTCGGCTCATACACTCTCATGAGTCGACCTGAATTATGTCCCAGGCAGCCTGTTCGGACCCGAGCATTTCTCATCAGTTTAACACTGAATGAGTCGGCTCATGGATGAATTTGAGTCGGCTCATCCAGTGAATTTTTCCAAAATTATCAAACCTTCCTTTTCCATTGTGAACCTGTCCAGCTCTAGAATCATGCCAAGTTTTTGGCACATTAAAATCATGCTATGTCACACAAACCTCACTGACTTACGATAACAATTTATATGAACATAGTTATACTCTAACCAGTTCATACCTAAAATTACATCCATACCAGTCAACGACAAACAAACTAAGTCAACCAAGAAATCTTTGTCAAAAATCGACAAAGGACACTTCAAACACACGAGAGAAGTAGTTACTGATCTCGAAGCCGGAATCTCGACGATCATCTCTCCATTCATAGTAGACAACGTAAGACCCAATCTCTTAACACAATCAGCAGAAACAACAATGTGTCGCACCGGTATCAATAATAGTAATTAAAGGAATACTATTGATGAAACATGTACCTCTAATAAGTCGGTCCTCTCTAGCGATCTGAGTTCCTGCCAACGCAAACACCTTTCCCGTCTGAGCCTTCTTCGGCTTCTGGCACTTGCTACCAATATGCCCTTCTTCGCTGCAATTAAAATAGACTACCTCTTTATGCTTACAATCATTCGATGTATGCCCAATCTTGCCACATTAGAAACATCTCTTAGCTTCAGCAGTACAGACATTGCTCTTGTGACCAACTTGACCACACTTGTAACATACAATACTAGCAGGAGCATCTCCCCTACTAGTTCTCTGACCCGAAGCAGTCTTCTGCTTAATCTTACCAGTTGCCACATCATAAGGCTGGCCACGATTCTGTTGGTGTTTACCTCTTCTGTCATTCACAATCTTGTAATGAGCATTATTATCTTCCTCGAAGATCCTGCAACTATCAACTAAATTAGAAAATACCCGAATCTTCTAGTATCCAACAACCTTCTTGACCTCAGAGCGGAACCCATTCTCAAACTTGATGCACTTTGAGAATTCAGAACTAACACCAGTATAGTGCGGGTAAAACTTCGACAATTTGACGAACTTTGCAGCATAGTCAGTCACTGACATATTTCCATGCTTCAGCTCAAGGAATTCAACTTCTTTCTTACCACGAACATCCTCAGGGTAATACTTTCTTAAACACTCTCTACGAAATACAATCCAAGTGACTTCTTCACCTGCAACTTCCAATCTCGCACGAGTCTCTAACCACCAGTCGTCAGCTTCCAGTGTAACACCCACTTTTCCCATTTTCAAAAATAATACGAGTTTTCACAAAAATCAGAGTTTAATAATAAAGTGAGTGATTACTCATCAAAACCAAACAACCATTCCAATTCATTTCATTTATACGCATCAGAAATAATCTTTTCAACAATAACGTGCTCAAGAGCATAATAATTCAAAATTTGACATGATTCTTCTAGTTCATTAACTTGATACATAACTAAAACAAAATCTGAAAACAAAAATAAAACAAAGAGATAAAATCCCCATTTCCATTACGTATCAGAGCGCCTAAGACACAAACAATCAACACCAAAGCACTTCTCAGGTACCTGGGTTATCTGTACTTCCGAAGAAGCACATACGCAATAACACAAACAAAGGGGTGAGAAACAATTTATATCATAACAATGCAAATAACATATACGAAGGAGTAATAACACACCAATTAATCATACAACATAATCATTCATTCAATTCAATGCAATGTGACTCATTAACACAATGCAAATGCGGTACCGAATTCATCAAATGTCCATCGATTCAGACCGAATGCATCGCTTACGCTCCTACTGAGACACGATCATCCCCCACCCATTGATTCTTAATGAATCCGAATAATCACTTAAGCTCCATCCGAGACGTGATTATTCCCCCAACATGTATGCGTATGCAAAAACTCAATTACACATACATTATCATAACCACATATGGATATAATCATAACAATACGATCCTCATGATCTTCATCAATCATAAATCATTTCATCATATAATTAGTACTAAGCATATAGCATACATCAACACAACCAACACAATTCATTTTATCATTAGTAACTCATACCACTCACACGGTCTCCTAAGACTCACTCACTATGTTTTGGATCATCAGGTCCTATAGTTACTACTAACATTACTCTCAATGCCTTAGTTTACTGATACGAGCCTTAAATGAAAGAACAGATCGAATCCGACTTGAAAACAATGCGAAAACCCAAAATGCAGGGGCCTGACATGGCCTCCCGTGTCCCCTGACACGGCCCGTGTCAGGTGGTCTGAAGCGCATCCTTCAAAAACATCATTTCCCAAAGCACAGAAGGGTGACACGGCCACCCGTGTCGTGTGACACGGCCCGTGTCACACCCTCTGAGTCCAATCCTCTTAAAAATTCCCCCAAACCTTGTTCCCGTGGCCTAACATGGCCACCCGTGTCGTGTGACACGGCCCGTGTCAGGGGCTCTGTGTCAAAAATCTGTTTTCTTCATAAAATTCACTTTTCTTCTCCCTTTTACACCAGTCCAATTCCAGTTCGTTTTATTTTGTTTTTGTCATACCCTAAATTTTGACCAGAAATTTTTAAATTTTTGTTCATTTTCGACGTGTTTTCGTCGATTTATCGAAAATCAATCATTTTGCATTTTTAAGTTAAAACATTTCTTTAATCATACATTTCACCATCCCAATTGTCATCTTTTATTTATTTTGTAGAATTTGTTTCTTTTTAAATAAGAATGTTTGTTCGTATTTTAATCATTTTTGTATAGATCTTTTAGAATTTGATCCATTCTCAAAATTTTAGTTAGAATATTTTGTCACGCTTTGTAATTTATTTATGTTTGATTTTATTTTTAGTTAAATATTTATTTTAGATTATTTTAGAGTTTAATTTATTTTAATTTTAATTTAAATCTAATTTCAAAGTTAATTTAATTTTAAAAAAAGGAGTTTAGTTTATATTAGATTGTTTAGAACTAGTTTTCAATTTAATTTTAATTTAGGTTAATTTCAGTTTAGTTAATTAATTTAATTTAAATATTTTGATTTAGCTCAATTGCAATTTATTTTAGAGATTAGTTTTTTTATTATTAGTTAATTTTCAATTGATTATTTTTCTCTAATTTATATTTAGTTTAATTTATTTTTAAAAAATAGAATATAGTTATGTAACTAGTCTTTAGATTTAGTTTGGTTCCAAATATTTTGTGACTCCCCATGCTTTCTCCATCAGTCTTAGTCCAACCGCATACACCAATCTTACACTCCATATCATAACCCATTCTCCAACATAGAGCCAAAACACACTGCTCCAAAATTACACTGATTTGGCTGAAAAACAAAAACCTGCTGCACCTGCAAAACCACAGCAACAACAGCAGAGGATTCTGCATCAATCCAGCATGTTTGTTTTCATAAAATTAGAAAAATTTGAGGCCATACGCAATGATCGAAATAAAAGAAAAAGAAACAGGAGAACACAGAATAAAGAAAGGAGAGGAACTCCAAAATAACCTTAAAAACGGATCTATACAACGAATCCAAGAAGAAAAAAAATCCTTCCGGCTACCATCCTCAAACCCCTGCTTTCACAACCCTCACCATTAGTCACCAACAACAACAAACCAGCCACCCTCATAACCTGTAGAACTTAACCATTCACTTTCAAAAAACCATAACCACACAAAGGCCTCGTCTCCACAACTCACCCTTACGGCACCTTCGAACCCTTCACCAGTGTTGTATTTCCAAAAACCAATCCTTAACCGTTCTGAGACTCCTTCATTATCACAAACTCTTCCAAAATGTACCCTCAACCTTGATGACGATAAACCCGTCAACAACAACAACAGCAAGAAACGGCAGAACCACCTTCTAAAAAACCCATCCATAACACCAAGTCTCTACTCCTTCAAACAATGCCCTCACTCTTCATCTTCGCAAACTCACCGCTAACCACAACAACATCTTCGCAAACTCACCGCTAACCACCACAAAAAGTCAGCAACACGAACCCTCCATAACCATCCTCCACCAGCCGTGAACCCTTCTCCCACCCTCATACACATAACATCAACAACAGAACAAGAAAAAACCCGTTAAGCAATAAAACCGGAACCAAAACCTGTTCATCCGGAACTCACCTCATTCTCACATACCAGCTTCTGCAGGTACTATTCTGGTGTTGCTATCTTTAATTTCTCCAAACTCATGTGAACTTGTTTCTAAACAACATAAACCTACCTTCGAGTCCGACCCTCTTTAAACCACAACAAACCGTCAACGCAGGACCTCATTGAACCTTGCTTCAACTCTTCATTGACCTTTTGAAAAACCTTCTCCATCATCCCTTTCACCCACCTTCATAAAAAAAAAAAAACAGAAACTCACGCTTCTTCATCAATCACTAACCAACCCCCTGCTTATCCTCCACTCACCATAACCAGAAAAATCGCATATCCAAACCGAGCAAAAATTAAAAAAAAAAACAAACATATCTTGAACCGCGAAAACCTTACCGCAAGGTTGAGCCGCGAAAACCTTACCGCCGGACCACCCTCAACGGCGTCTCCCTTCTTTTTCTTCAAAACCACCCTTTCGAAATCGCCGCAACAACCACAAATCTCCTTGCTTCACCCAGATTTCCTTCAATCCAACCGAAACACAAACACCACAAGCCACCCTCACAGAAAACCAGACCTTACGCCATCAACAAAGAAACCAACGAATCACACTTACCTTCCGCAAAAACAACAAAACCTCCCTCCGAAATCAACCAACAACCACAATCAAAAAAGAAACCCTCGTCTTCACCGAACCCTTTCGACGACCATCTCGTCACCACCATCGATCTTCAGCCACAACCAACCGCGCCGCACCACACGAACCCCTTCGCCGCCTCTCCTACCTCCTCCGAACAGGCCTTCTTCAACAGAAATCGCAACCACCACCAAACGCGAACCACCACCCTCACCATCAACCATGCGAAAGCCGCGTTTGAGAGAGACAGAAAGACACGCGTTTGAGAGAGACAGAAAGACACGATTGTTGTTTAGTTTTTTTTCAGAAAGGGGAAAATAGGGATCGTTGCTTTGGATTTGATTTATGTTGTTTGATTTCATTTTTTACTTTTATTTCTTTTTCTAAACAAACCTTTTATTAATTTTATTATATTACTGACTATTTTATTTTTTCTTAAATTTTATTTTATTGTTTCAAGTAGATTTGGGATAATGTTGTTGATGGGCCAAATCCGTTAAGCTTTACTAATCACACCATCTAAATCCAACGCCTTCCCTTGCTTTCTTTTGTTTTGTTTTTTTTTCTTTCTTTGTTTAATTACTATTATTATTTATCTTGGTTTAATTTAGAATTTCGTTAATATTCGGTTTATAATTTTTAATATAGTTTTTCTTTTTATTTAGAACTTTAAAATAGTTTTGTTAATTATTTGTTAATTTTGTTAATGTTCTTAGCTTAGAATTTTACTAGAATTTTATAGCTTTGATTTTGTCTAGTTGGGTTTAATTAAATATAATTTTATTGATCTTGGCTTTAGTTTTATGCTCGATGCTTTGTAGGTTTCTTGTTTGACTTTGGCGATAGCCTTGTGTCGGATCATTCTTTGGACTTGAAGATTCGTCCTGATAAATATTCTTATTAATCGTTTCTCTTGTTGGTCGTCTCGACGATGGATGCTTACATTTGGTACTCTGATAATTGACAATTGCGTTTGACTGTTGGATCCACTTTGGACTTGATATTTCTTATTGAGTTTCTTTGACACGTATTGAAGAGGCAACGGACCTTCTCCGTTAGGTAACATTAAAACTCGATGTTACCTTATTTATGCCTCATTATAGCCTTGATGCCACATTGGTGTTTATCCGATTATCCGTAGCATCACTCCCAGGTCGAAACCATAAAACACTTAAAAGAACTTTCAAACTAATGAACTGAACAAGGAATAGAATTCCGGAGTCTAGCACTCCGCACGTTCTAGAACGAACTGCAAATGGGCTAGCCCCACGCGTATTGTTCGTTCAATCCTTCGTTATTAAATCGCATCGATTCTAAAGCATCTAAAAAATAATTCAATTCATTTAATTTAAATTACGAAAAAAGGAACTCCGGAGTCTAGCATTCCGCACGTTCTGGATTGGACCGCAATTGGGCTAGCCTCACGCGATGGTTCAATCATCATTCGTATAAAAATAATTCAATTCATTTAATTTAAATTACGAAAAAAGGAACTCCGGAGTCTAGCATTCCGCACGTTCTGGATTGGACCGCAACTGGGCTAGCCTCACGCGATGGTTCAATCATCATTCGTATACCATAATATTCAAACTAACTTATTAATAAATTACGAAAACAGAGCTCCGGAGTCCAGCATTCCGCACGTTCTGGATTGGACCGCAATTGGGCTAGCCTCACGCGATGGTTCAATCATCATTCGTATACTAAAATATTCAAATCATTTTTAATTAATTAAATCATACGAAAACAGAGCTCCGGAGTCTAGCATTCCGCACGTTCTGGATTGGACCGCAACTGGGCTAGCCCCACGCGATGGTTCAATCACCATTCGTATACTAAAATATTCAAATTATCTTATTAATTCAATGCAAAAACAGAACTCCGGAGTCTAGCATTCCACACGTTCTGGATTGGACCGCAACTGGGCTAGCCCCACGCGATGGTTCAATCACCATTCGTATTCAAAAACAATTCAACAATCTTAAAGGATCAGGCATGATTCATCTCCATAGGAAAGTTGTTCCTCCTATCCCCACAAACACAAACAAAAATCTTACAAACAATTACTTTCAAAGGAAGAACGTGGCATTGCTTGTCGATACTTATATCCAAGTTTAAAGCTTCTTCCGATTTTATTTATTCTCAAAGAAAGAATGTGGCATTGCTTGTCGATCTTATATCCAAGTTTAAAGCTTCTTTCGATTTCTCATTTCTCAAACGTTTGTGGTGGAATAGGTGAGATACTTCTCTTAAAGATGACGACTTGTCTCTTTCTTTCACATACAATTTAAAACCCACCAACCAATATAAACTATTTTTCCGCAATTAATCACGAAAGACAGAACTCCGGAGTCTAGCATTCCGCACGTTCTGGATTGGACCGCAACTGGGCTAGCCCCACGCGATGGTTCATTCGCCCTTTCGTTTAAAACATCCTTAACAAAGATCAAATATCTTTTCTCAAAACGAATATTGTTTAAATCATTCTATCTCGCAAATAAGCTAGCGCTTCAGCCTCCTATCACGAGCAGATAAGCCAACGCTTAGCAGATTAGAAAGCATTTTCAAACAATCATTCAATAAAAATCACAAACCGTAGTAGCACGAACTACGGAGCTCTGACTTTCCCATTGCACAAGGGAATACGTAGGCACGGGGATTTTAATCCTTCGCGAGCACAATAATAAAAAAAATTAACCTTTCTCCGTAATAAATAATAATTTTCTTTTCCCTTTAATAAGCAATCTTAGTAACTTTAATCATAAAGAAGACAATAATAATAAGTTAACATTTAAAGCGCAAATTAGACTAAGAGGTTCCCGTTGAGTACAACGGACGTGAGGGGTGCCTAACACCTTCCCCTTGCGTAATTGACTCCCGAACTTAGATTAGTGGTTTCATTGACCATTTCTTATCCAATTTAGGTTGTGTCTATATCTCCCTTTTCTCTCGTAGAATAAATAGAATTAGGTGGCGACTCTGTTGTTTTGTTTTAGGATCGTATTTTTCGAGGTGCGGCAGTTTTTAACACTCAAAACCGTCCAGTTATGATTCTTATTATCCAATTATACCTCTAACATCACCTAATTTCTTAAAATAACAATTACTAATCAAATGGTTACAATTATATGTCTTCTTCATCTCCTCTAATGGCCTCATAAATCATAACATTCATGAACAAATTTCATATCTCACCCACATCATACAATTCAGCATCGAGATTCACACAAACATAATCCATCATCATAACATTCATACAACATCACAAATTCATCCAAATCAATTATAATTCATAAACCCTATGGGATTAAGGAACTCCTAATTACCCTTTTATGTTAGATCACCAATATAAAACCCTTTCCCCCCTTACCTCGAAATTAAAAGAAGCTTTCTCTGAATTCTCGACCTTGGACTCTACGATCCTTGATTCTCCTCTTCTTCTCCCTTTCCTCCAGAGCTCTATGTTCTTCGTTAAAATGCACGATAATGAGAATTGTACTGTGTTCTCCCTTTTCATAACATACTCAAATTACACCTTTGCCCCTCAAACCTCCAACTTATTATTTTATTATTTTAATTAACAATATTATAATAATAAATCATCTCATTATCATATTATTATTAAAAATAAAATAATTCTTCAATTATTACTCCAAATATTCTCCCATTCTCAATATTTTTTTATGAAAAATAATTTATAAAAATTTGGGCGTTACATCCAGTGCCAACATATGCGTACCATAACGAACCTTCTGCGCTACCGTACAATCCATCACTCGGAAGATTCTTTCAATCTCCTTCAACCATTCCAATGTTGCATCAAAGTCATACTTAACCTTGAAAGTAGGCAGATTTTCCATCTGAAAAGTCGCCAAACTACGAGATCCCTCATTCTCGCCAGTATTAGGTAGGTTCTGCACAACTTGATCCATTGCTTGCATTGCAGCAACCATCTCAACGTCGTTTCTTCCAGCCATCTCACTTTTCACCACAACAAAACAATGCCAACTCAAAAAAACAACATTCAATTGTTAGACAACTAAGACTCGACACTTGGCCGGACAGATCGACCTGCTCTGATACCACTAATGTAACACCCTATTCTACCCGCTCATAATTATAATAAAATCAGAGTTCAAGGAAACAGGGTATCACATTTTTCTTCTTTAAAAGTCATGCATCACAAACACATCACAACAATATAAATAATTAATTTTTTCTACGCAGCGGAAAATCATTAATCTCATTAATAAATCATAAACATCTCATAGGAATTCAAAACATCTTCTTTAACAGAAACATCTTTAAATCAACTAAACAACTTAAAATTCAATTAAAATGAATCAAAATAAAACATTCGCTAATCCCCCCAAAGTGTTACTATATCAGAGCGACCAACGACTCAACCATCTACAGACTCCTCTATATTCGGGATCACCTGCACATTACCAACAAAGGGTAACAATCAACAGAAAAGAGTGAGATATCGACAATTATAAACAGGATATAATAATCAACATATATAAGTTAAAGTCATCCAGTCACCCACTCACATCAAATTCATCACAAGCGTCATATCATCATAACATCTAAACAAATCATCTAAATATGCAACTCAAATGCGACTCGACAATGCATGCATGTGGTACCATTCGGAGCAAACTCCCATCTCAAAATCCATGCCATTTAGGTGGGCATCATCTAGAAATAGGTCTTCATCTTAAACGTCGTGGTTGCCAATCCAGGCCATCTCAATAAGTGCACATGTATGCGATATGATAATGGCATATGACAGAATTACACGTCATAAACATTGTTCATCAAATCTTTCTAAATCATCACAATTATATCAGCTCAAATCATCTTACATCGTCTTAACATTGTAACATCATTGGTCATAAGACCTACTTCCAAGTATATCATCACAAAAGTCTAAAAATAGTTTTAATCTTCTTAGTTCATTGTCTCCAAATCCAACATTTTATTTCTTCTTTTTAACACTCATCAAATCGCCATTTTATTATTCTCTAATCACTTCTATTATTAGTTAATAGTCTATACCCAACTTATGGTTCATCAGAGAAAGAACAAACACGAAACACTAAGCGAATCGCTGAAAAGTCTCGAAAACACACACTTGCTGCTCAAACGCTTAAGAAACGCGTAAGGCCAACCCCCATACGCGTACCATATCCCGCCCATACGCGTATCATAACACGCCCACACGCTACTACGCGTAATGCCTATGCCCATACGCGTAACCTACACAAACCACCAGAGAACCTACAAAATCACACTCCCATACGCGTAACAGGCAGCGTAATCGCCTGTCCATATGCGTATCGCCTACTCCCATACGCGTAATTCAGATCTCTTACGCAAATGGACAAAAAGCTTACTTGTTCGTCTCCTGCTACGAATTTCATCATTCTATCATCACAGTTCAGTTCTAAATGGGTTTTCTACCAAGTTGTAGACCCCTAATTCATCCTCTTGATGCCTATTCTTCTTTACTAAGTCAATTCATCATCTTATTATCATTATTCATCTCAGAGTTTGTCACAATTTTCATCACAGATATCAGAACATCATCAAGCAATTATTCATACAATCACAACAGCAGATTCACATCAATCTTACAATCATCGAATTCGTCATAGTCATACCAAATCACACACAACATCGAACAAATACAACAAGGAAAATTAGACAACCTAACCCATACATACGGATTATTTTTCTCCCGGTTATAAGATACGAATCCCACCCTTACCTTTGGATTGAATGGAGCTCGAATCTACGGGTGCAAATTCCTACTAAATTCTTCTTGAAAATCCTTAGCCCTAGCCTTTGGTCTCCAAGAACACGTTCTTCTCTCCACAAAATTGATTATGACTAATTCTCTCATAAAACCTTTATTAAACCTATTTTCTCTTAATTTAATTAAAATCTCATAATAATAATTCTAATATTATTATTACTAGAATTAATTAATTATTTCACTAATGGCTTCTATTCACACCTCTTAATATTATTATTAATACTTCCCCTAAATTAAGTCTACCCCCAATTAGACTTAAATCGTCTTAACTCAATTAATCATCAAATCAACATACACCACACATATAAATCAACAATTCATCTCAAGATAATTTAATTAAATAATTAATTAAATCGGGGCGTTACATTACGCGACCAGAAGATTTTTATATCCCTGAGCCGTACACTGGACCGACGTATTTTTCGGCATATAGCCCATGGGAATCTTTTCCATCTGGAACAGTCATATCCAGGGGAGAACCCAACAAGATCACGGTGGGATAAGTCAAACGACGGTTTGATCGGTTAATCAACACCAACTTGAATCAAAGTTTAACCCTCGACCCTCCTCGAGGAGGATCTGCTACAGTCTCCTTTTACAAGGAAGATCTCCTCGGAGGGGCGCCCAACGCCAGCATTCCCCTGCTCGTTCGGGTAACACTCCAATTTCATAAATTATTTAATAAAATAATTATGGTGAATATGGTGGTATATTTGAAATGATAATTAAAGAATTATTTTATTTAAATAATGTTCCGGACTGGCCCAACCCTCAGAATTGGGCCATATCTATCTCGCGACCCAACGACCCCAAAAAACCCAACTATGCTCGGAGCTCCGAAATCAACTGCTCGACTTATCCTAGGTCGGATGACTTCGATTCCGAGCGAGGGATCTGTCGAGAAGTTGATTCCTCGCCCCAACGGCTAGTTCCTAATCACCGTCGATTATTGCGGGATCCGTGATCCGCACCCAACAATTTGGGCCAATAAACACCCACTTGGACCAATATATAAACCCTCTCATTTGAGAGGGTTAGGTATTAAAATCTTGACCCAAGAATATTGTACTTGCTCACTTTCTGACTTTAGCATCGGAGTGCCTTTGCAGGTACACTCCCATCTTTTCTCCATCATCAACAACATTCATCCACGCTCGACGCGGCCATATCGGATCCTGATCTCTAGGTACGATCAAATAATAATATGATAATAATGTGGTATTATTGGAATATTGTTATTAAATAAATAAAATAATAAAATTGGAGGTCAAAGAGGCAAGGTGGTAAATGTTGTTGTGTTATAAAAAGGGAAGAACAATTCATTTTCTCACATCGTTTTTTTCTGACAAAGAAGGAGTTGGCTATGGAGAAAGAGGAGAGGATAAAGAAGGTTAAGAATCCTAGAGTTCCAAGATCAAGAGTTTGCAAGGAATCCTTTGAATTCGAGGTAAGGGGGAGAAAGGGAATTTATATTGGTGATCTAACATGAAAGGGTAATTGGGAGTTCCTTACTCTCTTAAGGATTACATGAATTTGATTAGTTTTGGTGAAATTGTGATATGAGTATGAATATTATATTTTTTGATTATGTGTATTTGAAATTTTGATTGTTGAATAGTATGGTATGTGTATTATGAAATCCGCCTTATGAACATTGTTGATGATAATGTGAATGGAGAAGATGAAGAAAAACCTAGGATTCCTAATTTGATTAGTTAATGTTAGGTTGGGAGATAATGTAGTATTAGAGGTATAAAATGAAAATAAGAATAATAATTGGACTATTTTGAGTGATAGAAATGAGGTATAATTGATTGAATTCAGACTGATATGAAATTGGGAGAGAAAAGTGATTTTTGGAAAAAAGTGATTTTGGGCGCAGGGCTCTTGACACGGGCCGTGTCAGCTGACACGGGTGGGCGTGTCAGACTTCTGGATAAAGATTTTGTTTGGGGTTTTGGGGAAGTTGGCTATAGAGGGCCTGACACGGGCCGTGTTAGCTGACACAGGGGGTCGTGTCAGCCTTCTGTCTTAGACGTAATTTTGGGTTTTTGAAACGGAGTGTCAGACCGTGTAACACATGTTGTGTCAGGTGACACAGGGGGTCGTGTCAGGCCTCTGATTTTTGAAAATCTTCCCTATTTGATGGGAGTTTCTTCCTGATGTCTTGAGCAATGTTCGTACCATTAGTATGAGGTATTGAGGGTAGTATCCATGCGTAGCTATAGGACACGACAACCAATAATTAGTGTTTAAGTTCTATATGATTGTTTTGATTTGTATGACTTTGTTAATAGATCAATTGGATCATGTTGATTGTGGACAATGTTTATTGTATGTTTTGTGTAAACTATATGATGTAATGGTTGGTAACTTATGAGGATCAGAAGGATTGTGTTATGTATGATTATATTCATGCATGTATATACTTTTGTATGTGTAATCAAGTCTTGCATACACATACATGGTTGGTGGGATAATCGTGTATCAGAAGGAGCGTAAGTGATTATCCGAATTAATTATGAATCGATGGTGCATGGATGATCGTGTCTCAGTAGGAGTGTAAGCGATACATCCGGGGTTCGAATTGATGAACAAATGTTGAGTCGGTACCGCATTTGCATTGTGTCATGTAGTCACTTTTTATATGATTGAATGAATGGTCTATGATGTGTGTTGATGAATTGTGTGAGATTACTCTTTAAAAATGTTACTTGCACCACTTATATATTGAATCGTTTTCTCACCCCTTTGTTTTTGTTGTTGTGTCTGTACTTCTTGGGAAGTACAGATAACCCATGTACATTAGAGTGCTTTGGTGTTGCTTATTTGAGTCATAGGACGCTCTAATACTCAAGACGGGAATGGGAACTTTTGTTGTCTTGTTTTTATTTCGACTTTTTCCGAATTTTTTAGTTACATATTGTAAACACCCCAAATTTTACCTCTCCTTTTTCTCACACCTTGGCTTGTGATCCTTCATACTGCATTGCATAAGCATACCATCTCACACTGCATAGTTATTTCACTGCATAAGTTGCATAACTAGGGTTTGTGATCAGATGAATCTTAGAAGTGGTTTGAGCTATCTCAGAGGCCATGAAGCATGCCAAGAGGGTCTATGAGTGTTCTATGATCATATTATACCTCCAAGTTTGCTTTGAAGTCACAAAATCTCAGAGGATTGCACAGCTACCCAGGCAGGCTTAGGGCTCCTACACAAATGACCAGAAATTAGGGTTTTGGTTTTGAGGCCCTTACACTCATATTTTTTGGCCATTCTTGATTCTATTGGTCTATATATATTATAAGGAGCATGTGTATCAAATTTGAAGCAACAATTCATTATGGAAGTCATCTGATCAAATGGTGACTTGTTGTGCAAGAAAAGTCAGAATCAGGGCATCAGAGGCCACCAACAAGGGTTCCAAAAGGTCATCATCATCATTTGAGGTCCTATGATATTTATTTGATCTTAGGAATGCTTGGAAGTTCACAAGATTGAAGAATTTTGAGCCATTTGAAACATGCCATTTTTGGACATGACTTGTAATGGAAACTTTCCATTTTGGGAAAGATCTTCAACCTCCTCTTTCTTGATCGAAAGGTTTCAAATGAATTTTATTCAAACATGAAAGTTGTAGATTGGATCTTCCCATTTTCAAAAAGTACAAGAACTCCTCTTGATTCATCCTAGAACTCAAGTTATGATGGATCAAAGTTGGCAAAAATCACATAATTTTCAAGTTCATGCCAAAGAGGGAAATGTGCAATTTTGCTTTCCAAGCCTTCTCATGACCTATAATTCACTTCTACACTGCATAACATTGATGAGAAACATCTCAAGACCAAAATTCATGCCTTGCTTCACAAGTTTCATGGCCAATTTTCACAAAATTCTCAAAGTTGGCAACTTGCAAAACATGTTCAAAGTCATGATCCAAGCCATACAACTCACAACATTCAATCCTAAGGCCTCCTTTGAAGCCAGCTGAAGCAAATCAAGCCCTCAAATCAGCTCTGCCATGGCCCATACCTCAAGTACATAAACTTTTGACTTTTTGGCCAATGGAGCCATGCCATTCCCACAGTGCACAACCACTCTTCTGACTCATTACAATTGTTTATGCATTGCCTCAAGATCATAAAACAAAACACATCAAGCCTTGAACACACACACAAGCTCAGATTCACAAAAATCCTCTCAAACTTCCTCTCTTCGATTCTCCCAATCCAGCCATCAAACTTCAAAAATTTCTTCACCAATCAACCACACATCACCCATAGAACAAATCCCACCCCTCATAATGTCCTGAAACACAACACACAAGAACCTCATTTTCTTCCATATCAGAACTGAACCTCTCAAACTAGCCACTATAAACTTCATCCAAGCATCTCAATAGCTTCAGGAGGTCCAAAGGAGTTGGTTTGCACAAAGGGAAGGCCTTGAAACCTCCAGTTTGAAGAACTTCAGTTCAGGTAGCTTCCAAGAACATTTTTTCCAGAACTTCTTTTTCTTGTTATAAATTGAATCTACATGTTATCCTGATTATCATGATGTGTTTAGAATCGAAAATGAGTGAGAAATGAGTATGTTATGATGTTTTGAAAGTTTGCCCGTATTTTGATTTTTGTTTCGATTTGCTTGATTCATGTATGATAAATGCTGTTTGATTGTTGATTTGAGTTGAGTGAAATTAGGGGAGTGTTTCTGGGCAGGTTAGAGGGCTTGGGGTGGCCTGGGGAAGAAGATAGGGTTTGGGGTTGGCCGGAGAAGATGACCGGAGCACTGTTCCGGTCATCTGAAAGTCATTAGGGTTAGTGTGCCCAATTTGAATATCAGCCATTGGATTGTGATTAGTTTAGTGAGCGAACGGTCCAAATGTGTCATTAAACCCTAATCTTAATTAATTAAATAAAAACCTAATTAATTTAATCAGAATGTATGTTGGCCTTTGGATCACGCGCAAATTGGAAATTTAAATCTGGTCCCTTAGATCTTCATACCCCAAGTCACGTTGACTCACCATCTTAGCCCTTGATCCTCCCAACTTTGCATCCTGGCCCTTCCTTTTAATTACTTTGCATTTTTATTTTATTCATTTTGCATTTGTTTTCTTATATTTATTTAAAATAGTAAATCATTTTATAAAAATATGATTTTTTGCATTTTGTCTTTAAATAATTTTCAGAAACCAAAAACATTTTTATTTTTAATTTTTGCATTAAAAATATATTTTTAAATCATTTAATGGTATTATTTAATTAATTAATTCATTTTAATTAATTAAAAATACTTTTAGGTATTTAAAAATCACCAAAAAATTCATGAAGCATCCATAAACATTTAGAACAATTTACAAAATCATCTTACAAATTTCTTTTAGGGTTTGATCATGCTTTGACAATTAACCATGAATTAGGGTTTCCAAATTTCCTATTTTTCTAACCCTAACTTCAAAAATCCATTTCTGATCAACCAAGATGAGTTTGCACATGGTTCTTTTTGCATCTTTTCATAATTTGCATGTAGTATCTAGGGAATTTACCTCATATTTTTGCATTGAATTTTCCATTTGTTTGGCATTTTTCATGAAGAAGTACCAAAAACCCTAACCTAACTTAGAAAAACCCTAACTTGACTTTGGTATAGCTTCTGACTTCCATCTTTGGGGAGTGATCTTATGTGTGTTTAGGGTTCATTTGGTAACATTTTCAAATTTTTATCATGTGTTATCCTTCTGTTGTGGACATGTGCATCTCATACTTTCTTAAAACCCTAATTTGACATGTTCATTTGCATTCATCTTTGCATACCTTCATCATATGAACTTGTCATGACATACCATGCATTTGTATGTCATCTTAGATACCTTAGTACATGTGTGAACATTGGTTGATCATTATTGCATCCATTTGGTATGTTTTACATTCATTACTTCTTATGTCTATTCATGTGATTTCAAGCTTCTAACTTGCCTTCCTTTGCATCCCATCTCTTGTATGATCATGCATAAACATTGTACATGTCTTTGAATCATTTCATAACACATTTGCATTGTGTTTTCACTTCTGGTCTTGATAATTGCATCTTCATTTGCCTTATTTCTTTTTGTTTCATATCTTATGCATTCATACTAACCATTTCAGGGGCTTCAGGTAAGTTGTTTAGGATGTGGATTTGCCTCCACATCCAACTTCTTCTTCCATTTGCATCTTTATTTGTCTTTGAAGTGAGTTTGACTCACTTATGATCTCTCTTGCTCCCTTTCTTTCTCTTAGGTTACTTAACTTCTTTAGGAAGTAAGTAACATACTCTCCTGTCTCTTCTCTTTTCATCTGCTTCTTCTTCCTTGGTGGCCATCTGAAGATCTTTCTCTAAGCCTCACAAACCATAGGAATATCCAAGCATGATAACTTTAGGGTTGTACATAGTCTCCCCTAGTTTTTACCTTTGAGTCTCCTTGAGTCTCTACTTCTCATCTCATAATCAAGGCTAAATAGTTAAAGTTTTAAGATTCTGTATTTGGGTTATGCCTGTATCCTTATCTTAGGATGGAGTGTGTAACTTTAATACTTAGTGTTAAACCTTTAAGTTGTTTACACCTCCTAATCAAAACACCTAATAATCATTAAGACTTAAGCTTGTAACTTGGGCCTTATATTAAGGTTACATCTCTGCCTATTGGTTCAGAGGGACTAACCCTAATGTTCAATGGACAAGTCCTCCTCAGGTTTAGTCTTAAAAACATACAATCCATTTATTAATCCCACCTTTAATTAAAATCCACTTAAATAAAGGCTTGTTATATAATGATTTTAATCCCTAACCATGGATTAAGTTGAGGAGTCTTCCTCATCTTAAGTGTTCTCATATATTATCCTTCTCTTAGGATGGTGTAATGAGTTCACTAATCCCTGATTAGAGATTAAACTCATTACTTAACACAAAACAAAAATCCAAAAGCACTTAATAATCACAAGTAGGTTAATGATCTTAATCCTGCATCATTAGGGTAATTAAGTTGAGATTTTCATCTCATACTTAAGTAGATTCATTATCCCTAGTCAGGGGTGATATAATGAGTTTACAACCCTTGATTAAGGCTTAAGCTCATTATCCTATGCAAAACACCAAAAGCAACAAAAAACTGAAAACACAAAAACAAACAATAAACGTCTCCTCCAGGATTCTTTTCTCATCACACTCACTCTGAAAACGAGAATTCGCTTCTTCCGTCTAATGCAAGACAGTTAGCACTCGAGCCAGACGAGTCATACACTTCGTAGCATTTAGAACAATCCTCGATTTAATTTTATTTTCTGAACGAAACTAGTATAAAATTGTGTATAATATACTGCGATTTTTTGACCTAAACTTGCATTTCTAAAATTTCTATAGAATCTTATCTTGAGATAATTTTTTAGATGCACTTCAATCATAACCTTCCCTTGTAACATATAGAAAGGATTTGAAAAGTTTCGTAGCATTTCGAACAATCCTCGATTTGTTTTAATTTTCTGACCAAAACTAGTATAAAATTGTGTATAATATACTACGATTTTTTTGACATAAACTGGCATTTAAAAAGTTCCACATAATCTAATTTTGAGATAATTTTTTGCATGAAATTCCATCATAACCTTCCCTCGTAACATTTGGAAAGCATCTGAAACGTTTCGTAGCATTCTGAACAATCCTCGATTCAATTTGATTTTTGACCGAAACTAGTATAAAATTTTGAATAATATACTACGATTTTTTGACCGAAACTAGTATTTCAAAAAGTTTCATAGAATCCAATTTTGAGATAATTTTTTGCTTGGAATTCCATCATAAGCTTCCCTTGTAACATATAGAAAGGATCTGAAAAGTTTCGTTGCATTTCGAACAATCCTCGATTTAATTTGTTTTTTTTAAACCGAAACTAGTATAAAATTGTGTATAATATACTACGATTTTTTGACTGAAACTAGTATTTCAAAAATTGTCATAGAATCTAATTCTGAGATAATTTTTTGCATGGACTTCCATCATAATCTTCCCTCGTAAAATATAGAAAGGCTCTGAAAAGTTTCGTAGCATTTCGAACAATCCTCGATTTAATTTGATTTTCTGACTGAAACTAGTATAAAATTGTGTATAATATACTATTATTGTTTGACCTAAACTAGCATTTCAAAAAGTTTCATAGAATCTAATTTTAAAGTAATTTTTTGCATGGACTTCCATCATAACCTTCCTTCGTAACATATAGAAAGGATCTGAAAAGTTTCGTAGCATTTCAAACAATCCTCGATTTAATTTGATTTTCTGACCGAAACTAGTATAATATTGTGTATAATATACAACGATTTGTTGACCGAAACTAGTATTTCAAAAAGTTTCATAGAATCTAATTATGAGATAATTTTTTGCATGGACTTCCATCATAATCTTCCATCGAAAAATATAGAAAGGATCTGAAAATTTTGGTAGCATTTTGAACTATCCTCAATTTAATTTAATTTTTTGACCGAAACTAGTATAAAATTGTGTATTACTACAAATTTTATACCTAATCTGGCATTTAAAAAAGTTTCATAGAATCTAATTTTGTGATGATTTTTTGCTTGGACTTCCATTATAACATTCCCTCGTAAGTTATAGAAAGGATCTGAAAAGTTTCGTAGAATTTCGAACAATCTTCGATTTAATTTGATTTTCTGACCGAAACTAGTATAAAATTGTGTATAATATACTACGATTTTTTGACCGAAACTAGTATTTCAAAAAGTTTCATAGAATCTAATTAGGAGATAATATTTTGCATGGACTTCTATCATAATCTTCCATCGAAAATTATAGAAAGGATCTGAAAAGTTTGGTAGCATTTCGAACAATCCTCGATTTAATTTAATTTTCTGACCGAAACTAGTATAAAATTGTGTATAATATACTATGATTTTTGACCTAACCTGGCATTTCAAAAGGTTCCATAGAATCTAATTTTGAGATGATTTTTTCCATGGACTTCCATCATAACCTTCCCTTGTAGCATATAGAAAGGATCTAAAAAGTTTCGTAACATTTCGAACAATCCTCGATTTAATTTGATTTTCTGACCGAAACTAGTTTAAAATTGTGTATAATATACTATGATTTTTTGACATAAACTGGCATTTCAAAAGGTTCCATAGAATCTAATTTAGAGATAATTTTTTGCATGGACTTCCATCAAAACCTTCCATTGTAGCATATAGAATTTAATTGAAATAATTTCATAGTATTTGGAACAATCCTCGGTTTAATTTGATTTTCGATACGAAACAAGTATAAAACTTTGTATAATACTACAATTTTTTTACCTAAACTAGATTTTAAAAAAGATTCATATAATCTAATTTTGAGATAATTTTTTGCATGGAATTCCATCATAACCTTCCCTCGTAGCATTTCGAACAATCATCGATTAGTTTTAATTTTCTGACCGAAACTAGTATAAAATTGTGTATAATATACTACGATTTTTCGACCTAAACTGGCATTTCAAAAAGTTCCATTAAATCTAATTTACAGATAATTTTTTGCATGAATTTGCATCATAACATTCCCTCGTAAAATATAGAATGCATCTGAAAAGTTTCGTAGCATTTCGAACAATCATCGATTTAATTTGATTTTCTGACCGAAACTATTTTAAAATTGTGTATAATATACTATGATTTTTTTAACATAAAGTGGCATTTCAAAAGGTTCCATAGAATCTAATTTAGAGATAATTTTTTTGCATGGACTTCCATCATAACCTTCCCTCGTAAAATATAGAAAGGATCTGAAACGTTTCGTAGCATTTCGAACAATCCTCGATTTAATTTGATTTTTTGACCGAAACTAGTTTAAAATTGTGTGTGATATACTATGATTATTTTGACCTAATCTGGCATTTTAAATGGTTCCATAGAATCTAATTTATATATAATTTTTTGCATGAACTTCCATCATAACCTTCCCTCGTAAAATATAGAAAGGATCTGAAAATTTTCATAGCATTTCGAACAATCCTCGATTTAATTTGATTTTTCAGACCGAAACTTGTATAGAATTGTGTATAAAATACTATGATTTTTAGACCTAATCTGGCATTTTAAAAGGTTCCATAGAATCTAATTTTGAGATAATTTTTTTCATGGACTTCCATCATAACCTTCCCTCGTAAAATATAGAGAGGGTCTGAAACGTTTCATAGCATTTCGAACAATCCTCGATTTAATTTGTTTTTCTGACCGAAACTATTATAAAATTGTGTATAATATACTATGATTTTTTTGACCTAAACAGACATTTCAAAAGGTTCCATAGAATCTAATTTTGAGATAATAATTTTCATGGACTTCCATCGTTACCTTCCCTCGTAAAATATAGAAAGGATCTGAAACATTTCGTAGCATTTTGAACAATCATCTATTTAATTTGATTTTTTGACCGAAACTAGTTTAAAATTGTTTGTAATATACTACGATTTTTTGACCTAAACTGACATTTCAAAACGTTTCATAGAATCTAATTTTGAGATTATTTTTTGCATGGACTTCCATCATAACATTCCTTCGTAACATATAGAAAGGATCTGAAAAGTTTCGTAGAATTTCGAATAATCCTCAATTTAATTTGATTTTCTGACCGAAACTAGTTTAAAATTGTGTATAAGATACTATGATTTTTTGACATAAACTGGCATTTCACAAGGTTCCATAGAATCTAATTTAGAGATAACTTTTTTGCATGGACTTCCTTCAAAACCTTCCATTGTAGCATATAGAAATTAATTGAAAAAATTTGGTAGCATTTGGAACAATCCTCAGTTTAATTTAATTTTCTGAATGAAACTAGTATAAAACTGTGTATAATACTACGATTTCTTAACCTAAACTAGAATTTCAAAAAGATTCATATAATCTAAGTTTGAGATATTTTTTTGCATGGAATTCCATCATAACCTTCCCTCTTAGCATTTCGAACAATCATCGATTAGTTTTAATTTTCTGACCGAAACTAGTATAAAATTGTGTATAATATACTACGATTTTTTGACCTAAACTGACATTTCTAAAAGTTCCATTAAATCTAATTTAGAGATAATATTTTGCATGGATTTGCATCATAACCTTCCCTCGTAAAATATAGAAAGGATCTGAAAAGTTTCATAGCATTTCGAACAATCCTCGATTTAATTTGATTTTCTGACCGAAACTAGTTTAAAATTGTGTATAATATACTATGATTTTTTTAACATAAACTGGCATTTCAAAAGGTTCCATAGAATCTAATTTAGAGATAATGTTTTGCATCGACTTCAATCATAACCTTCCCTCGTAAAATATAGAAAGGATCTGAAAAGTTTCGTAGCATTTCGAACAATCCTCGATATAATTTGATATTCTGACCGAAACTAGTATAAAATTATGTATAAAATACTATGATTTTTTAACCTTAACTAGCACTTCAAAAGGTTCCATAAAATCTAATTTTGAGATAAATTTTTTCATGGACTTCCATCATAACCTTCCCTCGTAAAATATAGAAAGGATCTGAAACGTTTCGTAGCATTTCGAACAATCCTCGATTTAATTTGATTTTTTGACCGAAACTAGTTTAAAATTGTGTGTAATATACTGCGATTTTTTGACCTAAACTGGCATTTCAAAAAGTTTCATAGAATCTAATTTTGAGAAATATTTTTGCATGGACTTCCATCCTAACCATCCTTCATAACAATTAGAAAGGATATGAAACGTTTCGTAGCATTTCGAACAATCCTAGACTTAATTTGATTTTTTTTACCGAATCTCGTATAAAATTGCGTATAATATACTATGATTATTTTGACCTAATCTGGCATTTTAAATGGTTCCATAGAATCTAATTTATAGATAATTTTTTGCATGAACTTCCATCATAACCTTCCCTCGTAAAATATAGAAAGGATCTGAAAATTTTCATAGCATTTCGAACAATCCTCGATTTAATTTGATTTTCAGACCGAAACTTGTATAGAATTGTGTATAAAATACTATGATTTTTTGACCTAAACTGGCATTTCAAAAGGTTCCATAAAATCTAATTTTGAGATAATTTTTTTCATGGACTTCCATCATAACCTTCCCTCGTAAAATATAGAGAGGGTCTGAAACGTTTCATAGCATTTCGAACAATCCTCGATTTAATTTGATTTTCGGACCGAAACTATTATAAATTTGTGTATAATATACTATGATTTTTTTGACCTAAACAGACATTTCAAAAGGTTCCATAGAATCTAATTTTGAGATAATTATTTTCATGGACTTCCATCATAACCTTCCCTCGTAAAATATATAAAGGATCTGAAAGGTTTCGTAGCATTTTAAACAATCATCTATTTAATTTGATTTTTTGACCGAAACTAGTTTAAAATTGTTTGTAATATACTACGATTTTTTGACCTAAACTGGCATTTCAAAACGTTTCATAGAATCTAATTTTGAGATTATTTTTTGCATGGACTTCCATCATAACATTCCTTCGTAACATATAGAAAGGATCTGAAATGTTTCGTAGAATTTCAAATAATCCTAAATTTAATTTGATTTTCTGATTGAAACTAGTTTAAAATTGTGTATAAGATACTATGATTTTTTGACATAAACTGGCATTTCAAAAGGTTCCATAGAATCTAATTTAGAGATAACTTTTTTGCATGGACTTCCATCAAAACCTTCCATTGTAGCATATAGAAATTAATTGAAAAAATTTGGTAGCATTGGAACAATCCTCGGTTTAATTTTATTTTCTGAATGAAACTAGTATAAAAGTGTGTATAATACTACAATTTTTTAACCTAAACTAGAATTTCAAAAAGATTCATATAATCTAATTTTGAGATATTTTTTTGCATGGAATTCCATCATAACCTTCCCTCGTAGCATTTCGAACAATCATCGATTAGTGTTAATTTTCTGACCGAAACTAGTATAAAATTGTGTATAATATACTATGATTTTTTGACCTAAACTGACATTTCTAAAAGTTCCATTAAATCTAATTTAGAGATAATATTTTGCATGGATTTGCATCATAACCTTCCCTCATAAAATATAGAAAGGATCTGAAAAGTTTCATAGCATTTCGAACAATCCTCGATTTAATTTGATTTTCTGACCGAAACTAGTTTAAAATTGTGTATAATATACTATAATTTTTTTAAACATAAACTGGCATTTCAAAAGGTTCCATAGAATCTAATTTAGAGATAATGTTTTGCATCGACTTCCATCATAACTTTCCCTTGTAAAATATAGAAAGGATCTGAAAAGTTTCGTAGCATTTCGAACAATCCTCGTTTTAATTTGATATTCTGACCGAAACTAGTATAAAATTATGTATAAAATACTATGATTTTTTGACCTTAACTGGCACTTCAAAAGGTTCCATAGAATCTAATTTTGAGATAAATTTTTTCATGGACTTCCATCATAACCTTCCCTCGTAAAATATAGAAAGGATCTGAAACGTTTCGTAGCATTTCGAACAATCCTTGATTTAATTTGATTTTTTGACCGAAACTAGTTTAAAATTGTTTGTAATATACTTCGATTTTTTGACCTAAACTGGCATTTCAAAAAGTTTCATAGAATCTAATTTTGAGATAATTTTTTGCATGGACTTCCATCCTAACCTTCCCTCATAACAAATAGAAAGGATATGAAACGTTTCGTAGCATTTCGAATAATCCTAGATTTAATTTGATTTTTTTTACCGAATCTAGTATAAAATTGCGTATAATATACTATGATTTTTTTGACCTAATCTGGCATTTTAAATGGTTCCATATAATCTAATTTATAGATAATTTTTTGCATGAACTTCCATCATAACCTTCCCTCGTAAAATATAGAAAGGATCTGAAAATTTTCATAGCATTTCGAACAATCCTCGATTTAATTTGATTTTCAGACCGAAACTTGTATAAAATTGTGTATAAAATACTATGATTTTTTGACCTAAACTGGCATTTCAAATGGTTCCATAAAATCTAATTTTGAGATAATTTTTTTCATGGACTACCATCATAACCTTCCCTCGTAAAATATAGAAAGGATCTGAAACGTTTCGTAGCATTTCGAACAATCCATGATTTAATTTGATTTTTTGACCGAAACTAGTTTAAAATTGTGTGTAATATACTACGATTTTTTGACCTAAACTGGCATTTCAAAAAGTTTCATAGAATCTAATTTTGAGATAATTTTTTGCATGGATTCAATCCTAACCTTCCCTCATAACAAATATAAAGGATATGAAAAGTTTCGTAGCATTTCGAACAATCCTAGATTTAATTTGATTTTTTTTACCGAATCTAGTATAAAATTGCTATTATATACTATGCTTTTTTAACCTAATCTGGCATTTTAAAAGGTTCCATAGAATCTAATTTATAGATAATATTTTGCATGAAATTCCATCATAACCTTCTCTCGTAAAATATAGAAACGATCTGAAAATTTTCATAGCATTTCGAACAATCCTCGATTTAATTTTTATTTTCTGACCGAAACTTGTATAAAATTGTGTATAAAATACTACGATTTTTTGACCTAAACAGGCAATTCAAAAAGTTTCATAGAATCTAATTTTGAGATGATTTTTTGAATGGACTTCCATCATATTATTCCCTCGTAACATATAGAAAGGATCTGAAAAGTTTCGTAGCATTTCGAACAATCCTCAATTTAATTTAATTTTTTTTACCGAATCTAGTATAAAATTGTGTATAATATACTATGATTTTTTGACCTAATCTGGCATTTTAAAAGGTTCCATAATATCTAATTTATATATAATTTTTTGCATGGACTTCCATCACAACCTTCCCTCGTAAAATATAGAAAGGATATGAAAATTTTCATAGCATTTCGAATAATCCTCGATTTAATTTGATTTTTTGACTGAAACTAGTATAAAACTGTGTATAATATACTATGAGTTTTTGACGTAAACTGGCATATCAAATGGTTCCATAGAATCTATTTCTTAGATAATTTTTTTCATGGACTTCCATCTTAATCTTCCCTTGTAAAATATAGAAAGGTTCTAAAACGTTTCGTAGCATTTCGAACAATCCTCGATTTAATTTAATTTTCTGACCGAAACTAGTATAAAATTTTGTATAATATACTACGTTTTTTTGACCTAAACTTGTATTTTAAAAAGCTCCATAGAATCTTAATTTGAGATAATGTTTTGCATGGACTTCCATCATAATCTTCCCTCGTAAATTATATAAAGGATCTTCAAATTTTCGTAGCATTTCGAACAATCCTCGATTTATTTTAAATTTCTGACCGAAACTAGTATGAAATGGTGTATAATATACTTCGATTTTTTGACCTAAACTTGCATTTCAAAAACTTCCATAGAATCATATTTTGAGATATTTTTTTGCATGGACTTCCATCATAACTTTCCCTCGTAAAATATAGAAAGGGTCTGAAACGTTTCGTAGCATTTCAAACAATCCTCGATTAATTTAATTTTCTGACCAAAACTAGTATAAAATTGTGTATAATATACTATGATTTTTTGACCGAAACTCGTATTTCAAAAAGTTCCATAGAATCATATTTTGAGATAATATTTTGCAAGGACTTCCATCATAATATTCCCTCGTAAATTATAGAAAGGATCTTCAATGTTTCGTAGCATTTCGAACAATCCTCGATTTAATTTAATTTTCGGACCGAAACTTGTATGAAATGTTGTATAATATACTACGATTATTTGACCTAAACTTGCATTTCTAAATCTTCCATAGAAACATATTTTGATATAATTTTTTGCATGGACTTCCATCATAACCTTACCTCGTAAAATATATAAAGGATCCGAAAAGTTTCGTAGCATTTCGAACAATCCTCGATTTAATTTGATTTTCTAACCGAAACTAGTATAACATTTTGTATAATATACTATGATTTTTTTGACCGAAACTAGTATTTCAAAAAGTTTCATAGAATCTAATTCTGAGATAATTTTTTGCATAAACCTCAATCTTAATCTTACCTCGTAAAATATAGAAAGGATCTGAAAAGTTTCGTAGCATTTCGAACAATCCTTGATTTAATTTAATTTTCTGACCAAAACTAGTATAAAATTGTGTATAATATACTACGAATTTTTGACCTAAACTCGTATTTCAAAAAGTTCCATAGAATCTATTTCTGAGATAATTTTTTTCATGGACTTCCATCATAATCTTCCCTTGTAAAATATAGAAAGGATCTGAAAAGTTTCGTAGCATTTCGAACAATCCTCGATTTAATTTAATTTTCTGACCGAAACGAGTATGAAATGGTGTATAATATACTACGAGTTTTTTTTACCTAAACTTGCATTTCAAAAACTTCCATAGAATCATATTTTGAGATAAAATTTTGCATGGACTTCCATCATAACCTTCCCTCATAAAATATAGAAAGGGTCTGAAACATTTCGAAGCATTTCGAAAAATCCTCGACTTAATTTGATTTTCTGACCGAAACTAGTATAAAATTGTGTATAATATACTACGATTTTTTGACCAAAACTAGTATTTCAAAAAGTTTCATAGATTCTAATTCTGGGATAATTTTTTAAATAGACTTCAATCTTAATCTTACCTCGTAAAATATAGAAAGGATCTGAAAAGTTTCCTAGCATTTCGAACAATCCTCGATTTAATTTAATTTTCTGACCGAAACTAGTATAAAAATGTGTATAATATACTATGATTTTTTGACCGAAACTCGTATTTCAAAAAGTTTTATAGAATCTATTTCTGAGATAATTTTTTTCATGGACTTCCATCATAATCTTCCTATGTAAAATATAGAAAGGATCTGAAAAGTTTCGTAGTATTTCAAACAATCCTCGATTTAATTTAATTTTCTAACCGAAACTAGTATGAAATGGTGTATAATATACTACAATTTTTTTGACCTAAACTTGCATTTCATAAACTTTCATAGAATCATATTTTAAGATAATTTTTTGCATGAACTTCCATCATAACCTTCCCTCGTAAAATATAGAAAGGTTCTGAAACCTTTCGTAGCATTTTGAATAATCCTCGATTTAATTTGATTTTCTGACCGAAACTAGTATAAAATTGTGTATAATATACTACGATTTTTTGACCGAAACTAGTGTTTCAATAAGTTTCATAGAATCTAATTTTGATATAATTTATTGCATGGACTTCAATCTTAATCTTACCTCGTAAAATATAGAAAGGATCTGAAAAGTTTCCTACCATTTCGAACAATCCTCGATTTAATTTAATTTTCTGACCGAAACTAGTATGAAATTGTGTATAATATACTACGATTTTTTGACCTAAACACATACTTCAAAAAGTTCCATAGAATCATATTTTGAGATAATATTTTGCATGGACTTCCATCATAATATTCCCTTGTAAATAGTAGAAAGGATCTTCAAAGATTCGTAGCATTTCGAACAATCCTCGATTTAATTTAATTTTCTGACCGAAACAAGTATGAAATGGTGTATAATATACTACGATTTTTTGACCTAAACTTGCATTTCAAAAACTTCCATAGAAACATATTTTGAGATAATTTTTTGCATGGTCTTCCATCATAACCTTGCCTCGTAAAATATAGAAAGGATCTGAAAAGTTTCAAAGCATTTCGAACAATCCTCGATTTAATTTGATTTTCTAACCGAAACTAGTATAAAATTTTGTATAATATACTATGATTTTTTGACCGAAACTAGTATTTCAAAAAGTTTCATAGAATCTAATTCTGAGATAATTTTTTGCATGGACTTCAATCTTAATCTTACCTCGTAAAATATAGAAAGGATCTGAAAAGTTTCGTAGCATTTCGAACAATCCTCGATTTAATTTAATTTTCTGACCAAAACTAGTATAAAATTGTGTATAATATACTACGAATTTTTGACCTAAACTCGTATTTCAAAAAGTTCCATAGAATCTATTTCTGAGATAATTTTTTTCATGGACTTCCATCATAATCTTCCCTTGTAAAATATAGAAAGGATCTGAAAAGTTTCGTAGCATTTCGAACAATCCTCGATTTAATTTAATTTTCTGACCGAAACGAGTATGAAATGGTGTATAATATACTACGAGTTTTTTTACCTAAACTTGCATTTCAAAAACTTCCATAGAATCATATTTTGAGATACTTTTTTGCATGGACTTCCATCATAACCTTCCCTCGTAAAATATAGAAAGGGTCTGAAACATTTCGAAGCATTTCGAAAAATCCTCGATTTAATTTGATTTTCTGACCGAAACTAGTATAAAATTGTGTATAATATACTACGATTTTTGACCAAAACTAGTATTTCAAAAAGTTTCATAGATTCTAATTCTGGGATAATTTTTTAAATAGACTTAAATCTTAATCTTACTCCTTAAAATATAGAAAGGATCTGAAAAGTTTCGTACCATTTCGAACAATCCTCGATTTAATTTAATTTTCTGACCGAAACTAGTATAAAAATGTGTATAATATACTATGATTTTTTGACCGAAACTCGTATTTCAAAAAGTTTTATAGAATCTATTTCTGAGATAATTTTTTTCATGGACTTCCATTATAATCTTCCTATGTAAAATATAGAAAGGATCTGAAAAGTTTCGTAGTATTTCAAACAATCCTCGATTTAATTTAATTTTCTAACCGAAACTAGTATGAAATGGTGTATAATATATTACGATTTTTTTGACCTAAACTTGCATTTCATAAACTTTCAAAGAATCATATTTTAAGATAATATTTTGCATGGACTTCCATCATAACCTTCCCTCGTAAAATATAGAAAGGTTCTGAAACCTTTCGTAGCATTTTGAATAATCCTCGATTTAATTTGATTTTCTGACCAAAACTCGTATAAAATTGTGTATAATATACTACGATTTTTTGACCGAAACTAGTATTTCAAAAAGTTTCATCGAATCTAATTTTGATATAATTTATTGCCTGGACTTCAATCTTAATCTTACCTCGTAAAATATAGAAAGGATCTGAAAAGTTTCTTACCATTTCGAACAATCCTCGATTTAATTTAATTTCCTGACCAAAACTAGTATGAAATTGTGTATAATATACTACGAATTTTTGACATAAACTCGTATTTCAAAAAGTTCCATAGAATCTATTTCTGAGATAATTTTTTGCATGGACTTCCATCATAATATTCCCTTGTAAATAGAAGAAAGGATCTTCAAAGATTCGTAGCATTTCGAATAATCCTCGATTTAATTTAATTTTCTGACCGAAACAAGTATGAAATGGTGTATAATATACTACGATTTTTTGACCTAAACTTGCATTTCAAAAACTTCCATAGAAACATATTTTGAGATAATTTTTTGCATGGTCTTCCATCATAACCTAGTATAAAATTGTGTATAATATACTACGAATTTTTGACATAAACTCGTATTTCAAAAAGTTCCATAGAATCATATTTTGAGATAATATTTTGCATGGACTTCCATCATAATATTCCCTTGTAAATAGAAGAAAGGATCTGAAAAGTTTCGTAGCATTTCGAACAATCCTCGATTTAATTTAATTTTCTGACCGAAACGAGTATGAAATGGTGTATAATATACTACGAGTTTTTTTTACCTAAACTTGCATTTCAAAAACTTCCATAGAATCATATTTTGAGATAATGTTTTGCATGGACTTCCATCATAACCTTCCCTCGTAAAATATAGAAAGGGTCTGAAACATTTCGAAGCATTTCGAAAAATCCTCGATTTAATTTGATTTTCTGACCGAAACTAGTATAAAATTTTGTATAATATACTACGATTTTTGACCAAAACTAGTATTTCAAAAAGTTTCATAGAATCTAATTCTGAGATAATTTTTTGCATGGACTTCAATCTTAATCTTACCTCGTAAAATATAGAAAGGATCTGAAAAGTTTCGTAGCATTTCGAACAATCCTCGATTTAATTTAATTTTCTGACCAAAACTAGTATAAAATTGTGTATAATATACTACGAATTTTTGACCTAAACTCGTATTTCAAAAAGTTCCATAGAATCTATTTCTGAGATAATTTTTTTCATGGACTTCCATCATAATCTTCCCTTGTAAAATATAGAAAGGATCTGAAAAGTTTCGTAGCATTTCGAACAATCCTCGATTTAATTTAATTTTCTGACCGAAACGAGTATGAAATGTTGTATAATATACTACGAGTTTTTTTTACCTAAACTTGCATTTCAAAAACTTCCATAGAATCATATTTTGAGATAATGTTTTGCATGGACTTCCATCACAACCTTCCCTCGTAAAATATAGAAAGGGTCTGAAACATTTCGAAGCATTTCGAAAAATCCTCGATTTAATTTGATTTTCTGACCGAAACTAGTATAAAATTGTGTATAATATACTACGATTTTTGACCAAAACTAGTATTTCAAAAAGTTTCATAGATTCTAATTCTGGGATAATTTTTTAAATAGACTTCAATCTTAATATTACTCCGTAAAATATAGAAAGGATCTGAAAAGTTTCGTAGCATTTCGAACAATCCTCGATTTAATTTAATTTTCTGACCGAAACTAGTATAAAAATGTGTATAATATACTATGATTTTTTGACCGAAACTCGTATTTCAAAAAGTTTTATAGAATCTATTTCTGAGATAATTTTTTTCATGGACTTCCATTATAATCTTCCTATGTAAAATATAGAAAGGATCTGAAAAGTTTCGTAGTATTTCAAACAATCCTCGATTTAATTTAATTTTCTAACCGAAACTAGTATGAAATGGTGTATAATATACGACGATTTTTTTGACCTAAACTTGCATTTCATAAACTTTCATAGAATCATATTTTAAGATAATATTTTGCATGGACTTCCATCAGAACCTTCCCTCGTAAAATATAGAAAGGTTCTGAAACCTTTCGTAGCATTTTGAATAATCCTCGATTTAATTTGATTTTCTGACCGAAACTAGTATAAAATTGTGTATAATATACTACGATTTTTTGACCGAAACTAGTATTTCAAAAATTTTCATAGAATCTAATTTTGATATAATTTATTGCTTGGACTTCAATCTTAATCTTACCTCGTAAAATATAGAAAGGATCTGAAAAGTTTCCTACCATTTTGAACAATCCTCGATTTAATTTAATTTTCTGACCGAAACTAGTATGAAATTGTGTATAATATACTACGATTTTTTGACCTAAACACGTACTTCAAAAAGTTCCATAGAATCATATTTTGAGATAATATTTTGCATGGACTTCCATCATAATATTCCCTTGTAAATAGAAGAAAGGATCTTCAAAGATTCGTAGCATTTCGAATAATCCTCGATTTAATTTAATTTTCTGACCGAAACAAGTATGAAATGGTGTATAATATACTACGATTTTTTGACCTAAACTTGCATTTCAAAAACTTCCATAGAAACATATTTTGAGATAATTTTTTGCATGGTCTTCCATCATAACCTTGCCTCGTAAAATATAGAAAGGATCTGAAAAGTTTCAAAGCATTTCGAACAATCCTCGATTTAATTTGATTTTCTAACCGAAACTAGTATAAAATTTTGTATAATATACTATGATTTTTTGACCGAAACTAGTATTTCAAAACGTTTCATAGTATCTAATTCTGAGATAATTTTTTGCATGGACTTCAATCTTAATCTTACCTCGTAAAATATAGAAAGGATCTGAAAAGTTTCGTAGCATTTCGAACAATCCTCGATTTAATTTAATTTTCTGACCAAAACTAGTATAAAATTGTGTATAATATACTACGAATTTTTGACCTAAACTCGTATTTCAAAAAGTTCCATAGAATCTATTTATGAGATAATTTTTTTCATGGACATCCATCATAATCTTCCCTTGTAAAATATAGAAAGGATCTGAAAAGTTTCGTAGCATTTCGAACAATCCTCGATTTAATTTAATTTTCTGACCGAAACGAGTATGAAATGGTGTATAATATACTACGAGTTTTTTTTAACCTAAACTTGCATTTCAAAAACTTCCATAGAATCATATTTTGAGATAATGTTTTGCATGGACTTCCATCATAACCTTCCCTCGTAAAATATAGAAAGGGTCTGAAACATTTCGAAGCATTTCGAAAAATCCTCGATTTAATTTGATTTTCTGACCGAAACTAGTATAAAATTGTGTATAATATACTACGATTTTTGACCAAAACTAGTATTTCAAAAAGTTTCATAGATTCTAATTCTGGGATAATTTTTTAAATAGACTTCAATCTTAATATTACTCCGTAAAATATAGAAAGGATCTGGAAAGTTTCGTAGCATTTCGAACAATCCTCGATTTAATTTAATTTTCTGACCGAAACTAGTATAAAAATGTGTATAATATACTATGATTTTTTGACCGAAACTCGTATTTCAAAAAGTTTTATAGAATCTATTTCTGAGATAATTTTTTTCATGGACTTCCATTATAATCTTCCTATGTAAAATATAGAAAGGATCTGAAAAGTTTCGTAGTATTTCAAACAATCCTCGATTTAATTTAATTTTCTAACCGAAACTAGTATGAAATGGTGTATAATATACTACGATTTTTTTGACCTAAACTTGCATTTCATAAACTTTCATAGAATCATATTTTAAGATAATATTTTGCATGGACTTCCATCATAACCTTCCCTCGTAAAATATAGAAAGGTTCTGAAACCTTTCGTAGCATTTTGAATAATCCTCGATTTAATTTGATTTTCTGACCGAAACTAGTATAAAATTGTGTATAATATACTACGATTTTTTGACCGAAACTAGTATTTCAAAAAGTTTCATAGAATCTAATTTTGATATAATTTATTGCCTGGACTTCAATCTTAATCTTACCTCGTAAAATATAGAAAGGATCTGAAAAGTTTCTTACCATTTCGAACAATCCTCGATTTAATTTAATTTTCTGACCGAAACTAGTATGAAATTGTGTATAATATACTACGATTTTTTGACCTAAACACGTATTTCAAAAAGTTCCATAGAATCATATTTTGAGATAATATTTTGCATGGACTTCCATCATAATATTCCCTTGTAAATAGTAGAAAGGATCTTCAAAGATTCGTAGCATTTCGAACAATCCTCGATTTAATTTAATTTTCTGACCGAAACAAGTATGAAATGGTGTATAATATACTACGATTTTTTGACCTAAACTTGCATTTCAAAAACTTCCATAGAAACATATTTTGAGATAATTTTTTGCATGGTCTTCCATCATAACCTTGCCTCGTAAAATATAGAAAGGATCTGAAAAGTTTCAAAGCATTTCGAACAATCCTCGATTTAATTTGATTTTCTAACCGAAACTAGTATAAAATTTTGTATAATATACTATGATTTTTTGACCGAAACTAGTATTTCAAAAAGTTTCATAGAATCTAATTCTGAGATAATTTTTTGCATGGACTTCAATCTTAATATTACCTCGTAAAATATAGAAAGGATCTGAAAAGTTTCGTAGCATTTCGAACAATCCTCGATTTAATTTAATTTTCTGACCAAAACTAGTATAAAATTGTGTATAATATACTATGAATTTTTGACATAAACTCGTATTTCAAAAAGTTCCATAGAATCTATTTCTGAGATAATTTTTTTCATGGACTTCCATCATAATCTTCCCTTGTAAAATATAGAAAGGATCTGAAAAGTTTCGTAGCATTTCGAACAATCCTCGATTTAATTTAATTTTCTGACCGAAACGAGTATGAAATGGTGTAAAATATACTACGAGTTTTTTTTTTACCTAAACTTGCATTTCAAAAACTTCCATAGAATCATATTTTGAGATACTTTTTTGCATGGACTTCCATCATAACCTTCCCTCGTAAAATATAGAAAGGGTCTGAAACATTTCGAAGCATTTCGAAAAATCCTCGATTTAATTTGATTTTCTGACCGAAACTAGTATAAAATTGTGTATAATATACTACGATTTTTGACCAAAACTAGTATTTCAAAAAGTTTCATAGATTCTAATTCTGGGATAATTTTTTAAATAGACTTCAATCTTAATCTTACTCCGTAAAATATAGAAAGGATCTGAAAAGTTTCGTAGCATTTCGAACAATCCTCGATTTAATTTAATTTTCTGACCGAAACTTGTATAAAAATGTGTATAATATACTATGATTTTTTGACCGAAACTCGTATTTCAAAAAGTTTTATAGAATCTATTTCTGAGATAATTTTTTTCATGGACTTCCATTATAATCTTCCTATGTAAAATATAGAAAGGATCTTAAAAGTTTCGTAGTATTTCAAACAATCCTCGATTTAATTTAATTTTCTAACCGAAACTAGTATGAAATGGTGTATAATATACTACGATTTTTTTGACCTAAACTTGCATTTCATAAACTTTCATAGAATCATATTTTAAGATAATATTTTGCATGGACTTCCATCATAACCTTCCCTCGTAAAATATAGAAAGGTTCTGAAACCTTTCGTAGCATTTTGAATAATCCTCGATTTAATTTGATTTTCTGACCGAAACTAGTATAAAATTGTGTATAATATACTACGATTTTTTGACCGAAACTAGTATTTCAAAAAGTTTCATAGAATCTAATTTTGATATAATTTATTGCCTGGACTTCAATCTTAATCTTACCTCGTAAAATATAGAAAGGATCTGAAAAGTTTCTTACCATTTCGAACAATCCTCGATTTAATTTAATTTTCTGACCGAAACTAGTATGAAATTGTGTATAATATACTACGATTTTTTGACCTAAACACGTATTTCAAAAAGTTCCATAGAATCATATTTTGAGATAATATTTTGCATGGAATTCCATCATAATATTCCCTTGTAAATAGTAGAAAGGATCTTCAAAGATTCGTAGCATTTCGAACAATCCTCGATTTAATTTAATTTTCTGACCGAAACAAGTATGAAATGGTGTATAATATACTACGATTTTTTGACCTAAACTTGCATTTCAAAAACTTCCATAGAAACATATTTTGAGATAATTTTTTGCATGGTCTTCCATCATAACCTTGCCTCGTAAAATATAGAAAGGATCTGAAAAGTTTCAAAGTATTTCGAACAATCCTCGATTTAATTTGATTTTCTAACCGAAACTAGTATAAAATTTTGTATAATATACTATGATTTTTTGACCGAAACTAGTATTTCAAAAAGTTTCATAGAATCTAATTCTGAGGTAATTTTTTGCATGGACTTCAATCTTAATCTTACCTCATAAAATATAGAAAGGATCTGAAAAGTTTCGTAGCATTTCGAACAATCCTCGATTTAATTTAATTTTCTGACCAAAACTAGTATAAAATTGTGTATAATATACTACGAATTTTTGACCTAAACTCGTATTTCAAAAAGTTCCATAGAATCTATTTCTGAGATAATTTTTTTCATGGACTTCCATCATAATCTTCCCTTGTAAAATATAGAAAGGATCTGAAAATTTTCGTAGCATTTCGAACAATCCTCGATTTAATTTAATTTTCTGACCGAAACGAGTATGAAATGGTGTAAAATATACTACGAGTTTTTTTTTACCTAAACTTGCATTTCAAAAACTTCCATAGAATCATATTTTGAGATACTTTTTTGCATGGACTTCCATCATAACCTTCCCTCGTAAAATATAGAAAGGGTCTGAAACATTTCGAAGCATTTCGAAAAATCCTCGATTTAATTTGATTTTCTGACCGAAACTAGTATAAAATTGTGTATAATATACTACGATTTTTGACCAAAACTAGTATTTCAAAAAGTTTCATAGATTCTAATTCTGGGATAATTTTTTAAATAGACTTCAATCTTAATCTTACTCCGTAAAATATAGAAAGGATCTGAAAAGTTTCGTAGCATTTCGAACAATCCTCGATTTAATTTAATTTTCTGACCGAAACTTGTATAAAAATGTGTATAATATACTATGATTTTTTGACCGAAACTCGTATTTCAAAAAGTTTTATAGAATCTATTTCTGAGATAATTTTTTTCATGGACTTCTATTATAATCTTCCTATGTAAAATATAGAAAGGATCTGAAAAGTTTCGTAGTATTTCAAACAATCCTCGATTTAATTTAATTTTCTAACCGAAACTAGTATGAAATGGTGTATAATATACTACGATTTTTTTGACCTAAGCTTGCATTTCATAAACTTTCATAGAATCATATTTTAAGATAATATTTTGCATGGACTTCCATCATAACCTTCCCTCGTAAAATATAGAAAGGTTCTGAAACCTTTCGTAGCATTTTGAATAATCCTCGATTTAATTTGATTTTCTGACCGAAACTAGTATAAAATTGTGTATAATATACTACGATTTTTTGACCGAAACTAGTATTTGAAAAAGTTTCATAGAATCTAATTTTGATATAATTTATTGCCTGGACTTCAATCTTAATCTTACCTCGTAAAATATAGAAAGGATCTGAAAAGTTTCTTACCATTTCGAACAATCCTCGATTTAATTTAATTTTCTGACCGAAACTAGTATGAAATTGTGTATAATATACTACGATTTTTTGACCTAAACACGTATTTCAAAAAGTTCCATAGATTCATATTTTGAGATAATATTTTGCATGGACTTCCATCATAATATTCCCTTGTAAATAGTAGAAAGGATCTTCAAAGATTAGTAGCATTTCGAACAATCCTCGATTTAATTTAATTTTCTGACCGAAACAAGTATGAAATGGTGTATAATATAGTACGATTTTTTGACCTAAACTTGCATTTCAAAAACATCCATAGAAACATATTTTGAGATAATTTTTTGCATGGTCTTCCATCATAACCTTGCCTCGTAAAATATAGAAAGGATCTGAAAAGTTTCAAAGCATTTCGAACAATCCTCGATTTAATTTGATTTTCTAACCGAAACTAGTATGAAATTTTGTATAATATACTATGATTTTTTGACCGAAACTAGTATTTCAAAAAGTTTCATAGAATCTAATTCTGAGATAATTTTTTTTGCATGGACTTCAATCTTAATCTTACCTCGTAAAATATAGAAAGGATCTGAAAAGTTTCGTAGCATTTCTAACAATCCTCGATTTAATTTAATTTTCTGACCAAAACTAGTATAAAATTGTGTATAATATACTACGAATTTTTGACCTAAACTCGTATTTCAAAAAGTTCCATAGAATCTATTTCTGAGATAATTTTTTTCATGGACTTCCATCATAATCTTTCCTTGTAAAATATAGAAAGGATCTGAAAAGTTTCGTAGCATTTCGAACAATCCTCGATTTAATTTAATTTTCTGACCGAAACGAGTATGAAATGGTGTATAATATACTACGAGTTTTTTTACCTAAACTTGCATTTCAAAAACTTCCATAGAATCATATTTTGAGATAATATTTTGCATGGACTTCCATCATAACCTTCCCTCGTAAAATATAGAAAGGGTCTGAAACATTTCGAAGCATTTCGAACAATCCTCGATTTAATTTGATTTTCTGACCGAAACTAGTATAAAATTGTGTATAATATACTACGATTTTTTGACCAAAACTAGTATTTCAAAAAGTTTCATAGATTCTAATTCTGGGATAATTTTTTAAATAGACTTCAATCTTAATCTTACCTCGTAAAATATAGAAAGGATCTGAAAAGTTTCGTAGCATTTCGAACAATCCTCGATTTAATTTAATTTTCTGACCGAAACTAGTATTAAAATGTGTATAATATACTATGATTTTTAGACCGAAACTCGTATTTCAAAAAGTTTTATAGAATCTATTTTTGAGATAATTTTTTTCATGGACTTTCATTATAATCTTCCTATGTAAAATATAGAAAGGATCTGAAAAGTTTCGTAGTATTTCAAACAATCCTCGATTTAATTTAATTTTCTAACAAGAAACTAGTATGAAATGGTGTATAATATACTACGATTTTTTTGAACTAAACTTGCATTTCATAAACTTTCATAGAATCATATTTTAAGATAATTTTTTGCATGGACTTCCATCATAACCTTCCCTCGTAAAATATAGAAAGGTTCTGAAACCTTTCGTAGCATTTTGAATAATCCTCGATTTAATTTGATTTTCTGACCGAAACTAGTATGAAATTGTGTATAATATACTAAGATTTTTTGACCGAAACTAGTATTTCAAAAAGTTTCATAGAATCTAATTTTGATATAATTTATTGCATGGACTTCAATCATAATCTTGCCTCGTAAAATATAGAAAGGATCTTCAAAGATTCGTAGCATTTCGAACAATCCTCGATTTAATTTAATTTTCTGACCGAAACAAGTATGAAATGGTGTATAATATACTACGATTTTTTGACCTAAACTTGCATTTCAAAAACTTCCATAGAAACATATTTTGAGATAATTTTTTGCATGGTCTTCCATCATAACCTTGCCTCGTAAAATATAGAAAGGATCTGAAAAGTTTCAAAGCATTTCGAACAATCCTCGATTTAATTTGATTTTCTAACCGAAACTAGTATAAAATTTTGTATAATATACTATGATTTTTTGACCGAAACTAGTATTTCAAAAAGTTTCATAGAATCTAATTCTGAGATAATTTTTTGCATGGACTTCAATCTTAATCTTACCTCGTAAAATATAGAAAGGATCTGAAAAGTTTCATAGCCTTTTAGAACAATCCTCGATTTAATTTAATTTTCTGACCGAAACTAGAATAAAATTGTGTATAATATACTCCGATTTTTTTGAACTAAACTCGTATTCAAAAAGTCCCATAGAATCATATTTTGAGATAATATTTTGCATGGACTTCCATCATAATATTCCCTTGTAAATTATAGAAAGGATCTTCAAAGTTTCGTAGCATTTCGAACAATCCTCGATTTAATTTAATTTTCTGACCGAAACAAGTATGAAATGGTGTATAATATACTACGATTTTTTGACCTAAACTTGCATTTAAAAAACTTCCATAGAAACAAATTTTGAGATAATGTTTTGCATGGACTTCCATCATAACCTTCTCTCGTAAAATATAGAAAGGATCTGAAAGGTTTTGTAGCATTTCGAACAATCCTCGATTTAATTTGATTTTTCTAACCAAAACTAGTATAAAGTTTTGTATAATATACTATGATTTTTTGACCGAAACTAGTATTTCAAAAAGTTTCATAGAATCTAATTCTGAGATAATTTTTTGTATGGACTTCAATCTTAATTTTACATCGTAAAATATAGAAAGGATCTGAAAAGTTTCATAGCTTTTCGAACAATCCTCGATTTAATTTAATTTTCTGACCGAAACTAGTATAAAATTGTGTATAATATACTATAATTTTTTGACCGAAACTCGTATTTCAAAAAGTTTCATAGAATCTAATTCTGAGATAATTTTTTTCATGGACTTCCATCATAATCTTCCTTTGTAAAATATAGAAAGGATCTGAAAAGTTTCGTAGTATTTCAAACAATCCTCGATTTAATTTAATTTTCTAACCGAAACTAGTATGAAATGGTGTATAATATACTACGATTTTTTGACCTAAACTTGCATTTCATAAACTTTCATAGAATCATATTTTGAGATAATTTTTTGCATGGTCTTCCATCATAACCTTGCCTCGTAAAATATAGAAAGGATCTGAAAAGTTTCAAAGCATTTCGAACAATCCTCGATTTAATTTGATTTTCTGACCGAAACTAGTATAAAATTTTGTATAATATACTATGATTTTTTGACCGAAACTAGTATTTCAAAAAGTTTCATAGAATCTAATTCTGAGATAATTTTTTGCATGGATTTCAATCTTAATCTTACCTCGTAAAATATAGAAAGGATCTGAAAAGTTTCATAGCATTTTAGAACAATCCTCGATTTAATTTAATTTTCTGACCAAAACTAGTATAAAATTATGTATAATATACTATGATTTTTTGACCGAAACTCGTGTTTCAAAAAGTTTCATAGAATCTTTTTCTGAGACAATTTTTTTCATGGACTTCCATCATAATCTTCCTTTGAAAAATATAGAAAGGATCTGAAAAGTTTCGTAGTATTTCGAACAATCCTCGATTTAATTTAATTTTCTGACCAAAACTAGTATGAAATGGTGTATAATATACTACGATTTTTTGACCTAAACTTGCATTTCATAAACTTCCATAGAATCATATTTTGAGATAATTTATTGCATGGACTTCCATCATAACCTTCCCTCGTAAAATATAGAAAGGTTCTGAAATGCTTCGTAGCATTTCGAACAATCCTCGATTTAATTTGATTTTCTGACCGAAACTAGTATAAAATTGTGTATAATATACTACGATTTTTTGACCAAAACTAGTATTTCAAAAAGTTTCATATATTCTAATTCTGGGATAATTTTTTAAATAGACTTCAATCTTAATCTTACCTCGTAAAATATATAAAGGATCTGAAAAGTTTCGTAGCATTTCGAACAATCCTCGATTTAATTTAATTTTCTGACCGAAACTAGTATAAAAATGTGTATAATATACTATGATTTTTTGACCGAAACTCGTATTTCAAAAAGTTTTATAGAATCTATTTTTGAGATAATTTTTTTCATGGACTTCCATTATAATCTTCCTATGTAAAATATAGAAAGGATCTGAAAAGTTTCGTAGTATTTCAAACAATCCTCGATTTAATTTAATTTTCTAACAAGAAACTAGTATGAAATGGTGTATAATATACTACGATTTTTTTGACCTAAACTTGCATTTCATAAACTTTCATAGAATCATATTTTAAGATAATTTTTTGCATGGACTTCCATCATAACCTTCCCTCGTAAAATATAGAAAGGTTCTGAAACCTTTCGTAGCATTTTGAATAATCCTCGATTTAATTTGATTTTCTGACCGAAACTAGTATAAAATTGTGTATAATATACTACGATTTTTTGACCGAAACTAGTATTTCAAAAAGTTTCATAGAATCTAATTTTGATATAATTTATTGCCTGGACTTCAATCTTAATCTTACCTCGTAAAATATAGAAAGGATCTGAAAAGTTTCTTACCATTTCGAATAATCCTCGATTTAATTTAATTTTCTGACCGAAACTAGTATGAAATTGTGTATAATATACTACGATTTTTTGACCTAAACACGTATTTCAAAAAGTTCCATAGAATCATATTTTGAGATAATATTTTGCATGGACTTCCATCATAATATTCCCTTGTAAATAGTAGAAAGGATCTTCAAAGATTCGTAGCATTTCGAACAATCCTCGATTTAATTTAATTTTCTGACCGAAACAAGTATGAAATGGTGTATAATATACTACGATTTTTTGACCTAAACTTGCATTTCAAAAACTTCCATAGAAACATATTTTGAGATAATTTTTTGCATGGTCTTCCATCATAACCTTGCCTCGTAAAATATAGAAAGGATCTGAAAAGTTTCAAAGTATTTCGAACAATCCTCGATTTAATTTGATTTTCTAACCGAAACTAGTATAAAATTTTGTATAATATACTATGATTTTTTGACCGAAACTAGTATTTCAAAAAGTTTCATAGAATCTAATTCTGAGGTAATTTTTTGCATGGACTTCAATCTTAATCTTACCTCATAAAATATAGAAAGGATCTGAAAAGTTTCGTAGCATTTCGAACAATCCTCGATTTAATTTAATTTTCTGACCAAAACTAGTATAAAATTGTGTATAATATACTACGAATTTTTGACCTAAACTCGTATTTCAAAAAGTTCCATAGAATCTATTTCTGAGATAATTTTTTTCATGGACTTCCATCATAATCTTCCCTTGTAAAATATAGAAAGGATCTGAAAATTTTCGTAGCATTTCGAACAATCCTCGATTTAATTTAATTTTCTGACCGAAACGAGTATGAAATGGTGTAAAATATACTACGAGTTTTTTTTTACCTAAACTTGCATTTCAAAAACTTCCATAGAATCATATTTTGAGATACTTTTTTGCATGGACTTCCATCATAACCTTCCCTCGTAAAATATAGAAAGGGTCTGAAACATTTCGAAGCATTTCGAAAAATCCTCGATTTAATTTGATTTTCTGACCGAAACTAGTATAAAATTGTGTATAATATACTACGATTTTTGACCAAAACTAGTATTTCAAAAAGTTTCATAGATTCTAATTCTGGGATAATTTTTTAAATAGACTTCAATCTTAATCTTACTCCGTAAAATATAGAAAGGATCTGAAAAGTTTCGTAGCATTTCGAACAATCCTCGATTTAATTTAATTTTCTGACCGAAACTTGTATAAAAATGTGTATAATATACTATGATTTTTTGACCGAAACTCGTATTTCAAAAAGTTTTATAGAATCTATTTCTGAGATAATTTTTTTCATGGACTTCTATTATAATCTTCCTATGTAAAATATAGAAAGGATCTGAAAAGTTTCGTAGTATTTCAAACAATCCTCGATTTAATTTAATTTTCTAACCGAAACTAGTATGAAATGGTGTATAATATACTACGATTTTTTTGACCTAAGCTTGCATTTCATAAACTTTCATAGAATCATATTTTAAGATAATATTTTGCATGGACTTCCATCATAACCTTCCCTCGTAAAATATAGAAAGGTTCTGAAACCTTTCGTAGCATTTTGAATAATCCTCGATTTAATTTGATTTTCTGACCGAAACTAGTATAAAATTGTGTATAATATACTACGATTTTTTGACCGAAACTAGTATTTGAAAAAGTTTCATAGAATCTAATTTTGATATAATTTATTGCCTGGACTTCAATCTTAATCTTACCTCGTAAAATATAGAAAGGATCTGAAAAGTTTCTTACCATTTCGAACAATCCTCGATTTAATTTAATTTTCTGACCGAAACTAGTATGAAATTGTGTATAATATACTACGATTTTTTGACCTAAACACGTATTTCAAAAAGTTCCATAGATTCATATTTTGAGATAATATTTTGCATGGACTTCCATCATAATATTCCCTTGTAAATAGTAGAAAGGATCTTCAAAGATTCGTAGCATTTCGAACAATCCTCGATTTAATTTAATTTTCTGACCGAAACAAGTATGAAATGGTGTATAATATACTACGATTTTTTGACCTAAACTTGCATTTCAAAAACATCCATAGAAACATATTTTGAGATAATTTTTTGCATGGTCTTCCATCATAACCTTGCCTCGTAAAATATAGAAAGGATCTGAAAAGTTTCAAAGCATTTCGAACAATCCTCGATTTAATTTGATTTTCTAACCGAAACTAGTATGAAATTTTGTATAATATACTATGATTTTTTGACCGAAACTAGTATTTCAAAAAGTTTCATAGAATCTAATTCTGAGATAATTTTTTTTGCATGGACTTCAATCTTAATCTTACCTCGTAAAATATAGAAAGGATCTGAAAAGTTTCGTAGCATTTCTAACAATCCTCGATTTAATTTAATTTTCTGACCAAAACTAGTATAAAATTGTGTATAATATACTACGAATTTTTGACCTAAACTCGTATTTCAAAAAGTTCCATAGAATCTATTTCTGAGATAATTTTTTTCATGGACTTCCATCATAATCTTTCCTTGTAAAATATAGAAAGGATCTGAAAAGTTTCGTAGCATTTCGAACAATCCTCGATTTAATTTAATTTTCTGACCGAAACGAGTATGAAATGGTGTATAATATACTACGAGTTTTTTTACCTAAACTTGCATTTCAAAAACTTCCATAGAATCATATTTTGAGATAATATTTTGCATGGACTTCCATCATAACCTTCCCTCGTAAAATATAGAAAGGGTCTGAAACATTTCGAAGCATTTCGAACAATCCTCGATTTAATTTGATTTTCTGACCGAAACTAGTATAAAATTGTGTATAATATACTACGATTTTTTGACCAAAACTAGTATTTCAAAAAGTTTCATAGATTCTAATTCTGGGATAATTTTTTAAATAGACTTCAATCTTAATCTTACCTCGTAAAATATAGAAAGGATCTGAAAAGTTTCGTAGCATTTCGAACAATCCTCGATTTAATTTAATTTTCTGACCGAAACTAGTATAAAAATGTGTATAATATACTATGATTTTTAGACCGAAACTCGTATTTCAAAAAGTTTTATAGAATCTATTTTTGAGATAATTTTTTTCATGGACTTTCATTATAATCTTCCTATGTAAAATATAGAAAGGATCTGAAAAGTTTCGTAGTATTTCAAACAATCCTCGATTTAATTTAATTTTCTAACAAGAAACTAGTATGAAATGGTGTATAATATACTACGATTTTTTTGAACTAAACTTGCATTTCATAAACTTTCATAGAATCATATTTTAAGATAATTTTTTGCATGGACTTCCATCATAACCTTCCCTCGTAAAATATAGAAAGGTTCTGAAACCTTTCGTAGCATTTTGAATAATCCTCGATTTAATTTGATTTTCTGACCGAAACTAGTATGAAATTGTGTATAATATACTAAGATTTTTTGACCGAAACTAGTATTTCAAAAAGTTTCATAGAATCTAATTTTGATATAATTTATTGCATGGACTTCAATCATAATCTTGCCTCGTAAAATATAGAAAGGATCTTCAAAGATTCGTAGCATTTCGAACAATCCTCGATTTAATTTAATTTTCTGACCGAAACAAGTATGAAATGGTGTATAATATACTACGATTTTTTGACCTAAACTTGCATTTCAAAAACTTCCATAGAAACATATTTTGAGATAATTTTTTGCATGGTCTTCCATCATAACCTTGCCTCGTAAAATATAGAAAGGATCTGAAAAGTTTCAAAGCATTTCGAACAATCCTCGATTTAATTTGATTTTCTAACCGAAACTAGTATAAAATTTTGTATAATATACTATGATTTTTTGACCGAAACTAGTATTTCAAAAAGTTTCATAGAATCTAATTCTGAGATAATTTTTTGCATGGACTTCAATCTTAATCTTACCTCGTAAAATATAGAAAGGATCTGAAAAGTTTCATAGCCTTTTAGAACAATCCTCGATTTAATTTAATTTTCTGACCGAAACTAGAATAAAATTGTGTATAATATACTCCGATTTTTTTGAACTAAACTCGTATTCAAAAAGTCCCATAGAATCATATTTTGAGATAATATTTTGCATGGACTTCCATCATAATATTCCCTTGTAAATTATAGAAAGGATCTTCAAAGTTTCGTAGCATTTCGAACAATCCTCGATTTAATTTAATTTTCTGACCGAAACAAGTATGAAATGGTGTATAATATACTACGATTTTTTGACCTAAACTTGCATTTAAAAAACTTCCATAGAAACAAATTTTGAGATAATGTTTTGCATGGACTTCCATCATAACCTTCTCTCGTAAAATATAGAAAGGATCTGAAAGGTTTTGTAGCATTTCGAACAATCCTCGATTTAATTTGATTTTTCTAACCAAAACTAGTATAAAGTTTTGTATAATATACTATGATTTTTTGACCGAAACTAGTATTTTAAAAAGTTTCATAGAATCTAATTCTGAGATAATTTTTTGTATGGACTTCAATCTTAATTTTACATTGTAAAATATAGAAAGGATCTGAAAAGTTTCATAGCTTTTCGAACAATCCTCGATTTAATTTAATTTTCTGACCGAAACTAGTATAAAATTGTGTATAATATACTATAATTTTTTGACCGAAACTCGTATTTCAAAAAGTTTCATAGAATCTAATTCTGAGATAATTTTTTTCATGGACTTCCATCATAATCTTCCTTTGTAAAATATAGAAAGGATCTGAAAAGTTTCGTAGTATTTCAAACAATCCTCGATTTAATTTAATTTTCTAACCGAAACTAGTATGAAATGGTGTATAATATACTACGATTTTTTGACCTAAACTTGCATTTCATAAACTTTCATAGAATCATATTTTGAGATAATTTTTTGCATGGTCTTCCATCATAACCTTGCCTCGTAAAATATAGAAAGGATCTGAAAAGTTTCAAAGCATTTCGAACAATCCTCGATTTAATTTGATTTTCTGACCGAAACTAGTATAAAATTTTGTATAATATACTATGATTTTTTGACCGAAACTAGTATTTCAAAAAGTTTCATAGAATCTAATTCTGAGATAATTTTTTGCATGGATTTCAATCTTAATCTTACCTCGTAAAATATAGAAAGGATCTGAAAAGTTTCATAGCATTTTAGAACAATCCTCGATTTAATTTAATTTTCTGACCAAAACTAGTATAAAATTATGTATAATATACTATGATTTTTTGACCGAAACTCGTGTTTCAAAAAGTTTCATAGAATCTTTTTCTGAGACAATTTTTTTCATGGACTTCCATCATAATCTTCCTTTGAAAAATATAGAAAGGATCTGAAAAGTTTCGTAGTATTTCGAACAATCCTCGATTTAATTTAATTTTCTGACCAAAACTAGTATGAAATGGTGTATAATATACTACGATTTTTTGACCTAAACTTGCATTTCATAAACTTCCATAGAATCATATTTTGAGATAATTTATTGCATGGACTTCCATCATAACCTTCCCTCGTAAAATATAGAAAGGTTCTGAAATGCTTCGTAGCATTTCGAACAATCCTCGATTTAATTTGATTTTCTGACCGAAACTAGTATAAAATTGTGTATAATATACTACGATTTTTTGACCAAAACTAGTATTTCAAAAAGTTTCATATATTCTAATTCTGGGATAATTTTTTAAATAGACTTCAATCTTAATCTTACCTCGTAAAATATATAAAGGATCTGAAAAGTTTCGTAGCATTTCGAACAATCCTCGATTTAATTTAATTTTCTGACCGAAACTAGTATAAAAATGTGTATAATATACTATGATTTTTTGACCGAAACTCGTATTTCAAAAAGTTTTATAGAATCTATTTTTGAGATAATTTTTTTCATGGACTTCCATTATAATCTTCCTATGTAAAATATAGAAAGGATCTGAAAAGTTTCGTAGTATTTCAAACAATCCTCGATTTAATTTAATTTTCTAACAAGAAACTAGTATGAAATGGTGTATAATATACTACGATTTTTTTGACCTAAACTTGCATTTCATAAACTTTCATAGAATCATATTTTAAGATAATTTTTTGCATGGACTTCCATCATAACCTTCCCTCGTAAAATATAGAAAGGTTCTGAAACCTTTCGTAGCATTTTGAATAATCCTCGATTTAATTTGATTTTCTGACCGAAACTAGTATAAAATTGTGTATAATATACTAAGATTTTTTGACCGAAACTAGTATTTCAAAAAGTTTCATAGAATCTAATTTTGATATAATTTATTGCATGGACTTCAATCTTAATCTTACCTCGTAAAATATAGAAAGGATCTTCAAAGATTCGTAGCATTTCGAACAATCTTCGATTTAATTTAATTTTCTGACCGAAACAAGTATGAAATGGTGTATAATATACTACGATTTTTTGACCTAAACTTGCATTTCAAAAATTTCCATAGAAACATATTTTGAGATAATTTTTTGCATGGTCTTCCATCATAACCTTGCCTCGTAAAATATAGAAAGGATCTGAAAAGTTTCAAAGCATTTCGAACAATCCTCGATTTAATTTGATTTTCTAACCGAAACTAGTATAAAATTTTGTATAATATACTATGATTTTTTGACCGAAACTAGTATTTCAAAAAGTTTCATAGAATCTAATTCTGAGATAATTTTTTGCATGGACTTCAATCTTAATATTACCTCGTAAAATATAGAAAGGATCTGAAAAGCTTCGTAGCATTTCGAACAATCCTCGATTTAATTTAATTTTCTGACCAAAACTAGTATAAAATTGTGTATAATATACTATGAATTTTTGACATAAACTCGTATTTCAAAAAGTTCCATAGAATCTATTTCTGAGATAATTTTTTTCATGGACTTCCATCATAATCTTCCCTTGTAAAATATAGAAAGGATCTGAAAAGTTTCGTAGCATTTCGAACAATCCTCGATTTAATTTAATTTTCTGACCGAAACGAGTATGAAATGGTGTAAAATATACTACGAGTTTTTTTTTTACCTAAACTTGCATTTCAAAAACTTCCATAGAATCATATTTTGAGATACTTTTTTGCATGGACTTCCATCATAACCTTCCCTCGTAAAATATAGAAAGGGTCTGAAACATTTCGAAGCATTTCGAAAAATCCTCGATTTAATTTGATTTTCTGACCGAAACTAGTATAAAATTGTGTATAATATACTACGATTTTTGACCAAAACTAGTATTTCAAAAAGTTTCATAGATTCTAATTCTGGGATAATTTTTTAAATAGACTTCAATCTTAATCTTACTCCGTAAAATATAGAAAGGATCTGAAAAGTTTCGTAGCATTTCGAACAATCCTCGATTTAATTTAATTTTCTGACCGAAACTTGTATAAAAATGTGTATAATATACTATGATTTTTTGACCGAAACTCGTATTTCAAAAAGTTTTATAGAATCTATTTCTGAGATAATTTTTTTCATGGACTTCCATTATAATCTTCCTATGTAAAATATAGAAAGGATCTTAAAAGTTTCGTAGTATTTCAAACAATCCTCGATTTAATTTAATTTTCTAACCGAAACTAGTATGAAATGGTGTATAATATACTACGATTTTTTTGACCTAAACTTGCATTTCATAAACTTTCATAGAATCATATTTTAAGATAATATTTTGCATGGACTTCCATCATAACCTTCCCTCGTAAAATATAGAAAGGTTCTGAAACCTTTCGTAGCATTTTGAATAATCCTCGATTTAATTTGATTTTCTGACCGAAACTAGTATAAAATTGTGTATAATATACTACGATTTTTTGACCGAAACTAGTATTTCAAAAAGTTTCATAGAATCTAATTTTGATATAATTTATTGCCTGGACTTCAATCTTAATCTTACCTCGTAAAATATAGAAAGGATCTGAAAAGTTTCTTACCATTTCGAACAATCCTCGATTTAATTTAATTTTCTGACCGAAACTAGTATGAAATTGTGTATAATATACTACGATTTTTTGACCTAAACACGTATTTCAAAAAGTTCCATAGAATCATATTTTGAGATAATATTTTGCATGGACTTCCATCATAATATTCCCTTGTAAATAGTAGAAAGGATCTTCAAAGATTCGTAGCATTTCGAACAATCCTCGATTTAATTTAATTTTCTGACCGAAACAAGTATGAAATGGTGTATAATATACTACGATTTTTTGACCTAAACTTGCATTTCAAAAACTTCCATAGAAACATATTTTGAGATAATTTTTTGCATGGTCTTCCATCATAACCTTGCCTCGTAAAATATAGAAAGGATCTGAAAAGTTTCAAAGTATTTCGAACAATCCTCGATTTAATTTGATTTTCTAACCGAAACTAGTATAAAATTTTGTATAATATACTATGATTTTTTGACCGAAACTAGTATTTCAAAAAGTTTCATAGAATCTAATTCTGAGATAATTTTTTGCATGGACTTCAATCTTAATATTACCTCATAAAATATAGAAAGGATCTGAAAAGCTTCGTAGCATTTCGAACAATCCTCGATTTAATTTAATTTTCTGACCAAAACTAGTATAAAATTGTGTATAATATACTATGAATTTTTGACATAAACTCGTATTTCAAAAAGTTCCATAGAATCTATTTCTGAGATAATTTTTTTCATGGACTTCCATCATAATCTTCCCTTGTAAAATATAGAAAGGATCTGAAAAGTTTCGTAGCATTTCGAACAATCCTCGATTTAATTTAATTTTCTGACCGAAACGAGTATGAAATGGTGTAAAATATACTACGAGTTTTTTTTTTACCTAAACTTGCATTTCAAAAACTTCCATAGAATCATATTTTGAGATACTTTTTTGCATGGACTTCCATCATAACCTTCCCTCGTAAAATATAGAAAGGGTCTGAAACATTTCGAAGCATTTCGAAAAATCCTCGATTTAATTTGATTTTCTGACCGAAACTAGTATAAAATTGTGTATAATATACTACGATTTTTGACCAAAACTAGTATTTCAAAAAGTTTCATAGATTCTAATTCTGGGATAATTTTTTAAATAGACTTCAATCTTAATCTTACTCCGTAAAATATAGAAAGGATCTGAAAAGTTTCGTAGCATTTCGAACAATCCTCGATTTAATTTAATTTTCTGACCGAAACTTGTATAAAAATGTGTATAATATACTATGATTTTTTGACCGAAACTCGTATTTCAAAAAGTTTTATAGAATCTATTTCTGAGATAATTTTTTTCATGGACTTCCATTATAATCTTCCTATGTAAAATATAGAAAGGATCTTAAAAGTTTCGTAGTATTTCAAACAATCCTCGATTTAATTTAATTTTCTAACCGAAACTAGTATGAAATGGTGTATAATATACTACGATTTTTTTGACCTAAACTTGCATTTCATAAACTTTCATAGAATCATATTTTAAGATAATATTTTGCATGGACTTCCATCATAACCTTCCCTCGTAAAATATAGAAAGGTTCTGAAACCTTTCGTAGCATTTTGAATAATCCTCGATTTAATTTGATTTTCTGACCGAAACTAGTATAAAATTGTGTATAATATACTACGATTTTTTGACCGAAACTAGTATTTCAAAAAGTTTCATAGAATCTAATTTTGATATAATTTATTGCCTGGACTTCAATCTTAATCTTACCTCGTAAAATATAGAAAGGATCTGAAAAGTTTCTTACCATTTCGAACAATCCTCGATTTAATTTAATTTTCTGACCGAAACTAGTATGAAATTGTGTATAATATACTACGATTTTTTGACCTAAACACGTATTTCAAAAAGTTCCATAGAATCATATTTTGAGATAATATTTTGCATGGACTTCCATCATCATATTCCCTTGTAAATAGTAGAAAGGATCTTCAAAGATTCGTAGCATTTCGAACAATCCTCGATTTAATTTAATTTTCTGACCGAAACAAGTATGAAATGGTGTATAATATACTACGATTTTTTGACCTAAACTTGCATTTCAAAAACTTCCATAGAAACATATTTTGAGATAATTTTTTGCATGGTCTTCCATCATAACCTTGCCTCGTAAAATATAGAAAGGATCTGAAAAGTTTCAAAGTATTTCGAACAATCCTCGATTTAATTTGATTTTCTAACCGAAACTAGTATAAAATTTTGTATAATATACTATGATTTTTTGACCGAAACTAGTATTTCAAAAAGTTTCATAGAATCTAATTCTGAGGTAATTTTTTGCATGGACTTCAATCTTAATCTTACCTCATAAAATATAGAAAGGATCTGAAAAGTTTCGTAGCATTTCGAACAATCCTCGATTTAATTTAATTTTCTGACCAAAACTAGTATAAAATTGTGTATAATATACTACGAATTTTTGACCTAAACTCGTATTTCAAAAAGTTCCATAGAATCTATTTCTGAGATAATTTTTTTCATGGACTTCCATCATAATCTTCCCTTGTAAAATATAGAAAGGATCTGAAAATTTTCGTAGCATTTCGAACAATCCTCGATTTAATTTAATTTTCTGACCGAAACGAGTATGAAATGGTGTAAAATATACTACGAGTTTTTTTTTACCTAAACTTGCATTTCAAAAACTTCCATAGAATCATATTTTGAGATACTTTTTTGCATGGACTTCCATCATAACCTTCCCTCGTAAAATATAGAAAGGGTCTGAAACATTTCGAAGCATTTCGAAAAATCCTCGATTTAATTTGATTTTCTGACCGAAACTAGTATAAAATTGTGTATAATATACTACGATTTTTGACCAAAACTAGTATTTCAAAAAGTTTCATAGATTCTAATTCTGGGATAATTTTTTAAATAGACTTCAATCTTAATCTTACTCCGTAAAATATAGAAAGGATCTGAAAAGTTTCGTAGCATTTCGAACAATCCTCGATTTAATTTAATTTTCTGACCGAAACTTGTATAAAAATGTGTATAATATACTATGATTTTTTGACCGAAACTCGTATTTCAAAAAGTTTTATAGAATCTATTTCTGAGATAATTTTTTTCATGGACTTCTATTATAATCTTCCTATGTAAAATATAGAAAGGATCTGAAAAGTTTCGTAGTATTTCAAACAATCCTCGATTTAATTTAATTTTCTAACCGAAACTAGTATGAAATGGTGTATAATATACTACGATTTTTTTGACCTAAGCTTGCATTTCATAAACTTTCATAGAATCATATTTTAAGATAATATTTTGCATGGACTTCCATCATAACCTTCCCTCGTAAAATATAGAAAGGTTCTGAAACCTTTCGTAGCATTTTGAATAATCCTCGATTTAATTTGATTTTCTGACCGAAACTAGTATAAAATTGTGTATAATATACTACGATTTTTTGACCGAAACTAGTATTTGAAAAAGTTTCATAGAATCTAATTTTGATATAATTTATTGCCTGGACTTCAATCTTAATCTTACCTCGTAAAATATAGAAAGGATCTGAAAAGTTTCTTACCATTTCGAACAATCCTCGATTTAATTTAATTTTCTGACCGAAACTAGTATGAAATTGTGTATAATATACTACGATTTTTTGACCTAAACACGTATTTCAAAAAGTTCCATAGATTCATATTTTGAGATAATATTTTGCATGGACTTCCATCATAATATTCCCTTGTAAATAGTAGAAAGGATGTTCAAAGATTCGTAGCATTTCGAACAATCCTCGATTTAATTTAATTTTCTGACCGAAACAAGTATGAAATGGTGTATAATATACTACGATTTTTTGACCTAAACTTGCATTTCAAAAACATCCATAGAAACATATTTTGAGATAATTTTTTGCATGGTCTTCCATCATAACCTTGCCTCGTAAAATATAGAAAGGATCTGAAAAGTTTCAAAGCATTTCGAACAATCCTCGATTTAATTTGATTTTCTAACCGAAACTAGTATGAAATTTTGTATAATATACTATGATTTTTTGACCGAAACTAGTATTTCAAAAAGTTTCATAGAATCTAATTCTGAGATAATTTTTTTTGCATGGACTTCAATCTTAATCTTACCTCGTAAAATATAGAAAGGATCTGAAAAGTTTCGTAGCATTTCTAACAATCCTCGATTTAATTTAATTTTCTGACCAAAACTAGTATAAAATTGTGTATAATATACTACGAATTTTTGACCTAAACTCGTATTTCAAAAAGTTCCATAGAATCTATTTCTGAGATAATTTTTTTCATGGACTTCCATCATAATCTTTCCTTGTAAAATATAGAAAGGATCTGAAAAGTTTCGTAGCATTTCGAACAATCCTCGATTTAATTTAATTTTCTGACCGAAACGAGTATGAAATGGTGTATAATATACTACGAGTTTTTTTACCTAAACTTGCATTTCAAAAACTTCCATAGAATCATATTTTGAGATAATATTTTGCATGGACTTCCATCATAACCTTCCCTCGTAAAATATAGAAAGGGTCTGAAACATTTCGAAGCATTTCGAACAATCCTCGATTTAATTTGATTTTCTGACCGAAACTAGTATAAAATTGTGTATAATATACTACGATTTTTTGACCAAAACTAGTATTTCAAAAAGTTTCATAGATTCTAATTCTGGGATAATTTTTTAAATAGACTTCAATCTTAATCTTACCTCGTAAAATATAGAAAGGATCTGAAAAGTTTCGTAGCATTTCGAACAATCCTCGATTTAATTTAATTTTCTGACCGAAACTAGTATAAAAATGTGTATAATATACTATGATTTTTAGACCGAAACTCGTATTTCAAAAAGTTTTATAGAATCTATTTTTGAGATAATTTTTTTCATGGACTTCCATTATAATCTTCCTATGTAAAATATAGAAAGGATCTGAAAAGTTTCGTAGTATTTCAAACAATCCTCGATTTAATTTAATTTTCTAACAAGAAACTAGTATGAAATGGTGTATAATATACTACGATTTTTTTGAACTAAACTTGCATTTCATAAACTTTCATAGAATCATATTTTAAGATAATTTTTTGCATGGACTTCCATCATAACCTTCCCTCGTAAAATATAGAAAGGTTCTGAAACCTTTCGTAGCATTTTGAATAATCCTCGATTTAATTTGATTTTCTGACCGAAACTAGTATGAAATTGTGTATAATATACTAAGATTTTTTGACCGAAACTAGTATTTCAAAAAGTTTCATAGAATCTAATTTTGATATAATTTATTGCATGGACTTCAATCATAATCTTGCCTCGTAAAATATAGAAAGGATCTTCAAAGATTCGTAGCATTTCGAACAATCCTCGATTTAATTTAATTTTCTGACCGAAACAAGTATGAAATGGTGTATAATATACTACGATTTTTTGACCTAAACTTGCATTTCAAAAACTTCCATAGAAACATATTTTGAGATAATTTTTTGCATGGTCTTCCATCATAACTTTGCCTCGTAAAATATAGAAAGGATCTGAAAAGTTTCAAAGCATTTCGAACAATCCTCGATTTAATTTGATTTTCTAACCGAAACTAGTATAAAATTTTGTATAATATACTATGATTTTTTGACCGAAACTAGTATTTCAAAAAGTTTCATAGAATCTAATTCTGAGATAATTTTTTGCATGGACTTCAATCTTAATCTTACCTCGTAAAATATAGAAAGGATCTGAAAAGTTTCATAGCCTTTTAGAACAATCCTCGATTTAATTTAATTTTCTGACCGAAACTAGAATAAAATTGTGTATAATATACTCCGATTTTTTTGAACTAAACTCGTATTCAAAAAGTCCCATAGAATCATATTTTGAGATAATATTTTGCATGGACTTCCATCATAATATTCCCTTGTAAATTATAGAAAGGATCTTCAAAGTTTCGTAGCATTTCGAACAATCCTCGATTTAATTTAATTTTCTGACCGAAACAAGTATGAAATGGTGTATAATATACTACGATTTTTTGACCTAAACTTGCATTTAAAAAACTTCCATAGAAACAAATTTTGAGATAATGTTTTGCATGGACTTCCATCATAACCTTCTCTCGTAAAATATAGAAAGGATCTGAAAGGTTTTGTAGCATTTCGAACAATCCTCGATTTAATTTGATTTTTCTAACCAAAACTAGTATAAAGTTTTGTATAATATACTATGATTTTTTGACCGAAAATAGTATTTCAAAAAGTTTCATAGAATCTAATTCTGAGATAATTTTTTGTATGGACTTCAATCTTAATTTTACATCGTAAAATATAGAAAGGATCTGAAAAGTTTCATAGCTTTTCGAACAATCCTCGATTTAATTTAATTTTCTGACCGAAACTAGTATAAAATTGTGTATAATATACTATAATTTTTTGACCGAAACTCGTATTTCAAAAAGTTTCATAGAATCTAATTCTGAGATAATTTTTTTCATGGACTTCCATTATAATCTTCCTTTGTAAAATATAGAAAGGATCTGAAAAGTTTCGTAGTATTTCAAACAATCCTCGATTTAATTTAATTTTCTAACCGAAACTAGTATGAAATGGTGTATAATATACTACGATTTTTTGACCTAAACTTGCATTTCATAAACTTTCATAGAATCATATTTTGAGATAATTTTTTGCATGGTCTTCCATCATAACCTTGCCTCGTAAAATATAGAAAGGATCTGAAAAGTTTCAAAGCATTTCGAACAATCCTCGATTTAATTTGATTTTCTGACCGAAACTAGTATAAAATTTTGTATAATATACTATGATTTTTTGACCGAAACTAGTATTTCAAAAAGTTTCATAGAATCTAATTCTGAGATAATTTTTTGCATGGATTTCAATCTTAATCTTACCTCGTAAAATATAGAAAGGATCTGAAAAGTTTCATAGCATTTTAGAACAATCCTCGATTTAATTTAATTTTCTGACCAAAACTAGTATAAAATTATGTATAATATACTATGATTTTTTGACCGAAACTCGTGTTTCAAAAAGTTTCATAGAATCTTTTTCTGAGACAATTTTTTTCATGGACTTCCATCATAATCTTCCTTTGAAAAATATAGAAAGGATCTGAAAAGTTTCGTAGTATTTCGAACAATCCTCGATTTAATTTAATTTTCTGACCAAAACTAGTATGAAATGGTGTATAATATACTACGATTTTTTGACCTAAACTTGCATTTCATAAACTTCCATAGAATCATATTTTGAGATAATTTATTGCATGGACTTCCATCATAACCTTCCCTCGTAAAATATAGAAAGGTTCTGAAATGCTTCGTAGCATTTCGAACAATCCTCGATTTAATTTGATTTTCTGACCGAAACTAGTATAAAATTGTGTATAATATACTACGATTTTTTGACCAAAACTAGTATTTCAAAAAGTTTCATATATTCTAATTCTGGGATAATTTTTTAAATAGACTTCAATCTTAATCTTACCTCGTAAAATATATAAAGGATCTGAAAAGTTTCGTAGCATTTCGAACAATCCTCGATTTAATTTAATTTTCTGACCGAAACTAGTATAAAAATGTGTATAATATACTATGATTTTTTGACCGAAACTCGTATTTCAAAAAGTTTTATAGAATCTATTTTTGAGATAATTTTTTTCATGGACTTCCATTATAATCTTCCTATGTAAAATATAGAAAGGATCTGAAAAGTTTCGTAGTATTTCAAACAATCCTCGATTTAATTTAATTTTCTAACAAGAAACTAGTATGAAATGGTGTATAATATACTACGATTTTTTTGACCTAAACTTGCATTTCATAAACTTTCATAGAATCATATTTTAAGATAATTTTTTGCATGGACTTCCATCATAACCTTCCCTCGTAAAATATAGAAAGGTTCTGAAACCTTTCGTAGCATTTTGAATAATCCTCGATTTAATTTGATTTTCTGACCGAAACTAGTATAAAATTGTGTATAATATACTAAGATTTTTTGACCGAAACTAGTATTTCAAAAAGTTTCATAGAATCTAATTTTGATATAATTTATTGCATGGACTTCAATCTTAATCTTACCTCGTAAAATATAGAAAGGATCTTCAAAGATTCGTAGCATTTCGAACAATCTTCGATTTAATTTAATTTTCTGACCGAAACAAGTATGAAATGGTGTATAATATACTACGATTTTTTGACCTAAACTTGCATTTCAAAAATTTCCATAGAAACATATTTTGAGATAATTTTTTGCATGGTCTTCCATCATAACCTTGCCTCGTAAAATATAGAAAGGATCTGAAAAGTTTCAAAGCATTTCGAACAATCCTCGATTTAATTTGATTTTCTAACCGAAACTAGTATAAAATTTTGTATAATATACTATGATTTTTTGACCGAAACTAGTATTTCAAAAAGTTTCATAGAATCTAATTCTGAGATAATTTTTGGCATGGACTTCAATCTTAATCTTACCTCGTAAAATATAGAAAGGATCTGAAAAGTTTCATAGCCTTTTAGAACAATCCTCGATTTAATTTAATTTTCTGACCGAAACTAGAATAAAATTGTGTATAATATACTCCGATTTTTTTGAACTAAACTCGTATTCAAAAAGTTCCATAGAATAATATTTTGAGATAATATTTTGCATGGACTTCCATCATAATATTCCCTTGTAAATTATAGAAAGGATCTTCAAAGTTTCGTAGCATTTCGAACAATCCTCGATTTAATTTAATTTTCTGACCGAAACAAGTATGAAATGGTGTATAATATACTACGATTTTTTGACCTAAACTTGCATTTAAAAAACTTCCTTAGAAACAAATTTTGAGATAATGTTTTGCATGGACTTCCATCATAACATTCTCTCGTAAAATATAGAAAGGATCACAAAGGTTTTGTAGCATTTCGAACAATCCTCGATTTAATTTGATTTTCTGACCGAAACTAGTATAAAGTTTTGTATAATATACTATGATTTTTTGACCGAAACTAGTATTTCAAAAAGTTTCATAGAATCTAATTCTGAGATAATTTTTTGCATGGATTTCAATCTTAATCTTACCTCGTAAAATATAGAAAGGATCTGAAAAGTTTCATAGCATTTTAGAACAATCCTCGATTTAATTTAATTTTCTGACCGAAACTAGTATAAAATTATGTATAATATACTATGATTTTTTGACCGAAACTCGTGTTTCAAAAAGTTTCATAGAATCTTTTTCTGAGACAATTTTTTTCATGGACTTCCATCATAATCTTCCTTTGAAAAATATAGAAAGGATCTGAAAAGTTTCGTAGTATTTCGAACAATCCTCGATTTAATTTAATTTTCTGACTAAAACTAGTATGAAATGGTGTATAATATACTACGATTTTTTGACCTAAACTTGCATTTCATAAACTTCCATAGAATCATATTTTGAGATAATTTATTGCATGGACTTCCATCATAACCTTCCCTCGTAAAATATAGAAAGGTTCTGAAATGCTTCGTAGCATTTCGAACAATCCTCGATTTAATTTGATTTTCTGACCGAAACTAGTATAAAATTGTGTATAATATACTACAATTTTTTGACCGAAACTAGTATTTCAAAAAGTTTCATAGAATCTAATTTTGATATAATTTTTTGCATGGACTTCAATCTTAATCTTACCTCGTAAAATATAGAAAGGATCTGAAAATTTTCGTAGCATTTCGAACAATCCTCGATTTAATTTAATTCTCTTACCGAAACTATTATAAAAATTGTGTATAATATACTCCGATTTTTTGACCTAAACTCGTATTCAAAAAGTTCCATAGAATCATATTTTGAGATAATATTTTGCATGGACTTCCATCATAATATTCCCTTGTATATTATAGAAAGGATCTTCAAAGTTTCGTAGCATTTCGAACAATCCTCGATTTAATTTAATTTTCTGACCCAAACAAGTATGAAATGGTGTATAATATACTACGATTTTTTTGACCTAAATTTGCATTTAAAAAACTTCCATAGAAACAAATTTTGAGATAATGTTTTGCATGGACTTCCATCATTACCTTCTCTCGTAAAATATAGAAAGGATCTGAAATGTTTTGTAGCATTTCGAACAATCCTCGATTTAATTTGATTTTCTAACAAAATCTAGTATAAAATTTTGTATAATATACTATGATTTTTTGACCGAAACTAGTATTTCAAAAAGTTTCATAGAATCTAATTCTGAGATAATTTTTTGTATGGACTTCAATCTTAATCTTACCTCGTAAAATATAGAAAGGATCTGAAAAGTTTCATAGCTTTTCGAACAATCCTCGATTTAATTTAATTTTCTGACCGAAACTAGTATAAAATTGTGTATAATATACTATAATTTTTTGACCGAAACTCGTATTTCAAAAAGTTTCATAGAATCTATTTCTTAGATAATTTTTTTCATGGACTTCCATCATAATCTTCCTTTGTAAAATATAGAAAGGATCTGAAAAGTTTCGTAGTATTTTGAACAATCCTCGATTTAATTTAATTTTCTGACCGAAACTAGTATGAAATGGTGTATAATATACTACGATTTTTTGTCCTAAACTTGCATTTCAAAAAACTTCCATAGAATCATATTTTGAGATAATTTTTTGCATGGACATCCATCCTAAGCTTCCCTCGTAACATATAGAAAGGATATGAAAAGTTTCGTAGCATTTCAAACAATACTAGATTTAATTTAATTTTTTTACCGAATCTAGTATAAAATTGCGTATAATATACTATGATTTTTTGACCTAATCTGGAATTTTAAAAGGTTCCATAGAATCTAATTTATAGATAATTTTTTGCATGGACTTCCATCATAACCTTCCTTCATAAAATATAGAAAGGATCTGAAAAGTTTCATAAAATTTTGAACAATCCTCGATTTAATTTGATTTTCTGACCGAAACTATTATAAATTGCGTATAATATACTATGATTTTTTGACCTAAACTAACATTTCAAAAGGTTCCATAGAATCTAATTTTGAGATAAATTTTTTCATGGAATTCCATCATAACCTTCCCTCGTAAAATATAGAAAGGATCTGAAACGTTTCGTAGAATTTTGAATAATCCTCGATTTAATTTGATTTTTTGACCGAAACTAGTTTAAAATTGTGTGTAATATACTACAATTTATTGACCTAAACTGGCAATTCAAAAAGTTTCATAGAATCTAATTTAGAGATGATTTTTTGCATGGACTTCCATCATAACATTCCCTCGTAACATATAGAAAGGATCTGAAAAGTTTCGTAGCATATCAAACAATCCTCAATTTAATTTGATTTTCTGACCGAAACTAATTTAAAATTGTGTATAATATACTATGATTCTCTGACATAAACTGGCATTTCAAAAGGGTCCATACAATCTAATTTAGAGATAATTTTTTTGCATGGATTTCCATCAAAACCTTCCATTGTAGCATATAGAAATTAATTGAAAAAATTTCGTAGCATTTGGAACAATCCTCGGTTTAATTTGATTTTCTGAATGAAACTAGTATAAAACTGTGTATAATACTACGATTTTTTTTACCTAAACTAGATTTTTATAAAGATTCATATAATCTAATTTTGAGATATTTTTTTGCATGGAATTCCATAATAACCTTCCCTCGTAGCATTTCGAACAATCATCGATTAGTTTTAATTTTCTGACCGAAACTAGTATAAAATTGTGTATAATATACTACGATTTTTTGACCTAAACTGTCATTTAAAAAAGTTCCATTAAATCTAATTTAGAGATAATATTTTGCATGGATTTGCATCATAACTTTCCCTCGTAAAATATAGAAAGGATCTGAAAAGTTTCGTAACATTTCGAACAATCCTCGATTTAATTTGATTTTCTGACCAAAACTAGTTTAAAATTGAGTATAATATGTGTTCTGGGCAGGCCCAATTCCCATAATTGGGCCAAGAAAACCTACTTGGTAGAAGCACTCGACGTCGGGCAACATCAAGTATAGTGGTCTCTGTCGACCAAGAGCGTACCGACCAAGACAAAGCCCTCCAACGACTAGTTTTGACCGTTACCTAGTTTTACGGATTCCACGATCCGCGCCCAACGGTGTGGACCAATAATCTTCCTTGTAGTCCCTTATATTAACCCTCTCATTTGAGAGGGTCAGGTATAAAATTCTCTGACCTTAATTCTTGTACTTGCTCACTCTTTGCTCGGTGTCTTACTTCAGCATCGGAGTGCCTTGCAGGTACACCCCCTCCTCTCCTCACCAACCGTCTTTCAACAACGCTCGAAGCCAGCCGTATCGGATCCTGATCTCCAGGTACGATCAGGTGGCGCCGTCTGTGGGAAACTGATTTCCCCGTTCTTCTCTCTCAAAGTCTTCAAAGAACCAAAGTTTTTACCAAGATCCATTGCTGCTCGAGACAATCCGGACAACCGATCAAACGACGACATGATCCTCACGCAACGTGAGAACAACATCATGACCCTCCGCACGAAGAAACCGTGCAAGATCACCCGGACGGGAAGACAACATCGCCTTCTTCCCACTGCGATCAACCTCTGGAGAGTCGCCCAGAAGCCCTCTTTCCCTCGACTCCTTCAGGATCTGATTTCGCCGCACTGGCCGAATACCTGACCCTCGTAAAAGGCGAACTAAAACGATTCAGAAGCGTGGAAGTCAAACCCGTCATACAGAAAATGCTTCCCCGACCAAGCATTGGGCAATCATCAATCCACCTCGACGTTAATCTCGTGGGCGACACGAACTGCTGGATGACCCCAGTGTTTAACTACCTAACTAAAGGAGAGTTACCAACCGACCTAAAAACGGCCAGCACAATACGACGAAGATCATGCTCGTATTCCCTAGTGGGTGGACGTATGTACCGTCGGGGATTCTCTACACCTCTCCTCAGGTGCGTGGAAGAGGAGAATATCCCACACATGCTAAGAGAAGTCCATGAAGGAATTAATAAGCAACATCCAGGCGGACGGTCGTTGGCCCGAAAGATTCTTAGAGCAGGATACTATTGGCCCACACTCCAACACGACGCAAAGGAGCACGTGAAAAGGTGCGACAAGTGCCAACGACACAGGGACGTACACATAGCACCCCCATCCGAGCTAAAATCGCTATTGTCACCTTGGCCATTCGCATGGTGGGAGATGGATATCTTAGGACCATTCATCGTCGGAACCGGCCAAAATAAATACTTAATCGTAGGCGTCGACTATTTCACCAAGTGGATAGAAGCTAAGGCCTTAGCCAAAATTACTGCACTCAACATACTACGTTTCTTCAAGAGGAACATCCTCGCCCGGTTCGGGGTACCGCTCGCCATCGTGACCGACAACGACACTCAGTTTATAGATAAACACTTCAAAGAGTTTGTTGCGTCAATAGGAACGAAACAACACTTTGCTTCCGTGGAGCACCCCTAAACTAACGGGCAAGCAGAGGCCGCGAATAGGGTAATCCTAAGAGGCTTGAAACGAAGACTGGATGAACACAAGAAACACTGGGTCGAAGAGTTACACAGCGTGCTGTGGGCATATAGGACCACCCCCACTCAACAACCGGGGAGTCCCCATTCCGATTGGCGTATGGGACCGAGGCAGTGATCCCTATCGAAATGCACGTCCTATCCAGACGCACAGAGTCCCCAATGGACCAGGACACCAACTCCGAGGCTTTGAGGGACGAGCTTGACCTGGTCGAGGAAGTTCGATCAGAAGCTGCTCTCCGGGAGACCGTTCTCAAACAAAAAATAGCCGCTCGGTACGATTCTAAAGTCATAAGACGAACGTTCGAGGTAGGCAGTCTTATTCTCAGAAGAAATCACAGGGACCCCCGCGAGGGAAAGTTTACACCCAATTGGGAGGGCCCATATCGCGTCCGAGCAGAAACCGAAAACGGAGCCTATTATTTAGAAAATCTACACGGGGAAGAGCTTGCTCGGCCATGGAACACCGAGAAACTCAAGCAATATTACAGCTAACTCACAAAGTCACCTTGCTCAACTCTCAAGCGAGGAGCAATAGGACTGACTAAGAACTGCGTGCCCATGTATAAGCATGACAGCCCAAAAATAACATGATCACCAGGATCTCCCTCCAAGGGAAGGAGAAACCTGTCGCACGGGCGGATACTCAAACGAGTCCGACGTCGCACGGGCGGATACTCAAACGAGTCCGACGTCGCCTAAGTACCCCTCCCCTTGTCGAGCCTCGCCCTGGTCCGGCTGCACTTCGGGTTGGCCAGGCTGAACAGTCTCCCCAGGCTGTGAATCCTCCGCAACCAAGTCAGAGGGAACCACAATCTGGCCATCCTCGACCTTGTAGAGGTAGCTGATCCGACTGATGTCCAAGGCCAAGTCAGGATAAAGAGCCCTTATCTGGTCCACATCATTCTGGAAACTGAGCTCAGTTGACGAGTTCAGATCTTCCATATCCTGGTTGATCCGAGCAAGGAAATGAGCCCTAGTCACCATGCTCTTGGTTTCAGCATCTTCATCCTCCTTTGGGAAGAAGGCATCCTTCAACTTCTTGTTTTGCTCCAGAGCCCTCTTCTTGTCGACCTCCAGTTTAGCAATAATGCTGCCCCGCTCGGTCAGTTCCTTGGCCGTGGCACTGTCTTCTTCAGTGGCCGCTTTCAACTTCTCCTCAGCGGCAGCCAGCTGCTCCTTCATTATCACCATCTCCCTCTCCTGCCCAGGATTTCCTTCAGCCGTCTTCCAGGCCATCGAAAAGACCTGCATGACAACACTTGCGTCCTGGGCCAGAGACAGTAGCCGGGCAGGACGATCCATAGCTTATAAGTACAAGGAATCGGCACGGGCTACCTCCATGCTCATCCCTTCGAAAAAATTACGTTTCACGAAGCACGGAGGCAGTGCATACTTCGGCTTGGGAGGAGCGTGGGCCGTCAGATCTACAGTCGCTGCAGACTTATGCTTTTTCATCAGAGACCTGGTTGAAGCGCTCAGAGAACCCTGGACCAAGGGACCCGACCCAGAGCCACTGGTTTCGGTCAGCTTAGTCTGCACGACCCTCGATCTCTTCTTCTGCTGCTGTTGACGCAAGCGTTCTTGTATTTTGTCGAGCGGGTTCGACAAGGAGCCTGAAAAAGGAAAAAGAAAATTAGATTAATCACGGACGACAGAATAATATCAAAGATATGACAAACAGAAGTAAAACAGATACCAAAAAACTCGGACACTTCCTGCCCGGTATTGCACGCCAGTAAATCTGTGACGTCGATCAAGGGACGCTCCACAGCTTCCCCCCCCATCTTGATCCAGCATAACTTTCCCTTCTCCGTCTAGTAGGGGGGTCGGGGTAAAAGACGCTATCAACTTCCTAAAGGCCTCGAAGTTGGCCGCGTCATCCTCGTTCAAAGAGTCCCCCACCTGGACGAACTCACTAACCGACCTCTCGTAGTGGGTGTAACTCCAGGAGAAGGGGAATAACCAAAGCCTCCTCGGAATCACATGCCCTTGGTCGTCAAGCTTGGGCTCATCGTTCTCGTCGGTATCTATCCCTAGAAAGCTCAGCGCCCTCACAACCTCCGCGCTCGCGGGTTTGATCAAAAAATAGTCCATCTTGAAAGCCCGGATGGACTCTGAGTGAGCCTTGAAAATTTTTGTCCTCTGTTTAAAAGAGACGAAACCCTTTCGATCAGTCCCTCGCCCGACTTGACGCTGCAGGGAGAACAAACGGAAGAACAGAGGGAGCGTGGCACCAACACCCAGATGGGCGCACGTCACCTCAAACGCCTTCAGAAACACGTATGAGTTAGGATGTAGTTGAGATGGAGCAACACCTCGAGCACAACACATACCAAGTCACTAAAGGGCAAAGTTACCCCCAGGACCGAAATCGCATACTCATACATAGAGAACGCTCAACCTCCAAAATCCGAGAAGATGCGGTCGTCATCCCCTGGGCAGGTTACAACCCAGTCAGCAGGGTCTCCAACAACGGGCAGAGGCTCCGCGCGAGGCCTTGAGAACGAGGACACTTTTTCCAGCAGATCCTCCACCACCCATTCTTCGGGTGAGATCCTTATCTCTTCAGGACAACATGGCGAGTATGTTGAAGCTCCTTCTTCCATAGTGCTCGCGTCCGAGTCTCCCGAAGAACTCCCGGAGTCGGAGGGGACTGACGCAGAAGATCCAGAGTCTTCCGAGGACGTCTCTTCCGAGGAAACCTCCAATGGGTCCATGAGCGAGTTTTCACCTGAAAAGCAGAGGAAAGGCGTCAGTGAATTCGATTAAGAATATCAAATCCACCCTTCCACCGCTCGACAAGTGAAAGGGCGCGCATCAACCCAGGAACAGGGTCCCGAGCTGTAGCCCTGGCTGACCATCGCTCAAAGCGATGGCTAACGCCCAACGTCAGAAATTACGGAATCTAAGCCTAAATACTTATCAAATCCTAAGTCAAGGTCGACCAACACCTACGTCGACCATGAGCTAGGGTTTGTAGCCGACCAACAACGGTGGCAGAAATTCTAGGGCTTACCGGTTCTAACCTATAACTACCGTAAACAACAAAAAGAAGCCGTACCTTGTGCTTGAGAATCCATTTATAGAAGAAGTAGAGTCTGGAATCGGTGGTCGACGGTAGGATGCGGTGGTCGACGGCTGTGAATGGATGTTGATAAACGAGCAAGACGTCGGAGAAGAAGATGAAGCGAAAAAGCTTAAAATAAAGCCTGGGAATCCTATTTATAGGGAGGGAAGCACGTGCAAGCACGCGTGACCCCTACACACTAGCCCCTAGGCTAGCCGTCAGATCATTAATAGGCGCAAATTCCCAAATATTCCAACTTTTCGTTTCACATTCTCCTGTCGAGCAACGTACCATCTGTTCGCCCATCAAAGATCTACACGTCCTTGAGCACGAAACCATTACTAAGTCACTGCTCCTCCGCACGAGCAATGACTTGGGGGGCTCCTGTTCTGGGCAGGCCCAATTCCCATAATTGGGCCAAGCAAACCAACTTGGAGGAAGCGCTCGACGTCGGGCAACATCAATTATAGTGGTCTCTGTCGACCAAGAGCGTACCGACCAAGACAAAGCCCTCCAACGATCCACGCCCAACGGTGTGGACCAATAATCTTCCTTGTAGTCCCTTATATTAACCCTCTCATTTGAGAGGGTCAGGTATAAAATTCTCTGACCTTAATTCTTGTACTTGCTCACTCTTTGCTCGGTGTCTTACTTCAGCATCGGAGTGCCTTGCAGGTACACCCCCTCCTCTCCTCACCAACCGTCTTTCAACAACACTCGAAGCCAGCCGTATCGGATCCTGATCTCCAGGTACGATGAATATACAATGATTTTTTTTAACATAAACTGGCATTTCAAAAGGTTCCATGAAATCTAATTTAGAGATAATTTTTTGCATGGACTTCCATCATAACCTTCCCTCGTAAAATATAGAAAGGATATGAAACGTTTCGTAGCATTTCGAACAATCCTCGATTTAATTTGATTTTCTGACCGAAACTAGTATAAAATTGTGTATAAAATACTATGATTTTTTGACCTTAACTGGCATTTCAAAAGGTTTTATAGAATCTAATTTTGAGATAATTTTTTTCATGGACTTCCATCATAAGCTTCCCTCGTAAAATATAGAAAGGATCTGAAACGTTTTGTAGCATTTCGAACAATCCTCTATTTAATTTGATTTTTTGACCGAAACTAGTTTAAAATTGTGTGTTATATACTACGATTTTTTGACCTAAACAGGCATTTAAAAAATGTTTCATAAAATCTAATTTTGAGATGACATTTTGCATGGACTTCCATCATAACATTCCCTCGTAACATATAGAAAGGATCTAAAAAGTTTCGTAGCATTTTGAACAATCCTCGATTTAATTTGCTTTTTTTACCGAATCTAGTATAAAATTGTGTATAATATACTGTGATATTTTGACCTAATCTGGCATTTTAAAAGGTTCCATAGAATCAAATTTATAGATAATTTTTTGCACGGACTTCCATCATAACCTTTCCTCGTAAAATATAGAAAGGATCTGAAAATTTTCATAGCATGTAGAACAATCCTCGATTTAATTTGATTTTCCGACCGAAACTAGTATCAAATTGTGTATAATATACTATGATTTTTTGACCTAAACTGGCATTACAAAAGGTTCCATAGAATCTATTTCAGAGATAATTTTTTTCATGGACTTCCATCATAATCTTCCCTTGTAAAATATATAAAGGTTCTGAAAAGTTTTGTAGCATTTCGAACAATCCTCGATTTAATTTAATTTTCTGACCGAAACTAGTATAAAATTGTGTATAATATACTATGATTTTTTGACCTAAACTCGTATTTCAAAAAGTTTCATAGAATCTATTTCTTAGCATTTCGAACAATCCTTGATTTATTTTAATTTTCTCACCGAAACTAGTATGAAATGCTGTATAATATACAACGTTTTTTTGAGCTAAACTTGCATTTCAAAAACTTCCATAGAATCATATTTTGAGATAATTTTTTGCATGGCCTTCCATCATAACCTTCCCTCGTAAAATATAGAAATGGTCTGAAATGTTTCGTAGCATTTCGAACAATCCTCGATTAATTTAATTTTCTGACCAAAACTTGTATAAAATTGTGTATAATATGCTATGATTTTTTGACCGAAACTCGTATTTCAAAAAGTTTTATAGAATCTATTTATGAGATACTTTTTTTTCATGGAATTCTATCATAATCTTCCCATGTAAAATATAGAAATAATTTGAAAAGTTTCATAGCATTTCGAACAATCCTCGATTGAATTTAAATTTCTGACCGAAACTAGTATGAAATGGTGTATAATATACTACGATTTTTTGACCTAAAATTGCATTTCAAATACTTCCATAGATTCATATTTTTAGATAATTTTTTAAATATACTTCCATCATAACCTACCCTCATAAAAAATATAAAGGATCTGAAAAGTTTCGTAGCATTTCGAAAAATCCTGAATTTAATTTGATTTTCTAACCGAAACTAGTATAAAATTTTGTATAATATACTATGATTTTTTGACCGAAACTACTATTTCAAAACGTTTCAGAGAATCTAATTCTGAGATAATTTTTTGCATGGACTTCAATCTTAATCTTACCTCGTAAAATATAGAAAGGATCTGAAAAGTTTCATTGCATTTCGAACAATCCTCGATTTAATTTAATTTTCTGACAGAAACTAGATAAAATTGTGTATAATATACTATGATTTTTTGACCGAAACTCGTATTTCAAAAAGTTTCATAAAATCTATTTCTGAGATAATTTTTTTCATGGACTTCGATCATAATCTTCCTTTGTAAAATATAGAAAGGATCTAAAAAGTCTTGTAGTATTTCGAACAATCCTCGATTTAATATAATTTTCTGACCGAAACTAGTATGAAATGGTGCATATATACTACTACTTTTTGACCTAAACTTGCATTTCAAAAACTTCTATAGAATCATATTTTGAAATAATTTTTTGCATTGACTTCCATCATAACCTTCCCTCGTAAAATATAGAAAGGTTCTGAAATGTTTTGTAGCATTTCAAACAATCCTCGATTTAATTTGATTTTCTGACCGAAACTAGTATAAAATTATGTATAATATACTACGATTTTTTGTCCGAAACAAGTATTTCAAAACGTTTCATAGAATCTAATTTTGATATAATTTTTTGCATGGACTTCAATCTTAATCTTACCTCGTAAAATATAGAAATGTTCTGAAATGTTTCGAAGCATTTCGAACAATCCTCGATTTAATTTAATTTTATGACCGAAACTAGTATGAAATTGTGTATAATATACTACGAATTTTTGACCTAAACTCGTATTTCAAAAAGTTCCATAGAATCTATTTCTGAGATAATTTTTTTCATGGACTTCCATCATAATCTTTCCTTGTAAAATATAGAAAGGATCTGAAAAGTTTCGTAGCATTTCGAACAATCCTCGATTTAATTTAATTTTCTGACCGAAACGAGTATGAAATGGTGTATAATATACTACGAGTTTTTTTACCTAAACTTGCATTTCAAAAACTTCCATAGAATCATATTTTGAGATAATTTTTTGCATGGACTTCCATCATAACCTTCCCTCGTAAAATATAGAAAGGGTCTGAAAGATTTCGAAGCATTTCGAACAATCCTCGATTTAATTTGATTTTCTGACCGAAACTAGTATAAAATTGTGTATAATATACTACGATTTTTTGACCAAAACTAGTATTTCAAAAAGTTTCATAGATTCTAATTCTGGGATAATTTTTTAAATAGACTTCAATCTTAATCTTACCTCGTAAAATATAGAAAGGATCTGAAAAGTTTCGTAGCATTTCGAACAATCCTCGATTTAATTTAATTTTCTGACTGAAACCAGTATAAAATTCTGTTTAATATACTACGATTTTTTTGACCTAAACTCGTATTTCAAAAAGTTCCATAGAATCTTATTTTAAGATAATTTTTTGCATGGACTTCCATCATAATCTGCCCTGGTAAATTATAGAAAGGATCTTAAAAGTTTCGTAACATTTCGAACAATCCTCGATTTAATTTGATTTTTTGACCAAAACTAGTATAAAGTTGTGTATAATATACTACGAATTTTTGACCGAAACTCGTATTTGGAAAAGTTTCATAGAATCTATTTCTGAGATAATTTTTTGCATGGACTTCCATCATAATCTCCCCTGGTAAATTATAGAAAGGATCTTAAAAGTTTCGTAGCATTTCGAACAATCCTCAATTTAATTCAATTTTCTGACCGAAACTAGTATGAAATTGTGTATAATATACTATGATTTTTTGACCTAAACTCGTATTTCAAACATTTCCATAGAAAATTATTTTGAGATAAATTTTTGCAGGGACTTCCATCATAATCTTCCCTCGTAAATTATAGAAAGGATCATATAAGTTTCGTAGCATTTTGAACAATCCTCGATTTAATTTAGTTTTCTGACCGAAACTAGTATTAAATTGTATATAATATACTACGATTTTTTGACCAAAACTCGTATTTCAAAAAGTTCCATAAAATCTTTTTTTGAGATAATTTTTTTCATGGACTTCCATCATAATCTTCCCTCGTAAATTATAGAAAAGAACTTCAAAGTTTCGTAGCATTTCGAACAGTCCTCGATTTAATTTAATTTTCTGACCAAAACTAGTATGAAATGGTGTATAATATACTACGATTTTTGACCTAAACTTGCATTTCAAATACTTCCATAAATCATATTTTTAGATAATATTTTAAATAGACTTCCATCATAACCTACCCCGTAAGAAATAGAAAGGATCTGAAAAGTTTCGTAGCATTTCGAACAATCCTGAATTTAATTTGATTTTCTAACCGAAACTAGTATAAAATTTTGTATAATATACTATAATTTTTTGACCGAAACTACTATTTCAAAATGTTTCAGAGAATCTAATTCTGAGATAATTTTTTGCATGGACTTCAATCTTAATCTTACCTCGTAAAATATAGAAAGGATCTGAAAAGTTTCATTGCATTTCGAACAATCCTCGATTTAATTTAATTTTCTGACAGAAACTAGATAAAATTGTGTATAATATACTATGATTTTTTGACCGAAACTCGTATTTCAAAAAGTTTCATAAAATCTATTTCTGAGATAATTTTTTTCATGGACTTCCATCATAATCTTCCTTTGTAAAATATAGAAAGGATCTGAAAAGTTTTGTAGTATTTCGAACAATCCTCGATTTAATATAATTTTCTGACCGAAACTAGTATGAAATGGTACATATATACTACTACTTTTTGACCTAAACTTGCATTTCAAAAACTTCTATAGAATCATATTTTGAGATAATTTTTTGCATTGACTTCCATCATAACCTTCCCTCGTAAAATATAGAAAGGTTCTGAAATGTTTCGTAGCATTTCAAACAATCCTCGATTTAATTTGATTTTCTGACCGAAACTAGTATAAAATTATGTATAATATACTACGATTTTTTGTCCGAAACAAGTATTTCAAAACGTTTCATAGAATCTAATTTTGATATAATTTTTTGCATGGACTTCAATCTTAATCTTACCTCGTAAAATATAGAAATGTTCTGAAATGTTTCGAAGCATTTCGAACAATCCTCGATTTAATTTAATTTTATGACCGAAACTAGTATGAAATTGTGTATAATATACTACGAATTTTTGACCTAAACTCGTATTTCAAAAAGTTCCATAGAATCTATTTCTGAGATAATTTTTTTCATGGACTTCCATCATAATCTTTCCTTGTAAAATATAGAAAGGATCTGAAAAGTTTCGTAGCATTTCGAACAATCCTCGATTTAATTTAATTTTCTGACCGAAACGAGTATGAAATGGTGTATAATATACTACGAGTTTTTTTACCTAAACTTGCATTTCAAAAACTTCCATAGAATCATATTTTGAGATAATTTTTTGCATGGACTTCCATCATAACCTTCCCTCGTAAAATATAGAAAGGGTCTGAAACATTTCGAAGCATTTCGAACAATCCTCGATTTAATTTGATTTTCTGACCGAAACTAGTATAAAATTGTGTATAATATACTACGATTTTTTGACCAAAACTAGTATTTCAAAAAGTTTCATAGATTCTAATTCTGGGATAATTTTTTAAATAGACTTCAATCTTAATCTTACCTCGTAAAATATAGAAAGGATCTGAAAAGTTTCGTAGCATTTCGAACAATCCTCGATTTAATTTAATTTTCTGACTGAAACCAGTATAAAATTCTGTTTAATATACTACGATTTTTTTGACCTAAACTCGTATTTCAAAAAGTTCCATAGAATCTTATTTTAAGATAATTTTTTGCATGGACTTCCATCATAATCTGCCCTGGTAAATTATAGAAAGGATCTTAAAAGTTTCGTAGCATTTCGAACAATCCTCGATTTAATTTGATTTTTTGACCAAAACTAGTATAAAGTTGTGTATAATATACAACGAATTTTTGACCGAAACTCGTATTTGGAAAAGTTTCATAGAATCTATTTCTGAGATAATTTTTTGCATGGACTTCCATCATAATCTCCCCTGGTAAATTATAGAAAGGATCTTAAAAGTTTCGTAGCATTTCGAACAATCCTCAATTTAATTCAATTTTCTGACCGAAACTAGTATGAAATTGTGTATAATATACTATGATTTTTTGACCTAAACTCGTATTTCAAACATTTCCATAGAAAATTATTTTGAGATAAATTTTTGCAGGGACTTCCATCATAATCTTCCCTCGTAAATTATAGAAAGGATCATATATGTTTCGTAGCATTTTGAACAGTCCTCGATTTAATTTAGTTTTCTGACCGAAACTAGTATTAAATTGTATATAATATACTACAATTTTTTGACCTAAACTCGTATTTCAAAAAGTTCCATAAAATCTTTTTTTGAGATAATTTTTTTCATGGACTTCCATCATAATCTTCCCTCGTAAATTATAGAAAAGAACTTCAAAGTTTCGTAGCATTTCGAACAGTCCTCGATTTAATTTAATTTTCTGACCGAAACTAGTATGAAATGGTGTATAATATACTAAGATTTTTGACCTAAACTTGCATTTCAAATACTTCCATAAATCATATTTTTAGATAATATTTTAAATAGACTTCCATCATAACCTACCCCGTAAGAAATAGAAAGGATCTGAAAAGTTTCGTAGCATTTCGAACAATCCTGAATTTAATTTGATTTTCTAACCGAAACTAGTATAAAATTTTGTATAATATACTATGATTTTTTGACCGAAACTACTATTTCAAAATGTTTCAGAGAATCTAATTTTGAGATAATTTTTTGCATGGACTTCAATCTTAATCTTACCTCGTAAAATATAGAAAGGATCTGAAAAGTTTCATTGCATTTCGAACAATCCTCGATTTAATTTAATTTTCTGACAGAAACTAGATAAAATTGTGTATAATATACTATGATTTTTTGACCGAAACTCGTATTTCAAAAAGTTTCATAAAATCTATTTCTGAGATAATTTTTTTCATGGACTTCCATCATAATCTTTCCTTGTAAAATATAGAAAGGATCTGAAAAGTTTCGTAGCATTTCGAACAATCCTCGATTTAATTTAATTTTCTGACCGAAACGAGTATGAAATGGTGTATAATATACTACGAGTTTTTTTACCTAAACTTGCATTTCAAAAACTTCCATAGAATCATATTTTGAGATAATTTTTTGCATGGACTTCCATCATAACCTTCCCTCGTAAAATATAGAAAGGGTCTGAAACATTTCGAAGCATTTCGAACAATCCTCGATTTAATTTGATTTTCTGACCGAAACTAGTATAAAATTGTGTATAATATACTACGATTTTTTGACCAAAACTAGTATTTCAAAAAGTTTCATAGATTCTAATTCTGGGATAATTTTTTAAATAGACTTCAATCTTAATCTTACCTCGTAAAATATAGAAAGGATCTGAAAAGTTTCGTAGCATTTCGAACAATCCTCGATTTAATTTAATTTTCTGACTGAAACCAGTATAAAATTCTGTTTAATATACTACGATTTTTTTGACCTAAACTCGTATTTCAAAAAGTTCCATAGAATCTTATTTTAAGATAATTTTTTGCATGGACTTCCATCATAATCTGCCCTGGTAAATTATAGAAAGGATCTTAAAAGTTTCGTAGCATTTCGAACAATCCTCGATTTAATTTGATTTTTTGACCAAAACTAGTATAAAGTTGTGTATAATATACAACGAATTTTTGACCGAAACTCGTATTTGGAAAAGTTTCATAGAATCTATCTCTGAGATAATTTTTTGCATGGACTTCCATCATAATCTCCCCTGGTAAATTATAGAAAGGATCTTAAAAGTTTCGTAGCATTTCGAACAATCCTCAATTTAATTCAATTTTCTGACCGAAACTAGTATGAAATTGTGTATAATATACTATGATTTTTTGACCTAAACTCGTATTTCAAACATTTCCATAGAAAATTATTTTGAGATAAATTTTTGTAGGGACTTCCATCATAATCTTCCCTCGTAAATTATAGAAAGGATCATATATGTTTCGTAGCATTTTGAACAGTCCTCGATTTAATTTAGTTTTCTGACCGAAACTAGTATTAAATTGTATATAATATACTACAATTTTTTGACCTAAACTCGTATTTCAAAAAGTTCCATAAAATCTTTTTTTGAGATAATTTTTTTCATGGACTTCCATCATAATCTTCCCTCGTAAATTATAGAAAAGAACTTCAAAGTTTCGTAGCATTTCGAACAGTCCTCGATTTAATTTAATTTTCTGACCGAAACTAGTATGAAATGGTGTATAATATACTAAGATTTTTGACCTAAACTTGCATTTCAAATACTTCCATAAATCATATTTTTAGATAATATTTTAAATAGACTTCCATCATAACCTACCCCGTAAGAAATAGAAAGGATCTGAAAAGTTTCGTAGCATTTCGAACAATCCTGAATTTAATTTGATTTTCTAACCGAAACTAGTATAAAATTTTGTATAATATACTATGATTTTTTGACCGAAACTACTATTTCAAAATGTTTCAGAGAATCTAATTTTGAGATAATTTTTTGCATGGACTTCAATCTTAATCTTACCTCGTAAAATATAGAAAGGATCTGAAAAGTTTCATTGCATTTCGAACAATCCTCGATTTAATTTAATTTTCTGACAGAAACTAGATAAAATTGTGTATAATATACTATGATTTTTTGACCGAAACTCGTATTTCAAAAAGTTTCATAAAATCTATTTCTGAGATAATTTTTTTCATGGACTTCCATCATAATCTTTCCTTGTAAAATATAGAAAGGATCTGAAAAGTTTCGTAGCATTTCGAACAATCCTCGATTTAATTTAATTTTCTGACCGAAACGAGTATGAAATGGTGTATAATATACTACGAGTTTTTTTACCTAAACTTGCATTTCAAAAACTTCCATAGAATCATATTTTGAGATAATTTTTTGCATGGACTTCCATCATAACCTTCCCTCGTAAAATATAGAAAGGGTCTGAAACATTTCGAAGCATTTCGAACAATCCTCGATTTAATTTGATTTTCTGACCGAAACTAGTATAAAATTGTGTATAATATACTACGATTTTTTGACCAAAACTAGTATTTCAAAAAGTTTCATAGATTCTAATTCTGGGATAATTTTTTAAATAGACTTCAATCTTAATCTTACCTCGTAAAATATAGAAAGGATCTGAAAAGTTTCGTAGCATTTCGAACAATCCTCGATTTAATTTAATTTTCTGACTGAAACCAGTATAAAATTCTGTTTAATATACTACGATTTTTTTGACCTAAACTCGTATTTCAAAAAGTTCCATAGAATCTTATTTTAAGATAATTTTTTGCATGGACTTCCATCATAATCTGCCCTGGTAAATTATAGAAAGGATCTTAAAAGTTTCGTAGCATTTCGAACAATCCTCGATTTAATTTGATTTTTTGACCAAAACTAGTATAAAGTTGTGTATAATATACAACGAATTTTTGACCGAAACTCGTATTTGGAAAAGTTTCATAGAATCTATTTCTGAGATAATTTTTTGCATGGACTTCCATCATAATCTCCCCTGGTAAATTATAGAAAGGATCTTAAAAGTTTCGTAGCATTTCGAACAATCCTCAATTTAATTCAATTTTCTGACCGAAACTAGTATGAAATTGTGTATAATATACTATGATTTTTTGACCTAAACTCGTATTTCAAACATTTCCATAGAAAATTATTTTGAGATAAATTTTTGCAGGGACTTCCATCATAATCTTCCCTCGTAAATTATAGAAAGGATCATATATGTTTCGTAGCATTTTGAACATTCCTCGATTTAATTTAGTTTTCTGACCGAAACTAGTATTAAATTGTATATAATATACTACAATTTTTTGACCTAAACTCGTATTTCAAAAAGTTCCATAAAATCTTTTTTTGAGATAATTTTTTTCATGGACTTCCATCATAATCTTCCCTCGTAAATTATAGAAAAGAACTTCAAAGTTTCGTAGCATTTCGAACAGTCCTCGATTTAATTTAATTTTCTGACCGAAACTAGTATGAAATGGTGTATAATATACTACGATTTTTGACCTAAACTTGCATTTCAAATACTTCCATAAATCATATTTTTAGATAATATTTTAAATAGACTTACATCATAACCTACCCCGTAAGAAATAGAAAGGATCTGAAAAGTTTCGTAGCATTTCGAACAATCCTGAATTTAATTTGATTTTCTAACCGAAACTAGTATAAAATTTTGTATAATATACTATGATTTTTTGACCGAAACTACTATTTCAAAATGTTTCAGAGAATCTAATTCTGAGATAATTTTTTGCATGGACTTCAATCTTAATCTTACCTCGTAAAATATAGAAAGGATCTGAAAAGTTTCATTGCATTTCGAACAATCCTCGATTTAATTTAATTTTCTGACAGAAACTAGATAAAATTGTGTATAATATACTATGATTTTTTGACCGAAACTCGTATTTCAAAAAGTTTCATAAAATCTATTTCTGAGATAATTTTTTTCATGGACTTCCATCATAATCTTCCTTTGTAAAATATAGAAAGGATCTAAAAAGTCTTGTATTATTTCGAACAATCCTCGATTTAATATAATTTTCTGACCGAAACTAGTATGAAATGGTGCATATATACTACTACTTTTTGACCTAAACTTGCATTTCAAAAACTTCTATAGAATCATATTTTGAGATAATTTTTTGCATGGACTTCCATCATAACCTTCCCTCGTAAAATATAGAAAGGTTCTGAAATGTTTCGTAGCATTTCGAACAATCCTCGATTTAATTTGATTTTCTGACCGAAACTAGTATAAAATTATGTATAATATACTACGATTTTTTGTCCGAAACAAGTATTTCAAAACGTTTCATAGAATCTAATTTTGATATAATTTTTTAAATAGACTTCAATCTTAATCTTACCTCGTAAAATATAGAAATGTTCTGAAATGTTTCGAAGCATTTCGAACAATCCTCGATTTAATTTAATTTTATGACCGAAACTAGTATGAAATTGTGTATAATATACTACGAATTTTTGACCTAAACTCGTATTTCAAAAAGTTCCATAGAATCTATTTCTGAGATAATTTTTTTCATGGACTTCCATCATAATCTTTCCTTGTAAAATATAGAAAGGATCTGAAAAGTTTCGTAGCATTTCGAACAATCCTCGATTTAATTTAATTTTCTGACCGAAACGAGTATGAAATGGTGTATAATATACTACGAGTTTTTTTACCTAAACTTGCATTTCAAAAACTTCCATAGAATCATATTTTGAGATAATTTTTTGCATGGACTTCCATCATAACCTTCCCTCGTAAAATATAGAAAGGGTCTGAAACATTTCGAAGCATTTCGAACAATCCTCGATTTAATTTGATTTTCTGACCGAAACTAGTATAAAATTGTGTATAATATACTACGATTTTTTGACCAAAACTAGTATTTCAAAAAGTTTCATAGATTCTAATTCTGGGATAATTTTTTAAATAGACTTCAATCTTAATCTTACCTCGTAAAATATAGAAAGGATCTGAAAAGTTTCGTAGCATTTCGAACAATCCTCGATTTAATTTAATTTTCTGACTGAAACCAGTATAAAATTCTGTTTAATATACTACGATTTTTTTGACCTAAACTCGTATTTCAAAAAGTTCCATAGAATCTTATTTTAAGATAATTTTTTGCATGGACTTCCATCATAATCTGCCCTGGTAAATTATAGAAAGGATCTTAAAAGTTTCGTAAAATTTCGAACAATCCTCGATTTAATTTGATTTTTTGACCAAAACTAGTATAAAGTTGTGTATAATATACAACGAATTTTTGACCGAAACTCGTATTTGGAAAAGTTTCATAGAATCTATTTCTGAGATAATTTTTTGCATGGACTTCCATCATAATCTCCCCTGGTAAATTATAGAAAGGATCTTAAAAGTTTCGTAGCATTTCGAACAATCCTCAATTTAATTCAATTTTCTGACCGAAACTAGTATGAAATTGTGTATAATATACTATGATTTTTTGACCTAAACTCGTATTTCAAACATTTCCATAGAAAATTATTTTGAGATAAATTTTTGCAGGGACTTCCATCATAATCTTCCCTCGTAAATTATAGAAAGGATCATATATGTTTCGTAGCATTTTGAACAGTCCTCGATTTAATTTAGTTTTCTGACCGAAACTAGTATTAAATTGTATATAATATACTACAATTTTTTGACCTAAACTCGTATTTCAAAAAGTTCCATAAAATCTTTTTTTGAGATAATTTTTTTCATGGACTTCCATCATAATCTTCCCTCGTAAATTATAGAAAAGAACTTCAAAGTTTCGTAGCATTTCGAACAGTCCTCGATTTAATTTAATTTTCTGACCGAAACTAGTATGAAATGGTGTATAATATACTAAGATTTTTGACCTAAACTTGCATTTCAAATACTTCCATAAATCATATTTTTAGATAATATTTTAAATAGACTTCCATCATAACCTACCCCGTAAGAAATAGAAAGGATCTGAAAAGTTTCGTAGCATTTCGAACAATCCTGAATTTAATTTGATTTTCTAACCGAAACTAGTATAAAATTTTGTATAATATACTATGATTTTTTGACCGAAACTACTATTTCAAAATGTTTCAGAGAATCTAATTCTGAGATAATTTTTTGCATGGACTTCAATCTTAATCTTACCTCGTAAAATATAGAAAGGATCTGAAAAGTTTCATTGCATTTCGAACAATCCTCGATTTAATTTAATTTTCTGACAGAAACTAGATAAAATTGTGTATAATATACTATGATTTTTTGACCGAAACTCGTATTTCAAAAAGTTTCATAAAATCTATTTCTGAGATAATTTTTTTCATGGACTTCCATCATAATCTTTCCTTGTAAAATATAGAAAGGATCTGAAAAGTTTCGTAGCATTTCGAACAATCCTCGATTTAATTTAATTTTCTGACCGAAACGAGTATGAAATGGTGTATAATATACTACGAGTTTTTTTACCTAAACTTGCATTTCAAAAACTTCCATAGAATCATATTTTGAGATAATTTTTTGCATGGACTTCCATCATAACCTTCCCTCGTAAAATATAGAAAGGGTCTGAAACATTTCGAAGCATTTCGAACAATCCTCGATTTAATTTGATTTTCTGACCGAAACTAGTATAAAATTGTGTATAATATACTACGATTTTTTGACCAAAACTAGTATTTCAAAAAGTTTCATAGATTCTAATTCTGGGATAATTTTTTAAATAGACTTCAATCTTAATCTTACCTCGTAAAATATAGAAAGGATCTGAAAAGTTTCGTAGCATTTCGAACAATCCTCGATTTAATTTAATTTTCTGACTGAAACCAGTATAAAATTCTGTTTAATATACTACGATTTTTTTGACCTAAACTCGTATTTCAAAAAGTTCCATAGAATCTTATTTTAAGATAATTTTTTGCATGGACTTCCATCATAATCTGCCCTGGTAAATTATAGAAAGGATCTTAAAAGTTTCGTAGCATTTCGAACAATCCTCGATTTAATTTGATTTTTTGACCAAAACTAGTATAAAGTTGTGTATAATATACAACGAATTTTTGACCGAAACTCGTATTTGGAAAAGTTTCATAGAATCTATTTCTGAGATAATTTTTTGCATGGACTTCCATCATAATCTCCCCTGGTAAATTATAGAAAGGATCTTAAAAGTTTCGTAGCATTTCGAACAATCCTCAATTTAATTCAATTTTCAGACCGAAACTAGTATGAAATTGTGTATAATATACTATGATTTTTTGACCTAAACTCGTATTTCAAACATTTCCATAGAAAATTATTTTGAGATAAATTTTTGCAGGGACTTCCATCATAATCTTCCCTCGTAAATTATAGAAAGGATCATATATGTTTCGTAGCATTTTGAACAATCCTCGATTTAATTTAGTTTTCTGACCGAAACTAGTATTAAATTGTATATAATATACTACGATTTTTTGACCTAAACTCGTATTTCAAAAAGTTCCATAAAATCTTTTTTTGAGATAATTTTTTTCATGGACTTCCATCATAATCTTCCCTCGTAAATTATAGAAAAGAACTTCAAAGTTTCGTAGCATTTCGAACAGTCCTCGATTTAATTTAATTTTCTGACCGAAACTAGTATGAAATGGTGTATAATATACTACGATTTTTGACCTAAACTTGCATTTCAAATACTTCCATAAATCATATTTTTAGATAATATTTTAAATAGACTTCCATCATAACCTACCCCGTAAGAAATAGAAAGGATCTGAAAAGTTTCGTAGCATTTCGAACAATCCTGAATTTAATTTGATTTTCTAACCGAAACTAGTATAAAATTTTGTATAATATACTATGATTTTTTGACCGAAACTACTATTTCAAAATGTTTCAGAGAATCTAATTTTGAGATAATTTTTTGCATGGACTTCAATCTTAATCTTACCTCGTAAAATATAGAAAGGATCTGAAAAGTTTCATTGCATTTCGAACAATCTTCGATTTAATTTAATTTTCTGACAGAAACTAGATAAAATTGTGTATAATATACTATGATTTTTTGACCGAAACTCGTATTTCAAAAAGTTTCATAAAATCTATTTCTGAGATAATTTTTTTCATGGACTTCCATCATAATCTTCCTTTGTAAAATATAGAAAGGATCTAAAAAGTCTAGTAGTATTTCGAACAATCCTCGATTTAATATAATTTTCTGACCGAAACTAGTATGAAATGGTGCATAATATACTACTACTTTTTGACCTAAACTTGCATTTCAAAAACTTCCATAGAATCATATTTTGAGATAATTTTTTGCATGGACTTCCATCATAACCTTCCCTCGTAAAATATAGAATGGTTCTGAAACGTTTTGTAGCATTTCAAACAATCCTCAATTTAATTTGATTTTCTGACCGAAACTAGTATAAAATTGTGTATAATATACTACGATTTTTTGTCCGAAACTAGTATTTTAAAAAGTTTCATAGAATCTAATTTTGATATAATTTTTTGCATGGACTTCAATCTTAATCTTACCTCGTAAAATATAGAAAGGATCTGAAAAGTTTCATTGCATTTCGAACAATCCTCGATTTAATTTAATTTTCTGACAGAAACTAGATAAAATTGTGTATAATATACTATGATTTGTTGACCGAAACTCGTATTTCAAAAAGTTTCATAAAATCTATTTCTGAGATAAATTTTTTCATGGACTTCCATCATAATCTTCCTTTGTAAAATATAGAAAGGATCTGAAAAGTCTTGTAGTATTTCGAACAATCCTCGATTTAATATAATTTTCTGACCGAAACTAGTATGAAATGGTGCATAATATACTACTACTTTTTGACCTAAACTTGCATTTCAAAAACTTCCATAGAATCATATTTTGAGATAATTTTTTGCATGGACTTCCATCATAACCTTCCCTCGTAAAATATAGAATGGTTCTGAAACGTTTTGTAGCATTTCAAACAATCCTCAATTTAATTTGATTTTCTGACCGAAACTAGTATAAAATTGTGTATAATATACTACGATTTTTTGTCCGAAACTAGTATTTTAAAAAGTTTCATAGAATCTAATTTTGATATAATTTTTTGCATGGACTTCAATCTTAATCTTACCTCGTAAAATATAGAAAGGATCTGAAAAGTTTCATTGCATTTCGAACAATCCTCGATTTAATTTAATTTTCTGACAGAAACTAGATAAAATTGTGTATAATATACTATGATTTGTTGACCGAAACTCGTATTTCAAAAAGTTTCATAAAATCTATTTCTGAGATAAATTTTTTCATGGACTTCCATCATAATCTTCCTTTGTAAAATATAGAAAGGATCTGAAAAGTCTTGTAGTATTTCGAACAATCCTCGATTTAATATAATTTTCTGACCGAAACTAGTATGAAATGGTGCATAATATACTACTACTTTTTGACCTAAACTTGCATTTCAAAAACTTCCATAGAATCATATTTTGAGATAATTTTTTGCATGGACTTCCATCATAACCTTCCCTCGTAAAATATAGAATGGTTCTGAAACGTTTTGTAGCATTTCAAACAATCCTCAATTTAATTTGATTTTCTGACCGAAACTAGTATAAAATTGTGTATAATATACTACGATTTTTTGTCTGAAACTAGTATTTTAAAAAGTTTCATAGAATCTAATTTTGATATAATTTTTTGCATGGACTTCAATCTTAATCTTACCTCGTAAAATATAGAAAGGTTCTGAAATGTTTCGAAGCATTTCGAACAATCCTCGATTTAATTTAATTTTATGACCGAAACTAGTATGAAATTGTGTATAATATACTACGAATTTTTGACCTAAACTCGTATTTCAAAAAGTTCCATAGAATCTATTTCTGAGATAATTTTTTTCATGGACTTCCATCATAATCTTCCCTTGTAAAATATAGAAAGGATCTGAAAAGTTTCGTAGCATTTCGAACAATCCTCGATTAAATTTAATTTTCTGACCGAAACGAGTATGAAATGGTGTATAATATACTACGAGTTTTTTTAACTAAACTTGCATTTCAAAAACTTCCATAGAATCATATTTTGAGATAATTTTTTGCATGGACTTCCATCATAACCTTCCCTCGTAAAATATAGAAAGGGTCTGAAAGATTTCGAAGCATTTCGAACAATCCTCGATTTAATTTGATTTTCTGACCGAAACTAGTATAAAATTGTGTATAATATACTACGATATTTTGACCAAAACTAGTATTTCAAAAAGTTTCATAGATTCTAATTCTGGGATAATTTTTTAAATAGACTTCAATCTTAATCTTACCTCGTAAAATATAGAAAGGATCTGAAAAGTTTCGTAGCATTTCGAACAATCCTCGATTTAATTTAGTTTTCTGACTGAAACCAGTATAAAATTCTGTTTAATATACTACGATTTTTTTGACCTAAACTCGTATTTCAAAAAGTTCCATAGAATCTTATTTTAAGATAATTTTTTGCATGGACTTCCATCATAATCTCCCCTGGTAAATTATAGAAAGGATCTTAAAAGTTTCGTAGCATTTAGAACAATCCTCGATTTAATTTGATTTTTTGACCAAAACTAGTATAAAGTTGTGTATAATATACTACGATTTTTTGACAGAAACTCGTATTTGAAAAAGTTTCATAGAATCTATTTCTGAGATAATTTTTTGCTTGGATTTCCATCATAATCTCCCCTGGTAAATTATAGAAAGGATCTTAAAAAATTCGTAGCATTTCGAACAATCCTCAATTTAATTCAATTTTCTGACCGAAACTAGTATGAAATTGTGTATAATATACTATGATTTTTTGACCTAAACTCGTATTTCAAACATTTCCATAGAAAATTATTTTGAGATAAATTTTTGCAGGGACTTCCATCATAATCTTCCCTCGTAAATTATAGAAAGGATCATATAAGTTTCGTAGCATTTTGAACAATCCTCGATTTAATTTAGTTTTCTGACCGAAACTAGTATAAAATTGTATATAATATACTACGATTTTTTGACCTAAACTTGTATTTCAAAAAGTTCCATAAAATCTTTTTTTGAGATAATTTTTTGCATGGACTTCCATCATAATCTTCCCTCGTAAATTATAGAAAAGAACTTCAAAGTTTCGTAGCATTTCGAACAGTCCTTGATTTAATTTAATTTTCTGACCGAAACTAGTATGAAATGGTGTATAATATACTACGATTTTTGACCTAAACTTGCATTTCAAATACTTCCATAGAATCATATTTTTAGATAATTTTTTAAATAGACTTCCATCATAACCTACCCTCGTAAAAAATAGAAAGGATCTGAAAAGTTTCGTAGCATTTCGAACAATCCTGAAATTAATTTGATTTTCTAACTGAAACTAGTATAAAATTTTGTATAATATACTATGATTTTTTGACCGAAACTACTATTTCAAAATGTTTCAGAGAATCTAATTCTGAGATAATTTTTTGCATGGACTTCAATCTTAATCTTACCTCATAAAATATAGAAAGGATCTGGAAAGTTTCATTGCATTTCGAACAATCCTCGATTTAATTTAATTTTCTGACCAAAACTAGATAAAAATGTGTATAATATACTATGATTTTTTGACCGAAACTCGTATTTCAAAAAGTTTCATAAAATCTATTTCTGAGATAATTTTTTTCATGGACTTCCATCATAATCTTCCTTTGTAAAATATAGAAAGGATCTGAAAAGTCTTGTAGTATTTCGAACAATCCTCGATTTAATATAATTTTCTGACCGAAACTAGTATGAAATGGTGCATAATATACTACTACTTTTTGACCTAAACTTGCATTTCAAAAACTTCCATAGAATCATATTTTGAGATAATTTTTTGCATGGACTTCCATCATAACCTTCCCTCGTAAAATATAGAATGGTTCTGAAATGTTTTGTAGCATTTCAAACAATCCTCGATTTAATTTGATTTTCTGACCGAAACTAGTATAAAATTGTGTATAATATACTACGATTTTTTGTCCGAAACTAGTATTTCAAAAAGTTTCATAGAATCTAATTTTGATATAATTTTTTGCATTGACTTTAATCTTAATCTTACCTCGTAAAATATAGAAAGGTTCTGAAATGTTTCGAAACATTTCGAACAATCCTCGATTTAATTTAATTTTAAGACCGAAACTAGTATGAAATTGTATATAATATACTACGAATTTTTGACCTAAACTCGTATTTCAAAAAGTTCCATAGAATCTATTTCTGAGATAATTTTTTTCATGGACTTCCATCATAATCTTCCCTTGTAAAATATTGAAAGGATCTGAAAAGTTTCGTAGCATTTCGAACAATCCTCGATTAAATTTAATTTCCTGACCGAAACGAGTATGAAATGGTGTATAATATACTACGAGTTTTTTTAACTAAACTTGCATTTCAAAAACTTCCATAGAATCATATTTTGAGATAATTTTTTGCATGGACTTCCATCATAACCTTCCATCGTAAAATATAGAAAGGGTCTGAAACATTTCGAAGCATTTCGAACAATCCTCGATTTAATTTGATTTTCTGACCGACACTAGTATAAAATTGTGTATAATATACGACGATTTTTTGACCAAAACTAGTATTTCAAAAATTTTCATAGATTCTAATTCTGGGATAATTTTTTAAATAGACTTCAATCTTAATCTTACCTCGTAAAATATAGAAAGTATCTGAAAAGTTTCGTAGCATTTCGAACAATCCTCGATTTAATTTAGTTTTCTGACTGAAACCAGTATAAAATTCTGTTTAATATACTACGATTTTTTTGACCTAAACTCGTATTTCAAAAAGTTCCATAGAATCTTATTTTAAGATAATTTTTTGCATGGACTTCCATCATAATCTCCCCTGGTAAATTATAGAAAGGATCTTAAAAGTTTCGTAGCATTTAGAACAATCCTCGATTTAATTTGATTTTTTGACCAAAACTAGTATAAAGTTGTGTATAATATACTACGATTTTTTGACAGAAACTCGTATTTGAAAAAGTTTCATAGAATCTATTTCTGAGATAATTTTTTGCATGGACTTCCATCATAATCTCCCCTGGTAAATTATAGAAAGGATCTTAAAAGTTTCGTAGCATTTCGAACAATCCTCAATTTAATTCAATTTTCTGACCGAAACTAGTATGAAATTGTGTATAATATACTATGATTTTTTGACCTAAACTCGTATTTCAAACATTTCCATAGAAAATTATTTTGAGATAAATTTTTGCAGGGACTTCCATCATAATCTTCCCTCGTAAATTATAGAAAGGATCATATAAGTTTCGTAGCATTTTGAACAATCCTCGATTTAATTTAGTTTTCTGACCGAAACTAGTATAAAATTGTATATAATATACTACGATTTTTTGACCTAAACTCGTATTTCAAAAAGTTCCATAAAATCTTTTTTTGAGATAATTTTTTGCATGGACTTCCATCATAATCTTCCCTCGTAAATTATAGTAAAGAACTTCAAAGTTTCGTAGCATTTCGAACAGTCCTTGATTTAATTTAATTTTCTGACCGAAACTAGTATGAAATGGTGTATAATATACTACGATTTTTGACCTAAACTTGCATTTCAAATACTTCCATAGAATCATATTTTTAGATAATTTTTTAAATAGACTTCCATCATAACCTACCCTCGTAAAAAATAGAAAGGATCTGAAAAGTTTCGTAGCATTTCGAACAATCCTGAATTTAATTTGATTTTCTAACTGAAACTAGTATAAAATTTTGTATAATATACTATGATTTTTTGACCGAAACTACTATTTCAAAATGTTTCAGAGAATCTAATTCTGAGATAATTTTTTGCATGGACTTCAATCTTAATCTTACCTCATAAAATATAGAAAGGATCTGAAAAGTTTCATTGCATTTCGAACAATCCTCGATTTAATTTAATTTTCTGACAGAAACTAGATAAAATTGTGTATAATATACTATGATTTTTTGACCGAAACTCGTATTTCAAAAAGTTTCATAAAATCTATTTCTGAGATAATTTTTTTCATGGACTTCCATCATAATATTCCTTTGTAAAATATAGAAAGGATCTGAAAAGTCTTGTAGTATTTCGAACAATCCTCGATTTAATATAATTTTCTGACCGAAACTAGTATGAAATGGTGCATAATATACTACTACTTTTTGACCTAAACTTGCATTTCAAAAACTTCCATAGAATCATATTTTGAGATAATTTTTTGCATGGACTTCCATCATAATCTCCCCTGGTAAATTATAGAAAGGATCTTAAAAGTTTCGTAGCATTTCGAACAATCCTCGATTTAATTTGATTTTTTGACCAAAACTAGTATAAAGTTGTGTATAATATACTACGAATTTTTGACCGAAACTCGTATTTGGAAAAGTTTCATAGAATCTATTTCTGAGATAATTTTTTGCATGGACTTCCATCATAATCTCCCCTGGTAAATTATAGAAAGGATCTTAAAAGTTTCGTAGCATTTCGAACAATCCTCAATTTAATTCAATTTTCTGACCGAAACTAGTATGAAATTGTGTATAATATACTATGATTTTTTGACCTAAACTCGTATTTCAAACATTTCCATAGAAAATTATTTTGAGATAAATTTTTGCAGGGACTTCCATCATAATCTTCCCTCGTAAATTATAGAAAGGATCATATAAGTTTCGTAGCATTTTGAACAATCCTCGATTTAATTTAGTTTTCTGACCGAAACTAGTATAAAATTGTATATAATATACTACGATTTTTTGACCTAAACTCGTATTTCAAAAAGTTCCATAAAATCTTTTTTTGAGATAATTTTTTGCATGGACTTCCATCATAATCTTCCCTTGTAAATTATAGTAAAGAACTTCAAAGTTTCGTAGCATTTCGAACAGTCCTTGATTTAATTTAATTTTCTGACCGAAACTAGTATGAAATGGTGTATAATATACTACGATTTTTGACCTAAACTTGCATTTCAAATACTTCCATAGAATCATATTTTTAGATAATATTTTAAATAGACTTCCATCATAACCAACCCTCGTAAGAAATAGAAAGGATCTGAAAAGTTTCGTAGCATTTCGAACAATCCTGAATTTAATTTGATTTTCTAACCGAAACTAGTATAAAATTTTGTATAATATACTATGATTTTTTGACCGAAACTACTATTTCAAAATGTTTCAGAGAATCTAATTCTGAGATAATGTTTTGCATGGACTTCAATCTTAATCTTACCTCGTAAAATATAGAAAGGATCTGAAAAGTTTCATTGCATTTCGAACAATCCTCGATTTAATTTAATTTTCTGACCGAAACTAGTATAAAATTGTGTATAATATACTACGATATTTTGACCAAAACTAGTATTTCAAAAAGTTTCATAGATTCTAATTCTTGGATAATTTTTTAAATAGACTTCAATCTTAATCTTACCTCGTAAAATATAGAAAGGATCTGAAAAGTTTCGTAGCATTTCGAACAATCCTCGATTTAATTTAGTTTTCTGACTGAAACCAGTATAAAATTCTGTTTAATATACTACGATTTTTTTGACCTAAACTCGTATTTCAAAAAGTTCCATAGAATCTTATTTTAAGATAATTTTTTGCATGGACTTCCATCATAATCTCCCCTGGTAAATTATAGAAAGGATCTTAAAAGTTTCGTAGCATTTAGAACAATCCTCGATTTAATTTGATTTTTTGACCAAAACTAGTATAAAGTTGTGTATAATATACTACGATTTTTTGACAGAAACTCGTATTTGAAAAAGTTTCATAGAATCTATTTCTGAGATAATTTTTTGCATGGACTTCCATCATAATTTCCCCTGGTAAATTATAGAAAGGATCTTAAAAGTTTCGTAGCATTTCGAACAATCCTCAATTTAATTCAATTTTCTGACCGAAACTAGTATGAAATTGTGTATAATATACTATGATTTTTTGACCTAAACTCGTATTTCAAACATTTCCATAGAATATTATTTTGAGATAAATTTTTGCAGGGACTTCCAACATAATCTTCCCTCGTAAATTATAGAAAGGATCATATAAGTTTCGTAGCATTTTGAACAATCCTCGATTTAATTTAGTTTTCTGACCGAAACTAGTATAAAATTGTATATAATATACTACGATTTTTTGACCTAAACTCGTATTTCAAAAAGTTCCATAAAATCTTTTTTTGAGATAATTTTTTGCATGGACTTCCATCATAATCTTCCCTCGTAAATTATAGAAAAGAACTTCAAAGTTTCGTAGCATTTCGAACAGTCCTTGATTTAATTTAATTTTCTGACCGAAAATAGTATGAAATGGTGTATAATATACTACGATTTTTGACCTAAACTTGCATTTCAAATACTTCCATAGAATCATATTTTTAGATAATTTTTTAAATAGACTTCCATCATAACCTACCCTCGTAAAAAATAGAACGGATCTGAAAAGTTTCGTAGCATTTCGAACAATCCTGAATTTAATTTGATTTTCTAACCGAAACTAGTATAAAATTTTGTATAATATACTATGATTTTTTGACCGAAACTACTATTTCAAAATGTTTCAGAGAATCTAATTCTGAGATAATTTTTTGCATGGACTTCAATCTTAATCTTACCTCATAAAATATAGAAAGGATCTGAAAAGTTTTATTGCATTTCGAACAATCCTCGATTTAATTTAATTTTCTGACAGAAACTAGATAAAATTGTGTATAATATACTATGATTTTTTGACCGAAACTCGTATTTCAAAAAGTTTCATAAAATCTATTTCTGAGATAATTTTTTTCATGGACATCCATCATAATCTTCCTTTGTAAAATATAGAAAGGATCTGAAAAGTCTTGTAGTATTTCGAACAATCCTCGATTTAATATAATTTTCTGACCGAAACTAGTATGAAATGGTGCATAATATACTACTACTTTTTGACCTAAACTTGCATTTCAAAAACTTCCATAGAATCATATTTTGAGATAATTTTTTGCATGGACTTCCATCATAACCTTCCCTCGTAAAATATAGAATGGTTCTGAAACGTTTTGTAGCATTTCAAACAATCCTCGATTTAATTTGATTTTCTGACCGAAACTAGTATAAAATTGTGTATAATATACTACGATTTTTTGTCCGAAACTAGTATTTCAAAAAGTTTCATAGAATCTAATTTTGATATAATTTTTTGCATGGACTTCAATCTTAATCTTACCTCGTAAAATATAGAAAGGTTCTGAAATGTTTCGAAGCATTTCGAACAATCCTCGATTTAATTTAATTTTATGACCGAAACTAGTATGAAATTGTGTATAATATACTACGAATTTTTGACCTAAACTCGTATTTCAAAAAGTTCCATAGAATCTATTTCTGAGATAATTTTTTTCATGGACTTCCATCATAATCTTCCCTTGTAAAATATAGAAAGGATCTGAAAAGTTTCGTAGCATTTCGAACAATCCTCGATTTAATTTAATTTTCTGACCGAAACGAGTATGAAATGGTGTATAATATACTACGAGTTTTTTTAACTAAACTTGCATTTCAAAAACTTCCATAGAATCATATTTTGAGATAATTTTTTGCATGGACTTCCATCATAACCTTCCCTCGTAAAATATAGAAAGGGTCTGAAACATTTCGAAGCATTTCGAACAATCCTCGATTTAATTTGATTTTCTGACCGAAACTAGTATAAAATTGTGTATAATATACTACGATATTTTGACCAAAACTAGTATTTCAAAAAGTTTCATAGATTCTAATTCTTGGATAATTTTTTAAATTGACTTCAATCTTAATCTTACCTCGTAAAATATAGAAAGGATCTGAAAAGTTTCGTAGCATTTCGAACAATCCTCGATTTAATTTAGTTTTCTGACTGAAACCAGTATAAAATTCTGTTTAATATACTACGATTTTTTTGACCTAAACTCGTATTTCAAAAAGTTCCATAGAATCTTATTTTAAGATAATTTTTTGCATGGACTTCCATCATAATCTCCCCTGGTAAATTATAGAAAGGATCTTAAAAGTTTCATAGCATTTAGAACAATCCTCGATTTAATTTGATTTTTTGACCAAAACTAGTATAAAGTTGTGTATAATATACTACGATTTTTTGACAGAAACTCGTATTTGAAAAAGTTTCATAGAATCTATTTCTGAGATAATTTTTTGCATGGACTTCCATCATAATTTCCCCTGGTAAATTATAGAAAGGATCTTAAAAGTTTCGTAGCATTTCGAACAATCCTCAATTTAATTCAATTTTCTGACCGAAACTAGTATGAAATTGTGTATAATATACTATGATTTTTTGACCTAAACTCGTATTTCAAACATTTCCATAGAATATTATTTTGAGATAAATTTTTGCAGGGACTTCCAACATAATCTTCCCTCGTAAATTATAGAAAGGATCATATAAGTTTCGTAGCATTTTGAACAATCCTCGATTTAATTTAGTTTTCTGACCGAAACTAGTATAAAATTGTATATAATATACTACGATTTTTTGACCTAAACTCGTATTTCAAAAAGTTCCATAAAATCTTTTTTTGAGATAATTTTTTGCATGGACTTCCATCATAATCTTCCCTCGTAAATTATAGAAAAGAACTTCAAAGTTTCGTAGCATTTCGAACAATCCTTGATTTAATTTAATTTTCTGACCGAAACTAGTATGAAATGGTGTATAATATACTACGATTTTTGACCTAAACTTGCATTTCAAATACTTCCATAGAATCATATTTTTAGATAATTTTTTAAATAGACTTCCATCATAACCTACCCTCGTAAAAAATAGAAAGGATCTGAAAAGTTTCGTAGCATTTCGAACAATCCTGAATTTAATTTGATTTTCTAACCGAAACTAGTATAAAATTTTGTATAATATACTATGATTTTTTGACCGAAACTACTATTTCAAAATGTTTCAGAGAATCTAATTCTGAGATAATTTTTTGCATGGACTTCAATCTTAATCTTACCTCATAAAATATAGAAAGGATCTGAAAAGTTTCATTGCATTTCGAACAATCCTCGATTTAATTTAATTTTCTGACAGAAACTAGATAAAATTGTGTATAATATACTATGATTTTTTGACCGAAACTCGTATTTCAAAAAGTTTCATAAAATCTATTTCTGAGATAATTTTTTTCATGGACTTCCATCATAATATTCCTTTGTAAAATATAGAAAGGATCTGAAAAGTCTTGTAGTATTTCGAACAATCCTCGATTTAATATAATTTTCTGACCGAAACTAGTATGAAATGGTGCATAATATACTACTACTTTTTGACCTAAACTTGCATTTCAAAAACTTCCATAGAATCATATTTTGAGATAATTTTTTGCATGGACTTCCATCATAACCTTCCCTCGTAAAATATAGAATGGTTCTGAAACGTTTTGTAGCATTTCAAACAATCCTCGATTTAATTTGATTTTCTGACCGAAACTAGTATAAAATTCTGTATAATATACTACGATTTTTTGTCCGAAACTAGTATTTCAAAAAGTTTCATAGAATCTAATTTTGATATAATTTTTTGCATGGACTTCAATCTTAATCTTACCTCGTAAAATATAGAAAGGTTCTGAAATGTTTCGAAGCATTTCGAACAATCCTCGATTTAATTTAATTTTATGACCGAAACTAGTATGAAATTGTGTATAATATACTACGAATTTTTGACCTAAACTCGTATTTCAAAAAGTTCCATAGAATCTATTTCTGAGATAATTTTTTTCATGGACTTCCATCATAATCTTCCCTTGTAAAATATAGAAAGGATCTGAAAAGTTTCGTAGCATTTCGAACAATCCTCGATTTAATTTAATTTTCTGACCGAAACGAGTATGAAATGGTGTATAATATACTACGAGTTTTTTTAACTAAACTTGCATTTCAAAAACTTCCATAGAATCATATTTTGAGATAATTTTTTGCATGGACTTCCATCATAACCTTCCCTCGTAAAATATAGAAAGGGTCTGAAACATTTCGAAGCATTTCGAACAATCCTCGATTTAATTTGATTTTCTGACCGAAACTAGTATAAAATTGTGTATAATATACTACGATATTTTGACCAAAACTAGTATTTCAAAAAGTTTCATAGATTCTAATTCTGGGATAATTTTTTAAATAGACTTCAATCTTAATCTTACCTCGTAAAATATAGAAAGGATCTGAAAAGTTTCGTAGCATTTCGAACAATCCTCGATTTAATTTAGTTTTCTGACTGAAACCAGTATAAAATTCTGTTTAATATACTACGATTTTTTTGACCTAAACTCGTATTTCAAAAAGTTCCATAGAATCTTATTTTAAGATAATTTTTTTCATGGAGTTCCATCATAATCTCCCCTGGTAAATTATAGAAAGGATCTTAAAAGTTTCGTAGCATTTAGAACAATCCTCGATTTAATTTGATTTTTTGACCAAAACTAGTATAAAGTTGTGTATAATATACTACGATTTTTTGACAGAAACTCGTATTTGAAAAAGTTTCATACAATCTATTTCTGAGATAATTTTTTGCATGGACTTCCATCATAATCTCCCCTGGTAAATTATAGAAAGGATCTTAAAAGTTTCGTAGCATTTCGAACAATCCTCAATTTAATTCAATTTTCTGACCGAAACTAGTATGAAATTGTGTATAATATACTATGATTTTTTGACCTAAACTCGTATTTCAAACATTTCCATAGAATATTATTTTGAGATAAATTTTTGCAGGGACTTCCATCATAATCTTCCCTCGTAAATTATAGTAAGGATCATATAAGTTTCGTAGCATTTTGAACAATCCTCGATTTAATTTAGTTTTCTGACCGAAACTAGTATAAAATTGTATATAATATACTACGATTTTTTAACCTAAACTCGTATTTCAAAAAGTTCCATAAAATCTTTTTTGAGATAATTTTTTGCATGGACTTCCATCATAATCTTCCCTCGTAAATTATAGAAAATAACTTCAAAGTTTCGTAGCATTTCGAACAGTCCTTGATTTAATTTAATTTTCTGACCGAAACTAGTATGAAATGGTGTATAATATACTACGATTTTTGACCTAAACTTGCATTTCAAATACTTCCATAGAATCATATTTTTAGATAATTTTTTAAATAGACTTCCATCATAACCTACCCTCGTAAGAAATAGAAAGGATCTGAAAAGTTTCGTAGCATTTCGAACAATCCTGAATTTAATTTGATTTTCTAACCGAAACTAGTATAAAAGTTTGTATAATATACTATGATTTTTTGACCGAAACTACTATTTCAAAATGTTTCAGAGAATCTAATTCTGAGATAATTTTTTGCATGGACTTCAATCTTAATCTTACCTCGTAAAATATAGAAAGGATCTGAAAAGTTTCATTGCATTTCGAACAATCCTCGATTTAATTTAATTTTCTGACCAAAACTAGATAAAATTGTGTATAATATACTATGATTTTTTGACCGAAACTCGTATTTCAAAAAGTTTCATAAAATCTATTTCTGAGACAATTTTTTTCATGGACTTCCATCATAATATTCCTTTGTAAAATATAGAAAGGATCTGAAAAGTCTTGTAGTATTTCGAACAATCCTCGATTTAATATAATTTTCTGACCGAAACTAGTATGAAATGGTGCCTAATATACTACTACTTTTTGACCTAAACTTGCATTTCAAAAACTTCCATAGAATCATATTTTGAGATAATTTTTTGCATGGACTTCCATCATAACCTTCCCTCGTAAAATATAGAATGGTTCTGAAACGTTTTGTAGCATTTCAAACAATCCTCGATTTAATTTGATTTTCTGACCGAAACTAGTATAAAATTCTGTATAATATACTACGATTTTTTGTCCGAAACTAGTATTTCAAAAAGTTTCATAGAATCTAATTTTGATATAATTTTTTGCATGGACTTCAATCTTAATCTTACCTCGTAAAATATAGAAAGGTTCTGAAATGTTTCGAAGCATTTCGAACAATCCTCGATTTAATTTAATTTTATGACCGAAACTAGTATGAAATTGTGTATAATATACTACGAATTTTTGACCTAAACTCGTATTTCAAAAAGTTCCATAGAATCTATTTCTGAGATAATTTTTTTCATGGACTTCCATCATAATCTTCCTTTGTAAAATATAGAAAGAATCTGAAAATTTTCGTAGCATTTCGAACAATCCTCGATTTAATTTAATTTTCTGACCGAAAAAAGTATGAAATGGTGTATAATATACTACGAGTTTTTTTACCTAAACTTGCATTTCAAAAACTTCCATAGAATCATATTTTGAGATAATATTTTGCACGGACTTCCATCATAACCTTCCCTCGTAAAATATAGAAAGGGTCTGAAACATTTCGAAGCATTTCGAACAATCCTCGATTTAATTTGATTTTCTGACCGAAACTAGTATAAAATTGTGTATAATATACTACGATTTTTTGACCAAAACTAGTATTTCAAAAAGTTTCATAGATTCTAATTCTGAGATAATTTTTTAAATGGACTTCAATCTTAATCTTACCTCGTAAAATATAGAAAGGATCTGAAAAGTTTCGTAGCATTTCGAACAATCCTCGATTTAATTTAATTTCCTGACTGAAACCAATATAAAATTCTGTTTAATATACTACGATTTTCTTGACCTAAACTCGTATTTCAAAAAGTTCCATAGAATCTTATTTTAAGATAATTTTTTGCATGGACTTCCATCATAATCTCCCCTGGTAAATTATAGAAAGGATCTTAAAAGTTTCGTAGCATTTCGAACAATCCTCGATTTAATTTGATTTTTTGACCAAAACTAGTATAAAGTCGTGTATAATATACTACGATTTTTTGACCGAAACTCGTTTTTGGAAAAGTTTCATAGAATCTATTTCTGAGATGATTTTTTGCATGGACTTCCATCATAATCTCCCCTGGTAAATTATAGAAAGGATCTTAAAAGTTTCGTAGCATTTCGAACAATCCTCAATTTAATTCAATTTTCTGACCGAAACTAGTATGAAATTGTGTATAATATACTATGATTTTTTGACCTAAACTCGTATTTCAAACATTTCCATAGAAAATTATTTTGAGATAAATTTTTGCAGGGACTTCCATCATAATCTTCCCTCGTAAATTATAGAAAGGATCATATAAGTTTCGTAGCATTTTGAACAATCCTCGATTTAATTTAGTTTTCTGACCGAAACTAGTATTAAATTGTATATAATATACTACGATTTTTTGACCTAAACTCGTATTTCAAAAAGTTCCATAAAATCTTTTTTTGAGATAATTTTTTGCATGGACTTCCATCATAATCTTCCCTCGTAAATTATAGAAAAGAACTTCAAAGTTTCGTAGCATTTCGAACAGTCCTTGATTTAATTTAATTTTCTGACCGAAACTAGTATGAAATGGTGTATAATATACTACGATTTTTGACCTAAACTTGCATTTCAAATACTTCCATAGAATCATATTTTTAGATAATTTTTTAAATAGACTTCCATCATAACCTACCCTCGTAAGAAATAGAAAGGATCTGAAAAGTTTCGTAGCATTTCGAACAATCCTGAATTTAATTTGATTTTCTAACCGAAACTAGTATAAAATTTTGTATAATATACTATGATTTTTTGACCGAAACTACTATTTCAAAATCTTTCAGAGAATCTAATTCTGAGATAATTTTTTGCATGGACTTCAATCTTAATCTTACCTCGTAAAATATAGAAAGGATCTGAAAAGTTTCATTGCATTTCGAACAATCCTCGATTTAATTTAATTTTCTGACCAAAACTAGATAAAATTGTGTATAATATACTATGATTTTTTGACCGAAACTCGTATTTCAAAAAGTTTCATAAAATCTATTTCTGAGACAATTTTTTTCATGGACTTCCATCATAATATTCCTTTGTAAAATATAGAAAGGATCTGAAAAGTCTTGTAGTATTTCGAACAATCCTCGATTTAATATAATTTTCTGACCGAAACTAGTATGAAATGGTGCATAATATACTACTACTTTTTGACCTAAACTTGCATTTCAAAAACTTCCATAGAATCATATTTTGAGATATTTTTTTGCATGGACTTCCATCATAACCTTCCCTCGTAAAATATAGAATGGTTCTGAAACGTTTTGTAGCATTTCAAACAATCCTCGATTTAATTTGATTTTCTGACCGAAACTAGTATAAAATTGTGTATAATATACTACGATTTTTTGTCCGAAACTAGTATTTCAAAAAGTTTCATAGAATCTAATTTCGATATAATTTTTTGCATGGACTTCAATCTTAATCTTACCTCGTAAAATATAGAAAGGTTCTGAAATGTTTCGAAGCATTTCGAACAATCCTCGATTTAATTTAATTTTATGACCGAAACTAGTATGAAATTGTGTATAATATACTACGAATTTTTGACCTAAACTCGTATTTCAAAATGTTCCATAGAATCTATTTCTGAGATAATTTTTTTCATGGACTTCCATCATAATCTTCCTTTGTAAAATATAGAAAGAATCTGAAAATTTTCGTAGCATTTCGAACAATCCTCGATTTAATTTAATTTTCTGACCGAAAAAAGTATGAAATGGTGTATAATATACTACGAGTTTTTTTACCTAAACTTGCATTTCAAAAACTTCCATAGAATCATATTTTGAGATAATTTTTTGCACGGACTTCCATCATAACCTTCCCTCGTAAAATATAGAAAGGGTCTGAAACATTTCGAAGCATTTCGAACAATCCTCGATTTAATTTGATTTTCTGACCGAAACTAGTATAAAATTGTGTATAATATACTACGATTTTTTGACCAAAACTAGTATTTCAAAAAGTTTCATAGATTCTAATTCTGAGATAATTTTTTAAATGGACTTCAATCTTAATCTTACCTCGTAAAATATAGAAAGGATCTGAAAAGTTTCGTAGCATTTCGAACAATCCTCGATTTAATTTAATTTCCTGACTGAAACCAATATAAATTCTGTTTAATATACTACGATTTTTTTGACCTAAACTCGTATTTCAAAAAGTTCCATAGAATCTTATTTTAAGATAATTTTTTGCATGGACTTCCATCATAATCTCCCCTGGTAAATTATAGAAAGGATCTTAAAAGTTTCGTAGCATTTCGAACAATCCTCGATTTAATTTGATTTTTTGACCAAAACTAGTATAAAGTCGTGTATAATATACTACGTTTTTTTGACCGAAACTCGTTTTTGGAAAAGTTTCATAGAATCTATTTCTGAGATAATTTTTTGCATGGACTTCCATCATAATCTCCCCTGGTAAATTATAGAAAGGATCTTAAAAGTTTCGTAGCATTTCGAACAATCCTCAATTTAATTCAATTTTCTGACCGAAACTAGTATGAAATTGTGTATAATATACTATGATTTTTTGACCTAAACTCGTATTTCAAACATTTCCATAGAAAATTATTTTGAGATAAATTTTTGCAGGGACTTCCATCATAATCTTCCCTCGTAAATTATAGAAAGGATCATATAAGTTTCGTAGTATTTTGAACAATCCTCGATTTTTAATTTAGTTTTCTGACCGAAACTAGTATTAAATTGTATATAATATACTACGATTTTTTGACCTAAACTCGTATTTCAAAAAGTTCCATAAAATCTTTTTTTGAGATAATTTTTTGCATGGACATCCATCATAATCTTCCCTCGTAAATTATAGAAAAGAACTTCAAAGTTTCGTAGCATTTCGAACAGTCCTTGATTTAATTTAATTTTCTGACCGAAACTAGTATGAAATGGTGTATAATATACTACGATTTTTGACCTAAACTTGCTTTTCAAATACTTCCATAGAATCATATTTTTAGATAATTTTTTAAATAGACTTCCATCATAACCTACCCTCGTAAGAAATAGAAAGGATCTGAAAAATTTCGTAGCATTTCGAACAATCCTGAATTTAATTTGATTTTCTAACCGAAACTAGTATAAAATTTTGTATAATATACTATGATTTTTTGACCGAAACTACTATTTCAAAATGTTTCAGAGAATCTAATTCTGAGATAATTTTTTGCATGGACTTCAATCTTAATCTTACCTCGTAAAATATAGAAAGGATCTGAAAAGTTTCATTGCATTTCGAACAATCCTCGATTTAATTTAATTTTCTGACCGAAACTAGATAAAATTGTGTATAATATACTATGATTTTTTGACCGAAACTCGTATTTCAAAAAGTTTCATAAAATCTATTTCTGAGACAATTTTTTTCATGGACTTCCATCATAATATTCCTTTGTAAAATATAGAAAGGATCTGAAAAGTCTTGTAGTATTTCGAACAATCCTCAATTTAATATAATTTTCTGACCGAAACTAGTATGAAATGGTGCATAATATACTACTACTTTTTGACCTAAATTTGCATTTCAAAAACTTCCATAGAATCATATTTTGAGATAATTTTTTGCATGGAATTCCATCATAACCTTCCCTCGTAAAATATAGAATGGTTCTGAAACGTTTTGTAGCATTTCAAACAATCCTCGATTTAATTTGATTTTCTGACCGAAACTAGTATAAAATTGTGTATAATATACTATGATTTTTTGTCCGAAACTAGTATTTCAAAAAGTTTCATAGAATCTAATTTTGATATAATTTTTTGCATGGACTTCAATCTTAATCTTACCTCGTAAAATATAGAAAGGTTCTGAAATGTTTCGAAGCATTTCGAACAATCCTCGATTGAATTTAATTTTATGACCGAAACTAGTATGAAATTGTGTATAATATACTACGAATTTTTGACCTAAACTCGTATTTCTAAAAGTTCCATAGAATCTATTTCTGAGATAATTTTTTTCATGGACTTCCATCATAATCTTCCCTTGTAAAATATAGAAAGGATCTGAAAAGTTTCGTAGCATTTCGAACAATCCTCGATTTAATTTAATTTTCTGACCGAAACGAGTATGAAATGGTGTATAATATACTACGAGTTTTTTTTACCTAAACTTGCATTTCAAAAACTTCCATAGAATCATATTTTGAGATAATTTTTTGCATGGACTTCCATCATAACCTTCCCTCGTAAAATATAGAAAGGGTCTGAAACATTTCGAAGCATTTTGAACAATCCTCGATTTAATTTGATTTTCTGACCGAAACTAATATAAAATTGTGTATAATATACTATGATTTTTTGACCAAAACTAGTATTTCAAAAAGTTTCATAGATTCTAATTCTGAGATAATTTTTTAAATGGACTTCAATCTTAATCTTACCTCGTAAAATATAGAACGGATCTGAAGAGTTTCGTAGCATTTCAAACAATCCTCGATTTAATTTAATTTTCTGACTGAAACCAATATAAAATTCTGTTTAATATACTACGATTTTTTTGACCTAAACTCGTATTTCAAAAAGTTCCATAGAATCTTATTTTAAGATAATTTTTTGCATGGACTTCCATCATAATCTCCCCTGGTAAATTATAGAAAGGATCTTAAAAATTTCGTAGCATTTCGAACAATCCTCGATTTAATTTGATTTTTTGACCAAAACTTGTATAAAGTTGTGTATAATATACTACGAATTTTTGACCGAAACTCGTATTTGAAAAAGTTTCATAGAATCTATTTCTGAGATAATTTTTTGCATGGACTTCCATCATTATCTCCCCTGGTAAATTATAGAAAGGATCTTATAAGTTTCGTAGCATTTCGAACAATCCTCGATTTAATTCAATTTTCTGACCGAAACTAGTATGAAATTGTGTATAATATACTATGATTTTTTGACCTAAACTCGTATTTCAAAAATTTCCATAGAATATTATTTTGAGATAAATTTTTGCAGGGACTTCCATCATAATCTTCCCTCGTAAATTATAGAAGGGATCATAAAAGTTTCGTAGCATTTTGAACAATCCTCGATTTAATTTAGTTTTCTGACCGAAACTAGTATAAAATTGTGTATAATATACTACGATTTTTTGACCTAAACTCGTATTTCAAAAAGTTCCATAAAATCTTTTTTTGAGATAATTTTTTGCATGGACTTCCATCATAATCTTCCCTCGTAAATTATAGAAAAGAACTTCAAAGTTTCGTAGCATTTCGAACAATCCTCGATTTAATTTAATTTTCTGACCGAAATTAGTATGAAATGGTGTATAATATAGTACGATTTTTGACCTAAACTTGCATTTCAAATACTTCCATAGAATCATATTTTGAGATAATTTTTTAAATGGACTTCCATCATAACCTACCCTCGTAAAAAATAGAAAGGATCTGAAAAGTTTCGTAGCATTTCGAACAATCCTCAATTTAATTTAATTTTCTAACCGAAACTAGTTTAAATTTTTTAATAATATACTATGATTTTTTGACCAAAACTACTATTTCAAAAAGTCTCCGAGAATCTAATTCTAATATAATTTTTTGCATGGACTTCAAACTTAATCTTACCTCGTAAAATATAGAAAGGATCTGAAAAGTTTCATTGCATTTCGAACAATCCTCGATTTAATTTAATTTTCTGACCGAAACTAGATAAAATTGTGTATAATATACTATGATTTTTTGACCGAAACTCGTATTTCAAAAAGTTTCATCAAATCTATTTCTGAGATAATTTTTTTCATGGACTACCATCATAATCTTCCTTTGTAAAATATAGAAGGATCTGAAAAGTCTTGTAGTATTTCGAACAATCCTCGATTTAATTTAATTTTCTGACCGAAACTAGTATGAAATGGTGCATAATATACTACGAGTTTCTTTACCTAAACTTGCATTTCAAAAACTTCCATAGAATCATATTTTGAGATAATTTTTTGCATGGACTTCCATCATAACCTTCCCTCGTAAAATATAGAAAGGTTCTGAAATGTTTCGTAGCATTTCAAACAATCCTCGATTTAATTTGATTTTCTGACCGAAACTAGTATAAAATTGTGTATAATATACTACGATTTTTTGTCTGAAACTAGTATTTCAAAAAGTTTCATAGAATCTAATTCTGAGATAATGTTTTGCATGGACTTTAATATTAATCTTACCTTGTAAAATATAGAAAGGATCTGAAAAGGTTCGTAGCATTTCGAACAATCCTCGATTTAATTTAAATTTCTGACCGAAACTAGTATACAATTGTGTATAATATACTATGATTTTTTAACCGAAACTCGTATTTCAAAAAGTTCCATAGAATCTATTTAAGAGATAATTTTTTTCCTGGACTTCCATCATAACCCTCCTTTGTAAAATATAGAAAGCATATGAAAAGTTTCGTAGCATTTCGAAAAATCCTCGATTTAATTTAATTTTTTGACCGAAACTAGTATGAAATGGTGTATAATATCCTATGAGTTTTTTTTACCTAAACTTGCATTTCAAAAACATCCAAAGAATCATATTTTGAGATAATTTTTTACATGGACTTCCTTCATAACCTTCCCTTGTAAAATATAGAAAGGGATTGAAACATTTCGAAGCATTTCGAACAATCCCCGATTTAATTTGATTTTCTGACCGAAACTAGTATAAAATTGTGTATAATATACTATGATTTTTTGACCGAAACTAGTATTTCAAAAAGTTTCATAGATTCTAATTCTGAGATAATTTTTTAAATGGACTTCAATCTTAATCAGTCCTCGTAAAATATAGAAAGGATCTGAAAAGTTTCGTAGCATTTCGAACAATCCTCGATTGAATTTAATTTTTTGACTGAAACCAGTATAAAGTTGTGTTTAATATACTACAATTTTTTCACCTAAACTCGTATTTCAAAAAGTTCCATAGAATCTTATTTTGAGATAAATTTTTGCAGGGACTTACATCATAATCTTCCCTTGTAAATTATAGAAAGGATCATAAAAGTTTCGTAGCATTTTGAACAATCCTCGATTTAATTTGATTTTTTGACCGAGTTTTGGACCGAAACTCGTATTTCAAAAAGATTCATAGAATCTATTTCTTAGATATTTTTTTGCATGGACTTCCATCATAATCTTCCCATTTAAAATAGAAAGGATCTGAAAAGTTTCGTAGCATTTCGAACAATCCTCAATTTAAATCAATTTTCTAACCGAAACTAGTATGAAATTGTGTATAATATACTATGAGTTTTTGAACTAAACTTGCATTTCAAAAACCTCCATAGAATCATATTTTGAGATAATTTTTCTCATGGACTTCCATTATAACCTTCCCTCGTCAAATATAGAAAGGATCTGAAAAGTTTCGTAGCATTTCTAACAATCCTCGATTTAATTTAATTTTCTGACCGAAACTAGTATAAAATTGTGTATAATATACTACAATTTTTTGACTGAATCTAGTATAAAACTAGTATAATATACTACGGTTTTTTGATCGAAACTAGTATTTAGAAAAGTTTCATAGTATCTAATTCTTAGATAATTTTTTGCATGGACTTCAACCTTAATCTTACCTCGTAAAATATAGAAAGCATTTGAAAAGTTTCGTAGCATTTCGAACAATCCTCGATTTAATTTAATTTTCTGAACAAAACTAGTCTGAAATAGTGTTTAATATACTACGATTTTTTGATCTAAACTTGAATTTAAAAGGATCTTAAAAGTTTCGTAGCATTTCGAACAATCCTCGATTTAATTTAATTTTCTGACCGAAACTAGTATTAAATTGTTTATAATATACTAAGATTTTTTGACCTAAACTCGTATTTCAAAAGTTTCCATAAAATCTTATTTTGATATAAATTTTAGCATGGACTTCCATCATAATCGTCCCACCTAAATTATAGAAAGGATCATAAAAGTTTCGTAGCATTTTGAACAATCCTCAGTTTAATTTGATTTTTTTCTGAAACTAGTATAAAATTGTGTATGATATACTACAATTTTTTGACCGAAACTCGTATTTCAAAAAGATTCATAGAATCTATTTTTGAGATAATGTTTTGCATGGACTTCCATCAATATCTTCCCTCTTAAAATATAGAACGGATCTGAAAAGTTTCGTAGCATTTCGAACAATCCTCGATTTAATTTAATTTTATGGACGAAACTAGTATGAAATTGTGTATAATTATATACTACGATTTTTTGACCGAAACTAGTATAAAACTAGTATAATATACTACGATTTTTTTGACCGAAACTAGTATTTCAAAAAGTTTCATAGAATCTAATTCTGAGATAATGTTTTGCACAGACTTCAATCGTAAACTTACCTCGTAAAATATAGAGAGGATCTGAAAAGTTTCCTAGAATTTTGAACAATCCTCGATTTAATTTAATTTTTTGTCCGAAACTAGTATAAAATTGTGTATAATATACTATGATTTTTTGACCGAAACTCGTAGTTCAAAAAGTTTCATAGAATCTATTTCTGAGATAATTTTTTTCATGGACTTCCATCATAACCTTCCTTTGTAAAATATAGAAAGTCTCTGAAATATTTCGTCGCATTTCGAACAATCCTCGATTTAATTTAATTTTCTGAGCGAAACTAGTATGAAATTGTGTATAATATACTACAATTTTTTGACCTAAACTAGCATTTCAAAAATATCCATAGAATCATATTTTGAGGTATGTTTTTGCATGTACTTCCATCATAACCTTCCCTCGTAAAATATAGAAAGGGTTCTAAAAGTTTTATAGCATTTTGTACAATCCTCGATTAAATTTGATATTCTGACCGAAACTAGTATAAAATTGTGTATAATGTACAACGATTTTTTGACCGAAACTCGTATTTCAAAAAGTTTCATAGAATCTATTTCTGAGATAATTTTTTGCATGGACTTCCATCATAATCTTCCCTCGTAAAATATAGAAAGGATCTGAAAGTTTTCGTAGCATTTTTAACAATTCTCGATTTAATTTAATTTTCTGACCGAAACTAGTATGAAATTGTGTATAATATACTAAGATTTTTTGACCTAAACTTGCATTTCAAAAACTTCCATATAATCATGTTTTGAGATAAATTTTTGCATGGAATTCTATCATAACCTTCCCTCGTAAAATATAGAAAGCGTCTGAATCGTTTCGTAGCATTTCGAACAATCCTCAATTTAATTCAATTTTCTAACTGAAACTAGTATAAAATTTTGTATAATATACTACGATTTCAAAAAGTTTCATAGAATCTAATTATGAGATAATTTTTTGCATGGATTTCAATATTAATCTTACCTCGTAAATTATAGAAAGTATCTAAAAAGATTTGTAGCATTTAAAACAATCCTCGATTTAATTTAATTTTCTGACCGAAACTAATATAAAATTGTGTATAATATACTACGATTTCTTGACCGAAACTCGTATTTAAAAAAGTTTCAAAGAATCTATTTCTGAGATAATTTTTTGCATGGACTTCCATTATAATCTTCCCTCGTAAAATATAAGAAAGGATCTGAAAAGTTTCGTAGCATTTCGAACAATCCACGATTTAATTTAATTTTCTGAACGAAACTAGTTTGATATTGTGTATAATATACTACGATTTTTTGACCTAAACTGGCATTTCAAAAACTTCCGTAGAATCATATTTTGAGATAATTATTTGCATGGAATTCCATCATAACCTTCCATCGTAAAATATAGAAAGGGTCTGAAATGTTTCGTAGCATTTTGAACAATCCTCGATTTAATTTGATTTTCTCACCGAAACTAGTATAAAATTGTGTATAATATACTACGATTTTTTTGACCGAAACTAGTATTTCAAAAAGTTTCATAGAATCTAATTCTGAGATAATTTTTTGCATGAACTTCAATCTTAATCTTCCCTCGTAAAATCTAGAAAGGCTCTGAACGTTTTGTAGAATTTTGAATAATCCTCGATTTAATTTAATTTTCTGATCGAAACAATTATAAAATTGTGTATAATATACTATGATTTTTTGACCGAAACTCGTAGTTCAAAAAGTTTCATAGAATCTATTATTGAGATAATGTTTTTCATGGACTTCCATCATAACCTTCCTTTGTAAAATATAAAAAGTCTCTGAAAAATTTCGTCGCATTTCGAACAATCCTCGATTTAATTTAATTTTCTGACCGAAACTAGTATGAAATTGTGTATAATATACTACGATTTTTTGACCTAAACTTGCATTTAAAAAACATCCATAGAATCATATTTTGAGATAATTTTTTGCATGGACTTCCATCATAACCTTCCCTCGTAAAAATATAAAGGGTCTGAAAAGTTTTGTAGCATTTCTAACAATCCTCAATTTAATTTAATTTTCTGACCGAAACTAGTATAAAATTGTGTATAATATACTATGATTTTTTGACCGAAACTCGTATTTCAAAAAGTTTCATAGAATCTATTTCTGAGATATTTGTTTTCATAGACTTCCATAACACTCTTTCCTCGTAAAATAAAGAAAGGATCTGAAAAGTTTTGTAGCATTTCGAACAATCCTCGATTTAATTTAATTTTCTGACCGAAACTAGTATGAAATTGTGTATAATATACTACGATTTTTGACCTAAACTGGCATTTCAAAAACTTCCATAGAATCCTATTTTGAGATAATTTTTTGCATGGAATTCCATCATAACCTTCCCTCGTAAAATATAGAAAGGGTCTGAAACGTTTCGTAGCATTTTAAACAATCCTCGATTTAATTTGATTTTCTCACCGAAACTAGTATAAAATTGTGTATAATATACTACGATTTTTTGGACCGAAACTAGTATTTCAAAAAGTTTCATAGAATCTATTTCTGAGATAATTTTTTGCATGAACTTCAATCTTAATCTTCCCTCGTAAAATCTAAAAATGATCTGAAATGTTTTGTATAATTTTGAACAATCCTCGATTTAATTTAATTTTCTGATCGAAACAATTATAAAATTGTGTATAATATACTATGATTTTTTGACCGAAACTCGTTGTTCAAAAAGTTTCATAGAATCTGTAGATGTTTAAGAATTGGCAGAATTTTTGACCAAACAAGAAATGTTAAATTCAGTTCAGAATGTCCTATCAGATGTTGGGACATTAGCAAACAGAGTATATGAACTTATTTCAGGATGTCCTACCAGATGTTGGGACATTGTGTAAATAACTTAAGGTCAGTTTTTCAGGATGTCCCAACAGATGTTGAGACATCTCAGACCTGCTACCAGAATTAATTATTGATTAACTGAACAGAGATATTTAAGGAGAATTATCTGGAATTAATTAATGATGGATAAAAACAGAACAAGGCGCATCTGTAGGGAGTTTTATATTAAAGATTCAGATTAAAACAGAAGACCTAAATCACCTAGAATCTAGGAGGTAACAAACCCTAAATTCAAGGTGGAAGCTGCATGTGCATTAGGGCTGGATCATTCTACAAAAAGCCCAAAATTACAGATACCTATTTAAGCAACAGAAACTCATAGAATTGAGTACGAATTACAGAAGACCAAATAGGGTGTCTAGTGTTTTTAATAGCAGGTGTTTTATTGTACCACTTTATGAGCTTTTAAGCAAAAGTGCATTTGTGACTTGATTGAAACTGTTAAGTAAGATCAAGCTGTTTTGTTTGAAGGATGTCTTCAATTTCAGTAAACTTGTAAACTTGATCACTGTGTGATTGAGGGGGAGTGAGTAGGGTACTCTTATCTAAGGTGTGTCTTAGGTAGAAATTGCATTGGGTAGTTATTAAGTGATAGATTAAACAGGGTGGTTTAAGTCTAGAATTAATAATACTTATAGTGGATTTCCTCCTGGCTTGGTAGCCTCCAGATGTAGGTGTGGTTATACACTGAACTGGGTTAACAAACTTCTGTGTTGTTTTCTTTTCTTGCTATTTAAGTTTTGGTTAAATTTGTCAAGTGTCCTATCAAGTGTTGGGACATCTCTTAGGACATCTCATACCTGATCACAGAATTTCAATTGGCATCAGAGCAGGCACCCTGCCTGTTTATACTGGGTGAGATTTAGGGAATACAAATTCTGTAACATGGACAGAGATTTAGGGTCAGTAAATAGACCACCTATACTGGATGGATCTAATTATGACTACTGGAAGCCAAGAATGATTGCATTCTTAAGGTCACTTGACAACAGGGCATGGAGAGCAGTCAATGTTGGATGGGATCATCCTGTCCAAGACACCAAAGATGGATCAAAAGTGCTGAAACCTGAAGAAGAATGGAGTAAGGAGGAAGAAGACTCAGCACTAGGCAACTCAAAAGCCTTAAATGCTTTATTCAATGGCATTGATAGGAACATTTTCAGACTTGTGCATCATTATGAGCTGGCCAAAGATGTTTGGGATACTCTCAAAACAACTCATGAAGGAACATCAAAAGTAAAAATGTCAAGACTTCAACTTCTCACCACCAAGTTTGAAAACTTGAGAATGAAGGAAGATGAATCAATTCATGAGTTCTATATGAACATCTTGGATATAGCCAATACCTCTGGAGCTTTGGGAGAAAAGATGACTGATGAAAAGCTTGTAAGAAAGATTCTCAGATCTTTGTCAAAAAGATTTGACATGAAAGTCACTGCAATAGAAGAAGCTCAAGACATATGCTCCATGAAAGTTGAAGAACTCATTGGTTCCCTTCAAACTTTTGAGATGGGAATGAATGACACAAATGTCAAAAAGAACAAAAGCATAGCTTTGGTGTCAAATACAGATGAAGAAGAAGATGATGAATCAGCAAATGATAAAAGCTTATCAGAAAACCTTGCCTTGCTTGGAAGACAATTCAAACAAATTCTCAGAGGAATGGAAGGCAAATCCAAACCTAGTGGAAGAAACATAAACTCTGAGAACAGAAGACCTTATGATGCTAACAAAAGATTAAAGTATGCTGAAAAGACCAGTCAAGATAAAGGAGTCAAATGCCATGAATGTGAAGGATATGGACACATCAAGATTGAATGTCCTACCTACTTAAAGAGGCAAAAGAAAGGACTCTCTGTGACCTGGTCTGATGAAGACTCAGGAGATTCAGAAGAAGAATCAGCTAAGCATATTACTGCTTTAGCTGGACTGTGTGAATATGATAGTGATTCCAGTTGTGGAGAACTTACTTATGAAGAACTTGAGCAAGCATTCAAAGATCTATACAAAAGAAGCTCTGAAATATGCAGTGAAGTTATAAAGCTAAAGAAGCAGAATGAGGCATTAGAAGATGACAAAGCAAATGATCAGGAGATCATTGACACCTTAAAAAGTGAAGTAAGCCTTCTCAATTCTAAGTTGGAACATATGTCCAAATCTGTTAGAATGTTGAACAGCAGCTCAAACACACTGGATGTTATTCTCAGCAATAATAAACATTCAGGGGACAAAAGTGGACTGGGATATAACAGAGATGAAGCCAGCTCTAGCAAAACTACTTCAAAAACTACACAGTCAAACAAGATGTCCCAACAAATGCTTCAACATCAGAACACAAAGACAAACATAATGTTCCAACAGATGTCTCAACATTCTGGAAAGAACAAAATGAAGAAGAAGTATCAAAGATGGAGATGCCATCACTGTGGAAGATTTGGGCATATCAAACCTCACTGTTATAAGCTACATGGATATCCAAATCAGATGTATCAGCAATCTTCCAAGCAGAAAGTAGAAGGTACCAAGAAAGTGCTGCATAGACATCAAAGAAATCAGCAACCTCCTAAGCAGAAGACAGAGGTCATCAAGAAGGTTTGGAGACCAAAAGCTGACACTCAGACTGATCAAAGTCACATACCCAAGAACAAGATCAACAATCAAGCTTGGAGATCAGCTGAACAACACACAGGGCAGAGGCATCAAAAGAAATCTCAACTCATCTGGTCAAAGAAAAATACTGCATACATAGCACATACATCACTGAGAGTATCAGCTAAAGAAGACTAGTACTTTGACAGTGGATGCTCAAGACACATGACTGGATTGAAGAATTTGCTAGTAAACTTAAAATCACATTCATCCAGGTATGTTACCTTTGGAGATGGAGCTAAAGGAGAAATCAAGGGAGTTGGAACCTTGGATTGTCAAGATGTTCCAAGACTAGATGATGTGCTGCTAGTTAAAGGTTTAACTGCTAACCTGATCAGCATAAGTCAACTATGTGATCAAGGATACAGTGTAAACTTTACCAAATCTGAATGCATAGTGACTAACAAAGAACAAGAGGTTGTCATGAAAGGAGCCAGATCTAAAGACAACTGTTACATGTGGGAATCCCAAAATCTCAGTCTCACTTCAACCTGCTCTCTAGCTAAAGAAGAAGAAGTGAAACTGTGGCATCAAAGACTAGGTCATCTTCATTTCAGAGGCATAAAGAAGATCATATCTATGGATGCTGTAAGAGGTATTCCTAAACTGAAGATTGATGATGGCAAAATATGTGGTGAATGTCAAATAGGCAAGCAAACCAAGATGTCCCATCCAAAGCTCCAACATCTGACAACTTCCAAAGTTTTGGAACTTCTACATATGGATCTTATGGGACCTATGCAGGTTGAAAGTCTTGGTGGTAAGAGGTATGCCTATGTTGTGGTTGATGATTTTTCAAGATATACATGGATAAACTTCATCAAAGAAAAGTCAGATGTATTTGATGTATTCAAAGAATTATGTCAAAGATTGCAAAGGGAAAAATCCAGCTGTGTGATCAGAATAAGAAGTGATCATGGAAAAGAATTTGAGAATCAAAAGTTCTTAGATTTCTGCTCTTCAGAAGGAATCAATCATGAGTATTCTTCACCTATCACTCCTCAACAGAATGGGATTGTTGAAAGGAAGAATAGAACCATTCAAGAATCAGCAAGAGCTATGATCCATGCTAAAAAGTTACCTCTGTACTTTTGGGCTGAAGCTATGAACACTGCCTGTTACATCCATAACAGAGTTACTTTAAGGAAAGGAACTTTGTCCACAATATATGAAGTCTGGAAGGGCAGAAAACCCACAGTTAAGTACTTCCATGTTTTTGGAAGTATCTGTTATATTCTGGCAGATAGGGAGCAAAGAAGAAAAATGGATCCTAAAAGTGATGAAGGGATTTTCCTTGGATACTCCATAAACAGCAGAGCATATAGAGTATTTAATTCTAGAACCAAGGTTATCATGGAGTCCATAAATGTGATAATTGATGATGCTCCTACAGATGTCCCAGAAGATGTTGGAACATCTGCTGATATCAAGATTGAAGCTGAAGAAAAGAATGATCAATATAACTTCACTCAAACTGATACAAGGACAGAAGAATCAAGCAAACCTCCTTCCATCAGAATACAAAAGGATCATCCCAAAGATTTGATAATTGGTGATCCCAACAGAGGTGTGAGCACTAGATCAAGAGAAGTGATTTCAGGTTCTTGTTTTGTTTCCAAAATAGAACCTAAAAATATCAAGGAAGCTCTCACTGATGAATACTGGATTTGTGCTATGCAAGAGGAATTAGGTCAATTCACAAGGAATGAAGTGTGGAATCTTGTTCCTAGACCTGATGACATAAATGTGATTGGTACAAAATGGGTGTATAAGAACAAGTCAAATGAACAAGGAGTTGTTACAAAGAACAAAGCTAGACTGGTGGCTCAAGGGTACACTCAAATTGAAGGGGTAGACTTTGATGAAACCTTTGCACCAGTAGCAAGGCTTGAATCAATAAGACTACTGTTGGGAATTGCTTGTATCTTGAAGTTCAAGCTATTTCAAATGGATGTGAAAAGTGCCTTTTTAAATGGCTATCTTAATGAAGAAGTATATGTAGAACAGCCTAAAGGATTTGTTGATCCAAACTGTCCAAATCATGTATACAAACTAAAGAAGGCACTTTATGGTTTGAAGCAAGCTCCAAGGGCATGGTATGAAAGACTGACCACATTTCTTATCAAGCAAGGATACAGAAACGGTGGAATTGATAAAACCCTGTTTGTTAAAGATGAAGAAGGAAATGTCTTGATTGCACAAATATATGTTGATGACATTGTCTTTGGTGGGATGTCTGACAGGATGGTCAAACATTTTGTCAAGCAGATGGAATCTGAATTTGAAATGAGCCTAGTAGGAGAATTAACCTACTTTCTTGGTCTGCAAATAAAGCAAATGGAAGACTCAATGTTCATCTCACAAAGCAAGTATTCCAAGAACATAGTCAAGAAATTTGGAATGGAAAATGCTGCTCACAAGAGAACTCCTGCCCCCACACATTTAAAGCTGACTAAAGATGAAAAGGGTGAGAATGTAGATCAAAGCTTATACAGAAGCATGATTGGAAGCTTGTTATACTTGACTGCTAGCAGACCAGACATTGCTTTTGCAGTAGGAGTTTGTGCAAGATATCAAGCTGATCCAAAAGTCAGTCATCTCAATCAAGTCAAGAGAATCCTTAAATATGTTAATGGTACTTGTGACTATGGCATAATGTACTTTCATGGTTGCAAACCAATTCTCACTGGCTTCTGTGATGCTGATTGGGCAGGAAGTGCTGATGACAGAAAAAGCACTTCAGGAGGATGCTTCTTTCTAGGAAACAATCTGATTTCTTGGTTCAGTAAGAAACAGAATTGTGTATCCTTATCTACAGCTGAAGCTGAGTATATAGCAGCAGGTAGCAGTTGTTCTCAGTTGGTTTGGATGAAGCAGATGCTCACTGAGTACAATGTCCCACAGGATGTCATGACATTGTACTGTGACAACTTAAGTGCAATCAACATATCAAAGAATCCTATCCAACATAGCAGGACAAAGCATATTGATATCAGACATCATTTCATCAGAGATCTTGTAGAAGAAAAGGTGATTTCATTGGAGCATGTAGCTACAAATCTGCAGTTAGCTGATATCTTTACCAAAGCATTGGATGCTACACAATTTGAGAACTTAAGGGGCAAACTTGGAATCTGTTTATGTGATATCTAGCAGTTAATGAGATGTGCCAACATGTCATATGACATTGTATGGCATAAGGTCCAGATGGCAAAACTAATCTGGACAAGATCCTTGGGAATTCCAGCTCTAATCATTTGCACTGTAACGGCTACTTATTTAGTAACTGCTTATAATCAGCTATCAAGATTCCCATCATACTATCACAAGCGAATCACATTAACCAGCTATTCTCCAGAAATTAAAAACCCTAAAGCTTTCCATCCATCTTCCTCAACAATGTCTCAAAACCCTAACTCAACTGAAGAAGTTCTCAATCAAGAAGACGTAGTTCATGCCACTCCCATTTCTGTGGTACCAATGCAATCAACCCCATTGGACGAACTCAGGGGAAGCGCTTCTCACACTAAAAAGGCAAGAACTCCAAAGAGAGGTAAAGATCAAGTCAGGAGCAAAGCTAAAGGCACTCCCTCTCCTGCTAACATGCCCCCTAAATCTTCACAATATGTGGATGATTCAATCAAGGAGATTGTCACTCAAATTCTGTTTGAACAAAGAAAGGTGAGTGGAATCTCTGTTCCTCTGAACACAATGCCTGCACCTCAAGAAGAACCAGCTCAAACTGCAAAGGACACTCCTGCAGAATAAGATGTCCCAATAGATGTTGGAACATCTGCAGATGAGAAAGAAAATTCATCTGATGCTGATACTGAACAGATTGAGGACCAGAAAAAGGCCTCAAGTGAAAGTGATAAAGAAAACTCTGAGGATCAGATCAAAGCCTCAAATGAAGATCAAATCCCTGCTGATCAAACAGCTGAAGAGGAGACTGCTCAATCTCCTCCAGTAGTCAACATGGAGCAGGACTCTGATGCAGAAATCATAGCATCTGTTAAACCCAGCATAGCCAAAAGGCTAAGGTCCAGGAAAGGCAAGATGCAAGCTGAAGCAGCAATCCCTGAGAAGAAGAAGGCTAGTCCAAAGAAAGACAAGGCTAAAGCTACCTTTGGTCCAACAAAATCATGGAGCAAAGTCCAAACCCAGAAGAGAAAAGCTGCCACACCATCAGATTCAGATGTTGAATCAGATGTCCCAACATCTCCTCCCAAGAAGAGACCAGCACCAGCAAGAGCTTCAACTGCTGTTCATGAAGCTCCCTTGGACAACATATCATTCCATCTTGTCTCTAGTGTTAACAGATGGAAGTATGTGTATCAAAGAAGGGTTGCCCTGGAAAGAGAACTGAGCAGCAATGCACTTGAGTGCACAGAACTGATTGACCTCATCTCTGCTGCAGGACTATTCAAAACAGTCTCAGATCTCTCTCCCTGCTATGAACTTCTTGTCAAAGAGTTCATTGTGAATCTTCAGGAGGATTGCTCAAATGGTAAGTCATCTGAGTTCAGAAAAGTGTTTGTGAGAGGTAAGTGTGTTGAGTTCTCTCCTCAAATCATAAATCAATACCTAGGAAGAGAAACAGATGGACCAAATGAGCTAGGCAAGACAGATAATCAAATCTGTAAGGTGATCACTGCAAATCAGGTCAAGGCTTGGCCTGTGAAGGGAAAGCTCTCTGTGAGCATGCTTACCAGAAAGTATGCCATGCTGAACAGGATTGGAACTGCTAACTGGGTGCCTACCAACCACACTTCTTCAATCTCAACTGGTCTGGCCAGATTCATCTATGCTGTGGGAACTCAAACCAAGATGGATTATGGAGCTTATATTTTTGATCAGACTATGAAGCATGCCATCTCTTCTGCAACAAAGCTGCCAATAGCTTTTCCATCATTGCTGTGTGGTATTGTGCTCAATCAATACCCTGGAATTCTCACTGACAAGGATACAGCCTGCAAAAGAGAAAGCCCCTTGGCTTTTCACTACAAGTTATTCCTCAGTCATCATGCAGCAGATGTTGAAGCACCTTCTGGGACATCTGCAGGTCCTTCAACTACTAGGAATCCAATCTCCAAGAAGGCTTTAATTGCTGAACTCAAAAGCACCTGCAAAGAGCTTGAAGCTAGAAAGCAGAAGCTTGAGGAAATCATTAAAAGGTTGGAAAGTGAAGAAGATCAGAATGCTGCATCTGATGAAGACAGTGAAGCTGATGAAGAAAGTGAAGCTGATAAAGAAATTGAAGTGGAGGAAGAAACTGAGAGTGATGAATCTGAGTGATCAATGTATGTGAGGCAAATGTAATGACAGCAATGTATTTGTAATAGTGTCTTTGGCCCCTAATTTTGTGTCTACCAAGGGGGAGAACAACATCAAATTGTAATTGCTGTTTAAGTATGAATGAAAAAATCTGTTTGTTTGCTTCTGAACTGAATAGTGTTTTTCTGTTGCAACAAGATTGGATACATATATGTTTGAGGGGGAGTAATCTCAAATAAGAATCAACAGAAAAGTAATGCTATACTCTGATAAAAAGATCTTCTGCTGCACTCTGAAAACCAGAAAAGATGTTAGCCAAAAATTAGCCAAAGGGGGAGTTTGTAGATGTTTAAGAATTGGCAGAATTTTTGACCAAACAAGAAATGTTAAATTCAGTTCAGAATGTCCTATCAGATGTTGGGACATTAGCAAACAAAGTATATGAACTTATTTCAGGATGTCCTACCAGATGTTGGGACATTGTGTAAATAACTTAAGGTCAGTTTTTCAGGATGTCCCAACAGATGTTGAGACATCTCAGACCTGCTACCAGAATTAATTATTGATTAACTGAACAGAGATATTTAAGGAGAATTATCTGGAATTAATTAATGATGGATAAAAACAGAACAAGGCGCATCTGTAGGGAGTTTTATATTAAAGATTCAGATTAAAACAGAAGACCTAAATAACCTAGAATCTAGGAGGTAACAAACCCTAAATTCAAGGTGGAAGCTGCATGTGCATTAGGGCTGGATCATTCTACAGAAAGCCCAAAATTACAGATACCTATTTAAGCAACAGAAACTCATATAATTGAGTACGAATTACAGAAGACCAAATAGGGTGTCTAGTGTTTTTAATAGCAGGTGTTTTATTGTACCACTTTATGAGCTTTTAAGCAAAAATGCATTTGTGACTTGATTGAAACTGTTAAGTAAGATCAAGCTGTTTTGTTTGAAGGATGTCTTCAATTTCAGTAAACTTGTAAACTTGATCACTGTGTGATTGAGGGGGAGTGAGTAGGGTACTCTTATCTAAGGTGTGTCTTAGGTAGAAATTGCATTGGGTAGTTATTAAGTGATAGATTAAACAGGGTGGTTTAAGTCTAGAATTAATAATACTTATAGTGGATTTCCTCCTGGCTTGGTAGCCTCCAGATGTAGGTGTGGTTATACACTGAACTGGGTTAACAAACTTCTGTGTTGTTTTCTTTTCTTGCTATTTAAGTTTTGGTTAAATTTGTCAAGTGTCTTATCAAGTGTTGGGACATCTCTTAGGACATCTCATACCTGATCACAGAATTTCAGAATCTATTACTGAGATAATTTTTTCATGGACTTCCATCATAACCTTCCTTTGTAAAATATAGAAAGTCTTTGAAAAATTTCCTCGCATTTCGAACAATCCTCGATTTAATTTAATTTTCTGACCGAAACTAGTATGAAATTGTGTATAATATACTACGATTTTTTGACCTAAACTTGCATTTAAAAAACATCATAGAATCATATTTTGAGATAATATTTTGCATGGACTTCCATCATAACCTTCCCTCGTAAAATATAGAAAGGGTCTGAAAAGTTTCGTAGCATTTCGTACAATCCTCGATTTAATTTGATATTCTGACCGAAAACAGTATAAAATTGTGTATAATATACTAAGATTTTTTGACCGAAACTCGTATTTCAAAAAGTTTCATAGAATCTATTTCTGAGATATTTGTTTTCATAGACTTCCATAACACTCTTTCCTCGTAAAATAAAGAAAGGATCTGAAAAGTTTCGTAGCATTTTTAACAATCCTCGATTTAATTTAATTTTCTGACCGAAACTAGTATGAAATTGTGTATAATATACTACGATTTTTTGACCTAAACTGGCATTTCAAAAACTTCCATAGAATCATATTTTGAGATAATTTTTTGCATGGAATTCCATCATAACCTTCCCTCGTAAAATATAGAAAGGGTCTGAAACGTTTCGTAGCATTTTAAACAATCCTCGATTTAATTTGATTTTCTCACCGAAACTAGTATTAATTGTTTATAATATACTATGATTTTTTTGACCGAAACTAGTATTTCAAAAAGTTTCATGGAGTCTAATTCTGAGATAATATTTTGCATGAACTTCAATCTTAATCTTCCCTCGTAAAATCTAGAAAGGATCTGAAACGTTTCGTAGAATTTCGAACAATCCTCGATTTAATTTAATTTTCTGATCGAAACAATTATAAAATTATGTATAATATAATATGATTTTTTGACCGAAACTCGTAGTTCAAAAAGTTTCATAGAATCTATTATTGAGATAATGTTTTTCATGGACTTCCATCATAACCTTCCTTTGTAAAATATAAAAAGTCTCTGAAAAATTTCGTCGCATTTCGAACAATCCTCGATTTAATTTAATTTTCTGACCGAAACTAGTATGAAATTGTGTATAATATACTACGATTTTTTGACCTAAACTTGCAATTAAAAAACATCCATATAATCATATTATGAGAAAATTTTTTGCATGGACTTCCATCATAACCATCCCTCGTAAAAATATAGAAAGGGTCTGAAAAGTTTCGTTGCATTTCGTACAATCCTCGATTTAATTTGATATTTTGACCGAAACTAGTATAAAATTTGTATAATGTACTACGATTTCTTGACTGAAACTCGTATTTCAAAAATTTTCATAGAATCTATTTTCTGAGATAATTTTTTGCATGGACTTCCATCATAATCTTCCCTCGTAAACTATAGAAAGGATCTGAAAAATTTCGTAGCATTTTTAACAATCCTCGATTTAATTTAATTTTCTGACCGAAACTAGTATGAAATTGAGTATAATATACTACGATTGTTTGACCTAAACTTGCATTTCAAAAACTTCCATATAATCATATTTTGAGATAATTTTTTTCATGGAATTCCATCATAACCTTCCCTCATAAAATATAGAAAGGGTCTGAAGCGTTTCGTAGCATTTCGAACAATCCTCGATTTAATTTGATTTCCTCACCGAAACTAGTATAAAATTGTGTATAATATACTACGATTTTTTTGACCGAAACTAGTATTTCAAAAAGTTTCTTAGAATCTAATTCTGAGATAATTTTTTGCATGGACTTCAATCTTAATCTTACCTCGTAAAATATAGAAAGCATCTGAAAAGTTTTGTAGCATTTCGAACAATCCTCGATTTAATTTAATTTTCTGACCGAAACTAGTATAAAATTGTGTATAATATACTATGATTTTTTGACCGAAACTCGTATTTCAAAAAGTTTCATAGAATCTATTTCTGAGATATTTGTTTTCATAGACTTCCATAACACTCTTTCCTCGTAAAATAAAGAAAGGATCCGAAAAGTTTCGTAGCATTTCGAACAATCCTCGATTTAATTTAATTTTCTGACCGAAACTAGTATGAATTTGTGTATAATATACTACGATTTTTTGACCTAAACTGGCATTTCAAAAACTTCCATAGAATCATATTTTGAGATAATTTTTTGCATGGAATTCCATCATAACCTTCCCTCGTAAAATATAGAAAGGGTCTGAAACGTTTCGTAGCATTTTAAACAATCCTCGATTTAATTTGATTTTCTCACCGAAACTAGTATTAATTGTTTATAATATACTATGATTTTTTTGACCGAAACTAGTATTTCAAAAAGTTTCATGGAGTCTAATTCTGAGATAATATTTTGCATGAACTTCAATCTTAATCTTCCCTCGTAAAATCTAGAAAGGATCTGAAACGTTTCGTAGAATTTCGAACAATCCTCGATTTAATTTAATTTTCTGATCGAAACAATTATAAAATTATGTATAATATAATATGATTTTTTGACCGAAACTCGTAGTTCAAAAAGTTTCATAGAATCTATTATTGAGATAATGTTTTTCATGGACTTCCATCATAACCTTCCTTTGTAAAATATAAAAAGTCTCTGAAAAATTTCGTCGCATTTCGAACAATCCTCGATTTAATTTAATTTTCTGACCGAAACTAGTATGAAATTGTGTATAATATACTACGATTTTTTGACCTAAACTTGCAATTAAAAAACATCCATATAATCATATTATGAGAAAATTTTTTGCATGGACTTCCATCATAACCATCCCTCGTAAAAATATAGAAAGGGTCTGAAACGTTTCGTTGCATTTCGTACAATCCTCGATTTAATTTGATATTTTGACCGAAACTAGTATAAAATTTGTATAATGTACTACGATTTCTTGACTGAAACTCGTATTTCAAAAATTTTCATAGAATCTATTTTCTGAGATAATTTTTTGCATGGACTTCCATCATAATCTTCCCTCGTAAAATATAGAAAGGATCTGAAAAATTTCGTAGCATTTTTAACAATCCTCGATTTAATTTAATTTTCTGACCGAAACTAGTATGAAATTGAGTATAATATACTACGATTGTTTGACCTAAACTTGCATTTCAAAAACTTCCATATAATCATATTTTGAGATAATTTTTTTCATGGAATTCCATCATAACCTTCCCTCATAAAATATAGAAAGGGTCTGAAGCGTTTCGTAGCATTTGGAACAATCCTCGATTTAATTTGATTTCCTCACCGAAACTAGTATAAAATTGTGTATAATATACTACGATTTTTTTGACCGAAACTAGTATTTCAAAAAGTTTCTTAGAATCTAATTCTGAGATAATTTTTTGCATGGACTTCAATCTTAATCTTACCTCGTAAAATATAGAAAGCATCTGAAAAGTTTTGTAGCATTTCGAACAATCCTCGATTTAATTTAATTTTCTGACCGAAACTAGTATAAAATTGTGTATAATATACTAAGATTTTTTGACCGAAACTCGTATTTCAAAAAGTTTCATAGAATCTATTTCTGAGATATTTGTTTTCATAGACTTCCATAACACTCTTTCCTCGTAAAATAAAGAAAGGATCCGAAAAGTTTCGTAGCATTTCGAACAATCCTCGATTTAATTTAATTTTCTGACCGAAACTAGTATGAAATTGTGTATAATATACTACGATTTTTTGACCTAAACTGGCATTTCAAAAACTTCCATAGAATCATATTTTGAGATAATTTTTTGCATGGAATTCCATCATAACCTTCCCTCGTAAAATATAGAAAGGGTCTGAAACGTTTCGTAGCATTTTAAACAATCCTCGATTTAATTTGATTTTCTCACCGAAACTAGTATTAATTGTTTATAATATACTATGATTTTTTTGACCGAAACTAGTATTTCAAAAAGTTTCATGGAGTCTAATTCTGAGATAATATTTTGCATGAACTTCAATCTTAATCTTCCCTCGTAAAATCTAGAAAGGATCTGAAACGTTTCGTAGAATTTCGAACAATCCTCGATTTAATTTAATTTTCTGATCGAAACAATTATAAAATTATGTATAATATAATATGATTTTTTGACCGAAACTCGTAGTTCAAAAAGTTTCATAGAATCTATTATTGAGATAATGTTTTTCATGGACTTCCATCATAACCTTCCTTTGTAAAATATAAAAAGTCTCTGAAAAATTTCGTCGCATTTCGAACAATCCTCGATTTAATTTAATTTTCTGACCGAAACTAGTATGAAATTGTGTATAATATACTACGATTTTTTGACCTAAACTTGCAATTAAAAAACATCCATATAATCATATTATGAGAAAATTTTTTGCATGGACTTCCATCATAACCATCCCTCGTAAAAATATAGAAAGGGTCTGAAAAGTTTCGTTGCATTTCGTACAATCCTCAATTTAATTTGATATTTTGACCGAAACTAGTATAAAATTTGTATAATGTACTACGATTTCTTGACCGAAACTCGTATTTCAAAAAGTTTCATAGAATCTATTTCTGAGATATTTTTTAGAATGGACTTCCATCATAATCTTCCCTCGTAAAATATAGAAAGGATCTGAAAAATTTCGTAGCATTTTTAACAATCCTCGATTTAATTTAATTTTCTGACCGAAACTAGTATGAAATTGAGTATAATATACTACGATTGTTTGACCTAAACTTGCATTTCAAAAACTTCCATATAATCATATTTTGAGATAATTTTTTGCATGGAATTCCATCATAACCTTCCCTCATAAAATATAGAAAGGGTCTGAAGCGTTTCGTAGCATTTCGAACAATCCTCGATTTAATTTGATTTTCTCACCGAAACTAGTATAAAATTGTGTATAATATACTACGTTTTTTTTTACCGAAACTAGTATTTCAAAAAGTTGCTTAGAATCTAATTCTGAGATAATTTTTTGCATGGACTTCAATCTTAATCTTACCTCGTAAAATATAGAAAGCATGTGAAAAGTTTTGTAGCATTTCGAACAATCCTCGATTTAATTTAATTTTCTGACCGAAACTAGTATAAAATTGTGTATAATATTCTATGATTTTTTGACCGAAACTCGTATTTCAAAAAGTTTCATAGAATCTATTTCTGAGATATTTGTTTTCATAGACTTCCATAACACTCTTTCCTCGTAAAATAAAGAAAGGATCTGAAAAGTTTCGTAGCATTTCGAACAATCCTCGATTTAATTTAATTTTCTGACAAAAACTAGTATGAAATTGTGTATAATATACTACGATTTTTTGACCTAAACTGGCATTTCAAAAATATCCATAGAATCATATTTTGAGATAATTTTTTGCATGGAATTCCATCATAACCTTCCCTCGTAAAATATAGAAAGGGTCTGAAACGTTTCGTAGCATTTTAAACAATCCTCGATTTAATTTGATTTTCTCACCGAAACTAGTATAAAATTGTGTATAATATACTACGATTTTTTTGACCGAAACTAGTATTTCAAAAAGTTTTATAGAGTCTAATTCTGAGATAATATTTTGCATGAACTTCAATCTTAATCTTCCCTCGTAAAATCTAGAAAGGATCTGAAACGTTTCGTAGAATTTTGAACAATCCTTGATTTAATTTAATTTTCTGATCGAAACAATTATAAAATTGTGTATAATATACTATGATTTTTTGACCGAAACTCATAGTTCAAAAAGTTTCATAGAATCTATTACTGAGATAATTTTTTTCATGGACTTCCATCATAACCTTCCTTTGTAAAATATAGAAAGTCTTTGAAAAATTTCCTCGCATTTCGAACAATCCTCGATTTAATTTAATTTTCTGACCGAAACTAGTATGAAATTGTGTATAATATAATACGATTTTTTGACCTAAACTTGCATTTAATAAACATCCATAGAATCATATTTTGAGATAATTTTTTGCATGGACTTCCATCATAACCTTCCCTCGTAAAATATAGAAAGGGTCTGAAACGTTTCGTAGCATTTCGTACAATCCTCGATTTAATTTGATATTCTGACAGAAACTAGTATAAAATTGTGTATAATGTACTACGATTTTTTGACCGAAACTCGTATTTAAAAAAGTTTAATAGAATCTATTTTTGATATAATTTTTTGCATGGACTTCCATCATAATCTTCCCTCGTAAAATATAGAAAGGATCTAAAATGTTTCATAGCATTTTTAACAATCCTCAATTTAATTTAATTTTCTGACCGAAACTAGTATGAAATTGTGTATACTATACTACGATTTTTTGACCTAAACTTGCATTTCAAAAACATCCATAGAATCATATTTTGAGATAATTTTTTGCATGGAATTCCATCATAACCTTCCTTCGTAAAATATAGAAAGGGTCTGAAAAGGTTCGTAGCATTTTGAACAATCCTCGATTTAATTTGATTTTCTCACCGAAATTAGTATAAAATTGTGTATAATATACTACGATTTTTTTGACCAAAACTAGTATTTCAAAAAGTTTCATAGAATCTAATTCTGAGATAATTTTTGGCATGGACTTCAATCTTAATCTTCCCTCGTAAAATCTAGAAAGGAGCTAAAAAGTTTCGTAGAATTTCGAACAATCCTCGATTTAATTTAATTTTCTGTCTGAAACAATTATAAAATTGTGTATAATATACTATGATTTTTTGACCGAAACTCGTAGTTCAAAAAGTTTCATAGAATCTATTATTGAGATAATATTTTTCATGGACTTCCATCATAACCTTCCTTTGTAAAATATAAAAAGTTTCTGAAAAATTTTGTCGCATTTCGAACAATCCTCGATTTAATTTAATTTTCTGACCGAAACTAGTATGAAATTGTGTAAAATATACTACGGCTTTTTAACCTAAACTTGCATTTAAAAAGCATCCATAGAATCATATTTTGAGATAATTTTTTGCATGGACTTCCATCATAACCATCCCTCGTAAAAATATAGAAAGGGACTGAAAAGTTTCGTAGCATTTTGTACAATCCTCGGTTTAATTTGATATTCTGACCGAAACTAGTATAAAATTTGTATAATGTACTACCGATTTCTTGACCGAAACTCGTATTTCAAAAAGTTTCATAGAATCTATTTCTGAGATAATTTTTTGCATGGACTTCCATCATAATCTTCCCTCGTAAAATATAGAAAGGATCTGAAAATTTTCATTTCATTTTTAACAATCCTCGATTTAATTTAATTTTCTGACCGAAACTAGTATGAAATTGAGTATAATATACTACGATTGTTTGACCTAAACTTGCATTTCAAAAACTTCCATATAATCATATTTTGAGATAATTTTTTGCATGGAATTCCATCATAACCTTCCCTCATAAAATATAGAAAGGGTCTGAAGCGTTTCGTAGCATTTCGAACAATCCTCGATTTTATTTGATTTTCTCACCGAAACTAGTATAAAATTGTGTATAATATACTACGATTTTTTTGATCGAAACTAGTATTTCAAAAAGTTTCTTAGAATCTAATTCAGAGATAATTTTTTGCATGGACTTCAATCTTAATCTTACCTCGTAAAATATAGAAAGCATCTGAAAAGTTTTGTAGCATTTCGAACAATCCTCGATTTAATTTAATTTTCTGACCGAAACTAGTATAAAATTGTGTATAATATACTATGATTTTTTCACCGAAACTCGTATTTCAAAAAGTTTCATAGAATCTATTTCTGAGATATTTGTTTTCATAGACTTCCATAACACTCTTTCCTCGTAAAATAAAGAAAGGATCTGAAAAGTTTCGTAGCATTTCGAACAATCCTCGATTTAATTTAATTTTCTGACCAAAACTAGTATGAAATTGTGTATAATATACTACGATTTTTTGACCTAAACTGGCATTTCAAAAACTTCCATAGAATCATATTTTGAGATAATTTTTTGCATGGAATTCCATCATAACCTTCCCTTGTAAAATATAGAAAGGGTCTGAAACGTTTTGTAGCATTTTAAACAATCCTCGATTTAATTTAATTTTCTCACCGAAACTAGTATAAAATTGTGTATAATATACTACGATTTTTGTGACCGAAACTAGTAGTTCAAAAAGTTTCATAGAATCTATTACTGAGATAATTTTTTTCATGGACTTCCATCATAACCTTCCATTGTAAAATATTGAAAGCCTCTGAAAAATTTCGTTGCATTTCGAACAATCCTCGATTTAATTTAATTTTCTAACCGAAACTAGTATGAAATTGTGTATAATATACTACGATTTTTTGACCTAAACTTGCATTTCAAAAACATCCATAGAATCTAATTCTGAGATAATTTTTTGCATGGACTTCAATCTTAATCTTACCTCGTAAGATATAGAAAGCATCTGAAGAGTTTTGTAGCATTTCGAACAATCCTCGATTTAATTTATTTTTCTGACCGAAACTAGTATAAAATTGTGTATAATATACTATGATTTTTTAACCGAAACTCGTATTTCAAAAAGTTTCATAGAATCTATTACTGAGATAATGTTTTTCGTGAACTTCCATCATAACCTTCCCTCGTAAAATATAGAAAGTCTCTGAAAAATTTTGTCGCATTTCGAACAATCCTCGATTTAATTTAATTTTCTGACCGAAACTAGTATGAAATTGTGAATAATATACTACGATTTTTTGACCTAAACTTGCATTTCAAAAACTTCCATAGAATCATATTTTGAGATAATTTTTTGCATGGAATTCTATCATAACCTTCCCTCGTAAAATATAGAAAGGGTCTGAAATGTTTCGTAGCATTTCGAACAATCCTCGATTTAATTTGATTTTCTCACCGAAACAAGTATAAAATTGTGTATAATATACTACGATGTTTTTCACCGAAACTAGCATTTCAAAAACTTTTATAGAATCTAATTCTGAGATAATTTTTTGCATGGACTTCAATCTTAATCTTATCACGTAAAATATAGAAAGCATCTGAAAAGTTTTGTAGCATGTCGAACAATCCTCGATTTAATTTAATTTTCTGACCGAAACTACTATAAAATAGTGTATAATATACTATGATTTTTTGACCGAAACTTGTAGTTAAAAAGTTTCATAGAATCTATTTCTGAGATAATTTTTTCATAGACTTCCATAATACTCTTCCCTCGTAAAATATAGAAAGGATCTGAAAAGTTTCGTTGCATTTCAAACAATCCTCGATTTAATTTAATTTTCGGACCGAAACTAGTATGAAATTGTGTATAATATACTACGATTTTTTGACCTACACTGGCATTTCAAAAACTTCCATAGAATCATATTTTGAGATAATTTGTTGCATGGAATTCTATCATAACCTTCCCTCGTAAAATATAGAAAGGGTCTGAAAAGTTTCGTAGCATTTTGAACAATCCTCGATTTAATTTGATTTTCTCACCGAAACTAGTATAAAATTGTGTGTAATATACTAAGATTTTTAGACCGAAACTAATTGTTCAAAAAGTTTCATAGAATCTAATTTTGAGATAAATTTTTGCATGGACTTCAATCTTAATCTTCCCTCGTAAAATCTAGAAAGGATCTGAAAAGTTTCGTAGAATTTTGAACAATCCTCAATTTAATTTAATTTTCTGTCCGAAACTATTATAAAATTGTGTATGATATACTATAATTTTTTGACCGAAACTCGTAGTTCAAAAAGTTTCATAGAATCTATTTCTGATATAATATTTTTCATGGACTTCCATCATAACCTTTGTAAAATATTGAAAGTCTCTGAAAAATTTCGTCGCATTTCGAACAATCCTCGATTTAGTTTAATTTTCTAACCGAAACTAGTATGAAATTGTGTATAATATACTACGATTTTTTGACCTAACCTTGCATTTCAAAAACATCCATAGAATCATATTTTGAGATAATGTTTTGCATGGACTTCCATCATAACCTTCTCTCGTAAAATATAGAAAGGGTCTGAAAAGTTTCGTAGCATTTCGTACAATCCTCGATTTAATTTGATATTCTGACCGAAACTAGTATAAAATTGTGTATACTGTACTATGATTTTTTGACCGAAACTCGTATTTCAAAAAGTTTCATAGAATCTATTTCTGAGATAATTTTTTGCATGGACTTCCATCATAATCTTCCCTCGTAAAATATAGAAAGGATCTGAAAAGTTTTGTAGCATTTTTTAAAATCCTCGATTTAATTTAATTTTCTGACCGAAACTAGTATGAAATTGTGTATAATATACTACGGATTTTTGACCTAAACTGGCATTTCAAAAACTTCCATAGAATCATATTTTGAGATAATTTGTTGCATGGAATTCCATCATAACCTTCCCTCGTAATATATAGAAAGGGTCTGAAGAGTTTCGTAGCATTTTGAACAATCCTCGATTTAATTTGATTTTCTCACAGAAACTAGTATAAAATTGTGTATAATATACTACGATTTTTTTGACCGAAACTAGTATTTCAAAAAGTTTCATAGAATCTAATTCTGAGATAATTTTTTGCATGGACTTCAATCTTAATCTTACCTCGTAAGATATAGAAAGCATCTGAAGAGTTTCGTAGAATTTTGAACAATCCTCGATTTAATTTAATTTTCTGTCTGACACTATTTTAAAATTGTGTATGATATACTATGATTTTTTGACCGAAACTCGTAGTTCAAAAAGTTTCATAGAATCTATTACTGAGATAATATTTTTCATGGACTTCCATCATAACCTTTGTAAAATATTGAAAGTCTCTGAAAAATTTCGTCGCATTTCGAACAATCCTCGATTTAATTTAATTTTCTGACCGAAACTAGTATGAAATTGTGAATAATATACTACGATTTTTTGACCTAAACTTGCATTTCAAAAACTTCCATAGAATCATATTTTGAGATAAGTTTTTGCATGGACTTCCATCATAACCTACCCTCGTAAAATATAGAAAGGGTCTGAAATGTTTCGTAGCATTTCGAACAATCCTCAATTTAATTTGATTTTCTCACTGAAACAAGTATAAAATTGTGTATAATATACTACGATGTTTTTCACCGAAACTAGTATTTCAAAAACTTTCATAGAATCTAATTCTGAGATAATTTTTTGCATGGACTTCAATCTTAATCTTATCACGTAAAATATAGAAAGCATCTGAAAAGTTTTGTAGCATGTCGAACAATCCTCGATTTAATTTAATTTTCTGACAGAAACTAGTATAAAATAGTGTATAATATACTATGATTTTTTGACCGAAACTTGTAGTTAAAAAGTTTCATAGAATCTATTTCTGAGATAATTTTTTCATAGACTTCCATAATACTCTTCCCTCGTAAAATATAGAAAGGATCTGAAAATTTTCGTAGCATTTCAAACAATCCTCGATTTAATTTAATTTTCGGACCGAAACTAGTATGAAATTGTGTATAATATACTACGATTTTTTGACCTACACTGGCATTTCAAAATCTTCCATAGAATCATATTTTGAGATAATTTGTTGCATGGAATTCCATCATAACCTTCCCTCGTAAAATATAGAAAGGGTCTGAAGAGTTTCGTAGCATTTTGAACAATCCTCGATTTAATTTGATTATCTCACAGAAACTATTATAAAATTGTGTATAATATACTACGATTTTTTTGACCGAAACTAGTATTTCAAAAAGTTTCATAGAATCTAATTCTGAGATAATTTTTTGCATGGACTTCAATCTTAATCTTACCTCGTAAGATATAGAAAGCATCTGAAGAGTTTTGTAGCATTTCGAACAATCCTCGATTTAATTTATTTTTCTGACCGAAACTAGTATAAAATTGTGTATAATATACTATGATTTTTTAACCGAAACTCGTATTTCAATAAGTTTCATAGAATCTATTACTGAGATAATGTTTTTCATGGACTTCCATCATAACCTTCCCTCGTAAAATATAGAAAGGATCTAAAAAGTTTCGTAGCATTTTTAACAATCCTCGATTTAATTTAATTTTCTGACCGAAACTAGTATGAAATTGTATATAATATACTACGATTTTTTGACCTAAACTGGCATTTCAAAAACTTCCATAGAATCATATTTTGAGATAATTTTTTGCATGGAATTCTATCATAACCTTCCCTCGTAAAATATAGAAAGGGTCTGAAAAGTTTCGTAGCATTTTGAACAATCCTCGATTTAATTTGATTTTCTCACCGAAACTAGTATAAAATTGTGTATAATATACTACGATTTTTTTGACCGAAACTAGTATTTCAAAAAGTTTCATAGAATCTAATTTTGAGATAATTTTTTGCATGGAATTCAATCTTAATCTTCCCTCGTAAAATCTAGAAAGGATCTGAAAAGTTTCGTAGAATTTTGAACAATCCTCGATTTAATTTAATTTTCTGTCTGACACTATTTTAAAATTGTGTATGATATACTATGATTTTTTGACCGAAACTCGTAGTTCAAAAAGTTTCATAGAATCTATTACTGAGATAATATTTTTCATGGACTTCCATCATAACCTTTGTAAAATATTGAAAGTCTCTGAAAAATTTCGTCGCATTTCGAACAATCCTCGATTTAATTTAATTTTCTGACCGAAACTAGTATGAAATTGTGAATAATATACTACGATTTTTTGACCTAAACTTGCATTTCAAAAACTTCCATAGAATCATATTTTGAGATAAGTTTTTGCATGGACTTCCATCATAACCTACCCTCGTAAAATATAGAAAGGGTCTGAAATGTTTCGTAGCATTTCGAACAATCCTCAATTTAATTTGATTTTCTCACCGAAACAAGTATAAAATTGTGTATAATATACTACGATGTTTTTCACCGAAACTAGTATTTCAAAAACTTTCATAGAATCTAATTCTGAGATAATTTTTTGCATGGACTTCAATCTTAATCTTATCACGTAAAATATAGAAAGCATCTGAAAAGTTTTGTAGCATGTCGAACAATCCTCGATTTAATTTAATTTTCTGACAGAAACTAGTATAAAATAGTGTATAATATACTATGATTTTTTGACCGAAACTTGTAGTTAAAAAGTTTCATAGAATCTATTTCTGAGATAATTTTTTCATAGACTTCCATAATACTCTTCCCTCGTAAAATATAGAAAGGATCTGAAAATTTTCGTAGCATTTCAAACAATCCTCGATTTAATTTAATTTTCTGACCAAAACTAGTATGAAATTGTGTATAATATACTACGATTTTTTGACCTAAACTGGCATTTCAAAAACTTCCATAGAATCATATTTTGAGATAATTTTTTGCATGGAATTCCATCATAACCTTCCCTTGTAAAATATAGAAAGGGTCTGAAACGTTTTGTAGCATTTTAAACAATCCTCGATTTAATTTAATTTTCTCACCGAAACTAGTATAAAATTGTGTATAATATACTACGATTTTTGTGACCGAAACTAGTAGTTCAAAAAGTTTCATAGAATCTATTACTGAGATAATTTTTTTCATGGACTTCCATCATAACCTTCCATTGTAAAATATTGAAAGCCTCTGAAAAATTTCGTTGCATTTCGAACAATCCTCGATTTAATTTAATTTTCTAACCGAAACTAGTATGAAATTGTGTATAATATACTACGATTTTTTGACCTAAACTTGCATTTCAAAAACATCCATAGAATCTAATTCTGAGATAATTTTTTGCATGGACTTCAATCTTAATCTTACCTCGTAAGATATAGAAAGCATCTGAAGAGTTTTGTAGCATTTCGAACAATCCTCGATTTAATTTATTTTTCTGACCGAAACTAGTATAAAATTGTGTATAATATACTATGATTTTTTAACCGAAACTCGTATTTCAAAAAGTTTCATAGAATCTATTACTGAGATAATGTTTTTCGTGAACTTCCATCATAACCTTCCCTCGTAAAATATAGAAAGTCTCTGAAAAATTTTGTCGCATTTCGAACAATCCTCGATTTAATTTAATTTTCTGACCGAAACTAGTATGAAATTGTGAATAATATACTACGATTTTTTGACCTAAACTTGCATTTCAAAAACTTCCATAGAATCATATTTTGAGATAATTTTTTGCATGGAATTCTATCATAACCTTCCCTCGTAAAATATAGAAAGGGTCTGAAATGTTTCGTAGCATTTCGAACAATCCTCGATTTAATTTGATTTTCTCACCGAAACAAGTATAAAATTGTGTATAATATACTACGATGTTTTTCACCGAAACTAGCATTTCAAAAACTTTTATAGAATCTAATTCTGAGATAATTTTTTGCATGGACTTCAATCTTAATCTTATCACGTAAAATATAGAAAGCATCTGAAAAGTTTTGTAGCATGTCGAACAATCCTCGATTTAATTTAATTTTCTGACCGAAACTACTATAAAATAGTGTATAATATACTATGATTTTTTGACCGAAACTTGTAGTTAAAAAGTTTCATAGAATCTATTTCTGAGATAATTTTTTCATAGACTTCCATAATACTCTTCCCTCGTAAAATATAGAAAGGATCTGAAAAGTTTCGTTGCATTTCAAACAATCCTCGATTTAATTTAATTTTCGGACCGAAACTAGTATGAAATTGTGTATAATATACTACGATTTTTTGACCTACACTGGCATTTCAAAAACTTCCATAGAATCATATTTTGAGATAATTTGTTGCATGGAATTCTATCATAACCTTCCCTCGTAAAATATAGAAAGGGTCTGAAAAGTTTCGTAGCATTTTGAACAATCCTCGATTTAATTTGATTTTCTCACCGAAACTAGTATAAAATTGTGTGTAATATACTAAGATTTTTAGACCGAAACTAATTGTTCAAAAAGTTTCATAGAATCTAATTTTGAGATAAATTTTTGCATGGACTTCAATCTTAATCTTCCCTCGTAAAATCTAGAAAGGATCTGAAAAGTTTCGTAGAATTTTGAACAATCCTCAATTTAATTTAATTTTCTGTCCGAAACTATTATAAAATTGTGTATGATATACTATAATTTTTTGACCGAAACTCGTAGTTCAAAAAGTTTCATAGAATCTATTTCTGATATAATATTTTTCATGGACTTCCATCATAACCTTTGTAAAATATTGAAAGTCTCTGAAAAATTTCGTCGCATTTCGAACAATCCTCGATTTAATTTAATTTTCTAACCGAAACTAGTATGAAATTGTGTATAATATACTACGATTTTTTGACCTAACCTTGCATTTCAAAAACATCCATAGAATCATATTTTGAGATAATGTTTTGCATGGACTTCCATCATAACCTTCTCTCGTAAAATATAGAAAGGGTCTGAAAAGTTTCGTAGCATTTCGTACAATCCTCGATTTAATTTGATATTCTGACCGAAACTAGTATAAAATTGTGTATACTGTACTATGATTTTTTGACCGAAACTCGTATTTCAAAAAGTTTCATAGAATCTATTTCTGAGATAATTTTTTGCATGGACTTCCATCATAATCTTCCCTCGTAAAATATAGAAAGGATCTGAAAAGTTTTGTAGCATTTTTTAAAATCCTCGATTTAATTTAATTTTCTGACCGAAACTAGTATGAAATTGTGTATAATATACTACGGATTTTTGACCTAAACTGGCATTTCAAAAACTTCCATAGAATCATATTTTGAGATAATTTGTTGCATGGAATTCCATCATAACCTTCCCTCGTAATATATAGAAAGGGTCTGAAGAGTTTCGTAGCATTTTGAACAATCCTCGATTTAATTTGATTTTCTCACAGAAACTAGTATAAAATTGTGTATAATATACTACGATTTTTTTGACCGAAACTAGTATTTCAAAAAGTTTCATAGAATCTAATTCTGAGATAATTTTTTGCATGGACTTCAATCTTAATCTTACCTCGTAAGATATAGAAAGCATCTGAAGAGTTTCGTAGAATTTTGAACAATCCTCGATTTAATTTAATTTTCTGTCTGACACTATTTTAAAATTGTGTATGATATACTATGATTTTTTGACCGAAACTCGTAGTTCAAAAAGTTTCATAGAATCTATTACTGAGATAATATTTTTCATGGACTTCCATCATAACCTTTGTAAAATATTGAAAGTCTCTGAAAAATTTCGTCGCATTTCGAACAATCCTCGATTTAATTTAATTTTCTGACCGAAACTAGTATGAAATTGTGAATAATATACTACGATTTTTTGACCTAAACTTGCATTTCAAAAACTTCCATAGAATCATATTTTGAGATAAGTTTTTGCATGGACTTCCATCATAACCTACCCTCGTAAAATATAGAAAGGGTCTGAAATGTTTCGTAGCATTTCGAACAATCCTCAATTTAATTTGATTTTCTCACCGAAACAAGTATAAAATTGTGTATAATATACTACGATGTTTTTCACCGAAACTAGTATTTCAAAAACTTTCATAGAATCTAATTCTGAGATAATTTTTTGCATGGACTTCAATCTTAATCTTATCACGTAAAATATAGAAAGCATCTGAAAAGTTTTGTAGCATGTCGAACAATCCTCGATTTAATTTAATTTTCTGACAGAAACTAGTATAAAATAGTGTATAATATACTATGATTTTTTGACCGAAACTTGTAGTTAAAAAGTTTCATAGAATCTATTTCTGAGATAATTTTTTCATAGACTTCCATAATACTCTTCCCTCGTAAAATATAGAAAGGATCTGAAAATTTTCGTAGCATTTCAAACAATCCTCGATTTAATTTAATTTTCGGACCGAAACTAGTATGAAATTGTGTATAATATACTACGATTTTTTGACCTACACTGGCATTTCAAAATCTTCCATAGAATCATATTTTGAGATAATTTGTTGCATGGAATTCCATCATAACCTTCCCTCGTAAAATATAGAAAGGGTCTGAAGAGTTTCGTAGCATTTTGAACAATCCTCGATTTAATTTGATTATCTCACAGAAACTATTATAAAATTGTGTATAATATACTACGATTTTTTTGACCGAAACTAGTATTTCAAAAAGTTTCATAGAATCTAATTCTGAGATAATTTTTTGCATGGACTTCAATCTTAATCTTACCTCGTAAGATATAGAAAGCATCTGAAGAGTTTTGTAGCATTTCGAACAATCCTCGATTTAATTTATTTTTCTGACCGAAACTAGTATAAAATTGTGTATAATATACTATGATTTTTTAACCGAAACTCGTATTTCAATAAGTTTCATAGAATCTATTACTGAGATAATGTTTTTCATGGACTTCCATCATAACCTTCCCTCGTAAAATATAGAAAGGATCTAAAAAGTTTCGTAGCATTTTTAACAATCCTCGATTTAATTTAATTTTCTGACCGAAACTAGTATGAAATTGTATATAATATACTACGATTTTTTGACCTAAACTGGCATTTCAAAAACTTCCATAGAATCATATTTTGAGATAATTTTTTGCATGGAATTCTATCATAACCTTCCCTCGTAAAATATAGAAAGGGTCTGAAAAGTTTCGTAGCATTTTGAACAATCCTCGATTTAATTTGATTTTCTCACCGAAACTAGTATAAAATTGTGTATAATATACTACGATTTTTTTGACCGAAACTAGTATTTCAAAAAGTTTCATAGAATCTAATTTTGAGATAATTTTTTGCATGGACTTCAATCTTAATCTTCCCTCGTAAAATCTAGAAAGGATCTGAAAAGTTTCGTAGAATTTTGAACAATCCTCGATTTAATTTAATTTTCTGTCTGACACTATTTTAAAATTGTGTATGATATACTATGATTTTTTGACCGAAACTCGTAGTTCAAAAAGTTTCATAGAATCTATTACTGAGATAATATTTTTCATGGACTTCCATCATAACCTTTGTAAAATATTGAAAGTCTCTGAAAAATTTCGTCGCATTTCGAACAATCCTCGATTTAATTTAATTTTCTGACCGAAACTAGTATGAAATTGTGAATAATATACTACGATTTTTTGACCTAAACTTGCATTTCAAAAACTTCCATAGAATCATATTTTGAGATAAGTTTTTGCATGGACTTCCATCATAACCTACCCTCGTAAAATATAGAAAGGGTCTGAAATGTTTCGTAGCATTTCGAACAATCCTCAATTTAATTTGATTTTCTCACCGAAACAAGTATAAAATTGTGTATAATATACTACGATGTTTTTCACCGAAACTAGTATTTCAAAAACTTTCATAGAATCTAATTCTGAGATAATTTTTTGCATGGACTTCAATCTTAATCTTATCACGTAAAATATAGAAAGCATCTGAAAAGTTTTGTAGCATGTCGAACAATCCTCGATTTAATTTAATTTTCTGACAGAAACTAGTATAAAATAGTGTATAATATACTATGATTTTTTGACCGAAACTTGTAGTTAAAAAGTTTCATAGAATCTATTTCTGAGATAATTTTTTCATAGACTTCCATAATACTCTTCCCTCGTAAAATATAGAAAGGATCTGAAAATTTTCGTAGCATTTCAAACAATCCTCGATTTAATTTAATTTTCGGACCGAAACTAGTATGAAATTGTGTATAATATACTACGATTTTTTGACCTACACTGGCATTTCAAAATCTTCCATAGAATCATATTTTGAGATAATTTGTTGCATGGAATTCCATCATAACCTTCCCTCGTAAAATATAGAAAGGGTCTGAAGAGTTTCGTAGCATTTTGAACAATCCTCGATTTAATTTGATTTTCTCACAGAAACTATTATAAAATTGTGTATAATATACTACGATTTTTTTGACCGAAACTAGTATTTCAAAAAGTTTCATAGAATCTAATTCTGAGATAATTTTTTGCATGGACTTCAATCTTAATCTTACCTCGTAAGATATAGAAAGCATCTGAAGAGTTTTGTAGCATTTCGAACAATCCTCGATTTAATTTATTTTTCTGACCGAAACTAGTATAAAATTGTGTATAATATACTATGATTTTTTAACCGAAACTCGTATTTCAATAAGTTTCATAGAATCTATTACTGAGATAATGTTTTTCATGGACTTCCATCATAACCTTCCCTCATAAAATATAGAAAGGATCTAAAAAGTTTCGTAGCATTTTTAACAATCCTCGATTTAATTTAATTTTCTGACCGAAACTAGTATGAAATTGTATATAATATACTACGATTTTTTGACCTAAACTGGCATTTCAAAAACTTCCATAGAATCATATTTTGAGATAATTTTTTGCATGGAATTCTATCATAACCTTCCCTCGTAAAAAATAGAAAGGGTCTGAAAAGTTTCATAGCATTTTGAACAATCCTCGATTTAATTTGATTTTCTCACCGAAACTAGTATAAAATTGTGTATAATATACTACGATTTTTTTGACCGAAACTAGTATTTCAAAAAGTTTCATAGAATCTAATTTTGAGATAATTTTTTGCATGGACTTCAATCTTAATCTTCCCTCGTAAAATCTAGAAAGGATCTGAAAAGTTTCGTAGAATTTTGAACAATCCTCGATTTAATTTAATTTTCTGTCTGACACTATTTTAAAATTGTGTATGATATACTATGATTTTTTGACCGAAACTCGTAGTTCAAAAAGTTTCATAGAATCTATTACTGAGATAATATTTTTCATGGACTTCCATCATAACCTTTGTAAAATATTGAAAGTCTCTGAAAAATTTCGTCGCATTTCGAACAATCCTCGATTTAATTTAATTTTCTGACCGAAACTAGTATGAAATTGTGAATAATATACTACGATTTTTTGACCTAAACTTGCATTTCAAAAACTTCCATAGAATCATATTTTGAGATAAGTTTTTGCATGGACTTCCATCATAACCTACCCTCGTAAAATATAGAAAGGGTCTGAAATGTTTCGTAGCATTTCGAACAATCCTCAATTTAATTTGATTTTCTCACCGAAACAAGTATAAAATTGTGTATAATATACTACGATGTTTTTCACCGAAACTAGTATTTCAAAAACTTTCATAGAATCTAATTCTGAGATAATTTTTTGCATGGACTTCAATCTTAATCTTATCACGTAAAATATAGAAAGCATCTGAAAAGTTTTGTAGCATGTCGAACAATCCTCGATTTAATTTAATTTTCTGACAGAAACTAGTATAAAATAGTGTATAATATACTATGATTTTTTGACCGAAACTTGTAGTTAAAAAGTTTCATAGAATCTATTTCTGAGATAATTTTTTCATAGACTTCCATAATACTCTTCCCTCGTAAAATATAGAAAGGATCTGAAAATTTTCGTAGCATTTCAAACAATCCTCGATTTAATTTAATTTTCGGACCGAAACTAGTATGAAATTGTGTATAATATACTACGATTTTTTGACCTACACTGGCATTTCAAAATCTTCCATAGAATCATATTTTGAGATAATTTGTTGCATGGAATTCCATCATAACCTTCCCTCGTAAAATATAGAAAGGGTCTGAAGAGTTTCGTAGCATTTTGAACAATCCTCGATTTAATTTGATTTTCTCACAGAAACTATTATAAAATTGTGTATAATATACTACGATTTTTTTGACCGAAACTAGTATTTCAAAAAGTTTCATAGAATCTAATTCTGAGATAATTTTTTGCATGGACTTCAATCTTAATCTTACCTCGTAAGATATAGAAAGCATCTGAAGAGTTTTGTAGCATTTCGAACAATCCTCGATTTAATTTATTTTTCTGACCGAAACTAGTATAAAATTGTGTATAATATACTATGATTTTTTAACCGAAACTCGTATTTCAATAAGTTTCATAGAATCTATTACTGAGATAATGTTTTTCATGGACTTCCATCATAACCTTCCCTCGTAAAATATAGAAAGGATCTAAAAAGTTTCGTAGCATTTTTAACAATCCTCGATTTAATTTAATTTTCTGACCGAAACTAGTATGAAATTGTATATAATATACTACGATTTTTTGACCTAAACTGGCATTTCAAAAACTTCCATAGAATCATATTTTGAGATAATTTTTTGCATGGAATTCTATCATAACCTTCCCTCGTAAAAAATAGAAAGGGTCTGAAAAGTTTCGTAGCATTTTGAACAATCCTCGATTTAATTTGATTTTCTCACCGAAACTAGTATAAAATTGTGTATAATATACTACGATTTTTTTGACCGAAACTAGTATTTCAAAAAGTTTCATAGAATCTAATTTTGAGATAATTTTTTGCATGGACTTCAATCTTAATCTTCCCTCGTAAAATCTAGAAAGGATCTGAAAAGTTTCGTAGAATTTTGAACAATCCTCGATTTAATTTAATTTTCTGTCTGACACTATTTTAAAATTGTGTATGATATACTATGATTTTTTGACCGAAACTCGTAGTTCAAAAAGTTTCATAGAATCTATTACTGAGATAATATTTTTCATGGACTTCCATCATAACCTTTGTAAAATATTAAAAGTCTCTGAAGAATTTCGTCGCATTTCGAACAATCCTCGATTTAATTTAATTTTCTGACCGAAACTAGTATGAAATTGTGAATAATATACTACGATTTTTTGACCTAAACTTGCATTTCAAAAACTTCCATAGAATCATATTTTGAGATAAGTTTTTGCATGGACTTCCATCATAACCTACCCTCGTAAAATATAGAAAGGGTCTGAAATGTTTCGTAGCATTTCGAACAATCCTCAATTTAATTTGATTTTCTCACCGAAACAAGTATAAAATTGTGTATAATATACTACGATGTTTTTCACCGAAACTAGTATTTCAAAAACTTTCATAGAATCTAATTCTGAGATAATTTTTTGCATGGACTTCAATCTTAATCTTATCACGTAAAATATAGAAAGCATCTGAAAAGTTTTGTAGCATGTCGAACAATCCTCGATTTAATTTAATTTTCTGACAGAAACTAGTATAAAATAGTGTATAATATACTATGATTTTTTGACCGAAACTTGTAGTTAAAAAGTTTCATAGAATCTATTTCTGAGATAATTTTTTCATAGACTTCCATAATACTCTTCCCTCGTAAAATATAGAAAGGATCTGAAAATTTTCGTAGCATTTCAAACAATCCTCGATTTAATTTAATTTTCGGACCGAAACTAGTATGAAATTGTGTATAATATACTACGATTTTTTGACCTACACTAGCATTTCAAAATCTTCCATAGAATCATATTTTGAGATAATTTGTTGCATGGAATTCCATCATAACCTTCCCTCGTAAAATATAGAAAGGGTCTGAAGAGTTTCGTAGCATTTTGAACAATCCTCGATTTAATTTGATTTTCTCACCGAAACTATTATAAAATTGTGTATAATATACTACGATTTTTTTGACCGAAACTAGTATTTCAAAAAGTTTCATAGAATCTAATTCTGAGATAATTTTTTGGATGGACTTCAATCTTAATCTTACCTCGTAAGATATAGAAAGCATCTGAAGAGTTTTGTAGCATTTCGAACAATCCTCGATTTAATTTATTTTTCTGACCGAAACTAGTATAAAATTGTGTATAATATACTATGATTTTTTAACCGAAACTCGTATTTCAATAAGTTTCATAGAATCTATTACTGAGATAATGTTTTTCATGGACTTCCATCATAACCTTCCCTCGTAAAATATAGAAAGGATCTAAAAAGTTTCGTAGCATTTTTAACAATCCTCGATTTAATTTATTTTTCTGACCGAAACTAGTATGAAATTGTATATAATATACTACGATTTTTTGACCTAAACTGGCATTTCAAAAACTTCCATAGAATCATATTTTGAGATAATTTTTTGCATGGAATTCTATCATAACCTTCCCTCGTAAAAAATAGAAAGGGTCTGAAAAGTTTCGTAGCATTTTGAACAATCCTCGATTTAATTTGATTTTCTCACCGAAACTAGTATAAAATTGTGTATAATATACTACGATTTTTTTGACCGAAACTAGTATTTCAAAAAGTTTCATAGAATCTAATTTTGAGATAATTTTTTGCATGGACTTCAATCTTAATCTTCCCTCGTAAAATCTAGAAAGGATCTGAAAAGTTTCGTAGAATTTTGAACAATCCTCGATTTAATTTAATTTTCTGTCTGACACTATTTTAAAATTGTGTATGATATACTATGATTTTTTGACCGAAACTCGTAGTTCAAAAAGTTTCATAGAATCTATTACTGAGATAATATTTTTCATGGACTTCCATCATAACCTTTGTAAAATATTAAAAGTCTCTGAAGAATTTCGTCGCATTTCGAACAATCCTCGATTTAATTTAATTTTCTGACCGAAACTAGTATGAAATTGTGAATAATATACTACGATTTTTTGACCTAAACTTGCATTTCAAAAACTTCCATAGAATCATATTTTGAGATAAGTTTTTGCATGGACTTCCATCATAACCTACCCTCGTAAAATATAGAAAGGGTCTGAAATGTTTCGTAGCATTTCGAACAATCCTCAATTTAATTTGATTTTCTCACCGAAACAAGTATAAAATTGTGTATAATATACTACGATGTTTTTCACCGAAACTAGTATTTCAAAAACTTTCATAGAATCTAATTCTGAGATAATTTTTTGCATGGACTTCAATCTTAATCTTATCACGTAAAATATAGAAAGCATCTGAAAAGTTTTGTAGCATGTCGAACAATCCTCGATTTAATTTAATTTTCTGACAGAAACTAGTATAAAATAGTGTATAATATACTATGATTTTTTGACCGAAACTTGTAGTTAAAAAGTTTCATAGAATCTATTTCTGAGATAATTTTTTCATAGACTTCCATAATACTCTTCCCTCGTAAAATATAGAAAGGATCTGAAAATTTTCGTAGCATTTCAAACAATCCTCGATTTAATTTAATTTTCGGACCGAAACTAGTATGAAATTGTGTATAATATACTACGATTTTTTGACCTACACTGGCATTTCAAAATCTTCCATAGAATCATATTTTGAGATAATTTGTTGCATGGAATTCCATCATAACCTTCCCTCGTAAAATATAGAAAGGGTCTGAAGAGTTTCGTAGCATTTTGAACAATCCTCGATTTAATTTGATTTTCTCACAGAAACTATTATAAAATTGTGTATAATATACTACGATTTTTTTGACCGAAACTAGTATTTCAAAAAGTTTCATAGAATCTAATTCTGAGATAATTTTTTGGATGGACTTCAATCTTAATCTTACCTCGTAAGATATAGAAAGCATCTGAAGAGTTTTGTAGCATTTCGAACAATCCTCGATTTAATTTATTTTTCTGACCGAAACTAGTATAAAATTGTGTATAATATACTATGATTTTTTAACCGAAACTCGTATTTCAATAAGTTTCATAGAATCTATTACTGAGATAATGTTTTTCATGGACTTCCATCATAACCTTCCCTCGTAAAATATAGAAAGGATCTAAAAAGTTTCGTAGCATTTTTAACAATCCTCGATTTAATTTAATTTTCTGACCGAAACTAGTATGAAATTGTATATAATATACTACGATTTTTTGACCTAAACTGGCATTTCAAAAACTTCCATAGAATCATATTTTGAGATAATTTTTTGCATGGAATTCTATCATAACCTTCCCTCGTAAAATATAGTAAGGGTCTGAAAACTTTCGTAGCATTTTGAACAATCCTCGATTTAATTTGATTTTCTCACCGAAACTAGTATAAAATTGTGTATAATATACTACGATTTTTTTGACCGAAACTAGTATTTCAAAAAGTTTCATAGAATCTAATTTTGAGATAATTTTTTGCATGGACTTCAATCTTAATCTTCCCTCGTAAAATCTAGAAAGGATCTGAAAAGTTTCGTAGAATTTTGAACAATCCTCGATTTAATTTAATTTTCTGTCTGACACTATTTTAAAATTGTGTATGACATACTATGATTTTTTGACCGAAACTCGTAGTTCAAAAAGTTTCATAGAATCTATTACTGAGATAATATTTTTCATGGACTTCCATCATAACCTTTGTAAAATATTGAAAGTCTCTGAAAAATTTCGTCGCATTTCGAACAATCCTCGATTTAATTTAATTTTCTGACCGAAACTAGTATGAAATTGTGAATAATATACTACGATTTTTTGACCTAAACTTGCATTTCAAAAACTTCCATAAAATCATATTTTGAGATAGGTTTTTGTATGGACTTCCATCATAACCTACCCTCGTAAAATATAGAAAGGGTCTGAAATGTTTCGTAGCATTTCAAACAATCCTCAATTTAATTTGATTTTCTCACCGAAACAAGTATAAAATTGTGTATAATATACTACGATGTTTTTCACCGAAACTAGTATTTCAAAAACTTTCATAGAATCTAATTCTGAGATAATTTTTTGCATGGACTTCAATCTTAATCTTATCACGTAAAATATAGAAAGCATCTGAAAAGTTTTGTAGCATGTCGAACAATCCTCGATTTAATTTAATTTTCTGACAGAAACTAGTATAAAATAGTGTATAATATACTATGATTTTTTGACCGAAACTTGTAGTTAAAAAGTTTCATAAAATCTATTTCTGAGATAATTTTTTCATAGACTTCCATAATACTCTTCCCTCGTAAAATATAGAAAGGATCTGAAAAGTTTCGTAGCATTTCAAACAATCCTCGATTTAATTTAATTTTCGGACCGAAACTAGTATGAAATTGTGTATAATATACTACGATTTTTTGACCTACACTAGCATTTCAAAAACTTCCATAGAATCATATTTTGAGATAATTTGTTGCATGGAATTCCATCATCACCTTCCCTCGTAAAATATAGAAAGGGTCTGAAGAGTTTCGTAGCATTTTGAACAATCCTCGATTTAATTTGATTTTCTAACCGAAACTAGTATAAAATTGTGTGTAATATACTAAGATTTTTAGACCGAAACTAGTAGTTCAAAAAGTTTCATAGAATCTAATTTTGAGATAATTTTTTGCATGGAATTCAATCTTAATCTTCCCTCGTAAAATCTAGAAGGGATCTGAAAAGTTTCGTAGAATTTTGAACAATCCTCAATTTAATTTAATTTTATGTCCGAAACTATTATAAAATTGTGTATGATATACTATGATTTTTTGACCGAAACTCGTAGTTCAAAAAGTTTCATAGAATCTATTTCTGAGATAATATTTTTCATGGACTTCCATCATAACCTTCCTTTGTAAAATATTGAAAGTCTCTGAAAAATTTCGTCGCATTTCGAACAATCCTCGATTTAATTTAATTTTCTAACCGAAACTAGTATGAAATTGTGTATAATATACTACGATTTTTTGACCTAACCTTGCATTTCAAAAACATCCATAGAATCATATTTTGAGATAATGTTTTGCATGGACTTCCATCATAACCTTCTCTCGTAAAATATAGAAAGGGTCTGAAAAGTTTCGTAGCATTTCGTACAATCCTCGATTTAATTTGATATTCTGACCGAAACTAGTATAAAATTGTGTATACTGTACTACGATTTTTTGACCGAAACTCGTATTTCAAAAAGTTTCATAGAATCTATTTCTGAGATAATTTTTTGCATGGACTTCCATCATAATCTTCCCTCGTAAAATATAGAAAGGATCTGAAAAGTTTCGTAGCATTTTTTAAAATCCTCGATTTAATTTAATTTTCTGACCGAAACTAGTATGAAATTGTGTATAATATACTACGATTTTTTGACCTAAACTGGCATTTCAAAAACTTCCATAGAATCATATTTTGAGATAATTTGTTGCATGGAATTCCATCATAACCTTCCCTCGTAAAATATAGAAAGGGTCTGAAGAGTTTCGTAGCATTTTGAACAATCCTCGATTTAATTTGATTTTCTCATAGAAACTAGTATAAAATTGTGTATAATATACTACGATTTTTTTGACCGAAACTAGTATTTCAAAAAGTTTCATAGAATCTAATTCTGAGATAATTTTTTGCATGGACTTCAATCTTAATCTTACCTCGTAAGATATAGAAAGCATCTGAAGAGTGTTGTAGCATTTCGAACAATCCTCGATTTAATTTATTTTTCTGACCGAAACTAGTTTAAAATTGTGTATATTATACTATGATTTTTTAACCGAAACTCGTATTTCAAAAAGTTTCATAGAATCTATTACTGAGATAATGTTTTTCATGGACTTCCATCATAACCTTCCCTCGTAAAATATAGAAAGGATCTGAAAAGTTTTGTAGCATTTTTAACAATCCTCAATTTAATTTAATTTTCTGAGCGAAACTAGTATGAAATTGTATATAATATACTACGATTTTTTGACCTAACCATGCATTTAAAAAACTTCCAAAGAATCATATTTTGAGATAATTTTTTGCATGGAATTCCATCATAACCTTTCCACGTAAAATTTAGAAATGGTCTGAAACGTTTCGTAGCATTTTGAACAATCCTCGATTTAATTTGATATTCTCACCGAAATTAGTATAAAATTGTGTATAATATACTACGATTTTTTTGACCGAAACTAGTATTTCAAAAAGTTTAATAGAATCTAATTTTGTGATAATTTTTTGCATAGACTTCAAACTTAATCTTCCCTCGTAAAATCTAGAAAGGATCTGAAAAGTTTCGAAGCATTTCGAACAATCCTCGATTTAATTTAATTTTCTGTCCGAAACTAGTATAAAATTGTGTATAATATACTATGATTTTTTGACCGAAACTCGTAGTTCAAAAAGTTTCATAGAATCTATTTCTGAGATAATTTTTTTCATGGACTTCCATCATAACCTTCCTTTGTAAAATATAGAAAGTCTCTGAAATATTTCGTCGCATTTCGAACAATCCTCGATTTAATTTAATTTTCTGAGCGAAACTAGTATGAAATTATGTATAATATACTACAATTTTTTGACCTAAACTAGCATTTCAAAAATATCCATAGAATCATATTTTGAGATATTTTTTTGCATGTACTTCCATCATAACCTTCCCTCGTAAAATATAGAAAGGGTTCTATAAGTTTCATAGCATTTCGTACAATCTTCGATTAAATTTGATATTCTGACCGGAACTAGTATAAAATTGTGTATAATGTACAACGATTTTTTGACTGAAACTCGTATTTCAAAAAGTTTCATAGAATCTATTTCTGAGATAATTTTTTGCATGGACTTCCATCATAATCTTCCCTCGTAAAATATAGAAAGGATCTGAAAAGTTTCATAGCATTTTTATGAATCCTCGATTTAATTTAATTTTCTGACCGAAACTAGTATAAAATTGTGTATAATATACTACGATTTTTTGACCTAAATTTGCATTTCAAAAACTTCTATAGAATCATATTTTGAGATAATTTTTTGCATGTAATTCCATCATAACCTTCCCTCGTAAAATATAGAAAGTGTCTGAAACGTTTCGTAGCATTTCGTACAATCCTCGATTTAATTTGATATTCTGACCGAAACTAGTATAAAATTGTGTATACTGTACTACGATTTTTTGACCGAAACTCGTATTTCAAAAAGATTCTTAGAATCTATTTCTTAGATAATGTTTTGCATGGAATTCCATCATAACCTTCCCTCGTAAAATATAGAAAGTGTCTGAAACGTTTCGTAGCATTTCGTACAATCCTCGATTTAATTTGATATTCTGACCGAAACTAGTATAAAATTGTGTATAGTGTACTACGATTTTTTGACCGAAACTCGTATTTCAAAAAGTTTCTTAGAATCTATTTCTGAGATAATGTTTTGCATGGACTTCCATCATAACCTTCTCTCGTAAAATATAGAAAGGGTCTGAAAAGTTTCGTAGCATTTCATACAATCCTCGATTTAATTTGATATTCTGACCGAAACTAGTATAAAATTGTGTATACTGTACTACGATTTTTTGACAGAAGCTCGTATTTCAAAAAGTTTCATAGAATCTATTTCTGAGATAATTTTTTGCATGGACTTCCATCATAATCTCCCCTCGTAAAATATAGAAAGGATCTGAAAAGTTTCGTAGCATTTTTTAAAATCCTCGATTTAATTTAATTTTCTGATCGAAACTAGTATGAAATTGTGTATAATATACTACGATTTTTTGACCTAAACTGGCATTTCAAAAACTTCCATAGAATCATATTTTGAGATAATTTGTTGCATGGACTTCCATCATAACCTTCCCTCGTAAAATATAGAAAGGATCTGAAAAGTTTTGTAGCATTTTTAACAATCCTCGATTTAATTTAATTTTCTGACCGAAACTAGTATGAAATTGTATATAATATACTACGATTTTTTGACCTAACCATGCATTTCAAAAACTTCCAAAGAATCATATTTTGAGATAATTTTTTGCATGGAATTCCATCATAACCTTCCCACGTAAAATTTAGAAATGGTCTGAAACGTTTCGTAGCATTTTGAACAATCCTCGATTTAATTTGATTTTCTCACCGAAATTAGTATAAAATTGTGTATAATATACTACGATTTTTTTGACCGAAACTAGTATTTCAAAAAGTTTAATAGAATCTAATTTTGTGATAATTTTTTGCATAGACTTCAATCTTAATCTTCCCTCGTAAAATCTAGAAAGGATCTGAAAAGTTTCGAAGCATTTCGAACAATCCTCGATTTAATTTAATTTTCTGTCCGAAACTAGTATAAAATTGTGTATAATATACTATGATTTTTTGACCGAAACTCGTAGTTCAAAAAGTTTCATAGAATCTATTTCTGAGATAATTTTTTTCATGGACTTCCATCATAACCTTCCTTTGTAAAATATAGAAAGTCTCTGAAATATTTCGTCGCATTTCGAACAATCCTCGATTTAATTTAATTTTCTGAGCGAAACTAGTATGAAATTATGTATAATATACTACAATTTTTTGACCTAAATTAGCATTTCAAAAATATCCATAGAATCATATTTTGAGATATTTTTTTGCATGTACTTCCATCATAACCTTCCCTCGTAAAATATAGAAAGGGTTCTAAAAGTTTCATAGCATTTCGTACAATCTTCGATTAAATTTGATATTCTGACCGGAACTAGTATAAAATTGTGTATAATGTACAACGATTTTTTGACCGAAACTCGTATTTCAAAAAGTTTCATAGAATCTATTTCTGAGATAATTTTTTGCATGGACTTCCATCATAATCTTCCCTCGTAAAATATAGAAAGGATCTGAAAAGTTTCATAGCATTTTTATGAATCCTCGATTTAATTTAATTTTCTGACCGAAACTAGTATAAAATTGTGTATAATATACAACGACTTTTTGACCTAAATTTGCATTTCAAAAACTTCTATAGAATCATATTTTGAGATAATTTTTTGCATGGAATTCCATCATAACCTTCCCTCGTAAACTATAGAAAGTGTCTGAAACGTTTCGTAGCATTTCGTACAATCCTCGATTTAATTTGATATTCTGACCGAAACTAGTATAAAATTGTGTATACTGTACTACGATTTTTTGACCGAAACTCGTATTTCAAAAAGTTTCTTAGAATCTATTTCTGAGATAATGTTTTGCATGGAATTCCAACATAACCTTCCCTCGTAAAATATAGAAAGTGTCTGAAACGTTTCGTAGCATTTCGTACAATCCTCGATTTAATTTGATATTCTGACCGAAACTAGTATAAAATTGTGTATACTGTACTACGATTTTTTGACCGAAACTCGTATTTCAAAAAGTTTCTTAGAATCTATTTCTGAGATAATGTTTTGCATGGACTTCCATCATAACCTTCTCTCGTAAAATATAGAAAGTGTCTGAAAAGTTTCGTAGCATTTCGTACAATCCTCGATTTAATTTGATATTCTGACCGAAACTAGTATAAAATTGTGTATACTGTACTACGATTTTTTGACAGAAGCTCGTATTTCAAAAAGTTTCATAGAATCTATTTCTGAGATAATTTTTTGCATGGACTTCCATCATAATCTTCCCTCGTAAAATATAGAAAGGATCTGAAAAGTTTCGTAGCATTTTTTAAAATCCTCGATTTAATTTAATTTTCTGATCGAAACTAGTATGAAATTGTGTATAATATACTACGATTTTTTGACCTAAACTGGCATTTCAAAAACATCCATAGAATCATATTTTGAGATAATTTGTTGCATGGACTTCCATCATAACCTTCCCTCGTAAAATATAGAAAGGATCTGAAAAGTTTTGTAGCATTTTTAACAATCCTCGATTTAATTTAATTTTCTGACCGAAACTAGTATGAAATTGTATATAATATACTACGATTTTTTGACCTAACCATGCATTTCAAAAACTTCCAAAGAATCATATTTTGAGATAATTTTTTGCATGGAATTCCATCATAACCTTCCCACGTAAAATTTAGAAATGGTCTGAAACGTTTCGTAGCATTTTGAACAATCCTCGATTTAATTTGATTTTCTCACCGAAATTAGTATAAAATTGTGTATAATATACTACGATTTTTTTGACCGAAACTAGTATTTCAAAAAGTTTAATAGAATCTAATTTTGTGATAATTTTTTGCATAGACTTCAATCTTAATCTTCCCTCGTAAAATCTAGAAAGGATCTGAAAAGTTTCGAAGCATTTCGAACAATCCTCGATTTAATTTAATTTTCTGTCCGAAACTAGTATAAAATTGTGTATAATATACTATGATTTTTTGACCGAAACTCGTAGTTCAAAAAGTTTCATAGAATCTATTTCTGAGATAATTTTTTTCATGGACTTCCATCATAACCTTCCTTTGTAAAATATAGAAAGTCTCTGAAATATTTCGTCGCATTTCGAACAATCCTCGATTTAATTTAATTTTCTGAGCGAAACTAGTATGAAATTATGTATAATATACTACAATTTTTTGACCTAAACTAGCATTTCAAAAATATCCATAGAATCATATTTTGAGATATTTTTTTGCATGTACTTCCATCATAACCTTCCCTCGTAAAATATAGAAAGGGTTCTAAAAGTTTCATAGCATTTCGTACAATCCTCGATTAAATTTGATATTCTGACCGAAACTAGTATAAAATTGTGTATAATGTACAACGATTTTTTGACCGAAACTCGTATTTCAAAAAGTTTCATAGAATCTATTTCTGAGATAATTTTTTGCATGGACTTCCATCATAAACTTCCCTCGTAAAATATAGAAAGGATCTGAAAAGTTTCATAGCATTTTTATGAATCCTCGATTTAATTTAATTTTCTGACCGAAACTAGTATAAAATTGTGTATAATATAATACGATTTTTTGACCTAAATTTGCATTTCAAAAACTTCTATAGAATCATATTTTGAGATAATTTTTTGCATGGAATTCCATCATAACCTTCCCTCGTAAAATATAGAAAGTGTCTGAAACGTTTCGTAGCATTTCGTACAATCCTCGATTTAATTTGATATTTTGACCGAAACTAGTATAAAATTGTGTATACTGTACTACGATTTTTTGACCGAAACTCGTATTTCAAAAAGTTTCATAGAATCTATTTCTGAGATACTTTTTTGCATGGACTTCCATCATAATCTTCCCTCGTAAAATATAGAAAGGATCTGAAATGTTTCGTAGCATTTTTTAAAATCCTCGATTTAATTTAATTTTCTGACCGAAACTAGTATGAAATTGTGTATAATATACTACGATTTTTTGACCTAAATTGGCATTTCAAAAACTTCCATAGAATCATATTTTGAGATAATTTGTTGCATGGACTTCCATCATAACCTTCCCTCGTAAAATATAGAAAGGATCTGAAAAGTTTTGTAGCATTTTTAACAATCCTCGATTTAATTTAATTTTCTGACCGAAACTAGTATGAAATTGTATATAATATACTACGATTTTTTGACCTAACCATGCATTTCAAAAACTTCCAAAGAATCATATTTTGAGATAATTTTTTGCATGGAATTCCATCATAACCTTCCCACGTAAAATTTAGAAATGGTCTGAAACGTTTCGTAGCATTTTGAACAATCCTCGATTTAATTTGATTTTCTCACCGAAATTAGTATAAAATTGTGTATAATATACTACGATTTTTTTGACCGAAACTAGTATTTCAAAAAGTTTAATAGAATCTAATTTTGTGATAATTTTTTGCATAGACTTCAATCTTAATCTTCCCTCGTAAAATCTAGAAAGGATCTGAAAAGTTTCGAAGCATTTCGAACAATCCTCGATTTAATTTAATTTTCTGTCCGAAACTAGTATAAAATTGTGTATAATATACTATGATTTTTTGACCGAAACTCGTAGTTCAAAAAGTTTCATAGAATCTATTGCTGAGATAATTTTTTTCATGGACTTCCATCATAACCTTCCTTTGTAAAATATAGAAAGTCTCTGAAATATTTCGTCGCATTTCGAACAATCCTCGATTTAATTTAATTTTCTGAGCGAAACTAGTATGAAATTATGTATAATATACTACAATTTTTTGACCTAAACTAGCATTTCAAAAATATCCATAGAATCATATTTTGAGATATTTTTTTGCATGTACTTCCATCATAACCTTCCCTCGTAAAATATAGAAAGGGTTCTAAAAGTTTCATAGCATTTCGTACAATCTTCGATTAAATTTGATATTCTGACCGAAACTAGCATAAAATTGTGTATAATGTACAACGATTTTTTGACCGAAACTCGTATTTCAAAAAGTTTCATAGAATCTATTTCTGAGATAATTTTTTGCATGGACTTCCATCATAATCTTCCCTCGTAAAATATAGAAAGGATTTGAAAAGTTTCATAGCATTTTTATGAATCCTCGATTTAATTTAATTTTCTGACCGAAACTAGTATAAAATTGTGTATAATATACTACGATTTTTTGACCTAAATTTGCATTTCAAAAACTTCTATAGAATCATATTTTGAGATAACTTTTTGCATGGAATTCCATCATAACCTTCCCTCGTAAAATATAGAAAGTGTCTGAAACGTTTCGTAGCATTTCGTACAATCCTCGATTTAATTTGATATTCTGAACGAAACTAGTATAAAATTGTGTATACTATACTATGATTTTTTGACCGAAACTCGTATTTCAAAAAGTTTCTTAGAATCTATTTCTGAGATAATGTTTTGCATGGACTTCCATCATAACCTTCTCTTGTAAAATATAGAAAGGGTCTGAAAAGTTTCGTAGCATTTCGTACAATCCTCGATTTAATTTGATATTCTTACCGAAACTAGTATAAAATTGTGTATATTGTACTACGATTTTTTGACCAAAACTCGTATTTCAAAAAGTTTCATAGAATCTATTTTTGAGATAATTTTTTGCATGGACTTCCATCATAATCTTCCCTCGTAAAATATAGAAAGGATCTGAAAAGTTTCGTAGCATTTTTTAAAATCCTCGATTTAATTTAATTTTCTGACCGAAACTAGTATGAAATTGTGTATAATATACTACGATTTTTTGACCTAAACTGGCATTTCAAAAACTTCCATAGAATCATTTTTGAGATAATTTGTTGCATGGAATTCCATCATAACCTTCCCTCGTAAAATATAGAATGGGTCTGAAGAGTTTCGTAGCATTTTGAACAATCCTCGATTTAATTTGATTTTCTCACAGAAACTAGTATAAAATTGTGTATAATATACTACGATTCTTTTGACCGAAACTAGTATTTCAAAAAGTTTCATAGAATCTAATTCTGAGATAATTTTTTGCATGGACTTCAATCTTAATCTTACCTCGTAAGATATAGAAAGCATCTGAAGAGTGTTGTAGCATTTCGAACAATCCTCGATTTAATTTATTTTTCTGACCGAAACTAGTTTAAAATTGTGTATATTATACTATGATTTTTTAACCGAAACTCGTATTTCAAAAAGTTTCATAGAATCTATTACTGAGATAATGTTTTTCATGGACTTCCATCATAACCTTCCCTCGTAAAATATAGAAAGGATTTGAAAAGTTTCGTAGCATTTTTAACAATCCTCGATTTAATTTAATTTTCTGACCGAAACTAGTATGAAATTGTATATAATATACTACGATTTTTTGACCTAACCATGCATTTCAAAAACTTCCAAAGAATCATATTTTGAGATAATTTTTTGCATGGAATTCCATCATAACCTTCCCACGTAAAATTTAGAAATGGTCTGAAACGTTTCGTAGCATTTTGAACAATCCTCGATTTAATTTGATTTTCTCACCGAAATTAGTATCGAATTGTGTATAATATACTACGATTTTTTTGACCGAAACTAGTATTTCAAAAAGTTTAATAGAATCTAATTTTGTGATAATTTTTTGCATAGACTTCAATCTTAATCTTCCCTCGTAAAATCTAGAAAGGATCTGAAAAGTTTCGTAGCATTTCGAACAATCCACGATTTAATTTAATTTTCTGTCCGAAACTAGTATAAAATTGTGTATAATATACTATGATTTTTTGACCGAAACTCGTAGTTCAAAAAGTTTCATAGAATCTATTTCTGAGATAATTTTTTTCATGGACTTCCATCATAACCTTCCTTTGTAAAATATAGAAAGTCTCTGAAATATTTCGTCGCATTTCGAACAATCCTCGATTTAATTTAATTTTCTGAGCGAAACTAGTATGAAATTGTGTATAATATACTACAATTTTTTGACCTAAACTAGCATTTCAAAAATATCGATAGAATCATATTTTGAGATTTTTTTTGCATGTACTTGCATCATAACCTTCCCTCGTAAAATATAGAAAGGGTTCTAAAAGTTTCATAGCATTTCGTACAATCCTCGATTAAATTTGATATTCTGACCGAAACTAGTATAAAATTGTGTATAATGTACAACGATTTTTTGACCGAAACTCGTATTTCAAAAAGTTTCATAGAATCTATTTCTGAGATAATTTTTTGCATGGACTTCCATCATAATCTTCCCTCGTAAAATATAGAAAGGATCTGAAAAGTTTCATAGCATTTTTATGAATCCTCGATTTAATTTAATTTTCTGACCGAAACTAGTATTAAATTGTGTATAATATACTACAATTTTTTGACCTAAATTTGCATTTCAAAAACTTCTATAGAATCATATTTTGAGATAATTTTTTGCATGGAATTCCATCATAACCTTCCCTCGTAAAATATAGAAAGTGTCTGAAACGTTTCGTAGCATTTCGTACAATCCTCGATTTAATTTGATATTCTGACCGAAACTAGTATAAAATTGTGTATACTGTACTACGATTTTTTGACCGAAACTCGTATTTCAAAAAGTTTCTTAGAATCTATTTCTGAGATAATGTTTTGCATGGACTTCCATCATAACCTTCCCTCGTAAAATATAGAATGGGTCTGAAGAGTTTCGAAGCATTTTGAACAATCCTCGATTTAATTTGATTTTCTCACAGAAACTAGTATAAAATTGTGTATAATATATTACGATTCTTTTGACCGAAACTAGTATTTCAAAAAGTTTCATAGAATCTAATTCTGAGATAATTTTTTGCATGGACTTCAATCTTAATCTTACCTCGTAAGATATAGAAAGCATCTGAAGAGTGTTGTAGCATTTCGAACAATCCTCGATTTAATTTATTTTTCTGACCGAAACTAGTTTAAAATTGTGTATATTATACTATGATTTTTTAACCGAAACTCGTATTTTAAAATGTTTCATAGAATCTATTACTGAGATAATGTTTTTCATGGACTTCCATCATAACCTTCCCTCGTAAAATATAGAAAGGATCTGAATCGTTTCGTAGCATTTTTAACAATCCTCTATTTAATTTAATTTTCTGACCGAAACTAGTATGAAATTGTATATAATATACTACGATTTTTTGACCTAACCATGCATTTCAAAAACTTCCAAAGAATCATATTTTGAGATAAATTTTTGCATGGAATTCCATCATAACCTTCCCACGTAAAATTTAGAAATGGTCTGAAACGTTTCGTAGCATTTTGAACAATCCTCGATTTAATTTGATTTTCTCACCGAAATTAGTATAGAATTGTGTATAATATACTACGATTTTTTTGACCGAAACTAGTATTTCAAAAAGTTTAATAGAATCTAATTTTGTGATAATTTTTTGCATAGACTTCAATCTTAATCTTCCTTCGTAAAATCTAGAAAGGATCTGAAAAGTTTCGTAGCATTTCGAACAATCCACGATTTAATTTAATTTTCTGCTCGAAACTAGTATAAAATTGTGTATAATATACTATGATTTTTTGACCGAAACTCGTAGTTCAAAAAGTTTCATAGAATCTATTTCTGAGATAATTTTTTTCATGGACTTCCATCATAACCTTCCTTTGTAAAATATAGAAAGTCTCTGAAATATTTCGTCGCATTTCGAACAATCCTCGATTTAATTTAATTTTCTGAGCGAAACTAGTATGAAATTGTGAATAATATACTACAATTTTTTGACCTAAACTAGCATTTCAAAAATATCCATAGAATCATATTTTGAGATTTTTTTTGCATGTACTTGCATCATAACCTTCCCTCGTAAAATATAGAAAGGATCTGAAACGTTTCGTAGCATTTTTAACAATCCTCGATTTAATTTAATTTTCTGACCGAAACTAGTATGAAATTGTATATAATATACTACGATTTTTTGACCTAACCATGCATTTCAAAAACTTCCAAAGAATCATATTTTGAGATAAATTTTTGCATGGAATTCCATCATAACCTTCCCACGTAAAATTTAGAAATGGTCTGAAACGTTTCGTAGCATTTTGAACAATCCTCGATTTAATTTGATTTTCTCACCGAAATTAGTATAGAATTGTGTATAATATACTACGATTTTTTTGACCGAAACTAGTATTTCAAAAAGTTTAATAGAATCTAATTTTGTGATAATTTTTTGCATAGACTTCAATCTTAATCTTCCCTCGTAAAATCTAGAAAGGATCTGAAAAGTTTCGTAGCATTTCGAACAATCCACGATTTAATTTAATTTTCTGCTCGAAACTAGTATAAAATTGTGTATAATATACTATGATTTTTTGACCGAAACTCGTAGTTCAAAAAGTTTCATAGAATCTATTTCTGAGATAATTTTTTTCATGGACTTCCATCATAACCTTCCTTTGTAAAATATAGAAAGTCTCTGAAATATTTCGTCGCATTTCGAACAATCCTCGATTTAATTTAATTTTCTGAGCGAAACTAGTATGAAATTGTGTATAATATACTACAATTTTTTGACCTAAACTAGCATTTCAAAAATATCCATAGAATCATATTTTGAGATTTTTTTTGCATGTATTTGCATCATAACCTTCCCTCGTAAAATATAGAAAGGGTTCTAAAAGTTTCATAGCATTTCGTACAATCCTCGATTAAATTTGATATTCTGACCGAAACTAGTATAAAATTGTGTATAATGTACAACGATTTTTTGACCGAAAATCGTATTTCAAAAAGTTTCATAGAATCTATTTCTGAGATAATTTTTTGCATGGACTTCCATCATAATCTTCCCTCGTAAAATATAGAAAGGATCTTAAAAGTTTCATAGCATTTTTATGAATCCTCGATTTAATTTAATTTTCTGACCGAAACTAGTATTAAATTGTGTATAATATACTACAATTTTTTGACCTAAATTTGCATTTCAAAAACTTCTATAGAATCATATTTTGAGATAATTTTTTGCATGGAATTCCATCATAACCTTCCCTCGTAAAATATAGAAAGTGTCTGAAACGTTTCGTAGCATTTCGTACAATCCTCGATTTAATTTGATATTCTGACCGAAACTAGTATAAAATTGTGTATACTGTACTACGATTTTTTGACCGAAACTCGTATTTCAAAAAGTTTCTTAGAATCTATTTCTGAGATAATGTTTTGCATGGACTTCCATCATAACCTTCCCTCGTAAAATATAGAATGGGTCTGAAGAGTTTCGTAGCATTTTGAACAATCCTCGATTTAATTTGATTTTCTCACAGAAACTAGTATAAAATTGTGTATAATATATTACGATTCTTTTGACCGAAACTAGTATTTCAAAAAGTTTCATAGAATCTAATTCTGAGATAATTTTTTGCATGGACTTCAATCTTAATCTTACCTCGTAAGATATAGAAAGCATCTGAAGAGTGTTGTAGCATTTCGAACAATCCTCGATTTAATTTATTTTTCTGACCGAAACTAGTTTAAAATTGTGTATATTATACTATGATTTTTTAACCGAAACTCGTATTTCAAAAAGTTTCATAGAATCTATTACTGAGATAATGTTTTTCATGGACTTCCATCATAACCTTCCCTCGTAAAATATAGAAAGGATCTGAAACGTTTCGTAGCATTTTTAACAATCCTCGATTTAATTTAATTTTCTGACCGAAACTAGTATGAAATTGTATATAATATACTACGATTTTTTGACCTAACCATGCATTTCAAAAACTTCCAAAGAATCATATTTTGAGATAAATTTTTGCATGGAATTCCATCATAACCTTCCCACGTAAAATTTAGAAATGGTCTGAAACGTTTCGTAGCATTTTGAACAATCCTCGATTTAATTTGATTTTCTCACCGAAATTAGTATAGAATTGTGTATAATATACTACGATTTTTTTGACCGAAACTAGTATTTCAAAAAGTTTAATAGAATCTAATTTTGTGATAATTTTTTGCATAGACTTCAATCTTAATCTTCCCTTGTAAAATCTAGAAAGGATCTGAAAAGTGTCGTAGCATTTCGAACAATCCACGATTTAATTTAATTTTCTGCTCGAAACTAGTATAAAATTGTGTATAATATACTATGATTTTTTGACCGAAACTCGTAGTTCAAAAAGTTTCATAGAATCTATTTCTGAGATAATTTTTTTCATGGACTTCCATCATAACCTTCCTTTGTAAAATATAGAAAGTCTCTGAAATATTTCGTCGCATTTCGAACAATCCTCGATTTAATTTAATTTTCTGAGCGAAACTAGTATGAAATTCTGTATAATATACTACAATTTTTCGACCTAAACTAGCATTTCAAAAATATCCATAGAATCATATTTTGAGATTTTTTTTGCATGTACTTGCATCATAACCTTCCCTCGTAAAATATAGAAAGGATCTGAAACGTTTCGTAGCATTTTTAACAATCCTCGATTTAATTTAATTTTCTGACCGAAACTAGTATGAAATTGTATATAATATACTACGATATTTTGACCTAACCATGCATTTCAAAAACATCCAAAGAATCATATTTTGAGATAAATTTTTGCATGGAATTCCATCATAACCTTCCCACGTAAAATTTAGAAATGGTCTGAAACGTTTCGTAGCATTTTGAACAATCCTCGATTTAATTTGATTTTCTCACCGAAATTAGTATAGAATTGTGTATAATATACTACGATTTTTTTGACCGAAACTAGTATTTCAAAAAGTTTAATAGAATCTAATTTTGTGATAATTTTTTGCATAGACTTCAATCTTAATCTTCCCTCGTAAAATCTAGAAAGGATCTGAAAAGTTTCGTAGCATTTCGAACAATCCACGATTTAATTTAATTTTCTGCTCGAAACTTGTATAAAATTGTGTATAATATACTATGATTTTTTGACCGAAACTCGTAGTTCAAAAAGTTTCATAGAATCTATTTCTGAGATAATTTTTTTCATGGACTTCCATCATAACCTTCCTTTGTAAAATATAGAAAGTCTCTGAAATATTTCGTCGCATTTCGAACAATCCTCGATTTAATTTAATTTTCTGAGCGAAACTAGTATGAAATTGTGTATAATATACTACAATTTTTTGACCTAAACTAGCATTTCAAAAATATCCATAGAATCATATTTTGAGATTTTTTTTGCATGTACTTGCATCATAACCTTCCCTCGTAAAATATAGAAAGGGTTCTAAAAGTTTCATAGCATTTCGTACAATCCTCGATTAAATTTGATATTCTGACCGAAACTAGTATAAAATTGTGTATAATGTACAACGATTTTTTGACCGAAAATCGTATTTCAAAAAGTTTCATAGAATCTATTTCTGAGATAATTTTTTGCATGGACTTCCATCATAATCTTCCCTCGTAAAATATAGAAAGGATCTTAAAAGTTTCATAGCATTTTTATGAATCCTCGATTTAATTTAATTTTCTGACCGAAACTAGTATTAAATTGTGTATAATATACTACAATTTTTTGACCTAAATTTGCATTTCAAAAACTTCTATAGAATCATATTTTGAGATAATTTTTTGCATGGAATTCCATCATAACCTTCCCTCGTAAAATATAGAAAGTGTCTGAAACGTTTCGTAGCATTTCGTACAATCCTCGATTTAATTTGATATTCTGACCGAAACTAGTATAAAATTGTGTATACTGTACTACGATTTTTTGACCGAAACTCGTATTTCAAAAAGTTTCTTAGAATCTATTTCTGAGATAATGTTTTGCATGGACTTCCATCATAACCTTCCCTCGTAAAATATAGAATGGGTCTGAAGAGTTTCGTAGCATTTTGAACAATCCTCGATTTAATTTGATTTTCTCACAGAAACTAGTATAAAATTGTGTATAATATATTACGATTCTTTTGACCGAAACTAGTATTTCAAAAAGTTTCATAGAATCTAATTCTGAGATAATTTTTTGCATGGACTTCAATCTTAATCTTACCTCGTAAGATATAGAAAGCATCTGAAGAGTGTTGTAGCATTTCGAACAATCCTCGATTTAATTTATTTTTCTGACCGAAACTAGTTTAAAATTGTGTATATTATACTATGATTTTTTAACCGAAACTCGTATTTCAAAAAGTTTCATAGAATCTATTACTGAGATAATGTTTTTCATGGACTTCCATCATAACCTTCCCTCGTAAAATATAGAAAGGATCTGAAACGTTTCGTAGCATTTTTAACAATCCTCGATTTAATTTAATTTTCTGACCGAAACTAGTATGAAATTGTATATAATATACTACGATTTTTTGACCTAACCATGCATTTCAAAAACTTCCAAAGAATCATATTTTGAGATAAATTTTTGCATGGAATTCCATCATAACCTTCCCACGTAAAATTTAGAAATGGTCTGAAACGTTTCGTAGCATTTTGAACAATCCTCGATTTAATTTGATTTTCTCACCGAAATTAGTATAGAATTGTGTATAATATACTACGATTTTTTTGACCGAAACTAGTATTTCAAAAAGTTTAATAGAATCTAATTTTGTGATAATTTTTTGCATAGACTTCAATCTTAATCTTCCCTTGTAAAATCTAGAAAGGATCTGAAAAGTTTCGTAGCATTTCGAACAATCCACGATTTAATTTAATTTTCTGCTCGAAACTAGTATAAAATTGTGTATAATATACTATGATTTTTTGACCGAAACTCGTAGTTCAAAAAGTTTCATAGAATCTATTTCTGAGATAATTTTTTTCATGGACTTCCATCATAACCTTCCTTTGTAAAATATAGAAAGTCTCTGAAATATTTCGTCGCATTTCGAACAATCCTCGATTTAATTTAATTTTCTGAGCGAAACTAGTATGAAATTCTGTATAATATACTACAATTTTTCGACCTAAACTAGCATTTCAAAAATATCCATAGAATCATATTTTGAGATTTTTTTTGCATGTACTTGCATCATAACCTTCCCTCGTAAAATATAGAAAGGATCTGAAACGTTTCGTAGCATTTTTAACAATCCTCGATTTAATTTAATTTTCTGACCGAAACTAGTATGAAATTGTATATAATATACTACGATATTTTGACCTAACCATGCATTTCAAAAACATCCAAAGAATCATATTTTGAGATAAATTTTTGCATGGAATTCCATCATAACCTTCCCACGTAAAATTTAGAAATGGTCTGAAACGTTTCGTAGCATTTTGAACAATCCTCGATTTAATTTGATTTTCTCACCGAAATTAGTATAGAATTGTGTATAATATACTACGATTTTTTTGACCGAAACTAGTATTTCAAAAAGTTTAATAGAATCTAATTTTGTGATAATTTTTTGCATAGACTTCAATCTTAATCTTCCCTCGTAAAATCTAGAAAGGATCTGAAAAGTTTCGTAGCATTTCGAACAATCCACGATTTAATTTAATTTTCTGCTCGAAACTTGTATAAAATTGTGTATAATATACTATGATTTTTTGACCGAAACTCGTAGTTCAAAAAGTTTCATAGAATCTATTTCTGAGATAATTTTTTTCATGGACTTCCATCATAACCTTCCTTTGTAAAATATAGAAAGTCTCTGAAATATTTCGTCGCATTTCGAACAATCCTCGATTTAATTTAATTTTCTGAGCGAAACTAGTATGAAATTGTGTATAATATACTACAATTTTTTGACCTAAACTAGCATTTCAAAAATATCCATAGAATCATATTTTGAGATTTTTTTTGCATGTACTTGCATCATAACCTTCCCTCGTAAAATATAGAAAGGGTTCTAAAAGTTTCATAGCATTTCGTACAATCCTCGATTAAATTTGATATTCTGACCGAAACTAGTATAAAATTGTGTATAATGTACAACGATTTTTTGACCGAAAATCGTATTTCAAAAAGTTTCATAGAATCTATTTCTGAGATAATTTTTTGCATGGACTTCCATCATAATCTTCCCTCGTAAAATATAGAAAGGATCTTAAAAGTTTCATAGCATTTTTATGAATCCTCGATTTAATTTAATTTTCTGACCGAAACTAGTATTAAATTGTGTATAATATACTACAATTTTTTGACCTAAATTTGCATTTCAAAAACTTCTATAGAATCATATTTTGAGATAATTTTTTGCATGGAATTCCATCATAACCTTCCCTCGTAAAATATAGAAAGTGTCTGAAACGTTTCGTAGCATTTCGTACAATCCTCGATTTAATTTGATATTCTGACCGAAACTAGTATAAAATTGTGTATACTGTACTACGATTTTTTGACCGAAACTCGTATTTCAAAAAGTTTCTTAGAATCTATTTCTGAGATAATGTTTTGCATGGACTTCCATCATAATCTTTCCTCGTAAAATATAAAAAGGATCTGAAAAGTTTCGTAGCATTTTTTAAAATCCTCGATTTAATTTAATTTTCTGACTGAAACTAGTATGAAATTGTGTATAATATACTACGATTTTTTGACCTAAACTGGCATTTCAAAAACTTCCATAGAATCATATTTTGAGATAATTTGTTGCATGGAATTCCATCATAACCTTCCCTCGTAAAATATAGAATGGGTCTGAAGAGTTTCGTAGCATTTTGAACAATCCTCGATTTAATTTGATTTTCTCACAGAAACTAGTATAAAATTGTGTATAATATACTACGATTCTTTTGACCGAAACTAGTATTTCAAAAAGTTTCATAGAATCTAATTCTGAGATAATTTTTTGCATGGACTTCAATCTTAATCTTACCTCGTAAGATATAGAAAGCATCTGAAGAGTGTTGTAGTATTTCGAACAATCCTCGATTTAATTTATTTTTCTGACCGAAACTAGTTTAAAATTGTGTATATTATACTATGATTTTTTAACCGAAACTTGTATTTCAAAAAGTTTCATAGAATCTATTACTGAGATAATGTTTTTCATGGACTTCCATCATAACCTTCCCTCGTAAAATATAGAAAGGATCTGAAAAGTTTCGTAGCATTTTTAACAATCCTCGATTTAATTTAATTTTCTGACCGAAACTAGTATGAAATTGTATATAATATACTACGATTTTTTGACCTAACCATGCATTTCAAAAACTTCCAAAGAATCATATTTTGAGATAATTTTTTGCATGGAATTCCATCATAACCTTCCCACGTAAAATTTAGAAATGGTCTGAAACGTTTCGTAGCATTTTGAACAATCCTCGATTTAATTTGATTATCTCACCGAAATTAGTATAGAATTGTGTATAATATACTACGATTTTTTTGACCGAAACTAGTATTTCAAAAAGTTTAATAGAATCTAATTTTGTGATAATTTTTTGCATAGACTTCAATCTTAATCTTCCCTCGTAAAATCTAGAAAGGATCTGAAAAGTTTCGTAGCATTTCGAACAATCCACGATTTAATTTAATTTTCTGCTCGAAACTAGTATAAAATTGTGTATAATATACTATGATTTTTTGACCGAAACTGGTAGTTCAAAAAGTTTCATAGAATCTATTTCTGAGATAATTTTTTTCATGGACTTCCATCATAACCTTCCTTTGTAAAATATAGAAAGTCTCTGAAATATTTCGTCGCATTTCGAACAATCCTCGATTTAATTTAATTTTCTGAGCGAAACTAGTATGAAATTGTGTATAATATACTACAATTTTTTGACCTAAACTAGCATTTCAAAAATATCCATAGAATCATATTTTGAGATATTTTTTTGCATGTACTTCCATCATAACCTTCGCTCGTAAAATATAGAAAGGGTTCTAAAAGTTTCATAGAATTTCGTACAATCCTCGATTAAATTTGATATTCTGACCGAAACTAGTATAAAATTGTGTATAATGTACAACGATTTTTTGACCGAAACTCGTATTTCAAAAAGTTTCATAGAATCTATTTCTGAGATAATTTTTTGCATGGACTTCCATCATAATCTTCCCTCGTAAAATATAGAAAGGATCTGAAAAGTTTCATAGCATTTTTATGAATCCTCGATTTAATTTAATTTTCTGACCGAAACTAGTATAAAATTGTGTATAATATACTACGATTTTTTTACCTAAATTTGCATTTCAAAAACTTCTATAGAATCATATTTTGAGATAATTTTTTGCATGGAATTCCATCATAACCTTCCCTCGTAAAATATAGAAAGTGTCTGAAACGTTTCGTAGCATTTCGTACAATCCTCGATTTAATTTGATATTCTGACCGAAACTAGTATAAAATTGTGCATACTGTACTACGATTTTTTGACCGAAACTCGTATTTCAAAAAGTTTCTTAGAATCTATTTCTGAGATAATTTTTTGCATGGACTTCCATCATAATCTCCCCTCGTAAAATATAGAAAGGATCTGAAAAGTTTCGTAGCATTTCGAACAATCCTCGATTTAATTTAATTTTCTGACCGAAACTAGTATGAAATTGTGTATAATATACTTCGATTTTTTGACCTAAACTGGCATTTCAAAAACTTCCATAGAATCATATTTTGAGATAATTTGTTGCATGGAATTCCATCATAACCTTCCCTCGTAAAATATAGAAAGGGTCTGAAGAGTTTCGTAGCATTTTGAACAATCCTCGATTTAATTTGATTTTCTCACAGAAACTAGTATAAAATTGTGTATAATATACTACGATTTTTTTGACCGAAACTAGTATTTCAAAAAGTTTCATAGAATCTAATTCTGAGATAATTTTTTGCATGGACTTCAATCTTAATCTTACCTCGTAAGATATAGAAAGCATCTGAAGAGTTTTGTAGCATTTCGAACAATCCTCGATTTAATTTATTTTTCTGACCGAAACTAGTATAAAATTGTGTATAATATACTATGATTTTTTAACCGAAACTCGTATTTCAAAAAGTTTCATAGAATCTATTACTAAGATAATGTTTTTCATGGACTTCCATCATAACCTTCCCTCGTAAAATATAGAAAGGATCTGAAAAGTTTCGTAGCATTTTTAACAATCCTCGATTTAATTTAATTTTCTGACCGAAACTAATATGAAATTGTATATAATATACTACGATTTTTTGACCTAAACTGGCATTTCAAAAACTTCCATAGATTCATATTTTGAGATAATTTTTTGCATGGAATTCTATCATAACCTTCCCTCGTAAAATATAGAAAGGGTCTGAAAAGTTTCGTAGCATTTTGAACAATCCTCGATTTAATTTGATTTTCTCACCGAAACTAGTATAAAATTGTGTATAATATACTACGATTTTTTTGACCGAAACTAGTATTTCAAAAAGTTTCATAGAATCTAATTTTGAGATAATTTTTTGCATGGACTTCAATCTTAATCTTCCCTCGTAAAATCTAGAAAGGATCTTAAAAGTTTCGTAGAATTTTGAACAATCCTCGATTTAATTTAATTTTCTGTCTGAAACTATTTTAAAATTGTGTATGATATACTATGATATTTTGACCGAAACTCGTACTTCAAAAAGTTTCATAGAATCTATTACTGAGATAATATTTTTCATGAATTTCCATCATAACCTTTGTAAAATATTGAAAGTCTCTGAAAAATTTTCGTCGCATTTCGAACAATCCTCGATTTAATTTAATTTTCTAACCGAAACTAGTATGAAATTGTGAATAATATACTACGATTTTTTGACCTAAACTTGCATTTCAAAAACTTCCATAGAATCATATTTTGAGATAAGTTTTTGCATGGACTTCCATCATAACCTACCCTCGTAAAATATAGAAAGGGTCTGAAATGTTTCGTAGCATTTCGAACAATCCTCAATTTAATTTGATTTTCTCACCGAAACAAGTATAAAATTGTGTATAATATACTACGATGTTTTTCTCCGAAACTAGTATTTCATAAACTTTCATAGAATCTAATTCTGAGATAATTTTTTGCATGGACTTCAATCTTAATCTTATCACGTAAAATATAGAAAGCATCTGAAAAGTTTTGTAGCATGTCGAACAATCCTCGATTTAATTTAATTTTCTGACCGAAACTACTATAAAATAGTGTATAATATACTATGATTTTTTGACCGAAACTTGTAGTTAAAAAGTTTCATAGAATCTATTTCTGAGATAATTTTTTCATAGACTTCCATAATACTCTTCCCTCGTAAAATATAGAAAGGATCTGAAAAGTTTCGTAGCATTTCAAACAATCCTCGATTTAATTTAATTTTCGGACCGAAACTAGTATGAAATTGTGTATAATATACTACGATTTTTTGACCTACACTGGCATTTCAAAAACTTCCATAGAATCATATTTTGAGATAATTTTTTGCATGGAATTCCATCATAACCTTCCCTCGTAAAATATAGAAAGGGTCTGAAGAGTTTCGTAGCATTTTGAACAATCCTCGATTTAATTTGATTTTCTCACAGAAACTAGTATAAAATTGTGTATAATATACTAAGATTTTTTTGACCGAAACTAGTATTTCAAAAAGTTTCATAGAATCTAATTCTGAGATAATTTTTTGCATGGACTTCCATCATAATCTTCCCTCGTAAAATATAGAAAGGATCTGAAAAGTTTCGTAGCATTTTTTAAAATCCTCGATTTAATTTAATTTTCTGACCGAAACTAGTATGAAATTGTGTATAATATACTACGATTTTTTGACCTAAACTGGCATTTCAAAAACTTCCATAGAATCATATTTTGAGATAATTTTTTGCATGGAATTCTATCATAACCTTCCCTCGTAAAATATAGAAAGGGTTTGAAAAGTTTCGTAGCATTTTGAACAATCCTCGATTTAATTTGATTTTCTCACAGAAACTAGTATAAAATTGTGTATAATATACTACGATTTTTTTGACCGAAACTAGTATTTCAAAAAGTTTCATAGAATCTAATTCTGAGATAATTTTTTGCATGGACTTCAATCTTAATCCTACCTCGTAAGATATAGAAAGCATCTGAAGAGTTTTGTAGCATTTCGAACAATCCTCGATTTAATTTATTTTTCTGACCGAAACTAGTATAAAATTGTGTATGATATACTATGATATTTTGACCGAAACTCGTACTTCAAAAAGTTTCATAGAATCTATTACTAAGATAATGTTTTTCATGGACTTCCATCATAACCTTCCCTCGTAAAATATAGAAAGGATCTGAAAAGTTTCGTAGCATTTTTAACAATCCTCGATTTAATTTAATTTTCTGACCGAAACTAATATGAAATTGTATATAATATACTACGATTTTTTGACCTAAACTGGCATTTCAAAAACTTCCATAGATTCATATTTTGAGATAATTTTTTGCATGGAATTCTATCATAACCTTCCCTCGTAAAATATAGAAAGGGTCTGAAAAGTTTCGTAGCATTTTGAACAATCCTCGATTTAATTTGATTTTCTCACCGAAACTAGTATAAAATTGTGTATAATATACTACGATTTTTTTGACCGAAACTAGTATTTCAAAAAGTTTCATAGAATCTAATTTTGAGATAATTTTTTGCATGGACTTCAATCTTAATCTTCCCTCGTAAAATCTAGAAAGGATCTTAAAAGTTTCGTAGAATTTTGAACAATCCTCGATTTAATTTAATTTTCTGTCTGAAACTATTTTAAAATTGTGTATGATATACTATGATATTTTGACCGAAACTCGTACTTCAAAAAGTTTCATAGAATCTATTACTGAGATAATATTTTTCATGAATTTCCATCATAACCTTTGTAAAATATTGAAAGTCTCTGAAAAATTTTCGTCGCATTTCGAACAATCCTCGATTTAATTTAATTTTCTAACCGAAACTAGTATGAAATTGTGAATAATATACTACGATTTTTTGACCTAAACTTGCATTTCAAAAACTTCCATAGAATCATATTTTGAGATAAGTTTTTGCATGGACTTCCATCATAACCTACCCTCGTAAAATATAGAAAGGGTCTGAAATGTTTCGTAGCATTTCGAACAATCCTCAATTTAATTTGATTTTCTCACCGAAACAAGTATAAAATTGTGTATAATATACTACGATGTTTTTCTCCGAAACTAGTATTTCATAAACTTTCATAGAATCTAATTCTGAGATAATTTTTTGCATGGACTTCAATCTTAATCTTATCACGTAAAATATAGAAAGCATCTGAAAAGTTTTGTAGCATGTCGAACAATCCTCGATTTAATTTAATTTTCTGACCGAAACTACTATAAAATAGTGTATAATATACTATGATTTTTTGACCGAAACTTGTAGTTAAAAAGTTTCATAGAATCTATTTCTGAGATAATTTTTTCATAGACTTCCATAATACTCTTCCCTCGTAAAATATAGAAATGATCTGAAAAGTTTCGTAGCATTTCAAACAATCCTCGATTTAATTTAATTTTCGGACCGAAACTAGTATGAAAATGTGTATAATATACTACGATTTTTTGACCTACACTGGCATTTCAAAAACTTCCATAGAATCATATTTTGAGATAATTTTTTGCATGGAATTCCATCATAACCTTCCCTCGTAAAATATAGAAAGGGTCTGAAGAGTTTCGTAGCATTTTGAACAATCCTCGATTTAATTTGATTTTCTCACAGAAACTAGTATAAAATTGTGTATAATATACTAAGATTTTTTTGACCGAAACTAGTATTTCAAAAAGTTTCATAGAATCTAATTCTGAGATAATTTTTTGCATGGACTTCCATCATAATCTTCCCTCGTAAAATATAGAAAGGATCTGAAAAGTTTCGTAGCATTTTTTAAAATCCTCGATTTAATTTAATTTTCTGACCGAAACTAGTATGAAATTGTGTATAATATACTACGATTTTTTGACCTAAACTGGCATTTCAAAAACTTCCATAGAATCATATTTTGAGATAATTTTTTGCATGGAATTCTATCATAACCTTCCCTCGTAAAATATAGAAAGGGTCTGAAAAGTTTCGTAGCATTTTGAACAATCCTCGATTTAATTTGATTTTCTCACCGAAACTAGTATAAAATTGTGTATAATATACTACGATTTTTTTGACCGAAACTAGTATTTCAAAAAGTTTCATAGAATCTAATTTTGAGATAATTTTTTGCATGGACTTCAATCTTAATCTTCCCTCGTAAAATCTAGAAAGGATCTTAAAAGTTTCGTAGAATTTTGAACAATCCTCGATTTAATTTAATTTTCTGTCTGAAACTATTTTAAAATTGTGTATGATATACTATGATATTTTGACCGAAACTCGTACTTCAAAAAGTTTCATAGAATCTATTACTGAGATAATATTTTTCATGAATTTCCATCATAACCTTTGTAAAATATTGAAAGTCTCTGAAAAATTTTCGTCGCATTTCGAACAATCCTCGATTTAATTTAATTTTCTAACCGAAACTAGTAAGAAATTGTGAATAATATACTACGATTTTTTGACCTAAACTTGCATTTCAAAAACTTCCATAGAATCATATTTTGAGATAAGTTTTTGCATGGACTTCCATCATAACCTACCCTCGTAAAATATAGAAAGGGTCTGAAATGTTTCGTAGCATTTCGAACAATCCTCAATTTAATTTGATTTTCTCACCGAAACAAGTATAAAATTGTGTATAATATACTACGATGTTTTTCTTCGAAACTAGTATTTCATAAACTTTCATAGAATCTAATTCTGAGATAATTTTTTGCATGGACTTCAATCTTAATCTTATCACGTAAAATATAGAAAGCATCTGAAAAGTTTTGTAGCATGTCGAACAATCCTCGATTTAATTTAATTTTCTGACTGAAACTACTATAAAATAGTGTATAATATACTATGATTTTTTGACCGAAACTTGTAGTTAAAAAGTTTCATAGAATCTATTTCTGAGATAATTTTTTCATAGACTTCCATAATACTCTTCCCTCGTAAAATATAGAAAGGATCTGAAAAGTTTCGTAGCATTTCAAACAATCCTCGATTTAATTTAATTTTCGGACCGAAACTAGTATGAAATTGTGTATAATATACTACGATTTTTTGACCTACACTGGCATTTCAAAAACTTCCATAGAATCATATTTTGAGATAATTTGTTGCATGGAATTCCATCATAACCTTCCCTCGTAAAATATAGAAAGGGCCTGAAGAGTTTCGTAGCATTTTGAACAATCCTCGATTTAATTTGATTTTCTCACAGAAACTAGTATAAAATTGTGTATAATATACTACGATTTTTTAGACCGAAACTAGTATTTCAAAAAGTTTCATAGAATCTAATTCTGAGATAATTTTTTGCATGGACTTCAATCTTAATCTTACCTCGTAAGATATAGAAAGCATCTGAAGAGTTTTGTAGCATTTCGAACAATCCTCGATTTAATTTATTTTTCTGACCGAAACTAGTATAAAATTGTGTATATTATACAATGATTTTTTAACCGAAACTCGTATTTCAAAAAGTTTCATAGAATCTATTACCGAGATAATGTTTTTCATGGACTTCCATCATAACCTTCCCTCGTAAAATATAGAAAGGATCTGAAAAGTTTCGTAGCATTTCGAACAATCCTCGATTTAATTTAATTTTCTGACCGAAACTAGTATGAAATTGTATATAATATACTACGATTTTTTGACCGAAACTCGTAGTTCAAAAAGTTTCATAGAATCTATTTCTGAGATAATTTTTTTCATGGACTTCCATCATAACCTTGCTTTGTAAAATATAGAAAGTCTCTGAAATATTTCGTCGCATTTCGAACAATCCTCGATTTAATTTAATTTTCTGAGCGAAACTGGTATGAAATTGTGTATAATATACTACAATTTTTTGACCTAAACTAGCATTTCAAAAATATCCATAGAATCACATTTTGAGATATTTTTTGCATGTACTTCCATCATAACCTTCCCTCGTAAAATATAGAAAGGGTTCTAAAAGTTTCATAGCATTTTGTACAATCCTCGATTAAATTTGATATTCTGACCGAAACTAGTATAAAATTGTGTATAATGTACAACGATTTTTTGACCGAAACTCGTATTTCAAAAAGTTTCATAGAATCTATTTCTGAGATAATTTTTTGCATGGACTTCCATCATAATCTTCCCTCGTAAAATATAGAAAGGATCTGAAAAGTTTCATAGCATTTTTTATGAATCCTCGATTTAATTTAATTTTCTGACCGAAACTAGTATGAAATTGTGTATAATATACTACGATTTTTTGACCTAAATTTGCATTTCAAAAACTTCTATAGAATCCTATTTAGAGATAATTTTTTGCATGGAATTCCATCATAACCTTCCCTCCTAAAATATAGAAAGTGTCTGAAAAGTTTCGTAGCATTTCGAACAATCCACGATTTAATTTGATTTTCTCACCGAAACTAGTATAAAATTGTGTATAATATACTACGATTTTTTTGACCGAAACGAGTATTTCAAAAAGTTTCATAGAATCTAATTCTGAGATAATGTTTTGCATGGACTTCAATCTTAATCTTACCTCGTAAAATATAGAAAACATCTGAAGAGTTTTGTAGCATTTCGAACAATCCTCGATTTAATTTTATTTTCTGACCGAAACTAGTATAAAATTGTGTATAATATACTATGATTTTTTAACCGAAACTTGTATATCAAAAAGTTTCATAGAATCTATTTATGAGAAAAAAAATTTCATATACTTCCATCATACTCTTACCTCGTAAAATATAGAAAGGATCTGAAAAGTTTCGTAGCATTTCGAACAATCCTCGATTTAATTTAATATTCTGACTGAAACTAGTATGAAATTGTGTATAATATACTACGATTTTTTGACCTAAACTTTCATTTCAAAAACTTCCATAGAATCATATTTAGAGATAATTTTTTGCATGAAATTCCATCATAACCTTCCCACGTAAAATTTAGAAATGGTCTGAAACGTTTCGTAGCATTTTGAACAATCCTCGATTTAATTTGATTTTCTCACCGAAATTAGTATAAAATTGTGTATAATATACTACGATTTTTTTGACCGAAACTAGTGTTTCAAAAAGTTTAATAGAATCTAATTTTATGATAATTTTTTGCATAGACTTCAATCTTAATCTTCCCTCGTAAAATCTAGAAAGGATCTGAAAAGTTTCGTAGCATTTCGAACAATCCTCGATTTAATTTAATTTTCTGTCCGAAACTAGTATAAAATTGTGTATAATATACTATGATTTTTTGACCGAAACTCGTAGTTCAAAAAGTTTCATAGAATCTATTTCTGAGATAATTTTTTTCATGGACTTCCATCATAACCTTCCTTTGTAAAATATAGAAAGTCTCTGAAATATTTCGTCGCATTTCGAACAATCCTCGATATAATTTAATTTTCTGAGCGAAACTAGTATGAAATTGTGTATAATATACTACAATTGTTTGACCTAAACTAGCATTTCAAAAATATCCATAGAATCATATTTTGAGCTATGTTTTTGCATGTACTTCCATCATAACCTTCCCTCGTAAAATATAGAAAGGGTTCTAAAAGTTTCATAGCATTTTGTACAATCCTCGATTAAATTTGATATTCTGACCGAAACTAGTATAAAATTGTGTATAATGTACAACGATTTTTTGACCATAACTCGTATTTCAAAAAGTTTCATAGAATCTATTTCTGAGATAATTTTTTGCATGGACTTCCATCATAATCTTCCCTCGTAAAATATAGAAAGGATCTGAAAAGTTTCATAGCATTTTTTATGAATCCTCGATTTAATTTAATTTTCTTACCGAAACTAGTATGAAATTGTGTATAATATACTACGATTTTTTGACCTAAATTTGAATTTCAAAAACATCTATAGAATCCTATTTTGAGATAATTTTTTGCATGGAATTCCATCATAACCTTCCCTCCTAAAATATAGAAAGTGTCTGAAAAGTTTCGTAGCATTTCGAACAATCCACGATTTAATTTGATTTTCTCACCGAAACTAGTATAAAATTGTGTATAATATACTACGATTTTTTTGACCAAAACGAGTATTTCAAAAAGTTTCATAGAATCTAATTCTGAGATAATGTTTTGCATGGACTTCAATCTTAATCTTACCTCGTAAAATATAGAAAACATCTGAAGAGTTTTGTAGCATTTCGAATAATCCTCGATTTAATTTAATTTTCTGACCGAAACTAGTATAAAATTGTGTATAATATACTATGATTTTTTAACCGAAACTTGTATTTCAAAAAGTTTCATAGAATCTATTTATGAGAATTTTTTTTTCATATACTTCCAACATACTCTTACCTCGTAAAATATAGAAAGGATCTGAAAAGTTTCGTAGCATTTCGAACAATCCTCGATTTAAATTAATATTCTGACTGAAACTAGTATGAAATTGTGTATAATATACTACGATTTTTTGACCTAAACTTTCATTTCAAAAACTTCCATAGAATCATATTTAGAGATAATTTTTTGCATGAAATTCCATCATAACCTTCCCACGTAAAATTTAGAAATGGTCTGAAACGTTTCGTAGCATTTTGAACAATCCTCGATTTAATTTGATTTTCTCATCAAAATTAGTATAAAATTGTGTATAATATACTACGATTTTTTTGATCGAAACTAGTATTTCAAAAAGTTTAATAGAATCTAATTTTGTGATAATTTTTTGCATAGACTTCAATCTTAATCTTCCCTCGTAAAATCTAGAAAGGATCTGAAAAGTTTCGTAGCATTTCGAACAATCCTCGATTTAATTTAATATTCTGACTGACACTAGTATGAAATTGTGTATAATATACTACGATTTTTTGACCTAAACTTGCATTTCAAAAACTTCCATAGAATCATATTTAGAGATAGTTTTTTGCATGGAATTCCATCATAATCTTCCCTCGTAAAATATAGAAAGGGTCTGAAACATTTCGTAGCATTTGGACAATCCTCGATTTAATTTGATTTTCTCACCGAAATTAGTATAAATTTGTGTATAACATACTATGATTTTTTTGACCGAAACTAGTATTTCAAAAAGTTTCATTGAATCTAATTCTGAGATAATTTTTTGCATGGACTTCAATCTTAATTTAATTTTCTGAAAAGTTTATAGAAAGGATCTGAAAAGTTTCGTAGCATTTTTAACAATCCTCGATTTAATTTAATTTTCTGACCGAAACTAGTATTAAATTGTGTATAATATACTACGATTTTTAACCTAAACTTGCATTTAAAAAACTTCCATATAATCATATTTTGAGATAATTTTTTGCATGGAATTCCATCATAACCTACCCTCATAAAATATAGAAAGGGTCTGAAATGTTTCGCAGCATTTCGAACAATCCTCGATTTAATTTGATTTTCTCACCGAAACTAGTATAAAATTGTGTATAATATACTACGATTTTATTGACCGAAACTAGTATTTCAAAAAGTTTCATAGAATCTAATTCTGAGATAATTTTTTGCATAGACTTCAATCTTAATCTTACCTCGTAAAATATAGAAAGCATCTGAAAAGTTTTGTAGCATGTCGAACAATCCTCGATTTAATTTAATTTTCTGACCGAAACTATTATAAAATTGTGTATAATATACTATGATTTTTTGACAGAAACTCGTAGTTAGAAAAGTTTCATAGAATCTATTTCTGAGATAATTTTTTTCATGGACTTCCATAATACTCTTCCCTCGTAAAATATAGAAAGGATCTGAAAAGTTTCGTAGCATTTCGAACAATCCTCGATTTAATTTAATTTTTCGACCGAAACTAGTATGAAATTGTGTATAATATACTACGATTTTTTGACCTAAACTGGCATTTCAAAAACTTCCAGAGAATCATATTTTGAGATAATTTGTTGCATGGAATTCCATCATAACCTTCCCTCGTAAAATATAGAAAGGGTCTGAAGGATTTCGTAGCATTTTGAACAATCCTCGATTTAATTTGATTTTCTCACCGAAACTAGTATAAAATTGTGTGTAATATACTACGATTATTTGACCGAAACTAGTATTTCAAAAAGTTTCATAGAATCTAATTCTGGGATAATTCATTGCATAGACTTCAATCTTAATCTTCCCTCGTAAAATATAGAAAGGGTCTGAAGGATTTCGTAGCATTTTGAACAATCCTCAATTTAATTTAATTTTCTGTCTGAAACTATTTTAAAATTGTGTATAATATACTATGATTTTTTGACCGTAACTCGTCGTTCAAAAATTTTCATAGAATCTATTTCTGAGTTAATATTTTTCATGGACGTCCATCATAACCTTCCTTTGTAAAATATAGAAAGTCTCTGAAAAATTTCGTCGCATTTCGAACAATCCTCGATTTAATTTCATAGAATCATATTTTGAGATAATTTTTTTCATGGACTTACATCATAACCTTCCCTCGTAAAATATAAAAAGGGTCTGAAAAGTTTCGTAGCATTTCGTACAATCCTCGATTTAATTTGATATTCTGACAGAAACTATTATAAAATTGTGTATAATGTACTACGGTTTTTTGACCGAAACTCGTATTTCAAAAAGTTTCATAGAATCTATTTCTGAGATAATTTTTTGCATGGACTTTCATCATAATCTTCCCTCGTAAAATATAGAAAGGATCTGAAAAGTTTCGTAGCATTTTTATGAATCCTTGATTTAATTTAATTTTCTGACGGAAACTAGTATGAAATTGTGTATAATATACTACGATTTTTTGACCTAAACATTGCATTTCAAAAACTTCCATAGAATCATATTTTGAGATAATTTTTTGCATGGAATTCCATCATAACCTTCCCTCGTAAAATATAGAAAGGGTCTGAAACGTTTCGTAGCATTTCGAACAATCCTCGATTTAATTTGATATTCGAATCGAAACTAGTATAAAATTGTTTATAATGTACTACAATTTCTTGAACGAAACTCGTATTTCAAAAAGTTTAATAGAATCTATTTCTGAGATAATTTTTTCCATGGACTTCCATCATAACCTTCCTTTGTAAAATATAGAAAGTCTCTGAAAAATTTCGTCGCATTTTTAACAATCCTCGATTAAATTTAATTTTCTGACCGAAACTAGTATGAAATTGTGTATAATATACTACAATTTTTTGACCTAAACTTGCATTTCAAAAACATCCATAGAATCATATTTTGAGATAATTTTTTGCATGGACTTCCATCATATCCTTCCCTCGTAAAATATAGAAAGGGTCTGAAAATTTTCCTAGCATTTCGTACAATCCTCGATTTAATTTGATATTCAGACCGAAACTAGTCTAAAATTGTGTATAATGTACTATGATTACTTAACCGAAACTCGTAGTTCAAAAAGTTTCATAGAATCTATTTCTGAGATAATTTTTTGCATGGACTTCCATCCTAATCTTCCCTTATAAAATATAGAAAGGATCTGAAAAGTTTCGTAGCATTTTTAACAATCCTCGATTTAATTTAATTTTCTGACCGAAACTAGTATGAAATTGTGTATAATATACTACGATTTTTTGACCTAAACTTGCATTTCAAAAACTTCCATATAATCATATTTTGAGATAATTTTTTGCATGGAATTCCATCATAACCTTCCCTCGTAAAATATAGAAAGGGTCTGAAACGTTTCGTAGCATTTCGTACAATCCTCGATTTAATTTGATATTCAAATCGAAACTAGTATAAAATTGTTTATAATGTACTACAATTTCTTAACCGGAACTCGTATCTCAAAAAGTTTATAAGAATCTATTTCTGAGATAATTTTTTTCATGGACTTCCATCATAACCTTCCTTTGTAAAATATCGAAAGTCTCTGAAAAATTTCGTTGCATTTCGAACAATCCTCGATTTAATTTAATTTTCTGACCGAAACTAGTATAAAATTGTGTATAATATACTATGATTTTTTAACCGAAACTTGTATTTCATAAAGTTTCATAGAATGTATTTATGAGAAATTTTTTTTCATATACTTCCATCATACTCTTACCTCGTAAAATATAGAAAGGATCTGAAAAGTTTCGTAGCATTTCGAACAATCCTCGATTTATTTTAATTTTCTGACCGAAACTAGTAAGAAATTGTGTATAATATACTAAAAATTTTGACCTAAACTTGCATTTCAAAAACATCCATAGAATCATATTTTGAGATAATTTTTTGCATGGACTTCCATCATATCCTTCCCTCGTAAAATATAGAAAGGGTCTGAAAATTTTCCTAGCATTTCGTACAATCCTCGATTTAATTTGATATTCAGACCGAAACTAGTATAAAATTGTGTATAATGTACTATGATTACTTGACCGAAACTCGTAGTTCAAAAAGTTTCATAGAATCTATTTCTGAGATAATTTTTTGCATGGACTTCCATCATAATCTTCCCTTATAAAATATAGAAAGGATCTGAAAAGTTTCGTAGCATTTTTAACAATCCTCGATTTAATTTAATTTTCTGACCGAAACTAGTATGAAATTGTGTATAATATACTACGATTTTTTGACCTAAACTTGCATTTCAAAAACTTCCATATAATCATATTTTGAGATAATTTTTTGCATGGAATTCCATCATAACCTTCCCTCGTAAATTATAGAAAGGGTCTGAAACGTTTCGTAGCATTTCGTACAATCCTCGATTTAATTTGATATTCAAATCGAAACTAGTATAAAATTGTTTATAATGTACTACAATTTCTTAACCGGAACTCGTATTTCAAAAAGTTTATAAGAATCTATTTCTGAGATAATTTTTTTCATGGACTTCCATCATAACCTTCCTTTGTAAAATATCGAAAGTCTCTGAAAAATTTCGTCGCATTTCGAACAATCCTCGATTTAATTTAATTTTCTGACCGAAACTAGTATAAAATTGTGTATAATATACTATGATTTTTTAACCGAAACTTGTATTTCAAAAAGTTTCATAGAATGTATTTATGAGAAATTTTTTTCATATACTTCCATCATACTCTTACCTCGTAAAATATAGAAAGGATCTGAAACGTTTCGTAGCATTTCGAACAATCCTCGATTTATTTTAATTTTCTGACCGAAACTAGTAAGAAATTGTGTATAATATACTACAATTTTTTGACCTAAACTTGCATTTCAAAAACATCCATAGAATCATATTTTGAGATAATTTTTTGCATGGACTTCCATCATATCCTTCCCTCGTAAAATATTGAAAGGGTCTGAAAATTTTCCTAGCATTTCGTACAATCCTCGATTTAATTTGATATTCAGACCGAAACTAGTATAAAATTGTGTATAATGTACTATGATTACTTGACCGAAACTCGTAGTTCAAAAAGTTTCATAGAATCTATTTCTGAGATAATTTTTTGCATGGACTTCCATCGTAATCTTCCCTTATAAAATATAGAAAGGATCTGAAAAGTTTCGTAGCATTTTTAACAATCCTCGATTTAATTTAATTTTCTGACCGAAACTAGTATGAAATTGTGTATAATATACTACGATTTTTTGACCTAAACTTGCATTTCAAAAACTTCCATATAATCATATTTTGAGATAATTTTTTGCATGGAATTCCATCATAACCTTCCCTCGTAAAATATAGAAAGGGTCTGAAACGTTTCGTAGCATTTCGTACAATCCTCGATTTAATTTGATATTCAAATCGAAACTAGTATAAAATTGTTTATAATGTACTACAATTTCTTAACCGGAACTCGTATTTCAAAAAGTTTATAAGAATCTATTTCTGAGATAATTTTTTTCATGGACTTCCATCATAACCTTCCTTTGTAAAATATCGAAAGTCTCTGAAAAATTTCGTCGCATTTCGAACAATCCTCGATTTAATTTAATTTTGTGACCAAAACTAGTATAAAATTGTGTATAATATACTATGATTTTTTAACCGAAACTTGTATTTCAAAAAGTTTCATAGAATGTATTTATGAGAAATTTTTTTCATATACTTCCATCATACTCTTACCTCGTAAAATATAGAAAGGATCTGAAACGTTTCGTAGCATTTCGAACAATCCTCGATTTATTTTAATTTTCTGACCGAAACTAGTAAGAAATTGTGTATAATATACTACAATTTTTTGACCTAAACTTGCATTTCAAAAACATCCATAGAATCATATTTTGAGATAATTTTTTGCATGGACTTCCATCATATCCTTCCCTCGTAAAATATTGAAAGGGTCTGAAAATTTTCCTAGCATTTCGTACAATCCTCGATTTAATTTGATATTCAGACCGAAACTAGTATAAAATTGTGTATAATGTACTATGATTACTTGACCGAAACTCGTAGTTCAAAAAGTTTCATAGAATCTATTTCTGAGATAATTTTTTGCATGGACTTCCATCGTAATCTTCCCTTATAAAATATAGAAAGGATCTGAAAAGTTTCGTAGCATTTTTAACAATCCTCGATTTAATTTAATTTTCTGACCGAAACTAGTATGAAATTGTGTATAATATACTACGATTTTTTGACCTAAACTTGCATTTCAAAAACTTCCATATAATCATATTTTGAGATAATTTTTTGCATGGAATTCCATCATAACCTTCCCTCGTAAAATATAGAAAGGGTCTGAAACGTTTCGTAGCATTTCGTACAATCCTCGATTTAATTTGATATTCAAATCGAAACTAGTATAAAATTGTTTATAATGTACTACAATTTCTTAACCGGAACTCGTATTTCAAAAAGTTTATAAGAATCTATTTCTGAGATAATTTTTTTCATGGACTTCCATCATAACCTTCCTTTGTAAAATATCGAAAGTCTCTGAAAAATTTCGTCGCATTTCGAACAATCCTCGATTTAATTTAATTTTCTGACCGAAACTAGTATAAAATTGTGTATAATATACTATGATTTTTTAACCGAAACTTGTATTTCAAAAAGTTTCATAGAATGTATTTATGAGAAATTTTTTTCATATACTTCCATCATACTCTTACCTCGTAAAATATAGAAAGGATCTGAAAAGTTTCGTAGCATTTCGAACAATCCTCGATTTATTTTAATTTTCTGACCGAAACTAGTAAGAAATTGTGTATAATATACTACAATTTTTTGACCTAAACTTGCATTTCAAAAACATCCATAGAATCATATTTTGAGATAATTTTTTGCATGGACTTCCATCATATCCTTCCCTCGTAAAATATAGAAAGGGTCTGAAAATTTTCCTAGCATTTCGTACAATCCTCGATTTAATTTGATATTCAGACCGAAACTAGTATAAAATTGTGTATAATGTACTATGATTACTTGACCGAAACTCGTAGTTCAAAAAGTTTCATAGAATCTATTTCTGAGATAATTTTTTGCATGGACTTCCATCATAATCTTCCCTTATAAAATATAGAAAGGACCTGAAAAGTTTCGTAGCATTTTTAACAATCCTCGATTTAATTTAATTTTCTGACCGAAACTAGTATGAAATTGTGTATAATATACTACGATTTTTTGACCTAAACTTGCATTTCAAAAACTTCCATATAATCATATTTTGAGATAATTTTTTGCATGGAATTCCATCATAACCTTCCCTCGTAAAATATAGAAAGGGTCTGAAACGTTTCGTAGCATTTCGTACAATCCTCGATTTAATTTGATATTCAAATCGAAACTAGTATAAAATTGTTTATAATGTACTACAATTTCTTAACCGGAACTCGTATTTCAAAAAGTTTATAAGAATCTATTTCTGAGATAATTTTTTTCATGGACTTCCATCATAACCTTCCTTTGTAAAATATCGAAAGTCTCTGAAAAATTTCGTCGCATTTCGAACAATCCTCGATTTAATTTAATTTTCTGACCGAAACTAGTATAAAATTGTGTATAATATACTATGATTTTTTAACCGAAACTTGTATTTCAAAAAGTTTCATAGAATGTATTTATGAGAAATTTTTTTCATATACTTCCATCATACTCTTACCTCGTAAAATATAGAAAGGATCTGAAAAGTTTCGTAGCATTTCGAACAATCCTCGATTTATTTTAATTTTCTGACCGAAACTAGTAAGAAATTGTGTATAATATACTACAATTTTTTGACCTAAACTTGCATTTCAAAAACATCCATAGAATCATATTTTGAGATAATTTTTTGCATGGACTTCCATCATATCCTTCCCTCGTAAAATATAGAAAGGGTCTGAAAATTTTCCTAGCATTTCGTACAATCCTCGATTTAATTTGATATTCAGACCGAAACTAGTATAAAATTGTGTATAATGTACTATGATTACTTGACCGAAACTCGTAGTTCAAAAAGTTTCATAGAATCTATTTCTGAGATAATTTTTTGCATGGACTTCCATCATAATCTTCCCTTATAAAATATAGAAAGGACCTGAAAAGTTTCGTAGCATTTTTAACAATCCTCGATTTAATTTAATTTTCTGACCGAAACTAGTATGAAATTGTGTATAATATACTACGATTTTTTGACCTAAACTTGCATTTCAAAAACTTCCATATAATCATATTTTGAGATAATTTTTTGCATGGAATTCCATCATAACCTTCCCTCGTAAAATATAGAAAGGGTCTGAAACGTTTCGTAGCATTTCGTACAATCCTCGATTTAATTTGATATTCAAATCGAAACTAGTATAAAATTGTTTATAATGTACTACAATTTCTTAACCGGAACTCGTATTTCAAAAAGTTTATAAGAATCTATTTCTGAGATAATTTTTTTCATGGACTTCCATCATAACCTTCCTTTGTAAAATATCGAAAGTCTCTGAAAAATTTCGTCGCATTTCGAACAATCCTCGATTTAATTTAATTTTCTGACCGAAACTAGTATAAAATTGTGTATAATATACTATGATTTTTTAACCGAAACTTGTATTTCAAAAAGTTTCATAGAATGTATTTATGAGAAATTTTTTTCATATACTTCCATCATACTCTTACCTCGTAAAATATAGAAAGGATCTGAAAAGTTTCGTAGCATTTCGAACAATCCTCGATTTATTTTAATTTTCTGACCGAAACTAGTAAGAAATTGTGTATAATATACTACAATTTTTTGACCTAAACTTGCATTTCAAAAACATCCATAGAATCATATTTTGAGATAATTTTTTGCATGGACTTCCATCATATCCTTCCCTCGTAAAATATAGAAAGGGTCTGAAAATTTTCCTAGCATTTCGTACAATCCTCGATTTAATTTGATATTCAGACCGAAACTAGTATAAAATTGTGTATAATGTACTATGATTACTTGACCGAAACTCGTAGTTCAAAAAGTTTCATAGAATCTATTTCTGAGATAATTTTTTGCATGGACTTCCATCATAATCTTCCCTTATAAAATATAGAAAGGACCTGAAAAGTTTCGTAGCATTTTTAACAATCCTCGATTTAATTTAATTTTCTGACCGAAACTAGTATGAAATTGTGTATAATATACTACGATTTTTTGACCTAAACTTGCATTTCAAAAACTTCCATATAATCATATTTTGAGATAATTTTTTGCATGGAATTCCATCATAACCTTCCCTCGTAAAATATAGAAAGGGTCTGAAACGTTTCGTAGCATTTCGTACAATCCTCGATTTAATTTGATATTCAAATCGAAACTAGTATAAAATTGTTTATAATGTACTACAATTTCTTAACCGGAACTCGTATTTCAAAAAGTTTATAAGAATCTATTTCTGAGATAATTTTTTTCATGGACTTCCATCATAACCTTCCTTTGTAAAATATCGAAAGTCTCTGAAAAATTTCGTCGCATTTCGAACAATCCTCGATTTAATTTAATTTTCTGACCGAAACTAGTATAAAATTGTGTATAATATACTATGATTTTTTAACCGAAACTTGTATTTCAAAAAGTTTCATAGAATGTATTTATGAGAAATTTTTTTCATATACTTCCATCATACTCTTACCTCGTAAAATATAGAAAGGATCTGAAAAGTTTCGTAGCATTTCGAACAATCCTCGATTTATTTTAATTTTCTGACCGAAACTAGTAAGAAATTGTGTATAATATACTACAATTTTTTGACCTAAACTTGCATTTCAAAAACATCCATAGAATCATATTTTGAGATAATTTTTTGCATGGACTTCCATCATATCCTTCCCTCGTAAAATATAGAAAGGGTCTGAAAATTTTCCTAGCATTTCGTACAATCCTCGATTTAATTTGATATTCAGACCGAAACTAGTATAAAATTGTGTATAATGTACTATGATTACTTGACCGAAACTCGTAGTTCAAAAAGTTTCATAGAATCTATTTCTGAGATAATTTTTTGCATGGACTTCCATCATAATCTTCCCTTATAAAATATAGAAAGGACCTGAAAAGTTTCGTAGCATTTTTAACAATCCTCGATTTAATTTAATTTTCTGACCGAAACTAGTATGAAATTGTGTATAATATACTACGATTTTTTGACCTAAACTTGCATTTCAAAAACTTCCATATAATCATATTTTGAGATAATTTTTTGCATGGAATTCCATCATAACCTTCCCTCGTAAAATATAGAAAGGGTCTGAAACGTTTCGTAGCATTTCGTACAATCCTCGATTTAATTTGATATTCAAATCGAAACTAGTATAAAATTGTTTATAATGTACTACAATTTCTTAACCGGAACTCGTATTTCAAAAAGTTTATAAGAATCTATTTCTGAGATAATTTTTTTCATGGACTTCCATCATAACCTTCCTTTGTAAAATATCGAAAGTCTCTGAAAAATTTCGTCGCATTTCGAACAATCCTCGATTTAATTTAATTTTCTGACCGAAACTAGTATAAAATTGTGTATAATATACTATGATTTTTTAACCGAAACTTGTATTTCAAAAAGTTTCATAGAATGTATTTATGAGAAATTTTTTTCATATACTTCCATCATACTCTTACCTCGTAAAATATAGAAAGGATCTGAAAAGTTTCGTAGCATTTCGAACAATCCTCGATTTATTTTAATTTTCTGACCGAAACTAGTAAGAAATTGTGTATAATATACTACAATTTTTTGACCTAAACTTGCATTTCAAAAACATCCATAGAATCATATTTTGAGATAATTTTTTGCATGGACTTCCATCATATCCTTCCCTCGTAAAATATAGAAAGGGTCTGAAAATTTTCCTAGCATTTCGTACAATCCTCGATTTAATTTGATATTCAGACCGAAACTAGTATAAAATTGTGTATAATGTACTATGATTACTTGACCGAAACTCGTAGTTCAAAAAGTTTCATAGAATCTATTTCTGAGATAATTTTTTGCATGGACTTCCATCATAATCTTCCCTTATAAAATATAGAAAGGACCTGAAAAGTTTCGTAGCATTTTTAACAATCCTCGATTTAATTTAATTTTCTGACCGAAACTAGTATGAAATTGTGTATAATATACTACGATTTTTTGACCTAAACTTGCATTTCAAAAACTTCCATATAATCATATTTTGAGATAATTTTTTGCATGGAATTCCATCATAACCTTCCCTCGTAAAATATAGAAAGGGTCTGAAACGTTTCGTAGCATTTCGTACAATCCTCGATTTAATTTGATATTCAAATCGAAACTAGTATAAAATTGTTTATAATGTACTACAATTTCTTAACCGGAACTCGTATTTCAAAAAGTTTATAAGAATCTATTTCTGAGATAATTTTTTTCATGGACTTCCATCATAACCTTCCTTTGTAAAATATCGAAAGTCTCTGAAAAATTTCGTCGCATTTCGAACAATCCTCGATTTAATTTAATTTTCTGACCGAAACTAGTATAAAATTGTGTATAATATACTATGATTTTTTAACCGAAACTTGTATTTCAAAAAGTTTCATAGAATGTATTTATGAGAAATTTTTTTCATATACTTCCATCATACTCTTACCTCGTAAAATATAGAAAGGATCTGAAAAGTTTCGTAGCATTTCGAACAATCCTCGATTTATTTTAATTTTCTGACCGAAACTAGTAAGAAATTGTGTATAATATACTACAATTTTTTGACCTAAACTTGCATTTCAAAAACATCCATAGAATCATATTTTGAGATAATTTTTTGCATGGACTTCCATCATATCCTTCCCTCGTAAAATATAGAAAGGGTCTGAAAATTTTCCTAGCATTTCGTACAATCCTCGATTTAATTTGATATTCAGACCGAAACTAGTATAAAATTGTGTATAATGTACTATGATTACTTGACCGAAACTCGTAGTTCAAAAAGTTTCATAGAATCTATTTCTGAGATAATTTTTTGCATGGACTTCCATCATAATCTTCCCTTATAAAATATAGAAAGGACCTGAAAAGTTTCGTAGCATTTTTAACAATCCTCGATTTAATTTAATTTTCTGACCGAAACTAGTATGAAATTGTGTATAATATACTACGATTTTTTGACCTAAACTTGCATTTCAAAAACTTCCATATAATCATATTTTGAGATAATTTTTTGCATGGAATTCCATCATAACCTTCCCTCGTAAAATATAGAAAGGGTCTGAAACGTTTCGTAGCATTTTGTACAATCCTCAATTTAATTTGATATTCAAATCGAAACTAGTATAAAATTGTTTATAATGTACTACAATTTCTTAACCGGAACTCGTATTTCAAAAAGTTTATAAGAATCTATTTCTGAGATAATTTTTTTCATGGACTTCCATCATAACCTTCCTTTGTAAAATATCGAAAGTCTCTGAAAAATTTCGTCGCATTTCGAACAATCCTCGATTTAATTTAATTTTCTGACCGAAACTAGTATAAAATTGTGTATAATATACTATGATTTTTTAACCGAAACTTGTATTTCAAAAAGTTTCATAGAATGTATTTATGAGAAATTTTTTTCATATACTTCCATCATACTCTTACCTCGTAAAATATAGAAAGGATCTGAAAAGTTTCGTAGCATTTCGAACAATCCTCGATTTATTTTAATTTTCTGACCGAAACTAGTAAGAAATTGTGTATAATATACTACAATTTTTTGACCTAAACTTGCATTTCAAAAACATCCATAGAATCATATTTTGAGATAATTTTTTGCATGGACTTCCATCATATCCTTCCCTCGTAAAATATAGAAAGGGTCTGAAAATTTTCCTAGCATTTCGTACAATCCTCGATTTAATTTGATATTCAGACCGAAACTAGTATAAAATTGTGTATAATGTACTATGATTACTTGACCGAAACTCGTAGTTCAAAAAGTTTCATAGAATCTATTTCTGAGATAATTTTTTGCATGGACTTCCATCATAATCTTCCCTTATAAAATATAGAAAGGACCTGAAAAGTTTCGTAGCATTTTTAACAATCCTCAATTTAATTTAATTTTCTGACCGAAACTAGTATGAAATTGTGTATAATATACTACGATTTTTTGACCTAAACTTGCATTTCAAAAACTTCCATATAATCATATTTTGAGATAATTTTTTGCATGGAATTCCATCATAACCTTCCCTCGTAAAATATAGAAAGGGTCTGAAACGTTTCGTAGCATTTCGTACAATCCTCGATTTAATTTGATATTCAAATCGAAACTAGTATAAAATTGTTTATAATGTACTACAATTTCTTAACCGGAACTCGTATTTCAAAAAGTTTATAAGAATCTATTTCTGAGATAATTTTTTTCATGGACTTCCATCATAACCTTCCTTTGTAAAATATCGAAAGTCTCTGAAAAATTTCGTCGCATTTCGAACAATCCTCGATTTAATTTAATTTTCTGACCGAAACTAGTATAAAATTGTGTATAATATACTATGATTTTTTAACCGAAACTTGTATTTCAAAAAGTTTCATAGAATGTATTTATGAGAAATTTTTTTTCATATACTTCCATCATACTCTTACCTCGTAAAATATAGAAAGGATCTGAAAAGTTTCGTAGCATTTCGAACAATCCTCGATTTATTTTAATTTTCTGACCGAAACTAGTAAGAAATTGTGTATAATATACTACAATTTTTTGACCTAAACTTGCATTTCAAAAACATCCATAGAATCATATTTTGAGATAATTTTTTGCATGGACTTCCATCATATCCTTCCCTCGTAAAATATAGAAAGGGTCTGAAAATTTTCCTAGCATTTCGTACAATCCTCGATTTAATTTGATATTCAGACCGAAACTAGTATAAAATTGTGTATAATGTACTATGATTACTTGACCGAAACTCGTAGTTCAAAAAGTTTCATAGAATCTATTTCTGAGATAATTTTTTGCATGGACTTCCATCATAATCTTCCCTTATAAAATATAGAAAGGACCTGAAAAGTTTCGTAGCATTTTTAACAATCCTCGATTTAATTTAATTTTCTGACCGAAACTAGTATGAAATTGTGTATAATATACTACGATTTTTTGACCTAAACTTGCATTTCAAAAACTTCCATATAATCATATTTTGAGATAATTTTTTGCATGGAATTCCATCATAACCTTCCCTCGTAAAATATAGAAAGGGTCTGAAACGTTTCGTAGCATTTCGTACAATCCTCGATTTAATTTGATATTCAAATCGAAACTAGTATAAAATTGTTTATAATGTACTACAATTTCTTAACCGGAACTCGTATTTCAAAAAGTTTATAAGAATCTATTTCTGAGATAATTTTTTTCATGGACTTCCATCATAACCTTCCTTTGTAAAATATCGAAAGTCTCTGAAAAATTTCGTCGCATTTCGAACAATCCTCGATTTAATTTAATTTTCTGACCGAAACTAGTATAAAATTGTGTATAATATACTATGATTTTTTAACCGAAACTTGTATTTCAAAAAGTTTCATAGAATGTATTTATGAGAAATTTTTTTTCATATACTTCCATCATACTCTTACCTCGTAAAATATAGAAAGGATCTGAAAAGTTTCGTAGCATTTCGAACAATCCTCGATTTATTTTAATTTTCTGACCGAAACTAGTAAGAAATTGTGTATAATATACTACAATTTTTTGACCTAAACTTGCATTTCAAAAACATCCATAGAATCATATTTTGAGATAATTTTTTGCATGGACTTCCATCATATCCTTCCCTCGTAAAATATAGAAAGGGTCTGAAAATTTTCCTAGCATTTCGTACAATCCTCGATTTAATTTGATATTCAGACCGAAACTAGTATAAAATTGTGTATAATGTACTATGATTACTTGACCGAAACTCGTAGTTCAAAAAGTTTCATAGAATCTATTTCTGAGATAATTTTTTGCATGGACTTCCATCATAATCTTCCCTTATAAAATATAGAAAGGACCTGAAAAGTTTCGTAGCATTTTTAACAATCCTCGATTTAATTTAATTTTCTGACCGAAACTAGTATGAAATTGTGTATAATATACTACGATTTTTTGACCTAAACTTGCATTTCAAAAACTTCCATATAATCATATTTTGAGATAATTTTTTGCATGGAATTCTATCATAACCTTCCCTCGTAAAATATAGAAAGGGTCTGAAACGTTTCGTAGCATTTCGTACAATCCTCGATTTAATTTGATATTCAAATCGAAACTAGTATAAAATTGTTTATAATGTACTACAATTTCGTAACCGGAACTCGTATTTCAAAAAGTTTATAAGAATCTATTTCTGAGATAATTTTTTTCATGGACTTCCATCATAACCTTCCTTTGTAAAATATCGAAAGTCTCTGAAAAATTTCGTCGCATTTCGAACAATCCTCGATTTAATTTAATTTTCTGACCGAAACTAGTATAAAATTGTGTATAATATACTATGATTTTTTAACCGAAACTTGTATTTCAAAAAGTTTCATAGAATGTATTTATGAGAAATTTTTTTTCATATACTTCCATCATACTCTTACATCGTAAAATATAGAAAGGATCTGAAAAGTTTCGTAGCATTTCGAACAATCCTCGATTTATTTTAATTTTCTGACCGAAATTAGTAAGAAATTGTGTATAATATACTACAATTTTTTGACCTAAACTTGCATTTCAAAAACATCCATAGAATCATATTTTGAGATAAATTTTTTGCATGGACTTCCATCATATCCTTCCCTCGTAAAATATAGAAAGGGTCTGAAAATTTTCCTAGCATTTCGTACAATCCTCGATTTAATTTGATATTCAGACCGAAACTAGTATAAAATTGTGTATAATGTACTATGATTACTTGACCGAAACTCGTAGTTCAAAAAGTTTCATAGAATCTATTTCTGAGATAATTTTTTGCATGGACTTCCATCATAATCTTCCCTTATAAAATATAGAAAGGATCTGAAAAGTTTCGTAGCATTTTTAACAATCCTCGATTTAATTTAATTTTCTGACCGAAACTAGTATGAAATTGTGTATAATATACTACGATTTTTTGACCTAAACTTGCATTTCAAAAACTTCCATATAATCATATTTTGAGATAATTTTTTGCATGGAATTCCATCATAACCTTCCCTCGTAAAATATAGAAAGGGTCTGAAACGTTTCGTAGCATTTCGTACAATCCTCAATTTAATTTGATATTCAAATCGAAACTACTATAAAATTGTTTATAATGTACTACAATTTCTTAACCGGAACTCGTATTTCAAAAAGTTTATAAGAATCTATTTCTGAGATAATTTTTTTCATGGACTTCCATCATAACCTTCCTTTGTAAAATATCGAAAGTCTCTGAAAAATTTCGTCGCATTTCGAACAATCCTCGATTTAATTTAATTTTCTGACCGAAACTAGTATAAAATTGTGTATAATATACTATGATTTTTTAACCGAAACTTGTATTTCAAAAAGTTTCATAGAATGTATTTATGAGAAATTTTTTTTCATATACTTCCATCATACTCTTACCTCGTAAAATATAGAAAGGATCTGAAAAGTTTCGTAGCATTTCGAACAATCCTCGATTTATTTTAATTTTCTGACCGAAACTAGTAAGAAATTGTGTATAATATACTACAATTTTTTGACCTAAACTTGCATTTCAAAAACATCCATAGAATCATATTTTGAGATAATTTTTTGCATGGACTTCCATCATATCCTTCCCTCGTAAAATATAGAAAGGGTCTGAAAATTTTCCTAGCATTTCGTACAATCCTCGATTTAATTTGATATTCAGACCGAAACTAGTATAAAATTGTGTATAATGTACTATGATTACTTGACCGAAACTCGTAGTTCAAAAAGTTTCATAGAATCTATTTCTGAGATAATTTTTTGCATGGACTTCCATCATAATCTTCCCTTATAAAATATAGAAAGGATCTGAAAAGTTTCGTAGCATTTTTAACAATCCTCGATTTAATTTAATTTTCTGACCGAAACTAGTATGAAATTGTGTATAATATACTACGATTTTTTGACCTAAACTTGCATTTCAAAAACATCCATATAATCATATTTTGAGATAATTTTTTGCATGGAATTCCATCATAACCTTCCCTCGTAAAATATAGAAAGGGTCTGAAACGTTTCGTAGCATTTCGTACAATCCTCGATTTAATTTGATATTCAAATCGAAACTAGTATAAAATTGTTTATAATGTACTACAATTTCTTAACCGGAACTCGTATTTCAAAAAGTTTATAAGAATCTATTTCTGAGATAATTTTTTTCATGGACTTCCATCATAACCTTCCTTTGTAAAATATCGAAAGTCTCTGAAAAATTTCGTCGCATTTCGAACAATCCTCGATTTAATTTAATTTTCTGACCGAAACTAGTATAAAATTGTGTATAATATACTATGATTTTTTAACCGAAACTTGTATTTCAAAAAGTTTCATAGAATGTATTTATGAGAAATTTTTTTCATATACTTCCATCATACTCTTACCTCGTAAAATATAGAAAGGATCTGAAAAGTTTCGTAGCATTTCGAACAATCCTCGATTTATTTTAATTTTCTGACCGAAACTAGTAAGAAATTGTGTATAATATACTACAATTTTTTGACCTAAACTTGCATTTCAAAAACATCCATAGAATCATATTTTGAGATAATTTTTTGCATGGACTTCCATCATATCCTTCCCTCGTAAAATATAGAAAGGGTCTGAAAATTTTCCTAGCATTTCGTACAATCCTCGATTTAATTTGATATTCAGACCGAAACTAGTATAAAATTGTGTATAATGTACTATGATTACTTGACCGAAACTCGTAGTTCAAAAAGTTTCATAGAATCTATTTCTGAGATAATTTTTTGCATGGACTTCCATCATAATCTTCCCTTATAAAATATAGAAAGGATCTGAAAAGTTTCGTAGCATTTTTAACAATCCTCGATTTAATTTAATTTTCTGACCGAAACTAGTATGAAATTGTGTATAATATACTACGATTTTTTGACCTAAACTTGCATTTCAAAAACTTCCATATAATCATATTTTGAGATAATTTTTTGCATGGAATTCCATCATAACCTTCCCTCGTAAAATATAGAAAGGGTCTGAAACGTTTCGTAGCATTTCGTACAATCCTCAATTTAATTTGATATTCAAATCGAAACTACTATAAAATTGTTTATAATGTACAACAATTTCTTAACCGGAACTCGTATTTCAAAAAGTTTATAAGAATCTATTTCTGAGATAATTTTTTTCATGGACTTCCATCATAACCTTCCTTTGTAAAATATCGAAAGTCTCTGAAAAATTTCGTCGCATTTCGAACAATCCTCGATTTAATTTAATTTTCTGACCGAAACTAGTATAAAATTGTGTATAATATACTATGATTTTTTAACCGAAACTTGTATTTCAAAAAGTTTCATAGAATGTATTTATGAGAAATTTTTTTTCATATACTTCCATCATACTCTTACCTCGTAAAATATAGAAAGGATCTGAAAAGTTTCGTAGCATTTCGAACAATCCTCGATTTATTTTAATTTTCTGACCGAAACTAGTAAGAAATTGTGTATAATATACTACAATTTTTTGACCTAAACTTGCATTTCAAAAACATCCATAGAATCATATTTTGAGATAATTTTTTGCATGGACTTCCATCATATCCTTCCCTCGTAAAATATAGAAAGGGTCTGAAAATTTTCCTAGCATTTCGTACAATCCTCGATTTAATTTGATATTCAGACCGAAACTAGTATAAAATTGTGTATAATGTACTATGATTACTTGACCGAAACTCGTAGTTCAAAAAGTTTCATAGAATCTATTTCTGAGATAATTTTTTGCATGGACTTCCATCATAATCTTCCCTTATAAAATATAGAAAGGATCTGAAAAGTTTCGTAGCATTTTTAACAATCCTCGATTTAATTTAATTTTCTGACCGAAACTAGTATGAAATTGTGTATAATATACTACGATTTTTTGACCTAAACTTGCATTTCAAAAACTTCCATATAATCATATTTTGAGATAATTTTTTGCATGGAATTCCATCATAACCTTCCCTCGTAAAATATAGAAAGGGTCTGAAACGTTTCGTAGCATTTCGTACAATCCTCGATTTAATTTGATATTCAAATCGAAACTAGTATAAAATTGTTTATAATGTACTACAATTTCTTAACCGGAACTCGTATTTCAAAAAGTTTATAAGAATCTATTTCTGAGATAATTTTTTTCATGGACTTCCATCATAACCTTCCTTTGTAAAATATCGAAAGTCTCTGAAAAATTTCGTCGCATTTCGAACAATCCTCGATTTAATTTAATTTTCTGACCGAAACTAGTATAAAATTGTGTATAATATACTATGATTTTTTAACCGAAACTTGTATTTCAAAAAGTTTCATAGAATGTATTTATGAGAAATTTTTTTTCATATACTTCCATCATACTCTTACCTCGTAAAATATAGAAAGGATCTGAAAAGTTTCGTAGCATTTCGAACAATCCTCGATTTATTTTAATTTTCTGACCGAAACTAGTAAGAAATTGTGTATAATATACTACAATTTTTTGACCTAAACTTGCATTTCAAAAACATCCATAGAATCATATTTTGAGATAATTTTTTGCATGGACTTCCATCATATCCTTCCCTCGTAAAATATAGAAAGGGTCTGAAAATTTTCCTAGCATTTCGTACAATCCTCGATTTAATTTGATATTCAGACCGAAACTAGTATAAAATTGTGTATAATTTACTATGATTACTTGACCGAAACTCGTAGTTCAAAAAGTTTCATAGAATCTATTTCTGAGATAATTTTTTGCATGGACTTCCATCATAATCTTCCCTTATAAAATATAGAAAGGATCTGAAAAGTTTCGTAGCATTTTTAACAATCCTCGATTTAATTTAATTTTCTGACCGAAACTAGTATGAAATTGTGTATAATATACTATGATTTTTTGACCTAAACTTGCATTTCAAAAACTTCCATATAATCATATTTTGAGATAATTTTTTGCATGGAATTCCATCATAACCTTCCCTCGTAAAATATAGAAAGGGTCTGAAACGTTTCGTAGCATTTCGTACAATCCTCGATTTAATTTGATATTCAAATCGAAACTAGTATAAAATTGTTTATAATGTACTACAATTTCTTAACCGGAACTCGTATTTCAAAAAGTTTATAAGAATCTATTTCTGAGATAATTTTTTTCATGGACTTCCATCATAACCTTCCTTTGTAAAATATCGAAAGTCTCTGAAAAATTTCGTCGCATTTCGAACAATCCTCGATTTAATTTAATTTTCTGACCGAAACTAATATGAAATTGTGTATAATATACTACAATTTTTTGACCTAAACTTGCATTTCAAAAATATCCATAGAATCATTTTTTGAGATATTTTTTTGCATGTACTTCCATCATAACCTTCCCTCGTAAAATATATAAAGGGTTCTAAAAGTTTCATAGCATTTCGTACAATCCTCGATTAAATTTGATATTCTGACCGAAACTAGTATAAAATTGTGTATAATGTACAACAATTTTTTGACTGAAACTCGTATTTCAAAAAGTTTCATAGAATCTATTTCTGAGATAATTTTTTGCATGGACTTCCATCATAATCTTCCCTCGTAAAATATAGAAAGGATCTGAAAAGTTTCGTAGCATTTTTATGAATCCTCGAGTTAATTTAATTTTCTGACCGAAACTAGTATGAAATTGTGTATAATATACTACGATTTTTTTACCTAAACTTGCATTTCAAAAACTTCTATAGAATCATATTTTGAGATAATTTTTTGCATGGAATTCCATCATAACCTTCCCTCGTAAAATATAGAAAGTGTCTGAAAAGTTTCGTAGCATTTCGAACAATCCACGATTTAATTTGATTTTCTCACCGAAACTAGTATAAAATTGTGTATAATATACTACGATTTTTTTGACCGAAACGAGTATTTCAAAAAGTTTCATAGAATCTAATTCTGAGATCATGTTTTGCATGGACTTCAATCTTAATCTTACCTCGTAAAATATAGAAAACATCTGAAGAGTTTTGTAGCATTTCGAACAATCCTCGATTTATTTAATTTTCTGACCGAAACTAGTATAAAATTGTGTATAATATACTATGATTTTTTAACCGAAACTTGTATTTCAAAAAGTTTCATAGAATCTATTTATGAGAATTTTTTTTTCATATACTTCCATCATACTCTTACCTCGTAAAATATAGAAAGGATCTGAAAAGTTTCGTAGCATTTCGAACAATCCTCGATTTAATTTAATTTTCTGACCGAAACTACTATGAAATTGTGTATAATATACTACGATTTTTTGACCTAAACTTGCATTTCAAAAACTTCCATATAATCATATTTTGAGATAATTTTTTGCATGGAATTCCATCATAACCTTCCCTCGTAAAATATAGAAAAGGTTTGAAACGTTTCGTAGCATTTCGTACAATCTTCGATTTAATTTGATATTCTGATCGAAACTAGTATAAAATTGTGTATAATGTACTACGATTTCTTGACTGAAACTCGTATTTCAAAAAGTTTAATAGAATCTATTTCTGAGATAATTTTTTTCATGGACTTCCATCATAACCTTCCTTTGTAAAATATAGAAAGTCTCTGAAAAATTTCGTCGCATTTCGAACAATCCTCGATTTAATTTAATTTTCCGACCCAAACTAGTATGAAATTGTGTATAATATACTACAATTTTTTGACCTAAACTTGCATTTCAAAAATATCCATAGAATCATATTTTGAGATAATTTTTTGCATGTACTTCCATCATCACCTTCCCTCGTAAAATATAGAAAGGGTTCTAAAAGTTTCATAGCATTTCGTACAATCCTCGATTAAATTTGATATTCTGACCGAAACTAGTATAAAATTGTGTATAATGTACAACGATTTTTTGACCGAAACTCATATTTCAAAAAGTTTCATAGAATCTATTTCTGAGATAATTTTTTGCATGGACTTCCATCATAATCTTCCCTCGTAAAATATAGAAAGGATCTGAAAAGTTTCGTAGCATTTTTATGAATCCTCGATTTAATTTAATTTTCTGAGCGAAACTAGTATGAAATTGTGTATAATATACTACGATTTTTTGACCAAAACTTGCATTTCAAAAACTTCTATAGAATCATATTTTGAGATAATATTTTGCATGGAATTCCATCATAACCTTCCCTCGTAAAATATAGAAAGTGTCTGAAAAGTTTCCTAGCATTTCGAACAATCCACAATTTAATTTGATTTTCTCACCGAAACTAGTATAAAGTTGTGTATAATATACTACGATTTTTTTGACCGAAACGAGTATTTCAAAAAGTTTCATAGAATCTAATTATGAGATAATTTTTTGAATGGACTTCAATCTTAATCTTCCCTCGTAAAATCTAGAAAGGATCTGAAAAGTTTCGTAGCATTTCGAACAATCCTCGATTTAATTTAATTTTCTGTCCGAAACTAGTATAAAATTGTGTATAATATACTATGATTTTTTGACCGAAACTCGTAGTTCAAAAAGTATCATAGAATCTATTTCTGAGATAATTTTTTTCATGGACTTCCATCATACTCTTACCTCGTAAAATATAGAAAGGATCTGAAAAGTTTCGTAGCATTTCGAACAATCCTCGACTTAATTTAATTTTCTGACTGAAACTAGTATGAAATTGTGTATAATATACTACGATTTTTTGACCTAAACTTGCATTTCAAAAACTTCCATAGAATCATATTTAGAGATAATTTTTTGCATTGAATTCCATCATAATCTTCGCCCGTAAAATATAGAAAGGGTCTGAAACATTTCGTAGCATTTGGACAATCCTTGATTTAATGTGATGTTCTCACCGAAATTAGTATAAAATTGTGTATAATATACTATGATTTTTTTGAACGAAACTAGTATTTCAAAAAGTTTCATTGAATCTAATTCTGAGATAATTTTTTGCATGGACTTCAATCTTAATCTTCCCTCGTAAAATCTAGAAAGGATCTGAAAATTTTCGTAGCATTTCGAACAATCCTCAATTTAATTTAATTTTATGTCCGAAACTAGTATAATATTGTGTATAATATACTATGATTTTTTGACCGAAACTCGTAGTTCAAAAAGATTCATAGAATCTATTTCTGAGATAATTTTTTTCATGGACTTCCATCATAACCTTCCTTTGTAAAATATATAAAGTCTCTGAAAATTTCGTCGCATTTCGAACAATCCTCGATTTAATTTAATTTTCTGACCGAAACTAGTATAAAATTGTGTATAATATACTACGATTTTTTGACCTAAACTTGAATTTCAAAAACATCCATAGAATCATATTATGAGATAATTTTTTGCATGGACTTCCATCATAACCTTCCCTCGTAAAATATAGAAAGGGTCTGAAAAGTTTCGTAGCATTTCGTACAATCCTCGATTTAATTTGATATTCAGACCGACACTAGTATAAAATTGTGTATAATGTACTACGATTTCTTGACCGAAACTCGTAGTTCAAAAAGTTTCATAGAATCTATTCTGATATAATTTTTTGCATGGACTTCCATCATAAGCTTCCCTTGTAAAATATAGAAAGGATCTGAAATGTTTCGTAGCATTTTTAACAATCCTCGATTTAATTTAATTTTCTGACCGAAACTAGTATGAAATTGTGTATAATATACTACGATTTTTTGACATAAACTTGCATTTCAAAATTTCCATATAATCATATTTTGAGATAATTTTTTGCATGGAATTCCATAATAACCTTCCCTCGTAAAATATAGAAAGGGTCTGAAACGTTTCGTAGCATTTCGTACAATCTTCGATTTAATTTGATATTTTGATCGAAACTAGTATAAAAGTGTGTATAATGTACTACGATTTCTTGACCGAAACTCGTATTTCAAAAAGTTTAATAGAATCTATTTCTGAGATAATTTTTTTCATGGACTTCCATCATAACCTTCCTTTGTAAAATATAGAAAGTCTCAGAAAAATTTCGTCGCATTTCGAACAATCCTCGATTTAATTTAATTTTCTGACCGAAACTAGTATGAAATTGTGTATAATATACTATGATTTTTTAACCGAAAATCGTATTTCACAAAGTTTCATAGAATCTATTTATGAGAAATATTTTTTCATATGCTTCCTTCATACTCTTACCTCGTAAAATATAGAAAGGATCTGAAAAGTTTCGTAGCAGTTTTATGAATCCTCGATTTAATTTAATTTTCTGACCGAAACTAGTATGAAATTGTGTATAATATACTACGATTTTTTGACCTAAACTTGCATTTCAAAAACTTCCATAGAATCATATTTAGAGATAATTTTTTGCATGGAATTCCATCATAACCTTCCCTCGTAAAATATAGAAAGGGTCTGAAACGTTTCGTAGCATTTTGAACAATCCTCGATTTAATTTGATTTTCTCACCGAAACTAGTATAAAATTGTGTATAATATACTACAATTTTTTTGACCGAAACTAGTATTTCAAAAAGTTTCATTGAATCTAATTCCGAGATAATTTTTTGCATAGACTTCAATCTTAATCTTCCATCGTAAAATCTAGAAAGGATCTGAAAAGTTTCGTAGCATTTCGAACAATCCTCGATTTAATTTAATTTTCTGTCTGAAACTAGTATAAAATTTTGTATAATATACTATGATTTTTTGACCGAAAATCGTAGTTCAAAAAGTTTCATAGAATCTATTTCTGAGATAATATTTTTCATGGACTTCCATCATAACCTTCCTTTGTAAAATATAGAAAGTCTCTGAAAATTTCTTCGCATATCGAACAATCCTCGATTTAATTTTATTTTCTGACTGAAACTAGTATGAAATTGTGTATAATATACTACGATTTTTTTGACATAATCTTGCGTTTCAAAAACATCCATAGAATCATATTTGAAGATAATTTTTTGCATGGACTTCCATCATAACCTTCCCTTGTAAAATATAGAAAGGGTCTGAAAAGTTTCATAGCGTTTCGTACAATCCTCGATTTAACTTGATATTCTGACCGAAACTAGTATAAAATTGTGTATAATGTACTACGATTTTTTGACCGAAACTCGTATTTCAAAAAGTTTCATAGAATCTATTTCTGAGATAATTTTTTGGATGGACTTCCATCATAATCTTCCCTCGTAAAATATAGAAAGGATCTGGAAAGTTTCGTAGTAGTTTTATGAATCCTCGATTTAATTTAATTTTCTGACCGAAACTAGTATGAAATAGTGTCTAATATACTACGTTTTTTTGACCTAACTTGCATTTTAAATACTTCTATAGAATCATATTTTGAGATAATTTTTTGCATGGAATTCCATCATATCCTTCCCTCGTAAAATATAAAAAGGGTCTGAAACGTTTCGTAGCATTTCGAACAATCCTCGATTTAATTTGATTTTCTCACCGAAACTAGTATAAATTGTGTATAATATACTACGATTTTTTTGACCGAAACTAGTATTACAAAAATTTTCATAGAATCTAATTCTGAGATAATTTTTTGCATGGACTTCAATCTTAATCTTACCTCGTAAAATATAGAAAGCATCTGAAAATTTGTATAGTATAAAATTGTGTATAATATACTATGATTTTTTGACCGAAACTCGTATTTCAAAAAGTTTCATAGAATCTATTTCTGAGATGATTTTTTTTCATATACTTCCATAACAATCATCCCTCGTAAAATATAGAAAGGATTTGAAAAGTTTCCTAGCATTTCAAACAATCCTCGAATTAATTTAATTTTTTGACCGAAACTAGTATAAAATTGTGTATAATATACTATGATTTTTTGACCTAAACTGGTATTTCAAAAACTCCCATAGAATCATATTTAGAGATAATTTTTTGCATGGAATTCCATCATAACCTTCCCTCGTAAAATTAGAAAGGGTGTGAAACGTTTCGTAGCATTTTGAACAATCCTAGATTTAATTTGATTTTCTCACCGAAACTAGTATAAAATTGTGTATAATATACTACGTTTTTTTGACCGAAACTAGTATTTCAAAAAGTTTCATTGAATCTAATTCTGAGATAATCTTTTGCATGGACTTCAATCTTAATCTTCCCTCGTAAAATCTAGAAAGGATCTGAAAAGTTTCGTAGCATTTCGAACAATCCTCGATTTAATTTAATTATATGTCTGAAACTAGTATAAAATTGTGTATAATATACTATGATTTTTTGACCGAAACTCGTAGTTCAAAAAGTTTCATAGAATCTATTTCTGAGATAATATTTTTCATGGACTTCCATCATAATCTTCCTTTGTAAAATATAAAAAGTCTCTGAAAATTTCTTCGCATTTCGAACAATCCTCGATTTAATTTTATTTTCTGACTGAAACTAGTATGAAATTGTGTATAATATACTACGATTTTTTGACCTAAACTTGCATTTCAAAAACATCCATAGAATCATATTTTGAGATAATTGTTTGCATGGAATTCCATCATAACCTTCCCTCGTAAAATATAGAAAGGGTCTGAAACGTTTCGTAGCATTTCGTACAATCCTCGATTTAATTTGATATTCTGACCGAAACTAGTATAAAATTGTGTATAATGTACTACGATTTTTTGACCGAAACTCGTATTTCAAAAAGTTTAAGAGAATCTATTCTGATATAATTTTTTGAATGGACTTCCATCATAATCTTCCATCATAAAATATAGAAAGGATCTGAAAAGTTTCGTAGCATTTTTAATAATCCTCGATTTAATTTAAATTTCTGATCGAAACTAGTATGAAATTGTCTATAATATACTACGATTTTTTGACCTAAACTTGCATTTTAAAAACTTCTATAGAATCATATTTTGAGATAATTTTTTTGCATGGAATTCCATCATATCCTTCCCTCGTAAAATATAAAAAGGGTCTGAAACGTTTCGTAGCATTTCGAACAATCCTCAATTTAATTTGATTTTCTCATCGAAACTAGTATAAATTGTGTATAATATACTACGATTATTTTGACCGAAACTAGTATTACAAAAATTTTCATAGAATCTAATTTTGTGATAAGTTTTTGCATGGACTTCAATCTTAATCTTACCTCGTAAAATATAGAAAGCATCTAAAAAATTTTATAGTATAATATTGTGTATAATATACTATGATTTTTTGACCTACACTCGTATTTCAAAAAGTTTCATAGAATCTATTTCTGAGATTATTTTTTTCATATACTTCCATAACACTCTTCCCTCGTAAAATATAGAAAGGATTTGAAAAGTTTCCTAGCATTTCGAACAATCCTCGATTTAATTTAATTTTCTGACCGAAACTAGTATAAAATTGTGTATAATATACTATGATTTTTTGACCTAAACTGGTATTTCAAAAACTTCCATAGAATCATATTTAGAGATAATTTTTTGCATGGAATTCCATCATAACCTTCCCTCGTAAAATATAGAAAGGGTGTGAAACGTTTCGTAGCATTTTGAACAATCCTCGATTTAATTTTATTTTCTCACCGAAACTAGTATAAAATTGTGTATAATATACTACGATTTTTTTGACCGAAACTAGTATTTCAAAAAGTTTCATTGAATCTAATTCTGAGATAATTTTTTGCATGGACTTCAATCTTAATCTTCCCTCGTAAAATCTAGAAAGGATCTGAAAAGTTTCGTAGCATTTCGAACAATCCTCGATTTAATTTAATTATATGTCTGAAACTAGTATAAAATTGTGTATGATATACTATGATTTTTTGACCGAAACTCGTAGTTCAAAAAGTTTCATAGAATCTATTTCTGAGATAATATTTTTCATGGACTTCCATCATAATCTTCCTTTGTAAAATATAAAAAGTCTCTGAAAATTTCTTCGCATTTCGAACAATCCTAGATTTAATTTTATTTTCTGACTGAAACTAGTATGAAATTGTGTATAATATACTATGATTTTTTGACCTAAATTTGCATTTCAAAAACATCCATAGAATCATATTTTGAGATAATTGTTTGCATGGAATTCCATCATAACCTTCCCTCGTAAAATATAGAAAGGGTCTGAAACGTTTCGTAGTATTTCGTACAATCCTCGATTTAATTTGATATTCTGACCGAAACTAGTATAAAATTGTGTATAATGTACTACGATTTTTTGACCGAAACTCGTATTTCAAAAAGTTTAAGAGAATCTATTCTGATATAATTTTTTGAATGGACTTCCATCATAATCTTCCATCATAAAATATAGAAAGTATCTGAAAAGTTTCGTAGCATTTTTAATAATCCTCGATTTAATTTAAATTTCTGATCGAAACTAGGATGAAATTGTCTATAATATACTACGATTTTTTGACCTAAACTTGCATTTTAAAAACTTCTATAGAATCATATTTTGAGATAATTTTTTGCATGGAATTCCATCATATCCTTCCCTCGTAAAATATAAAAAGGGTCTGAAACGTTTCGTAGCATTTCGAACAATCCTCGATTTAATTTGATTTTCTCACCGAAACTAGTATAAATTGTGTATAATATACTACGATTATTTTGACCGAAACTAGTATTACAAAAATTTTCATAGAATCTAATTTTGTGATAAGTTTTTGCATGGACTTCAATCTTAATCTTACCTCGTAAAATATAGAAAGCATCTGAAAAATTTTATAGTATAATATTGTGTATAATATACTATGATTTTTTGACCGACACTCGTATTTCAAAAAGTTTCATAGAATCTATTTCTTAGATGATTTTTTTCATATACTTCCATAACACTCTTCCCTCGTAAAATATAGAAAGGATTTGAAAAGTTTCCTAGCATTTCGAACAATCCTCGATTTAATTTAATTTTCTGACCGAAACTAGTATAAAATTGTGTATAATATACTATGATTTTTTGACCTAAACTGGTATTTAAAAAAACTTCCATAGAATCATATTTAGAGATAATTTTTTGCATGGAATTCCATCATAGCCTTCCCTCGTAAAATATAGAAAGGGTGTGAAACGTTTCGTAGCATTTTGAACAATCCTCGATTTAATTTTATTTTCTCACTGAAACTAGTATAAAATTGTGTATAATATACTACGATTTTTTTGACCGAAACTAGTATTTACAAAAAGTTTCATTGAATATAATTCTGAGATAATTTTTTGCATGGACTTCAATCTTAATCTTCCCTCGTAAAATCTAGAAAGGATCTGAAAAGTTTCGTAGCATTTCGAACAATCCTCGATTTAATTTAATTATATGTCTGAAACTAGTATAAAATTGTGTATAATATACTATGATTTTTTGACCGAAACTCGTAGTTCAAAGAGTTTCATAGAATCTATTTCTGAGATAATATTTTTCATGGACTTCCATCATAATCTTCCTTTGTAAAATATAAAAAGTCTCTGAAAATTTCTTCGCATTTCGAACAATCCTCGATTTAATTTTATTTTCTGACTGAAACTAGTATAAATTGTGTATAATATACTACGATTTTTTGACCTAAACTTGCATTTCAAAAACATCCATAGAATCATATTTTGAGATAATTGTTTTCATGGAATTCCATCATAACCTTCCCACGTAAAATATAGAAAGGGTCTTAAACGTTTCGTAGCATTTCGTACAATCCTCGATTTAATTTGATATTCTGACCGAAACTAGTACAAAATTGTGTATAATGTACTACGATTTTTTGAACGAAACTCGTATTTCAAAAAGTTTAAAAGAATCTATTATGATATAATTTTTTGAATGGACTTCCATCATAATCTTCCATCATAAAATATATAAAGGATCTGAAAAGTTTCGTAGCATTTTTAATAATCCTCGATTTAATTTAATTTTCTGATCGAAACTAGTATGAAATTGTCTATAATATACTACGATTTTTTGACCTAAACTTGCATTTTAAAAACTTCTATAGAATCATATTTTGAGATAATTTTTTGCATGGAATTCCATCATATCCTTCCCTCGTAAAATATAAAAAGGGTCTGAAACGTTTCGTAGCATTTCGAACAATCCTCGATTTAGTTTGATTTTCACACCGAAACTAGTATAAATTGTGTATAATATACTACGATTTTTTTGACCGAAAATAGTATTACAAAAATTTTCATAGAATCTAATTCTGAGATAAGTTCTTGCATGGACTTCAATCTTAATCTTACCTCGTAAAATATAGAAAGCATCTGAAAATTTTTATAGTATAATATTGTTTATAATATACTATGATTTTATGACCGAAACTCGTATTTCAAAAAGTTTCATAGAAAGGATTTGAAAAGTTTCCTAGCATTTCGAACAATCCTCGATTTAATTTAATTTTCTGACCGAAACTAATATAAAATTGTGTATAATATACTATGCTTTTTTGACCTAAACTGGTATTTCAAAAACTTCCATAGAATCATATTTAGAGATAATTTTTTTCATGGAATTCCATCATAACCTTCCCTCGTAAAATATAGAAAGGGTCTGAAACGTTTCGTAGCATTTTGAATAATCCTCGATTTAATTTGGTTTTATCACCGAAATTAGTTTAAATTTGTGTATAATATATTACGATATTTTTGACCTAAACTAGTATTTCAAAAAGTTTCATAGAATCTAATTCTGAGATAATTTTTTGCATGGATTTCAATCTTAATCTTCCCTCGTAAAATCTATAAAGGATCTGAAAATTTTCGTAGCATTTTGAACCATCCTCGATTTAATTTAATTTTCTATCCGAAACTGTTATAAAATTGTGTATAATATACTATCATTTTTTGACTGAAACTCGTAGTTCAAAAGGTTTCATAGAATCTATTTCTGAGATAATATTTTTCATGGACTTCCATCATAACCTTCCTTTGTAAAATATAGAAAATATCTGAAAAATTTCATCGCATTTCGAACAATCCTCGATTTAATTTAATTTTCTGACCGAAACTAGTATGAAATTGTGTATAATATACTACAATTTTTTGACCTAAACTTGCATTTCAAAAACATCCATAGAATCATATTTTGAGATAATGTTTTGCATGGACTTCCATCATAACCTTCCCTCGTAAAATATAGAAAGGGTCTGAAAAGTTTCATAGCATTTCGTACAATCCTCGATTTAATTGATATTCATACCGAAACTAGTATAAAATTGTGTATAATGTACTACGATTTTTTGACCGAAACTCGTAGTTCAAAAAGTTTCATAGAATCTATTTCTGAGATAATTATTTGCATGGACTTCCATCATAATCGTCCCTCGTAAAATATAGAAAGGATCTGAAAAGTTTCGTAGCATTTTTAACAATCCTCGATTTAATTTAATTTTTTGACCGAAACTAGTATAAAATTGTGTATAATATACTATGATTTTTTGACCTAAACTGGTATTTCAAAAACTTCCATAGAATCATATTTAGAGATAATTTTTTGCATGGAATTCCATCATAACCTTCCCTCGTAAAATTTGAAAGGGTGTGAAACGTTTCGTAGCATTTTGAACAATCCTAGATTTAATTTGATTTTCTCACCGAAACTAGTATAAAATTGTATATAATATACTATGTTTTTTTGACCGAAACTAGTATTTCAAAAAGTTTCATTGAATCTAATTCTGAGATAATTTTTTGCATGGACTTCAATCTTAATCTTCCCTCGTAAAATCTAGAAAGGATCTGAAAAGTTTCGTAGCATTTCGAACAATCCTCGATTTAATTTAATTATATGTCTGAAACTAGTATAAAATTGTGTATAATATACTATGATTTTTTGACCGAAACTCGTAGTTCAAAAAGTTTCATAGAATCTATTTCTGAGATAATATTTTTCATGGAATTCCATCATAATCTTCCTTTGTAAAATATAAAAAGTCTCTGGAAATTTCTTCGCATTTCGAACAATCCTCGATTTAATTTTATTTTCTGACTGAAACTAGTATGAAATTGTGTATAATATACTACGATTTTTTGACCTAAACTTGCATTTCAAAAACATCCATAGAATCATATTTTGAGATAATTGTTTGCATGGAATTCCATCATAACCTTCCCTCGTAAAATATAGAAAGGGTCTGAAACTTTTCGTAGTATTTCGTACAATCCTCGATTTAATTTAATATTCTGACCGAAACTAGTATAAAATTGTATATAATGTACTACGATTTTTTGACCGAAACTCGTATTTCAAAAAGTTTAAGAGAATCTATTATGATATAATTTTTTGAATGGACTTCCATCATAATCTTCCATCATAAAATATAGAAAGGATCTGAAAAGTTTCGTAGCATTTTTAATAATCCTCGATTTAATTTAAATTTCTGATCGAAACTAGTATGAAATTGTCTATAATATACTACGATTGTTTGACCTAAACTTGCATTTTAAAAACTTCTATAGAATCATATTTTGAGATAATTTTTTGCATGGAATTCCATCATATCCTTCCCTCGTAAAATATAAAAAGGGTCTGAAACGTTTCGTAGCATTTCGAACAATCCTCGATTTAATTTGATTTTCTCACCGAAACTAGTATAAATTGTGTATAATATACTACGATTATTTTGACCGAAACTAGTATTACAAAAATTTTCATAGAATCTAATTCTGTGATAAGTTTTTGCATGGACTTCAATCTTAATCTTACCTCGTAAAATATAGAAAGCATCTGAAAATTTTTATAGTATAATATTGTGTATAATATACTATGATTTTTTGACCGACACTCGTATTTCAAAAAGTTTCATAGAATCTATTTCTGAGATGATTTTTTTCATATACTTCCATAACACTCTTCCCTCGTAAAATATAGAAAGGATTTGAAAAGTTTCCTAGCATTTCGAACAATCCTCGATTTAATTTAATTTTCTGACCGAAACTAGTATAAAATTGTGTATAATATACTATGATTTTTTGACTTAAACTGGTATTTCAAAAACTTCCATAGAATCATATTTAGAGATAATTTTTTTCATGGAATTCCATCATAACCTTCCCTCGTAAAATATAGAAAGGGTGTGAAACGTTTCGTAGCATTTTGAACAATCCTCGATTTAATTTAATTTTCTCACCGAAACTAGTATAAAATTGTGTATAATATACTACGATTTTTTTGACCGAAACTAGTATTTACAAAAAGTTTCATTGAATCTAATTCTGAGATAATTTTTTGCATGGACTTCAATCTTAATCTTCCCTCGTAAAATCTAGAAAGGATCTGAAAAGTTTCGTAGCATTTCGAACAATCCTCGATTTAATTTAATTATATGTCTGAAACTAGTATAAAATTGTGTATAATATACTATGATTTTTTGACCGAAACTCGTAGTTCAAAAAGTTTCATAGAATCTATTTCTGAGATAATATTTTTCATGGACTTCCATCATAATCTTCCTTTGTAAAATATAAAAAGTCTCTGAAAATTTCTTCGCATTTCGAACAATCCTCGATTTAATTTTATTTTCTGACTGAAACTAGTATGAAATTATGTATAATATACTACAATTTTTTGACCTAAACTTGCATTTCAAAAACATCCATAGAATCATATTTTGAGATAATTGTTTGCATGGAATTCCATCATAACCTTCCCTCGTAAAATATAGAAAGGGTCTGAAACGTATCGTAGCATTTCGTACAATCCTCGATTTAATTTGATATTCTGACCGAAACTAGTATAAAATTGTGTATTATGTACTACGATTTTTTGACCGAAACTCGTATTTCAAAAAGTTTAATAGAATCTATTATGATATAATTTTTTGAATGGACTTCCATCATAATCTTCCATCATAAAATATATAAAGGATCTGAAAAGTTTCGTAGCATTTTTAATAATCCTCGATTTAATTTAATTTTCTGATCGAAACTAGTATGAAATTGTCTATAATATACTACGATTTTTTGACCTAAACTTGCATTTTAAAAACTTCTATAGAATCATATTTTGAGATAATTTTTTGCATGGAATTCCATCATATCCTTCCCTCGTAAAATATAAAAAGGGTCTGAAACGTTTCGTAGCATTTCGAACAATCCTCGATTTAATTTGATTTTCACACCGAAACTAGTATAAATTGTGTATAATATACTACGATTTTTTTGACCGAAACTAGTATTACAAAAATTTTCATAGAATCTAATTCTGAGATAAGTTCTTGCATGGACTTCAATCTTAATCTTACCTCGTAAAATATAGAAAGCATCTGAAAATTTTTATAGTATAATATTGTTTATAATATACTATGATTTTATGACCGAAACTCGTATTTCAAAAAGTTTCATAGAAAGGATTTGAAAAGTTTCCTAGCATTTTGAACAATCCTCGATTTAATTTAATTTTATGACCGAAACTAATATAAAATTGTGTATAATATACTATGCTTTTTTGACCTAAACTGGTATTTCAAAAACTTCCATAGAATCATATTTAGAGATAATTTTTTGCATGGAATTCCATCATAACCTTCCCTCGTAAAATATAGAAAGGGTCTGAAACGTTTCGTAGCATTTTGAATAATCCTCGATTTAATTTGGTTTTATCACCGAAATTAGTTTAAATTTGTGTATAATATATTACGATATTTTTGACCTAAACTAGTATTTCAAAAAGTTTCATAGAATCTAATTCTGAGATAATTTTTTGCATGGATTTCAATCTTAATCTTCCCTCGTAAAATCTATAAAGGATCTGAAAATTTTGGTAGCATTTTGAACCATCCTCGATTTAATTTAATTTTCTATCCGAAACTGTTATAAAATTGTGTATAATATACTATCATTTTTTGACCGAAACTCGTAGTTCAAAAGGTTTCATAGAATCTATTTCTGAGATAATATTTTTCATGGACTTCCATCATAACCTTCCTTTGTAAAATATAGAAAATATCTGAAAAATTTCATCGCATTTCGAACAATCCTCGATTTAATTTAATTTTCTGACCGAAACTAGTATGAAATTGTGTATAATATACTACAATTTTTTGACCTAAACTTGCATTTCAAAAACATCCATAGAATCATATTTTGAGATAATGTTTTGCATGGACTTCCATCATAACCTTCCTTCGTAAAATATAGAAAGGGTCTGAAAAGTTTCATAGCATTTCGTACAATCCTCGATTTAATTGATATTCTTACCGAAACTAGTATAAAATTGTGTATAATGTACTACGATTTTTTGACCGAAACTCGTAGTTCAAAAAGTTTCATAGAATCTATTTCTGAGATAATTATTTGCATGGACTTCCATCATAATCGTCCCTCGTAAAATATAGAAAGGATCTGAACAGTTTCGTAGCATTTTTAACAATCCTCGATTTAATTTAATTTTCTGACCGAAACTAGTATGAAATTGTGCATAATAAACTACGATTTTTTGACCTAAACTTGCATTTCAAAAACTTCCATATAATCATATTTTGAGATAATTTTTTGCATGGAATTCCATCATAACCTTCTCTCGTAAAATATAGAAAGTGTCTGAAACGTTTCGTAGCATTTCGAACAATCCTCGATTTAATTTGATTTTCTCACCGAAACTAGTTTAAAATTTTGTATAATATATTACGATTTTTTTGACCGAAACTAGTATTTCAAAAAGTTTCATAGAATCTAATTTTGAGATAATTTTTAGCATGGACTTCAATCTTAATCTTACCTCGTAAAATATAGAAAGCATCTGAAGAGTTTTGTAGCATTTCGAACAATCCTCGATTTAATTTAATTTTCTGACCGAAACTAGTATAAAATTGTGTATAATGTACTACGATTTTTTGACCGAAACTCGTATTTCAAAAAGTGTCATAGAATCTATTTCTGAGATGATTTTTTTCATATACTTCCATAACACTCTTCCCTCGTAAAATATAGAAAGGATTTGAAAAGTTTCCTAGCATTTCGAACAATCCTCGATTTAATTTAATTTTCTGACCGAAACTAATATAAAATTGTGTATAATATACTATGATTTTTTGACCTAAACTGGTATTTCAAAAACTTCCATAGAATCATATTTAGAGATAATTTTTTGCATGGAATTCCATCATAACCTTCCCTCGTAAAATATAGAAAGGGTCTGAAACGGTTCGTAGCATTTTGAATAATCCTCGATTTAATTTGGTTTTATCACCGAAATTAGTATAAATTTGTGTATAATATATTACGATTTTTTTGACCTAAACTAGTATTTCAAAAAGTTTCATAGAATCTAATTCTGAGATAATTTTTTGCATGGACTTCAATCTTAATCTTACCTCGTAAAATATAGAAAGCATCTGAAAATTTGTATAGTATAAAATTGTGTATAATATACTATGATTTTTTGACCGAAACTCGTATTTCAAAAAGTTTCATAGAATCTATTTCTGAGATGATTTTTTTCATATACTTCCATAACAATCTTCCCTCGTAAAATATAGAAAGGATTTGAAAAGTTTCCTAGCATTTCAAACAATCCTCGATTTAATTTAATTATTTGACCGAAACTAGTATAAAATTGTGTATAATATACTATGCTTTTTTGACCTAAACTGGTATTTCAAAAACTTCCATAGAATCATATTTAGAGATAATTTTTTGCATGGAATTCCATCATAACCTTCCCTCGTAAAATTAGAAAGGGTGTGAAACGTTTCGTAGCATTTTGAACAATCCTAGATTTAATTTGATTTTCTCACCGAAACTAGTATAAAATTGTGTATAATGTACTACGTTTTTTTGACCGAAACTAGTATTTCAAAAAGTTTCATTGAATCTAATTCTGAGATAATTTTTTGCATGGACTTCAATCTTAATCTTCCCTCGTAAAATCTAGAAAGGATCTGAAAAGTTTCGTAGCATTTCGAACAATCCTCGATTTAATTTAATTATATGTCTGAAACTAGTATAAAATTGTGTATAATATACTATGATTTTTTGACCGAAACTCGTAGTTCAAAAAGTTTCATAGAATCTATTTCTGAGATAATATTTTTCATGGACTTCCATCATAATCTTCCTTTGTAAAATATAAAAAGTCTCTGAAAATTTCTTCGCATTTCGAACAATCCTCGATTTAATTTAATTTTCTGATCGAAACTAGTATGAAATTGTCTATAATATACTACGATTTTTTGACCTAAACTTGCATTTCAAAAACATCCATAGAATCATATTTTGAGATAATTTTTTGCATGGAATTCCATCATAACCTTCCCTCGTAAAATATAGAAAGGGTCTGAAACGTATCGTAGCATTTCGTACAATCCTCGATTTAATTTGATATTCACACCGAAACTAGTATAAATTGTGTATAATATACTACGATTTTTTTGACCGAAACTAGTATTACAAAAATTTTCATAGAATCTAATTCTGAGATAAGTTCTTGCATGGACTTCAATCTTAATCTTACCTCGTAAAATATAGAAAGCATCTGAAAATTTTTATAGTATAATATTGTTTATAATATACTATGATTTTATGACCGAAACTCGTATTTCAAAAAGTTTCATAGAAAGGATTTGAAAAGTTTCCTAGCATTTTGAACAATCCTCGATTTAATTTAATTTTATGACCGAAACTAATATAAAATTGTGTATAATATACTATGCTTTTTTGACCTAAACTGGTATTTCAAAAACTTCCATAGAATCATATTTAGAGATAATTTTTTGCATGGAATTCCATCATAACCTTCCCTCGTAAAATATAGAAAGGGTCTGAAACGTTTCGTAGCATTTTGAATAATCCTCGATTTAATTTGGTTTTATCACCGAAATTAGTTTAAATTTGTGTATAATATATTACGATATTTTTGACCTAAACTAGTATTTCAAAAAGTTTCATAGAATCTAATTCTGAGATAATTTTTTGCATGGATTTCAATCTTAATCTTCCCTCGTAAAATCTATAAAGGATCTGAAAATTTTCGTAGCATTTTGAACCATCCTCGATTTAATTTAATTTTCTATCCGAAACTGTTATAAAATTGTGTATAATATACTATCATTTTTTGACCGAAACTCGTAGTTCAAAAGGTTTCATAGAATCTATTTCTGAGATAATATTTTTCATGGACTTCCATCATAACCTTCCTTTGTAAAATATAGAAAATATCTGAAAAATTTCATCGCATTTCGAACAATCCTCGATTTAATTTAATTTTCTGACCGAAACTAGTATGAAATTGTGTATAATATACTACAATTTTTTGACCTAAACTTGCATTTCAAAAAAATCCATAGAATCATATTTTGAGATAATGTTTTGCATGGACTTCCATCATAACCTTCCCTCGTAAAATATAGAAAGGGTCTGAAAAGTTTCATAGCATTTCGTACAATCCTCGATTTAATTGATATTCTTACCGAAACTAGTATAAAATTGTGTATAATGTACTACGATTTTTTGACCGAAACTCGTAGTTCAAAAAGTTTCATAGAATCTATTTCTGAGATAATTATTTGCATGGACTTCCATCATAATCGTCCCTCGTAAAATATAGAAAGGATCTGAACAGTTTCGTAGCATTTTTAACAATCCTCGATTTAATTTAATTTTCTGACCGAAACTAGTATGAAATTGTGCATAATAAACTACGATTTTTTGACCTAAACTTGCATTTCAAAAACATCCATATAATCATATTTTGAGATAATTTTTTGCATGGAATTCCATCATAACCTTCTCTCGTAAAATATAGAAAGTGTCTGAAACGTTTCGTAGCATTTCGAACAATCCTCGATTTAATTTGATTTTCTCACCGAAACTAGTTTAAAATTTTGTATAATATATTATGATTTTTTTGACCGAAACTAGTATTTCAAAAAGTTTCATAGAATCTAATTTTGAGATAATTTTTAGCATGGACTTCAATCTTAATCTTACCTCGTAAAATATAGAAAGCATCTGAAGAGTTTTGTAGCATTTCGAACAATCCTCGATTTAATTTAATTTTCTGACCGAAACTAGTATAAAATTGTGTATAATGTACTACGATTTTTTGACCGAAACTCGTATTTCAAAAAGTGTCATAGAATCTATTTCTGAGATGATTTTTTTCATATACTTCCATAACACTCTTCCCTCGTAAAATATAGAAAGGATTTGAAAAGTTTCCTAGCATTTCGAACAATCCTCGATTTAATTTAATTTTCTGACCGAAACTAATATAAAATTGTGTATAATATACTATGATTTTTTGACCTAAACTGGTATTTCAAAAACTTCCATAGAATCATATTTAGAGATAATTTTTTGCATGGAATTCCATCATAACCTTCCCTCGTAAAATATAGAAAGGGTCTGAAACGGTTCGTAGCATTTTGAATAATCCTCGATTTAATTTGGTTTTATCACCGAAATTAGTATAAATTTGTGTATAATATATTACGATTTTTTTGACCTAAACTAGTATTTCAAAAAGTTTCATAGAATCTAATTCTGAGATAATTTTTTGCATGGACTTCAATCTTAATCTTACCTCGTAAAATATAGAAAGCATCTGAAAATTTGTATAGTATAAAATTGTGTATAATATACTATGATTTTTTGACCGAAACTCGTATTTCAAAAAGTTTCATAGAATCTATTTCTGAGATGATTTTTTTCATATACTTCCATAACAATCTTCCCTCGTAAAATATAGAAAGGATTTGAAAAGTTTCCTAGCATTTCAAACAATCCTCGATTTAATTTAATTTTTTGACCGAAACTAGTATAAAATTGTGTATAATATACTATGCTTTTTTGACCTAAACTGGTATTTCAAAAACTTCCATAGAATCATATTTAGAGATAATTTTTTGCATGGAATTCCATCATAACCTTCCCTCGTAAAATTAGAAAGGGTGTGAAACGTTTCGTAGCATTTTGAACAATCCTAGATTTAATTTGATTTTCTCACCGAAACTAGTATAAAATTGTGTATAATGTACTACGTTTTTTTGACCGAAACTAGTATTTCAAAAAGTTTCATTGAATCTAATTCTGAGATAATTTTTTGCATGGACTTCAATCTTAATCTTCCCTCGTAAAATCTAGAAAGGATCTGAAAAGTTTCGTAGCATTTCGAACAATCCTCGATTTAATTTAATTATATGTCTGAAACTAGTATAAAATTGTGTATAATATACTATGATTTTTTGACCGAAACTCGTAGTTCAAAAAGTTTCATAGAATCTATTTCTGAGATAATATTTTTCATGGACTTCCATCATAATCTTCCTTTGTAAAATATAAAAAGTCTCTGAAAATTTCTTCGCATTTCGAACAATCCTCGATTTAATTTTATTTTCTGACTGAAACTAGTATGAAATTGTGTATAATATACTACGATTTTTTGACCTAAACTTGCATTTCAAAAACATCCATAGAATCATATTTTGAGATAATTGTTTGCATGGAATTCCATCATAACCTTCCCTCGTAAAATATAGAAAGGGTCTGAAACATATCGTAGCATTTCGTACAATCCTCGATTTAATTTGATATTCTGACCGAAACTAGTATAAAATTGTGTATTATGTACTACGATTTTTTGACCGAAACTTGTATTTCAAAAAGTTTAATAGAATCTATTATGATATAATTTTTTGAATGGACTTCCATCATAATCTTCCATCATAAAATATATAAAGGATCTGAAAAGTTTCGTAGCATTTTTAATAATCCTCGATTTAATTTAATTTTCTGATCGAAACTAGTATGAAATTGTCTATAATATACTACGATTTTTTGACCTAAACTTGCATTTTAAAAACTTCTATAGAATCATATTTTGAGATAATTTTTTGCATGGAATTCCATCATATCCTTCCCTCGTAAAATATAAAAAGGGTCTGAAACGTTTCGTAGCATTTCGAACAATCCTCGATTTAATTTGATTTTCACACCGAAACTAGTATAAATTGTGTATAATATACTACGATTTTTTTGACCGAAACTAGTATTACAAAAATTTTCATAGAATCTAATTCTGAGATAAGTTCTTGCATGGACTTCAATCTTAATCTTACCTCGTAAAATATAGAAAGCATCTGAAAATTTTTATAGTATAATATTGTTTATAATATACTATGATTTTATGACCGAAACTCGTATTTCAAAAAGTTTCATAGAAAGGATTTGAAAAGTTTCCTAGCATTTTGAACAATCCTCGATTTAATTTAATTTTATGACCGAAACTAATATAAAATTGTGTATAATATACTATGCTTTTTTGACCTAAACTGGTATTTCAAAAACTTCCATAGAATCATATTTAGAGATAATTTTTTGCATGGAATTCCATCATAACCTTCCCTCGTAAAATATAGAAAGGGTCTGAAACGTTTCGTAGCATTTTGAATAATCCTCGATTTAATTTGGTTTTATCACCGAAATTAGTTTAAATTTGTGTATAATATATTACGATATTTTTGACCTAAACTAGTATTTCAAAAAGTTTCATAGAATCTAATTCTGAGATAATTTTTTGCATGGATTTCAATCTTAATCTTCCCTCGTAAAATCTATAAAGGATCTGAAAATTTTCGTAGCATTTTGAACCATCCTCGATTTAATTTAATTTTCTATCCGAAACTGTTATAAAATTGTGTATAATATACTATCATTTTTTGACCGAAACTCGTAGTTCAAAAGGTTTCATAGAATCTATTTCTGAGATAATATTTTTCATGGACTTCCATCATAACCTTCCTTTGTAAAATATAGAAAATATCTGAAAAATTTCATCGCATTTCGAACAATCCTCGATTTAATTTAATTTTCTGACCGAAACTAGTATGAAATTGTGTATAATATACTACAATTTTTTGACCTAAACTTGCATTTCAAAAACATCCATAGAATCATATTTTGAGATAATGTTTTGCATGGACTTCCATCATAACCTTCCTTCGTAAAATATAGAAAGGGTCTGAAAAGTTTCATAGCATTTCGTACAATCCTCGATTTAATTGATATTCTTACCGAAACTAGTATAAAATTGTGTATAATGTACTACGATTTTTTGACCGAAACTCGTAGTTCAAAAAGTTTCATAGAATCTATTTCTGAGATAATTATTTGCATGGACTTCCATCATAATCGTCCCTCGTAAAATATAGAAAGGATCTGAACAGTTTCGTAGCATTTTTAACAATCCTCGATTTAATTTAATTTTCTGACCGAAACTAGTATGAAATTGTGCATAATAAACTACGATTTTTTGACCTAAACTTGCATTTCAAAAACTTCCATATAATCATATTTTGAGATAATTTTTTGCATGGAATTCCATCATAACCTTCTCTCGTAAAATATAGAAAGTGTCTGAAACGTTTCGTAGCATTTCGAACAATCCTCGATTTAATTTGATTTTCTCACCGAAACTAGTTTAAAATTTTGTATAATATATTACGATTTTTTTGACCGAAACTAGTATTTCAAAAAGTTTCATAGAATCTAATTTTGAGATAATTTTTAGCATGGACTTCAATCTTAATCTTACCTCGTAAAATATAGAAAGCATCTGAAGAGTTTTGTAGCATTTCGAACAATCCTCGATTTAATTTAATTTTCTGACCGAAACTAGTATAAAATTGTGTATAATGTACTACGATTTTTTGACCGAAACTCGTATTTCAAAAAGTGTCATAGAATCTATTTCTGAGATGATTTTTTTCATATACTTCCATAACATTCTTCCCTCGTAAAATATAGAAAGGATTTGAAAAGTTTCCTAGCATTTCGAACAATCCTCGATTTAATTTAATTTTCTGACCGAAACTAATATAAAATTGTGTATAATATACTATGATTTTTTGACCTAAACTGGTATTTCAAAAACTTCCATAGAATCATATTTAGAGATAATTTTTTGCATGGAATTCCATCATAACCTTCCCTCGTAAAATTAGAAAGGGTGTGAAACGTTTCGTAGCATTTTGAACAATCCTAGATTTAATTTGATTTTCTCACCGAAACTAGTATAAAATTGTGTATAATGTACTACGTTTTTTTGACCGAAACTAGTATTTCAAAAAGTTTCATTGAATCTAATTCTGAGATAATTTTTTGCATGGACTTCAATCTTAATCTTCCCTCGTAAAATCTAGAAAGGATCTGAAAAGTTTCGTAGCATTTCGAACAATCCTCGATTTAATTTAATTATATGTCTGAAACTAGTATAAAATTGTGTATAATATACTATGATTTTTTGACCGAAACTCGTAGTTCAAAAAGTTTCATAGAATCTATTTCTGAGATAATATTTTTCATGGACTTCCATCATAATCTTCCTTTGTAAAATATAAAAAGTCTCTGAAAATTTCTTCGCATTTCGAACAATCCTCGATTTAATTTTATTTTCTGACTGAAACTAGTATGAAATTGTGTATAATATACTACGATTTTTTGACCTAAACTTGCATTTCAAAAACATCCATAGAATCATATTTTGAGATAATTGTTTGCATGGAATTCCATCATAACCTTCCCTCGTAAAATATAGAAAGGGTCTGAAACGTATCGTAGCATTTCGTACAATCCTCGATTTAATTTAATATTCTGACCGAAACTAGTATAAAATTGTGTATTATGTACTACGATTTTTTGACCGAAACTCGTATTTCAAAAAGTTTAATAGAATCTATTATGATATAATTTTTTGAATGGACTTCCATCATAAAATATATAAAGGATCTGAAAAGTTTCGTAGCATTTTTAATAATCCTCGATTTAATTTAATTTTCTGATCGAAACTAGTATGAAATTGTCTATAATATACTACGATTTTTTGACCTAAACTTGCATTTTAAAAACTTCTATAGAATCATATTTTGAGATAATTTTTTGCATGGAATTCCATCATATCCTTCCCTCGTAAAATATAAAAAGGGTCTGAAACGTTTCGTAGCATTTCGAACAATCCTCGATTTAATTTGATTTTCACACCGAAACTAGTATAAATTGTGTATAATATACTACGATTTTTTTGACCGAAACTAGTATTACAAAAATTTTCATAGAATCTAATTCTGAGATAAGTTCTTGCATGGACTTCAATCTTAATCTTACCTCGTAAAATATAGAAAGCATCTGAAAATTTTTATAGTATAATATTGTTTATAATATACTATGATTTTATGACCGAAACTCGTATTTCAAAAAGTTTCATAGAAAGGATTTGAAAAGTTTCCTAGCATTTTGAACAATCCTCGATTTAATTTAATTTTATGACCGAAACTAATATAAAATTGTGTATAATATACTATGCTTTTTTGACCTAAACTGGTATTTCAAAAACTTCCATAGAATCATATTTATAGATAATTTTTTGCATGGAATTCCATCATAACCTTCCCTCGTAAAATATAGAAAGGGTCTGAAACGTTTCGTAGCATTTTGAATAATCCTCGATTTAATTTGGTTTTATCACCGAAATTAGTTTAAATTTGTGTATAATATATTACGATATTTTTGACCTAAACTAGTATTTCAAAAAGTTTCATAGAATCTAATTCTGAGATAATTTTTTGCATGGATTTCAATCTTAATCTTCCCTCGTAAAATCTATAAAGGATCTGAAAATTTTCGTAGCATTTTGAACCATCCTCGAATTAATTTAATTTTCTATCCGAAACTGTTATAAAATTGTGTATAATATACTATCATTTTTTGACCGAAACTCGTAGTTCAAAAGGTTTCATAGAATCTATTTCTGAGATAATATTTTTCATGGACTTCCATCATAACCTTCCTTTGTAAAATATAGAAAATATCTGAAAAATTTCATCGCATTTCGAACAATCCTCGATTTAATTTAATTTTCTGACCGAAACTAGTATGAAATTGTGTATAATATACTACAATTTTTTGACCTAAACTTGCATTTCAAAAACATCCATAGAATCATATTTTGAGATAATGTTTTGCATGGACTTCCATCATAACCTTCCCTCGTAAAATATAGAAAGGGTCTGAAAAGTTTCATAGCATTTCGTACAATCCTCGATTTAATTGATATTCTTACCGAAACTAGTATAAAATTGTGTATAATGTACTAAGATTTTTTGACCGAAACTCGTAGTTCAAAAAGTTTCATAGAATCTATTTCTGAGATAATTATTTGCATGGACTTCCATCATAATCGTCCCTCGTAAAATATAGAAAGGATCTGAACAGTTTCGTAGCATTTTTAACAATCCTCGATTTAATTTAATTTTCTGACCGAAACTAGTATGAAATTGTGCATAATAAACTACGATTTTTTGACCTAAACTTGCATTTCAAAAACTTCCATATAATCATATTTTGAGATAATTTTTTGCATGGAATTCCATCATAACCTTCTCTCGTAAAATATAGAAAGTGTCTGAAACGTTTCGTAGCATTTCGAACAATCCTCGATTTAATTTGATTTTCTCACCGAAACTAGTTTAAAATTTGGTATAATATATTACGATTTTTTTGACCGAAACTAGTATTTCAAAAAGTTTCATAGAATCAAATTTTGAGATAATTTTTAGCATGGACTTCAATCTTAATCTTACCTCGTAAAATATAGAAAGCATCTGAAGAGTTTTGTAGCATTTCGAACAATCCTCGATTTAATTTAATTTTCTGACTGAAACTAGTATAAAATTGTGTATAATGTACTACGATTTTTTGACCGAAACTCGTATTTCAAAAAGTGTCATAGAATCTATTTCTGAGATGATTTTTTTCATATACTTCCATAACACTCTTCCCTCGTAAAATATAGAAAGGATTTGAAAAGTTTCCTAGCATTTCGAACAATCCTCGATTTAATTTAATTTTCTGACCGAAACTAATATAAAATTGTGTATAATATACTATGATTTTTTGACCTAAACTGGTATTTCAAAAACATCCATAGAATCATATTTAGAGATAATTTTTTGCATGGAATTCCATCATAACCTTCCCTCGTAAAATATAGAAAGGGTCTGAAACGGTTCGTAGCATTTTGAATAATCCTCGATTTAATTTGGTTTTATCACCGAAATTAGTATAAATTTGTGTATAATATATTACGATTTTTTTGACCTAAACTAGTATTTCAAAAAGTTTCATAGAATCTAATTCTGAGATAATTTTTTGCATGGACTTCAATCTTAATCTTACCTCGTAAAATATAGAAAGCATCTGAAAATTTGTATAGTATAAAATTGTGTATAATATACTATGATTTTTTGACCGAAACTCGTATTTCAAAAAGTTTCATAGAATCTATTTCTGAGATGATTTTTTTCATATACTTCCATAACAATCTTCCCTCGTAAAATATAGAAAGGATTTGAAAAGTTTCCTAGCATTTCAAACAATCCTCGATTTAATTTAATTTTTTGACCGAAACTAGTATAAAATTGTGTATAATATACTATGCTTTTTTTACCTAAACTGGTATTTCAAAAACTTCCATAGAATCATATTTAGAGATAATTTTTTGCATGGAATTCCATCATAACCTTCCCTCGTAAAATTAGAAAGGGTGTGAAACGTTTCGTAGCATTTTGAACAATCCTAGATTTAATTTGATTTTCTCACCGAAACTAGTATAAAATTGTGTATAATATACTACGTTTTTTTGACCGAAACTAGTATTTCAAAAAGTTTCATTGAATCTAATTCTGAGATAATTTTTTGCATGGACTTCAATCTTAATCTTCCCTCGTAAAATCTAGAAAGGATCTGAAAAGTTTCGTAGCATTTCGGACAATCCTCGATTTAATTTAATTATATGTCTGAAACTAGTATAAAATTGTGTATAATATACTATTATTTTTTGACCGAAACTCGTAGTTCAAAAAGTTTCATAGAATATATTTCTGAGATAATATTTTTCATGGACTTCCATCATAATCTTCCTTTGTAAAATATAAAAAGTCTCTGAAAATTTCTTCGCATTTCGAACAATCCTCGATTTAATTTTATTTTCTGACTGAAACTAGTATGAAATTGTGTATAATATACTACGATTTTTTGACCTAAACTTGCATTTCAAAAACATCCATAGAATCATATTTTGAGATAATTGTTTGCATGGAATTCCATCATAACCTTCCTTCGTAAAATATAGAAAGGGTCTGAAACGTTTCGTAGTATTTCGTACAATCCTCGATTTAATTTGATATTCTGACCGAAACTAGTATAAAATTGTGTGTAATGTACTACGATTTTTTGACCGAAACTCGTATTTCAAAAAGTTTAAGAGAATCTATTCTGATATAATTTTTTGAATGGACTTCCATCATAATCTTCCATCATAAAATATAGAAAGGATCTGAAAAGTTTCGTAGCATTTTTAATAATCCTCGATTTAATTTAAATTTCTGATCGAAACTAGTATGAAATTGTCTATAATATACTACGATTTTTTGACCTAAACTTGCATTTTAAAAACTTCTATAGAATCATATTTTGAGATAATATTTTGCATGGAATTCCATCATATCCTTCCCTCGTAAAATATAAAAAGGGTCTGAAACGTTTCGTAGCATTTCGAACAATCCTCGATTTAATTTGATTTTCTCACCGAAACTAGTATAAATTGTGTATAATATACTACGATTATTTTGACCGAAACTAGTATTACAAAAATTTTCATAGAATCTAATTCTGTGATAAGTTTTTGCATGGACTTCAATCTTAATCTTACCTCGTAAAATATAGAAAGCATCTGAAAATTTTTATAGTATAATATTGTGTATAATATACTATGATTTTTTGACCGACACTCGTATTTTAAAAAGTTTCATAGAATCTATTTCTGAGATGATTTTTTTCATATACTTCCATAACACTCTTCCCTCGTAAAATATAGAAAGGATTTGAAAAGTTTCCTAGCATTTCGAACAATCCTCGATTTAATTTAATTTTCTGACCGAAACTAATATAAAATTGTGTATAATATACTATGATTTTTTGACCTAAACTGGTATTTCAAAAACTTCCATAGAATCATATTTAGAGATAATTTTTTGCATGGAATTCCATCATAACCTTCCCTCGTAAAATATAGAAAGGGTCTGAAACGGTTCGTAGCATTTTGAATAATCCTCGATTTAATTTGGTTTTATCACCGAAATTAGTATAAATTTGTGTATAATATATTCCGATTTTTTTGACCTAAACTAGTATTTCATAAAGTTTCATAGAATCTAATTCTGAGATAATTTTTTGCATGGACTTCAATCTTAATCTTACCTCGCAAAATATAGAAAGCATCTGAAAATTTGTATAGTATAAAATTGTGTATAATATACTATGATTTTTTGACCGAAACTCGTATTTCAAAAAGTTTCATAGAATCTATTTCTGAGATGATTTTTTTCATATACTTCCATAACAATCTTCCCTCGTAAAATATAGAAAGGATTTGAAAAGTTTCCTAGCATTTCAAACAATCCTCGATTTAATTTAATTTTTTGACCGAAACTAGTATAAAATTGTGTATAATATACTATGCTTTTTTGACCTAAACTGGTATTTCAAAAACTTCCATAGAATCATATTTAGAGATAATTTTTTGCATGGAATTCCATCATAACCTTCCCTCGTAAAATTAGAAAGGGTGTGAAACGTTTCGTAGCATTTTGAACAATCCTAGATTTAATTTGATTTTCTCACCGAAACTAGTATAAAATTGTGTATAATATACTACGTTTTTTTGACCGAAACTAGTATTTCAAAAAGTTTCATTGAATCTAATTCTGAGATAATTTTTTGCATGGACTTCAATCTTAATCTTCCCTCGTAAAATCTAGAAAGGATCTGAAAAGTTTCGTAGCATTTCGAACAATCCTCGATTTAATTTAATTATATGTCTGAAACTAGTATAAAATTGTTTATAATATACTATGATTTTTTGACCGAAACTCGTAGTTCAAAAAGTTTCATAGAATCTATTTCTGAGATAATATTTTTCATGGACTTCCATCATAATCTTCCTTTGTAAAATATAAAAAGTCTCTGAAAATTTCTTCGCATTTCGAACAATCCTCGATTTAATTTTATTTTCTGACTGAAACTAGTATGAAATTGTGTATAATATACTACGATTTTTTGACCTAAACTTGCATTTCAAAAACATCCATAGAATCATATTTTGAGATAATTGTTTGCATGGAATTCCATCATAACCTTCCCTCGTAAAATATAGAAAGGGTCTGAAACGTTTCGTAGTATTTCGTACAATCCTCGATTTAATTTGATATTCTGACCGAAACTAGTATAAAATTGTGTGTAATGTACTACGATTTTTTGACCGAAACTCGTATTTCAAAAAGTTTAAGAGAATCTATTCTGATATAATTTTTTGAATGGACTTCCATCATAATCTTCCATCATAAAATATAGAAAGGATCTGAAAAGTTTCGTAGCATTTTTAATAATCCTCGATTTAATTTAAATTTCTGATCGAAACTAGTATGAAATTGTCTATAATATACTACGATTTTTTGACCTAAACTTGCATTCTAAAAACTTCTATAGAATCATATTTTGAGATAATATTTTGCATGGAATTCCATCATATCCTTCCCTCGTAAAATATAAAAAGGGTCTGAAACGTTTCGTAGCATTTCGAACAATCCTCGATTTAATTTGATTTTCTCACCGAAACTAGTATAAATTGTGTATAATATACTACGATTATTTTGACCGAAACTAGTATTACAAAAATTTTCATAGAATCTAATTCTGTGATAAGTTTTTGCATGGACTTCAATCTTAATCTTACCTCGTAAAATATAGAAAGCATCTGAAAATTTTTAGTATAATATTGTGTATAATATACTATGATTTTTTGACCGACACTCGTATTTTAAAAAGTTTCATAGAATCTATTTCTGAGATGATTTTTTTCATATACTTCCATAACACTCTTCCCTCGTAAAATATAGAAAGGATTTGAAAAGTTTCCTAGCATTTCGAACAATCCTCGATTTAATTTAATTTTCTGACCGAAACTAATATAAAATTGTGTATAATATACTATGATTTTTTGACCTAAACTGGTATTTCAAAAACTTCCATAGAATCATATTTAGAGATAATTTTTTGCATGGAATTCCATCATAACCTTCCCTCGTAAAATATAGAAAGGGTCTGAAACGGTTCGTAGCATTTTGAATAATCCTCGATTTAATTTGGTTTTATCACCGAAATTAGTATAAATTTGTGTATAATATATTCCGATTTTTTTGACCTAAACTAGTATTTCATAAAGTTTCATAGAATCTAATTCTGAGATAATTTTTTGCATGGACTTCAATCTTAATCTTACCTCGCAAAATATAGAAAGCATCTGAAAATTTGTATAGTATAAAATTGTGTATAATATACTATGATTTTTTGACCGAAACTCGTATTTCAAAAAGTTTCATAGAATCTATTTCTGAGATGATTTTTTTCATATACTTCCATAACAATCTTCCCTCGTAAAATATAGAAAGGATTTGAAAAGTTTCCTAGCATTTCAAACAATCCTCGATTTAATTTAATTTTTTGACCGAAACTAGTATAAAATTGTGTATAATATACTATGCTTTTTTGACCTAAACTGGTATTTCAAAAACTTCCATAGAATCATATTTAGAGATAATTTTTTGCATGGAATTCCATCATAACCTTCCCTCGTAAAATTAGAAAGGGTGTGAAACGTTTCGTAGCATTTTGAACAATCCTAGATTTAATTTGATTTTCTCACCGAAACTAGTATAAAATTGTGTATAATATACTACGTTTTTTTGACCGAAACTAGTATTTCAAAAAGTTTCATTGAATCTAATTCTGAGATAATTTTTTGCATGGACTTCAATCTTAATCTTCCCTCGTAAAATCTAGAAAGGATCTGAAAAGTTTCGTAGCATTTCGAACAATCCTCGATTTAATTTAATTATATGTCTGAAACTAGTATAAAATTGTTTATAATATACTATGATTTTTTGACCGAAACTCGTAGTTCAAAAAGTTTCATAGAATCTATTTCTGAGATAATATTTTTCATGGACTTCCATCATAATCTTCCTTTGTAAAATATAAAAAGTCTCTGAAAATTTCTTCGCATTTCGAACAATCCTCGATTTAATTTTATTTTCTGACTGAAACTAGTATGAAATTGTGTATAATATACTACGATTTTTTGACCTAAACTTGCATTTCAAAAACATCCATAGAATCATATTTTGAGATAATTGTTTGCATGGAATTCCATCATAACCTTCCCTCGTAAAATATAGAAAGGGTCTGAAACGTTTCGTAGTATTTCGTACAATCCTCGATTTAATTTGATATTCTGACCGAAACTAGTATAAAATTGTGTGTAATGTACTACGATTTTTTGACCGAAACTCGTATTTCAAAAAGTTTAAGAGAATCTATTCTGATATAATTTTTTGAATGGACTTCCATCATAATCTTCCATCATAAAATATAGAAAGGATCTGAAAAGTTTCGTAGCATTTTTAATAATCCTCGATTTAATTTAAATTTCTGATCGAAACTAGTATGAAATTGTCTATAATATACTACGATTTTTTGACCTAAACTTGCATTTTAAAAACTTCTATAGAATCATATTTTGAGATAATATTTTGCATGGAATTCCATCATATCCTTCCCTCGTAAAATATAAAAAGGGTCTGAAACGTTTCGTAGCATTTCGAACAATCCTCGATTTAATTTGATTTTCTCACCGAAACTAGTATAAATTGTGTATAATATACTACGATTATTTTGACCGAAACTAGTATTACAAAAATTTTCATAGAATCTAATTCTGTGATAAGTTTTTGCATGGACTTCAATCTTAATCTTACCTCGTAAAATATAGAAAGCATCTGAAAATTTTTATAGTATAATATTGTGTATAATATACTATGATTTTTTGACCGACACTCGTATTTTAAAAAGTTTCATAGAATCTATTTCTGAGATGATTTTTTTCATATACTTCCATAACACTCTTCCCTCGTAAAATATAGAAAGGATTTGAAAAGTTTCCTAGCATTTCGAACAATCCTCGATTTAATTTAATTTTCTGACCGAAACTAATATAAAATTGTGTATAATATACTATGATTTTTTGACCTAAACTGGTATTTCAAAAACTTCCATAGAATCATATTTAGAGATAATTTTTTGCATGGAATTCCATCATAACCTTCCCTCGTAAAATATAGAAAGGGTCTGAAACGGTTCGTAGCATTTTGAATAATCCTCGATTTAATTTGGTTTTATCACCGAAATTAGTATAAATTTGTGTATAATATATTCCGATTTTTTTGACCTAAACTAGTATTTCATAAAGTTTCATAGAATCTAATTCTGAGATAATTTTTTGCATGGACTTCAATCTTAATCTTACCTCGCAAAATATAGAAAGCATCTGAAAATTTGTATAGTATAAAATTGTGTATAATATACTATGATTTTTTGACCGAAACTCGTATTTCAAAAAGTTTCATAGAATCTATTTCTGAGATGATTTTTTTCATATACTTCCATAACAATCTTCCCTCGTAAAATATAGAAAGGATTTGAAAAGTTTCCTAGCATTTCAAACAATCCTCGATTTAATTTAATTTTTTGACCGAAACTAGTATAAAATTGTGTATAATATACTATGCTTTTTTGACCTAAACTGGTATTTCAAAAACTTCCATAGAATCATATTTAGAGATAATTTTTTGCATGGAATTCCATCATAACCTTCCCTCGTAAAATTAGAAAGGGTGTGAAACGTTTCGTAGCATTTTGAACAATCCTAGATTTAATTTGATTTTCTCACCGAAACTAGTATAAAATTGTGTATAATATACTACGTTTTTTTGACCGAAACTAGTATTTCAAAAAGTTTCATTGAATCTAATTCTGAGATAATTTTTTGCATGGACTTCAATCTTAATCTTCCCTCGTAAAATCTAGAAAGGATCTGAAAAGTTTCGTAGCATTTCGAACAATCCTCGATTTAATTTAATTATATGTCTGAAACTAGTATAAAATTGTTTATAATATACTATGATTTTTTGACCGAAACTCGTAGTTCAAAAAGTTTCATAGAATCTATTTCTGAGATAATATTTTTCATGGACTTCCATCATAATCTTCCTTTGTAAAATATAAAAAGTCTCTGAAAATTTCTTCGCATTTCGAACAATCCTCGATTTAATTTTATTTTCTGACTGAAACTAGTATGAAATTGTGTATAATATACTACGATTTTTTGACCTAAACTTGCATTTCAAAAACATCCATAGAATCATATTTTGAGATAATTGTTTGCATGGAATTCCATCATAACCTTCCCTCGTAAAATATAGAAAGGGTCTGAAACGTTTCGTAGTATTTCGTACAATCCTCGATTTAATTTGATATTCTGACCGAAACTAGTATAAAATTGTGTGTAATGTACTACGATTTTTTGACCGAAACTCGTATTTCAAAAAGTTTAAGAGAATCTATTCTGATATAATTTTTTGAATGGACTTCCATCATAATCTTCCATCATAAAATATAGAAAGGATCTGAAAAGTTTCGTAGCATTTTTAATAATCCTCGATTTAATTTAAATTTCTGATCGAAACTAGTATGAAATTGTCTATAATATACTACGATTTTTTGACCTAAACTTGCATTCTAAAAACTTCTATAGAATCATATTTTGAGATAATATTTTGCATGGAATTCCATCATATCCTTCCCTCGTAAAATATAAAAAGGGTCTGAAACGTTTCGTAGCATTTCGAACAATCCTCGATTTAATTTGATTTTCTCACCGAAACTAGTATAAATTGTGTATAATATACTACGATTATTTTGACCGAAACTAGTATTACAAAAATTTTCATAGAATCTAATTCTGTGATAAGTTTTTGCATGGACTTCAATCTTAATCTTACCTCGTAAAATATAGAAAGCATCTGAAAATTTTTATAGTATAATATTGTGTATAATATACTATGATTTTTTGACCGACACTCGTATTTTAAAAAGTTTCATAGAATCTATTTCTGAGATGATTTTTTTCATATACTTCCATAACACTCTTCCCTCGTAAAATATAGAAAGGATTTGAAAAGTTTCCTAGCATTTCGAACAATCCTCGATTTAATTTAATTTTCTGACCGAAACTAATATAAAATTGTGTATAATATACTATGATTTTTTGACCTAAACTGGTATTTCAAAAACTTCCATAGAATCATATTTAGAGATAATTTTTTGCATGGAATTCCATCATAACCTTCCCTCGTAAAATATAGAAAGGGTCTGAAACGGTTCGTAGCATTTTGAATAATCCTCGATTTAATTTGGTTTTATCACCGAAATTAGTATAAATTTGTGTATAATATATTCCGATTTTTTTGACCTAAACTAGTATTTCATAAAGTTTCATAGAATCTAATTCTGAGATAATTTTTTGCATGGACTTCAATCTTAATCTTACCTCGCAAAATATAGAAAGCATCTGAAAATTTGTATAGTATAAAATTGTGTATAATATACTATGATTTTTTGACCGAAACTCGTATTTCAAAAAGTTTCATAGAATCTATTTCTGAGATGATTTTTTTCATATACTTCCATAACAATCTTCCCTCGTAAAATATAGAAAGGATTTGAAAAGTTTCCTAGCATTTCAAACAATCCTCGATTTAATTTAATTTTTTGACCGAAACTAGTATAAAATTGTGTATAATATACTATGCTTTTTTGACCTAAACTGGTATTTCAAAAACTTCCATAGAATCATATTTAGAGATAATTTTTTGCATGGAATTCCATCATAACCTTCCCTCGTAAAATTAGAAAGGGTGTGAAACGTTTCGTAGCATTTTGAACAATCCTAGATTTAATTTGATTTTCTCACCGAAACTAGTATAAAATTGTGTATAATATACTACGTTTTTTTGACCGAAACTAGTATTTCAAAAAGTTTCATTGAATCTAATTCTGAGATAATTTTTTGCATGGACTTCAATCTTAATCTTCCCTCGTAAAATCTAGAAAGGATCTGAAAAGTTTCGTAGCATTTCGAACAATCCTCGATTTAATTTAATTATATGTCTGAAACTAGTATAAAATTGTTTATAATATACTATGATTTTTTGACCGAAACTCGTAGTTCAAAAAGTTTCATAGAATCTATTTCTGAGATAATATTTTTCATGGACTTCCATCATAATCTTCCTTTGTAAAATATAAAAAGTCTCTGAAAATTTCTTCGCATTTCGAACAATCCTCGATTTAATTTTATTTTCTGACTGAAACTAGTATGAAATTGTGTATAATATACTACGATTTTTTGACCTAAACTTGCATTTCAAAAACATCCATAGAATCATATTTTGAGATAATTGTTTGCATGGAATTCCATCATAACCTTCCCTCGTAAAATATAGAAAGGGTCTGAAACGTTTCGTAGTATTTCGTACAATCCTCGATTTAATTTGATATTCTGACCGAAACTAGTATAAAATTGTGTGTAATGTACTACGATTTTTTGACCGAAACTCGTATTTCAAAAAGTTTAAGAGAATCTATTCTGATATAATTTTTTGAATGGACTTCCATCATAATCTTCCATCATAAAATATAGAAAGGATCTGAAAAGTTTCGTAGCATTTTTAATAATCCTCGATTTAATTTAAATTTCTGATCGAAACTAGTATGAAATTGTCTATAATATACTACGATTTTTTGACCTAAACTTGCATTTTAAAAACTTCTATAGAATCATATTTTGAGATAATATTTTGCATGGAATTCCATCATATCCTTCCCTCGTAAAATATAAAAAGGGTCTGAAACGTTTCGTAGCATTTCGAACAATCCTCGATTTAATTTGATTTTCTCACCGAAACTAGTATAAATTGTGTATAATATACTACGATTATTTTGACCGAAACTAGTATTACAAAAATTTTCATAGAATCTAATTCTGTGATAAGTTTTTGCATGGACTTCAATCTTAATCTTACCTCGTAAAATATAGAAAGCATCTGAAAATTTTTATAGTATAATATTGTGTATAATATACTATGATTTTTTGACCGACACTCGTATTTTAAAAAGTTTCATAGAATCTATTTCTGAGATGATTTTTTTCATATACTTCCATAACACTCTTCCCTCGTAAAATATAGAAAGGATTTGAAAAGTTTCCTAGCATTTCGAACAATCCTCGATTTAATTTAATTTTCTGACCGAAACTAATATAAAATTGTGTATAATATACTATGATTTTTTGACCTAAACTGGTATTTCAAAAACTTCCATAGAATCATATTTAGAGATAATTTTTTGCATGGAATTCCATCATAACCTTCCCTCGTAAAATATAGAAAGGGTCTGAAACGGTTCGTAGCATTTTGAATAATCCTCGATTTAATTTGGTTTTATCACCGAAATTAGTATAAATTTGTGTATAATATATTACGATTTTTTTGACCTAAACTAGTATTTCATAAAGTTTCATAGAATCTAATTCTGAGATAATTTTTTGCATGGACTTCAATCTTAATCTTACCTCGCAAAATATAGAAAGCATCTGAAAATTTGTATAGTATAAAATTGTGTATAATATACTATGATTTTTTGACCGAAACTCGTATTTCAAAAAGTTTCATAGAATCTATTTCTGAGATGATTTTTTTCATATACTTCCATAACAATCTTCCCTCGTAAAATATAGAAAGGATTTGAAAAGTTTCCTAGCATTTCAAACAATCCTCGATTTAATTTAATTTTTTGACCGAAACTAGTATAAAATTGTGTATAATATACTATGCTTTTTTGACCTAAACTGGTATTTCAAAAACTTCCATAGAATCATATTTAGAGATAATTTTTTGCATGGAATTCCATCATAACCTTCCCTCGTAAAATTAGAAAGGGTGTGAAACGTTTCGTAGCATTTTGAACAATCCTAGATTTAATTTGATTTTCTCACCGAAACTAGTATAAAATTGTGTATAATATACTACGTTTTTTTGACCGAAACTAGTATTTCAAAAAGTTTCATTGAATCTAATTCTGAGATAATTTTTTGCATGGACTTCAATCTTAATCTTCCCTCGTAAAATCTAGAAAGGATCTGAAAAGTTTCGTAGCATTTCGAACAATCCTCGATTTAATTTAATTATATGTCTGAAACTAGTATAAAATTGTGTATAATATACTATGATTTTTTTGACCGAAACTCGTAGTTCAAAAAGTTTCATAGAATCTATTTCTGAGATAATATTTTTCATGGACTTCCATCATAATCTTCCTTTGTAAAATATAAAAAGTCTCTGAAAATTTCTTCGCATTTCGAACAATCCTCGATTTAATTTTATTTTCTGACTGAAACTAGTATGAAATTGTGTATAATATACTACGATTTTTTGACCTAAACTTGCATTTCAAAAACATCCATAGAATCATATTTTTAGATAATTGTTTGCATGGAATTCCATCATAACCTTCCCTCGTAAAATATAGAAAGGGTCTGAAACGTTTCGTAGTATTTCGTACAATCCTCGATTTAATTTGATATTCTGACCGAAACTAGTATAAAATTGTGTATAATGTACTACGATTTTTTGACCGAAACTCGTATTTCAAAAAGTTTAAGAGAATCTATTCTGATATAATTTTTTGAATGGACTTCCATCATAATCTTCCATCATAAAATATAGAAAGGATCTGAAAAGTTTCGTAGCATTTTTAATAATCCTCGATTTAATTTAAATTTCTGATCGAAACTAGTATGAAATTGTCTATAATATACTACGATTTTTTGACCTAAACTTGCATTTTAAAAACTTCTATAGAATCATATTTTGAGATAATTTTTTGCATGGAATTCCATCATATCCTTCCCTCGTAAAATATAAAAAGGGTCTGAAATGTTTCGTAGCATTTCGAACAATCCTCGATTTAATTTGATTTTCTCACCGAAACTAGTATAAATTGTGTATAATATACTACGATTATTTTGACCGAAACTAGTATTACAAAAATTTTCATAGAATCTAATTCTGTGATAAGTTTTTGCATGGACTTCAATCTTAATCTTACCTCGTAAAATATAGAAAGCATCTGAAAATTTTTATAGTATAATATTGTGTATAATATACTATGATTTTTTGACCGACACTCGTATTTTAAAAAGTTTCATAGAATCTATTTCTGAGATGATTTTTTTCATATACTTCCATAACACTCTTCCCTCGTAAAATATAGAAAGGATTTGAAAAGTTTCCTAGCATTTCGAACAATCCTCGATTTAATTTAATTTTCTGACCGAAACTAATATAAAATTGTGTATAATATACTATGATTTTTTGACCTAAACTGGTATTTCAAAAACTTCCATAGAATCATATTTAGAGATAATTTTTTGCATGGAATTCCATCATAACCTTCCCTCGTAAAATATAGAAAGGGTCTGAAACGGTTCGTAGCATTTTGAATAATCCTCGATTTAATTTGGTTTTATCACCGAAATTAGTATAAATTTGTGTATAATATATTACGATTTTTTTGACCTAAACTAGTATTTCATAAAGTTTCATAGAATCTAATTCTGAGATAATTTTTGGCATGGACTTCAATCTTAATCTTACCTCGCAAAATATAGAAAGCATCTGAAAATTTGTATAGTATAAAATTGTGTATAATATACTATGATTTTTTGACCGAAACTCGTATTTCAAAAAGTTTCATAGAATCTATTTCTGAGATGATTTTTTTCATATACTTCCATAACAATCTTCCCTCGTAAAATATAGAAAGGATTTGAAAAGTTTCCTAGCATTTCAAACAATCCTCGATTTAATTTAATTTTTTGACCGAAACTAGTATAAAATTGTGTATAATATACTATGCTTTTTTGACCTAAACTGGTATTTCAAAAACTTCCATAGAATCATATTTAGAGATAATTTTTTGCATGGAATTCCATCATAACCTTCCCTCGTAAAATTAGAAAGGGTGTGAAACGTTTCGTAGCATTTTGAACAATCCTAGATTTAATTTGATTTTCTCACCGAAACTAGTATAAAATTGTGTATAATATACTACGTTTTTTTGACCGAAACTAGTATTTCAAAAAGTTTCATTGAATCTAATTCTGAGATAATTTTTTGCATGGACTTCAATCTCAATCTTCCCTCGTAAAATCTAGAAAGGATCTGAAAAGTTTCGTAGCATTTCGAACAATCCTCGATTTAATTTAATTATATGTCTGAAACTAGTATAAAATTGTGTATAATATACTATGATTTTTTTGACCGAAACTCGTAGTTCAAAAAGTTTCATAGAATCTATTTCTGAGATAATATTTTTCATGGACTTCCATCATAATCTTCCTTTGTAAAATATAAAAAGTCTCTGAAAATTTCTTCGCATTTCGAACAATCCTCGATTTAATTTTATTTTCTGACTGAAACTAGTATGAAATTGTGTATAATATACTACGATTTTTTGACCTAAACTTGCATTTCAAAAACATCCATAGAATCATATTTTTAGATAATTGTTTGCATGGAATTCCATCATAACCTTCCCTCGTAAAATATAGAAAGGGTCTGAAACGTTTCGTAGTATTTCGTACAATCCTCGATTTAATTTGATATTCTGACCGAAACTAGTATAAAATTGTGTATAATGTACTACGATTTTTTGACCGAAACTCGTATTTCAAAAAGTTTAAGAGAATCTATTCTGATATAATTTTTTGAATGGACTTCCATCATAATCTTCCATCATAAAATATAGAAAGGATCTGAAAAGTTTCGTAGCATTTTTAATAATCCTCGATTTAATTTAAATTTCTGATCGAAACTAGTATGAAATTGTCTATAATATACTACGATTTTTTGACCTAAACTTGCATTTTAAAAACTTCTATAGAATCATATTTTGAGATAATATTTTGCATGGAATTCCATCATATCCTTCCCTCGTAAAATATAAAAAGGGTCTGAAACGTTTCGTAGCATTTCGAACAATCCTCGATTTAATTTGATTTTCTCACCGAAACTAGTATAAATTGTGTATAATATACTACGATTATTTTGACCGAAACTAGTATTACAAAAATTTTCATAGAATCTAATTCTGTGATAAGTTTTTGCATGGACTTCAATCTTAATCTTACCTCGTAAAATATAGAAAGCATCTGAAAATTTTTATAGTATAATATTGTGTATAATATACTATGATTTTTTGACCGACACTCGTATTTTAAAAAGTTTCATAGAATCTATTTCTGAGATGATTTTTTTCATATACTTCCATAACACTCTTCCCTCGTAAAATATAGAAAGGATTTGAAAAGTTTCCTAGCATTTCGAACAATCCTCGATTTAATTTAATTTTCTGACCGAAACTAATATAAAATTGTGTATAATATACTATGATTTTTTGACCTAAACTGGTATTTCAAAAACTTCCATAGAATCATATTTAGAGATAATTTTTTGCATGGAATTCCATCATAACCTTCCCTCGTAAAATATAGAAAGGGTCTGAAACGGTTCGTAGCATTTTGAATAATCCTCGATTTAATTTGGTTTTATCACCGAAATTAGTATAAATTTGTGTATAATATATTACGATTTTTTTGACCTAAACTAGTATTTCATAAAGTTTCATAGAATCTAATTCTGAGATAATTTTTGGCATGGACTTCAATCTTAATCTTACCTCGCAAAATATAGAAAGCATCTGAAAATTTGTATAGTATAAAATTGTGTATAATATACTATGATTTTTTGACCGAAACTCGTATTTCAAAAAGTTTCATAGAATCTATTTCTGAGATGATTTTTTTCATATACTTCCATAACAATCTTCCCTCGTAAAATATAGAAAGGATTTGAAAAGTTTCCTAGCATTTCAAACAATCCTCGATTTAATTTAATTTTTTGACCGAAACTAGTATAAAATTGTGTATAATATACTATGCTTTTTTGACCTAAACTGGTATTTCAAAAACTTCCATAGAATCATATTTAGAGATAATTTTTTGCATGGAATTCCATCATAACCTTCCCTCGTAAAATTAGAAAGGGTGTGAAACGTTTCGTAGCATTTTGAACAATCCTAGATTTAATTTGATTTTCTCACCGAAACTAGTATAAAATTGTGTATAATATACTACGTTTTTTTGACCGAAACTAGTATTTCAAAAAGTTTCATTGAATCTAATTCTGAGATAATTTTTTGCATGGACTTCAATCTCAATCTTCCCTCGTAAAATCTAGAAAGGATCTGAAAAGTTTCGTAGCATTTCGAACAATCCTCGATTTAATTTAATTATATGTCTGAAACTAGTATAAAATTGTGTATAATATACTATGATTTTTTTGACCGAAACTCGTAGTTCAAAAAGTTTCATAGAATCTATTTCTGAGATAATATTTTTCATGGACTTCCATCATAATCTTCCTTTGTAAAATATAAAAAGTCTCTGAAAATTTCTTCGCATTTCGAACAATCCTCGATTTAATTTTATTTTCTGACTGAAACTAGTATGAAATTGTGTATAATATACTACGATTTTTTGACCTAAACTTGCATTTCAAAAACATCCATAGAATCATATTTTTAGATAATTGTTTGCATGGAATTCCATCATAACCTTCCCTCGTAAAATATAGAAAGGGTCTGAAACGTTTCGTAGTATTTCGTACAATCCTCGATTTAATTTGATATTCTGACCGAAACTAGTATAAAATTGTGTATAATGTACTACGATTTTTTGACCGAAACTCGTATTTCAAAAAGTTTAAGAGAATCTATTCTGATATAATTTTTTGAATGGACTTCCATCATAATCTTCCATCATAAAATATAGAAAGGATCTGAAAAGTTTCGTAGCATTTTTAATAATCCTCGATTTAATTTAAATTTCTGATCGAAACTAGTATGAAATTGTCTATAATATACTACGATTTTTTGACCTAAACTTGCATTTTAAAAACTTCTATAGAATCATATTTTGAGATAATTTTTTGCATGGAATTCCATCATATCCTTCCCTCGTAAAATATAAAAAGGGTCTGAAATGTTTCGTAGCATTTCGAACAATCCTCGATTTAATTTGATTTTCTCACCGAAACTAGTATAAATTGTGTATAATATACTACGATTATTTTGACCGAAACTAGTATTACAAAAATTTTCATAGAATCTAATTCTGTGATAAGTTTTTGCATGGACTTCAATCTTAATCTTACCTCGTAAAATATAGAAAGCATCTGAAAATTTTTATAGTATAATATTGTGTATAATATACTATGATTTTTTGACCGACACTCGTATTTTAAAAAGTTTCATAGAATCTATTTCTGAGATGATTTTTTTCATATACTTCCATAACACTCTTCCCTCGTAAAATATAGAAAGGATTTGAAAAGTTTCCTAGCATTTCGAACAATCCTCGATTTAATTTAATTTTCTGACCGAAACTAATATAAAATTGTGTATAATATACTATGATTTTTTGACCTAAACTGGTATTTCAAAAACTTCCATAGAATCATATTTAGAGATAATTTTTTGCATGGAATTCCATCATAACCTTCCCTCGTAAAATATAGAAAGGGTCTGAAACGGTTCGTAGCATTTTGAATAATCCTCGATTTAATTTGGTTTTATCACCGAAATTAGTATAAATTTGTGTATAATATATTACGATTTTTTTGACCTAAACTAGTATTTCAAAAAGTTTCATAGAATCTAATTCTGAGATAATTTTTTGCATGGACTTCAATCTTAATCTTACCTCGTAAAATATAGAAAGCATCTGAAAATTTGTATAGTATAAAATTGTGTATAATATACTATGATTTTTTGACCGAAACTCGTATTTCAAAAAGTTTCATAGAATCTATTTCTGAGATGATTTTTTTCATATACTTCCATAACAATCTTCCCTCGTAAAATATAGAAAGGATTTGAAAAGTTTCCTAGCATTTCAAACAATCCTCGATTTAATTTAATTTTTTGACCGAAACTAGTATAAAATTGTGTATAATATACTATGCTTTTTTGACCTAAACTGGTATTTCAAAAACTTCCATAGAATCATATTTAGAGATAATTTTTTGCATGGAATTCCATCATAACCTTCCCTCGTAAAATTAGAAAGGGTGTGAAACGTTTCGTAGCATTTTGAACAATCCTAGATTTAATTTGATTTTCTCACCGAAACTAGTATAAAATTGTTTATAATATACTACGTTTTTTTGACCGAAACTAGTATTTCAAAAAGTTTCATTGAATCTAATTCTGAGATAATTTTTTGCATGGACTTCAATCTTAATCTTCCCTCGTAAAATCTAGAAAGGATCTGAAAAGTTTCGTAGCATTTCGAACAATCCTCGATTTAATTTAATTATATGTCTGAAACTAGTATAAAATTGTGTATATAATACTATGATTTTTTGACCGAAACTCGTAGTTCAAAAAGTTTCATAGAATCTATTTCTGAGATAATATTTTTCATGGACTTCCATCATAATCTTCCTTTGTAAAATTTAAAAAGTCTCTGAAAATTTCTTCGCATTTCGAACAATCCTCGATTTAATTTTATTTTCTGACTGAAACTAGTATGAAATTGTGTATAATATACTACTATTTTTTGACCTAAACTTGCATTTCAAAAACATCCATAGAATCATATTTTTAGATAATTGTTTGCATGGAATTCCATCATAACCTTCCCTCGTAAAATATAGAAAGGGTCTGAAACGTTTCGTAGTATTTCGTACAATCCTCGATTTAATTTGATATTCTGACCGAAACTAGTATAAAATTGTGTATAATGTACTACGATTTTTTGACCGAAACTCGTATTTCAAAAAGTTTAAGAGAATCTATTCTGATATAATTTTTTGAATGGACTTCCATCATAATCTTCCATCATAAAATATAGAAAGGATCTGAAAAGTTTCGTAGCATTTTTAATAATCCTCGATTTAATTTAAATTTCTGATCGAAACTAGTATGAAATTGTCTATAATATACTACGATTTTTTGACCTAAACTTGCATTTTAAAAACTTCTATAGAATCATATTTTGAGATAATTTTTTGCATGGAATTCCATCATATCCTTCCCTCGTAAAATATAAAAAGGGTCTGAAACGTTTCGTAGCATTTCGAACAATCCTCGATTTAATTTGATTTTCTCACCGAAACTAGTATAAATTGTGTATAATATACTACGATTATTTTGACCGAAACTAGTATTACAAAAATTTTCATAGAATCTAATTTTGTGATAAGTTTTTGCATGGACTTCAATCTTAATCTTACCTCATAAAATATAGAAAGCATCTGAAAATTTTTATAGTATAATATTGTGTATAATATACTATGATTTTTTGACCGACACTCGTATTTCAAAAAGTTTCATAGAATCTATTTCTGAGATGATTTTTTTCATATACTTCCATAACACTCTTCCCTCGTAAAATATAGAAAGGATTTGAAAAGTTTCCTAGCATTTCGAACAATCCTCGATTTAATTTAATTTTCTGACCGAAACTAGTATAAAATTGTGTATAATATACTATGATTTTTTGACCTAAACTGGTATTTCAAAAACTTCCATAGAATCATACTTAGAGATAATTTTTTGCATGGAATTCCATCATAACCTTCCCTCGTAAAATATAGAAAGGGTGTGAAACGTTTCGTAGCATTTTGAACAATCCTCGATTTAATTTTATTTTCTCACCGAAACTAGTATAAAATTGTGTATAATATACTACGATTTTTTTGACCGAAACTAGTATTTACAAAAAGTTTCATTGAATCTAATTCTGAGATAATTTTTTGCATGGACTTCAATCTTAATCTTCCCTCGTAAAATCTAGAAAGGATCTGAAAAGTTTCGTAGCATTTCGAACAATCCTCGATTTAATTTAATTATATGTCTGAAACTAGTATAAAATTGTGTATAATATACTATGATTTTTTGACCGAAACTCGTAGTTCAAAATGTTTCATAGAATCTATTTCTGAGATAATATTTTTCATGGACTTCCATCATAATCTTCCTTTGTAAAATATAAAAAGTCTCTGAAAATTTCTTCGCATTTCGAACAATCCTCGATTTAATTTTATTTTCTGACTGAAACTAGTATGAAATTGTGTATAATATACTACGATTTTTTGAACTAAACTTGCATTTCAAAAACATCCATAGAATCATATTTTGAGATAATTGTTTGCGTGGAATTCCATCATAACCTTCCCTCGTAAAATATAGAAAGGGTCTGAAACGTTTCGTAGCATTTCGTACAATCCTCGATTTAATTTGATATTCTGACCGAAACTAGTATAAAATTGTGTATAATGTACTACAATTTTTTGACCGAAACTCGTATTTCAAAAAGTTTAATAGAATCTATTCTGATATAATTTTTTGAATGGACTTCCATCATAATCTTCCATCATAAAATATATAAAGGATCTGAAAAGTTTCGTAGCATTTTTAATAATCCTCGATTTAATTTAATTTTCTGATCGAAACTAGTATGAAATTGTCTATAATATACTACGATTTTTTGACCTAAACTTGCATTTTCAAAACTTGTATAGAATCATATTTTGAGATAATTTTTTGCATGGAATTCCATCATATCCTTCCCTCGTAAAATATAAAAAGGGTCTGAAACGTTTCGTAGCATTTCGAACAATCCTCGATTTAATTTGATTTTCACACCGAAACTAGTATAAATTGTGTATAATATACTACGATTTTTTTGACCGAAACTAGTATTAAATTTTTTTCCATAGAATCTAATTCTGAGATAAGTTCTTGCATGGACTTCAATCTTAATCTTACCTCGTAAAATATAGAAAGCATCTGAAAATTTTTATAGTATAATATTGTTTATAATATACTATGATTTTATGACCGAAACTCGTATTTCAAAAAGTTTCATAGAAAGGATTTGAAAAGTTTCCTAGCATTTCGAACAATCCTCGATTTAATTTAATTTTCTGACCGAAACTAATATAAAATTGTGTATAATATACTATGCTTTTTTGACCTAAACTGGTATTTCAAAAACTTCCATAGAATCATATTTAGAGATAATTTTTTGCATGGAATTCCATCATAACCTTCCCTCGTAAAATATAGAAAGGGTCTGAAACGTTTCGTAGCATTTTGAATAATCCTCGATTTAATTTGGTTTTATCACCGAAATTAGTTTAAATTTGTGTATAATATATTACGATATTTTTGACCTAAACTAGTATTTCAAAAAGTTTCATAGAATCTAATTCTGAGATAATTTTTTGCATGGATTTCAATCTTAATCTTCCCTCGTAAAATCTATAAAGGATCTGAAAATTTTCGTAGTATTTTGAACCATCCTCGATTTAATTTAATTTTCTATCCGAAACTGTTATAAAATTGTGTATAATATACTATCATTTTTTGACCGAAACTCGTAGTTCAAAAGGTTTCATAGAATCTATTTCTGAGATAATATTTTTCATGGACTTCCATCATAACCTTCCTTTGTAAAATATAGAAAATATCTGAAAAATTTCATCGCATTTCGAACAATCCTCGATTTAATTTAATTTTCTGACCGAAACTAGTATGAAATTGTGTATAATATACTACAATTTTTTGACCTAAACTTGCATTTCAAAAACATCCATAGAATCATATTTTGAGATAATGTTTTGCATGGACTTCCATCATAACCTTCCCTCGTAAAATATAGAAAGGGTCTGAAAAGTTTCATAGCATTTCGTACAATCCTCGATTTAATTGATATTCTTACCGAAACTAGTATAAAATTGTGTATAATGTACTACGATTTTTTGACTGAAACTCGTAGTTCAAAAAGTTTCATAGAATCTATTTCTGAGATAATTATTTGCATGGACTTCCATCATAATCGTCCCTCGTAAAATATAGAAAGCATCTGAAAAGTTTCCTAGCATTTCGAACAATCCTCGATTTAATTTAATTTTCAGACCGAAACTAATATAAAATTGTGTATAATATACTATGATTTTTTGACCTAAACTGGTATTTCAAAAACTTCCATAGAATCATATTTAGAGATAATTTTTTGCATGGAATTCCATCATAACCTTCCCTCGTAAAATATAGAAAGGGTCTGAAACGGTTCATAGCATTTTGAATAATCCTCGATTTAATTTGGTTTTATCACCGAAATTAGTATAAATTTGTGTATAATATATTACGATTTTTTTGACCTAAACTAGTATTTCAAAAAGTTTCATAGAATCTAATTCTGAGATAATTTTTTGCATGGATTTCAATCTTAATCTTCCCTCGTAAAATCTATAAAGGATCTGAAAATTTTCATAGCATTTTGAACCATCCTCGATTTAAATTAATTTTCTATCCGAAACTAGTATAAAATTGTGTATAATATACTATCATTTTTTGACCGAAACTCGTAGTTCAAAAGGTTTCATAGAATCTATTTTTGAGATAATATTTTTCATGGACTTCCATCATAACCTTCCTTTGTAAAATATAGAAAATATCTGAAAAATTTCATCGCATTTCGAACAATCCTCGATTTAATTTAATTTTCTGACCGAAACTTGTATGAAATTGTGTATAATATACTACAATTTTTTGACCTAAACTTGCATTTCAAAAACATCCATAGAATCATATTCAGAGATAATGTTTTGCATGGACTTCCATCATAACCTTCCCTCGTAAAATATAGAAAGGGTCTGAAAAGTTTCATAGCATTTCGTACAATCCTCGATTTAATTGATATTCTTACCGAAACTAGTATAAAATTGTGTATAATGTACTACGATTTTTTGACCGAAACTCGTAGTTCAAAAAGTTTCATAGAATCTATTTCTGAGATAATTATTTGCATGGACTTCCATCATAATCGTCCCTCGTAAAATATAGAAAGGATCTGAAAAGTTTCCTAGCATTTCGAACAAACCTCGATTTAATTTAATTTTCTGACTGAAACTAGTATGGAATTGTGTATAATATACTACAATTTTTTGACCTAAACTGGTATTTCAAAAACTTCCATAGAATCATATTTAGAGATAATTTTTCGCATGGAATTCCATCATAACCTTCCCTCGTAAAATATAGAAAGTGTCTGAAACGTTTCGTAGCATTTCGAACAATCCTCGATTTAATTTGATTTTCTCACCGAAACTAGTTTAAAATTGTGTATAATATACTATGATTTTATTGACCGAAACTAGTATTTCAAAAAGTTTCATAGAATCTAATTCATAGATAATTTTTTGCATGGACTTCAATCTTAATCTTACCTCGTAAAATATAGAAAGCATATGAAGAGTTTTGTAGCATTTCGAACAATCCTCGATTTAATTTAATTTTCTGACCGAAACTAGTATAAAATTGTGTATAATGTACTACGATTTTTTGACCGAAACTCTTATTTCAAAAAGTTTCATAGAATCTATTTCTAAGATGATTTTTTTCATATACTTCCATAACACTCTTCCCTCGTAAAATATAGAAAGGATCTGAAAAGTTTCCTAGCATTTCGAACAAACCTCGATTTAATTTAATTTTCTGACTGAAACTAGTATGGAATTGTGTATAATATACTACGATTTTTTGACCTAAACTGGTATTTCAAAAACTTCAATAGAATCATATTTAGAGATAATTTTTCGCATGGAATTCCATCATAACCTTCCCTCGTAAAATATAGAAAGTGTCTGAAACGTTTCGTAGCATTTCGAACAATCCTCGATTTAATTTGATTTTCTCACCGAAACTAGTTTAAAATTGTGTATAATATTCTACGATTTTATTGACCGAAACTAGTATTTCAAAAAGTTTCATAGAATCTAATTCTGAGATAATTTTTTGCATGGACTTCAATCTTAATCTTGACTCGTAAAATATAGAAAGCATCTGAAGAGTTTTGTAGCATTTCGAACAATCCTCAATTTAATTTAATTTTCTGACCGAAACTAGTATAAAATTGTGTATAATGTACTACGATTTTTTGACCGAAACTCGTATTTCAAAAAGTTTCATAGAATCTATTTCTGAGATGATTTTTTTCAAATACTTCCATAACACTCTTCCCTCGTAAAATATAGAAAGGATTTGAAAAGTTTCCTAGCATTTCGAACAATCCTCGATTAAATTTAATTTTCAGACCGAAACTAATATAAAATTGTGTATAATATACTATGATTTTTTGACCTAAACTGGTATTTCAAAAACTTTCATAGAATCATATTTAGAGATAATTTTTTGCATGGAATTCCATCATATCCTTCCCTCGTAAAATATAGAAAGGGTCTGAAACGGTTCGTAGCATTTTGAATAATCCTCGATTTAATTTGGTTTTATCACCGAAATTAGTATAAATTTGTGTATAATATATTACGATTTTTTTGACCTAAACTAGTATTTCAAAAAGTTTCATAGAATCTAATTTTGAGATAATTTTTTGCATGGATTTCAATCTTAATCTTCCCTCGTAAAATCTATAAAGGATCTGAAAATTTTCGTAGCATTTTGAACCATCCTCGATTTAATTTAATTTTCTATCCGAAACTAGTATAAAATTGTGTATAATATACTATCATTTTTTGACCGAAACTCGTAGTTCAAAAGGTTTCATAGAATCTATTTCTGAGATAATATTTTTCATGGACTTCCATCATAACCTTCCTTTGTAAAATATAGAAAATATCTGAAAAATTTCATCGCATTTCGAACAATCCTCGATTTAATTTAATTTTCTGACCGAAACTAGTATGAAATTGTGTATAATATACTACAATTGTTTGACCTAAACATGCATTTCAAAAACATCCATAGAATCATATTCTGAGATAATGTTTTGCATGGACTTCCATCATAACCTTCCCTCGTAAAATATAGAAAGGGTCTGAAAAGTTTCATAGCATTTCGTACAATCCTCGATTTAATTGATATTCTTACCGAAACTAGTATAAAATTGTGTATAATGTACTACGATTTTTTGACCGAAACTCGTAGTTCAAAAAGTTTCATAGAATCTATTTCTAAGATGATTTTTTCATATACTTCCATAACACTCTTCCCTCGTAAAATATAGAAAGGATCTGAAAAGTTTCCTAGCATTTCGAACAAACCTCGATTTAATTTAATTTTCTGACTAAAACTAGTATGGAATTGTGTATAATATACTACAATTTTTTGACCTAAACTGGTATTTCAAAAACTTCCATAGAATCATATTTAGAGATAATTTTTCGCATGGAATTCCATCATAACCTTCCCTCGTAAAATATAGAAATTGTCTGAAACGTTTCGTAGCATTTCGAACAATCCTCGATTTAATTTGATTTTCTCACCGAAACTAGTTTAAAATTGTGTATAATATACTACGATTTTATTGACCGAAACTAGTATTTCAAAAAGTTTCATAGAATCTAATTCTGAGATAATTTTTTGCATGGACTTCAATCTTAATCTTACCTCGTAAAATATAGGAAGCATCTGAAGAGTTTTGTAGCATTTCGAACAATCCTCGATTTAATTTAATTTTCTGACCGAAACTAGTATAAAATTGTGTATAATGTACTACGATTTTTTGACCGAAACTCTTATTTCAAAAAGTTTCATAGAATCTATTTCTAAGATGATTTTTTCATATACTTCCATAACACTCTTCCCTCGTAAAATATAGAAAGGATCTGAAAAGTTTCCTAGCATTTCGAACAAACCTCGATTTAATTTAATTTTCTGACTGAAACTAGTATGGAATTGTGTATAATATACTACAATTTTTTGACCTAAACTGGTATTTCAAAAACTTCCATAGAATCATATTTAGAGATAATTTTTCGAATGGAATTCCATCATAACCTTCCCTCGTAAAATATAGAAAGTGTCTGAAACGTTTCGTTGCATTTCGAACAATCCTCGATTTAATTTGATTTTCTCACCGAAACTAGTTTAAAATTGTGTATAATATTCTACGATTTTATTGACCGAAACTAGTATTTCAAAAAGTTTCATAGAATCTAATTTTGAGATAATTTTTTGCATGGACTTCAATCTTAATCTTACCTCGTAAAATATAGAAAGCATCTGAAGAGTTTTGTAGCATTTCGAACAATCCTCGATTTAATTTAATTTTCTGACCGAAACTAGTATAAAATTGTGTATAATGTACTACGATTTTTTGACCGAAACTCGTATTTCAAAAAGTTTCATAGAATCTATTTCTGAGATGATTTTTTTCATATACTTCCATAACACTCTTCCCTCGTAAAATATAGAAAGGATCTGAAAAGTTTCCTAGCATTTCGAACAAACCTCGATTTAATTTAATTTTCTGACTGAAACTAGTATGAAATTGTGTATAATATACTACGATGTTTTGACCTAAACTGGTATTTCAAACACTTCCATAGAATCATATTTAGAGATAATTGTTTGCATGGAATTCCATCATAACCTTCCCTCGTAAAATATAGAAAGGGTTTGAAACGTTTCGTAGTATTTTGAACAATCCTCGATTTAATTTGGTTTTCTCACCGAAATTAGTATAAATTTGTGTATAATATACTTCTATTTTTTGGACTAAAACTAGTATTTCAAAAAGTTTCATAGAATCTAATACTGAGATAATTTTTTGCATGGACTTCAATCTTAATCTTCCCTCGTAAAATCTATAAAGGATCTGAAAAGTTTCGTAGCATTTCGAACAATCCTCGATTTAATTTAATTTTCTGTCCGAAACTAGTATAAAATTGTGTATAATATACTATGATTTTTTGACCGAAACCCGTAGTTTAAAAAGTTTCATAGAATCTAATACTGAGATAATTTTTTGCATGGACTTCAATCTTAATCTTACCTCGTAAAATATAGAAAGCATCTGAAGAGTTTTGTAGCGTTTCGAACAATCCTCGATTTAATTTAATTTTCTGTCCGAAACTAGTATAAAATTGTGTATAATATACTATGATTTTTTGACCGAAACCCGTAGTTTAAAAAGTTTCATAGAATCTATTTCTGTGATAATTTTTTTCATGGACTTCCATCATAACCTTTCTCTGTAAAAAATAGAAAGTCTCTGAAAATTTTGTCGCATTTCGAACAATCCTCGATTTAATTTAATTTTCTGACCGAAACTAGTATGAAATTGTGTATAATATACTACGAATTTTTGACCTAAACTTGCATTTCAAAAACATCCATAGAATCATATTTTAAGATAATTGTTTGCATGGACTTCCATCATAACCTTCCCTCGTAAAATATAGAAAGGGTCTGAAATGTTTCGTAGCATTTCGTACAATCCTCGATTTAATTTGATATTCTGACCGAAACTAGTATAAAATTGTGTATAATGTACTACGATTTTTTGACCGAAACTCGTAGTTCAAAAAGTTTCATAGAATCTATTTCTAATATGATTTTTTTCATATACTTCCATAACACTCTTCCCTCGTAAAATATAGAAAGGATCTGAAACGTTTCCTAGCATTTCGAACAAACCTCGATTTAATTTAATTTTCTGACTGAAACTAGTATGGAATTGTGTATAATATACTACGATTTTTTGACCTAAACTGGTATTTCAAAAACATCCATAGAATCATATTTAGGGATAATTTTTCGCATGGAATTCCATCATAACCTTCCCTCGTAAAATATAGAAAGTGTCTGAAACGTTTCGTAGCATTTCGAACAATCCTCGATTTAATTTGATTTTCTCACCGAAACTAGTTTAAAATTGTGTATAATATACTACGATTTTATTGTCCGAAACTAGTATTTCAAAAAGTTTCATAGAATCTAATTCTGAGATAATTTTTTGCATGGACTTCAATCTTAATCTTACCTCGTAAAATATAGAAAGCATCTGAAGAGTTTTGTAGCGTTTCGAACAATCCTCGATTTAATTTAATTTTCTGACCGAAACTAGTATAAAATTGTGTATAATGTACTATGATTTTTTGACCGAAACTCGTATTTCAAAAAGTTTCATAGAATCTATTTCTAAGATGATTTTTTTCATATACTTCCATAACACTCTTCGCTCGTAAAATATAGAAAGGATCTGAAAAATTTCCTAGCATTTCGAACAAACCTCGATTTAATTTAATTTTCTGACTGAAACTAGTATGAAATTGTGTATAATATACTACGATGTTTTGACCTAAACTGGTATTTCAAACACTTCCATAGAATCATATTTAGAGATAATTGTTTGCATGGACTTCCATCATAACCTTCCCTCGTAAAATATAGAAAGGGTTTGAAACGTTTCGTAGTATTTTGAACAATCATCGATTTAATTTGGTTTTCTCACCGAAATTAGTATAAATTTGTGTATAATATACTTCTATTTTTTGGACTAAAACTAGTATTTCAAAAAGTTTCATAGAATCTAATACTGAGATAATTTTTTGCATTGACTTCAATCTTAATCTTCCCTCGTAAAATCTATAAAGGATCTGAAAAGTTTCGTAGCATTTCGAACAATCCTCGATTTAATTTAATTTTCTTTCCGAAACTAGTATAAAATTGTGTATAATATACTATGATTTTTTGACCGAAACTCGTAGTTTAAAAAGTTTCATAGAATCTATTTCTGTGATAATTTTTTTCATGGACTTCCATCATAACCTTCCTCTGTAAAAAATAGAAAGTCTCTGCAAATTTTGTCGCATTTCGAACAATCCTCGATTTAATTTAATTTTCTGACCGAAACTAGTATGAAATTGTGTATAATATACTACGAATTTTTGACCTAAACTTGCATTTCAAAAACATACATAGAATCATATTTTAAGATAATTGTTTGCATGGACTTCCATCATAACCTTCCCTCGTTAAATATAGAAAGGGTCTGAAATGTTTCGTAGCATTTCGTACAATCCTCGATTTAATTTGATATTCTGACCGAAACTAGTATAAAATTGTGTACAATGTACTACGATTTCTTGACCGAAACTCGTAGGTCAAAAAGTTTCATAGAATCTATTTCTGAGATAATAATTTGCATGGACTTCCATCATAATCGTCCCTCGTAAAATATAGAAAGGATCTGAAAGGTTTCATAGCATTTTTAACAATCCTCGATTTAATTTAATTTTCTGACCGAAACTAGTATGAAATTGTGTATAATATACTACGATTTTTTGACCTAAACTTGCATTTCAAAAACTTCCATATAATCATATTTTGAGATAATTTTTTGCATGGAATTCCATCATAACCTTCCCTCGTAAAATATAGAAAGGGTCTGAAATGTTTCGTAGCATTTCGTACAATCCTCGATTTAATTTGATATTCTGACCGAAACTAGTATAAAATTGTGTATAATGAACTACGATTTTTTGACCGAAAATCGTGTTTCAAAAAGTTTAATTTAATTTTTTGACCTAAACTTGAAGTTCAAAAACATCCATAGAATCATATTTTGAGATAATTTTTTGCATGGACTTCCATCATAACCTTCCCTCGTAAAATATAGAAAGGGTCTGAAACGTTTCATAGCATTTCGTACAATCCTCGATTTAATTTGATATTCTGACAGAAAATATTATAAAATTATGTATAATGTACTACGATTTTTTGACCGAAACTCGTATTTCAAAAAGTTTCATAGAATCTATTTCTGAGATAATTTTTTGCATGGACTTCCATCATAATCTTCCCTCGCAAAATATAGAAAGGATCTGAAAGGTTTCGTAGCATTTATATGAATCCTCGATTTAATTTAATTTTCTGACCAAAACTAGTATGAAATTATGTATAATATACTACGATTTTTGATCTAAACTTTCATTTAAAAAACTTCCATAGAATCATATTTTGAGATAATTTTTTACATGGAATTCCATCATAACCTTCCCTTGGAAAATATAGAAAGGTTCTGAAACGTTTCGAAGCATTTTGAAAAATCCTCGATTTAATTTGATTTTCTCACCGAAATTAGTATAAAATTGTGTATAATATACTACGATTTTTTTGACCGAAACTAGTATTTCAAAAAGTTTCATTGAATCGAATTCTGAGATAATTTTTTGCATGGACTTCAATCTTAATCTTCCCACGTAAAATCTAGAAAGGATCTGAAAAGTTTCGTAGCATTTCGAACAATCCTCGATTTAATTTAATTTTCTGACCGAAACTAGTGTGAAATTGTGTATAATATACTACGATTTTTTGACCTAAACTGGTATTTCAAAAACTTCCATAGAATCATATTTAGAGATAATTTTTTGCATTGAATTCCATCATAGCCTTCCCTCGTAAAATATAGAAAGGGTCTGAAACGTTTCGTAGCATTTTGAACAATCCTCGATTTAATTTGGTTTTCTCACCGAAATTAGTATAAAATTGTGTATAATATACTACGATTTTTTTGACCGAACTAGTATTTCAAAAAGTTTCATAGAACTAATTCTGGGAAAATTTTTTTGCATGGACTTCAATCTTAATCTTCCCTCGTAAAATCTAGAAAGGATCTGAAAACTTTCGTAGTATTTCGAACAATCCTCGATTTAATTTAATTTTCTATCCAAAACTAGTATAAAATTGTGTATAATATACTACGATTTTTTGACCGAAACTAGTAGTTCAAAACATTTCATAGAGTCTATTTCTGAGATAATTTTTTTCATGGACTTCCATCATAACCTTCCTTTGTAAAATATAGAAAGTCTCTGAAAAATTTCATCGCATTTCGAACAATCCTCGATTTAATTTAAATTTCTGACCGAAACTAGTATGAAATTGTGTATAATATACTACAATTTTTTGACCTAAACTTGCATTTCAAAAACATCCATAGAATAATTTTTTGAGATAATTTTTTGCATGGACATCCATCATAACCTTCCCTCATAAAATATAGAAAGGGTATGAAAAGTTTCATAGTATTTCGTACAATCCTCGATTTAATTTGATATTCTGAATGAAACTAGTATAAAATTGTGTATAATGTACTACGATTTTTTGACCGAAATTCGTATTTCAAAAATTTTCATAGAATCTATTTCTGAGATAAGTTTTTGCATGGACTTCCATCATAATCTTCCCTCGTAAAATATAGAAAGGATCTGAAAAGTTTCGTAGCATTTTTATGAATCCTCGATTTAATTTAATTTTCTGACCGAAACTAGTATGAAATTGAGTATAATATACTATGGTTTTTTGACCTAAACTTGCATTTCAAAAACTTCCATAGAATCATATTTTGAGATAATTTTTTGCATGGAATTCCATCATAACCTTCCCTCATAAAATATAGAAAGTGTCTGAAACGTTTTGTAGAATTTCAAACAATCCTCGATTTAATTTGATTTTCTCACCGAAACTAGTATAAAACTGTGTATAATACACTACGATTTATTTGACCGAAAATCGTATTTCAAAAAGTTTCATAGAATGTAATTCTGAGATAATTTTTTGCATGGACTTCAATCTTAATCTTACCTCGTAATATATAGAAAGCATCTGAAGAGTTTTGTAGCATTTCGAACAATCCTCGATTTAATTTAATTTTCTAACCGAAACTAGTAAAAAATTGTGTATAATATACTATGATTTTTTAACGGAAACTCGTATTTCAAAAAGTTTCATAGAGTCTATTTATGAGAAAAATTTTTTCATATATTTCCATCATACTCTTACCTTGTAAAATATAGAAAGGATCTGAAATGTTTCGTAGCATTTCGAACAATCCTCGATTTGATTTAATTTTCTGATTGAAACGAGTATGAAATTGTGTATAATATACTACGATTTTTTGACCTAAACTTGCATTTCAAAAACTTCCATAGAATCATATTTTCGAGATAATTTTTTGTATGGAATTCCACATAACCTTCCCTCGTAAAATATAGAAAGGGTCTGAAACGTTTCGTATCATTTTGACCAATCCTCGATTTAATTTGATTTTCTCACCGAAATTAGTATAAAATTGTGTATAATATACTACGATTTTTTTGACCAAAATTAGTATTTCAAAAAGTTTCATTTAATCTAATTCTGAGATAATTTTTTGCAAGGACTTCAATCTTAATCTTCCCTCGTAAAATCTAGAAAGGATCTGAAAAGTTTCGTAGCATTTCGAACAATCCTCGATTTAATATAATTTTCTGTCCGAAACTAGTATGAAATTGTGTATAATATACTACGATTTTTTGACCGAAACTCGTATTTCAAAAAGTTCCATAGAATCATATTCTGAGATAATTTTTTGCATGGAATTCCACATAACCTTCCCTCGTAAAATATAGAAAGGGTCTGAAACATTTCGAAGCATTTTGAACAATCCTCGATTTAATTTGATTTTCTCACCGAAATTAGTATAAAATTGTGTATAATATACTACGATTTTTTTGACCAAAATTAGTATTTCAAAAAGTTTCATTTAATCTAATTCTGAGATAATTTTTTGCAAGGACTTCAATCTTAATCTTCCCTCGTAAAATCTAGAAAGGATCTGAAAAGTTTCGTAGCATTTCGAACAATCCTCGATTTAATTTAATTTTCTGTCCGAAACTAGTATAAAATTGTGTATAATATACTATGATTTTTTGACCGAAACTCGTATTTCAAAAAGTTTCATAGAATCTATTTCTGAGATAATTTTTTTCATGGACTTCCATCTTAACCTTCCTTTGTAAAATATAGAAAGTCTCTGAAAAATTTCGTCGCATTTCGAACAATCCTCGATTTAATTTAAATTTTTGACCGAAACTAGTATGAAATTGTGTATAATATACTACAATTTTTTGACCTAAACTTACATTTCAAAAACATCCATAGAATGATTTTTTGAGATAATTTTTTGCATGGACTTCCATCATAACCTTCCCTCATAATATATAGAAAGGGTCTGAAAAGTTTCATAGTATTTCGTACAATCCTCGATTTAATTTGCTATTCTGAATGAAACTAGTATAAAATTGTGTATAATGTACTACGATTTTTTGACCGAAATTTGTATTTCAAAAATTTTCATAGAATCTATTTCTGAGATAAGTTTCTGCATGGAATTCCATTATAATCTTCCCTCGTAAAATATAGAAAGGATCTGAAAAGTTTCGTAGCATTTTTATGAATCATCGATTTAATTTAATTTTCTGACCGAAACTAGTATGAAATTGCTTATAATATACTACGATTTTTTGACCTAAACTTGCATTTCAAAAACTTCCATAGAATCATATTTTGAGATAATTTTTTGAATGGAATTCCATCATAACCTTCCCTCATAAAACATAGAAAGTGTCTGAAACGTTTTGTAACATTTCAAACAATCCTCGATTTAATTTGATTTTCTCACCGAAACTAGTATAAAATTGTGTATAATACACTACGATTTATTTGACCGAAAATCGTATTTCAAAAAGTTTCATAGATTCTAATTCTGAGATAATTTTTTGCATGGACTTCAATCTTAATCTTACCTCGTAATATATAGAAAGCATCTGAAGAGTTTTGTAGCATTTCGAACAATCCTCGATTTAATTTAATTTTCTGACCGAAACTAGTAAAAAATTGTGTATAATATACTATGATTTTTTAACGGAAACTCGTATTTCAAAAAGTTTCATAGAATCTATTTATGAGAAATTTTTTTTCATATATTTCCATCATACTCGTACCTTGTAAAATATAGAAAGGATCTGAAAAGTTTCGTAGCATTTCGAACAATCCTCGATTTGATTTAATTTTCTGATTGAAACGAGTATGAAATTGTGTATAATATACTACGATTTTTTGACCTAAACTTGCATTTCAAAAACTTCCATAGAATCATATTTTCGAGATAATTTTTTGTATGGAATTCCACATAACCTTCCCTCGTAAAATATAGAAAGGGTCTGAATCGTTTCGTAGCATTTTGAACAATCCTCGATTTAATTTGATTTTCTCACCGAAATTAGTATAAATTTGTTATTAATATACTACGATTTTTTTGACCAAAATTAGTATTTAAAAAAGTTTAATTTAATCTAATTCTGAGATAATTTTTTGCATGGACTTTAATCTTAATCTTCCCTCGTAAAATCTAGAAAGGATCTGAAAAGTTTCGTAGCATTTCGAACAATCCTCGATTTAATTTAATTTTCTGTCCGAAACTAGTAATATTGTGTATAATATACTATGATTTTTTGACCGAAACTCGTATTTCAAAAAGTTTCATAGAATCTATTTCTGAGATGATTTTTTTCATATACTTCTATAGCACTCCTCCCTCGTAAAAAATAGAAAGGATCTGAAGAGTTTCGTAGCATTTCGAACAATCCTCGATTTAATTTAATTTTCTGACCGAAACTAGTATGAAATTGTGTATAATATACTACGATTTTTTAACCTAAACTTGCATTTCAAAAACATCCATAGAATCTTATTTTGAGATAATTTTTTGCATAGACTTCCATCATAACCTTCCCTCGTAAAATATAGAAAGGGTGTGAAAAGTTTCGTAGAATTTCATACAATCCTTGATTTAATTTGATATTCAGACCGAAACTAGTATAAAATTGTGTATAATGTACTACGATTTCTTGACCGAAACTCGTAGTTCAAAAAGTTTCAGAGAATCTATTTCAGAGATAATTTTTTGCATGGACTTCCATCATAATCTTCCCTCGTAAAATATAGAAAGGATCTGAAAAGTTTCGTAGCATTTTTAACAATCCTCGATTTAATTTAATTTTCTGATCGAAACTAGTATGCAATTGTGTATAATATACTATGAGATAATTTTCTAATCGAAACTTGCATTTCAAAAATTTCTATAGAATCATATTTTGAGATAATTTTTTGCATGTAATTCCATCATAACCTTCCCTCGTAAAATATAAAAAGGGTTTGAAACGTTTCGTAGCATTTCGAACAATCCTCGATTTAATTTGATTTTCTCACCGAAACTAGTATAAAATTGTGTATAATATACTACAATTTTTTGACCGAAACTAGTATTACAAAAATTTTCATAGAATCTAATTCTGAGATAATTTTTTGCATGGACTTCAATCTTAATCTTACCTCGTAAAATATAGAAAGCATCTGAAAAGTTTTGTAGCATTTCGAACAATCCTCAATTAAATTAAATTTTCTGACCGAAACTAGTATAAAATTGTGTATAATATACTATGATTTTTTGACCGAAACTCGTATTTCAAAAAGTTTCATAGAATCTATTTTTGAGATGATTTTTTTCATATACTTCTATAAAACTCTTCCCTCTTAAAATATAGAAAGGATCTGAAAAGTTTCCTAGCGAAACTAGTATGAAATTCTGTATAATATACTACGATTTTTTGACCTAAACTAGTATTTCAAAAACTTCCATAGAATCATATTTAGAGATAATTTTTTGCATGGAATTCCATTATAACCTTCCCTCGTAAAATATAGAAAGGGTATGAACGTTTCTTAGCATTTCGTACAATCCTCGATTTAATTTGATATTTTGACCGAAACTAGTATAAAATTGTGTAGGATGTACTACGATTTCATGATCGAAACTCGTAGTTCAAAAAGTTTCATAGAATGTATTACTGAGATAATATTTTGCATGGACTTCCATCGTAATCTCCCTCGTAAAATATAAAAAGGATATAAAAAGTTGTGTAGCATTTTTAACAATCCTCGATTTAATTTAATTTTCTGACCGAAACTAGTATGAAATTGTGTATAATATACTATGATTACCGAAACTCGTATTTCAAAAAGTTTCATAGAATCTATTTATGAGAATCTATTTTTGACCTAAACTTGCATTTCAAAAACTTCCATATAATCATATTTTGAGATAATTTTTTGCATGGAATTCCATCATAACCTTCCCTCTTAAAATATAGAAAGGGTCTTAAAAGTTTCGTAGCATTTTAAACAATCCTCGGTTTAATTTGATTTTCTCACTGAAACTAGTATAAAATTGTGTATAATATACTACAATTTTTTTGACTGAAACTAGTATTTCAAAAAGTTTCATAGAATCTAATTCTGAGATAATTTTTTGCATGGACTTCAATCTTAATCTTCCCTCGTAAAATCTAGAAAGGATCTGAAAAGTTTCGTAACATTTCGTACAATCCTCGATTAAATTTAATTTTCTGTCCGAAACTAGTATAAAATTGTGTATAATATACTATGATTTTTTGACCGAAACTCGAAGTTCGAAAAGTTTCATAGAATCTATTTCTGAGATAATTTTTTTCATGGACTTCCATCATAACCTTCCTTTGTAAAATATAGAAAGTCTCTGAAAATTTCGTCGCATTTCGAACAATCCTCGATTTAATTTAATTTTCTGACTGAAACTAGTATGAAATTGTGTATAATATACTACGATTTTTTGACCTAAACTTGCATTTCAAAAACATCCATAGAATCATATTTTGAGATAATTTTTTGCATGGACTTCCATCATAACCTTCCCTCGTAAAATATAGAAAGGGTCTAAAAAGATTTGTAGCATTTCGTACAATCCTCGATTTAATTTGATATTCTGACCGAAACTAGTATAAAATTGTGTATAATGTACTACGATTTCTTGACCGAAACTCGTATTTCAAAAAGTTTCATAGAATCTATTTCTGAGATAATTTTTTGCATGAACTTCCATCATAATCTTCCCTCGTACAATATAGAAAGGATCTGAAAAGTTTCGTATCATTTTTAACAATCCTCGATTTAATTTAATTTTCTGACCGAAACTAGCATAAAACTATGTATAATATACTACGATTGTTTGACCTAAACTGGCATTTAAAAAACGTCCATAGAATCATATTTTGAGTTAATATTTTGCATGGGATTCCAACATAACCTTCCCTCTGAAAATATAGATAGGGTCTAAAAACTTTCGAAGCATTTTGAACAATCCTCGATTTAATTTGATTTTCTCACCGAAACTAGTATAAAATTGTGTATAATATACTACGATTTTTTTGACCGAAACTAGTATTTCAAAAAGTTTCATAGCATCTAATTCTGAGATAATTTTTTGCATGGACTTCAATCTTAATCTTCCCTCGTAAAATCTAGAAAGGATCTGAAAAGTTCACAGAATTTCGAACAATCCTCGATTTAATTTAATTTTCTGTCCGAAACTAATATAAAATTGTGTATAATATACTATGATTTTCTGACCGAAACTCGTAGTTCAAAAAGTTACATAGAATCTATTTCTGAGATTATTTTTTCATGGACTTCCATCATAACCTTCCTTTGTAAAATATAGAAAGTCTCTGAAAAATTTCGTTGCATTTCGAACAATCCTCGATTTAATTTAATTTTCTGACCGAAACTAGCATAAAATTGTGTATAATATACTACGATTTTTTGACCTAAACTTGCATTTCAAAACCATCCATAGAATCATATTTTGAGATAATATTTTGCATGGACTTCCATCATAACCTTCCCTCGTAAAATATAGAAAGGGTCTAAAAAGATTTGTAGCATTTCGTACAATCCTCGATTTAATTTGATATTCTGACCGAAACTAGTATAAAATTGTGTATAATGTACTACGATTTCTTGACCGAAACTCGTATTTCAAAAAGTTTCATAGAATCTATTTCTGAGATAATTTTTTGCATGAACTTCCATCATAATCTTCCCTCGTACAATATAGAAAGGATCTGAAAAGTTTCGTATCATTTTTAACAATCCTCGATTTAATTTAATTTTCTGACCGAAACTAGCATAAAACTATGTATAATATACTACGATTGTTTGACCTAAACTGGCATTTAAAAAACGTCCATAGAATCATATTTTGAGTTAATATTTTGCATGGGATTCCAACATAACCTTCCCTCTGAAAATATAGATAGGGTCTAAAAACTTTCGAAGCATTTTGAACAATCCTCGATTTAATTTGATTTTCTCACCGAAACTAGTATAAAATTGTGTATAATATACTACGATTTTTTTGACCGAAACTAGTATTTCAAAAAGTTTCATAGCATCTAATTCTAAGATAATTTTTTGCATGGACTTCAATCTTAATCTTCCCTCGTAAAATCTAGAAAGGATCTGAAAAGTTTTGTAGAATTTCGAACAATCCTCGATTTAATTTAATTTCTGTCCGAAACTAGTATAAAATTGTGTATAATATACTATGATTTTTTGACCGAAACTAGTATTTCAAAAAGTTTCATAGCATCTAATTCTGAGATAATTTTTTGCATGGACTTCAATCTTAATCTTCCCTCGTAAAATCTAGAAAGGATCTGAAAAGTTCACAGAATTTCGAACAATCCTCGATTTAATTTAATTTTCTCTCCGAAACTAATATAAAATTGTGTATAATATACTATGATTTTCTGACCGAAACTCGTAGTTCAAAAAGTTACATAGAATCTATTTCTGAGATTATTTTTTCATGGACTTCCATCATAACCTTCCTTTGTAAAATATAGAAAGTCTCTGAAAAATTTCGTTGCATTTCGAACAATCCTCGATTTAATTTAATTTTCTGACCGAAACTAGCATAAAATTGTGTATAATATACTACGATTTTTTGACCTAAACTTGCATTTCAAAACCATCCATAGAATCATATTTTGAGATAATATTTTGCATGGACTTCCATCATAACCTTCCCTCGTAAAATATAGAAAGGGTCTGAAAAGTTTTGTAGCATTTCGTATAATCCTCGATTTAATTTGATATTCTGACCGAAACTAGTATAAAATTGTGTATAATGTACTACGATTTCTTGACCGAAACTCGTATTTCAAAAAGTTTCATAGAATCTATTTCTGAGATAATTTTTTGCATGAACTTCCATCATAATGTTCCCTCGTACAATATAGAAAGGATCTGAAAAGTTTCGTATCATTTTAACAATCCTCGATTTAATTTAATTTTCTGACCGAAACTAGCATAAAATTATATATAATATACTACGATTGTTTGACCTAAACTGGCATTTAAAAAACTTCCATAGAATCATATTTTGAGATAATATTTTGCATGGAATTCCAACATAACCTTCCCTCTGAAAATATAGATAGGGTCTAAAAACTTTCGAAGCATTTTGAACAATCCTCGATTTAATTTGATTTTCTCACCGAAACTAGTATAAAATTGTGTATAATATACTACGATTTTTTTGACCGAAACTAGTATTTCAAAAAGTTTCATAGCATCTAATTCGGAGATAATTTTTTGCATGGACTTCAATCTTAATCTTCCCTCGTAAAATCTAGAAAGGATCTGAAAAGTTTCGTAGAATTTCGAACAATCTTCGATTTAATTTAATTTCTGTCCGAAACTAGTATAAAATTGTGTATAATATACTACGATTTTTTTGACCGAAACTAGTATTTCAAAAAGTTTCATAGCATCTAATTCTGAGATAATTTTTTGCATGGACTTCAATCTTAATCTTCCCTCGTAAAATCTAGAAAGGATCTGAAAAGTTTCGTAGAATTTCGAACAATCTTCGATTTAATTTAATTTCTGTCCGAAACTAGTATAAAATTGTGTATAATATACTATGATTTTCTGACTGAAACTCGTAGTTCAAAAAGTTACATAGAATCTATTTCTGAGATTATTTTTTCATGGACTTCCATCATAACCTTCCTTTGTAAAATATAGAAAGTCTCTGAAAATTTCGTCGCATTTCGAACAATCCTCGATTTAATTTAATTTTCTGACCGAAACTAGTATGAAATTGTGTATAATATACTACGATTTTTTGACCTAATCTTGCATTTCAAAAACATCCATAGAATCATATTTTGAGATAATTTTTTGCATGGACTTCCATCATAACCTTCCCTCGTAAAATATAGAAAGGGTCTAAAAAGATTTGTAGCATTTCGTACAATCCTCGATTTAATTTGATATTCTGACCGAAACTAGTATAAAATTGTGTATAATGTACTACGATTTCTTGACCGAAACTCGTATTTCAAAAAGTTTCATAGAATCTATTTCTGAGATAATTTTTTGCATGAACTTCCATCATAATCTTCCCTCGTACAATATAGAAAGGATCTGAAAAGTTTCGTATCATTTTAACAATCCTCGATTTAATTTAATTTTCTGACCGAAACTAGCATAAAATTATATATAATATACTACGATTGTTTGACCTAAACTGGCATTTAAAAAACGTCCATAGAATCATATTTTGAGTTAATATTTTGCATGGGATTCCAACATAACCTTCCCTCTGAAAATATAGATATGGTCTAAAAACTTTCGAAGCATTTTGAACAATCCTCGATTTAATTTGATTTTCTCACCGAAACTAGTATAAAATTGTGTATAATATACTACGATTTTTTTGACCGAAACTAGTATTTCAAAAAGTTTCATAGCATCTAATTCTGAGATAATTTTTTGCATGGACTTCAATCTTAATCTTCCCTCGTAAAATCTAGAAAGGATCTGAAAAGTTTTGTAGAATTTCGAACAATCCTCGATTTAATTTAATTTCTGTCCGAAACTAGTATAAAATTGTGTATAATATACTATGATTTTTTGACCGAAACTAGTATTTCAAAAAGTTTCATAGCATCTAATTCTGAGATAATTTTTTGCATGGACTTCAATCTTAATCTTCCCTCGTAAAATCTAGAAAGGATCTGAAAAGTTCGCAGAATTTCGAACAATCCTCGACTTAATTTAATTTTCTGTCCGAAACTAATATAAAATTGTGTATAATATACTATGATTTTCTTACCGAAACTCGTAGTTCAAAAAGTTACATAGAATCTATTTCTGAGATTATTTTTTCATGGACTTCCATCATAACCTTCCTTTGTAAAATATAGAAAGTCTCTGAAAAATTTCGTTGCATTTCGAACAATCCTCGATTTAATTTAATTTTCTGACCGAAACTAGCATAAAATTGTGTATAATATACTACGATTTTTTGACCTAAACTTGCATTTCAAAACCATCCATAGAATCATATTTTGAGATAATATTTTGCATGGACTTCCATCATAACCTTCCCTCGTAAAATATAGAAAGGGTCTGAAAAGTTTTGTAGCATTTCGTACAATCCTCGATTTAATTTGATATTCTGACCGAAACTAGTATAAAATTGTGTATAATGTACTACGATTTCTTGACCGAAACTCGTATTTCAAAAAGTTTCATAGAATCTATTTCTGAGATAATTTTTTGCGTGAACTTCCATCATAATGTTGCCTCGTACAATATAGAAAGGATCTGAAAAGTTTCGTATCATTTTAACAATCCTCGATTTAATTTAATTTTCTGACCGAAACTAGCATAAAATTATATATAATATACTACGATTGTTTGACCTAAACTGGCATTTAAAAAACTTCCATAGAATCATATTTTGAGATAATATTTTGCATGGAATTCCAACATAACCTTCCCTCTGAAAATATAGATAGGGTCTAAAAACTTTCGAAGCATTTTGAACAATCCTCGATTTAATTTGATTTTCTCACCGAAACTAGTATAAAATTGTGTATAATATACTACGATTTTTTTGACCGAAACTAGTATTTCAAAAAGTTTCATAGCATCTAATTCTTAGATAATTTTTTGCATGGACTTCAATCTTAATCTTCCCTCGTAAAATCTAGAAAGGATCTGAAAAGTTTCGTAGAATTTCGAACAATCTTCGATTTAATTTAATTTCTGTCCGAAACTAGTATAAAATTGTGTATAATATACTACGATTTTTTTGACCGAAACTAGTATTTCAAAAAGTTTCATAGCATCTAATTCTGAGATAATTTTTTGCATGGACTTCAATCTTAATCTTCCCTCGTAAAATCTAGAAAGGATCTGAAAAGTTTCGTAGAATTTCGAACAATCTTCGATTTAATTTAATTTCTGTCCGAAACTAGTATAAAATTGTGTATAATATACTATGATATTTTGACCGAAACTAGTATTTCAAAAAGTTTCATAGCATCTAATTCTGAGATAATTTTTTGCATGGACTTCAATCTTAATCTTCCCTCGTAAAATATAGAAAGGATCTGAAAAGTTTCACAGAATTTCGAACAATCCTCGATTTAATTTAATTTTCTGTCCAAAACTAATATAAAATTGTGTATAATATACTATGATTTTCTGACCGAAACTCGTAGTTCAAAAAGTTACATAGAATCTATTTCTGAGATGATTTTTTCATGGACTTCCATCATAACCTTCCTTTGTAAAATATAGAAAGTCTCTGAAAAATTTCGTTGCATTTCGAACAATCCTCGATTTAATTTAATTTTCTGACCGAAACTAGCATAAAATTGTGTATAATATACTACGATTTTTTGACCTAAACTTGCATTTCAAAACCATCCATAGAATCATATTTTGAGATAATATTTTGCATGGACTTCCATCATAACCTTCCCTCGTAAAACATAGAAAGGGTCTGAAAAGTTTTGTAGCATTTCGTACAATCCTCGATTTAATTTGATATTCTGACCGAAACTAGTATAAAATTGTGTATAATGTACTACGATTTCTTGACCAAAACTCGTATTTCAAAAAGTTTCATAGAATCTATTTCTGAGATAATTTTTTGCATGAACTTCCATCATAATGTTCCCTCGTACAATATAGAAAGGATCTGAAAAGTTTCGTATCATTTTAACAATCCTCGATTTAATTTAATTTTCTGACCGAAACTAGCATAAAATTATATATAATATACTACGATTGTTTGACCTAAACTGGCATTTAAAAAACTTCCATAGAATCATATTTTGAGATAATATTTTGCATGGAATTCCAACATAACCTTCCCTCTGAAAATATAGATAGGGTCTAAAAACTTTCGAAGCATTTTGAACAATCCTCGATTTAATTTGATTTTCTCACCGAAACTAGTATAAAATTGTGTATAATATACTACGATTTTTTTGACCGAAACTAGTATTTCAAAAAGTTTCATAGCATCTAATTCTGAGATAATTTTTTGCATGGACTTCAATCTTAATCTTCCCTCGTAAAATCTAGAAAGGATCTGAAAAGTTTCGTAGAATTTCGAACAATCTTCGATTTAATTTAATTTCTGTCCGAAACTAGTATAAAATTGTGTATAATATACTACGATTTTTTTGACCGAAACTAGTATTTCAAAAAGTTTCATAGCATCTAATTCTGAGATAATTTTTTGCATGGACTTCAATCTTAATCTTCCCTCGTAAAATCTAGAAAGGATCTGAAAAGTTTCGTAGAATTTCGAACAATCTTCGATTTAATTTAATTTCTGTCCGAAACTAGTATAAAATTGTGTATAATATACTATGATTTTTTGACCGAAACTAGTATTTCAAAAAGTTTCATAGCATCTAATTCTGAGATAATTTTTTGCATGGACTTCAATCTTAATCTTCCCTCGTAAAATCTAGAAAGGATCTGAAAAGTTTCGCAGAATTTCGAACAATCCTCGATTTGATTTAATTTTCTGTCCAAAACTAATATAAAATTGTGTATAATATACTATGATTTTCTTACCGAAACTCGTAGTTCAAAAAGTTACATAGAATCTATTTCTGAGATGATTTTTTCATGGACTTCCATCATAACCTTCCTTTGTAAAATATAGAAAGTCTCTGAAAAATTTCGTTGCATTTCGAACAATCCTCGATTTAATTTAATTTTCTGACCGAAACTAGCATAAAATAGTGTATAATATACTACGATTTTTTGACCTAAACTTGCATTTCAAAACCATCCATAGAATCATATTTTGAGATAATATTTTGCATGGACTTCCATCATAACCTTCCCTCATAAAACATAGAAAGGGTCTGAAAAGTTTTGTAGCATTTCGTACAATCCTCGATTTAATTTGATATTCTGACCGAAACTAGTATAAAATTGTGTATAATGTACTACGATTTCTTGACCAAAACTCGTATTTCAAAAAGTTTCATAGAATCTATTTCTGAGATAATTTTTTGCATGAACTTCCATCATAATCTTCCCTCGTACAATATAGAAAGGATCTGAAAAGTTTCGTATCATTTTTAACAATCCTCGGTTTAATTTAATTTTCTGACCGAAACTAGCATAAAACTATGTATAATATACTACGATTGTTTGACCTAAACTGACATTTAAAAAACTTCCATAGAATCATATTTTGAGATAATATTTTGCATGGAATTCCAACATAACCTTCCCTCGTAAAATATAGAAAGGGTCTGAAAACTTTCGAAGCATTTTGAACAATCCTCTATTTAATTTAATTTTCTCACCGAAACTAGTATAAAATTGTGTATAATATACTACGATTTTTTTGACCGAAACTAGTATTTCAAAAAGTTTCATAGCATCTAATTCTGAGATAATTTTTTGCATGGACTTGAATCTTAATCTTCCCTCGTAAAATCTAGAAAGGATCTGAAAAGTTTCGTAGAATTTCGAACAATCTTCGATTTAATTTAATTTCTGTCCGAAACTAGTATAAAATTGTGTATAATATACTACGATTTTTTTGACCGAAACTAGTATTTCAAAAAGTTTCATAGCATCTAATTCTGAGATAATTTTTTGCATGGACTTCAATCTTAATCTTCCCTCGTAAAATCTAGAAAGGATCTGAAAAGTTTCGTAGAATTTCGAACAATCTTCGATTTAATTTAATTTCTGTCCGAAACTAGTATAAAATTGTGTATAATATACTATGATTTTTTGACCGAAACTAGTATTTCAAAAAGTTTCATAGCATCTAATTCTGAGATAATTTTTTGCATGGACTTCAATCTTAATCTTCCCTCGTAAAATCTAGAAAGGATCTGAAAAGTTTCGCAGAATTTCGAACAATCCTCGATTTAATTTAATTTTCTGTCCGAAACTAATATAAAATTGTGTATAATATACTATGATTTTCTGACCGAAACTCGTAGTTCAAAAAGTTACATAGAATCTATTTCTGAGATGATTTTTTCATGGACTTCCATCATAACCTTCCTTTGTAAAATATAGAAAGTCTCTGAAAAATTTCGTTGCATTTCGAACAATCCTCGATTTAATTTAATTTTCTGACCGAAACTAGCATAAAATTGTGTATAATATACTACGATTTTTTGACCTAAACTTGCATTTCAAAACCATCCATAGAATCATATTTTGAGATAATATTTTGCATGGACTTCCATCATAACCTTCCCTCGTAAAATATAGAAAAGGTCTGAAAAGTTTTGTAGCATTTCGTACAATCCTCGATTTAATTTGATATTCTGACCGAAACTAGTATAAAATTGTGTATAATGTACTACGATTTCTTGACCGAAACTCGTATTTCAAAAAGTTTCATAGAATCTATTTCTCAGATAATTTTTTGCATGAACTTCCATCATAATCTTCCCCCGTACAATATAGAAAGGATCTGAAAAGTTTCGTATCATTTTTAACAATCCTCGATTTAATTTAATTTTCTGACCGAAACTAGCATAAAATTATATATAATATACTACGATTGTTTGACCTAAACTGGCATTTAAAAAACTTCCATAGAATCATATTTTGAGATAATATTTTGCATGGAATTCCAACATAACCTTCCCTCTGAAAATATAGATAGGGTCTAAAAACTTTCGAAGCATTTTGAACAATCCTCGATTTAATTTGATTTTCTCACCGAAACTAGTATAAAATTGTGTATAATATACTACGATTTTTTTGACCGAAACTAGTATTTCAAAAAGTTTCATAGCATCTAATTCTGAGATAATTTTTTGCATGGACTTCAATCTTAATCTTCCCTCGTAAAATCTAGAAAGGATCTGAAAAGTTTCGTAGAATTTCGAACAATCCTCGATTTAATTTAATTTCTGTCCGAAACTAGTATAAAATTGTGTATAATATACTATGATTTTTTGACCGAAACTAGTATTTCAAAAAGTTTCATAGCATCTAATTCTGAGATAATTTTTTGCATGGACTTCAATCTTAATCTTCCCTCGTAGAATCTAGAAAGGATCTGAATAGTTTCGCAGAATTTCGAACAATCCTCGATTTAATTTAATTTTTTGTCCGAAACTAATATAAAATTGTGTATAATATACTATGATTTTCTGACCGAAACTCGTAGTTCAAAAAGTTACATAGAATCTATTTCTGAGATGATTTTTTCATGGACTTCCATCATAACCTTCCTTTGTAAAATATAGAAAGTCTCTGAAAAATTTCGTTGCATTTCGAACAATCCTCGATTTAATTTAATTTTCTGACCGAAACTAGCATAAAATTGTGTATAATATACTACGATTTTTTGACCTAAACTTGCATTTCAAAACCATCCATAGAATCATATTTTGAGATAATATTTTGCATGGACTTCCATCATAACCTTCCCTCGTAAAATATAGAAAGGGTCTGAAAAGTTTTGTAGCATTTCGTACAATCCTCGATTTAATTTGATATTCTGACCGAAACTAGTATAAAATTGTGTATAATGTACTACGATTTCTTGACCGAAACTCGTATTTCAAAAAGTTTCATAGAATCTAATTCTGAGATAATTTTTTGGATGGACTTCAATCTTAATCTTCCCTCGTAAAATCTAGAAAGGATCTGAAAAGTTTCGTAGAATTTCGAACAATCTTCGAATTAATTTAATTTCTGTCCGAAACTAGTATAAAATTGTGTATAATATACTACGATTTTTTTGACCGAAACTAGTATTTCAAAAAGTTTCATAGCATCTAATTCTGACATAATTTTTTGCATGGACTTCAATCTTAATCTTCCCTCGTAAAATCTAGAAAGGATCTGAAAAGTTTCGTAGAATTTCGAACAATCTTCGATTTAATTTAATTTCTGTCCGAAACTAGTATAAAATTGTGTATAATATACTATGATTTTTTGACCGAAACTAGTATTTCAAAAAGTTTCATAGCATCTAATTCTGAGATAATTTTTTGCATGGACTTCAATCTTAATCTTCCCTCGTAAAATATAGAAAGGATCTGAAAAGTTTCACAGAATTTCGAACAATCCTCGATTTAATTTAATTTTCTGTCCGAAACTAATATAAAATTGTGTATAATATACTATGATTTTCTGACCGAAACTCGTAGTTCAAAAAGTTACATAGAATCTATTTCTGAGATGATTTTTTCATGGACTTCCATCATAACCTTCCTTTGTAAAATATAGAAAGTCTCTGAAAAATTTCGTTGCATTTCGAACAATCCTCGATTTAATTTAATTTTCTGACCGAAACTAGCATAAAATTGTGTATAATATACTACGATTTTTTGACCTAAACTTGCATTTCAAAACCATCCATAGAATCATATTTTGAGATAATATTTTGAATGGACTTCCATCATAACCTTCCCTCGTAAAACATAGAAAGGGTCTGAGAAGTTTTGTAGCATTTCGTACAATCTTCGATTTAATTTGATATTCTGACCGAAACTAGTATAAAATTGTGTATAATGTACTACGATTTCTTGACCAAAACTCGTATTTCAAAAAGTTTCATAGAATCTATTTCTGAGATAATTTTTTGCATGAACTTCCATCATAATCTTCCCTCGTACAATATAGAAGGGATCTGAAAAGTTTCGTATCATTTTTAACAATCCTCGGTTTAATTTAATTTTCTGACCGAAACTAGCATAAAACTATGTATAATATACTACGATTGTTTGACCTAAACTGACATTTAAAAAACTTCCATAGAATCATATTTTGAGATAATATTTTGCATGGAATTCCAACATAACCTTCCCTCGTAAAATATAGAAAGGGTCTGAAAACTTTCGAAGCATTTTGAACAATCCTCGATTTAATTTAATTTTCTCACCGAAACTAGTATAAAATTGTGTATAATATACTACGATTTTTTTGACCGAAACTAGTATTTCAAAAAGTTTCATAGCATCTAATTCTGAGATAATTATTTGCATGGACTTAAATCTTAATATTCCCTCGTAAAATCTAGAAAGGATCTGAAAAGTTTCGTAGAATTTCGAACAATCTTCGATTTAATTTAATTTCTGTCCGAAACTAGTATAAAATTGTGTATAATATACTACGATTTTTTTGACCGAAACTAGTATTTCAAAAAGTTTCATAGCATCTAATTCTGAGATAATTTTTTGCATGGACTTCAATCTTAATCTTCCCTCGTAAAATCTAGAAAGGATCTGAAAAGTTTCGTAGAATTTCGAACAATCTTCGATTTAATTTAATTTCTGTCCGAAACTAGTATAAAATTGTGTATAATATACTATGATTTTTTGACCGAAACTAGTATTTCAAAAAGTTTCATAGCATCTAATTCTGAGATAATTTTTTGCATGGACTTCAATCTTAATCTTCCCTCGTAAAATCTAGAAAGGATCTGAAAAGTTTCGCAGAATTTCGAACAATCCTCGATTTGATTTAATTTTCTGTCCAAAACTAATATAAAATTGTGTATAATATACTATGATTTTCTTACCGAAACTCGTAGTTCAAAAAGTTACATAGAATCTATTTCTGAGATGATTTTTTCATGGACTTCCATCATAACCTTCCTTTGTAAAATATAGAAAGTCTCTGAAAAATTTCGTTGCATTTCGAACAATCCTCGATTTAATTTAATTTTCTGACCGAAACTAGCATAAAATAGTGTATAATATACTACGATTTTTTGACCTAAACTTGCATTTCAAAACCATCCATAGAATCATATTTTGAGATAATATTTTGCATGGACTTCCATCATAACCTTCCCTCGTAAAACATAGAAAGGGTCTGAAAAGTTTTGTAGCATTTCGTACAATCCTCGATTTAATTTGATATTCTGACCGAAACTAGTATAAAATTGTGTATAATGTACTACGATTTCTTGACCAAAACTCGTATTTCAAAAAGTTTCATAGAATCTATTTCTGAGATAATTTTTTGCATGAACTTCCATCATAATCTTCCCTCGTACAATATAGAAAGGATCTGAAAAGTTTCGTATCATTTTTAACAATCCTCGGTTTAATTTAATTTTCTGACCGAAACTAGCATAAAACTATGTATAATATACTACGATTGTTTGACCTAAACTGACATTTAAAAAACTTCCATAGAATCATATTTTGAGATAATATTTTGCATGGAATTCCAACATAACCTTCCCTCGTAAAATATAGAAAGGGTCTGAAAACTTTCGAAGCATTTTGAACAATCCTCTATTTAATTTAATTTTCTCACCGAAACTAGTATAAAACTGTGTATAATATACTACGATTTTTTTGACCGAAACTAGTATTTCAAAAAGTTTCATAGCATCTAATTCTGAGATAATTTTTTGCATGGACTTGAATCTTAATCTTCCCTCGTAAAATCTAGAAAGGATCTGAAAAGTTTCGTAGAATTTCGAACAATCTTCGATTTAATTTAATTTCTGTCCGAAACTAGTATAAAATTGTGTATAATATACTACGATTTTTTTGACCGAAACTAGTATTTCAAAAAGTTTCATAGCATCTAATTCTGAGATAATTTTTTGCATGGACTTCAATCTTAATCTTCCCTCGTAAAATCTAGAAAGGATCTGAAAAGTTTCGTAGAATTTCGAACAATCTTCGATTTAATTTAATTTCTGTCCGAAACTAGTATAAAATTGTGTATAATATACTATGATTTTTTGACCGAAACTAGTATTTCAAAAAGTTTCATAGCATCTAATTCTGAGATAATTTTTTGCATGGACTTCAATCTTAATCTTCCCTCGTAAAATCTAGAAAGGATCTGAAAAGTTTCGCAGAATTTCGAACAATCCTCGATTTAATTTAATTTTCTGTCCGAAACTAATATAAAATTGTGTATAATATACTATGATTTTCTGACCGAAACTCGTAGTTCAAAAAGTTACATAGAATCTATTTCTGAGATGATTTTTTCATGGACTTCCATCATAACCTTCCTTTGTAAAATATAGAAAGTCTCTGAAAAATTTCGTTGCATTTCGAACAATCCTCGATTTAATTTAATTTTCTGACCGAAACTAGCATAAAATTGTGTATAATATACTACGATTTTTTGACCTAAACTTGCATTTCAAAACCATCCATAGAATCATATTTTGAGATAATATTTTGCATGGACTTCCATCATAACCTTCCCTCGTAAAACATAGAAAGGGTCTGAGAAGTTTTGTAGCATTTCGTACAATCCTCGATTTAATTTGATATTCTGACCGAAACTAGTATAAAATTGTGTATAATGTACTACGATTTCTTGACCAAAACTCGTATTTCAAAAAGTTTCATAGAATCTATTTCTGAGATAATTTTTTGCATGAACTTCCATCATAATCTTCCCTCGTACAATATAGAAGGGATCTGAAAAGTTTCGTATCATTTTTAACAATCCTCGGTTTAATTTAATTTTCTGACCGAAACTAGCATAAAACTATGTATAATATACTACGATTGTTTGACCTAAACTGACATTTAAAAAACTTCCATAGAATCATATTTTGAGATAATATTTTGCATGGAATTCCAACATAACCTTCCCTCTGAAAATATAGATAGGGTCTAAAAACTTTCGAAGCATTTTGAACAATCCTCGATTTAATTTGATTTTCTCACCGAAACTAGTATAAAATTGTGTATAATATACTACGATTTTTTTGACCAAAACTAGTATTTCAAAAAGTTTCATAGCATCTAATTCTGAGATAATTTTTTGCATGGACTTCAATCTTAATCTTCCCTCGTAAAATCTAGAAAGGATCTGAAAAGTTTCGTAGAATTTCGAACAATCCTCGATTTAATTTAATTTCTGTCCGAAACTAGTATAAAATTGTGTATAATATACTATGATTTTTTGACCGAAACTAGTATTTCAAAAAGTTTCATAGCATCTAATTCTGAGATAATTTTTTGCATGGACTTCAATCTTAATCTTCCCTCGTAGAATCTAGAAAGGATCTGAAAAGTTTCGCAGAATTTCGAACAATCCTCGATTTAATTTAATTTTTTGTCCGAAACTAATATAAAATTGTGTATAATATACTATGATTTTCTGACCGAAACTCGTAGTTCAAAAAGTTACATAGAATCTATTTCTGAGATGATTTTTTCATGGACTTCCATCATAACCTTCCTTTGTAAAATATAGAAAGTCTCTGAAAAATTTCGTTGCATTTCGAACAATCCTCGATTTAATTTAATTTTCTGACCGAAACTAGCATAAAATTGTGTATAATATACTACGATTTTTTGACCTAAACTTTCATTTCAAAACCATCCATAGAATCATATTTTGAGATAATATTTTGCATGGACTTCCATCATAACCTTCCCTCGTAAAATATAGAAAGGGTCTGAAAAGTTTTGTAGCATTTCGTACAATCCTCGATTTAATTTGATATTCTGACCGAAACTAGTATAAAATTGTGTATAATGTACTACGATTTCTTGACCGAAACTCGTATTTCAAAAAGTTTCATAGAATCTATTTCTTAGATAATTTTTTGCATGAACTTCCATCATAATCTTCCCTCGTACAATATAGAAAGGATCTGAAAAGTTTCGTATCATTTTTAACAATCCTCGATTTAATTTAATTTTCTGACCGAAACTAGCATAAAATTATATATAATATACTACGATTGTTTGACCTAAACTGGCATTTAAAAAACTTCCATAGAATCATATTTTGAGATAATATTTTGCATGGAATTCCAACATAACCTTCCCTCTGAAAATATAGATAGGGTCTAAAAACTTTCGAAACATTTTGAACAATCCTCGATTTAATTTGATTTTCTCACCGAAACTAGTATAAAATTGTGTATAATATACTACGATTTTTTTGACCGAAACTAGTATTTCAAAAAGTTTCATAGCATCTAATTCTGAGATAATTTTTTGCATGGACTTCAATCTTAATCTTCCCTCGTAAAATCTAGAAAGGATCTGAAAAGTTTCGTAGAATTTCGAACAATCCTCGATTTAATTTAATTTATGTCCGAAACTAGTATAAAATTGTGTATAATATACTATGATTTTTTGACCGAAACTAGTATTTCAAAAAGTTTCATAGCATCTAATTCTGAGATAATTTTTTGCATGGACTTCAATCTTAATCTTCCCTCGTAAAATCTAGAAAGGATCTGAAAAGTTTCGCAGAATTTCGAACAATCCTCGATTTAATTTAATTTTTTGTCCGAAACTAATATAAAATTGTGTATAATATACTATGATTTTCTGACCGAAACTCGTAGTTCAAAAAGTTACATAGAATCTATTTCTGAGATGATTTTTTCATGGACTTCCATCATAACCTTCCTTTGTAAAATATAGAAAGTCTCTGAAAAATTTCGTTGCATTTCGAACAATCCTCGATTTAATTTAATTTTCTGACCGAAACTAGCATAAAATTGTGTATAATATACTACGATTTTTTGACCTAAACTTGCATTTCAAAACCATCCATAGAATCATATTTTGAGATAATATTTTGCATGGACTTCCATCATAACCTTCCCTCGTAAAATATAGAAAGGGTCTGAAAAGTTTTGTAGCATTTCGTACAATCCTCGATTTAATTTGATATTCTGACCGAAACTAGTATAAAATTGTGTATAATGTACTACGATTTCTTGACCGAAACTCGTATTTCAAAAAGTTTCATAGAATCTATTTCTTAGATAATTTTTTGCATGAACTTCCATCATAATCTTCCCTCGTACAATATAGAAAGGATCTGAAAAGTTTCGTATCATTTTTAACAATCCTCGATTTAATTTAATTTTCTGACCGAAACTAGCATAAAATTATATATAATATACTAAGATTGTTTGACCTAAACTGGCATTTAAAAAACTTCCATAGAATCATATTTTGAGATAATATTTTGCATGGAATTCCAACATAACCTTCCCTCTGAAAATATAGATAGGGTCTAAAAACTTTCGAAACATTTTGAACAATCCTCGATTTAATTTGATTTTCTCACCGAAACTAGTATAAAATTGTGTATAATATACTACGATTTTTTTGACCGAAACTAGTATTTCAAAAAGTTTCATAGCATCTAATTCTGAGATAATTTTTTGCATGGACTTCAATCTTAATCTTCCCTCGTAAAATCTAGAAAGGATCTGAAAAGTTTCGTAGAATTTCGAACAATCCTCGATTTAATTTAATTTCTGTCCGAAACTAGTATAAAATTGTGTATAATATACTATGATTTTTTGACCGAAACTAGTATTTCAAAAAGTTTCATAGCATCTAATTCTGAGATAATTTTTTACATGGACTTCAATCTTAATCTTCCCTCGTAAAATCTAGAAAGGATCTGAAAATTTTCGCAGAATTTCGAACAATCCTCGATTTAATTTAATTTTTTGTCCGAAACTAATATAAAATTGTGTATAATATACTATGATTTTCTGACCGAAACTCGTAGTTCAAAAAGTTACATAGAATCTATTTCTGAGATGATTTTTTCATGGACTTCCATCATAACCTTCCTTTGTAAAATATAGAAAGTCTCTGAAAAATTTCGTTGCATTTCGAACAATCCTCGATTTAATTTAATTTTCTGACCGAAACTAGCATAAAATAGTGTATAATATACTACGATTTTTTGACCTAAACTTGCATTTCAAAACCATCCATAGAATCATATTTTGAGATAATATTTTGCATGGACTTCCATCATAACCTTCCCTCGTAAAACATAGAAAGGGTCTGAAAAGTTTTGTAGCATTTCGTACAATCCTCGATTTAATTTGATATTCTGACCGAAACTAGTATAAAATTGTGTATAATGTACTACGATTTCTTGACCAAAACTCGTATTTCAAAAAGTTTCATAGAATCTATTTCTGAGATAATTTTTTGCATGAACTTCCATCATAATCTTCCCTCGTACAATATAGAAAGGATCTGAAAAGTTTCGTATCATTTTTAACAATCCTCGGTTTAATTTAATTTTCTGACCGAAACTAGCATAAAACTATGTATAATATACTACGATTGTTTGACCTAAACTGACATTTAAAAAACTTCCATAGAATCATATTTTGAGATAATATTTTGCATGGAATTCCAACATAACCTTCCCTCGTAAAATATAGAAAGGGTCTGAAAACTTTCGAAGCATTTTGAACAATCCTCTATTTAATTTAATTTTCTCACCGAAACTAGTATAAAATTGTGTATAATATACTACGATTTTTTTGACCGAAACTAGTATTTCAAAAAGTTTCATAGCATCTAATTCTGAGATAATTTTTTGCATGGACTTGAATCTTAATCTTCCCTCGTAAAATCTAGAAAGGATCTGAAAAGTTTCGTAGAATTTCGAACAATCTTCGATTTAATTTAATTTCTGTCCGAAACTAGTATAAAATTGTGTATAATATACTACGATTTTTTTGACCGAAACTAGTATTTCAAAAAGTTTCATAGCATCTAATTCTGAGATAATTTTTTGCATGGACTTCAATCTTAATCTTCCCTCGTAAAATCTAGAAAGGATCTGAAAAGTTTCGTAGAATTTCGAACAATCTTCGATTTAATTTAATTTCTGTCCGAAACTAGTATAAAATTGTGTATAATATACTATGATTTTTTGACCGAAACTAGTATTTCAAAAAGTTTCATAGCATCTAATTCTGAGATAATTTTTTGCATGGACTTCAATCTTAATCTTCCCTCGTAAAATCTAGAAAGGATCTGAAAAGTTTCGCAGAATTTCGAACAATCCTCGATTTAATTTAATTTTCTGTCCGAAACTAATATAAAATTGTGTATAATATACTATGATTTTCTGACCGAAACTCGTAGTTCAAAAAGTTACATAGAATCTATTTCTGAGATGATTTTTTCATGGACTTCCATCATAACCTTCCTTTGTAAAATATAGAAAGTCTCTGAAAAATTTCGTTGCATTTCGAACAATCCTCGATTTAATTTAATTTTCTGACCGAAACTAGCATAAAATTGTGTATAATATACTACGATTTTTTGACCTAAACTTGCATTTCAAAACCATTCATAGAATCATATTTTGAGATAATATTTTGCATGGACTTCCATCATAACCTTCCCTCGTAAAATATAGAAAAGGTCTGAAAAGTTTTGTAGCATTTCGTACAATCCTCGATTTAATTTGATATTCTGACCGAAACTAGTATAAAATTGTGTATAATGTACTACGATTTCTTGAGCGAAACTCGTATTTCAAAAAGTTTCATAGAATCTATTTCTCAGATAATTTTTTGCATGAACTTCCATCATAATCTTCCCCCGTACAATATAGAAAGGATCTGAAAAGTTTCGTATCATTTTTAACAATCCTCGATTTAATTTAATTTTCTGACCGAAACTAGCATAAAATTATATATAATATACTACGATTGTTTGACCTAAACTGGCATTTAAAAAACTTCCATAGAATCATATTTTGAGATAATATTTTGCATGGAATTCCAACATAACCTTCCCTCTGAAAATATAGATAGGGTCTAAAAACTTTCGAAGCATTTTGAACAATCCTCGATTTAATTTGATTTTCTCACCGAAACTAGTATAAAATTGTGTATAATATACTACGATTTTTTTGACCGAAACTAGTATTTCAAAAAGTTTCATAGCATATAATTCTGAGATAATTTTTTGCATGGACTTCAATCTTAATCTTCCCTCGTAAAATCTAGAAAGGATCTGAAAAGTTTCGTAGAATTTCGAACAATCCTCGATTTAATTTAATTTCTGTCCGAAACTAGTATAAAATTGTGTATAATATACTATGATTTTTTGACCGAAACTAGTATTTCAAAAAGTTTCATAGCATCTAATTCTGAGATAATTTTTTGCATGGACTTCAATCTTAATCTTCCCTCGTAGAATCTAGAAAGGATCTAAAAAGTTTCGCAGAATTTCGAACAATCCTCGATTTAATTTAATTTTTTGTCTAAAACTAATATAAAATTGTGTATAATATACTATGATTTTCTGACCGAAACTCGTAGTTCAAAAAGTTACATAGAATCTATTTCTGAGATGATTTTTTCATGGACTTCCATCATAACCTTCCTTTGTAAAATATAGAAAGTCTCTGAAAAATTTCGTTGCATTTCGAACAATCCTCGATTTAATTTAATTTTCTGACCGAAACTAGCATAAAATTGTGTATAATATACTACGATTTTTTGACCTAAACTTGCATTTCAAAACCATCCATAGAATCATATTTTGAGATAATATTTTGCATGGACTTCCATCATAACCTTCCCTCGTAAAACATAGAAAGGGTCTGAAAAGTTTTGTAGCATTTCGTACAATCCTCGATTTAATTTGATATTCTGACCGAAACTAGTATAAAATTGTGTATAATGTACTACGATTTCTTGACCGAAACTCGTATTTCAAAAAGTTTCATAGAATCTATTTCTTAGATAATTTTTTGCATGAACTTCCATCATAATCTTCCCTCGTACAATATAGAAAGGATCTGAAAAGTTTCGTATCATTTTTAACAATCCTCGATTTAATTTAATTTTCTGACCGAAACTAGCATAAAATTATATATAATATACTACGATTGTTTGACCTAAACTGGCATTTAAAAAACTTCCATAGAATCATATTTTGAGATAATATTTTGCATGGAATTCCAACATAACCTTCCCTCTGAAAATATAGATAGGGTCTAAAAACTTTCGAAACATTTTGAACAATCCTCGATTTAATTTGATTTTCTCACCGAAACTAGTATAAAATTGTGTATAATATACTACGATTTTTTTGACCGAAACTAGTATTTCAAAAAGTTTCATAGCATCTAATTCTGAGATAATTTTTTGCATGGACTTCAATCTTAATCTTCCCTCGTAAAATCTAGAAAGGATCTGAAAAGTTTCGTAGAATTTCGAACAATCCTCGATTTAATTTAATTTCTGTCCGAAACTAGTATAAAATTGTGTATAATATACTATGATTTTTTGACCGAAACTAGTATTTCAAAAAGTTTCATAGCATCTAATTCTGAGATAATTTTTTGCATGGACTTCAATCTTAATCTTCCCTCGTAGAATCTAGAAAGGATCTGAAAAGTTTCGCAGAATTTCGAACAATCCTCGATTTAATTTAATTTTTTGTCCGAAACTAATATAAAATTGTGTATAATATACTATGATTTTCTGACCGAAACTCGTAGTTCAAAAAGTTACATAGAATCTATTTCTGAGATGATTTTTTCATGGACTTCCATCATAACCTTCCTTTGTAAAATATAGAAAGTCTCTGAAAAATTTCGTTGCATTTCGAACAATCCTCGATTTAATTTAATTTTCTGACCGAAACTTGCATAAAATTGTGTATAATATACTACGATTTTTTGACCTAAACTTGCATTTCAAAACCATCCATATAATCATATTTTGAGATAATATTTTGCATGGACTTCCATCATAACCTTCCCTCGTAAAATATAGAAAGGGTCTGAAAAGTTTTGTAGCATTTCGTACAATCCTCGATTTAATTTGATATTCTGACCGAAACTAGTATAAAATTGTGTATAATGTACTACGATTTCTTGACCGAAACTCGTATTTCAAAAAGTTTCATAGAATCTATTTCTTAGATAATTTTTTGCATGAACTTCCATCATAATCTTCCCTCGTACAATATAGAAAGGATCTGAAAAGTTTCGTATCATTTTTAACAATCCTCGATTTAATTTAATTTTCTGACCGAAACTAGCATAAAATTATATATAATATACTAAGATTGTTTGACCTAAACTGGCATTTAAAAAACTTCCATAGAATCATATTTTGAGATAATATTTTGCATGGAATTCCAACATAACCTTCCCTCTGAAAATATAGATAGGGTCTAAAAACTTTCGAAACATTTTGAACAATCCTCGATTTAATTTGATTTTCTCACCGAAACTAGTATAAAATTGTGTATAATATACTACGATTTTTTTGACCGAAACTAGTATTTCAAAAAGTTTCATAGCATCTAATTCTGAGATAATTTTTTGCATGGACTTCAATCTTAATCTTCCCTCGTAAAATCTAGAAAGGATCTGAAAAGTTTCGTAGAATTTCGAACAATCCTCGATTTAATTTAATTTCTGTCCGAAACTAGTATAAAATTGTGTATAATATACTATGATTTTTTGACCGAAACTAGTATTTCAAAAAGTTTCATAGCATCTAATTCTGAGATAATTTTTTACATGGACTTCAATCTTAATCTTCCCTCGTAAAATCTAGAAAGGATCTGAAAATTTTCGCAGAATTTCGAACAATCCTCGATTTAATTTAATTTTTTGTCCGAAACTAATATAAAATTGTGTATAATATACTATGATTTTCTGACCGAAACTCGTAGTTCAAAAAGTTACATAGAATCTATTTCTGAGATGATTTTTTCATGGACTTCCATCATAACCTTCCTTTGTAAAATATAGAAAGTCTCTGAAAAATTTCGTTGCATTTCGAACAATCCTCGATTTAATTTAATTTTCTGACCGAAACTAGCATAAAATAGTGTATAATATACTACGATTTTTTGACCTAAACTTGCATTTCAAAACCATCCATAGAATCATATTTTGAGATAATATTTTGCATGGACTTCCATCATAACCTTCCCTCGTAAAACATAGAAAGGGTCTGAAAAGTTTTGTAGCATTTCGTACAATCCTCGATTTAATTTGATATTCTGACCGAAACTAGTATAAAATTGTGTATAATGTACTACGATTTCTTGACCAAAACTCGTATTTCAAAAAGTTTCATAGAATCTATTTCTGAGATAATTTTTTGCATGAACTTCCATCATAATCTTCCCTCGTACAATATAGAAAGGATCTGAAAAGTTTCGTATCATTTTTAACAATCCTCGGTTTAATTTAATTTTCTGACCGAAACTAGCATAAAACTATGTATAATATACTACGATTGTTTGACCTAAACTGACATTTAAAAAACTTCCATAGAATCATATTTTGAGATAATATTTTGCATGGAATTCCAACATAACCTTCCCTCGTAAAATATAGAAAGGGTCTGAAAACTTTCGAAGCATTTTGAACAATCCTCTATTTAATTTAATTTTCTCACCGAAACTAGTATAAAATTGTGTATAATATACTACGATTTTTTTGACCGAAACTAGTATTTCAAAAAGTTTCATAGCATCTAATTCTGAGATAATTTTTTGCATGGACTTGAATCTTAATCTTCCCTCGTAAAATCTAGAAAGGATCTGAAAAGTTTCGTAGAATTTCGAACAATCTTCGATTTAATTTAATTTCTGTCCGAAACTAGTATAAAATTGTGTATAATATACTACGATTTTTTTGACCGAAACTAGTATTTCAAAAAGTTTCATAGCATCTAATTCTGAGATAATTTTTTGCATGGACTTCAATCTTAATCTTCCCTCGTAAAATCTAGAAAGGATCTGAAAAGTTTCGTAGAATTTCGAACAATCTTCGATTTAATTTAATTTCTGTCCGAAACTAGTATAAAATTGTGTATAATATACTATGATTTTTTGACCGAAACTAGTATTTCAAAAAGTTTCATAGCATCTAATTCTGAGATAATTTTTTGCATGGACTTCAATCTTAATCTTCCCTCGTAAAATCTAGAAAGGATCTGAAAAGTTTCGCAGAATTTCGAACAATCCTCGATTTAATTTAATTTTCTGTCCGAAACTAATATAAAATTGTGTATAATATACTATGATTTTCTGACCGAAACTCGTAGTTCAAAAAGTTACATAGAATCTATTTCTGAGATGATTTTTTCATGGACTTCCATCATAACCTTCCTTTGTAAAATATAGAAAGTCTCTGAAAAATTTCGTTGCATTTCGAACAATCCTCGATTTAATTTAATTTTCTGACCGAAACTAGCATAAAATTGTGTATAATATACTACGATTTTTTGACCTAAACTTGCATTTCAAAACCATTCATAGAATCATATTTTGAGATAATATTTTGCATGGACTTCCATCATAACCTTCCCTCGTAAAATATAGAAAAGGTCTGAAAAGTTTTGTAGCATTTCGTACAATCCTCGATTTAATTTGATATTCTGACCGAAACTAGTATAAAATTGTGTATAATGTACTACGATTTCTTGACCGAAACTCGTATTTCAAAAAGTTTCATAGAATCTATTTCTCAGATAATTTTTTGCATGAACTTCCATCATAATCTTCCCCCGTACAATATAGAAAGGATCTGAAAAGTTTCGTATCATTTTTAACAATCCTCGATTTAATTTAATTTTCTGACCGAAACTAGCATAAAATTATATATAATATACTACGATTGTTTGACCTAAACTGGCATTTAAAAAACTTCCATAGAATCATATTTTGAGATAATATTTTGCATGGAATTCCAACATAACCTTCCCTCTGAAAATATAGATAGGGTCTAAAAACTTTCGAAGCATTTTGAACAATCCTCGATTTAATTTGATTTTCTCACCGAAACTAGTACAAAATTGTGTATAATATACTACGATTTTTTTGACCGAAACTAGTATTTCAAAAAGTTTCATAGCATCTAATTCTGAGATAATTTTTTGCATGGACTTCAATCTTAATCTTCCCTCGTTAAATCTAGAAAGGATCTGAAAAGTTTCGTAGAATTTCGAACAATCCTCGATTTAATTTAATTTCTGTCCGAAACTAGTATAAAATTGTGTATAATATACTATGATTTTTTGACCGAAACTAGTATTTCAAAAAGTTTCATAGCATCTAATTCTGAGATAATTTTTTGCATGGACTTCAATCTTAATCTTCCCTCGTAGAATCTAGAAAGGATCTGAAAAGTTTCGCAGAATTTCGAACAATCCTCGATTTAATTTAATTTTTTGTCCGAAACTAATATAAAATTGTGTATAATATACTATGATTTTCTGACCGAAACTCGTAGTTCAAAAAGTTACATAGAATCTATTTCTGAGATGATTTTTTCATGGACTTCCATCATAACCTTCCTTTGTAAAATATAGAAAGTCTCTGAAAAATTTCGTTGCATTTCGAACAATCCTCGATTTAATTTAATTTTCTGACCGAAACTAGCATAAAATTGTGTATAATATACTACGATTTTTTGACCTAAACTTGCATTTCAAAACCATCCATAGAATCATATTTTGAGATAATATTTTGCATGGACTTCCATCATAACCTTCCCTCGTAAAATATAGAAAGGGTCTGAAAAGTTTTGTAGCATTTCGTACAATCCTCGATTTAATTTGATATTCTGACCGAAACTAGTATAAAATTGTGTATAATGTACTACGATTTCTTGACCGAAACTCGTATTTCAAAAAGTTTCATAGAATCTATTTCTTAGATAATTTTTTGCATGAACTTCCATCATAATCTTCCCTCGTACAATATAGAAAGGATCTGAAAAGTTTCGTATCATTTTTAACAATCCTCGATTTAAGTTAATTTTCTGACCGAAACTAGCATAAAATTATATATAATATACTACGATTGTTTGACCTAAACTGGCATTTAAAAAACTTCCATAGAATCATATTTTGAGATAATATTTTGCATGGAATTCCAACATAACCTTCCCTCTGAAAATATAGATAGGGTCTAAAAACTTTCGAAGCATTTTGAACAATCCTCGATTTAATTTGATTTTCTCACCGAAACTAGTATAAAATTGTGTATAATATACTACGATTTTTTTGACCGAAACTAGTATTTCAAAAAGTTTCATAGCATCTAATTCTGAGATAATTTTTTGCATGGACTTCAATCTTAATCTTCCCTCGTAAAATCTAGAAAGGATCTGAAAAGTTTCGTAGAATTTCGAACAATCCTCGATTTAATTTAATTTCTGTCCGAAACTAGTATAAAATTGTGTATAATATACTATGATTTTTTGACCGAAACTAGTATTTCAAAAAGTTTCATAGCATCTAATTCTGAGATAATTTTTTGCATGGACTTCAATCTTAATCTTCCCTCGTAAAATCTAGAAAGGATCTGAAAAGTTTCGCAGAATTTCGAACAATCCTCGATTTAATTTAATTTTTTGTCCGAAACTAATATAAAATTGTGTATAATATACTATGATTTTCTGACCGAAACTCGTAGTTCAAAAAGTTACATAGAATCTATTTCTGAGATGATTTTTTCATGGACTTCCATCATAACCTTCCTTTGTAAAATATAGAAAGTCTCTGAAAAATTTCGTTGCATTTCGAACAATCCTCGATTTAATTTAATTTTCTGACAGAAACTAGCATAAAATTGTGTATAATATACTACGATTTTTTGACCTAAACTTGCATTTCAAAACCATCCATAGAATCATATTTTGAGATAATATTTTGCATGGACTTCCATCATAACCTTCCCTCGTATAATATAGAAAGGGTCTGAAAAGTTTTGTAGCATTTCGTACAATCCTCGATTTAATTTGATATTCTGACCGAAACTAGTATAAAATTGTGTATAATGTACTACGATTTCTTGACCGAAACTCGTATTTCAAAAAGTTTCATAGAATCTATTTCTTAGATAATTTTTTGCATGAACTTCCATCATAATCTTCCGTCGTACAATATAGAAAGGATCTGAAAAGTTTCGTATCATTTTTAACAATCCTCGATTTAATTTAATTTTCTGACCGAAACTAGCATAAAATTATATATAATATACTACGATTGTTTGACCTAAACTGGCATTTAAAAAACTTCCATAGAATCATATTTTGAGATAATATTTTGCATGGAATTCCAACATAACCTTCCCTCTGAAAATATAGATAGGGTCTAAAAACTTTCGAAGCATTTTGAACAATCCTCGATTTAATTTGATTTTCTCACCGAAACTAGTATAAAATTGTGTATAATATACTACGATTTTTTTGACCGAAACTAGTATTTCAAAAAGTTTCATAGCATCTAATTCTGAGATAATTTTTTGCATGGACTTCAATCTTAATCTTCCCTCGTAAAATCTAGAAAGGATCTGAAAAGTTTCGTAGAATTTCGAACAATCCTCGATTTAATTTAATTTCTGTCCGAAACTAGTATAAAATTGTGTATAATATACTATGATTTTTTGACCGAAACTAGTATTTCAAAAAGTTTCATAGCATCTAATTCTGAGATAATTTTTTGCATGGACTTCAATCTTAATCTTCCCTCGTAGAATCTAGAAAGGATCTGAAAAGTTTCGCAGAATTTCGAACAATCCTCGATTTAATTTAATTTTTTGTCCGAAACTAATATAAAATTGTGTATAATATACTATGATTTTCTGACCGAAACTCGTAGTTCAAAAAGTTACATAGAATCTATTTCTGAGATGATTTTTTCATGGACTTCCATCATAACCTTCCTTTGTAAAATATAGAAAGTCTCTGAAAAATTTCGTTGCATTTCGAACAATCCTCGATTTAATTTAATTTTCTGACCGAAACTAGCATAAAATTGTGTATAATATACTACGATTTTTTGACCTAAACTTGCATTTCAAAACCATCCATAGAATCATATTTTGAGATAATATTTTGCATGGACTTCCATCATAACCTTCCCTCGTAAAATATAGAAAGGGTCTGAAAAGTTTTGTAGCATTTCGTACAATCCTCGATTTAATTTGATATTCTGACCGAAACTAGTATAAAATTGTGTATAATGTACTACGATTTCTTGACCGAAACTCGTATTTCAAAAAGTTTCATAGAATCTATTTCTTAGATAATTTTTTGCATGAACTTCCATCATAATCTTCCCTCGTACAATATAGAAAGGATCTGAAAAGTTTCGTATCATTTTTAACAATCCTCGATTTAATTTAATTTTCTGACCGAAACTAGCATAAAATTATATATAATATACTACGATTGTTTGACCTAAACTGGCATTTAAAAAACTTCCATAGAATCATATTTTGAGATAATATTTTGCATGGAATTCCAACATAACCTTCCCTCTGAAAATATAGATAGGGTCTAAAAACTTTCGAAACATTTTGAACAATCCTCGATTTAATTTGATTTTCTCACCGAAACTAGTATAAAATTGTGTATAATATACTACGATTTTTTTGACCGAAACTAGTATTTCAAAAAGTTTCATAGCATCTAATTCTGAGATAATTTTTTGCATGGACTTCAATCTTAATCTTCCCTCGTAAAATCTAGAATGGATCTGAAAAGTTTTGTAGAATTTCGAACAATCCTCGATTTAATTTAATTTCTGTCCGAAACTAGTATAAAATTGTGTATAATATACTATGATTTTTTGACCGAAACTAGTATTTCAAAAAGTTTCATAGCATCTAATTCTGAGATAATTTTTAACATGGACTTCAATCTTAATCTTCCCTCGTAAAATCTAGAAAGGATCTGAAAAGTTTCGCAGAATTTCGAACAATCCTCGATTTAATTTAATTTTTTGTCCGAAACTAATATAAAATTGTGTATAATATACTATGATTTTCTGACTGAAACTCGTAGTTCAAAAAGTTACATAGAATCTATTTCTGAGATGATTTTTTCATGGACTTCCATCATAACCTTCCTTTGTAAAATATAGAAAGTCTCTGAAAAATTTCGTTGCATTTCGAACAATCCTCGATTTAATTTAATTTTCTGACCGAAACTAGCATAAAATTGTGTATAATATACTACGATTTTTTGACCTAAACTTGCATTTCAAAACCATGCATAGAATCATATTTTGAGATAATATTTTGCATGGACTTCCATCATAACCTTCCCTCGTAAAATATAGAAAGGGTCTGAAAAGTTTTGTAGCATTTCGTACAATCCTCGATTTAATTTGATATTCTGACCGAAACTAGTATAAAATTGTGTATAATGTACTACGATTTCTTGACCGAAACTCGTATTTCAAAAAGTTTCATAGAATCTATTTCTTAGATAATTTTTTGCATGAACTTCCATCATAATCTTCCCTCGTACAATATAGAAAGGATCTGAAAAGTTTCGTATCATTTTTAACAATCCTCGATTTAATTTAATTTTCTGACCGAAACTAGCATAAAATTATATATAATATACTACGATTGTTTGACCTAAACTGGCATTTAAAAAACTTCCATAGAATCATATTTTGAGATAATATTTTGCATGGAATTCCAACATAACCTTCCCTCTGAAAATATAGATAGGGTCTAAAAACTTTCGAAGCATTTTGAACAATCCTCGATTTAATTTGATTTTCTCACCGAAACTAGTATAAAATTGTGTATAATATACTACGATTTTTTTGACCGAAACTAGTATTTCAAAAAGTTTCATAGCATCTAATTCTGAGATAATTTTTTGCATGGACTTCAATCTTAATCTTCCCTCGTAAAATCTAGAAAGGATCTGAAAAGTTTCGTAGAATTTCGAACAATCCTCGATTTAATTTAATTTCTGTCCGAAACTAGTATAAAATTGTGTATAATATACTATGATTTTTTGACCGAAACTAGTATTTCAAAAAGTTTCATAGCATCTAATTCTGAGATAATTTTTTGCATGGACTTCAATCTTAATCTTCCCTCGTAGAATCTAGAAAGGATCTGAAAAGTTTCGCAGAATTTCGAACAATCCTCGATTTAATTTAATTTTTTGTCCGAAACTAATATAAAATTGTGTATAATATACTATGATTTTCTGACCGAAACTCGTAGTTCAAAAAGTTACATAGAATCTATTTCTGAGATGATTTTTTCATGGACTTCCATCATAACCTTCCTTTGTAAAATATAGAAAGTCTCTGAAAAATTTCGTTGCATTTCGAACAATCCTCGATTTAATTTAATTTTCTGACCGAAACTAGCATAAAATTGTGTATAATATACTACGATTTTTTGACCTAAACTTGCATTTCAAAACCATCCATAGAATCATATTTTGAGATAATATTTTGCATGGACTTCCATCATAACCTTCCCTCGTAAAATATAGAAAGGGTCTGAAAAGTTTTGTAGCATTTCGTACAATCCTCGATTTAATTTGATATTCTGACCGAAACTAGTATAAAATTATGTATAATGTACTACGATTTCTTGACCGAAACTCGTATTTCAAAAAGTTTCATAGAATCTATTTCTTAGATAATTTTTTGCATGAACTTCCATCATAATCTTCCCTCGTACAATATAGAAAGGATCTGAAAAGTTTCGTATCATTTTTAACAATCCTCGATTTAATTTAATTTTCTGACCGAAACTAGCATAAAATTATATATAATATACTACGATTGTTTGACCTAAACTGGCATTTAAAAAACTTCCATAGAATCATATTTTGAGATAATATTTTGCATGGAATTCCAACATAACCTTCCCTCTGAAAATATAGATAGGGTCTAAAAACTTTCGAAACATTTTGAACAATCCTCGATTTAATTTGATTTTCTCACCGAAACTAGTATAAAATTGTGTATAATATACTACGATTTTTTTGACCGAAACTAGTATTTCAAAAAGTTTCATAGCATCTAATTCTGAGATAATTTTTTGCATGGACTTCAATCTTAATCTTCCCTCGTAAAATCTAGAATGGATCTGAAAAGTTTTGTAGAATTTCGAACAATCCTCGATTTAATTTAATTTCTGTCCGAAACTAGTATAAAATTGTGTATAATATACTATGATTTTTTGACCGAAACTAGTATTTCAAAAAGTTTCATAGCATCTAATTCTGAGATAATTTTTAACATGGACTTCAATCTTAATCTTCCCTCGTAAAATCTAGAAAGGATCTGAAAAGTTTCGCAGAATTTCGAACAATCCTCGATTTAATTTAATTTTTTGTCCGAAACTAATATAAAATTGTGTATAATATACTATGATTTTCTGACCGAAACTCGTAGTTCAAAAAGTTACATAGAATCTATTTCTGAGATGATTTTTTCATGGACTTCCATCATAACCTTCCTTTGTAAAATATAGAAAGTCTCTGAAAAATTTCGTTGCATTTCGAACAATCCTCGATTTAATTTAATTTTCTGACCGAAACTAGCATAAAATTGTGTATAATATACTACGATTTTTTGACCTAAACTTGCATTTCAAAACCATCCATAGAATCATATTTTGAGATAATATTTTGCATGGACTTCCATCATAACCTTCCCTCGTAAAATATAGAAAGGGTCTGAAAAGTTTTGTAGCATTTCGTACAATCCTCGATTTAATTTGATATTCTGACCGAAACTAGTATAAAATTATGTATAATGTACTACGATTTCTTGACCGAAACTCGTATTTCAAAAAGTTTCATAGAATCTATTTCTTAGATAATTTTTTGCATGAACTTCCATCATAATCTTCCCTCGTACAATATAGAAAGGATCTGAAAAGTTTCGTATCATTTTTAACAATCCTCGATTTAATTTAATTTTCTGACCGAAACTAGCATAAAATTATATATAATATACTACGATTGTTTGACCTAAACTGGCATTTAAAAAACTTCCATAGAATCATATTTTGAGATAATATTTTGCATGGAATTCCAACATAACCTTCCCTCTGAAAATATAGATAGGGTCTAAAAACTTTCGAAACATTTTGAACAATCCTCGATTTAATTTGATTTTCTCACCGAAACTAGTATAAAATTGTGTATAATATACTACGATTTTTTTGACCGAAACTAGTATTTCAAAAAGTTTCATAGCATCTAATTCTGAGATAATTTTTTGCATGGACTTCAATCTTAATCTTCCCTCGTAAAATCTAGAAAGGATCTGAAAAGTTTCGTAGAATTTCGAACAATCCTCGATTTAATTTAATTTCTGTCCGAAACTAGTATAAAATTGTGTATAATATACTATGATTTTTTGACCGAAACTAGTATTTCAAAAAGTTTCATAGCATCTAATTCTGAGATAATTTTTTGCATGGACTTCAATCTTAATCTTCCCTCGTAGAATCTAGAAAGGATCTGAAAAGTTTCGCAGAATTTCGAACAATCCTCGATTTAATTTAATTTTTTGTCCGAAACTAATATAAAATTGTGTATAATATACTATGATTTTCTGACCGAAACTCGTAGTTCAAAAAGTTACATAGAATCTATTTCTGAGATGATTTTTTCATGGACTTCCATCATAACCTTCCTTTGTAAAATATAGAAAGTCTCTGAAAAATTTCGTTGCATTTAGAACAATCCTCGATTTAATTTAATTTTCTGACCGAAACTAGCATAAAATTGTGTATAATATACTACGATTTTTTGACCTAAACTTGCATTTCAAAACCATCCATAGAATCATATTTTGAGATAATATTTTGCATGGACTTCCATCATAACCTTCCCTCGTAAAATATAGAAAGGGTCTGAAAAGTTTTGTAGCATTTCGTACAATCCTCGATTTAATTTGATATTCTGACCGAAACTAGTATAAAATTATGTATAATGTACTACGATTTCTTGACCGAAACTCGTATTTCAAAAAGTTTCATAGAATCTATTTCTTAGATAATTTTTTGCATGAACTTCCATCATAATCTTCCCTCGTACAATATAGAAAGGATCTGAAAAGTTTCGTATCATTTTTAACAATCCTCGATTTAATTTAATTTTCTGACCGAAACTAGCATAAAATTATATATAATATACTACGATTGTTTGACCTAAACTGGCATTTAAAAAACTTCCATAGAATCATATTTTGAGATAATATTTTGCATGGAATTCCAACATAACCTTCCCTCTGAAAATATAGATAGGGTCTAAAAACTTTCGAAACATTTTGAACAATCCTCGATTTAATTTGATTTTCTCACCGAAACTAGTATAAAATTGTGTATAATATACTACGATTTTTTTGACCGAAACTAGTATTTCAAAAAGTTTCATAGCATCTAATTCTGAGATAATTTTTTGCATGGACTTCAATCTTAATCTTCCCTCGTAAAATCTAGAATGGATCTGAAAAGTTTTGTAGAATTTCGAACAATCCTCGATTTAATTTAATTTCTGTCCGAAACTAGTATAAAATTGTGTATAATATACTATGATTTTTTGACCGAAACTAGTATTTCAAAAAGTTTCATAGCATCTAATTCTGAGATAATTTTTAACATGGACTTCAATCTTAATCTTCCCTCGTAAAATCTAGAAAGGATCTGAAAAGTTTCGCAGAATTTCGAACAATCCTCGATTTAATTTAATTTTTTGTCCGAAACTAATATAAAATTGTGTATAATATACTATGATTTTCTGACCGAAACTCGTAGTTCAAAAAGTTACATAGAATCTATTTCTGAGATGATTTTTTCATGGACTTCCATCATAACCTTCCTTTGTAAAATATAGAAAGTCTCTGAAAAATTTCGTTGCATTTCGAACAATCCTCGATTTAATTTAATTTTCTGACCGAAACTAGCATAAAATTGTGTATAATATACTACGATTTTTTGACCTAAACTTGCATTTCAAAACCATCCATAGAATCATATTTTGAGATAATATTTTGCATGGACTTCCATCATAACCTTCCCTCGTAAAATATATAAAGGGTCTGAAAAGTTTTGTAGCATTTCGTACAATCCTCGATTTAATTTGATATTCTGACCGAAACTAGTATAAAATTGTGTATAATGTACTACGATTTCTTGACCGAAACTCGTATTTCAAAAAGTTTCATAGAATCTATTTCTTAGATAATTTTTTGCATGAACTTCCATCATAATCATCCCTCGTACAATATAGAAAGGATCTGAAAAGTTTCGTATCATTTTTAACAATCCTCGATTTAATTTAATTTTCTGACCGAAACTAGCATAAAATTATATATAATATACTACGATTGTTTGACCTAAACTGGCATTTAAAAAACTTCCATAGAATCATATTTTGAGATAATATTTTGCATGGAATTCCAACATAACCTTCCCTCTGAAAATATAGATAGGGTCTAAAAACTTTCGAAGCATTTTGAACAATCCTCGATTTAATTTGATTTTCTCACCGAAACTAGTATAAAATTGTGTATAATATACTACGATTTTTTTGACCGAAACTAGTATTTCAAAAAGTTTCATAGCATCTAATTCTGAGATAATTTTTTGCATGGACTTCAATCTTAATCTTCCCTCGTAAAATCTAGAAAGGATCTGAAAAGTTTCGTAGAATTTCGAACAATCCTCGATTTAATTTAATTTCTGTCCGAAACTAGTATAAAATTGTGTATAATATACTATGATTTTTTGACCGAAACTAGTATTTCAAAAAGTTTCATAGCATCTAATTCTGAGATAATTTTTTACATGGACTTCAATCTTAATCTTCCCTCGTAAAATCTAGAAAGGATCTGAAAAGTTTCGCAGAATTTCGAACAATCCTCGATTTAATTTAATTTTTTGTCCGAAACTAATATAAAATTGTGTATAATATACTATGATTTTCTGACCGAAACTCGTAGTTCAAAAAGTTACATAGAATCTATTTCTGAGATGATTTTTTCATGGACTTCCATCATAACCTTCCTTTGTAAAATATAGAAAGTCTCTGAAAAATTTCGTTGCATTTAGAACAATCCTCGATTTAATTTAATTTTCTGACCGAAACTAGCATAAAATTGTGTATAATATACTACGATTTTTTGACCTAAACTTGCATTTCAAAACCATCCATAGAATCATATTTTGAGATAATATTTTGCATGGACTTCCATCATAACCTTCCCTCGTAAAATATATAAAGGGTCTGAAAAGTTTTGTAGCATTTCGTACAATCCTCGATTTAATTTGATATTCTGACCGAAACTAGTATAAAATTGTGTATAATGTACTACGATTTCTTGACCGAAACTCGTATTTCAAAAAGTTTCATAGAATCTATTTCTTAGATAATTTTTTGCATGAACTTCCATCATAATCTTCCCTCGTACACTATAGAAAGGATCTGAAAAGTTTCGTATCATTTTTAACAATCCTCGATTTAATTTAATTTTCTGACCGAAACTAGCATAAAATTATATATAATATACTACGATTGTTTGACCTAAACTGGCATTTAAAAAACTTCCATAGAATCATATTTTGAGATAATATTTTGCATGGAATTCCAACATAACCTTCCCTCTGAAAATATAGATAGGGTCTAAAAACTTTCGAAGCATTTTGAACAATCCTCGATTTAATTTGATTTTCTCACCGAAACTAGTATAAAATTGTGTATAATATACTACGATTTTTTGACCGAAACTAGTATTTCAAAAAGTTTCATAGCATCTAATTCTGAGATAATTTTTTGCATGGACTTCAATCTTAATCTTCCCTCGTAAAATCTAGAAAGGATCTGAAAAGTTTCGCAGAATTTCGAACAAACCTCGATTTAATTTAATTTTCTGTCCGAAACTAATATAAAATTGTGTATAATATACTATGATTTTCTGACCGAAACTCGTAGTTCAAAAAGTTACATAGAATCTATTTCTGAGATGATTTTTTCATGGACTTCCATCATAACCTTCCTATGTAAAATATAGAAAGTCTCTGAAAAATTTCGTTGCATTTCGAACAATCCTCGATTTAATTTAATTTTCTGACCGAAACTAGCATAAAATTGTGTATAATATACTACGATTTTTTGACCTAAACTTGCATTTCAAAACCATCCATAAAATCAAATTTTGAGATAATATTTTGCATGGACTTCCATCATAACCTTCCCTCGTAAAATATAGAAAGGGTCTGAAAAGTTTTGTAGCATTTCGTACAATCTTCGATTTAATTTGATATTCTGACCGAAACTAGTATAAAATTGTGTATAATGTACTACGATTTCTTGACCGAAACTCGTATTTCAAAAAGTTTCATAGAATCTATTTCTTAGATAATATTTTGCATGAACTTCCATCATAATCTTCCCTCGTACAATATAGAAAGGATCTGAAAATTTTCGTATCATTTTTAACAATCCTCGATTTAATTTAATTTTTTGACCGAAACTAGCATAAAATTATATATAATATACTACGATTGTTTGACCTAAACTGGCATTTAAAAAACTTCCATAGAATCCTATTTTGAGATAATATTTTGCATGGAATTCCAACATAACCTTCCCTCTGAAAATATAGATAGGGTCTAAAAACTTTCGAAGCATTTTGAACAATCCTCGATTTAATTTGATTTTCTCACCGAAACTAGTATAAAATTGTGTATAATATACTACGATTTTTTTGACCGAAACTAGTATTTCAAAAAGTTTCATAGCATCTAATTCTGAGATAATTTTTTGCATGGACTTCAATCTTAATCTTCCCTCGTAAAATCTAGAAAGGATCTGAAAAGTTTCGCAGAATTTCGAACAATCCTCGATTTAATTTAATTTTCTGTCCGAAACTAATATAAAATTGTGTATAATATACTATGATTTTCTGACCGAAACTCGTAGTTCAAAAAGTTACATAGAATCTATTTCTGAGATGATTTTTTTATGGACTTCAATCATAACCTTCCTTTGTAAAATATAGAAAGTCTCTGAAAAATTTCGTTGCATTTCGAACAATCTTCGATTTAATTTAATTTTCTGACCGAAACTAGCATAAAATTGTGTATAATATACTACGATTTTTTGACCTAAACTTGCATTTCAAAACCATCCATAGAATCATATTTTGAGATAATATTTTGCATGGACTTCCATCATAACCTTCCCTCGTAAAATATAGAAAGGGTCTGAAAAGTTTTGTAGCATTTCGTATAATCCTCGATTTAATTTGATATTGTGACCGAAACTAGTATAAAATTGTGTATAATGTACTACGATTTCTTGACCGAAACTCGTATTTCAAAAAGTTTCATAGAATCTATTTCTTAGATAATTTTTTGCATGAACTTCCATCATAATCTTCCCTCGTACAATATAGAAAGGATCTGAAAAGTTTCGTATCATTTTTAACAATCCTCGATTTAATTTAATTTTCTGACCGAAACTAGCATAAAATTATATATAATATACTATGATTGTTTGATCTAAACTGGCATTTAAAAAACTTCCATAGAATCATATTTTGAGATAATATATTGCATGGAATTCCAACATAACCTTCCCTCTGAAAATATAGATAGGGTCTAAAAACTTTCGAAGCATTTTGAACAATCCTCGATTTAATTTGATTTTCTCACCGAAACTAGTATAAAATTGTGTATAATATACTACGATTTTTTTGACCGAAACTAGTATTTCAAAAAGTTTCATAGCATCTAATTCTGAGATAATTTTTTGCATGGACTTCAATCTTAATCTTCCCTCGTAAAATCTAGAAAGGATCTGAAAAGTTTCGTAGAATTTCGAACAATCCTCGATTTAATTTAATTTCTGTCCGAAACTAGTATAAAATTGTGTATAATATACTATGATTTTTTAACCGAAACTAGTATTTCAAAAAGTTTCATAGCATCTAATTCTGAGATAATTTTTTGCATGGACTTCAATCTTAATCTTCCCTCGTAAAATCTAGAAAGGATCTGAAAAGTTTCGCAGAATTTCGAACAATCCTCGATTTAATTTAATTATCTGTCCGAAACTAATATAAAATTGTGTATAATATACTATGATTTTCTGACCGAAACTCGTAGTTCAAAAAGTTACATAGAATCTATTTCTGAGATGATTTTTTCATGGACTTCCATCATAACCTTCCTCTGTAAAATATAGAAAGTCTCTGAAAAATTTCGTTGCATTTCGAACAATCCTCGATTTAATTTAATTTTCTGACCGAAACTAGCATAAAATTGTGTATAATATACTACGATTTTTTGACATAAACTTGCATTTCAAAACCATCCATAGAATCATATTTTGAGATAATATTTTGCATGGACTTTCATCATAACCTTCCCTCGTAAAATATATAAAGGGTCTGAAAAGTTTTGTAGCATTTCGTACAATCCTCGATTTAATTTGATATTCTGACCGAAACTAGTATAAAATTGTGTATAATGTACTACGATTTCTTGACCGAAACTCGTATTTCAAAAAGTTTCATAGAATCTATTTCTTAGATAATTTTTTGCATGAACTTCCATCATAATCTTCCCTCGTACAATATAGAAAGGATCTGAAAAGTTTCGTATCATTTTTAACAATCCTCGATTTAATTTAATTTTCTGACCGAAACTAGCATAAAATTATATATAATATACTACGATTGTTTGATCTAAACTGGCATTTAAAAAACTTCCATAGAATCATATTTTGAGATAATATTTTGCATGGAATTCCAACATAACCTTCCCTCTGAAAATATAGATAGGGTCTAAAAACTTTCGAAGCATTTTGAACAATCCTCGATTTAATTTGATTTTCTCACCGAAACTAGTATAAAATTGTGTATAATATACTACAATTTTTTTGACCGAAACTAGTATTTCAAAAAGTTTCATAGCATCTAATTCTGAGATAATTTTTTGCATGGACTTCAATCTTAATCTTCCCTCGTAAAATCTAGAAAGGATCTGAAAAGTTTCGTAGAATTTCGAACAATCCTCGATTTAATTTAATTTCTGTCCGAAACTAGTATAAAATTGTGTATAATATACTATGATTTTTTGACCGAAACTAGTATTTCAAAAAGTTTCATAGCATCTAATTCTGAGATAATTTTTTGCATGGACTTCAATCTTAATCTTCCCTAGTAAAATCTAGAAAGGATCTGAAAAGTTTCGCAGAAATTCGAACAATCCTCGATTTAATTTAATTTTCTGTCCGAAACTAATATAAAATTGTGTATAATATACTATGATTTTCTGACCGAAACTCGTAGTTCAAAAAGTTACATAGAATCTATTTCTGAGATGATTTTTTCATGGACTTCCATCATAACCTTCCTTTGTAAAATATAGAAAGTCTCTGAACAATTTCGTTGCATTTCGAACAATCCTCGATTTAATTTAATTTTCTGACCGAAACTAGCATAAAATTGTGTATAATATACTACGATTTTTTGACATAAACTTGCATTTCAAAACCATCCATAGAATCATATTTTGAGATAATATTTTGCATGGACTTTCATCATAACCTTCCCTCGTAAAATATAGAAAGGGTCTGAAAAGTTTTGTAGCATTTCGTACAATCCTTGATTTAATTTGATATTCTGACCGAAACTAGTATAAAATTGTGTATAATGTACTACGATTTCTTGACCGAAACTCGTATTTCAAAAAGTTTCATAGAATCTATTTCTTAGATAATTTTTTGCATGAACTTCCATCATAATCTTCCCTCGTACAATATAGAAAGGATCTGAAAAGTTTCGTATCATTTTTAACAATCCTCGATTTAATTTAATTTTCTGACCGAAACTAGCATAAAATTATATATAATATACTACGATTGTTTGACCTAAACTGGCATTTAAAAAACATCCATAGAATCATATTTTGAGATAATATTTTGCATGGATTTCCAACATAACCTTCCCTCTGAAAATATAGATAGGGTCTAAAAACTTTTGAAGCATTTTGAACAATCCTCGATTTAATTTGATTTTCTCACCGAAACTAGTATAAAATTGTGTATAATATACTACAATTTTTTTGACCGAAACTAGTATTTCAAAATGTTTCATAGCATCTAATTCTGAGATAATTTTTTGCATGGACTTCAATCTTAATCTTCCCTCGTAAAATCTAGAAAGGATCTGAAAAGTTTCGCAGAATTTCGTACAATCCTCGATTTAATTTAATTTTCTGTCCGAAACTAATATAAAATTGTGTATAATATACTATGATTTTCTGACCGAAACTCGTAGTTCAAAAAGTTACATAGAATCTATTTCTGAGATGATTTTTTTATGGACTTCCATCATAACCTTCCTTTGTAAAATATAGAAAGTCTCTGAAAAATTTCGTTGCATTTCGAACAATCCTCGATTTAATTTAATTTTCTGACCGAAACTAGCATAAAATTGTGTATAATATACTACGATTTTTTGACCTAAACTTGCATTTCAAAACCATCCATAAAATCATATTTTGAGATAATATTTTGCATGGACTTCCATCATAACCTTCCCTCGTAAAATATAGAAAGGGTCTGAAAAGTTTTGTAGCATTTCGTACAATCCTCGATTTAATTTGATATTCTGACCGAAACTAGTATAAAATTGTGTAGAATGTACTACGATTTCTTGACCGAAACTCGTATTTCAAAAAGTTTCATAGAATTTATTTCTTAGATAATTTTTTGCATGAACTTCCATCATAATCTTCCCTCGTACAATATAGAAATGATCTGAAAATTTTCGTATCATTTTTAACAAACCTCGACTTAATTTAATTTTCTGACCGAAACTAGCATAAAATTATATATAATATACTACGATTGTTTGACCTAAACTGGCATTTAAAAAACTTCCATAGAATCCTATTTTGAGATAATATTTTGCATGGAATTCCAACATAACCTTCCCTCTGAAAATATAGATAGGGTCTAAAAACTTTCGAAGCATTTTGAACAATCCTCGATTTAATTTGATTTTCTCACCGAAACTAGTATAAAATTGTGTATAATATACTACGATTTTTTTGACCGAAACTAGTATTTCAAAAAGTTTCATAGCATCTAATTCTGAGATAATTTTTTGCATGGACTTCAATCTTAATCTTCCCTCGTAAAATCTAGAAAGGATCTGAAAAGTTTCGTAGAATTTCGAACAATCCTCGAGTTAATTTAATTTCTGTCCGAAACTAGTATAAAATTATGTATAATATACTATGATTTTTTGACCGAAACTAGTATTTCAAAAAGTTTCATAGCATCTAATTCTGAGATAATTTTTTGCATGGACTTCAATCTTAATCTTCCCTCGTAAAATCTAGAAAGGATCTGAAAAGTTTCGCAGAATTTCGAACAATCCTCGATTTAATTTAATTTTCTGTCCGAAACTAATATAAAATTGTGTATAATATACTATGATTTTCTGACCGAAACTCGTAGTTCAAAAAGTTACATAGAATCTATTTCTGAGATGATTTTTTCATGGACTTCCATCATAACCTTCCTTTGTAAAATATGGAAAGTCTCTGGAAAATTTCGTTGCATTTCGAACAATCCTCGATTTAATTTAATTTTCTGACTGAAACTAGCATAAAATTGTGTATAATATACTACGATTTTTTGACCTAAACATGCATTTTAAAACCATCCATAGAATCATATTTTGAGATAATATTTTGCATGGACTTCCATCATAACCTTCCCTCGTAAAATATAGAAAGGGTCTGAAAAGTTTTGTAGCATTTCGTACAATCCTCGATTTAATTTGATATTCTGACCGAAACTAGTATAAAATTGTGTATAATGTACTACGATTTCTTGACCGAAACTCGTATTTCAAAAAGTTTCATAGAATCTATTTCTGAGATAATTTTTTGCATGAACTTCCATCATAATCTTCCCTCGTACAATATAGAAAGGATCTGAAAAGTTTCGTATCATTTTTAACAATCCTCGATTTAATTTAATTTTCTGACCGAAACTAGCATAAAATTATATATAATATACTACGATTGTTTGACCTAAACTGGCATTTAAAAAACTTCCATAGAATCATATTTTGAGATAATATTTTGCATGGAATTCCAACATAACCTTCCCTCTGAAAATATAGATAGGGTCTAAAAACTTTCGAAGCATTTTGAACAATCCTCGATTTAATTTGATTTTCTCACCGAAACTAGTATAAAATTGTGTATAATATACTACGATTTTTTTGACCGAAACTAGTATTTCAAAAAGTTTCATAGCATCTAATTCTGAGATAATTTTTTGCATGGACTTCAATCTTAATCTTCCCTCGTAAAATCTAGAAAGGATCTGAAAAGTTTCGTAGAATTTCGAACAATCCTCGATTTAATTTAATTTCTGTCCGAAACTAGTATAAAATTGTGTATAATATACTACAATTTTTTTACCGAAACTAGTATTTCAAAAAGTTTCATAGCATCTAATTCTGAGATAATTTTTTGCATGGACTTCAATCTTAATCTTCCCTCGTAAAATCTAGAAAGGATCTGAAAAGTTTCGCAGAATTTCGAACAATCCTAGATTTAATTTAATTTTCTGTCCGAAACTAATATAAAATTGTGTATAATATACTATGATTTTCTGACCGAAACTCGTAGTTCAAAAAGTTACATAGAATCTATTTCTGAGATGATTTTTTCATGGACTTCCATCATAACCTTCCTTTGTAAAATATAGAAAGTCTCTGAAAAATTTCGTTGCATTTCGAACAATCCTCGATTTAATTTAATTTTCTGACCGAAACTAGCATAAAATTGTGTATAATATACTACGATTTTTTGACCTAAACTTGCATTTCAAAACCATCCATAAAATCATATTTTGAGATTATATTTTGCATGGACTTCCATCATAACCTTCCCTCGTAAAATATAGAAAGGGTCTGAAAAGTTTTGTAGCATTTCGTACAATCCTCGATTTAATTTGATATTCTGACCGAAACTAGTATAAAATTGTGTATAATGTACTACGATTTCTTGACCGAAACTCGTATTTCAAAAAGTTTCATAGAATTTATTTCTTAGATAATTTTTTGCATGAACTTCCATCATAATCTTCCCTCGTACAATATAGAAAGGATCTGAAAATTTTCGTATCATTTTTAACAAACCTCGACTTAATTTAATTTTCTGACCAAAACTAGCATAAAATTATATATAATATACTACGATTGTTTGACCTAAACTGGCATTTAAAAAACTTCCATAGAATCATATTTTGAGATAATATTTTGCATGGAATTCCAACATAACCTTCCCTCTGAAAATATAGATAGGGTCTAAAAACTTTCGAAGCATTTTGAACAATCCTCGATTTAATTTGATTTTCTCACCGAAACTAGTATAAAATTGTGTATAATATACTACGATTTTTTTGACCGAAACTAGTATTTCAAAAAGTTTCATAGCATCTAATTCTGAGATAATTTTTTGCATGGACTTCAATCTTAATCTTCGCTCGTAAAATCTAGAAAGGATCTGAAAAGTTTCGTAGAATTTCGAACAATCCTCGATTTAATTTAATTTCTGTCTGAAACTAGTATAAAATTATGTATAATATACTATGATTTTTTGACCGAAACTAGTATTTCAAAAAGTTTCATAGCATCTAATTCTGAGATAATTTTTTGCATGGACTTCAATCTTAATCTTCCCTCGTAAAATCTAGAAAGGATCTGAAAAGTTTCGTAGAATTTCGAACAATCCTCGAGTTAATTTAATTTCTGTCCGAAACTAGTATAAAATTATGTATAATATACTATGATTTTTTGACCGAAACTAGTATTTCAAAAAGTTTCATAGCATCTAATTCTGAGATAATTTTTTGCATGGACTTCAATCTTAATCTTCCCTCGTAAAATCTAGAAAGGATCTGAAAAGTTTCGCAGAATTTCGAACAATCCTCGATTTAATTTAATTTTCTGTCCGAAACTAATATAAAATTGTGTATAATATACTATGATTTTCTGACCGAAACTCGTAGTTCAAAAAGTTACATAGAATCTATTTCTGAGATGATTTTTTCATGGACTTCCATCATAACCTTCCTTTGTAAAATATGGAAAGTCTCTGGAAAATTTCGTTGCATTTCGAACAATCCTCGATTTAATTTAATTTTCTGACTGAAACTAGCATAAAATTGTGTATAATATACTACGATTTTTTGACCTAAACATGCATTTTAAAACCATCCATAGAATCATATTTTGAGATAATATTTTGCATGGACTTCCATCATAACCTTCCCTCGTAAAATATAGAAAGGGTCTGAAAAGTTTTGTAGCATTTCGTACAATCCTCGATTTAATTTGATATTCTGACCGAAACTAGTATAAAATTGTGTATAATGTACTACGATTTCTTGACCGAAACTCGTATTTCAAAAAGTTTCATAGAATCTATTTCTGAGATAATTTTTTGCATGAACTTCCATCATAATCTTCCCTCGTACAATATAGAAAGGATCTGAAAAGTTTCGTATCATTTTTAACAATCCTCGATTTAATTTAATTTTCTGACCGAAACTAGCATAAAATTATATATAATATACTACGATTGTTTGACCTAAACTGGCATTTAAAAAACTTCCATAGAATCATATTTTGAGATAATATTTTGCATGGAATTCCAACATAACCTTCCCTCTGAAAATATAGATAGGGTCTAAAAACTTTCGAAGCATTTTGAACAATCCTCGATTTAATTTGATTTTCTCACCGAAACTAGTATAAAATTGTGTATAATATACTACGATTTTTTTGACCGAAACTAGTATTTCAAAAAGTTTCATAGCATCTAATTCTGAGATAATTTTTTGCATGGACTTCAATCTTAATCTTCCCTCGTAAAATCTAGAAAGGATCTGAAAAGTTTCGTAGAATTTCGAACAATCCTCGATTTAATTTAATTTCTGTCCGAAACTAGTATAAAATTGTGTATAATATACTACAATTTTTTTACCGAAACTAGTATTTCAAAAAGTTTCATAGCATCTAATTCTGAGATAATTTTTTGCATGGACTTCAATCTTAATCTTCCCTCGTAAAATCTAGAAAGGATCTGAAAAGTTTCGCAGAATTTCGAACAATCCTAGATTTAATTTAATTTTCTGTCCGAAACTAATATAAAATTGTGTATAATATACTATGATTTTCTGACCGAAACTCGTAGTTCAAAAAGTTACATAGAATCTATTTCTGAGATGATTTTTTCATGGACTTCCATCATAACCTTCCTTTGTAAAATATAGAAAGTCTCTGAAAAATTTCGTTGCATTTCGAACAATCCTCGATTTAATTTAATTTTCTGACCGAAACTAGCATAAAATTGTGTATAATATACTACGATTTTTTGACCTAAACTTGCATTTCAAAACCATCCATAAAATCATATTTTGAGATTATATTTTGCATGGACTTCCATCATAACCTTCCCTCGTAAAATATAGAAAGGGTCTGAAAAGTTTTGTAGCATTTCGTACAATCCTCGATTTAATTTGATATTCTGACCGAAACTAGTATAAAATTGTGTATAATGTACTACGATTTCTTGACCGAAACTCGTATTTCAAAAAGTTTCATAGAATTTATTTCTTAGATAATTTTTTGCATGAACTTCCATCATAATCTTCCCTCGTACAATATAGAAAGGATCTGAAAATTTTCGTATCATTTTTAACAAACCTCGACTTAATTTAATTTTCTGACCAAAACTAGCATAAAATTATATATAATATACTACGATTGTTTGACCTAAACTGGCATTTAAAAAACTTCCATAGAATCATATTTTGAGATAATATTTTGCATGGAATTCCAACATAACCTTCCCTCTGAAAATATAGATAGGGTCTAAAAACTTTCGAAGCATTTTGAACAATCCTCGATTTAATTTGATTTTCTCACCGAAACTAGTATAAAATTGTGTATAATATACTACGATTTTTTTGACCGAAACTAGTATTTCAAAAAGTTTCATAGCATCTAATTCTGAGATAATTTTTTGCATGGACTTCAATCTTAATCTTCCCTCGTAAAATCTAGAAAGGATCTGAAAAGTTTCGTAGAATTTCGAACAATCCTCGATTTAATTTAATTTCTGTCCGAAACTAGTATAAAATTGTGTATAATATACTACAATTTTTTGACCGAAACTAGTATTTCAAAAAGTTTCATAGCATCTAATTCTGAGATAATTTTTTGCATGGACTTCAATCTTAATCTTCCCTCGTAAAATCTAGAAAGGATCTGAAAAGTTTCGCAGAATTTCGAACAATCCTCGATTTAATTTAATTTTCTGTCCGAAACTAATATAAAATTGTGTATAATATACTATGATTTTCTGACCGAAACTCGTAGTTCAAAAAGTTACATAGAATCTATTTCTGAGATGATTTTTTCATGGACTTCCATCATAACCTTCCTTTGTAAAATATAGAAAGTCTCTGAAAAATTTCGTTGCATTTCGAACAATCCTCGATTTAATTTAATTTTCTGACCGAAACTAGCATAAAATTGTGTATAATATACTACGATTTTTTGACCTAAACTTGCATTTCAAAACCATCCATAGAATCATATTTTGAGATAATATTTTGCATGGACTTCCATCATAACCTTCCCTCGTAAAATATAGAAAGGGTCTGAAAAGTTTTGTAGCATTTCGTACAATCCTCGATTTAATTTGATATTCTGACCGAAACTAGTATAAAATTGTGTATAATGTACTACGATTTCTTGACCGAAACTCGTATTTCAAAAAGTTTCATAGAATCTATTTCTTAGATAATTTTTTGCATGAACTTCCATCATAATCTTCCCTCGTACAATATAGAAAGGATCTGAAAAGTTTCGTATCATTTTTAACAATCCTCGATTTAATTTAATTTTCTGACCAAAACTAGCATTAAATTATATATAATATACTATGATTGTTTGACCTAAACTGGCATTTAAAAAACTTCCATAGAATCATATTTTGAGATAATATTTTGCATGGAATTCCAACATAACCTTCCCTCTGAAAATATAGACAGGGTCTAAAAACTTTCGAAGCATTTTGAACAATCCTCGATTTAATTTGATTTTCTCACCGAAACTAGTATAAAATTGTGTATAATATACTACGATTTTTTTGACCGAAACTAGTATTTCAAAAAGTTTCATAGCATCTAATTCTGAGATAATTTTTTGCATGGACTTCAATCTGAATCTTCCCTCGCAAAATCTAGAAAGGATCTGAAAAGTTTCGTAGAATTTCGAACAATCCTCGATTTAATTTAATTTCTGTCCGAAACTAGTATAAAATTGTGTATAATATACTACAATTTTTTGACCGAAACTAGTATTTCAAAAAGTTTCATAGCATCTAATTCTGAGATAATTTTTTGCATGGACTTCAATCTTAATCTTCCCTCGTAAAATCTAGAAAGGATCTGAAAAGTTTCGCAGAATTTCGAACAATCCTCGATTTAATTTAATTTTCTGTCCGAAACTAATATAAAATTGTGTATAATATACTATGATTTTCTGACCGAAACTCGTAGTTCAAAAAGTTACATAGAATCTATTTCTGAGATGATTTTTTCATGGACTTCCATCATAACCTTCCTTTGTAAAATATAGAAAGTCTCTGAAAAATTTCGTTGCATTTCGAACAATCCTCGATTTAATTTAATTTTCTGACCGAAACTAGCATAAAATTGTGTATAATATACTACGATTTTTTGACCTAAACTTGCATTTCAAAACCATCCATAGAATCATATTTTGAGATAATATTTTGCATGGACTTCCATCATAACCTTCCCTCGTAAAATATAGAAAGGGTCTGAAAAGTTTTGTAGCATTTCGTACAATCCTCGATTTAATTTGATATTCTGACCGAAACTAGTATAAAATTGTGTATAATGTACTACGATTTCTTGACCGAAACTCGTATTTCAAAAAGTTTCATAGAATCTATTTCTTAGATAATTTTTTGCATGAACTTCCATCATAATCTTCCCTCGTACAATATAGAAAGGATCTGAAAAGTTTCGTATCATTTTTAACAATCCTCGATTTAATTTAATTTTCTGACCAAAACTAGCATTAAATTATATATAATATACTATGATTGTTTGATCTAAACTGGCATTTAAAAAACTTCCATAGAATCATATTTTGAGATAATATTTTGCATGGAATTCCAACATAACCTTCCCTCTGAAAATATAGACAGGGTCTAAAAACTTTCGAAGCATTTTGAACAATCCTCGATTTAATTTGATTTTCTCACCGAAACTAGTATAAAATTGTGTATAATATACTACGATTTTTTTGACCGAAACTAGTATTTCAAAAAGTTTCATAGCATCTAATTCTGAGATAATTTTTTGCATGGACTTCAATCTTAATCTTCCCTCGTAAAATCTAGAAAGGATCTGAAAAGTTTCGTAGAATTTCGAACAATCCTCGATTTAATTTAATTTCTGTCTGAAACTAGTATAAAATTGTGTATAATATACTATGATTTTTTGACCGAAACTAGTATTTCAAAAAGTTTCATAGCATCTAATTCTGAGATAATTTTTTGCATGGAATTCAATCTTAATCTTCCCTCGTAAAATCTAGAAAGGATCTGAAAAGTTTCGCAGAATTTCGAACAATCCTCGATTTAATTTAATTTTCTGTCCGAAACTAATATAAAATTGTGTATAATATACTATGATTTTCTGACCGAAACTCGTAGTTCAAAAAGTTACATAGAATCTATTTCTGAGATGATTTTTTCATGGACTTCCATCATAACCTTCCTTTGTAAAATATGGAAAGTCTCTGAAAAATTTCGTTGCATTTCGAACAATCCTCGATTTAATTTAATTTTCTGACTGAAACTAGCATAAAATTGTGTATAATATACTACGATTTTTTGACCTAAACATGCATTTCAAAACCATCCATAGAATAATATTTTGAGATAATATTTTGCATGGACTTCCATCATAACCTTCCCTCGTAAAATATAGAAAGGGTCTGAAAAGTTTTGTAGCATTTCGTACAATCCTCGATTTAATTTGATATTCTGACCGAAACTAGTATAAAATTGTGTATAATGTACTACGATTTCTTGACCGAAACTCGTATTTCAAAAAGTTTCATAGAATCTATTTCTGAGATAATTTTTTGCATGAACTTCCATCATAATCTTCCCTCGTACAATATAGAAAGGATCTGAAAAGTTTCGTATCATTTTTAACAATCCTCGATTTAATTTAATTTTCTGACCGAAACTAGCATAAAATTATATATAATATACTACGATTGTTTGACCTAAACTGGCATTTAAAAAACTTCCATAGAATCATATTTTGAGATAATATTTTGCATGGAATTCCAACATAACCTTCCCTCTGAAAATATAGATAGGGTCTAAAAACTTTCGAAGCATTTTGAACAATCCTCGATTTAATTTGATTTTCTCACCGAAACTAGTATAAAATTGTGTATAATATACTACGATTTTTTTGACCGAAACTAGTATTTCAAAAAGTTTCATAGCATCTAATTCTGAGATAATTTTTTGCATGGACTTCAATCTTAATCTTCCCTCGTAAAATCTAGAAAGGATCTGAAAAGTTTCGTAGAATTTCGAACAATCCTCGATTTAATTTAATTTCTGTCCGAAACTAGTATAAAATTGTGTATAATATACTATGATTTTTTGACCGAAACTAATATTTCAAAAAGTTTCATAGCATCTAATTCTGAGATAATTTTTTGCATGGACTTCAATCTTAATCTTCCCTCGTAAAATCTAGAAAGGATCTGAAAAGTTTCGCAGAATTTCGAACAATCCTCGATTTAATTTAATTTTCTGTCCGAAACTAATATAAAATTGTGTATAATATACTATGATTTTCTGACCGAAACTCGTAGTTCAAAAAGTTACATAGAATCTATTTCTGAGATGATTTTTTCATGGACTTCCATCATAACCTTCCTTTGTAAAATATAGAAAGTCTCTGAAAAATTTCGTTGCATTTCGAACAATCCTCGATTTAATTTAATTTTCTGAACGAAACTAGCATAAAATTGTGTATAATATACTACGATTTTTTGACCTAAACTTGCATTTCAAAACCATCCATAGAATCATATTTTGAGATAATATTTTGCATGGACTTCCATCATAACCTTCCCTCGTAAAATATAGAAAGGGTCTGAAAAGTTTTGTAGCATTTCGTACAATCCTCGATTTAATTTGATATTCTGACCGAAACTAGTATAAAATTGTGTATAATGTACTACGATTTCTTGACCGAAACTCGTATTTCAAAAAGTTTCATAGAATCTATTTCTGAGATAATTTTTTGCATGAACTTCCATCATAATCTTCCCTCGTACAATATAGAAAGGATCTGAAAAGTTTCGTATCATTTTTAACAATCCTCGATTTAATTTAATTTTCTGACCGAAACTAGCATAAAATTATATATAATATACTACGATTGTTTGACCTAAACTGGCATTTAAAAAACTTCCATAGAATCATATTTTGAGATAATATTTTGCATGGAATTCCAACATAACCTTCCCTCTGAAAATATAGATAGGGTCTAAAAACTTTCGAAGCATTTTGAACAATCCTCGATTTAATTTGATTTTCTCACCGAAACTAGTATAAAATTGTGTATAATATACTACGATTTTTTTGACCGAAACTAGTATTTCAAAAAGTTTCATAGCATCTAATTCTGAGATAATTTTTTGCATGGACTTCAATCTTAATCTTCCCTCGTAAAATCTAGAAAGGATCTGAAAAGTTTCGTAGAATTTCGAACAATCCTCGATTTAATTTAATTTCTGTCCGAAACTAGTATAAAATTGTGTATAATATACTATGATTTTTTGACCGAAACTAATATTTCAAAAAGTTTCATAGCATCTAATTCTGAGATAATTTTTTGCATGGACTTCAATCTTAATCTTCCCTCGTAAAATCTAGAAAGGATCTGAAAAGTTTCGCAGAATTTCGAACAATCCTCGATTTAATTTAATTTTCTGTCCGAAACTAATATAAAATTGTGTATAATATACTATGATTTTCTGACCGAAACTCGTAGTTCAAAAAGTTACATAGAATCTATTTCTGAGATGATTTTTTCATGGACTTCCATCATAACCTTCCTTTGTAAAATATAGAAAGTCTCTGAAAAATTTCGTTGCATTTCGAACAATCCTCGATTTAATTTAATTTTCTGAACGAAACTAGCATAAAATTGTGTATAATATACTACGATTTTTTGACCTAAACTTGCATTTCAAAACCATCCATAGAATCATATTTTGAGATAATATTTTGCATGGACTTCCATCATAACCTTCCCTCGTAAAATATAGAAAGGGTCTGAAAAGTTTTGTAGCATTTCGTACAATCCTCGATTTAATTTGATATTCTGACCGAAACTAGTATAAAATTGTGTATAATGTACTACGATTTCTTGACCGAAACTCGTATTTCAAAAAGTTTCATAGAATCTATTTCTGAGATAATTTTTTGCATGAACTTCCATCATAATCTTCCCTCGTACAATATAGAAAGGATCTGAAAAGTTTCGTATCATTTTTAACAATCCTCGATTTAATTTAATTTTCTGACCGAAACTAGCATAAAATTATATATAATATACTACGAATGTTTGACCTAAACTGGCATTTAAAAAACTTCCATAGAATCATATTTTGAGATAATATTTTGCATGGAATTCCAACATAACCTTCCCTCTGAAAATATAGATAGGGTCTAAAAACTTTCGAAGCATTTTGAAAAATCCTCGATTTAATTTGATTTTGTCACCGAAACTAGTATAAAATTGTGTATAATATACTACGATTTTTTTGACCGAAACTAGTATTTCAAAAAGTTTCATAGCATCTAATTCTGAGATAATTTTTTGCATGGACTTCAATCTTAATCTTCCCTCGTAAAATCTAGAAAGGATCTGAAAAGTTTCGTAGAATTTCGAACAATCCTCGATTTAATTTAATTTCTGTCCGAAACTAGTATAAAATTGTGTATAATATACTATGATTTTTTGACTGAAACTAGTATTTCAAAAAGTTTCATAGCATCTAATTCTGAGATAATTTTTTGCATGGACTTCAATCTTAATCTTCCCTCGTAAAATCTAGAAAGGATCTGAAAAGTTTCGCAGAATTTCGAACAATCCTCGATTTAATTTAATTTTCTGTCCGAAACTAATATAAAATTGTGTATAATATACTATGATTTTCTGACCGAAACTCGTAGTTCAAAAAGTTACATAGAATCTATTTCTGAGATGATTTTTTCATGGACTTCCATCATAACCTTCCTTTGTAAAATATAGAAAGTCTCTGAAAAATTTCGTTGCATTTCGAACAATCCTCGATTTAATTTAATTTTCTGACCGAAACTAGCATAAAATTGTGTATAATATACTACGATTTTTTGACCTAAACTTGCATTTCAAAACCATCCATAGAATCATATTTTGAGATAATATTTTGCATGGACTTCCATCATAACCTTCCCTCGTAAAATATAGAAAGGGTCTGAAAAGTTTTGTAGCATTTCGTACAATCCTCGATTTAATTTGATATTCTGACCGAAACTAGTATAAAATTGTGTATAATTTACTACGATTTCTTAACCGAAACTCGTATTTCAAAAAGTTTCATAGAATCTATTTCTTAGATAATTTTTTGCATGAACTTCCATCATAATCTTTCCTCGTACAATATAGAAAGGATCTGAAAAGTTTCGTATCATTTTTAACAATCCTCGATTTAATTTAATTTTCTGACCGAAACTAGCATAAAATTATATATAATATACTACGATTGTTTGACCTAAACTGGCATTTAAAAAACTTCCATAGAATCATATTTTGAGATAATATTTTGCATGGAATTCCAAAATAACCTTCCCTCTGAAAATATAGATAGGGTCTAAAAACTTTCGAAGCATTTTGAACAATCCTCGATTTAATTTGATTTTCTCACCGAAACTAGTATAAAATTGTGTATAATATACTACGATTTTTTTGACCGAAACTAGTATTTCAAAAAGTTTCATAGCATCTAATTCTGAGATAATTTTTTGCATGGACTTCAATCTTAATCTTCCCTCGTAAAATCTAGAAAGGATCTGAAAAGATTCGTAGAATTTCGAACAATTCTCGATTTAATTTAATTTCTGTCCAAAACTAGTATAAAATTGTATATAATATACTATGATTTTTTGACCGAAACTAGTATTTAAAAAAGTTTCATAGCATCTAATTCTGAGATAATTTTTTGCATGGACTTCAATCTTAATCTTCCCTCGTAAAATCTAGAAAGGATCTGAAAAGTTTCGCAGTATTTCGAACAATCCTCGATTTAATTTAATTTTCTGTCCGAAACTAATATAAAATTGTGTATAATATACTATGATTTTCTGACCGAAACTCGTAGTTCAAAAAGTTACAAGAATCTATTTCTGAGATGATTTTTTCATGGACTTCCATCATAACCTTCCTTTGTAAAATATAGAAAGTCTCTGAAAAATTTCGTTGCCTTTCGAACAATCCTCGATTTAATTTAATTTTCTGACCGAAACTAGCATAAAATTGTGTATAATATACTACGATTTTTTGACCTAAACTTGCATTTCAAAACCATCCATAGAATCATATTTTGAGATAATATTTTGCATGGACTTCCATCATAACCTTCCCTCGTAAAATATAGAAAGGGTCTGAAAAGTTTTGTAGCATTTCGTATAATCCTCGATTTAATTTGATATTCTGACCGAAACTAGTATAAAATTGTGTATAATGTACTACAATTTCTTGACCGAAACTCGTATTTCAAAAAGTTTCATAGAATCTATTTCTTAGATAATTTTTTGCATGAACTTCCATCATAATCTTACCTCGTACAATATAGAAAGGATCTGAAAAGTTTCGTATCATTTTTAACAATCCTCGATTTAATTTAATTTTCTGACCGATACTAGCATAAAATTATATATAATATACTACGATTGTTTGACCTAAACTGACATTTAAAAAACTTCCATAGAATCATATTTTGAGATAATATTTTGCATGGAAATCCAACATAACCTTCCCTCTGAAAATATAGATATGGTCTACAAACTTTCGAAGCATTTTGAACAATCCTCGATTTAATTTGATTTTCTCACCGAAACTAGTATAAAATTGTGTATAATATACTACGATTTTTTTGACCGAAACTAGTATTTCAAAAAGTTTCATAGCATCTAATTCTGAGATAATTTTTTGCATGGACTTCAATCTTAATCTTCCCTCGTAAAATCTAGAAAGGATCTGAAAATTTTCGTAGAATTTCGAACAATCCTCGATTTAATTTAATTTCTGTCCGAAACTAGTATAAAATTGTGTATAATATACTATGATTTTTTGACCGAAACTAGTATTTCAAAAAGTTTCATAGCATCTAATTCTGAGATAATTTTTTGCATGGACTTCAATCTTAATCTTCCCTCGTAAAATCTAGAAAGGATCTGAAAAGTTTCGCAGAATTTCGAACAATCCTCAATTTAATTTAATTTTCTGTCCGAAACTAATATAAAATTGTGTATAATATACTATGATTTTCTGACCGAAACTCGTAGTTCAAAAAGTTACATAGAATATATTTCTGAGATGATTTTTTCATGGACTTCCATCATAACCTTCCTTTGTAAAATATAGAAAGTCTCTGAAAAATTTCGTTGCATTTCGAACAATCCTCGATTTAATTTAATTTTCTGACCGAAACTAGCATAAAATTGTGTATAATATACTACGATTTTTTGACCTAAACTTGCATTTCAAAACCATCCATAGAATCAAATTTTGAGATAATATTTTGCATGGACTTCCATCATAACCTTCCCTCGTAAAATATAGAAAGGGTCTGAAAAGTTTTGTAGCATTTCGTACAATCCTCGATTTAATTTGATATTCTGACCGAAATTAGTATAAAATTGTGTATAATGTACTACGATTTATTGACCGAAACTCGTATTTCAAAAAGTTTCATAGAATCTATTTCTGAGATAATTTTTTGCATGAACTTCCATCATAATCTTCCCTCGTACAATATAGAAAGGATCTGAAAAGTTTCGTATCATTTTTAACAATCCTCGGTTTAATTTAATTTTCTGACCGAAACTAGCATAAAACTATGTATAATATACTACGATTGTTTGACCTAAACTGGCATTTAAAAAACTTCCATAGAATCATATTTTGAGATAATATTTTGCATGGAATTCCAACATAACCTTCCCTCGTAAAATATAGAAAGGGTCTGAAAACTTTCGAAGCATTTTGAACAATCCTCGATTTTATTTAATTTTCTCACCGAAACTAGTATAAAATTGTGTATAATATACTACGATTTTTTTGACCGAAACTAGTATTTCAAAAAGTTTCATAGCATCTAATTCTGAGATAATTTTTTGCATGGACTTCAATCTTAATCTTCCCTCGTAAAATCTAGAAAGGATCTGAAAAGTTTCGTAGAATTTCGAACAATCCTCGATTTAATTTAATTTCTGTCCGAAACTAGTATAAAATTGTGTATAATATACTATGATTTTTTGACCGAAACTAGTATTTCAAAATGTTTCATAGCATCTAATTCTGAGATAATTTTTTGCATGGACTTCAATCTTAATCTTCCCTCGTAAAATCTAGAAAGGATCTGAAAAGATTCGTAGAATTTCGAACAATCCTCGATTTAATTTAATTTCTGTCCGAAACTAGTATAAAATTGTATATAATATACTATGATTTTTTGACCGAAACTAGTATTTAAAAAAGTTTCATAGCATCTAATTCTGAGATAATTTTTTGCATGGACTTCAATCTTAATCTTCCCTCGTAAAATCTAGAAAGTATCTGAAAAGTTTCGCAGTATTTCGAACAATCCTCGATTTAATTTAATTTTCTGTCCGAAACTAATATAAAATTGTGTATAATATACTATGATTTTCTGACCGAAACTCGTAGTTCAAAAAGTTACAAGAATCTATTTCTGAGATGATTTTTTCATGGACTTCCATCATAACCTTCCTTTGTAAAATATAGAAAGTCTCTGAATAATTTCGTTGCATTTCGAACAATCCTCGATTTAATTTAATTTTTTGACCGAAACTAGCATAAAATTGTGTATAATATACTACGATTTTTTGACCTAAACTTGCATTTCAAAACCATCCATAGAATCATATTTTGAGATAATATTTTGCATGGACTTCCATCATAACCTTCCCTCGTAAAATATAGAAAGGGTCTGAAAAGTTTTGTAGCATTTCGTATAATCCTCGATTTAATTTGATATTCTGACCGAAACTAGTATAAAATTGTGTATAATGTACTACAATTTCTTGACCGAAACTCGTATTTCAAAAAGTTTCATAGAATCTATTTCTTAGATAATTTTTTGCATGAACTTCCATCATAATCTTACCTCGTACAATATAGAAAGGATCTGAAAAGTTTCGTATCATTTTTAACAATCCTCGATTTAATTTAATTTTCTGACCGATACTAGCATAAAATTATATATAATATACTACGATTGTTTGACCTAAACTGACATTTAAAAAACTTCCATAGAATCATATTTTGAGATAATATTTTGCATGGAAATCCAACATAACCTTCCCTCTGAAAATATAGATATGGTCTAAAAACTTTCGAAGCATTTTGAACAATCCTCGATTTAATTTGATTTTCTCACCGAAACTAGTATAAAATTGTGTATAATATACTACGATTTTTTTGACCGAAACTAGTATTTCAAAAAGTTTCATAGCATCTAATTCTGAGATAATTTTTTGCATGGACTTCAATCCTAATCTTCCCTCGTAAAATCTAGAAAGGATCTGAAAATTTTCGTAGAATTTCGAACAATCCTCGATTTAATTTAATTTCTGTCCGAAACTAGTATAAAATTGTGTATAATATACTATGATTTTTTGACCGAAACTAGTATTTCAAAAAGTTTCATAGCATCTAATTCTGAGATAATTTTTTGCATGGACTTCAATCTTAATCTTCCCTCGTAAAATCTAGAAAGGATCTGAAAAGTTTCGCAGAATTTCGAACAATCCTCAATTTAATTTAATTTTCTGTCCGAAACTAATATAAAATTGTGTATAATATACTATGATTTTCTGACCGAAACTCGTAGTTCAAAAAGTTACATAGAATATATTTCTGAGATGATTTTTTCATGGACTTCCATCATAACCTTCCTTTGTAAAATATAGAAAGTCTCTGAAAAATTTCGTTGCATTTCGAACAATCCTCGATTTAATTTAATTTTCTGACCGAAACTAGCATAAAATTGTGTATAATATACTACGATTTTTTGACCTAAACTTGCATTTCAAAACCATCCATAGAATCATATTTTGAGATAATATTTTGCATGGACTTCCATCATAACCTTCCCTCGTAAAATATAGAAAGGGTCTGAAAAGTTTTGTAGCATTTCGTACAATCCTCGATTTAATTTGATATTCTGACCGAAATTAGTATAAAATTGTGTATAATGTACTACGATTTATTGACCGAAACTCGTATTTCAAAAAGTTTCATAGAATCTATTTCTGAGATAATTTTTTGCATGAACTTCCATCATAATCTTCCCTCGTACAATATAGAAAGGATCTGAAAAGTTTCGTATCATTTTTAACAATCCTCGGTTTAATTTAATTTTCTGACCGAAACTAGCATAAAATTATATATAATATACTACGATTGTTTGACCTAAACTGGCATTTAAAAAACTTCCATAGAATCATATTTTGAGATAATATTTTGCATGGAATTCCAACATAACCTTCCCTCTGAAAATATAGATAGGGTCTAAAAACTTTTGAAGCATTTTGAACAATCCTCGATTTAATTTGATTTTCTCACCGAAACTAGTATAAAATTGTGTATAATATACTACAATTTTTTTGACCGAAACTAGTATTTCAAAATGTTTCATACCATCTAATTCTGAGATAATTTTTTGCATGGACTTCAATCTTAATCTTCCCTCGTAAAATCTAGAAAGGATCTGAAAAGTTTCGCAGAATTTCGTACAATCCTCGATTTAATTTAATTTTCTGTCCGAAACTAATATAAAATTGTGTATAATATACTATGATTTTCTGACCGAAACTCGTATTTCAAAAAGTTACATAGAATCTATTTCTGAGATGATTTTTTTATGGACTTCCATCATAACCTTCCTTTGTAAAATATAGAAAGGATCTGAAAAGTTTCGTAGAATTTCGAACAATCCTCGATTTAATTTAATTTCTGTCCGAAACTAGTATAAAATTGTGTATAATATACTATGATTTTTTGACCGAAACTAGTATTTCAAAAAGTTTCATAGCATCTAATTCTGAGATAATTTTTTGCATGGACTTCAATCTTAATCTTCCCTCGTAAAATCTAGAAAGGATCTGAAACGTTTCGTAGAATTTCGAACAATCCTCGATTTAATTTAATTTTCAGTCCGAAACTAGTATAAAATTGTGTATAATATACTATGATTTTTTGACCGAAACTCGTAGTTCAAAAAGTTACATAGAATCTATTTCTGAGATGATTTTTTCATGGACTTCCATCATAACCTTCCTTTGTAAAATATAGAAAGTCTCTGAAAAATTTCGTCGCATTTCGAACAATCCGAGATTTATTTTAATTTTCTGACCGAAACTAGCATAAAATTGTGTATAATATACTACGATTTTTTGACCTAAACTTGCATTTCAAAAATATCCATAGAATCATATTTTGAGATAATATTTTGCATGGACTTCCATCATAACCTTCCCTCGTAAAATATAGAAAGGGTCTGAAATGTTTTGTAGCATTTCGTACAATCCTCGATTTAATTTGATATTCTGACCGAAACTAGTATAAAATTGTGTATAATGTACTACGATTTCTTGACCGAAACTCGGATTTCAAAAAGTTTCATAGAATCTATTTCTGAGATAATTTTTTGCATGAACTTCCATCATAATCTTCCCTCGTACAATATAGAAAGGATCTGAAAAGTTTCGTATCATTTTTAACAATCCTCGATTTAATTTAATTTTCTGACCGAAACTAGCTTAAAATTATATATAATATACTACGATTGTTTGACCTAAACTGGCATTTAAAAAACTTCCATAGAATCATATTTTGAGATAATATTTTGCATGGAAATCCTACATAACCTTCCCTCTGAAAATATAGATATGGTCTAAAAACTTTCGAAGCATTTTGAACAATCCTCGATTTAATTTGATTTTCTCACCGAAACTAGTATAAAATTGTGTATAATATACTACGATTTTTTTGACCGAAACTAGTATTTCAAAAAGTTTCATAGCATCTAATTCTGAGATAATTTTTTGCATGGACTTCAATCTTAATCTTCCCTCGTAAAATCTAGAAAGGATCTGAAAAGTTTCGCAGAATTTCGAACAATCCTCGATTTAATTTAATTTTCTGTCTGAAACTAATATAAAATTGTGTATAATATACTATGATTTTCTGACCGAAACTCGTAGTTCAAAAAGTTACATAGAATCTATTTCTGAGATGATTTTTTCATGGACTTCCATCATAACCTTCCTTTGTAAAATATAGAAAGTCTCTGAAAAATTTCGTTGCATTTCGAACAATCCTCGATTTAATTTAATTTTCTGACCGAAACTAGCATAAAATTGTGTATAATATACTACGATTTTTTGACCTAAACTTGCATTTCAAAAATATCCATAGAATCATATTTTGAGATAATATTTTGCATGGACTTCCATCATAACCTTCCCTCGTAAAATATAGAAAGGGTCTGAAAAGTTTTGTAGCATTTCGTACAATCCTCGATTTAATTTGATATTCTGACCGAAACTAGTATAAAATTGTGTATAATGTACTACGATTTCTTGACCGAAACTCGTATTTCAAAAAGTTTCATAGAATCTATTTCTGAGATAATTTTTTGCATGAACTTCCATCATAATCTTCCCTCGTACAATATAGAAAGGATCTGAAAAGTTTCGTATCATTTTTAACAATCCTCGATTTAATTTAATTTTCTGACCGAAACTAGCATAAAATTATATATAATATACTACGATTGTTTGACCTAAACTGGCATTTAAAAAACTTCCATAGAATCATATTTTGAGATAATATTTTGCATGGAATTCCAACATAACCTTCCCTCTGAAAATATAGATAGGTTCTAAAAACTTTCGAAGCATTTTGAACAATCCTCGATTTAATTTGATTTTCTCACCGAAACTAGTATAAAATTGTGTATAATATACTACGATTTTTTTGACCGAAACTAGTATTTCAAAAAGTTACATAGCATCTAATTCTGAGATAATTTTTTGCATGGACTTCAATCTTAATCTTCCCTAGTAAAATCTAGAAAGGATCTGAAAAGTTTCGTAGAATTTCGAACAATCCTCGATTTAATTTAATTTCTGTCCGAAACTAGTATAAAATTGTGTATAATATACTATGATTTTTTGACCGAAACTAGTATTTCAAAAAGTTTCATAGCATCTAATTCTGAGATAATTTTTTGCATGGACTTCAATCTTAATCTTCCCTCGTAAAATCTAGAAAGGATCTGAAAAGTTTCGCAGAATTTCGAACAATCCTCGATTTAATTTAATTTTCTGTCCGAAACTAATATAAAATTGTGTATAATATACTATGATTTTCTGAGCGAAACTCGTAGTTCAAAAAGTTACATAGAATCTATTTCTGAGATTATTTTTTCATGGACTTCCATCATAACCATCCTTTGTAAAATATAGAAAGTCTCTGAAAAATTTCGTTGCATTTTGAACAATCCTCGATTTAATTTAATTTTCTGACCGAAACTAGCATAAAATTGTGTATAATATACTACGATTTTTTGACCTAAACTTGCATTTCAAAACCATCCATAGAATCATATTTTGAGATAATATTTTGCATGGACTTCCATCATAACCTTCCCTCATAAAATATAGAAAGGGTCTGAAATGTTTTGTAGCATTTCGTACAATCCTCGATTTAATTTGATATTCTGACCGAAACTAGTATAAAATTGTGTATAATGTACTACGATTTCTTGACCAAAACTCGTATTTCAAAAAGTTTCATAGAATCTATTTCTGAGATAATTTTTTGCATGTACTTCCATCATAATCTTCCCTCGTACAATATAGAAAGGATCTGAAAAGTTTCGTATCATTTTTAACAATCCTCGGTTTAATTTAATTTTCTGACCGAAACTAGCATAAAACTATGTATAATATACTACGATTGTTTGACCTAAACTGGCATTTAAAAAACTTCCATAGAATCATATTTTGAGATAATATTTTGCATGGAATTCCAACATAACCTTCCCTCGTAAAATATAGAAAGGGTCTGAAAACTTTCGAAGCATTTTGAACAATCCTCGATTTAATTTAATTTTCTCACCGAAACTAGTATAAAATTGTGTATAATATACTACAATTTTTTTGACCGAAACTAGTATTTCAAAAAGTTTCATAGCATCTAATTCTGTGATAATTTTTTGCATGGACTTCAATCTTAATCTTCCCTCGTAAAATCTAGAAAGGATCTGAAAAGTTTCGTAGAATTTCGAACAATCCTCGATTTAATTTAATTTTCAGTCCGAAACTAGTATAAAATTGTGTATAATATACTATGATTTTTTGACCGAAACTCGTAGTTCAAAAAGTTTCATAGAATCTATTTCTGAGATTATTTTTTCATGGACTTCCATCATAACCTTCCTTTGTAAAATATAGAAAGTCTCTGAAAAATTTCGTCGCATTTCGAACAATCCTCGATTTATTTTAATTTTCTGACCGAAACTAGCATAAAATTGTGTATAATATACTACGATTTTTTGACCTAAACTTGCATTTCAAAAATATCCATAGAATCATATTTTGAGATAATATTTTGCATGGACTTCCATCATAACCTTCCCTCGTAAAATATAGAAAGGGTCTGAAAAGTTTTGTAGCATTTCGTACAATCCTCGATTTAATTTGATATTCTGACCGAAACTAGTATAAAATTGTGTATAATGTACTACGATTTCTTGACCGAAACTCGTATTTCAAAAAGTTTCATAGAATCTATTTCTGAGATAATTTTTTGCATGAACTTCCATCATAATCTTCCCTCGTACAATATAGAAAGGATCTGAAAAGTTTCGTATCATTTTTAACAATCCTCGATTTAATTTTATTTTCTGACCGAAACTAGCATAAAATTATATATAATATACTACGATTGTTTGACCTAAACTGGCATTTAAAAAACTTCCATAGAATCATATTTTGAGATAATATTTTACATGGAATTCCAACATAACCTTCCCTCTGAAAATATAGATAGGGTCTGAAAACTTTCGAAGCATTTTGAACAATCCTCGATTTAATTTGATTTTCTCACCGAAACTAGTATAAAATTGTGTATAATATACTACGATTTTTTTGACCGAAACTAGTATTTCAAAAAGTTTCATAGCATCTAATTCTGAGATAATTTTTTGCATGGACTTCAATCTTAATCTTCCCTCGTAAAATCTAGAAAGGATCTGAAAAGTTTCGTAGAATTTCGAACAATCCTCGATTTAATTTTATTTCTGTCCGAAACTAGTATAAAATTGTGTATAATATACTATGATTTTTTGACCGAAACTAGTATTTCAAAAAGTTTCATAGCATCTAATTCTGAGAGAATTTTTTGCATGGACTTCAATCTTAATCTTCCCTCGTAAAATCTAGAAAGGATCTGAAAAGTTTCGTAGAATTTCGAACAATCCTCGATTTAATTTTATTTCTGTCCGAAACTAGTATAAAATTGTGTATAATATACTATGATTTTTTGACCCAAACTAGTATTTCAAAAAGTTTCATAGCATCTAATTCTGAGAGAATTTTTTGCATGGACTTCAATCTTAATCTTCCCTCGTAAAATCTAGAAGGGATCTGAAAAGTTTCGCAGAATTTCGAACAATCCTCGATTTAATTTAATTTTCTGTCCGAAACTAATATAAAATTGTGTATAATATACTATGATTTTCTGACCGAAACTCGTAGTTCAAAAAGTTACATAGAATCTATTTCTGAGATGATTTTTTCATGGACTTCCATCATAACCTTCCTTTGTAAAATATAGAAAGTCTCTGAAAAATTTCGTTGCATTTCGAACAATCCTCGATTTAATTTAATTTTCTGACCGAAACTAGCATAAAATTGTGTATAATATACTACGATTTTTTGACCTAAACTTGCATTTCAAAACCATCCATAGAATCATATATTGAGATAATATTTTGCATGGACTTCCATCATAACCTTCCCTCATAAAATATAGAAAGGGTCTGAAAAGTTTTGTAGCATTTCGTACAATCCTCGATTTAATTTGATATTCTGACCGAAACTAGTATAAAATTGTGTATAATGTAATACGATTTCTTGACCAAAACTCGTATTTCAAAAAGTTTCATAGAATCTATTTCTGAGATAATTTTTTGCATGAACTTCCATCATAAACTTCCCTCGTACAATATAGAAAGGATCTGAAAAGTTTCGTATCATTTTTAACAATCCTCGGTTTAATTTAATTTTCTGACCGAAACTAGCATAAAACTATGTATAATATACTACGATTGTTTGACCTAAACTGGCATTTAAAAAACTTCCATAGAATCATATTTTGAGATAATATTTTGCATGGAATTCCAACATAACCTTCCCTCGTAAAATATAGAAAGGGTCTGAAAACTTTCGAAGCATTTTGAACAATCCTCGATTTAATTTAATTTTCTCACCGAAACTAGTATAAAATTGTGTATAGTATACTACAATTTTTTTGACCGAAACTAGTATTTCAAAAAGTTTCATAGCATCTAATTCTGTGATAATTTTTTGCACGGACTTCAATCTTAATCTTCCCTCGTAAAATCTAGAAAGGATCTGAAAAGTTTCGTAGAATTTCGAACAATCCTCGATTTAATTTAATTTTCAGTCCGAAACTAGTATAAAATTGTGTATAATATACTATGATTTTTTGACCGAAACTCGTAGTTCAAAAAGTTTCATAGAATCTATTTCTGAGATGATTTTTTCATGGACTTCCATCATAACCTTCCTTTGTAAAATATAGAAAGTCTCTGAAAAATTTCGTCGCATTTCGAACAATCCTCGATTTATTTTAATTTTCTGACCGAAACTAGCATAAAATTGTGTATAATATACTACGATTTTTTGACCTAAACTTGCATTTCAAAAATATCCATAGAATCATATTTTGAGATAATATTTTGCATGGACTTCCATCATAACCTTCCCTCGTAAAATATAGAAAGGGTCTGAAATGTTTTGTAGCATTTCGTACAATCCTCGATTTAATTTGATATTCTGACCGAAACTAGTATAAAATTGTGTATAATGTACTACGATTTCTTGACCGAAACTCGTATTTCAAAAAGTTTCATAGAATCTATTTCTGTGATAATTTTTTGCATGAACTTCCATCATAATCTTCCCTCGTACAATATAGAAAGGATCTGAAAAGTTTCGTATCATTTTTAACAATCCTCGATTTAATTTAATTTTCTGACCAAAACTAGCATAAAATTATATATAATATACTACGATTGTTTGACCTAAACTGGCATTTAAAAAATTTCCATAGAATCATATTTTGAGATAATATTTTGCATGGAATTCCAACATAACCTTCCCTCTGAAAATATAGATAGGGTCTAAAAACTTTCGAAGCATTTTGAACAATCCTCGATTTAATTTGATTTTCTCACCGAAACTAGTATAAAATTGTGTATAATATACTACGATTTTTTTGACCGAAACTAGTATTTCAAAAAGTTTCATAGCATCTAATTCTGAGATAATTTTTTGCATGGACTTCAATCTTAATCTTCCCTCGTAAAATCTAGAAAGGATCTGAAAAGTTTCGTAGAATTTCGAACAATCCTCGATTTAATTTAATTTCTGTCCGAAACTAGTATAAAATTGTGTATAATATACTATGATTTTTTGACCCAAACTAGTATTTCAAAAAGTTTCATAGCATCTAATTCTGAGATATTTTTTTGCATGGACTTCAATCTTAATCTTCCCTCGTAAAATCTAGAAAGGATCTGAAAAGTTTCGCAGAATTTCGAACAATCCTCGATTTAATTTAATTTTCTGTCCGAAACTAATATAAAATTGTGTATAATATACTATGATTTTCTGTCCAAAACTCGTAGTTCAAAAAGTTACATAGAATCTATTTCTGAGATGATTTTTTCATGGACTTCCATCATAACCTTCCTTTGTAAAATATAGAAGGTCTCTGAAAAATTTCGTTGCATTTCGAACAATCCTCGATTTAATTTAATTTTCTGACCGAAACTAGCATAAAATTGTGTATAATATACTACGATTTTTTGACCTAAACTTGCATTTCAAAACAATCCATAGAATCATATTTTGAGATAATATTTTGCATGGACTTCCATCATAACCTTCCCTCATAAAATATAGAAAGGGTCTGAAAAGTTTTGTAGCATTTCGTACAATCCTCGATTTAATTTGATATTCTGACCGAAACTAGTATAAAATTGTGTATAATGTAATACGATTTCTTAACCAAAACTCGTATTTCAAAAAGTTTCATAGAATCTATTTCTGAGATAATTTTTTGCATGAACTTCCATCATAATCTTCCCTCGTACAATATAGAAAGGATCTGAAAAGTTTCGTATCATTTTTAACAATCCACGGTTTAATTTAATTTTCTGACCGAAACTAGCATAAAACTATGTATAATATACTACGATTGTTTGACCTAAACTGGCATTTAAAAAACTTCCATAGAATCATATTTTGAGATAATATTTTGCATGGAATTCCAACATAACCTTCCTTCGTAAAATATAGAAAGGGTCTGAAAACTTTCGAAGCATTTTGAACAATCCTCGATTTAATTTAATTTTCTCACCGAAACTAGTATAAAATTGTGTATAATATACTACAATTTTTTTGACCGAAACTAGTATTTCAAAAAGTTTCATAGCATCTAATTCTGTGATAATTTTTTGCATGGACTTCAATCTTAATCTTCCCTCGTAAAATCTAGAAAGGATCTGAAAAGTTTCGTAGAATTTCGAACAATCCTCGATTTAATTTAATTTTCAGTCCGAAACTAGTATAAAATTGTGTATAATATACTATGATTTTTTGACCGAAACTCGTAGTTCAAAAAGTTTCATAGAATCTATTTCTGAGATGATTTTTTCATGGACTTCCATCATAACCTTCCTTTGTAAAATATAGAAAGTCTCTGAAAAATTTCGTCGCATTTCGAACAATCCTCGATTTATTTTAATTTTCTGACCGAAACTAGCATAAAATTGTGTATAATATACTACGATTTTTTGACCTAAACTTGCATTTCAAAAATATCCATAGAATCATATTTTGAGATAATATTTTGCATGGACTTCCATCATAACCTTCCCTCGTAAAATATAGAAAGGGTCTGAAAAGTTTTGTAGCATTTCGTACAATCCTCGATTTAATTTGATATTCTGACCGAAACTAGTATAAAATTGTGTATAATGTACTACGATTTCTTGACCGAAACTCGTATTTCAAAAAGTTTCATAGAATCTATTTCTGAGATAATTTTTTGCATGAACTTCCATCATAATCTTCCCTCGTACAATATAGAAAGGATCTGAAAAGTTTCGTATCATTTTTAACAATCCTCGATTTAATTTTATTTTCTGACCGAAACTAGCATAAAATTATATATAATATACTACGATTGTTTGACCTAAACTGGCATTTAAAAAACATCCATAGAATCATATTTTGAGATAATATTTTGCATGGAATTCCAACATAACCTTCCCTCTGAAAATATAGATAGGGTCTAAAAACTTTCGAAGCATTTTGAACAATCCTCGATTTAATTTGATTTTCTCACCGAAACTAGTATAAAATTGTGTATAATATACTACCATTTGTTTGACCGAAACTAGTATTTCAAAAAGTTTCATAGCATCTAATTCTGAGATAATTTTTTGCATGGACTTCAATCTTAATCTTCCCTCGTAAAATCTAGAAAGGATCTGAAAAGTTTCGTAGAATTTCGAACAATCCTCGATTTAATTTAATTTTTGTCCGAAACTAGTATAAAATTGTGTATAATATACTATGATTTTTTGACCGAAACTAGTATTTCAAAAAGTTTCATAGCATCTAATTCTGAGATAATTTTTTGCATGGACTTCAATCTTAATCTTCCCTCGTAAAATCTAGAAAGGATCTGAAAAGTTTCGCAGAATTTCGAACAATCCTCGATTTAATTTAATTTTCTGTCCGAAACTAATATAAAATTGTGTATAATATACTATGATTTTCTGACCGAAACTCGTAGTTCAAAAAGTTACATAGAATCTATTTCTGAGATGATTTTTTCATGGACTTCCATCATAACCTTCCTTTGTAAAATATAGAAAGTCTCTGAAAAATTTCGTTGCATTTCGAACAATCCTCGATTTAATTTAATTTTCTGACCGAAACTAGCATAAAATTGTGTATAATATACTACGATTTTTTGACCTAAACTTGCATTTCAAAACCATCCATAGAATCATATTTTGAGATAATATTTTGCATGGACTTCCATCATAACCTTCCCTCATAAAATATAGAAAGGGTCTGAAAAGTTTTGTAGCATTTCGTACAATCCTCGATTTAATTTGATATTCTGACCGAAACTAGTATAAAATTGTGTATAATGTAATACGATTTCTTGACCAAAACTCGTATTTCAAAAAGTTTCATAGAATCTATTTCTGAGATAATTTTTTGCATGAACTTCCATCATAATCTTCCCTCGTACAATATAGAAAGGATCTGAAAAGTTTCGTATCATTTTTAACAATCCTCGGTTTAATTTAATTTTCTGACCGAAACTAGCATAAAACTATGTATAATATACTACGATTGTTTGACCTAAACTGGCATTTAAAAAACTTCCATAGAATCATATTTTGAGATAATATTTTGCATGGAATTCCAACATAACCTTCCCTCGTAAAATATAGAAAGGGTCTGAAAACTTTCGAAGCATTTTGAACAATCCTCGATTTAATTTAATTTTCTCACCGAAACTAGTATAAAATTGTGTATAATATACTACAATTTTTTTGACCGAAACTAGTATTTCAAAAAGTTTCATAGCATCTAATTCTGTGATAATTTTTTGCATGGACTTCAATCTTAATCTTCCCTCGTAAAATCTAGAAAGGATCTGAAAAGTTTCGTAGAATTTCGAACAATCCTCGATTTAATTTAATTTTCAGTCCGAAACTAGTATAAAATTGTGTATAATATACTATGATTTTTTGACCGAAACTCGTAGTTCAAAAAGATTCATAGAATCTATTTCTGAGATGATTTTTTCATGGACTTCCATCATAACCTTCCTTTGTAAAATATAGAAAGTCTCTGAAAAATTTCGTCGCATTTCGAACAATCCTCGATTTATTTTAATTTTCTGACCGAAACTAGCATAAAATTGTGTATAATATACTACGATTTTTTGACCTAAACTTGCATTTCAAAAATATCCATAGAATCATATTTTGAGATAATATTTTGCATGGACTTCCATCATAACCTTCCCTCGTAAAATATAGAAAGGGTCTGAAAAGTTTTGTAGCATTTCGTACAATCCTCGATTTAATTTGATATTCTGACCGAAACTAGTATAAAATTGTGTATAATGTACTACGATTTCTTGACCGAAACTCGTATTTCAAAAAGTTTCATAGAATCTATTTCTGAGATAATTTTTTGCATGAACTTCCATCATAATCTTCCCTCGTACAATATAGAAAGGATCTGAAAAGTTTCGTATCATTTTTAACAATCCTCGATTTAATTTTTTTTTCTGACCGAAACTAGCATAAAACTATGTATAATATACTACGATTGTTTGACCTAAACTGGCATTTAAAAAACTTCCATAGAATCATATTTTGAGATAATATTTTGCATGGAATTCCAACATAACCTTCCCTCGTAAAATATAGAAAGGGTCTGAAAACTTTCGAAGCATTTTGAACAATCCTCGATTTAATTTAATTTTCTCACCGAAACTAGTATAAAATTGTGTATAATATACTACGATTTTTTTGACCGAAACTAGTATTTCAAAAAGTTTCATAGCATCTAATTCTGTGATAATTTTTTGCATGGACTTCAATCTTAATCTTCCCTCGTAAAATCTAGAAAGGATCTGAAAAGTTTCGTAGAATTTCGAACAATCCTCGATTTAATTTAATTTCTGTCCGAAACTAGTATAAAATTGTGTATAATATACTATGATTTTTTGACCGAAACTAGTATTTCAAAAAGTTTCATAGCATCTAATTCTGAGATAATTTTTTGCATGGACTTCAATCTTAATCTTCCCTCGTAAAATCTAGAAAGGATCTGAAAAGTTTCGCAGAATTTCGAACAATCCTCGATTTAATTTAATTTTCTGTCCGAAACTAATATAAAATTGTGTATAATATACTATGATTTTCTGACCGAAACTCGTAGTTCAAAAAGTTACATAGAATCTATTTCTGAGATGATTTTTTCATGGACTTCCATCATAACCTTCCTTTGTAAAATATAGAAAGTCTCTGAAAAATTTCGTCGCATTTCGAACAATCCTCGATTTATTTTAATTTTCTGACCGAAACTAGCATAAAATTGTGTATAATATACTACGATTTTTTGACCTAAACTTGCATTTCAAAAATATCCATAGAATCATATTTTGAGATAATATTTTGCATGGACTTCCATCATAACCTTCCCTCGTAAAATATAGAAAGGGTCTGAAAAGTTTTGTAGCATTTCGTACAATCCTCGATTTAATTTGATATTCTGACCGAAACTAGTATAAAATTGTGTATAATGTACTACGATTTCTTGACCGAAACTCGTATTTCAAAAAGTTTCATAGAATCTATTTCTGAAATAATTTTTTGCATGAACTTCCATCATAATCTTCCCTCGTACAATATAGAAAGGATCTGAAAAGTTTCGTATCATTTTTAACAATCCTCGATTTAATTTTATTTTCTGACCGAAACTAGCATAAAATTATATATAATATACTACGATTGTTTGACCTAAACTGGCATTTAAAAAACTTCCATAGAATCATATTTTGAGATAATATTTTGCATGGAATTCCAACATAACCTTCCCTCTGAAAATATAGATAGGGTCTAAAAACTTTTGAAGCATTTTGAACAATCCTCGATTTAATTTGATTTTCTCACCGAAACTAGTATAAAATTGTGTATAATATACTACGATTTTTTTGGCCGAAACTAGTATTTCAAAAAGTTTCATAGCATCTAATTCTGAGATAATTTTTTGCATGGACTTCAATCTTAATCTTCCCTCGTAAAATCTAGAAAGGATCTGAAAAGTTTCGTAGAATTTCGAACAATCCTCGATTTAATTTAATTTCTGTCCGAAACTAGTATAAAATTGTGTATAATATACTATGATTTTTTGACCGAAACTAGTATTTCAAAAAGTTTCATAGCATCTAATTCTGAGATAATTTTTTGCATGGACTTCAATCTTAATCTTCCCTCGTAAAATCTAGAAAGGATCTGAAAAGTTTCGCAGAATTTCGAACAATCCTCGATTTAATTTAATTTTCTGTCCGAAACTAATATAAAATTGTGTATAATATACTATGATTTTCTGACCGAAACTCGTAGTTCAAAAAGTTACATAGAATCTATTTCTGAGATGATTTTTTCATGGACTTCCATCATAACCTTCCTTTGTAAAATATAGAAAGTCTCTGAAAAATTTCGTTGCATTTCGAACAATCCTCGATTTAATTTAATTTTCTGACCGAAACTAGCATAAAATTGTGTATAATATACTACGATTTTTTGACCTAAACTTGCATTTCAAAACCATCCATAGAATCATATTTTGAGATAATATTTTGCATGGACTTCCATCATAACCTTCCCTCATAAAATATAGAAAGGGTCTGAAAAGTTTTGTAGCATTTCGTACAATCCTCGATTTAATTTGATATTCTGACCGAAACTAGTATAAAATTGTGTATAATGTAATACGATTTCTTGACCAAAACTCGTATTTCAAAAAGTTTCATAGAATCTATTTCTGAGATAATTTTTTGCATGAACTTCCATCATAATCTTCCCTCGTACAATATAGAAAGGATCTGAAAAGTTTCGTATCATTTTTAACAATCCTCGGTTTAATTTAATTTTCTGACCGAAACTAGCATAAAACTATGTATAATATACTACGATTGTTTGACCTAAACTGGCATTTAAAAAACTTCCATAGAATCATATTTTGAGATAATATTTTGCATGGAATTCCAACATAACCTTCCCTCGTAAAATATAGAAAGGGTCTGAAAACTTTCGAAGCATTTTGAACAATCCTCGATTTAATTTAATTTTCTCACCGAAACTAGTATAAAATTGTGTATAATATACTACAATTTTTTTGACCGAAACTAGTATTTCAAAAAGTTTCATAGCATCTAATTCTGTGATAATTTTTTGCATGGACTTCAATCTTAATCTTCCCTCGTAAAATCTAGAAAGGATCTGAAAAGTTTCGTAGAATTTCGAACAATCCTCGATTTAATTTAATTTTCAGTCCGAAACTAGTATAAAATTGTGTATAATATACTATGATTTTTTGACCGAAACTCGTAGTTCAAAAAGATTCATAGAATCTATTTCTGAGATGATTTTTTCATGGACTTCCATCATAACCTTCCTTTGTAAAATATAGAAAGTCTCTGAAAAATTTCGTCGCATTTCGAACAATCCTCGATTTATTTTAATTTTCTGACCGAAACTAGCATAAAATTGTGTATAATATACTACGATTTTTTGACCTAAACTTGCATTTCAAAAATATCCATAGAATCATATTTTGAGATAATATTTTGCATGGACTTCCATCATAACCTTCCCTCGTAAAATATAGAAAGGGTCTGAAAAGTTTTGTAGCATTTCGTACAATCCTCGATTTAATTTGATATTCTGACCGAAACTAGTATAAAATTGTGTATAATGTACTACGATTTCTTGACCGAAACTCGTATTTCAAAAAGTTTCATAGAATCTATTTCTGAGATAATTTTTTGCATGAACTTCCATCATAATCTTCCCTCGTACAATATAGAAAGGATCTGAAAAGTTTCGTATCATTTTTAACAATCCTCGATTTAATTTTTTTTTCTGACCGAAACTAGCATAAAACTATGTATAATATACTACGATTGTTTGACCTAAACTGGCATTTAAAAAACTTCCATAGAATCATATTTTGAGATAATATTTTGCATGGAATTCCAACATAACCTTCCCTCGTAAAATATAGAAAGGGTCTGAAAACTTTCGAAGCATTTTGAACAATCCTCGATTTAATTTAATTTTCTCACCGAAACTAGTATAAAATTGTGTATAATATACTACGATTTTTTTGACCGAAACTAGTATTTCAAAAAGTTTCATAGCATCTAATTCTGTGATAATTTTTTGCATGGACTTCAATCTTAATCTTCCCTCGTAAAATCTAGAAAGGATCTGAAAAGTTTCGTAGAATTTCGAACAATCCTCGATTTAATTTAATTTCTGTCCGAAACTAGTATAAAATTGTGTATAATATACTATGATTTTTTGACCGAAACTAGTATTTCAAAAAGTTTCATAGCATCTAATTCTGAGATAATTTTTTGCATGGACTTCAATCTTAATCTTCCCTCGTAAAATCTAGAAAGGATCTGAAAAGTTTCGCAGAATTTCGAACAATCCTCGATTTAATTTAATTTTCTGTCCGAAACTAATATAAAATTGTGTATAATATACTATGATTTTCTGACCGAAACTCGTAGTTCAAAAAGTTACATAGAATCTATTTCTGAGATGATTTTTTCATGGACTTCCATCATAACCTTCCTTTGTAAAATATAGAAAGTCTCTGAAAAATTTCGTCGCATTTCGAACAATCCTCGATTTATTTTAATTTTCTGACCGAAACTAGCATAAAATTGTGTATAATATACTACGATTTTTTGACCTAAACTTGCATTTCAAAAATATCCATAGAATCATATTTTGAGATAATATTTTGCATGGACTTCCATCATAACCTTCCCTCGTAAAATATAGAAAGGGTCTGAAAAGTTTTGTAGCATTTCGTACAATCCTCGATTTAATTTGATATTCTGACCGAAACTAGTATAAAATTGTGTATAATGTACTACGATTTCTTGACCGAAACTCGTATTTCAAAAAGTTTCATAGAATCTATTTCTGAAATAATTTTTTGCATGAACTTCCATCATAATCTTCCCTCGTACAATATAGAAAGGATCTGAAAAGTTTCGTATCATTTTTAACAATCCTCGATTTAATTTTATTTTCTGACCGAAACTAGCATAAAATTATATATAATATACTACGATTGTTTGACCTAAACTGGCATTTAAAAAACTTCCATAGAATCATATTTTGAGATAATATTTTGCATGGAATTCCAACATAACCTTCCCTCTGAAAATATAGATAGGGTCTAAAAACTTTTGAAGCATTTTGAACAATCCTCGATTTAATTTGATTTTCTCACCGAAACTAGTATAAAATTGTGTATAATATACTACGATTTTTTTGACCGAAACTAGTATTTCAAAAAGTTTCATAGCATCTAATTCTGAGATAATTTTTTGCATGGACTTCAATCTTAATCTTCCCTCGTAAAATCTAGAAAGGATCTGAAAAGTTTCGTAGAATTTCGAACAATCCTCGATTTAATTTAATTTCTGTCCGAAACTAGTATAAAATTGTGTATAATATACTATGATTTTTTGACCGAAACTAGTATTTCAAAAAGTTTCATAGCATCTAATTCTGAGATAATTTTTTGCATGGACTTCAATCTTAATCTTCCCTCGTAAAATCTAGAAAGGATCTGAAAAGTTTCGCAGAATTTCGAACAATCCTCGATTTAATTTAATTTTCTGTCCGAAACTAATATAAAATTGTGTATAATATACTATGATTTTCTGACCGAAACTCGTAGTTCAAAAAGTTACATAGAATCTATTTCTGAGATGATTTTTTCATGGACTTCCATCATAACCTTCCTTTGTAAAATATAGAAAGTCTCTGAAAAATTTCGTTGCATTTCGAACAATCCTCGATTTAATTTAATTTTCTGACCGAAACTAGCATAAAATTGTGTATAATATACTACGATTTTTTGACCTAAACTTGCATTTCAAAACCATCCATAGAATCATATTTTGAGATAATATTTTGCATGGACTTCCATCATAACCTTCCCTCATAAAATATAGAAAGGGTCTGAAAAGTTTTGTAGCATTTCGTACAATCCTCGATTTAATTTGATATTCTGACCGAAACTAGTATAAAATTGTGTATAATGTACTACGATTTCTTGACCAAAACTCGTATTTCAAAAAGTTTCATAGAATCTATTTTTGAGATAATTTTTTGCATGAACTTCCATCATAATCTTCCCTCGTACAATATAGAAAGGATCTGAAAAGTTTCGTATCATTTTTAAAAATCCTCGGTTTAATTTAATTTTCTGACCGAAACTAGCATAAAACTATGTATAATATACTACGATTGTTTGACCTAAACTGGCATTTAAAAAACTTCCATAGAATCATATTTTGAGATAATATTTTGCATGGAATTCCAACATAACCTTCCCTCGTAAAATATAGAAAGGGTCTGAAAACTTTCGAAGCATTTTGAACAATCCTCGATTTAATTTAATTTTCTCACCGAAACTAGTATAAAATTGTGTATAATATACTACAATTTTTTTGACCGAAACTAGTATTTCAAAAAGTTTCATAGCATCTAATTCTGTGATAATTTTTTGCATGGACTTCAATCTTAATCTTCCCTCGTAAAATCTAGAAAGGATCTGAAAAGTTTCGTAGAATTTCGAACAATCCTCGATTTAATTTAATTTTCAGTCCGAAACTAGTATAAAATTGTGTATAATATACTATGATTTTTTGACCGAAACTCGTAGTTCAAAAAGTTTCATAGAATCTATTTCTGAGATGATTTTTTCATGGACTTCCATCATAACCTTCCTTTGTAAAATATAGAAAGTCTCTGAAAAATTTCGTCGCATTTCGAACAATCCTCGATTTAATTTAATTTTCTGACTGAAACTAGCATAAAATTGTGTATAATATACTACGATTTTTTGACCTAAACTTGCATTTCAAAACCATCCATAGAATCATATTTTGAGATAATATTTTGCATGGACTTCCATCATAACCTTCCCTCATAAAATATAGAAAGGGTCTGAAAAGTTTTGTAGCATTTCGTACAATCCTCGATTTAATTTGATATTCTGACCGAAACTAGTATAAAATTGTGTATAATGTACTACGATTTCTTGACCGAAACTCGTATTTCAAAAAGTTTCATAGAATCTATTTCTGAGATAATTTTTTGCATGAACTTCCATCATAATCTTCCCTCGTACAATATAGAAAGGATCTGAAAAGTTTCGTATCATTTTTAACAATCCTCGATTTAATTTAATTTTCTGACCGAAACTAGCATAAAATTATATATAATATACTACGATTGTTTGACCTAAACTGGCATTTAAAAAACTTCCATAGAATCATATTTTGAGATAATATTTTGCATGGAATTCCAACATAACCTTCCCTCTGAAAATATAGATAGGGTCTAAAAACATTCGAAGCATTTTGAACAATCCTCGATTTAATTTGATTTTCTCACCGAAACTAGTATAAAATTGTATATAATATACTACGATTTTTTTGACCGAAACTAGTATTTCAAAAAGTTTCATAGCATCTAATTCTGAGATAATTTTTTGCATGGACTTCAATCTTAATCTTCCCTCGTAAAATCTAGAAAGGATCTGAAAAGTTTCGTAGAATTTCGAACTATCCTCGATTTAATTTAATTTCTGACCGAAACTAGTATAAAATTGTGTATAATATACTACGATTTCTTGACCGAAACTCGTATTTCAAAAAGTTTCATAGCATCTAATTCTGAGATAATTTTTTGCATGAACTTCCATCATAATCTTCCCTCGTACAATATAGAAAGGATCTGAAAAGTTTCGTATCATTTTTAACAATCCTCGATTTAATTTAATTTTCTGACCGAAACTAGCATAAAATTATATATAATATACTACGATTGTTTGACCTAAACTGGCATTTAAAAAACTTCCATAGAATCATATTTTGAGATAATATTTTGCATGGAATTCCAACATAACATTCCCTCTGAAAATATAGATAGGGTCTAAAACCTTTCGAAGCATTTTGAACAATCCTCGATTTAATTTGATTTTCTCACCGAAACTAGTATAAAATTGTGTATAATATACTACGATTTTTTTGACCGAAACTAGTATTTCAAAAAGTTTCATAGCATCTAATTCTGAGATAATTTTTTGCATGGACTTCAATCTTAATCTTCCCTCGTAAAATCTAGAAAGGATCTGAAAAGTTTCGTAGAATTTCGAACAATCCTCGATTTAATTTAATTTTTGTCCGAAACTAGTATAAAATTGTGTATAATATACTATGATTTTTTGACCGAAACTAGTATTTTAAAAAGTTTCATAGCATCTAATTCTGAGATAATTTTTTGCATGGACTTCAATCTTAATCTTCCCTCGTAAAATCTAGAAAGGATCTGAAAAGTTTCGCAGAATTTCGAACAATCCTCGATTTAATTTAATTTTCTGTCCGAAACTAATATAAAATTGTGTATAATATACTATGATTTTCTGACCGAAACTCGTAGTTCAAAAAGTTACATAGAATCTATTTCTGAGATGATTTTTTCATGGACTTCCATCATAACCTTCCTTTGTAAAATATAGAAAGTCTCTGAAAAATTTCGTTGCATTTCGAACAATCCTCGATTTAATTTAATTTTCTGACCGAAACTAGCATAAAATTGTGTATAATATACTACGATTTTTTGACCTAAACTTGCATTTCAAAACCATCCATAGAATCATATTTTGAGATAATATTTTGCATGGACTTCCATCATAACCTTCCCTCATAAAATATAGAAAGGGTCTGAAACGTTTTGTAGCATTTCGTACAATCCTCGATTTAATTTGATATTCTGACCGAAACTAGTATAAAATTGTGTATAATGTAATACGATTTCTTGACCAAAACTCGTATTTCAAAAAGTTTCATAGAATCTATTTCTGAGATAATTTTTTGCATGAACTTCCATCATAATCTTCCCTCGTACAATATAGAAAGGATCTGAAAAGTTTCGTATCATTTTTAACAATCCTCGGTTTAATTTAATTTTCTGACCGAAACTAGCATAAAACTATGTATAATATACTACGATTGTTTGACCTAAACTGGCATTTAAAAAACTTCCATAGAATCATATTTTTAGATAATATTTTGCATGGAATTCCAACATAACCTTCCCTCGTAAAATATAGATAGGGTCTAAAAACTTTCGAAGCATTTTGAACAATCCTCGATTTAATTTAATTTTCTCACCGAAACTAGTATAAAATTGTGTATAATATACTACAATTTTTTTGACCGAAACTAGTATTTCAAAAAGTTTCATAGCATCTAATTCTGTGATAATTTTTTGCATGGACTTCAATCTTAATCTTCCCTCGTAAAATCTAGAAAGGATCTGAAAAGTTTAGTAGAATTTCGAACAATCCTCGATTTAATTTAATTTTCAGTCCGAAACTAGTATAAAATTGTGTATAATATACTATGATTTTTTGACCGAAACTCGTAGTTCAAAAAGTTTCATAGAATCTATTTCTGAGATGATTTTTTCATGGACTTCCATCATAACCTTCCTTTGTAAAATATAGAAAGTCTCTGAAAAATTTCGTCGCATTTCGAACAATCCACGATTTATTTTAATTTTCTGACCGAAACTAGCATAAAATTGTGTATAATATATTACGATTTTTTGACCTAAACTTGCATTTCAAAAATATCCATAGAATATATTTTGAGATAATATTTTGCATGGACTTCCATCATAACCTTCCCTCGTAAAATATAGAAAGGGTCTGAAAAGTTTTGTAGCATTTCGTACAATCCTCGATTTAATTTGATATTCTGACCGAAACTAGTATAAAATTGTGTATAATGTACTACGATTTCTTGACCGAAACTCGTATTTCAAAAAGTTTCATAGAATCTATTTCTGAGATAATTTTTTGCATGAACTTCCATCATAATCTTCCCTCGTACAATATAGAAAGGATCTGAAAAGTTTCGTATCATTTTTAACAATCCTCGATTTAATTTAATTTACTGACCGAAACTAGCATAAAATTATATATAATATACTACGATTGTTTGACCTAAACTGGCATTTAAAAAACTTCCATAGAATCATATTTTGAGATAATATTTTGCATGGAATTCCAACATAACCTTCCCTCTGAAAATATAGATAGGGTCTAAAAACTTTCGAAGCATTTTGAACAATCCTCGATTTAATTTGATTTTCTCACCGAAACTAGTATAAAATTGTGTATAATATACTACGATTTTTTTGACCGAAACTAGTATTTCAAAAAGTTTCATAGCATCTAATTCTGAGATAATTTTTTGCATGGTCTTCAATCTTAATCTTCCCTCGTAAATTCTAGAAAGGATCTGAAAAGTTTCGTAGAATTTCGAACAATCCTCGATTTAATTTAATTTCTGTCCGAAACTAGTATAAAATTGTGTATAATATACTATGATTTTTGACCGAAACTAGTATTTCAAAAAGTTTCATAGCATCTAATTCTGAGATAATTTTTTGCATGGACTTCAATCTTAATCTTCCCTCGTAAAATCTAAAAGGGATCTGAAAAGTTTCGCAGAATTTCAAACAATCCTCGATTTAATTTAATTTTCTGTCCGAAACTAATATAAAATTGTGTATAATATACTATGATTTTCTGACCGAAACTCGTAGTTCAAAAAGTTTCATAGAATCTATTTCTGAGATAATTTTTTGCATGAACTTCCATCATAATCTTCCCTCGTACAATATAGAAAGGATCTGAAAAGTTTCGTATCATTTTTAACAATCCTCGGTTTAATTTAATTTTCTGACCGAAACTAGCATAAAACTATGTATAATATACTACGATTGTTTGACCTAAACTGGCATTTAAAAAACTTCCATAGAATCATATTTTGAGATAATATTTTGCATGGAATTCCAACATAACCTTCCCTCGTAAAATATAGAAAGGGTCTGAAAACTTTCGAAGCATTTTGAACAATCCTCGATTTAATTTAATTTTCTCACCGAAACTAGTATAAAATTGTGTATAATATACTACAATTTTTTTGACCGAAACTAGTATTTCAAAAAGTTTCATAGCATCTAATTCTGTGATAATTTTTTGCATGGACTTCAATCTTAATCTTCCCTCGTAAAATCTAGAAAGGATCTGAAAAGTTTCGTAGAATTTCGAACAATCCTCGATTTAATTTAATTTTCAGTCCGAAACTAGTATAAAATTGTGTATAATATACTATGATTTTTTGACCGAAACTCGTAGTTCAAAAAGTTTCATAGAATCTATTTCTGAGATGATTTTTTCATGGACTTCCATCATAACCTTCCTTAGTAAAATATAGAAAGTCTCTGAAAAATTTCGTCGCATTTCGAACAATCCTCGATTTATTTTAATTTTCTGACCGAAACTAGCATAAAATTGTGTATAATATACTACGATTTTTTAACCTAAACTTGCATTTCAAAAAAATCCATAGAATCATATTTTGAGATAATATTTTGCATGGACTTCCATCATAACCTTCCCTCGTAAAATATAGAAAGGGTCTGAAAAGTTTTGTAGCATTTCGTACAATCCTCGATTTAATTTGATATTCTGACCGAAACTAGTATAAAATTGTGTATAATGTACTACGATTTCTTGACCGAAACTCGTATTTCAAAAAGTTTCATAGAATCTATTTCTGAGATAATTTTTTGCATGAACTTCCATCATAATCTTCCCTCGTACAATATAGAAAGGATCTGAAAAGTTTCGTATCATTTTTAACAATCCTCGATTTAATTTAATTTTCTGACCGAAACTAGCATAAAATTATATATAATATACTACGATTGTTTGACCTAAACTGGCATTTAAAAAACTTCCATAGAATCATATTTTGAGATAATATTTTGCATGGAATTCCAACTTAACCTTCCCTCTGAAATTATAGATAGGGTCTAAAAACTTTCGAAGCATTTTGAACAATCCTCGATTTAATTTGATTTTCTCACCGAAACTAGTATAAAATTGTGTATAATATACTACGATTTTTTTGACCGAAACTAGTATTTCAAAAAGTTTCATAGCATCTAATTCTGAGATAATTTTTTGCATGGACTTCAATCTTAATCTTCCCTCGTAAAATCTAGAAAGGATCTGAAAAGTTTCATAGAATTTCGAACAATCCTCGATTTAATTTAATTTATGTCCGAAACTAGTATAAAATTGTGTATAATATACTATGATTTTTTGACCGAAACTAGTATTTCAAAAAGTTTCATAGCATCTAATTCTGAGATAATTTTTTGCATGGACTTCAATCTTAATCTTCCCTCGTAAAATCTAGAAGGGATCTGAAAAGTTTCGCAGAATTTCGAACAATCCTCGATTTAATTTAATTTTCTGTCCGAAACTAATATAAAATTGTGTATAATATACTATGATTTTCTGACCGAAACTCGTAGTTCAAAAAGTTTCATAGAATCTATTTCTGAGATAATTTTTTGCATGAACTTCCATCATAATCTTCCCTCGTACAATATAGAAAGGATCTGAAAAGTTTCGTATCATTTTTAACAATCCTCGGTTTAATTTAATTTTCTGACCGAAACTAGCATAAAACTATGTATAATATACTACGATTGTTTGACCTAAACTGGCATTTAAAAAACTTCCATAGAATCATATTTTGAGATAATATTTTGCATGGAATTCCAACATAACCTTCCCTCGTAAAATATAGAAAGGGTCTGAAAACTTTCGAAGCATTTTGAACAATCCTCGATTTAATTTAATTTTCTCACCGAAACTAGTATAAAATTGTGTATAATATACTACAATTTTTTTGACCGAAACTAGTATTTCAAAAAGTTTCATAGCATCTAATTCTGTGATAATTTTTTGCATGGACTTCAATCTTAATCTTCCCTCGTAAAATCTAGAAAGGATCTGAAAAGTTTCGTAGAATTTCGAACAATCCTCGATTTAATTTAATTTTCAGTCCGAAACTAGTATAAAATTGTGTATAATATACTATGATTTTTTGACCGAAACTCGTAGTTCAAAAAGTTTCATAGAATCTATTTCTGAGATGATTTTTTCATGGACTTCCATCATAACCTTCCTTAGTAAAATATAGAAAGTCTCTGAAAAATTTCGTCGCATTTCGAACAATCCTCGATTTATTTTAATTTTCTGACCGAAACTAGCATAAAATTGTGTATAATATACTACGATTTTTTGACCTAAACTTGCATTTCAAAAAAATCCATAGAATCATATTTTGAGATAATATTTTGCATGGACTTCCATCATAACCTTCCCTCGTAAAATATAGAAAGGGTCTGAAAAGTTTTGTAGCATTTCGTACAATCCTCGATTTAATTTGATATTCTGACCGAAACTAGTATAAAATTGTGTATAATGTACTACGATTTCTTGACCGAAACTCGTATTTCAAAAAGTTTCATAGAATCTATTTCTGAGATAATTTTTTGCATGAACTTCCATCATAATCTTCCCTCGTACAATATAGAAAGGATCTGAAAAGTTTCGTATCATTTTTAACAATCCTCGATTTAATTTAATTTTCTGACCGAAACTAGCATAAAATTATATATAATATACTACGATTGTTTGACCTAAACTGGCATTTAAAAAACTTCCATAGAATCATATTTTGAGATAATATTTTGCATGGAATTCCAACATAACCTTCCCTCTGAAAATATAGATAGGGTCTAAAAACTTTCGAAGCATTTTGAACAATCCTCGATTTAATTTGATTTTCTCACCGAAACTAGTATAAAATTGTGTATAATATACTACGATTTTTTTGACCGAAACTAGTATTTCAAAAAGTTTCATAGCATCTAATTCTGAGATAATTTTTTGCATGGACTTCAATCTTAATCTTCCCTCGTAAAATCTAGAAAGGATCTGAAAAGTTTCGTAGAATTTCGAACAATCCTCGATTTAATTTAATTTATGTCCGAAACTAGTATAAAATTGTGTATAATATACTATGATTTTTTGACCGAAACTAGTATTTCAAAAAGTTTCATAGCATCTAATTCTGAGATAATTTTTTGCATGGACTTCAATCTTAATCTTCCCTCGTAAAATCTAGAAGGGATCTGAAAAGTTTCGCAGAATTTCGAAAAATCCTCGATTTAATTTAATTTTCTGTCCGAAACTAATATAAAATTGTGTATAATATACTATGATTTTCTGACCGAAACTCGTAGTTCAAAAAGTTACATAGAATCTATTTCTGAGATGATTTTTTCATGGACTTCCATCATAACCTTCCTTTGTAAAATATAGAAAGTCTCTGAAAAATTTCGTTGCATTTCGAACAATCCTCGATTTAATTTAATTTTCTGACCGAAACTAGCATAAAATTGTGTATAATATACTACGATTTTTTGACCTAAACTTGCATTTCAAAACCATCCATAGAATCATATTTTGAGATAATATTTTGCATGGACTTCCATCATAACCTTCCCTCATAAAATATAGAAAGGGTCTGAAACGTTTTGTAGCATTTCGTACAATCCTCGATTTAATTTGATATTCTGACCGAAACTAGTATAAAATTGTGTATAATGTACTACGATTTCTTGACCAAAACTCGTATTTCAAAAAGTTTCATAGAATCTATTTCTGAGATAATTTTTTGCATGAACTTCCATCATAATCTTCCCTCGTACAATATAGAAAGGATCTGAAAAGTTTCGTATCATTTTTAACAATCCTCGGTTTAATTTAATTTTCTGACCGAAATTAGCATAAAACTATGTATAATATACTACGATTGTTTGACCTAAACTGGCATTTAAAAAACTTCCATAGAATCATATTTTGAGATAATATTTTGCATGGAATTCCAACATAACCTTCCCTCGTAAAATATAGAAAGGGTCTGAAAACTTTCGAAGCATTTTGAACAATCCTCGATTTAATTTAATTTTCTCACCGAAAATAGTATAAAATTGTGTATAATATACTACAATTTTTTTGACCGAAACTAGTATTTCAAAAAGTTTCATAGCATCTAATTCTGTGATAATTTTTTGCATGGACTTCAATCTTAATCTTCCCTCGTAAAATCTAGAAAGGATCTGAAAAGTTTCGTAGAATTTCGAACAATCCTCGATTTAATTTAATTTTCAGTCCGAAACTAGTATAAAATTGTGTATAATATACTATGATTTTTTGACCGAAACTCGTAGTTCAAAAAGTTTCATAGAATCTATTTCTGAGATGATTTTTTCATGGACTTCCATCATAACCTTCCTTTGTAAAATATAGAAAGTCTCTGAAAAATTTTGTCGCATTTCGAACAATCCTCGATTTATTTTAATTTTCTGACCGAAACTGGCATAAAATTGTGTATAATATACTACGATTTTTTGACCTAAACTTGCATTTCAAAAATATCCATAGAATCATATTTTGAGATAATATTTTGCATGGACTTCCATCATAACCTTCCCTCGTAAAATATAGAAAGGGTCTGAAAAGTTTTGTAGCATTTCGTACAATCCTCGATTTAATTTGATATTCTGACCGAAACTAGTATAAAATTGTGTATAATGTACTACGATTTCTTGACCGAAACTCGTATTTCAAAAAGTTTCATAGAATCTATTTCTGAGATAATTTTTTGCATGAACTTCCATCATAATCTTCCCTCGTACAATATAGAAAGGATCTGAAAAGTTTCGTATCATTTTTAACAATCCTCGATTTAATTTAATTTTCTGACCGAAACTAGCATAAAATTATATATAATATACTACGATTGTTTGACCTAAACTGGCATTTAAAAAACTTCCATAGAATCATATTTTGAGATAATATTTTGCATGGAATTCCAACATAACCTTCCCTCGTAAAATATTGAAAGGGTCTGAAAACTTTCGAAGCATTTTGAACAATCCTCGATTTAATTTAATTTTCTCACCGAAACTAGTATAAAATTGTGTATAATATACTACGATTTTTTTGACCGAAACTAGTATTTCAAAAAGTTTCATAGCATCTAAGTCTGAGATAATTTTTTGCATGGACTTCAATCTTAATCTTCCCTCGTAAAATCTAGAAAGGATCTGAAAAGTTTCGCAAAATTTCTAACAATCCTCGATTTAATTTAATTTTCTGTCCGAAACTAATATAAAATTGTGTATAATATACTATGATTTTCTGACCGAAACTCGTAGTTCAAAAAGTTACATAGAATCTATTTCTGAGATGATTTTTTCATGGACTTCCATCATAACCTTCCTTTGTAAAATATAGAAAGTCTCTGAAAAATTTCGTTGCATTTCGAACAATCCTCGATATAATTTAATTTTCTGACCGAAACTAGCATAAAATTGTGTATAAAATACTACGATTTTTTGACCTAAACTTGCATTTCAAAACCATCCATAGAATCATATTTTGAGATAATATTTTGCATGGGCTTCCATCATAACCTTCCCTCGTAAAATATAGAAAGGGTCTGAAAAGTTTTGTAGCATTTCGTACAATCCTCGATTTAATTTGATATTCTTACCGAAACTAGTATAAAATTGTGTATAATGTACTACGATTTCTTGACCAAAACTCGTATTTCAAAAAGTTTCATAGAATCTATTTCTGAGATAATTTTTTGCATGAACATCCATCATAATCTTCCCTCGTACAATATAGAAAAGATCTGAAAAGTTTCGTATCATTTTTAACAATCCTCGGTTTAATTTAATTTTCTGACCGAAACTAGCATAAAACTATGTATAATATACTACGATTGTTTGACCTAAACTGGCATTTAAAAAACTTCCATAGAATCATATTTTGAGATAATATTTTGCATGGAATTCCAACATAACCTTCCCTCGTAAAATATAGAAAGGGTCTGAAAACTTTCGAAGCATTTTGAACAATCCTCGATTTAATTTAATTTTCTCACCGAAACTAGTATAAAATTGTGTATAATATACTACGATATTTTTGACCGAAACTAGTATTTCAAAAAGATTCATAGCATCTAATTCTGAGATAATTTTTTGCATGGACTTCAATCTTAATCTTCCCTCGTAAAATCTAGAAAGGATCTGAAAAGTTTCGTAGAATTTCGAACAATCCTCGATTTAATTTAATTTTCAGTCCGAAACTAGTATAAAATTGTGTATAATATACTATGATTTTTTGACTGAAACTCGTAGTTCAAAAAGTTTCATAGAATCTATTTCTGAGATGATTTTTTCATGGACTTCCATCATAACCTTCCTTTGTAAAATATAGAAAGTCTCTGAAAAATTTCGTCGCATTTCGAACAATCCTCGATTTATTTTAATTTTCTGACCGAAACTAGCATAAAATTGTGTATAATATACTACGATTTTTTGACCTAAACTTGCATTTCAAAAATATCCATAGAATCATATTTTGAGATAATATTTTGCATGGACTTCCATCATAACCTTCCCTCGTAAAATATAGAAAGGGTCTGAAAAGTTTTGTAGCATTTCGTACAATCCTCGATTTAATTTGATATTCTGCCCGAAACTAGTATAAAATTGTGTATAATGTACTACGATTTCTTGACCGAAACTCGTATTTCAAAAAGTTTTATAGAATCTATTTCTGAGATAATTTTTTGCATGAACTTCCATCATAATCTTCCCTCGTACAATATAGAAAGGATCTGAAAAGTTTCGTATCATTTTTAACAATCCTCGATTTAATTTAATTTTCTGACCGAAACTAGCATAAAATTATATATAATATACTACGATTGTTTGACCTAAACTGGCATTTAAAAAACTTCCATAGAATCATATTTTGAGATAATATTTTGCATGGAATTCCAACATAACCTTCCCTCGTAAAATATTGAAAGGGTCTGAAAACATTCGAAGCATTTTGAACAATCCTCGATTTAATTTAATTTTCTCACCGAAACTAGTATAAAATTGTGTATAATATACTACGATTTTTTTGACCGAAACTAGTATTTCAAAAAGTTTCATAGCATCTAAGTCTGAGATAATTTTTTGCATGGGCTTTAATCTTAATCTTCCCTCGTAAAATCTAGAAAGGATCTGAAAAGTTTCGTAGAATTTCGAACAATCCTCGATTTAATTTAATTTCTGTCCGAAACTAGTATAAAATTGTGTATAATATACTATGATTTTTTGACCGAAACTAGTACTTCAAAAAGTTTCATAGCATCTAATTCTGAGATAATTTTTTGCATGGACTTCAATCTTAATCTTCCCTCGTAAAATCTAGAAAGGATCTGAAAAGTTTCGCAGAATTTCGAACAATCCTCGATTTAATTTAATTTTCTGTCCGAAACTAGTATAAAATTGTGTATAATATACTATGATTTTCTGACCGAAACTCGTAGTTCAAAAAGTTTCATAGAATCTATTTCTGAGATGATTTTTTCATGGACTTCCATCATAACCTTCCTTTGTAAAATATAGAAAGTCTCTGAAAAATTTCGTCGCATTTCGAACAATCCTCGATTTATTTTAATTTTCTGACCGAAACTAGCATAAAATTGTGTATAATATACTACGATTTTTTGACCTAAACTTGCATTTCAAAAATATCCATAGAATCATACTTTTAGATAATATATTGCATGGACTTCCATCATAACCTTCCCTCGTAAAATATAGAAAGGGTCTGAAAAGTTTTGTAGCATTTCGTACAATCCTCGATTTAATTTGATATTCTGACCGAAACTAGTATAAAATTGTGTATAATGTACTACGATTTCTTGACCGAAACTCGTATTTCAAAAAGTTTCATAGAATCTATTTCTGAGATAATTTTTTGCATGAACTTCCATCATAATCTTCCCTCGTACAATATAGAAAGGATCTGAAAAGTTTCGTATCATTTTTAACAATCCTCGATTTAATTTAATTTTCTGACCGAAACTAACATAAAATTATATATAATATACTACGATTGTTTGACCTAAACTGGCATTTAAAAAACTTCCATAGAATCATATTTTGAGATAATATTTTGCATGGAATTCCAACATAACCTTCCCTCGTAAAATATTGAAAGGGTCTGAAAACTTTCGAAGCATTTTGAACAATCCTCGATTTAATTTAATTTTCTCACCGAAACTAGTATAAAATTGTGTATAATATACTACGATTTTTTTGACCGAAACTAGTATTTCAAAAAGTTTCATAGCATCTAAGTCTGAGATAATTTTTTGCATGGACTTCAATCTTAATCTTCCCTCGTAAAATCTAGAAAGGATCTGAAAAGTTTCGCAAAATTTCTAACAATCCTCGATTTAATTTAATTTTCTGTCCGAAACTAATATAAAATTGTGTATAATATACTATGATTTTCTGACCGAAACTCGTAGTTCAAAAAGTTACATAGAATCTATTTCTGAGATGATTTTTTCATGGACTTCCATCATAACCTTCCTTTGTAAAATATAGAAAGTCTCTGAAAAATTTCGTTGCATTTCGAACAATCCTCGATATAATTTAATTTTCTGACCGAAACTAGCATAAAATTGTGTATAAAATACTACGATTTTTTGACCTAAACTTGCATTTCAAAACCATCCATAGAATCATATTTTGAGATAATATTTTGCATGGGCTTCCATCATAACCTTCCCTCGTAAAATATAGAAAGGGTCTGAAAAGTTTTGTAGCATTTCGTACAATCCTCGATTTAATTTGATATTCTTACCGAAACTAGTATAAAATTGTGTATAATGTACTACGATTTCTTGACCAAAACTCGTATTTCAAAAAGTTTCATAGAATCTATTTCTGAGATAATTTTTTGCATGAACTTCCATCATAATCTTCCCTCGTACAATATAGAAAAGATCTGAAAAGTTTCGTATCATTTTTAACAATCCTCGGTTTAATTTAATTTTCTGACCGAAACTAGCATAAAACTATGTATAATATACTACGATTGTTTGACCTAAACTGGCATTTAAAAAACTTCCATAGAATCATATTTTGAGATAATATTTTGCATGGAATTCCAACATAACCTTCCCTCGTAAAATATAGAAAGGGTCTGAAAACTTTCGAAGCATTTTGAACAATCCTCGATTTAATTTAATTTTCTCACCGAAACTAGTATAAAATTGTGTATAATATACTACGATATTTTTGACCGAAACTAGTATTTCAAAAAGATTCATAGCATCTAATTCTGAGATAATTTTTTGCATGGACTTCAATCTTAATCTTCCCTCGTAAAATCTAGAAAGGATCTGAAAAGTTTCGTAGAATTTCGAACAATCCTCGATTTAATTTAATTTTCAGTCCGAAACTAGTATAAAATTGTGTATAATATACTATGATTTTTTGACTGAAACTCGTAGTTCAAAAAGTTTCATAGAATCTATTTCTGAGATGATTTTTTCATGGACTTCCATCATAACCTTCCTTTGTAAAATATAGAAAGTCTCTGAAAAATTTCGTCGCATTTCGAACAATCCTCGATTTATTTTAATTTTCTGACCGAAACTAGCATAAAATTGTGTATAATATACTACGATTTTTTGACCTAAACTTGCATTTCAAAAATATCCATAGAATCATATTTTGAGATAATATTTTGCATGGACTTCCATCATAACCTTCCCTCGTAAAATATAGAAAGGGTCTGAAAAGTTTTGTAGCATTTCGTACAATCCTCGATTTAATTTGATATTCTGCCCGAAACTAGTATAAAATTGTGTATAATGTACTACGATTTCTTGACCGAAACTCGTATTTCAAAAAGTTTTATAGAATCTATTTCTGAGATAATTTTTGCATGAACTTCCATCATAATCTTCCCTCGTACAATATAGAAAGGATCTGAAAAGTTTCGTATCATTTTTAACAATCCTCGATTTAATTTAATTTTCTGACCGAAACTAGCATAAAATTATATATAATATACTACGATTGTTTGACCTAAACTGGCATTTAAAGAACTTCCATAGAATCATATTTTGAGATAATATTTTGCATGGAATTCCAACATAACCTTCCCTCGTAAAATATTGAAAGGGTCTGAAAACTTTCGAAGCATTTTGAACAATCCTCGATTTAATTTAATTTTCTCACCGAAACTAGTATAAAATTGTGTATAATATACTACGATTTTTTTGACCGAAACTAGTATTTCAAAAAGTTTCATAGCATCTAAGTCTGAGATAATTTTTTGCATGGACTTCAATCTTAATCTTCCCTCGTAAAATCTAGAAAGGATCTGAAAAGTTTCGTAGAATTTCGAACAATCCTCGATTTAATTTAATTTCTGTCCGAAACTAGTATAAAATTGTGTATAATATACTATGATTTTTTGACCGAAACTAGTACTTCAAAAAGTTTCATAGGATCTAATTCTGAGATAATTTTTTGCATGGACTTCAATCTTAATCTTCCCTCGTAAAATCTAGAAAGGATCTGAAAAGTTTCACAGAATTTCGAAGAATCCTCGATTTAATTTAATTTTCTGTCCGAAACTAATATAAAATTGTGTATAATATACTATGATTTTCTGACCGAAACTCGTAGTTCAAAAAGTTACATAGAATCTATTTCTGAGATGATTTTTTCATGGACTTCCATAATAACCTTCCTTTGTAAAATATAGAATGTCTCTGAAAAATTTCGTTGCATTTCGAACAATCCTCGATTTAATTTAATTTTCTGACCGAAACTAGCATAAAATTGTGTATAATATACTACGATTTTTTGACCTAAACTTGCATTTCAAAACCATCCATAGAATCTTATTTTGAGATAATATTTTGCATGGCCTTCCATCATAACCTTCCCTCGTAAAATATTGAAAGGGTCTGAAAAGTTTTGTAGCATTTCGTACAATCCTCGATTTAATTTGATATTCTGACCGAAACTAGTATAAAATTGTGTATAATGTACTACGATTTCTTGACCAAAACTCGTATTTCAAAAAGTTTCATAGAATCTATTTCTGAGATAATTTTTTGCATGAACTTCCATCATAATCTTCCCTCGTACAATATAGAAAGGATCTGAAAAGTTTCGTATCATTTTTAACAATCCTCGATTTAATTTAATTTTCTGACCGAAACTAGCATAAAATTATATATAATATACTACGATTGTTTGACCTAAACTGGCATTTAAAAAACTTCCATAGAATCATATTTTGAGATAATATTTTGCATGGAATTCCAACATAACCTTCCCTCGTAAAATATTGAAAGGGTCTGAAAACTTTCGAAGCATTTTGAACAATCCTCGATTTAATTTAATTTTCTCACCGAAACTAGTATAAAATTGTGTATAATATACTACGATTTTTTTGACCGAAACTAGTATTTCAAAAAGTTTCATAGCATCTAAGTCTGAGATAATTTTTTGCATGGACTTCAATCTTAATCTTCCCTCGTAAAATCTAGAAAGGATCTGAAAAGTTTCGTAGAATTTCGAACAATCCTCGATTTAATTTAATTTCTGTCCGAAACTAGTATAAAATTGTGTATAATATACTATGATTTTTTGACCGAAACTAGTACTTCAAAAAGTTTCATAGCATCTAATTCTGAGATAATTTTTTGCATGGACTTCAATCTTAATCTTCCCTCGTAAAATCTAGAAGGGATCTGAAAAGTTTCGCAGAATTTCGAAAAATCCTCGATTTAATTTAATTTTCTGTCCGAAACTAATATAAAATTGTGTATAATATACTATGATTTTCTGACCGAAACTCGTAGTTCAAAAAGTTACATAGAATCTATTTTTGAGATGATTTTTTCATGGACTTCCATAATAACCTTCCTTTGTAAAATATAGAATGTCTCTGAAAAATTTCGTTGCATTTCGAACAATCCTCGATTTAATTTAATTTTCTGACCGAAACTAGCATAAAATTGTGTATAATATACTACGATTTTTTGACCTAAACTTGCATTTCAAAACCATCCATAGAATCATATTTTGAGATAATATTTTGCATGGCCTTCCATCATAACCTTCCCTCGTAAAATATTGAAAGGGTCTGAAAAGTTTTGTAGCATTTCGTACAATCCTCGATATAATTTGATATTCTGACCGAAACTAGTATAAAATTGTGTATAATGTACTACGATTTCTTGACCAAAACTCGTATTTCAAAAAGTTTCATAGAATCTATTTCTGAAATAATTTTTTGCATGAATTTCCATCATAATCTTCCCTCGTACAATATAGAAAGGATCTGAAAAGTTTCGTATCATTTTTAACAATCCTCGATTTAATTTAATTTTCTGACCGAAACTAGCATAAAATTATATATAATATACTACGATTGTTTGACCTAAACTGGCATTTAAAAAACTTCCATAGAATCATATTTTGAGATAATATTTTGCATGGAATTCCAACATAACCTTCCCTCGTAAAATATTGAAAGGGTCTGAAAACTTTCGAAGCATTTTGAACAATCCTCGATTTAATTTAATTTTCTCACCGAAACTAGTATAAAATTGTGTATAATATACTACGATTTTTTTGACCGAAACTAGTATTTCAAAAAGTTTCATAGCATCTAAGTCTGAGATAATTTTTTGCATGGACTTCAATCTTAATCTTCCCTCGTAAAATCTAGAAAGGATCTGAAAAGTTTCGTAGAATTTCGAACAATCCTCGATTTAATTTAATTTCTGTCCGAAACTAGTATAAAATTGTGTATAATATACTATGATTTTTTGACTGAAACTAGTACTTCAAAAAGTTTCATAGCATCTAATTCTGAGATAATTTTTTGCATGGACTTCAATCTTAATCTTCCCTCGTAAAATCTAGAAAGGATCTGAAAAGTTTCGCAGAATATCGAACAATCCTCGATTTAATTTAATTTTCTGTCCGAAACTAATATAAAATTGTGTATAATATACTATGATTTTCTGACCGAAACTCGTAGTTCAAAAAGTTACATAGAATCTATTTCTGAGATGATTTTTTCATGGACTTCCATAATAACCTTCCTTTGTAAAATATAGAATGTCTCTGAAAAATTTCGTTGCATTTCGAACAATCCTCGATTTAATTTAATTTTCTGACCGAAACTAGCATAAAATTGTGTATAATATACTACGATTTTTTGACCTAAACTTGCATTTCAAAACCATCCATAGAATCATATTTTGAGATAATATTTTGCATGGCCTTCCATCATAACCTTCCCTCGTAAAATATTGAAAGGGTCTGAAAAGTTTTGCAGCATTTCGTACAATCCTCGATATAATTTGATATTCTGACCGAAACTAGTATAAAATTGTGTATAATGTACTACGATTTCTTGACCAAAACTCGTATTTCAAAAAGTTTCATAGAATCTATTTCTGAAATAATTTTTTGCATGAATTTCCATCATAATCTTCCCTCGTACAATATAGAAAGGATCTGAAAAGTTTCGTATCATTTTTAACAATCCTCGATTTAATTTAATTTTCTGACCGAAACTAGCATAAAATTATATATAATATACTACGATTGTTTGACCTAAACTGGCATTTAAAAAACTTCCATAGAATCATATTTTGAGATAATATTTTGCATGGAATTCCAACATAACCTTCCCTCGTAAAATATTGAAAGGGTCTGAAAACTTTCGAAGCATTTTGAACAATCCTCGATTTAATTTAATTTTCTCACCGAAACTAGTATAAAATTGTGTATAATATACTACGATTTTTTTGACCGAAACTAGTATTTCAAAAAGTTTCATAGCATCTAAGTCTGAGATAATTTTTTGCATGGACTTCAATCTTAATCTTCCCTCGTAAAATCTAGAAAGGATCTGAAAAGTTTCGTAGAATTTCGAACAATCCTCGATTTAATTTAATTTCTGTCCGAAACTAGTATAAAATTGTGTATAATATACTATGATTTTTTGACCGAAACTAGTACTTCAAAAAGTTTCATAGCATCTAATTCTGAGATAATTTTTTGCATGGACTTCAATCTTAATCTTCCCTCGTAAAATCTAGAAAGGATCTGAAAAGTTTCGCAGAATATCGAACAATCCTCGATTTAATTTAATTTTCTGTCCGAAACTAATATAAAATTGTGTATAATATACTATGATTTTCTGACCGAAACTCGTAGTTCAAAAAGTTACATAGAATCTATTTCTGAGATGATTTTTTCATGGACTTCCATAATAACCTTCCTTTGTAAAATATAGAATGTCTCTGAAAAATTTCGTTGCATTTCGAACAATCCTCGATTTAATTTAATTTTCTGACCGAAACTAGCATAAAATTGTGTATAATATACTACGATTTTTTGACCTAAACTTGCATTTCAAAACCATCCATAGAATCATATTTTGAGATAATATTTTGCATGGCCTTCCATCATAACCTTCCCTCGTAAAATATTGAAAGGGTCTGAAAAGTTTTGTAGCATTTCGTACAATCCTCGATTTAATTTGATATTCTGACCGAAACTAGTATAAAATTGTGTATAATGTACTACGATTTCTTGACCAAAACTCGTATTTCAAAAAGTTTCATAGAATCTATTTCTGAGATAATTTTTTGCATGAACTTCCATCATAATCTTCCCTCGTACAATATAGAAAGGATCTGAAAAGTTTCGTATCATTTTTAACAATCCTCGGTTTAATTTAATTTTCTGACCGAAACTAGCATAAAACTATGTATAATATACTACGATTGTTTGACCTAAACTGGCATTTAAAAAACTTCCATAGAATCATATTTTGAGATAATATTTTGCATGGAATTCCAACATAACCTTCCCTCGTAAAATATAGAAAGGGTCTGAAAACTTTCGAAGCATTTTGAACAATCCTCGATTTAATTTAATTTTCTCACCGAAACTAGTATAAAATTGTGTATAATATACTACGATTTTTTTGACCGAAACTAGTATTTCAAAAAGTTTCATAGCATCTAATTCTGAGATAATTTTTTGCATGGACTTCAATCTTAATCTTCCCTCGTAAAATCTAGAAAGGATCTGAAAAGTTTCGTAGAATTTCGAACAATCCTCGATTTAATTTAATTTTCAGTCCGAAACTAGTATAAAATTGTGTATAATATACTATGATTTTTTGACTGAAACTCGTAGTTCAAAAAGTTTCATAGAATCTATTTCTGAGATGATTTTTTCATGGACTTCCATCATAACCTTCCTTTGTAAAATATAGAAAGTCTCTGAAAAATTTCGTCGCATTTCGAACAATCCTCGATTTATTTTAATTTTCTGACCGAAACTAGCATAAAATTGTGTATAATATACTACGATTTTTTGACCTAAACTTGCATTTCAAAAATATCCATAGAATCATATTTTGAGATAATATTTTGCATGGACTTCCATCATAACCTTCCCTCGTAAAATATAGAAAGGGTCTGAAAAGTTTTGTAGCATTTCGTACAATCCTCGATTTAATTTGATATTCTGACCGAAACTAGTATAAAATTGTGTATAATGTACTACGATTTCTTGACCGAAACTCGTATTTCAAAAAGTTTCATAGAATCTATTTCTGAGATAATTTTTTGCATGAACTTCCATCATAATCTTCCCTCGTACAATATAGAAAGGATCTGAAAAGTTTCGTATCATTTTTAACAATCCTCGATTTAATTTAATTTTCTGACCGAAACTAGCATAAAATTATATATAATATACTACGATTGTTTGACCTAAACTGGCATTTAAAAAACTTCCATAGAATCATATTTTGAGATAATATTTTGCATGGAATTCCAACATAACCTTCCCTCGTAAAATATTGAAAGGGTCTGAAAACTTTCGAAGCATTTTGAACAATCCTCGATTTAATTTAATTTTCTCACCGAAACTAGTATAAAATTGTGTATAATATACTACGATTTTTTTGACCGAAACTAGTATTTCAAAAAGTTTCATAGCATCTAAGTCTGAGATAATTTTTTGCATGGACTTCAATCTTAATCTTCCCTCGTAAAATCTAGAAAGGATCTGAAAAGTTTCGTAGAATTTCGAACAATCCTCGATTTAATTTAATTTCTATCCGAAACTAGTATAAAATTGTGTATAATATACTATGATTTTTTGACCGAAACTAGTACTTCAAAAAGTTTCATAGCATCTAATTCTGAGATAATTTTTTGCATGGACTTCAATCTTAATCTTCCCTCGTAAAATCTAGAAAGGATCTGAAAAGTTTCGCAGAATTTCGAACAATCCTCGATTTAATTTAATTTTCTGTCCGAAACTAATATAAAATTGTGTATAATATACTATGATTTTCTGACCGAAACTCGTAGTTCAAAAAGTTACATAGAATCTATTTCTGAGATGATTTTTTCATGGACTTCCATAATAACCTTCCTTTGTAAAATATAGAATGTCTCTGAAAAATTTCATTGCATTTCGAACAATCCTCGATTTAATTTAATTTTCTGACCGAAACTAGCATAAAATTGTGTATAATATACTACGATTTTTTGACCTAAACTTGCATTTCAAAACCATCCATAGAATCATATTTTGAGATAATATTTTGCATGGCCTTCCATCATAACCTTCCCTCGTAAAATATTGAAAGGGTCTGAAAAGTTTTGTAGCATTTCGTACAATCCTCGATTTAATTTGATATTCTGACTGAAACTAGTATAAAATTGTGTATAATGTACTACGATTTCTTGACCAAAACTCGTATTTCAAAAAGTTTCATAGAATCTATTTCTGAGATAATTTTTTGCATGAACTTCCATCATAATCTTCCCTCGTACAATATAGAAAGGATCTGAAAAGTTTCGTATCATTTTTAACAATCCTCGGTTTAATTTAATTTTCTGACCGAAACTAGCATAAAACTATGTATAATATACTACGATTGTTTGACCTAAACTGGCATTTAAAAAACTTCCATAGAATCATATTTTGAGATAATATTTTGCATGGAATTCCAACATAACCTTCCCTCGTAAAATATAGAAAGGGTCTGAAAACTTTCGAAGCATTTTGAACAATCCTCGATTTAATTTAATTTTCTCACCGAAACTAGTATAAAATTGTGTATAATATACTACGATTTTTTTGACCGAAACTAGTATTTCAAAAAGTTTCATAGCATCTAATTCTGAGATAATTTTTTGCATGGACTTCAATCTTAATCTTCCCTCGTAAAATCTAGAAAGGATCTGAAAAGTTTCGTAGAATTTCGAACAATCCTCGATTTAATTTAATTTTCAGTCCGAAACTAGTATAAAATTGTGTATAATATACTATGATTTTTTGACTGAAACTCGTAGTTCAAAAAGTTTCATAGAATCTATTTCTGAGATGATTTTTTCATGGACTTCCATCATAACCTTCCTTTGTAAAATATAGAAAGTCTCTGAAAAATTTCGTCGCATTTCGAACAATCCTCGATTTATTTTAATTTTCTGACCGAAACTAGCATAAAATTGTGTATAATATACTACGATTTTTTGACCTAAACTTGCATTTCAAAAATATCCATAGAATCATATTTTGAGATAATATTTTGCATGGACTTCCATCATAACCTTCCCTCGTAAAATATAGAAAGGGTCTGAAAAGTTTTGTAGCATTTCGTACAATCCTCGATTTAATTTGATATTCTGACCGAAACTAGTATAAAATTGTGTATAATGTACTACGATTTCTTGACCGAAACTCGTATTTCAAAAAGTTTCATAGAATCTATTTCTGAGATAATTTTTTGCATGAACTTCCATCATAATCTTCCCTCGTACAATATAGAAAGGATCTGAAAAGTTTCGTATCATTTTTAACAATCCTCGATTTAATTTAATTTTCTGACCGAAACTAGCATAAAATTATATATAATATACTACGATTGTTTGACCTAAACTGGCATTTAAAAAACTTCCATAGAATCATATTTTGAGATAATATTTTGCATGGAATTCCAACATAACCTTCCCTCGTAAAATATTGAAAGGGTCTGAAAACTTTCGAAGCATTTTGAACAATCCTCGATTTAATTTAATTTTCTCACCGAAACTAGTATAAAATTGTGTATAATATACTACGATTTTTTTGACCGAAACTAGTATTTCAAAAAGTTTCATAGCATCTAAGTCTGAGATAATTTTTTGCATGGACTTCAATCTTAATCTTCCCTCGTAAAATCTAGAAAGGATCTGAAAAGTTTCGTAGAATTTCGAACAATCCTCGATTTAATTTAATTTCTATCCGAAACTAGTATAAAATTGTGTATAATATACTATGATTTTTTGACCGAAACTAGTACTTCAAAAAGTTTCATAGCATCTAATTCTGAGATAATTTTTTGCATGGACTTCAATCTTAATCTTCCCTCGTAAAATCTAGAAAGGATCTGAAAAGTTTCGCAGAATTTCGAACAATCCTCGATTTAATTTAATTTTCTGTCCGAAACTAATATAAAATTGTGTATAATATACTATGATTTTCTGACCGAAACTCGTAGTTCAAAAAGTTACATAGAATCTATTTCTGAGATGATTTTTTCATGGACTTCCATAATAACCTTCCTTTGTAAAATATAGAATGTCTCTGAAAAATTTCATTGCATTTCGAACAATCCTCGATTTAATTTAATTTTCTGACCGAAACTAGCATAAAATTGTGTATAATATACTACGATTTTTTGACCTAAACTTGCATTTCAAAACCATCCATAGAATCATATTTTGAGATAATATTTTGCATGGCCTTCCATCATAACCTTCCCTCGTAAAATATTGAAAGGGTCTGAAAAGTTTTGTAGCATTTCGTACAATCCTCGATTTAATTTGATATTCTGACTGAAACTAGTATAAAATTGTGTATAATGTACTACGATTTCTTGACCAAAACTCGTATTTCAAAAAGTTTCATAGAATCTATTTCTGAGATAATTTTTTGCATGAACTTCCATCATAATCTTCCCTCGTACAATATAGAAAGGATCTGAAAAGTTTCGTATCATTTTTAACAATCCTCGGTTTAATTTAATTTTCTGACCGAAACTAGCATAAAACTATGTATAATATACTACGATTGTTTGACCTAAACTGGCATTTAAAAAACTTCCATAGAATCATATTTTGAGATAATATTTTGCATGGAATTCCAACATAACCTTCCCTCGTAAAATATAGAAAGGGTCTGAAAACTTTCGAAGCATTTTGAACAATCCTCGATTTAATTTAATTTTCTCACCGAAACTAGTATAAAATTGTGTATAATATACTACGATTTTTTTGACCGAAACTAGTATTTCAAAAAGTTTCATAGCATCTAATTCTGAGATAATTTTTTGCATGGACTTCAATCTTAATCTTCCCTCGTAAAATCTAGAAAGGATCTGAAAAGTTTCGTAGAATTTCGAACAATCCTCAATTTAATTTAATTTTCAGTCCGAAACTAGTATAAAATTGTGTATAATATACTATGATTTTTTGACTGAAACTCGTAGTTCAAAAAGTTTCATAGAATCTATTTCTGAGATGATTTTTTCATGGACTTCCATCATAACCTTCCTTTGTAAAATATAGAAAGTCTCTGAAAAATTTCGTCGCATTTCGAACAATCCTCGATTTATTTTAATTTTCTGACCGAAACTAGCATAAAATTGTGTATAATATACTACGATTTTTTGACCTAAACTTGCATTTCAAAAATATCCATAGAATCATATTTTGAGATAATATTTTGCATGGACTTCCATCATAACCTTCCCTCGTAAAATATAGAAAGGGTCTGAAAAGTTTTGTAGCATTTCGTACAATCCTCGATTTAATTTGATATTCTGACCGAAACTAGTATAAAATTGTGTATAATGTACTACGATTTCTTGACCGAAACTCGTATTTCAAAAAGTTTCATAGAATCTATTTCTGAGATAATTTTTTGCATGAACTTCCATCATAATCTTCCCTCGTACAATATAGAAAGGATCTGAAAAGTTTCGTATCATTTTTAACAATCCTCGATTTAATTTAATTTTCTGACCGAAACTAGCATAAAATTATATATAATATACTACGATTGTTTGACCTAAACTGGCATTTAAAAAACTTCCATAGAATCATATTTTGAGATAATATTTTGCATGGAATTCCAACATAACCTTCCCTCGTAAAATATTGAAAGGGTCTGAAAACTTTCGAAGCATTTTGAACAATCCTCGATTTAATTTAATTTTCTCACCGAAACTAGTATAAAATTGTGTATAATATACTACGATTTTTTTGACCGAAACTAGTATTTCAAAAAGTTTCATAGCATCTAAGTCTGAGATAATTTTTTGCATGGACTTCAATCTTAATCTTCCCTCGTAAAATCTAGAAAGGATCTGAAAAGTTTCGTAGAATTTCGAACAATCCTCGATTTAATTTAATTTCTATCCGAAACTAGTATAAAATTGTGTATAATATACTATGATTTTTTGACCGAAACTAGTACTTCAAAAAGTTTCATAGCATCTAATTCTGAGATAATTTTTTGCATGGACTTCAATCTTAATCTTCCCTCGTAAAATCTAGAAAGGATCTGAAAAGTTTCGCAGAATTTCGAACAATCCTCGATTTAATTTAATTTTCTGTCCGAAACTAATATAAAATTGTGTATAATATACTATGATTTTCTGACCGAAACTCGTAGTTCAAAAAGTTACATAGAATCTATTTCTGAGATGATTTTTTCATGGACTTCCATAATAACCTTCCTTTGTAAAATATAGAATGTCTCTGAAAAATTTCGTTGCATTTCGAACAATCCTCGATTTAATTTAATTTTCTGACCGAAACTAGCATAAAATTGTGTATAATATACTACGATTTTTTGACCTAAACTTGCATTTCAAAACCATCCATAGAATCATATTTTGAGATAATATTTTGCATGGCCTTCCATCATAACCTTCCCTCGTAAAATATTGAAAGGGTCTGAAAAGTTTTGTAGCATTTCGTACAATCCTCGATTTAATTTGATATTCTGACCGAAACTAGTATAAAATTGTGTATAATGTACTACGATTTCTTGACCGAAACTCGTATTTCAAAAAGTTTCATAGAATCTATTTCTGAGATAATTTTTTGCATGAACTTCCATCATAATCTTCCCTCGTACAATATAGAAAGGATCTGAAAAGTTTCGTATCATTTTTAACAATCCTCGGTTTAATTTAATTTTCTGACCGAAACTAGCATAAAACTATATATAATATACTACGATTGTTTGACCTAAACTGGCATTTAAAAAACTTCCATAGAATCATATTTTGAGATAATATTTTGCATGGAATTCCAACATAACCTTCCCTCGTAAAATATTGAAAGGGTCTGAAAACTTTCGAAGCATTTTGAACAATCCTCGATTTAATTTAATTTTTTCACCGAAACTAGTATAAAATTGTGTATAATATACTACGATTTTTTTGACCGAAACTAGTATTTCAAAAAGTTTCATAGCATCTAAGTCTGAGATAATTTTTTGCATGGACTTCAATCTTAATCTTCCCTCGTAAAATCTAGAAAGGATCTGAAAAGTTTCGTAGAATTTCGAACAATCCTCGATTTAATTTAATTTCTGTCCGAAACTAGTATAAAATTGTGTATAATATACTATGATTTTTTGACCGAAACTAGTACTTCAAAAAGTTTCATAGCATCTAATTCTGAGATAATTTTTTGCATGGACTTCAATCTTAATCTTCCCTCGTAAAATCTAGAAAGGATCTGAAAAGTTTCGCAGAATATCGAACAATCCTCGATTTAATTTAATTTTCTGTCCGAAACTAATATAAAATTGTGTATAATATACTATGATTTTCTGACCGAAACTCGTAGTTCAAAAAGTTACATAGAATCTATTTCTGAGATGATTTTTTCATGGACTTCCATAATAACCTTCCTTTGTAAAATATAGAATGTCTCTGAAAAATTTCGTTGCATTTCGAACAATCCTCGATTTAATTTAATTTTCTGACCGAAACTAGCATAAAATTGTGTATAATATACTACGATTTTTTGACCTAAACTTGCATTTCAAAACCATCCATAGAATCATATTTTGAGATAATATTTTGCATGGCCTTCCATCATAACCTTCCCTCGTAAAATATTGAAAGGGTCTGAAAAGTTTTGTAGCATTTCGTACAATCCTCGATTTAATTTGATATTCTGACCGAAACTAGTATAAAATTGTGTATAATGTACTACGATTTCTTGACCAAAACTCGTATTTCAAAAAGTTTCATAGAATCTATTTCTGAGATAATTTTTTGCATGAACTTCCATCATAATCTTCCCTCGTACAATATAGAAAGGATCTGAAAAGTTTCGTATCATTTTTAACAATCCTCGGTTTAATTTAATTTTCTGACCGAAACTAGCATAAAACTATATATAATATACTACGATTGTTTGACCTAAACTGGCATTTAAAAAACTTCCATAGAATCATATTTTGAGATAATATTTTGCATGGAATTCCAACATAACCTTCCCTCGTAAAATATTGAAAGGGTCTGAAAACTTTCGAAGCATTTTGAACAATCCTCGATTTAATTTAATTTTCTCACCGAAACTAGTATAAAATTGTGTATAATATACTACGATTTTTTTGACCGAAACTAGTATTTCAAAAAGTTTCATAGCATCTAAGTCTGAGATAATTTTTTGCATGGACTTCAATCTTAATCTTCCCTCGTAAAATCTAGAAAGGATCTGAAAAGTTTCGTAGAATTTCGAACAATCCTCGATTTAATTTAATTTCTGTCCGAAACTAGTATAAAATTGTGTATAATATACTATGATTTTTTGACCGAAACTAGTACTTCAAAAAGTTTCATAGCATCTAATTCTGAGATAATTTTTTGCATGGACTTCAATCTTAATCTTCCCTCGTAAAATCTAGAAAGGATCTGAAAAGTTTCGCAGAATATCGAACAATCCTCGATTTAATTTAATTTTCTGTCCGAAACTAATATAAAATTGTGTATAATATACTATGATTTTCTGACCGAAACTCGTAGTTCAAAAAGTTACATAGAATCTATTTCTGAGATGATTTTTTCATGGACTTCCATAATAACCTTCCTTTGTAAAATATAGAATGTCTCTGAAAAATTTCATTGCATTTCGAACAATCCTCGATTTAATTTAATTTTCTGACCGAAACTAGCATAAAATTGTGTATAATATACTACGATTTTTTGACCTAAACTTGCATTTCAAAACCATCCATAGAATCATATTTTGAGATAATATTTTGCATGGCCTTCCATCATAACCTTCCCTCGTAAAATATTGAAAGGGTCTGAAAAGTTTTGTAGCATTTCGTACAATCCTCGATTTAATTTGATATTCTGACCGAAACTAGTATAAAATTGTGTATAATGTACTACGATTTCTTGACCAAAACTCGTATTTCAAAAAGTTTCATAGAATCTATTTCTGAGATAATTTTTTGCATGAACTTCCATCATAATCTTCCCTCGTACAATATAGAAAGGATCTGAAAAGTTTCGTATCATTTTTAACAATCCTCGGTTTAATTTAATTTTCTGACCGAAACTAGCATAAAATTATATATAATATACTACGATTGTTTGACCTAAACTGGCATTTAAAAAACTTCCATAGAATCATATTTTGAGATAATATTTTGCATGGAATTCCAACATAACCTTCCCTCGTAAAATATAGAAAGGGTCTGAAAACTTTCGAAGCATTTTGAACAATCCTCGATTTAATTTAATTTTCTCACCGAAACTAGTATAAAATTGTGTATAATATACTACGCTTTTTTTGACCGAAACTAGTATTTCAAAAAGTTTCATAGCATCTAAGTCTGAGATAATTTTTTGCATGGACTTCAATCTTAATCTTCCCTCGTAAAATCTAGAAAGGATCTGAAAAGTTTCGTAGAATTTCGAACAATCCTCGATTTAATTTAATTTCTGTCCGAAACTAGTATAAAATTGTGTATAATATACTATGATTTTTTGACCGAAACTAGTACTTCAAAAAGTTTCATAGCATCTAATTCTGAGATAATTTTTTGCATGGACTTCAATCTTAATCTTCCCTCGTAAAATCTAGCAAGGATCTGAAAAGTTTCGCAGAATTTCGAACAATCCTCGATTTAATTTAATTTTCTGTCCGAAACTAATATAAAATTGTGTATAATATACTATGATTTTCTGACCGAAACTCGTAGTTCAAAAAGTTACATAGAATCTATTTCTGAGATGATTTTTTCATGGACTTCCATAATAACCTTCCTTTGTAAAATATAGAATGTCTCTGAAAAATTTCGTTGCATTTCGAACAATCCTCGATTTAATTTAATTTTCTGACCGAAACTAGCATAAAATTGTGTATAATATACTACGATTTTTTGACCTAAACTTGCATTTCAAAACCATCCATAGAATCATATTTTGAGATAATATTTTGCATGGCCTTCCATCATAACCTTCCCTCGTAAAATATTGAAAGGGTCTGAAAAGTTTTGTAGCATTTCGTACAATCCTCGATTTAATTTGATATTCTGACCGAAACTAGTATAAAATTGTGTATAATGTACTACGATTTCTTGACCAAAACTCGTATTTCAAAAAGTTTCATAGAATCTATTTCTGAGATAATTTTTTGCATGAACTTCCATCATAATCTTCCCTCGTACAATATAGAAAGGATCTGAAAAGTTTCGTATCATTTTTAACAATCCTCGGTTTAATTTAATTTTCTGACCGAAACTAGCATAAAACTATGTATAATATACTACGATTGTTTGACCTAAACTGGCATTTAAAAAACTTCCATAGAATCATATTTTGAGATAATATTTTGCATGGAATTCCAACATAACCTTCCCTCGTAAAATATAGAAAGGGTCTGAAAACTTTCGAAGCATTTTGAACAATCCTCGATTTAATTTAATTTTCTCACCGAAACTAGTATAAAATTGTGTATAATATACTACGATTTTTTTGACCGAAACTAGTATTTCAAAAAGTTTCATAGCATCTAATTCTGAGATAATTTTTTGCATGGACTTCAATCTTAATCTTCCCTCGTAAAATCTAGAAAGGATCTGAAAAGTTTCGTAGAATTTCGAACAATCCTCGATTTAATTTAATTTTCAGTCTGAAACTAGTATAAAATTGTGTATAATATACTATGATTTTTTGACTGAAACTCGTAGTTCAAAAAGTTTCATAGAATCTATTTCTGAGATGATTTTTTCATGGACTTCCATCATAACCTTCCTTTGTAAAATATAGAAAGTCTCTGAAAAATTTCGTCGCATTTCGAACAATCCTCGATTTATTTTAATTTTCTGACCGAAACTAGCATAAAATTGTGTATAATATACTACGATTTTTTGACCTAAACTTGCATTTCAAAAATATCCATAGAATCATATTTTGAGATAATATTTTGCATGGACTTCCATCATAACCTTCCCTCGTAAAATATAGAAAGGGTCTGAAAAGTTTTGTAGCATTTCGTACAATCCTCGATTTAATTTGATATTCTGACCGAAACTAGTATAAAATTGTGTATAATGTACTACGATTTCTTGACCGAAACTCGTATTTCAAAAAGTTTCATAGAATCTATTTCTGAGATAATTTTTTGCATGAACTTCCATCATAATCTTCCCTCGTACAATATAGAAAGGATCTGAAAAGTTTCGTATCATTTTTAACAATCCTCGATTTAATTTAATTTTCTGACCGAAACTAGCATAAAATTATATATAATATACTACGATTGTTTGACCTAAACTGGCATTTAAAAAACTTCCATAGAATCATATTTTGAGATAATATTTTGCATGGAATTCCAACATAACCTTCCCTCGTAAAATATAGAAAGGGTCTGAAAACTTTCGAAGCATTTTGAACAATCCTCGATTTAATTTAATTTTCTCACCGAAACTAGTATAAAATTGTGTATAATATACTACGATTTTTTTGACCGAAACTAGTATTTCAAAAAGTTTCATAGCATCTAATTCTGAGATAATTTTTTGCATGGACTTCAATCTTAATCTTCCCTCGTAAAATCTAGAAAGGATCTGAAAAGTTTCGTAGAATTTCGAACAATCCTCGATTTAATTTAATTTTCAGTCCGAAACTAGTATAAAATTGTGTATAATATACTATGATTTTTTGACTGAAACTCGTTGTTCAAAAAGTTTCATAGAATCTATTTCTGAGATGATTTTTTCATGGACTTCCATCATAACCTTCCTTTGTAAAATATAGAAAGTCTCTGAAAAATTTCGTCGCATTTCGAACAATCCTCGATTTATTTTAATTTTCTGACCGAAACTAGCATAAAATTGTGTATAACATACTACGATTTTTTGACCTAAACTTGCATTTCAAAAATATCCATAGAATCATATTTTGAGATAATATTTTGCATGGACTTCCATCATAACCTTCCCTCGTAAAATATAGAAAGGGTCTGAAAAGTTTTGTAGCATTTCGTACAATCCTCGATTTAATTTGATATTCTGACCGAAACTAGTATAAAATTGTGTATAATGTACTACGATTTCTTGACCGAAACTCGTATTTCAAAAAGTTTCATAGAATCTATTTCTGAGATAATTTTTTGCATGAACTTCCATCATAATCTTCCCTCGTACAATATAGAAAGGATCTGAAAAGTTTCGTATCATTTTTAACAATCCTCGATTTAATTTAATTTTCTGACCGAAACTAGCATAAAATTATATATAATATACTACGATTGTTTGACCTAAACTGGCATTTAAAAAACTTCCATAGAATCATATTTTGAGATAATATTTTGCATGGAATTCCAACATAACCTTCCCTCGTAAAATATAGAAAGGGTCTGAAAACTTTCGAAGCATTTTGAACAATCCTCGATTTAATTTAATTTTCTCACCGAAACTAGTATAAAATTGTGTATAATATACTACGATTTTTTTGACCGAAACTAGTATTTCAAAAAGTTTCATAGCATCTAATTCTGAGATAATTTTTTGCATGGACTTCAATCTTAATCTTCCCTCGTAAAATCTAGAAAGGATCTGAAAAGTTTCGTAGAATTTCGAACAATCCTCGATTTAATTTAATTTTCAGTCCGAAACTAGTATAAAATTGTGTATAATATACTATGATTTTTTGACTGAAACTCGTTGTTCAAAAAGTTTCATAGAATCTATTTCTGAGATGATTTTTTCATGGACTTCCATCATAACCTTCCTTTGTAAAATATAGAAAGTCTCTGAAAAATTTCGTCGCATTTCGAACAATCCTCGATTTATTTTAATTTTCTGACCGAAACTAGCATAAAATTGTGTATAACATACTACGATTTTTTGACCTAAACTTGCATTTCAAAAATATCCATAGAATCATATTTTGAGATAATATTTTGCATGGACTTCCATCATAACCTTCCCTCGTAAAATATAGAAAGGGTCTGAAAAGTTTTGTAGCATTTCGTACAATCCTCGATTTAATTTGATATTCTGACCGAAACTAGTATAAAATTGTGTATAATGTACTACGATTTCTTGACCGAAACTCGTATTTCAAAAAGTTTCATAGAATCTATTTCTGAGATAATTTTTTGCATGAACTTCCATCATAATCTTCCCTCGTACAATATAGAAAGGATCTGAAAAGTTTCGTATCATTTTTAACAATCCTCGATTTAATTTAATTTTCTGACCGAAACTAGCATAAAATTATATATAATATACTACGATTGTTTGACCTAAACTGGCATTTAAAAAACTTCCATAGAATCATATTTTGAGATAATATTTTGCATGGAATTCCAACATAACCTTCCCTCGTAAAATATTGAAAGGGTCTGAAAACTTTCGAAGCATTTTGAACAATCCTCGATTTAATTTAATTTTCTCACCGAAACTAGTATAAAATTGTGTATAATATACTACGATTTTTTTGACCGAAACTAGTATTTCAAAAAGTTTCATAGCATCTAAGTCTGAGATAATTTTTTGCATGGACTTCAATCTTAATCTTCCCTCGTAAAATCTAGAAAGGATCTGAAAAGTTTCGTAGAATTTCGAACAATCCTCGATTTAATTTAATTTCTGTCCGAAACTAGTATAAAATTGTGTATAATATACTATGATTTTTTGACCGAAACTAGTACTTCAAAAAGTTTCATAGCATCTAATTCTGAGATAATTTTTTGCATGGACTTCAATCTTAATCTTCCCTCGTAAAATCTAGCAAGGATCTGAAAAGTTTCGCAGAATTTCGAACAATCCTCGATTTAATTTAATTTTCTGTCCGAAACTAATATAAAATTGTGTATAATATACTATGATTTTCTGACCGAAACTCGTAGTTCAAAAAGTTACATAGAATCTATTTCTGAGATGATTTTTTCATGGACTTCCATAATAACCTTCCTTTGTAAAATATAGAATGTCTCTGAAAAATTTCGTTGCATTTCGAACAATCCTCGATTTAATTTAATTTTCTGACCGAAACTAGCATAAAATTGTGTATAATATACTACGATTTTTTGACCTAAACTTGCATTTCAAAACCATCCATAGAATCATATTTTGAGATAATATTTTGCATGGCCTTCCATCATAACCTTCCCTCGTAAAATATTGAAAGGGTCTGAAAAGTTTTGTAGCATTTCGTACAATCCTCGATTTAATTTGATATTCTGACCGAAACTAGTATAAAATTGTGTATAATGTACTACGATTTCTTGACCAAAACTCGTATTTCAAAAAGTTTCATAGAATCTATTTCTGAGATAATTTTTTGCATGAACTTCCATCATAATCTTCCCTCGTACAATATAGAAAGGATCTGAAAAGTTTCGTATCATTTTTAACAATCCTCGGTTTAATTTAATTTTCTGACCGAAACTAGCATAAAACTATGTATAATATACTACGATTGTTTGACCTAAACTGGCATTTAAAAAACTTCCATAGAATCATATTTTGAGATAATATTTTGCATGGAATTCCAACATAACCTTCCCTCGTAAAATATAGAAAGGGTCTGAAAACTTTCGAAGCATTTTGAACAATCCTCGATTTAATTTAATTTTCTCACCGAAACTAGTATAAAATTGTGTATAATATACTACGATTTTTTTGACCGAAACTAGTATTTCAAAAAGTTTCATAGCATCTAATTCTGAGATAATTTTTTGCATGGACTTCAATCTTAATCTTCCCTCGTAAAATCTAGAAAGGATCTGAAAAGTTTCGTAGAATTTCGAACAATCCTCGATTTAATTTAATTTTCAGTCTGAAACTAGTATAAAATTGTGTATAATATACTATGATTTTTTGACTGAAACTCGTAGTTCAAAAAGTTTCATAGAATCTATTTCTGAGATGATTTTTTCATGGACTTCCATCATAACCTTCCTTTGTAAAATATAGAAAGTCTCTGAAAAATTTCGTCGCATTTCGAACAATCCTCGATTTATTTTAATTTTCTGACCGAAACTAGCATAAAATTGTGTATAATATACTACGATTTTTTGACCTAAACTTGCATTTCAAAAATATCCATAGAATCATATTTTGAGATAATATTTTGCATGGACTTCCATCATAACCTTCCCTCGTAAAATATAGAAAGGGTCTGAAAAGTTTTGTAGCATTTCGTACAATCCTCGATTTAATTTGATATTCTGACCGAAACTAGTATAAAATTGTGTATAATGTACTACGATTTCTTGACCGAAACTCGTATTTCAAAAAGTTTCATAGAATCTATTTCTGAGATAATTTTTTGCATGAACTTCCATCATAATCTTCCCTCGTACAATATAGAAAGGATCTGAAAAGTTTCGTATCATTTTTAACAATCCTCGATTTAATTTAATTTTCTGACCGAAACTAGCATAAAATTATATATAATATACTACGATTGTTTGACCTAAACTGGCATTTAAAAAACTTCCATAGAATCATATTTTGAGATAATATTTTGCATGGAATTCCAACATAACCTTCCCTCGTAAAATATAGAAAGGGTCTGAAAACTTTCGAAGCATTTTGAACAATCCTCGATTTAATTTAATTTTCTCACCGAAACTAGTATAAAATTGTGTATAATATACTACGATTTTTTTGACCGAAACTAGTATTTCAAAAAGTTTCATAGCATCTAATTCTGAGATAATTTTTTGCATGGACTTCAATCTTAATCTTCCCTCGTAAAATCTAGAAAGGATCTGAAAAGTTTCGTAGAATTTCGAACAATCCTCGATTTAATTTAATTTTCAGTCCGAAACTAGTATAAAATTGTGTATAATATACTATGATTTTTTGACTGAAACTCGTAGTTCAAAAAGTTTCATAGAATCTATTTCTGAGATGATTTTTTCATGGACTTCCATCATAACCTTCCTTTGTAAAATATAGAAAGTCTCTGAAAAATTTCGTCGCATTTCGAACAATCCTCGATTTATTTTAATTTTCTGACCGAAACTAGCATAAAATTGTGTATAACATACTACGATTTTTTGACCTAAACTTGCATTTCAAAAATATCCATAGAATCATATTTTGAGATAATATTTTGCATGGACTTCCATCATAACCTTCCCTCGTAAAATATAGAAAGGGTCTGAAAAGTTTTGTAGCATTTCGTACAATCCTCGATTTAATTTGATATTCTGACCGAAACTAGTATAAAATTGTGTATAATGTACTACGATTTCTTGACCGAAACTCGTATTTCAAAAAGTTTCATAGAATCTATTTCTGAGATAATTTTTTGCATGAACTTCCATCATAATCTTCCCTCGTACAATATAGAAAGGATCTGAAAAGTTTCGTATCATTTTTAACAGTCCTCGATTTAATTTAATTTTCTGACCGAAACTAGCATAAAATTATATATAATATACTACGATTGTTTGACCTAAACTGGCATTTAAAAAACTTCCATAGAATCATATTTTGAGATAATATTTTGCATGGAATTCCAACATAACCTTCCCTCGTAAAATATTGAAAGGGTCTGAAAACTTTCGAAGCATTTTGAACAATCCTCGATTTAATTTAATTTTCTCACCGAAACTAGTATAAAATTGTGTATAATATACTACGATTTTTTTGACCGAAACTAGTATTTCAAAAAGTTTCATAGCATCTAAGTCTGAGATAATTTTTTGCATGGACTTCAATCTTAATCTTCCCTCGTAAAATCTAGAAAGGATCTGAAAAGTTTCGTAGAATTTCGAACAATCCTCGATTTAATTTAATTTCTGTCCGAAACTAGTATAAAATTGTGTATAATATACTATGATTTTTTGACCGAAACTAGTACTTCAAAAAGTTTCATAGCATCTAATTCTGAGATAATTTTTTGCATGGACTTCAATCTTAATCTTCCCTCGTAAAATCTAGCAAGGATCTGAAAAGTTTCGCAGAATTTCGAACAATCCTCGATTTAATTTAATTTTCTGTCCGAAACTAATATAAAAATGTGTATAATATACTATGATTTTCTGACCGAAACTCGTAGTTCAAAAAGTTACATAGAATCTATTTCTGAGATGATTTTTTCATGGACTTCCATAATAACCTTCCTTTGTAAAATATAGAATGTCTCTGAAAAATTTCGTTGCATTTCGAACAATCCTCGATTTAATTTAATTTTCTGACCGAAACTAGCATAAAATTGTGTATAATATACTACGATTTTTTGACCTAAACTTGCATTTCAAAACCATACATAGAATCATATTTTGAGATAATATTTTGTATGGCCTTCCATCATAACCTTCCCTCGTAAAATATTGAAAGGGTCTGAAAAGTTTTGTAGCATTTCGTACAATCCTCGATTTAATTTGATATTCTGACCGAAACTAGTATAAAATTGTGTATAATGTACTACGATTTCTTGACCGAAACTCGTATTTCAAAAAGTTTCATAGAATCTATTTCTGAGATAATTTTTTGCATGAACTTCCATCATAATCTTCCCTCGTACAATATAGAAAGGATCTGAAAAGTTTCGTATCATTTTTAACAATCCTCGATTTAATTTAATTTTCTGACCGAAACTAGCATAAAATTATATATAATATACTACGATTGTTTGACCTAAACTGGCATTTAAAAAACTTCCATAGAATCATATTTTGAGATAATATTTTGCATGGAATTCCAACATAACCTTCCCTCGTAAAATATAGAAAGGGTCTGAAAACTTTCGAAGCATTTTGAACAATCCTCGATTTAATTTAATTTTCTCACCGAAACTAGTATAAAATTGTGTATAATATACTACGATTTTTTTGACCGAAACTAGTATTTCAAAAAGTTTCATAGCATCTAATTCTGAGATAATTTTTTGCATGGACTTCAATCTTAATCTTCCCTCGTAAAATCTAGAAAGGATCTGAAAAGTTTCGTAGAATTTCGAACAATCCTCGATTTAATTTAATTTTCAGTCCGAAACTAGTATAAAATTGTGTATAATATACTATGATTTTTTGACTGAAACTCGTAGTTCAAAAAGTTTCATAGAATCTATTTCTGAGATGATTTTTTCATGGACTTCCATCATAACCTTCCTTTGTAAAATATAGAAAGTCTCTGAAAAATTTCGTCGCATTTCGAACAATCCTCGATTTATTTTAATTTTCTGACCGAAACTAGCATAAAATTGTGTATAACATACTACGATTTTTTGACCTAAACTTGCATTTCAAAAATATCCATAGAATCATATTTTGAGATAATATTTTGCATGGACTTCCATCATAACCTTCCCTCGTAAAATATAGAAAGGGTCTGAAAAGTTTTGTAGCATTTCGTACAATCCTCGATTTAATTTGATATTCTGACCGAAACTAGTATAAAATTGTGTATAATGTACTACGATTTCTTGACCGAAACTCGTATTTCAAAAAGTTTCATAGAATCTATTTCTGAGATAATTTTTTGCATGAACTTCCATCATAATCTTCCCTCGTACAATATAGAAAGGATCTGAAAAGTTTCGTATCATTTTTAACAGTCCTCGATTTAATTTAATTTTCTGACCGAAACTAGCATAAAATTATATATAATATACTACGATTGTTTGACCTAAACTGGCATTTAAAAAACTTCCATAGAATCATATTTTGAGATAATATTTTGCATGGAATTCCAACATAACCTTCCCTCGTAAAATATTGAAAGGGTCTGAAAACTTTCGAAGCATTTTGAACAATCCTCGATTTAATTTAATTTTCTCACCGAAACTAGTATAAAATTGTGTATAATATACTACGATTTTTTTGACCGAAACTAGTATTTCAAAAAGTTTCATAGCATCTAAGTCTGAGATAATTTTTTGCATGGACTTCAATCTTAATCTTCCCTCGTAAAATCTAGAAAGGATCTGAAAAGTTTCGTAGAATTTCGAACAATCCTCGATTTAATTTAATTTCTGTCCGAAACTAGTATAAAATTGTGTATAATATACTATGATTTTTTGACCGAAACTAGTACTTCAAAAAGTTTCATAGCATCTAATTCTGAGATAATTTTTTGCATGGACTTCAATCTTAATCTTCCCTCGTAAAATCTAGCAAGGATCTGAAAAGTTTCGCAGAATTTCGAACAATCCTCGATTTAATTTAATTTTCTGTCCGAAACTAATATAAAAATGTGTATAATATACTATGATTTTCTGACCGAAACTCGTAGTTCAAAAAGTTACATAGAATCTATTTCTGAGATGATTTTTTCATGGACTTCCATAATAACCTTCCTTTGTAAAATATAGAATGTCTCTGAAAAATTTCGTTGCATTTCGAACAATCCTCGATTTAATTTAATTTTCTGACCGAAACTAGCATAAAATTGTGTATAATATACTACGATTTTTTGACCTAAACTTGCATTTCAAAACCATACATAGAATCATATTTTGAGATAATATTTTGTATGGCCTTCCATCATAACCTTCCCTCGTAAAATATTGAAAGGGTCTGAAAAGTTTTGTAGCATTTCGTACAATCCTCGATTTAATTTGATATTCTGACCGAAACTAGTATAAAATTGTGTATAATGTACTACGATTTCTTGACCGAAACTCGTATTTCAAAAAGTTTCATAGAATCTATTTCTGAGATAATTTTTTGCATGAACTTCCATCATAATCTTCCCTCGTACAATATAGAAAGGATCTGAAAAGTTTCGTATCATTTTTAACAATCCTCGATTTAATTTAATTTTCTGACCGAAACTAGCATAAAATTATATATAATATACTACGATTGTTTGACCTAAACTGGCATTTAAAAAACTTCCATAGAATCATATTTTGAGATAATATTTTGCATGGAATTCCAACATAACCTTCCCTCGTAAAATATAGAAAGGGTCTGAAAACTTTCGAAGCATTTTGAACAATCCTCGATTTAATTTAATTTTCTCACCGAAACTAGTATAAAATTGTGTATAATATACTACGATTTTTTTGACCGAAACTAGTATTTCAAAAAGTTTCATAGCATCTAATTCTGAGATAATTTTTTGCATGGACTTCAATCTTAATCTTCCCTCGTAAAATCTAGAAAGGATCTGAAAAGTTTCGTAGAATTTCGAACAATCCTCGATTTAATTTAATTTTCAGTCCGAAACTAGTATAAAATTGTGTATAATATACTATGATTTTTTGACTGAAACTCGTAGTTCAAAAAGTTTCATAGAATCTATTTCTGAGATGATTTTTTCATGGACTTCCATCATAACCTTCCTTTGTAAAATATAGAAAGTCTCTGAAAAATTTCGTCGCATTTCGAACAATCCTCGATTTATTTTAATTTTCTGACCGAAACTAGCATAAAATTGTGTATAACATACTACGATTTTTTGACCTAAACTTGCATTTCAAAAATATCCATAGAATCATATTTTGAGATAATATTTTGCATGGACTTCCATCATAACCTTCCCTCGTAAAATATAGAAAGGGTCTGAAACGTTTTGTAGCATTTCGTACAATCCTCGATTTAATTTGATATTCTGACCGAAACTAGTATAAAATTGTGTATAATGTACTACGATTTCTTGACCGAAACTCGTATTTCAAAAAGTTTCATAGAATCTATTTCTGAGATAATTTTTTGCATGAACTTCCATCATAATCTTCCCTCGTACAATATAGAAAGGATCTGAAAAGTTTCGTATCATTTTTAACAATCCTCGATTTAATTTAATTTTCTGACCGAAACTAGCATAAAATTATATATAATATACTACGATTGTTTGACCTAAACTGGCATTTAAAAAACTTCCATAGAATCATATTTTGAGATAATATTTTGCATGGAATTCCAACATAACCTTCCCTCGTAAAATATTGAAAGGGTCTGAAAACTTTCGAAGCATTTTGAACAATCCTCGATTTAATTTAATTTTCTCACCGAAACTAGTATAAAATTGTGTATAATATACTACGATTTTTTTGACCGAAACTAGTATTTCAAAAAGTTTCATAGCATCTAAGTCTGAGATAATTTTTTGCATGGACTTCAATCTTAATCTTCCCTCGTAAAATCTAGAAAGGATCTGAAAAGTTTCGTAGAATTTCGAACAATCCTCGATTTAATTTAATTTCTGTCCGAAACTAGTATAAAATTGTGTATAATATACTATGATTTTTTGACCGAAACTAGTACTTCAAAAAGTTTCATAGCATCTAATTCTGAGATAATTTTTTGCATGGACTTCAATCTTAATCTTCCCTCGTAAAATCTAGCAAGGATCTAAAAAGTTTCGCAGAATTTCGAACAATCCTCGATTTAATTTAATTTTTTGTCCGAAACTAATATAAAATTGTGTATAATATACTATGATTTTCTGACCGAAACTCGTAGTTCAAAAAGTTACATAGAATCTATTTCTGAGATGATTTTTTCATGGACTTCCATAATAACCTTCCTTTGTAAAATATAGAATGTCTCTGAAAAATTTCGTTGCATTTCGAACAATCCTCGATTTAATTTAATTTTCTGACCGAAACTAGCATAAAATTGTGTATAATATACTACGATTTTTTGACCTAAACTTGCATTTCAAAACCATCCATAGAATCATATTTTGAGATAATATTTTGCATGGCCTTCCATCATAACCTTCCCTCGTAAAATATTGAAAGGGTCTGAAAAGTTTTGTAGCATTTCGTACAATCCTCGATTTAATTTGATATTCTGACCGAAACTAGTATAAAATTGTGTATAATGTACTACGATTTCTTGACCAAAACTCGTATTTCAAAAAGTTTCATAGAATCTATTTCTGAGATAATTTTTTGCATGAACTTCCATCATAATCTTCCCTCGTACAATATAGAAAGGATCTGAAAAGTTTCGTATCATTTTTAACAATCCTCGGTTTAATTTAATTTTCTGACCGAAACTAGCATAAAACTATGTATAATATACTACGATTGTTTGACCTAAACTGGCATTTAAAAAACTTCCATAGAATCATATTTTGAGATAATATTTTGCATGGAATTCCAACATAACCTTCCCTCGTAAAATATAGAAAGGGTCTGAAAACTTTCGAAGCATTTTGAACAATCCTCGATTTAATTTAATTTTCTCACCGAAACTAGTATAAAATTGTGTATAATATACTACGATTTTTTTGACCGAAACTAGTATTTCAAAAAGTTTCATAGCATCTAAGTCTGAGATAATTTTTTGCATGGACTTCAATCTTAATCTTCCCTCGTAAAATCTAGAAAGGATCTGAAAAGATTCGTAGAATTTCGAACAATCCTCGATTTAATTTAATTTCTGTCCGAAACTAGTATAAAATTGTGTATAATATACTATGATTTTTTGACCGAAACTAGTAGTTCAAAAAGTTTCATAGCATCTAATTCTGAGATAATTTTTTGCATGGACTTCAATCTTAATCTTCCCTCGTAAAATCTAGCAAGGATCTGAAAAGTTTCGCAGAATTTCGAACAATCCTCGATTTAATTTAATTTTCTGTCCGAAACTAATATAAAATTGTGTATAATATACTATGATTTTCTGACCGAAACTCGTAGTTCAAAAAGTTACATAGAATCTATTTCTGAGATGATTTTTTCATGGACTTCCATAATAACCTTCCTTTGTAAAATATAGAATGTCTCTGAAAAATTTCGTTGCATTTCGAACAATCCTCGATTTAATTTAATTTTCTGACCGAAACTAGCATAAAATTGTGTATAATATACTACGATTTTTTGACCTAAACTTGCATTTCAAAACCATCCATAGAATCATATTTTGAGATAATATTTTGCATGGCCTTCCATCATAACCTTCCCTCGTAAAATATTGAAAGGGTCTGAAACGTTTTGTAGCATTTCGTACAATCCTCGATTTAATTTGATATTCTGACCGAAACTAGTATAAAATTGTGTATAATGTACTACGATTTCTTGACCAAAACTCGTATTTCAAAAAGTTTCATAGAATCTATTTCTGAGATAATTTTTTGCATGAACTTCCATCATAATCTTCCCACGTACAATATAGAAAGGATCTGAAAAGTTTCGTATCATTTTTAACAATCCTCGGTTTAATTTAATTTTCTGACCGAAACTAGCATAAATCTATGTATAATATACTACGATTGTTTGACCTAAACTGGCATTTAAAAAACTTCCATAGAATCATATTTTGAGATAATATTTTGCATGGAATTCCAACATAACCTTCCCTCGTAAAATATAGAAAGGGTCTGAAAACTTTCGAAGCATTTTGAACAATCCTCGATTTAATTTAATTTTCTCACCGAAACTAGTATAAAATTGTGTATAATATACTACGATTTTTTTGACCGAAACTAGTATTTCAAAAAGTTTCATAGCATCTAATTCTGAGATAATTTTTTGCATGGACTTCAATCTTAATCTTCCCTCGTAAAATCTAGAAAGGATCTGAAAAGTTTTGTAGAATTTCGAACAATCCTCGATTTAATTTAATTTTCAGTCCGAAACTAGTATAAAATTGTGTATAATATACTATGATTTTTTGACTGAAACTCGTAGTTCAAAAAGTTTCATAGAATCTATTTCTGAGATGATTTTATCATGGACTTCCATCATAACCTTCCTTTGTAAAATATAGAAAGTCTCTGAAAAATTTCGTCGCATTTCGAACAATCCTCGATTTATTTTAATTTTCTGACCGAAACTAGCATAAAATTGTGTATAATATACTACGATTTTTTGACCTAAACTTGCATTTCAAAAATATCCATAGAATCATATTTTGAGATAATATTTTGCATGGACTTCCATCATAACCTTCCCTCGTAAAATATATAAAGGGTCTGAAAAGTTTTGTAGCATTTCGTACAATCCTCGATTTAATTTGATATTCTGACCGAAACTAGTATAAAATTGTGTATAATGTACTACGATTTCTTGACCGAAACTCGTATTTCAAAAAGTTTCATAGAATCTATTTCTTAGATAATTTTTTGCATGAACTTCCATCATAATCTTCCCTCGTACAATATAGAAAGGATCTGAAAAGTTTCGTATCATTTTTAACAATCCTCGATTTAATTTAATTTTCTGACCGAAACTAGCATAAAATTATATATAATATACTACGATTGTTTGACCTAAACTGGCATTTAAAAAACTTCCATAGAATCATATTTTGAGATAATATTTTGCATGGAATTCCAACATAACCTTCCCTCGTAAAATATTGAAAGGGTCTGAAAACTTTCGAAGCATTTTGAACAATCCTCGATTTAATTTAATTTTCTCACCGAAACTAGTATAAAATTGTGTATAATATACTACGATTTTTTTGACCGAAACTAGTATTTCAAAAAGTTTCATAGCATCTAAGTCTGAGATAATTTTTTGCATGGACTTCAATCTTAATCTTCCCTCGTAAAATCTAGAAAGGATCTGAAAAGTTTCGTAGAATTTCGAACAATCCTCGATTTAATTTAATTTTTGTCCGAAACTAGTATAAAATTGTGTATAATATACTATGATTTTTTGACCGAAACTAGTACTTCAAAAAGTTTCATAGCATCTAATTCTGAGATAATTTTTTGCATGGACTTCAATCTTAATCTTCCCTCGTAAAATCTAGCAAGGATCTAAAAAGTTTCGCAGAATTTCGAACAATCCTCGATTTAATTTAATTTTCTGTCCGAAACTAATATAAAATTGTGTATAATATACTATGATTTTCTGACCGAAACTCGTAGTTCAAAAAGTTACATAGAATCTATTTCTGAGATGATTTTTTCATGGACTTCCATAATAACCTTCCTTTGTAAAATATAGAATGTCTCTGAAAAATTTCGTTGCATTTCGAACAATCCTCGATTTAATTTAATTTTCTGACCGAAACTAGCATAAAATTGTGTATAATATACTACGATTTTTTGACCTAAACTTGCATTTCAAAACCATCCATAGAATCATATTTTGAGATAATATTTTGCATGGCCTTCCATCATAACCTTCCCTCGTAAAATATTGAAAGGGTCTGAAAAGTTTTGTAGCATTTCGTACAATCCTCGATTTAATTTGATATTCTGACCGAAACTAGTATAAAATTGTGTATAATGTACTACGATTTCTTCACCAAAACTCGTATTTCAAAAAGTTTCATAGAATCTATTTCTGAGATAATTTTTTGCATGAACTTCCATCATAATCTTCCCACGTACAATATAGAAAGGATCTGAAAAGTTTCGTATCATTTTTAACAATCCTCGGTTTAATTTAATTTTCTGACCGAAACTAGCATAAAACTATGTATAATATACTACGATTGTTTGACCTAAACTGGCATTTAAAAAACTTCCATAGAATCATATTTTGAGATAATATTTTGCATGGAATTCCAACATAACCTTCCCTCGTAAAATATAGAAAGGGTCTGAAAACTTTCGAAGCATTTTGAACAATCCTCGATTTAATTTAATTTTCTCACCGAAACTAGTATAAAATTGTGTATAATATACTACGATTTTTTTGACCGAAACTAGTATTTCAAAAAGTTTCATAGCATCTAATTCTGAGATAATTTTTTGCATGGACTTCAATCTTAATCTTCCCTCGTAAAATCTAGAAAGGATCTGAAAAGTTTCGTAGAATTTCGAACAATCCTCGATTTAATTTAATTTTCAGTCCGAAACTAGTATAAAATTGTGTATAATATACTATGATTTTTTGACTGAAACTCGTAGTTCAAAAAGTTTCATAGAATCTATTTCTGAGATGATTTTATCATGGACTTCCATCATAACCTTCCTTTGTAAAATATAGAAAGTCTCTGAAAAATTTCGTCGCATTTCGAACAATCCTCGATTTATTTTAATTTTCTGACCGAAACTAGCATAAAATTGTGTATAATATACTACGATTTTTTGACCTAAACTTGCATTTCAAAAATATCCATAGAATCATATTTTGAGATAATATTTTGCATGGACTTCCATCATAACCTTCCCTCGTAAAATATATAAAGGGTCTGAAAAGTTTTGTAGCATTTCGTACAATCCTCGATTTAATTTGATATTCTGACCGAAACTAGTATAAAATTGTGTATAATGTACTACGATTTCTTGACCGAAACTCGTATTTCAAAAAGTTTCATAGAATCTATTTCTTAGATAATTTTTTGCATGAACTTCCATCATAATCTTCCCTCGTACAATATAGAAAGGATCTGAAAAGTTTCGTATCATTTTTAACAATCCTCGATTTAATTTAATTTTCTGACCGAAACTAGCATAAAATTATATATAATATACTACGATTGTTTGACCTAAACTGGCATTTAAAAAACTTCCATAGAATCATATTTTGAGATAATATTTTGCATGGAATTCCAACATAACCTTCCCTCGTAAAATATTGAAAGGGTCTGAAAACTTTCGAAGCATTTTGAACAATCCTCGATTTAATTTAATTTTCTCACCGAAACTAGTATAAAATTGTGTATAATATACTACGATTTTTTTGACCGAAACTAGTATTTCAAAAAGTTTCATAGCATCTAAGTCTGAGATAATTTTTTGCATGGACTTCAATCTTAATCTTCCCTCGTAAAATCTAGAAAGGATCTGAAAAGTTTCGTAGAATTTCGAACAATCCTCGATTTAATTTAATTTTTGTCCGAAACTAGTATAAAATTGTGTATAATATACTATGATTTTTTGACCGAAACTAGTACTTCAAAAAGTTTCATAGCATCTAATTCTGAGATAATTTTTTGCATGGACTTCAATCTTAATCTTCCCTCGTAAAATCTAGCAAGGATCTAAAAAGTTTCGCAGAATTTCGAACAATCCTCGATTTAATTTAATTTTCTGTCCGAAACTAATATAAAATTGTGTATAATATACTATGATTTTCTGACCGAAACTCGTAGTTCAAAAAGTTACATAGAATCTATTTCTGAGATGATTTTTTCATGGACTTCCATAATAACCTTCCTTTGTAAAATATAGAATGTCTCTGAAAAATTTCGTTGCATTTCGAACAATCCTCGATTTAATTTAATTTTCTGACCGAAACTAGCATAAAATTGTGTATAATATACTACGATTTTTTGACCTAAACTTGCATTTCAAAACCATCCATAGAATCATATTTTGAGATAATATTTTGCATGGCCTTCCATCATAACCTTCCCTCGTAAAATATTGAAAGGGTCTGAAAAGTTTTGTAGCATTTCGTACAATCCTCGATTTAATTTGATATTCTGACCGAAACTAGTATAAAATTGTGTATAATGTACTACGATTTCTTCACCAAAACTCGTATTTCAAAAAGTTTCATAGAATCTATTTCTGAGATAATTTTTTGCATGAACTTCCATCATAATCTTCCCACGTACAATATAGAAAGGATCTGAAAAGTTTCGTATCATTTTTAACAATCCTCGGTTTAATTTAATTTTCTGACCGAAACTAGCATAAAACTATGTATAATATACTACGATTGTTTGACCTAAACTGGCATTTAAAAAACTTCCATAGAATCATATTTTGAGATAATATTTTGCATGGAATTCCAACATAACCTTCCCTCGTAAAATATAGAAAGGGTCTGAAAACTTTCGAAGCATTTTGAACAATCCTCGATTTAATTTAATTTTCTCACCGAAACTAGTATAAAATTGTGTATAATATACTACGATTTTTTTGACCGAAACTAGTATTTCAAAAAGTTTCATAGCATCTAATTCTGAGATAATTTTTTGCATGGACTTCAATCTTAATCTTCCCTCGTAAAATCTAGAAAGGATCTGAAAAGTTTCGTAGAATTTCGAACAATCCTCGATTTAATTTAATTTTCAGTCCGAAACTAGTATAAAATTGTGTATAATATACTATGATTTTTTGACTGAAACTCGTAGTTCAAAAAGTTTCATAGAATCTATTTCTGAGATGATTTTATCATGGACTTCCATCATAACCTTCCTTTGTAAAATATAGAAAGTCTCTGAAAAATTTCGTCGCATTTCGAACAATCCTCGATTTATTTTAATTTTCTGACCGAAACTAGCATAAAATTGTGTATAATATACTACGATTTTTTGACCTAAACTTGCATTTCAAAAATATCCATAGAATCATATTTTGAGATAATATTTTGCATGGACTTCCATCATAACCTTCCCTCGTAAAATATATAAAGGGTCTGAAAAGTTTTGTAGCATTTCGTACAATCCTCGATTTAATTTGATATTCTGACCGAAACTAGTATAAAATTGTGTATAATGTACTACGATTTCTTGACCGAAACTCGTATTTCAAAAAGTTTCATAGAATCTATTTCTTAGATAATTTTTTGCATGAACTTCCATCATAATCTTCCCTCGTACAATATAGAAAGGATCTGAAAAGTTTCGTATCATTTTTAACAATCCTCGATTTAATTTAATTTTCTGACCGAAACTAGCATAAAATTATATATAATATACTACGATTGTTTGACCTAAACTGGCATTTAAAAAACTTCCATAGAATCATATTTTGAGATAATATTTTGCATGGAATTCCAACATAACCTTCCCTCGTAAAATATTGAAAGGGTCTGAAAACTTTCGAAGCATTTTGAACAATCCTCGATTTAATTTAATTTTCTCACCGAAACTAGTATAAAATTGTGTATAATATACTACGATTTTTTTGACCGAAACTAGTATTTCAAAAAGTTTCATAGCATCTAAGTCTGAGATAATTTTTTGCATGGACTTCAATCTTAATCTTCCCTCGTAAAATCTAGAAAGGATCTGAAAAGTTTCGTAGAATTTCGAACAATCCTCGATTTAATTTAATTTCTGTCCGAAACTAGTATAAAATTGTGTATAATATACTATGATTTTTTGACCGAAACTAGTACTTCAAAAAGTTTCATAGCATCTAATTCTGAGATAATTTTTTGCATGGACTTCAATCTTAAACTTCCCTCGTAAAATCTAGAAAGGATCTGAAAAGTTTCGCAGAATTTCGAACAATCCTCGATTTAATTTAATTTTCTGTCCGAAACTAATATAAAATTGTGTATAATATACTATGATTTTCTGACCGAAACTCGTAGTTCAAAAAGTTACATAGAATCTATTTATGAGATGATTTTTTCATGGACTTCCATAATAACCTTCCTTTGTAAAATATAGAATGTCTCTGAAAAATTTCGTTGCATTTCGAACAATCCTCGATTTAATTTAATTTTCTGACCGAAACTAGCATAAAATTGTGTATAATATACTACGATTTTTTGACCTAAACTTGCATTTCAAAACCATCCATAGAATCATATTTTGAGATAATATTTTGCATGGCCTTCCATCATAACCTTCCCTCGTAAAATATTGAAAGGGTCTGAAAAGTTTTGTAGCATTTCGTACAATCCTCGATTTAATTTGATATTCTGACCGAAACTAGTATAAAATTGTGTATAATGTACTACGATTTCTTGACCAAAACTCGTATTTCAAAAAGTTTCATAGAATCTATTTCTGAGATAATTTTTTGCATGAACTTCCATCATAATCTTCCCTCGTACAATATAGAAAGGATCTGAAAAGTTTCGTATCATTTTTAACAATCCTCGGTTTAATTTAATTTTCTGACCGAAACTAGCATAAAACTATGTATAATATACTACGATTGTTTGACCTAAACTGGCATTTAAAAAACTTCCATAGAATCATATTTTGAGATAATATTTTGCATGGAATTCCAACATAACCTTCCCTCGTAAAATATAGAAAGGGTCTGAAAACTTTCGAAGCATTTTGAACAATCCTCGATTTAATTTAATTTTCTCACCGAAACTAGTATAAAATTGTGTATAATATACTACGATTTTTTTGACCGAAACTAGTATTTCAAAAAGTTTCATAGCATCTAATTCTGAGATAATTTTTTGCATGGACTTCAATCTTAATCTTCCCTCGTAAAATCTAGAAAGGATCTGAAAAGTTTCGTAGAATTTCGAACAATCCTCGATTTAATTTAATTTTCAGTCCGAAACTAGTATAAAATTGTGTATAATATACTATGATTTTTTGACTGAAACTCGTAGTTCAAAAAGTTTCATAGAATCTATTTCTGAGATGATTTTTTCATGGACTTCCATCATAACCTTCCTTTGTAAAATATAGAAAGTCTCTGAAAAATTTCGTCGCATTTCGAACAATCCTCGATTTATTTTAATTTTCTGACCGAAACTAGCATAAAATTGTGTATAATATACTACGATTTTTTGACCTAAACTTGCATTTCAAAAATATCCATAGAATCATATTTTGAGATAATATTTTGCATGGACTTCCATCATAACCTTCCCTCGTAAAATATAGAAAGGGTCTGAAAAGTTTTGTAGCATTTCGTACAATCCTCGATTTAATTTGATATTCTGACCGAAACTAGTATAAAATTGTGTATAATGTACTACGATTTCTTGACCGAAACTCGTATTTCAAAAAGTTTCATAGAATCTATTTCTGAGATATTTTTTTGCATGAACTTCCATCATAATCTTCCCTCGTACAATATAGAAAGGATCTGAAAAGTTTCGTATCATTTTTAACAATCCTCGATTTAATTTAATTTTCTGACCGAAACTAGCATAAAATTTTATATAATATACTACGATTGTTTGACCTAAACTGGCATTTAAAAAACTTCCATAGAATCATATTTTGAGATAATATTTTGCATGGAATTCCAACATAACCTTCCCTCGTAAAATATTGAAAGGGTCTGAAAACATTCGAAGCATTTTGAACAATCCTCGATTTAATTTAATTTTCTCACCGAAACTAGTATAAAATTGTGTATAATATACTACGATTTTTTTGACCGAAACTAGTATTTCAAAAAGTTTCATAGCATCTAAGTCTTAGATAATTTTTTTCATGGACTTCAATCTTAATCTTCCCTCGTAAAATCTAGAAAGGATCTGAAAAGTTTCGTAGAATTTCGAACAATCCTCGATTTAATTTAATTTCTGTCCGAAACTAGTATAAAATTGTGTATAATAATATACTATGAATTTTTGACCGAAACTAGTACTTCAAAAAGTTTCATAGCATCTAATTCTGAGATAATTTTTTGCATGGACTTCAATCTTAATCTTCCCTCGTAAAATCTAGAAAGGATCTGAAAAGTTTCGCAGAATTTCGAACAATCCTCGATTTAATTTAATTTTCTGTCCGAAACTAATATAAAATTGTGTATAATATACTATGATTTTCTGACCGAAACTCGTAGTTCAAAAAGTTACATAGAATCTATTTCTGAGATGATTTTTTCATGGACTTCCATCATAACCTTCCTTTGTAAAATATAGAAAGTCTCGTAAAAATTTCGTTGCATTTCGAAGAATCCTCGATTTAATTTAATTTTCTGACCGAAACTAGCATAAAATTGTGTATAATATACTACGATTTTTTGACCTAAACTTGCATTTCAAAAACATCCATAGAATCATATTTTGAGATAATATTTTGCATGGACTTCCATCATAACCTTCCCTCGTAAAATATAGAACGGGTCTGAAAAGTTTTGTAGCATTTCGTACAATCCTCGATTTAATTTGATATTCTTACCGAAACTAGTATAAAATTGTGTATAATGTACTACGATTTCTTAACCGAAACTCGTATTTCAAAAAGATTCATAGAATCTATTTCTGAGATAATTTTTTGCATGAACTTCCATCATAATCTTCCCTCGTACAATATAGAAAGGATCTGAAAAGTTTCGTATCATTTTTAACAATCCTCGATTTAATTTAATTTTCTGACCGAAACTAGCATAAAATTATATATAATATACTACGATTGTTTGACCTAAACTGGCATTTAAAAAACTTCCATAGAATCATATTTTGAGATAATATTTTGCATGGAATTCCAACATAACCTTCCCTCTGAAAATATAGATAGGGTCTAAAAACTTTCGAAGCATTTTGAACAATCCTCGATTTAATTTAATTTTCTCACCGAAACTAGTATAAAATTGTGTATAATATACTACGATTTTTTTGACCGAAACTAGTATTTCAAAAAGTTTCATAGCATCTAATTCTGAGATAATTTTTTGCATGGACTTCAATCTTAATCTTCCCTCGTAAAATCTAGAAAGGATCTGAAAAGTTTCGTAGAATTTCGAACAATCCTCGATTTAATTTAATTTTCAGTCCGAAACTAGTATAAAATTGTGTATAATATACTATGATTTTTTGACTGAAACTCGTAGTTCAAAAAGTTTCATAGAATCTATTTCTGAGATGATTTTTTCAGGGACTTCCATCATAACCTTCCTTTGTAAAATATAGAAAGTCTCTGAAAAATTTCGTCGCATTTCGAACAATCCTCGATTTATTTTAATTTTCTGACCGAAACTAGCATAAAATTGTGTATAATATACTACGATTTTTTGACCTAAACTTGCATTTCAAAAATATCCATAGAATCATATTTTGAGATAATATTTTGCATGGACTTCCATCATAACCTTCCCTCGTAAAATATAGAAAGGGTCTGAAAAGTTTTGTAGCATTTCGTACAATCCTCGATTTAATTTGATATTCTGACCGAAACTAGTATAAAATTGTGTATAATGTACTACGATTTCTTGACCGAAACTCGTATCTCAAAAAGTTTCATAGAATCTATTTCTGAGATAATTTTTTGCATGAACTTCCATCATAATCTTCCCTCGTACAATATAGAAAGGATCTGAAAAGTTTCGTATCATTTTTAACAATCCTCGATTTAATTTAATTTTCTGACCGAAACTAGCATAAAATTTTATATAATATACTACGATTGTTTGACCTAAACTGGCATTTAAAAAACTTCCATAGAATCATATTTTGAGATAATATTTTGCATGGAATTCCAGCATAACCTTCCCTCGTAAAATATTGAAAGGGTCTGAAAACTTTCGAAGCATTTTGAACAATCCTCGATTTAATTTAATTTTCTCACCGAAACTAGTATAAAATTGTGTATAATATACTACGAGTTTTTTGACCGAAACTAGTATTTCAAAAAGTTTCATAGCATCTAAGTCTGAGATAATTTTTTTCATGGACTTCAATCTTAATCTTCCCTCGTAAAATCTAGAAAGGATCTGAAAAGTTTCGTAGAATTTCGAACAATCCTCGATTTAATTTAATTTCTGTCCGAAACTAGTATAAAATTGTGTATAATATACTATGAATTTTTGACCGAAACTCGTAGTTCAAAAAGTTTCATAGAATCTATTTCTGAGATGATTTTTTCAGGGACTTCCATCATAACCTTCCTTTGTAAAATATAGAAAGTCTCTGAAAAATTTAGTCGCATTTCGAACAATCCTCGATTTATTTTAATTTTCTGACCGAAACTAGCATAAAATTGTGTATAATATACTACGATTTTTTGACCTAAACTTGCATTTCAAAAACATCCATAGAATCATATTTTGAGATAATATTTTGCATGGACTTCCATCATAACCTTCCCTCGTAAAATATAGAAAGGGTCTGAAAAGTTTTGTAGCATTTCGTACAATCCTCGATTTAATTTGATATTCTTATCGAAACTAGTATAAAATTGTGTATAATGTACTACGATTTCTTAACCGAAACTCGTATTTCAAAAAGATTCATAGAATCTATTTCTGAGATAATTTTTTGCATGAACTTCCATCATAATCTTCCCTCGTACAATATAGAAAGGATCTGAAAAGTTTCGTATCATTTTTAACAATCCTCGATTTAATTTAATTTTCTGACCGAAACTAGCATAAAATTATATATAATATACTACGATTGTTTGACCTAAACTGGCATTTAAAAAACTTCCATAGAATCATATTTTGAGATAATATTTTGCATGGAATTCCAACATAACCTTCCCTCTGAAAATATAGATAGGGTCTAAAAACTTTCGAAGCATTTTGAACAATCCTCGATTTAATTTAATTTTCTCACCGAAACTAGTATAAAATTGTGTATAATATACTACGATTTTTTTGACCGAAACTAGTATTTCAAAAAGTTTCATAGCATCTAATTCTGAGATAATTTTTTGCATGGACTTCAATCTTAATCTTCCCTCGTAAAATCTAGAAAGGATCTGAAAAGTTTCGTAGAATTTCGAACAATCCTCGATTTAATTTAATTTTCAGTCCGAAACTAGTATAAAATTGTGTATAATATACTATGATTTTTTGACTGAAACTCGTAGTTCAAAAAGTTTCATAGAATCTATTTCTGAGATGATTTTTTCAGGGACTTCCATCATAACCTTCCTTTGTAAAATATAGAAAGTCTCTGAAAAATTTCGTCGCATTTCGAACAATCCTCGATTTATTTTAATTTTCTGACCGAAACTAGCATAAAATTGTGTATAATATACTACGATTTTTTGACCTAAACTTGCATTTCAAAAATATCCATAGAATCATATTTTGAGATAATATTTTGCATGGACTTCCATCATAACCTTCCCTCGTAAAATATAGAAAGGGTCTGAAAAGTTTTGTAGCATTTCGTACAATCCTCGATTTAATTTGATATTCTGACCGAAACTAGTATAAAATTGTGTATAATGTACTACGATTTCTTGACCGAAACTCGTATCTCAAAAAGTTTCATAGAATCTATTTCTGAGATAATTTTTTGCATGAACTTCCATCATAATCTTCCCTCGTACAATATAGAAAGGATCTGAAAAGTTTCGTATCATTTTTAACAATCCTCGATTTAATTTAATTTTCTGACCGAAACTAGCATAAAATTTTATATAATATACTACGATTGTTTGACCTAAACTGGCATTTAAAAAACTTCCATAGAATCATATTTTGAGATAATATTTTGCATGGAATTCCAGCATAACCTTCCCTCGTAAAATATTGAAAGGGTCTGAAAACTTTCGAAGCATTTTGAACAATCCTCGATTTAATTTAATTTTCTCACCGAAACTAGTATAAAATTGTGTATAATATACTACGATTTTTTTGACCGAAACTAGTATTTCAAAAAGTTTCATAGCATCTAATTCTGAGATAATTTTTTGCATGGACTTCAATCTTAATCTTCCCTCGTAAAATCTAGAAAGGATCTGAAAAGTTTCGTAGAATTTCGAACAATCCTCGATTTAATTTAATTTCTGTCCGAAACTAGTATAAAATTGTGTATAATATACTATGAACTTTTGACCGAAACTCGTAGTTCAAAAAGTTTCATAGAATCTATTTCTGAGATGATTTTTTCAGGGACTTCCATCATAACCTTCCTTTGTAAAATATAGAAAGTCTCTGAAAAATTTCGTCGCATTTCGAACAATCCTCGATTTATTTTAATTTTCTGACCGAAACTAGCATAAAATTGTGTATAATATACTACGATTTTTTGACCTAAACTTGCATTTCAAAAATATCCATAGAATCATATTTTGAGATAATATTTTGCATGGACTTCCATCATAACCTTCCCTCGTAAAATATAGAAAGGGTCTGAAAAGTTTTGTAGCATTTCGTACAATCCTCGATTTAATTTGATATTCTTACCGAAACTAGTATAAAATTGTGTATGATGTACTACGATTTCTTAACCGAAACTCGTATTTCAAAAAGATTCATAGAATCTATTTCTGAGATAATTTTTTGCATGAACTTCCATCATAATCTTCCCTCGTACAATATAGAAAGGATCTGAAAAGTTTCGTATCATTTTTAACAATCCTCGATTTAATTTAATTTTATGACCGAAACTAGCATAAAATTATATATAATATACTACGATTGTTTGACCTAAACTGGCATTTAAAAAACTTCCATAGAATCATATTTTGAGATAATATTTTGCATGGAATTCCAACATAACCTTCCCTCTGAAAATATAGATAGGGTCTAAAAACTTTCGAAGCATTTTGAACAATCCTCGATTTAATTTAATTTTCTCACCGAAACTAGTATAAAATTGTGTATAATATACTACGATTTTTTTGACCGAAACTAGTATTTCAAAAAGTTTCATAGCATCTAATTCTGAGATAATTTTTTGCATGGACTTCAATCTTAATCTTCCCTCGTAAAATCTAGAAAGGATCTGAAAAGTTTCGTAGAATTTCGAACAATCCTCGATTTAATTTAATTTTCAGTCCGAAACTAGTATAAAATTGTGTATAAAATACTATGATTTTTTGACTGAAACTCGTAGTTCAAAAAGTTTCATAGAATCTATTTCTGAGATGATTTTTTCAGGGACTTCCATCATAACCTTCCTTTGTAAAATATAGAAAGTCTCTGAAAAATTTCGTCGCATTTCGAACAATCCTCGATTTATTTTAATTTTCTGACCGAAACTAGCATAAAATTGTGTATAATATACTACGATTTTTTGACCTAAACTTGCATTTCAAAAATATCCATAGAATCATATTTTGAGATAATATTTTGCATGGACTTCCATCATAACCTTCCCTCGTAAAATATAGAAAGGGTCTGAAAAGTTTTGTAGCATTTCGTACAATCCTCGATTTAATTTGATATTCTGACCGAAACTAGTATAAAATTGTGTATAATGTACTACGATTTCTTGATCGAAACTCGTATCTCAAAAAGTTTCATAGAATCTATTTCTGAGATAATTTTTTGCATGAACTTCCATCATAATCTTCCCTCGTACAATATAGAAAGGATCTGAAAAGTTTCGTATCATTTTTAACAATCCTCGATTTAATTTAATTTTCTGACCGAAACTAGCATAAAATTTTATATAATATACTACGATTGTTTGACCTAAACTGGCATTTAAAAAACTTCCATAGAATCATATTTTGAGATAATATTTTGCATGGAATTCCAGCATAACCTTCCCTCGTAAAATATTGAAAGGGTCTGAAAACTTTCGAAGCATTTTGAACAATCCTCGATTTAATTTAATTTTCTCACCGAAACTAGTATAAAATTGTGTATAATATACTACGATTTTTTTGACCGAAACTAGTATTTCAAAAAGTTTCATAGCATCTAAGTCTGAGATAATTTTTTTCATGGACTTCAATCTTAATCTTCCCTCGTAAAATCTAGAAAGGATCTGAAAAGTTTCGTAGAATTTCGAACAATCCTCGATTTAATTTAATTTCTCTCCGAAACTAGTATAAAATTGTGTATAATATACTATGAATTTTTGACCGAAACTAGTACTTCAAAAAGTTTCATAGCATCTAATTCTGAGATAATTTTTTGCATGGACTTCAATCTTAATCTTCCCTCGTAAAATCTAGAAAGGATCTGAAAAGTTTCGCAGAATTTCGAACAATCCTCGATTTAATTTAATTTTCTGTCCGAAACTAATATAAAATTGTGTATAATATACTATGATTTTCTGACCGAAACTCGTAGTTCAAAAAGTTACATAGAATCTATTTCTGAGATGATTTTTTCATGGACTTCCATCATAACCTTCCTTTGTAAAATATAGAAAGTCTCTGAAAAATTTCGTTGCATTTCGAAGAATCCTCGATTTAATTTAATTTTCTGACCGAAACTAGCATAAAATTGTGTATAATATACTACGATTTTTTGACCTAAACTTGCATTTCAAAAACATCCATAGAATCATATTTTGAGATAATATTTTGCATGGACTTCCATCATAACCTTCCCTCGTAAAATATAGAAAGGGTCTGAAAAGTTTTGTAGCATTTCGTACAATCCTCGATTTAATTTGATATTCTTACCGAAACTAGTATAAAATTGTGTATAATGTACTACGATTTCTTAACCGAAACTCGTATTTCAAAAAGATTCATAGAATCTATTTCTGAGATAATTTTTTGCATGAACTTCCATCATAATCTTCCCTCGTACAATATAGAAAGGATCTGAAAAGTTTCGTATCATTTTTAACAATCCTCGATTTAATTTAATTTTCTGACCGAAACTAGCATAAAATTATATATAATATACTACGATTGTTTGACCTAAACTGGCATTTAAAAAACTTCCATAGAATCATATTTTGAGATAATATTTTGCATGGAATTCCAACATAACCTTCCCTCTGAAAATATAAATAGGGTCTAAAAACTTTCGAAGCATTTTGAACAATCCTCGATTTAATTTGATTTTCTCACCGAAACTAGTATAAAATTGTGTATAATATACTATGATTTTTTGACCGAAACTAGTATTTAAAAAAGTTTCATAGCATCTAATTCTGAGATAATTTTTTGCATGGACTTCAATCTTAATCTTCCCTCGTAAAATCTAGAAAGGATCTGAAAAGTTTCGCAGAATTTCGAACAATCCTAGATTTAATTTAATTTTCTGTCCGAAACTAATATAAAATTGTGTATAATATACTATGATATTTTGACTGAAATTCGTAGTTCAAAAAGTTTCATAGAATCTATTTCTGAGATGATTTTTTCAGGGACTTCCATCATAACCTTCCTTTGTAAAATATAGAAAGTCTCTAAAAAATTTCGTCGCATTTCGAACAATCCTCGATTTAATTTAATTTTCTGACCGAAACTAGCATAAAATTGTGTATAATATACTACGATTTTTTGACCTAAACTTGCATTTCAAAAACATCCATAGAATCATATTTTGAGATAATATTTTGCATGGACTTCCATCATAACCTTCCCTCGTAAAATATAGAAAGGGTCTGAAATGTTTTGTAGCATTTCGTACAATCCTCGATTTAATTTGATATTCTGACCGAAACTAGTATAAAATTGTGTATAATATACTATGATTTTTTGACCGAAACTCGTAGTTCAAAAAGTTTCATAGAATCTATTTCTTAGATATTTTTTCATGGACTTCCATCATAACCTTCCTTTGTAAAATATAGAAAGTCTCTGAAAAATTTCGTCGCATTTCGAACAATCCTCGATTTAATTTAATTTTCTGACCGAAACTAGCATAAAATTGTGTATAATATACTACGATTTTTTGACCTTAACTTGCATTTCAAAAACATCCATAGAATCATATTTTGAGATAATATTTTGCATGGACTTCCATCATAACCTTCCCTCGTAAAATATAGAAAGGGTCTGAAAAGTTTTGTAGCATTTCGTACAATCCTCGATTTAATTTGATATTCTGACCGAAACTAGTATAAAATTGTGTATAATGTACTACGTTTTCTTAACCGAAACTCGTATTTCAAAAAGATTCATAGAATCTATTTCTGAGATAATTTTTTGCATGAACTTCCATCATAATCTTCCCTCGTACAATATAGAAAGGATCTGAAAAGTTTCGTATCATTTTTAACAATCCTCGATTTAATTTAATTTTCTGACCGAAACTTGCATAAAATTATATATAATATACTACGATTGTTTGACCTAAACTGGCAATTAAAAAACTTTCATAGAATCATATTTTGAGATAATATTTTGCATGGAATTCCAACATAACCTTCCCTCTGAAAATATAGATAGGGTCTAAAAACTTTCGAAGCATTTTGAACAATCCTCGATTTAATTTGGTTTTCTCACCGAAACTAGTATAAAATTGTGTATAATATACTACGATTTTTTTGACCGAAACTAGTATTTCAAAAAGTTTCATAGCATCTAATTCTGAGATAATTTTTAGCATGGACTTCAATCTTAATCTTCCTTCGTAAAATCTAGAAAGGATCTGAAAAGTTTCGTAGAATTTCGAACAATCCTCGATTTAATTTAATTTCTGTCCGAAACTAGTATAAAATTGTGTATAATATACTATGAATTTTTGACCGAAACTAGTATTTCAAAAAGTTTCATAGCATCTAATTCTGAGATAATTTTTTGCATGGACTTCAATCTTAATCTTCCCTCGTAAAATCTAGAAAGGATCTGAAAAGTTTCGCAGAATTTCAAACAATCCTCGATTTAATTTAAATTTCTGTCCGAAACTAATATAAAATTGTGTATAATATACTATGATTATCTGACCGAAACTCGTAGTTCAAAAAGTTACATAGAATCTATTTCTGAGATGATTTTTTCATGGACTTCCATCATAACCTTCCTTTGTAAAATATAGAAAGTCTCTGAAAAATTTCGTTGCATTTCGAAGAATCCTCGATTTAATTTAATTTTCTGACCGAAACTAGCATAAAATTGTGTATAATATACTACGATTTTTTGACCTAAACTTGCATTTCAAAAACATCCATAGAATCATATTTTGAGATAATATTTTGCATGGACTTCCATCATAGCCTTCCCTCGTAAAATATAGAAAGGGTCTGAAAAGTTTTGTAGCATTTCGTACAATCCTCGATTTAATTTGATATTCTTACCGAAACTAGTATAAAATTGTGTATAATGTACTACGATTTCTTAACCGAAACTCGTATTTCAAAAAGATTCATAGAATCTATTTCTGAGATAATTTTTTGCATGAACTTCCATCATAATCTTCCCTCGTACAATATAGAAAGGATCTGAAAAGTTTCGTATCATTTTTAACAATCCTCGATTTAATTTAATTTTCTGACCGAAACTAGCATAAAATTATATATAATATACTACGATTGTTTGACCTAAACTGGCATTTAAAAAACTTCCATAGAATCATATTTTGAGATAATATTTTGCATGGAATTCCAACATAACCTTCCCTCTGAAAATATAGATAGGGTCTAAAAACTTTCGAAGCATTTTGAACAATCCTCGATTTAATTTGATTTTCTCACCGAAACTAGTATAAAATTGTGTATAATATACTACGATTTTTTTGACCGAAACTAGTATTTCAAAAAGTTTCATAGCATCTAATTCTGAGATAATTTTTTGCATGGACTTCAATCTTAATCTTCCCTCGTAAAATATAGAAAGGGTCTGAAAACATTCGAAGCATTTCGAACAATCCTCGATTGAATTTAATTTTCTCACAGAAACTAGTATAAAATTGTGTATAATATACTATGATTTTTTGACCGAAACTAGTATTTAAAAAAGTTTCATAGCATCTAATTCTGAGATAATTTTTTGCATGGACTTCAATCTTAATCTTCCCTCGTAAAATCTAGAAAGGATCTGAAAACTTTCGCAGAATTTCGAACAATCCTCGATTTAATTTAATTTTCTGTCCGAAACTAATATAAAATTGTGTATAATATACTATGATATTTTGACTGAAATTCGTAGTTCAAAAAGTTTCATAGAATCTATTTTTTGAGATGATTTTTTCAGGGACTTCCATCATAACCTTCCTTTGTAAAATATAGAAAGTCTCTGAAAAAATTTCGTCGCATTTCGAACAATCCTCGATTTAATTTAATTTTCTGACCGAAACTAGCATAAAATTGTGTATAATATACTACGATTTTTTGACCTAAACTTGCATTTCAAAAACATCCATAGAATCATATTTTGAGATAATATTTTGCATGGACTTCCATCATAACCTTCCCTCGTAAAATATAGAAAGGGTCTGAAAAGTTTTGTAGCATTTCGTACAATCCTCGATTTAATTTGATATTCTGACCGAAACTAGTATAAAATTGTGTATAATGTACTACGATTTCTTAACCGAAACTCGTATTTCAAAAAGATTCATAGAATCTATTTCTGAGATAATTTTTTGCATGAACTTCCATCATAATCTTCCCTCGTACAATATAGAAAGGATCTGAAAAGTTTCGTATCATTTTTAACAATCCTCGATTTAATTTAATTTTCTGACCGAAACTAGCATAAAATTATATATAATATACTACGATTGTTTGACCTAAACTGGCATTTAAAAAACTTTCATAGAATCATATATTTGAGATAATATTTTGCATGGAATTCCAACATAACCTTCCCTCTGAAAATATAGATAGGGTCTAAAAACTTTCGAAGCATTTTGAACAATCCTCGATTTAATTTGATTTTCTCACCGAAACTAGTATAAAATTGTGTATAATATACTACGATTTTTTTGACCGAAACTAGTATTTCAAAAAGTTTCATAGCATCTAATTCTGAGATAATTTTTTGCATGGACTTCAATCTTAATCTTCCTTCGTAAAATCTAGAAAGGATCTGAAAAGTTTCGTAGAATTTCGAACAATCCTCGATTTAATTTAATTTCTGTCCGAAACTAGTATAAAATTGTGTATAATATACTATGAATTTTTGACCGAAACTAGTATTTCAAAAAGTTTCATAGCATCTAATTCTGAGATAATTTTTTGCATGGACTTCAATCTTAATCTTCCCTCGTAAAATCTAGAAAGGATCTGAAAAGTTTCGCAGAATTTCAAACAATCCTCGATTTAATTTAATTTTTTGTCCGAAACTAATATAAAATTGTGTATAATATACTATGATTTTCTGACCGAAACTCGTAGTTCAAAAAGTTACATAGAATCTATTTATGAGATGATTTTTTCATGGACTTCCATCATAACCTTCCTTTGTAAAATATAGAAAGTCTCTGAAAAATTTCGTTGCATTTCGAAGAATCCTCGATTTAATTTAATTTTCTGACCGAAACTAGCATAAAATTGTGTATAATATACTACGATTTTTTGACCAAAACTTGCATTTCAAAAACATCCATAGAATCATATTTTGAGATAATATTTTGCATGGACTTCCATCATAACCTTCCCTCGTAAAATATAGAAAGGGTCTGAAAAGTTTTGTAGCATTTCGTACAATCCTCGATTTAATTTGATATTCTGACCGAAACTAGTATAAAATTGTGTATAATGTACTACGATTTCTTAACCGAAACTCGTATTTCAAAAAGATTCATAGAATCTATTTCTGAGATAATTTTTTGCATGAACTTCCATCATAATCTTCCCTCGTACAATATAGAAAGGATCTGAAAAGTTTCGTATCATTTTTAACAATTCTCGATTTAATTTAATTTTCTGACCGAAACTAGCATAAAATTATATATAATATACTACGATTGTTTGACCTAAACTGGCATTTAAAAAACTTTCATAGAATCATATATTTGAGATAATATTTTGCATGGAATTCCAACATAACCTTCCCTCTGAAAATATAGATAGGGTCTAAAAACTTTCGAAGCATTTTGAACAATCCTCGATTTAATTTGATTTTCTCACCGAAACTAGTATAAAATTGTGTATAATATACTACGATTTTTTTGACCGAAACTAGTATTTCAAAAAGTTTCATAGCATCTAATTCTGAGATAATTTTTTGCATGGACTTCAATCTTAATCTTCCTTCGTAAAATCTAGAAAGGATCTGAAAAGTTTCGTAGAATTTCGAACAATCCTCGATTTAATTTAATTTCTGTCCGAAACTAGTATAAAATTGTGTATAATATACTATGAATTTTTGACCGAAACTAGTATTTCAAAAAGTTTCATAGCATCTAATTCTGAGATAATTTTTTGCATGGACTTCAATCTTAATCTTCCCTCGTAAAATCTAGAAAGGATCTGAAAAGTTTCGCAGAATTTCAAACAATCCTCGATTTAATTTAATTTTTTGTCCGAAACTAATATAAAATTGTGTATAATATACTATGATTTTCTGACCGAAACTCGTAGTTCAAAAAGTTACATAGAATCTATTTATGAGATGATTTTTTCATGGACTTCCATCATAACCTTCCTTTGTAAAATATAGAAAGTCTCTGAAAAATTTCGTTGCATTTCGAAGAATCCTCGATTTAATTTAATTTTCTGACCGAAACTAGCATAAAATTGTGTATAATATACTACGATTTTTTGACCAAAACTTGCATTTCAAAAACATCCATAGAATCATATTTTGAGATAATATTTTGCATGGACTTCCATCATAACCTTCCCTCGTAAAATATAGAAAGGGTCTGAAAAGTTTTGTAGCATTTCGTACAATCCTCGATTTAATTTGATATTCTTACCGAAACTAGTATAAAATTGTGTATAATGTACTACGATTTCTTAACCGAAACTCGTATTTCAAAAAGATTCATAGAATCTATTTCTGAGATAATTTTTTGCATGAACTTCCATCATAATCTTCCCTCGTACAATATAGAAAGGATCTGAAAAGTTTCGTATCATTTTTAACAATCCTCGATTTAATTTAATTTTCTGACCGAAACTAGCATAAAATTATATATAATATACTACGATTGTTTGACCTAAACTGGCATTTAAAAAACTTCCATAGAATCATATTTTGAGATAATATTTTGCATGGAATTCCAACATAACCTTCCCTCTGAAAATATAGATAGGGTCTAAAAACTTTCGAAGCATTTTGAACAATCCTCGATTTAATTTGATTTTCTCACCGAAACTAGTATAAAATTGTGTATAATATACTACGATTTTTTTGACCGAAACTAGTATTTCAAAAAGTTTCATAGCATCTAATTCTGAGATAATTTTTTGCATGGACTTCAATCTTAATCTTCCTTCGTAAAATCTAGAAAGGATCTGAAAAGTTTCGTAGAATTTCGAACAATCCTCGATTTAATTTAATTTCTGTCCGAAACTAGTATAAAATTGTGTATAATATACTATGAATTTTTGACCGAAACTAGTATTTCAAAAAGTTTCATAGCATCTAATTCTGAGATAATTTTTTGCATGGACTTCAATCTTAATCTTCCCTCGTAAAATCTAGAAAGGATCTGAAAAGTTTCGCAGAATTTCAAACAATCCTCGATTTAATTTAATTTTTTGTCCGAAACTAATATAAAATTGTGTATAATATACTATGATTTTCTGACCGAAACTCGTAGTTCAAAAAGTTACATAGAATCTATTTATGAGATGATTTTTTCATGGACTTCCATCATAACCTTCCTTTGTAAAATATAGAAAGTCTCTGAAAAATTTCGTTGCATTTCGAAGAATCCTCGATTTAATTTAATTTTCTGACCGAAACTAGCATAAAATTGTGTATAATATACTACGATTTTTTGACCAAAACTTGCATTTCAAAAACATCCATAGAATCATATTTTGAGATAATATTTTGCATGGACTTCCATCATAACCTTCCCTCGTAAAATATAGAAAGGGTCTGAAAAGTTTTGTAGCATTTCGTACAATCCTCGATTTAATTTGATATTCTTACCGAAACTAGTATAAAATTGTGTATAATGTACTACGATTTCTTAACCGAAACTCGTATTTCAAAAAGATTCATAGAATCTATTTCTGAGATAATTTTTTGCATGAACTTCCATCATAATCTTCCCTCGTACAATATAGAAAGGATCTGAAAAGTTTCGTATCATTTTTAACAATCCTCGATTTAATTTAATTTTCTGACCGAAACTAGCATAAAATTATATATAATATACTACGATTGTTTGACCTAAACTGGCATTTAAAAAACTTCCATAGAATCATATTTTGAGATAATATTTTGCATGGAATTCCAACATAACCTTCCCTCTAAAAATATAGATAGGGTCTAAAAACTTTCGAAGCATTTTGAACAATCCTCGATTTAATTTGATTTTCTCACCGAAACTAGTATAAAATTGTGTATAATATACTACGATTTTTTTGACCGAAACTAGTATTTCAAAAAGTTTCATAGCATCTAATTCTGAGATAATTTTTTGCATGGACTTCAATCTTAATCTTCCTTCGTAAAATCTAGAAAGGATCTGAAAAGTTTCGTAGAATTTCGAACAATCCTCGATTTAATTTAATTTCTGTCCGAAACTAGTATAAAATTGTGTATAATATACTATGAATTTTTGACCGAAACTTGTATTTCAAAAAGTTTCATAGCATCTAATTCTGAGATAATTTTTTGCATGGACTTCAATCTTAATCTTCCCTCGTAAAATCTAGAAAGGATCTGAAAAGTTTCGCAGAATTTCAAACAATCCTCGATTTAATTTAATTTTCTGTCCGAAACTAATATAAAATTGTGTATAATATACTATGATTTTCTGACCGAAACTCGTAGTTCAAAAAGTTACATAGAATCTATTTATGAGATGATTTTTTCATGGACTTCCATCATAACCTTCCTTTGTAAAATATAGAAAGTCTCTGAAAAATTTCGTTGCATTTCGAAGAATCCTTGATTTAATTTAATTTTCTGACCGAAACTAGCATAAAATTGTGTATAATATACTACGATTTTTTTACCTAAACTTGCATTTCAAAAACATCCATAGAATCATATTTTGAGATATTATTTTGCATGGACTTCCATCATAACCTTCCCTCGTAAAATATAGAAAGGGTCTGAAAAGTTTTGTAGCATTTCGTACAATCCTCGATTTAATTTGATATTCTTACCGAAACTAGTATAAAATTGTGTATAATGTACTACGATTTCTTAACCGAAACTCGTATTTCAAAAAGATTCATAGAATCTATTTCTGAGATAATTTTTTGCATGAACTTCCATCATAATCTTCCCTCGTACAATATAGAAAGGATCTGAAAAGTTTCGTATCATTTTTAACAATCCTCGATTTAATTTAATTTTCTGACCGAAACTAGCATAAAATTATATATAATATACTACGATTGTTTGACCTAAACTGGCATTTAAAAAACTTCCATAGAATCATATTTTGAGATAATATTTTGCATGGAATTCCAACATAACCTTCCCTCTGAAAATATAGATAGGGTCTAAAAACTTTCGAAGCATTTTGAACAATCCTCGATTTAATTTGATTTTCTCACCGAAACTAGTATAAAATTGTGTATAATATACTACGATTTTTTTGACCGAAACTAGTATTTCAAAAAGTTTCATAGCATCTAATTCTGAGATAATTTTTTGCATGGACTTCAATCTTAATCTTCCTTCGTAAAATCTAGAAAGGATCTGAAAAGTTTCGTAGAATTTCGAACAATCCTCGATTTAATTTAATTTCTGTCCGAAACTAGTATAAAATTGTGTATAATATACTATGAATTTTTGACCGAAACTAGTATTTCAAAAAGTTTCATAGCATCTAATTCTGAGATAATTTTTTGCATGGACTTCAATCTTAATCTTCCCTCGTAAAATCTAGAAAGGATCTGAAAAGTTTCGCAGAATTTCAAACAATCCTCGATTTAATTTAATTTTCTGTCCGAAACTAATATAAAATTGTGTATAATATACTATGATTTTCTGACCGAAACTCGTAGTTCAAAAAGTTACATAGAATCTATTTATGAGATGATTTTTTCATGGACTTCCATCATAACCTTCCTTTGTAAAATATAGAAAGTCTCTGAAAAATTTCGTTGCATTTCGAAGAATCCTTGATTTAATTTAATTTTCTGACCGAAACTAGCATAAAATTGTGTATAATATACTACGATTTTTTGACCTAAACTTGCATTTCAAAAACATCCATAGAATCATATTTTGAGATATTATTTTGCATGGACTTCCATCATAACCTTCCCTCGTAAAATATAGAAAGGGTCTGAAAAGTTTTGTAGCATTTCGTACAATCCTCGATTTAATTTGATATTCTTACCGAAACTAGTATAAAATTGTGTATAATGTACTACGATTTCTTAACCGAAACTCGTATTTCAAAAAGATTCATAGAATCTATTTCTGAGATAATTTTTTGCATGAACTTCCATCATAATCTTCCCTCGTACAATATAGAAAGGATCTGAAAAGTTTCGTATCATTTTTAACAATCCTCGATTTAATATAATTTTCTGACCGAAACTAGCATAAAATTATATATAATATACTACGATTGTTTGACCTAAACTGGCATTTAAAAAACTTCCATAGAATCATATTTTGAGATAATATTTTGCATGGAATTCCAACATAACCTTCCCTCTGAAAATATAGATAGGGTCTAAAAACTTTCGAAGCATTTTGAACAATCCTCGATTTAATTTGATTTTCTCACCGAAACTAGTATAAAATTGTGTATAATATACTACGATTTTTTTGACCGAAACTAGTATTTCAAAAAGTTTCATAGCATCTAATTCTGAGATAATTTTTTGCATGGACTTCAATCTTAATCTTCCCTCGTAAAATATAGAAAGGGTCTGAAAACATTCGAAGCATTTCGAACAATCCTCGATTTAATTTAATTTTCTCACAGAAACTAGTATAAAATTGTGTATAATATATTATGATTTTTTGACCGAAACTAGTATTTTAAAAAGTTTCATAGCATCTAATTCTGAGATAATTTTTTGCATGGACTTCAATCTTAATCTTCCCTCGTAAATTCTAGAAAGGATCTGAAAAGTTTCGCAGAATTTCGAACAATCCTCGATTTAATTTATTTTTCTGTCCGAAACTAATATAAAATTGCGTATAATATACTATGATATTTTGACTGAAACTCGTAGTTCAAAAATTTTCATAGAATCTATTTCTGAGATGATTTTTTCAGGGACTTCCATCATAACCTTCCTTTGTAAAATATAGAAAGTCTCTGAAAAATTTCGTCGCATTTCGAACAATCCTCGATTTAATTTAATTTTCTGACCGAAACTAGCATAAAATTGTGTATAATATACTACGATTTTTTGACCTAAACTTGCATTTCAAAAACATCCATAGAATCATATTTTGAGATAATATTTTGCATGGACTTCCATCATAACCTTCCCTCGTAAAATATAGAAAGGGTCTGAAAAGTTTTGTAGCATTTCGTACAATCCTCGATTTAATTTGATATTCTGACCGAAACTAGTATAAAATTGTGTATAATGTACTACGATTTCTTAACCGAAACTCGTATTTCAGAAAGATTCATAGAATCTATTTCTGAGATAATTTTTTGCATGAACTTCCATCATAATCTTCCCTCGTACAATATAGAAAGGATCTGAAAAGTTTCGTATCATTTTTAACAATCCTCGGTTTAATTTAATTTTCTGATCGAAACTAGCATAAAACTATGTATAATATACTACGATTGTTTGACCTAAACTGGCATTTAAAAAACTTCCATAGAATCATATTTTGAGATAATATTTTGCATGGAATTCCAACATAACCTTCCCTCGTAAAATATAGAAAGGGTCTGAAAACTTTCGAAGCATTTTGAACAATCTTCGATTTAATTTAATTTTCTCACAGAAACTAGTATAAAATTGTGTATAATATACTACGATTTTTTTGACCGAAACTAGTATTTCAAAAAGTTTCATAGCATCTAATTCTGAGATAATTTTTTGCATGGACTTCAATCTTAATCTTCCCTCGTAAAATCTAGAAAGGATCTGAAAAGTTTCGTAGAATTTCGAACAATCCTCGATTTAATTTAATTTTCTGTCCGAAACTAATATAAAATTGTGTATAATATACTATGATTTTCTTACCGAAACTCGTAGTTCAAAAAGTTACATAGAATCTATTTCTGAGATGATTTTTTCATGGACTTCCATCATAACCTTCCTTTGTAAAATATAGAAAGTCTCTGAAACATTTCGTTGCATTTCGAACAATCCTCGATTTAATTTAATTTTCTGACCGAAACTAGCATAAAATTGTGCATAATATACTACGATTTTTTGACCTAAACTTGCATTTCAAAAACATCCATAGAATCATATTTTGAGATAATATTTTGCATGGACTTCCATCATAACCTTCCCTCGTAAAATATAGAAAGGGTCTGAAAAGTTTTGTAGCATTTCGTACAATCCTCGATTTAATTTGATATTCTGACCGAAACTAGTATAAAATTGTGTATAATGTACTACGATTTCTTGACCGAAACTCGTATTTCAAAAAGTTTCATAGAATCTATTTCTGAGATAATTTTTTGCATGAACTTCCATCATAATCTTCCCTCGTACAATATAGAAAGGATCTGAAAAGTTTCGTATCATTTTTAACAATCCTCGGTTTAATTTAATTTTCTGACTGAAACTAGCATAAAACTATGTATAATATACTACGATTGTTTGACCTAAACTGGCATTTAAAAAACTTCCATAGAATCAAATTTTGAGATAATATTTTGCATGGAATTCCAACATAACCTTCCCTCGTAAAATATACCAAGGGTCTGAAAACTTTCGAAGCATTTTGAACAATCCTCGATTTAATTTAATTTTCTCACCGAAACTAGTATAAAATTGTGTATAATATACTATGATTTTTTGACCGAAACTATTATTTCAAAAAGTTTCATAGCATCTAATTCTGAGATAATTTTTTGCATGGACTTCAATCTTAATCTTCCCTCGTAAAATCTAGAAAGGATCTGAAAAGTTTCGTAGAATTTCGAACAATCCTCGATTTAATTTAATTTTCTGTCCGAAACTAGTATAAAATTGTGTATAATATACTATGATTTTTTGACCGAAACTAGTATTTCAAAAAGTTTCATAGCATCTAATTCTGAGATAATTTTTTGCATGGACTTCAATCTTAATCTTCCCTCGTAAAATCTAGAAAGGATCTGAAAAGTTTCGTAGAATTTCGAACAATCCTCGATTTAATTTAATTTTCTGTCCGAAACTAGTATAAAATTGTGTATAATATACTATGATTTTTTGACCGAAACTCGTAGTTCAAAAAGTTTCATAGAATCTATTTCTGAGATGATTTTTTCATGGACTTCCATCATAACCTTCCTTTGTAAAATATAGAAAGTCTCTGAAAAATTTCGTCGCATTTCGAACAATCCTCGATTTAATTTAATTTTCTGACCGAAACTAGCATAAAATTGTGTATAATATACTACGATTTTTGACCTAAACTTGCATTTCAAAAACATCCATAGAATCATATTTTGAGATAATATTTTGCATGGACTTCCATCATAACCTTCCCTCATAAAATATAGAAAGGGTCTGAAAAGTTTTGTAGCATTTCGTACAATCCTCGATTTAATTTGATATTCTAACCGAAACTAGTATAAAATTGTGTATAATATACTATGATTTTTTGACCGAAACTCGTAGTTCAAAAAGTTTCATAGAATCTATTTCTGAGATGATTTTTTCATGGACTTCCATCATAACCTTCCTTTGTAAAATATAGAAAGTCTCTGAAAAATTTCGTCGCATTTCGAACAATCCTCGATTTAATTTAATTTTCTGACCGAAACTAGCATAAAATTGTGTATAATATACTACGATTTTTTGACCTAAACTTGCATTTCAAAAACATCCATAGAATCATATTTTGAGATAATATTTTGCATGGACTTCCATCATAACCTTCCCTCGTAAAATATAGAAAGGGTCTGAAAAGTTTTGTAGCATTTCGTACAATCCTCGATTTAATTTGATATTATGACCGAAACTAGTATAAAATTGTGTATAATGTACTACGATTTCTTGACCGAAACTCGTATTTCAAAAAGTTTCATAGAATCTATTTCTGAGATAATTTTTTGCATGAACTTCCATCATAATCTTCCCTCGTACAATATAGAAAGGATCTGAAAAGTTTCGTATCATTTTTAACAATCCTCAATTTAATTTAATTTTCTGACCGAAACTAGCATAAAACTATGTATAATATACTACGATTGTTTGACCTAAACTGGCATTTAAAAAACTTCCATAGAATCAAATTTTGAGATAATATTTTGCATGGAATTCCAACATAACCTTCCCTCGTAAAATATAGAAAGGGTCTGAAAACTTTTGAAGCATTTTGAACAATCCTCGATTTAATTTAATTTTCTCACCGAAACTAGTATAAAATTGTGTATAATATACTATGATTTTTTGACCGAAACTAGTATTTCAAAAAGTTTCATAGCATCTAATTCTGAGATAATTTTTTGCATGGACTTCAATCTTAATCTTCCCTCGTAAAATCTAGAAAGGATCTGAAAAGTTTCGTAGAATTTCGAACAATCCTCGATTTAATTTAATTTTCTGTCTGAAACTAGTATAAAATTGTGTATAATATACTATGATTTTCTGACCGAAACTCGTAGTTCAAAAAGATACATAGAATCTATTTATGAGATGATTTTTTCATGGACTTCCATCATAACCTTCCTTTGTAAAATATAGAAAGTCTCTGAAAAATTTCGTTGCATTTCGAAGAATCCTTGATTTAATTTAATTTTCTGACCGAAACTAGCATAAAATTGTGTATAATATACTACGATTTTTTGACCTAAACTTGCATTTCAAAAACATCCATAGAATCATATTTTGAGATAATATTTTGCATGGACTTCCATCATAACCTTCCCTCGTAAAATATAGAAAGGGTCTGAAAAGTTTTGTAGCATTTCGTACAATCCTCGATTTAATTTGATATTCTTACCGAAACTAGTATAAAATTGTGTATAATGTACTACGATTTCTTAACTGAAACTCGTATTTCAAAAAGATTCATAGAATCTATTTCTGAGATAATTTTTTGCATGAACTTCCATCATAATCTTCCCTCGTACAATATAGAAAGGATCTGAAAAGTTTCGTATCATTTTTAACAATCCTCGATTTAATTTAATTTTCTGACCGAAACTAGCATAAAATTATATATAATATACTACGATTGTTTGACCTAAACTGGCATTTAAAAAACTTCCATAGAATCATATTTTGAGATAATATTTTGCATGGAATTCCAACATAACCTTCCCTCTGAAAATATAGATAGGGTCTAAAAACTTTCGAAGCATTTTGAACAATCCTCGATTTAATTTGATTTTCTCACCGAAACTAGTATAAAATTGTGTATAATATACTACGATTTTTTTGACCGAAACTAGTATTTCAAAAAGTTTCATAGCATCTAATTCTGAGATAATTTTTTGCATGGACTTCAATCTTAATCTTCCCTCGTAAAATATAGAAAGGGTCTGAAAACATTCGAAGCATTTCGAACAATCCTCGATTTAATTTAATTTTCTCACAGAAACTAGTATAAAATTGTGTATAATATACTATGATTTTTTGACCGAAACTAGTATTTAAAAAAGTTTCATAGCATCTAATTCTGAGATAATTTTTTGCATGGACTTCAATCTTAATCTTCCCTCGTAAAATCTAGAAAGGATCTGAAAAGTTTCGCAGAATTTCGAACAATCCTCGATTTAATTTAATTTTCTGTCCGAAACTAATATAAAATTGTGTATAATATACTATGATATTTTGACTGAAACTCGTAGTTCAAAAAGTTTCATAGAATCTATTTCTGAGATGATTTTTTCAGGGACTTCCATCATAACCTTCCTTTGTAAAATATAGAAAGTCTCTGAAAAATTTCGTCGCATTTCGAACAATCCTCGATTTAATTTAATTTTCTGACCGAAACTAGCATAAAATTGTGTATAATATACTACGATTTTTTGACCTAAACTTGCATTTCAAAAACATCCATAGAATCATATTTTGAGATAATATTTTGCATGGACTTCCATCATAACCTTCCCTCGTAAAATATAGAAAGGGTCTGAAAAGTTTTGTAGCATTTCGTACAATCCTCGATTTAATTCTATATTCTGACCGAAACTAGTATAAAATTGTGTATAATGTACTACGATTTCTTAACCGAAACTCGTATTTCAAAAAGATTCATAGAATCTATTTCTGAGATAATTTTTTGCATGAACTTCCATCATAATCTTCCCTCGTACAATATAGAAAGGATCTGAAAAGTTTCGTATCATTTTTAACAATCCTCGGTTTAATTTAATTTTCTGATCGAAACTAGCATAAAACTATGTATAATATACTACGATTGTTTGACCTAAACTGGCATTTAAAAAACTTCCATAGAATCATATTTTGAGATAATATTTTGCATGGAATTCCAACATAACCTTCCCTCGTAAAATATAGAAAGGGTCTGAAAACTTTTGAAGCATTTTGAACAATCCTCGATTTAATTTAATTTTCTCACCGAAACTAGTATAAAATTGTGTATAATATACTATGATTTTTTGACCGAAACTAGTATTTCAAAAAGTTTCATAGCATCTAATTCTGAGATAATTTTTTGCATGGACTTCAATCTTAATCTTCCCTCGTAAAATCTAGAAAGGATCTGAAAAGTTTCGTAGAATTTCGAACAATCCTCGATTTAATTTAATTTTCTGTCCGAAACTAGTATAAAATTGTGTATAATATACTATGATTTTCTGACCGAAACTCGTAGTTCAAAAAGTTACATAGAATCTATTTATGAGATGATTTTTTCATGGACTTCCATCATAACCTTCCTTTGTAAAATATAGAAAGTCTCTGAAAAATTTCGTTGCATTTCGAAGAATCCTCGATTTAATTTAATTTTCTGACCGAAACTAGCATAAAATTGTGTATAATATACTACGATTTTTTGACCTAAACTTGCATTTCAAAAACATCCATAGAATCATATTTTGAGATAATATTTTGCATGGACTTCCATCATAACCTTCCCTCGTAAAATATAGAAAGGGTCTGAAAAGTTTTGTAGCATTTCGTACAATCCTCGATTTAATTTGATATTCTGACCGAAACTAGTATAAAATTGTGTATAATGTACTACGATTTCTTAACCGAAACTCGTATTTCAAAAAGATTCATAGAATCTATTTCTGAGATAATTTTTTGCATGAACTTCCATCATAATCTTCCCTCGTACAATATAGAAAGGATCTGAAAAGTTTCGTATCATTTTTAACAATCCTCGGTTTAATTTAATTTTCTGATCGAAACTAGCATAAAACTATGTATAATATACTACGATTGTTTGACCTAAACTGGCATTTAAAAAACTTCCATAGAATCATATTTTGAGATAATATTTTGCATGGAATTCCAACATAACCTTCCCTCGTAAAATATAGAAAGGGTCTGAAAACTTTTGAAGCATTTTGAACAATCCTCGATTTAATTTAATTTTCTCACCGAAACTAGTATAAAATTGTGTATAATATACTATGATTTTTTGACCGAAACTAGTATTTCAAAAAGTTTCATAGCATCTAATTCTGAGATAATTTTTTGCATGGACTTCAATCTTAATCTTCCCTCGTAAAATCTAGAAAGGATCTGAAAAGTTTCGTAGAATTTCGAACAATCCTCGATTTAATTTAATTTTCTGTCCGAAACTAGTATAAAATTGTGTATAATATACTATGATTTTCTGACCGAAACTCGTAGTTCAAAAAGTTACATAGAATCTATTTATGAGATAATTATTTCATGGACTTCCATCATAACCTTCCTTTGTAAAATATAGAAAGTCTCTGAAAAATTTCGTTGCATTTCGAAGAATCCTCGATTTAATTTAATTTTCTGACCGAAACTAGCATAAAATTGTGTATAATATACTACGATTTTTTGACCTAAACTTGCATTTCAAAAACATCCATAGAATCATATTTTGAGATAATATTTTGCATGGACTTCCATCATAACCTTCCCTCGTAAAATATAGAAAGGGTCTGAAAAGTTTTGTAGCATTTCGTACAATCCTCGATTTAATTTGATATTCTGACCGAAACTAGTATAAAATTGTGTATAATGTACTACGATTTCTTAACCGAAACTCGTATTTCAAAAAGATTCATAGAATCTATTTCTGAGATAATTTTTTGCATGAACTTCCATCATAATCTTCCCTCGTACAATATAGAAAGGATCTGAAAAGTTTCGTATCATTTTTAACAATCCTCGGTTTAATTTAATTTTCTGATCGAAACTAGCATAAAACTATGTATAATATACTACGATTGTTTGACCTAAACTGGCATTTAAAAAACTTCCATAGAATCATATTTTGAGATAATATTTTGCATGGAATTCCAACATAACCTTCCCTCGTAAAATATAGAAAGGGTCTGAAAACTTTTGAAGCATTTTGAACAATCCTCGATTTAATTTAATTTTCTCACCGAAACTAGTATAAAATTGTGTATAATATACTATGATTTTTTGACCGAAACTAGTATTTCAAAAAGTTTCATAGCATCTAATTCTGAGATAATTTTTTGCATGGACTTCAATCTTAATCTTCCCTCGTAAAATCTAGAAAGGATCTGAAAAGTTTCGTAGAATTTCGAACAATCCTCGATTTAATTTAATTTTCTGTCCGAAACTAGTATAAAATTGTGTATAATATACTATGATTTTCTGACCGAAACTCGTAGTTCAAAAAGTTACATAGAATCTATTTATGAGATGATTTTTTCATGGACTTCCATCATAACCTTCCTTTGTAAAATATAGAAAGTCTCTGAAAAATTTCGTTGCATTTCGAAGAATCCTCGATTTAATTTAATTTTCTGACCGAAACTAACATAAAATTGTGTATAATATACTACGATTTTTTGACCTAAACTTGCATTTCAAAAACATCCATAGAATCATATTTTGAGATAATATTTTGCATGGACTTCCATCATAACCTTCCCTCGTAAAATATAGAAAGGGTCTGAAAAGTTTTGTAGCATTTCGTACAATCCTCGATTTAATTTGATATTCTGACCGAAACTAGTATAAAATTGTGTATAATGTACTACGATTTCTTAACCGAAACTCGTATTTCAAAAAGATTCATAGAATCTATTTCTGAGATAATTTTTTGCATGAACTTCCATCATAATCTTCCCTCGTACAATATAGAAAGGATCTGAAAAGTTTCGTATCATTTTTAACAATCCTCGGTTTAATTTAATTTTCTGATCGAAACTAGCATAAAACTATGTATAATATACTACGATTGTTTGACCTAAACTGGCATTTAAAAAACTTCCATAGAATCATATTTTGAGATAATATTTTGCATGGAATTCCAACATAACCTTCCCTCGTAAAATATAGAAAGGGTCTGAAAACTTTTGAAGCATTTTGAACAATCCTCGATTTAATTTAATTTTCTCACCGAAACTAGTATAAAATTGTGTATAATATACTATGATTTTTTGACCGAAACTAGTATTTCAAAAAGTTTCATAGCATCTAATTCTGAGATAATTTTTTGCATGGACTTCAATCTTAATCTTCCCTCGTAAAATCTAGAAAGGATCTGAAAAGTTTCGTAGAATTTCGAACAATCCTCGATTTAATTTAATTTTCTGTCCGAAACTAGTATAAAATTGTGTATAATATACTATGATTTTCTGACCGAAACTCGTAGTTCAAAAAGTTACATAGAATCTATTTATGAGATGATTTTTTCATTGACTTCCATCATAACCTTCCTTTGTAAAATATAGAAAGTCTCTGAAAAATTTCGTTGCATTTCGAAGAATCCTCGATTTAATTTAATTTTCTGACCGAAACTAGCATAAAATTGTGTATAATACTACGATTTTTTGACCTAAACTTGCATTTCAAAAACATCCATAGAATCATATTTTGAGATAATATTTTGCATGGACTTCCATCATAACCTTCCCTCGTAAAATATAGAAAGGGTCTGAAAAGTTTTGTAGCATTTCGTACAATCCTCGATTTAATTTGATATTCTTACCGAAACTAGTATAAAATTGTGTATAATGTACTACGATTTCTTAACCGAAACTCGTATTTCAAAAAGATTCATAGAATCTATTTCTGAGATAATTTTTTGCATGAACTTCCATCATAATCTTCCCTCGTACAATATAGAAAGGATCTGAAATGTTTCGTATCATTTTTAACAATCCTCGATTTAATTTAATTTTCTGACCGAAACTAGCATAAAATTATATATAATATACTACGATTGTTTGACCTAAACTGGCATTTAAAAAACTTCCATAGAATCATATTTTGAGATAATATTTTGCATGGAATTCCAACATAACCTTCCCTCTGAAAATATAGATAGGGTCTAAAAACTTTCGAAGCATTTTGAACAATCCTCGATTTAATTTGATTTTCTCACCGAAACTAGTATAAAATTGTGTATAATATACTACGATTTTTTTGACCGAAACTAGTATTTCAAAAAGTTTCATAGCATCTAATTCTGAGATAATTTTTTGCATGGACTTCAATCTTAATCTTCCCTCGTAAAATATAGAAAGGGTCTGAAAACATTCGAAGCATTTCGAACAATCCTCGATTTAATTTAATTTTCTCACAGAAACTAGTATAAAATTGTGTATAATATACTATGATTTTTTGACCGAAACTAGTATTTAAAAAAGTTTCATAGCATCTAATTCTGAGATAATTTTTTGCATGGACTTCAATCTTAATCTTCCCTCATAAAATCTAGAAAGGATCTGAAAAGTTTCGCAGAATTTCGAACAATCCTCGATTTAATTTAATTTTCTGTCCGAAACTAATATAAAATTGTGTATAATATACTATGATATTTTGACTGAAACTCGTAGTTCAAAAAGTTTCATAGAATATATTTCTGAGATGATTTTTTCAGGGACTTCCATCATAACCTTCCTTTGTAAAATATAGAAAGTCTCTGAAAAATTTCGTCGCATTTCGAACAATCCTCGATTTAATTTAATTTTCTGACCGAAACTAGCATAAAATTGTGTATAATATACTACGATTTTTTGACCTAAACTTGCATTTCAAAAACATCCATAGAATCATATTTTGAGATAATATTTTGCATGGACTTCCATCATAACCTTCCCTCGTAAAATATAGAAAGGGTCTGAAAAGTTTTGTAGCATTTCGTACAATCCTCGATTTAATTTGATATTCTGACCGAAACTAGTATAAAATTGTGTATAATGTACTACGATTTCGTGACCGAAACTCGTATTTCAAAAAGTTTCATAGAATCTATTTCTGAGATAATTTTTTGCATTAACTTCCATCATAATCTTCCCTCGTACAATATAGAAAGGATCTGAAAAGTTTCGTATCATTTTTAACAATCCTCAGTTTAATTTAATTTTCTGACCGAAACTAGCATAAAACTATGTATAATATACTACGATTGTTTGACCTAAACTGGCATTTAAAAAACTTCCATAGAATCAAATTTTGAGATAATATTTTGCATGGAATTCCAACATAACCTTCCCTCGTAAAATATAGAATGGGTCTGAAAACTTTTGAAGCATTTTGAACAATCCTCGATTTAATTTAATTTTCTCACCGAAACTAGTATAAAATTGTGTATAATATACTATGATTTTTTGACCGAAACTAGTATTTCAAAAAGTTTCATAGCATCTAATTCTGAGATAATTTTTTGCATGGACTTCAATCTTAATCTTCCCTCGTAAAATCTAGAAAGGATCTGAAAAGTTTCGTAGAATTTCGAACAATCCTCAATTTAATTTAATTTTCTGTCCGAAACTAATATAAAATTGTGTATAATATACTATGATTTTCTGACCGAAACTCGTAGTTCAAAAAGTTACATAGAATCTATTTCTGAGATGATTTTTTCATGGACTTCCATCATAACCTTCCTTTGTAAAATATAGAAAGTCTCTGAAACATTTCGTTGCATTTCGAACAATCCTCGATTTAATTTAATTTTCTGACCGAAACTAGCATAAAATTGTGTATAATATACTACGATTTTTTGACCTAAACTTGCATTTCAAAAACATCCATAGAATCATATTTTGAGATAATATTTTGCATGGACTTCCATCATAACCTTCCCTCGTAAAATATAGAAAGGGTCTGAAAAGTTTTGTAGCATTTCGTACAATCCTCGATTTAATTTGATATTCTGACCGAAACTAGTATAAAATTGTGTATAATGTACTACGATTTCTTGACCGAAACTCGTATTTCAAAAAGTTTCATAGAATCTATTTCTGAGATAATTTTTTGCATGAACTTCCATCATAATCTTCCCTCGTACAATATAGAAAGGATCTGAAAAGTTTCGTATCATTTTTAACAATCCTCGGTTTAATTTAATTTTCTGACCGAAACTAGCATAAAACTATGTATAATATACTACGATTGTTTGACCTAAACTGGCATTTAAAAAACTTCCATAGAATCAAATTTTGAGATAATATTTTGCATGGAATTCCAACATAACCTTCCCTCGTAAAATATACAAAGGGTCTGAAAACTTTCGAAGCATTTTGAACAATCCTCGATTTAATTTAATTTTCTCACCGAAACTAGTATAAAATTGTGTATAATATACTATGATTTTTTGACCGAAACTATTATTTCAAAAAGTTTCATAGCATCTAATTCTGAGATAATTTTTTGCATGGACTTCAATCTTAATCTTCCCTCGTAAAATCTAGAAAGGATCTGAAAAATTTCGTAGAATTTCGAACAATCCTCGATTTAATTTAATTTTCTGTCCGAAACTAGTATAAAATTGTGTATAATATACTATGATTTTTTGACCGAAACTAGTATTTCAAAAAGTTTCATAGCATCTAATTCTGAGATAATTTTTTGCATGGACTTCAATCTTAATCTTCCCTCGTAAAATCTAGAAAGGATCTGAAATGTTTCGTAGAATTTCGAACAATCCTCGATTTAATTTAATTTTCTGTCCGAAACTAGTATAAAATTGTGTATAATATACTATGATTTTTTGACCGAAACTCGTAGTTCAAAAAGTTTCATAGAATCTATTTCTGAGATGATTTTTTCATGGACTTCCATCATAACCTTCCTTTGTAAAATATAGAAAGTCTCTGAAAAATTTCGTCGCATTTCGAACAATCCTCGATTTAATTTAATTTTCTGACCGAAACTAGCATAAAATTGTGTATAATATACTACGATTTTTGACCTAAACTTGCATTTCAAAAACATCCATAGAATCATATTTTGAGATAATATTTTGCATGGACTTCCATCATAACCTTCCCTCATAAAATATAGAAAGGGTCTGAAAAGTTTTGTAGCATTTCGTACAATCCTCGATTTAATTTGATATTCTAACCGAAACTAGTATAAAATTGTGTATAATATACTATGATTTTTTGACCGAAACTCGTAGTTCAAAAAGTTTCATAGAATCTATTTCTGAGATGATTTTTTCATGGACTTCCATCATAACCTTCCTTTGTAAAATATAGAAAGTCTCTGAAAAATTTCGTCGCATTTTGAACAATCCTCGATTTAATTTAATTTTCTGACCGAAACTAGCATAAAATTGTGTATAATATACTACGATTTTTTGACCTAAACTTGCATTTCAAAAACATCCATAGAATCATATTTTTAGATAATATTTTGCATGGACTTCCATCATAACCTTCCCTCGTAAAATATAGAAAGGGTCTGAAAAGTTTTGTAGCATTTCGTACAATCCTCGATTTAATTTGATATTCTGACCGAAACTAGTATAAAATTGTGTATAATGTACTACGATTTCTTGACCGAAACTCGTATTTCAAAAAGTTTCATAGAATCTATTTCAGAGATAATTTTTTGCATGAACTTCCATCATAATCTTCCCTCGTACAATATAGAAAGGATCTGAAAAGTTTCGTATCATTTTTAACAATCCTCGGTTTAATTTAATTTTCTGACCGAAACTAGCATAAAACTATGTATAATATACTACGATTGTTTGACCTAAACTGGCATTTAAAAAACTTCCATAGAATCAAATTTTGAGATAATATTTTGCATGGAATTCCAACATAACCTTCCCTCGTAAAATATACAAAGGGTCTGAAAACTTTCGAAGCATTTTGAACAATCCTCGATTTAATTTAATTTTCTCACCGAAACTAGTATAAAATTGTGTATAATATACTATGATTTTTTGACCGAAACTATTATTTCAAAAAGTTTCATAGCATCTAATTCTGAGATAATTTTTTGCATGGACTTCAATCTTAATCTTCCCTCGTAAAATCTAGAAAGGATCTGAAAAGTTTCGTAGAATTTCGAACAATCCTCGATTTAATTTAATTTTCTGTCCGAAACTAGTATAAAATTGTGTATAATATACTATGATTTTTTGACCGAAACTAGTATTTCAAAAAGTTTCATAGCATCTAATTCTGAGATAATTTTTTGCATGGACTTCAATCTTAATCTTCCCTCGTAAAATCTAGAAAGGATCTGAAATGTTTCGTAGAATTTCGAACAATCCTCGATTTAATTTAATTTTCTGTCCGAAACTAGTATAAAATTGTGTATAATATACTATGATTTTTTGACCGAAACTCGTAGTTCAAAAAGTTTCATAGAATCTATTTCTGAGATGATTTTTTCATGGACTTCCATCATAACCTTCCTTTGTAAAATATAGAAAGTCTCTGAAAAATTTCGTCGCATTTCGAACAATCCTCGATTTAATTTAATTTTCTGACCGAAACTAGCATAAAATTGTGTATAATATACTACGATTTTTGACCTAAACTTGCATTTCAAAAACATCCATAGAATCATATTTTGAGATAATATTTTGCATGGACTTCCATCATAACCTTCCCTCATAAAATATAGAAAGGGTCTGAAAAGTTTTGTAGCATTTCGTACAATCCTCGATTTAATTTGATATTCTAACCGAAACTAGTATAAAATTGTGTATAATATACTATGATTTTTTGACCGAAACTCGTAGTTCAAAAAGTTTCATAGAATCTATTTCTGAGATGATTTTTTCATGGACTTCCATCATAACCTTCCTTTGTAAAATATAGAAAGTCTCTGAAAAATTTCGTCGCATTTTGAACAATCCTCGATTTAATTTAATTTTCTGACCGAAACTAGCATAAAATTGTGTATAATATACTACGATTTTTTGACCTAAACTTGCATTTCAAAAACATCCATAGAATCATATTTTTAGATAATATTTTGCATGGACTTCCATCATAACCTTCCCTCGTAAAATATAGAAAGGGTCTGAAAAGTTTGGTAGCATTTCGTACAATCCTCGATTTAATTTGATATTATGACCGAAACTAGTATAAAATTGTGTATTATGTACTACGATTTCTTGACCGAAACTCGTATTTCAAAAAGTTTCATAGAATCTATTTCTGAGATAATTTTTTGCATGAACTTCCATCATAATCTTCCCTCGTACAATATAGAAAGGATCTGAAAAGTTTCGTATCATTTTTAACAATCCTCAGTTTAATTTAATTTTCTGACCGAAACTAGCATAAAACTATGTATAATATACTACGATTGTTTGACCTAAACTGGCATTTAAAAAACTTCCATAGAATCAAATTTTGAGATAATATTTTGCATGGAATTCCAACATAACCTTCCCTCGTAAAATATAGAAAGGGTCTGAAAACTTTTGAAGCATTTTGAACAATCCTCGATTTAATTTAATTTTCTGTCCGAAACTAGTATAAAATTGTGTATAATATACTATGATTTTTTGACCGAAACTAGTATTTCAAAAAGTTTCATAGCATCTAATTCTGAGATAATTTTTTGCATGGACTTCAATCTTAATCTTCCCTCGTAAAATCTAGAAAGGATCTGAAAAGTTTCGTAGAATTTCGAACAATCCTCGATTTAATTTAATTTTCTGTCCGAAACTAGTATAAAATTGTGTATAATATACTATGATTTTTTGACCGAAACTTGTAGTTCAAAAAGTTTCATAGAATCTATTTCTGAGATGATTTTTTCATGGACTTCCATCATAACCTTCCTTTGTAAAATATAGAAAGTCTCTGAAAAATTTCGTCGCATTTCGAACAATCCTCGATTTAATTTAATTTTCTGACCGAAACTAGCATAAAATTGTGTATAATATACTACGATTTTTGACCTAAACTTGCATTTCAAAAACATCCATAGAATCATATTTTGAGATAATATTTTGCATGGACTTCCATCATAACCTTCCCTCATAAAATATAGAAAGGGTCTGAAAAGTTTTGTAGCATTTCGTACAATCCTCGATTTAATTTGATATTCTAACCGAAACTAGTATAAAATTGTGTATAATATACTATGATTTTTTGACCGAAACTCGTAGTTCAAAAAGTTTCATAGAATCTATTTCTGAGATGATTTTTTCATGGACTTCCATCATAACCTTCCTTTGTAAAATATAGAAAGTCTCTGAAAAATTTCGTCGCATTTTGAACAATCCTCGATTTAATTTAATATTCTGACCGAAACTAGCATAAAATTGTGTATAATATACTACGATTTTTTGACCTAAACTTGCATTTCAAAAACATCCATAGAATCATATTTTTAGATAATATTTTGCATGGACTTCCATCATAACCTTCCCTCGTAAAATATAGAAAGGGTCTGAAAAGTTTGGTAGCATTTCGTACAATCCTCGATTTAATTTGATATTATGACCGAAACTAGTATAAAATTGTGTATTATGTACTACGATTTCTTGACCGAAACTCGTATTTCAAAAAGTTTCATAGAATCTATTTCTGAGATAATTTTTTGCATGAACTTCCATCATAATCTTCCCTCGTACAATATAGAAAGGATCTGAAAAGTTTCGTATCATTTTTAACAATCCTCAGTTTAATTTAATTTTCTGACCGAAACTAGCATAAAACTATGTATAATATACTACGATTGTTTGACCTAAACTGGCATTTAAAAAACTTCCATAGAATCAAATTTTGAGATAATATTTTGCATGGAATTCCAACATAACCTTCCCTCGTAAAATATAGAAAGGGTCTGAAAACTTTCGAATCATTTTGAACAATCCTCGATTTAATTTAATTTTCTCACCGAAACTAGTATAAAATTGTGTATAATATACTATGATTTTTTGACCGAAACTAGTATTTCAAAAAGTTTCATAGCATCTAATTCTGAGATAATTTTTTGCATGGACTTCAATCTTAATCTTCCCTCGTAAAATCTAGAAAGGATCTGAAAAGTTTCGTAGAATTTCGAACAATCCTCGATTTAATTTAATTTTCTGTCCGAAACTAATATAAAATTGTGTATAATATACTATGATTTTCTGACCGAAACTCGTAGTTCAAAAAGTTACATAGAATCTATTTCTGAGATGATTTTTTCATGGACTTCCATCATAACCTTCCTTTGTAAAATATAGAAAGTCTCTGAAACATTTCGTTGCATTTCGAACAATCCTCGATTTAATTTAATTTTCTGACCGAAACTAGCATAAAATTGTGTATAATATACTACGATTTTTTGACCTAAACTTGCATTTCAAAAACATCCATAGAATCATATTTTGAGATAATATTTTGCATGGACTTCCATCATAACCTTCCCTCGTAAAATATAGAAAGGGTCTGAAAAGTTTTGTAGCATTTCGTACAATCCTCGATTTAATTTGATATTCTGACCGAAACTAGTATAAAATTGTGTATAATGTACTACGATTTCTTGACCGAAACTCGTATTTCAAAAAGTTTCATAGAATCTATTTCTGAGATAATTTTTTGCATGAACTTCCATCATAATCTTCCCTCGTACAATATAGAAAGGATCTGAAAAGTTTCGTATCATTTTTAACAATCCTCGGTTTAATTTAATTTTCTGACCGAAACTAGCATAAAACTATGTATAATATACTACGATTGTTTGACCTAAACTGGCATTTAAAAAACATCCATAGAATCAAATTTTGAGATAATATTTTGCATGGAATTCCAACATAACCTTCCCTCGTAAAATATACAAAGGGTCTGAAAACTTTCGAAGCATTTTGAACAATCCTCGATTTAATTTAATTTTCTCACCGAAACTAGTATAAAATTGTGTATAATATACTATGATTTTTTGACCGAAACTATTATTTCAAAAAGTTTCATAGCATCTAATTCTGAGATAATTTTTTGCATGGACTTCAATCTTAATCTTCCCTCGTAAAATCTAGAAAGGATCTGAAAAGTTTCGTAGAATTTCGAACAATCCTCGATTTAATTTAATTTTCTGTCCGAAACTAGTATAAAATTGTGTATAATATACTATGATTTTTTGACCGAAACTAGTATTTCAAAAAGTTTCATAGCATCTAATTCTGAGATAATTTTTTGCATGGACTTCAATCTTAATCTTCCCTCGTAAAATCTAGAAAGGATCTGAAAAGTTTCGTAGAATTTCGAACAATCCTCGATTTAATTTAATTTTCTGTCCGAACTAGTATAAAATTGTGTATAATATACTATGATTTTTTGACCGAAACTCGTAGTTCAAAAAGTTTCATAGAATCTATTTCTGAGATGATTTTTTCATGGACTTCCATCATAACCTTCCTTTGTAAAATATAGAAAGTCTCTGAAAAATTTCGTCGCATTTCGAACAATCCTCGATTTAATTTAATTTTCTGACCGAAACTAGCATAAAATTGTGTATAATATACTACGATTTTTGACCTAAACTTGCATTTCAAAAACATCCATAGAATCATATTTTGAGATAATATTTTGCATGGACTTCCATCATAACCTTCCCTCATAAAATATAGAAAGGGTCTGAAAAGTTTTGTAGCATTTCGTACAATCCTCGATTTAATTTGATATTCTAACCGAAACTAGTATAAAATTGTGTATAATATACTATGATTTTTTGACCGAAACTCGTATTTCAAAAAGATTCATAGAATCTATTTCTGAGATAATTTTTTGCATGAACTTCCATCATAATCTTCCCTCGTACAATATAGAAAGGATCTGAAAAGTTTCGTATCATTTTTAACAATCCTCGGTTTAATTTAATTTTCTGATCGAAACTAGCATAAAACTATGTATAATATACTACGATTGTTTGACCTAAACTGGCATTTAAAAAACTTCCATAGAATCATATTTTGAGATAATATTTTGCATGGAATTCCAACATAACCTTCCCTCGTAAAATATAGAAAGGGTCTGAAAACTTTCGAAGCATTTTGAACAATCTTCGATTTAATTTAATTTTCTCACAGAAACTAGTATAAAATTGTGTATAATATACTACGATTTTTTTGACCGAAACTAGTATTTCAAAAAGTTTCTTGGCATCTAATTCTGAGATAATTTTTTGCATGGACTTCAATCTTAATCTTCATTCGTAAAATCTAGAAAGGATCTGAAAAGTTTCGTAGAATTTCGAACAATCCTCGATTTAATTTAATTTTCTGTCTGAAACTAGTATAAAATTGTGTATAATATACTATGATTTTTTGACTGAAACTCGTAGTTCAAAAAGTTTCATAGAATATATTTCTGAGATGATTTTTTCCGGGACTTCCATCATAACCTTCCTTTGTAAAATATAGAAAGTCTCTGAAAAATTTCGTCGCATTTCGAACAATACTCGATTTAATTTAATTTTCTGACCGAAACTAGCATAAAATTGTGTATAATATACTACGATTTTTTGACCTAAACTTGCATTTCAAAAACATCCATAGAATCATATTTTGAGATAATATTTTGCATGGACTTCCATCATAACCTTCCCTCGTAAAATATAGAAAGGGTCTGAAAAGTTTTGTAGCATTTCGTACAATCCTCGATTTAATTTGATATTCTGACCGAAACTAGTATAAAATTGTGTATAATGTACTACGATTTCTTAACCGAAACTCGTATTTCAAAAAGATTCATAGAATCTATTTCTGAGATAATTTTTTGCATGAACATCCATCATAATCTTCCCTCGTACAATATAGAAAGGATCTGAAAAGTTTCGTATCATTTTTAACAATCCTCGGTTTAATTTAATTTTCTGATCGAAACTAGCATAAAACTATGTATAATATACTACGATTGTTTGACCTAAACTGGCATTTAAAAAACTTCCATAGAATCATATTTTGAGATAATATTTTGCATGGAATTCCAACATAACCTTCCCTCGTAAAATATAGAAAGGGTCTGAAAACTTTCGAAGCATTTTGAACAATCTTCGATTTAATTTAATTTTCTCACAGAAACTAGTATAAAATTGTGTATAATATACTACGATTTTTTTGACCGAAACTAGTATTTCAAAAAGTTTCTTGGCATCTAATTCTGAGATAATTTTTTGCATGGACTTCAATCTTAATCTTCATTCGTAAAATCTAGAAAGGATCTGAAAAGTTTCGTAGAATTTCGAACAATCCTCGATTTAATTTAATTTTCTGTCTGAAACTAGTATAAAATTGTGTATAATATACTATGATTTTTTGACTGAAACTCGTAGTTCAAAAAGTTTCATAGAATATATTTCTGAGATGATTTTTTCCGGGACTTCCATCATAACCTTCCTTTGTAAAATATAGAAAGTCTCTGAAAAATTTCGTCGCATTTCGAACAATACTCTATTTAATTTAATTTTCTGACCGAAACTAGCATAAAATTGTGTATAATATACTACGATTTTTTGACCTAAACTTGCATTTCAAAAACATCCATAGAATCATATTTTGAGATAATATTTTGCATGGACTTCCATCATAACCTTCCCTCGTAAAATATAGAAAGGGTCTGAAAAGTTTTGTAGCATTTCGTACAATCCTCGATTTAATTTGATATTCTGACCGAAACTAGTATAAAATTGTGTATAATGTACTACGATTTCTTGACCGAAACTCTTATTTCAAAAAGTTTCATAGAATCTATTTCTGAGATAATTTTTTGCATGAACTTCCATCATAATCTTCCCTCGTACAATATAGAAAGGATCTGAAAAGTTTCGTATCATTTTTAACAATCCTCGATTTAATTTAATTTTCTGACCGAAACTAGCATAAAATTATATATAATATACTACGATTGTTTGACCTAAACTGGCATTTAAAAAACTTCCATAGAATCATATTTTGAGATAATATTTTGCATGGAATTCCAACATAACCTTCCCTCTGAAAATATGGATAGGGTCTAAAAACTTTCGAAGCATTTTGAACAATCCTCGATTTAATTTGATTTTCTCACCGAAACTAGTATAAAATTGTGTATAATATACTACGATTTTTTTGACCGAAACTAGTATTTCAAAAAGTTTCATAGCATCTAATTCTGAGATAATTTTTTGCATGGACTTCAATCTTAATCTTCCCTCGTAAAATCTAGAAAGGATCTGAAAAGTTTCGTAGAATTTCGAACAATCCTCGATTTAATTTAATTTCTGTCCGAAACTAGTATAAAATTGTGTATAATATACTATGATTTTTTGACCGAAACTAATATTTCAAAAAGTTTCATAGCATCTAATTTTGAGATAATTTTTTGCATGGACTTCAATCTTAATCTTCCCTCGTAAAATCTAGAAAGGATCTGAAAAGTTTCGTAGAATTTCGAACAATCCTCGATTTAATTTAATTTTCTGTCTGAAACTAGTATAAAATTGTGTATAATATACTATGATTTTTTAACCGAAACTCGTAGTTCAAAAAGTTTCATAGAATCTATTTCTGAGATGATTTTTTCATGGACTTCCATCATAACCTTCCTTTGTAAAATATAGAAAGTGTCTTAAAAATTTCGTCGCATTTCGAACAATCCTCGATTTAATTTAATTTTCTGACCGAAACTAGCATAAAATTGTGTATAATATACTACGATTTTTGACCTAAACTTGCATTTCAAAAACATCCATAGAATCATATTTTGAGATAATATTTTGCATGGACTTCCATCATAACCTTCCCTCATAAAATATAGAAAGGGTCTGAAAAGTTTTGTAGCATTTCGTACAATCCTCGATTTAATTTGATATTCTGACCGAAACTAGTATAAAATTGTGTATAAAATACTATGATTTTTCCACCGAATCTCGTAGTTCAAAAAGTTTCATAGAATCTATTTCTGAGATGATTTTTTCATGGACTTCCATCATAACCTTCCTTTGTAAAATATAGAAAGTGTCTGAAAAATTTCGTCGCATTTCGAACAATCCTCGATTTAATTTAATTTTCTGACCGAAACTAGCATAAAATTGTGTATAATATACTACGATTTTTGACCTAAACTTGCATTTCAAAAACATCCATAGAATCATATTTTGAGATAATATTTTGCATGGACTTCCATCATAACCTTCCCTCATAAAATATAGAAAGGGTCTGAAAAGTTTTGTAGCATTTCGTACAATCCTCGATTTAATTTGATATTCTGACCGAAACTAGTATAAAATTGTGTATAATATACTATGATTTTTTGACCGAAACTCGTAGTTCAAAAAGTTTCATAGAATCTATTTCTGAGATGATTTTTTCATGGACTTCCATCATAACCTTCCTTTGTAAAATATAGAAAGTCTCTGAAAAATTTCGTCGCATTTCGAACAATCCTCGATTTAATTTAATTTTCTGACCGAAACTAGCATAAAATTGTGTATAATATACTACGATTTTTTGACCTAAACTTGCATTTCAAAAACATCCATAGAATCATATTTTGAGATAATATTTTGCATGGACTTCCATCATAACCTTCCCTCGTAAAATATAGAAAGGGTCTGAAAAGTTTTGTAGCATTTCATACAATCCTCGATTTAATTTGATATTCTGACCGAAACTAGTATAAAATTGTGTATAATGTACTACGATTTCTTGACCGAAACTCTTATTTCAAAAAGTTTCATAGAATCTATTTCTGAGATAATTTTTTGCATGAACTTCCATCATAATCTTCCCTCGTACAATATAGAAAGGATCTGAAAAGTTTCGTATCATTTTTAACAATCCTCGATTTAATTTAATTTTCTGACCGAAACTAGCATAAAATTATATATAATATACTACGATTGTTTGACCTAAACTGGCATTTAAAAAACTTCCATAGAATCATATTTTGAGATAATATTTTGCATGGAATTCCAACATAACCTTCCCTCTGAAAATATAGATAGGGTCTAAAAACTTTCGAAGCATTTTGAACAATCCTCGATTTAATTTGATTTTCTCACCGAAACTAGTATAAAATTGTGTATAATATACTACGATTTTTTTGACCGAAACTAGTATTTCAAAAAGTTTCATAGCATCTAATTCTGAGATAATTTTTTGCATGGACTTCAATCTTAATCTTCCCTCGTAAAATATAGAAAGGGTCTGAAAACATTCGAAGCATTTCGAACAATCCTCGATTTAATTTAATTTTCTCACAGAAACTAGTATAAAATTGTGTATAATATACTATGATTTTTTGACCGAAACTAGTATTTAAAAAAGTTTCATAGCATCTAATTCTGAGATAATTTTTTGCATGGACTTCAATCTTAATCTTCCCTCGTAAAATCTAGAAAGGATCTGAAAAGTTTCGCAGAATTTCGAACAATCCTTGATTTAATTTAATTTTCTGTCCGAAACTAATATAAAATTGTGTATAATATACTATGATATTTTGACTGAAACTCGTAGTTCAAAAAGTTTCATAGAATCTATTTCTGAGATGATTTTTTCAGGGACTTCCATCATAACCTTCCTTTGTAAAATATAGAAAGTCTCTGAAAAATTTCGTCGCATTTCGAACAATCCTCGATTTAATTTAATTTTCTGACCGAAACTAGCATAAAATTGTGTATAATATACTACGATTTTTTGACCTAAACTTGCATTTCAAAAACATCCATAGAATCATATTTTGAGATAATATTTTGCATGGACTTCCATCATAACCTTCCCTCATAAAATATAGAAAGGGTCTGAAAAGTTTTGTAGCATTTCGTACAATCCTCGATTTAATTTGATATTCTGACCGAAACTAGTATAAAATTGTGTATAATGTACTACGATTTCTTAACCGAAACTCGTATTTCAAAACGATTCATAGAATCTATTTCTGAGATAATTTTTTGCATGAACTTCCATCATAATCTTCCCTCGTACAATATAGAAAGGATCTGAAAAGTTTCGTATCATTTTTAACAATCCTCGGTTTAATTTAATTTTCTGATCGAAACTAGCATAAAACTATGTATAATATACTACGATTGTTTGACCTAAACTGGCATTTAAAAAACTTCCATAGAATCATATTTTGAGATAATATTTTGCATGGAATTCCAACATAACCTTCCCTCATAAAATATAGAAAGGGTCTGAAAACTTTCGAAGCATTTTGAACAATCTTCGATTTAATTTAATTTTCTCACAGAAACTAGTATAAAATTGTGTATAATATACTACGATTTTTTTGACCGAAACTAGTATTTCAAAAAGTTTCTTGTCATCTAATTCTGAGATAATTTTTTGCATGGACTTCAATCTTAATCTTCATTCGTAAAATCTAGAAAGGATCTGAAAAGTTTCGTAGAATTTCGAACAATCCTCGATTTAATTTAATTTTCTGTCTGAAACTAGTATAAAATTGTGTATAATATACTATGATTTTTTGACTGAAACTCGTAGTTCAAAAAGTTTCATAGAATCTATTTCTGAGATGATTTTTTCCGGGACTTCTATCATAACCTTCCTTTGTAAAATATAGAATGTCTCTGAAAAATTTCGTCGCATTTCGAACAATACTCGATTTAATTTAATTTTCTGACCGAAACTAGCATAAAATTGTGTATAATATACTACGATTTTTTGACCTAAACTTGCATTTCAAAAACATCCATAGAATCATATTTTGAGATAATATTTTGCATGGACTTCCATCATAACCTTCCCTCGTAAAATATAGAAAGGGTCTGAAAAGTTTTGTAGCATTTCGTACAATCCTCGATTTAATTTGATATTCTGACCGAAACTAGTATAAAATTGTGTATAATGTACTACGATTTCTTGACCGAAACTCTTATTTCAAAAAGTTTCATAGAATCTATTTCTGAGATAATTTTTTGCATGAACTTCCATCATAATCTTCCCTCGTACAATATAGAAAGGATCTGAAAAGTTTCGTATCATTTTTAACAATCCTCGATTTAATTTAATTTTCTGACCGAAACTAGCATAAAATTATATATAATATACTACGATTGTTTGACCTAAACTGTCATTTAAAAAACTTCCATAGAATCATATTTTGAGATAATATTTTGCATGAAATTCCAACATAACCTTCCCTCTGAAAATATGGATAGGGTCTAAAAACTTTCGAAGCATTTTGAACAATCCTCGATTTAATTTGATTTTCTCACCGAAACTAGTATAAAATTGTGTATAATATACTACGATTTTTTTGACCGAAACTAGTATTTCAAAAAGTTTCATAGCATCTAATTCTGAGATAATTTTTTGCATGGACTTCAATCTTAATCTTCCCTCGTAAAATCTAGAAAGGATCTGAAAAGTTTCGTAGAATTTCGAACAATCCTCGATTTAATTTAATTTCTGTCCGAAACTAGTATAAAATTGTGTATAATATACTATGATTTTTTGACCGAAACTAGTATTTCAAAAAGTTTCATAGCATCTAATTCTGAGATAATTTTTTGCATGGACTTCAATCTTAATCTTCCCTCGTAAAATCTAGAAAGGATCTGAAAAGTTTCGTAGAATTTCGAACAATCCTCGATTTAATTTAATTTTCTGTCCGAAACTAGTATAAAATTGTGTATAATATACTATGATTTTTTGACCGAAACTCGTAGTTCAAAAAGTTTCATAGAATCTATTTCTGAGATGATTTTTTCATGGACTTCCATCATAACCTTCCTTTGTAAAATATAGAAAGTGTCTGAAAAATTTCGTCGCATTTCGAACAATCCTCGATTTAATTTAATTTTCTGACCGAAACTAGCATAAAATTGTGTATAATATACTACGATTTTTGACCTAAACTTGCATTTCAAAAACATCCATAGAATCATATTTTGAGATAATATTTTGCATGGACTTCCATCATAACCTTCCCTCATAAAATATAGAAAGGGTCTGAAAAGTTTTGTAGCATTTCGTACAATCCTCGATTTAATTTGATATTCTGACCGAAACTAGTATAAAATTGTGTATAATATACTATGATTTTTTGACCGAAACTCGTAGTTCAAAAAGTTTCATAGAATCTATTTCTGAGATGATTTTTTCATGGACTTCCATCATAACCTTCCTTTGTAAAATATAGAAAGTGTCTGAAAAATTTCGTCGCATTTCGAACAATCCTCGATTTAATTTAATTTTCTGACCGAAACTAGCATAAAATTGTGTATAATATACTACGATTTTTGACCTAAACTTGCATTTCAAAAACATCCATAGAATCATATTTTGAGATAATATTTTGCATGGACTTCCATCATAACCTTCCCTCATAAAATATAGAAAGGGTCTGAAAAGTTTTGTAGCATTTCGTACAATCCTCGATTTAATTTGATATTCTGACCGAAACTAGTATAAAATTGTGTATAATATACTATGATTTTTTGACCGAAACTCGTAGTTCAAAAAGTTTCATAGAATCTATTTCTGAGATGATTTTTTCATGGACTTCCATCATAACCTTCCTTTGTAAAATATAGAAAGTCTCTGAAAAATTTCGTCGCATTTCGAACAATCCTCGATTTAATTTAATTTTCTGACCGAAACTAGCATAAAATTGTGTATAATATACTACGATTTTTGACCTAAACTTGCATTTCAAAAACATCCATAGAATCATATTTTGAGATAATATTTTGCATGGACTTCCATCATAACCTTCCCTCATAAAATATAGAAAGGGTCTGAAAAGTTTTGTAGCATTTCGTACAATCCTCGATTTAATTTGATATTCTGACCGAAACTAGTATAAAATTGTGTATAATATACTATGATTTTTTGACCGAAACTCGTAGTTCAAAAAGTTTCATAGAATCTATTTCTGAGATGATTTTTTCATGGACTTCCATCATAACCTTCCTTTGTAAAATATAGAAAGTCTCTGAAAAATTTCGTCGCATTTCGAACAATCCTCGATTTAATTTAATTTTCTGACCGAAACTAGCATAAAATTGTGTATAATATACTACGATTTTTTGACCTAAACTTGCATTTCAAAAACATCCATAGAATCATATTTTGAGATAATATTTTGCATGGACTTCCATCATAACCTTCCCTCGTAAAATATAGAAAGGGTCTGAAAAGTTTTGTAGCATTTCGTACAATCCTCGATTTAATTTGATATTCTGACCGAAACTAGTATAAAATTGTGTATAATGTACTACGATTTCTTGACCGAAACTCTTATTTCAAAAAGTTTCATAGAATCTATTTCTGAGATAATTTTTTGCATGAACTTCCATCATAATCTTCCCTCGTACAATATAGAAAGGATCTGAAAAGTTTCGTATCATTTTTAACAATCCTCGATTTAATTTAATTTTCTGACCGAAACTAGCATAAAATTATATATAATATACTACGATTGTTTGACCTAAACTGGCATTTAAAAAACTTCCATAGAATCATATTTTGAGATAATATTTTGCATGGAATTCCAACATAACCTTCCCTCTGAAAATATGGATAGGGTCTAAAAACTTTCGAAGCATTTTGAACAATCCTCGATTTAATTTGATTTTCTCACCGAAACTAGTATAAAATTGTGTATAATATACTACGATTTTTTTGACCGAAACTAGTATTTCAAAAAGTTTCATAGCATCTAATTCTGAGATAATTTTTTGCATGGACATCAATCTTAATCTACCCTCGTAAAATCTAGAAAGGATCTGAAAAGTTTCGTAGAATTTCGAACAATCCTCGATTTAATTTAATTTCTGTCCGAAACTAGTATAAAATTGTGTATAATATACTATGATTTTTTGACCGAAACTAGTATTTCAAAAAGTTTCATAGCATCTAATTCTGAGATAATTTTTTGCATGGACTTCAATCTTAATCTTCCCTCGTAAAATCTAGAAAGGATCTGAAAAGTTTCGTAGAATTTCGAACAATCCTCGATTTAATTTAATTTTCTGTCCGAAACTAGTATAAAATTGTGTATAATATACTATGATTTTTTGACCGAAACTCGTAGTTCAAAAAGTTTCATAGAATCTATTTCTGAGATGATTTTTTCATGGACTTCCATCATAACCTTCCTTTGTAAAATATAGAAAGTGTCTGAAAAATTTCGTCGCATTTCGAACAATCCTCGATTTAATTTAATTTTCTGACCGAAACTAGCATAAAATTGTGTATAATATACTACGATTTTTGACCTAAACTTTCATTTCAAAAACATCCAAGAATCATATTTTGAGATAATATTTTGCATGGACTTCCATCATAACCTTCCCTCATAAAATATAGAAAGGGTCTGAAAAGTTTTGTAGCATTTCGTACAATCCTCGATTTAATTTGATATTCTGACCGAAACTAGTATAAAATTGTGTATAATATACTATGATTTTTTGACCGAAACTCGTAGTTCAAAAAGTTTCATAGAATCTATTTCTGAGATGATTTTTTCATGGACTTCCATCATAACCTTCCTTTGTAAAATATAGAAAGTGTCTGAAAAATTTCGTCGCATTTCGAACAATCCTCGATTTAATTTAATTTTCTGACCGAAACTAGCATAAAATTGTGTATAATATACTACGATTTTTGACCTAAACTTGCATTTCAAAAACATCCATAGAATCATATTTTGAGATAATATTTTGCATGGACTTCCATCATAACCTTCCCTCATAAAATATAGAAAGGGTCTGAAAAGTTTTGTAGCATTTCGTACAATCCTCGATTTAATTTGATATTCTGACCGAAACTAGTATAAAATTGTGTATAATATACTATGATTTTTTGACCGAAACTCGTAGTTCAAAAAGTTTCATAGAATCTATTTCTGAGATGATTTTTTCATGGACTTCCATCATAACCTTCCTTTGTAAAATATAGAAAGTCTCTGAAAAATTTCGTCGCATTTCGAACAATCCTCGATTTAATTTAATTTTCTGACCGAAACTAGCATAAAATTGTGTATAATATACTACGATTTTTGACCTAAACTTGCATTTCAAAAACATCCATAGAATCATATTTTGAGATAATATTTTGCATGGACTTCCATCATAACCTTCCCTCATAAAATATAGAAAGGGTCTGAAAAGTTTTGTAGCATTTCGTACAATCCTCGATTTAATTTGATATTCTGACCGAAACTAGTATAAAATTGTGTATAATATACTATGATTTTTTGACCGAAACTCATAGTTCAAAAAGTTTCATAGAATCTATTTCTGAGATGATTTTTTCATGGACTTCCATCATAACCTTCCTTTGTAAAATATAGAAAGTCTCTGAAAAATTTCGTCGCATTTCGAACAATCCTCGATTTAATTTAATTTTCTGACCGAAACTAGCATAAAATTGTGTATAATATACTACGATTTTTTGACCTAAACTTGCATTTCAAAAACATCCATAGAATCATATTTTGAGATAATATTTTGCATGGACTTCCATCATAACCTTCCCTCGTAAAATATAGAAAGGGTCTGAAAAGTTTTGTAGCATTTCGTACAATCCTCGATTTAATTTGATATTCTGACCGAAACTAGTATAAAATTGTGTATAATGTACTACGATTTCTTGACCGAAACTCTTATTTCAAAAAGTTTCATAGAATCTATTTCTGAGATAATTTTTTGCATGAACTTCCATCATAATCTTCCCTCGTACAATATAGAAAGGATCTGAAAAGTTTCGTATCATTTTTAACAATCCTCGATTTAATTTAATTTTCTGACCGAAACTAGCATAAAATTATATATAATATACTACGATTGTTTGACCTAAACTGGCATTTAAAAAACTTCCATAGAATCATATTTTGAGATAATATTTTGCATGGAATTCCAACATAACCTTCCCTCTGAAAATATGGATAGGGTCTAAAAACTTTCGAAGCATTTTGAACAATCCTCGATTTAATTTGATTTTCTCACCGAAACTAGTATAAAATTGTGTATAATATACTACGATTTTTTTGACCGAAACTAGTATTTCAAAAAGTTTCATAGCATCTAATTCTGAGATAATTTTTTGCATGGACATCAATCTTAATCTTCCCTCGTAAAATCTAGAAAGGATCTGAAAAGTTTCGTAGAATTTCGAACAATCCTCGATTTAATTTAATTTCTGTCCGAAACTAGTATAAAATTGTGTATAATATACTATGATTTTTTGACCGAAACTAGTATTTCAAAAAGTTTCATAGCATCTAATTCTGAGATAATTTTTTGCATGGACTTCAATCTTAATCTTCCCTCGTAAAATCTAGAAAGGATCTGAAAAGTTTCGTAGAATTTCGAACAATCCTCGATTTAATTTAATTTTCTGTCCGAAACTAGTATAAAATTGTGTATAATATACTATGATTTTTTGACCGAAACTCGTAGTTCAAAAAGTTTCATAGAATCTATTTCTGAGATGATTTTTTCATGGACTTCCATCATAACCTTCCTTTGTAAAATATAGAAAGTGTCTGAAAAATTTCGTCGCATTTCGAACAATCCTCGATTTAATTTAATTTTCTGACCGAAACTAGCATAAAATTGTGTATAATATACTACGATTTTTGACCTAAACTTGCATTTCAAAAACATCCATAGAATCATATTTTGAGATAATATTTTGCATGGACTTCCATCATAACCTTCCCTCATAAAATATAGAAAGGGTCTGAAAAGTTTTGTAGCATTTCGTACAATCCTCGATTTAATTTGATATTCTGACCGAAACTAGTATAAAATTGTGTATAATATACTATGATTTTTTGACCGAAACTCGTAGTTCAAAAAGTTTCATAGAATCTATTTCTGAGATGATTTTTTCATGGACTTCCATCATAACCTTCCTTTGTAAAATATAGAAAGTGTCTGAAAAATTTCGTCGCATTTCGAACAATCCTCGATTTAATTTAATTTTCTGACCGAAACTAGCATAAAATTGTGTATAATATACTACGATTTTTGACCTAAACTTGCATTTCAAAAACATCCATAGAATCATATTTTGAGATAATATTTTGCATGGACTTCCATCATAACCTTCCCTCATAAAATATAGAAAGGGTCTGAAAAGTTTTGTAGCATTTCGTACAATCCTCGATTTAATTTGATATTCTGACCGAAACTAGTATAAAATTGTGTATAATATACTATGATTTTTTCACCGAAACTCGTAGTTCAAAAAGTTTCATAGAATCTATTTCTGAGATGATTTTTTCATGGACTTCCATCATAACCTTCCTTTGTAAAATATAGAAAGTCTCTGAAAAATTTCGTCGCATTTCGAACAATCCTCGATTTAATTTAATTTTCTGACCGAAACTAGCATAAAATTGTGTATAATATACTACGATTTTTGACCTAAACTTGCATTTCAAAAACATCCATAGAATCATATTTTGAGATAATATTTTGCATGGACTTCCATCATAACCTTCCCTCGTAAAATATAGAAAGGGTCTGAAAAGTTTTGTAGCATTTCGTACAATCCTCGATTTAATTTGATATTCTGACCGAAACTAGTATAAAATTGTGTATAATATACTATGATTTTTTGACCGAAACTCGTAGTTCAAAAAGTTTCATAGAATCTATTTCTGAGATGATTTTTTCATGGACTTCCATCATAACCTTCCTTTGTAAAATATAGAAAGTCTCTGAAAAATTTCGTCGCATTTCGAACAATCCTCGATTTAATTTAATTTTCTGACCGAAACTAGCATAAAATTGTGTATAATATACTACGATTTTTTGACCTAAACTTGCATTTCAAAAACATCCATAGAATCATATTTTGAGATAATATTTTGCATGGACTTCCATCATAACCTTCCCTCGTAAAATATAGAAAGGGTCTGAAAAGTTTTGTAGCATTTCGTACAATCCTCGATTTAATTTGATATTCTGACCGAAACTAGTATAAAATTGTGTATAATGTACTACGATTTCTTGACCGAAACTCTTATTTCAAAAAGTTTCATAGAATCTATTTCTGAGATAATTTTTTGCATGAACTTCCATCATAATCTTCCCTCGTACAATATAGAAAGGATCTGAAAAGTTTCGTATCATTTTTAACAATCCTCGATTTAATTTCATTTTCTGACCGAAACTAGCATAAAATTATATATAATATACTACGATTGTTTGACCTAAACTGGCATTTAAAAAACTTCCATAGAATCATATTTTGAGATAATATTTTGCATGGAATTCCAACATAACCTTCCCTCTGAAAATATGGATAGGGTCTAAAAACTTTCGAAGCATTTTGAACAATCCTCGATTTAATTTGATTTTCTCACCGAAACTAGTATAAAATTGTGTATAATATACTACGATTTTTTTGACCGAAACTAGTATTTCAAAAAGTTTCATAGCATCTAATTCTGAGATAATTTTTTGCATGGACTTCAATCTTAATCTTCCCTCGTAAAATCTAGAAAGGATCTGAAAAGTATCGTAGAATTTCGAACAATCCTCAATTTAATTTAATTTTCTGTCCGAAACTAGTATAAAATTGTGTATAATATACTATGATTTTTTGACCGAAACTCGTAGTTCAAAAAGTTTCATAGAATCTATTTCTGAGATGATTTTTTCATGGACTTCCATCATAACCTTCCTTTGTAAAATATAGAAAGTGTCTGAAAAATTTCGTCGCATTTCGAACAATCCACGATTTAATTTAATTTTCTGACTGAAACTAGCATAAAATTGTGTATAATATACTACGATTTTTGACCTAAACTTGCATTTCAAAAACATCCATAGAATCATATTTTGAGATAATATTTTGCATGGACTTCCATCATAACCTTCCCTCATAAAATATAGAAAGGGTATGAAAAGTTTTGTAGCATTTCGTACAATCCTCGATTTAATTTGATATTCTGACCGAAACTAGTATAAAATTGTGTATAATATACTATGATTTTTTGACCGAAACTCGTAGTTCAAAAAGTTTCATAGAATCTATTTCTGAGATGATTTTTTCATGGACTTCCATCATAACCTTCCTTTGTAAAATATAGAAAGTCTCTGAAAAATTTCGTCGCATTTCGAACAATCCTCGATTTAATTTAATTTTCTGACCGAAACTAGCATAAAATTGTGTATAATATACTACGATTTTTTGACCTAAACTTGCATTTCAAAAACATCCATAGAATCATATTTTGAGATAATATTTTGCATGGACTTCCATCATAACCTTCCCTCGTAAAATATAGAAAGGGTCTGAAAAGTTTTGTAGCATTTCGTACAATCCTCGATTTAATTTGATATTCTTACCGAAACTAGTATCAAATTGTGTATAATGTACTACGATTTCTTGACCGAAACTCTTATTTCAAAAAGATTCATAGAATCTATTTCTGAGATAATTTTTTGCATGAACTTCCATCATAATCTTCCCTCGTACAATATAGAAAGGACCTGAAAAGTTTCGTATCATTTTTAACAATCCTCGATTTAATTTAATTTTCTAACCGAAACTAGCATAAAATTATATATAATATACTACGATTGTTTGACCTAAACTGGCATTTAAAAAACTTCCATAGAATCATATTTTGAGATAATATTTTGCATGGAATTCCAACATAACCTTCTCTCTTAAAATATGGATAGGGTCTAAAAACATTCGAAGCATTTTGAACAATTCTCGATTTAATTTGATTTTCTCACCGAAACTAGTATAAAATTGTGTATAATATACTACGATTTTTTTGACCGAAACTAGTATTTCAAAAAGTTTCATAGCATCTAATTCTGAGATAATTTTTTGCATGGACTTCAATCTTAATCTTCCCTCGTAAAATCTAGAAAGGATCTGAAAAGTTTCGTAGAATTTCGAACAATCCTCGATTTAATTTAATTTATGTCCGAAACTAGTATAAAATTGTGTATAATATACTACGATTTTTTTGTCCGAAACTAGTATTTCAAAAAGTTTCATAGCATCTAATTCTGAGATAATTTTTTGCATGGACTTCAATCTTAATCTTCCCTCGTAAAATCTAGAAAGGATCTGAAAAGTTTCGCAGAATTTCGAACAATCCTCGATTTAATTTAATTTTCTGTCCGAAACTAGTATAAAATTATGTATAATATACTATGATTTTTTGACCGTAACTCGTAGTTCAAAAATTTTCATAGAATCTATTTCTGAGATGATTTTTTCATGGACTTCCATCATAACCTTCCTTTGTAAAATATAGAAAGTCTCTGAAAAATTTCGTCGCATTTCGAACAATCCTCGATTTAATTTAATTTTCTGACCGAAACTAGCATAAAATTGTGTATAATATACTACGATTTTTTGACCTAAACTTGCATTTCAAAAACATCCATAGAATCATATTTTGAGATAATATTTTGCATGGACTTCCATCATAACCTTCCCTCGTAAAATATAGAAAAGGTCTGAAAAGTTTTGTAGCATTTCGTACAATCCTCGATTTAATTTGATATTCTGACCGAAACTAGTATAAAATTGTGTATAATGTACTACGATTTTTTGACAAAAACTCGTATTTCAAAATGTTTCATAGAATCTATTTCTGAGATAATTTTTTGCATGGACTTGCATCATAATCTTCCCTCGTAAAATATAGAAAGGATCTGAAAAGTTTCGTAGCATTTTTAACAATCCTTGATTTAATTTAATTTTTTGACCGAAACTAGTATGAAATTGTGTATAATATACTACGATTTTTTGACCTAAAGTTGCATTTCAAAAACTTCTATAGAATCATATTTTGAGATAATTTTTTGCATGGAATTCCATCATAACCTTCCCGCATAAAATATAGAAAGTGTCTGAAAGTTTCGTAGCATTTCGAACAATCCTCGATTTAATTTGATTTTCTCATCGAAACTAGTATAAAATTATGTATAATATACTATGATTTTTTTGACGGAAACTAGTATTTCAAAAGTTTCATAGAATCTAATTGTGAGATAATTTTTTGCATGGACTTAATTCTTAATCTTACCTCGTAAAATATAGAAAGCATCTGAAAAGTTTTGTAGCATTTCGAACAATCCTCGATTTAGTTTAATTTTCTGACTGACACTAGTATAAAATTCTGTATAATATACTATTATTTTTTATCCGAAACTCATATTTCAAAAAGTTTCATAGAATCTATTTCTAGGAATTTTGTTTTCATATACTTCCTTCATACTCTTCCCTCGTAATATATAGAAAGGATCTGAAAAGTTTCGTTGCATTTCGAAAAATCCTCGATTTAATGTAATTTTCTGACCGAAACTAGTATGAAATTGTGTATAATGTACTACGATTTTTTGACCTAAACTTGCATTTCGAAAACTTCCATAGAATCATATTTAGAGATAATTTTTTGCTTGGAATTCCATCATAACCTTCGCTCTTAAAATATAGAAAGGGTCTGAAATGTTTCGTAGCATTTTGAACAATCCTCGATTTAATTTGATTTTCTTACCGAAACTAGTATAAAATTGTGTATAATATACTACGATTTTTTTGACCGAAACTAGTATTTCAAAAAGTTTCATAGAATCTTATTCTAAGATAATTTTTTGCATGGACTTCAATCTTAATCTAACCTCGTAAAATATAGAAAGCATCTGAAGAGTTTTGTAGCATTTCGAACAATCCTCGATTTAATTTAATTTTCTGATCGAAACTAGTATAAAATTGTGTATATTATACTATGATTTTTTGACCGAAACTCGTAGTTCAAAAAGTTTCATAAAATCTATTTCTGAGAAATTTGTTTTCATATACTTCAAGCATACTCTTCCTTCGTAAAATATAGAAAGGATCAGAAAAGTTTCGTAGCATTTTTAACAATCCTCAATTTAATTTAATTTTCTGACTGAAACTAGTATGAAATTGTGTATAATATACTACGATTTTTAGACCTAAACTTGCATTTCAAAAATTCCTTAGAATCATATTTAGAGATAATTTTTTGAATGGAATTCCATCATAACCATCCCTCGTAAATTATAGAAAGGGTCTAAAACGTTTCGTAGCATTTCGAACAATCGTCGATTTAATTTGATTTTCTCACAAAAACTAGTATAAAATTGTGTATAATATACTACGATTTTTTTGCCTGAAACTAGTATTTCAAAAAGTTTCATAGAATCTAATTCTGAGATAATTTTTTGCATGGACTTCAATCATAATCTTACCTCGTAAAATATAGAAAGCATCTGAAAAGTTTTGTAGCATTTCGAACAATTCTCGATTTAATTTTATTTTCAGACCGAAACTAGTATAAAATTGTCTATAATATACTATGATTTTTTGATCGAAACTCGTATTTCAAAAACTTTCATAGAATCTATTTCTGAGATAATTTTTTTCATAGACTTCCATAATACTCTTCCCTCGTAAAATATAGAAAGGATCTGAAAAGGTTTCGTAGCATTTCGAACAATCCTCGTTTTAATTTAATTTTCTGAGCTAAATTAGTATAAAATTGTGTATAATATACTACGATTTTTTGATCTAAACTGGCATTTCAAAAACTTCCATAGAATCATATTTTGAGATAATATTTTGCATGGAATTCCAACATAACCTTCCCTCATAAAATATAGAAAGGGTCTGAAACGTTTCATAGCATTTTGAACAATCCTCGATTTAATTTGATTTTCTCACCGAAACTAGTATAAAATTGTGTATAATATACTACGATTTTTTTGACCGAAACTAGTATTTCAAAAAGTTTCATAGCATCTAATTCTGAGATAATTTTTTGCATGGACTTCAATCTTAATCTTCCCTCGTATAATCTAGAAAGGATCTGAAAAGTTTCGTAGAATTTCGAACAATCCTCGATTTAATTTAATTTTCTGTCCGAAACTAGTATAAAATTGTGTATAATATACTATGATTTTTTGACCGTAACTCGTGGTTCAAAAATTTTCATAGAATCTATTTCTGAGAAATTTTTTTTTCATGGACTTCCATCATAACCTTCCTTTGTAAAATATAGAAAGTCTCTGAAAAATTTCGTCGCATTTCGAACAATCTTCGATTTAAATTAATTTTCTGACCGAAACTAGCATAAAATTGTGTTTAATATACTACGATTTTTTGACCTAAACATGCATTTCAAAAACATCCATAGAATCATGTTTTGAGATAATTTTTTGCATGGACTTCCATGATAACCTTCCCTCGTAAAATATAGAAAGGGTCTGAAAAGTTTTGTAGCATTTCGTACAATCCTCGATTTAATTTGATATTCTGACCGAAACTAGTATAAAATTGTGTATAATGTACTACAATTTTTTATACAAAAACTCGTATTTCAAAAAGTTTCATAGAATCTATTTCTGAGATAATTTTTTGCATGGACTTGCATCATAATCTTCCCTCGTAAAATATAGAAAGGATCTGAAAAGTTTCGTAGCATTTTTAACAATCCTTGATTTAATTTAATTTTTTGACCGAAACTAGTATGAAATTGTGTATAATATACTACGATTTTTTGACCTAAAGTTGCATTTCAAAAACTTCTATAGAATCATATTTTGAGATAATTTTTTGCATGGAATTCCATCATAACCTTCCCGCATAAAATATAGAAAGTGTCTGAAAGTTTCGTAGCATTTTGAACAATCCTCGATTTAATTTGATTTTCTCATCGAAACTAGTATAAAATTATGTATAATACACTATGATTTTTTTGACGGAAACTAGTATTTCAAAAGTTTCATAGAATATAATTGTGAGATAATTTTTTGCATGGACTTAATTCTTAATCATACCTCGTAAAATATAGAAAGCATCTGAAAAGTTTTGTAGCATTTCGAACAATCCTCGATTTAGTTTAATTTTCTGACCGACACTAGTATAAAATTCTGTATAATATACTATTATTTTTTATCCGAAACTCATATTTCAAAAAGTTTCATAGAATCTATTTCTAGGAATTTTGTTTTCATATACTTCCTTCATACTCTTCCCTCGTAATATATAGAAAGGATCTGAAAAGTTTCGTTGCATTTCGAAAAATCCTCGATTTAATGTAATTTTCTGAACGAAACTAGTATGAAATTGTGTATAATGTACTACGATTTTTTGACCTAAACTTGCATTTCGAAAACTTGCATAGAATCATATTTAGAGATAATTTTTTGCTTGGAATTCCATCATAACCTTCGCTCTTAAAATATAGAAAGGGTCTGAAATTTTTCGTAGCATTTCGAACAATCCTCGATTTAATTTGATTTTCATACCGAAACTAGTATAAAATTGTGTATAATATACTACGATTTTTTTGACCGAAACTAGTATTTCAAAAAGTTTCATAGAATCTTATTCTAAGATAATTTTTTGCATGGACTTCAATCTTAACCTAACCTCGTAAAATATAGAAAGCATCTAAAGAGTTTTGTAGCATTTCGAACAATCCTCGATTTAATTTAATTTTCTTTCCGAAACTAGTATAAAATTGTGTATATTATACTATGATTTTTTGACCGAAACTCGTAGTTCAAAAAGTTTCATAAAATCTATTTCTGAGAAATTTGTTTTCATATACTTCAAGCATACTCTTCCCTCGTAAAATATAGAAAGGGTCAGAAAAGTTTCGTAGCATTTTTAACAATCCTCAATTTAATTTAATTTTCTGACTGAAACTAGTATGAAATTGTGTATAATATACTACGATTTTTAGACCTAAACTTGCATTTCAAAAATTCCTTAGAATCATATTTAGAGATAATTTTTTGAATGGAATTCCATCATAACCATCCCTCGTAAATTATAGAAAGGGTCTAAAACGTTTCGTAGCATTTCGAACAATCGTCGATTTAATTTGATTTTCTCACAAAAACTAGTATAATATTGTGTATAATATACTACGATTTTTTTGCCTGAAACTAGTATTTCAAAAAGTTTCATAGAATCTAATTCTGAGATAATTTTTTGCATGGACTTCAATCATAATCTTACCTCGTAAAATATAGAAAGCATCTGAAAAGTTTTGTAGCATTTCGAACAATTCTCGATTTAATTTAATTTTCAGACCGAAACTAGTATAAAATTGTCTATAATATACTATGATTTTTTGACCGAAACTCGTATTTCAAAAACTTTCATAGAATCTATTTCTGAGATAATTTTTTTCATAGACTTCCATAATACTCTTCCCTCGTAAAATATAGAAAGGATCTGAAAAGGTTTCGTAGCATTTCGAACAATCCTCGTTTTAATTTAATTTTCTGACCTAAATTAGTATAAAATTGTGTATAATATACTACGATTTTTTGATCTAAACTGGCATTTCAAAAACTTCCATAGAATCATATTTTGAGATAATATTTTGCATGGAATTCCAACATAACCTTCCCTCATAAAATATAGAAAGGGTCTGAAACGTTTCGTAGCATTTTGAACAATCCTCGATTTAATTTGATTTTCTCACCGAAACTAGTATAAAAATGTGTATAATATACTACTATTTTTTTGACCGAAACTAGTATTTCAAAAAGTTTCATAGCATCTAATTCTGAGATAATTTTTTGCATGGACTTCAATCTTAATCTTCCCTCGTAAAATCTAGAAAGGATCTGAAAAGTTTCGTAGAATTTCGAACAATCCTCGATTTAATTTAATTTTCTGTCCGAAACTAGTATAAAAGTGTGTAAAATATACTTTGATTTTTTGACCGAAACTCGTAGTTCAAAAAGTTTCATAGAATCTATTTCTGAGATAATTTTTTTCATGGACTTCCATCATAACCTTCCTTTGTAAAATATAGAAAGTCTTTGAAAATTTTTGTATCATTTCGAACAATCTTCGATTTAAATTAATTTTCTGACCGAAACTAGTATGAAATTGTGTTTAATATACTACGATTTTTTGACCTAAACTTGCATTTCAAAAACATCCATAGAATCATGTTTTGAGATAATTTTTTGCATGGACTTCCATGATAACCTTCCCTCGTAAAATATTGAAAGGGTATGAAAAGTTTCGTAGCATTTCGTACAATCCTCGATTTAATTTGATATTCTGACCGAAACTAGTATAAAATTGTGTATAATGTACTACAATTTTTTATACAAAAACTCGTATTTCAAAAAGTTTCATAGAATCTATTTCTGAGAAATTTTTTTGCATGGACTTCCATCATAATCTTCCTTCATAAAATATAGAAAGGATCTGAAAAGTTTCGTAGCATTTTTAACAATCCTCGATTTAATTTAATTTTCTGACCAAAACTAGTAAGAAATTGTGTATAATATACTACGATTTTTTGACCTAAACTTGCATTTCAAAAATTCCATAGAATCATATTTAGAGATAATTTATTGCATGGAATTCCATCATAACCATCCCTCGTAAATTATAGAAAGGGTCTAAAATGTTTCGTAGCATTTCGAACAATCCTCGATTTAATTTGATTTTCTCACAAAAACTAGTATAAAATTGTGTATAATATACTACGATTTTTTTGCCTGAAACTAGTATTTCAAAAAGTTTCATAGAATCTAATTCTGAGATAATTTTTTGCATGGACTTCAATCATAATCTTACCTTGTAAAATATAGAAAGTATCTGAAAAGTTTTGTAGCATTTCGAACAATTCTCGATTTAATTTAATTTTCAGACCGAAACTAGTATAAAATTGTCTATAATATACTATGATTTTTTGACCGAAACTCGTATTTCAAAAACTTTCATAGAATCTATTTCTGAGATAATTTTTTTCATAGACTTCCATAATACTCTTCCATCGTAAAATATAGAAAGGATCTGAAAAGGTTTCGTAGCATTTCGAACAATCCTCGTTTTAATTTAATTTTCTGACCTAAATTAGTATAAAATTGTGTATAATATACTACGATTTTTTGATCTAAACTGGCATTTCAAAAACTTCCATAGAATCATATTTTGAGATAATATTTTGCATGGAATTCCAACATAACCTTCCCTCATAAAATATAGAAAGGGTCTGAAACGTTTCGTAGCATTTTGAACAATCCTCGATTTAATTTGATTTTCTCACCGAAACTAGTATAAAATTGTGTATAATATACTACGATTTTTTTGACCGAAACTAGTATTTCAAAAAGTTTCATAGCATCTAATTCTGAGATAATTTTTTGCATGGACTTCAATCTTAATCTTCCCTCGTAAAATCTAGAAAGGATCTGAAAAGTTTCGTAGAATTTTGAACAATCATCGATTTAATTTAATTTTCTGTCCGAAACTAGTATAAAAGTGTGTAAAATATACTTTGATTTTTTGACCGAAACTCGTAGTTCAAAAAGTTTCATAGAATCTATTTCTGAGATAATTTTTTTCATGGACTTCCATCATAACCTTCCTTTGTAAAATATAGAAAGTCTTTGAAAATTTTTGTATCATTTCGAACAATCTTCGATTTAAATTAATTTTCTGACCGAAACTAGTATGAAATTGTGTTTAATATACTACGATTTTTTGACCTAAACTTGCATTTCAAAAACATCCATAGAATCATGTTTTGAGATAATTTTTTGCATGGACTTCCATGATAACCTTCCCTCGTAAAATATTGAAAGGGTCTGAAAAGTTTCGTAGCATTTCGTACAATCCTCGATTTAATTTGATATTCTGACCGAAACTAGTATAAAATTGTGTATAATGTACTACAATTTTTTATACAAAAACTCGTATTTCAAAAAGTTTCATAGAATCAATTTCTGAGAAATTTTTTTGCATGGACTTCCATCATAATCTTCCTTCATAAAATATAGAAAGGATCTGAAAAGTTTCGTAGCATTTTTAACAATCCTCGATTTAATTTAATTTTCTGACCAAAACTAGTAAGAAATTGTGTATAATATACTACGATTTTTTGACCTAAACTTGCATTTCAAAAACATCCATAGAATCATGTTTTGATTTAATTTTTTGCATGGACTTCCATGATAACCTTCCCTCGTAAAATATAGAAAGGGTCTGAAAAGTTTCGTAGCATTTCGTACAATCCTCGATTTAATTTGATATTCTGACCGAAACTAGTATAAAATTGTGTATAATGTACTACAATTTTTTATACAAAAACTCGTATTTCAAAAAGTTTCATAGAATCTATTTCTGAGAATTTTTTTTGCATGGACTTCCATCATAATCTTCCTTCGTAAAATATAGAAAGGATCTGAAAAGTTTCGTAGCATTTTTAACAATCCTCGATTTATTTTAATTTTCTGACCAAAACTAGTAAGAAATTGTGTATAATATACTACGATTTTTTGACCTAAACTTGCATTTCAAAAATTCCATAGAATCATATTTAGAGATAATTTATTGCATGGAATTCCATCATAACCTTCCCTCGTAAATTTTAGAAAGGGTCTGAAACGTTTCGTAGCATTTCGAACAATCCTCGATTTAATTTGATTTTCTCACAGAAACTAGTATAAAATTGTGTATAATATACTACGATTTTTTTGCCCGAAACTAGTATTTCAAAAAGTTTCATAGAATCTAATTCTGAGATAATTTTTTGCAAGGACTTCAATCTTAATCTTACCTCGTAAAATATAGAAATCATCTGAAAATTTTTGTAGCATTTCAAACAATCCTCGATTTAATTTAATTTTCAGCCCGAAACTAGTATAAAATTATGTATAATATACTATGATTTTTTGATCGAAACTCGTATTTCAAAAAGTTTCATAGAATCTATTTCTGAGATAATTTTTTTCATAGACTTCCATAATACTCTTCCCTTGTAAAATATAGAAAGGATCTGAAAAGGTTTCGTAGCATTTCGAACAATCCTCGTTTTAATTTAATTTTCTGACCTAAATTAGTATAAAATTGTGTATAATATACTACGATTTTTTGATCTAAACTGGCATTTCAAAAACTTCCATAGAATCATATTTTGAGATAATATTTTGCATGGAATTCCAACATAACCTTCCATCATAAAATATAGAAAGGGTCTTAAACGTTTCGTAGCATTTTGAACAATCCTCGATTTAATTTGATTTTCTCACCGAAACTAGTATAAAATTGTGTATAATATACTACGATTTTTTTGACCAAAACTAGTATTTCAAAAAGTTTCATAGCATCTAATTCTGAGATAATTTTTTGCATGGACTTCAATCTTAATCTTCCGTCGTAAAATCTAGAAAGGATTTGACAAGTTTCGTAGAATTTCGAACAATCCTCGATTTAATTTATTTTTCTGACCGAAACTAGTATAAAATTGTGTAAAATGTACTATGATTTTTTGACCGAAACTCGTAGTTCAAAAAGATTCATAGAATATATTTCTGAGATAATTTTTTTCATGGACTTCCATCATAACCTTCCTTTGTAAAATATAGAAAGTCTTTGATAATTTTTGTCGCATTTCGAACAATCCTCGATTTAATTTAATTTTCTGACTGAAACTAGTATGAAATTGTGTATAACATACTACGATTTTTTGACCGAAACATGCATTTCAAAAACATCCATAAAATCATGTTTTGAGATAATTTTTTGCACGGACTTCCATGATAACCTTCCCTCGTAAAATATAGAAAGGGTCTGAAAAGTTTCGTAGCATTTCGTACAATCCTCGATTTAATTTGATTATCTGACCGAAACTAGTATAAAATTGTGTATAATGTACTACAATTTTTTTGACAAAAACTCTTATTTCAAAAAGTTTCATAGAATCTATTTCAGAGATAATTTTTTGCATGGACTTCCATCATAATCTTCCTTTGTAAAATATAGAAAGGATCTGAAAAGTTTCGTAGCATTTTTAACAATCCTCGATTTAATACAATTTTCTGAATGAAACTATTATGAAATTGTGTATAATAAACTACGATTTTTTTACCTAAACTTGCATTTCAAAAACTTCCATTGAATCATTTTTTGAGATAATTTTTTGCATGGAATTCCATCGTAACCTTCCCTCGTAAAATATAGAAAGTTTCTGAAAGTTTCGTAGCATTTCGAACAATCCTCGATTTAATTTGATTTTCTCACCGAAACTAGTATAAAATTGTGTATAATATACTATGATTTTTTGACCGAAATTAAAATTTCAAAAGTTTCATAGAATATAATTCTCGTGATAATTTTTCGCATGGACTTAATTCTTAATCTTACCTCGTAAAATATAGAAAGCATCTGAAAAGTTTTGTAGAATTTCGAACAATCCTCGATTTAATTTAATTTTCTGACCGAAACTAGTATAAAATTGTGTATAATATACTATGATTTTTTATCCGAAACTCATATTTCAAAGAGTTTCATAGAATCTATTTCTGAGAAATTTGTTTTCATATACTTCCATCATAATCTTTCCTCATAAAATATATAAAGGATCTGAAGAGTTTCGTAGCATTTCGAACAATCCTCTATTTAATTTAATTTTTTTGACCAAAACTAGTATGAAATTGTGTATAATGTACTACGATTTTTTGACCTAAACTTGCATTTCAAAAACTTCCATAGAATCATATTTAGAGATAATTTTTTGCTTTTAATTCCATCATAACCTTCCCTCGTAAAATATAGAAAGGGTCTGAAATGTTTGGTAGAATTTCGAACAATCCTCAATTTAATTTGATTTTCTTACCGAAACTAGAATAAAATTGTGTATAATATTATACGATTTTTTTTGACCGAAACTAGTATTTCAAAAAGTTTCATAGAATCTAATTCTAAGATAATTTTTTGCATGGACTTCAATCTTAATCTTACCTCGTAAATTATAGAAAGCATCTGAAAAGTTTTGTAGCATTTCGAACAATCCTCGATTTAATTTAATTTTCTGACCGAAACTAGTATAAAATTGTGTATAATATGCTATGATTTTTTAACCGAAACTCGTATTTCAAATAGTTTCATAAAATCTATTTCTGAGAAATTTGTTTTCATATACTTCCATCATACTCTTCTCTCGTAAAATATAGAAAGGATCTGAAAAGTTTCGTAGCATTTCGAACAATCTTCAATTTAATTAAATTTTCTGACCGAAACTAGTATGAAATTGTGTATAATATACTACGATTTTTTGACCTAAACTTGCATTTCAAAAATTCCATACAATCATATTTAGAGATAATTTTTTGCATGGAATTCCATCATAACCTTCCCTCGTAAATTATAGAAAGGCTCTGAAACGTTTCGTAGCATTTCGAACAATCCTCGATTTAATTTGATTTTCTCACAAAAACTAGTATAATATTGTGTATAATATACTACGATTTTTTTGCCTGAAACTAGTATTTCAAAAAGTTTCATAGAATCTAATTCTGAGATAATTTTTTGCATGGACTTCAATCATAATCTTACCTCGTAAAATATAGAAAGCATCTGAAAAGTTTTGTAGCATTTCGAACAATTCTCGATTTAATTTAATTTTCAGACCGAAACTAGTATAAAATTGTCTATAATATACTATGATTTTTTGACCGAAACTCGTATTTCAAAAACTTTCATAGAATCTATTTCTGAGATAATTTTTTTCATAGACTTCCATAATACTCTTCCCTCGTAAAATATAGAAAGGATCTGAAAAGGTTTCGTAGCATTTCGAACAATCCTCGTTTTAATTTAATTTTCTGACCTAAATTAGTATAAAATTGTGTATAATATACTACGATTTTTTGATCTAAACTGGCATTTCAAAAACTTCCATAGAATCATATTTTGAGATAATATTTTGCATGGAATTCCAACATAACCTTCCCTCATAAAATATAGAAAGGGTCTGAAACGTTTCGTAGCATTTTGAACAATCCTCGATTTAATTTGATTTTCTCACCGAAACTAGTATAAAAATGTGTATAATATACTACTATTTTTTTGACCGAAACTAGTATTTCAAAAAGTTTCATAGCATCTAATTCTGAGATAATTTTTTGCATGGACTTCAATCTTAATCTTCCCTCGTAAAATCTAGAAAGGATCTGAAAAGTTTCGTAGAATTTCGAACAATCCTCGATTTAATTTAATTTTCTGTCCGAAACTAGTATAAAAGTGTGTAAAATATACTTTGATTTTTTGACCGAAACTCGTAGTTCAAAAAGTTTCATAGAATCTATTTCTGAGATAATTTTTTTCATGGACTTCCATCATAACCTTCCTTTGTAAAATATAGAAAGTCTTTGAAAATTTTTGTATCATTTCGAACAATCTTCGATTTAAATTAATTTTCTGACCGAAACTAGTATGAAATTGTGTTTAATATACTACGATTTTTTGACCTAAACTTGCATTTCAAAAACATCCATAGAATCATGTTTTGAGATAATTTTTTGCATGGACTTCCATGATAACCTTCCCTCGTAAAATATTGAAAGGGTATGAAAAGTTTCGTAGCATTTCGTACAATCCTCGATTTAATTTGATATTCTGACCGAAACTAGTATAAAATTGTGTATAATGTACTACAATTTTTTATACAAAAACTCGTATTTCAAAAAGTTTCATAGAATCTATTTCTGAGAAATTTTTTTGCATGGACTTCCATCATAATCTTCCTTCATAAAATATAGAAAGGATCTGAAAAGTTTCGTAGCATTTTTAACAATCCTCGATTTAATTTAATTTTCTGACCAAAACTAGTAAGAAATTGTGTATAATATACTACGATTTTTTGACCTAAACTTGCATTTCAAAAATTCCATAGAATCATATTTAGAGATAATTTATTGCATGGAATTCCATCATAACCATCCCTCGTAAATTATAGAAAGGGTCTAAAATGTTTCGTAGCATTTCGAACAATCCTCGATTTAATTTGATTTTCTCACAAAAACTAGTATAAAATTGTGTATAATATACTACGATTTTTTTGCCTGAAACTAGTATTTCAAAAAGTTTCATAGAATCTAATTCTGAGATAATTTTTTGCATGGACTTCAATCATAATCTTACCTTGTAAAATATAGAAAGTATCTGAAAAGTTTTGTAGCATTTCGAACAATTCTCGATTTAATTTAATTTTCAGACCGAAACTAGTATAAAATTGTCTATAATATACTATGATTTTTTGACCGAAACTCGTATTTCAAAAACTTTCATAGAATCTATTTCTGAGATAATTTTTTTCATAGACTTCCATAATACTCTTCCATCGTAAAATATAGAAAGGATCTGAAAAGGTTTCGTAGCATTTCGAACAATCCTCGTTTTAATTTAATTTTCTGACCTAAATTAGTATAAAATTGTGTATAATATACTACGATTTTTTGATCTAAACTGGCATTTCAAAAACTTCCATAGAATCATATTTTGAGATAATATTTTGCATGGAATTCCAACATAACCTTCCCTCATAAAATATAGAAAGGGTCTGAAACGTTTCGTAGCATTTTGAACAATCCTCGATTTAATTTGATTTTCTCACCGAAACTAGTATAAAATTGTGTATAATATACTACGATTTTTTTGACCGAAACTAGTATTTCAAAAAGTTTCATAGCATCTAATTCTGAGATAATTTTTTGCATGGACTTCAATCTTAATCTTCCCTCGTAAAATCTAGAAAGGATCTGAAAAGTTTCGTAGAATTTTGAACAATCATCGATTTAATTTAATTTTCTGTCCGAAACTAGTATAAAAGTGTGTAAAATATACTTTGATTTTTTGACCGAAACTCGTAGTTCAAAAAGTTTCATAGAATCTATTTCTGAGATAATTTTTTTCATGGACTTCCATCATAACCTTCCTTTGTAAAATATAGAAAGTCTTTGAAAATTTTTGTATCATTTCGAACAATCTTCGATTTAAATTAATTTTCTGACCGAAACTAGTATGAAATTGTGTTTAATATACTACGATTTTTTGACCTAAACTTGCATTTCAAAAACATCCATAGAATCATGTTTTGAGATAATTTTTTGCATGGACTTCCATGATAACCTTCCCTCGTAAAATATTGAAAGGGTCTGAAAAGTTTCGTAGCATTTCGTACAATCCTCGATTTAATTTGATATTCTGACCGAAACTAGTATAAAATTGTGTATAATGTACTACAATTTTTTATACAAAAACTCGTATTTCAAAAAGTTTCATAGAATCTATTTCTGAGAAATTTTTTTGCATGGACTTCCATCATAATCTTCCTTCATAAAATATAGAAAGGATCTGAAAAGTTTCGTAGCATTTTTAACAATCCTCGATTTAATTTAATTTTCTGACCAAAACTAGTAAGAAATTGTGTATAATATACTACGATTTTTTGACCTAAACTTGCATTTCAAAAACATCCATAGAATCATGTTTTGATTTAATTTTTTGCATGGACTTCCATGATAACCTTCCCTCGTAAAATATAGAAAGGGTCTGAAAAGTTTCGTAGCATTTCGTACAATCCTCGATTTAATTTGATATTCTGACCGAAACTAGTATAAAATTGTGTATAATGTACTACAATTTTTTATACAAAAACTCGTATTTCAAAAAGTTTCATAGAATCTATTTCTGAGAATTTTTTTTGCATGGACTTCCATCATAATCTTCCTTCGTAAAATATAGAAAGGATCTGAAAAGTTTCGTAGCATTTTTAACAATCCTCGATTTATTTTAATTTTCTGACCAAAACTAGTAAGAAATTGTGTATAATATACTACGATTTTTTGACCTAAACTTGCATTTCAAAAATTCCATAGAATCATATTTAGAGATAATTTATTGCATGGAATTCCATCATAACCTTCCCTCGTAAATTATAGAAAGGGTCTGAAACGTTTCGTAGCATTTCGAACAATCCTCGATTTAATTTGATTTTCTCACAGAAACTAGTATAAAATTGTGTATAATATACTACGATTTTTTTGCCCGAAACTAGTATTTCAAAAAGTTTCATAGAATCTAATTCTGAGATAATTTTTTGCAAGGACTTCAATCTTAATCTTACCTCGTAAAATATAGAAATCATCTGAAAATTTTTGTAGCATTTCAAACAATCCTCGATTTAATTTAATTTTCAGCCCGAAACTAGTATAAAATTATGTATAATATACTATGATTTTTTGATCGAAACTCGTATTTCAAAAAGTTTCATAGAATCTATTTCTGAGATAATTTTTTTCATAGACTTCCATAATACTCTTCCCTTGTAAAATATAGAAAGGATCTGAAAAGGTTTCGTAGCATTTCGAACAATCCTCGTTTTAATTTAATTTTCTGACCTAAATTAGTATAAAATTGTGTATAATATACTACGATTTTTTGATCTAAACTGGCATTTCAAAAACTTCCATAGAATCATATTTTGAGATAATATTTTGCATGGAATTCCAACATAACCTTCCATCATAAAATATAGAAAGGGTCTTAAACGTTTCGTAGCATTTTGAACAATCCTCGATTTAATTTGATTTTCTCACCGAAACTAGTATAAAATTGTGTATAATATACTACGATTTTTTTGACCAAAACTAGTATTTCAAAAAGTTTCATAGCATCTAATTCTGAGATAATTTTTTGCATGGACTTCAATCTTAATCTTCCGTCGTAAAATCTAGAAAGGATTTGACAAGTTTCGTAGAATTTCGAACAATCCTCGATTTAATTTATTTTTCTGACCGAAACTAGTATAAAATTGTGTAAAATGTACTATGATTTTTTGACCGAAACTCGTAGTTCAAAAAGATTCATAGAATATATTTCTGAGATAATTTTTTTCATGGACTTCCATCATAACCTTCCTTTGTAAAATATAGAAAGTCTTTGATAATTTTTGTCGCATTTCGAACAATCCTCGATTTAATTTAATTTTCTGACTGAAACTAGTATGAAATTGTGTATAACATACTACGATTTTTTGACCGAAACATGCATTTCAAAAACATCCATAAAATCATGTTTTGAGATAATTTTTTGCACGGACTTCCATGATAACCTTCCCTCGTAAAATATAGAAAGGGTCTGAAAAGTTTCGTAGCATTTCGTACAATCCTCGATTTAATTTGATTATCTGACCGAAACTAGTATAAAATTGTGTATAATGTACTACAATTTTTTTGACAAAAACTCTTATTTCAAAAAGTTTCATAGAATCTATTTCAGAGATAATTTTTTGCATGGACTTCCATCATAATCTTCCTTTGTAAAATATAGAAAGGATCTGAAAAGTTTCGTAGCATTTTTAACAATCCTCGATTTAATACAATTTTCTGAATGAAACTATTATGAAATTGTGTATAATAAACTACGATTTTTTTACCTAAACTTGCATTTCAAAAACTTCCATTGAATCATTTTTTGAGATAATTTTTTGCATGGAATTCCATCGTAACCTTCCCTCGTAAAATATAGAAAGTTTCTGAAAGTTTCGTAGCATTTCGAACAATCCTCGATTTAATTTGATTTTCTCACCGAAACTAGTATAAAATTGTGTATAATATACTATGATTTTTTGACCGAAATTAAAATTTCAAAAGTTTCATAGAATATAATTCTGGTGATAATTTTTCGCATGGACTTAATTCTTAATCTTACCTCGTAAAATATAGAAAGCATCTGAAAAGTTTTGTAGAATTTCGAACAATCCTCGATTTAATTTAATTTTCTGACCGAAACTAGTATAAAATTGTGTATAATATACTATGATTTTTTATCCGAAACTCATATTTCAAAGAGTTTCATAGAATCTATTTCTGAGAAATTTGTTTTCATATACTTCCATCATAATCTTTCCTCATAAAATATATAAAGGATCTGAAGAGTTTCGTAGCATTTCGAACAATCCTCTATTTAATTTAATTTTTTTGACCAAAACTAGTATGAAATTGTGTATAATGTAATACGATTTTTTGACCTAAACTTGCATTTCAAAAACTTCCATAGAATCATATTTAGAGATAATTTTTTGCTTTTAATTCCATCATAACCTTCCCTCGTAAAATATAGAAAGGGTCTGAAATGTTTGGTAGAATTTCGAACAATCCTCAATTTAATTTGATTTTCTTACCGAAACTAGAATAAAATTGTGTATAATATTATACGATTTTTTTTGACCGAAACTAGTATTTCAAAAAGTTTCATAGAATCTAATTCTAAGATAATTTTTTGCATGGACTTCAATCTTAATCTTACCTCGTAAATTATAGAAAGCATCTGAAAAGTTTTGTAGCATTTCGAACAATCCTCGATTTAATTTAATTTTCTGACCGAAACTAGTATAAAATTGTGTATAATATGCTATGATTTTTTAACCGAAACTCGTATTTCAAATAGTTTCATAAAATCTATTTCTGAGAAATTTGTTTTCATATACTTCCATCATACTCTTCTCTCGTAAAATATAGAAAGGATCTGAAAAGTTTCGTAGCATTTCGAACAATCTTCAATTTAATTAAATTTTCTGACCGAAACTAGTATGAAATTGTGTATAATATACTACGATTTTTTGACCTAAACTTGCATTTCAAAAATTCCATACAATCATATTTAGAGATAATTTTTTGCATGGAATTCCATCATAACCTTCCCTCGTAAATTATAGAAAGGCTCTGAAACGTTTCGTAGCATTTCGAACAATCCTCGATTTAATTTGATTTTCTCACAGAAACTAGTATAAAATTGTGTATAATATACTACGATTTTTTTGCCCGAAACTAGTATTTCAAAAAGTTTCATAGAATCTAATTCTGAGATAATTTTTGCATGGACTTCAATCTTAATCATACCTCGTAAAATATAAAAGCATCTGAAAAGTTTTGTAGCATTTCGAACAATCCTCGATATAATTTAATTTTCTGACCGAAACTAGTATAAAATTGTGTATAATATACTATGATTTTTTGACCGAAACTCGTATTTCAAAAAGTTTCATAGATTCTATTTCTGAGATAATTTTTTTCATAGACTTCCATAATACTCTTCCCTCGTAAAATATAGAAAGGATCTGAAAAAGTTTCGTAGCATTTCGAACAATCCTCGTTTTAATTTAATTTTCTGACCGAAATTAGTATGAAATTGTGTATAATATACTACGATTTTTTGATCTAAACTGGCATTTCAAAAACGTCCATAGAATCATATTTTGAGATAATATTTTGCATGAAATTGTGTATAATATACTACGATTTTTTTGACCGAAACTAGTATTTCAAAAAGTTTCATAGCATCTAATTCTGAGATGATTTTTTGCACGGACTTCTATCTTAATCTTCCCTCGTAAAATCTAGAAATGATCTGAAAAGTTTCGTAGCATTTCGAACAATCCTCGATTTAATTTAATTTTCTGTCCGAAACTAGTATAAAATTGTGTAAAATATACTATGATTTTTTGACCGAAACTCGTAGTTCAAAAAGTTTCATAGAATCTATTTCTGAGAAATTAGTTTTCATATACTTCCATCATACTCTTCCCTCGTAGAATATAGAAAGGATCTGAAAAGTTTCGTAGCATTTCAAACAATCCTCGATTTAATTTAATTTTCTGACCGAAACTAGTATGAAATTGTGTATAATATACTACGATTTTTTGACCTAAACTTGCATTTCGAAAATATCCATAGAATAATGTTTTGAGATAATTTTTTGCATGGACTTCCATGATAAACTTCCCTCGTATAATATAGAAAGGGTCTGTAAAGTTTCGTAGCATTTCGTACAATGTACTACTATTTTTTTGACAAAAACTCGTATTTCAAAAAGTTTCATAGAATCTTTTTCTGAGATAAAGTTTTGCATGGACTTCCATCATAATCTTCCTTTGTAAAATATAGAAAGGATCTGAAATGTTTCGTAGCATTTTTAACAATCCTCGATTTAATTCAATTTTCTGAGTGAAACTAGTATGAAATTGTGTATAATATACTACGATTTTTTGACCTAAACTTGCATTTCAAAAACTTCCATAGAATCATATTTTCAGATAATTTTTTGCATGAAATTCCATCATAACCTTCCCTCGTAAAATATAGAAAGTGTCTGAAAGTTTCGCAGCATTTCGAACAATCCTGGATTTAATTTGACTTTCTCACCGAAACTAGTATAAAATTATGTATCATATACTATAATTGTTTTGACCGACATTAGTATTTCAAAAGTTTCATAGAATATAATTCTGAGATAATTTATATCATGGACTTAATTCTTAATCTTACCTCGTAAAATCTGACCGAAACTAGTATAAAATTATGTATAATATACTATGATTTTTTATCCGAAACTCATATTTCAAAAAGTTTCATAGAATCTATTTCTGAGAAATTTGTTTTCATATACTTCCATCATACTCTTTCCTCGTAAAATATAGAAGGGATCTGAAAAGTTTCATAGCATTTCGAACAATCCTCGATTTAATTTAATTTTCTGAGCGAAACTCGTATGAAATTGTGTATAATGTACTACGATTTTTTGACCTAAACTAGCATTTCAAAAACTTCCATAGAATCATATTTAGAGATAATTTTTTGCTTTGAATTCCATCATAACCTTTCCTCGAAAAATATAGAAAGGGTCTGAAATGTTTCGTAGAATTTCGAACAATCCTCGATTTAATATTTTGCATGGAATTCCAACATAACCTTCCCTCTGAAAATATAGATAGGGTCTAAAAACTTTCGAAGCATTTTGAACAATCCTCGATTTAATTTGATTTTCTCACCGAAACTAGTATAAAATTGTGTATAATATACTACGATTTTTTTGACTGAAACTAGTATTTCAAAAAGTTTCATAGAACTAATTCTAAGATAATTTTTTGCATGGACTTCAATCTTAATCTTACCTCGTAAAATATAGAAAGCATCTGAAAAGTTTTGTAGCATTTCTAACAATCCTAGATTTAATTTTATTTTCTTACCGAAACTAGTATAAAATTGTGTATAATATACTATGATTTTTTGACCGAAACTAGTATTTCAAAAAGTTTCATAGAATCTATTTCTGAGATAAATTTTTCATAGACTTCCATAATACTCTGACCTCGTAAAATATAGAAAGGATCTGAAACGTTTCGTAGCACTTCGAACAATCCTCGATTTAGTTTAATTTTTTGTCCGAAACTAGTATAAAATTGTGTATAATATACTATGATTTTTGACCGAAACTCGTAGTTCAAAAAGTTTCATAGAATCTATTTCAGAGATAAATTTTTTCATGGACTTCCATCATAACCTTCCTATGTAAAAATTTCGTCGCATTTCGAACAATCCTCGATTTAATTTAATTTTCTGACCGAAACTAGTATGAAATTGTGTAAAATATACTTCAATTTTTTGACCTAAACTTGCATTTCAAAAACATCCATAGAATCATGTTTTGAGATAATATTTTGCATGGACTTCCATCATAACATTCCCTTGTAAAATATAGAAAGGGTCCGAAACGTTTAGTAGCATTTTGTACAACCCTCGATTTAATTTGATATTCTGACCGAAACTAGTATAAAATTGTGTAAAATATACTACGATTTTTTGACCGAAACTCGTATTTCAAAAACTTTCATAGAGTCTATTTCTGAGATAATTTTTTGCATGGACTTCCATCATAATCTTCCCTCGTAAAATATAGGAAGGATCTGAAAAGTTTCGTAGCATTTTTAACAATCCTCGATTTAATTTAATTTTCTGACCGTAACTAGTATGAAATTGTGTATAATGTACTACGATTTTTTGACCTAAACTTGCATTTCAAAAACATCCATAGAATTATATTTAGAGATAATTTTTTGCTTGGAATTCCATCATAACCTTCCCTCGTAAAATATAGAAAGGACCTGAAATGTTTCGTAGCATTTCGAACAATCCTCGATTTAATTTGATTTTCTTACCGAAACTAGTATAAAATTGTGTATAATAATATTATACGATTTTTTTGACCGAAACTAGTATTTCAAAAAGTTTCATAGAATCTAATTCTAAGAAATTTTTTTGCATGGACTTCAATCTTAATCTTACCTTGTAAAATATAGAAAGGTTCTGAAAAGTTTCGTAGCATTTCGAACAATCCTCGATTTAATTTGATTTTCTTACCGAAACTAGTATAAAATTGTGTATAATATACTATGATTTTTTGACCGAAACTAGTATTTCAAAAAGTTTCATAGAATCTATTTCTGAGATATATTTTTTCATAGACTTCCATAATACTCTTACCTCGTAAAATATAGAAAGGATCTGAAACGTTTCGTAGCATTTCGAACAATCCTCAATTTAATTTAATTTTTTGTCCGAAACTAGTATAAAATTATGTATAATATACTATGATTTTTGACCGAAACTCGTAGTTAAAAAAGTTTCATAGAATCTATTTCTGAGATAAATTTTTTCATGGACTTCCATCAAAACCTTCCTATGTAAAATATAGAAAGTCTTTGAAAATTTTTGTCGCAATTTGAACAATCCTCGATTTAATTTAATTTTTTGACCGAAACTAGTATGAAATTGTGTAAAATATACTTCGATTTTTTGACCTAAACTTGCATTTCAAAAACATCCATAGAATCAAGTTTTGAGATAATGTTTTGCATGGACTTCCATCATAACCTTCCCTCGTAAAATATAGAAAGGGTCTGAAACGTTTCGTAGCATTTTGTACAATCCTCGATTTAATTTGATATTCTGACCGAAACTAGTATAAAATTGTGTATAATATACTACGATTTTTGGACCGAAACTCGTATTTCAAAAAGTTTCATAGAATCTATTTCTGAGATAATTTTTTGCATGGACTTCCATCATAATCTTCCCTCGTAAAATATAGAAAGGATCTGAAAATTTTTGTCGCACTTTGAACAATCCTCGATTTAATTTAATTTTCTGACCGAAACTAGTATGAAATTCTGTATAATATACTACGATTTTTTTTTGACATAAACTTGCATTTCAAAAACTTCCATAGAATCATATTTAGAGATAATTTTTTGCATGGAATTCCATCATAACCTTCCCTCGTAAAATATAGTAAGGGTCTGAAACGTTTCGTAGCATTTTGAATAATCCTCGATTTAATTTGATTTTCTCACTGAAACTAGTATAAAATTGTGTATAATATACTACGATTTTTTTATCGAAACTAGTATTTCAAAAAGTTTCATAGCATCTAATTCTGAGATAATTTTTTACATGGACTTCAATCTTAATCTTACCTCGTAAAATATAGAAAGCATCTGAAGAGTTTTGTATCATTTCGAACAATCCTCGATATAATTTAATTTTCTGACCGAAACTAGTATAAAATTGTGTATAATATACTATGATTTTTTGACCGAAACTATTATTACAAAAAGCTTCATAGAATCTATTTCTGAGATAATTTTTTTCATACACTTCCATAATACTCTTCCCTCGTAAAATATAGAAAGGATCATAAACATTTCGTAGCATTTCGAAAAATCCTCGATTTATTTGAATTTTCTGACCGAAACTAGTATGAAATTGTGTATAATAAACTACGATTTTTTGACATAAACTTGCATTTCAAAAACTTCCATAAAATCATATTTAGAGACAACTTTTTTGCATGGAATTCCATCATAACCTTCCCTCGTAAAATATAGAAAAGGTCTGAAACGTTTCGCAACATTTTGAACAATCCTCGATTTAATTTGATTTTCTCACCGAAACTAGTATAAAATTGTGTATAATATACTACGATTTTTTTGACCGAAACTAGTATTTCAAAAAGTTTCATAGTTTCTAATTCTGAGATAATTTTTTGCATGGACTTCAATCTTAATCTTACCTCGTAAAATATAGAAAGAATCTGAAAAGTTTTGTAGCACTTCGAACAATCCTCGATTTAATTTAATTTTCTGACCGAAACTAGTATAAAATTGTGTATAATATACTATGATTTTTTGACCGAAACTAGTATTTCAAAAAGTTTCATAGAATATATTTCTGAGATAATTTTTTTCATACACTTCCATAATACTCTTCCCTCGTAAAATATAGAAAGGATCTAAAATGTTTCGTAGCAATTCGAACAATCCTCGATTTAATTTAATTTTCTGAACGAAACTAGTATGAAATTGTGTACAATATACTACGATTTTTGACCGAAACTCGTAGTTCAAAAAGTTTCATAGAATCTATTTCTGAGATAACAGAAAGTCTTTGACAAATTTTCCTTTGTAAAATATAGAAAGTTCTAAATTTTCCTTTGTAAAATATAGAAAGTCTTTGACAAATTTCGTCGCATTTCGAACAATCCTCGATTTAATTTAATTTTCTGACCGAAACTAGTATGAAATTGTGTATAATATACTACGATTTTTTGACCTAAACTTGCAATTAAAAAACTTCCATAGAATCATATTTAGAGATAATTTTTTGCATGGAATTACATCATAACCTTCCCTCGTAAAATATAGAAACGGTCAGAAATGTTTCGTAGCATTTCGAACAATCCTCGATTTAATTTGATTTTCTCACCGAAACTAGTATAAAATTTTGTATAATATACTACGATTTTTTGACCTAAACTTGCATTTCAAAAAGTTTCATAGAATCTAATTCTGAGATAATTTTTTGCATGGACTACCATCATAACCTTCCCTCGTAAAATATAGAAAGGGTCTGAAAAGTACTACGATTTTTTGACCGAAACTCGTATTTAAAAAAGTTTCATAGAATTATTTCTGAGAAATTTGTTTTCATATACTTCCATCATACTCTTCCCTCGTAAAATATAGAAAGGATCTGAAAAGTTTTGTAGCATTTCGAACAATCCTCGATTTAATTTAATTTTCTGACCAAAACTAGTAAGAAATTGTGTATAATATACTACGATTTTTTGACCTAAACTTGCATTTCAAAAATTTTCATAGAATCATATTTTGAGATAATTTTTTGCATGGAATTCCATCATAACCTTCCCTCGTAAAATATTGAAAGTGTCTGAAAAGTTTCGTACCATTTCAAACTATCCTCGATTTAATTTGATTTTCTCACTGAAACTAGTATAAATTTGTGTATAATATACTACGATTTTTTTGACCGAAACTAGTATTTCAAAAAGTTTCACAGAATCTAATTCTGAGATAATGTTTTGCATAGATTTCAATCTTAATCTTCCCTCGTAAAATCTAGAAAGGATCTGAAAAGTTTCGTAGCATTTCGAACAATCCTCAATTTAATTTAATTTTCTGTCCAAAACTAGTATAAAATTGTGTATAATATACTATTATTTCTTGACTGAAACTCTCAGTTCAAAAAGTTTCATAGAATCTATTTCTGAGATAATTTTTTTCATGGACTTCCATCATAATCTTCCATTGTAAAATTTAGAAAGCCTTTGAAAAATTTCGTCGCATTTCGAACAATCCTCGATTTAATTTAATTTTCTGACCGAAACTAGTATGAAATTGTGTATAATATACTACGATTTTTGGACCTAAACTTGCATTTCAAAAACTTCCACAAAATCATATTTTGAGATAATTTTTTGCATGGAATTCCATCATAACCTTCCCTCGTAAAATATAGAAAGGGTCTGAAAAGTTTTGTAGCATTTCGTACAATCCTCGATTTAATTTGATATTCTGACCGAAACTAGTGTAAAATTGTGTATAATAATACTACGATTTTTTTGACCGAAACCAGTATTTGAAAAAGTTTCATAGAATCTAATTTTGAGATAATTTTTTGCATGGACTTCAATCTTAATCTTATCTCGTAAAATATAGAAAGCATCTGAAGAGTTTGTAGCATTTCGAACAATCCTCGATTTAATTTAATTTTCTGACCGAAACTAATATAAAATTGTGTATAATATACTATGATTTTTTAACCGAAACTCATATTTAAAAAAGTTTCATAGAATCTATTTCAGAGAAATTTGTTTTCATATACTTCCATCATACTCTTCCCTCGTAAAATATAGAATGGATCTGAAAAGTTCCGTAGCATTTCGAACAAACCTCAATTTAATTTAATTTTTTGACCGAAACTAGTATGAAATTTTGTATAATATACTACGATTTTTTGACCTAAACTTGCAATTAAAAAACTTCCATAGAATCATATTTAGAGATAATTTTTTGCATGGAATTACATCATAACCTTCCCTCGTAAAATATAGAAACGGTCAGAAACGTTTCGTAGCATTTCGAACAATCCTCGATTTAATTTGATTTTCTCACCGAAACTAGTATAAAATTTTGTATAATATACTACGATTTTTTGACCTAAACTTGCATTTCAAAAAGTTTCATAGAATCTAATTTTGAGATAATTTTTTGCATGGACTACCATCATAACCTTCCCTCGTAAAATATAGAAAGGGTCTGAAAAGTTTTGTAGCATTTCGTACAATCCTCGATTTAATTTAATTTTCGGACCGAAACTAGTATAAAATTGTGTATAAAGTACTACGATTTTTTGACTGAAACTCGTATTTCAAAAATTTTCATAGAATCTATTTCTTAGATAATTTATTTCTTGGACTTCCATCATAATCTTCCCTCGTAAAATATAGAAAGGATCTGAAAACGTTTCGTAGCATTTTTAACAATCCTCGATTTAATTTAATTTTCTGACCGAAACTAGTAAGAAATTGTGTATAATATACTAAGATTTTTTGACCTAAACTTGCATTTCAAAAACTTCCATAGAATCATATTTTGAGATAATTTTTCGCATGGAATTCCAACATAACTTTCCCTCGTAAAATATTGAAAGTGTCTGAAAAGTTTCGTAGCATTTCGAACTATCCTCGATTTAATTTGATTTTCTCACTGAAACTAGTATGAAATTGTGTATAATATACTACGATTTTTTGACCTAAACTTGCAATTAAAAAACTTCCATAGAATCATATTTAGAGATAATTTTTTGCATGGAATTACATCATAACCTTCCCTCGTAAAATATAGAAACGGTCAGAAATGTTTCGTAGCATTTCGAACAATCCTCGATTTAATTTGATTTTCTCACCGAAACTAGTATAAAATTTTGTATAATATACTACGATTTTTTGACCTAAACTTGCATTTCAAAAAGTTTCATAGAATCTAATTTTGAGATAATTTTTTGCATGGACTACCATCATAACCTTCCCTCGTAAAATATAGAAAGGGTCTGAAAAGTTTTGTAGCATTTCGTACAATCCTCGATTTAATTTAATTTTCGGACCGAAACTAGTATAAAATTGTGTATAAAGTACTACGATTTTTTGACCGAAACTCGTATTTCAAAAATTTTCATAGAATCTATTTCTTAGATAATTTATTTCTTGGACTTCCATCATAATCTTCCCTCGTAAAATATAGAAAGGATCTAAAAAGTTTCGTAGCATTTTTAACAATCCTCGATTTAATTTAATTTTCTGACCGAAACTAGTAAGAAATTGTGTATAATATACTACGATTTTTTGACCTAAACTTGCATTTCAAAAACTTCCATAGAATCATATTTTGAGATAATTTTTCGCATGGAATTCCATCATAACTTTCCCATGTAAAATATTGAAAGTGTCTGAAAAGTTTCGTAGCATTTCGAACTATCCTCGATTTAATTTGATTTTCTCACTGAAACTAGTATAAAATTGTGTATAATATACTACGATTTTTTTGACCGAAACTAGTATTTCAAAAAGTTTCATAGAATCTAATTTTGAGATAATTTTTTGCATGGACTTCAATCTCAATCTTACCTCGTAAAATATAGAAAGCATCTGAAGAGTTTTGTAGCATTTCGAAGAATCCTCGATTTAATTTAATTTTCTGACCGAAACTAGTATAAAATTGTGTATAATATACTATGATTTTTTAACCGAAACTCATCTTTAAAAAAGTTTCATAGAATCTATTTCTGAGAAATTTGTTTTCATATACTTCCATCATACTCTTCCCTCGTAAAATATAGAAAGAATCTGAAAAGTTCCGTAGCATTTCGAACAAACCTTAATTGAAATTAATTTTTTGACTGAAACAAGTATGAAATTGTGTATAATATACTACGATTTTTTGATCTAAACTTGCAATTAAAAAACTTCCATAGAATCATATTTAGAGATAATTTTTTGCATGGAATTACATCATAACCTTCCCTCGTAAAATATAGAAACAGTCAGAAACGTTTCGTAGCATTTCGAACAATCCTCGATTTAATTTGATTTTCTCACCAAAACTAGTATAAAATTGTGTATAATATACTACGATTTTTTGACCTAAACTTGCATTTCAAAAAGTTTCATAGAATCTAATTCTGAGATAATTTATTGCATGGACTACCATCATAACCTTCCCTCGTAAAATATAGAAAGGGTCTGAAAAGTTTTGTAGCATTTCGTACAATCCTCGATTTAATTTAATTTTCTGACCGAAACTAGTATAAAATTGTGTATAAAGTACTACGATTTTTTGACCGAAACTCGTATTTCAAAATTTTTCATAGAATCTATTTCTTAGATAATTTATTTCTTGGACTTACATCATAATCTTCCCTCGTAAAATATAGAAAGGATCTAAAAAGTTCGTATCATTTTTAACAATCCTCGATTTAATTTAATTTTCTGACCGAAACTAGTAAGAAATTGTGTATAATATACTACGATTTTTTGACCTAAACTTGCATTTCAAAAACTTCCATAGAATCATATTTTGAGATAATTTTTTGCATGGAATTCCATCATAACCTTCCCTCGTAAAATATTGAAAGTGTCTGAAAATTTTCGTAGCATTTCAAACTATCCTCGATTTAATTTGATTTTCTCACTGAAACTAGTATAAAATTGTGTATAATATACTACGATTTTTTTGACCGAAACTAGTATTTCAAAATGTTTCATAGAATCTATTAATGAGAAATTTGTTTTAGTAGACTTCAATCTTAATCTTACCTCGTAAAATATAGAAAGGATCTGAAAAGTTTCGTAGCATTTCGAACAATCCTCGATTTAATTTAATTTTCTGACCGAAACTAGTATGAAATTGTGTATAATATACTACGATTTTTTTGACCGGAACTAGTATTTCAAAAAGTTTCATAGAAACTGTAGATGTTTAGAATTGGCAGAATATTTGACCAACAAGAATTGTTGAATTCAGTTCAGGATGTCCTATCAGATGTTGGGACATTATCAAACAGAGTATAAGTATATGAACTTAATTCAGGATGTCACACCAGATGTTGGGACATTGTGTTAATGATTTAAGTTCAGTTTTTGAGGATGTCCCAACAGATGTTGTGACATCTCAAACCTGCTACCAGAATTAATTAATGACTAACAGAACTGAGTAATTTAAGGAAAGTTATCTGGAATTAAATATGGATGGACAAGAACAGAATAAGGCGCATCTGTAGGGAGTGTTGTTATGAGACTTCAGCATAATCAGAAGAACTAAATCACCTAGAATCTAGTAAGTAACAAACCCTAATTCAAGGTGGAAGCTGCATGCGTTTTAGGACTGGATTAACCTACAGAAAGCCCAAAATCCAAACACCTATTTAAGCAACAGAAACTCTCAGAATAGAGTACGAATTTCAGAAGATAAAATAGGGTGTTTTGTGTTTTAATAGCAGGTTGTTTTATTGTACCACTTTATGAGCTTTTAAGCAAAAGTGTATTTGTGTCTTGATTGAAACTGTGAAGTAAGATCAAGCTGTTTTGTTTGAAGTATGACTTCAATTTTATTAAACTTGTAAACAAGATCATTGTGTGATTGAGGGGGAGTGAGTTGGTACTCATATCTAAGTTGTGTCTCAGGTAGAAATTGCATTGGGTAGATATTAAGTGAAAGATTAAACTGGGTGGTTTAAGTCTAGAATTAATATTACTTATAGTGGATTTCCTCCTGGCTTGGTAGCCTCCAGATGTAAGTGTGGTTATACACTGAACTGGGTTAACAAATTACTGTGTTGTTTAATTTTCCTGCACTTTAAGTTTTGGTTAAATTTGTCAAGTGTTGGAACATCTCATTCGACATCTCATACCTGATCACAGAATTTCAGAAACTAATTCTGAGATAATGTTTTGCATAGACTTCAATCTTAATCTTCCCTCGTAAAATCTAGAAAGGATTTAAAAGTTTCGTAGCATTTCGAACAATCCTCGATTTAATTTAATTTTTTGTCCGAAACTAGTATAAAGTTGTGTATAATATACTATGATTTCTTGACTGAAACTCTCAGTTCAAAAAGTTTCATAGAATCTATTTCTGAGATAATTTCTTTCATGGACTTCCATCATAATCTTCCTTTGTAAAATATAGAAAGTCTTTGAAAAATTTCGTCGCATTTCGAACAATCCTCGATTTAATTTAATTTTCTGACCGAAACTAGTATGAAATTGTGTATAATATACTACGATTTTTTAACCTAAATTTGCATTTAAAAAACATCCATAAAATCATATTTTGAGATAATATTTTGCATGGACTTCCATCATAACCTTCCCTCATAAAATATAGAACGGGTCTGAAAAGTTTCATAGCATTTCGTACAATCCTCGATCTAATTTGATATTCTGACCAAAACTAGAATAAAATTGTGTATAATGTACTACGATTTTTTGACCGAATCTCGTATTTCAAAAAGTTTCATAGAATCTATTTCTGAGTTCATTTTTTGCATGGAGTTCCATCATAATCTTCCCTCGTAAAATATAGAAAGAATCTGAAAAGTTTAGTAGCATTTTTAACAATCCTCGATTTAATTTAATTTTCTGACCGAAACTAGTATGAAATTGTGTATAATATACTAAGATTTTTGGACCTAAACTTGCATTTCAAAAACTTCCACAGAATCATATTTTCAGATAATTTTTTCCATGGAATTCCATCATAACCTTCCCTCGTAAAATATAGAATGTGTCTTAAAAGATTCGTTGCATTTCGAACAATCCTCGATTTAATTTGATTTTCTCACCGAAACTAGTATAAAATTGTGTATAATATACTACGATTTTTTTGACCGAAACTAGTATTTCAAAAAGTTTCATAGAATCTAATTCTGAGATAATTTTTTGCATGGATTTCAATCTTAATCTTACCTCGTAAAATATAGAAAACATCTGAAGAGTTTTGTAGTATTTCGAACAATCCTCGATTTAATTTAATTTTCTGACCGAAACTAGTATAAAATTGTGGATAATATACTATGATTTTTTAACCGAAACTCGTATTTCAAAAAGTTTCATAGAATCTATTTCTAAAGAAATTTGTTTTCAAATACTTCCATCATACTCTTCCCTCGTAAAATATAGAAAGGATCTGAAAAGTTTCGTAGCATTTCGAACAATCCTCGATTTAATTTAATTTTCTGACCGAAACTAGTATGAAATTGTGTATAATATACTACTATTTTTTGACTTAAACTTGCATTTCAAAAACATCCATAGAATCATATTTAGAGATAATTTTTTCCATGGAATTCCATCATAACCTTCCCTCGTAAAATATAGAAAGGGTCTGAAAAGTTTCGTAGCATTTTGAACAATCCTCGATTTAATTTGATTTTCTCACCGAAACTAGTATAAAATTGTGTATAATATACTACGATTTTTTTTACCGAAACTAGTATTTCAAAAAGTTTCATAGAAACTAATTCTGAGATAATGTTTTGCATAGACTTCAATCTTAATCTTCCCTCGTAAAATCTAGAAATGATCTGAAAAGTTTCGTAGCATTTCGAACAATCCTCGATTTAATTTAATTTTCTGTCCGAGACTATTATAAAATTGTGTATAATATACTATGATTTCTTAACTGAAACTCTCAGTTCAAAAAGGTTCATAGAATATATTTCTGAGATAATTTTTTTCATGGACTTCCATCATAATCTTCCTTTGTAAAATATAGAAAGTATTTGAAAAATTTCGTCGCATTTCGAACAATCCTCAATTTAATTTAATTTTCTGACCGAAACTAGTATGAAATTGTGTATAATATACTAAGATTTTTTGACCTAAACTTTCATTTCAAAAACATCCATAGAATCGTATTTTGAGATAAAATTTTGCATGGACTTCCATCATAACCTTCCCTCGTAAAATATAGAACGGGTCGGAAAAGTTTCGTAGCATTTCGTACAATCCTCGATTTAATTTGATATTCTGACCGAAGCTAGAATAAAATTGTGTATAATGTACTACGATTTTTTGACCGAATCTCGTATTTCAAAAAGTTTCATAGAATCTATTTCTTAGTTCATTTTTTGCATGGACTTCAATCATAATCTTCCCTCGTAAAATATAGAAAGGATCTGAAAAGTTTAGTAGCATTTTTAACAATCCTCGATTTAATTTAATTTTCTGACCGAAACTAGTATAAAATTGTGTATAATATACTACAATTTTTTTGACCGAAACTAGTATTTCAAAAAGTTTCATAGAATCTAATTTTGAGATAATTTTATGCATGGATTTGAATCTTAATCCTACCTTGTAAAATATAGAAAGCATCTGAAGAGTTTTGTAGCATTTCGAACAATCCTCGATTTAATTTAATTTTCTGACCGAAACTAGTATAAAATTGTGTATAGTATACTATGATTTTTTAACCGAAACTCATATTTAAAAAAGTTTCATAGAATCTATTTCTGAGAAATTTGTTTTCATATACTTCCATCATACTCTTCCCTCGTAAAATCTAGAAAGGATCTGAAATGTTTCGTAGCATTTCGAACAATCCTCGATTTAATTTAATTTTCTGTCCGAAACTAGTATAAAATTGTGTATAATATACTATGATTCCTTGACTGAAACTCTCAGTTCAAAAAGTTTCATAGAATCTATTTCTGAGATAATTTTTTTCATGGACTTCCATCATAATCTTCCTTTGTAAAATATAGAAAGTCTTTGAAAAATTTCGTCGCATTTCGAACAATCCTCGATTTAATTTAATTTTATGACCGAAACTAGTATGAAATTGTGTATAATATACTACGAATTTTGGACCTAAACTTGCATTTCAAAAACTTCCACAGAATCATATTTTGAGATAATTTTTTGCATGGAATTCCATCATAACTTTCCCTCGTTAAATATAGAAAGTGTCTTAAAAGATTCGTAGCATTTCGAACAATCCTCGATTTAATTTGATTTTCTCACCAAAACTAGTATAAAATTGTGAATAATATACTACGATTTTTTTGACCGAAACTAGTATTTCAAAAAGTTTCATAGAATCTAATTCTGAGATAATTTTTTGCATGGACTTTAATCTTAATCTTACCTCGTAAAATATAGAAAGCATCTGAAGAGTTTCGTAGCATTTCGAACAATCCTCGATTTAATTTAATTTTCTGACCGAAACTAGTATAAAATTGTGTATAATATACTATGATTTTTTAACCGAAACTCATATTTAAAAAAGTTTCATAGAATCTATTTCTAAGATAATTTTTTTCATGGACTTCCATCATACTCATCCCCCGTAAAATATAGAAAGGATCTGAAAAGTTTCGTAGTATTTTGAACAAACCTCAATATAATTTAATTTTCTGACCGAAACTAGTACGAAATTGTTTATAATATACTACGATTTTTTGACCTAAACTTGCATTTCAAAAATATCCATATAATCATATTTTGAGATAATTTTTTGCATGGACTTCCATCATAACCTTCCCTCGTAAAATATAGAAAGTGTTTGAAACGTTTCGTAGCATTTCGTACAATCCTCGATTTAATTTGATATTCTGATCGAAACTAGTATAAAATTGTGTATAATGTACTACGATTTTTTGACCGAAACTCGTATTTCAAAAAGTTTCATAGAATCTATTTCTGAGATAATTTTTTGCATGGACTTCCATCATAATCTTCCCTCTTAAAATATAGAAAGGATTTAAAAAGTTTCGTAGCATTTTTAACAATCCTCGATTTAATTTAATTTTCTGACCGAAACTAGTAAGAAATTGTGTATAATATTCTACGATTTTTTGACCTAAACTTGCATTTGAAAAACTTCCACAGAATCATATTTTGAGATAATTTTTTGTATGGAATTCCATCATAACTTTCCCTCGTTAAATATAGAAAGTGTCTTAAAAGATTCGTAGCATTTCGAACAATCCTCGATTTAATTTGATTTTCTCACCAAAACTAGTATAAAATTGTGTATAATATACTACGATTTTTTTGACCGAAACTAGTATTTCAAAAAGTTTCACAGAATCTAATTCTGAGATAATTTTTTGCATGGACTTTAATCTTAATCTTACCTCGTAAAATATAGAAAGCATCTGAAGAGTTTCGTAGCATTTCAAACAATCCTCGATTTAATTTAATTTTCTGTCCGAAACTAGTATAAAATTGTGTATAATATACTATGATTTTTTGACTGAAACTCTCAGTTCAAAAAGTTTCATAGAATCTAAATCTGAGATAATTTTTTTCATGGACTTCCATAAAAATCTTCCTTTATAAAATATAGAAAGTCTTTGAAAAATTTCGTCGCATTTCGAACAATCCTCGATTTAATTTAATTTTCTGACCGAAACTAGTATGAAATTGTGTATAATATACTACGATTTTTTGACCTAAACTTGCATTTTAAAAACATCCATAGAATCATATTTTGAGATAATTTTTTGCATGGACTTCCATCATAACCTTCCCTCATAAAATATAGAAAGGGTCGGAAAAGTTTCGTAGCATTTCGCACAATCCTCGATTTAATTTGATATTCTGATCGAAACTAGAATAAAATTGTGTATAATGTACTACGATTTTTTGACCGAATCTAGTATTTCAAAAAGTTTCATAGAATCTATTTCTTAGTTCATTTTTTGCATGGACTTCTATCATAAACTTTCCTCGTAAAATATAGAAAGGATCTGAAAAGTTTAGTAGCATTTTTAACAATCCTCGATTTAATTTAATTTTCTGACCGAAACTAGTATGAAATTGTGTATAATATATTACGATTTTTGGACCTAAACTTTCATTTCAAAAACTTCCACAAAATCATATTTTGAGATAATTTTTTGCATGAAATTCCATCATAACTTTCCCTCGTTAAATATAGAAAGTGTCTTAAAAGATTCGTAGCATTTCGAACAATCCTCGATTTAATTTGATTTTCTCACAAAAACTAGTATAAAATTGTGTATAATATACTACGATTTTTTTGACCGAAACTAGTATTTCAAAAAGTTTCATAGAATCTAATTATGAGATAATTTTTTGCATGGACTTTAATCTTAATCTTACCTTGTAAAATATAGAAAGCATCTGAAGAGTTTCGTAGCATTTCGATCAATCCTCGATTTAATTTAATTTTCTGACCGAAACTAGTATAAAATTGTGTATAACATACTATGATTTTTTAACCGAAACTCATATTTAAAAAAGTTTCATAGAATCTATTTCTGAGATAATTTTTTTCATGGACTTCCATCATACTCTTCCCTCGTAAAATATAGAAAGGATCAGAAAAGTTTTGTAGCATTTCGAACACTCCTCGATTTAATTTAATTTTCTGACCGAAACTAGTATGAAATTGTGTATAATATACTACGATTTTTTGACTTAAACTTGCATTTCAAAAACATCCATATAATCATATTTAGAGATAGTTTTTTGCATGGAATTCCATCATAACCTTCCCTCGTAAAATATAGAAAGAGTCTGAAAAGTTTCTTAGCATTTCGTACAATCCTCGATTTAATTTGATATTCTCACCGAAACTAGTATAAAATTGAGTATAATATACTACGATTTTTTTGACCGAAACTAGTATTTCAAAACATTTCATAGAAACTAATTCTGAGATAATGTTTTGCATAGACTTCAATCTTAATCTTCCCTCGTAAAATCTAGAAAGGATCTGAAAAGTTTCGTAGCATTTCGAACAATCCTCGATTTAATTTAATTTTCTGTCCGTAACTAGTATAAAATTGTGTATAATATACTATGATTTCTTGACTGAAACTCTCAGTTCAAAAAGTTTCATAGAATCTATTTCTGAGATAATTTTTTTCATGGACTTCCATCATAATCTTCCTTTATAAAATATAGAAAGTCTTTGAAAAATTTCGTCGCATTTCGAACAATCCTCGATTTAATTTAATTTTCTGACCGAAACTAGTATGAAATTGTGTATAATATACTACGATTTTTTGACCTAAAATTGCATTTTAAAAAAATCCATAGAATCATATTTTGAGATAAATTTTTGCATGGACTTCCATCATAACCTTCCCTCATAAAATATAGAAAGGGTCGGAAAAGTTTCGTAGCATTTCGTACAATCCTCGATTTAATTTGATATTCTGACCGAAACTAGAATAAAATATTGTATAATGTACTACAATTTTTTGACCGAATCTCGTATTTCAAAAAGTTTCATAGAATCTATTTCTTAGTTAATTTTTTGCATGGACTTCCATCATAATCTTTCCTCGTAAAATATAGAAAGGATCTGAGAAGTTTAGTAGCATTTTTAACAATCCTCGATTTAATTTAATTTTCTGACCGAAACTAGTATGAAATTGTGTATAATATACTACGAATTTTGGACCTAAACTTGCATTTCAAAAACTTCCACAGAATCATATTTTGAGATAATTTTTTGCATGGAATTCCATCATAACTTTCCCTCGTTAAATATAGAAAGTGTCTTAAAAGATTCGTAGCATTTCGAACAATCCTCGATTTACTTTGATTTTCTCACCAAAACTAGTATAAAATTGTGAATAATATACTACGATTTTTTTGACCGAAACTAGTATTTCAAAAAGTTTCATAGAATCTAATTCTGAGATAATTTTTTGCATGGACTTTAATCTTAATCTTACCTCGTAAAATATAGAAAGCATCTGAAGAGTTTCGTAGCATTTCGAACAATCCTCGATTTAATTTAATTTTCTGACCAAAACTAGTATAAAATTGTGTATAATATACTATGATTTTTTAACCGAAACTCATATTTAAAAAAGTTTCATAGAATCTATTTTTGAGATAATTTTTTTCATGGACTTCCATCATACTCATCCCCCGTAAAATATAGAAAGGATCTGAAAAGTTTCGTAGTATTTTGAACAAACCTCAATATAATTTAATTTTCTGACCGAAACTAGTACAGAATTGTTTATAATATACTACGATTTTTTGACCTAAACTTGCATTTCAAAAACATCCAAAGAATCATATTTTGAGATAATTTTTTGCATGGACTTCCATCATAACCTTCCCTCGTAAAATATAGAAAGTGTTTGAAACGTTTCGTAGCATTTCGTACAATCCTCGATTTAATTTTATATTCTGATCGAAACTAGTATAAAATTGTGTATAATGTACTACGATTTTTTTGACCGAAACTCGTATTTCAAAAAGTTTCATAGAATCTATTTCTGAGATAATTTTTTGCATGGACTTCCATCATAATCTTCCATCTTAAAATATAGAAAGGATTTAAAAAGTTTCGTAGCATTTTTAACAATCCTCGATTTAATTTAATTTTCTGACCGAAACTAGTAAGAAATTGTATATAATATACTACGATTTTTTGACCTAAACTTGCATTTGAAAAACTTCCACAGAATCATATTTTGAGATAATTTTTTGTATGGAATTCCATCATAACTTTCCCTCGTTAAATATAGAAAGTGTCTTAAAAGATTCGTAGCATTTCGAACAATCCTCGATTTAATTTGATTTTCTCACCAAAACTAGTATAAAATTGTGTATAATATACTACGATTTTTTTGACCGAAACTAGTATTTAGAAAAGTTTCATAGAATCTAATTATGAGATAATTTTTTGCATGGACTTTAATCTTAATCTTACCTCGTAAAATATAGAAAGCATCTGAAGAGTTTCGTAGCATTTCGAACAATCCTCGATTTAATTTAATTTTCTGACCGAAACTAGTATGAAATTGTGTATAATATACTACTATTTTTTGACTTAAACTTGCATTTCAAAAACATCCATAGAATCATATTTAGAGATAATTTTTTCCATGGAATTCCATCATAACCTTCCCTCGTAAAATATAGAAAGGGTCTGAAAAGTTTCGTAGCATTTTGAACAATCCTCGATTTAATTTGATTTTCTCACCGAAACTAGTATAAAATTGTGTATAATATACTACGATTTTTTTTACCGAAACTAGTATTTCAAAAAGTTTCATAGAAACTAATTCTGAGATAATGTTTTGCATAGACTTCAATCTTAATCTTCCCTCGTAAAATCTAGAAATGATCTGAAAAGTTTCGTAGCATTTCGAACAATCCTCGATTTAATTTAATTTTCTGTCCGAGACTATTATAAAATTGTGTATAATATACTATGATTTCTTAACTGAAACTCTCAGTTCAAAAAGGTTCATAGAATATATTTCTGAGATAATTTTTTTCATGGACTTCCATCATAATCTTCCTTTGTAAAATATAGAAAGTATTTGAAAAATTTCGTCGCATTTCGAACAATCCTCAATTTAATTTAATTTTCTGACCGAAACTAGTATGAAATTGTGTATAATATACTAAGATTTTTTGACCTAAACTTTCATTTCAAAAACATCCATAGAATCGTATTTTGAGATAAAATTTTGCATGGACTTCCATCATAACCTTCCCTCGTAAAATATAGAACGGGTCGGAAAAGTTTCGTAGCATTTCGTACAATCCTCGATTTAATTTGATACTCTGACCGAAGCTAGAATAAAATTGTGTATAATGTACTACGATTTTTTGACCGAATCTCGTATTTCAAAAAGTTTCATAGAATCTATTTCTTAGTTCATTTTTTGCATGGACTTCAATCATAATCTTCCCTCGTAAAATATAGAAAGGATCTGAAAAGTTTAGTAGCATTTTTAACAATCCTCGATTTAATTTAATTTTCTGACCGAAACTAGTATAAAATTGTGTATAATATACTACAATTTTTTTGACCGAAACTAGTATTTCAAAAAGTTTCATAGAATCTAATTTTGAGATAATTTTATGCATGGATTTGAATCTTAATCCTACCTTGTAAAATATAGAAAGCATCTGAAGAGTTTTGTAGCATTTCGAACAATCCTCGATTTAATTTAATTTTCTGACCGAAACTAGTATAAAATTGTGTATAGTATACTATGATTTTTTAACCGAAACTCATATTTAAAAAAGTTTCATAGAATCTATTTCTGAGAAATTTGTTTTCATATACTTCCATCATACTCTTCCCTCGTAAAATCTAGAAAGGATCTGAAATGTTTCGTAGCATTTCGAACAATCCTCGATTTAATTTAATTTTCTGTCCGAAACTAGTATAAAATTGTGTATAATATACTATGATTCCTTGACTGAAACTCTCAGTTCAAAAAGTTTCATAGAATCTATTTCTGAGATAATTTTTTTCATGGACTTCCATCATAATCTTCCTTTGTAAAATATAGAAAGTCTTTGAAAAATTTCGTCGCATTTCGAACAATCCTCGATTTAATTTAATTTTATGACCGAAACTAGTATGAAATTGTGTATAATATACTACGAATTTTGGACCTAAACTTGCATTTCAAAAACTTCCACAGAATCATATTTTGAGATAATTTTTTGCATGGAATTCCATCATAACTTTCCCTCGTTAAATATAGAAAGTGTCTTAAAAGATTCGTAGCATTTCGAACAATCCTCGATTTAATTTGATTTTCTCACCAAAACTAGTATAAAATTGTGAATAATATACTACGATTTTTTTGACCGAAACTAGTATTTCAAAAAGTTTCATAGAATCTAATTCTGAGATAATTTTTTGCATGGACTTTAATCTTAATCTTACCTCGTAAAATATAGAAAGCATCTGAAGAGTTTCGTAGCATTTCGAACAATCCTCGATTTAATTTAATTTTCTGACCGAAACTAGTATAAAATTGTGTATAATATACTATGATTTTTTAACCGAAACTCATATTTAAAAAAGTTTCATAGAATCTATTTCTAAGATAATTTTTTTCATGGACTTCCATCATACTCATCCCCCGTAAAATATAGAAAGGATCTGAAAAGTTTCGTAGTATTTTGAACAAACCTCAATATAATTTAATTTTCTGACCGAAACTAGTACGAAATTGTTTATAATATACTACGATTTTTTGACCTAAACTTGCATTTCAAAAATATCCATATAATCATATTTTGAGATAATTTTTTGCATGGACTTCCATCATAACCTTCCCTCGTAAAATATAGAAAGTGTTTGAAACGTTTCGTAGCATTTCGTACAATCCTCGATTTAATTTGATATTCTGATCGAAACTAGTATAAAATTGTGTATAATGTACTACGATTTTTTGACCGAAACTCGTATTTCAAAAAGTTTCATAGAATCTATTTCTGAGATAATTTTTTGCATGGACTTCCATCATAATCTTCCCTCTTAAAATATAGAAAGGATTTAAAAAGTTTCGTAGCATTTTTAACAATCCTCGATTTAATTTAATTTTCTGACCGAAACTAGTAAGAAATTGTGTATAATATTCTACGATTTTTTGACCTAAACTTGCATTTGAAAAACTTCCACAGAATCATATTTTGAGATAATTTTTTGTATGGAATTCCATCATAACTTTCCCTCGTTAAATATAGAAAGTGTCTTAAAAGATTCGTAGCATTTCGAACAATCCTCGATTTAATTTGATTTTCTCACCAAAACTAGTATAAAATTGTGTATAATATACTACGATTTTTTTGACCGAAACTAGTATTTCAAAAAGTTTCACAGAATCTAATTCTGAGATAATTTTTTGCATGGACTTTAATCTTAATCTTACCTCGTAAAATATAGAAAGCATCTGAAGAGTTTCGTAGCATTTCAAACAATCCTCGATTTAATTTAATTTTCTGTCCGAAACTAGTATAAAATTGTGTATAATATACTATGATTTTTTGACTGAAACTCTCAGTTCAAAAAGTTTCATAGAATCTAAATCTGAGATAATTTTTTTCATGGACTTCCATAAAAATCTTCCTTTATAAAATATAGAAAGTCTTTGAAAAATTTCGTCGCATTTCGAACAATCCTCGATTTAATTTAATTTTCTGACCGAAACTAGTATGAAATTGTGTATAATATACTACGATTTTTTGACCTAAACTTGCATTTTAAAAACATCCATAGAATCATATTTTGAGATAATTTTTTGCATGGACTTCCATCATAACCTTCCCTCATAAAATATAGAAAGGGTCGGAAAAGTTTCGTAGCATTTCGCACAATCCTCGATTTAATTTGATATTCTGATCGAAACTAGAATAAAATTGTGTATAATGTACTACGATTTTTTGACCGAATCTAGTATTTCAAAAAGTTTCATAGAATCTATTTCTTAGTTCATTTTTTGCATGGACTTCTATCATAAACTTTCCTCGTAAAATATAGAAAGGATCTGAAAAGTTTAGTAGCATTTTTAACAATCCTCGATTTAATTTAATTTTCTGACCGAAACTAGTATGAAATTGTGTATAATATATTACGATTTTTGGACCTAAACTTTCATTTCAAAAACTTCCACAAAATCATATTTTGAGATAATTTTTTGCATGAAATTCCATCATAACTTTCCCTCGTTAAATATAGAAAGTGTCTTAAAAGATTCGTAGCATTTCGAACAATCCTCGATTTAATTTGATTTTCTCACAAAAACTAGTATAAAATTGTGTATAATATACTACGATTTTTTTGACCGAAACTAGTATTTCAAAAAGTTTCATAGAATCTAATTATGAGATAATTTTTTGCATGGACTTTAATCTTAATCTTACCTTGTAAAATATAGAAAGCATCTGAAGAGTTTCGTAGCATTTCGATCAATCCTCGATTTAATTTAATTTTCTGACCGAAACTAGTATAAAATTGTGTATAACATACTATGATTTTTTAACCGAAACTCATATTTAAAAAAGTTTCATAGAATCTATTTCTGAGATAATTTTTTTCATGGACTTCCATCATACTCTTCCCTCGTAAAATATAGAAAGGATCAGAAAAGTTTTGTAGCATTTCGAACACTCCTCGATTTAATTTAATTTTCTGACCGAAACTAGTATGAAATTGTGTATAATATACTACGATTTTTTGACTTAAACTTGCATTTCAAAAACATCCATATAATCATATTTAGAGATAGTTTTTTGCATGGAATTCCATCATAACCTTCCCTCGTAAAATATAGAAAGAGTCTGAAAAGTTTCTTAGCATTTCGTACAATCCTCGATTTAATTTGATATTCTCACCGAAACTAGTATAAAATTGAGTATAATATACTACGATTTTTTTGACCGAAACTAGTATTTCAAAACATTTCATAGAAACTAATTCTGAGATAATGTTTTGCATAGACTTCAATCTTAATCTTCCCTCGTAAAATCTAGAAAGGATCTGAAAAGTTTCGTAGCATTTCGAACAATCCTCGATTTAATTTAATTTTCTGTCCGTAACTAGTATAAAATTGTGTATAATATACTATGATTTCTTGACTGAAACTCTCAGTTCAAAAAGTTTCATAGAATCTATTTCTGAGATAATTTTTTTCATGGACTTCCATCATAATCTTCCTTTATAAAATATAGAAAGTCTTTGAAAAATTTCGTCGCATTTCGAACAATCCTCGATTTAATTTAATTTTCTGACCGAAACTAGTATGAAATTGTGTATAATATACTACGATTTTTTGACCTAAAATTGCATTTTAAAAAAATCCATAGAATCATATTTTGAGATAAATTTTTGCATGGACTTCCATCATAACCTTCCCTCATAAAATATAGAAAGGGTCGGAAAAGTTTCGTAGCATTTCGTACAATCCTCGATTTAATTTGATATTCTGACCGAAACTAGAATAAAATATTGTATAATGTACTACAATTTTTTGACCGAATCTCGTATTTCAAAAAGTTTCATAGAATCTATTTCTTAGTTAATTTTTTGCATGGACTTCCATCATAATCTTTCCTCGTAAAATATAGAAAGGATCTGAGAAGTTTAGTAGCATTTTTAACAATCCTCGATTTAATTTAATTTTCTGACCGAAACTAGTATGAAATTGTGTATAATAAACTACGAATTTTGGACCTAAACTTGCATTTCAAAAACTTCCACAGAATCATATTTTGAGATAATTTTTTGCATGGAATTCCATCATAACTTTCCCTCGTTAAATATAGAAAGTGTCTTAAAAGATTCGTAGCATTTCGAACAATCCTCGATTTACTTTGATTTTCTCACCAAAACTAGTATAAAATTGTGAATAATATACTACGATTTTTTTGACCGAAACTAGTATTTCAAAAAGTTTCATAGAATCTAATTCTGAGATAATTTTTTGCATGGACTTTAATCTTAATCTTACCTCGTAAAATATAGAAAGCATCTGAAGAGTTTCGTAGCATTTCGAACAATCCTCGATTTAATTTAATTTTCTGACCAAAACTAGTATAAAATTGTGTATAATATACTATGATTTTTTAACCGAAACTCATATTTAAAAAAGTTTCATAGAATCTATTTTTGAGATAATTTTTTTCATGGACTTCCATCATACTCATCCCCCGTAAAATATAGAAAGGATCTGAAAAGTTTCGTAGTATTTTGAACAAACCTCAATATAATTTAATTTTCTGACCGAAACTAGTACAGAATTGTTTATAATATACTACGATTTTTTGACCTAAACTTGCATTTCAAAAACATCCAAAGAATCATATTTTGAGATAATTTTTTGCATGGACTTCCATCATAACCTTCCCTCGTAAAATATAGAAAGTGTTTGAAACGTTTCGTAGCATTTCGTACAATCCTCGATTTAATTTTATATTCTGATCGAAACTAGTATAAAATTGTGTATAATGTACTACGATTTTTTTGACCGAAACTCGTATTTCAAAAAGTTTCATAGAATCTATTTCTGAGATAATTTTTTGCATGGACTTCCATCATAATCTTCCATCTTAAAATATAGAAAGGATTTAAAAAGTTTCGTAGCATTTTTAACAATCCTCGATTTAATTTAATTTTCTGACCGAAACTAGTAAGAAATTGTATATAATATACTACGATTTTTTGACCTAAACTTGCATTTGAAAAACTTCCACAGAATCATATTTTGAGATAATTTTTTGTATGGAATTCCATCATAACTTTCCCTCGTTAAATATAGAAAGTGTCTTAAAAGATTCGTAGCATTTCGAACAATCCTCGATTTAATTTGATTTTCTCACCAAAACTAGTATAAAATTGTGTATAATATACTACGATTTTTTTGACCGAAACTAGTATTTAGAAAAGTTTCATAGAATCTAATTATGAGATAATTTTTTGCATGGACTTTAATCTTAATCTTACCTCGTAAAATATAGAAAGCATCTGAAGAGTTTCGTAGCATTTCGAACAATCCTCGATTTAATTTAATTTTCTGACCGAAACTATTATAAAATTGTGTATAATATACTATGATTTTTTAACCGAAACTCATATTTAAAAAAGTTTCATAGAATCTATTTCTGAGATAATTTTTTTCATGGACTTCCATCATACTCTTCCCTCGTAAAATATAGAAAGGATCTGAAAAGTTTCGTAGCATTTCGAACAATCCTCGATTTAATTTAATTTTCTGACCGAAACTAGTATGAAATTGTGTATAATATACTATGATTTTTTGACTTAAACTTGCATTTCAAAAACTTCCATAGAATCATATTTAGAGATAATTTTTTGCATGGACTTCCATCATAACCTTCCCTCGTAAAATATAGAAAGGGTCTGAAAAGTTTCGTAGCATTTTGAACAATCCTCGATTTAATTTGATTTTCTCACCGAAACTAGTATAAAATTGTGTATAATATACTACGATTTTTTTGACCGAAACTAGTATTTCAAAACGTTTCATAGAAACTAATTCTGAGATAATGTTTTGCATAGACTTCAATCTTAATCTTCCCTCGTAAAATCTAGAAAGGATCTGAAAAGTTTCGTAGCATTTTGAACAATCCTCGATTTAATTTAATTTTCTGTCCGAAACTAGTATAAAATTGTGTATAATATACTATGATTTCTTGACTGAAACTCTCAGTTCAAAAAGTTTCATAGAATCTATTTCTGAGATAATTTTTTTCATGGACTTCCATCATAATCTTCCTTTGTAAAATATAGAAAGTCTTTGAAAAATTTCGTCGCATTTCGAACAATCCTCGATTTAATTTAATTTTCTGACCGAAACTAGTATGAAATTGTGTATAATATACTACGATTTTTTGACCTAAAATTGCATTTTAAAAACATCCATAGGATCATATTTTGAGATAAATTATTGCATGGACTTCCATCATAACCTTCCCTCATAAAATATAGAAAGGGTCGGAAAGGTTTCGTAGCATTTCGTACAATCCTCGATTTAATTTGATATTCTGACCGAAACTAGAATAAAATTGTGTATAATGTACTACGATTTTTTACCGAATCTCGTATTTCAAAAAGTTTCATAGAATCTATTTCTTAGTTCATTTTTTGCATGGACTTCCATCATAATCTTTCCTCGTAAAATATAGAAAGGATCTGAAAAGTTTAGTAACATTTTTAACAATCCTCGATTTAATTTAATTTTCTGATCGAAACTAGTATGAAATTGTGTATAATATACTACGAATTTTGGACCTAAACTTGCATTTCAAAAACTTCCACAGAATCATATTTTGAGATAATTTTTTGCATGGAATTCCATCATAACTTTCCCTCGTTAAATATAGAAAGTGTTTTAAAAGATTCGTAGCATTTCGAACAATCCTCGATTTAATTTGATTTTCTCACCAAAACTAGTATAAAATTGTGTATAATATACTACGATTTTTTTGACCGAAACTAGTATTTCAAAAAGTTTCATAGAATCTAATTCTGAGATAATTTTTTGCATGGACTTTAATCTTAATCTTACCTCGTAAAATATAGAAAGCATCTGAAGAGTTTCGTAGCATTTCGAACAATCCTCGATTAAATTTAATTTTCTGACCGAAACTAGTATAAAATTGTGTATAATATACTATGATTTTTTAACCGAAACTCATATTTAAAAAACTTTCATAGAATCTATTTCTGAGATAATTTTTTGCATGGAATTCCATCATAACTTTCCCTCGTTAAATATAGAAAGTGTCTTAAAAGATTCGTTGCATTTTGAACAAACCTCGATTTAATTTAATTTTCTGACCGAAACTAGTACGGAATTGTTTATAATATACTACGATTTTTTTGACCGAAACTAGTATTTCAAAAAGTTTCATAGAATCTAATTCTGAGATAATTTTTTGCATGGACTTTAATCTTAATCTTACCTCGTAAAATATAGAAAGCATCTGAAGAGTTTCGTAGCATTTCGAACAATCCTCGATTTAATTTAATTTTCTGACCGAAACTAGTATAAAATTGTGTATAATATACTATGATTTTTTAACCGAAACTCATATTTCAAAAAGTTTCATAGAATCTATTTCTGAGATTATTTTTTTCATGGACTTCCATCATACTCATCCCTCGTAAAATATAGAAAGGATCTGAAAAGTTTCGTAGCATTTTGAACAAACCTCAATTTAATTTAATTTTCTGACCGAAACTAGTACGGAATTGTTTATAATATACTACGATTTTTTGACTTAAACTTGCATTTCAAAAACTTTCATAGAATCATATTTAGAGATAATTTTTTGCATGGAATTCTATCATAACCTTCCCTCGTAAAATATAGAAAGGGTCTGAAAAGTTTCGTAGCATTGTGAACAATCCTCGATTTAATTTGATTTTCTCACCGAAACTAGTATAAAATTGTGTATAATATACTACGATTTTTTTGACCGAAATTAGTATTTCAAAAAGTTTCATAGAATCTAATTCTGAGATAATTTTTTTCATGGACTTTAATCTTAATCTTACCTTGTAAAATATAGAAAGCATCTGAAGAGTTTCGTAGCATTTCGAACAATCCTCGATTTAATTTAATTTTCTGACCGAAACTAGTATAAAATTGTGTATAATATACTATGATTTTTTAACCGAAACTCATATTTAAAAAAGTTTCATAGAATCTATTTCTGAGATAATTTTTTTCATGGACTTCCATCATACTCTTCCCTCGTAAAATATAGAAAGGATCTGAAAAGTTTCGTAGCATTTCGAACAATCCTCGATTTAATTTAATTTTCTGACCGAAACTAGTATGAAATTGTGTATAATATACTACGATTTTTTGACTTAAACTTGCATTTCAAAAACTTCCATAGAATCGTATTTAGAGATAATTTTTTGCATGGAATTCCATCATAACCTTCCCTCGTAAAATATAGAAAGGGTCTGAAAAGTTTCGTAGCATTTTGAACAATCCTCGATTTAATTTGATTTTCTCACCGAAACTAGTATAAAATTGTGTATAATATACTACGATTTTTTTGACCGAAACTAGTATTTCAAAACGTTTCATAGAAACTAATTCTGAGATAATGTTTTGCATAGACTTCAATCTTAATCTTCCCTCGTAAAATCTAGAAAGGATCTGAAAAGTTTCGTAGCATTTCGAACAATCCTCGATTTAATTTAATTTTCTGTCCGAAACTAGTATAAAATTGTGTATAATATACTATGATTTCTTGACTGAAACTCTCAGTTCAAAAAGTTTCATAGAATCTATTTCTGAGATAATTTTTTTCATGGACTTCCATAATAATCTTCCCTCGTAAAATATAGAAAGTCTTTGAAAAATTTTGTCGAATTTCGAACAATCCTCGATTTAATTTAATTTTCTGACCGAAACTAGTATGAAATTGTGTATAATATACTACGATTTTTTGACCTAAAATTGCATTTTAAAAACATCCATAGGATCATATTTTGAGATAAATTATTGCATGGACTTCCATCATAACCTTCCCTCATAAAATATAGAAAGGGTCAGAAAGGTTTCGTAGCATTTCGTACAATCCTCGATTTAATTTGATATTCTGACCGAAACTAGAATAAAATTGTGTATAATGTACTACGATTTTTTACCGAATCTCGTATTTCAAAAAGTTTCATAGAATCTATTTCTTAGTTCATTTTTTGCATGGACTTCCATCATAATCTTTCCTCGTAAAATATAGAAAGGATCTGAAAAGTTTAGTAACATTTTTAACAATCCTCGATTTAATTTAATTTTCTGATCGAAACTAGTATGAAATTGTGTATAATATACTACGAATTTTGGACCTAAACTTGCATTTCAAAAACTTCCACAGAATCATATTTTGAGATAATTTTTTGCATGGAATTCCATCATAACTTTCCCTCGTTAAATATAGAAAGTGTTTTAAAAGATTCGTAGCATTTCGAACAATCCTCGATTTAATTTGATTTTCTCACCAAAACTAGTATAAAATTGTGTATAATATACTACGATTTTTTTGACCGAAACTAGTATTTCAAAAAGTTTCATAGAATCTAATTCTGAGATAATTTTTTGCATGGACTTTAATCTTAATCTTACCTCGTAAAATATAGAAAGCATCTGAAGAGTTTCGTAGCATTTCGAACAATCCTCGATTAAATTTAATTTTCTGACCGAAACTAGTATAAAATTGTGTATAATATACTATGATTTTTTAACCGAAACTCATATTTAAAAAACTTTCATAGAATCTATTTCTGAGATAATTTTTTGCATGGAATTCCATCATAACTTTCCCTCGTTAAATATAGAAAGTGTCTTAAAAGATTCGTTGCATTTTGAACAAACCTCGATTTAATTTAATTTTCTGACCGAAACTAGTACGGAATTGTTTATAATATACTACGATTTTTTTGACCGAAACTAGTATTTCAAAAAGTTTCATAGAATCTAATTCTGAGATAATTTTTTGCATGGACTTTAATCTTAATCTTACCTCGTAAAATATAGAAAGCATCTGAAGAGTTTCGTAGCATTTCGAACAATCCTCGATTTAATTTAATTTTCTGACCGAAACTAGTATAAAATTGTGTATAATATACTATGATTTTTTAACCGAAACTCATATTTCAAAAAGTTTCATAGAATCTATTTCTGAGATTATTTTTTTCATGGACTTCCATCATACTCATCCCTCGTAAAATATAGAAAGGATCTGAAAAGTTTCGTAGCATTTTGAACAAACCTCAATTTAATTTAATTTTCTGACCGAAACTAGTACGGAATTGTTTATAATATACTACGATTTTTTGACTTAAACTTGCATTTCAAAAACTTTCATAGAATCATATTTAGAGATAATTTTTTGCATGGAATTCTATCATAACCTTCCCTCGTAAAATATAGAAAGGGTCTGAAAAGTTTCGTAGCATTGTGAACAATCCTCGATTTAATTTGATTTTCTCACCGAAACTAGTATAAAATTGTGTATAATATACTACGATTTTTTTGACCGAAATTAGTATTTCAAAAAGTTTCATAGAATCTAATTCTGAGATAATTTTTTTCATGGACTTTAATCTTAATCTTACCTTGTAAAATATAGAAAGCATCTGAAGAGTTTCGTAGCATTTCGAACAATCCTCGATTTAATTTAATTTTCTGACCGAAACTAGTATAAAATTGTGTATAATATACTATGATTTTTTAACCGAAACTCATATTTAAAAAAGTTTCATAGAATCTATTTCTGAGATAATTTTTTTCATGGACTTCCATCATACTCTTCCCTCGTAAAATATATAAAGGATCTGAAAAGTTTCGTAGCATTTCGAACAATCCTCGATTTAATTTAATTTTCTGACCGAAACTAGTATGAAATTGTGTATAATATACTACGATTTTTTGACTTAAACTTGCATTTCAAAAACTTCCATAGAATCGTATTTAGAGATAATTTTTTGCATGGAATTCCATCATAACCTTCCCTCGTAAAATATAGAAAGGGTCTGAAAAGTTTCGTAGCATTTTGAACAATCCTCGATTTAATTTGATTTTCTCACCGAAACTAGTATAAAATTGTGTATAATATACTACGATTTTTTTGACCGAAACTAGTATTTCAAAACGTTTCATAGAAACTAATTCTGAGATAATGTTTTGCATAGACATCAATCTTAATCTTCCCTCGTAAAATCTAGAAAGGATCTGAAAAGTTTCGTAGCATTTCGAACAATCCTCGATTTAATTTAATTTTCTGTCCGAAACTAGTATAAAATTGTGTATAATATACTATGATTTCTTGACTGAAACTCTCAGTTCAAAAAGTTTCATAGAATCTATTTCTGAGATAATTTTTTTCATGGACTTCCATAATAATCTTCCCTCGTAAAATATAGAAAGTCTTTGAAAAATTTCGTCGCATTTCGAACAATCCTCGATTTAATTTAATTTTCTGACCGAAACTAGTATGAAATTGTGTATAATATACTACGATTTTTTGACCTAAAATTGCATTTTAAAAACATCCATAGGATCATATTTTGAGATAAATTATTGCATGGACTTCCATCATAACCTTCCCTCATAAAATATAGAAAGGGTCGGAAAGGTTTCGTAGCATTTCGTACAATCCTCGATTTAATTTGATATTCTGACCGAAACTAGAATAAAATTGTGTATAATGTACTACGATTTTTTACCGAATCTCGTATTTCAAAAAGTTTCATAGAATCTATTTCTTAGTTCATTTTTTGCATGGACTTCCATCATAATCTTTCCTCGTAAAATATAGAAAGGATCTGAAAAGTTTAGTATCATTTTTAACAATCCTCGATTTAATTTAATTTTCTGATCGAAACTAGTATGAAATTGTGTATAATATACTACGAATTTTGGACCTAAACTTGCATTTCAAAAACTTCCACAAAATCATATTTTGAGATAATTTTTTGCATGGAATTCCATCATAACTTTCCCTCGTTAAATATAGAAAGTGTTTTAAAAGATTCGTAGCATTTCGAACAATCCTCGATTTAATTTGATTTTCTCACCAAAACTAGTATAAAATTGTGTATAATATACTACGATTTTTTTGACCGAAACTAGTATTTCAAAAAGTTTCATAGAATCTAATTCTGAGATAATTTTTTGCATGGACTTTAATCTTAATCTTACCTCGTAAAATATAGAAAGCATCTGAAGAGTTTCGTAGCATTTCGAACAATCCTCGATTAAATTTAATTTTCTGACCGAAACTAGTATAAAATTGTGTATAATATACTATGATTTTTTAACCGAAACTCATATTTAAAAACTTTCATAGAATCTATTTCTGAGATAATTTTTTGCATGGAATTCCATCATAACTTTCCCTCGTTAAATATAGAAAGTGTCTTAAAAGATTCGTTGCATTTTGAACAAACCTCGATTTAATTTAATTTTCTGACCGAAACTAGTACGGAATTGTTTATAATATACTACGATTTTTTTGACCGAAACTAGTATTTCAAAAAGTTTCATAGAATCTAATTCTGAGATAATTTTTTGCATGGACTTTAATCTTAATCTTACCTCGTAAAATATAGAAAGCATCTGAAGAGTTTCGTAGCATTTCGAACAATCCTCGATTTAATTTAATTTTCTGACCGAATCTAGTATAAAATTGTGTATAATATTCTATGATTTTTTAACCGAAACTCATATTTCAAAAAGTTTCATAGAATCTATTTCTGAGATTATTTTTTTCATGGACTTCCATCATACTCATCCCTCGTAAAATATAGAAAGGATCTGAAAAGTTTCGTAGCATTTTGAACAAACCTCAATTTAATTTAATTTTCTGACCGAAACTAGTACGGAATTGTTTATAATATACTACGATTTTTTGACTTAAACTTGCATTTCAAAAACTTTCATAGAATCATATTTAGAGATAATTTTTTGCATGGAATTCTATCATAACCTTCCCTCGTAAAATATAGAAAGGGTCTGAAAAGTTTCGTAGCATTGTGAACAATCCTCGATTTAATTTGATTTTCTCACCGAAACTAGTATAAAATTGTGTATAATATACTACGATTTTTTTGACCGAAATTAGTATTTCAAAAAGTTTCATAGAATCTAATTCTGAGATAATTTTTTTCATGGACTTTAATCTTAATCTTACCTTGTAAAATATAGAAAGCATCTGAAGAGTTTCGTAGCATTTCGAACAATCCTCGATTTAATTTAATTTTCTGACCGAAACTAGTATAAAATTGTGTATAATATACTATGATTTTTTAACCGAAACTCATATTTAAAAAAGTTTCATAGAATCTATTTCTGAGATAATTTTTTTCATGGACTTCCATCATACTCTTCCCTCGTAAAATATAGAAAGGATCTGAAAAGTTTCGTAGCATTTCGAACAATCCTCGATTTAATTTAATTTTCTGACCGAAACTAGTATGAAATTGTGTATAATATACTACGATTTTTTGACTTAAACTTGCATTTCAAAAACTTCCATAGAATCGTATTTAGAGATAATTTTTTGCATGGAATTCCATCATAACCTTCCCTCGTAAAATATAGAAAGGGTCTGAAAAGTTTCGTAGCATTTTGAACAATCCTCGATTTAATTTGATTTTCTCACCGAAACTAGTATAAAATTGTGTATAATATACTACGATTTTTTTGACCGAAACTAGTATTTCAAAACGTTTCATAGAAACTAATTCTGAGATAATGTTTTGCATAGACTTCAATCTTAATCTTCCCTCGTAAAATCTAGAAAGGATCTGAAAAGTTTCGTAGCATTTCGAACAATCCTCGATTTAATTTAATTTTCTGTCCGAAACTAGTATAAAATTGTGTATAATATACTATGATTTCTTGACTGAAACTCTCAGTTCAAAAAGTTTCATAGAATCTATTTCTGAGATAATTTTTTTCATGGACTTCCATAATAATCTTCCCTCGTAAAATATAGAAAGTCTTTGAAAAATTTTGTCGAATTTCGAACAATCCTCGATTTAATTTAATTTTCTGACCGAAACTAGTATGAAATTGTGTATAATATACTACGATTTTTTGACCTAAAATTGCATTTTAAAAACATCCATAGGATCATATTTTGAGATAAATTATTGCATGGACTTCCATCATAACCTTCCCTCATAAAATATAGAAAGGGTCAGAAAGGTTTCGTAGCATTTCGTACAATCCTCGATTTAATTTGATATTCTGACCGAAACTAGAATAAAATTGTGTATAATGTACTACGATTTTTTACCGAATCTCGTATTTCAAAAAGTTTCATAGAATCTATTTCTTAGTTCATTTTTTGCATGGACTTCCATCATAATCTTTCCTCGTAAAATATAGAAAGGATCTGAAAAGTTTAGTAACATTTTTAACAATCCTCGATTTAATTTAATTTTCTGATCGAAACTAGTATGAAATTGTGTATAATATACTACGAATTTTGGACCTAAACTTGCATTTCAAAAACTTCCACAGAATCATATTTTGAGATAATTTTTTGCATGGAATTCCATCATAACTTTCCCTCGTTAAATATAGAAAGTGTTTTAAAAGATTCGTAGCATTTCGAACAATCCTCGATTTAATTTGATTTTCTCACCAAAACTAGTATAAAATTGTGTATAATATACTACGATTTTTTTGACCGAAACTAGTATTTCAAAAAGTTTCATAGAATCTAATTCTGAGATAATTTTTTGCATGGACTTTAATCTTAATCTTACCTCGTAAAATATAGAAAGCATCTGAAGAGTTTCGTAGCATTTCGAACAATCCTCGATTAAATTTAATTTTCTGACCGAAACTAGTATAAAATTGTGTATAATATACTATGATTTTTTAACCGAAACTCATATTTAAAAAACTTTCATAGAATCTATTTCTGAGATAATTTTTTGCATGGAATTCCATCATAACTTTCCCTCGTTAAATATAGAAAGTGTCTTAAAAGATTCGTTGCATTTTGAACAAACCTCGATTTAATTTAATTTTCTGACCGAAACTAGTACGGAATTGTTTATAATATACTACGATTTTTTTGACCGAAACTAGTATTTCAAAAAGTTTCATAGAATCTAATTCTGAGATAATTTTTTGCATGGACTTTAATCTTAATCTTACCTCGTAAAATATAGAAAGCATCTGAAGAGTTTCGTAGCATTTCGAACAATCCTCGATTTAATTTAATTTTCTGACCGAAACTAGTATAAAATTGTGTATAATATACTATGATTTTTTAACCGAAACTCATATTTCAAAAAGTTTCATAGAATCTATTTCTGAGATTATTTTTTTCATGGACTTCCATCATACTCATCCCTCGTAAAATATAGAAAGGATCTGAAAAGTTTCGTAGCATTTTGAACAAACCTCAATTTAATTTAATTTTCTGACCGAAACTAGTACGGAATTGTTTATAATATACTACGATTTTTTGACTTAAACTTGCATTTCAAAAACTTTCATAGAATCATATTTAGAGATAATTTTTTGCATGGAATTCTATCATAACCTTCCCTCGTAAAATATAGAAAGGGTCTGAAAAGTTTCGTAGCATTGTGAACAATCCTCGATTTAATTTGATTTTCTCACCGAAACTAGTATAAAATTGTGTATAATATACTACGATTTTTTTGACCGAAATTAGTATTTCAAAAAGTTTCATAGAATCTAATTCTGAGATAATTTTTTTCATGGACTTTAATCTTAATCTTACCTTGTAAAATATAGAAAGCATCTGAAGAGTTTCGTAGCATTTCGAACAATCCTCGATTTAATTTAATTTTCTGACCGAAACTAGTATAAAATTGTGTATAATATACTATGATTTTTTAACCGAAACTCATATTTAAAAAAGTTTCATAGAATCTATTTCTGAGATAATTTTTTTCATGGACTTCCATCATACTCTTCCCTCGTAAAATATATAAAGGATCTGAAAAGTTTCGTAGCATTTCGAACAATCCTCGATTTAATTTAATTTTCTGACCGAAACTAGTATGAAATTGTGTATAATATACTACGATTTTTTGACTTAAACTTGCATTTCAAAAACTTCCATAGAATCGTATTTAGAGATAATTTTTTGCATGGAATTCCATCATAACCTTCCCTCGTAAAATATAGAAAGGGTCTGAAAAGTTTCGTAGCATTTTGAACAATCCTCGATTTAATTTGATTTTCTCACCGAAACTAGTATAAAATTGTGTATAATATACTACGATTTTTTTGACCGAAACTAGTATTTCAAAACGTTTCATAGAAACTAATTCTGAGATAATGTTTTGCATAGACATCAATCTTAATCTTCCCTCGTAAAATCTAGAAAGGATCTGAAAAGTTTCGTAGCATTTCGAACAATCCTCGATTTAATTTAATTTTCTGTCCGAAACTAGTATAAAATTGTGTATAATATACTATGATTTCTTGACTGAAACTCTCAGTTCAAAAAGTTTCATAGAATCTATTTCTGAGATAATTTTTTTCATGGACTTCCATAATAATCTTCCCTCGTAAAATATAGAAAGTCTTTGAAAAATTTCGTCGCATTTCGAACAATCCTCGATTTAATTTAATTTTCTGACCGAAACTAGTATGAAATTGTGTATAATATACTACGATTTTTTGACCTAAAATTGCATTTTAAAAACATCCATAGGATCATATTTTGAGATAAATTATTGCATGGACTTCCATCATAACCTTCCCTCATAAAATATAGAAAGGGTCGGAAAGGTTTCGTAGCATTTCGTACAATCCTCGATTTAATTTGATATTCTGACCGAAACTAGAATAAAATTGTGTATAATGTACTACGATTTTTTACCGAATCTCGTATTTCAAAAAGTTTCATAGAATCTATTTCTTAGTTCATTTTTTGCATGGACTTCCATCATAATCTTTCCTCGTAAAATATAGAAAGGATCTGAAAAGTTTAGTATCATTTTTAACAATCCTCGATTTAATTTAATTTTCTGATCGAAACTAGTATGAAATTGTGTATAATATACTACGAATTTTGGACCTAAACTTGCATTTCAAAAACTTCCACAAAATCATATTTTGAGATAATTTTTTGCATGGAATTCCATCATAACTTTCCCTCGTTAAATATAGAAAGTGTTTTAAAAGATTCGTAGCATTTCGAACAATCCTCGATTTAATTTGATTTTCTCACCAAAACTAGTATAAAATTGTGTATAATATACTACGATTTTTTTGACCGAAACTAGTATTTCAAAAAGTTTCATAGAATCTAATTCTGAGATAATTTTTTGCATGGACTTTAATCTTAATCTTACCTCGTAAAATATAGAAAGCATCTGAAGAGTTTCGTAGCATTTCGAACAATCCTCGATTAAATTTAATTTTCTGACCGAAACTAGTATAAAATTGTGTATAATATACTATGATTTTTTAACCGAAACTCATATTTAAAAACTTTCATAGAATCTATTTCTGAGATAATTTTTTGCATGGAATTCCATCATAACTTTCCCTCGTTAAATATAGAAAGTGTCTTAAAAGATTCGTTGCATTTTGAACAAACCTCGATTTAATTTAATTTTCTGACCGAAACTAGTACGGAATTGTTTATAATATACTACGATTTTTTTGACCGAAACTAGTATTTCAAAAAGTTTCATAGAATCTAATTCTGAGATAATTTTTTGCATGGACTTTAATCTTAATCTTACCTCGTAAAATATAGAAAGCATCTGAAGAGTTTCGTAGCATTTCGAACAATCCTCGATTTAATTTAATTTTCTGACCGAAACTAGTATAAAATTGTGTATAATATTCTATGATTTTTTAACCGAAACTCATATTTCAAAAAGTTTCATAGAATCTATTTCTGAGATTATTTTTTTCATGGACTTCCATCATACTCATCCCTCGTAAAATATAGAAAGGATCTGAAAAGTTTCGTAGCATTTTGAACAAACCTCAATTTAATTTAATTTTCTGACCGAAACTAGTACGGAATTGTTTATAATATACTACGATTTTTTGACTTAAACTTGCATTTCAAAAACTTTCATAGAATCATATTTAGAGATAATTTTTTGCATGGAATTCTATCATAACCTTCCCTCGTAAAATATAGAAAGGGTCTGAAAAGTTTCGTAGCATTGTGAACAATCCTCGATTTAATTTGATTTTCTCACCGAAACTAGTATAAAATTGTGTATAATATACTACGATTTTTTTGACCGAAATTAGTATTTCAAAAAGTTTCATAGAATCTAATTCTGAGATAATTTTTTTCATGGACTTTAATCTTAATCTTACCTTGTAAAATATAGAAAGCATCTGAAGAGTTTCGTAGCATTTCGAACAATCCTCGATTTAATTTAATTTTCTGACCGAAACTAGTATAAAATTGTGTATAATATACTATGATTTTTTAACCGAAACTCATATTTAAAAAAGTTTCATAGAATCTATTTCTGAGATAATTTTTTTCATGGACTTCCATCATACTCTTCCCTCGTAAAATATAGAAAGGATCTGAAAAGTTTCGTAGCATTTCGAACAATCCTCGATTTAATTTAATTTTCTGACCGAAACTAGTATGAAATTGTGTATAATATACTACGATTTTTTGACTTAAACTTGCATTTCAAAAACTTCCATAGAATCGTATTTAGAGATAATTTTTTGCATGGAATTCCATCATAACCTTCCCTCGTAAAATATAGAAAGGGTCTGAAAAGTTTCGTAGCATTTTGAACAATCCTCGATTTAATTTGATTTTCTCACCGAAACTAGTATAAAATTGTGTATAATATACTACGATTTTTTTGACCGAAACTAGTATTTCAAAACGTTTCATAGAAACTAATTCTGAGATAATGTTTTGCATAGACTTCAATCTTAATCTTCCCTCGTAAAATCTAGAAAGGATCTGAAAAGTTTCGTAGCATTTCGAACAATCCTCGATTTAATTTAATTTTCTGTCCGAAACTAGTATAAAATTGTGTATAATATACTATGATTTCTTGACTGAAACTCTCAGTTCAAAAAGTTTCATAGAATCTATTTCTGAGATAATTTTTTTCATGGACTTCCATAATAATCTTCCCTCGTAAAATATAGAAAGTCTTTGAAAAATTTCGTCGCATTTCGAACAATCCTCGATTTAATTTAATTTTCTGACCGAAACTAGTATGAAATTGTGTATAATATACTACGATTTTTTGACCTAAAATTGCATTTTAAAAACATCCATAGGATCATATTTTGAGATAAATTATTGCATGGACTTCCATCATAACCTTCCCTCATAAAATATAGAAAGGGTCGGAAAGGTTTCGTAGCATTTCGTACAATCCTCGATTTAATTTGATATTCTGACCGAAACTAGAATAAAATTGTGTATAATGTACTACGATTTTTTACCGAATCTCGTATTTCAAAAAGTTTCATAGAATCTATTTCTTAGTTCATTTTTTGCATGGACTTCCATCATAATCTTTCCTCGTAAAATATAGAAAGGATCTGAAAAGTTTAGTAACATTTTTAACAATCCTCGATTTAATTTAATTTTCTGATCGAAACTAGTATGAAATTGTGTATAATATACTACGAATTTTGGACCTAAACTTGCATTTCAAAAACTTCCACAGAATCATATTTTGAGATAATTTTTTGCATGGAATTCCATCATAACTTTCCCTCGTTAAATATAGAAAGTGTTTTAAAAGATTCGTAGCATTTCGAACAATCCTCGATTTAATTTGATTTTCTCACCAAAACTAGTATAAAATTGTGTATAATATACTACGATTTTTTTGACCGAAACTAGTATTTCAAAAAGTTTCATAGAATCTAATTCTGAGATAATTTTTTGCATGGACTTTAATCTTAATCTTACCTCGTAAAATATAGAAAGCATCTGAAGAGTTTCGTAGCATTTCGAACAATCCTCGATTAAATTTAATTTTCTGACCGAAACTAGTATAAAATTGTGTATAATATACTATGATTTTTTAACCAAAACTCATATTTAAAAAACTTTCATAGAATCTATTTCTGAGATAATTTTTTGCATGGAATTCCATCATAACTTTCCCTCGTTAAATATAGAAAGTGTCTTAAAAGATTCGTTGCATTTTGAACAAACCTCGATTTAATTTAATTTTCTGACCGAAACTAGTACGGAATTGTTTATAATATACTACGATTTTTTTGACCGAAACTAGTATTTCAAAAAGTTTCATAGAATCTAATTCTGAGATAATTTTTTGCATGGACTTTAATCTTAATCTTACCTCGTAAAATATAGAAAGCATCTGAAGAGTTTCGTAGCATTTCGAACAATCCTCGATTTAATTTAATTTTCTGACCGAAACTAGTATAAAATTGTGTATAATATTCTATGATTTTTTAACCGAAACTCATATTTCAAAAAGTTTCATAGAATCTATTTCTGAGATTATTTTTTTCATGGACTTCCATCATACTCATCCCTCGTAAAATATAGAAAGGATCTGAAAAGTTTCGTAGCATTTTGAACAAACCTCAATTTAATTTAATTTTCTGACCGAAACTAGTACGGAATTGTTTATAATATACTACGATTTTTTGACTTAAACTTGCATTTCAAAAACTTTCATAGAATCATATTTAGAGATAATTTTTTGCATGGAATTCTATCATAACCTTCCCTCGTAAAATATAGAAAGGGTCTGAAAAGTTTCGTAGCATTGTGAACAATCCTCGATTTAATTTGATTTTCTCACCGAAACTAGTATAAAATTGTGTATAATATACTACGATTTTTTTGACCGAAATTAGTATTTCAAAAAGTTTCATAGAATCTAATTCTGAGATAATTTTTTTCATGGACTTTAATCTTAATCTTACCTTGTAAAATATAGAAAGCATCTGAAGAGTTTCGTAGCATTTCGAACAATCCTCGATTTAATTTAATTTTCTGACCGAAACTAGTATAAAATTGTGTATAATATACTATGATTTTTTAACCGAAACTCATATTTAAAAAAGTTTCATAGAATCTATTTCTGAGATAATTTTTTTCATGGACTTCCATCATACTCTTCCCTCGTAAAATATAGAAAGGATCTGAAAAGTTTCGTAGCATTTCGAACAATCCTCGATTTAATTTAATTTTCTGACCGAAACTAGTATGAAATTGTGTATAATATACTACGATTTTTTGACTTAAACTTGCATTTCAAAAACTTCCATAGAATCGTATTTAGAGATAATTTTTTGCATGGAATTCCATCATAACCTTCCCTCGTAAAATATAGAAAGGGTCTGAAAAGTTTCGTAGCATTTTGAACAATCCTCGATTTAATTTGATTTTCTCACCGAAACTAGTATAAAATTGTGTATAATATACTACGATTTTTTTGACCGAAACTAGTATTTCAAAACGTTTCATAGAAACTAATTCTGAGATAATGTTTTGCATAGACTTCAATCTTAATCTTCCCTCGTAAAATCTAGAAAGGATCTGAAAAGTTTCGTAGCATTTCGAACAATCCTCGATTTAATTTAATTTTCTGTCCGAAACTAGTATAAAATTGTGTATAATATACTATGATTTCTTGACTGAAACTCTCAGTTCAAAAAGTTTCATAGAATCTATTTCTGAGATAATATTTTTCATGGACTTCCATAATAATCTTCCCTCGTAAAATATAGAAAGTCTTTGAAAAATTTCGTCGCATTTCGAACAATCCTCGATTTAATTTAATTTTCTGACCGAAACTAGTATGAAATTGTGTATAATATACTACGATTTTTTGACCTAAAATTGCATTTTAAAAACATCCATAGAATCATATTTTGAGATAAATTATTGCATGGACTTCCATCATAACCTTCCCTCATAAAATATAGAAAGGGTCGGAAAGGTTTCGTAGCATTTCGTACAATCATCGATTTAATTTGATATTCTGACCGAAACTAGAATAAAATTGTGTATAATGTACTACGATTTTTTACCGAATCTCGTATTTCAAAAAGTTTCATAGAATCTATTTCTTAGTTCATTTTTTGCATGGACTTCCATCATAATCTTTACTCGTAAAATATAGAAAGGATCTGAAAAGTTTAGTAGCATTTTTAACAATCCTCGATTTAATTTAATTTTCTGACCGAAACTAGTATGAAATTGTGTATAATATACTACGAATTTTGCACCTAAACTTGCATTTGAAAAACTTCCACAGAATCATATTTTGAGATAATTTTTTGCATGGAATTCCATCATAACTTTCCCTCGTTAAATATAGAAAGTGTCTTAAAAGATTCGTAGCATTTCGAACAATCCTCGATTTAATTTGATTTTCTCACCAAAACTAGTATAAAATTGTGTATAATATACTACAATTTTTTTGACCGAAACTAGTATTTCAAAAAGTTTCATAGAATCTAATTCTGAGATAATTTTTTGCATGGACTTTAATCTTAATCTTACCTCGTAAAATATAGAAAGCATCTGAAGAGTTTCGTAGCATTTCGAACAATCCTCGATTTAATTTAATTTTCTCACCGAAACTAGTATGAAATTGTGTATAATATACTATGATTTTTTAACCGAAACTCATATTTAAAAAAGTTTCATAGAATCTATTTCTGAGATAATTTTTTTCATGGACTTCCATCATACTCATCCCTCGTAAAATATAGAAAGGATCTGAAAAGTTTCGTAGTATTTTGAACAAACCTCAATTTAATTTAATTTTCTGACCGAAACTAGTACGGAATTGTGTATAATATACTACGATTTTTTGACTTAAACTTGCATTTCAAAAACTTCCATAGAATCATATTTAGAGATAATTTTTTGCATGGAATTCCATCATAACCTTCCCTCGTAAAATATAGAAAGGGTCTGAAAAGTTTCGTAGCATTTTGAACAATCCTCGATTTAATTTGATTTTCTCACCGAAACTAGTATAAAATTGTGTATAATATACTATGATTTTTTTTACCGAAACTAGTACTTCAAAAAGTTTCATAGAATCTAATTCATAGATAATTTTTTGCATGGACTTTAATCTTAATCTTACCTCGTAAAATATAGAAAGCATCTGAAGAGTTTCGTAGCATTTCGAACAATCCTCGATTTAATTTAATTTTCTGACCGAAACTAGTATAAAATTGTGTATAATATACTATGATTTTTTAACCGAAACTCACATTTAAAAAAGTTTCATAGAATCTATTTCTGAGATAATTTTTTTCATGGACTTCCATCATACTCTTCCCTCGTAAAATATAGAAAGGATCTGAAAAGTTTCGTAGCATTTCGAACAATCCTCGATTTAATTTAATTTTCTGACCGAAACTAGTATGAAATTGTGTATAATATACTACGATTTTTTGACTTAAACTTGCATTTCAAAAACTTCCATAGAATCATATTTAGAGATAATTTTTTGCATGGAATTCCATCATAACCTTCCCTCGTAAAATATAGAAAGGGTCTGAAAAGTTTCGTAGCATTTTGAACAATCCTCGATTTAATTTGATTTTCTCACCGAAACTAGTATAAAATTGTGTATAATATACTACGATTTTTTTGACCGAAACTAGTATTTCAAAACGTTTCATAGAAACTAATTCTGAGATAATGTTTTGCATAGACTTCAATCTTAATCTTCCCTCGTAAAATCTTGAAAGGATCTGAAAAGTTTCGTAGCATTTCGAACAATCCTCGATTTAATTTAATTTTCTGTCCGAAACTAGTATAAAATTGTGTATAATATACTTTGATTTCTTGACTGAAACTCTCAGTTCAAAAAGTTTCATAGAATCTATTTCTGAGATAATTTTTTTCATGGACTTCCATCATAATCTTCCTTTGTAAAATATAGAAAGTCTTTGAAAAATTTCGTCGCATTTCGAACAATCCTCGATTTAATTTAATTTTCTGACCGAAAATAGTATGAAATTGTGTATAATATACTACGATATTTTGACCTAAAATAGCATTTTAAAAACATCCATAGAATCATATTTTGAGATAAATTTTTGCATGGACTTCAATCATAACCTTCCCTCATAAAATATAGAAAGGGTCGGAAAAGTTTCGTAGCATTTCGTACAATCCTCGATTTAATTTGATATTCTGACCGAAACTAGAATAAAATTGTGTATAATGTACTACGATTTTTTGACCGAATCTCGTATTTCAAAAAGTTTCATAGAATCTATTTCTTAGTTCATTTTTTGCATGGACTTCCATCATATCTTTCCTCGTAAAATATAGAAAGGATCTGAAAAGTTTAGTAGCATTTTTAACAATCCTCGATTTAATTTAATTTTCTGACCGAAACTAGTATGAAATTGTGTATAATATACTACGAATTTTGGACCTAAACTTGCATTTCAAAAACTTCCACAGAATCATATTTTGAGATAATTTTTTGCATGGAATTCCATCATAACCTTCCCTCGTAAAATATAGAAAGGGTCTGAAAAGTTTCGTAGCATTTTGAACAATCCTCGATTTAATTTGATTTTCTCACCGAAACTAGTATAAAATTGTGTATAATATACTACGATTTTTTTGACCGAAACTAGTATTTCAAAACGTTTCATAGAAACTAATTCTGAGATAATGTTTTGCATAGACTTCAATCTTAATCTTCCCTCGTAAAATCTTGAAAGGATCTGAAAAGTTTCGTAGCATTTCGAACAATCCTCGATTTAATTTAATTTTCTGTCCGAAACTAGTATAAAATTGTGTATAATATACTTTGATTTCTTGACTGAAACTCTCAGTTCAAAAAGTTTCATAGAATCTATTTCTGAGATAATTTTTTTCATGGACTTCCATCATAATCTTCCTTTGTAAAATATAGAAAGTCTTTGAAAAATTTCGTCGCATTTCGAACAATCCTCGATTTAATTTAATTTTCTGACCGAAACTAGTATGAAATTGTGTATAATATACTACGATATTTTGACCTAAAATAGCATTTTAAAAACATCCATAGAATCATATTTTGAGATAAATTTTTGCATGGACTTCAATCATAACCTTCCCTCATAAAATATAGAAAGGGTCGGAAAAGTTTCGTAGCATTTCGTACAATCCTCGATTTAATTTGATATTCTGACCGAAACTAGAATAAAATTGTGTATAATGTACTACGATTTTTTGACCGAATCTCGTATTTCAAAAAGTTTCATAGAATCTATTTCTTAGTTCATTTTTTGCATGGACTTCCATCATATCTTTCCTCGTAAAATATAGAAAGGATCTGAAAAGTTTAGTAGCATTTTTAACAATCCTCGATTTAATTTAATTTTCTGACCGAAACTAGTATGAAATTGTGTATAATATACTACGAATTTTGGACCTAAACTTGCATTTCAAAAACTTCCACAGAATCATATTTTGAGATAATTTTTTGCATGGAATTCCATCATAACCTTCCCTCGTAAAATATAGAAAGGGTCTGAAAAGTTTCGTAGCATTTTGAACAATCCTCGATTTAATTTGATTTTCTCACCGAAACTAGTATAAAATTGTGTATAATATACTACGATTTTTTTGACCGAAACTAGTATTTCAAAACGTTTCATAGAAACTAATTCTGAGATAATGTTTTGCATAGACTTCAATCTCAATCTTCCCTCGTAAAATCTAGAAAGGATCTGAAAAGTTTCGTAGCATTTCGAACAATCCTCGATTTAATTTAATTTTCTGTCCGAAACTAGTATAAAATTGTGTATAATATACTATGATTTCTTGACTGAAACTCTCAGTTCAAAAAGTTTCATAGAATCTATTTCTGAGATAATTTTTTTCATGGACTTCCATAATACTCTTCCCTCGTAAAATATAGAAAGTCTTTGAAAAATTTCGTCGCATTTCGAACAATCCTCGATTTAATTTAATTTTCTGACCGAAACTAGTATGAAATTGTGTATAATATACTACGATTTTTTGACCTAAAATTGCATTTTAAAAACATCCATAGAATCATATTTTGAGATAAATTATTGCATGGACTTCCATCATAACCTTCCCTCATAAGATATAGAAAGGGTCGGAAAGGTTTCGTAGCATTTCGTACAATCCTCGATTTAATTTGATATTCTGACCGAAACTAGAATAAAATTGTGTATAATGTACTACGATTTTTTACCGAATCTCGTATTTCAAAAAGTTTCATAGAATCTATTTCTTAGTTCATTTTTTGCATGGACTTCCATCATAATCTTTCCTCGTAATAGAAAGGATCTGAAAAGTTTAGTAGCATTTTTAACAATCCTCGATTTAATTTAATTTTCTGACCGAAACTAGTATGAAATTGTGTATAATATACTACGAATTTTGGACCTAAACTTGCATTTCAAAAACTTCCACAGAATCATATTTTGAGATAATTTTTTGCATGGAATTCCATCATAACCTTCCCTCGTAAAATATAGAAAGGGTCTGAAAAGTTTCGTAGCATTTTGAACAATCCTCGATTTAATTTGATTTTCTCACCGAAACTAGTATAAAATTGTGTATAATATACTACGATTTTTTTGACCGAAACTAGTATTTCAAAACGTTTCATAGAAACTAATTCTGAGATAATGTTTTGCATAGACTTCAATCTTAATCTTCCCTCGTAAAATCTTGAAAGGATCTGAAAAGTTTCGTAGCATTTCGAACAATCCTCGATTTAATTTAATTTTCTGTCCGAAACTAGTATAAAATTGTGTATAATATACTTTGATTTCTTGACTGAAACTCTCAGTTCAAAAAGTTTCATAGAATCTATTTCTGAGATAATTTTTTTCATGGACTTCCATCATAATCTTCCTTTGTAAAATATAGAAAGTCTTTGAAAAATTTCGTCGCATTTCGAACAATCCTCGATTTAATTTAATTTTCTGACCGAAACTAGTATGAAATTGTGTATAATATACTACGATATTTTGACCTAAAATAGCATTTTAAAAACATCCATAGAATCATATTTTGAGATAAATTTTTGCATGGACTTCAATCATAACCTTCCCTCATAAAATATAGAAAGGGTCGGAAAAGTTTCGTAGCATTTCGTACAATCCTCGATTTAATTTGATATTCTGACCGAAACTAGAATAAAATTGTGTATAATGTACTACGATTTTTTGACCGAATCTCGTATTTCAAAAAGTTTCATAGAATCTATTTCTTAGTTCATTTTTTGCATGGACTTCCATCATATCTTTCCTCGTAAAATATAGAAAGGATCTGAAAAGTTTAGTAGCATTTTTAACAATCCTCGATTTAATTTAATTTTCTGACCGAAACTAGTATGAAATTGTGTATAATATACTACGAATTTTGGACCTAAACTTGCATTTCAAAAACTTCCACAGAATCATATTTTGAGATAATTTTTTGCATGGAATTCCATCATAACCTTCCCTCGTAAAATATAGAAAGGGTCTGAAAAGTTTCGTAGCATTTTGAACAATCCTCGATTTAATTTGATTTTCTCACCGAAACTAGTATAAAATTGTGTATAATATACTACGATTTTTTTGACCGAAACTAGTATTTCAAAACGTTTCATAGAAACTAATTCTGAGATAATGTTTTGCATAGACTTCAATCTCAATCTTCCCTCGTAAAATCTAGAAAGGATCTGAAAAGTTTCGTAGCATTTCGAACAATCCTCGATTTAATTTTCTGTCCGAAACTAGTATAAAATTGTGTATAATATACTATGATTTCTTGACTGAAACTCTCAGTTCAAAAAGTTTCATAGAATCTATTTCTGAGATAATTTTTTTCATGGACTTCCATAATACTCTTCCCTCGTAAAATATAGAAAGTCTTTGAAAAATTTCGTCGCATTTCGAACAATCCTCGATTTAATTTAATTTTCTGACCGAAACTAGTATGAAATTGTGTATAATATACTACGATTTTTTGACCTAAAATTGCATTTTAAAAACATCCATAGAATCATATTTTGAGATAAATTATTGCATGGACTTCCATCATAACCTTCCCTCATAAGATATAGAAAGGGTCGGAAAGGTTTCGTAGCATTTCGTACAATCCTCGATTTAATTTGATATTCTGACCGAAACTAGAATAAAATTGTGTATAATGTACTACGATTTTTTACCGAATCTCGTATTTCAAAAAGTTTCATAGAATCTATTTCTTAGTTCATTTTTTGCATGGACTTCCATCATAATCTTTCCTCGTAATAGAAAGGATCTGAAAAGTTTAGTAGCATTTTTAACAATCCTCGATTTAATTTAATTTTCTGACCGAAACTAGTATGAAATTATGTATAATATACTACGATTTTTTGACTTAAACTTGCATTTCAAAAACTTCCATAGAATCATATTTAGAGATAATTTTTTGCATGGAATTCCATCATAACCTTCCCTCGTTAAATATAGAAAGTGTCTTAAAAGATTCGTAGCATTTCGAACAATCCTCGATTTAATTTGATTTTCTCACCGAAACTAATATAAAATTTTGTATAATATACTACGATTTTTTTGACCGAAACTAGTATTTCTAAAAGTTTCATAGAATCTAATTCTGAGATAATTTTTTGCATGGACTTTAATCTTAATCTTACCTCGTAAAATATAGAAAGCATCTGAAGAGTTTCATAGCATTTCAAACAATCCTCGATTTAATTTAATTTTCTGACCGAAACTAGTATAAAATTGTGTATAATATACTATGATTTTTTAACCGAAACTCATATTTAAAAAAGTTTCATAGAATCTATTTCTGAGATAATTTTTTTCATGGACTTCCATCATACTCTTCCCTCGTTAAATATAGAAAGGATCTGAAAAGTGTCGTAGCATTTCGAACAATCCTCGATTTAATTTAATTTTCTGACCGAAACTAGTATGAAATTGTGTATAATATACTACGATTTTTTGACTTAAACTTGCATTTCAAAAACTTCCATAGAATCATATTTAGAGATAATTATTTGCATGGAATTCCATCATAACCTTCCCTCGTAAAATATAGAAAGGGTCTGAAAAGTTTCGTAGCATTTTGAACAATCCTCGATTTAATTTGATTTTCTCACCGAAACTAGTATAAAATTGTGTATAATATACTACGATTTTTTTGACCGAAACTAGTATTTCAAAACGTTTCATAGAAACTAATTCTTAGATAATGTTTTGCATAGACTTCAATCTTAATCTTCCCTCGTAAAATCTTGAAAGGATCTGAAAAGTTTCGTAGCATTTCGAACAGTCCTCGATTTAATTTAATTTTCTGTCCGAAACTAGTATAAAATTGTGTATAATATACTATGATTTCTTGACTGAAACTCTCAGTTCAAAAAGTTTCATAGAATCTATTTCTGAGATAATTTTTTTCATGGACTTCCATCATAATCTTCCTTTGTAAAATATAGAAAGTCTTTGAAAAATTTCGTCGCATTTCGAACAATCCTCGATTTAATTTAATTTTCTGACCGAAACTAGTATGAAATTGTGTATAATATACAACGATATTTTGACCTAAAATAGCATTTTAAAAACATCCATAGAATCATATTTTGAGATAATTTTTGCATGGACTTCAATCATAACCTTCCCTCATAAAATATAGAAAGGGTCGGAAAAGTTTCGTAGCATTTTGTACAATCCTCGATTTAATTTGATATTCTGACCGAAACTAGAATAAAATTGTGTATAATGTACTACGATTTTTTGACCGAATCTCGTATTTCAAAAAGTTTCATAGAATCTATTTCTTAGTTCATTTTTTGCATGGACTTCCATCATAATCTTTCCTCGTAAAATATAGAAAGGATCTGAAAAGTTTAGTAGCATTTTTAACAATCCTCGATTTAATTTAATTTTCTGACCGAAACTAGTATGAAATTGTGTATAATATACTACGAATTTTGGACTTAAACTTGCATTTCAAAAACTTCCACCGAATCATATTTTGAGATAATTTTTTGCATGGAATTCCATCATAACCTTCCCTCGTAAAATATAGAAAGGGTCTGAAAAGTTTCGTAGCATTTTGAACAATCCTCGATTTAATTTGATTTTCTCACCGAAACTAGTATAAAATTGTGTATAATATACTACGATTTTTTTGACCGAAACTAGTATTTCAAAACGTTTCATAGAAACTAATTCTGAGATAATGTTTTGCATAGACTTCAATCTTAATCTTCCCTCGTAAAATCTAGAAAGGATCTGAAAAGTTTCGTAGCATTTCGAACAATCCTCGATTTAATTTAATTTTCTGCCCGAAACTAGTATAAAATTGTGTATAATATACTTTGATTTCTTGACTGAAACTCTCAGTTCAAAAAGTTTCATAGAATCTATTTCTGTGATAATTTTTTTCATGGACTTCCATCATAATCTTCCTTTGTAAAATATAGAAAGTCTTTGAAAAATTTCGTCGCATTTCGAACAATCCTCGATTTAATTTAATTTTCTGACCGAAACTAGTATGAAATTGTGTATAATATACTACGATATTTTGACCTAAAATAGCATTTTAAAAACATCCATAGAATCATATTTTGAGATAAATTTTTGCATGGACTTCAATCATAACCTTCCCTCATAAAATATAGAAAGGGTCGGAAAAGTTTCGTAGCATTTCGTACAATCCTCGATTTAATTTGATATTCTGACCGAAACTAGAATAAAATTGTGTATAATGTACTACGATTTTTTGACCGAATCTCGTATTTCAAAAAGTTTCATAGAATCTATTTCTTAGTTCATTTTTTGCATGGACTTCCATCATATCTTTCCTCGTAAAATATAGAAAGGATCTGAAAAGTTTAGTAGCATTTTTAACAATCCTCGATTTAATTTAATTTTCTGACCGAAACTAGTATGAAATTGTGTATAATATACTACGAATTTTGGACCTAAACTTGCATTTCAAAAACTTCCACAGAATCATATTTTGAGATAATTTTTTGCATGGAATTCCATCATAACCTTCCCTCGTAAAATATAGAAAGGGTCTGAAAAGTTTCGTAGCATTTTGAACAATCCTCGATTTAATTTGATTTTCTCACCGAAACTAGTATAAAATTGTGTATAATATACTACGATTTTTTTGACCGAAACTAGTATTTCAAAACGTTTCATAGAAACTAATTCTGAGATAATGTTTTGCATAGACTTCAATCTTAATCTTCCCTCGTAAAATCTTGAAAGGATCTGAAAAGTTTCGTAGCATTTCGAACAATCCTCGATTTAATTTAATTTTCTGTCCGAAACTAGTATAAAATTGTGTATAATATACTTTGATTTCTTGACTGAAACTCTCAGTTCAAAAAGTTTCATAGAATCTATTTCTGAGATAATTTTTTTCATGGACTTCCATCATAATCTTCCTTTGTAAAATATAGAAAGTCTTTGAAAAATTTCGTCGCATTTCGAACAATCCTCGATTTAATTTAATTTTCTGACCGAAACTAGTATGAAATTGTGTATAATATACTACGATATTTTGACCTAAAATAGCATTTTAAAAACATCCATAGAATCATATTTTGAGATAAATTTTTGCATGGACTTCAATCATAACCTTCCCTCATAAAATATAGAAAGGGTCGGAAAAGTTTCGTAGCATTTCGTACAATCCTCGATTTAATTTGATATTCTGACCGAAACTAGAATAAAATTGTGTATAATGTACTACGATTTTTTGACCGAATCTCGTATTTCAAAAAGTTTCATAGAATCTATTTCTTAGTTCATTTTTTGCATGGACTTCCATCATATCTTTCCTCGTAAAATATAGAAAGGATCTGCAAAGTTTAGTAGCATTTTTAACAATCCTCGATTTAATTTAATTTTCTGACCGAAACTAGTATGAAATTGTGTATAATATACTACGAATTTTGGACCTAAACTTGCATTTCAAAAACTTCCACAGAATCATATTTTGAGATAATTTTTTGCATGGAATTCCATCATAACCTTCCCTCGTAAAATATAGAAAGGGTCTGAATAGTTTCGTAGCATTTTGAACAATCCTCGATTTAATTTGATTTTCTCACCGAAACTAGTATAAAATTGTGTATAATATACTACGATTTTTTTGACCGAAACTAGTATTTCAAAACGTTTCATAGAAACTAATTCTGAGATAATGTTTTGCATAGACTTCAATCTCAATCTTCCCTCGTAAAATCTAGAAAGGATCTGAAAAGTTTCGTAGCATTTCGAACAATCCTCGATTTAATTTAATTTTCTGTCCGAAACTAGTATAAAATTGTGTATAATATACTATGATTTCTTGACTGAAACTCTCAGTTCAAAATGTTTCATAGAATCTATTTCTGAGATAATTTTTTTCATGGACTTCCATAACACTCTTCCCTCGTAAAATATAGAAAGTCTTTGAAAAATTTCGTCGCATTTCGAACAATCCTCGATTTAATTTAATTTTCTGACCGAAACTAGTATGAAATTGTGTATAATATACTACGATTTTTTGACCTAAAATTGCATTTTAAAAACATCCATAGAATCATATTTTGAGATAAATTATTGCATGGACTTCCATCATAACCTTCCCTCATAAGATATAGAAAGGGTCGGAAAGGTTTCGTAGCATTTCGTACAATCCTCGATTTAATTTGATATTCTGACCGAAACTAGAATAAAATTGTGTATAATGTACTACGATTTTTTACCGAATCTCGTATTTCAAAAAGTTTCATAGAATCTATTTCTTAGTTCATTTTTTGCATGGACTTCCATCATAATCTTTCCTCGTAATAGAAAGGATCTGAAAAGTTTAGTAGCATTTTTAACAATCCTCGATTTAATTTAATTTTCTGACCGAAACTAGTATGAAATTATGTATAATATACTACGATTTTTTGACTTAAACTTGCATTTCAAAAACTTCCATAGAATCATATTTAGAGATAATTTTTTGCATGGAATTCCATCATAACCTTCCCTCGTTAAATATAGAAAGTGTCTTAAAAGATTCGTAGCATTTCGAACAATCCTCGATTTAATTTGATTTTCTCACCGAAACTAGTATAAAATTTTGTATAATATACTACGATTTTTTTGACCGAAACTAGTATTTCTAAAAGTTTCATAGAATCTAATTCTGAGATAATTTTTTGCATGGACTTTAATCTTAATCTTACCTCGTAAAATATAGAAAGCATCTGAAGAGTTTCATAGCATTTCGAACAATCCTCGATTTAATTTAATTTTCTGACCGAAACTAGTATAAAATTGTGTATAATATACTATGATTTTTTAACCGAAACTCATATTTAAAAAAGTTTCATAGAATCTATTTCTGAGATAATTTTTTTCATGGACTTCCATCATACTCTTCCCTCGTTAAATATAGAAAGGATCTGAAAAGTGTCGTAGCATTTCGAACAATCCTCGATTTAATTTAATTTTCTGACCGAAACTAGTATGAAATTGTGTATAATATACTACGATTTTTTGACTTAAACTTGCATTTCAAAAACTTCCATAGAATCATATTTAGAGATAATTATTTGCATGGAATTCCATCATAACCTTCCCTCGTAAAATATAGAAAGGGTCTGAAAAGTTTCGTAGCATTTTGAACAATCCTCGATTTAATTTGATTTTCTCACCGAAACTAGTATAAAATTGTGTATAATATACTACGATTTTTTTGACCGAAACTAGTATTTCAAAACGTTTCATAGAAACTAATTCTTAGATAATGTGTTGCATAGACTTCAATCTTAATCTTCCCTCGTAAAATCTTGAAAGGATCTGAAAAGTTTCGTAGCATTTCGAACAGTCCTCGATTTAATTTAATTTTCTGTCCGAAACTAGTATAAAATTATGTATAATATACTATGATTTCTTGACTGAAACTCTCAGTTCAAAAAGTTTCATAGAATCTATTTCTGAGATAATTTTTTTCATGGACTTCCATCATAATCTTCCTTTGTAAAATATAGAAAGTCTTTGAAAAATTTCGTCGCATTTCGAACAATCCTCGATTTAATTTAATTTTCTGACCGAAACTAGTATGAAATTGTGTATAATATACAACGATATTTTGACCTAAAATAGCATTTTAAAAACATCCATAGAATCATATTTTGAGATAAATTTTTGCATGGACTTCAATCATAACCTTCCCTCATAAAATATAGAAAGGGTCGGAAAAGTTTCGTAGCATTTCGTACGATCCTCGATTTAATTTGATATTCTGACCGAAACTAGAATAAAATTGTGTATAATGTACTACGATTTTTTGACCGAATCTCGTATTTCAAAAAGTTTCATAGAATCTATTTCTTAGTTCATTTTTTGCATGGACTTCCATCATAATCTTTCCTCGTAAAATATAGAAAGGATCTGAAAAGTTTAGTAGCATTTTTAACAATCCTCGATTTAATTTAATTTTCTGACCGAAACTAGTATGAAATTGTGTATAATATACTACGAATTTTGGACCTAAACTTGCATTTCAAAAACTTCCACCGAATCATATTTTGAGATAATTTTTTGCATGGAATTCCATCATAACCTTCCCTCGTAAAATATAGAAAGGGTCTGAAAAGTTTCGTAGCATTTTGAACAATCCTCGATTTAATTTGATTTTCTCACCGAAACTAGTATAAAATTGTGTATAATATACTACGATTTTTTTGACCGAAACTAGTATTTCAAAACGTTTCATAGAAACTAATTCTGAGATAATGTTTTGCATAGACTTCAATCTTAATCTTCCCTCGTAAAATCTAGAAAGGATCTGAAAAGTTTCGTAGCATTTCGAACAATCCTCGATTTAATTTAATTTTCTGTCCGAAACTAGTATAAAATTGTGTATAATATACTATGATTTCTTGACTGAAACTCTCAGTTCAAAAAGTTTCATAGAATCTATTTCTGAGATAATTTTTTTCATGGACTTCCATCATAATCTTCCTTTGTAAAATATAGAAAGTCTTTGAAAAATTTCGTCGCATTTCGAACAATCCTCGATTTAATTTAATTTTCTGACCGAAACTTGTATGAAATTGTGTATAATATACTACGATATTTTGACCTAAAATAGCATTTTAAAAACATCCATAGAATCATATTTTGAGATAAATTTTTGCATGGACTTCAATCATAACCTTCCCTCATAAAATATAGAAAGGGTCGGAAAAGTTTCGTAGCATTTCGTACAATCCTCGATTTAATTTGATATTCTGACCGAAACTAGAATAAAATTTTGTATAATGTACTACGATTTTTTGACCGAATCTCGTATTTCAAAAAGTTTCATAGAATCTATTTCTTAGTTCATTTTTTGCATGGACTTCCATCATAATCTTTCCTCGTAAAATATAGAAAGGATCTGAAAAGTTTAGTAGCATTTTTAACAATCCTCGATTTAATTTAATTTTCTGACCGAAACTAGTATGAAATTGTGTATAATATACTACGAATTTTGGACCTAAACTTGCATTTCAAAAACTTCCACAGAATCATATTTTGAGATAATTTTTTGCATGGAATTCCATCATAACCTTCCCTCGTAAAATATAGAAAGGGTCTGAAAAGTTTCGTAGCATTTTGAACAATCCTCGATTTAATTTGATTTTCTCACCAAAACTAGTATAAAATTTTGTATAATATACTACGATTTTTTTGACCGAAACTAGTATTTCTAAAAGTTTCATAGAATCTAATTCTGAGATAATTTTTTGCATGGACTTTAATCTTAATCTTACCTCGTAAAATATAGAAAGCATCTGAAGAGTTTCGTAGCATTTCGAATAATCCTCGATTTAATTTAATTTTCTGACCGAAACTAGTATAAAATTGTGTATAATATACTATGATTTTTTAACCGAAACTCATATTTAAAAAAGTTTCATAGAATCTATTTCTGAGATAATTTTTTTCATGGACTTCCATCATACTCTTCCCTCGTAAAATATAGAAAGGATCTGAAAAGTTTCGTAGTATTTTGAACAAACCTCAATTTAATTTAATTTTCTGACCGAAACTAGTACGGAATTGTTTATAATATACTACAATTTTTTGACCTAAACTTGCATTTCAAAAACATCCATAGAATCATATTTTGAGATAATTTTTTGCATGGACTTCCATCATAACCTTCCCTCGTAAAATATAGAAAGTGTTTGAAACGTTTCGTAGCATTTCGTACAATCCTCGATTTGATTTGATATTCTGATCGAAACTAGTATAAATTTGTGTATAGTGTACTACGATTTTTTGACCGAAACTCGTATTTCAAAAAGTTTCATAGAATCTATTTCTGAGATGATTTTTTGCATGGACTTCCATCATAATCTTGCTTCGTAAAATATAGAAAGGATTTAAAATGTTTCTAGCATTTTTAACAATCCTCGATTTAATTTAATTTTCTGACCAAAACTAGTAAGAAATTGTGTATAATATACTACGATTTTTTGACCTAAACTTGCATTTCAAAAACTTCCATAGAATCATATTTTGAGATAATTTTTTGCATGGAATTCCATCATAACCTTCCCTCGTAAAATATTGAAAGTGTCTGAAAAGATTCGTAGCATTTCGAACTATCCTCGATTTAATTTGATTTTCTCACTAAAACTTGTATAAAATTGTGTATAATATACTACGATTTTTTTGACCGAAACTAGTATTTCAAAAAGTATCATAGAATCTAATTCTGAGATAATTTTTTGCATGGACTTCAATCATAATATTACCTCGTAAAATATAGAAAGCATCTGAAGAGTTTTGTAGTATTTCGAATAATCCTCGATTTAATTTAATTTTCTGACCGAAACTAGTATAAAATTGTGGATAATATACTATGATTTTTTAACCGAAACTCGTATTTAAAAAAGTTTCATAGAATCTATTTTTGAGAAATTTGTTTTCATATACTTCCATCATACTCTTCCCTCGTAAAATATAGAAAGGATCTGAAAAGTTTCGTAGCATTTCGAACAATCCTCGATTTAATTTAATTTTCTGACCGAAACTAGTATGAAATTGTGTATTATATACTACGATTTTTTGACTTAAATTTGCATTTCAAAAACTTCCATAGAATCATATTTAGATATAATTTTTTGCATGGACTTCAATCTTAATCTTCCCTCGTAAAATATAGAAAGGGTCTGAAAAGTTTCGTAGCATTTTGAACAATCCTCGATTTAATTTGATTTTCTCACCGAAACTAGTATAAAATTGTGTATAATATACTACGATTTTTTTGACCGAAACTAGTATTTCAAAACGTTTCATAGAAACTAATTCTTAGATAATGTTTTGCATAGACTTCAATCTTAATCTTCCCTCGTAAAATCTTGAAAGGATCTGAAAAGTTTCGTAGCATTTCGAACAGTCCTCGATTTAATTTAATTTTCTGTCCGAAACTAGTATAAAATTGTGTATAATATACTATGATTTCTTGACTGAAACTCTCAGTTCAAAAAGTTTCATAGAATCTATTTCTGAGATAATTTTTTTCATGGACTTCCATCATAATCTTCCTTTGTAAAATATAGAAAGTCTTTGAAAAATTTCGTCGCATTTCGAACAATCCTCGATTTAATTTAATTTTCTGACCGAAACTAGTATGAAATTGTGTATAATATACAACGATATTTTGACCTAAAATAGCATTTTAAAAACATCCATAGAATCATATTTTGAGATAAATTTTTGCATGGACTTCAATCATAACCTTCCCTCATAAAATATAGAAAGGGTCGGAAAAGTTTCGTAGCATTTCGTACGATCCTCGATTTAATTTGATATTCTGACCGAAACTAGAATAAAATTGTGTATAATGTACTACGATTTTTTGACCGAATCTCGTATTTCAAAAAGTTTCATAGAATCTATTTCTTAGTTCATTTTTTGCATGGACTTCCATCATAATCTTTCCTCGTAAAATATAGAAAGGATCTGAAAAGTTTAGTAGCATTTTTAACAATCCTCGATTTAATTTAATTTTCTGACCGAAACTAGTATGAAATTGTGTATAATATACTACGAATTTTGGACCTAAACTTGCATTTCAAAAACTTCCACCGAATCATATTTTGAGATAATTTTTTGCATGGAATTCCATCATAACCTTCCCTCGTAAAATATAGAAAGGGTCTGAAAAGTTTCGTAGCATTTCGAACAATCCTCGATTTAATTTAATTTTCTGTCCGAAACTAGTATAAAATTGTGTATAATATACTATGATTTCTTGACTGAAACTCTCAGTTCAAAAAGTTTCATAGAATCTATTTCTGAGATAATTTTTTTCATGGACTTCCATCATAATCTTCCTTTGTAAAATATTGAAAGTGTCTGAAAAGATTCGTAGCATTTCGAACTATCCTCGATTTAATTTGATTTTCTCACTGAAACTAGTATAAAATTGTGTATAATATACTACGATTTTTTTGACCGAAACTAGTATTTCAAAATGTTTCATAGAATCTATTTCTGAGATAATTTTTTTCATGGACTTCCATCATAATCTTCCTTTGTAAAATATAGAAAGTCTTTGAAAAATTTCGTCGCATTTCGAACAATCCTCGATTTAATTTAATTTTCTGACCGAAACTAGTATGAAATTGTGTATAATATACTACGATTTTTTGACCTAAACTTGCATTTTAAAAACATCCATAGAGTCATATTTTGAGATAATTTTTTGCATGGACTTCCATCATAACCTTCCCTCATAAAATATAGAAAGGGTCGGAAAAGTTTCGTAGCATTTCGTACAATCCTCGATTTAATTTGATATTCTGACCGAAACTAGAATAAAATTGTGTATAATGTACTAAGATTTTTTGACCAAATATCGTATTTCAAAAAGTTTCATAGAATCTATTTCTGAGTTCATTTTTTTCATGGACTTCCATCATAATCTTCCCTCGTAAAATATAGAAAGGGTCTGAAAAGTTTAGTAGCATTTTTAACAATCCTCGATTGAATTTAATTTTCTGACCGAAACTAGTATAAAATTGTGTATAATATACTATGATTTTTTAACCTTCCCTCGTAAAATATAGAAAGGGTCTGAAAAGTTTCATTGCATTTCGTACAATCCTCGATTTAATTTGATTTTCTCACCGAAACTAGTATAAAATTGTGTATATTATACTACGATTTTTTTGACCGAAACTAGTATTTCAAAAAGTTTCATAGAATCTATTTCTGAGATAATTTTTTGCATGGACTTCAATCTTAATCTTACCTCGTAAAATATAGAAAGCATCTGAAGAGTTTTGTAGTATTTCGAACAATCCTCGATTTAATTTAATTTTCTGACCGAAACTAGTATAAAATTGTGGATAATATACTATGAATTTTTAAACGAAACTCATATTTCAAAAAGTTTCATAGAATCTATTTCTGAGAAATTTGTTTTCATATACTTCCATCATACTCTTCCCTCGTAAAATATAGAATGGATCTGAAAAGTTTCGTAGCATTTCGAACAATCCTCGATTTAATTTTATTTTCTGACCGAAACTAGTATGAAATTGTGTATAATATACTACGATTTTTTGACTTAAACTTGAATTTCAAAAACTTTCATAGAATCATATTTAGAGATAATTTTTTGCATGGAATTCCATCATAACCTTCCCTCGTAAAATATAGAAAGGGTCTCAAAAGTTTCGTAGCATTTTGAACAATCCTCGATTTAATTTGATTTTCTCACCGAAACTAGTATAAAATTGTGTATAATATACTACGATTTTTTTGACCGCAACTAGTATTTCAAAAAGTTTCATAGAATCTAATTCTGAGATAATTTTTTGCATGGACTTCAATCTTAATCTTACCTCGTAAAATATAGAAAGCATCTGAAGAGTTTCGTAGCATTTCGAACAATCCTCGATTTAATTTAATTTTCTGACCGAAACTACTATAAAATTGTGTATAATATACTATGATTTTTAACTGAAACTCATATTTAAAAAAGTTTCATAGAATCTATTTCTGAGATAATTTTTTTCATGGACTTCCATCATACTCTTCCCTCGTAAAATATAGAAAGGATCTGAAAAGTTTCGTAGTATTTTGAACAAACCACAATTTAATTTAATTTTCTGACCGAAACTAGTACGGAATTGTTTATAATATACTACAATTTTTTGACCTAAACTTGCATTTCAAAAACATCCATAGAATCATATTTTGAGATAATCTTTTGCATGGACTTCCATCATAACCTTCCCTCGTAAAATAAAGAAAGTGTTTGAAAAGTTTCGTAGCATTTCGTACAATCCTCGATATAAGTTGATATTCTGATCGAAACTAGTATAAAATTGTGTATAATGTACTACGATTTTTTGACCGAAACTCATATTTCAAAAAAGTTTCATAGAATCTATTACTGAGATAATTTTTTGCATGGACTTCCATCATAATCTTACCTCGTAAAATATAGAAAGGATTTAAAAAGTTTCGTAGCAGTTTTAACAATCCTCGATTTAATTTAATTTTCTGACCGAAACTAGTAAGAAATTGTGTATAATATACTACGATTTTTTGACCTAAACTTGCAATTCAAAAACATCCATAGAATCATATTTTGAGATGATTTTTTGCATGGAATTCAATCATAACCTTCCCTCGTAAAATATAGAAAGGGTCTGAAAAGTTTCATTGCATTTCGTACAATCCTCGATTTAATTTGATTTTCTCTCCGAAACTAGTATAAAATTGTGTATAATATACTACGATTTTTTTGACCGAAACTAGTATTTCAAAAAGTTTCATAGAATCTATTTCTGAGATAATTTTTTGCATGGACTTCAATCTTAATCTTACCTCGTAAAATATAGAAAGCATCTGAAGAGTTTTGTAGTATTTCGAACAATCCTCGATTTAATTTAATTTTCTGACCGAAACTAGTATAAAATTGTGGATAATATACTATGAATTTTTAAACGAAACTCATATTTCAAAAAGTTTCATAGAATCTATTTCTGAGAAATTTGTTTTCATATACTTCCATCATACTCTTCCCTCGTAAAATATAGAATGGATCTGAAAAGTTTCGTAGCATTTCGAACAATCCTCGATTTAATTTAATTTTCTGACCGAAACTAGTATGAAATTGTGTATAATATACTACGATTTTTTGACTTAAACTTGCATTTCAAAAACTTCCATAGAATCATATTTAGAGATAATTTTTTGCATGGAATTCCATCATAACCATCCCTCGTAAAATATAGAAAGGGTCTGAAAAGTTTCGTAGCATTTTGAACAATCCTCGATTTAATTTGATTTTCTCACCGAAACTAGTATAAAATTGTGTATAATATACTACGATTTTTTTGACCGCAACTAGTATTTCAAAAAGTTTCATAGAATCTAATTCAATTTTTTGCATGGACTTCAATCTTAATCTTACCTCGTAAAATATAGAAAGCATCTGAAGAGTTTCGTAGCATTTCGAACAATCCTCGATTTAATTTAATTTTCTGACCGAAACTAGTATAAAATTGTGTATAATATACTATGATTTTTAACTGAAACTCATATTTAAAAAAGTTTCATAGAATCTATTTCTGAGATAATTTTTTTCATGGACTTCCATCATACTCTTCCCTCGTAAAATATAGAAAGGATCTGAAAAGTTTCGTAGTATTTTGACCAAACCTCAATTTAATTTAATTTTCTGACCGAAACTAGTACGGAATTGTTTATAATATACTACAATTGTTTGACCTAAACATGCATTTCAAAAACATCCATAGAATCATATTTTGAGATAATCTTTTGCATGGACTTCCATCATAACCTTCCCTCGTAAAATATAGAAAGTGTTTGAAAAGTTTCGTAGCATTTCGTACAATCCTCGATTTAAGTTGATATTCTGATCGAAACTAGTATAAAATTGTGTATAATGTACTATGATTTTTTGACCGAAACACGTATTTCAAAAAAGTTTCATAGAATCTATTTTTGAGATAATTTTTTGCATGGACTTCCATCATAATCTTACCTCGTAAAATATAGAAAGGATTTAAAAAGTTTCGTAGCATTTTTAACAATCCTCGATTTAATTTAATTTTCTTACCGAAACTAGTAAGAAATTGTGTATAATATACTACGATTTTTTGACCTAAACTTGGAATTCAAAAACATCCATAGAATCATATTTTGAGATGATTTTTTGCATGGAATTCCATCATAACCTTCCCTCATAAAATATTGAAAGGGTCTGAAAAGTTTCATTGCATTTCGTACAATCCTCGATTTAATTTGATTTTCTCACCGAAACTAGTATAAAATTGTGTATAATATACTACGATTTTTTTGACCGAAACTAGTATTTCAAAAAGTTTCATAGAATCTATTTCTGAGATAATTTTTTGCATGGACTTCAATCTTAATCTTACCTCGTAAAATATAGAAAGCATCTGAAGAGTTTTGTAGTATTTCGAACAATCCTCGATTTAATTTAATTTTCTGACCGAAACTAGTATAAAATTGTGGATAATATACTATGAATTTTTAAACGAAACTCATATTTCAAAAAGTTTCATAGAATCTATTTCTGAGAAATTTGTTTTCATATACTTCCATCATACTCTTCCCTCGTAAAATATAGAATGGATCTGAAAAGTTTCGTAGCATTTCGAACAATCCTCGATTTAATTTAATTTTCTGACCGAAACTAGTATGAAATTGTGTATAATATACTACGATTTTTTGACTTAAACTTGCATTTCAAAAACTTCCATAGAATCATATTTAGAGATAATTTTTTGCATGGAATTCCATCATAACCATCCCTCGTAAAATATAGAAAGGGTCTGAAAAGTTTCGTAGCATTTTGAACAATCCTCGATTTAATTTGATTTTCTCACCGAAACTAGTATAAAATTGTGTATAATATACTACGATTTTTTTGACCGCAACTAGTATTTCAAAAAGTTTCATAGAATCTAATTCAATTTTTTGCATGGACTTCAATCTTAATCTTACCTCGTAAAATATAGAAAGCATCTGAAGAGTTTCGTAGCATTTCGAACAATCCTCGATTTAATTTAATTTTCTGACCGAAACTAGTATAAAATTGTGTATAATATACTATGATTTTTAACTGAAACTCATATTTAAAAAAGTTTCATAGAATCTATTTCTGAGATAATTTTTTTCATGGACTTCCATCATACTCTTCCCTCGTAAAATATAGAAAGGATCTGAAAAGTTTCGTAGTATTTTGACCAAACCTCAATTTAATTTAATTTTCTGACCGAAACTAGTACGGAATTGTTTATAATATACTACAATTGTTTGACCTAAACATGCATTTCAAAAACATCCATAGAATCATATTTTGAGATAATCTTTTGCATGGACTTCCATCATAACCTTCCCTCGTAAAATATAGAAAGTGTTTGAAAAGTTTCGTAGCATTTCGTACAATCCTCGATTTAAGTTGATATTCTGATCGAAACTAGTATAAAATTGTGTATAATGTACTATGATTTTTTGACCGAAACACGTATTTCAAAAAAGTTTCATAGAATCTATTTCTGAGATAATTTTTTGCATGGACTTCCATCATAATCTTACCTCGTAAAATATAGAAAGGATTTAAAAAGTTTCGTAGCATTTTTAACAATCCTCGATTTAATTTAATTTTCTTACCGAAACTAGTAAGAAATTGTGTATAATATACTACGATTTTTTGACCTAAACTTGGAATTCAAAAACATCCATAGAATCATATTTTGAGATGATTTTTTGCATGGAATTCCATCATAACCTTCCCTCATAAAATATTGAAAGGGTCTGAAAAGTTTCATTGCATTTCGTACAATCCTCGATTTAATTTGATTTTCTCACCGAAACAAGTATAAAATTGTGTATAATATACTACGATTTTTTTGACCGAAACTAGTATTTCAAAAAGTTTCATAGAATCTATTTCTGAGATAATTTTTTGCATGGACTTCAATCTTAATCTTACCTCGTAAAATATAGAAAGCATCTGAAGAGTTTTGTAGTATTTCGAACAATCCTCGATTTAATTTAATTTTCTGACCGAAACTAGTATAAAATTGTGGATAATATACTATGAATTTTTAAACGAAACTCATATTTCAAAAAGTTTCATAGAATCTATTTCTGAGAAATTTGTTTTCATATACTTCCATCATACTCTTCCATCGTAAAATATAGAATGGATCTGAAAAGTTTCGTAGCATTTCGAACAATCCTCGATTTAATTTAATTTTCTGACCAAAACTAGTATGAAATTGTGTATAATATACTACGATTTTTTGACTTAAACTTGAATTTCAAAAACTTCCATAGAATCATATTTAGAGATAATTTTTTGCATGGAATTCCATCATAACCTTCCCTCGTAAAATATAGAAAGGGTCTCAAAAGTTTCGTAGCATTTTGAACAATCCTCGATTTAATTTGATTTTCTCACCGAAACTAGTATAAAATTGTGTATAATATACTACGATTTTTTTGACCGCAACTAGTATTTCAAAAAGTTTCATAGAATCTAATTCTGAGATAATTTTTTGCATGGACTTCAATCTTAATCTTACCTCGTAAAATATAGAAAGCATCTGAAGAGTTTCGTAGCATTTCGAACAATCCTCGATTTAATTTAATTTTCTGACCGAAACTACTATAAAATTGTGTATAATATACTATGATTTTTAACTGAAACTCATATTTAAAAAAGTTTCATAGAATCTATTTCTGAGATAATTTTTTTCATGGACTTCCATCATACTCTTCCCTCGTAAAATATAGAAAGGATCTGAAAAGTTTCGTAGTATTTTGAACAAACCACAATTTAATTTAATTTTCTGACCGAAACTAGTACGGAATTGTTTATAATATACTACAATTTTTTGACCTAAACTTGCATTTCAAAAACATCCATAGAATCATATTTTGAGATAATCTTTTGCATGGACTTCCATCATAACCTTCCCTCGTAAAATAAAGAAAGTGTTTGAAAAGTTTCGTAGCATTTCGTACAATCCTCGATATAAGTTGATATTCTGATCGAAACTAGTATAAAATTGTGTATAATGTACTACGATTTTTTGACCGAAACTTATATTTCAAAAAAGTTTCATAGAATCTATTTCTGAGATAATTTTTTGCATGGACTTCCATCATAATCTTACCTCGTAAAATATAGAAAGGATTTAAAAAGTTTCGTAGCATTTTTAACAATCCTCGATTTAATTTAATTTTCTTACCGAAACTAGTAAGAAATTGTGTATAATATACTACGATTTTTTGACCTAAACTTGCAATTCAAAAACATCCATAGAATCATATTTTGAGATGATTTTTTGCATGGAATTCAATCATAACCTTCCCTCGTAAAATATAGAAAGGGTCTGAAAAGTTTCATTGCATTTCGTACAATCCTCGATTTAATTTGATTTTCTCTCCGAAACTAGTATAAAATTGTGTATAATATACTACAATTTTTTTGACCGAAACTAGTATTTCAAAAAGTTTCATAGAATCTATTTCTGAGATAATTTTTTGCATGGACTTCAATCTTAATCTTACCTCGTAAAATATAGAAAGCATCTGAAGAGTTTTGTAGTATTTCGAACAATCCTCGATTTAATTTAATTTTCTGACCGAAACTAGTATAAAATTGTGGATAATATACTATGAATTTTTAAACGAAACTCATATTTCAAAAATTTTCATAGAATCTATTTCTGAGAAATTTGTTTTCATATACTTCCATCATACTCTTCCCTCGTAAAATATAGAATGGATCTGAAAAGTTTCGTAGCATTTCGAACAATCCTCGATTTAATTTAATTTTCTGACCGAAACTAGTATGAAATTGTGTATAATATACTACGATTTTTTGACTTAAACTTGCATTTCAAAAACTTCCATAGAATCATATTTAGAGATAATTTTTTGCATGGAATTCCATCATAACCTTCCCTCGTAAAATATAGAAAGGGTCTGAAAAGTTTCGTAGCATTTTGAACAATCCTCGATTTAATTTGATTTTCTCACCGAAACTAGTATAAAATTGTGTATAATATACTACGATTTTTTTGACCGCAACTAGTATTTCAAAAAGTTTCATAGAATCTAATTCTGAGATAATTTTTTGCATGGACTTCAATCTTAATCTTACCTCGTAAAATATAGAAAGCATCTGAAGAGTTTCGTAGCATTTCGAACAATCCTCGATTTAATTTAATTTTCTGACCGAAACTAGTATAAAATTGTGTATAATATACTATGATTTTTAACTGAAACTCATATTTAAAAAAGTTTCATAGAATCTATTTCTGAGATAATTTTTTTCATGGACTTCCATCATACTCTTCCCTCGTAAAATATAGAAAGGATCTGAAAAGTTTCGTAGTATTTTGACCAAACCTCAATTTAATTTAATTTTCTGACCGAAACTAGTACGGAATTGTTTATAATATACTACAATTTTTTGACCTAAACATGCATTTCAAAAACATCCATAGAATCATATTTTGAGATAATCTTTTGCATGGACTTCCATCATAACCTTCCCTCGTAAAATATAGAAAGTGTTTGAAAAGTTTCGTAGCATTTCGTACAATCCTCGATTTAAGTTGATATTCTGATCGAAACTAGTATAAAATTGTGTATAATGTACTATGATTTTTTGACCGAAACACGTATTTCAAAAAAGTTTCATAGAATCTATTTCTGAGATAATTTTTTGCATGGACTTCCATCATAATCTTACCTCGTAAAATATAGAAAGGATTTAAAAAGTTTCGTAGCATTTTTAACAATCCTCGATTTAATTTAATTTTCTTACCGAAACTAGTAAGAAATTGTGTATAATATACTACGATTTTTTGACCTAAACTTGGAATTCAAAAACATCCATAGAATCATATTTTGAGATGATTTTTTGCATGGAATTCCATCATAACCTTCCCTCGTAAAATATTGAAAGGGTCTGAAAAGTTTCATTGCATTTCGTACAATCCTCGATTTAATTTGATTTTCTCACCGAAACTAGTATAAAATTGTGTATAATATACTACGATTTTTTTGACCGAAACTAGTATTTCAAAAAGTTTCATAGAATCTATTTCTGAGATAATTTTTTGCATGGACTTCAATCTTAATCTTACCTCGTAAAATATAGAAAGCATCTGAAGAGTTTTGTAGTATTTCGAACAATCCTCGATTTAATTTAATTTTCTGACCGAAACTAGTATAAAATTGTGGATAATATACTATGAATTTTTAAACGAAACTCATATTTCAAAAAGTTTCATAGAATCTATTTCTGAGAAATTTGTTTTCATATACTTCCATCATACTCTTCCCTCGTAAAATATAGAATGGATCTGAAAAGTTTCGTAGCATTTCGAACAATCCTCGATTTAATTTAATTTTCTGACCGAAACTAGTATGAAATTGTGTATAATATACTACGATTTTTTGACTTAAACTTGCATTTCAAAAACTTCCATAGAATCATATTTAGAGATAATTTTTTGCATGGAATTCTATCATAACCTTCCCTCGTAAAATATAGAAAGGGTCTGAAAAGTTTCATAGCATTTTGAACAATCCTCGATTTAATTTGATTTTCTCACCGAAACTAGTATAAAATTGTGTATAATATACTACGATTTTTTTGACCGCAACTAGTATTTCAAAAAGTTTCATAGAATCTAATTCTGAGATAATTTTTTGCATGGACTTCAATCTTAATCTTACCTCGTAAAATATACAAAGCATCTGAAGAGTTTCGTAGCATTTCGAACAATCCTCGATTTAATTTAATTTTCTGACCGAAACTAGTATAAAATTGTGTATAATATACTATGATTTTTAACTGAAACTCATATTTAAAAAAGTTTCATAGAATCTATTTCTGAGATAATTTTTTTCATGGACTTCCATCATACTCTTCCCTCGTAAAATATAGAAAGGATCTGAAAAGTTTCGTAGTATTTTGAACAAACCTCAATTTAATTTAATTTTCTGACCGAAACTAGTACGGAATTGTTTATAATATACTACAATTTTTTGACCTAAACATGCATTTCAAAAACATCCATAGAATCATATTTTGAGATAATCTTTTGCATGGACTTCCATCATAACCTTCCCTCGTAAAATATAGAAAGTGTTTGAAAAGTTTCGTAGCATTTCGTACAATCCTCGATTTAAGTTGATATTCTGATCGAAACTAGTATAAAATTGTGTATAATGTACTATGATTTTTTGACCGAAACACGTATTTCAAAAAAGTTTCATAGAATCTATTTCTGAGATAATTTTTTGCATGGACTTCCATCATAATCTTACCTCGTAAAATATAGAAAGGATTTAAAAAGTTTCGTAGCATTTTTAACAATCCTCGATTTAATTTAATTTTCTTACCGAAACTAGTAAGAAATTGTGTATAATATACTACGATTTTTTGACCTAAACTTGGAATTCAAAAACATCCATAGAATCATATTTTGAGATGATTTTTTGCATGGAATTCCATCATAACCTTCCCTCGTAAAATATTGAAAGGGTCTGAAAAGTTTCATTGCATTTCGTACAATCCTCGATTTAATTTGATTTTCTCACCGAAACTAGTATAAAATTGTGTATAATATACTACGATTTTTTTGACCGAAACTAGTATTTCAAAAAGTTTCATAGAATCTATTTCTGAGATAATTTTTTGCATGGACTTCAATCTTAATCTTACCTCGTAAAATATAGAAAGCATCTGAAGAGTTTTGTAGTATTTCGAACAATCCTCGATTTAATTTAATTTTCTGACCGAAACTAGTATAAAATTGTGGATAATATACTATGAATTTTTAAACGAAACTCATATTTCAAAAAGTTTCATAGAATCTATTTCTGAGAAATTTGTTTTCATATACTTCCATCATACTCTTCCCTCGTAAAATATAGAATGGATCTGAAAAGTTTCGTAGCATTTCGAACAATCCTCGATTTAATTTAATTTTCTGACCGAAACTAGTATGAAATTGTGTATAATATACTACGATTTTTTGACTTAAACTTGCATTTCAAAAACTTCCATAGAATCATATTTAGAGATAATTTTTTGCATGGAATTCCATCATAACCTTCCCTCGGAAAATATAGAAAGGGTCTGAAAAGTTTCATAGCATTTTGAACAATCCTCGATTTAATTTGATTTTCTCACCGAAACTAGTATAAAATTGTGTATAATATACTACGATTTTTTTGACCGCAACTAGTATTTCAAAAAGTTTCATAGAATCTAATTCTGAGATAATTTTTTGCATGGACTTCAATCTTAATCTTACCTCGTAAAATATAGAAAGCATCTGAAGAGTTTCGTAGCATTTCGAACAATCCTCGATTTAATTTAATTTTCTGACCGAAACTAGTATAAAATTGTGTATAATATACTATGATTTTTAACTGAAACTCATATTTAAAGAAGTTTCATAGAATCTATTTCTGAGATAATTTTTTTCATGGACTTCCATCATACTCTTCCCTCGTAAAATATAGAAAGGATCTGAAAAGTTTCGTAGTATTTTGAACAAACCTCAATTTAATTTAATTTTCTGACCGAAACTAGTACGGAATTGTTTATAATATACTACAATTTTTTGACCTAAACATGCATTTCAAAAACATCCATAGAATCATATTTTGAGATAATCTTTTGCATGGACTTCCATCATAACCTTCCCTCGTAAAATATAGAAAGTGTTTGAAAAGTTTCGTAGCATTTCGTACAATCCTCGATTTAAGTTGATATTCTGATCGAAACTAGTATAAAATTGTGTATAATGTACTATGATTTTTTGACCGAAACACGTATTTCAAAAAAGTTTCATAGAATCTATTTCTGAGATAATTTTTTGCATGGACTTCCATCATAATCTTACCTCGTAAAATATAGAAAGGATTTAAAAAGTTTCGTAGCATTTTTAACAATCCTCGATTTAATTTAATTTTCTTACCGAAACTAGTAAGAAATTGTGTATAATATACTACGATTTTTTGACCTAAACTTGGAATTCAAAAACATCCATAGAATCATATTTTGAGATGATTTTTTGCATGGAATTCCATCATAACCTTCCCTCGTAAAATATTGAAAGGGTCTGAAAAGTTTCATTGCATTTCGTACAATCCTCGATTTAATTTGATTTTCTCACCGAAACTAGTATAAAATTGTGTATAATATACTACGATTTTTTTGACCGAAACTAGTATTTCAAAAAGTTTCATAGAATCTATTTCTGAGATAATTTTTTGCATGGACTTCAATCTTAATCTTACCTCGTAAAATATAGAAAGCATCTGAAGAGTTTTGTAGTATTTCGAACAATCCTCGATTTAATTTAATTTTCTGACCGAAACTAGTATAAAATTGTGGATAATATACTATGAATTTTTAAACGAAACTCATATTTCAAAAAGTTTCATAGAATCTATTTCTGAGAAATTTGTTTTCATATACTTCCATCATACTCTTCCCTCGTAAAATATAGAATGGATCTGAAAAGTTTCGTAGCATTTCGAACAATCCTCGATTTAATTTAATTTTCTGACCGAAACTAGTATGAAATTGTGTATAATATACTACGATTTTTTGACTTAAACTTGCATTTCAAAAACTTCCATAGAATCATATTTAGAGATAATTTTTTGCATGGAATTCCATCATAACCTTCCCTCGGAAAATATAGAAAGGGTTTGAAAAGTTTCATAGCATTTTGAACAATCCTCGATTTAATTTGATTTTCTCACCGAAACTAGTATAAAATTGTGTATAATATACTACGATTTTTTTGACCGCAACTAGTATTTCAAAAAGTTTCATAGAATCTAATTCTGAGATAATTTTTTGCATGGACTTCAATCTTAATCTTACCTCGTAAAATATAGAAAGCATCTGAAGAGTTTCGTAGCATTTCGAACAATCCTCGATTTAATTTAATTTTCTGACCGAAACTAGTATAAAATTGTGTATAATATACTATGATTTTTAACTGAAACTCATATTTAAAAAAGTTTCATAGAATCTATTTCTGAGATAATTTTTTTCATGGACTTCCATCATACTCTTCCCTCGTAAAATATAGAAAGGATCTGAAAAGTTTCGTAGTATTTTGAACAAACCTCAATTTAATTTAATTTTCTGACCGAAACTAGTACGGAATTGTTTATAATATACTACAATTTTTTGACCTAAACATGCATTTCAAAAACATCCATAGAATCATATTTTGAGATAATCTTTTGCATGGACTTCCATCATAACCTTCCCTCGTAAAATATAGAAAGTGTTTGAAAAGTTTCGTAGCATTTCGTACAATCCTCGATTTAAGTTGATATTCTGATCGAAACTAGTATAAAATTGTGTATAATGTACTATGATTTTTTGACCGAAACACGTATTTCAAAAAAGTTTCATAGAATCTATTTCTGAGATAATTTTTTGCATGGACTTCCATCATAATCTTACCTCGTAAAATATAGAAAGGATTTAAAAAGTTTCGTAGCATTTTTAACAATCCTCGATTTAATTTAATTTTCTTACCGAAACTAGTAAGAAATTGTGTATAATATACTAGGATTTTTTGACCTAAACTTGGAATTCAAAAACATCCATAGAATCATATTTTGAGATGATTGTTTGCATGGAAATCCATCATAACCTTCCCTCGTAAAATATTGAAAGGGTCTGAAAAGTTTCATTGCATTTCGTACAATCCTCGATTTAATTTGATTTTCTCACCGAAACTAGTATAAAATTGTGTATAATATACTACGATTTTTTTGACCGAAACTAGTATTTCAAAAAGTTTCATAGAATCTATTTCTGAGATAATTTTTTGCATGGACTTCAATCTTAATCTTACCTCGTAAAATATAGAAAGCATCTGAAGAGTTTTGTAGTATTTCGAACAATCCTCGATTTAATTTAATTTTCTGACCGAAACTAGTATAAAATTGTGGATAATATACTATGAATTTTTAAACGAAACTCATATTTCAAAAAGTTTCATAGAATCTATTTCTGAGAAATTTGTTTTCATATACTTCCATCATACTCTTCCCTCGTAAAATATAGAATGGATCTGAAGAGTTTCGTAGCATTTCGAACAATCCTCGATTTAATTTAATTTTCTGACCGAAACTAGTATGAAATTGTGTATAATATACTACGATTTTTTGACTTAAACTTGCATTTCAAAAACTTCCATAGAATCATATTTAGAGATAATTTTTTGCATGGAATTCCATCATAACCTTCCCTCGTAAAATATAGAAAGGGTCTGAAAAGTTTCATAGCATTTTGAACAATCCTCGATTTAATTTGATTTTCTCACCGAAACTAGTATAAAATTGTGTATAATATACTACGATTTTTTTGACCGCAACTAGTATTTCAAAAAGTTTCATAGAATCTAATTCTGAGATAATTTTTTGCATGGACTTCAATCTTAATCTTACCTCGTAAAATATAGAAAGCATCTGAAGAGTTTCGTAGCATTTCGAACAATCCTCGATTTAATTTAATTTTCTGACCGAAACTAGTATAAAATTGTGTATAATATACTATGATTTTTAACTGAAACTCATATTTAAAAAAGTTTCATAGAATCTATTTCTGAGATAATTTTTTTCATGGACTTCAATCATACTCTTCCCTCGTAAAATATAGAAAGGATCTGAAAAGTTTCGTAGTATTTTGAACAAACCTCAATTTAATTTAATTTTCTGACCGAAACTAGTACGGAATTGTTTATAATATACTACAATTTTTTGACCTAAACATGCATTTCAAAAACATCCATAGAATCATATTTTGAGATAATCTTTTGCATGGACTTCCATCATAACCTTCCCTCGTAAAATATAGAAAGTGTTTGAAAAGTTTCGTAGCATTTCGTACAATCCTCGATTTAAGTTGATATTCTGATCGAAACTAGTATAAAATTGTGTATAATGTACTATGATTTTTTGACCGAAACTCGTATTTCAAAAAAGTTTCATAGAATCTATTTCTGAGATAATTTTTAGCATGGACTTCCATCATAATCTTACACCGTAAAATATAGAAAGGATTTAAAAAGTTTCGTAGCATTTTTAAAAATCCTCGATTTAATTTGATTTTCTTACAGAAACTAGTAAGAAATTGTGTATAATATACTACGATTTTTTGACCTAAACTTGCAATTCAAAAACATCCATAGAATCATATTTTGAGATGATTTTTTGCATGGAATTCCATCATAACCTTCCCTCGTAAAATATTGAAAGGGTCTGAAAAGTTTCATTGCATTTCGTACAATCCTCGATTTAATTTGATTTTCTCACCGAAACTAGTATAAAATTATGTATAATATACTAAGATTTTTTTGACCGAAACTAGTATTTCAAAAAGTTTCATAGAATCTATTTCTGAGATAATTTTTTGCATGGACTTCAATCTTAATCTTACCTCGTAAAATATAGAAAGCATCTGAAGAGTTTTGTAGTATTTCGAACAATCCTCGATTTAATTTAATTTTCCGACCGAAACTAGTATAAAATTGTGGATAATATACTATGAATTTTTAACCGAAACTCGTATTTCAAAAAGTTTCATAGAATCTATTTCTGAGAAATTTGTTTTCATATACTTCCATCATACTCTTCCCTCGTAAAATAACGAATGGATCTAAAAAGTTTCGTAGCATTTCGAACAATCCTCGATTTAATTTAATTTTCTGACCGAAACTAGTATGAAATTGTGTATAATATACTACGATTTTTTGACTTAAACTTGCATTTCAAAAACTTCCATAGAATCATATTTAGAGATAATTTTTTGCATGGAATTCCATCATAACCTTCCCTCGTAAAATATAGAAAGGGTCTGAAAAGTTTCGTAGCATTTAGAAAAATCCTCGATTTAATTTGATTTTCTCACCGAAACTAGTATAAAATTGTGTATAATATACTACGATTTTTTTGACCGCAACTAGTATTTCAAAAAGTTTCATAGAATCTAATTCTGAGATAATTTTTTGCATGGACTTCAATCTTAATCTTACCTCGTAAAATATAGAAAGCATCTGAAGAGTTTCGTAGCATTTCGAACAATCCTCGATTTAATTTAATTTTCTGTCCGAAACTAGTATAAAATTGTGTATAATATACTATGATTTTTTGACCGAAACTCGTAGTTCAAAAATTTTCATAGAATCTATTTCTGAGATAATTTTTTTCATGGAATTCCATCATAACCTTCCTTTGTAAAATATAGAATGTCTAAGAAAAATTTGGTTGCATTTCGAACAATCCTTGATTTAATTTAATTTTCTGACCGAAACTAGTACGAAATTGTTTATAATATACTACGATTTTTTGACCTAAACTTGCATTTCAAAAACATCCATAGAATCATATTTTGAGATAATTTTTTGCATGGACTTCCATCATAACCTTCCCTCGTAAAATATAGAAAGTGTTTGAAAAGTTTCGTAGCATTTCGTACAATCCTCGATTTAATTTGATATTCTGATCGAAACTAGTATAAAATTGTGTATAATGTACTATGATTTTTTGACCGAAACTCGTATTTCAAAAAGTTTCATAGAATCTATTTCTGAGATAATTTTTTGCATGGACTTCCATCATAATCTTCCCTCGTAAAATATAGAAAGGATTTAAAAAGTTTCGTAGCATTTTTAACAATCCTCGATTTAATTTAATTTTCTTACCGAAACTAGTAAGAAATTGTGTATAATATACTACGATTTTTTGACCTAAACTTGCAATTCAAAAACATCCATAGAATCATATTTTGAGATGATTTTTTGCATGGAATTCCATCATAACCTTCCCTCGTAAAATATAGAAAGGGTCTGAAAAGTTTCATTGCATTTCGTACAATCCTCGATTTAATTTGATTTTCTCACCGAAACTAGTATAAATTTGTGTATAATATACTACGATTTTTTTGACCGAAACTAGTATTTCAAAAAGTTTCATAGAATCTATTTCTGAGATAATTTTTTGCATGGACTTCAATCTTAATCTTACCTCGTAAAATATAGAAAGCATCTGAAGAGTTTTGTAGTATTTCGAACAATCCTCAATTTAATTTAATTTTCCGACCGAAACTAGTATAAAATTATGGATAATATACTATGAATTTTTAACCGAAACTCGTATTTCAAAAAGTTTCATAGAATCTATTTCTGAGAAATTTGTTTTCATATACTTCCATCATACTCTTCCCTCGTAAAATAACGAATGGATCTAAAAAGTTTCGTAGCATTTCGAACAATCCTCGATTTAATTTAATTTTTTGACCGAAACTAGTATGAAATTGTGTATAATATACTACAATTTTTTGACTTAAACTTGCATTTCAAAAACTTCCATAGAATCATATTTAGAGATAATTTTTTGCATGGAATTCCATCATAACCTTCCCTCGTAAAATATAGAAAGGGTCTGAAAAGTTTCGTAGCATTTTGAAAAATCCTCGATTTAATTTGATTTTCTCACCGAAACTAGTATAAAATTGTGTATAATATACTACGATTTTTTTGACCGCAACTAGTATTTCAAAAAGTTTCATAGAAACTAATTCTGAGATAATTTTTTGCATGGACTTCAATCTTAATCTTACCTCGTAAAATATAGAAAGCATCTGAAGAGTTTCGTAGCATTTCGAACAATCCTCGATTTAATTTAATTTTCTGTCCGAAACTAGTATAAAATTGTGTATAATATACTATGATTTTTTGACCGAAACTCGTAGTTCAAAAATTTTCATAGAATCTATTTCTGAGATAATTTTTTTCATGGAATTCCATCATAACCTTCCTTTGTAAAATATAGAATGTCTAAGAAAAATTTGGTTGCATTTCGAACAATCCTTGATTTAATTTAATTTTCTGACCGAAACTAGTACGAAATTGTTTATAATATACTACGATTTTTTGACCTAAACTTGCATTTCAAAAACATCCATAGAATCATATTTTGAGATAATTTTTTGCATGGACTTCCGTCATAACCTTCCCTCGTAAAATATAGAAAGTGTTTGAAAAGTTTCGTAGCATTTCGTACAATCCTCGATTTAATTTGATATTCTGATCGAAACTAGTATAAAATTGTGTATAATGTACTACGATTTTTTGACCGAAACTCGTATTTCAAAAAGTTTCATAGAATCTATTTCTGAGATAATTTTTTGCATGGACTTCCATCATAATCTTCCCTCGTAAAATATAGAAAGGATTTAAAAAGTTTCGTAGCATTTTTAACAATCCTCGATTTAATTTAATTTTCTTACCGAAACTAGTAAGAAAATGTGTATAATATACTACAATTTTTTGACCTAAACTTGCAATTCAAAAACATCCATAGAATCATATTTTGAGATGATTTTTTGCATGGAATTCCATCATAACCTTCCCTCGTAAAATATAGAAAGGGTCTGAAAAGTTTCATTGCATTTCGTACAATCCTCGATTTAATTTGATTTTCTCACCGAAACTAGTATAAATTTGTGTATAATATACTACGATTTTTTTGACCGAAACTAGTATTTCAAAAAGTTTCATAGAATCTATTTCTGAGATAATTTTTTGCATGGACTTCAATCTAAATCTTACCTCGTAAAATATAGAAAGCATCTGAAGAGTTTTGTAGTATTTCGAACAATCCTCGATTTAATTTAATTTTTCGACCGAAACTAGTATAAAATTATGGATAATATACTATGAATTTTTAACCGAAACTCGTATTTCAAAAAGTTTCATAGAATCTATTTCTAAGAAATTTGTTTTCATATACTTCCATCATACTCTTCCCTCGTAAAATAACGAATGGATCTGAAAAGTTTCGTAGCATTTCGAACAATCCTCGATTTAATTTAATTTTCTGACCGAAACTAGTATGAAATTGTGTATAATATACTACGATTTTTTGACTTAAACTTGTATTTCAAAAACTTCCATAGAATCATATTTAGAGATAATTTTTTGCATGGAATTCCATCATAACCTTCCCTCGTAAAATATAGAAAGGGTCTGAAAAGTTTCGTAGCATTTTAAAAAATCCTCGATTTAATTTGATTTTCTCACCGAAACTAGTATAAAATTGTGTATAATATACTACGATTTTTTTGACCGCAACTAGTATTTCAAAAAGTTTCATAGAATCTAATTCTGAGATAATTTTTTGCATGGACTTCCATCATAATCTTCCCTCGTAAAATATAGAAAGCATCTGAAGAGTTTCGTAGCATTTTGAACAATCCTCGATTTAATTTAATTTTCTGTCCGAAACTAGTATAAAATTGTGTATAATATACTATGATTTTTTGACCGAAACTCGTAGTTCAAAAATTTTCATAGAATCTATTTCTGAGATAATTTTTTTCATGGAATTCCATCATAACCTTCCTTTGTAAAATATAGAATGTCTAAGAAAAATTTGGTTGCATTTCGAACAATCCTTGATTTAATTTAATTTTCTGACCGAAACTAGTACGAAATTGTTTATAAAATACTACGATTTTTTGACCTAAACTTGCATTTCAAAAACATCCATAGAATCATATTTTGAGATAATTTTTTGCATGGACTTCCATCATAACCATCCCTCGTAAAATATAGAACGTGTTTGAAATGTTTCGTAGCATTTCGTACAATCCTCGATTTAATTTGATATTCTGATCGAAACAAGTATAAAATTGTGTATAATGTACTACGATTTTTTGACCGAAACTCGTATTTCAAAAAGTTTCATAGAATCTATTTCTGAGATAATTTTTTGCATGGACTTCCATCATAATCTTCCCTCGTAAAATATAGAAAGGATTTAAAAAGTTTCGTAGCATTTTTAACAATCCTCGATTTAATTTAATTTTCTTACCGAAACTAGTAATAAATTGTGTATAATATACTACGATTTTTTGACCTAAACTGGCAATTCAAAAACTTCCATAGAATCATATTTTGAGATGATTTTTGGCATGGAATTCCATCATAACCTTCCCTCGTAAAATATAGAAAGGGTCTGAAAAGTTTCATTGCATTTCGTACAATCCTCCATTTAATTTGATTTTCTCACCAAAACTAGTTTAAAATTGTGTATAATATACTACGATTTTTTTACCGAAACTAGTATTTCAAAAAGTTTCATATAATCTAATTCTGAGATAATTTTTTGCACGGACTTCAATCTTAATCTTACCTCGTACAATATAGAAAGCATTTGAAGAGTTTTTTAGTATTTCGAACAATCCTCGATTTAATTTAATTTTCCGACCGAAACTAGTATAAAATTGTGGATAATATACTATGAATTTTTAACCGAAACTCGTATTTCAAAAAGTTTCATAGAATCTATTTCTGAGAAATTTGTTTTCATATACTTCCATCATACTCTTCCCTCGTTAAATATAGAAAGGATCTAAAAAGTTTCGTAGCATTTCGAACAATCCTCGATTTAATTTAATTTTCTGACCGAAACTAGTATGAAATTGTGTATAATATACTACGATTTTTTTGACCGCAACTAGTATTTCAAAAAGTTTCATAGAATCTAATTCTGAGATAATTTTTTGCATGGACTTCAATCTTAATCTTCCCTCGTAAAACCTAGAAAGGATCTAAAAAGTTTCGTAGCATTTCGAACAATCCTCGATTTAATTTAATTTTCTGTCCGAAACTAGTATAAAATTGTGTATAATATACTATGATTTTTTGACCGAAACTCGTAGTTCAAAAAGTTTCATAGAATCTATTTCTGAGATAATTTTTTTCATGGAATTCCATCATAACCTTCCTTTGTAAAATATAGAACGTCTCAAAAAAATTTGGTTGCATTTCGAACAATCCTCGATTTATTTTAATTTTCTGACCAAAACTAGTACGAAATTGTTTATAATATACTACGATTTTTTGACCTAAACTTGCATTTCAAAAACAATCATAGAATCATATTTTAAGATAATATTTTGCATGGACTTCCATCATAACCTTCCCTCGTAAAATATAGAAAGTGTTTGAAAAGTTTCGTAGCATTTCGTACAATCTTCGATTTAATTTGATATTCTGATCGAAACTAGTATAAAATTGTGTATAATGTACTACGATTTTTTGACCGAAACTCGTATTTCAAAAAGTTTCATAGATTCTATTTCTGAGATAATTTTTTTCATGGACTTCCATCATAGCCTTCCTTTGTAAAATATAGAAAGTCTCAGAAAAATTTGGTTGCATTTCAAACAATCCTCGATTTCATTTAATTTTCTGACCGAAACTAGTACGAAATTGGTTATAATATACTACGATTTTTTGACCTAAACTTACATTTCAAAAACATCCATAGAATCATATTTTGAGATAATTTTTTGCATGGACTTCCATCATAACCTTCCCTCGTAAAATATAGAAAGTGTTTGAAAAGTTTCGTAACATTTCGTACAATCCTCGATTTAATTTGATATTCTGATCGAATCTAGTATAAAATTGTGTATAATGTACTACGATTTTTTGACCGAAACTCGTATTTCAAAAAGTTTCATAGAATCTATTTCTGAGATAATTTTTTGCATGGACTTCCATCATAATCTTCCCTCGTAAAATATAGAAAGGATTTAAAAAGTTTCGTAGCATTTTTAACAATCCTCGATTTAATTTAATTTTCTTACCGAAACTAGTAATAAATTGTGTATAATATACTACGGTTTTTTGACCTAAACTGGCAATTCAAAAACTTCCATAGAATCATATTTTGAGATGATTTTTGGCATGGAATTCCATCATAACCTTCCCTCGTAAAATATAGAAAGGGTCTGAAAAGTTTCATTGCATTTCGTACAATCCTCCATTTAATTTGATTTTCTCACCGAAACTAGTATAAAATTGTGTATAATATACTACGATTTTTTTGACCGCAACTAGTATTTCAAAAAGTTTCATATAATCTAATTCTGAGATAATTTTTTGCACGGACTTCAATCTTAATCTTACCTCGTACAATATAGAAAGCATTTGAAGAGTTTTTTAGTATTTCGAACAATCCTCGATTTAATTTAATTTTCCGACCGAAACTAGTATAAAATTGTGGATAATATACTATGAATTTTTAACCGAAACTCGTATTTCAAAAAGTTTCATAGAATCTATTTCTGAGAAATTTGTTTTCATATACTTCCATCATACTCTTCCCTCGTTAAATATAGAAAGGATCTAAAAAGTTTCGTAGCATTTCGAACAATCCTCGATTTAATTTAATTTTCTGACCGAAACTAGTATGAAATTGTGTATAATATACTACGATTTTTTTGACCGCAACTAGTATTTCAAAAAGTTTCATAGAATCTAATTCTGAGATAATTTTTTGCATGGACTTCAATCTTAATCTTCCCTCGTAAAACCTAGAAAGGATCTGAAAGTTTCGTAGCATTTCGAACAATCCTCGATTTAATTTAATTTTCTGTCCGAAACTAGTATAAAATTGTGTATAATATACTATGATTTTTTGACCGAAACTCGTAGTTCAAAAAGTTTCATAGAATCTATTTCTGAGATAATTTTTTTCATGGAATTCCATCATAACCTTCCTTTGTAAAATATAGAACGTCTCAAAAAAATTTTGTTGCATTTCGAACAATCCTCGATTTATTTTAATTTTCTGACCGAAACTAGTACGAAATTGTTTATAATATACTACGATTTTTTGACCTAAACTTGCATTTCAAAAAAAACATCCATAGAATCATATTTTGAGATCATTTTTTGCATGGACTTCCATCATAACCTTCCCTCGTAAAATATAAAAAGTGTTTGAAAAGTTTCGTAGCATTTCGTACAATCTTCGATTTAATTTGATATTCTGATCGAAACTAGTATAAAATTGTGTATAATGTACTACGATTTTTTGACCAAAACTCGTATTTCAAAAAGTTTCATAGTATCTATTTCTGAGATAATTTTTTTCATGGACTTCCATCATAGCCTTCCTTTGTAAAATATAGAAAGTCTCAGAAAAATTTGGTTGCATTTCAAAAAATCCTCGATTTAATTTAATTTTCTGACCAAAACTAGTACGAAATTGTTTATAATATACTACAATTTTTTGACCTAAACTTGCATTTCAAAAACATCCATAGAATCATATTCTGAGATAATTTTTTGCATGGACTTCCATCATAACCTTCCCTCGTAAAATATATAAAGTGTTTGAAAAGTTTCGTAGCATTTCGTACAATCCTCGATTTAATTTGATATTCTGATCGAAACTAGTATAAAATTGTGTATAATGTACTACGATTTTTTGACCGAAACTCGTATTTCAAAAAGTTTCATAGAATCTATTTCTGAGATAATTTTTTGCATGGACTTCCATCATAATCTTCCCTCGTAAAATATAGAAAGGATTTAAAAAGTTTCGTAGCATTTTTAACAATCCTCGATTTAATTTAATTTTCTTACCGAAACTAGTAATAAATTGTGTATAATATACTACGATTTTTTGACCTAAACTGGCAATTCAAAAACTTCCATAGAATCATATTTTGAGATGATTTTTGGCATGGAATTCCATCATAACCTTCCCTCGTAAAATATAGAAACGGTATGAAAAGTTTCATTGCATTTCGTACAATCCTCCATTTAATTTGATTTTCTCACCGAAACTAGTATAAAATTGTGTATAATATACTACGATTTTTTTTACAGAAACTAGTATTTCAAAAAGTTTCATAGAATCTAATTCTGAGATAATTTTTTGCATGGACTTCAATCTAAATCTTACCTCGTAAAATATAGAAAGCATCTGAAGAGTTTTGTAGTATTTCGAACAATCCTCGATTTAATTTAATTTTCTGACCGAAACTAGTATAAAAGTGTGGATAATATACTATGAATTTTTAACCGAAACTCGTTTTCAAAAAGTTTCATAGAATCTATTTCTGAGAAATTTGTTTTCATATACTTCCATCATACTCTTCCCTCGTAAAATATTGAAAGGATCTGAAAAGTTTCGTAGCATTTCGAACAATCCTCGATTTAATTTAATTTTCTGACCGAAACTAGTATGAAATTGTGTATAATATACTAAGATTTTTTTACTTAAACTTGCATTTCAAAAACTTCCATAGAATCATATTTAGAGATAATTTTTTGCATGGAATTCCATCATAACCTTCCCTCGTAAAAAAATAGAAAGGGTCTGAAAAGTTTCGTAGCATTTTGAACAATCCTCGATTTAATTTGATTTTTTCACCGAAACTAGTATAAAATTGTGTTAAATATACTACGATTTTTTTGACCGCAACTAGTATTTCAAAAAGTTTCATAGAATCTAATTCTGAGATAATTTTTTGCATGGACTTCAATCTTAATCTTCCCTCGTAAAATCTAGAAAGGATCTAAAAAGTTTCGTAGCATTTCGAACAATCCTCGATTTAATTTGATTTTCTGTCCGAAACTAGTATAAAATTGTGTATAATATACTATGATTTTTTGACCGAAACTCGTAGTTCAAAAAGTTTCATAGAATCTATTTCTGAGATAATTTTTTTCATGGAATTCCATCATAACCTTCCTTTGTAAAATATAGAAAGTCTCAGAAAAATTTGGTTGCAATTCGAACAATCCTCGATTTATTTTAATTTTCTGACCGAAACTAGTACGAAATTGTTTATAATATACTACGATTTTTTGACCTAAACTTGCATTTCAAAAAAAACATCCATAGAATCATATTTTGAGATAATTTTTTGCATGGACTTCCATCATAACCTTCCCTCGTAAAATATAAAAAGTGTTTGAAAAGTTTCGTAGCATTTCGTACAATCTTCGATTTAATTTGATATTCTGATCGAAACTAGTATAAAATTGTGTATAATGTACTACGATTTTTTGACCGAAACTCGTATTTCAAAAAGTTTCATAGAATCTATTTCTGAGATAATTTTTTGCATGGACTTCCATCATAACCTTCCCTCGTAAAATATAGAAAGGATTTAAAAAGTTTCGTAGCATTTTTAACAATCCTCGATTTAATTTAATTTTCTTACTGAAACTAGTAAGAAATTGTGTATAATATACTACGGTTTTTTGACCTAAACTTGCAATTCAAAAACTTCCATAGAATCATATTTTGAGATGATTTTTGGCATGGAATTCCATCATAACCTTCCCTCGTAAAATATAGAAACGGTCTGAAAAGTTTCATTGCATTTCGTACAATCCTCGATTTAATTTGATTTTCTCACCGAAACTAGTATAAAATTGTGTATAATATACTACGATTTTTTTTACAGAAACTAGTATTTCAAAAAGTTTCATAGAATCTAATTCTGAGATAATTTTTTGCATGGACTTCAATCTAAATCTTACCTCGTAAAATATAGAAAGCATCTGAAGAGTTTTGTAGTATTTCGAACAATCCTCGATTTAATTTAATTTTCTGACCGAAACTAGTATAAAAGTGTGGATAATATACTATGAATTTTTAACAAAAACTCGTATTTCATAAAGTTTCATAGAATCTATTTCTGAGAAATTTGTTTTCATATACTTCCATCATACTCTTCCCTCGTAAAATATAGAAAGGATCTGAAAAGTTTCGTAGCATTTCGAACAATCCTCGATTTAATTTAATTTTCTGACCGAAACTAGTATGAAATTGTGTATAATATACTACGATTTTTTGACTTAAACTTGCATTTCAAAAACTTCCATAGAATCATATTTAGAGATAATTTTTTGCATGGAATTCCATCATAACCTTCCCTCGTAAAAAAATAGAAAGGGTCTGAAAAGTTTCGTAGCATTTTGAACAATCCTCGATTTAATTTGATTTTTTCACCGAAACTAGTATAAAATTGTGTTAAATATACTACGATTTTTTTGACCGCAACTAGTATTTCAAAAAGTTTCATAGAATTTAATTCTGAGATAATTTTTTGCATGGACTTCAATCTTAATCTGCCCTCGTAAAATCTAGAAAGGATCTAAAAAGTTTCGTAGCATTTCGAACAATCCTCGATTTAATTTGATTTTCTGTCCGAAACTAGTATAAAATTGTGTATAATATACTATGATTTTTTGACCGAAACTCGTAGTTCAAAAAGTTTCATAGAATCTATTTCTGAGATAATTTTTTTCATGGACTTCCACCATAACCTTCCTTTGTAAAATATAGAAATTCTCAGAAACATTTCTCCGCATTTCGAACAATCCTCGATTTAATTTAATTTTCTGACCGAAACTAGTACGAAATTGTTTCTAATATACTACGATTTTTTGACCTATTCTTGCATTTCAAAAACATCGATAGAATAATTTTTTGAGATAATTTTTTGCACGGACTTCCATCATAACCTTCCCTCGTAAAATATAGAAAGGATCTAAAAAGATTCGTAGAATTTTTAACAATCCTCGATTTAATTTAATTTTTTACCCGAAACTAGTAAGAAATTGTGTATAATATACTATGATTTTTTGACCTAAACTTGCATTTCAAAAACTTCCATAGAATCATATTTTGAGATGATTTTTTGCATGGAATTCCATCATAACCTTCCCTCGTAAAATATAAAAAGGGTCTGAAAAGTTTCATTGCATTTCGAACAATCCTCGATTTAATATGATTTTCTCACCGAAACTAGTATAAAATTGTGTATAATATACTACGATTTTTTTGACCGAAACTAGTATTTCAAAAAGTTTCATAGAATCTAATTATGAGATAATTTTTTGCATGGACTTCAATCTTAATCTTATCTCGTAAAATATAGAAAGCATCTGAAGAGTTTTGTAGTATTTCGAACAATCCTCGATTTAATTTAATTTTCTGACCGAAACTAGTATAAAAGTGTGGATAATATACTATGAATTTTTAACAAAAACTCGTATTTCAAAAAGTTTCATAGAATCTATTTCTGAGAAATTTTTTTTCATATACTTCCATCATACTCTTCCCTCGTAAAATATAGAAAGGATCTGAAAAGTTTCGTAGCATTTCGAACAATCCTCGATTTAATTTAATTTTCTGACCGAAACTAGTATGAAATTGTGTATAATATACTACGATTTTTTGACTTAAACTTGCATTTCAAAAACTTCCATAGAATCATATTTAGAGATAATTTTTTGCATGGAATTCCATCATAACCTTCCCTCGTAAAAAAATAGAAAGGGTCTGAAAAGTTTCGTAGCATTTTGAACAATCCTCGATTTAATTTGATTTTTTCACCGAAACTAGTATAAAATTGTGTTAAATATACTACAATTTTTTTGACCGCAACTAGTATTTCAAAAAGTTTCATAGAATTTAATTCTGAGATAATTTTTTGCATGGACTTCAATCTTAATCTGCCCTCGTAAAATTTAGAAAGGATCTAAAAAGTTTCGTAGCATTTCGAACAATCCTCGATTTAATTTGATTTTCTGTCCGAAACTAGTATAAAATTGTGTATAATATACTATGATTTTTTGACCGAAACTCGTAGTTCAAAAAGTTTCATAGAATCTATTTCTGAGATAATTTTTTTCATGGACTTCCACCATAACCTTCCTTTGTAAAATATAGAAATTCTCAGAAACATTTCTCCGCATTTCGAACAATCCTCGATTTAATTTAATTTTCTGACCGAAACTAGTACGAAATTGTTTCTAATATACTACGATTTTTTGACCTATTCTTGCATTTCAAAAACATCGATAGAATAATTTTTTGAGATAATTTTTTGCACGGACTTCCATCATAACCTTCCCTCGTAAAATATAGAAAGGATCTAAAAAGATTCGTAGAATTTTTAACAATCCTCGATTTAATTTAATTTTTTGACCGAAACTAGTAAGAAATTGTGTATAATATACTATGATTTTTTGACCTAAACTTGCATTTCAAAAACTTCCATAGAATCATATTTTGAGATGATTTTTTGCATGGAATTCCATCATAACCTTCCCTCGTTAAATATAAAAAGGGTCTGAAAAGTTTCATTGCATTTCGAACAATCCTCGATTTAATATGATTTTCTCACCGAAACTAGTATAAAATTGTGTATAATATACTACGATTTTTTTGACCGAAACTAGTATTTCAAAAAGTTTCATAGAATCTAATTATGAGATAATTTTTTGCATGGACTTCAATCTTAATCTTATCTCGTAAAATATAGAAAGGGTCTGAAAAGTTTCGTAGTATTTCGAACAATCCACGATTTAATTTAATTTTCTAACCGAAACTAGTATAAAATTGTGGATAATTTACTATGAATGTTTAACCGAAACTCGTATTTCAAAAAGTTTCATAGAATCTATTTCTGAGAAATTTGTTTTCATATACTTCCATCATACTCTTCCCTCAGAAAATATAGAAAGGATCTGAAAAGTTTTGTAGCATTTCGAACAATCCTCGATTTAATTTAATTTTCTGACCGAAACTAGTATGAAATTGTGTATAATATACTAGGATTTTTTGACTTAAACTTGCATTTCAAAAACTTCCATAGAATCATATTTAGAGATAATGTTTTGCATGGAATTCCATCATAACCTTCCCTTGTAAAATATAGAAAGGGTCTGAAAATTTTCGTAGCATTTTGAACAATCCTCGATTTAATTTGATTTTCTCACCTAAACTAGTATAAAATTGTTTATAATATACTACGATTTTTTTGACCGAAACTAGTATTTCAAAAAGTTTCATAGAAACTAATTCTGAGATAATGTTTTGCATAGAATTCAATCTTAATCTTCCCTCGTAAAATCTAGAAAGGATCTGAAAAGTTTCGTAGCATTTCGAACAATCCTCGATTTTATATAATTTTTTGTCTGAAACTAGTATAAAATTGTGTATAATATACTATGATTTCTTGACTGAAACTCGTAGTTCAAAAAGTTTCATAGAATCTATTTTTGAGATAATTTTTTTCATGAACTTCCACCATAACCTTCCTTTGTTAAATATAGAAAGTCTCAGAAAAATTTCTCCGCATTTCGAACAATCCTCGATTTAACTTAATTTTCTGACCGAAACTAGTACGAAATTGTTTCTAATATACTACGATTTTTTGACCTAGTCTTGCATTTCAAAAACATCGATAGAATAATTTTTTGAGATAATTTTTTGCATAGACTTCCATCATAACCTTCCCTTGTAAAATATAGAAAGGGTCTGAAAAGTTTTGTAGCATTTCGTACAATCCTCGATTTAATTTGATATTCTGATCGAAACTATTATAAAATTGTGTATAATGTACTACGATTTTTTGACCGAAAATCCTATTTCAAAAAGTTTCATAGAATCTATTTCTGAGATAATGTTTTGTATGGACTTCCATCATAATCTTCCCTCGTAAAATATAGAAAGGATCTAAAAAGATTCGTAGAATTTTTAACAATCCTCGATTTAATTTAATTTTTTGACCGAAACTAGTAAGAAATTGTGTATAATATACTACAATTTTTTGACCTAAACTTGCATTTCAAAAACTTCCATATAATCATATTTTGAGATGATTTTTTGCATGGAATTCCATCATAACCTTCCCTCGTAAAATATAGAAAGGGTCTGAAAAGTTTCATTGCATTTTGAACAATCCTCGATTTAATTTGATTTTCTCACCGAAACTAGTATAAAATTGTGTATAATATACTACAATTTTTTTGACCGAAAATAGTATTTCAAAAAGATTCATAGAATCTAATTATGAGATAATTTTTTTCATGGAATTCAATCTAAATCTTACCTCGTAAAATATAGAAAGCATCTGAAGAGTTTTGTAGTATTTCGAACAATCCTCGATTTAATTTAATTTTCTGACCGAAACTAGTATAATATTGTGGATAATATACTATGAATGTTTAACCGAAACTCGTATTTCAAAAAGTTTCATAGAATCTATTTCTGAGAAATTTGTTTTCATATACTTCCATCATACTCTTCCCTCGTAAAATATAGAAAGGATCTGAAAAGTTTTGTAGCATTTCGAACAATCCTCGATTTAATTTAATTTTCTGACCGAAACTAGTATGAAATTGTGTATAATATACTACGATTTTTTGACTTAAACTTGCATTTCAAAAACTTCCATAGAATCATATTTAGAGATAATGTTTTGCATGGAATTCCATCATAACCTTCCGTTGTAAAATATAGAAAGGGTCTGAAAAGTTTCGTAGCATTTTGAACAATCCTCGATTTAATTTGATTTTCTCACCGAAACTAGTATAAAATTGTTTATAATATACTACTATTTTTTTGACCAAAACTAGTATTTCAAAAAGTTTCATAGAAACTAATTATGAGATAATGTTTTGCATAGAATTCAATCTTAATCTTCCCTCATAAAATCTAGAAAGGATCTGAAAAGTTTCGTAGCATTTCTAACAATCCTCGATTTAATATAATTTTCTGTCCGAAACTAGTTTAAAATTTTGTATAATATACTATGATTTCTTGACTGAAACTCGTAGTTCAAAAAGTTTCATAGAATCTATTTTTGAGATAATTTTTTTCATGGACTTCCACCATAACCTTCCTTTGTAAAATATAGAAATTCTCAGAAAAATTTCTCCGCATTTCGAACAATCCTCTATTTAATTTAATTTTCTGACCGAAACTAGTACGAAATTGTTTCTAATATACTACGATTTTTTGACCTATTCTTGCATTTCAAAAACATCGATAGAATAATTTTTTGAGATAATTTTTTGCATGGACTTCCATCATAACCTTCCCTTGTAAAATATAGAAAGGGTCTGAAAAGTTTTGTAGCATTTCGTACAATCCTCGATTTAATTTGATATTCTAATCGAAACTATTATAAAATTGTGTATAACGTACTACGATTTTTTGACCGAAAATCCTATTTCAAAAAGTTTCATAGAATCTATTTCTGAGATAATGTTTTGTATGGACTTCCATCATAATCTTCCCTCATAAAATATAGAAAGGATCTAAAAAGATTCGTAGAATTTTTAACAATCCTCGATTTAATTTAATTTTTTGACCGAAACTAGTAAGAAATTGTGTATAATATACTATGATTTTTTTACCTAAACTTGCATTTCAAAAACTTCCATAGAATCATATTTTGAGATGATTTTTTGCATGGAATTCCATCATAACCTTCCCTCGTAAAATATAGAAAGGGTCTAAAAAAGTTTCATTGCATTTCTAACAATCCTCGATTTAATTTGATTTTCTCACCGAAACTAGTATAAAATTTTGTATAATATACTACGATTTTTTTGACCGAAACTAGTATTTCAAAAAGTTTCATAGAATCTAATTATGAGATAATTTTTTGCATGGACTTCAATCTTAATCTTACCTCGTAAAATATAGAAAGCATCTAAAAAGTTTCGTAGCATTTCGAACAATCCTCGATTTAATTTAATTTTCTGTCCGAAACTAGTATAAAATTGTGTATAATATATTATGATTTTTTGAACAAAACTCGTAGTTCAAAAAGTTTCATAGAATCTATTTCTGAGATAATTTTTTTCATAGACTTCCATCATAACCTTCCTTTATAAAATATAGAAAGTCTCAGAAAAATTTGGTTGCATTTCGAATAATCCTCGATTTAATTTAATTTTCTGACCGAAACTAGTACGAAATTGTTTATAATATACTACGATTTTTTGAACTAAACTTGCATTTAAAAAACATCCATAGAATCATATTTTGAGATAATTTTTTGCATGGACTTCCATCATAACCTTCCCTCGTAAAATATAGAAAGTGTTTGAAAAGTTTCATAGCATTTCGTACAATCTTCGATTTAATATGATATTCTGATCGAAACTAGTATAAAATTGTGTATAATGTACTACGATTTTTTGACCAAAACTCGTATTTCAAAAAGTTTCATAGAATCTATTTCTGAGATAATTTTTTTCATGGACTTCCATCATAGCCTTCCTTTGTAAAATATAGAAAGTCTCAGAAAAATTTGGTTGCATTTCAAAAAATCCTCGATTTAATTTAATTTTTTGACCAAAACTAGTACGAAATTGTTTATAATATACTACGATTTTTTGACCTAAACTTGCATTTCAAAAACATCCATAGAATCATATTTTGAGATAAGTTTTTGCATGGTCTTCCATCATAACCTTCCCTTGTAAAATATAGAAAGGGTCTTAAAAGTTTCGTAGCATTTCATACAATCCTCAATTTAATTTGATATTTTAACCTAAACTAGTATAAAATTGTGTATAATATACTACGATTTTTTTTACCGAAACTAGTATTTCAAAACGTTTCATAGAATCTAATTCTGAGATAATTTTTTGCATGGACTACAATCTTAATCTTACCTCGTAAAATATAGAAAGCATTTGAAGAGTTTTGTAGCATTTCGAACAAACCTCGATTTAATTTAATTTTCTGACCGAAACTAATATAAAATTGTGTATAATATACTATGATTTTTTCACTGAAACTCGTATTTCAAAAAGTTTCATAGAATATATTTCTCAGATAATTTTTTTCATAGACTTCCATAATACTCTTCCCTCGTAAAATATAGAAAGGATCTGAAACGTTTCGTAGCATTTTGAACAATCCTCGATTTAATTTAATTTTCTGACCGAAACTAGTATGAAATTGTGTATAATATACTAAGATTTTTTTACCTAAACTTCATTTCAAAAACTTCCATAGAAACATATTTAGAGATAATTTTTTGCATGGAATTACATCAAAACCTTCCCTCGTAAAATATAGAAAGGGTCTGAAAAGTTTCGTAGCATTTTGAACAATCCTCGATTTAATTTGATTTTCTCACCGAAACTAGTATGAAATTGTGTATAATATACTACGATTTTTTTGAACGAATCTAGTATTTCAAAAAGTTTCATAGAATCTAATTCTACGTTAATTTTTTGCATGGACTTCAATCTTAGATAGGTGGAGTTGCTGGACATAGGGGGAGAAGCAAGCCTAGAACAACATCATCGATCAAAGCTTGTACGCAAAATTCGCTCGGTTATCATCATCAAAAAGGGGGAGAATGTAGAAGCATACTTCAAGCTCAATGTTTTTAATGACGTCAACATTATTCAAGCTCATTCCAGATTGCAAAAAGTCGAGATGACAACAACGATCAAGATCATGGCTATGCATCATCAATGGAATGCTTCCGATCGTATCAAGCTTTTGTGCAACACTTTCAAGACTTGTCTCAAGGCTTAGGTATATCAAAATTTACTCCTTAATATGATATACAAGTGTTCAAAATATTCATCATAATTTTTAATGCATGTCCATCATTTTTTGAAAAGAATTGGAACTGGTTTTAACACTTTAAACAGAAATATTTTTCTGTATTTTAACAGTGTTAACCGGTTAACCATATGGGTTAACCGGTTAACGGTATCAATTTTTCAGTTCTGTGGTAACGTTTCTGGGCGTTAACCGATTAACCTATATGGTTAACCGGTTAACACTGTAGAATTTTTGAAAAATTGTTTCTCTTCAAATTCAAATTTTTGTTAAGTGTTATACCTCTTCATGATTTTATTTCATAACTTTTTTATACCTTTTCAAAGAATTTCTTTTTAAATTCTCATACCTTTTTGAATAGGTGTTTCAACTATTATAAATTCTTAAAATTTCAAATTCATAAACACCTCCTAGAATTTTCAAATATTATCATACAATAAAAATCACTAAATTCAAATATTTCTCATTTTTCAAAAGTGTTCATAAGTTCATCATTTTCATATTATCTTGAACACTTGTGTTGAATCTTAAGTAGTGATTTTTGAATATAGGAGAAGATCAATTTTTATTAATACTAATCATTGTACTCTCACTCAAACAATATTATAGAAAGTGTTTTTCTATTTGTGACTTGTGTTCCAAGGATTGTTTGGACATAAGGGTGAGTCTGGCAAGAGGATTGTTCTTGCACACTTGTTTGTATAGTTTGTTAGAAAGTAGGCCTCACCATTGAAGGTGTGATAGGTTGTAATGTTCTAAAGAAACTAATGGAAATCTCTTTCGTGTTGAAAGGGGACTGGATGTACCTTCGGATTGTGAAGGGAACCAAGATAAAACTCCGTGTCATCTTTATTTTCCTGCTTTACCATTTTTATTCTTTAAACCGTAAAAAGCAAAATCCATCCATCGAAGAAAAAGAATCGAAAAATTTGATAACGCCTAATTCACCCCTCCCCCTCTTAGGAGCACTTTGATCTTACATTTTTGACCAAAACATGCATTTTGAAAAGATTCATAGAATCTAATATTCAGATGATTTTTTGCTTGGACTTCCATCATAACCTTCCCTCATCAAATATAGAAATGATCTGAAAAGCGTCTTATTATTTGGAACAGTCCTCGATTTAATTTGAGTTTTTAACCAAAACTAGTGTATAATATACTATAGATTTTGGACCAAAACTTGCATTTCCAAAAGTTTTATAGAAGCTAATTTCATATGATTTTTTGCATGGACTAGCATCATAACATTCCCTCGTCACATATATAAATAATCTGAAAAGTTTCGTATCATTTAGAATAGTTCTCGATTTAATTACATTTTTTGACCGAAACTAGTATAAACTAGTGTATAATATACTATGATTTTGTACAATCCTCGATTTAATTTGATATTCCGATTGAAACTAGTATAAAATTGTGTATAATGTACTACGATTTTTTGAACGAAACTCATATCTCAAAAAGTTTCATAGAATCTATTTCTGAGATAATTTTTTGCATGGACTTCCATCATAATCTTCCCTCGTAAAATATAGAAAGGATCTAAAACGTTTCATAGAATTTTTAACAATCCTCGATTTAATTTAATTTTCTGACCGAAACTAGTGAAAAATTGTGTATAATATACTACGATTTTTTGACCTAAACTTGCATTTCAAAAACTTCCATAGAATCATATTTTGAGATGATTTTTTTCCATGGAATTCCATCATAACCTTCCCTCGTAAAATATAGAGAGGGTCTGAAAAGTTTCGTAGCATTTCGAACAATCCTCGATTTAATTTGATTTTCTCACCGAAACTAGTATAAAATTGTGTATAATATACTACGATTTTTTTGACCGAAACTAGTATTTCAAAATTTTTTATAGAATCTAATTCTGAGATAATTTTTTGCATGCACTTCAATCTTAATCTTACCACGTAAGATATAGAAAGCGTCTGAAAAGTTTCTTAGCATTTAGAACAATCCTCGATATAATTTAATTTTCTTACCTAAACTAGTATAAAATTGTGTATAATATACTATGATATTTTGACCGAAACTCGTATTTCAAAAAGTTTCATAGATTCTATTTATGAGATAATTTTTTTCCTAGACTTCCATCATACTCTTCCCTCGGAAAATATATAAAGGATCTGAAAAGTTTCGTAGCATTTCGAACAATCCTTGATTTAATTTAATTTTCTGACCGAAATTAGTATGAAATTGTGTATAAAATACTACGATTTTTTGACCTAAACTGGAATTTCAAAAACTTCCATAGAATCATATTTTGAGATAATTTTTTGCATGGAATTGCATCATAACCTTCCCTCGTAAAATATAGAAAGGGTCAGAAACGTTTCATAGCATTTTGAACAATCCTCGATTTAATTTGATTTTCTCACCGAAACTCGTATAAAATTGTGTATAATATACTACGATTTTTTTGACCGAAACTAGTATTTCAATAAGTTTCATAGAAACTAATTCTGAGACGATTTTTTGCATGGACTTTAATCTTAATCTTCCCTCGTAAAATCTAAAAAGGATCTGAAAAGTTTCGTAGAATTTCGAACAATCCTTGATTTAATTTAATTTTCTGTCCGAAACTAGTATAAAATTGTGTATAATATACTATGATTTTTTGACCGAAACTCGTAATTTAAAAAGTTTCATAGATTATATTTCTGAGATAATTTTTTTCATAGACTTCTATAATACTCTTCCCTCGTAAAATATAGAAAGGATCTGAAACGTTTCATAGCATTTTGAATAATCCTCGATTTAATTTAATTTTCTGAACGAAACTAGTATGAAATTATGTATAATATACTACGATTTTTTTGACATAAACTTGCATTTCAAAAACATCCATAGAATCATATTTTGAGATAATTTTTTGCATGGACTTCCATCATAACCTCCCTTTAAAATACTCTTCCCTCGTAAAATATAGAAAGGGTCTGAAAATTTTTCGTAGCATTTCGTACAATCCTCGATTTAATATGATATTCTGACTAAAATTAGTATAAAATTGTGTATAATAAACTACGATTTTTTTGACCGAAACTAGTACTTAAAAAAGTTTCATAGAATCTAATTCTGAGATAAATATTTTGCATGGACTACAATCTTAATCTTACCTCGTAAAATATAGAAAGCATCTGAAGAGTTTTGTAGCATTTCGAACAATCCTCGATTTAATTTTAATTTTCTGACCGAAACTAGTATGAAATTGTGTATAATATACTACGTTTTTTTGACCTAAACTGGCATTTCAAAAACTTACATAGATTCATATTTTGAGATAATGTTTTGCATATACTTCCATCATACTCTTCCCTCGTAAAATATAGAAAGGATATGAAAAGTTTCGTAGCATTTTGAGCAATCCTCGATTTAATTTAATTTTCTCACCGAAACTAGTATACAATTGTGCATAATATTCTACAATTTTTTTGACCGAAACTAGTATTTCAAAAACTTCCATAGCATTATATTTAGAGATAATTTTTTGCATGGAGTTCAATCTTAATCTTCCCTCGTCAAATCTAGAAAGGATCTGAAAAGTTTCGTAGAATTTCGAACAATCCTCGATTTAATTTGATTTTCTCATCGAAACTAGTATAAAATTGTGTATAATATACTACGATTATTTTGGCCGAAACTAGTATTTCAAAAAGTTTCATAGAATCTAATTCTGAGATAATTGTTTGCATGGACTTCAATCTTAATCTTCCCTCGTAAAATCTAGAAAGGATCTGAAAATTTTGTAGCATTTTGAACAATCCTCGATTTAATTTAATTTTCTGTTCGAAACTAGTATAAAATTGTGTATAATATACTATGATTTTTTGACCGAAACTCGTAGTTCAAAAAGTTTCATAGAATCTATTTCTGAGGTAATTTTTTTCATGGACTTCCATCATAACCTCCCTTTGTAAAATATAGGAAGTCTCTGAAAAATTTCGTCGCATTTCGAACAATACTCGATTTAATTTAATTTTCTGACCGAAACTAGTACGAAATTGTGTATAATATACTGCGATTTTTTGACCTAAACTTGCATTTCAAAAACATCTATAGAATCCTATTTTGAGATAATTTTTTGTATGGAAAGGGTCTTAAAATATAGAAAGGGTCTTAAAATTTTCGTAGCATTTCGTACAATCCTCGATTTAATTTGATATTCTGACCTAAACTATTATAATATTATGTATAATATACTACGACTTTTTGACCTAAACTTGCATTTCAAAAGGTTCTATAGAATCTAATTTTGAGATAAGTTTTTTGACAGGACATCCATCATAACCTTCCCTCGTAAAATATAGAAAGGATCTGAAAAGTTTCATTTAAATTCGAACAATCCTCGATTTAATTTGATTACTGACCGAACCTAGTATAAAATTGTGTATAATATACTACGATTTTTTGACCGAAACTAATATTTAAAAAAGTTTCATAGAATCTAATTCTAATATAATTTTCTGCATGGATTTCCCTCATAATCTTCCCTCGTGAAATATAGAAAGGATCTTAGAAGTTTCGTAGCATGTCGAAAATCCTCGATTTAATTTGATTTTCTGACCGAAACTAGTATAAAATTGTGTTTAATATACTACGATTTTTTGACCGAAACTAGTATTTCAAAAAGTTTCATAGAATCTAACTCTGAGATAATTTTTTGCATGGAATTCCATCGTAATCTTCCTTCGTAAAATATAGATAGGATCTTAGAAGTTTCGTAGCATTTCGGACAATCCTCGATTTAATTTAATTTTCTGACCGAAACTAGTATGAAATTGTGAATACTACGATTTTTTGACCTAAACTTGTATTTCAAAAGGTTCCATAGAATCTTATTTTGAGATGATTTTTTGCATGGACTTCCATCAAAACCTTCCCTTGTAAAATATAGAAAGGATTTGAGAAGTTTTGCAGCATTTCGAACAATTCTCGATTTAATTTTATTTTCTGACCGAAACTAGTATAAAATTATGTATAGTATACTACGATTTTTTGATTTTCACTCGTTTTTTAGAAAGTTTCCTAGAATCTATTTTTGAGATAATTTTTTGAATGGACTTCCATCATAATCTTCCCTCGTAAAATATAGAAAGGATCTTAGAAGTTTCTTAGTATTTCGAACAATTCTCGATTTAATTTGATTTTCTGACCGAAACTAGTATAAAATTGTGTATAATATACTACGAATTTTTGACCTAAACAGGTATTTCAAAAATGTTCATAGAATCTAATTCTGAAATAATTGTTTGCATGGACTTCATTCATAATCTTCCCTCGTAAAATATAGAAAGGGTCTGAAAAGTTTCGTTCATTGCGAACAATCCTCAATTTAATTTGGTTTCTGACCGAAACTAGTATAAAACTGTGTATAATATACTACGATTTTTTGACCTAAACTAGCATTTCAAAAAGTTCCATAAAATATAATTCTGATATAATTTTTTGCGTGGACTTCCATCGAAATCTTCCATCGTAAAATATTGAAAGGATCTGAAAATTTTTGTAGAATTTCAAACAATCCTCAATTTAATTTGATATTCTGACCGAAACTATTATAATATTATGTATAATATACTACGATTTTTTGACCTAAACTTGCATTTCAAAAGGTTCTATAGAATCTAATTTTGAGATAAGTTTTATGTCGGGACATCCATCATAACCTTCCCTCGTAAAATATAGAAAGGATCCGAAAAGTTTCATTTAAATTCGAACAATCCTCGATTTAATTTGATTACTGACCGAACCTAGTATAAAATTGTTTATAATATACTATGGTTTTTTGACTGAAACTAATATTTCAAAAAGTTTCATAGAATCTAATTCTGATATAATTTTCTGCATGGACTTCCCTCGTACTCTTCCCTCGTGAAATATAGAAAGGATCTTAGAAGTTTCGTAGCATTTCGAAAATCCTCGATTTAATTTGAGTTTCTGACCAAAACTAGTATAAAATTGTGTTTAATATACTACGATTTTTTGACCGAAACTAGTATTTCATAGAATCTAACTCTGAGATAATTTTTTGCATGGATTTCCATCGTAATCTTCCTTCGTAAAATATAGATAGGATCTTAAAAGTTTCGTAGAATTTCGAACAATCCTCGATTTAATTTAATTTTCTGACCGAAAATAGTATGAAATTGTATATACTATGATTTTTTGACCTAAACTTGTATTTCAAAAGGTTCCATAGAATCATATTTTGAGATAATTTTTTGCATTAACTTCCATCAAAACCTTCCCTTGTAAAATATAGAAAGGATTTGAAATGTTTTGTAGCATTTCGAAAAATTCTCGATTTAATTTGATTTTCTGACCGAAACTAGTATAATATACTACGAATTTTTGACCTAAACTAGTATTTCAAAAAATTTTATAGAATCTAATTCTGAAATAATTTTTCGCATGGACTTCATTCATAATCTTCCCCCGTAAAATATAGAAAGGGTCTGAAAAGTTTCGTACATTTCGAACAATCCTCGATTTAATTTGATTTCTGACCGAAACTAGTATAAAACTGTGTATAATATACTACGATTTTTTGACCTAAACTGGCATTTCAAAAAGTTCCATAAAATCTAATTCTGATATAATTTTTTGCATGGACTTCCATCGAAATCTTCCCTCGTAAAATATTTAAAGTATTTGAAAAGTATTGTAGCATTTCGAACAATCCTCAATTTAATTTTATATTCTGACCGAAACTATTATAATATTATGTATAATATACTACGATTTTTTGACCTAAACTTGCATTTCAAAAGGTTCTATAGAATCTAATTTTGAGATAAGTTTTTTGTCGGGACATCCATCATAACCTTCCCTCGTAAAATATAGAAAGGATCTGAAAAGTTTCATTTAAATTCGAACAATCCTCGATTTAATTTGATTACTGACCGAACCTAGTATAAAATTGTGTATAATATACTATGGTTTTTTGACCGAAACTAATATTTCAAAAAGTTTCATAGAATCTAATTCTGATATAATTTTCTGCATGGACTTCCCTTGTAATCTTCCCTCGTGAAATATAGAAAGGATCTTAGAAGTTTCGTAGCATTTCGAAAATCCTCGATTTAATTCGATTTTTTAACTGAAACTAGTATAAAATTGTGTTTAATATACTACGATTTTTTGACCGAAACTAGTATTTCAAAAAGTTTCATAGAATCTAACTCCGAGATAATTTTATGCATGGAATTCCATTGTAGTCTTCCTTCGTAATATATAGATAGGATCTTAAAACTTTAGTAGCATTTAGAACAATCCTCGATTTAATTTAATTTTCTAACCGAAACTAGTATGAAATTGTGTATACTACGATTTTTTGACCTAAACTTGTATTTCAAAAGGTTCCATAGAATCTTATTTAGAGATAATTATTTGCATGTACTTCCATCAAAACCTTCCTTTGTAAAATATAGAAAGGATTTGAAAAGTTTTGTATCATTTCGAACAATTCTCGATTTAATTTGATTTTCTGACCGAAACTAGTATAAAATTATGTATAATATACTACGATTTTTTTATTTTCACTCGTTTTTCAAAAAGTTTCCTAGAATCTATTTTTGAGATAATTTTTTGAATGGACTTCCATCATAATCTTCCCTCGTAAAATATAGAAAGGATCTTAGAAGTTTCGTAGTATTTCGAACAATTCTCGATTTAATTTGATTTTCTGACCGAAACTAGTATAAAATTGTGTATAATATACTACGAATTTTTGACCTAAACTGGTATTTCAAAAAATTTCATATAATCTAATTCTGAAATAATTGTTTGCATGGACTTCATTCATAATCTTCCCCCGTAAAATATAGAAAGGGTCTGAAAAGTTTCGTACATTTCGAACAATCCTCGATTTAATTTGATTTCTGACCGAAACTAGTATAAAACTGTGTATAATATACTACGATTTTTTGACCTAAACTGGCATTTCAAATAGTTCCATAAAATCTAATTCTGATATAATATTTTTGCATGGATTTCCATCGAAATCTACCTTCGTAAAATATTGAAAGTATCTGAAAAGTTTTGTAGCATTTCGAAATCTGAAAAGTTTTTGCATGCATTTGATATTCTGACCGAAACTATTATAATATTATGTATAATATACTACGACTTTTTGACCTAAACTTTCATTTCAAAAGGTTCTATAGAATCTAATTTTGAGATAAGTTTTTTGACAGGACATCCATCATAACCTTCCCTCGTAAAATATAGAAAGGATCTGAAAAGTTTCATTTAAATTCGAACAATCCTCGATTTAATTTGATTACTGACAGAACCTAGTATAAAATTGTGTATAATATACTACGGTTTTTCGACCGAAACTAATATTTCAAAAAGTTTCATAGAATCTAATTCTGATATAATTTTCTGCATGGACTTCCCTCGTAATCTTCCCTCGTGAAATATAGAAAGGATCTTAGAAGTTTCGTAGCATTTCAAAAATCCTCGATTTAATTTGATTTTCTGACCGAAACTAGTATAAAATTGTGTTTAATATACTACGATTTTTTGACCGAAACTAGTATTTCAAAAAGTTTCATAGAATCTAACTCTGAGATAATTTTTTGCATGGAATTCCATCGTAATCTTCCTTCGTAAAATATAGATAGGATCTTAGAAGTTTCGTAGCATTTCGAACAATCCTCGATTTAATTTAATTTTCTGACCGAAAATAGTATGAAATTTTGAATACTACGATTTTTTGACCTAAACTTGTATTTCAAAAGGTTCCATAGAATCTTATTTTGAGATGAGTTTTTGCATGGACTTCCATCAAAACATTCCCTTCTAAAATATAGAAAGGATTTGAAAAGTTTTGTAGCATTTCGAACAATTCTCGATTTAATTTTATTTTCTGACCGAAACTAGTATAAAATTATGTATAATATACTACGATTTTTTGATTTTCACTCGTTTTTCAGAAAATTTCCTAGAATCTATTTTTTAGATAATTTTTTGAATGGACTTCCATCATAATCTTCCCTCGTAAAATATAGAAAGGATCTTAGAAGTTTCTTAGTATTTCGAACAATTCTCGATTTAATTTGATTTTCTGACCGAAACTAGTATAAAATTGTGTATAATATACTACGAATTTTTGACCTAAACAGGTATTTCAAAAATTTTCATAGAATCAAATTCTGAAATAATTGTTTGCATGGACATCATTCATAATCTTCCCTCGTAAAATATAGAAAGGGTCTGAAAAGTTTCGTACATTTCGAACAATCATCGATTTAATTTGATTTCTGACCGAAACTAGTATAAAACTGTGTATAATATACTACGATTTTTTGACCTAAACTGGCATTTCAAAAAGTTCCATAAAATATAATTCTGATATAATTTTTTGCATGGACTTCCATCGAAATCTTCCATCGTAAAATATTGAAAGGATTTTAAAAGTTTTGTAGCATTTCAAACAATCCTCAATTTAATTTGATATTCTGACCGAAACTATTATAATATTATGTATAATATACTACGATTTTTTGTATAGTTTGTTAGAAAGTAGGCCTCACCATTGAAGGTGTGATAGGTTGTACTGTTCTAAAGAAACTAATGGAAATCTCTTTCGTGTTGAAAGGGGACTGGATGAACCTTCGGATTGTGAAGGGAACCAGGATAAAACTCCGTGTCATCTTTATTTTCCTGCTTTACCATTTTTATTCTTTAAACCGTAAAAAGCAAAATCCATCCATCGAAGAAAAAGAATTGAAAAATTTGATAACGCCTAATTCACCCCTCCCCCTCTTAGGCGCACTTTGATCTTACATTTTTGACCAAAACATGCATTTTGAAAAGATTCATAGAATCTAATATTCAGATGATTTTTTGCTTGGACTTCCATCATAACCTTCCCTCATCAAATATAGAAATGATCTGAAAAGCGTCTTATTATTTGGAACAGTCCTCGATTTAATTTGAGTTTTTCACCAAAACTAGTGTATAATATACTATAGATTTTGGACCAAAACTTGCATTTCCAAAAGTTTTATAGAAGCTAATTTCATATGATTTTTTGCATGGACTAGCATCATAACATTCCCTCATCACATATATAAATAATCTGCAAAGTTTCGTATCATTTAGAATAGTTCTCGATTTAATTACATTTTTTGACCGAAACTAGTATAAACTAGTGTATAATATACTATGATTTTGTACAATCCTCGATTTAATTTGATATTCCGAATGAAACTAGTATAAAATTGTGTATAATGTACTACGATTTTTTGAACGAAACTCATATTTCAAAAAGTTTCATAGAATCTATTTCTGAGATAATTTTTTGCATGGACTTCCATCATAATCTTCCCTCGTAAAATATAGAAAGGATCTAAAACGTTTCATAGAATTTTTAACAATCCTCGATTTAATTTTATTTTCTGACCGAAACTAGTGAAAAATTGTGTATAATATATTACGATTTTTTGACCTAAACTTGCATTTCAAAAACTTCCATAGAATCATATTTTGAGATAATTTTTTCCATGGAATTCCATCATAACCTTCCCTCGTAAAATATAGAAAGGGTCTGAAAAGTTATGTAGCATTTCGAACAATCCTCGATTTAATTTGATTTTCTCACCGAAACTAGTATAAAATTGTGTATAATATACTACGATTTTTTTGATTGAAACTATTATTTCAAAAAGTTTCATAGAATCTAATTCTGAGATAATTTTTTGCATGGACTTCAATCTTAATCTTCCCTCGTATAATCTAGAAAGGAACTGAAAAGTTTCATAGCATTTCGAACAATCCTCGATATAATTTAATTTTTTGTCCGAAACTAGTATAAAATTGTGTATAATATACTATGATTTTTTGACCGAAACTCGTAGTTCAAAAAGTTTCATAGAATCTATTTCTGAGATAATTTTTTTCATGGACTTCCATCATAACCTTCCTTTGTAAAATATAGAAAGTCTCAGAAAAATTTCGTTGCATTTCAAAAAATCCTCGATTTAATTTAATTTTCTGATCAAAACTAGTACGAAATTGTTTTTTTGACCTAAACTTGCATTTCAAAAACATCCATAGAATCATATTTTGAGATAATTTATTGCATGGACTTCCATCATAACCTTCCCTCGTAAAATATAGAAAGCGTCTGGAACGTTTCGTAGCATTTCGTACAATCCTCGATTTAATTTAATTTTCTCACCGAACCTAGTATAAAATTGTGTATAATGTACTACAATGTTTTGACCGAAACTCGTATTTTTAAAAGTTTCATAGAATCTATTGCTGAAATAATTTTTTGCATGGACTTCCATCATAATCTTCCATAGTAAAATATAGAAAGGATCTAAAAAGTTTCGTAGCATTTTTAACAATCCTCGATTTAATTTGATTTTCTGACCGAAACTAGTAAGAAATTGGGTATAATATACTTCGAGTTTTTGATCTAAACTTGCATTTCAAAAACTTCCATAGAATCATATTTTGAGATGATTGCTTGCATGGAATTTCATCATAACCTTCCCTCATAAAATATAGAGAGGGTCTGAAAAGTTTCGTAGCATTTCGAACAATCCTCGATTTAATTTGATTTTCTCACCGAAACTAGTATAAAATTGTGTATAATATACTACGATTTTTTTGACCGAAACTAGTATTTCAAAAAGTTTTATAGAATCTAATTCTAAGATAATTTTTTGCATGCACTTCAATCTTAATCTTACCTTGTAAAATATAGAAAGCATCTGAAAAGTTTCGTAGCATTTCGAACAATCCTCGATTTAATTTAATTTTCTCACCGAACCTAGTATAAAATTGTGTATAATATACTACAATTTTTTTGACCGAATCTAGTATTTCAAAAAGTTTCATAGAATCTAATTCTACGATAATTTTTTGCATGGACTTCAATCTTAGATAGGTGGAGTTGCTGGACATAGGGGGAGAAGCAAGCCTAGAACAACATCATCGATCAAAGCTTGTACGCAAAATTCGCTCGGTTATCATCATCAAAAAGGGGGAGAATGTAGAAGCATACTTCAAGTTCAATGTTTTTGATGACGTCAACATTATTCAAGCTCATTCCAGATTGCAAAAAGTCGAGATGACAACAACGATCAAGATCTTGGCTATGCATCATCAATGGAATGCTTCCGATCGTATCAAGCTTTTGTGCAACACTTTCAAGACTTGTCTCAAGGCTTAGGTATATCAAAATTTACTCCTTAATATGATATACAAGTGTTCAAAATATTCATCATAATTTTTAATGCATGTCCATCATTTTTTGAAAAGAATTGGAACTGGTTTTAACACTTTAAACAGAAATATTTTTCTATATTTTAACAGTGTTAACCGGTTAACCATATGGGTTAACCGGTTAACGGTATCAATTTTTCAGTTCTGTGGTAACGTTTCTGGGCGTTAACCGATTAACCTATATGGTTAACCGGTTAACACTGTAGAATTTTTGAAAAATTGTTTCTCTTCAAATTCAAATTTTTGTTAAGTGTTATACCTCTTCATGATTTTATTTCATAACTTTTTTATACTTTTTCAAAGAATTTCTTTTTAAATTCTCATACCTTTTTGAATAGGTGTTTCAACTATTATAAATTCTTAAAATTTCAAATTCATAAACACCTCCTAGAATTTTCAAATATTATCATACAATCAAAATCACTAAATTCAAATATTTCTCATTTTTCAAAAGTGTTCATAAGTTCATCATTTTCATATTATCTTGAACACTTGTGTTGAATCTTAAGTAGTGATTTTTGAATATAGGAGAAGATAAATTTTTATTAATACCAATCATTGTACTCTCACTCAAACAATATTATAGAAAGTGTTTTTCTATTTGTGACGTGTGTTCCAAGGATTGTTTGGACATAAGGGTGAGTGTGGCAAGAGGATTGTTGTTGCACACTTGTTTGTATAGTTTGTTAGAAAGTAGGCCTCACCATTGAAGGTGTGATAGGTTGTACTGTTCTAAAGAAACTAATGGAAATCTCTTTCGTGTTGAAACGGGACTGGATGTACCTTCGGATTGTGAAAGGAACCAGGATAAAACTCCGTGTCATCTTTATTTTCCTGCTTTACCATTTTTATTCTTTAAACCGTAAAAAGAAAAATCCATCCATCGAAGAAAAAGAATCGAAAAATTTGATAACGCCTAATTCACCCCTCCCCCTCTTAGGCGCACTTTGATCTTACATTTTTGACCAAAACATGCATTTTGAAAAGATTCATAGAATCTAATATTCAGATGATTTTTTGCTTGGACTTCCATCATAACCTTCCCTCATCAAATATAGAAATGATCTGAAAAGTGCCTTATTATTTGGAACAGTCCTCGATTTAATTTGAGTTTTTAACCAAAACTAGTGTATAATATACTATAGATTTTGGACCAAAACTTGCATTTCCAAAATTTTTATAGAAGCTAATTTCATATGATTTTTTGCATGGACTAGCATCATAACATTCCCTCGTCACATATATTAATAATCTGAAAAGTTTCGTATCATTTAGAATAGTTCTCGATTTAATTACATTTTTGACCGAAACTAGTATAAACTAGTGTATAATATACTATGATTTTGTACAATCCTCGATTTAATTTGATATTCCGATTGAAACTAGTATAAAATTGTGTATAATGTACTACGATTTTTTGAACGAAACTCATATTTCAAAAATTTTCATAGAATCTATTTCTGAGATAATTTTTTGCATGGACTTCCATCATAATCTTCCCTCGTAAAATATAGAAAGGATCTAAAACGTTGCATAGAATTTTTAACAATCCTCGATTTAATTTAATTTTCTGACCGAAACTAGTGAGAAATTGTGTATAATATACTACGATTTTTTGAACTAAACTTGCATTTCAAAAACTTCCATAGAATCATATTTTGAGATGATTTTTTCCATGGAATTCCATCATAACCTTCCCTCGTAAAATATAGAAAGGGTCTGAAAAGTTTTGTAGCATTTCGAACAATCCTCGATTTAATTTGATTTTCTCACCGAAACTAGTATAAAATTGTGTATAATATACTACGATTTTTTTGATTCAAACTAGTATTTCAAAAAGTTTCATAGAATCTAATTCTGAGATAATTTTTTGCATGGACTTCCATAATAAACTTCCTTTGTAAAATATTGAAAGTCTCACAAAAATTTCGTCGCATTTCAAAAAATCCTCGATTTAATTTAATTTTCTGATCAAAACTAGTACGAAATTGTTTTTTGACCTAAACTTGCATTTCAAAAACATCCATAGAATCATATTTTGAGATAATTTATTGCATGGACTTCGATCATAACCTTCCCTCGTAAAATATAGAAAGCGTCTGGAAAATTTCGTAGCATTTCGTACAATCCTCGATTTAATTTAATTTTCTCACCGAACCTAGTATAAAATTGTGTATAATGTACTACAATGTTTTGACCGAAACTTGTATTTTTAAAAGTTTCATAGAATCTATTTCTGAAATAATTTTTTGCATGTACTTCCATCATAATCTTCCATAATAAAATATAGAAAGGATCTAAAAAGTTTCGTAGCATTTTTAACAATCCTCGATTTAATTTGATTTTCTTACCGAAACTAGTAAGAAATTGGGTATAATATACTTCGAGTTTTTGATCTAAACTTGCATTTCAAAAACTTCCATAGAATCATATTTTGAGATGATTTTTTGCATGGAATTTCATAATAACCTTCCCTCATAAAAAATAGAGAGGGTCTGAAAAGTTTCGTAGCATTTCGAACAATCCTCGATTTAATTTGATTTTCTCACCGAAATTAGTATAAAATTGTGTATAATATACTACGATTTTTTTGACCGAAACTAGTATTTCAAAAAGTTTTATAGAATCTAATTCTGAGATAATTTTTTGCATGCACTTCAATCTTAATCTTACCTCGTAAAATATAGAAAGCATCTGAAAAGTTTCGTAGCATTTCGAACAATCCTCGATTTAATTTAATTTTCTTACCTAAACTAGTATAAAATTGTGTATAATATACTATGATATTTTGACCGAAACTCGTATTTCTAAAAGTTTCATAGATTCTATTTATGAGATAAGTTTTTTCATAGACTTGCATCATACTCTTCCCTCGTAAAATATAGAAAGGATCTGAAAAGTTTCGTAGCATTTCGAACAATCCTTGATTTAATTTAATTTTCTGACCGAAATTAGTATGAAATTGTGTATAAAATACTACGATTTTTTACCTAAACTGGAATTTCAAAAACTTCCATAGAATCATATTTTAAGATAATTTTTTGCATGGAATTGCATCATAACCTTCCCTCGTAAAATATAGAAAGGCTCTGAAACGTTTCATAGCATTTTGAACAATCCTCGATTTAATTTGATTTTCTCACCGAAACTCGTATAAAATTGTGTATAATATACTACGATTTTTTTGACCGAAACTAGTATTTCAAAAAGTTTCATAGAATCTAATTCTGAGACGATTTTTTGCATGGACTTCAATCTTAATCTTCCCTCGTAAAATCTAAAAAGGATCTAAAAAGTTTCGTAGAATTTCGAACAATCCTTAATTTAATTTAATTTTCTGTCCGAAACTAGTATAAAATTGTGTATAATATACTATGATTTTTTGACCGAAACTCGTATTTTAAAAAGTTTCATAGATTATATTTCTGAGATAATTTTTTTCATAGACTTCTATAATACTCTTCCCTCGTAAAATATAGAAAGGATCTGAAACGTTTCATAGCATTTTGAATAATCCTCGATTTAATTTAATTTTCTGAACGAAACTAGTGTGAAATTATGTATAATATACTACGATTTTTTGACATAAACTTGCATTTCGAAAACATCCATAGAATCATATTTTGAGATAATTTTTTGCATGGACTTCCTTCATAACCTTCCCTCGTAAAATATAGAAATGGTCTGAAAATTTTTGTAGCATTTCGTACAATCCTCGATTTAATATGATATTCTGACTGAAATTAGTATAAAATTGTGTATAATAAACTACGATTTTTTTGACCGAAACTAGTACTTAAAAAAGTTTCATAGAATCTAATTCTGAGATAAATATTTTGCATGGACTAAAATCATAATCTTCCCTCGTAAAATATAGAAAGCATCTGAAGAGTTTTGTAGCATTTCGAACAATCCTCGATTTAATTTTAATTTTCTGACCGAAACTAGTATGAAATTGTGTATAATATACTACGATTTTTTGACCTAAACTAGCATTTCAAAATCTTACATAGATTCATATTTTGAGATAATGTTTTGCATATACTTCCATCATACTCTTCCCTCGTAAAATATAGAAAGGATATGAAAAGTTTCGTAGCATTTTGAGCAATCCTCGATTTAATTTAATTTTCTCACCGAAACTAGTATATAATTGTGCATAATATTTTACAATTTTTTTGACCGAAACTAGTATTTCAAAAACTTCCATAGAATTGTATTTAGAGATAATTTTTTGCATGGACTTCAATCTTAATCTTCCCTCGTAAAATCTAGAAAGGATCTGAAAAGTTTCGTAGAATTTCGAACAATCCTCGATTTAATTTGATTTTCTCACCGAAACTAGTATAAAATTGTGTATAATATACTACGATTATTTTGGCCGAAACTAGTATTTCAAAAAGTTTCATAGAATCTAATTCTGAGATAATTATTTGCATGGACTTCAATCTTAATCTTCCCTCGTAAAATCTAGAAAGGATCTGAAAAGTTTTGTAGCATTTTGAACAATCCTCGATTTAATTTAATTTTCTGTTCGATACTAGTATAAAATTGTGTATAATATACTATGATTTTTTGATCGAAACTCGTAGTTCAAAAAGTTTCATAGAATCTATTTCTGAGGTAATTTTTTTCATGGACTTCCATCATAACCTTCCTTTATAAAATATAGGAAGTCTCTGAAAAATTTCGTTGCATTTCGAACAATCCTCGATTTAATTTAATTTTCTGACCGAAACTAGTATGAAATTGTGTATAATATACTGCGATTTTTTGACCTAAACTTGCATTTAAAAAACATCCATAGAATCCTATTTTGAGATAATTTTTTGTATGGACTTCCATCATAACCTTCCCTCGTAAAATATAGAAAGGGTCTTAAAATTTTCGTAGCATTTCGTACAATCCTCGATTTAATTTGATATTCTGACCGAAACTATTATAATATTATGTATAATATACTACGACTTTTTGACCTAAACTTGCATTTCAAAAGGTTCTATAGAATCTAATTTTGAGATAAGTTTTTTGACAAGACATCCATCATAACCTTCCCTCGTAAAATATAGAAAGGATCTGAAAAGTTTCATTTAAATTCGAACAATCCTCGATTTAATTTGATTACTGACCGAACCTAGTATAAAATTGTGTATAATATACTACGATTTTTTGACCGAAACTAATATTTCAAAAAGTTTCATAGAATCTAACCCTGAGATAATTTTTTGCAAGGAATTCCATCGTAATCTTCCTTCGTAAAATATAGATAGGATCTTAGAAGTTTCGTAGCATTTCGGACAATCCCCGATTTAATTTAATTTTCTGACCGAAACTAGTATGAAATTGTGACTACTACAATTTTTTGACCTAAACTTGTATTTCAAAAGGTTCCATAGAATCTTATTTTGAGATGATTTTTTGCATGGACTTCCATCAAAACCTTCCCTTGTAAAATATAGAAAGGATTTGAGAAGTTTTGTAGCATTTCGAACAATTCTCGATTTAATTTTATTTTCTGACCGAAACTAGTATAAAATTATGTATAGTATACTACGATTTTTTGATTTTCACTCGTTTTTCAGAAAGTTTCCTAGAATCTATTTTTGAGATAATTTTTTGAATGGACTTCCATCATAATCTTCCCTCGTAAAATATAGAAAGGATCTTAGAAGTTTCTTAGTATTTCGAACAATTCTCGATTTAATTTGATTTTCTTACCGAAACTAGTATAAAATTGTTTATAATATACTACGAATTTTTGACCTAAACAGGTATTTCAAAAATGTTCATAGAATCTAATTCTGAAATAATTGTTTGCATGGACTTCATTCATAATCTTCCCTCGTAAAATATAGAAAGGGTCTGAAAATTTTCGTACATTTCGAACAATCCTCGATTTAATTTGGTTTCTTACCGAAACTAGTATAGAACTGTGTATAATATACTACGATTTTTTGACCTAAACTGGCATTTCAAAAAGTTCCATAAAATATAATTCTGATATAATTTTTTGCGTGGACTTCCATCGAAATCTTCTATCGTAAAATATTGAAAGGATCTGAAAAGTTTTGTAGAATTTCAAACAATCCTCAATTTAATTTGATATTCTGACCGAAACTATTATAATATTATGTATAATATACTACGATTTTTTGACCTAAACTTGCATTTCAAAAGGTTCTATAGAATCTAATTTTGAGATAAGTTTTATGTCGGGACATCCATCATAACCTTCCCTCGTAAAATATAGAAAGGATCTGAAAAGTTTCATTTAAATTCGAACAATCCTCGATTTAATTTGATTACTGACCGAACCTAGTATAAAATTGTTTATAATATACTATGGTTTTTTTGACCGAAACTAATATTTCAAAAAGTTTCATAGAATCTAATTCTGATATAATTTTCTGCATGGACTTCCCTCGTACTCTTCCCTCGTGAAATATAGAAAGGATCTTAGAAGTTTCGTAGCATTTCGAAAATCCTCGATTTAATTTGAGTTTCTGACCAAAACTAGTATAAAATTGTGTTTAATATACTACGATTTTTTGACTGAAACTAGTATTTCAAAAAGTTTCATAGAATCTAACTCTGAGATAATTTTTTGCATGGAATTCCATCGTAATCTTCCTTCGTAAAATATAGATTGGATCTTAAAAGTTTCGTAGCATTTCGAACAATCCTCGATTTAATTTAATTTTTTGACCGAAAATAGTATGAAATTGTGTATACTATGATTTTTTGACCTAAACTCGTATTTCAAAAGGTTCCATAGAATCATATTTTGAGATAATTTTTTTCATGAACTTCCATCAAAACCTTCCCTTGTAAAATATAGAAAGGATTTGAAAAGTTTTGTAGCATTTCGAACAATTCTCGATTTAATTTGATTTTCTGACCAAAACTAGTATAAAATTGTGTATAATATACTACGAATTTTTGACCTAAACTAGTATTTCACAAATTTTTATAGAATCTAATTCTGAAATAATTGTTCGCATGGACTTCATTCATAATCTTCCCCCGTAAAATATAGAAAGGGTCTGAAAAGTTTCGTACATTTCGAACAATCCTCGATTTAATTTGATTTCTGACCGAAACTAGTATAAAACTGTGTATAATATACTACGATATTTTGACCTAAACTGACATTTCTTATTCTGATATAATTTTTTGCATGGACTTCCATCGAAATCTTCCCTCGTAAAATATTGAAAGTATCTGAAATGTATTGTAGCATTTCGAACAATCCTCAATTTAATTTGATATTCTGACCGAAACTGTTATAATATTATGTATAATATACTACGACTTTTTGACCTAAACTTGCATTTCAAAAGGTTCTATAGAATCTAATTTTGAGATAAGTTTTTTGTCGGGACATCCATCATAACCTTCACTCGTAAAATATAGAAAGTATCTGAAAAGTTTCATTTAAATTCGAACAATCCTCGATTTAATTTGATTACTGACCGAACCTAGTATAAAATTGTGTATAATATACTACGGTTTTTTGACCGAAACTAATATTTCAAAAAGTTTCATAGAATCTAATTCTGATATAATTTTCTGCATGGATTCCCTCGTAATCTTCCCTCGTGAAATATAGAAAGGATCTTAGAAGTTTCGTAGCATTTTGAAAATGCTCGATTTAATTTTATTTTCTGACCGAAACTAGTATAAAATTGTGTATAATATACTACAATTTTTTTACCGAAACTAGTATTTCAAAAAGTTTCATAGAATCTAACACTTAGATAATTTTTTTCATGGACTTCCATCGTAATCTTCCCTCGTAAAATATAGATAGGATCTTAAAAGTTTCGTAGCATTTAGAACAATACTCAATTTAATTTAATTTTCTGACCGAAACTAGTATGAAATTGTGTATAATATACTACGATTTTTTGACCTAAACTTGTATTTCAAAAGGTTCCATAGAATCTTATTTTGAGAAAAAATTTTGCATGGACTTCCATCAAAACCTTCCCTTGTAAAATATAGAAAGGATTTGAAAAATTTTGTAGCATTTCGAACAATTCTCGATTTAATTTGATTTTCTCACGAAACTAGTATAAAATTATGTATAATATACTACGATTTTTTTATTTTCACTCGTTTTTCAAAAAGTTTCCTAGAATCTATTTTTGAGATAATTTTTTGAATGGACTTCCATCATAATCTTCCCTCTAAAATATAGAAAGGATCTTAGAAGTTTCGTAGCATTTCGAACAATTCTCGATTTAATTTGATTTTCTGACCGAAACTAGTATAAAATTGTGTAAAATATACTACGAATTTTTGAACTAAACTGGTATTTCAAAAATTTACATAGAATCTAATTCTGAAATAATTGTTTGCATGGAATTCATTCATAATCTTCCCTCGTAAAATATAGAAAGGGTCTGAAAAGTTTCGTACATTTCGAACAATCCTCGATTTAATTTGATTTCTGACCGAAACTAGTATAAAACTGTGTATAATATACTACGATTTTTTGACCTAAACTGGCATTTCAAAAAGTTTCATAAAATATAATTCTGATATAATTTTTTGCATGGACTTCCATCGAAATCTTCCCTCTTAAAATATTGAAAGGATCTGAAAAGTGTTGTAGCGTTTCAAACAATCCTCAATTTAATTTGATATTCTGACCGAAACTATTATAATATTATGTATAATATACTACCACTTTTTGACCTAAACTTGCATTTCAAAAGGTTCTATAGAATCTAATGTTGAGATAAGTTTTTTGACAGGACATCCATCATAACCTTACTCATAAAATATAGAAAGGATCTGAAAAGTTTCATTTAAATTCGAACAATCCTCGATTTAATTTGATTACTGATCGAACCTAGTATAAAATTGTGTATAACATACTACGGTTTTTTGACCGAAACTAATATTTCAAAAAGTTTCATAGAATCTAATTCTGATATAATTTTCTGCATGGACTTCCCTCATAATCTTCCCTCGTGAAATATAGAAAGGATTTTAGAAGTTTCGTAGCATTTCGAAAATGCTCGATTTAATTTTATTTTCTGACCGAAACTAGTATAAAATTGTGTTTAATATACTACGATTTTTTGACCGAAACTAGTATTTCAAAAAGTTTCATAGAATCTAACACTTAGATAATTTTTTTCATGGACTTCCATCGTAATCTTCCCTCGTAAAATATAGATAGGATCTTAAAAGTTTCGTAGCATTTAGAACAATCCTCAATTTAATTTAATTTTCTGACCGAAACTAGTATGAAATTGTGTATAATATACTACGATTTTTTGACCTAAACTAGTATTTCAAAAGGTTCCATAGAATCTTATTTTGAGAAAAAATTTTGCATGGACTTCCATCAAAACCTTCCCTTGTAAAATATAGAAAGGATTTGAAAAATTTTGTAGCATTTCGAACAATTCTCGATTTAATTTGATTTTCTCACGAAACTAGTATAAAATTATGTATAATATACTACGATTTTTTTATTTTCACTCGTTTTTCAAAAAGTTTCCTAGAATCTATATTTGAGATAATTTTTTGAATGGACTTCCATCATAATCTTCCCTCTAAAATATAGAAAGGATCTTAGAAGTTTCGTAGCATTTCGAACAATTCTCGATTTAATTTGATTTTCTGACCGAAACTAGTATAAAATTGTGTATAATATACTACGAATTTTTGACCTAAACTGGTATTTCAAAAATTTACATAGAATCTAATTCTGAAATAATTGTTTGCATGGAATTCATTCATAATCTTCCCTCGTAAAATATAGAAAGGGTCTGAAAAGTTTCGTACATTTCGAACAATCCTCGATTTAATTTGATTTCTGACCGAAACTAGTATAAAACTGTGTATAATATACTACGATTTTTTGACCTAAACTGGCATTTCAAAAAGTTTCATAAAATCTAATTCTGATATAATTTTTTGCATGGACTTCCATCGAAATCTTCCCTCTTAAAATATTGAAAGGATCTGAAAAGTGTTGTAGCGTTTCAAACAATCCTCAATTTAATTTAATATTCTGACCGAAACTATTATAATATTATGTATAATATACTACAACTTTTTGACCTAAACTTGCATTTCAAAAGGTTCTATAGAATCTAATGTTGAGATAAGTTTTTTGACAGGACATCCATCATAACCTTCCCTCATAAAATATAGAAAGGATCTGAAAAGTTTCATTTAAATTCGAACAATCCTCGATTTAATTTGATTACTGATCGAACCTAGTATAAAATTGTGTTTAACATACTACGGTTTTTTGACCGAAACTAATATTTCAAAAAGTTTCATAGAATCTAATTCTGATATAATTTTATGCATGGACTTCCATCGTAATCTTCACTCGTGAAATATAGAAAGGATTTTAGAAGTTTCGTAGCATTTCGAAAATGCTCGATTTAATTTTATTTTCTGACCGAAACTAGTATAAAATTGTGTTTAATATACTACGATTTTTTGACCGAAACTAGTATTTCAAAAAGTTTCATAGAATCTAACACTTAGATAATTTTTTTCATGGACTTCCATCGTAATCTTCCCTCGTAAAATATAGATAGGATCTTAAAAGTTTCGTAGCATTTAGAACAATCCTCAATTTAATTTAATTTTCTGACCGAAACTAGTATGAAATTGTGTATAATATACTACGATTTTTTGACCTAAACTTGTATTTCAAAAGGTTCCATAGAATCTTATTTTGAGAAAAAATTTTGCATGGACTTCCATCAAAACCTTCCCTTGTAAAATTTTGAAAGGATTTGAAAAATTTTGTAGCATTTCGAACAATTCTCGATTTAATTTGATTTTTTGACGAAACTAGTATAATATTATGTATAATATACTACGATTTTTATATTTTCACTCGTTTTTCAAAAAGTTTCCTAGAATCTATTTTTGAGATAATTTTTTGAATGGACTTCCATCATAATCTTCCCTCTAAAATATAGAAAGGATCTTAGAAGTTTCGTAGCATTTCGAACAATTCTCGATTTAATTTGATTTTCTGACCGAAACTAGTATAAAATTGTGTATAATATACTACGAATTTTTGACCTAAACTGGTATTTCAAAAATTTACATAGAATCTAATTCTGAAATAATTGTTTGCATGGAATTCATTCATAATCTTCCCTCGTAAAATATAGAAAGGGTCTGAAAAGTTTCGTACATTTCGAACAATCCTCGATTTAATTTGATTTCTGACCGAAACTAGTATAAAATTGTGTATAATATACTACGATTTTTTGACCTAAACTGGCATTTCAAAAAGTTTCATAAAATCTAATTCTGATATAATTTTTTGCATGGACTTCCATCGAAATCTACCATCGTAAAATATTGAAAGTATCTGAAAAGTTTTGTAGCATTTCGAACAATCCTCAATTTAATTTGATATTTTGACCGAAACTATTATAATATTATGTATAATATACTACAACTTTTTGACCTAAACTTGCATTTCAAAAGGTTCTATAGAATCTAATGTTGAGATAAGTTTTTTGACAGGACATCCATCATAACCTTCCCTCATAAAATATAGAAAGGATCTGAAAAGTTTCATTTAAATTCGAACAATCCTCGATTTAATTTGATTACTGACCGAACCTAGTATAAAATTATGTATAATATAATACGGTTTTTTGACCGAAACTAATATTTCAAAAAGTTTCATAGAATCTAATTCTGATATAATTTTCTAGATGGACTTCCCTCGTAATCTTCCCTCGTGAAATATAGAAAGGATCTTAGAAGTTTCGTAGCATTTAGAAAATCCTCGATTTAAATTGATTTTCTGACCGAAACTAGTATAAAATTGTGTTTAATATACTACGGTTTTTTGACCGAAACTAGTATTTCAAAAAGTTTCATAGAATCTAACTCTGAGATAATTTTTTGTATGGAATTCCATCGTAATCTTCCTTCGTAAAATATAGATAGGATTTTAAAATTTTCGTAGCATTTCGAACAATCCTCGATTTACTTTAATTTTCTGACCGAAACTAGTATCAAATTGTGAATACTACGATTTTTTGACCTAAACTTGAATTTCAAAAGGTTCCATAGAATCTTATTTTGAGATAATTTTTTGCATGGACTTCCATTAAAACCTCCCCTTGTAAAATATAGAAAGGATTTGAAAAGTTTTGTAGCATTTCGAAAAATTCTCGATTTAATTTTATTTTCTGACCGAACCTAGTATAAAATTATGTATAATATACTACGATTTTTTGATTTTCCTCGTTTTTCAGAAAGTTTCGTAGAATCTATTTTTGAGATAATTTTTTGAATGGACTTCCATCATAATCTTCCCTCGTAAAATATAGAAAGGATCTTAGAATTTTCTTAGTATTTTGAACAATTCTCGATTTAATTTGATTTTCTGACCGAAACTAGTATAAAATTGTGTATAATATACTATGAATTTTTGACCTAAACTGGTATTTCAAAAATTTACATAGAATCTAATTCTGAAATAATTGTTTGCATAGACTTCATTCATAATCTTCCCTCGTAAAATATAGAAAGGGTCTGAAAAGTTTTGTACATTTCGAACAATCCTCGATTTAATTTGATTTCTGACCGAAACTAGTATAAAACTATGTATAATATACTACAATTTTTTAACCTAAACTGGGATTTCAAAAAGTTCCATAAAATCTAATTCTGATATAATTTTTTGCATGGACTTCCATCGAAATCTTCCCTCTTAAAATATTGAAAGGATCTGAAAAGTTTTGTAGCATTTCAAACAATCCTCAATTTAATTTGATATTCTGACCGAAACTATTATAATATTATATATAATATACTACGATTTTTTGACCTAAACTTGCATTTCAAAAGGTTCTATAGAATCTAATTTTGAGATAAGTTTTTTGTCGGTACATCCATCATAACCTTACCTCGTAAAATATAGAAAGGATCTGAAAAGTTTCATTTAAATTCGAACAATCCTCGATTTAATTTGATTACTGATCGAACCTAGTATAAAATTGTGTATAACATACTACGGTTTTTTGACCGAAACTAATATTTCAAAAAGTTTCATAGAATCTAATTCTGATATAATTTTCTGCATGGACTTCCCTCATAATCTTCACTCGTGAAATATAGAAAGGATTTTAGAAGTTTCGTTGCATTTCGAAAATCCTCGATTTAATTTGATTTTCTGACCGAAACTAGTATAAAATTGTGTTTAATATACTACGATTTTTTGACCGAAACTAGTATTTCAAAAAGTTTCATAGAATCTAACACTTAGATAATTTTTTTCATGGACTTCCATCGTAATCTTCCCTCGTAAAATATAGATAGGATCTTAAAAGTTTCGTAGCATTTAGAACAATCCTCAATTTAATTTAATTTTCAGACCGAAACTAGTATGAAATTGTGTATAATATACTACGATTTTTTGACCTAAACTTGTATTTCAAAAGGTTCCATAGAATCTTATTTTGAGAAAATTTTTTGCATGGACTTCCATCAAAACCTTCCCTTGTAAAATATAGAAAGGATTTGAAAAATTTTGTAGCATTTCGAACAATTCTCGATTTAATTTGATTTTCTGACGAAACTAGTATAAAATTATGTATAATATACTACGATTTTTTTATTTTCACTCGTTTTTCAAAAAGTTTCCTAGAATCTATTTTTGAGATAATTTTTTGAATGGACTTCCATCATAATCTTCCCTCTAAAATATAGAAAGGATCTTAGAAGTTTCGTAGCATTTCGAACAATTCTCGATTTAATTTGATTTTCTGACCGAAACTAGTATAAAATTGTGTATAATATACTACGAATTTTTGACCTAAACTGGTATTTCAAAAATTTACATAGAATCTAATTCTGAAATAATTGTTTGCATGGACTTCATTCATAATCTTCCCTCGTAAAATATAGAAAGGGTCTGAAAAGTTTCGTACATTTCGAACAATCCTCGATTTAATTTGATTTCTGACCGAAACTAGTATAAAACTGTGTATAATATACTACGATTTTTTAACCTAAACTGGCATTTCAAAAAGTTTCATAAAATCTAATTCTGATATAATTTTTTGCATGGACTTCCATCGAAATCTACCATCGTAAAATATTGAAAGTATCTGAAAAGTTTTGTAGCATTTCGAACAATCCTCAATTTAATTTGATATTTTGACCGAAACTATTATAATATTATGTATAATATACTACAACTTTTTGACCTAAACATGCATTTCAAAAGGTTCTATAGAATCTAATGTTGAGATAAGTTTTTTGACAGGACATCCATCATAACCTTCCCTCATAAAATATAGAAAGGATCTGAAAAGTTTCATTTAAATTCGAACAATCCTCGATTTAATTTGATTACTGACCGAACCTAGTATAAAATTGTGTATAATATACTACGGTTTTTTGACCGAAACTAATATTTCAAAAAGTTTCATAGAATCTAACTCTTAGATAATATTTTGCATGGACTTCCATCGTAATCTTCCCTCGTAAAATATAGATAGGATCTTAAAAGTTTCGTAGCATTTAGAACAATCCTCGATTTAATTTAATTTTCTGACCGAAACTAGTATGAAGTTGTGTATACTTCAATTTTTTGACCTAAACTTGTATTTCAAAAGGTTCCATAGAATCTTATTTTGAGATAATTTTTTGCATGGACTTCCATCAAAACCTTCCCTTGTAAAATATAGAAAGGATTGAATAGTTTTGTAGCATTTCGAACAATTCTCGATTTAATTTGATTTTCCGATCGAAACTAGTATAAAATTATGTATAATATACTACGATTTTTTTATTTTCACTCGTTTTTCAGAAAGTTTCCTAGAATCTATTTTTGAGATAATTTTTTGAATGGACTTCCATCATAATCTTCCCTCGTAAAATATAGAAAGGATCTTAGAATTTTCTTAGTATTTCGAACAATTCTCGATTTAATTTGATTTTCTGACCGAAACAAGTATAAAATTGTGTATAATATACAACAAATTTTTGACCTAAACTGGTGTTTAAAAAATTTTCATAGAATCTAATTCTGAAATAATTGTTTGCATGGACTTCATTCATAATCTTCCCTCGTAAAATATAGAAAGGGTCTGAAAAGTTTTGTACATTTCGAACAATCCTCGATTTAATTTGATTTCTGACCGAAACTAGTATAAAACTGTGTATAATATACTACGATTTTTTGACCTAAACTGGCATTTCAAAAAGTTCCATAAAATTTACTTCTGATATAATTTTTTGCATTGACCTCATTCGAAATCTTCCCTCGTAAAATATTGAAAGGATCTGAAAAGTTTTGTAGCATTTCAAACAATCCTCAATTTAATTTTATATTCTGACCGAAACTGTTATAATATTATGTATAATATACTACGACTTTTTGACCTAAACTTGCATTTCAAAAGGTTCTATAGAATCTAATTTTGAGATAAGTTTTTTGTCAGGACATCCATCATAACCTTCCCTCGTAAAATATAGAAAGGATCTGAAAAGTTTCATTTAAATTCGAACAATCCTCGATTTAATTTGATTAATGACCGAACCTAGTATAAAATTGTGTTTAATATACTACGTTTTTTTGACCGAAACTAGTATTTCAAAAAGTTTCATAGAATCTAACTCTGAGATAATTTTTTGCATGGAATTCCATCGTAATCTTCCTTCGTAAAATATAGATAGGATCTTAAAAGTTTCGTAGCATTTCGAACAATCCTCGATTTAATTTAATTTTCTGACCGAAACTAGTATGAAATTGTGTATAATATATTACGATTTTTTGACCTAAACTTGTATTTCAAAAGGTTTCATAGAATCTTATTTTGAGATAATTTTTTGCATGGACTTCCATCAAAACCTTCCCTTGTAAAATATAGAAAGGATTTGAATAGTTTTGTAGCATTTCGAACAATTCTCGATTTAATTTGATTTTCTGACCGAAACTAGTATAAAATTATGTATAATATACTACGATTTTTTTATTTTCACTCGTTTTTCAGAAATTTTCCTAGAATCTATTTTTGAGATAATTTTTTGTATGGACTTCCATCATAATCTTCCCTCGTAAAATATAGAAATGATCTTAGAATTTTCTTAGTATTTCGAATAATTCTCGATTTAATTTGATTTTCTGACCGAAACTAGTATAAAATTGTGTATAATATACTACGGATTTTTGACCTAAACTGGTATTTCAAAAAATTTCATAGAATCTAATTCTGAAATAATTGTTTGCATGGACTTCATTCATAATCTTCCCTCGTAAAATATAGAAAGGGTCTGAAAAGTTTTGTACATTTCGAACAATCCTCGATTTAATTTTATTTATGACCGAAACTAGTATAAAACTGTATATAATATACTACGATTTTTTGACCTAAACTGGTATTTCAAAAATGTTCATAGAATCTAATTCTGAAATAATTGTTTGCATGGACTTCATTCATAATCTTCCCTCGTAAAATATAGAAAGGGTCTGAAAAGTTTTGTACATTTCGAATAATCCTCGATTTAATTTGATTTCTGACCGAAACTAGTATAAAACTGTGTATAATATACTACGATTTTTTGACGTAAACTGGCATTTCAAAAAGTTCCATAAAATCTACTACTGATATAATATTTTGCATTGACTTCATTCGAAATCTTCCCTCGTAAAATATTGAAAGGATCTGAAAAGTTTTGTAGCATTTCAAATAATCCTCAATTTAATTTGATATTCTGACCGAAACTGTTATAATATTATGTATAATATACTACGACTATTTGACCTAAACTTGCATTTCAAAAGGTTCTATAGAATCTAATTTTGAGATAAGTTTTTTGTCAGGACATCCATCATAACCTTCCCTCGTAAAATATAGAAGGATCTGAAAAGTTTCATTTAAACTCGAACAATCCTCGATTTAATTTTATTAATGACCGAACCTAGTATAAAATTGTGTATAATATACTACGGTTTTTTGACTGAAACTAATATTTCAAAAAGTTTCATAGAATCTAATTCTGATATAATTTTCTGCATGGACTTCCCTCGTAATCTTCCCTCGTGAAATATAGAAAGGATCTTAGAAGTTTCGTAGCATTTCGAAAATCCTCGATTTAATTTGATTTTCTGACCGAAACTAGTATAAAATTGTGTTTAATATACTACGTTTTTTTGACCGAAACTAGTATTTAAAAAAGTTTCATAGAATCTAACTCTGAGATAATTTTTTGCATGGAATTCCATCGTAATCTTCCTTCGTAAAATATAGATAGGATCTTAAAAGTTTCATAGCATTTCGAAGAATCCTCGATTTAATTTAATTTTCTGACCGAAACTAGTATGAAATTGTGTATAATATACTACGATTTTTTGACCTAAACTTGTATTTCAAAAGGTTCCATAGAATCTTATTTTGAGATAATTTTTTGCATGGACTACCATCAAAACCTTCCCTTGTAAAATATAGAAAGGATTTGAATAGTTTTCTAGCATTACGAACAATTCTCGATTTAATTTGATTTTCTTACCGAAACTAGTATAAAATTGTGTATAATATACTACGGATTTTTGACCTAAACTGGTATTTCAAAAATTTTCATAGAATCTAATTCTGAAATAATTGTTTGCATGGACTTCATTCATAATCTTCCCTCGTAAAATATAGAAAGGGTCTGAAAAGTTTTGTACATTTCGAACATTCCTCGATTAAATTTTATTTCTGACCGAAACTAGTATAAAACTGTGTATAATATACTACGATTTTTTGACCTAAACTGGCATTTCAAAAAGTTCCATAAAATCTAATTCTGATATAATTTTTTGCATGGACTTCATTTGAAATCTTCCCTCGTAAAATATTGAAAGGATCTGAAAAGTTTTGTAGCATTTCAAACAATCCTCAATTTAATTTGATATTCTAACCGAAACTATTATAATATTATGTATAATATACTACGACTTTTTGACCTAAACTTGCAATTCAAAAGGTTCTATAGAATCTAATTTTGAAATAAGTTTTTTGTCAGGACATCCATCATAACCTTCCCTCGTAAAATATAGAAAGGATCTGAAAAGTTTCATTTAAATTCGAACAATCCTCGATTTAATTTGATTAATGACCGAACCTAGTATAAAATTGTGTATAATATACTACGGTTTTTTGACCGAAACTAATATTTCAAAAAGTTTCATAGAATCTAATTCTGATATAATTTTCTGCATGGACTTCCCTCGTAATCTTCTCTCGTGAAATATAGAAAGGATCTTAGAAGTTTCGTAGCATTTCGAAAATCCTCGATTTAATTTGATTTTCTGACCGAAACTAGTATAAAATTGTGTTTAATGTACTACGTTTTTTTGACCGAAACTAGTATTTCAAAAAGTTTCATAGAATCTAACTCTGAGATAATTTTTTGCATGGAATTCCATCGTAATCTTCCTTCGTAAAATATAGATAGGATCTTAAAAGTTTCGTAGCATTTCGAACAATCCTCGATTTAATTTAATTTTCTGACCGAAACTAGTATGAAATTGTGTATAATATACTACGATTTTTTGACCTAAACTTGTATTTCAAAAGGTTCCATAGAATCTTATTTTGAGATAATTTTTTGCATGGACTTCCATGAAAACCTTCCCTTGTAAAATATAGAAAGGATTTGAATAGTTTTGTAGCATTTCGAATAATTCTCGATTTAATTTGATTTTCTGACCGAAACTAGTATAAAATTATGTATAATATACTACTATTTTTTTATTTTCACTCGTTTTTCAGAATGTTTCCTAGAATCTTTTTTTGAGATAATTTTTTGTATGGACTTCCATCATAATCTTCCCTCGTAAAATATAGAAATGATCTTAGAATTTTCTTAGTATTTCGAACAATTCTCGATTTAATTTGATTTTCTGACCGAAACTAGTATAAAATTATTTATAATATACTACGGATTTTTGACCTAAACTGGTATTTCAAAAATTTTCATAGAATCTAATTCTGAAATAATTGTTTGCATGGACTTCATTCATAATCTTCCCTCGTAAAATATAGAAAGGGTCTGAAAAGTTTTGTACATTTTGAACAATCCTCGATTTAATTTTATTTCTGACCGAAACTAGTATAAAATTGTGTATAATATACTACGATTTTTTGACCTAAACTGGTATTTAAAAAATTTTCATAGAATCTAATTCTGAAATAATTGTTTGCATGGACTTCATTCATAATCTTCCCTCGTAAAATATAGAAAGGGTCTGAAACGTTTTGTACATTTCGAACAATCCTCGATTTAATTTGATTTCTGACCGAAACTAGTATAAAACTGTGTATAATTTTTTTACCTAAACTGGCATTTCAAAAAGTACCATAAAATCTACTTCTGATATAATTTTTTGCATTGACTTCATTCGAAATCTTCCCTCGTAAAATATTGAAAGGATCTGAAAAGTTTTGTAGCATTTCAAATAATCCTCAATTTAATTTGATATTCTGACCGAAACTGTTATAATATTATGTATAATATACTACGACTTTTTGACCTAAACTTGCATTTCAAAAGGTTCTATAGAATCTAATTTTGAGATAAGTTTTTTGTCAGGACATCCATCATAACCTTCCCTCGTAAAATATAGAAAGGATCTGAAAAGTTTCATTTAAATTCGAACAATCCTCGATTTAATTTGATTAATGACCGAACCTAGTATAAAATTGTGTATAATATACTACGGTTTTTTGACCGAAACTAATATTTCAAAAAGTTTCATAGAATCTAATTCTGATATAATTTTCTGCATGGGCTTCCCTCGTAATCTTCTCTCGTGAAATATAGAAAGGATCTTAGAAGTTTCGTAGCATTTCGAAAATCCTCGATTTAATTTGATTTTCTGACCGAAACTAGTATAAAATTGTGTTTAATGTACTACGTTTTTTTGACCGAAACTAGTATTTCAAAAAGTTTCATAGAATCTAACTCTGAGATAATTTTTTGCATGGAATTCCATCGTAATCTTCCTTCGTAAAATATAGATAGGATCTTAAATGTTTCGTAGCATTTCGAACAATCCTCGATTTAATTTAATTTTCTGACCGAAACTAGTATGAAATTGTGTATAATATACTACGATTTTTTGACCTAAACTTGTATTTCAAAAGGTTCCATAGAATCTTATTTTGAGATAATTTTTTGCATGGACTTCCATCAAAACCTTCCCTTGTAAAATATAGAAAGGATTTGAATAGTTTTGTAGCATTTCGAATAATTCTCGATTTAATTTTATTTTCTGACCGAAACTAGTATAAAATTATGTATAAAATACTACGATTTTTTTATTTTCACTCGTTTTTCAGAAAGTTTCCTAGAATCTATTTTTGAGATAATTTTTTGTATGGACTTCCATCATAATCTTCCCTCGTAAAATATAGAAATGATCTTAGAATTTTCTTAGTATTTCGAACAATTCTCGATTTAATTTGATTTTCTGACCGAAACTAGTATAAAATTGTGTATAATATACTACGGATTTTTGACCTAAACTGGTATTTCAAAAATTTTCATAGAATCTAATTCTGAAATAATTGTTTGCATGGACTTCATTCATAATCTTCCCTCGTAAAATATAGAAAGGGTCTGAAAAGTTTTGTACATTTCGAACAATCCTCGATTTAATTTGATTTCTGACCGAAACTAGTAGAAAACTGTGTATAATATACTACGATTTTTTGACCTAAACTGGCATTTCAAAAAGTTCCCTAAAATCTACTTCTGATATAATTTTTTGCATTGACTTCATTCGAAATCTTCCCTCATAAAATATTGAAAGGATCTGAAAAGTTTTGTAGCATTTCAAATAATCCTCAATTTAATTTGATATTCTGACCGAAACTGTTATAATATTATGTATAATATACTACGACTTTTTGACCTAAACTTGCATTTCAAAAGGTTCTATAGAATCTAATTTTGAGATAAGTTTATTGTCAGGACATCCATCATAACCTTCCCTCGTAAAATATAGAAAGGATCTGAAAAGTTTCATTTAAATTCGAACAATCCTCGATTTAATTTGATTAATGACCGAACCTAGTATAAAATTGTGTATAATATACTACAGTTTTTTGACCGAAACTAATATTTCAAAAAGTTTCATAGAATCTAATTCTGATATAATTTTTTGCATGGACTTCCCTCGTAATCTTCTCTCGTGAAATATAGAAAGGATCTTAGAAGTTTCGTAGCATTTCGAACAATCCTCGATTTAATTTAATTTTCTGACCGAAACTAGTATGAAATTGTGTATAATATACTATGATTTTTTGACCTAAACTTGTATTTCAAAAGGTTCCATAGAATCTTATTTTGAGATAATTTTTTGCATGGACTTCCATGAAAACCTTCCCTTGTAAAATATAGAAAGGATTTGAATAGTTTTGTAGCATTTCGAATAATTCTCGATTTAATTTGATTTTCTGACCGAAACTAGTATAAAATTATGTATAATATACTACTATTTTTTTATTTTCACTCGTTTTTCAGAAAGTTTCCTAGAATCTTTTTTTGAGATAATTTTTTGTATGGACTTCCATCATAATCTTCCCTCGTAAAATATAGAAATGATCTTAGAATTTTCTTAGTATTTCGAACAATTCTCGATTTAATTTGATTTTCTGACCGAAACTAGTATAAAATTGTTTATAATATACTACGGATTTTTGACCTAAACTGGTATTTCAAAAATTTTCATAGAATCTAATTCTGAAATAATTGTTTGCATGGACTTCATTCATAATCTTCCCTCGTAAAATATAGAAAGGGTCTGAAAAGTTTTGTACATTTTGAACAATCCTCGATTTAATTTTATTTCTGACCGAAACTAGTATAAAATTGTGTATAATATACTACGATTTTTTGACCTATACTGGTATTTCAAAATTTTTCATAGAATCTAATTCTGAAATAATTGTTTGCATGGACTTCATTCATAATCTTCCCTCGTAAAATATAGAAAGGGTCTGAAACGTTTTGTACATTTCGAACAATCCTCGATTTAATTTGATTTCTGACCGAAACTAGTATAAAACTGTGTATAATATACTACGATTTTTTGACCTAAACTGGCATTTCAAAAAGTACCATAAAATCTACTTCTGATATAATTTTTTGCATTGACTTCATTCGAAATCTTCCCTCGTAAAATATTGAAAGGATCTGAAAAGTTTTGTAGCATTTCAAATAATCCTCAATTTAATTTGATATTCTGACCGAAACTGTTATAATATTATGTATAATATACTACGACTTTTTGACCTAAACTTGCATTTCAAAAGGTTCTATAGAATCTAATTTTGAGATAAGTTTTTTGTCAGGACATCCATCATAACCTTCCCTCGTAAAATATAGAAAGGATCTGAAAAGTTTCATTTAAATTCGAACAATCCTCGATTTAATTTGATTAATGACCGAACCTAGTATAAAATTGTGTATAATATACTACGGTTTTTTGACCGAAACTAATATTTCAAAAAGTTTCATAGAATCTAATTCTGATATAATTTTCTGCATGGGCTTCCCTCGTAATCTTCTCTCGTGAAATATAGAAAGGATCTTAGAAGGTTCGTAGCATTTCGAAAATCCTCGATTTAATTTGATTTTCTGACCGAAACTAGTATAAAATTGTGTTTAATGTACTACGTTTTTTTGACCGAAACTAGTATTTCAAAAAGTTTCATAGAATCTAACTCTGAGATAATTTTTTGCATGGAATTCCATCGTAATCTTCCTTCGTAAAATATAGATAGGATCTTAAATGTTTCGTAGCATTTCGAACAATCCTCGATTTAATTTAATTTTCTGACCGAAACTAGTATGAAATTGTGTATAATATACTACGATTTTTTGACCTAAACTTGTATTTCAAAAGGTTCCATAGAATCTTATTTTGAGATAATTTTTTGCATGGACTTCCATCAAAACCTTCCCTTGTAAGATATAGAAAGGATTTGAATAGTTTTGTAGCATTTCGAATAATTCTCGATTTAATTTTATTTTCTGACCGAAACTAGTATAAAATTATGTATAAAATACTACGATTTTTTTATTTTCACTCGTTTTTCAGAAAGTTTCCTAGAATCTATTTTTGAGATAATTTTTTGTATGGACATCCATCATAATCTTCCCTCGTAAAATATAGAAACGATCTTAGAATTTTCTTAGTATTTCGAACAATTCTCGATTTAATTTGATTTTCTGACCGAAACTAGTATAAAATTGTGTATAATATACTACGGATTTTTGACCTAAACTGGTATTTCAAAAATTTTCATAGAATCTAATTCTGAAATAATTGTTTGCATGGACTTCATTCATAATCTTCCCTCGTAAAATATAGAAAGGGTCTGAAAAGTTTTGTACATTTCGAACAATCCTCGATTTAATTTGATTTCTGACCGAAACTAGTAGAAAACTGTGTATAATATACTACGATTTTTTGACCTAAACTGGCATTTAAAAAAGTTCCCTAAAATCTACTTCTGATATAATTTTTTGCATTGACTTCATTCGAAATCTTCCCTCATAAAATATTGAAAGGATCTGAAAAGTTTTGTAGCATTTCAAATAATCCTCAATTTAATTTGATATTCTGACCGAAACTGTTATAATATTATGTATAATATACTACGACTTTTTGACCTAAACTTGCATTTCAAAAGGTTCTATAGAATCTAATTTTGAGATAAGTTTATTGTCAGGACATCCATCATAACCTTCCCTCGTAAAATATAGAAAGGATCTGAAAAGTTTCATTTAAATTCGAACAATCCTCGATTTAATTTGATTAATGACCGAACCTAGTATAAAATTGTGTATAATATACTACGGTTTTTTGACCGAAACTAATATTTCAAAAAGTTTCATAGAATCTAATTCTGATATAATTTTCTGCATGGGCTTCCCTCGTAATCTTCTCTCGTGAAATATAGAAAGGATCTTAGAAGTTTCGTAGCATTTCGAAAATCCTCGATTTAATTTGATTTTTTGACCGAAACTAGTATAAAATTGTGTTTAATGTACTACGTTTTTTTGACCGAAACTAGTATTTCAAAAAGTTTCATAGAATCTAACTCTGAGATAATTTTTTGCATGGAATTCCATCGTAATCTTCCTTCGTAAAATATAGATAGGATCTTAAATGTTTCGTAGCATTTCGAACAATCCTCGATTTAATTTAATTTTCTGACCGAAACTAGTATGAAATTGTGTATAATATACTACGATTTTTTGACCTAAACTTGTATTTCAAAAGGTTCCATAGAATCTTATTTTGAGATAATTTTTTGCATGGACTTCCATCAAAACCTTCCCTTGTAAAATATAGAAAGGATTTGAATAGTTTTGTAGCATTTCGAATAATTCTCGATTTAATTTTATTTTCTGACCGAAACTAGTATAAAATTATGTATAAAATACTACGATTTTTTAATTTTCACTCGTTTTTCAGAAAGTTTCCTAGAATCTATTTTTGAGATAATTTTTTGTATGGACTTCCATCATAATCTTCCCTCGTAAAATATAGAAATGATCTTAGAATTTTCTTAGTATTTCGAACAATTCTCGATTTAATTTGATTTTCTGACCGAAACTAGTATAAAATTGTGTATAATATACTACGGATTTTTGACCTAAACTGGTATTTCAAAAATTTTCATAGAATCTAATTCTGAAATAATTGTTTGCATGGACTTCATTCATAATCTTCCCTCGTAAAATATAGAAAGGGTCTGAAAAGTTTTGTACATTTCGAACAATCCTCGATTTAATTTGATTTCTGACCGAAACTAGTAGAAAACTGTGTATAATATACTACGATTTTTTGACCTAAACTGGCATTTCAAAAAGTTCCCTAAAATCTACTTCTGATATAATTTTTTGCATTGACTTCATTCGAAATCTTCCCTCATAAAATATTGAAAGGATCTGAAAAGTTTTGTAGCATTTCAAATAATCCTCAATTTAATTTGATATTCTGACCGAAACTGTTATAATATTATGTATAATATACTACGACTTTTTGACCTAAACTTGCATTTCAAAAGGTTCTATAGAATCTAATTTTGAGATAAGTTTATTGTCAGGACATCCATCATAACCTTCCCTCGTAAAATATAGAAAGGATCTGAAAAGTTTCATTTAAATTCGAACAATCCCCGATTTAATTTGATTAATGACCGAACCTAGTATAAAATTGTGTATAATATACTACGGTTTTTTGACCGAAACTAATATTTTAAAAAGTTTCATAGAATCTAATTCTGATATAATTTTCTGCATGGACTTCCCTCGTAATCTTCTCTCGTGAAATATAGAAAGGATCTTAGAAGTTTCGTAGCATTTCGAAAATCCTCGATTTAATTTGATTTTCTGACCGAAACTAGTATAAACTTGTTTTTAATGTACTACGTTTTTTTGACCGAAACTAGTATTTCAAAAAGTTTCATAGAATCTAACTCTGAGATAATTTTTTGCATGGAATTCCATCGTAATCTTCCTTCGTAAAATATAGATAGGATCTTAAATGTTTCGTAGCATTTCGAACAATCCTCGATTTAATTTAATTTTCTGACCGAAACTAGTATGAAATTGTGTATAATATACTACGATTTTTTGACCTAAACTTGTATTTCAAAAGGTTCCATAAAATCTTATTTTGAGATAATTTTTTGCATGGACTTCCATCAAAACCTTCCCTTGTAAAATATAGAAAGGATTTGAATAGTTTTGTAGCATTTCGAATAATTCTCGATTTAATTTGATTTTCTGACCGAAACTAGTATAAAATTATGTATAATATACTACGATTTTTTTATTTTCACTCGTTTTTCAGAAAGTTTCCTAGAATCTATTTTTGAGATAATTTTTTGTATGGACTTCCATCATAATCTTCCCTCGTAAAATATAGAAATGATCTTAGAATTTTCTTAGTATTTCGAATAATTCTCGATTGAATTTGATTTTCTGACCGAAACTAGTATAAAATTGTGTATAATATACTACGGATTTTTGACCTAAACTGGTATTTCAAAAATTTTCATAGAATCTAATTCTGAAATAATTGTTTGCATGGACTTCATTCATAATCTTCCCTCGTAAAATATAGAAAGGGTCTGAAAAGTTTTGTACATTTCGAACAATCCTCGATTTAATTTGATTTCTGACCGAAACTAGTATAAAACTGTGTATAATATACTACGATTTTTTGACCTAAACTGGCATTTCAAAAAGTTCCATAAAATCTACTTCTGATATAATTTTTTGCATTGACTTCATTCGAAATCTTCCCTCGTAAAATATTGAAAGGATCTGAAAATTTTTGTAGCATTTCAAATAATCCTCAATTTAATTTGATATTCTGACCGAAACTGTTATAATATTATGTATAATATACTACGACTTTTTGACCTAAACTTGCATTTCAAAAGGTTCTATAGAATCTAATTTTGAGATAACTTTTTTGTCAGGACATCCATCATAACCTTCCCTCGTAAAATATAGAAAGGATCTGAAAAGTTTCATTTAAATTCGAACAATCCTCGATTTAATTTGATTAATGACCGAACCTAGTATAAAATTGTGTATAATATACTACGGTTTTTTGACCGAAACTAATATTTCAAAAAGTTTCATAGAATCTAAATCTGATATAATTTTCTGCATGGACTTCCCTCGTAATCTTCTCTCGTGAAATATAGAAAGGATCTTAGAAGTTTCGTAGCATTTCGAAAATCCTCGATTTAATTTGATTTTCTGACCGAAACTAGTATAAAATTGTGTTTAATGTACTACGTTTTTTTGACCGAAACTAGTATTTCAAAAAGTTTCATAGAATCTAACTCTGAGATAATTTTTTGCATGGAATTCCATCGTAATCTTCCTTCGTAAAATATAGATAGGATCTTAAATGTTTCGTAGCATTTCGAACAATCCTCGATTTAATTTAATTTTCTGACCGAAACTAGTATGAAATTGTGTATAATATACTACGATTTTTTGACCTAAACTTGTATTTCAAAAGGTTCCATAAAATCTTATTTTGAGATAATTTTTTGCATGGACTTCCATCAAAACCTTCCCTTGTAAAATATAGAAAGGATTTGAATAGTTTTGTAGCATTTCGAATAATTCTCGATTTAATTTGATTTTCTGACCGAAACTAGTATAAAATTATGTATAATATACTACGATTTTTTTATTTTCACTCGTTTTTCAGAAAGTTTCCTAGAATCTATTTTTGAGATAATTTTTTGTATGGACTTCCATCATAATCTTCCCTCGTAAAATATAGAAATGATCTTAAAATTTTCTTAGTATTTCGAATAATTCTCGATTGAATTTGATTTTCTGACCGAAACTAGTATAAAATTGTGTATAATATACTACGGATTTTTGACCTAAACTGGTATTTCAAAAATTTTCATAGAATCTAATTCTGAAATAATTGTTTGCATGGACTTCATTCATAATCTTCCCTCGTAAAATATAGAAAGGGTCTGAAAAGTTTTGTACATTTCGAACAATCCTCGATTTAATTTGATTTCTGACCGAAACTAGTATAAAACTGTGTATAATATACTACGATTTTTTGACCTAAACTGGCATTTCAAAAAGTTCCATAAAATCTACTTCTGATATAATTTTTTGCATTGACTTCATTCGAAATCTTCCCTCGTAAAATATTGAAAGGATCTGAAAATTTTTGTAGCATTTCAAATAATCCTCAATTTAATTTGATATTCTGACCGAAACTGTTATAATATTATGTATAATATACTACGACTTTTTGACCTAAACTTGCATTTCAAAAGGTTCTATAGAATCTAATTTTGAGATAACTTTTTTGTCAGGACATCCATCATAACCTTCCCTCGTAAAATATAGAAAGGATCTGAAAAGTTTCATTTAAATTCGAACAATCCTCGATTTAATTTGATTAATGACCGAACCTAGTATAAAATTGTGTATAATATACTACGGTTTTTTGACCGAAACTAATATTTCAAAAAGTTTCATAGAATCTAATTCTGATATAATTTTCTGCATGGACTTCCCTCGTAATCTTCTCTCGTGAAATATAGAAAGGATCTTAGAAGTTTCGTAGCATTTCGAAAATCCTCGATTTAATTTGATTTTCTGACCGAAACTAGTATAAAATTGTGTTTAATGTACTACGTTTTTTTGACCGAAACTAGTATTTCAAAAAGTTTCATAGAATCTAACTCTGAGATAATTTTTTGCATGGAATTCCATCGTAATCTTCCTTCGTAAAATATAGATAGGATCTTAAATGTTTCGTAGCATTTCGAACAATCCTCGATTTAATTTAATTTTCTGACCGAAACTAGTATGAAATTGTGTATAATATACTACGATTTTTTGACCTAAACTTGTATTTCAAAAGGTTCCATAAAATCTTATTTTGAGATAATTTTTTGCATGGACTTCCATCAAAACCTTCCCTTGTAAAATATAGAAAGGATTTGAATAGTTTTGTAGCATTTCGAATAATTCTCGATTTAATTTGATTTTCTGACCGAAACTAGTATAAAATTATGTATAATATACTACGATTTTTTTATTTTCACTAGTTTTTCAGAAAGTTTCCTAGAATCTATTTTTGAGATAATTTTTTGTATGGACTTCCATCATAATCTTCCCTCGTAAAATATAGAAATGATCTTAGAATTTTCTTAGTATTTCGAATAATTCTCGATTGAATTTGATTTTCTGACCGAAACTAGTATAAAATTGTGTATAATATACTACGGATTTTTGACCTAAACTGGTATTTCAAAAATATTCATAGAATCTAATTCTGAAATAATTGTTTGCATGGACTTCATTCATAATCTTCCCTCGTAAAATATAGAAAGGGTCTGAAAAGTTTTGTACATTTCGAACAATCCTCGATTTAATTTTATTTCTGACCGAAACTAGTATAAAATTGTGTATAATACACTACGATTTTTTGACCTAACCTGGTATTTCAAAAATTTTCATAGAATCTAATTCTGAAATAATTGTTTGCATGGACTTCATTCATAATCTTCCCTCGTAAAATATAGAAAGGGTCTAAAAAGTTTTGTACATTTCGAACAATCCTCGATTTAATTTGATTTCTGACCGAAACTAGTATAAAACTGTATATAATATACTACGATTTTTTGACCTAAACTGGCATTTCAAAAAGTTCCATAAAATCTACTTCTGATATAATTTTTTGCATTGACTTCATTCAAAATCTTCCCTCGTAAAATATTGAAAGGATCTGAAAAGTTTTGTAGCATTTCAAATAATCCTCAATTTAATTTGATATTCTGACCGAAACTGTTATAATATTATGTATAATATACTACGACTTTTTGACCTAAACTTGCATTTCAAAAGGTTCTATAGAATCTAATTTTGAGATAACTTTTTTGTCAGGACATCCATCATAACCTTCCCTCGTAAAATATAGAAAGGATCTGAAAAGTTTCATTTAAATTCGAACAATCCTCGATTTAATTTGATTAATGACCGAACCTAGTATAAAATTGTGTATAATATACTACGGTTTTTTGACCGAAACTAATATTTCAAAAAGTTTCATAGAATCTAATTCTGATATAATTTTCTGCATGGACTTCCCTCGTAATCTTCTCTCGTGAAATATAGAAAGGATCTTAGAAGTTTCGTAGCATTTCGAAAATCCTCGATTTAATTTGATTTTCTGACCGAAACTAGTATAAAATTGTGTTTAATGTACTACGTTTTTTTGACCGAAACTAGTATTTCAAAAAGTTTCATAGAATCTAACTCTGAGATAATTTTTTGCATGGAATTCCATCGTAATCTTCCTTCGTAAAATATAGATAGGATCTTAAATGTTTCGTAGCATTTCGAACAATCCTCGATTTAATTTAATTTTCTGACCGAAACTAGTATGAAATTGTGTATAATATACTACGATTTTTTGACCTAAACTTGTATTTCAAAAGGTTCCATAAAATCTTATTTTGAGATAATTTTTTGCATGGACTTCCATCAAAACCTTCCCTTGTAAAATATAGAAAGGATTTGAATAGTTTTGTAGCATTTCGAATAATTCTCGATTTAATTTGATTTTCTGACCGAAACTAGTATAAAATTATGTATAATATACTACGATTTTTTTATTTTCACTAGTTTTTCAGAAAGTTTCCTAGAATCTATTTTTGAGATAATTTTTTGTATGGACTTCCATCATAATCTTCCCTCGTAAAATATAGAAATGATCTTAGAATTTTCTTAGTATTTCGAATAATTCTCGATTGAATTTGATTTTCTGACCGAAACTAGTATAAAATTGTGTATAATATACTACGGATTTTTGACCTAAACTGGTATTTCAAAAATATTCATAGAATCTAATTCTGAAATAATTGTTTGCATGGACTTCATTCATAATCTTCCCTCGTAAAATATAGAAAGGGTCTGAAAAGTTTTGTACATTTCGAACAATCCTCGATTTAATTTTATTTCTGACCGAAACTAGTATAAAATTGTGTATAATACACTACGATTTTTTGACCTTACCTGGTATTTCAAAAATTTTCATAGAATCTAATTCTGAAATAATTGTTTGCATGGACTTCATTCATAATCTTCCCTCGTAAAATATAGAAAGGGTCTAAAAAGTTTTGTACATTTCGAACAATCCTCGATTTAATTTGATTTCTGACCGAAACTAGTATAAAACTGTATATAATATACTACGATTTTTTGACCTAAACTGGCATTTCAAAAAGTTCCATAAAATCTACTTCTGATATAATTTTTTGCATTGACTTCATTCAAAATCTTCCCTCGTAAAATATTGAAAGGATCTGAAAAGTTTTGTAGCATTTCAAATAATCCTCAATTTAATTTGATATTCTGACCGAAACTGTTATAATATTATGTATAATATACTACGACTTTTTGACCTAAACTTGCATTTCAAAAGGTTCTATAGAATCTAATTTTGAGATAAGTTTTTTGTCAGGACATCCATCATAACCTTCCCTCGTAAAATATAGAAAGGATCTGAAAAGTTTCATTTAAATTCGAACAATCCTCGATTTAATTTGATTAATGACCGAACCTAGTATAAAATTGTGTATAATATACTACGGTTTTTTGACCGAAACTAATATTTCAAAAAGTTTCATAGAATCTAAATCTGATATAATTTTCTGCATGGACTTCCCTCGTAATCTTCTCTCGTGAAATATAGAAAGGATCTTAGAAGTTTCGTAGCATTTCGAAAATCCTCGATTTAATTTGATTTTCTGACCGAAACTAGTATAAAATTGTGTTTAATGTACTACGTTTTTTTGACCGAAACTAGTATTTCAAAAAGTTTCATAGAATCTAACTCTGAGATAATTTTTTGCATGGAATTCCATCGTAATCTTCCTTCGTAAAATATAGATAGGATCTTAAATGTTTCGTAGCATTTCGAACAATCCTCGATTTAATTTAATTTTCTGACCGAAACTAGTATGAAATTGTGTATAATATACTACGATTTTTTGACCTAAACTTGTATTTCAAAAGGTTCCATAAAATCTTATTTTGAGATAATTTTTTGCATGGACTTCCATCAAAACCTTCCCTTGTAAAATATAGAAAGGATTTGAATAGTTTTGTAGCATTTCGAATAATTCTCGATTTAATTTGATTTTCTGACCGAAACTAGTATAAAATTATGTATAATATACTACGATTTTTTTATTTTCACTCGTTTTTCAGAAAGTTTCCTAGAATCTATTTTTGAGATAATTTTTTGTATGGACTTCCATCATAATCTTCCCTCGTAAAATATAGAAATGATCTTAAAATTTTCTTAGTATTTCGAATAATTCTCGATTGAATTTGATTTTCTGACCGAAACTAGTATAAAATTGTGTATAATATACTACGGATTTTTGACCTAAACTGGTATTTCAAAAATTTTCATAGAATCTAATTCTGAAATAATTGTTTGCATGGACTTCATTCATAATCTTCCCTCGTAAAATATAGAAAGGGTCTGAAAAGTTTTGTACATTTCGAACAATCCTCGATTTAATTTGATTTCTGACCGAAACTAGTATAAAACTGTGTATAATATACTACGATTTTTTGACCTAAACTGGCATTTCAAAAAGTTCCATAAAATCTACTTCTGATATAATTTTTTGCATTGACTTCATTCGAAATCTTCCCTCGTAAAATATTGAAAGGATCTGAAAATTTTTGTAGCATTTCAAATAATCCTCAATTTAATTTGATATTCTGACCGAAACTGTTATAATATTATGTATAATATACTACGACTTTTTGACCTAAACTTGCATTTCAAAAGGTTCTATAGAATCTAATTTTGAGATAACTTTTTTGTCAGGACATCCATCATAACCTTCCCTCGTAAAATATAGAAAGGATCTGAAAAGTTTCATTTAAATTCGAACAATCCTCGATTTAATTTGATTAATGACCGAACCTAGTATAAAATTGTGTATAATATACTACGGTTTTTTGACCGAAACTAATATTTCAAAAAGTTTCATAGAATCTAATTCTGATATAATTTTCTGCATGGACTTCCCTCGTAATCTTCTCTCGTGAAATATAGAAAGGATCTTAGAAGTTTCGTAGCATTTCGAAAATCCTCGATTTAATTTGATTTTCTGACCGAAACTAGTATAAAATTGTGTTTAATGTACTACGTTTTTTTGACCGAAACTAGTATTTCAAAAAGTTTCATAGAATCTAACTCTGAGATAATTTTTTGCATGGAATTCCATCGTAATCTTCCTTCGTAAAATATAGATAGGATCTTAAATGTTTCGTAGCATTTCGAACAATCCTCGATTTAATTTAATTTTCTGACCGAAACTAGTATGAAATTGTGTATAATATACTACGATTTTTTGACCTAAACTTGTATTTCAAAAGGTTCCATAAAATCTTATTTTGAGATAATTTTTTGCATGGACTTCCATCAAAACCTTCCCTTGTAAAATATAGAAAGGATTTGAATAGTTTTGTAGCATTTCGAATAATTCTCGATTTAATTTGATTTTCTGACCGAAACTAGTATAAAATTATGTATAATATACTACGATTTTTTTATTTTCACTAGTTTTTCAGAAAGTTTCCTAGAATCTATTTTTGAGATAATTTTTTGTATGGACTTCCATCATAATCTTCCCTCGTAAAATATAGAAATGATCTTAGAATTTTCTTAGTATTTCGAATAATTCTCGATTGAATTTGATTTTCTGACCGAAACTAGTATAAAATTGTGTATAATATACTACGGATTTTTGACCTAAACTGGTATTTCAAAAATATTCATAGAATCTAATTCTGAAATAATTGTTTGCATGGACTTCATTCATAATCTTCCCTCGTAAAATATAGAAAGGGTCTGAAAAGTTTTGTACATTTCGAACAATCCTCGATTTAATTTTATTTCTGACCGAAACTAGTATAAAATTGTGTATAATACACTACGATTTTTTGACCTAACCTGGTATTTCAAAAATTTTCATAGAATCTAATTCTGAAATAATTGTTTGCATGGACTTCATTCATAATCTTCCCTCGTAAAATATAGAAAGGGTCTAAAAAGTTTTGTACATTTCGAACAATCCTCGATTTAATTTGATTTCTGACCGAAACTAGTATAAAACTGTATATAATATACTACGATTTTTTGACCTAAACTGGCATTTCAAAAAGTTCCATAAAATCTACTTCTGATATAATTTTTTGCATTGACTTCATTCAAAATCTTCCCTCGTAAAATATTGAAAGGATCTGAAAAGTTTTGTAGCATTTCAAATAATCCTCAATTTAATTTGATATTCTGACCGAAACTGTTATAATATTATGTATAATATACTACGACTTTTTGACCTAAACTTGCATTTCAAAAGGTTCTATAGAATCTAATTTTGAGATAAGTTTTTTGTCAGGACATCCATCATAACCTTCCCTCGTAAAATATAGAAAGGATCTGAAAAGTTTCATTTAAATTCGAACAATCCTCGATTTAATTTGATTAATGACCGAACCTAGTATAAAATTGTGTATAATATACTACGGTTTTTTGACCGAAACTAATATTTCAAAAAGTTTCATAGAATCTAATTCTGATATAATTTTCTGCATGGACTTCCCTCGTAATCTTCTCTCGTGAAATATAGAAAGGATCTTAGAAGTTTCGTAGCATTTCGAAAATCCTCGATTTAATTTGATTTTCTGACCGAAACTAGTATAAAATTGTGTTTAATGTACTACGTTTTTTTGACCGAAACTAGTATTTCAAAAAGTTTCATAGAATCTAACTCTGAGATAATTTTTTGCATGGAATTCCATCGTAATCTTCCTTCGTAAAATATAGATAGGATCTTAAATGTTTCGTAGCATTTCGAACAATCCTCGATTTAATTTAATTTTCTGACCGAAACTAGTATGAAATTGTGTATAATATACTACGATTTTTTGACCTAAACTTGTATTTCAAAAGGTTCCATAAAATCTTATTTTGAGATAATTTTTTGCATGGACTTCCATCAAAACCTTCCCTTGTAAAATATAGAAAGGATTTGAATAGTTTTGTAGCATTTCGAATAATTCTCGATTTAATTTGATTTTCTGACCGAAACTAGTATAAAATTATGTATAATATACTACGATTTTTTTATTTTCACTCGTTTTTCAGAAAGTTTCCTAGAATCTATTTTTGAGATAATTTTTTGTATGGACTTCCATCATAATCTTCCCTCGTAAAATATAGAAATGATCTTAGAATTTTCTTAGTATTTCGAATAATTCTCGATTGAATTTGATTTTCTGACCGAAACTAGTATAAAATTGTGTATAATATACTACGGATTTTTGACCTAAACTGGTATTTCAAAAATTTTCATAGAATCTAATTCTGAAATAATTGTTTGCATGGACTTCATTCATAATCTTCCCTCGTAAAATATAGAAAGGGTCTGAAAAGTTTTGTACATTTCGAACAATCCTCGATTTAATTTGATTTCTGACCGAAACTAGTATAAAACTGTATATAATATACTACGATTTTTTGACCTAAACTGGCATTTCAAAAAGTTCCATAAAATCTACTTCTGATATAATTTTTTGCATTGACTTCATTCAAAATCTTCCCTCGTAAAATATTGAAAGGATCTGAAAAGTTTTGTAGCATTTCAAATAATCCTCAATTTAATTTGATATACTGACCGAAACTGTTATAATATTATGTATAATATACTACGACTTTTTGACCTAAACTTGCATTTCAAAAGGTTCTATAGAATCTAATTTTGAGATAAGTTTTTTGTCAGGACATCCATCATAACCTTCCCTCGTAAAATATAGAAAGGATCTGAAAAGTTTCATTTAAATTCGAACAATCCTCGATTTAATTTGATTAATGACCGAACCTAGTATAAAATTGTGTATAATATACTACGGTTTTTTGACCGAAACTAATATTTCAAAAAGTTTCATAGAATCTAATTCTGATATAATTTTCTGCATGGACTTCCCTCGTAATCTTCTCTCGTGAAATATAGAAAGGATCTTAGAAGTTTCGTAGCATTTCGAAAATCCTCGATTTAATTTGATTTTCTGACCGAAACTAGTATAAAATTGTGTTTAATGTACTACGTTTTATTGACCGAAACTAGTATTTCAAAAAGTTTCATAGAATCTAACTCTGAGATAATTTTTTGCATGGAATTCCATCGTAATCTTCCTTCGTAAAATATAGATAGGATCTTAAATGTTTCGTAGCATTTCGAACAATCCTCGATTTAATTTAATTTTCTGACCGAAACTAGTATGAAATTGTGTATAATATACTACGATTTTTTGACCTAAACTTGTATTTCAAAAGGTTCCATAAAATCTTATTTTGAGATAATTTTTTGCATGGACTTCCATCAAAACCTTCCCTTGTAAAATATAGAAAGGATTTGAATTGTTTTGTAGCATTTCGAATAATTCTCGATTTAATTTGATTTTCTGACCGAAACTAGTATAAAATTATGTATAATATACTACGATTTTTTTATTTTCACTCGTTTTTCAGAAAGTTTCCTAGAATCTATTTTTGAGATAATTTTTTGTATGGACTTCCATCATAATCTTCCCTCGTAAAATATAGAAATGATCTTAGAATTTTCTTAGTATTTCGAATAATTCTCGATTGAATTTGATTTTCTGACCGAAACTAGTATAAAATTGTGTATAATATACTACGGATTTTTGACCTAAACTGGTATTTCAAAAATTTTCATAGAATCTAATTCTGAAATAATTGTTTGCATGGACTTCATTCATAATCTTCCCTCGTAAAATATAGAAAGGGTCTGAAAAGTTTTGTACATTTCGAACAATCCTCGATTTAATTTTATTTCTGACCGAAACTAGTATAAAATTGTGTATAATACACTACGATTTTTTGACCTAACCTGGTATTTCAAAAATTTTCATAGAATCTAATTCTGAAATAATTGTTTGCATGGACTTCATTCATAATCTTCCCTCGTAAAATATAGAAAGGGTCTAAAAAGTTTTGTACATTTCGAACAATCCTCGATTTAATTTGATTTCTGACCGAAACTAGTATAAAACTGTATATAATATACTACGATTTTTTGACCTAAACTGGCATTTCAAAAAGTTCCATAAAATCTACTTCTGATATAATTTTTTGCATTGACTTCATTCAAAATCTTCCCTCGTAAAATATTGAAAGGATCTGAAAAGTTTTGTAGCATTTCAAATAATCCTCAATTTAATTTGATATTCTGACCGAAACTGTTATAATATTATGTATAATATACTACGACTTTTTGACCTAAACTTGCATTTCAAAAGGTTCTATAGAATCTAATTTTGAGATAAGTTTTTTGTCAGGACATCCATCATAACCTTCCCTCGTAAAATATAGAAAGGATCTGAAAAGTTTCATTTAAATTCGAACAATCCTCGATTTAATTTGATTAATGACCGAACCTAGTATAAAATTGTGTATAATATACTACGGTTTTTTGACCGAAACTAATATTTCAAAAAGTTTCATAGAATCTAATTCTGATATAATTTTCTGCATGGACTTCCCTCGTAATCTTCTCTCGTGAAATATAGAAAGGATCTTAGAAGTTTCGTAGCATTTCGAAAATCCTCGATTTAATTTGATTTTCTGACCGAAACTAGTATAAAATTGTGTTTAATGTACTACGTTTTATTGACCGAAACTAGTATTTCAAAAAGTTTTATAGAATCTAACTCTGAGATAATTTTTTGCACGGAATTCCATCGTAATCTTCCTTCGTAAAATATAGATAGGATCTTAAATGTTTCGTAGCATTTCGAACAATCCTCGATTTAATTTAATTTTCTGACCGAAACTAGTATGAAATTGTGTATAATATACTACGATTTTTTGACCTAAACTTGTATTTCAAAAGGTTCCATAAAATCTTATTTTGAGATAATTTTTTGCATGGACTTCCATCAAAACCTTCCCTTGTAAAATATAGAAAGGATTTGAATAGTTTTGTAGCATTTCGAAAATCCTCGATTTAATTTGATTTTCTGACCGAAACTAGTATAAAATTATGTATAATATACTACGATTTTTTTATTTTCACTCGTTTTTCAGAAAGTTTCCTAGAATCTATTTTTGAGATAATTTTTTGTATGGACTTCCATCATAATCTTCCCTCGTAAAATATAGAAATGATCTTAGAATTTTCTTAGTATTTCGAATAATTCTCGATTTAATTTGATTTTCTGACCGAAACTAGTATAAAATTGTGTATAATATACTACGGATTTTTGACCTAAACTGGTATTTCAAAAATTTTCATAGAATCTAATTCTGAAATAATTGTTTGCATGGACTTCATTCATAATCTTCCCTCGTAAAATATAGAAAGGGTCTTAAAAGTTTTGTACATTTCGAACAATCCTCGATTTAATTTGATTTCTGACCGAAACTAGTGTAAAATTGTGTATAATACACTACGATTTTTTGACCTAAACTGGTATTTCAAAAATTTTCATAGAATCTAATTCTGAAATAATTGTTTGCATGGACTTCATTCATAATCTTCCCTCGTAAAATATAGAAAGGGTCTGAAAAGTTTTGTACATTTCGAACAATCCTCGATTTAATTTGATTTCTGACCGAAACTAGTATAAAACTGTGTATAATATACTACGATTTTTTGACCTAAACTGGCATTTCAAAAAGTTCCATAAAATCTACTTCTGATATAATTTTTTGCATTGACTTCATTCGAAATCTTCCCTCGTAAAATATTGAAAGGATCTGAAAAGTTTTGTAGCATTTCAAATAATCCTCAATTTAATTTGATATTCTGACCGAAACTGTTATAATATTATGTATAATATACTACGACATTTTGACCTAAACTTGCATTTCAAAAGGTTCTATAGAATCTAATTTTGAGATAAGTTTATTGTCAGGACATCCATCATAACCTTCCCTCGTAAAATATAGAAAGGATCTGAAAAGTTTCATTTAAATTCGAACAATCCTCGATTTAATTTGATTAATGACCGAACCTAGTATAAAATTGTGTATAATATACTACGTTTTTTTGACCGAAACTAATATTTCAAAAAGTTTCATAGAATCTAATTCTGATATAATTTTCTGCATGGACTTCCCTCGTAATCTTCTCTCGTGAAATATAGAAAGGATCTTAGAAGTTTCGTAGCATTTCGAAAATCCTCGATTTAATTTAATTTTCTGACCGAAACTAGTATAAAATTGTGTTTAATGTACTACGTTTTTTGGACCAAAACTAGTATTTCAAAAAGTTTCATAGAATCTAACTCTGAGATAATTTTTTCATGGAATTCCATCGTAATCTTCCTTCGTAAAATATAGATAGGATCTTAAATGTTTCGTAGCATTTCGATCAATCCTCGATTTAATTTAATTTTCTGACCGAAACTAGTATGAAATTGTGTATAATATACTACGATTTTTTGACCTAAACTTGTATTTCAAAAGGTTCCATAAAATCTTATTTTGAGATAATTTTTTGCATGGACTTCCATCAAAACCTTCCCTTGTAAAATATAGAAAGGATTGGAATAGTTTTGTAGCATTTCGAATAATTCTCGATTTAATTTGATTTTCTGACCGAAACTAGTATAAAATTATGTATAATATACTACGATTTTTTTATTTTCACTCGTTTTTCAGAAAGTTTCCTAGAATCTATTTTTGAGAATTTTTTGTATGGACTTCCATCATAATCTTCCCTCGTAAAATATAGAAATGATCTTATAATTTTCTTAGTATTTCGAATAATTCTCGATTTAATTTGATTTTCTGACCGAAACTAGTATAAAATTGTGTATAATATACTACGGATTTTTGACCTAAACTGGTATTTCAAAAATTTTCATAGAATCTAATTCTGAAATAATTGTTTGCATGGACTTCATTCATAATCTTCCCTCGTAAAATATAGAAAGGGTCTGAAAAGTTTTGTACATTTCGAACAATCCTCGATTTAATTTTATTTCTGACCGAAACTAGTATAAAATTGTGTATAATACACTACGATTTTTTGACCTAAACTGGTATTTCAAAATTTTTCATAGAATCTAATTCTGAAATAATTGTTTGCATGGACTTCATTCATAATCTTCCCTCGTAAAATATAGAAAGGGTCTGAAAAGTTTTGTACATTTCGAACAATCCTCGATTTAATTTGATTTCTGACCGAAACTAGTATAAAACTGTGTATAATATACTACGATTTTTTGACCTAAACTGGCATTTCAAAAAGTTCCATAAAATCTACTTCTGATATAATTTTTTGCATTGACTTCATTCGAAATCTTCCCTCGTAAAATATTGAAAGGATCTGAAAAGTTTTGTAGCATTTCAAATAATCCTCAATTTAATTTGATATTCTGACCGAAACTGTTATAATATTATATATAATATACTACGACATTTTGACCTAAACTTGCATTTCAAAAGGTTCTATAGAATCTAATTTTGAGATAAGTTTATTGTCAGGACATCCATCATAACCTTCCCTCGTAAAATATAGAAAGGATCTGAAAAGTTTCATTTAAATTCGAACAATCCTCGATTTAATTTGATTAATGACCGAACCTAGTATAAAATTGTGTATAATATACTACGTTTTTTTGACCGAAACTAATATTTCAAAAAGTTTCATAGAATCTAATTCTGATATAATTTTCTGCATGGACTTCCCTCGTAATCTTCTCTCGTGAAATATAGAAAGGATCTTAGAAGTTTCGTAGCATTTCGAAAATCCTCGATTTAATTTGATTTTCTGACCGAAACTAGTATAAAATTGTGTTTAATGTACTACGTTTTTTGGACCGAAACTAGTATTTCAAAAAGTTTCATAGAATCTAACTCTGAGATAATTTTTTCATGGAATTCCATCGTAATCTTCCTTCGTAAAATATAGATAGGATCTTAATTGTTTCGTAGCATTTCGAACAATCCTCGATTTAATTTAATTTTCTGACCGAAACTAGTATGAAATTGTGTATAATATACTACGATTTTTTGACCTAAACTTGTATTTCAAAAGGTTCCATAAAATCTTATTTTGAGATAATTTTTTGCATGGACTTCCATCAAAACCTTCCCTTGTAAAATATAGAAAGGATTTGAATAGTTTTGTAGCATTTCGAATAATTCTCGATTTAATTTGATTTTCTGACCGAAACTAGTATAAAATTATGTATAATATACTACGATTTTTTTATTTTCACTCGTTTTTCAGAAAGTTTCCTAGAATCTATTTTTGAGATAATTTTTTGTATGGACTTCCATCATAATCTTCCCTCGTAAAATATAGAAATGATCTTAGAATTTTCTTAGTATTTCGAATAATTCTCGATTTAATTTGATTTTCTGACCGAAACTAGTATAAAATTGTGTATAATATACTACGGATTTTTGACCTAAACTGGTATTTCAAAAATTTTCATAGAATCTAATTCTGAAATAATTGTTTGCATGGACTTCATTCATAATCTTCCCTCGTAAAATATAGAAAGGGTCTGAAAAGTTTTGTACATTTCGAACAATCCTCGATTTAATTTTATTTCTGACCGAAACTAGTATAAAATTGTGTATAATACACTACGATTTTTTGACCTAAACTGGTATTTCAAAAATTTCCATAGAATCTAATTCTGAAATAATTGTTTGCATGGACTTCATTCATAATCTTCCCTCGTAAAATATAGAAAGGGTCTGAAAAGTTTTGTACATTTCGAACAATCCTCGATTTAATTTGATTTCTGACCGAAACTAGTATAAAACTGTGTATAATATACTACGATTTTTTGACCTAAACTGGCATTTCAAAAAGTTCCATAAAATCTACTTCTGATATAATTTTTTGCATTGACTTCATTCGAAATCTTCCCTCGTAAAATATTGAAAGGATCTGAAAAGTTTTGTAGCATTTCAAATAATCCTCAATTTAATTTGATATTCTGACTGAAACTGTTATAATATTATGTATAATATACTACGACATTTTGACCTAAACTTGCATTTCAAAAGGTTCTATAGAATCTAATTTTGAGATAAGTTTATTGTCAGGACATCCATCATAACCTTCCCTCGTAAAATATAGAAAGGATCTGAAAAGTTTCATTTAAATTCGAACAATCCTCGATTTAATTTGATTAATGACCGAACCTAGTATAAAATTGTGTATAATATACTACGTTTTTTTGACCGAAACTAATATTTCAAAAAGTTTCATAGAATCTAATTCTGATATAATTTTCTGCATGGACTTCCCTCGTAATCTTCTCTCGTGAAATATAGAAAGGATCTTAGAAGTTTCGTAGCATTTCGAAAATCCTCGATTTAATTTGATTTTCTGACCGAAACTAGTATAAAATTGTGTTTAATGTACTACGTTTTTTGGACCGAAACTAGTATTTCAAAAAGTTTCATATAATCTAACTCTGAGATAATTTTTTCATGGAATTCCATCGTAATCTTCCTTCGTAAAATATAGATAGGATCTTAAATGTTTCGTAGCATTTCGAACAATCCTCGATTTAATTTAATTTTCTGACCGAAACTAGTATGAAATTGTGTATAATATACTACGATTTTTTGACCTAAACTTGTATTTCAAAAGGTTCCATAAAATCTTATTTTGAGATAATTTTTTGCATGGACTTCCATCAAAACCTTCCCTTGTAAAATATAGAAAGGATTTGAATAGTTTTGTAGCATTTCGAATAATTCTCGATTTAATTTGATTTTCTGACCGAAACTAGTATAAAATTATGTATAATATACTACGATTTTTTTATTTTCACTCGTTTTTCAGAAAGTTTCCTAGAATCTATTTTTGAGATAATTTTTTGTATGGACTTCCATCATAATCTTCCCTCGTAAAATATAGAAATGATCTTAGAATTTTCTTAGTATTTCGAATAATTCTCGATTTAATTTGATTTTCTGACCGAAACTAGTATATAATTGTGTATAATATACTACGGATTTTTGACCTAAACTGGTATTTCAAAAATTTTCATAGAATCTAATTCTGAAATAATTGTTTGCATGGACTTCATTCATAATCTTCCCTCGTAAAATATAGAAAGGGTCTGAAAAGTTTTGTACATTTCGAACAATCCTCGATTTAATTTTATTTCTGACCGAAACTAGTATAAAATTGTGTATAATACACTACGATTTTTTGACCTAAACTGGTATTTCAAAAATTTTCATAGAATCTAATTCTGAAATAATTGTTTGCATGGACTTCATTCATAATCTTCCCTCGTAAAATATAGAAAGGGTCTGAAAAGTTTTGTACATTTCGAACAATCCTCGATTTAATTTGATTTCTGACCGAAACTAGTATAAAACTGTGTATAATATACTACGATTTTTTTGACCTAAACTGGCATTTCAAAAAGTTCCATAAAATCTACTTCTGATATAATTTTTTGCATTGACTTCATTCGAAATCTTCCCTCGTAAAATATTGAAAGGATCTGAAAAGTTTTGTAGCATTTCAAATAATCCTCAATTTAATTTGATATTCTGACCGAAACTGTTATAATATTATGTATAATATACTACGACTTTTTGACCTAAACTTGCATTTCAAAAGGTTCTATAGAATCTAATTTTGAGATAAGTTTATTGTCAGGACATCCATCATAACCTTCCCTCGTAAAATATAGAAAGGATCTGAAAAGTTTCATTTAAATTCGAACAATCCTCGATTTAATTTGATTAATGACCGAACCTAGTATAAAATTGTGTATAATATACTACGGTTTTTTGACCGAAACTAATATTTCAAAAAGTTTCATAGAATCTAATTTTGATATAATTTTCTGCATGGACTTCCCTCGTAATATTCTCTCGTGAAATATAGAAAGGATCTTAGAAGTTTCGTAGCATTTCGAAAATCCTCGATTTAATTTGATTTTCTGACCGAAACTAGTATAAAATTGTGTTTAATGTACTACGTTTTTTGGACCGAAACTAGTATTTCAAAAAGTTTCATAGAATCTAACTCTGAGATAATTTTTAGCATGGAATTCCATCGTAATCTTCCTTCGTAAAATATAGATAGGATCTTAAATGTTTCGTAGCATTTCGAACAATCCTCGATTTAATTTAATTTTCTGACCGAAACTAGTATGAAATTGTGTATAATATACTACGATTTTTTGACCTAAACTTGTATTTCAAAAGGTTCCATAAAATCTTATTTTGAGATAATTTTTTGCATGGACTTCCATCAAAACCTTCCCTTGTAAAATATAGAAAGGATTTGAATAGTTTTGTAGCATTTCGAATAATTCTCGATTTAATTTGATTTTCTGACCGAAACTAGTATAAAATTATGTATAATATACTACGATTTTTTTATTTTCACTCGTTTTTCAGAAAGTTTCCTAGAATCTATTTTTGAGATAATTTTTTGTATGGACTTCCATCATAATCTTCCCTCGTAAAATATAGAAATGATCTTAGAATTTTCTTAGTATTTCGAATAATTCACGATTGAATTTGATTTTCTGACCGAAACTAGTATAAAATTGTGTATAATATACTACGGATTTTTGACCTAAACTGGTATTTCAAAAATTTTCATAGAATCTAATTCTGAAATAATTGTTTGCATGGACTTCATTCATAATCTTCCCTCGTAAAATATAGAAAGGGTCTGAAAAGTTTTGTACATTTCGAACAATCCTCGATTTAATTTTATTTCTGACCGAAACTAGTATAAAATTGTGTATAATACACTACGATTTTTTGACCTAAACTGGTATTTCAAAAATTTTCATAGAATCTAATTCTGAAATAATTGTTTGCATGGACTTCATTCATAATCTTCCCTCGTAAAATATAGAAAGGGTCTGAAAAGTTTTGTACATTTCGAACAATCCTCGATTTAATTTGATTTCTGACCGAAACTAGTATAAAACTGTGTATAATATACTACGATTTTTTTGACCTAAACTGGCATTTCAAAAAGTTCCATAAAATCTACTTCTGATATAATTTTTTGCATTGACTTCATTCGAAATCTTCCCTCGTAAAATATTGAAAGGATCTGAAAAGTTTTGTAGCATTTCAAATAATCCTCAATTTAATTTGATATTCTGACCGAAACTGTTATAATATTATGTATAATATACTACGACTTTTTGACCTAAACTTGCATTTCAAAAGGTTCTATAGAATCTAATTTTGAGATAAGTTTATTGTCAGGACATCCATCATAACCTTCCCTCGTAAAATATAGAAAGGATCTGAAAAGTTTCATTTAAATTCGAACAATCCTCGATTTAATTTGATTAATGACCGAACCTAGTATAAAATTGTGTATAATATACTACGGTTTTTTGACCGAAACTAATATTTCAAAAAGTTTCATAGAATCTAATTCTGATATAATTTTCTGCATGGACTTCCCTCGTAATATTCTCTCGTGAAATATAGAAAGGATCTTAGAAGTTTCGTAGCATTTCGAAAATCCTCGATTTAATTTGATTTTCTGACCGAAACTAGTATAAAATTGTGTTTAATGTACTACGTTTTTTGGACCGAAACTAGTATTTCAAAAAGTTTCATAGAATCTAACTCTGAGATAATTTTTAGCATGGAATTCCATCGTAATCTTCCTTCGTAAAATATAGATAGGATCTTAAATGTTTCGTAGCATTTCGAACAATCCTCGATTTAATTTAATTTTCTGACCGAAACTAGTATGAAATTGTGTATAATATACTACGATTTTTTGACCTAAACTTGTATTTCAAAAGGTTCCATAAAATCTTATTTTGAGATAATTTTTTGCATGGACTTCCATCAAAACCTTCCCTTGTAAAATATAGAAAGGATTTGAATAGTTTTGTAGCATTTCGAATAATTCTCGATTTAATTTGATTTTCTGACCGAAACTAGTATAAAATTATGTATAATATACTACGATTTTTTTATTTTCACTCGTTTTTCAGAAAGTTTCCTAGAATCTATTTTTGAGATAATTTTTTGTATGGACTTCCATCATAATCTTCCCTCGTAAAATATAGAAATGATCTTAGAATTTTCTTAGTATTTCGAATAATTCTCGATTGAATTTGATTTTCTGACCGAAACTAGTATAAAATTGTGTATAATATACTACGGATTTTTGACCTAAACTGGTATTTCAAAAATTTTCATAGAATCTAATTCTGAAATAATTGTTTGCATGGACTTCATTCATAATCTTCCCTCGTAAAATATAGAAAGGGTCTGAAAAGTTTTGTACATTTCGAACAATCCTCGATTTAATTTTATTTCTGACCGAAACTAGTATAAAATTGTGTATAATACACTACGATTTTTTGACCTAAACTGGTATTTCAAAAATTTTCATAGAATCTAATTCTGAAATAATTGTTTGCATGGACTTCATTCATAATCTTCCCTCGTAAAATATAGAAAGGGTCTGAAAAATTTTGTACATTTCGAACAATCCTCGATTTAATTTGATTTCTGACCGAAACTAGTATAAAACTGTGTATAATATACTACGATTTTTTTGACCTAAACTGACATTTCAAAAAGTTCCATAAAATCTACTTCTGATATAATTTTTTGCATTGACTTCATTCGAAATCTTCCCTCGTAAAATATTGAAAGGATCTGAAAAGTTTTGTAGCATTTCAAATAATCCTCAATTTAATTTGATATTCTGACCGAAACTGTTATAATATTATGTATAATATACTACGACTTTTTGACCTAAACTTGCATTTCAAAAGGTTCTATAGAATCTAATTTTGAGATAAGTTTATTGTCAGGACATCCATCATAACCTTCCCTCGTAAAATATAGAAAGGATCTGAAAAGTTTCATTTAAATTCGAACAATCCTCGATTTAATTTGATTAATGACCGAACCTAGTATAAAATTGTGTATAATATACTACGGTTTTTTGACCGAAACTAATATTTCAAAAAGTTTCATAGAATCTAATTCTGATATAATTTTCTGCATGGACTTCCCTCGTAATCTTCTCTCGTGAAATATAGAAAGGATCTTAGAAGTTTCGTAGCATTTCGAAAATCCCCGATTTAATTTGATTTTCTGACCGAAACTAGTATAAAATTGTGTTTAATGTACTACGTTTTTTGGACCGAAACTAGTATTTCAAAAAGTTTCATAGAATCTAACTCTGAGATAATTTTTAGCATGGAATTCCATCGTAATCTTCCTTCGTAAAATATAGATAGGATCTTAAATGTTTCGTAGCATTTCGAACAATCCTCGATTTAATTTAATTTTCTGACCGAAACTAGTATGAAATTGTGTATAATATACTACGATTTTTTGACCTAAACTTGTATTTCAAAAGGTTCCATAAAATCTTATTTTGAGATAATTTTTTGCATGGACTTCCATCAAAACCTTCCCTTGTAAAATATAGAAAGGATTTGAATAGTTTTGTAGCATTTCGAATAATTCTCGATTTAATTTGATTTTCTGACCGAAACTAGTATAAAATTATGTATAATATACTACGATTTTTTTATTTTCACTCGTTTTTCAGAAAGTTTCCTAGAATCTATTTTTGAGATAATTTTTTGTATGGACTTCCATCATAATCTTCCCTCGTAAAATATAGAAATGATCTTAGAATTTTCTTAGTATTTCGAATAATTCTCGATTGAATTTGATTTTCTGACCGAAACTAGTATAAAATTGTGTATAATATACTACGGATTTTTGACCTAAACTGGTATTTCAAAAATTTTCATAGAATCTAATTCTGAAATAATTGTTTGCATGGACTTCATTCATAATCTTCCCTCGTAAAATATAGAAAGGGTCTGAAAAGTTTTGTACATTTCGAACAATCCTCGATTTAATTTTATTTCTGACCGAAACTAGTATAAAATTGTGTATAATACACTACGATTTTTTGACCTAAACTGGTATTTCAAAAATTTTCATAGAATCTAATTCTGAAATAATTGTTTGCATGGACTACATTCATAATCTTCCCTCGTAAAATATAGAAAGGGTCTGAAAAATTTTGTACATTTCGAACAATCCTCGATTTAATTTGATTTCTGACCGAAACTAGTATAAAACTGTGTATAATATACTACGATTTTTTTGACCTAAACTGACATTTCAAAAAGTTCCATAAAATCTACTTCTGATATAATTTTTTGCATTGACTTCATTCGAAATCTTCCCTCGTAAAATATTGAAAGGATCTGAAAAGTTTTGTAGCATTTCAAATAATCCTCAATTTAATTTGATATTCTGACCGAAACTGTTATAATATTATGTATAATATACTACGACTTTTTGACCTAAACTTGCATTTCAAAAGGTTCTATAGAATCTAATTTTGAGATAAGTTTATTGTCAGGACATCCATCATAACCTTCCCTCGTAAAATATAGAAAGGATCTGAAAAGTTTCATTTAAATTCGAACAATCCTCGATTTAATTTGATTAATGACCGAACCTAGTATAAAATTGTGTATAATATACTACGGTTTTTTGACCGAAACTAATATTTCAAAAAGTTTCATAGAATCTAATTCTGATATAATTTTCTGCATGGACTTCCCTCGTAATCTTCTCTCGTGAAATATAGAAAGGATCTTAGAAGTTTCGTAGCATTTCGAAAATCCTCGATTTAATTTGATTTTCTGACCGAAACTAGTATAAAATTGTGTTTAATGTACTACGTTTTTTGGACCGAAACTAGTATTTCAAAAAGTTTCATAGAATCTAACTCTGAGATAATTTTTAGCATGGAATTCCATCGTAATCTTCCTTCGTAAAATATAGATAGGATCTTAAATGTTTCGTAGCATTTCGAACAATCCTCGATTTAATTTAATTTTCTGACCGAAACTAGTATGAAATTGTGTATAATATACTACGATTTTTTGACCTAAACTTGTATTTCAAAAGGTTCCATAAAATCTTATTTTGAGATAATTTTTTGCATGGACTTCCATCAAAACCTTCCCTTGTAAAATATAGAAAGGATTTGAATAGTTTTGTAGCATTTCGAATAATTCTCGATTTAATTTGATTTTCTGACCGAAACTAGTATAAAATTATGTATAATATACTACGATTTTTTTATTTTCACTCGTTTTTCAGAAAGTTTCCTAGAATCTATTTTTGAGATAATTTTTTGTATGGACTTCCATCATAATCTTCCCTCGTAAAATATAGAAATGATCTTAGAATTTTCTTAGTATTTCGAATAATTCTCGATTGAATTTGATTTTCTGACCGAAACTAGTATAAAATTGTGTATAATATACTACGGATTTTTGACCTAAACTGGTATTTCAAAAATTTTCATAGAATCTAATTCTGAAATAATTGTTTGCATGGACTTCATTCATAATCTTCCCTCGTAAAATATAGAAAGGGTCTGAAAAGTTTTGTACATTTCGAACAATCCTCGATTTAATTTTATTTCTGACCGAAACTAGTATAAAATTGTGTATAATACACTACGATTTTTTGACCTAAACTGGTATTTCAAAAATTTTCATAGAATCTAATTCTGAAATAATTGTTTGCATGGACTTCATTCATAATCTTCCCTCGTAAAATATAGAAAGGGTCTGAAAATTTTGTACATTTCGAACAATCCTCGATTTAATTTGATTTCTGACCGAAACTAGTATAAAACTGTGTATAATATACTACGATTTTTTTGACCTAAACTGACATTTCAAAAAGTTCCATAAAATCTACTTTTGATATAATTTTTTGCATTGACTTCATTCGAAATCTTCCCTCGTAAAATATTGAAAGGATCTGAAAAGTTTTGTAGCATTTCAAATAATCCTCAATTTAATTTGATATTCTGACCGAAACTGTTATAATATTATGTATAATATACTACGAATTTTTGACCTAAACTGGTATTTCAAAATTTTTCATAGAATCTAATTCTGAAATAATTGTTTGCATGGACTTCATTCATAATCTTCCCTCGTAAAATATAGAAAGGGTCTGAAAAGTTTTGTACATTTCGAACAATCCTCGATTTAATTTTATTTCTGACCGAAACTAGTATAAAATTGTGTATAATACACTACGATTTTTTGACCTAAACTGGTATTTCAAAAATTTTCATAGAATCTAATTCTGAAATAATTGTTTGCATGGACTACATTCATAATCTTCCCTCGTAAAATATAGAAAGGGTCTGAAAAATTTTGTACATTTCGAACAATCCTCGATTTAATTTGATTTCTGACCGAAACTAGTATAAAACTGTGTATAATATACTACGATTTTTTTGACCTAAACTGACATTTCAAAAAGTTCCATAAAATCTACTTCTGATATAATTTTTTGCATTGACTTCATTCGAAATCTTCCCTCGTAAAATATTGAAAGGATCTGAAAAGTTTTGTAGCATTTCAAATAATCCTCAATTTAATTTGATATTCTGACCGAAACTGTTATAATATTATGTATAATATACTACGACTTTTTGACCTAAACTTGCATTTCAAAAGGTTCTATAGAATCTAATTTTGAGATAAGTTTTTTGTCAGGACATCCATCATAACCTTCCCTCGTAAAATATAGAAAGGATCTGAAAAGTTTCATTTAAATTCGAACAATCCTCGATTTAATTTGATTAATGACCGAACCTAGTATAAAATTGTGTATAATATACTACGGTTTTTTGACCGAAACTAATATTTCAAAAAGTTTCATAGAATCTAATTCTGATATAATTTTCTGCATGGACTTCCCTCGTAATCTTCTCTCGTGAAATATAGAAAGGATCTTAGAAGTTTCGTAGCATTTCGAAAATCCTCGATTTAATTTGATTTTCTGACCGAACCTAGTATAAAATTGTGTTTAATGTACTACGCTTTTTTGACCGAAACTAGTATTTCAAAAAGTTTCATAGAATCTAACTCTGAGATAATTTTTTGCATGGAATTCCATCGTAATCTTCCTTCGTAAAATATAGATAGGATCTTAAATGTTTCGTAGCATTTCGAACAATCCTCGATTTAATTTAATTTTCTGACCGAAACTAGTATGAAATTGTGTATAATATACTACGATTTTTTGACCTAAACTTGTATTTCAAAAGGTTCCATAAAATCTTATTTTGAGATAATTTTTTGCATGGACTTCCATCAAAACCTTCCCTTGTAAGATATAGAAAGGATTTGAATAGTTTTGTAGCATTTCGAATAATTCTCGATTTAATTTGATTTTCTGACCGAAACTAGTATAAAATTATGTATAATATACTACGATTTTTTTATTTTCACTCGTTTTTCAGAAAGTTTCCTAGAATCTATTTTTGAGATAATTTTTTGTATGGACTTCCATCATAATCTTCCCTCGTAAAATATAGAAATGATCTTAGAATTTTCTTAGTATTTCGAATAATTCTCGATTTAATTTGATTTTCTGACCGAAACTAGTATAAAATTGTGTATAATATACTACGGATTTTTGACCTAAACTGGTATTTCAAAATTTTTCATAGAATCTAATTCTGAAATAATTGTTTGCATGGACTTCATTCATAATCTTCCCTCGTAAAATATAGAAAGGGTCTGAAAAGTTTTGTACATTTCGAACAATCCTCGATTTAATTTTATTTCTGACCGAAACTAGTATAAAATTGTGTATAATACACTACGATTTTTTGACCTAAACTGGTATTTCAAAAATTTTCATAGAATCTAATTCTGAAATAATTGTTTGCATGGACTTCATTCATAATCTTCCCTCGTAAAATATAGAAAGGGTCTGAAAATTTTGTACATTTCGAACAATCCACGATTTAATTTGATTTCTGACCGAAACTAGTATAAAACTGTGTATAATATACTACGATTTTTTTGACCTAAACTGACATTTCAAAAAGTTCCATAAAATCTACTTTTGATATAATTTTTTGCATTGACTTCATTCGAAATCTTCCCTCGTAAAATATTGAAAGGATCTGAAAAGTTTTGTAGCATTTCAAATAATCCTCAATTTAATTTGATATTCTGACCGAAACTGTTATAATATTATGTATAATATACTACGAATTTTTGACCTAAACTGGTATTTCAAAAATTTTCATAGAATCTAATTCTGAAATAATTGTTTGCATGGACTTCATTCATAATCTTCCCTCGTAAAATATAGAAAGGGTCTGAAAAGTTTTGTACATTTCGAACAATCCTCGATTTAATTTTATTTATGACCGAAACTAGTATAAAATTGTGTATAATACACTACGATTTTTTGACCTAAACTGGTATTTCAAAAATTTTCATAGAATCTAATTCTGAAATAATTGTTTGCATGGACTTCATTCATAATCTTCCCTCGTAAAATATAGAAAGGGCCTGAAAAGTTTTGTACATTTCGAACAATCCTCGATTTAATTTGATTTCTGACCGAAACTAGTATAAAACTGTGTATAATATACTACGATTTTTTTGACCTAAACTGACATTTCAAAAAGTTCCATAAAATCTACTTCTGATATAATTTTTTGCATTGACTTCATTCGAAATCTTCCCTCGTAAAATATTGAAAGGATCTGAAAAGTTTTGTAGCATTTCAAATAATCCTCAATTTAATTTGATATTCTGACCGAAACTGTTATAATATTATGTATAATATACTACGACTTTTTGACCTAAACTTGCATTTCAAAAGGTTCTATAGAATCTAATTTTGAGATAAGTTTTTTGTCAGGACATCCATCATAACCTTCCCTCGTAAAATATAGAAAGGATCTGAAAAGTTTCATTTAAATTCGAACAATCCTCGATTTAATTTGATTAATGACCGAACCTAGTATAAAATTGTGTATAATATACTACGGTTTTTTGACCGAAACTAATATTTCAAAAAGTTTCATAGAATCTAATTCTGATATAATTTTCTGCATGGACTTCCCTCGTAATCTTCTCTCGTGAAATATAGAAAGGATCTTAGAAGTTTCGTAGCATTTCGAAAATCCTCGATTTAATTTGATTTTTTGACCGAAACTAGTATAAAATTGTGTTTAATGTACTACGTTTTTTGGACCGAAACTAGTCTTTCAAAAAGTTTCATAGAATCTAACTCTGAGATAATTTTTTGCATGGAATTCCATCGTAATCTTCCTTCGTAAAATATAGATAGGATCTTAAATGTTTCGTAGCATTTCGAACAATCCTCGATTTAATTTAATTTTCTGACCGAAACTAGTATGAAATTGTGTATAATATACTACGATTTTTTGACCTAAACTTGTATTTCAAAAGGTTCCATAAAATCTTATTTTGAGATAATTTTTTGCATGGACTTCCATCAAAACCTTCCCTTGTAAAATATAGAAAGGATTTGAATAGTTTTGTAGCATTTCGAATAATTCTCGATTTAATTTGATTTTCTGACCGAAACTAGTATAAAATTATGTATAATATACTACGATTTTTTTATTTTCACTCGTTTTTCAGAAAGTTTCCTAGAATCTATTTTTGAGATAATTTTTTGTATGGACTTCGATCATAATCTTCCCTCGTAAAATATAGAAATGATCTTAGAATTTTCTTAGTATTTCGAATAATTCTCGATTTAATTTGATTTTCTGACCGAAACTAGTATAAAATTGTGTATAATATACTACGGATTTTTGACCTAAACTGGTATTTCAAAATTTTTCATAGAATCTAATTCTGAAATAATTGTTTGCATGGACTTCATTCATAATCTTCCCTCGTAAAATATAGAAAGGGTCTGAAAAGTTTTGTACATTTCGAACAATCCTCGATTTAATTTTATTTCTGACCGAAACTAGTATAAAATTGTGTATAATACACTACGATTTTTTGACCTAAACTGGTATTTCAAATATTTTCATAGAATCTAATTCTGAAATAATTGTTTGCATGGACTTCATTCGTAATCTTCCCTCGTAAAATATAGAAAGGGTCTGAAAAGTTTTGTACATTTCGAACAATCCTCGATTTAATTTGATATCTGACCGAAACTAGTATAAAACTGTGTATAATATACTACGATTATTTTGACCTAAACTGGCATTTCAAAAAGTTCCATAAAATCTACATCTGATATAATTTTTTGCATTGACTTCATTCGAAATCTTCCCTCGTAAAATATTGAAAGGATCTGAAAAGTTTTGTAGCATTTCAAATAATCCTCAATTTAATTTGATATTCTGACCGAAACTGTTATAATATTATGTATAATATACTACGACTTTTTGACCTAAACTTGCATTTCAAAAGGTTCTATAGAATCTAATTTTGAGATAAGTTTTTTGTCAGGACATCCATCATAACCTTCCCTCGTAAAATATAGAAAGGATCTGAAAAGTTTCATTTAAATTCGAACAATCCTCGATTTAATTTGATTAATGACCGAACCTAGTATAAAATTGTGTATAATATACTACGGTTTTTTGACCGAAACTAATATTTCAAAAAGTTTCATAGAATCTAATTCTGATATAATTTTCTGCATGGACTTCCCTCGTAATCTTCTCTCGTGAAATATAGAAAGGATCTTAGAAGTTTCGTAGCATTTCGAAAATCCTCGATTTAATTTGATTTTCTGACCGAACCTAGTATAAAATTGTGTTTAATGTACTACGCTTTTTTGACCGAAACTAGTATTTCAAAAAGTTTCATAGAATCTAACTCTGAGATAATTTTTTGCATGGAATTCCATCGTAATCTTCCTTCGTAAAATATAGATAGGATCTTAAATGTTTCGTAGCATTTCGAACAATCCTCGATTTAATTTAATTTTCTGACCGAAACTAGTATGAAATTGTGTATAATATACTACGATTTTTTGACCTAAACTTGTATTTCAAAAGGTTCCATAAAATCTTATTTTGAGATAATTTTTTGCATGGACTTCCATCAAAACCTTCCCTTGTAAGATATAGAAAGGATTTGAATAGTTTTGTAGCATTTCGAATAATTCTCGATTTAATTTGATTTTCTGACCGAAACTAGTATAAAATTATGTATAATATACTACGATTTTTTTATTTTCACTCGTTTTTCAGAAAGTTTCCTAGAATCTATTTTTGAGATAATTTTTTGTATGGACTTCGATCATAATCTTCCCTCGTAAAATATAGAAATGATCTTAGAATTTTCTTAGTATTTCGAATAATTCTCGATTTAATTTGATTTTCTGACCGAAACTAGTATAAAATTGTGTATAATATACTACGGATTTTTGACCTAAACTGGTATTTCAAAATTTTTCATAGAATCTAATTCTGAAATAATTGTTTGCATGGACTTCATTCATAATCTTCCCTCGTAAAATATAGAAAGGGTCTGAAAAGTTTTGTACATTTCGAACAATCCTCGATTTAATTTTATTTCTGACCGAAAACTAGTATAAAATTGTGTATAATACACTACGATTTTTTGACCTAAACTGGTATTTCAAAAATTTTCATAGAATCTAATTCTGAAATAATTGTTTGCATGGACTTCATTCGTAATCTTCCCTCGTAAAATATAGAAAGGGTCTGAAAAGTTTTGTACATTTCGAACAATCCTCGATTTAATTTGATTTCTGACCGAAACTAGTATAAAACTGTGTATAATATACTACGATTATTTTGACCTAAACTGGCATTTCAAAAAGTTCCATAAAATCTACATCTGATATAATTTTTTGCATTGACTTCATTCGAAATCTTCCCTCGTAAAATATTGAAAGGATCTGAAAAGTTTTGTAGCATTTCAAATAATCCTCAATTTAATTTGATATTCTGACCGAAACTGTTATAATATTATGTATAATATACTACGACTTTTTGACCTAAACTTGCATTTCAAAAGGTTCTATAGAATCTAATTTTGAGATAAGTTTTTTGTCAGGACATCCATCATAACCTTCCCTCGTAAAATATAGAAAGGATCTGAAAAGTTTCATTTAAATTCGAACAATCCTCGATTTAATTTGATTAATGACCGAACCTAGTATAAAATTGTATATAATATACTACAGTTTTTTGACCGAAACTAATATTTCAAAAAGTTTCATAGAATCTAATTCTGATATAATTTTCTGCATGGACTTCCCTCGTAATCTTCTCTCGTGAAATATAGAAAGGATCTTAGAAGTTTCGTAGCATTTCGAAAATCCTCGATTTAATTTGATTTTCTGACCGAACCTAGTATAAAATTGTGTTTAATGTACTACGCTTTTTTGACCGAAACTAGTATTTCAAAATGTTTCATAGAATCTAACTCTGAGATAATTTTTTGCATGGAATTCCATCGTAATCTTCCTTCGTAAAATATAGATAGGATCTTAAATGTTTCGTAGCATTTCGAACAATCCTCGATTTAATTTAATTTTTTGACCGAAACTAGTATGAAATTGTGTATAATATACTACGATTTTTTGACCTAAACTTGTATTTCAAAAGGTTCCATAAAATCTTATTTTGAGATAATTTTTTGCATGGACTTCCATCAAAACCTTCCCTTGTAAAATATAGAAAGGATTTGAATAGTTTTGTAGCATTTCGAATAATTCTCGATTTAATTTGATTTTCTGACCGAAACTAGTATAAAATTATGTATAATATACTACGATTTTTTTATTTTCACTCGTTTTTCAGAAAGTTTCCTAGAATCTATTTTTGAGATAATTTTTTGTATGGACTTCCATCATAATCTTCCCTCGTAAAATATAGAAATGATCTTAGAATTTTCTTAGTATTTCGAATAATTCTCGATTTAATTTGATTTTCTGACCGAAACTAGTATAAAATTGTGTATAATATACTACGGATTTTTGACCTAAACTGGTATTTCAAAATTTTTCATAGAATCTAATTCTGAAATAATTGTTTGCATGGACTTCATTCATAATCTTCCCTCGTAAAATATAGAAAGGGTCTGAAAAGTTTTGTACATTTCGAACAATCCTCGATTTAATTTTATTTCTGACCGAAACTAGTATAAAATTGTGTATAATACACTACGATTTTTTGACCTAAACTGGTATTTCAAAAATTTTCATAGAATCTAATTCTGAAATAATTGTTTGCATGGACTTCATTCATAATCTTCCCTCGTAAAATATAGAAAGGGTCTGAAAAGTTTTGTACATTTCGAACAATCCTCGATTTAATTTGATTTCTGACCGAAACTAGTATAAAACTGTGTATAATATACTACGATTTTTTTGACCTAAACTGGCATTTCAAAAAGTTCCATAAAATCTACATCTGATATAATTTTTTGCATTGACTTCATTCGAAATCTTCCCTCGTAAAATATTGAAAGGATCTGAAAAGTTTTGTAGCATTTCAAATAATCCTCAATTTAATTTGATATTCTGACCGAAACTGTTATAATATTATGTATAATATACTACGACTTTTTGACCTAAACTTGCATTTCAAAAGGTTCTATAGAATCTAATTTTGAGATAAGTTTTTTGTCAGGACATCCATCATAACCTTCCCTCGTAAAATATAGAAAGGATCTGAAAAGTTTCATTTAAATTCGAACAATCCTCGATTTAATTTGATTAATGACCGAACCTAGTATAAAATTGTGTATAATATACTACGGTTTTTTGACCGAAACTAATATTTCAAAAAGTTTCATAGAATCTAATTCTGATATAATTTTCTGCATGGATTTCCCTCGTAATCTTCTCTCGTGAAATATAGAAAGGATCTTAGAAGTTTCGTAGCATTTCGAAAATCCTCGATTTAATTTGATTTTCTGACCGATCCTAGTATAAAATTGTGTTTAATGTACTACGCTTTTTTGACCGAAACTAGTATTTCAAAAAGTTTCATAGAATCTAACTCTGAGATAATTTTTTGCATGGAATTCCATCGTAATCTTCCTTCATAAAATATAGATAGGATCTTAAATGTTTCGTAGCATTTCGAACAATCCTCGATTTAATTTAATTTTCTGACCGAAACTAGTATGAAATTGTGTATAATATACTACGATTTTTTGACCTAAACTTGTATTTCAAAAGGTTCCATAAAATCTTATTTTGAGATAATTTTTTGCATGGACTTCCATCAAAACCTTCCCTTGTAAAATATAGAAAGGATTTGAATAGTTTTGTAGCATTTCGAATAATTCTCGATTTAATTTGATTTTCTGACCGAAACTAGTATAAAATTATGTATAATATACTACGATTTTTTTATTTTCACTCGTTTTTCAGAAAGTTTCCTAGAATCTATTTTTGAGATAATTTTTTGTATGGACTTCCATCATAATCTTCCCTCGTAAAATATAGAAATGATCTTAGAATTTTCTTAGTATTTCGAATAATTCTCGATTTAATTTGATTTTCTGACCGAAACTAGTATAAAATTGTGTATAATATACTACGGATTTTTGACCTAAACTGGTATTTCAAAATTTTTCATAGAATCTAATTCTGAAATAATTGTTTGCATGGACTTCATTCATAATCTTCCCTCGTAAAATATAGAAAGGGTCTGAAAAGTTTTGTACATTTCGAACAATCCTCGATTTAATTTTATTTCTGACCGAAACTAGTATAAAATTGTGTATAATACACTACGATTTTTTGACATAAACTGGTATTTCAAAAATTTTCATAGAATCTAATTCTGAAATAATTGTTTGCATGGACTTCATTCATAATCTTCCCTCGTAAAATATAGAAAGGGTCTGAAAAGTTTTGTACATTTCGAACAATCCTCGATTTAATTTGATTTCTGACCGAAACTAGTATAAAACTGTGTATAATATACTACGATTTTTTTGACCTAAACTGGCATTTCAAAAAGTTCCATAAAATCTACATCTGATATAATTTTTTGCATTGACTTCATTCGAAATCTTCCCTCGTAAAATATTGAAAGGATCTGAAAAGTTTCGTAGCATTTCAAATAATCCTCAATTTAATTTGATATTCTGACCGAAACTGTTATAATATTATGTATAATATACTACGACTTTTTGACCTAAACTTGCATTTCAAAAGGTTCTATAGAATCTAATTTTGAGATAAGTTTTTTGTCAGGACATCCATCATAACCTTCCCTCGTAAAATATAGAAAGGATCTGAAAAGTTTCATTTAAATTCGAACAATCCTCGATTTAATTTGATTAATGACCGAACCTAGTATAAAATTGTGTATAATATACTACGGTTTTTTGACCGAAACTAATATTTCAAAAAGTTTCATAGAATCTAATTCTGATATAATTTTCTGCATGGATTTCCCTCGTAATCTTCTCTCGTGAAATATAGAAAGGATCTTAGAAGTTTCGTAGCATTTCGAAAATCCTCGATTTAATTTGATTTTCTGACCGAACCTAGTATAAAATTGTGTTTAATGTACTACGCTTTTTTGACCGAAACTAGTATTTCAAAAAGTTTCATAGAATCTAACTCTGAGATAATTTTTTGCATGGAATTCCATCGTAATCTTCCTTCGTAAAATATAGATAGGATCTTAAATGTTTCGTAGCATTTCGAACAATCCTCGATTTAATTTAATTTTCTGACCGAAACTAGTATGAAATTGTGTATAATATACTACGATTTTTTGACCTAAACTTGTATTTCAAAAGGTTCCATAAAATCTTATTTTGAGATAATTTTTTGCATGGACTTCCATCAAAACCTTCCCTTGTAAAATATAGAAAGGATTTGAATAGTTTTGTAGCATTTCGAATAATTCTCGATTTAATTTGATTTTCTGACCGAAACTAGTATAAAATTATGTATAATATACTACGATTTTTTTATTTTCACTCGTTTTTCAGAAAGTTTCCTAGAATCTATTTTTGAGATAATTTTTTGTATGGACTTCCATCATAATCTTCCCTCGTAAAATATAGAAATGATCTTAGAATTTTCTTAGTATTTCGAATAATTCTCGATTGAATTTGATTTTCTGACCGAAACTAGTATAAAATTGTGTATAATATACTACGGATTTTTGACCTAAACTGGTATTTCAAAAATTTTCATAGAATCTAATTCTGAAATAATTGTTTGCATGGACTTCATTCATAATCTTCCCTCGTAAAATATAGAAAGGGTCTGAAAAGCTTTGTACATTTCGAACAATCCTCGATTTAATTTTATTTCTGACCGAAACTAGTATAAAATTGTGTATAATACACTACGATTTTTTGACCTAAACTGGTATTTCAAAAATTTTCATAGAATCTAATTCTGAAATAGTTGTTTGCATGGACTTCATTCATAATCTTCCCTCGTAAAATATAGAAAGGGTCTGAAAAGTTTTGTACATTTCGAACAATCCTCGATTTAATTTGATTTCTGACCGAAACTAGTATAAAACTATGTATAATATACTACGATTTTTTGACCTAAACTGGCATTTCAAAAAGTTCCATAAAATCTACTTCTGATATAATTTTTTGCATTGACTTCATTCGAAATCTTCCCTCGTAAAATATTGAAAGGATCTGAAAAGTTTTGTAGCATTTCAAATAATCCTCAATTTAATTTGATATTCTGACCGAAACTGTTATAATATTATGTATAATATACTACGACTATTTGACCTAAACTTGCATTTCAAAAGGTTCTATAGAATCTAATTTTGAGATAAGTTTTTTGTCAGGACATCCATCATAACCTTCCCTCGTAAAATATAGAAAGGATCTGAAAAGTTTCATTTAAATTCGAACAATCCTCGATTTAATTTGATTAATGACCGAACCTAGTATAAAATTGTGTATAATATACTACGGTTTTTTGACCGAAACTAATATTTCAAAAAGTTTCATAGAATCTAATTCTGATATAATTTTCTGCATGGACTTCCCTCGTAATCTTCTCTCGTGAAATATAGAAAGGATCTTAGAAGTTTCGTAGCATTTCGAAAATCCTCGATTTAATTTGATTTTCTGACCGAAACTAGTATAAAATTGTGTTTAATGTACTACGTTTTTTTGACCGAAACTAGTATTTCAAAAAGTTTCATAGAATCTAACTCTGAGATAATTTTTTGCATGGAATTCCATCGTAATCTTCCTTCGTAAAATATAGATAGGATCTTAAATGTTTCGTAGCATTTCGAACAATCCTCGATTTAATTTAATTTTCTGACCGAAACTAGTATGAAATTGTGTATAATATACTACGATTTTTTGACCTAAACTTGTATTTCAAAAGGTTCCATAAAATCTTATTTTGAGATAATTTTTTGCATGGACTTCCATCAAAACCTTCCCTTGTAAAATATAGAAAGGATTTGAATAGTTTTGTAGCATTTCGAAAATCCTCGATTTAATTTGATTTTCTGACCGAAACTAGTATAAAATTATGTATAATATACTACGATTTTTTTATTTTCCCTCGTTTTTCAGAAAGTTTCCTAGAATCTATTTTTGAGATAATTTTTTGTATGGACTTCCATCATAATCTTCCCTCGTAAAATATAGAAATGATCTTAGAATTTTCTTAGTATTTCGAATAATTCTCGATTTAATTTGATTTTCTGACCGAAACTAGTATAAAATTGTGTATAATATACTACGGATTTTTGACCTAAACTGGTATTTCAAAAATTTTCATAGAATCTAATTCTGAAATAATTGTTTGCATGGACTTCATTCATAATCTTCCCTCGTAAAATATAGAAAGGGTCTGAAAAGTTTTGTACATTTCGAACAATCCTCGATTTAATTTTATTTCTGACCGAAACTAGTATAAAATTGTGTATAATACACTACGATTTTTTGACCTAAACTGGTATTTCAAAAATTTCCATAGAATCTAATTCTGAAATAATTGTTTGCATGGACTTCATTCATAATCTTCCCTCGTAAAATATAGAAAGGGTCTGAAAAGTTTTGTACATTTCGAACAATCCTCGATTTAATTTGATTTCTGACCGAAACTAGTATAAAACTGTGTATAATATACTACGATTTTTTGACCTAAAATGGCATTTCAAAAAGTTCCATAAAATCTACTTCTGATATAATTTTTTGCATTGACTTCATTCGAAATCTTCCCTCGTAAAATATTGAAAGGATCTGAAAAGTTTTGTAGCATTTCAAATAATCCTCAATTTAATTTGATATTCTGACCGAAACTGTTATAATATTATGTATAATATACTACGACTTTTTGACCTAAACTTGCATTTCAAAATATTCTATAGAATCTAATTTTGAGATAAGTTTTTTGTCAGGACATCCATCATAACCTTCCCTCGTAAAATATAGAAAGGATCTGAAAAGTTTCATTTAAATTCGAACAATCCTCGATTTAATTTGATTAATGACCGAACCTAGTATAAAATTGTGTATAATATACTACGGTTTTTTGACCGAAACTAATATTTCAAAAAGTTTCATAGAATCTAATTCTGATATAATTTTCTGCATGGACTTCCCTCGTAATCTTCTCTCGTGAAATATAGAAAGGATCTTAGAAGTTTCGTAGCATTTCGAAAGTCCTCGATTTAATTTGATTTTCTGACCGAAACTAGTATAAAATTGTGTTTAATGTACTACGTTTTTTGGACCGAAACTAGTATTTCAAAAAGTTTCATAGAATCTAACTCTGAGATAATTTTTAGCATGGAATTCCATCGTAATCTTCCTTCGTAAAATATAGATAGGATCTTAAATGTTTCGTAGCATTTCGAACAATCCTCGATTTAATTTAATTTTCTGACCGAAACTAGTATGAAATTGTGTATAATATACTACGATTTTTTGACCTAAACTTGTATTTCAAAAGGTTCCATAAAATCTTATTTTGAGATAATTTTTTGCATGGACTTCCATCAAAACCTTCCCTTGTAAAATATAGAAAGGATTTGAATAGTTTTGTAGCATTTCGAATAATTCTCGATTTAATTTGATTTTCTGACCGAAACTAGTATAAAATTATGTATAATATACTACGATTTTTTTATTTTCACTCGTTTTTCAGAAAGTTTCCTAGAATCTATTTTTGAGATAATTTTTTGTATGGACTTCCATCATAATCTTCCCTCGTAAAATATAGAAATGATCTTAGAATTTTCTTAGTATTTCGAATAATTCTCGATTGAATTTGATTTTCTGACCGAAACTAGTATAAAATTGTGTATAATATACTACGGATTTTTGACCTAAACTGGTATTTCAAAAATTTTCATAGAATCTAATTTTGAAATAATTGTTTGCATGGACTTCATTCATAATCTTCCCTCGTAAAATATAGAAAGGGTCTGAAAAGTTTTGTACATTTCGAACAATCCTCGATTTAATTTTATTTCTGACCGAAACTAGTATAAAATTGTGTATAATACACTACGATTTTTTGACCTAAACTGGTATTTCAAAAATTTTCATAGAATCTAATTCTGAAATAATTGTTTGCATGGACTTCATTCATAATCTTCCCTCGTAAAATATAGAAAGGGTCTGAAAATTTTGTACATTTCGAACAATCCTCGATTTAATTTGATTTCTGACCGAAACTAGTATAAAACTGTGTATAATATACTACGATTTTTTTGACCTAAACTGACATTTCAAAAAGTTCCATAAAATCTACTTTTGATATAATTTTTTGCATTGACTTCATTCGAAATCTTCCCTCGTAAAATATTGAAAGGATCTGAAAAGTTTTGTAGCATTTCAAATAATCCTCAATTTAATTTGATATTCTGACCGAAACTGTTATAATATTATGTATAATATACTACGAATTTTTGACCTAAACTGGTATTTCAAAAATTTTCATAGAATCTAATTCTGAAATAATTGTTTGCATGGACTTCATTCATAATCTTCCCTCGTAAAATATAGAAAGGGTCTGAAAAGTTTTGTACATTTCGAACAATCCTCGATTTAATTTTATTTCTGACCGAAACTAGTATAAAATTGTGTATAATACACTACGATTTTTTGACCTAAACTGGTATTTCAAAAATTTTCATAGAATCTAATTCTGAAATAATTGTTTGCATGGACTACATTCATAATCTTCCCTCGTAAAATATAGAAAGGGTCTGAAAAATTTTGTACATTTCGAACAATCCTCGATTTAATTTGATTTCTGACCGAAACTAGTATAAAACTGTGTATAATATACTACGATTTTTTTGACCTAAACTGACATTTCAAAAAGTTCCATAAAATCTACTTCTGATATAATTTTTTGCATTGACTTCATTCGAAATCTTCCCTCGTAAAATATTGAAAGGATCTGAAAAGTTTTGTAGCATTTCAAATAATCCTCAATTTAATTTGATATTCTGACCGAAACTGTTATAATATTATGTATAATATACTACGACTTTTTGACCTAAACTTGCATTTCAAAAGGTTCTATAGAATCTAATTTTGAGATAAGTTTATTGTCAGGACATCCATCATAACCTTCCCTCGTAAAATATAGAAAGGATCTGAAAAGTTTCATTTAAATTCGAACAATCCTCGATTTAATTTGATTAATGACCGAACCTAGTATAAAATTGTGTATAATATACTACGGTTTTTTGACCGAAACTAATATTTCAAAAAGTTTCATAGAATCTAATTCTGATATAATTTTCTGCATGGACTTCCCTCGTAATCTTCTCTCGTGAAATATAGAAAGGATCTTAGAAGTTTCGTAGCATTTCGAAAATCCTCGATTTAATTTGATTTTCTGACCGAACCTAGTATAAAATTGTGTTTAATGTACTACGCTTTTTTGACCGAAACTAGTATTTCAAAAAGTTTCATAGAATCTAACTCTGAGATAATTTTTTGCATGGAATTCCATCGTAATCTTCCTTCGTAAAATATAGATAGGATCTTAAATGTTTCGTAGCATTTCGAACAATCCTCGATTTAATTTAATTTTCTGACCGAAACTAGTATGAAATTGTGTATAATATACTACGATTTTTTGACCTAAACTTGTATTTCAAAAGGTTCCATAAAATCTTATTTTGAGATAATTTTTTGCATGGACTTCCATCAAAACCTTCCCTTGTAAGATATAGAAAGGATTTGAATAGTTTTGTAGCATTTCGAATAATTCTCGATTTAATTTGATTTTCTGACCGAAACTAGTATAAAATTATGTATAATATACTACGATTTTTTTATTTTCACTCGTTTTTCAGAAAGTTTCCTAGAATCTATTTTTGAGATAATTTTTTGTATGGACTTCCATCATAATCTTCCCTCGTAAAATATAGAAATGATCTTAGAATTTTCTTAGTATTTCGAATAATTCTCGATTTAATTTGATTTTCTGACCGAAACTAGTATAAAATTGTGTATAATATACTACGGATTTTTGACCTAAACTGGTATTTCAAAATTTTTCATAGAATCTAATTCTGAAATAATTGTTTGCATGGACTTCATTCATAATCTTCCCTCGTAAAATATAGAAAGGGTCTGAAAAGTTTTGTACATTTCGAACAATCCTCGATTTAATTTTATTTCTGACCGAAACTAGTATAAAATTGTGTATAATACACTACGATTTTTTGACCTAAACTGGTATTTCAAAAATTTTCATAGAATCTAATTCTGAAATAATTGTTTGCATGGACTTCATTCATAATCTTCCCTCGTAAAATATAGAAAGGGTCTGAAAATTTTGTACATTTCGAACAATCCACGATTTAATTTGATTTCTGACCGAAACTAGTATAAAACTGTGTATAATATACTACGATTTTTTTGACCTAAACTGACATTTCAAAAAGTTCCATAAAATCTACTTTTGATATAATTTTTTGCATTGACTTCATTCGAAATCTTCCCTCGTAAAATATTGAAAGGATCTGAAAAGTTTTGTAGCATTTCAAATAATCCTCAATTTAATTTGATATTCTGACCGAAACTGTTATAATATTATGTATAATATACTACGAATTTTTGACCTAAACTGGTATTTCAAAAATTTTCATAGAATCTAATTCTGAAATAATTGTTTGCATGGACTTCATTCATAATCTTCCCTCGTAAAATATAGAAAGGGTCTGAAAAGTTTTGTACATTTCGAACAATCCTCGATTTAATTTTATTTCTGACCGAAACTAGTATAAAATTGTGTATAATACACTACGATTTTTTGACCTAAACTGGTATTTCAAAAATTTTCATAGAATCTAATTCTGAAATAATTGTTTGCATGGACTTCATTCATAATCTTCCCTCGTAAAATATAGAAAGGGCCTGAAAAGTTTTGTACATTTCGAACAATCCTCGATTTAATTTGATTTCTGACCGAAACTTGTATAAAACTGTGTATAATATACTACGATTTTTTTGACCTAAACTGACATTTCAAAAAGTTCCATAAAATCTACTTCTGATATAATTTTTTGCATTGACTTCATTCGAAATCTTCCCTCGTAAAATATTGAAAGGATCTGAAAAGTTTTGTAGCATTTCAAATAATCCTCAATTTAATTTGATATTCTGACCGAAACTGTTATAATATTATGTATAATATACTACGACTTTTTGACCTAAACTTGCATTTCAAAAGGTTCTATAGAATCTAATTTTGAGATAAGTTTTTTGTCAGGACATCCATCATAACCTTCCCTCGTAAAATATAGAAAGGATCTGAAAAGTTTCATTTAAATTCGAACAATCCTCGATTTAATTTGATTAATGACCGAACCTAGTATAAAATTGTGTATAATATACTACGGTTTTTTGACCGAAACTAATATTTCAAAAAGTTTCATAGAATCTAATTCTGATATAATTTTCTGCATGGACTTCCCTCGTAATCTTCTCTCGTGAAATATAGAAAGGATCTTAGAAGTTTCGTAGCATTTCGAAAATCCTCGATTTAATTTGATTTTTTGACCGAAACTAGTATAAAATTGTGTTTAATGTACTACGTTTTTTGGACCGAAACTAGTCTTTCAAAAAGTTTCATAGAATCTAACTCTGAGATAATTTTTTGCATGGAATTCCATCGTAATCTTCCTTCGTAAAATATAGATAGGATCTTAAATGTTTCGTAGCATTTCGAACAATCCTCGATTTAATTTAATTTTCTGACCGAAACTAGTATGAAATTGTGTATAATATACTACGATTTTTTGACCTAAACTTGTATTTCAAAAGGTTCCATAAAATCTTATTTTGAGATAATTTTTTGCATGGACTTCCATCAAAACCTTCCCTTGTAAAATATAGAAAGGATTTGAATAGTTTTGTAGCATTTCGAATAATTCTCGATTTAATTTGATTTTCTGACCGAAACTAGTATAAAATTATGTATAATATACTACGATTTTTTTATTTTCACTCGTTTTTCAGAAAGTTTCCTAGAATCTATTTTTGAGATAATTTTTTGTATGGACTTCGATCATAATCTTCCCTCGTAAAATATAGAAATGATCTTAGAATTTTCTTAGTATTTCGAATAATTCTCGATTTAATTTGATTTTCTGACCGAAACTAGTATAAAATTGTGTATAATATACTACGGATTTTTGACCTAAACTGGTATTTCAAAAATTTTCATAGAATCTAATTCTGAAATAATTGTTTGCATGGACTTCATTCATAATCTTCCCTCGTAAAATATAGAAAGCGTCTGAAAAGTTTTGTACATTTCGAACAATCCTCGATTTAATTTTATTTCTGACCGAAACTAGTATAAAATTGTGTATAATACACTACGATTTTTTGACCTAAACTGGTATTTCAAAAATTTTCATAGAATCTAATTCTGAAATAATTGTTTGCATGGACTTCATTCGTAATCTTCCCTCGTAAAATATAGAAAGGGTCTGAAAAGTTTTGTACATTTCGAACAATCCTCGATTTAATTTGATATCTGACCGAAACTAGTATAAAACTGTGTATAATATACTACGATTATTTTGACCTAAACTGGCATTTCAAAAAGTTCCATAAAATCTACATCTGATATAATTTTTTGCATTGACTTCATTCGAAATCTTCCCTCGTAAAATATTGAAAGGATCTGAAAAGTTTTGTAGCATTTCAAATAATCCTCAATTTAATTTGATATTCTGACCGAAACTGTTATAATATTATGTATAATATACTACGACTTTTTGACCTAAACTTGCATTTCAAAAGGTTCTATAGAATCTAATTTTGAGATAAGTTTTTTGTCAGGACATCCATCATAACCTTCCCTCGTAAAATATAGAAAGGATCTGAAAAGTTTCATTTAAATTCGAACAATCCTCGATTTAATTTGATTAATGACCGAACCTAGTATAAAATTGTGTATAATATACTACGGTTTTTTGACCGAAACTAATATTTCAAAAAGTTTCATAGAATCTAATTCTGATATAATTTTCTGCATGGACTTCCCTCGTAATCTTCTCTCGTGAAATATAGAAAGGATCTTAGAAGTTTCGTAGCATTTCGAAAATCCTCGATTTAATTTGATTTTCTGACCGAACCTAGTATAAAATTGTGTTTAATGTACTACGCTTTTTTGACCGAAACTAGTATTTCAAAAAGTTTCATAGAATCTAACTCTGAGATAATTTTTTGCATGGAATTCCATCGTAATCTTCCTTCGTAAAATATAGATAGGATCTTAAATGTTTCGTAGCATTTCGAACAATCCTCGATTTAATTTAATTTTCTGACCGAAACTAGTATGAAATTGTGTATAATATACTACGATTTTTTGACCTAAACTTGTATTTCAAAAGGTTCCATAAAATCTTATTTTGAGATAATTTTTTGCATGGACTTCCATCAAAACCTTCCCTTGTAAGATATAGAAAGGATTTGAATAGTTTTGTAGCATTTCGAATAATTCTCGATTTAATTTGATTTTCTGACCGAAACTAGTATAAAATTATGTATAATATACTACGATTTTTTTATTTTCACTCGTTTTTCAGAAAGTTTCCTAGAATCTATTTTTGAGATAATTTTTTGTATGGACTTCGATCATAATCTTCCCTCGTAAAATATAGAAATGATCTTAGAATTTTCTTAGTATTTCGAATAATTCTCGATTTAATTTGATTTTCTGACCGAAACTAGTATAAAATTGTGTATAATATACTACGGATTTTTGACCTAAACTGGTATTTCAAAATTTTTCATAGAATCTAATTCTGAAATAATTGTTTGCATGGACTTCATTCATAATCTTCCCTCGTAAAATATAGAAAGGGTCTGAAAAGTTTTGTACATTTCGAACAATCCTCGATTTAATTTTATTTCTGACCGAAACTAGTATAAAATTGTGTATAATACACTACGATTTTTTGACCTAAACTGGTATTTCAAAAATTTTCATAGAATCTAATTCTGAAATAATTGTTTGCATGGACTTCATTCGTAATCTTCCCTCGTAAAATATAGAAAGGGTCTGAAAAGTTTTGTACATTTCGAACAATCCTCGATTTAATTTGATTTCTGACCGAAACTAGTATAAAACTGTGTATAATATACTACGATTATTTTGACCTAAACTGGCATTTCAAAAAGTTCCATAAAATCTACATCTGATATAATTTTTTGCATTGACTTCATTCGAAATCTTCCCTCGTAAAATATTGAAAGGATCTGAAAAGTTTTGTAGCATTTCAAATAATCCTCAATTTAATTTGATATTCTGACCGAAACTGTTATAATATTATGTATAATATACTACGACTTTTTGACCTAAACTTGCATTTCAAAAGGTTCTATAGAATCTAATTTTGAGATAAGTTTTTTGTCAGGACATCCATCATAACCTTCCCTCGTAAAATATAGAAAGGATCTGAAAAGTTTCATTTAAATTCGAACAATCCTCGATTTAATTTGATTAATGACCGAACCTAGTATAAAATTGTGTATAATATACTACAGTTTTTTGACCGAAACTAATATTTCAAAAAGTTTCATAGAATCTAATTCTGATATAATTTTCTGCATGGACTTCCCTCGTAATCTTCTCTCGTGAAATATAGAAAGGATCTTAGAAGTTTCGTAGCATTTCGAAAATCCTCGATTTAATTTGATTTTCTGACCGAACCTAGTATAAAATTGTGTTTAATGTACTACGCTTTTTTGACCGAAACTAGTATTTCAAAATGTTTCATAGAATCTAACTCTGAGATAATTTTTTGCATGGAATTCCATCGTAATCTTCCTTCGTAAAATATAGATAGGATCTTAAATGTTTCGTAGCATTTCGAACAATCCTCGATTTAATTTAATTTTTTGACCGAAACTAGTATGAAATTGTGTATAATATACTACGATTTTTTGACCTAAACTTGTATTTCAAAAGGTTCCATAAAATCTTATTTTGAGATAATTTTTTGCATGGACTTCCATCAAAACCTTCCCTTGTAAAATATAGAAAGGATTTGAATAGTTTTGTAGCATTTCGAATAATTCTCGATTTAATTTGATTTTCTGACCGAAACTAGTATAAAATTATGTATAATATACTACGATTTTTTTATTTTCACTCGTTTTTCAGAAAGTTTCCTAGAATCTATTTTTGAGATAATTTTTTGTATGGACTTCCATCATAATCTTCCCTCGTAAAATATAGAAATGATCTTAGAATTTTCTTAGTATTTCGAATAATTCTCGATTTAATTTGATTTTCTGACCGAAACTAGTATAAAATTGTGTATAATATACTACGGATTTTTGACCTAAACTGGTATTTCAAAATTTTTCATAGAATCTAATTCTGAAATAATTGTTTGCATGGACTTCATTCATAATCTTCCCTCGTAAAATATAGAAAGGGTCTGAAAAGTTTTGTACATTTCGAACAATCCTCGATTTAATTTTATTTCTGACCGAAACTAGTATAAAATTGTGTATAATACACTACGATTTTTTGACCTAAACTGGTATTTCAAAAATTTTCATAGAATCTAATTCTGAAATAATTGTTTGCATGGACTTCATTCATAATCTTCCCTCGTAAAATATAGAAAGGGTCTGAAAAGTTTTGTACATTTCGAACAATCCTCGATTTAATTTGATTTCTGACCGAAACTAGTATAAAACTGTGTATAATATACTACGATTTTTTTGACCTAAACTGGCATTTCAAAAAGTTCCATAAAATCTACATCTGATATAATTTTTTGCATTGACTTCATTCGAAATCTTCCCTCGTAAAATATTGAAAGGATCTGAAAAGTTTTGTAGCATTTCAAATAATCCTCAATTTAATTTGATATTCTGACCGAAACTGTTATAATATTATGTATAATATACTACGACTTTTTGACCTAAACTTGCATTTCAAAAGGTTCTATAGAATCTAATTTTGAGATAAGTTTTTTGTCAGGACATCCATCATAACCTTCCCTCGTAAAATATAGAAAGGATCTGAAAAGTTTCATTTAAATTCGAACAATCCTCGATTTAATTTGATTAATGACCGAACCTAGTATAAAATTGTGTATAATATACTACGGTTTTTTGACCGAAACTAATATTTCAAAAAGTTTCATAGAATCTAATTCTGATATAATTTTCTGCATGGACTTCCCTCGTAATCTTCTCTCGTGAAATATAGAAAGGATCTTAGAAGTTTCGTAGCATTTCGAAAATCCTCGATTTAATTTGATTTTCTGACCGAACCTAGTATAAAATTGTGTTTAATGTACTACGCTTTTTTGACCGAAACTAGTATTTCAAAAAGTTTCATAGAATCTAACTCTGAGATAATTTTTTGCATGGAATTCCATCGTAATCTTCCTTCGTAAAATATAGATAGGATCTTAAATGTTTCGTAGCATTTCGAACAATCCTCGATTTAATTTAATTTTCTGACCGAAACTAGTATGAAATTGTGTATAATATACTACGATTTTTTGACCTAAACTTGTATTTCAAAAGGTTCCATAAAATCTTATTTTGAGATAATTTTTTGCATGGACTTCCATCAAAACCTTCCCTTGTAAGATATAGAAAGGATTTGAATAGTTTTGTAGCATTTCGAATAATTCTCGATTTAATTTGATTTTCTGACCGAAACTAGTATAAAATTATGTATAATATACTACGATTTTTTTATTTTCACTCGTTTTTCAGAAAGTTTCCTAGAATCTATTTTTGAGATAATTTTTTGTATGGACTTCGATCATAATCTTCCCTCGTAAAATATAGAAATGATCTTAGAATTTTCTTAGTATTTCGAATAATTCTCGATTTAATTTGATTTTCTGACCGAAACTAGTATAAAATTGTGTATAATATACTACGGATTTTTGACCTAAACTGGTATTTCAAAATTTTTCATAGAATCTAATTCTGAAATAATTGTTTGCATGGACTTCATTCATAATCTTCCCTCGTAAAATATAGAAAGGGTCTGAAAAGTTTTGTACATTTCGAACAATCCTCGATTTAATTTTATTTCTGACCGAAACTAGTATAAAATTGTGTATAATACACTACGATTTTTTGACCTAAACTGGTATTTCAAAAATTTTCATAGAATCTAATTCTGAAATAATTGTTTGCATGGACTTCATTCGTAATCTTCCCTCGTAAAATATAGAAAGGGTCTGAAAAGTTTTGTACATTTCGAACAATCCTCGATTTAATTTGATTTCTGACCGAAACTAGTATAAAACTGTGTATAATATACTACGATTATTTTGACCTAAACTGGCATTTCAAAAAGTTCCATAAAATCTACATCTGATATAATTTTTTGCATTGACTTCATTCGAAATCTTCCCTCGTAAAATATTGAAAGGATCTGAAAAGTTTTGTAGCATTTCAAATAATCCTCAATTTAATTTGATATTCTGACCGAAACTGTTATAATATTATGTATAATATACTACGACTTTTTGACCTAAACTTGCATTTCAAAAGGTTCTATAGAATCTAATTTTGAGATAAGTTTTTTGTCAGGACATCCATCATAACCTTCCCTCGTAAAATATAGAAAGGATCTGAAAAGTTTCATTTAAATTCGAACAATCCTCGATTTAATTTGATTAATGACCGAACCTAGTATAAAATTGTGTATAATATACTACAGTTTTTTGACCGAAACTAATATTTCAAAAAGTTTCATAGAATCTAATTCTGATATAATTTTCTGCATGGACTTCCCTCGTAATCTTCTCTCGTGAAATATAGAAAGGATCTTAGAAGTTTCGTAGCATTTCGAAAATCCTCGATTTAATTTGATTTTCTGACCGAACCTAGTATAAAATTGTGTTTAATGTACTACGCTTTTTTGACCGAAACTAGTATTTCAAAATGTTTCATAGAATCTAACTCTGAGATAATTTTTTGCATGGAATTCCATCGTAATCTTCCTTCGTAAAATATAGATAGGATCTTAAATGTTTCGTAGCATTTCGAACAATCCTCGATTTAATTTAATTTTTTGACCGAAACTAGTATGAAATTGTGTATAATATACTACGATTTTTTGACCTAAACTTGTATTTCAAAAGGTTCCATAAAATCTTATTTTGAGATAATTTTTTGCATGGACTTCCATCAAAACCTTCCCTTGTAAGATATAGAAAGGATTTGAATAGTTTTGTAGCATTTCGAATAATTCTCGATTTAATTTGATTTTCTGACCGAAACTAGTATAAAATTATGTATAATATACTACGATTTTTTTATTTTCACTCGTTTTTCAGAAAGTTTCCTAGAATCTATTTTTGAGATAATTTTTTGTATGGACTTCGATCATAATCTTCCCTCGTAAAATATAGAAATGATCTTAGAATTTTCTTAGTATTTCGAATAATTCTCGATTTAATTTGATTTTCTGACCGAAACTAGTATAAAATTGTGTATAATATACTACGGATTTTTGACCTAAACTGGTATTTCAAAATTTTTCATAGAATCTAATTCTGAAATAATTGTTTGCATGGACTTCATTCATAATCTTCCCTCGTAAAATATAGAAAGGGTCTGAAAAGTTTTGTACATTTCGAACAATCCTCGATTTAATTTTATTTCTGACCGAAACTAGTATAAAATTGTGTATAATACACTACGATTTTTTGACCTAAACTGGTATTTCAAAAATTTTCATAGAATCTAATTCTGAAATAATTGTTTGCATGGACTTCATTCGTAATCTTCCCTCGTAAAATATAGAAAGGGTCTGAAAAGTTTTGTACATTTCGAACAATCCTCGATTTAATTTGATTTCTGACCGAAACTAGTATAAAACTGTGTATAATATACTACGATTATTTTGACCTAAACTGGCATTTCAAAAAGTTCCATAAAATCTACATCTGATATAATTTTTTGCATTGACTTCATTCGAAATCTTCCCTCGTAAAATATTGAAAGGATCTGAAAAGTTTTGTAGCATTTCAAATAATCCTCAATTTAATTTGATATTCTGACCGAAACTGTTATAATATTATGTATAATATACTACGACTTTTTGACCTAAACTTGCATTTCAAAAGGTTCTATAGAATCTAATTTTGAGATAAGTTTTTTGTCAGGACATCCATCATAACCTTCCCTCGTAAAATATAGAAAGGATCTGAAAAGTTTCATTTAAATTCGAACAATCCTCGATTTAATTTGATTAATGACCGAACCTAGTATAAAATTGTGTATAATATACTACAGTTTTTTGACCGAAACTAATATTTCAAAAAGTTTCATAGAATCTAATTCTGATATAATTTTCTGCATGGACTTCCCTCGTAATCTTCTCTCGTGAAATATAGAAAGGATCTTAGAAGTTTCGTAGCATTTCGAAAATCCTCGATTTAATTTGATTTTCTGACCGAACCTAGTATAAAATTGTGTTTAATGTACTACGCTTTTTTGACCGAAACTAGTATTTCAAAATGTTTCATAGAATCTAACTCTGAGATAATTTTTTGCATGGAATTCCATCGTAATCTTCCTTCGTAAAATATAGATAGGATCTTAAATGTTTCGTAGCATTTCGAACAATCCTCGATTTAATTTAATTTTTTGACCGAAACTAGTATGAAATTGTGTATAATATACTACGATTTTTTGACCTAAACTTGTATTTCAAAAGGTTCCATAAAATCTTATTTTGAGATAATTTTTTGCATGGACTTCCATCAAAACCTTCCCTTGTAAAATATAGAAAGGATTTGAATAGTTTTGTAGCATTTCGAATAATTCTCGATTTAATTTGATTTTCTGACCGAAACTAGTATAAAATTATGTATAATATACTACGATTTTTTTATTTTCACTCGTTTTTCAGAAAGTTTCCTAGAATCTATTTTTGAGATAATTTTTTGTATGGACTTCCATCATAATCTTCCCTCGTAAAATATAGAAATGATCTTAGAATTTTCTTAGTATTTCGAATAATTCTCGATTTAATTTGATTTTCTGACCGAAACTAGTATAAAATTGTGTATAATATACTACGGATTTTTGACCTAAACTGGTATTTCAAAATTTTTCATAGAATCTAATTCTGAAATAATTGTTTGCATGGACTTCATTCATAATCTTCCCTCGTAAAATATAGAAAGGGTCTGAAAAGTTTTGTACATTTCGAACAATCCTCGATTTAATTTTATTTCTGACCGAAACTAGTATAAAATTGTGTATAATACACTACGATTTTTTGACCTAAACTGGTATTTCAAAAATTTTCATAGAATCTAATTCTGAAATAATTGTTTGCATGGACTTCATTCATAATCTTCCCTCGTAAAATATAGAAAGGGTCTGAAAAGTTTTGTACATTTCGAACAATCCTCGATTTAATTTGATTTCTGACCGAAACTAGTATAAAACTGTGTATAATATACTACGATTTTTTTGACCTAAACTGGCATTTCAAAAAGTTCCATAAAATCTACATCTGATATAATTTTTTGCATTGACTTCATTCGAAATCTTCCCTCGTAAAATATTGAAAGGATCTGAAAAGTTTTGTAGCATTTCAAATAATCCTCAATTTAATTTGATATTCTGACCGAAACTGTTATAATATTATGTATAATATACTACGACTTTTTGACCTAAACTTGCATTTCAAAAGGTTCTATAGAATCTAATTTTGAGATAAGTTTTTTGTCAGGACATCCATCATAACCTTCCCTCGTAAAATATAGAAAGGATCTGAAAAGTTTCATTTAAATTCGAACAATCCTCGATTTAATTTGATTAATGACCGAACCTAGTATAAAATTGTGTATAATATACTACGGTTTTTTGACCGAAACTAATATTTCAAAAAGTTTCATAGAATCTAATTCTGATATAATTTTCTGCATGGACTTCCCTCGTAATCTTCTCTCGTGAAATATAGAAAGGATCTTAGAAGTTTCGTAGCATTTCGAAAATCCTCGATTTAATTTGATTTTCTGACCGAACCTAGTATAAAATTGTGTTTAATGTACTACGCTTTTTTGACCGAAACTAGTATTTCAAAAAGTTTCATAGAATCTAACTCTGAGATAATTTTTTGCATGGAATTCCATCGTAATCTTCCTTCGTAAAATATAGATAGGATCTTAAATGTTTCGTAGCATTTCGAACAATCCTCGATTTAATTTAATTTTCTGACCGAAACTAGTATGAAATTGTGTATAATATACTACGATTTTTTGACCTAAACTTGTATTTCAAAAGGTTCCATAAAATCTTATTTTGAGATAATTTTTTGCATGGACTTCCATCAAAACCTTCCCTTGTAAGATATAGAAAGGATTTGAATAGTTTTGTAGCATTTCGAATAATTCTCGATTTAATTTGATTTTCTGACCGAAACTAGTATAAAATTATGTATAATATACTACGATTTTTTTATTTTCACTCGTTTTTCAGAAAGTTTCCTAGAATCTATTTTTGAGATAATTTTTTGTATGGACTTCGATCATAATCTTCCCTCGTAAAATATAGAAATGATCTTAGAATTTTCTTAGTATTTCGAATAATTCTCGATTTAATTTGATTTTCTGACCGAAACTAGTATAAAATTGTGTATAATATACTACGGATTTTTGACCTAAACTGGTATTTCAAAATTTTTCATAGAATCTAATTCTGAAATAATTGTTTGCATGGACTTCATTCATAATCTTCCCTCGTAAAATATAGAAAGGGTCTGAAAAGTTTTGTACATTTCGAACAATCCTCGATTTAATTTTATTTCTGACCGAAACTAGTATAAAATTGTGTATAATACACTACGATTTTTTGACCTAAACTGGTATTTCAAAAATTTTCATAGAATCTAATTCTGAAATAATTGTTTGCATGGACTTCATTCGTAATCTTCCCTCGTAAAATATAGAAAGGGTCTGAAAAGTTTTGTACATTTCGAACAATCCTCGATTTAATTTGATTTCTGACCGAAACTAGTATAAAACTGTGTATAATATACTACGATTATTTTGACCTAAACTGGCATTTCAAAAAGTTCCATAAAATCTACATCTGATATAATTTTTTGCATTGACTTCATTCGAAATCTTCCCTCGTAAAATATTGAAAGGATCTGAAAAGTTTTGTAGCATTTCAAATAATCCTCAATTTAATTTGATATTCTGACCGAAACTGTTATAATATTATGTATAATATACTACGACTTTTTGACCTAAACTTGCATTTCAAAAGGTTCTATAGAATCTAATTTTGAGATAAGTTTTTTGTCAGGACATCCATCATAACCTTCCCTCGTAAAATATAGAAAGGATCTGAAAAGTTTCATTTAAATTCGAACAATCCTCGATTTAATTTGATTAATGACCGAACCTAGTATAAAATTGTGTATAATATACTACAGTTTTTTGACCGAAACTAATATTTCAAAAAGTTTCATAGAATCTAATTCTGATATAATTTTCTGCATGGACTTCCCTCGTAATCTTCTCTCGTGAAATATAGAAAGGATCTTAGAAGTTTCGTAGCATTTCGAAAATCCTCGATTTAATTTGATTTTCTGACCGAACCTAGTATAAAATTGTGTTTAATGTACTACGCTTTTTTGACCGAAACTAGTATTTCAAAATGTTTCATAGAATCTAACTCTGAGATAATTTTTTGCATGGAATTCCATCGTAATCTTCCTTCGTAAAATATAGATAGGATCTTAAATGTTTCGTAGCATTTCGAACAATCCTCGATTTAATTTAATTTTTTGACCGAAACTAGTATGAAATTGTGTATAATATACTACGATTTTTTGACCTAAACTTGTATTTCAAAAGGTTCCATAAAATCTTATTTTGAGATAATTTTTTGCATGGACTTCCATCAAAACCTTCCCTTGTAAAATATAGAAAGGATTTGAATAGTTTTGTAGCATTTCGAATAATTCTCGATTTAATTTGATTTTCTGACCGAAACTAGTATAAAATTATGTATAATATACTACGATTTTTTTATTTTCACTCGTTTTTCAGAAAGTTTCCTAGAATCTATTTTTGAGATAATTTTTTGTATGGACTTCCATCATAATCTTCCCTCGTAAAATATAGAAATGATCTTAGAATTTTCTTAGTATTTCGAATAATTCTCGATTTAATTTGATTTTCTGACCGAAACTAGTATAAAATTGTGTATAATATACTACGGATTTTTGACCTAAACTGGTATTTCAAAATTTTTCATAGAATCTAATTCTGAAATAATTGTTTGCATGGACTTCATTCATAATCTTCCCTCGTAAAATATAGAAAGGGTCTGAAAAGTTTTGTACATTTCGAACAATCCTCGATTTAATTTTATTTCTGACCGAAACTAGTATAAAATTGTGTATAATACACTACGATTTTTTGACCTAAACTGGTATTTCAAAAATTTTCATAGAATCTAATTCTGAAATAATTGTTTGCATGGACTTCATTCATAATCTTCCCTCGTAAAATATAGAAAGGGTCTGAAAAGTTTTGTACATTTCGAACAATCCTCGATTTAATTTGATTTCTGACCGAAACTAGTATAAAACTGTGTATAATATACTACGATTTTTTTGACCTAAACTGGCATTTCAAAAAGTTCCATAAAATCTACATCTGATATAATTTTTTGCATTGACTTCATTCGAAATCTTCCCTCGTAAAATATTGAAAGGATCTGAAAAGTTTTGTAGCATTTCAAATAATCCTCAATTTAATTTGATATTCTGACCGAAACTGTTATAATATTATGTATAATATACTACGACTTTTTGACCTAAACTTGCATTTCAAAAGGTTCTATAGAATCTAATTTTGAGATAAGTTTTTTGTCAGGACATCCATCATAACCTTCCCTCGTAAAATATAGAAAGGATCTGAAAAGTTTCATTTAAATTCGAACAATCCTCGATTTAATTTGATTAATGACCGAACCTAGTATAAAATTGTGTATAATATACTACGGTTTTTTGACCGAAACTAATATTTCAAAAAGTTTCATAGAATCTAATTCTGATATAATTTTCTGCATGGATTTCCCTCGTAATCTTCTCTCGTGAAATATAGAAAGGATCTTAGAAGTTTCGTAGCATTTCGAAAATCCTCGATTTAATTTGATTTTCTGACCGAACCTAGTATAAAATTGTGTTTAATGTACTACGCTTTTTTGACCGAAACTAGTATTTCAAAAAGTTTCATAGAATCTAACTCTGAGATAATTTTTTGCATGGAATTCCATCGTAATCTTCCTTCATAAAATATAGATAGGATCTTAAATGTTTCGTAGCATTTCGAACAATCCTCGATTTAATTTAATTTTCTGACCGAAACTAGTATGAAATTGTGTATAATATACTACGATTTTTTGACCTAAACTTGTATTTCAAAAGGTTCCATAAAATCTTATTTTGAGATAATTTTTTGCATGGACTTCCATCAAAACCTTCCCTTGTAAAATATAGAAAGGATTTGAATAGTTTTGTAGCATTTCGAATAATTCTCGATTTAATTTGATTTTCTGACCGAAACTAGTATAAAATTATGTATAATATACTACGATTTTTTTATTTTCACTCGTTTTTCAGAAAGTTTCCTAGAATCTATTTTTGAGATAATTTTTTGTATGGACTTCCATCATAATCTTCCCTCGTAAAATATAGAAATGATCTTAGAATTTTCTTAGTATTTCGAATAATTCTCGATTTAATTTGATTTTCTGACCGAAACTAGTATAAAATTGTGTATAATATACTACGGATTTTTGACCTAAACTGGTATTTCAAAATTTTTCATAGAATCTAATTCTGAAATAATTGTTTGCATGGACTTCATTCATAATCTTCCCTCGTAAAATATAGAAAGGGTCTGAAAAGTTTTGTACATTTCGAACAATCCTCGATTTAATTTTATTTCTGACCGAAACTAGTATAAAATTGTGTATAATACACTACGATTTTTTGACCTAAACTGGTATTTCAAAAATTTTCATAGAATCTAATTCTGAAATAATTGTTTGCATGGACTTCATTCATAATCTTCCCTCGTAAAATATAAAAAGGGTCTGAAAAGTTTTGTACATTTCGAACAATCCTCGATTTAATTTGATTTCTGACCGAAACTAGTATAAAACTGTGTATAATATACTACGATTTTTTTGACCTAAACTGGCATTTCAAAAAGTTCCATAAAATCTACATCTGATATAATTTTTTGCATTGACTTCATTCGAAATCTTCCCTCGTAAAATATTGAAAGGATCTGAAAAGTTTCGTAGCATTTCAAATAATCCTCAATTTAATTTGATATTCTGACCGAAACTGTTATAATATTATGTATAATATACTACGACTTTTTGACCTAAACTTGCATTTCAAAAGGTTCTATAGAATCTAATTTTGAGATAAGTTTTTTGTCAGGACATCCATCATAACCTTCCCTCGTAAAATATAGAAAGGATCTGAAAAGTTTCATTTAAATTCGAACAATCCTCGATTTAATTTGATTAATGACCGAACCTAGTATAAAATTGTGTATAATATACTACGGTTTTTTGACCGAAACTAATATTTCAAAAAGTTTCATAGAATCTAATTCTGATATAATTTTCTGCATGGATTTCCCTCGTAATCTTCTCTCGTGAAATATAGAAAGGATCTTAGAAGTTTCGTAGCATTTCGAAAATCCTCGATTTAATTTGATTTTCTGACCGAACCTAGTATAAAATTGTGTTTAATGTACTACGCTTTTTTGACCGAAACTAGTATTTCAAAAAGTTTCATAGAATCTAACTCTGAGATAATTTTTTGCATGGAATTCCATCGTAATCTTCCTTCGTAAAATATAGATAGGATCTTAAATGTTTCGTAGCATTTCGAACAATCCTCGATTTAATTTAATTTTCTGACCGAAACTAGTATGAAATTGTGTATAATATACTACGATTTTTTGACCTAAACTTGTATTTCAAAAGGTTCCATAAAATCTTATTTTGAGATAATTTTTTGCATGGACTTCCATCAAAACCTTCCCTTGTAAAATATAGAAAGGATTTGAATAGTTTTGTAGCATTTCGAATAATTCTCGATTTAATTTGATTTTCTGACCGAAACTAGTATAAAATTATGTATAATATACTACGATTTTTTTATTTTCACTCGTTTTTCAGAAAGTTTCCTAGAATCTATTTTTGAGATAATTTTTTGTATGGACTTCCATCATAATCTTCCCTCGTAAAATATAGAAATGATCTTAGAATTTTCTTAGTATTTCGAATAATTCTCGATTGAATTTGATTTTCTGACCGAAACTAGTATAAAATTGTGTATAATATACTACGGATTTTTGACCTAAACTGGTATTTCAAAAATTTTCATAGAATCTAATTCTGAAATAATTGTTTGCATGGACTTCATTCATAATCTTCCCTCGTAAAATATAGAAAGGGTCTGAAAAGCTTTGTACATTTCGAACAATCCTCGATTTAATTTTATTTCTGACCGAAACTAGTATAAAATTGTGTATAATACACTACGATTTTTTGACCTAAACTGGTATTTCAAAAATTTCCATAGAATCTAATTCTGAAATAATTGTTTGCATGGACTTCATTCATAATCTTCCCTCGTAAAATATAGAAAGGGTCTGAAAAGTTTTGTACATTTCGAACAATCCTCGATTTAATTTGATTTCTGACCGAAACTAGTATAAAACTGTGTATAATATACTACGATTTTTTGACCTAAAATGGCATTTCAAAAAGTTCCATAAAATCTACTTCTGATATAATTTTTTGCATTGACTTCATTCGAAATCTTCCCTCGTAAAATATTGAAAGGATCTGAAAAGTTTTGTAGCATTTCAAATAATCCTCAATTTAATTTGATATTCTGACCGAAACTGTTATAATATTATGTATAATATACTACGACTTTTTGACCTAAACTTGCATTTCAAAATATTCTATAGAATCTAATTTTGAGATAAGTTTTTTGTCAGGACATCCATCATAACCTTCCCTCGTAAAATATAGAAAGGATCTGAAAAGTTTCATTTAAATTCGAACAATCCTCGATTTAATTTGATTAATGACCGAACCTAGTATAAAATTGTGTATAATATACTACGGTTTTTTGACCGAAACTAATATTTCAAAAAGTTTCATAGAATCTAATTCTGATATAATTTTCTGCATGGACTTCCCTCGTAATCTTCTCTCGTGAAATATAGAAAGGATCTTAGAAGTTTCGTAGCATTTCGAAAGTCCTCGATTTAATTTGATTTTCTGACCGAAACTAGTATAAAATTGTGTTTAATGTACTACGTTTTTTTGACCGAAACTAGTATTTCAAAAAGTTTCATAGAATCTAACTCTGAGATAATTTTTTGCATGGAATTCCATCGTAATCTTCCTTCGTAAAATATAGATAGGATCTTAAATGTTTCATAGCATTTCGAACAATCCTCGATTTAATTTAATTTTTTGACCGAAACTAGTATGAAATTGTGTATAATATACTACGATTTTTTGACCTAAACTTGTATTTCAAAAGGTTCCATAAAATCTTATTTTGAGATAATTTTTTGCATGGACTTCCATCAAAACCTTCCCTTGTAAAATATAGAAAGGATTTGAATAGTTTTGTAGCATTTCGAAAATCCTCGATTTAATTTGATTTTCTGACCGAAACTAGTATAAAATTATGTATAATATACTACGATTTTTTTATTTTCACTCGTTTTTCAGAAAGTTTCCTAGAATCTATTTTTGAGATAATTTTTTGTATGGACTTCCATCATAATCTTCCCTCGTAAAATATAGAAATGATCTTAGAATTTTCTTAGTATTTCGAATAATTCTCGATTTAATTTGATTTTCTGACCGAAACTAGTATAAAATTGTGTATAATATACTACGGATTTTTGACCTAAACTGGTATTTCAAAAATTTTCATAGAATCTAATTCTTAAATAATTGTTTGCATGGACTTCATTCATAATCTTCCCTCGTAAAATATAGAAAGGGTCTGAAAAGTTTTGTACATTTCGAACAATCCTCGATTTAATTTTATTTCTGACCGAAACTAGTATAAAATTGTGTATAATACACTACGATTTTTTGACCTAAACTGGTATTTCAAAAATTTTCAAAGAATCTAATTCTGAAATAATTGTTTGCATGGACTTCATTCATAATCTTCCCTCGTAAAATATAGAAAGGGTCTGAAAAGTTTTGTACATTTCGAACAATCCTCGATTTAATTTGATTTCTGACCGAAACTAGTATAAAACTGTGTATAATATACTACGATTTTTTGACCTAAACTGGCATTTCAAAAAGTTCCATAAAATCTACTTCTGATATAATTTTTTGCATTGACTTCATTCGAAATCTTCCCTCGTAAAATATTGAAAGGATCTGAAAAGTTTTGTAGCATTTCAAATAATCCTCAATTTAATTTGATATTCTGACCGAAACTGTTATAATATTATGTATAATATACTACGACTTTTTGACCTAAACTTGCATTTCAAAAGGTTCTATAGAATCTAATTTTAAGATAAGTTTATTGTCAGGACATCCATCATAACCTTCCCTCGTAAAATATAGAAAGGATCTGAAAAGTTTCATTTAAATTCGAACAATCCTCGATTTAATTTGATTAATGACCGAACCTAGTATAAAATTGTGTATAATATACTACGGTTTTTTGACCGAAACTAATATTTCAAAAAGTTTCATAGAATCTAATTCTGATATAATTTTTTGCATGGACTTCCCTCGTAATCTTCTCTCGTGAAATATAGAAAGGATCTTAGAAGTTTCGTAGCATTTCGAAAATCCTCGATTTAATTTGATTTTCTGACCGAAACTAGTATAAAATTGTGTTTAATGTACTACGTTTTTTGGACCGAAACTAGTATTTCAAAAAGTTTCATAGAATCTAACTCTGAGATAATTTTTTGCATGGAATTCCATCGTAATCTTCCTTCGTAAAATATAGATAGGATCTTAAATGTTTCGTAGCATTTCGAACAATCCTCGATTTAATTTAATTTTCTGACCGAAACTAGTATGAAATTGTGTATAATATACTACGATTTTTTGACCTAAACTTGTATTTCAAAAGGTTCCATAAAATCTTATTTTGAGATAATTTTTTGCATGGACTTCCATCAAAACCTTCCCTTGTAAAATATAGAAAGGATTTGAATAGTTTTGTAGCATTTCGAATAATTCTCGATTTAATTTGATTTTCTGACCGAAACTAGTATAAAATTATGTATAATATACTACGATTTTTTTATTTTCACTCGTTTTTCAGAAAGTTTCCTAGAATCTATTTTTGAGATAATTTTTTGTATGGACTTCCATCATAATCTTCCCTCGTAAAATATAGAAATGATCTTAGAATTTTCTTAGTATTTCGAATAGTTCTCGATTTAATTTGATTTTCTGACCGAAACTAGTATAAAATTGTGTATAATATACTACGGATTTTTGACCTAAACTGGTATTTCAAAAATTTTCATAGAATCTAATTCTGAAATAATTGTTTGCATGGACTTCATTCATAATCTTCCCTCGTAAAATATAGAAAGGGTCTGAAAAGTTTTGTACATTTCGAACAATCCTCGATTTAATTTGATTTCTGACCGAAACTAGTATAAAACTGTGTATAATATACTACGATTTTTTGACCTAAACTGGCATTTCAAAAAGTTCCATAAAATCTACTTCTGATATAATTTTTTGCATTGACTTCATTCGAAATCTTCCCTCGTAAAATATTGAAAGGATCTGAAAAGTTTTGTAGCATTTCAAATAATCCTCAATTTAATTTGATATTCTGACCGAAACTGTTATAATATTATGTATAATATACTACGACTTTTTGACCTAAACTTGCATTTCAAAAGGTTCTATAGAATCTAATTTTAAGATAAGTTTATTGTCAGGACATCCATCATAACCTTCCCTCGTAAAATATAGAAAGGATCTGAAAAGTTTCATTTAAATTCGAACAATCCTCGATTTAATTTGATTAATGACCGAACCTAGTATAAAATTGTGTATAATATACTACGGTTTTTTGACCGAAACTAATATTTCAAAAAGTTTCATAGAATCTAATTCTGATATAATTTTTTGCATGGACTTCCCTCGTAATCTTCTCTCGTGAAATATAGAAAGGATCTTAGAAGTTTCGTAGCATTTCGAAAATCCTCGATTTAATTTGATTTTCTGACCGAAACTAGTATAAAATTGTGTTTAATGTACTACGTTTTTTGGACCGAAACTAGTATTTCAAAAAGTTTCATAGAATCTAACTCTGAGATAATTTTTTGCATGGAATTCCATCGTAATCTTCCTTCGTAAAATATAGATAGGATCTTAAATGTTTCGTAGCATTTCGAACAATCCTCGATTTAATTTAATTTTCTGACCGAAACTAGTATGAAATTGTGTATAATATACTACGATTTTTTGACCTAAACTTGTATTTCAAAAGGTTCCATAAAATCTTATTTTGAGATAATTTTTTGCATGGATTTCCATCAAAACCTTCCCTTGTAAAATATAGAAAGGATTTGAATAGTTTTGTAGCATTTCGAATAATTCTCGATTTAATTTGATTTTCTGACCGAAACTAGTATAAAATTATGTATAATATACTACGATTTTTTTATTTTCACTCGTTTTTCAGAAAGTTTCCTAGAATCTATTTTTGAGATAATTTTTTGTATGGACTTCCATCATAATCTTCCCTCGTAAAATATAGAAATGATCTTAGAATTTTCTTAGTATTTCGAATAATTCTCGATTTAATTTGATTTTCTGACCGAAACTAGTATAAAATTGTGTATAATATACTACAGATTTTTGACCTAAACTGGTATTTCAAAAATTTTCATAGAATCTAATTCTGAAATAATTGTTTGCATGGACTTCATTCATAATCTTCCCTCGTAAAATATAGAAAGGGTCTGAAAAGTTTTGTACATTTCGAACAATCCTCGATTTAATTTGATTTCTGACCGAAACTAGTATAAAACTGTGTATAATATACTACGATTTTTTGACCTAAACTGGCATTTAAAAAAGTTCCATAAAATCTACTTCTGATATAATTTTTTGCATTGACTTCATTCGAAATCTTCCCTCGTAAAATATTGAAAGGATCTGAAAAGTTTTGTAGCATTTCAAATAATCCTCAATTTAATTTGATATTCTGACCGAAACTGTTATAATATTATGTATAATATACTACGACTTTTTGACCTAAACTTGCATTTCAAAAGGTTCTATAGAATCTAATTTTGAGATAAGTTTATTGCCAGGACATCCATCATAACCTTCCCTCGTAAAATATAGAAAGGATCTGAAAAGTTTCATTTAAATTCGAACAATCCTCGATTTAATTTGATTAATGACCGAACCTAGTATAAAATTGTGTATAATATACTACGGTTTTTTGACCGAAACTAGTATTTCAAAAAGTTTCATAGAATCTAATTCTGATATAATTTTCTGCATGGACTTCCCTCGTAATCTTCTCTCGTGAAATATAGAAAGGATCTTAGAAGTTTCGTAGCATTTCGAAAATCCTCGATTTAATTTGATTTTCTGACCGAAACTAGTATAAAATTGTGTTTAATGTACTACGTTTTTTGGACCGAAACTAGTATTTCAAAAAGTTTCATAGAATCTAACTCTGAGATAATTTTTTGCATGGAATTCCATCGTAATCTTCCTTCGTAAAATATAGATAGGATCTTAAATGTTTCGTAGCATTTCGAACAATCCTCGATTTAATTTAATTTTCTGACCGAAACTAGTATGAAATTGTGTATAATATACTACGATTTTTTGACCTAAACTTGTATTTCAAAAGGTTCCATAAAATCTTATTTTGAGATAATTTTTTGCATGGACTTCCATCAAAACCTTCCCTTGTAAAATATAGAAAGGATTTAAATAGTTTTTTAGCATTTCGAATAATTCTCGATTTAATTTGATTTTCTGACCGAAACTAGTATAAAATTATGTATAATATACTACGATTTTTTTATTTTCACTCGTTTTTCAGAAAGTTTCCTAGAATCTATTTTTGAGATAATTTTTTGTATGGACTTCCATCATAATCTTCCCTCGTAAAATATAGAAATGATCTTAGAATTTTCTTAGTATTTCGAATAATTCTCGATTTAATTTGATTTTCTGACCGAAACTAGTATAAAATTGTGTATAATATACTACGGATTTTTGACCTAAACTGGTATTTCAAAAATTTTCATAGAATCTAATTTTGAAATAATTGTTTGCATGGACTTCATTCATAATCTTCCCTCGTAAAATATAGAAAGGGTCTGAAAAGTTTTGTACATTTCGAACAATCCTCGATTTAATTTTATTTCTGACCGAAACTAGTATAAAATTGTGTCAAATACACTACGATTTTTTGACCTAAACTGGTATTTCAAAAATTTTCATAGAATCTAATTCTGAAATAATTGTTTGCATGGACTTCATTCATAATCTTCCCTCGTAAAATATAGAAAGGGTCTGAAAAGTTTTGTACATTTCGAACAATCCTCGATTTAATTTGCTTTCTGACCGAAACTAGTATAAAACTGTGTATATTATACTACGATTTTTTTGACCTAAACTGGCATTTCAAAAAGTTCCATAAAATCTACTTCTGATATAATTTTTTGCATTGACTTCATTCGAAATCTTCCCTCGTAAAATATTGAAAGGATCTGAAAAGTTTTGTAGCATTTCAAATAATCCTCAATTTAATTTGATATTCTGACCGAAACTGTTATAATATTATGTATAATATACTACGACTTTTTGACCTAAACTTGCATTTCAAAAGGTTCTATAGAATCTAATTTTGAGATAAGTTTATTGTCAGGACATCCATCATAACCTTCCCTCGTAAAATATAGAAAGGATCTGAAAAGTTTCATTTAAATTCGAACAATCCTCGATTTAATTTGATTAATGACCGAACCTAGTATAAAATTGTGTATAATATACTACGGTTTTTTGACCGAAACTAATATTTCAAAAAGTTTCATAGAATCTAATTCTGATATAATTTTCTGCATGGACTTCCCTCGTAATCTTCTCTCGTGAAATATAGAAAGGATCTTAGAAGTTTCGTAGCATTTCGAAAATCCTCGATTTAATTTGATTTTCTGACCGAAACTAGTATAAAATTGTGTTTAATGTACTACGTTTTTTTGACCGAAACTAGTATTTCAAAAAGTTTCATAGAATCTAACTCTGAGATAATTTTTTGCATGGAATTCCATTGTAATCTTCCTTCGTAAAATATAGATAGGATCTTAAATGTTTCGTAGCATTTCGAACAATCCTCGATTTAATTTAATTTTCTGACCGAAACTAGTATGAAATTGTGTATAATATACTACGATTTTTTGACCTAAACTTGTATTTCAAAAGGTTCCATAAAATCTTATTTTGAGATAATTTTTTGCATGGACTTCCATCAAAACCTTCCCTTGTAAAATATAGAAAGGATTTGAATAGTTTTGTAGCATTTCGAATAATTCTCGATTTAATTTGATTTTCTGACCGAAACTAGTATAAAATTATGTATAATATACTACGATTTTTTTATTTTCACTCGTTTTTCAGAAAGTTTCCTAGAATCTATTTTTGAGATAATTTTTTGTATGGACTTCCATCATAATCTTCCCTCGTAAAATATAGAAATGATCTTAGAATTTTCTTAGTATTTCGAATAATTCTCGATTTAATTTGATTTTCTGACCGAAACTAGTATAAAATTGTGTATAATATACTACGGATTTTTGACCTAAACTGGTATTTCAAAATTTTTTATAGAATCTAATTCTGAAATAATTGTTTGCATGGACTTCATTCATAATCTTCCCTCGTAAAATATAGAAAGGGTCTGAAAAGTTTTGTACATTTCGAACAATCCTCGATTTAATTTTATTTCTGACCGAAACTAGTATAAAATTGTGTATAATACACTACGATTTTTTGACCTAAACTGGTATTTCAAAAATTTTCATAGAATCTAATTCTGAAATAATTGTTTGCATGGACTTCATTCATAATCTTCCCTCGTAAAATATAGAAAGGGTCTGAAAAGTTTTGTACATTTCGAACAATCCTCGATTTAATTTGATTTCTGACCGAAACTAGTATAAAACTGTGTATAATATACTACGATTTTTTTGACCTAAACTGGCATTTCAAAAAGTTCCATAAAATCTACTTCTGATATAATTTTTTGCATTGACTTCATTCTAAATCTTCCCTCGTAAAATATTGAAAGGATCTGAAAAGTTTTGTAGCATTTCAAATAATCCTCAATTTAATTTGATATTCTGACCGAAACTGTTATAATATTATGTATAATATACTACGACTTTTTGACCTAAACTTGCATTTCAAAAGGTTCTATAGAATCTAATTTTGAGATAAGTTTTTTGTCAGGACATCCATCATAACCTTCCCTCGTAAAATATAGAAAGGATCTGAAAAGTTTCATTTAAATTCGAACAATCCTCGATTTAATTTGATTAATGACCGAACCTAGTATAAAATTGTGTATAATATACTACGGTTTTTTGACCGAAACTAATATTTCAAAAAGTTTCATAGAATCTAACTCTGATATAATTTTCTGCATGGACTTCCCTCGTAATCTTCTCTCGTGAAATATAGATAGGATCTTAGAAGTTTCGTAGCATTTCGAACAATCCTCGATTTAATTTGATTTTCTGACCGAAACTAGTATAAAATTGTGTATAATATACTACGATTTTTTGACCTAAACTTGTATTTCAAAAGGTTCCATAAAATCTTATTTTGAGATAATTTTTTGCATGGACTTCCATCAAAACCTTCCCTTGTAAAATATAGAAAGGATTTGAATAGTTTTGTAGCATGTCGAATAATTCTCGATTTAATTTGATTTTCTGACCGAAACTAGTATAAAATTATGTATAATATACTACGATTTTTTTATTTTCACTCGTTTTTCAGAAAGTTTCCTAGAATCTATTTTTGAGATAATTTTTTGTATGGACTTCCATCATAATCTTCCCTCGTAAAATATAGAAATGATCTTAGAATTTTCTTAGTATTTCGAATAATTCTCGATTTAATTTGATTTTCTGACCGAAACTAGTATAAAATTGTGTATAATATACTACGGATTTTTGACCTAAACTGGTATTTCAAAAATTTTCATAGAATCTAATTCTGAAATAATTGTTTGCATGGACTTCATTCATAATCTTCCCTCGTAAAATATAGAAAGGGTCTGAAAAGTTTTGTACATTTCGAACAATCCTCGATTTAATTTTATTTCTGACCGAAACTAGTATAAAATTGTGTATAATACACTACGATTTTTTGACCTAAACTGGTATTTCAAAAATTTTCATAGAATCTAATTCTGAAATAATTGTTTGCATGGACTTCATTCATAATCTTCCCTCGTAAAATATAGAAAGGGTCTGAAAAGTTTTGTACATTTCGAACAATCCTCGATTTAATTTGATTTCTGACCGAAACTAGTATAAAACTGTGTATAATATACTACGATTTTTTTGACCTAAACTGGCATTTCAAAAAGTTCCATAAAATCTACATCTGATATAATTTTTTGCATTGACTTCATTCGAAATCTTCCCTCGTAAAATATTGAAAGGATCTGAAAAGTTTTGTAGCATTTCAAATAATCCTCAATTTAATTTGATATTCTGACCGAAACTGTTATAATATTATGTATAATATACTACGACTTTTTGACCTAAACTTGCATTTCAAAAGGTTCTATAGAATCTAATTTTGAGATAAGTTTTTTGTCAGGACATCCATCATAACCTTCCCTCGTAAAATATATAAAGGATCTGAAAAGTTTCATTTAAATTCGAACAATCCTCGATTTAATTTGATTAATGACCGAACCTAGTATAAAATTGTGTATAATATACTACGGTTTTTTGACCGAAACTAATATTTCAAAAAGTTTCATAGAATCTAACTCTGATATAATTTTCTGCATGGACTTCCCTCGTAATCTTCTCTCGTGAAATATAGATAGGATCTTAGAAGTTTCGTAGCATTTCGAACAATCCTCGATTTAATTTGATTTTCTGACCGAAACTAGTATAAAATTGTGTATAATATACTACGATTTTTTGACCTAAACTTGTATTTCAAAAGGTTCCATAAAATCTTATTTTGAGATAATTTTTTGCATGGACTTCCATCAAAACCTTCCCTTGTAAAATATAGAAAGGATTTGAATAGTTTTGTAGCATGTCGAATAATTCTCGATTTAATTTGATTTTCTGACCGAAACTAGTATAAAATTATGTATAATATACTACGATTTTTTTATTTTCACTCGTTTTTCAGAAAGTTTCCTAGAATCTATTTTTGAGATAATTTTTTGTATGGACTTCCATCATAATCTTCCCTCGTAAAATATAGAAATGATCTTAGAATTTTCTTAGTATTTCGAATAATTCTCGATTTAATTTGATTTTCTGACCGAAACTAGTATAAAATTGTGTATAATATACTACGGATTTTTGACCTAAACTGGTATTTCAAAAATTTTCATAGAATCTAATTCTGAAATAATTGTTTGCATGGACTTCATTCATAATCTTCCCTCGTAAAATATAGAAAGGGTCTGAAAAGTTTTGTACATTTCGAACAATCCTCGATTTAATTTTATTTCTGACCGAAACTAGTATAAAATTGTGTATAATACACTACGATGTTTTGACCTAAACTGGTATTTCAAAAATTTTCATAGAATCTAATTCTGAAATAATTGTTTGCATGGACTTCATTCATAATCTTCCCTCGTAAAATATAGAAAGGGTCTGAAAAGTTTTGTACATTTCGAACAATCCTCGATTTAATTTGATTTCTGACCGAAACTAGTATAAAACTGTGTATAATATACTACGATTTTTTTGACCTAAACTGGCATTTCAAAAAGTTCCATAAAATCTACATCTGATATAATTTTTTGCATTGACTTCATTCGAAATCTTCCCTCGTAAAATATTGAAAGGATCTGAAAAGTTTTGTAGCATTTCAAATAATCCTCAATTTAATTTGATATTCTGACCGAAACTGTTATAATATTATGTATAATATACTACGACTTTTTGACCTAAACTTGCATTTCAAAAGGTTCTATAGAATCTAATTTTGAGATAAGTTTTTTGTCAGGACATCCATCATAACCTTCCCTCGTAAAATATAGAAAGGATCTGAAAAGTTTCATTTAAATTCGAACAATCCTCGATTTAATTTGATTAATGACCGAACCTAGTATAAAATTGTGTATAATATACTACGGTTTTTTGACCGAAACTAATATTTCAAAAAGTTTCATAGAATCTAACTCTGATATAATTTTCTGCATGGACTTCCCTCGTAATCTTCTCTCGTGAAATATAGATAGGATCTTAGAAGTTTCGTAGCATTTCGAACAATCCTCGATTTAATTTGATTTTCTGACCGAAACTAGTATAAAATTGTGTATAATATACTACGATTTTTTGACCTAAACTTGTATTTCAAAAGGTTCCATAAAATCTTATTTTGAGATAATTTTTTGCATGGACTTCCATCAAAACCTTCCCTTGTAAAATATAGAAAGGATTTGAATAGTTTTGTAGCATGTCGAATAATTCTCGATTTAATTTGATTTTCTGACCGAAACTAGTATAAAATTATGTATAATATACTACGATTTTTTTATTTTCACTCGTTTTTCAGAAAGTTTCCTAGAATCTATTTTTGAGATAATTTTTTGTATGGACTTCCATCATAATCTTCCCTCGTAAAATATAGAAATGATCTTAGAATTTTCTTAGTATTTCGAATAATTCTCGATTTAATTTGATTTTCTGACCGAAACTAGTATAAAATTGTGTATAATATACTACGGATTTTTGACCTAAACTGGTATTTCAAAAATTTTCATAGAATCTAATTCTGAAATAATTGTTTGCATGGACTTCATTCATAATCTTCCCTCGTAAAATATAGAAAGGGTCTGAAAAGTTTTGTACATTTCGAACAATCCTCGATTTAATTTTATTTCTGACCGAAACTAGTATAAAATTGTGTATAATACACTACGATTTTTTGACCTAAACTGGTATTTCAAAAATTTTCATAGAATCTAATTCTGAAATAATTGTTTGCATGGACTTCATTCATAATCTTCCCTCGTAAAATATAGAAAGGGTCTGAAAAGTTTTGTACATTTCGAACAATCCTCGATTTAATTTGATTTCTGACCGAAACTAGTATAAAACTGTGTATAATATACTACGATTTTTTTGACCTAAACTGGCATTTCAAAAAGTTCCATAAAATCTACATCTGATATAATTTTTTGCATTGACTTCATTCGAAATCTTCCCTCGTAAAATATTGAAAGGATCTGAAAAGTTTTGTAGCATTTCAAATAATCCTCAATTTAATTTGATATTCTGACCGAAACTGTTATAATATTATGTATAATATACTACGACTTTTTGACCTAAACTTGCATTTCAAAAGGTTCTATAGAATCTAATTTTGAGATAAGTTTTTTGTCAGGACATCCATCATAACCTTCCCTCGTAAAATATAGAAAGGATCTGAAAAGTTTCATTTAAATTCGAACAATCCTCGATTTAATTTGATTAATGACCGAACCTAGTATAAAATTGTGTATAATATACTACGGTTTTTTGACCGAAACTAATATTTCAAAAAGTTTTATAGAATCTAATTCTGATATAATTTTCTGCATGGACTTCCCTCGTAATCTTCTCTCGTGAAATATAGAAAGGATCTTAGAAGTTTCGTAGCATTTCGAAAATCCTCGATTTAATTTGATTTTCTGACCGAAACTAGTATAAAATTGTGTTTAATGTACTACGTTTTTTGGACCGAAACTAGTCTTTCAAAAAGTTTCATAGAATCTAACTCTGAGATAATTTTTTGCATGGAATTCCATCGTAATCTTCCTTCGTAAAATATAGATAGGATCTTAAATGTTTCGTAGCATTTCGAACAATCCTCGATTTAATTTAATTTTCTGACCGAAACTAGTATGAAATTGTGTATAATATACTACGATTTTTTGACATAAACTTGTATTTCAAAAGGTTCCATAAAATCTTATTTTGAGATAATTTTTTGCATAGACTTCCATCAAAACCTTCCCTTGTAAAATATAGAAAGGATTTGAATAGTTTTGTAGCATTTCGAATAATTCTCGATTTAATTTGATTTTCTGACCGAAACTAGTATAAAATTATGCATAATATACTACGATTTTTTTATTTTCACTCGTTTTTCAGAAAGTTTCCTAGAATCTATTTTTGAGATAATTTTTTGTATGGACTTCCATCATAATCTTCCCTCGTAAAATATAGAAATGATCTTAGAATTTTCTTAGTATTTCGAATAATTCTCGATTTAATTTGATTTTCTGACCGAAACTAGTATAAAATTGTGTATAATATACTACGGATTTTTGACCTAAACTGGTATTTCAAAAATTTTCATAGAAACTAATTCTGAAATAATTGTTTGCATGGACTTCATTCATAATCTTCCCTCGTAAAATATAGAAAGGGTCTGAAAAGTTTTGTACATTTCGAACAATCCTCGATTTAATTTTATTTCTGACCGAAACTAGTATAAAATTGTGTATAATACACTACGATTTTTTGACCTAAACTGGTATTTCAAAAAATTTCATAGAATCTAATTCTGAAATAATTGTTTGCATGGACTTCATTCATAATATTCCCTCATAAAATATAGAAAGGGTCTGAAAAGTTTTGTACATTTCGAACAATCCTCGATTTAATTTGATTTCTGACCGAAACTAGTATAAAACTGTGTATAATATACTACGATTTTTTGACCTAAACTGGCATTTCAAAAAGTTCCATAAAATCTACTTCTGATATAATTTTTTGCATTGACTTCATTCGAAATCTTCCCTCGTAAAATATTGAAAGGATCTGAAAAGTTTTGTAGCATTTCAAATAATCCTCAATTTAATTTGATATTCTGACCGAAACTGTTATAATATTATGTATAATATACTACGACTTTTTGACCTAAACTTGCATTTCAAAAGGTTCTATAGAATCTAATTTTGAGATAAGTTTTTTGTCAGGACATCCATCATAACCTTCCCTCGTAAAATATAGAAAGGATCTGAAAAGTTTCATTTAAATTCGAACAATCCTCGATTTAATTTGATTAATGACCGAACCTAGTATAAAATTGTGTATAATATACTACGGTTTTTTGACCGAAACTAATATTTCAAAAAGTTTCATAGAATCTAACTCTGATATAATTTTCTGCATGGACTTCCCTCGTAATCTTCTCTCGTGAAATATAGATAGGATCTTAGAAGTTTCGTAGCATTTCGAACAATCCTCGATTTAATTTGATTTTCTGACCGAAACTAGTATAAAATTGTGTATAATATACTACGATTTTTTGACCTAAACTTGTATTTCAAAAGGTTCCATAAAATCTTATTTTGAGATAATTTTTTGCATGGACTTCCATCAAAACCTTCCCTTGTAAAATATAGAAAGGATTTGAATAGTTTTGTAGCATGTCGAATAATTCTCGATTTAATTTGATTTTCTGACCGAAACTAGTATAAAATTATGTATAATATACTACGATTTTTTTATTTTCACTCGTTTTTCAGAAAGTTTCCTAGAATCTATTTTTGAGATAATTTTTTGTATGGACTTCCATCATAATCTTCCCTCGTAAAATATAGAAATGATCTTAGAATTTTCTTAGTATTTCGAATAATTCTCGATTTAATTTGATTTTCTGACCGAAACTAGTATAAAATTGTGTATAATATACTACGGATTTTTGACCTAAACTGGTATTTCAAAAATTTTCATAGAATCTAATTCTGAAATAATTGTTTGCATGGACTTCATTCATAATCTTCCCTCGTAAAATATAGAAAGGGTCTGAAAAGTTTTGTACATTTCGAACAATCCTCGATTTAATTTTATTTCTGACCGAAACTAGTATAAAATTGTGTATAATACACTACGATTTTTTGACCTAAACTGGTATTTCAAAAATTTTCATAGAATCTAATTCTGAAATAATTGTTTGCATGGACTTCATTCATAATCTTCCCTCGTAAAATATAGAAAGGGTCTGAAAAGTTTTGTACATTTCGAACAATCCTCGATTTAATTTGATTTCTGACCGAAACTAGTATAAAACTGTGTATAATATACTACGATTTTTTTGACCTAAACTGGCATTTCAAAAAGTTCCATAAAATCTACATCTGATATAATTTTTTGCATTGACTTCATTCGAAATCTTCCCTCGTAAAATATTGAAAGGATCTGAAAAGTTTTGTAGCATTTCAAATAATCCTCAATTTAATTTGATATTCTGACCGAAACTGTTATAATATTATGTATAATATACTACGACTTTTTGACCTAAACTTGCATTTCAAAAGGTTCTATAGAATCTAATTTTGAGATAAGTTTTTTGTCAGGACATCCATCATAACCTTCCCTCGTAAAATATAGAAAGGATCTGAAAAGTTTCATTTAAATTCGAACAATCCTCGATTTAATTTGATTAATGACCGAACCTAGTATAAAATTGTGTATAATATACTACGGTTTTTTGACCGAAACTAATATTTCAAAAAGTTTCATAGAATCTAATTCTGATATAATTTTCTGCATGGACTTCCCTCGTAATCTTCTCTCGTGAAATATAGAAAGGATCTTAGAAGTTTCGTAGCATTTCGAAAATCCTCGATTTAATTTGATTTTCTGACCGAAACTAGTATAAAATTGTGTTTAATGTACTACGTTTTTTGGACCGAAACTAGTCTTTCAAAAAGTTTCATAGAATCTAACTCTGAGATAATTTTTTGCATGGAATTCCATCGTAATCTTCCTTCGTAAAATATAGATAGGATCTTAAATGTTTCGTAGCATTTCGAACAATCCTCGATTTAATTTAATTTTCTGACCGAAACTAGTATGAAATTGTGTATAATATACTACGATTTTTTGACATAAACTTGTATTTCAAAAGGTTCCATAAAATCTTATTTTGAGATAATTTTTTGCATGGACTTCCATCAAAACCTTCCCTTGTAAAATATAGAAAGGATTTGAATAGTTTTGTAGCATTTCGAATAATTCTCGATTTAATTTGATTTTCTGACCGAAACTAGTATAAAATTATGCATAATATACTACGATTTTTTTATTTTCACTCGTTTTTCAGAAAGTTTCCTAGAATCTATTTTTGAGATAATTTTTTGTATGGACTTCCATCATAATCTTCCCTCGTAAAATATAGAAATGATCTTAGAATTTTCTTAGTATTTCGAATAATTCTCGATTTAATTTGATTTTCTGACCGAAACTAGTATAAAATTGTGTATAATATACTACGGATTTTTGACCTAAACTGGTATTTCAAAAATTTTCATAGAATCTAATTCTGAAATAATTGTTTGCATGGACTTCATTCATAATCTTCCCTCGTAAAATATAGAAAGGGTCTGAAAAGTTTTGTACATTTCGAACAATCCTCGATTTAATTTTATTTCTGACCGAAACTAGTATAAAATTGTGTATAATACACTACGATTTTTTGACCTAAACTGGTATTTCAAAAATTTTCATAGAATCTAATTCTGAAATAATTGTTTGCATGGACTTCATTCATAATATTCCCTCGTAAAATATAGAAAGGGTCTGAAAAGTTTTGTACATTTCGAACAATCCTCGATTTAATTTGATTTCTGACCGAAACTAGTATAAAACTGTGTATAATATACTACGATTTTTTGACCTAAACTGGCATTTCAAAAAGTTCCATAAAATCTACTTCTGATATAATTTTTTGCATTGACTTCATTCGAAATCTTCCCTCGTAAAATATTGAAAGGATCTGAAAAGTTTTGTAGCATTTCAAATAATCCTCAATTTAATTTGATATTCTGACCGAAACTGTTATAATATTATGTATAATATACTACGACTTTTTGACCTAAACTTGCATTTCAAAAGGTTCTATAGAATCTAATTTTGAGATATGTTTTTTGTCAGGACATCCATCATAACCTTCCCTCGTAAAATATAGAAAGGATCTGAAAAGTTTCATTTAAATTCGAACAATCCTCGATTTAATTTGATTAATGACCGAACCTAGTATAAAATTGTGTATAATATACTACGATTTTTTGACCGAAACTAATATTTCCAAAAGTTTCATAGAATCTAATTCTTATATAATTTTCTGCATGGACTTCCCTCGTAATTTTCTCTCGTGAAATATAGAAAGGATCTTAGATGTTTCGTAGCATTTCGAAAATCCTCGATTTAATTTGATTTTCTGACCGAAACTAGTATAAAATTGTGTTTAATGTACTACGTTTTTTGGACCGAAACTAGTCTTTCAAAAAGTTTCATAGAATCTAACTCTGAGATAATTTTTTGCATGGAATTCCATCGTAATCTTCCTTCGTAAAATATAGATAGGATCTTAAATGTTTCGTAGCATTTCGAACAATCCTCGATTTAATTTAATTTTCTGACCGAAACTAGTATGAAATTGTGTATAATATACTACGATTTTTTGACATAAACTTGTATTTCAAAAGGTTCCATAAAATCTTATTTTGAGATAATTTTTTGCATGGACTTCCATCAAAACCTTCCCTTGTAAAATATAGAAAGGATTTGAATAGTTTTGTAGCATTTCGAATAATTCTCGATTTAATTTGATTTTCTGACCGAAACTAGTATAAAATTATGCATAATATACTACGATTTTTTTATTTTCACTCGTTTTTCAGAAAGTTTCCTAGAATCTATTTTTGAGATAATTTTTTGTATGGACTTCCATCATAATCTTCCCTCGTAAAATATAGAAATGATCTTAGAATTTTCTTAGTATTTCGAATAATTCTCGATTTAATTTGATTTTCTGACCGAAACTAGTATAAAATTGTGTATAATATACTACGGATTTTTGACCTAAACTGGTATTTCAAAAATTTTCATAGAATCTAATTCTGAAATAATTGTTTGCATGGACTTCATTCATAATCTTCCCTCGTAAAATATAGAAAGGGTCTGAAAAGTTTTGTACATTTCGAACAATCCTCGATTTAATTTTATTTCTGACCGAAACTAGTATAAAATTGTGTATAATACACTACGATTTTTTGACCTAAACTGGTATTTCAAAAATTTTCATAGAATCTAATTCTGAAATAATTGTTTGCATGGACTTCATTCATAATATTCCCTCGTAAAATATAGAAAGGGTCTGAAAAGTTTTGTACATTTCGAACAATCCTCGATTTAATTTGATTTCTGACCGAAACTAGTATAAAACTGTGTATAATATACTACGATTTTTTGACCTAAACTGGCATTTCAAAAAGTTCCATAAAATCTACTTCTGATATAATTTTTTGCATTGACTTCATTCGAAATCTTCCCTCGTAAAATATTGAAAGGATCTGAAAAGTTTTGTAGCATTTCAAATAATCCTCAATTTAATTTGATATTCTGACCGAAACTGTTATAATATTATGTATAATATACTACGACTTTTTGACCTAAACTTGCATTTCAAAAGGTTCTATAGAATCTAATTTTGAGATAAGTTTTTTGTCAGGACATCCATCATAACGTTCCCTCGTAAAATATAGAAAGGATCTGAAAAGTTTCATTTAAATTCGAACAATCCTCGATTTAATTTGATTAATGACCGAACCTAGTATAAAATTGTGTATAATATACTACGGTTTTTTGACCGAAACTAATATTTCCAAAAGTTTCATAGAATCTAATTCTGATATAATTTTCTGCATGGACTTCCCTCGTAATTTTCTCTCGTGAAATATAGAAAGGATCTTAGATGTTTCGTAGCATTTCGAAAATCCTCGATTTAATTTGATTTTCTGACCGAAACTAGTATAAAATTGTGTTTAATGTACTACGTTTTTTGGACCGAAACTAGTCTTTCAAAAAGTTTCATAGAATCTAACTCTGAGATAATTTTTTGCATGGAATTCCATCGTAATCTTCCTTCGTAAAATATAGATAGGATCTTAAATGTTTCGTAGCATTTCGAACAATCCTCGATTTAATTTAATTTTCTGACCGAAACTAGTATGAAATTGTGTATAATATACTACGATTTTTTGACATAAACTTGTATTTCAAAAGGTTCCATAAAATCTTATTTTGAGATAATTTTTTGCATGGACTTCCATCAAAACCTTCCCTTGTAAAATATAGAAAGGATTTGAATAGTTTTGTAGCATTTCGAATAATTCTCGATTTAATTTGATTTTCTGACCGAAACTAGTATAAAATTATGCATAATATACTACGATTTTTTTATTTTCACTCGTTTTTCAGAAAGTTTCCTAGAATCTATTTTTGAGATAATTTTTTGTATGGACTTCCATCATAATCTTCCCTCGTAAAATATAGAAATGATCTTAGAATTTTCTTAGTATTTCGAATAATTCTCGATTTAATTTGATTTTCTGACCGAAACTAGTATAAAATTGTGTATAATATACTACGGATTTTTGACCTAAACTGGTATTTCAAAAATTTTCATAGAATCTAATTCTGAAATAATTGTTTGCATGGACTTCATTCATAATCTTCCCTCGTAAAATATAGAAAGGGTCTGAAAAGTTTTGTACATTTCGAACAATCCTCGATTTAATTTTATTTCTGACCGAAACTAGTATAAAATTGTGTATAATACACTACGATTTTTTGACCTAAACTGGTATTTCAAAAATTTTCATAGAATCTAATTCTGAAATAATTGTTTGCATGGACTTCATTCATAATATTCCCTCGTAAAATATAGAAAGGGTCTGAAAAGTTTTGTACATTTCGAACAATCCTCGATTTAATTTGATTTCTGACCGAAACTAGTATAAAACTGTGTATAATATACTACGATTTTTTGACCTAAACTGGCATTTCAAAAAGTTCCATAAAATCTACTTCTGATATAATTTTTTGCATTGACTTCATTCGAAATCTTCCCTCGTAAAATATTGAAAGGATCTGAAAAGTTTTGTAGCATTTCAAATAATCCTCAATTTAATTTGATATTCTGACCGAAACTGTTATAATATTATGTATAATATACTACGACTTTTTGACCTAAACTTGCATTTCAAAAGGTTCTATAGAATCTAATTTTGAGATAAGTTTTTTGTCAGGACATCCATCATAACGTTCCCTCGTAAAATATAGAAAGGATCTGAAAAGTTTCATTTAAATTCGAACAATCCTCGATTTAATTTGATTAATGACCGAACCTAGTATAAAATTGTGTATAATATACTACGGTTTTTTGACCGAAACTAATATTTCCAAAAGTTTCATAGAATCTAATTCTGATATAATTTTCTGCATGGACTTCCCTCGTAATTTTCTCTCGTGAAATATAGAAAGGATCTTAGATGTTTCGTAGCATTTCGAAAATCCTCGATTTAATTTGATTTTCTGACCGAAACTAGTATAAAATTGTGTTTAATGTACTACGTTTTATTGACCGAAACTAGTCTTTCAAAAAGTTTCATAGAATCTAACTCTGAGATAATTTTTTGCATGGAATTCCATCGTAATCTTCCTTCGTAAAATATAGATAGGATCTTAAATGTTTCGTAGCATTTCGAACAATCCTCGATTTAATTTAATTTTCTGACCGAAACTAGTATGAAATTGTGTATAATATACTACGATTTTTTGACCTAAACTTGTATTTCAAAAGGTTTCATAAAATCTTATTTTGAGATAATTTTTTGCATGGACTTCCATCAAAACCTTCCCTTGTAAAATATAGAAAGGATTTGAATAGTTTTGTAGCATTTCGAATAATTCTCGATTTAATTTGATTTTCTGACCGAAACTAGTATAAAATTATGCATAATATACTACGATTTTTTTATTTTCACTCGTTTTTCAGAAAGTTTCCTAGAATCTATTTTTGAGATAATTTTTTGTATGGACTTCCATCATAATCTTCCCTCGTAAAATATAGAAATGATCTTAGAATTTTCTTAGTATTTCGAATAATTCTCGATTGAATTTGATTTTCTGACCGAAACTAGTATAAAATTGTGTATAATATACTACGGATTTTTGACCTAAACTGGTATTTCAAAAATTTTCATAGAATCTAATTCTGAAATAATTGTTTGCATGGACTTCATTCATAATCTTCCCTCGTAAAATATAGAAAGGGTCTGAAAAGTTTTGTACATTTCGAACAATCCTCGATTTAATTTTATTTCTGACCGAAACTAGTATAAAATTGTGTATAATACACTACGATTTTTTGACCTAAACTGGTATTTCAAAAATTTTCATAGAATCTAATTCTGAAATAATTGTTTGCATGGACTTCATTCATAATATTCCCTCGTAAAATATAGAAAGGGTCTGAAAAGTTTTGTACATTTCGAACAATCCTCGATTTAATTTGATTTCTGACCGAAACTAGTATAAAACTGTGTATAATATACTACGATTTTTTGACCTAAACTGGCATTTCAAAAAGTTCCATAAAATCTACTTCTGATATAATTTTTTGCATTGACTTCATTCGAAATCTTCCCTCGTAAAATATTGAAAGGATCTGAAAAGTTTTGTAGCATTTCAAATAATCCTCAATTTAATTTGATATTCTGACCGAAACTGTTATAATATTATGTATAATATACTACGACTTTTTGACCTAAACTTGCATTTCAAAAGGTTCTATAGAATCTAATTTTGAGATAAGTTTTTTGTCAGGACATCCATCATAACCTTCCCTCGTAAAATATAGAAAGGATCTGAAAAGTTTCATTTAAATTCGAACAATCCTCGATTTAATTTGATTAATGACCGAACCTAGTATAAAATTGTGTATAATATACTACGGTTTTTTGACCGAAACTAATATTTCCAAAAGTTTCATAGAATCTAATTCTGATATAATTTTCTGCATGGACTTCCCTCGTAATCTTCTCTCGTGAAATATAGAAAGGATCTTAGAAGTTTCGTAGCATTTCGAAAATCCTCGATTTAATTTGATTTTCTGACCGAAACTAGTATAAAATTGTGTTTAATGTACTACGTTTTTTTGACTGAAACTAGTATTTCAAAAAGTTTCATAGAATCTAACTCTGAGATAATTTTTTGCATGGAATTCCATCGTAATCTTCCTTCGTAATATATAGATAGGATCTTAAATGTTTCGTAGCATTTCGAACAATCCTCGATTTAATTTAATTTTCTGACCGAAACTAGTATGAAATTGTGTATAATATACTACGATTTTTTGACCTAAACTTGTATTTCAAAAGGTTCCATAAAATCTTATTTTGAGATAATTTTTTGCATGGACTTCCATCAAAACCTTCCCTTGTAAAATATAGAAAGGATTTGAATAGTTTTGTAGCATTTCGAATAATTCTCGATTTAATTTGATTTTCTGACCGAAACTAGTATAAAATTATGTATAATATACTACGATTTTTTTATTTTCACTCGTTTTTCAGAAAGTTTCCTAGAATCTATTTTTGAGATAATTTTTTGTATGGACTTCCATCATAATCTTCCCTCGTAAAATATAGAAATGATCTTAGAATTTTCTTAGTATTTCGAATAATTCTCGATTGAATTTGATTTTCTGACCGAAACTAGTATAAAATTGTGTATAATATACTACGGATTTTTGACCTAAACTGGTATTTCAAAAATTTTCATAGAATCTAATTCTGAAATAATTGTTTGCATGGACTTCATTCATAATCTTCCCTCGTAAAATATAGAAAGGGTCTGAAAAGTTTTGTACATTTCGAACAATCCTCGATTTAATTTTATTTCTGACCGAAACTAGTATAAAATTGTGTATAATACACTACGATTTTTTGACCTAAATTGGTATTTCAAAAATTTTCATAGAATCTAATTCTGAAATAATTGTTTGCATGGACTTCATTCATAATCTTCCCTCGTAAAATATAGAAAGGGTCTGAAAAGTTTTGTACATTTCAAACAATCCTCGATTTAATTTGATTTCTGACCGAAACTAGTATAAAACTGTGTATAATATACTACGATTTTTTGACCTAAACTGGCATTTCAAAAAGTTCCATAAAATCTACTTCTGATATAATTTTTTGCATTGACTTCATTCGAAATCTTCCCTCGTAAAATATTGAAAGGATCTGAAAAGTTTTGTAGCATTTCAAATAATCCTCAATTTAATTTGATATTCTGACCGAAACTGTTATAATATTATGTATAATATACTACGACTTTTTGACCTAAACTTGCATTTCAAAAGGTTCTATAGAATCTAATTTTGAGATAAGTTTTTTGTCAGGACATCCATCATAACCTTCCCTCGTAAAATATAGAAAGGATCTGAAAAGTTTCATTTAAATTCGAACAATCCTCGATTTAATTTGATTAATGACCGAACCTAGTATAAAATTGTGTATAATATACTACGGTTTTTTGACCGAAACTAATATTTCAAAAAGTTTCATAGAATCTAATTCTGATATAATTTTCTGCATGGACTTCCCTCGTAATCTTCTCTCGTGAAATATAGAAAGGATCTTAGAAGTTTCGTAGCATTTCGAAAATCCTCGATTTAATTTGATTTTCTGACCGAAACTAGTATAAAATTGTGTTTAATATACTACGTTTTTTTGACCGAAACTAGTATTTCAAAAAGTTTCATAGAATCTAACTCTGAGATAATTTTTTGCCTGGAATTCCATCGTAATCTTCCTTCGTAAAATATAGATAGGATCTTAAATGTTTCGTAGCATTTCGAACAATCCTCGATTTAATTTAATTTTCTGACCGAAACCAGTATGAAATTGTGTATAATATACTATGATTTTTTGACCTAAACTTGTATTTCAAAAGGTTCCATAGAATCTTATTTTGAGATAATTTTTTGCATGGACTTCCATCAAAACCTTCCCTTGTAAAATATAGAAAGGATTTGAATAGTTTTCTTGCATTTCGAACAATTCTCGATTTAATTTGATTTTCTGACCGAAACTAGTATAAAATTGTGTATAATATACTACGATTTTTTTATTTTCACTCGTTTTTCAGAAAGTTTCCTAGAATCTATTTTTGAGATAATTTTTTGTATGGACTTCCATCATAATCTTCCCTCGTAAAATATAGAAATGATCTTAGAATTTTCTTAGTATTTCGAATAATTCTCGATTGAATTTGATTTTCTGACCGAAACTAGTATAAAATTGTGTATAATATACTACGGATTTTTGACCTAAACTGGTATTTCAAAAATTTTCATAGAATCTAATTCTGAAATAATTGTTTGCATGGACTTCATTCATAATCTTCCCTCGTAAAATATAGAAAGGGTCTGAAAAGTTTTGTACATTTCGAACAATCCTCGATTTAATTTTATTTCTGACCGAAACTAGTATAAAACTGTGTATAATACACTACGATTTTTTGACCTAAATTGGTATTTCAAAAAGTTCCATAAAATCTACTTCTGATATAATTTTTTGCATTGACTTCATTCGAAATCTTCCCTCGTAAAATATAGAAAGGGTCTGAAAAGTTTTGTACATTTCAAACAATCCTCGATTTAATTTGATTTCTGACCGAAACTAGTATAAAACTGTGTATAATATACTACGATTTTTTGACCTAAACTGGCATTTCAAAAAGTTCCATAAAATCTACTTCTGATATAATTTTTTGCATTGACTTCATTCAAAATCTTCCCTCGTAAAATATTGAAAGGATCTGAAAAGTTTTGTAGCATTTCAAATAATCCTCAATTTAATTTGATATTCTGACCGAAACTGTTATAATATTATGTATAATATACTACGACTTTTTGACCTAAACTTGCATTTCAAAAGGTTCTATAGAATCTAATTTTGAGATAAGTTTTTTGTCAGGACATCCATCATAACCTTCCCTCGTAAAATATAGAAAGGATCTGAAAAGTTTCATTTAAATTCGAACAATCCTCGATTTAATTTGATTAATGACCGAACCTAGTATAAAATTGTGTATAATATACTACGGTTTTTTGACCGAAACTAATATTTCAAAAAGTTTCATAGAATCTAATTCTGATATAATTTTCTGCATGGACTTCCCTCGTAATCTTCTCTCGTGAAATATAGAAAGGATCTTAGAAGTTTCGTAGCATTTCGAAAATCCTCGATTTAATTTGATTTTCTGACCGAAACTAGTATAAAATTGTGTTTAATATACTACGTTTTTTTGACCGAAACTAGTATTTCAAAAAGTTTCATAGAATCTAACTCTGAGATAATTTTTTGCCTGGAATTCCATCGTAATCTTCCTTCGTAAAATATAGATAGGATCTTAAATGTTTCGTAGCATTTCGAACAATCCTCGATTTAATTTAATTTTCTGACCGAAACCAGTATGAAATTGTGTATAATATACTAAGATTTTTTGACCTAAACATGTATTTCAAAAGGTTCCATAGAATCTTATTTTGAGATAATTTTTTGCATGGACTTCCATCAAAACCTTCCCTTGTAAAATATAGAAAGGATTTGAATAGTTTTCTTGCATTTCGAACAATTCTCGATTTAATTTGATTTTCTGACCGAAACTAGTATAAAATTGTGTATAATATACTACGATTTTTTTATTTTCACTCGTTTTTCAGAAAGTTTCCTAGAATCTATTTTTGAGATAATTTTTTGTATGGACTTCCATCATAATCTTCCCTCGTAAAATATAGAAATGATCTTTGAATTTTCTTAGTATTTCGAACAATTCTCGATTTAATTTGATTTTCTGACCGAAACTAGTATAAAATTGTGTATAATATACTACGGATTTTTGACCTAAACTTGTATTTCAAAAATTTTCATAGAATCTAATTCTGAAATAATTATTTGCATGGACTTCATTCATAATCTTCCCTCTTAAAATATAGAAAGGGTCTGAAAAGTTTTGTACATTTCGAACAATCCTCGATTTAATTTGATTTCTGACCGAAACTAGTGTAAAACTGTGTATAATATACTACGATTTTTTGACCTAAACTGGCATTTCAAAAAGTTCCATAAAATCTACTTCTGATATAATTTTTTGCATTGACTTCATTCGAAATCTTCCCTCGTAAAATATTGAAAGGATCTGAAAAGTTTTGTAGCATTTCAAATAATCCTCAATTTAATTTGATATTCTGACCGAAACTGTTATAATATTATGTATAATATACTACGACTTTTTGACCTAAACTTGCATTTCAAAAGGTTCTATAGAATCTAATTTTGAGATAAGTTTTTTGTCAGGACATCCATCATAACCTTCCCTCGTAAAATATAGAAAGGATCTGAAAAGTTTCATTTAAATTCGAACAATCCTCGATTTAATTTGATTAATGACCGAACCTAGTATAAAATTGCGTATAATATACTACGGTTTTTTGACTGAAACTAATATTTCAAAAAGTTTCATAGAATCTAATTCTGATATAATTTTCTGCATGGACTTCCCTCGTAATCTTCCCTCGTGAAATATAGAAAGGATCTTAGAAGTTTCGTAGCATTTCGAAAATCCTCGATTTAATTTGATTTTCTGAACGAAACTAGTATAAAATTGTGTTTAATATACTACGTTTTTTTGACCGAAACTAGTATTTCAAAAAGTTTCATAGAATCTAACTCTGAGATAATTTTTTGCATGGAATTCCATCGTAATCTTCCTTCGTAAAATATAGATAGGATCTTAAAAGTTTCGTAGCATTTCGAACAATCCTCGATTTAATTTAATTTTCTGACAGAAACCAGTATGAAATTGTGTATAATATACTACGATTTTTTCACCTAAACTTGTATTTCAAAAGGTTCCATAGAATCTTATTTTGAGATAATTTTTTGCATGGACTTCCATCAAAACCTTCCCTTGTAAAATATAGAAAGGATTTGAATAGTTTTCTAGCATTTCGAACAATTCTCGATTTAATTTGATTTTCTGACCGAAACTAGTATAAAATTGTGTATAATATACTACGATTTTTTTATTTTCACTCGTTTTTCAGAAAGTTTCCTAGAATCTATTTTTGAGATAATTTTTTGTATGGACTTCCATCATAATCTTCCCTCGTAAAATATAGAAATGATCTTTGAATTTTCTTAGTATTTCGAACAATCCTCGATTTAATTTTATTTCTGACCGAAACTAGTCTAAAACTGTGTATAATATACTACGATTTTTTGACCTAAACTGGTATTTCAAAAAATTTCATAGAATCTAATTCTGAAATAATTGTTTGCATGGACTTCATTCATAATCTTCCCTCGTAAAATATAGAAAGGGTCTGAAAAGTTTTGTACATTTCGAACAATCCTCGATTTAATTTGATTTCTGACCGAAACTAGTATAAAACTGTGTATAATATACTACGATTTTTTGACCTAAACTGGCATTTCAAAAAGTTCCATAAAATCTACTTCTGATATAATTTTTTGCATTGACTTCATTCGAAATCTTCCCTCGTAAAATATTGAAAGGATCTGAAAAGTTTTGTAGCATTTCAAATAATCCTCAATTTAATTTGATATTCTGACCGAAACTGTTATAATATTATGTATAATATACTACGACTTTTTGACCTAAACTTGCATTTCAAAAGGTTCTATAGAATCTAATTTTGAGATAAGTTTTTTGTCAGGACATCCATCAGAACCTTCCCTCGTAAAATATAGAAAGGATCTGAAAAGTTTCATTTAAATTCGAACAATCCTCGATTTAATTTGATTAATGACCGAACCTAGTATAAAATTGTGTATAATATACTACGGTTTTTTGACTGAAACTAATATTTCAAAAAGTTTCATAGAATCTAATTCTGATATAATTTTCTGCATGGACTTCCCTCGTAATCTTCCCTCGTGAAATATAGAAAGGATCTTAGAAGTTTCGTAGCATTTCGAAAATCCTCGATTTAATTTGATTTTCTGACCGAAACTAGTATAAAATTGTGTTTAATATACTACGTTTTTTTGACCGAAACTAGTATTTCAAAAAGTTTCATAGAATCTAACTCTGAGATAATTTTTTGCCTGGAATTCCATCGTAATCTTCCTTCGTAAAATATAGATAGGATCTTAAATGTTTCGTAGCATTTCGAACAATCCTCGATTTAATTTAATTTTCTGACCGAAACCAGTATGAAATTGTGTATAATATACTAAGATTTTTTGACCTAAACATGTATTTCAAAAGGTTCCATAGAATCTTATTTTGAGATAATTTTTTGCATGGACTTCCATCAAAACCTTCCCTTGTAACATATAGAAAGGATTTGAATAGTTTTCTTGCATTTCGAACAATTCTCGATTTAATTTGATTTTCTGACCGAAACTAGTATAAAATTGTGTATAATATACTACGATTTTTTTATTTTCACTCGTTTTTCAGAAAGTTTCCTAGAATCTATTTTTGAGATAATTTTTTGTATGGACTTCCATCATAATCTTCCCTCGTAAAATATAGAAATGATCTTTGAATTTTCTTAGTATTTCGAACAATTCTCGATTTAATTTGATTTTCTGACCGAAACTAGTATAAAATTGTGTATAATATACTACGGATTTTTGACCTAAACTTGTATTTCAAAAATTTTCATAGAATCTAATTCTGAAATAATTATTTGCATGGACTTCATTCATAATCTTCCCTCTTAAAATATAGAAAGGGTCTGAAAAGTTTTGTACATTTCGAACAATCCTCGATTTAATTTGATTTCTGACCGAAACTAGTGTAAAACTGTGTATAATATACTACGATTTTTTGACCTAAACTGGCATTTCAAAAAGTTCCATAAAATCTACTTCTGATATAATTTTTTGCATTGACTTCATTCGAAATCTTCCCTCGTAAAATATTGAAAGGATCTGAAAAGTTTTGTAGCATTTCAAATAATCCTCAATTTAATTTGATATTCTGACCGAAACTGTTATAATATTATGTATAATATACTACGACTTTTTGACCTAAACTTGCATTTCAAAAGGTTCTATAGAATCTAATTTTGAGATAAGTTTTTTGTCAGGACATCCATCATAACCTTCCCTCGTAAAATATAGAAAGGATCTGAAAAGTTTCATTTAAATTCGAACAATCCTCGATTTAATTTGATTAATGACCGAACCTAGTATAAAATTGCGTATAATATACTACGGTTTTTTGACTGAAACTAATATTTCAAAAAGTTTCATAGAATCTAATTCTGATATAATTTTCTGCATGGACTTCCCTCGTAATCTTCCCTCGTGAAATATAGAAAGGATCTTAGAAGTTTCGTAGCATTTCGAAAATCCTCGATTTAATTTGATTTTCTGAACGAAACTAGTATAAAATTGTGTTTAATATACTACGTTTTTTTGACCGAAACTAGTATTTCAAAAAGTTTCATAGAATCTAACTCTGAGATAATTTTTTGCATGGAATTCCATCGTAATCTTCCTTCGTAAAATATAGATAGGATCTTAAAAGTTTCGTAGCATTTCGAACAATCCTCGATTTAATTTAATTTTCTGACAGAAACCAGTATGAAATTGTGTATAATATACTACGATTTTTTCACCTAAACTTGTATTTCAAAAGGTTCCATAGAATCTTATTTTGAGATAATTTTTTGCATGGACTTCCATCAAAACCTTCCCTTGTAAAATATAGAAAGGATTTGAATAGTTTTCTAGCATTTCGAACAATTCTCGATTTAATTTGATTTTCTGACCGAAACTAGTATAAAATTGTGTATAATATACTACGATTTTTTTATTTTCACTCGTTTTTCAGAAAGTTTCCTAGAATCTATTTTTGAGATAATTTTTTGTATGGACTTCCATCATAATCTTCCCTCGTAAAATATAGAAATGATCTTTGAATTTTCTTAGTATTTCGAACAATCCTCGATTTAATTTTATTTCTGACCGAAACTAGTCTAAAACTGTGTATAATATACTACGATTTTTTGACCTAAACTGGTATTTCAAAAAATTTCATAGAATCTAATTCTGAAATAATTGTTTGCATGGACTTCATTCATAATCTTCCCTCGTAAAATATAGAAAGGGTCTGAAAAGTTTTGTACATTTCGAACAATCCTCGATTTAATTTGATTTCTGACCGAAACTAGTATAAAACTGTGTATAATATACTACGATTTTTTGACCTAAACTGGCATTTCAAAAAGTTCCATAAAATCTACTTCTGATATAATTTTTTGCATTGACTTCATTCGAAATCTTCCCTCGTAAAATATTGAAAGGATCTGAAAAGTTTTGTAGCATTTCAAATAATCCTCAATTTAATTTGATATTCTGACCGAAACTGTTATAATATTATGTATAATATACTACGACTTTTTGACCTAAACTTGCATTTCAAAAGGTTCTATAGAATCTAATTTTGAGATAAGTTTTTTGTCAGGACATCCATCAGAACCTTCCCTCGTAAAATATAGAAAGGATCTGAAAAGTTTCATTTAAATTCGAACAATCCTCGATTTAATTTGATTAATGACCGAACCTAGTATAAAATTGTGTATAATATACTACGGTTTTTTGACTGAAACTAATATTTCAAAAAGTTTCATAGAATCTAATTCTGATATAATTTTCTGCATGGACTTCCCTCGTAATCTTCCCTCGTGAAATATAGAAAGGATCTTAGAAGTTTCGTAGCATTTCGAAAATCCTCGATTTAATTTGATTTTCTGACCGAAACTAGTATAAAATTGTGTTTAATATACTACGTTTTTTTGACCGAAACTAGTATTTCAAAAAGTTTCATAGAATCTAACTCTGAGATAATTTTTTGCATGGAATTCCATCGTAATCTTCCTTCGTAAAATATAGATAGGATCTTAAAAGTTTCGTAGCATTTCGAAGAATCCTCGATTTAATTTAATTTTCTGACCGAAACCAGTATGAAATTGTGTATAATATACTACGATTTTTTGACCTAAACTTGTATTTCAAAAGGTTCCATAGAATCTTATTTTGAGATAATTTTTTGCATGGACTTCCATCAAAACCTTCCCTTGTAAAATATTTAAAGGATTTGAATAGTTTTCTAGCATTTCGAACAATTCTCGATTTAATTTGATTTTCTGACCGAAACTAGTATAAAATTGTGTATAATATACTACGATTTTTTTATTTTCACTCGTTTTTCAGAAAGTTTCATAGAATCTATTTTTGAGATAATTTTTTGTATGGACTTCCATCATAATCTTCCCTCGTAAAATATAGAAATGATCTTAGAATTTTCTTAGTATTTCGAACAATTCTCGATTTAATTTGATTTTCTGACCGAAACTAGTATAAAATTGTGTATAATATACTACGGATTTTTGACCTAAACTGGTATTTCAAAAAATTTCATAGAATCTAATTCTGAAATAATTGTTTGCATGGACTTCATTCATAATCTTCCCTCGTAAAATATAGAAAGGGTCTGAATAGTTTTGTACATTTCGAACAATCCTCGATTTAATTTTATTTCTGACCGAAACTAGTATAAAACTGTATATAATATACTACGATTTTTTGACCTAAACTGGTATTTCAAAAATTTTCATAGAATCTAATTCTGAAATAATTGTTTGCATGGACATCCATCAAAACCTTCCCTCGTAAAATATAGAAAGGGTCTGAAAAGTTTTGTACATTTCGAACAATCCTCGATTTAATTTGATTTCTGACCGAAACTAGTATAAAACTGTGTATAATATACTACGATTTTTTGACCTAAACTGGCATTTCAAAAAGTTCCATAAAATCTACTTATGATATAATTTTTTGCATTGACTTCATTCGAAATCTTCCCTCGTAAAATATTGAAAGGATCTGAAAAGTTTTGTAGCATTTCAAATAATCCTCAATTTAATTTGATATTCTGACCGAAACTATTATAATATTATGTATAATATACTACGACTTTTTGACCTAAACTTGCATTTTAAAAGGTTCTATAGAATCTAATTTTGATATAAGTTTTTTGTCAGGACATCCATTAGAACCTTCCCTCGTAAAATATAGAAAGGATCTGAAAAGTTTCATTTAAATTCGAACAATCCTCGATTTAATTTGATTAATGAACGAACCTAGTATAAAATTGTGTATAATATACTACGGTTTTTTGACTGAAACTAATATTTCAAAAAGTTTCATAGAATCTAATTTTTATATAATTTTCTGCATGGACTTCCCTCGTAATCTTCCCTCGTGAAATATAGAAAAGATCTTAGAAGTTTCGTAGCATTTCGAAAATACTCGATTTAATTTGATTTTCTGACCGAAACTAGTATAAAATTGTGTTTAATATACTACGTTTTTTTGACCGAAACTAGTATTTCAAAAAGTTTCATAGAATCTAACTCTGAGATAATTTTTTGCATGGAATTCCATCGTAATCTTCCTTCGTAAAATATAGATAGGATCTTAAAAGTTTCGTAGCATTTTGAAGAATCCTCGATTTAATTTAATTTTCTGACCGAAACCAGTATGAAATTGTGTATAATATACTACGATTTTTTGACCTAAACTTGTATTTCAAAAGGTTCCATAGAATCTTATTTTGAGATATTTTTTTGCATGGACTTCCATCAAAACCTTCCCTTGTAAAATATTGAAAGGCTTTGAATAGTTTTCTAGCATTTCGAACAATTCTCGATTTAATTTGATTTTCTGACCGAAACTAGTATAAAATTGTGTATAATATACTACGATTTTTTTATTTTCACTCGTTTTTCAGAAAGTTTCATAGAATCTATTTTTGAGATAATTTTTTGTATGGTCTTCCATCATAATCTTCCCTCGTAAAATATAGAAATGATCTTAGAATTTTCTTAGTATTTCGAACAATTCTCGATTTAATTTGATTTTCTGACCGAAACTAGTATAAAATTGTGTATAATATACTACGGATTTTTGACCTAAACTGGTATTTCAAAAAATTTCATAGAATCTAATTCTGAAATAATTGTTTGCATGGACTTCATTCATAATCTTCCCTCGTAAAATATAGAAAGGGTCTGAATAGTTTTGTACATTTCGAACAATCCTCGATTTAATTTTATTTCTGACCGAAACTAGTATAAAACTGTATATAATATACTACGATTTTTTGACCTAAACTGGTATTGCAAAAATTTTCATAGAATCTAATTCTGAAATAATTGTTTGCATGGACTTCCATCAAAACCTTCCCTCGTAAAATATAGAAAGGGTCTGAAAAGTTTTGTACATTTCGAACAATCCTCGATTTAATTTGATTTCTGACCGAAACTAGTATAAAACTGTGTATAATATACTACGATTTTTTGACCTAAACTGGCATTTCAAAAAGTTCCATAAAATCTACTTCTGATATAATTTTTTGCATTGACTTCATTCGAAATCTTCCCTCGTAAAATATTGAAAGGATCTGAAAAGTTTTGTAGCATTTCAAATAATCCTCAATTTAATTTGATATTCTGACCGAAACTGTTATAATATTATGTATAATATACTACGACTTTTTGACCTAAACTTGAATTTCAAAAGGTTCTATAGAATCTAATTTTGAGATAAGTTTTTTGTCAGGACATCCATCAGAACCTTCCCTCGTAAAATATAGAAAGGATCTGAAAAGTTTCATTTAAATTCGAACAATCCTCGATTTAATTTGATTAATGACCGAACCTAGTATAAAATTGTGTATAATATACTACGGTTTTTTAACTGAAACTAATATTTCAAAAAGTTTCATAGAATCTAATTCTGATATAATTTTCTGCATGGACTTCCCTCGTAATCTTCCCTCGTGAAATATAGAAAGGATCTTAGAAGTTTCGTAGCATTTCGAAAATCCTCGATTTAATTTGATTTTCTGACCGAAACTAGTATAAAATTGTGTTTAATATACTACGTTTTTTTGACCGAAACTAGTATTTCAAAAAGTTTCATAGAATCTAACTCTGAGATAATTTTTTGCATGGAATTCCATCGTAATCTTCCTTCGTAAAATATAGATAGGATCTTAAAAGTTTCGTAGCATTTTGAAGAATCCTCGATTTAATTTAATTTTCTGACCGAAACCAGTATGAAATTGTGTATAATATACTACGATTTTGTGACCTAAACTTGTATTTCAAAAGGTTCCATAGAATCTTATTTTGAGATATTTTTTTGCATGGACTTCCATCAAAACCTTCCCTTGTAAAATATTGAAAGGATTTGAATAGTTTTCTAGCATTTCGAACAATTCTCGATTTAATTTGATTTTCTGACCGAAACTAGTATAAAATTGTGTATAATATACTACGATTTTTTTATTTTCACTCGTTTTTCAGAAAGTTTCATAGAATCTATTTTTGAGATAATTTTTTGTATGGACTTCCATCATAATCTTCCCTCGTAAAATATAGAAATGATCTTAGAATTTTCTTAGTATTTCGAACAATTCTCGATTTAATTTGATTTTCTGACCGAAACTAGTATAAAATTGTGTATAATATACTACGGATTTTTGACCTAAACTGGTATTTCAAAAAATTTCATAGAATCTAATTCTGAAATAATTGTTTGCATGGACTTCATTCATAATCTTCCCTCGTAAAATATAGAAAGGGTCTGAATAGTTTTGTACATTTCGAACAATCCTCGATTTAATTTTATTTCTGACCGAAACTAGTATAAAACTGTATATAATATACTACGATTTTTTGACCTAAACTGGTATTTCAAAAATTTTCATAGAATCTAATTCTGAAATAATTGTTTGCATGGACTTCCATCAAAACCTTCCCTCGTAAAATATAGAAAGGGTCTGAAAAGTTTTGTACATTTCGAACAATCCTCGATTTAATTTGATTTCTGACCGAAACTAGTATAAAACTGTGTATAATATACTACGATTTTTTGACCTAAACTGGCATTTCAAAAAGTTCCATAAAATCTACTTCTGATATAATTTTTTGCATTGACTTCATTCGAAATCTTCCCTCGTAAAATATTGAAAGGATCTGAAAAGTTTTGTAGCATTTCAAATAATCCTCAATTTAATTTGATATTCTGACCGAAACTGTTATAATATTATGTATAATATACTACGACTTTTTGACCTAAACATGCATTTCAAAAGGTTCTATAGAATCTAATTTTGAGATAAGTTTTTTGTCAGGACATCCATCAGAACCTTCCCTCGTAAAATATAGAAAGGATCTGAAAAGTTTCATTTAAATTCGAACAATCCTCGATTTAATTTGATTAATGACCGAACCTAGTATAAAATTGTGTATAATATACTACGGTTTTTTGACTGAAACTAATATTTCAAAAAGTTTCATAGAATCTAATTCTGATATAATTTTCTGCATGGACTTCCCTCGTAATCTTCCCTCGTGAAATATAGAAAGGATCTTAGAAGTTTCGTAGCATTTCGAAAATCCTCGATTTAATTTGATTTTTTGACCGAAACTAGTATAAAATTGTGTTTAATATACTACGTTTTTTTGACCGAAACTAGTATTTCAAAAAGTTTCATAGAATCTAACTCTGAGATAATTTTTTGCATGGAATTCCATCGTAATCTTCCTTCGTAAAATATAGATAGGATCTTAAAAGTTTCGTAGCATTTCGAAGAATCCTCGATTTAATTTAATTTTCTGACCGAAACCAGTATGAAATTGTGTATAATATACTACGATTTTTTGACCTAAACTTGTATTTCAAAAGGTTCCATAGAATCTTATTTTGAGATAATTTTTTGCATGGACTTCCATCAAAACCTTCCCTTGTAAAATATTGAAAGGATTTGAATAGTTTTCTAGCATTTCGAACAATTCTCGATTTAATTTGATTTTCTGACCGAAACTAGTATAAAATTGTGTATAATATACTACGATTTTTTTATTTTCACTCGTTTTTCAGAAAGTTTCATAGAATCTATTTTTGAGATAATTTTTTGTATGGACTTCCATCATAATCTTCCCTCGTAAAATATAGAAATGATCTTAGAATTTTCTTAGTATTTCGAACAATTCTCGATTTAATTTGATTTTCTGACCGAAACTAGTATAAAATTGTGTATAATATACTACGGATTTTTGACCTAAACTGGTATTTCAAAAAATTTCATAGAATCTAATTCTGAAATAATTGTTTGCATGGACTTCATTCATAATCTTCCCTCGTAAAATATAGAAAGGGTCTGAATAGTTTTGTACATTTCGAACAATCCTCGATTTAATTTTATTTCTGACCGAAACTAGTATAAAACTGTTTATAATATACTACGATTTTTTGACCTAAACTGGTATTTCAAAAATTTTCATAGAATCTAATTCTGAAATAATTGTTTGCATGGACATCCATCAAAACCTTCCCTCGTAAAATATAGAAAGGGTCTGAAAAGTTTTGTACATTTCGAACAATCCTCGATTTAATTTGATTTCTGACCGAAACTAGTATAAAACTGTGTATAATATACTACGATTTTTTGACCTAAACTGGCATTTCAAAAAGTTCCATAAAATCTACTTCTGATATAATTTTTTGCATTGACTTCATTCGAAATCTTCCCTCGTAAAATATTGAAAGGATCTGAAAAGTTTTGTAGCATTTCAAATAATCCTCAATTTAATTTGATATTCTGACCGAAACTATTATAATATTATGTATAATATACTACGACTTTTTGACCTAAACTTGCATTTCAAAAGGTTCTATAGAATCTAATTTTGAGATAAGTTTTTTGTCAGGACATCCATTAGAACCTTCCCTCGTAAAATATAGAAAGGATCTGAAAAGTTTCATTTAAATTCGAACATTCCTCGATTTAATTTGATTAATGAACGAACCTAGTATAAAATTGTGTATAATATACTACGGTTTTTTGACTGAAACTAATATTTCAAAAAGTTTCATAGAATCTAATTTTTATATAATTTTCTTCATGGACTTCCCTCGTAATCTTCCCTCGTGAAATATAGAAAGGATCTTAGAAGTTTCGTAGCATTTCGAAAATACTCGATTTAATTTGATTTTCTGACCGAAACTAGTATAAAATTGTGTTTAATATACTACGTTTTTTTGACCGAAACTAGTATTTTAAAAAGTTTCATAGAATCTAACTCTGAGATAATTTTTTGCATGGAATTCCATCGTAATCTTCCTTCGTAAAATATAGATAGGATCTTAAAAGTTTCGTAGCATTTCGAAGAATCCTCGATTTAATTTAATTTTCTGACCGAAACCAGTATGAAATTGTGTATAATATACTACGATTTTTTGACCTAAACTTGTATTTCAAAAGGTTCCATAGAATCTTATTTTGAGATATTTTTTTGCATGGACTTCCATCAAAACCTTCCCTTGTAAAATATTGAAAGGCTTTGAATAGTTTTCTAGCATTTCGAACAATTCTCGATTTAATTTGATTTTCTGACCGAAACTAGTATAAAATTGTGTATAATATACTACGATTTCTTTATTTTCACTCGTTTTTCAGAAAGTTTCATAGAATCTATTTTTGAGATAATTTTTTGTATGGTCTTCCATCATAATCTTCCCTCGTAAAATATAGAAATGATCTTAGAATTTTCTTAGTATTTCGAACAATTCTCGATTTAATTTAATTTTCTGACCGAAACTAGTATAAAATTGTGTATAATATACTACGGATTTTTGACCTAAACTGGTATTTCAAAAAAATTCATAGAATCTAATTCTGAAATAATTGTTTGCATGGACTTCATTCATAATCTTCCCTCGTAAAATATAGAAAGGGTCTGAATAGTTTTGTACATTTCGAACAATCCTCGATTTAATTTTATTTCTGACCGAAACTAGTATAAAACTGTATATAATATACTACGATTTTTTGACCTAAACTGGTATTTCAAAAATTTTCATAGAATCTAATTCTGAAATAATTGTTTGCATGGACTTCCATCAAAACCTTCCCTCGTAAAATATAGAAAGGGTCTGAAAAGTTTTGTACATTTCGAACAATCCTCGATTTAATTTGATTTCTGACCGAAACTAGTATAAAACTGTGTATAATATACTACGATTTTTTGACCTAAACTGGCATTTCAAAAAGTTCCATAAAATCTACTTCTGATATAATTTTTTGCATTGACTTCATTCGAAATCTTCCCTCGTAAAATATTGAAAGGATCTGAAAAGTTTTGTAGCATTTCAAATAATCCTCAATTTAATTTGATATTCTGACCGAAACTGTTATAATATTATGTATAATATACTACGACTTTTTAACCTAAACTTGAATTTCAAAAGGTTCTATAGAATCTAATTTTGAGATAAGTTTTTTGTCAGGACATCCATCAGAACCTTCCCTCGTAAAATATAGAAAGGATCTGAAAAGTTTCATTTAAATTCGAACAATCCTCGATTTAATTTGATTAATGACCGAACCTAGTATAAAATTGTGTATAATATACTACGGTTTTTTGACTGAAACTAATATTTCAAAAAGTTTCATAGAATCTAATTCTGATATAATTTTCTGCATGGACTTCCCTCGTAATCTTCCCTCGTGAAATATAGAAAGGATCTTAGAAGTTTCGTAGCATTTCGAAAATCCTCGATTTAATTTGATTTTCTGACCGAAACTAGTATAAAATTGTGTTTAATATACTACGTTTTTTTGACCGAAACTAGTATTTCAAAAAGTTTCATAGAATCTAACTCTGAGATAATTTTTTGCATGGAATTCCATCGTAATCTTCCTTCGTAAAATATAGATAGGATCTTAAAAGTTTCGTAGCATTTCGAAGAATCCTCGATTTAATTTAATTTTCTGACCAAAACCAGTATGAAATTGTGTATAATATACTACGATTTTTTGACCTAAACTTGTATTTCAAAAGGTTCCATAGAATCTTATTTTGAGATAACTTTTTGCATGGACTTCCATCAAAACCTTCCCTTGTAAAATATAGAAAGGATTTGAATAGTTTTCTAGCATTTCAAACAATTCTCTATTTAATTTGATTTTCTGACCGAAACTAGTATAAAATTGTGTATAATATACTACGATTTTTTTATTTTCACTCGTTTTTCAGAAAGTTTCATAGAATCTATTTTTGAGATAATTTTTTGTATGGACTTCCATCATAATCTTCCCTCGTAAAATATAGAAATGATCTTAGAATTTTCTTAGTATTTCGAACAATTCTCGATTTAATTTGATTTTCTGACCGAAACTAGTATAAAATTGTGTATAATATACTACGGATTTTTGACCTAAACTGGTATTTCAAAAAATTTCATAGAATCTAATTCTGAAATAATTGTTTGCATGGACTTCATTCATAATCTTCCCTCGTAAAATATAGAAAGGGTCTGAATAGTTTTGTACATTTCGAACAATCCTCGATTTAATTTTATTTCTGACCGAAACTAGTATAAAACTGTATATAATATACTACGACTTTTTGACCTAAACTGGTATTTCAAAAATTTTAATAGAATCTAATTCTGAAATAATTGTTTGCATGGACTTCCATCAAAACCTTCCCTCGTAAAATATAGAAAGGGTCTGAAAAGTTTTGTACATTTCGAACAATCCTCGATTTAATTTGATTTCTGACCGAAACTAGTATAAAACTGTGTATAATATACTACGATTTTTTGACCTAAACTGGCATTTCAAAAAGTTCCATAAAATCTACTTCTGATATAATTTTTTGCATTGACTTCATTCGAAATCTTCCCTCGTAAAATATTGAAAGGATCTAAAAAGTTTTGTAGCATTTCAAATAATCCTCAATTTAATTTGATATTCTGACCGAAACTGTTATAATATTATGTATAATATACTACGACTTTTTGACCTAAACATGCATTTCAAAAGGTTCTATAGAATCTAATTTTGAGATAAGTTTTTTGTCAGGACATCCATCAGAACCTTCCCTCGTAAAATATAGAAAGGATCTGAAAAGTTTCATTTAAATTCGAACAATCCTCGATTTAATTTGATTAATGACCGAACCTAGTTTAAAATTGTGTATAATATACTACGGTTTTTTAACTGAAACTAATATTTCAAAAAGTTTCATAGAATCTAATTCTGATATAATTTTCTGCATGGACTTCCCTCGTAATCTTCCCTCGTGAAATATAGAAAGGATCTTAGAAGTTTCGTAGCATTTCGAAAATCCTCGATTTAATTTGATTTTCTGACCGAAACTAGTATAAAATTGTGTTTAATATACTACGTTTTTTTGACCGAAACTAGTATTTCAAAAAGTTTCATAGAATCTAACTCTGAGATAATTTTTTTCATGGAATTCCATCGTAATCTTCCTTCGTAAAATATAGATAGGATCTTAAAAGTTTCGTAGCATTTCGAAGAATCCTCGATTTAATTTAATTTTCTGACCAAAACCAGTATGAAATTGTGTATAATATACTACGATTTTTTGACCTAAACTTGTATTTCAAAAGGTTCCATAGAATCTTATTTTGAGATAACTTTTTGCATGGACTTCCATCAAAACCTTCCCTTGTAAAATATAGAAAGGATTTGAATAGTTTTCTAGCATTTCAAACAATTCTCTATTTAATTTGATTTTCTGACCGAAACTAGTATAAAATTGTGTATAATATACTACGATTTTTTTATTTTCACTCGTTTTTCAGAAAGTTTCATAGAATCTATTTTTGAGATAATTTTTTGTATGGACTTCCATCATAATCTTCCCTCGTAAAATATAGAAATGATCTTAGAATTTTCTTAGTATTTCGAACAATTCTCGATTTAATTTGATTTTCTGACCGAAACTAGTATAAAATTGTGTATAATATACTACGGATTTTTGACCTAAACTGGTATTTCAAAAAATTTCATAGAATCTAATTCTGAAATAATTGTTTGCATGGACTTCATTCATAATCTTCCCTCGTAAAATATAGAAAGGGTCTGAATAGTTTTGTACATTTCGAACAATCCTCGATTTAATTTTATTTCTGACCGAAACTAGTATAAAACTGTATATAATATACTACGACTTTTTGACCTAAACTGGTATTTCAAAAATTTTCATAGAATCTAATTCTGAAATAATTGTTTGCATGGACTTCCATCAAAACCTTCCCTCGTAAAATATAGAAAGGGTCTGAAAAGTTTTGTACATTTCGAACAATCCTCGATTTAATTTGATTTCTGACCGAAACTAGTATAAAACTGTGTATAATATACTACGATTTTTTGACCTAAACTGGCATTTCAAAAAGTTCCATAAAATCTACTTCTGATATAATTTTTTGCATTGACTTCATTCGAAATCTTCCCTCGTAAAATATTGAAAGGATCTGAAAAGTTTTGTAGCATTTCAAATAATCCTCAATTTAATTTGATATTCTGACCGAAACTGTTATAATATTATGTATAATATACTACGACTTTTTGACCTAAACATGCATTTCAAAAGGTTCTATAGAATCTAATTTTGAGATAAGTTTTTTGTCAGGACATCCATCAGAACCTTCCCTCGTAAAATATAGAAAGGATCTGAAAAGTTTCATTTAAATTCGAACAATCCTCGATTTAATTTGATTAATGACCGAACCTAGTATAAAATTGTGTATAATATACTACGGTTTTTTGACTGAAACTAATATTTCAAAAAGTTTCATAGAATCTAATTCTGATATAATTTTTTGCATGGACTTCCCTCGTAATCTTCCCTCGTGAAATATAGATAGGATCTTAGAAGTTTCGTAGCATTTCGAAAATCCTCGATTTAATTTGATTTTCTGACCGAAACTAGTATAAAATTGTGTTTAATATACTACGTTTTTTTGACCGAAACTAGTATTTCAAAAAGTTTCATAGAATCTAACTCTGAGATAATTTTTTGCATGGAATTCCATCGTAATCTTCCTTCGTAAAATATAGATAGGATCTTAAAAGTTTCGTAGCATTTCGAAGAATCCTCGATTTAATTTAATTTTCTGACCGAAACCAGTATGAAATTGTGTATAATATACTACGATTTTTTGACCTAAACTTGTATTTCAAAAGGTTCCATAGAATCTTATTTTGAGATAACTTTTTGCATGGACTTCCATCAAAACCTTCATTTGTAAAATATAGAAAGGATTTGAATAGTTTTCTAGCATTTCAAACAATTCTCTATTTAATTTGATTTTCTGACCGAAACTAGTATAAAATTGTGTATAATATACTACGATTTTTTTATTTTCACTCGTTTTTCAGAAAGTTTCCTAGAATCTATTTTTGAGATAATTTTTTGTATGGACTTCCATCATAATCTTCCCTCGTAAAATATAGAAATGATCTTAGAATTTTCTTAGTATTTCGAACAATTCTCGATTTAATTTGATTTTCTGACCGAAACTAGTATAAAATTGTGTATAATATACTACGGATTTTTGACCTAAACTGGTATTTCAAAAAATTTCATAGAATCTAATTCTGAAATAATTGTTTGCATGGACTTCATTCATAATCTTCCCTCGTAAAATATAGAAAGGGTCTGAATAGTTTTTTACATTTCGAACAATCCTCGATTTAATTTTATTTCTGACAGAAACTAGTATAAAACTGTATATAATATACTACGATTTTTTGACCTAAATTGGTATTTCAAAAATTTTCATAGAATCTAATTCTGAAATAATTGTTTGCATGGACTTCCATCAAAACCTTCCCTCGTAAAATATAGAAAGGGTCTGAAAAGTTTTGTACATTTCGAACAATCCTCGATTTAATTTGATTTCTGACCGAAACTAGTATAAAACTGTGTATAATATACTACGATTTTTTGACCTAAACTGGCATTTCAAAAAGTTCCATAAAATCTACTTCTGATATAATTTTTTGCATTGACTTCATTCGAAATCTTCCCTCGTAAAATATTGAAAGGATCTGAAAAGTTTTGTAGCATTTCAAATAATCCTCAATTTAATTTGATATTCTGACCGAAACTGTTATAATATTATGTATAATATACTACGACTTTTTGACCTAAACATGCATTTCAAAAGGTTCTATAGAATCTAATTTTGAGATAAGTTTTTTGTCAGGACATCCATCAGAACCTTCCCTCGTAAAATATAGAAAGGATCTGAAAAGTTTCATTTAAATTCGAACAATCCTCGATTTAATTTGATTAATGACCGAACCTAGTATAAAATTGTGTATAATATACTACGGTTTTTTGACTGAAACTAATATTTCAAAAAGTTTCATAGAATCTAATTCTGATATAATTTTCTGCATGGACTTCCCTCGTAATCTTCCCTCGTGAAATATAGAAAGGATCTTAGAAGTTTCGTAGCATTTCGAAAATCCTCGATTTAATTTGATTTTCTGACCGAAACTAGTATAAAATTGTGTTTAATATACTACGTTTTTTTGACCGAAACTAGTATTTCAAAAAGTTTCATAGAATCTAACTCTGAGATAATTTTTTGCATGGAATTCCATCGTAATCTTCCTTCGTAAAATATAGATAGGATCTTAAAAGTTTCGTAGCATTTCGAAGAATCCTCGATTTAATTTAATTTTCTGACCAAAACCAGTATGAAATTGTGTATAATATACTACGATTTTTTGACCTAAACTTGTATTTCAAAAGGTTCCATAGAATCTTATTTTGAGATAACTTTTTGCATGGACTTCCATCAAAACCTTCCCTTGTAAAATATAGAAAGGATTTGAATAGTTTTCTAGCATTTCAAACAATTCTCTATTTAATTTGATTTTCTGACCGAAACTAGTATAAAATTGTGTATAATATACTACGATTTTTTTATTTTCACTCGTTTTTCAGAAAGTTTCATAGAATCTATTTTTGAGATAATTTTTTGTATGGACTTCCATCATAATCTTCCCTCGTAAAATATAGAAATGATCTTAGAATTTTCTTAGTATTTCGAACAATTCTCGATTTAATTTGATTTTCTGACCGAAACTAGTATAAAATTGTGTATAATATACTACGGATTTTTGACCTAAACTGGTATTTCAAAAAATTTCATAGAATCTAATTCTGAAATAATTGTTTGCATGGACTTCATTCATAATCTTCCCTCGTAAAATTTAGAAAGGGTCTGAATAGTTTTGTACATTTCGAACAATCCTCGATTTAATTTTATTTCTGACCGAAACTAGTATAAAACTGTATATAATATACTACGACTTTTTGACCTAAACTGGTATTTCAAAAATTTTCATAGAATCTAATTCTGAAATAATTGTTTGCATGGACTTCCATCAAAACCTTCCCTCGTAAAATATAGAAAGGGTCTGAAAAGTTTTGTACATTTCGAACAATCCTCGATTTAATTTGATTTCTGACCGAAACTAGTATAAAACTGTGTATAATATACTACGATTTTTTGACCTAAACTGGCATTTCAAAAAGTTCCATAAAATCTACTTCTGATATAATTTTTTGCATTGACTTCATTCGAAATCTTCCCTCGTAAAATATTGAAAGGATCTGAAAAGTTTTGTAGCATTTCAAATAATCCTCAATTTAATTTGATATTCTGACCGAAACTGTTATAATATTATGTATAATATACTACGACTTTTTGACCTAAACATGCATTTCAAAAGGTTCTATAGAATATAATTTTGAGATAAGTTTTTTGTCAGGACATCCATCAGAACCTTCCCTCGTAAAATATAGAAAGGATCTGAAAAGTTTCATTTAAATTCGAACAATCCTCGATTTAATTTGATTAATGACCGAACCTAGTATAAAATTGTGTATAATATACTACGGTTTTTTGACTGAAACTAATATTTCAAAAAGTTTCATAGAATCTAATTCTGATATAATTTTCTGCATGGACTTCCCTCGTAATCTTCCCTCGTGAAATATAGATAGGATCTTAGAAGTTTCGTAGCATTTCGAAAATCCTCGATTTAATTTGATTTTCTGACCGAAACTAGTATAAAATTGTGTTTAATATACTACGTTTTTTTGACCGAAACTAGTATTTCAAAAAGTTTCATAGAATCTAACTCTGAGATAATTTTTTGCATGGAATTCCATCGTAATCTTCCTTCGTAAAATATAGATAGGATCTTAAAAGTTTCGTAGCATTTCGAAGAATCCTCGATTTAATTTAATTTTCTGACCGAAACCAGTATGAAATTGTGTATAATATACTACGATTTTTTGACCTAAACTTGTATTTCAAAAGGTTCCATAGAATCTTATTTTGAGATAACTTTTTGCATGGACTTCCATCAAAACCTTCCCTTGTAAAATATAGAAAGGATTTGAATAGTTTTCTAGCATTTCAAACAATTCTCTATTTAATTTGATTTTCTGACCGAAACTAGTATAAAATTGTGTATAATATACTACGATTTTTTTATTTTCACTCGTTTTTCAGAAAGTTTCCTAGAATCTATTTTTGAGATAATTTTTTGTATGGACTTCCATCATAATCTTCCCTCGTAAAATATAGAAATGATCTTAGAATTTTCTTAGTATTTCGAACAATTCTCGATTTAATTTGATTTTCTGACCGAAACTAGTATAAAATTGTGTATAATATACTACGGATTTTTGACCTAAACTGGTATTTCAAAAAATTTCATAGAATCTAATTCTGAAATAATTGTTTGCATGGACTTCATTCATAATCTTCCCTCGTAAAATATAGAAAGGGTCTGAATAGTTTTGTACATTTCGAACAATCCTCGATTTAATTTTATTTCTGACCGAAACTAGTATAAAACTGTATATAATATACTACGACTTTTTGACCTAAACTGGTATTTCAAAAATTTTCATAGAATCTAATTCTGAAATAATTGTTTGCATGGACTTCCATCAAAACCTTCCCTCGTAAAATATAGAAAGGGTCTGAAAAGTTTTGTACATTTCGAACAATCCTCGATTTAATTTGATTTCTGACCGAAACTAGTATAAAACTGTGTATAATATACTACGATTTTTTGACCTAAACTGGCATTTCAAAAAGTTCCATAAAATCTACTTCTGATATAATTTTTTGCATTGACTTCATTCGAAATCTTCCCTCGTAAAATATTGAAAGGATCTGAAAAGTTTTGTAGCATTTCAAATAATCCTCAATTTAATTTGATATTCTGACCGAAACTGTTATAATATTATGTATAATATACTACGACTTTTTGACCTAAACATGCATTTCAAAAGGTTCTATAGAATCTAATTTTGAGATAAGTTTTTTGTCAGGACATCCATCAGAACCTTCCCTCGTAAAATATAGAAAGGATCTGAAAAGTTTCATTTAAATTCGAACAATCCTCGATTTAATTTGATTAATGACCGAACCTAGTATAAAATTGTGTATAATATACTACGGTTTTTTGACTGAAACTAATATTTCAAAAAGTTTCATAGAATCTAATTCTGATATAATTTTCTGCATGGACTTCCCTCGTAATCTTCCCTCGTGAAATATAGATAGGATCTTAGAAGTTTCGTAGCATTTCGAAAATCCTCGATTTAATTTGATTTTCTGACCGAAACTAGTATAAAATTGTGTTTAATATACTACGTTTTTTTGACCGAAACTAGTATTTCAAAAAGTTTCATAGAATCTAACTCTGAGATAATTTTTTGCATGGAATTCCATCGTAATCTTCCTTCGTAAAATATAGATAGGATCTTAAAAGTTTCGTAGCATTTCGAAGAATCCTCGATTTAATTTAATTTTCTGACCGAAACCAGTATGAAATTGTGTATAATATACTACGATTTTTTGACCTAAACTTGTATTTCAAAAGGTTCCATAGAATCTTATTTTGAGATAACTTTTTGCATGGACTTCCATCAAAACCTTCCCTTGTAAAATATAGAAAGGATTTGAATAGTTTTCTAGCATTTCAAACAATTCTCTATTTAATTTGATTTTCTGACCGAAACTAGTATAAAATTGTGTATAATATACTACGATTTTTTTATTTTCACTCGTTTTTCAGAAAGTTTCCTAGAATCTATTTTTGAGATAATTTTTTGTATGGACTTCCATCATAATCTTCCCTCGTAAAATATAGAAATGATCTTAGAATTTTCTTAGTATTTCGAACAATTCTCGATTTAATTTGATTTTCTGACCGAAACTAGTATAAAATTGTGTATAATATACTACGGATTTTTGACCTAAACTGGTATTTCAAAAAATTTCATAGAATCTAATTCTGAAATAATTGTTTGCATGGACTTCATTCATAATCTTCCCTCGTAAAATATAGAAAGGGTCTGAAAAGTTTTTTACATTTCGAACAATCCTCGATTTAATTTTATTTCTGACCGAAACTAGTATAAAACTGTATATAATATACTACGATTTTTTGACCTAAATTGGTATTTCAAAAATTTTCATAGAATCTAATTCTGAAATAATTGTTTGCATGGACTTCCATCAAAACCTTCCCTCGTAAAATATAGAAAGGGTCTGAAAAGTTTTGTACATTTCGAACAATCCTCGATTTAATTTGATTTCTGACCGAAACTAGTATAAAACTGTGTATAATATACTACGATTTTTTGACCTAAACTGGCATTTCAAAAAGTTCCATAAAATCTACTTCTGATATAATTTTTTGCATTGACTTCATTCGAAATCTTCCCTCGTAAAATATTGAAAGGATCTGAAAAGTTTTGTAGCATTTCAAATAATCCTCAATTTAATTTGATATTCTGACCGAAACTGTTATAATATTATGTATAATATACTACGACTTTTTGACCTAAACTTGCATTTCAAAAGGTTCTATAGAATCTAATTTTGAGATAAGTTTTTTGTCAGGACATCCATCCTAACCTTCCCTCGTAAAATATAGAAAGGATCTGAAAAGTTTCATTTAAATTCGAACAATCCTCGATTTAATTTGATTAATGACCGAACCTAGTATAAAATTGTGTATAATATACTACGGTTTTTTGACTGAAACTAATATTTCAAAAAGTTTCATAGAATCTAATTCTGATATAATTTTCTGCATGGACTTCCCTTGTAATCTTCCCTCGTGAAATATAGAAAGGATCTTAGATGTTTCGTAGCATTTCGAAAATCCTCGATTTAATTTGATTTTCCGACCGAAACTAGTATAAAATTGTTTTTAATATACTACGTTTTTTTGACCGAAACTAGTATTTCAAAAAGATTCATAGAATCTAACTCTGAGATAATTTTTTGCATGGAATTCCATCGTAATCTTCCTTCGTAAAATATAGATAGGATCTTAAAAGTTTCGTAGCATTTCGAAGAATCCTCGATTTAATTTAATTTTCTGACCGAAACTAGTATGAAATTGTGTATAATATACTACGATTTTTTGACCTAAACTTGTATTTCAAAAGGTTCCATAGAATCTTATTTTGAGATAATTTTTTGCATGGACTTCCATCAAAACCTTCCCATGTAAAATATAAAAAGGATTTGAATAGTTTTCTAGCATTTCGAACAATTCTCGATTTAATTTGATTTTCTGACCGAAACTAGTATAAAATTGTATATAATATACTACGAATTTTTGACCTAAACTGGTATTTCAAAAATTTTCATAGAATCTAATTCTGAAATAATTGTTTGCATGGACTTCATTCATAATCTTCCCTCGTAAAATATAGAAAGGGTCTGAAAAGTTTTGTACATTTCGAACAATCCTCGATTTAATTTGATTTCTGACCGAAACTAGTATAAAACTGTGTATAATATACTACGATTTTTTGACCTCAACTGGCATTTCAAAAAGTTCCATAAAATCTACTTCTGATATAATTTTTTGCATGGACTTCATTTGAAATCTTCCCTCGTAAAATATTGATAGGATCTGAAAAGTTTTGTAGCATTTCAAACAATCCTCAATTTAATATTATATTCTGACCGAAACTATTATAATATTATGTATAATATACTACGACTTTTTGACCTAAACATGCATTTCAAAAGGTTCTAAAGAATCTAATTTTGTGATAAGTTTTTTGTCAGGACATCCATCATAACCTTCCCTCGTAAAATATAGAAAGGATCTGAAAAGTTTCATTTAAATTCGAACAATCCTCGATTTAATTTGATTAATGACCGAACCTATTATAAAATTGTGTATAATATACTACGGTTTTTTGACCGAAACTAATATTTCAAAAAGTTTCATAGAATCTAATTCTCATATAATTTTCTGCATGGACTTCCCTCGTAATCTTCTCTCGTGAAATATAGAAAGGATCTTAGAAGTTTCGTAGCATTTCGAAAATCCTCGATTTAATTTGATTTTCCGACCGAAACTAGTATAAAATTGTGTTTAATATACTACATTTTTTTGACCGAAACTAGTATTTCAAAATGTTTCATAGAATCTAACTCTGAGATAATTTTTTGCATGGAATTCCATTGTAATCTTCCTTCGTAAAATATAGATAGGATCTTAAAAGTTTCGTAGCATTTCGAACAATCCTCGATTTAATTTAATTTTCTGACCGAAACGAGTATGAAATTGTGTATAATATACTACGATTTTTTGACCTAAACTTGTATTTCAAAGGGTTCCATAGAATCTTATTTTGAGATAATTTTTTGCATGGACTTCCATCAAAACCTTCCCTTGTAAAATATAGAAAGGATTTGAATAGTTTTGTAGCATTTCGAACAATTCTCGATTTAATTTGATTTTCTGACTGAAACTAGTATAAAATTATGTATAATATACTACGATTTTTTTATTTTCACTCGTTTTTCAGAAAGTTTCCTAGAATCTATTTTTGAGAAAAAAATTTGTATGGACTTCCATCATAATCTTCCCTCGTAAAATATAGAAATGATCTTAGAATTTTCTTAGTATTTCGAACAATTCTCGATTTAATTTGATTTTCTGACCGAAACTAGTATAAAATTGTGTATAATATACTACGGATTTTTTACCTAAACTGGTATTTCAAAAACTTTCATAGAATCTAATTCTGAAATAATTGTTTGCATGGACTTCATTCATAATCTTCCCTCGTAAAATATAGAAAGGGTCTGAAAAGTTTTGTACATTTTGAACAATCCTCGATTTAATTTTATTTCTGACCGAAACTAGTATAAAACTGTGTATAATATACTACGATTTTTTGACCTAAACTGGCATTTCAAAAAGTTCCATAAAATCTACTTCTGATATAATTTTTTGCATGGACTTCATTCGAAATCTTCCCTGGTAAAATATTGAAAGGATCTGAAAAGTTTTGTATCATTTCAAACAATCCTCAATTTAATATTATATTCTGACCGAAACTATTATAAAATTATGTATAATATACTACGAATTTTTGACCTAAACTTGCATTTCAAAAGGTTCTAAAGAATCTAATTTTGTGATAAGTTTTTTGTCAGGACATCCATCATAACCTTCCCTCGTAAAATATAGAAAGGATCTGAAAAGTTTCATTTAAATTCGAACAATCCTCGATTTAATTTGATTAATGACCGAACCTAGTATAAAATTGTGTATAATATACTACGGTTTTTTGACCGAAACTAATATTTCAAAAAGTTTCATAGAATCTAATTCTCATATAATTTTTTGCATGGACTTCCCTCGTAATCTTCTCTCGTGAAATATAGAAAGGATCTTAGAAGTTTCGTAGCATTTCGAAAATCCTCGATTTAATTTGATTTTCCGACCGAAACTAGTATAAAATTGTGTTTAATATACTACGTTTTTTTGACCGAAACTAGTAATTCAAAAAGTTTCATAGAATCTAACTCTGAGATAATTTTTTGCATGGAATTCCATTGTAATCTTCCTTCGTAAAATACAGATAGGATCTTAAAAGTTTCGTAGCAATTCGAACAATCCTCGATTTAATTTAATTTTCTGACCGAAACGTGTATGAAATTGTGTATAATATACTACGATTTTTTGACCTAAACTTGTATTTCAAAAGGTTCCATAGAATCTTATTTTGAGATAATTTTTTGCATGGACTTCCATCAAAACCTTCCCTTGTAAAATATAGAAAGGATTTGAATAGTTTTGTAGCATTTCGAACGATTCTCGATTTAATTTTATTTTCTGACTGAAACTAGTATAAAATTATGTATAATATACTACGATTTATTTATTTTCACTCGTTTTTCAGAAAGTTTCCTAGAATCTATTTTTGAGAAAAAAATTTGTATGGACTTCCATCATAATCTTCCCTCGTAAAATATAGAAATGATCTTAGAATTTTCTTAGTATTTCGAACAATTCTCGATTTAATTTGATTTTCTGACCGAAACTAGTATAAAATTGTATATAATATACTACGAATTTTTGACCTAAACTGGTATTTCAAAAATTTTCATAGAATCTAATTCTGAAATAATTGTTTGCATGGACTTCATTCATAATCTTCCCTCGTAAAATATAGAAAGGGTCTGAAAAGTTTTGTACATTTCGAACAATCCTCGATTTAATTTGATTTCTGACCGAAACTAGTATAAAACTGTGTATAATATACTACGATTTTTTGACCTCAACTGGCATTTCAAAAAGTTCCATAAAATCTACTTCTGATATAATTTTTTGCATGGACTTCATTTGAAATCTTCCCTCGTAAAATATTGATAGGATCTGAAAAGTTTTGTAGCATTTCAAACAATCCTCAATTTAATATTATATTCTGACCGAAACTATTATAATATTATGTATAATATACTACGACTTTTTGACCTAAACATGCATTTCAAAAGGTTCTAAAGAATCTAATTTTGTGATAAGTTTTTTGTCAGGACATCCATCATAACCTTCCCTCGTAAAATATAGAAAGGATCTGAAAAGTTTCATTTAAATTCGAACAATCCTCGATTTAATTTGATTAATGACCGAACCTAGTATAAAATTGTGTATAATATACTACGGTTTTTTGACCGAAACTAATATTTCAAAAAGTTTCATAGAATCTAATTCTCATATAATTTTCTGCATGGACTTCCCTCGTAATCTTCTCTCGTGAAATATAGAAAGGATCTTAGAAGTTTCGTAGCATTTCGAAAATCCTCGATTTAATTTGATTTTCCGACCGAAACTAGTATAAAATTGTGTTTAATATACTACATTTTTTTGACCGAAACTAGTATTTCAAAATGTTTCATAGAATCTAACTCTGAGATAATTTTTTGCATGGAATTCCATTGTAATCTTCCTTCGTAAAATATAGATAGGATCTTAAAAGTTTCGTAGCATTTCGAACAATCCTCGATTTAATTTAATTTTCTGACCGAAACGAGTATGAAATTGTGTATAATATACTACGATTTTTTGACCTAAACTTGTATTTCAAAGGGTTCCATAGAATCTTATTTTGAGATAATTTTTTGCATGGACTTCCATCAAAACCTTCCCTTGTAAAATATAGAAAGGATTTGAATAGTTTTGTAGCATTTCGAACAATTCTCGATTTAATTTGATTTTCTGACTGAAACTAGTATAAAATTATGTATAATATACTACGATTTTTTTATTTTCACTCGTTTTTCAGAAAGTTTCCTAGAATCTATTTTTGAGAAAAAAATTTGTATGGACTTCCATCATAATCTTCCCTCGTAAAATATAGAAATGATCTTAGAATTTTCTTAGTATTTCGAACAATTCTCGATTTAATTTGATTTTCTGACCGAAACTAGTATAAAATTGTGTATAATATACTACGGATTTTTTACCTAAACTGGTATTTCAAAAACTTTCATAGAATCTAATTCTGAAATAATTGTTTGCATGGACTTCATTCATAATCTTCCCTCGTAAAATATAGAAAGGGTCTGAAAAGTTTTGTACATTTTGAACAATCCTCGATTTAATTTTATTTCTGACCGAAACTAGTATAAAACTGTGTATAATATACTACGATTTTTTGACCTAAACTGGCATTTCAAAAAGTTCCATAAAATCTACTTCTGATATAATTTTTTGCATGGACTTCATTCGAAATCTTCCCTGGTAAAATATTGAAAGGATCTGAAAAGTTTTGTATCATTTCAAACAATCCTCAATTTAATATTATATTCTGACCGAAACTATTATAATATTATGTATAATATACTACGAATTTTTGACCTAAACTTGCATTTCAAAAGGTTCTAAAGAATCTAATTTTGTGATAAGTTTTTTGTCAGGACATCCATCATAACCTTCCCTCGTAAAATATAGAAAGGATCTGAAAAGTTTCATTTAAATTCGAACAATCCTCGATTTAATTTGATTAATGACCGAACCTAGTATAAAATTGTGTATAATATACTACGGTTTTTTGACCGAAACTAATATTTCAAAAAGTTTCATAGAATCTAATTCTCATATAATTTTTTGCATGGACTTCCCTCGTAATCTTCTCTCGTGAAATATAGAAAGGATCTTAGAAGTTTCGTAGCATTTCGAAAATCCTCGATTTAATTTGATTTTCCGACCGAAACTAGTATAAAATTGTGTTTAATATACTACGTTTTTTTGACCGAAACTAGTAATTCAAAAAGTTTCATAGAATCTAACTCTGAGATAATTTTTTGCATGGAATTCCATTGTAATCTTCCTTTGTAAAATACAGATAGGATCTTAAAAGTTTCGTAGCAATTCGAACAATCCTCGATTTAATTTAATTTTCTGACCGAAACGTGTATGAAATTGTGTATAATATACTACGATTTTTTGACCTAAACTTGTATTTCAAAAGGTTCCATAGAATCTTATTTTGAGATAATTTTTTGCATGGACTTCCATCAAAACCTTCCCTTGTAAAATATAGAAAGGATTTGAATAGTTTTGTAGCATTTCGAACGATTCTCGATTTAATTTTATTTTCTGACTGAAACTAGTATAAAATTATGTATAATATACTACGATTTATTTATTTTCACTCGTTTTTCAGAAAGTTTCCTAGAATCTATTTTTGAGAAAAAAATTTGTATGGACTTCCATCATAATCTTCCCTCCTAAAATATAGAAATGATCTTAGAATTTTCTTAGTATTTCGAACAATTCTCGATTTAATTTGATTTTCTGACCGAAACTAGTATAAAATTGTATATAATATACTACGAATTTTTGACCTAAACTGGTATTTCAAAAATTTTCATAGAATCTAATTCTGAAATAATTGTTTGCATGGACTTCATTCATAATCTTCCCTCGTAAAATATAGAAAGGGTCTGAAAAGTTTTGTACATTTCGAACAATCCTCGATTTAATTTGATTTCTGACCGAAACTAGTATAAAACTGTGTATAATATACTACGATTTTTTGACCTCAACTGGCATTTCAAAAAGTTCCATAAAATCTACTTCTGATATAATTTTTTGCATGGACTTCATTTGAAATCTTCCCTCGTAAAATATTGATAGGATCTGAAAAGTTTTGTAGCATTTCAAACAATCCTCAATTTAATATTATATTCTGACCGAAACTATTATAATATTATGTATAATATACTACGACTTTTTGACCTAAACATGCATTTCAAAAGGTTCTAAAGAATCTAATTTTGTGATAAGTTTTTTGTCAGGACATCCATCATAACCTTCCCTCGTAAAATATAGAAAGGATCTGAAAAGTTTCATTTAAATTCGAACAATCCTCGATTTAATTTGATTAATGACCGAACCTAGTATAAAATTGTGTATAATATACTACGGTTTTTTGACCGAAACTAATATTTCAAAAAGTTTCATAGAATCTAATTCTCATATAATTTTCTGCATGGACTTCCCTCGTAATCTTCTCTCGTGAAATATAGAAAGGATCTTAGAAGTTTCGTAGCATTTCGAAAATCCTCGATTTAATTTGATTTTCCGACCAAAACTAGTATAAAATTGTGTTTAATATACTACATTTTTTTGACCGAAACTAGTATTTCAAAAAGTTTCATAGAATCTAACTCTGAGATAATTTTTTGCATGGAATTCCATTGTAATCTTCCTTCGTAAAATATAGATAGGATCTTAAAAGTTTCGTAGCATTTCGAACAATCCTCGATTTAATTTAATTTTCTGACCGAAACGAGTATGAAATTGTGTATAATATACTACGATTTTTTGACCTAAACTTGTATTTCAAAGGGTTCCATAGAATCTTATTTTGAGATAATTTTTTGCATGGACTTCCATCAAAACCTTCCCTTGTAAAATATAGAAAGGATTTGAATAGTTTTGTAGCATTTCGAACAATTCTCGATTTAATTTGATTTTCTGACTGAAACTAGTATAAAATTATGTATAATATACTACGATTTTTTTATTTTCACTCGTTTTTCAGAAAGTTTCCTAGAATCTATTTTTGAGAAAAAAATTTGTATGGACTTCCATCATAATCTTCCCTCGTAAAATATAGAAATGATCTTAGAATTTTCTTAGTATTTCGAACAATTCTCGATTTAATTTGATTTTCTGACCGAAACTAGTATAAAATTGTGTATAATATACTACGGATTTTTTACCTAAACTGGTATTTCAAAAACTTTCATAGAATCTAATTCTGAAATAATTGTTTGCATGGACTTCATTCATAATCTTCCCTCGTAAAATATAGAAAGGGTCTGAAAAGTTTTGTACATTTCGAACAATCCTCGATTTAATTTTATTTCTGACCGAAACTAGTATAAAACTGTGTATAATATACTACGATTTTTTGACCTAAACTGGCATTTCAAAAAGTTCCATAAAATCTACTTCTGATATAATTGTTTGCATGGACTTCATTCGAAATCTTCCCTGGTAAAATATTGAAAGGATCTGAAAAGTTTTGTATCATTTCAAACAATCCTCAATTTAATATTATATTCTGACCGAAACTATTATAATATTATGTATAATATACTACGAATTTTTGACCTAAACTTGCATTTCAAAAGGTTCTAAAGAATCTAATTTTGTGATAAGTTTTTTGTCAGGACATCCATCATAACCTTCCCTCGTAAAATATAGAAAGGATCTGAAAAGTTTCATTTAAATTCGAACAATCCTCGATTTAATTTGATTAATGACCGAACCTAGTATAAAATTGTGTATAATATACTACGGTTTTTTGACCGAAACTAATATTTCAAAAAGATTCATAGAATCTAATTCTCATATAATTTTCTGCATGGACTTCCCTCGTAATCTTCTCTCGTGAAATATAGAAAGGATCTTAGAAGTTTCGTAGCATTTCGAAAATCCTCGATTTAATTTGATTTTCCGACCGAAACTAGTATAAAATTGTGTTTAATATACTACGTTTTTTTGACCGAAACTAGTAATTCAAAAAGTTTCATAGAATCTAACTCTGAGATAATTTTTTGCATGGAATTCCATTGTAATCTTCCTTCGTAAAATATAGATAGGATCTTAAAAGTTTCGTAGCAATTCGAACAATCCTCGATTTAATTTAATTTTCTGACCGAAACGTGTAAGAAATTGTGTATAATATACTACGATTTTTTGACCTAAACTTGTATTTCAAAAGGTTCCATAGAATCTTATTTTGAGATAATTTTTTGCATGGACTTCCATCAAAACCTTCCCTTGTAAAATATAGAAAGGATTTGAATAGTTTTGTAGCATTTCGAACGATTCTCGATTTAATTTTATTTTCTGACTGAAACTAGTATAAAATTATGTATAATATACTACGATTTATTTATTTTCACTCGTTTTTCAGAAAGTTTCCTAGAATCTATTTTTGAGAAAAAAATTTGTATGGACTTCCATCATAATCTTCCCTCGTAAAATATAGAAATGATCTTAGAATTTTCTTAGTATTTCGAACAATTCTCGATTTAATTTGATTTTCTGACCGAAACTAGTATAAAATTGTGTATAATATACTACGGATTTTTGACCTAAACTGGTATTTCAAAAATTTTCATAGAATCTAATTCTGAAATAATTGTTTGCATGGACTTCATTCATAATCTTCCCTCGTAAAATATAAAAAGGGTCTAAAAAGTTTTGTACATTTCGAACAATCCTCGATTTAATTTTATTTCTGACCGAAACTAGTATAAAACTGTGTATAATATACTACGATTTTTTGACCTAAACTTGCATTTCAAAAAGTTCCATAAAATCTACTTCTGATATAATTTTTTGCATGGACTTCATTCGAAATCTTCCCTGGTAAAATATTGAAAGGATCTGAAAAGTTTTGTATCATTTCAAACAATCCTCAATTTAATTTGATATTCTGACCGAAACTATTATAATATTATGTATAATATACTACGACTTTTTGACCTAAACTTGCATTTCAAAAGGTTCTATAGAATCTAATTTTGAGATATGTTTTTTGTCAGGACATCCATCATAACCTTCCCTCGTAAAATAAAGAAAGGATCTGAAAAGTTTCATTTAAATTCAAACAATCCTCGATTTAATTTGATTAATGACCGAACCTAGTATAAAATTGTGTATAATATACTACGGTTTTTTGACCGAAACTAATATTTCAAAATGTTTCATAGAATCTAATTCTGATATAATTTTCTGCATGGACTTCCCTCGTAATCTTCCCTCGTGAAATATAGAAAGGATCTTAGAAGTTTCGTAGCATTTCGAAAATCCTCGTTTTAATTTGATTTTCTGACCGAAACTTGTATAAAATTGTGTTTAATATACTACGTTTTTTTGACCGAAACTAGTATTTCAAAAAGTTTCATAGAATCTAACTCTGAGATAATTTTTTGCATGGAATTCCATCGTAATCTTCCTTCGTAAAATATAGATAGAATCTTAAAAGTTTCGTAGCATTTCGAACAATCCTCGATTTAATATAATTTTCTAACCGTAACGAGTATGAAATTGTGTATAATATACTACGATTTTTTAACCTAAACTTGTATTTCCAAAGGTTCCATAGAATCTTATTTTGAGATAATTTTTTGCATGGACTTCAATCAAAACCTTCCCTTGTAAAATATAGAAAGGATTTGAATAGTTTTCTAGCATTTCGAACAATTCTCGATTTAATTTGATTTTCTGACCGAAACTAGTATAAAATTGTGTATAATATACTACGAATTTTTGACCTAAACTGGTATTTCAAAAATTTTCATAGAATCTAATTCTGAAATAATTGTTTGCATGGACTTCATTCATAATCTTCCCTCGTAAAATATAGAAAGGGTCTGAAAAGTTTTGTACATTTCGAACAATCCTCGATTTAATTTGATTTCTGACCGAAACTAGTATAAAACTGTGTATAATATACTACGATTTTTTGACCTCAACTGGCATTTCAAAAAGTTCCATAAAATCTACTTCTGATATAATTTTTTGCATGGACTTCATTTGAAATCTTCCCTCGTAAAATATTGATAGGATCTGAAAAGTTTTGTAGCATTTCAAACAATCCTCAATTTAATATTATATTCTGACCGAAACTATTATAATATTATGTATAATATACTACGACTTTTTGACCTAAACATGCATTTCAAAAGGTTCTAAAGAATCTAATTTTGTGATAAGTTTTTTGTCAGGACATCCATCATAACCTTCCCTCGTAAAATATAGAAAGGATCTGAAAAGTTTCATTTAAATTCGAACAATCCTCGATTTAATTTGATTAATGACCGAACCTAGTATAAAATTGTGTATAATATACTACGGTTTTTTGACCGAAACTAATATTTCAAAAAGTTTCATAGAATCTAATTCTCATATAATTTTCTGCATGGACTTCCCTCGTAATCTTCTCTCGTGAAATATAGAAAGGATCTTAGAAGTTTCGTAGCATTTCGAAAATCCTCGATTTAATTTGATTTTCCGACCGAAACTAGTATAAAATTGTGTTTAATATACTACATTTTTTTGACCGAAACTAGTATTTCAAAAAGTTTCATAGAATCTAACTCTGAGATAATTTTTTGCATGGAATTCCATTGTAATCTTCCTTCGTAAAATATAGATAGGATCTTAAAAGTTTCGTAGCATTTCGAACAATCCTCGATTTAATTTAATTTTCTGACCGAAACGAGTATGAAATTGTGTATAATATACTACGATTTTTTGACCTAAACTTGTATTTCAAAGGGTTCCATAGAATCTTATTTTGAGATAATTTTTTGCATGGACTTCCATCAAAACCTTCCCTTGTAAAATATAGAAAGGATTTGAATAGTTTTGTAGCATTTCGAACAATTCTCGATTTAATTTGATTTTCTGACTGAAACTAGTATAAAATTATGTATAATATACTACGATTTTTTTATTTTCACTCGTTTTTCAGAAAGTTTCCTAGAATCTATTTTTGAGAAAAAAATTTGTATGGACTTCCATCATAATCTTCCCTCGTAAAATATAGAAATGATCTTAGAATTTTCTTAGTATTTCGAACAATTCTCGATTTAATTTGATTTTCTGACCGAAACTAGTATAAAATTGTGTATAATATACTACGGATTTTTTACCTAAACTGGTATTTCAAAAACTTTCATAGAATCTAATTCTGAAATAATTGTTTGCATGGACTTCATTCATAATCTTCCCTCGTAAAATATAGAAAGGGTCTGAAAAGTTTTGTACATTTCGAACAATCCTCGATTTAATTTTATTTCTGACCGAAACTAGTATAAAACTGTGTATAATATACTACGATTTTTTGACCTAAACTGGCATTTCAAAAAGTTCCATAAAATCTACTTCTGATATAATTTTTTGCATGGACTTCATTCGAAATCTTCCCTGGTAAAATATTGAAAGGATCTGAAAAGTTTTGTATCATTTCAAACAATCCTCAATTTAATATTATATTCTGACCGAAACTATTATAATATTATGTATAATATACTACGAATTTTTGACCTAAACTTGCATTTCAAAAGGTTCTAAAGAATCTAATTTTGTGATAAGTTTTTTGTCAGGACATCCATCATAACCTTCCCTCGTAAAATATAGAAAGGATCTGAAAAGTTTCATTTAAATTCGAACAATCCTCGATTTAATTTGATTAATGACCGAACCTAGTATAAAATTGTGTATAATATACTACGGTTTTTTGACCGAAACTAATATTTCAAAAAGTTTCATAGAATCTAATTCTCATATAATTTTCTGCATGGACATCCCTCGTAATCTTCTCTCGTGAAATATAGAAAGGATCTTAGAAGTTTCGTAGCATTTCGAAAATCCTCGATTTAATTTGATTTTCCGACCGAAACTAGTATAAAATTGTGTTTAATATACTACGTTTTTTTGACCGAAACTAGTAATTCAAAAAGTTTCATAGAATCTAACTCTGAGATAATTTTTTGCATGGAATTCCATTGTAATCTTCCTTCGTAAAATATAGATAGGATCTTAAAAGTTTCGTAGCAATTCGAACAATCCTCGATTTAATTTAATTTTCTGACCGAAACGTGTATGAAATTGTGTATAATATACTACGATTTTTTGACCTAAACTTGTATTTCAAAAGGTTCCATAGAATCTTATTTTGAGATAATTTTTTGCATGGACTTCCATCAAAACCTTCCCTTGTAAAATATAGAAAGGATTTGAATAGTTTTGTAGCATTTCGAACGATTCTCGATTTAATTTTATTTTCTGACTGAAACTAGTATAAAATTATGTATAATATACTACGATTTATTTATTTTCACTCGTTTTTCAGAAAGTTTCCTAGAATCTATTTTTGAGAAAAAAATTTGTATGGACTTCCATCATAATCTTCCCTCGTAAAATATAGAAATGATCTTAGAATTTTCTTAGTATTTCGAACAATTCTCGATTTAATTTGATTTTCTGACCGAAACTAGTATAAAATTGTGTATAATATACTACGGATTTTTGACCTAAACTGGTATTTCAAAAATTTTCATAGAATCTAATTCTGAAATAATTGTTTGCATGGACTTCATTCATAATCTTCCCTCGTAAAATATAAAAAGGGTCTAAAAAGTTTTGTACATTTCGAATAATCCTCGATTTAATTTTATTTCTGACCGAAACTAGTATAAAATTGTTTTTAATATACTACGTTTTTTTGACCGAAACTAGTATTTCAAAAAGATTCATAGAATCTAACTCTGAGATAATTTTTTGCATGGAATTCCATCGTAATCTTCCTTCGTAAAATATAGATAGGATCTTAAAAGTTTCGTAGCATTTCGAAGAATCCTCGATTTAATTTAATTTTCTGACCGAAACTAGTATGAAATTGTGTATAATATACTACGATTTTTTGACCTAAACTTGTATTTCAAAAGGTTCCATAGAATCTTATTTTGAGATAATTTTTTGCATGGACTTCCATCAAAACCTTCCCATGTAAAATATAAAAAGGATTTGAATAGTTTTCTAGCATTTCGAACAATTCTCGATTTAATTTGATTTTCTGACCGAAACTAGTATAAAATTGTATATAATATACTACGAATTTTTGACCTAAACTGGTATTTCAAAAATTTTCATAGAATCTAATTCTGAAATAATTGTTTGCATGGACTTCATTCATAATCTTCCCTCGTAAAATATAGAAAGGGTCTGAAAAGTTTTGTACATTTCGAACAATCCTCGATTTAATTTGATTTCTGACCGAAACTAGTATAAAACTGTGTATAATATACTACGATTTTTTGACCTCAACTGGCATTTCAAAAAGTTCCATAAAATCTACTTCTGATATAATTTTTTGCATGGACTTCATTTGAAATCTTCCCTCGTAAAATATTGATAGGATCTGAAAAGTTTTGTAGCATTTCAAACAATCCTCAATTTAATATTATATTCTGACCGAAACTATTATAATATTATGTATAATATACTACGACTTTTTGACCTAAACATGCATTTCAAAAGGTTCTAAAGAATCTAATTTTGTGATAAGTTTTTTGTCAGGACATCCATCATAACCTTCCCTCGTAAAATATAGAAAGGATCTGAAAAGTTTCATTTAAATTCGAACAATCCTCGATTTAATTTGATTAATGACCGAACCTAGTATAAAATTGTGTATAATATACTACGGTTTTTTGACCGAAACTAATATTTCAAAAAGTTTCATAGAATCTAATTCTCATATAATTTTCTGCATGGACTTCCCTCGTAATCTTCTCTCGTGAAATATAGAAAGGATCTTAGAAGTTTCGTAGCATTTCGAAAATCCTCGATTTAATTTGATTTTCCGACCGAAACTAGTATAAAATTGTGTTTAATATACTACATTTTTTTGACCGAAACTAGTATTTCAAAAAGTTTCATAGAATCTAACTCTGAGATAATTTTTTGCATGGAATTCCATTGTAATCTTCCTTCGTAAAATATAGATAGGATCTTAAAAGTTTCGTAGCATTTCGAACAATCCTCGATTTAATTTAATTTTCTGACCGAAACGAGTATGAAATTGTGTATAATATACTACGATTTTTTAACCTAAACTTGTATTTCAAAGGGTTCCATAGAATCTTATTTTGAGATAATTTTTTGCATGGACTTCCATCAAAACCTTCCCTTGTAAAATATAGAAAGGATTTGAATAGTTTTGTAGCATTTCGAACAATTCTCGATTTAATTTGATTTTCTGACTGAAACTAGTATAAAATTATGTATAATATACTACGATTTTTTTATTTTCACTCGTTTTTCAGAAAGTTTCCTAGAATCTATTTTTGAGAAAAAAATTTGTATGGACTTCCATCATAATCTTCCCTCGTAAAATATAGAAATGATCTTAGAATTTTCTTAGTATTTCGAACAATTCTCGATTTAATTTGATTTTCTGACCGAAACTAGTATAAAATTGTGTATAATATACTACGGATTTTTTACCTAAACTGGTATTTCAAAAACTTTCATAGAATCTAATTCTGAAATAATTGTTTGCATGGACTTCATTCATAATCTTCCCTCGTAAAATATAGAAAGGGTCTGAAAAGTTTTGTACATTTCGAACAATCCTCGATTTAATTTTATTTCTGACCGAAACTAGTATAAAACTGTGTATAATATACTACGATTTTTTGACCTAAACTGGCATTTCAAAAAGTTCCATAAAATCTACTTCTGATATAATTTTTTGCATGGACTTCATTCGAAATCTTCCCTGGTAAAATATTGAAAGGATCTGAAAAGTTTTGTATCATTTCAAACAATCCTCAATTTAATATTATATTCTGACCGAAACTATTATAATATTATGTATAATATACTACGAATTTTTGACCTAAACTTGCATTTCAAAAGGTTCTAAAGAATCTAATTTTGTGATAAGTTTTTTGTCAGGACATCCATCATAACCTTCCCTCGTAAAATATAGAAAGGATCTGAAAAGTTTCATTTAAATTCGAACAATCCTCGATTTAATTTGATTAATGACCGAACCTAGTATAAAATTGTGTATAATATACTACGGTTTTTTGACCGAAACTAATATTTCAAAAAGTTTCATAGAATCTAATTCTCATATAATTTTCTGCATGGACTTCCCTCGTAATCTTCTCTCGTGAAATATAGAAAGGATCTTAGAAGTTTCGTAGCATTTCGAAAATCCTCGATTTAATTTGATTTTCCGACCGAAACTAGTATAATATTGTGTTTAATATACTACGTTTTTTTGACCGAAACTAGTAATTCAAAAAGTTTCATAGAATCTAACTCTGAGATAATTTTTTGCATGGAATTCCATTGTAATCTTCCTTCGTAAAATATAGATAGGATCTTAAAAGTTTCGTAGCAATTCGAACAATCCTCGATTTAATTTAATTTTCTGACCGAAACGTGTATGAAATTGTGTATAATATACTACGATTTTTTGACCTAAACTTGTATTTCAAAAGGTTCCATAGAATCTTATTTTGAGATAATTTTTTGCATGGACTTCCATCAAAACCTTCCCTTGTAAAATATAGAAAGGATTTGAATAGTTTTGTAGCATTTCGAACGATTCTCGATTTAATTTTATTTTCTGACTGAAACTAGTATAAAATTATGTATAATATACTACGATTTATTTATTTTCACTCGTTTTTCAGAAAGTTTCCTAGAATCTATTTTTGAGAAAAAAATTTGTATGGACTTCCATCATAATCTTCCCTCGTAAAATATAGAAATGATCTTAGAATTTTCTTAGTATTTCGAACAATTCTCGATTTAATTTGATTTTCTGACCGAAACTAGTATAAAATTGTGTATAATATACTACGGATTTTTGACCTAAACTGGTATTTCAAAAATTTTCATAGAATCTAATTCTGAAATAATTGTTTGCATGGACTTCATTCATAATCTTCCCTCGTAAAATATAAAAAGGGTCTAAAAAGTTTTGTACATTTCGAACAATCCTCGATTTAATTTTATTTCTGACCGAAACTAGTATAAAACTGTGTATAATATACTACGATTTTTTGACCTAAACTTGCATTTCAAAAAGTTCCATAAAATCTACTTCTGATATAATTTTTTGCATGGACTTCATTCGAAATCTTCCCTGGTAAAATATTGAAAGGATCTGAAAAGTTTTGTATCATTTCAAACAATCCTCAATTTAATTTGATATTCTGACCGAAACTATTATAATATTATGTATAATATACTACGACTTTTTGACCTAAACTTGCATTTCAAAAGGTTCTATAGAATCTAATTTTGAGATATGTTTTTTGTCAGGACATCCATCATAACCTTCCCTCGTAAAATAAAGAAAGGATCTGAAAAGTTTAATTTAAATTCAAACAATCCTCGATTTAATTTGATTAATGACCGAACCTAGTATAAAATTGTGTATAATATACTACGGTTTTTTGACCGAAACTAATATTTCAAAATGTTTCATAGAATCTAATTCTGATATAATTTTCTGCATGGACTTCCCTCGTAATCTTCCCTCGTGAAATATAGAAAGGATCTTAGAAGTTTCGTAGCATTTCGAAAATCCTCGATTTAATTTGATTTTCTGACCGAAACTTGTATAAAATTGTGTTTAATATACTACGTTTTTTTGACCGAAACTAGTATTTCAAAAAGTTTCATAGAATCTAACTCTGAGATAATTTTTTGCATGGAATTCCATCGTAATCTTCCTTCGTAAAATATAGATAGGATCTTAAAAGTTTCGTAGCATTTCGAACAATCCTCGATTTAATATAATTTTCTAACCGTAACGAGTATGAAATTGTGTATAATATACTACGATTTTTTAACCTAAACTTGTATTTCCAAAGGTTCCATAGAATCTTATTTTGAGATAATTTTTTGCATGGACTTTAATCAAAACCTTCCCTTGTAAAATATAGAAAGGATTTGAATAGTTTTCTAGCATTTCGAACAATTCTCGATTTAATTTGATTTTCTGACCGAAACTAGTATAAAATTGTGTATAATATACTACGAATTTTTGACCTAAACTGGTATTTCAAAAATTTTCATAGAATCTAATTCTGAAATAATTGTTTGCATGGACTTCATTCATAATCTTCCCTCGTAAAATATAGAAAGGGTCTGAAAAGTTTTGTACATTTCGAACAATCCTCGATTTAATTTGATTTCTGACCGAAACTAGTATAAAACTGTGTATAATATACTACGATTTTTTGACCTAAACTGGCATTTCAAAAAGTTCCATAAAATCTACTTCTGATATAATTTTTTGCATGGACTTCATTCGAAATCTTCCCTGGTAAAATATTGATAGGATCTGAAAAGTTTTGTATCATTTCAAACAATCCTCAATTTAATTTGATATTCTGACCGAAACTATTATAATATTATGTATAATATACTACGACTTTTTGACCTAAACTTGCATTTCAAAAGGTTCTATAGAATCTAATTTTGAGATATGTTTTTTGTCAGGACATCCATCATAACCTTCCCTCGTAAAATATAGAAAGGATCTGAAAAGTTTCATTTAAATTCGAACAATCCTCGATTTAATTTGATTAATGACCGAACCTAGTATAAAATTGTGTATAATATACTACGGTTTTTTGACCGAAACTAATATTTCAAAATGTTTCATAGAATCTAATTCTGATATAATTTTCTGCATGGACTTCCCTCGTAATCTTCCCTCGTGAAATATAGAAAGGATCTTAGAAGTTTCGTAGCATTTCGAAAATCCTCGATTTAATTTGATTTTCTGACCGAAACTTGTATAAAATTGTGTTTAATATACTACGTTTTTTTGACCGAAACTAGTATTTCAAAAAGTTTCATAGAATCTAACTCTGAGATAATTTTTTGCATGGAATTCCATCGTAATCTTCCTTCGTAAAATATAGATAGGATCTTAAAAGTTTCGTAGCATTTCGAACAATCCTCGATTTAATATAATTTTCTAACCGTAACGAGTATGAAATTGTGTATAATATACTACGATTTTTTAACCTAAACTTGTATTTCCAAAGGTTCCATAGAATCTTATTTTGAGATAATTTTTTGCATGGACTTTAATCAAAACCTTCCCTTGTAAAATATAGAAAGGATTTGAATAGTTTTCTAGCATTTCGAACAATTCTCGATTTAATTTGATTTTCTGACCGAAACTAGTATAAAATTGTGTATAATATACTACGAATTTTTGACCTAAACTGGTATTTCAAAAATTTTCATAGAATCTAATTCTGAAATAATTGTTTGCATGGACTTCATTCATAATCTTCCCTCGTAAAATATAGAAAGGGTCTGAAAAGTTTTGTACATTTCGAACAATCCTCGATTTAATTTGATTTCTGACCGAAACTAGTATAAAACTGTGTATAATATACTACGATTTTTTGACCTAAACTGGCATTTCAAAAAGTTCCATAAAATCTACTTCTGATATAATTTTTTGCATGGACTTCATTCGAAATCTTCCCTGGTAAAATATTGATAGGATCTGAAAAGTTTTGTATCATTTCAAACAATCCTCAATTTAATTTGATATTCTGACCGAAACTATTATAATATTATGTATAATATACTACGACTTTTTGACCTAAACTTGCATTTCAAAAGGTTCTATAGAATCTAATTTTGAGATATGTTTTTTGTCAGGACATCCATCATAACCTTCCCTCGTAAAATATAGAAAGGATCTGAAAAGTTTCATTTAAATTCGAACAATCCTCGATTTAATTTGATTAATGACCGAACCTAGTATAAAATTGTGTATAATATACTACGGTTTTTTGACCGAAACTAATATTTCAAAAAGTTTCATAGAATCTAATTCTGATATAATTTTTTGCATGGACTTCCCTCGTAATCTTCCCTCGTGAAATATAGAAAGGATCTTAGAAGTTTCGTAGCATTTCGAAAATCCTCGATTTAATTTGATTTTCTGACCGAAACTTGTATAAAATTGTGTTTAATATACTATGTTTTTTTGACCGAAACTAGTATTTCAAAAAGTTTCATAGAATCTAACTCTGAGATAATTTTTTGAATGGAATTCCATCGTAATCTTCCTTCGTAAAATATAGATAGGATCTTAAAAGTTTCGTAGCATTTCGAACAATCCTCGATTTAATTTAATTTTCTAACCGTAACGAGTATGAAATTGTGTATAATATACTACGATTTTTTAACCTAAACTTGTATTTCAAAAGGTTCCATAGAATCTTATTTTGAGATAATTTTTTGCATGGACTTCAATCAAAACCTTCCCTTGTAAAATATAGAAAGGATTTGAATAGTTTTCTAGCATTTCGAACAATTCTCGATTTAATTTGATTTTCTGACCGAAACTAGTATAAAATTGTGTATAATATACTACGAATTTTTGACCTAAACTGGTATTTCAAAAATTTTCATAGAATCTAATTCTGAAATAATTGTTTGCATGGACTTCATTCATAATCTTCCCTCGTAAAATATAGAAAGGGTCTGAAAAGTTTTGTACATTTCGAACAATCCTCGATTTAATTTGATTTCTGACCGAAACTAGTATAAAACTGTGTATAATATACTATGATTTTTTGACCTCAACTGGCATTTCAAAAAGTTCCATAAAATCTACTTCTGATATAATTTTTTGCATGGACTTCATTTGAAATCTTCCCTCGTAATATATTGATAGGATCTGAAAAGTTTTGTAGCATTTCAAACAATCCTCAATTTAATTTGATATTCTGACCGAAACTATTATAATATTATGTATAATATACTACGACTTTTTGACCTAAACTTGCATTTCAAAAGGTTCTAAAGAATCTAATTTTGTGATAAGTTTTTTGTCAGGACATCCATCATAACCTTCCCTCGTAAAATATAGAAAGGATCTGAAAAGTTTCATTTAAATTCAAACAATCCTCGATTTAATTTGATTAATGACCGAACCTAGTATAAAATTGTGTATAATATACTACGGTTTTTTGACCGAAACTAATATTTCAAAAAGTTTCATAGAATCTAATTCTGATATAATTTTCTGCATGGACTTCCCTCGTAATCTTCTCTCGTGAAATATAGAAAGGATCTTAGAAGTTTCGTAGCATTTCGAAAATCCTCGATTTAATTTGATTTTCCGACCGAAACTAGTATAAAATTGTGTATAATATACTACGTTTTTTTGACCGAAACTAGTATTTCAAAAAGTTTCATAGAATCTAACTCTGAGATAATTTTTTGCATGGAATTCCATTGTAATCTTCCTTCGTAAAATATAGATAGGATCTTAAAAGTTTCGTAGCATTTCGAACAATCCTCGATTTAATTTAATTTTATGACCGAAACGAGTATGAAATTGTGTATAATATACTACGATTTTTTGACCTAAACTTGTATTTCAAAAGGTTCCATAGAATCTTATTTTGAGATAATTTTTTGCATGGACTTCCATCAAAACCTTCCCTTGTAAAATATAGAAAGGATTTGAATAGTTTTGTAGCATTTCGAACGATTCTCGATTTAATTTGATTTTCTGACTGAAACTAGTATAAAATTATGTATAATATACTACGATTTTTTTATTTTCACTCGTTTTTCAGAAAGTTTCCTAGAATCTATTTTTGAGAAAAAAATTTGTATGGACTTCCATCATAATCTTCCCTCGTAAAATATAGAAATGATCTTAGAATTTTCTTAGTATTTCGAACAATTCTCGATTTAATTTGATTTTCTGACCGAAACTAGTATAAAATTGTGTATAATATACTACGGATTTTTGACCTAAACTGGTATTTCAAAAATTTTCATAGAATCTAATTCTGAAATAATTGTTTGCATGGACTTCATTCATAATCTTCCCTCGTAAAATATAGAAAGGGTCTGAAAAGTTTTGTACATTTCGAACAATCCTCGATTTAATTTGATTTCTGACCGAAACTAGTATAAAACTGTGTATAATATACTATGATTTTTTGACCTCAACTGGCATTTCAAAAAGTTCCATAAAATCTACTTCTGATATAATTTTTTGCATGGACTTCATTTGAAATCTTCCCTCGTAATATATTGATAGGATCTGAAATGTTTTGTAGCATTTCAAACAATCCTCAATTTAATTTGATATTCTGACCGAAACTATTATAATATTATGTATAATATACTACGACTTTTTGACCTAAACTTGCATTTCAAAAGGTTCTAAAGAATCTAATTTTGTGATAAGTTTTTTGTCAGGACATCCATCATAACCTTCCCTCGTAAAATATAGAAAGGATCTGAAAAGTTTCATTTAAATTCAAACAATCCTCGATTTAATTTGATTAATGACCGAACCTAGTATAAAATTGTGTATAATATACTACGGTTTTTTGACCGAAACTAATATTTCAAAAAGTTTCATAGAATCTAATTCTGATATAATTTTCTGCATGGACTTCCCTCGTAATCTTCTCTCGTGAAATATAGAAAGGATCTTAGAAGTTTCGTAGCATTTCGAAAATCCTCGATTTAATTTGATTTTCCGACCGAAACTAGTATAAAATTGTGTATAATATACTACGTTTTTTTGACCGAAACTAGTATTTCAAAAAGTTTCATAGAATCTAACTCTGAGTTAATTTTTTGCATGGAATTCCATTGTAATCTTCCTTCGTAAAATATAGATAGGATCTTAAAAGTTTCGTAGCATTTCGAACAATCCTCGATTTAATTTAATTTTCTGACCGAAACGAGTATGAAATTGTGTATAATATACTACGATTTTTTGACCTAAACTTGTATTTCAAAAGGTTCCATAGAATCTTATTTTGAGATAATTTTTTGCATGGACTTCCATCAAAACCTTCCCTTGTAAAATATAGAAAGGATTTGAATAGTTTTGTAGCATTTCGAACGATTCTCGATTTAATTTGATTTTCTGACTGAAACTAGTATAAAATTATGTATAATATACTACGATTTTTTTATTTTCACTCGTTTTTCAGAAAGTTTCCTAGAATCTATTTATGAGAAAAAAATTTGTATGGACTTCCATCATAATCTTCCCTCGTAAAATATAGAAATGATCTTAGAATTTTCTTAGTATTTCGAACAATTCTCGATTTAATTTGATTTTCTGACCGAAACTAGTATAAAATTGTGTATAATATACTACGGATTTTTGACCTAAACTGGTATTTCAAAAATTTTCATAGAATCTAATTCTGAAATAATTGTTTGCATGGACTTCATTCATAATCTTCCCTCGTAAAATATAGAAAGGGTCTGAAAAGTTTTGTACATTTTGAACAATCCTCGATTTAATTTTATTTCTGACCGAAACTAGTATAAAACTGTGTATAATATACTACGATTTTTTGACCTAAACTGGCATTTCAAAAAGTTCCATAAAATCTACTTCTGATATAATTTTTTGCATGGACTTCATTCGAAATCTTCCCTGGTAAAATATTGAAAGGATCTGAAAAGTTTTGTATCATTTCAAACAATCCTCAATTTAATTTGATATTCTGACCGAAACTATTATAATATTATGTATAATATACTACAAATTTTTGACCTAAACTTGCATTTCAAAAGGTTTTATAGAATCTAATTTTGAGATATGTTTTTTGTCAGGACATCCATCATAACCTTCCCTCGTAAAATAAAGAAAGGATCTGAAAAGTTTCATTTAAATTCGAACAATCCTCGATTTAATTTGATTAATGACCGAACCTAGTATAAAATTGTGTATAATATACTACGGTTTTTTGACCGAAACTAATATTTCAAAAAGTTTCATAGAATCTAATTCTGATATAATTTTCTGCATGGACTTCCCTCGTAATCTTCCCTCGTGAAATATAGAAAGGATCTTAGAAGTTTCGTAGCATTTCGAAAATCCTCGATTTAATTTGATTTTCTGACCGAAACTTGTATAAAATTGTGTTTAATATACTACGTTTTTTTGACCGAAACTAGTATTTCAAAAAGTTTCATAGAATCTAACTCTGAGATAATTTTTTGCATGGAATTCCATCGTAATCTTCCTTCGTAAAATATAGATAGGATCTTAAAAGCTTCGTAGCATTTCGAACAACCCTCGATTTAATTTAATTTTCTAACCGTAACGAGTATGAAATTGTGTATAATATACTACGATTTTTTAACCTAAACTTGTATTTCCAAAGGTTCCATAGAATCTTATTTTGAGATAATTTTTTGCATGGACTTCCATCAAAACCTTCCCTTGTAAAATATAGAAAGGATTTGAATAGTTTTGTAGCATTTCGAACAATTCTCGATTTAATTTGATTTTCTGACCGAAACTAGTATAAAATTATGTATAATATACTACGATTTTTTTATTTTCACTCGTTTTTTAGAAAGATTCCTAGAATCTATTTTTGAGAAAAAAAATTTGTATGGACTTCTATCATAATCTTCCCTCGTAAAATATAGAAATGATCTTAGAATTTTCTTAGTATTTCGAACAATTCTCGATTTAATTTGATTTTCTGACCGAAACTAGTATAAAATTGTGTATAATATACTACGGATTTTTGACCTAAACTGGTATTTCAAAAATTTTCATAGAATCTAATTCTCAAATAATTGTTTGCATGGACTCCATTCATAATCTTCCCTCGTAAAATATAGAAAGGGTCTGAAAAGTTTTGTACATTTCGAACAATCCTCGATTTAATTTGATTTCTGACCGAAACTAGTATAAAACTGTGTATAATATACTACGATTTTTTGACCTAAACTGGCATTTCAAAAAGTTCCATAAAATCTACTTCTGATATAATTTTTTGCATGGACTTCATTCGAAATCTTCCCTGGTAAAATATTGATAGGATCTGAAAAGTTTTGTATCATTTCAAACAATCCTCAATTTAATTTGATATTCTGACCGAAACTATTATAATATTATGTATAATATACTACGACTTTTTGACCTAAACTTTCATTTCAAAAGGTTCTATAGAATCTAATTTTGAGATATGTTTTTTGTCAGGACATCCATCATAACCTTCCCTCGTAAAATAAAGAAAAGATCTAAAAAGTTTCATTTAAATTCGAACAATCCTCGATTTAATTTGATTAATGACCGAACCTAGTATAAAATTGTGTATAATATACTACGGTTTTTTGACCGAAACTAATATTTCAAAAAGTTTCATAGAATCTAATTCTGATATAATTTTCTGCATGGACTTCCCTCGTAATCTTCCCTCGTGAAATATAGAAAGGATCTTAGAAGTTTCGTAGTATTTCGAAAATCCTCTATTTAATTTGATTTTCTGACCGAAACTTGTATAAAATTGTGTTTAATATACTACGTTTTTTTGACCGAAACTAGTATTTCAAAAAGTTTCATAGAATCTAACTCTGAGATAATTTTTTGCATGGAATTCCAACGTAATCTTCCTTCGTAAAATATAGATAGGATCTTAAAAGTTTCGTAGCATTTCGAACAATCCTCGATTTAATTTAATTTTCTAACCGTAACGAGTATGAAATTGTGTATAATATACTACGATTTTTTAACCTAAACTTGTATTTCCAAAGGTTCCATAGAATCTTATTTTGAGATAATTTTTTGCATGGACTTCCATCAAAACCTTCCCTTGTAAAATATAGAAAGGATTTGAATAGTTTTGTAGCATTTCGAACAATTCTCGATTTAATTTGATTTTCTGACCGAAACTAGTATAAAATTATGTATAATATACTACGATTTTTTTATTTTCACTCGTTTTTTAGAAAGATTCCTAGAATCTATTTTTGAGAAAAAAAATTTGTATGGACTTCCATCATAATCTTCCCTCGTAAAATATAGAAATGATCTTAGAATTTTCTTAGTATTTCGAACAATTCTCGATTTAATTTGATTTTCTGACCGAAACTAGTATAAAATTGTGTATAATATACTACGGATTTTTGACCTAAACTGGTATTTCAAAAATTTTCATAGAATCTAATTCTGAAATAATTGTTTTCATGGACTTCATTCATAATCTTCCCTCGTAAAATATAGAAAGGGTCTGAAAAGTTTTGTACATTTCGAACAATCCTCGATTTAATTTGATTTCTGACCGAAACTAGTATAAAACTGTGTATAATATACTACGATTTTTTGACCTAAACTGGCATTTCAAAAAGTTCCATAAAATCTACTTCTGATATAATTTTTTGCATGGACTTCATTCGAAATCTTCCCTGGTAAAATATTGATAGGATCTGAAAAGTTTTGTATCATTTCAAACAATCCTCAATTTAATTTGATATTCTGACCGAAACTATTATAATATTATGTATAATATACTACTACTTTTTGACCTAAACTTGCATTTCAAAAGGTTCTATAGAATCTAATTTTGAGATATGTTTTTTGTCAGGACATCCATCATAACCTTCCCTCGTAAAATATAGAAAGGATCTGAAAAGTTTCATTTAAATTCGAACAATCCTCGATTTAATTTGATTAATGACCGAACCTAGTATAAAATTGTGTATAATATACTACGGTTTTTTGACCGAAACTAATATTTCAAAAAGTTTCATAGAATCTAATTCTGATATAATTTTTTGCATGGACTTCCCTCGTAATCTTCCCTCGTGAAATATAGAAAGGATCTTAGAAGTTTCGTAGCATTTCGAAAATCCTCGATTTAATTTGATTTTCTGACCGAAACTTGTATAAAATTGTGTTTAATATACTATGTTTTTTTGACCGAAACTAGTATTTCAAAAAGTTTCATAGAATCTAACTCTGAGATAATTTTTTGAATGGAATTCCATCGTAATCTTCCTTCGTAAAATATAGATAGGATCTTAAATGTTTCGTAGCATTTCGAACAATCCTCGATTTAATTTAATTTTCTAACCGTAACGAGTATGAAATTGTGTATAATATACTACGATTTTTTAACCTAAACTTGTATTTCAAAAGGTTCCATAGAATCTTATTTTGAGATAATTTTTTGCATGGACTTCAATCAAAACCTTCCCTTGTAAAATATAGAAAGGATTTGAATAGTTTTCTAGCATTTCGAACAATTCTCGATTTAATTTGATTTTCTGACCGAAACTAGTATAAAATTGTGTATAATATACTACGAATTTTTGACCTAAACTGGTATTTCAAAAATTTTCATAGAATCTAATTCTGAAATAATTGTTTGCATGGACTTCATTCATAATCTTCCCTCGTAAAATATAGAAAGGGTCTGAAAAGTTTTGTACATTTCGAACAATCCTCGATTTAATTTGATTTCTGACCGAAACTAGTATAAAACTGTGTATAATATACTATGATTTTTTGACCTCAACTGGCATTTCAAAAAGTTCCATAAAATCTACTTCTGATATAATTTTTTGCATGGACTTCATTTGAAATCTTCCCTCGTAATATATTGATAGGATCTGAAAAGTTTTGTAGCATTTCAAACAATCCTCAATTTAATTTGATATTCTGACCGAAACTATTATAATATTATGTATAATATACTACGACTTTTTGACCTAAACTTGCATTTCAAAAGGTTCTAAAGAATCTAATTTTGTGATAAGTTTTTTGTCAGGACATCCATCATAACCTTCCCTCGTAAAATATAGAAAGGATCTGAAAAGTTTCATTTAAATTCAAACAATCCTCGATTTAATTTGATTAATGACCGAACCTAGTATAAAATTGTGTATAATATACTACGGTTTTTTGACCGAAACTAATATTTCAAAAAGTTTCATAGAATCTAATTCTGATATAATTTTCTGCATGGACTTCCCTCGTAATCTTCTCTCGTGAAATATAGAAAGGATCTTAGAAGTTTCGTAGCATTTCGAAAATCCTCGATTTAATTTGATTTTCCGACCGAAACTAGTATAAAATTGTGTATAATATACTACGTTTTTTTGACCGAAACTAGTATTTCAAAAAGTTTCATAGAATCTAACTCTGAGATAATTTTTTGCATGGAATTCCATTGTAATCTTCCTTCGTAAAATATAGATAGGATCTTAAAAGTTTCGTAGCATTTCGAACAATCCTCGATTTAATTTAATTTTCTGACCGAAACGAGTATGAAATTGTGTATAATATACTACGATTTTTTGACCTAAACTTGTATTTCAAAAGGTTCCATAGAATCTTATTTTGAGATAATTTTTTGCATGGACTTCCATCAAAACCTTCCCTTGTAAAATATAGAAAGGATTTGAATAGTTTTGTAGCATTTTGAACGATTCTCGATTTAATTTGATTTTCTGACTGAAACTAGTATAAAATTATGTATAATATACTACGATTTTTTTATTTTCACTCGTTTTTCAGAAAGTTTCCTAGAATCTATTTTTGAGAAAAAAATTTGTATGGACTTCCATCATAATCTTCCCTCGTAAAATATAGAAATGATCTTAGAATTTTCTTAGTATTTCGAACAATTCTCGATTTAATTTGATTTTCTGACCGAAACTAGTATAAAATTGTGTATAATATACTACGGATTTTTGACCTAAACTGGTATTTCAAAAATTTTCATAGAATCTAATTCTGAAATAATTGTTTGCATGGACTTCATTCATAATCTTCCCTCGTAAAATATAGAAAGGGTCTGAAAAGTTTTGTACATTTTGAACAATCCTCGATTTAATTTTATTTCTGACCGAAACTAGTATAAAAATGTGTATAATATACTACGATTTTTTGACCTAAACTGGCATTTCAAAAAGTTCCATAAAATCTACTTCTGATATAATTTTTTGCATGGACTTCATTCGAAATCTTCCCTGGTAAAATATTGAAAGGATCTGAAAAGTTTTGTATCATTTCAAACAATCCTCAATTTAATTTGATATTCTGACCGAAACTATTATAATATTATGTATAATATACTACGAATTTTTGACCTAAACTTGCATTTCAAAAGGTTCTATAGAATCTAATTTTGAGATATGTTTTTTGTCAGGACATCCATCATAACCTTCCCTCGTAAAATAAAGAAAGGATCTGAAAAGTTTCATTTAAATTCGAACAATCCTCGATTTAATTTGATTAATGACCGAACCTAGTATAAAATTGTGTATAATATACTACGGTTTTTTGACCGAAACTAATATTTCAAAAAGTTTCATAGAATCTAATTCTGATATAATTTTCTGCATGGACTTCCCTCGTAATCTTCCCTCGTGAAATATAGAAAGGATCTTAGAAGTTTCGTAGCATTTCGAAAATCCTCGATTTAATTTGATTTTCTGACCGAAACTTGTATAAAATTGTGTTTAATATACTACGTTTTTTTGACCGAAACTAGTATTTCAAAAAGTTTCATAGAATCTAACTCTGAGATAATTTTTTGCATGGAATTCCATCGTAATCTTCCTTCGTAAAATATAGATAGGATCTTAAAAGTTTCGTAGCATTTCGAACAATCCTCGATTTAATTTAATTTTCTAACCGTAACGAGTATGAAATTGTGTATAATATACTACGATTTTTTAACCTAAACTTGTATTTCCAAAGGTTCCATAGAATCTTATTTTGAGATAATTTTTTGCATGGACTTCCATCAAAACCTTCCCTTGTAAAATATAGAAAGGATTTGAATAGTTTTGTAGCATTTCGAACAATTCTCGATTTAATTTGATTTTCTGACCGAAACTAGTATAAAATTATGTATAATATACTACGATTTTTTTATTTTCACTCGTTTTTTAGAAAGATTCCTAGAATCTATTTTTGAGAGAAAAAATTTGTATGGACTTCTATCATAATCTTCCCTCGTAAAATATAGAAATGATCTTAGAATTTTCTTAGTATTTCGAACAATTCTCGATTTAATTTGATTTTCTGACCGAAACTAGTATAAAATTGTGTATAATATACTACGGATTTTTGACCTAAACTGGTATTTCAAAAATTTTCATAGAATCTAATTCTCAAATAATTGTTTGCATGGACTTCATTCATAATCTTCCCTCGTAAAATATAGAAAGGGTCTGAAAAGTTTTGTACATTTCGAACAATCCTCGATTTAATTTGATTTCTGACCGAAACTAGTATAAAACTGTGTATAATATACTACGATTTTTTGACCTAAACTGGCATTTCAAAAAGTTCCATAAAATCTACTTCTGATATAATTTTTTGCATGGACTTCATTCGAAATCTTCCCTGGTAAAATATTGATAGGATCTGAAAAGTTTTGTATCATTTCAAACAATCCTCAATTTAATTTGATATTCTGACCGAAACTATTATAATATTATGTATAATATACTACGACTTTTTGACCTAAACTTTCATTTCAAAAGGTTCTATAGAATCTAATTTTGAGATATGTTTTTTGTCAGGACATCCATCATAACCTTCCCTCGTAAAATAAAGAAAAGATCTAAAAAGTTTCATTTAAATTCGAACAATCCTCGATTTAATTTGATTAATGACCGAACCTAGTATAAAATTGTGTATAATATACTACGGTTTTTTGACCGAAACTAATATTTCAAAAAGTTTCATAGAATCTAATTCTGATATAATTTTCTGCATGGACTTCCCTCGTAATCTTCCCTCGTGAAATATAGAAAGGATCTTAGAAGTTTCGTAGTATTTCGAAAATCCTCTATTTAATTTGATTTTCTGACCGAAACTTGTATAAAATTGTGTTTAATATACTACGTTTTTTTGACCGAAACTAGTATTTCAAAAAGTTTCATAGAATCTAACTCTGAGATAATTTTTTGCATGGAATTCCAACGTAATCTTCCTTCGTAAAATATAGATAGGATCTTAAAAGTTTCGTAGCATTTCGAACAATCCTCGATTTAATTTAATTTTCTAACCGTAACGAGTATGAAATTGTGTATAATATACTACGATTTTTTAACCTAAACTTGTATTTCCAAAGGTTCCATAGAATCTTATTTTGAGATAATTTTTTGAATGGACTTCCATCAAAACCTTCCCTTGTAAAATATAGAAAGGATTTGAATAGTTTTGTAGCATTTCGAACAATTCTCGATTTAATTTGATTTTCTGACCGAAACTAGTATAAAATTATGTATAATATACTACGATTTTTTTATTTTCACTCGTTTTTTAGAAAGATTCCTAGAATCTATTTTTGAGAAAAAAAATTTGTATGGACTTCCATCATAATCTTCCCTCGTAAAATATAGAAATGATCTTAGAATTTTCTTAGTATTTCGAACAATTCTCGATTTAATTTGATTTTCTGACCGAAACTAGTATAAAATTGTGTATAATATACTACGGATTTTTGACCTAAACTGGTATTTCAAAAATTTTCATAGAATCTAATTCTCAAATAATTGTTTGCATGGACTTCATTCATAATCTTCCCTCGTAAAATATAGAAAGGGTCTGAAAAGTTTTGTACATTTCGAACAATCCTCGATTTAATTTGATTTCTGACCGAAACTAGTATAAAACTGTGTATAATATACTACGATTTTTTGACCTAAACTGGCATTTCAAAAAGTTCCATAAAATCTACTTCTGATATAATTTTTTGCATGGACTTCATTCGAAATCTTCCCTGGTAAAATATTGATAGGATCTGAAAAGTTTTGTATCATTTCAAACAATCCTCAATTTAATTTGATATTCTGACCGAAACTATTATAATATTATGTATAATATACTACGACTTTTTGACCTAAACTTTCATTTCAAAAGGTTCTATAGAATCTAATTTTGAGATATGTTTTTTGTCAGGACATCCATCATAACCTTCCCTCGTAAAATAAAGAAAAGATCTAAAAAGTTTCATTTAAATTCGAACAATCCTCGATTTAATTTGATTAATGACCGAACCTAGTATAAAATTGTGTATAATATACTACGGTTTTTTGACCGAAACTAATATTTCAAAAAGTTTCATAGAATCTAATTCTGATATAATTTTCTGCATGGACTTCCCTCGTAATCTTCCCTCGTGAAATATAGAAAGGATCTTAGAAGTTTCGTAGTATTTCGAAAATCCTCTATTTAATTTGATTTTCTGACCGAAACTTGTATAAAATTGTGTTTAATATACTACGTTTTTTTGACCGAAACTAGTATTTCAAAAAGTTTCATAGAATCTAACTCTGAGATAATTTTTTGCATGGAATTCCAACGTAATCTTCCTTCGTAAAATATAGATAGGATCTTAAAAGTTTCGTAGCATTTCGAACAATCCTCGATTTAATTTAATTTTCTAACCGTAACGAGTATGAAATTGTGTATAATATACTACGATTTTTTAACCTAAACTTGTATTTCCAAAGGTTCCATAGAATCTTATTTTGAGATAATTTTTTGCATGGACTTCCATCAAAACCTTCCCTTGTAAAATATAGAAAGGATTTGAATAGTTTTGTAGCATTTCGAACAATTCTCGATTTAATTTGATTTTCTGACCGAAACTAGTATAAAATTATGTATAATATACTACGATTTTTTTATTTTCACTCGTTTTTTAGAAAGATTCCTAGAATCTATTTTTGAGAAAAAAAATTTGTATGGACTTCCATCATAATCTTCCCTCGTAAAATATAGAAATGATCTTAGAATTTTCTTAGTATTTCGAACAATTCTCGATTTAATTTGATTTTCTGACCGAAACTAGTATAAAATTGTGTATAATATACTACGGATTTTTGACCTAAACTGGTATTTCAAAAATTTTCATAGAATCTAATTCTCAAATAATTGTTTGCATGGACTTCATTCATAATCTTCCCTCGTAAAATATAGAAAGGGTCTGAAAAGTTTTGTACATTTCGAACAATCCTCGATTTAATTTGATTTCTGACCGAAACTAGTATAAAACTGTGTATAATATACTACGATTTTTTGACCTAAACTGGCATTTCAAAAAGTTCCATAAAATCTACTTCTGATATAATTTTTTGCATGGACTTCATTCGAAATCTTCCCTGGTAAAATATTGATAGGATCTGAAAAGTTTTGTATCATTTCAAACAATCCTCAATTTAATTTGATATTCTGACCGAAACTATTATAATATTATGTATAATATACTACGACTTTTTGACCTAAACTTGCATTTCAAAAGGTTCTATAGAATCTAATTTTGAGATATGTTTTTTGTCAGGACATCCATCATAACCTTCCCTCGTAAAATATAGAAAGGATCTGAAAAGTTTCATTTAAATTCGAACAATCCTCGATTTAATTTGATTAATGACCGAACCTAGTATAAAATTGTGTATAATATACTACGGTTTTTTGACCGAAACTAATATTTCAAAAAGTTTCATAGAATCTAATTCTGATATAATTTTCTGCATGGACTTCCCTCGTAATCTTCCCTCGTGAAATATAGAAAGGATCTTAGAAGTTTCGTAGTATTTCGAAAATCCTCTATTTAATTTGATTTTCTGACCGAAACTTGTATAAAATTGTGTTTAATATACTACGTTTTTTTGACCGAAACTAGTATTTCAAAAAGTTTCATAGAATCTAACTCTGAGATAATTTTTTGCATGGAATTCCAACGTAATCTTCCTTCGTAAAATATAGATAGGATCTTAAAAGTTTCGTAGCATTTCGAACAATCCTCGATTTAATTTAATTTTCTAACCGTAACGAGTATGAAATTGTGTATAATATACTACGATTTTTTAACCTAAACTTGTATTTCCAAAGGTTCCATAGAATCTTATTTTGAGATAATTTTTTGCATGGACTTCCATCAAAACCTTCCCTTGTAAAATATAGAAAGGATTTGAATAGTTTTGTAGCATTTCGAACAATTCTCGATTTAATTTGATTTTCTGACCGAAACTAGTATAAAATTATGTATAATATACTACGATTTTTTTATTTTCACTCGTTTTTTAGAAAGATTCCTAGAATCTATTTTTGAGAAAAAAAATTTGTATGGACTTCCATCATAATCTTCCCTCGTAAAATATAGAAATGATCTTAGAATTTTCTTAGTATTTCGAACAATTCTCGATTTAATTTGATTTTCTGACCGAAACTAGTATAAAATTGTGTATAATATACTACGGATTTTTGACCTAAACTGGTATTTCAAAAATTTTCATAGAATCTAATTCTCAAATAATTGTTTGCATGGACTTCATTCATAATCTTCCCTCGTAAAATATAGAAAGGGTCTGAAAAGTTTTGTACATTTCGAACAATCCTCGATTTAATTTGATTTCTGACCGAAACTAGTATAAAACTGTGTATAATATACTACGATTTTTTGACCTAAACTGGCATTTCAAAAAGTTCCAAAAATCTACTTCTGATATAATTTTTTGCATGGACTTCATTCGAAATCTTCCCTGGTAAAATATTGATAGGATCTGAAAAGTTTTGTATCATTTCAAACAATCCTCAATTTAATTTGATATTCTGACCGAAACTATTATAATATTATGTATAATATACTACGACTTTTTGACCTAAACTTGCATTTCAAAAGGTTCTATAGAATCTAATTTTGAGATATGTTTTTTGTCAGGACATCCATCATAACCTTCCCTCGTAAAATATAGAAAGGATCTGAAAAGTTTCATTTAAATTCGAACAATCCTCGATTTAATTTGATTAATGACCGAACCTAGTATAAAATTGTGTATAATATACTACGGTTTTTTGACCGAAACTAATATTTCAAAAAGTTTCATAGAATCTAATTCTGATATAATTTTCTGCATGGACTTCCCTCGTAATCTTCCCTCGTGAAATATAGAAAGGATCTTAGAAGTTTCGTAGCATTTCGAAAATCCTCGATTTAATTTGATTTTCTGACCGAAACTTGTATAAAATTGTGTTTAATATACTACGTTTTTTTGACCGAAACTAGTATTTCAAAAAGTTTCATAGAATCTAACTCTGAGATAATTTTTTGAATGGAATTCCATCGTAATCTTCCTTCGTAAAATATAGATAGGATCTTAAAAGTTTCGTAGCATTTCGAACAATCCTCGATTTAATTTAATTTTCTAACCGTAACGAGTATGAAATTGTGTATAATATACTACGATTTTTTAACCTAAACTTGTATTTCAAAATGTTCCATAGAATCTTATTTTGAGATAATTTTTTGCATGGACTTCCATCAAAACCTTCCCTTGTAAAATATAGAAAGGATTTGAATAGTTTTCTAGCATTTCGAACAATTCTCGATTTAATTTGATTTTCTGACCGAAACTAGTATAAAATTGTGTATAATATACTACGAATTTTTGACCTAAACTGGTATTTCAAAAATTTTCATAGAATCTAATTCTGAAATAATTGTTTGCATGGACTTCATTCATAATCTTCCCTCGTAAAATATAGAAAGGGTCTGAAAAGTTTTGTACATTTCGAACAATCCTCGATTTAATTTGATTTCTGACCGAAACTAGTATAAAACTGTGTATAATATACTACGATTTTTTGACCTCAACTGGCATTTCAAAAAGTTCCATAAAATCTACTTCTGATATAATTTTTTGCATGGACTTCATTTGAAATCTTCCCTCGTAAAATATTGATAGGATCTGAAAAGTTTTGTAGCATTTCAAACAATCCTCAATTTAATTTGATATTCTGACCGAAACTATTATAATATTATGTATAATATACTACGACTTTTTGACCTAAACTTGCATTTCAAAAGGTTCTAAAGAGTCTAATTTTGTGATAAGTTTTTTGTCAGGACATCCATCATAACCTTCCCTCGTAAAATATAGAAAGGATCTGAAAAGTTTCATTTAAATTCAAACAATCCTCGATTTAATTTGATTAATGACCGAACCTAGTATAAAATTGTGTATAATATACTACGGTTTTTTGACCGAAACTAATATTTCAAAAAGTTTCATAGAATCTAATTCTGATATAATTTTCTGCATGGACTTCCCTCGTAATCTTCTCTCGTGAAATATAGAAAGGATCTTAGAAGTTTCGTAGCATTTCGAAAATCCTCGATTTAATTTGATTTTCCGACCGAAACTAGTATAAAATTGTGTATAATATACTACGTTTTTTTGACCGAAACTAGTATTTCAAAAAGTTTCATAGAATCTAACTCTGAGATAATTTTTTGCATGGAATTCCATTGTAATCTTCCTTCGTAAAATATAGATAGGATCTTAAAAGTTTCGTAGCATTTCGAACAATCCTCGATTTAATTTAATTTTCTGACCGAAACGAGTATGAAATTGTGTATAATATACTACGATTTTTTGACCTAAACTTGTATTTCAAAAGGTTCCATAGAATCTTATTTTGAGATAATTTTTTGCATGGACTTCCATCAAAACCTTCCCTTGTAAAATATAGAAAGGATTTGAATAGTTTTGTAGCATTTCGAACAATTCTCGATTTAATTTGATTTTCTGACTGAAACTAGTATAAAATTATGTATAATATACTACGATTTTTTTATTTTCACTCGTTTTTCAGAAAGTTTCCTAGAATCTATTTTTGAGAAAAACATTTGTATGGACTTCCATCATAATCTTCCCTCGTAAAATATAGAAATGATCTTAGAATTTTCTTAGTATTTCGAACAATTCTCGATTTAATTTGATTTTCTGACCGAAACTAGTGTAAAATTGTGTATAATATACTACGGATTTTTGACCTAAACTGGTATTTCAAAAATTTTCATAGAATCTAATTCTGAAATAATTGTTTGCATGGACTTCATTCATAATCTTCCCTCGTAAAATATAGAAAGGGTCTGAAAAGTTTTGTACATTTCGAACAATCCTCGATTTAATTTTATTTCTGACCGAAAATAGTATAAAACTGTGTATAATATACTACGATTTTTTGACCTAAACTGGCATTTCAAAAAGTTCCATAAAATATACTTCTGATATAATATTTTGCATGGACTTCATTCGAAATCTTCCCTGGTAAAATATTGAAAGGATCTGAAAAGTTTTGTATCATTTCAAACAATCCTCAATTTAATTTGATATTCTGACCGAAACTATTATAATATTATGTATAATATACTACAAATTTTTGACCTAAACTTGCATTTCAAAAGGTTCTAAAGAATCTAATTTTGTGATAAGTTTTTTGTCAGGACATCCATCATAACCTTCCCTCGTAAAATATAGAAAGGATCTGAAAAGTTTCATTTAAATTCGAACAATCCTCGATTTAATTTGATTAATGACCGAACCTAGTATAAAATTGTGTATAATATACTACGGTTTTTTGACCGAAACTAATATTTCAAAAAGTTTCATAGAATCTAATTCTGATATAATTTTCTGCATGGACTTCCCTCGTAATCTTCCCTCGTGAAATATAGAAAGGATCTTAGAAGTTTCGTAGTATTTCGAAAATCCTCTATTTAATTTGATTTTCTGACCGAAACTTGTATAAAATTGTGTTTAATATACTACGTTTTTTTGACCGAAACTAGTATTTCAAAAAGTTTCATAGAATCTAACTCTGAGATAATTTTTTGCATGGAATTCCAACGTAATCTTCCTTCGTAAAATATAGATAGGATCTTAAAAGTTTCGTAGCATTTCGAACAATCCTCGATTTAATTTAATTTTCTAACCGTAACGAGTATGAAATTGTGTATAATATACTACGATTTTTTAACCTAAACTTGTATTTCCAAAGGTTCCATAGAATCTTATTTTGAGATAATTTTTTGCATGGACTTCCATCAAAACCTTCCCTTGTAAAATATAGAAAGGATTTGAATAGTTTTGTAGCATTTCGAACAATTCTCGATTTAATTTGATTTTCTGACCGAAACTAGTATAAAATTATGTATAATATACTACGATTTTTTTATTTTCACTCGTTTTTTAGAAAGATTCCTAGAATCTATTTTTGAGAAAAAAAATTTGTATGGACTTCCATCATAATCTTCCCTCGTAAAATATAGAAATGATCTTAGAATTTTCTTAGTATTTCGAACAATTCTCGATTTAATTTGATTTTCTGACCGAAACTAGTATAAAATTGTGTATAATATACTACGGATTTTTGACCTAAACTGGTATTTCAAAAATTTTCATAGAATCTAATTCTCAAATAATTGTTTGCATGGACTTCATTCATAATCTTCCCTCGTAAAATATAGAAAGGGTCTGAAAAGTTTTGTACATTTCGAACAATCCTCGATTTAATTTGATTTCTGACCGAAACTAGTATAAAACTGTGTATAATATACTACGATTTTTTGACCTAAACTGGCATTTCAAAAAGTTCCATAAAATCTACTTCTGATATAATTTTTTGCATGGACTTCATTCGAAATCTTCCCTGGTAAAATATTGATAGGATCTGAAAAGTTTTGTATCATTTCAAACAATCCTCAATTTAATTTGATATTCTGACCGAAACTATTATAATATTATGTATAATATACTACGACTTTTTGACCTAAACTTGCATTTCAAAAGGTTCTATAGAATCTAATTTTGAGATATGTTTTTTGTCAGGACATCCATCATAACCTTCCCTCGTAAAATATAGAAAGGATCTGAAAAGTTTCATTTAAATTCGAACAATCCTCGATTTAATTTGATTAATGACCGAACCTAGTATAAAATTGTGTATAATATACTACGGTTTTTTGACCGAAACTAATATTTCAAAAAGTTTCATAGAATCTAATTCTGATATAATTTTCTGCATGGACTTCCCTCGTAATCTTCCCTCGTGAAATATAGAAAGGATCTTAGAAGTTTCGTAGCATTTCGAAAATCCTCGATTTAATTTGATTTTCTGACCGAAACTTGTATAAAATTGTGTTTAATATACTACGTTTTTTTGACCGAAACTAGTATTTCAAAAAGTTTCATAGAATCTAACTCTGAGATAATTTTTTGAATGGAATTCCATCGTAATCTTCCTTCGTAAAATATAGATAGGATCTTAAAAGTTTCGTAGCATTTCGAACAATCCTCGATTTAATTTAATTTTCTAACCGTAACGAGTATGAAATTGTGTATAATATACTACGATTTTTTAACCTAAACTTGTATTTCAAAATGTTCCATAGAATCTTATTTTGAGATAATTTTTTGCATGGACTTCCATCAAAACCTTCCCTTGTAAAATATAGAAAGGATTTGAATAGTTTTCTAGCATTTCGAACAATTCTCGATTTAATTTGATTTTCTGACCGAAACTAGTATAAAATTGTGTATAATATACTACGAATTTTTGACCTAAACTGGTATTTCAAAAATTTTCATAGAATCTAATTCTGAAATAATTGTTTGCATGGACTTCATTCATAATCTTCCCTCGTAAAATATAGAAAGGGTCTGAAAAGTTTTGTACATTTCGAACAATCCTCGATTTAATTTGATTTCTGACCGAAACTAGTATAAAACTGTGTATAATATACTACGATTTTTTGACCTCAACTGGCATTTCAAAAAGTTCCATAAAATCTACTTCTGATATAATTTTTTGCATGGACTTCATTTGAAATCTTCCCTCGTAAAATATTGATAGGATCTGAAAAGTTTTGTAGCATTTCAAACAATCCTCAATTTAATTTGATATTCTGACCGAAACTATTATAATATTATGTATAATATACTACGACTTTTTGACCTAAACTTGCATTTCAAAAGGTTCTAAAGAGTCTAATTTTGTGATAAGTTTTTTGTCAGGACATCCATCATAACCTTCCCTCGTAAAATATAGAAAGGATCTGAAAAGTTTCATTTAAATTCAAACAATCCTCGATTTAATTTGATTAATGACCGAACCTAGTATAAAATTGTGTATAATATACTACGGTTTTTTGACCGAAACTAATATTTCAAAAAGTTTCATAGAATCTAATTCTGATATAATTTTCTGCATGGACTTCCCTCGTAATCTTCTCTCGTGAAATATAGAAAGGATCTTAGAAGTTTCGTAGCATTTCGAAAATCCTCGATTTAATTTGATTTTCCGACCGAAACTAGTATAAAATTGTGTATAATATACTACGTTTTTTTGACCGAAACTAGTATTTCAAAAAGTTTCATAGAATCTAACTCTGAGATAATTTTTTGCATGGAATTCCATTGTAATCTTCCTTCGTAAAATATAGATAGGATCTTAAAAGTTTCGTAGCATTTCGAACAATCCTCGATTTAATTTAATTTTCTGACCGAAACGAGTATGAAATTGTGTATAATATACTACGATTTTTTGACCTAAACTTGTATTTCAAAAGGTTCCATAGAATCTTATTTTGAGATAATTTTTTGCATGGACTTCCATCAAAACCTTCCCTTGTAAAATATAGAAAGGATTTGAATAGTTTTGTAGCATTTCGAACAATTCTCGATTTAATTTGATTTTCTGACTGAAACTAGTATAAAATTATGTATAATATACTACGATTTTTTTATTTTCACTCGTTTTTCAGAAAGTTTCCTAGAATCTATTTTTGAGAAAAACATTTGTATGGACTTCCATCATAATCTTCCCTCGTAAAATATAGAAATGATCTTAGAATTTTCTTAGTATTTCGAACAATTCTCGATTTAATTTGATTTTCTGACCGAAACTAGTGTAAAATTGTGTATAATATACTACGGATTTTTGACCTAAACTGGTATTTCAAAAATTTTCATAGAATCTAATTCTGAAATAATTGTTTGCATGGACTTCATTCATAATCTTCCCTCGTAAAATATAGAAAGGGTCTGAAAAGTTTTGTACATTTCGAACAATCCTCGATTTAATTTTATTTCTGACCGAAAATAGTATAAAACTGTGTATAATATACTACGATTTTTTGACCTAAACTGGCATTTCAAAAAGTTCCATAAAATATACTTCTGATATAATATTTTGCATGGACTTCATTCGAAATCTTCCCTGGTAAAATATTGAAAGGATCTGAAAAGTTTTGTATCATTTCAAACAATCCTCAATTTAATTTGATATTCTGACCGAAACTATTATAATATTATGTATAATATACTACAAATTTTTGACCTAAACTTGCATTTCAAAAGGTTCTAAAGAATCTAATTTTGTGATAAGTTTTTTGTCAGGACATCCATCATAACCTTCCCTCGTAAAATATAGAAAGGATCTGAAAAGTTTCATTTAAATTCGAACAATCCTCGATTTAATTTGATTAATGACCGAACCTAGTATAAAATTGTGTATAATATACTACGGTTTTTTGACCGAAACTAATATTTCAAAAAGTTTCATAGAATCTAATTCTGATATAATTTTCTGCATGGACTTCCCTCGTAATCTTCTCTCGTGAAATATAGAAAGGATCTTAGAAGTTTCGTAGCATTTCGAAAATCCTCGATTTAATTTGATTTTCCGATCGAAACTAGTATAAAATTGTGTTTAATATACTACGTTTTTTTGACCGAAACTAGTATTTCAAAAAGTTTCATAGAATCTAACTCTGAGATAATTTTTTGCATGGAATTCCATTGTAATCTTCCTTCGTAAAATATAGATAGGATCTTAAAAGTTTCGTAGCATTTCGAACAATCCTCGATTTAATTTAATTTTCTGACCGAAACGAGTATGAAATTGTGTATAATATACTACGATTTTTTGACCTAAACTTGTATTTCAAAAGGTTCCATAGAATCTTATTTTGAGATAATTTTTTGCATGGACTTCCATCAAAACCTTCCCTTGTAAAATATAGAAAGGATTTGAATAGTTTTGTAGCATTTCGAACGATTCTCGATTTAATTTGATTTTCTGACTGAAACTAGTATAAAATTATGTATAATATACTACGATTTTTTTATTTTCACTCGTTTTTCAGAAAGTTTCCTAGAATCTATTTTTGAGAAAAAAATTTGTATGGACTTCCATCATAATCTTCCCTCGTAAAATATAGAAATGATCTTAGAATTTTCTTAGTATTTCGAACAATTCTCGATTTAATTTGATTTTCTGACCGAAACTAGTATAAAATTGTGTATAAAATACTACGGATTTTTGACCTAAACTGGTATTTCAAAAATTTTCATAGAATCTAATTCTGAAATAATTGTTTGCATGGACTTCATTCATAATCTTCCCTCATAAAATATAGAAAGGGTCTGAAAAGTTTTGTACATTTCGAACAATCCTCGATTTAATTTGATTTCTGACCGAAACTAGTATAAAACTGTGTATAATATACTACGATTTTTTGACCTAAACTGGCATTTAAAAAAGTTCCATAAAATCTACTTCTGATACAATTTTTTGCATGGACTTCATTCGAAATCTTCCCTGGTAAAATATTGAAAGGATCTGAAAAGTTTTGTATCATTTCAAACAATCCTCAATTTAATTTGATATTCTGACCGAAACTATTATAATATTATGTATAATATACTACAAATTTTTGACCTAAACTTGCATTTCAAAAGGTTCTAAAGAATCTAATTTTGTGATAAGTTTTTTGTCAGGACATCCATCATAACCTTCCCTCGTAAAATATAGAAAGGATCTGAAAAGTTTCATTTAAATTCGAACAATCCTCGATTTAATTTGATTAATGACCGAACCTAGTATAAAATTGTGTATAATATACTACGGTTTTTTGACCGAAACTAATATTTCAAAAAGTTTCATAGAATCTAATTCTGATATAATTTTCGGCATGGACTTCCCTCGTAATCTTCTCTCGTGAAATATAGAAAGGATCTTAGAAGTTTCGTAGCATTTCGAAAATCCTCGATTTAATTTGATTTTCCGATCGAAACTAGTATAAAATTGTGTTTAATATACTACGTTTTTTTGACCGAAACTAGTATTTCAAAAAGTTTCATAGAATCTAACTCTGAGATAATTTTTTGCATGGAATTCCATTGTAATCTTCCTTCGTAAAATATAGATAGGATCTTAAAAGTTTCGTAGCATTTCGAACAATCCTCGATTTAATTTAATTTTCTGACCGAAACGAGTATGAAATTGTGTATAATATACTACGATTTTTTGACCTAAACTTGTATTTCAAAAGGTTCCATAGAATCTTATTTTGAGATAATTTTTTGCATGGACTTCCATCAAAACCTTCCCTTGTAAAATATAGAAAGGATTTGAATAGTTTTGTAGCATTTCGAACGATTCTCGATTTAATTTGATTTTCTGACTGAAACTAGTATAAAATTATGTATAATATACTACGATTTTTTTATTTTCACTCGTTTTTCAGAAAGTTTCCTAGAATCTATTTTTGAGAAAAAAATTTGTATGGACTTCCATCATAATCTTCCCTCGTAAAATATAGAAATGATCTTAGAATTTTCTTAGTATTTCGAACAATTCTCGATTTAATTTGATTTTCTGACCGAAACTAGTATAAAATTGTGTATAATATACTACGGATTTTTGACCTAAACTGGTATTTCAAAAATTTTCATAGAATCTAATTCTGAAATAATTGTTTGCATGGACTTCATTCATAATCTTCCCTCGTAAAATATAGAAAGGGTCTGAAAAGTTTTGTACATTTCGAACAATCCTCGATTTAATTTGATTTCTGACCGAAACTAGTATAAAACTGTGTATAATATACTACGATTTTTTGACCTAAATTGGCATTTAAAAAAGTTCCATAAAATCTACTTCTGATACAATTTTTTGCATGGACTTCATTCGAAATCTTCCCTGGTAAAATATTGAAAGGATCTGAAAAGTTTTGTATCATTTCAAACAATCCTCAATTTAATTTGATATTCTGACCGAAACTATTATAATATTATGTATAATATACTACAAATTTTTGACCTAAACTTGCATTTCAAAAGGTTCTAAAGAATCTAATTTTGTGATAAGTTTTTTGTCAGGACATCCATCATAACCTTCCCTCGTAAAATATAGAAAGGATCTGAAAAGTTTCATTTAAATTCGAACAATCCTCGATTTAATTTGATTAATGACCGAACCTAGTATAAAATTGTGTATAATATACTACGGTTTTTTGACCGAAACTAATATTTCAAAAAGTTTCATAGAATCTAATTCTGATATAATTTTCTGCATGGACTTCCCTCGTAATCTTCTCTCGTGAAATATAGAAAGGATCTTAGAAGTTTCGTAGCATTTCGAAAATCCTCGATTTAATTTGATTTTCCGATCGAAACTAGTATAAAATTGTGTTTAATATACTACGTTTTTTTGACCGAAACTAGTATTTCAAAAAGTTTCATAGAATCTAACTCTGAGATAATTTTTTGCATGGAATTCCATTGTAATCTTCCTTCGTAAAATATAGATAGGATCTTAAAAGTTTCGTAGCATTTCGAACAATCCTCGATTTAATTTAATTTTCTGACCGAAACGAGTATGAAATTGTGTATAATATACTACGATTTTTTGACCTAAACTTGTATTTCAAAAGGTTCCATAGAATCTTATTTTGAGATAATTTTTTGCATGGACTTCCATCAAAACCTTCCCTTGTAAAATATAGAAAGGATTTGAATAGTTTTGTAGCATTTCGAACGATTCTCGATTTAATTTGATTTTCTGACTGAAACTAGTATAAAATTATGTATAATATACTACGATTTTTTTATTTTCACTCGTTTTTCAGAAAGTTTCCTAGAATCTATTTTTGAGAAAAAAATTTGTATGGACTTCCATCATAATCTTCCCTCGTAAAATATAGAAATGATCTTAGAATTTTCTTAGTATTTCGAACAATTCTCGATTTAATTTGATTTTCTGACCGAAACTAGTATAAAATTGTGTATAATATACTACGGATTTTTGACCTAAACTGGTATTTCAAAAATTTTCATAGAATCTAATTCTGAAATAATTGTTTGCATGGACTTCATTCATAATCTTCCCTCGTAAAATATAGAAAGGGTCTGAAAAGTTTTGTACATTTCGAACAATCCTCGATTTAATTTGATTTCTGACCGAAACTAGTATAAAACTGTGTATAATATACTACGATTTTTTGACCTAAACTGGCATTTAAAAAAGTTCCATAAAATCTACTTCTGATACAATTTTTTGCATGGACTTCATTCGAAATCTTCCATGGTAAAATATTGAAAGGATCTGAAAAGTTTTGTATCATTTCAAACAATCCTCAATTTAATTTGATATTCTGACCGAAACTATTATAATATTATGTATAATATACTACAAATTTTTGACCTAAACTTGCATTTCAAAAGGTTCTAAAGAATCTAATTTTGTGATAAGTTTTTTGTCAGGACATCCATCATAACCTTCCCTCGTAAAATATAGAAAGGATCTGAAAAGTTTCATTTAAATTCGAACAATCCTCGATTTAATTTGATTAATGACCGAACCTAGTATAAAATTGTGTATAATATACTACGGTTTTTTGACCGAAACTAATATTTCAAAAAGTTTCATAGAATCTAATTCTGATATAATTTTCTGCATGGACTTCCCTCGTAATCTTCTCTCGTGAAATATAGAAAGGATCTTAGAAGTTTCGTAGCATTTCGAAAATCCTCGATTTAATTTGATTTTCCGATCGAAACTAGTATAAAATTGTGTTTAATATACTACGTTTTTTTGACCGAAACTAGTATTTCAAAAAGTTTCATAGAATCTAACTCTGAGATAATTTTTTGCATGGAATTCCATTGTAATCTTCCTTCGTAAAATATAGATAGGATCTTAAAAGTTTCGTAGCATTTCGAACAATCCTCGATTTAATTTAATTTTCTGACCGAAACGAGTATGAAATTGTGTATAATATACTACGATTTTTTGACCTAAACTTGTATTTCAAAAGGTTCCATAGAATCTTATTTTGAGATAATTTTTTGCATGGACTTCCATCAAAACCTTCCCTTGTAAAATATAGAAAGGATTTGAATATTTTTGTAGCATTTCGAACGATTCTCGATTTAATTTGATTTTCTGACTGAAACTAGTATAAAATTATGTATAATATACTACGATTTTTTTATTTTCACTCGTTTTTCAGAAAGTTTCCTAGAATCTATTTTTGAGAAAAAAATTTGTATGGACTTCCATCATAATCTTCCCTCGTAAAATATAGAAATGATCTTAGAATTTTCTTAGTATTTCGAACAATTCTCGATTTAATTTGATTTTCTGACCGAAACTAGTATAAAATTGTGTATAATATACTACGGATTTTTGACCTAAACTGGTATTTCAAAAATTTTCATAGAATCTAATTCTGAAATAATTGTTTGCATGGACTTCATTCATAATCTTCCCTCGTAAAATATAGAAAGGGTCTGAAAAGTTTTGTACATTTCGAACAATCCTCGATTTAATTTGATTTCTGACCGAAACTAGTATAAAACTGTGTATAATATACTACGATTTTTTGACCTAAACTGGCATTTAAAAAAGTTCCATAAAATCTACTTCTGATACAATTTTTTGCATGGACTTCATTCGAAATCTTCCATGGTAAAATATTGAAAGGATCTGAAAAGTTTTGTATCATTTCAAACAATCCTCAATTTAATTTGATATTCTGACCGAAACTATTATAATATTATGTATAATATACTACAAATTTTTGACCTAAACTTGCATTTCAAAAGGTTCTAAAGAATCTAATTTTGTGATAAGTTTTTTGTCAGGACATCCATCATAACCTTCCCTCGTAAAATATAGAAAGGATCTGAAAAGTTTCATTTAAATTCGAACAATCCTCGATTTAATTTGATTAATGACCGAACCTAGTATAAAATTGTGTATAATATACTACGGTTTTTTGACCGAAACTAATATTTCAAAAAGTTTCATAGAATCTAATTCTGATATAATTTTCTGCATGGACTTCCCTCGTAATCTTCTCTCGTGAAATATAGAAAGGATCTTAGAAGTTTCGTAGCATTTCGAAAATCCTCGATTTAATTTGATTTTCCGATCGAAACTAGTATAAAATTGTGTTTAATATACTACGTTTTTTTGACCGAAACTAGTATTTCAAAAAGTTTCATAGAATCTAACTCTGAGATAATTTTTTGCATGGAATTCCATTGTAATCTTCCTTCGTAAAATATAGATAGGATCTTAAAAGTTTCGTAGCATTTCGAACAATCCTCGATTTAATTTAATTTTCTGACCGAAACGAGTATGAAATTGTGTATAATATACTACGATTTTTTGACCTAAACTTGTATTTCAAAAGGTTCCATAGAATCTTATTTTGAGATAATTTTTTGCATGGACTTCCATCAAAACCTTCCCTTGTAAAATATAGAAAGGATTTGAATAGTTTTGTAGCATTTCGAACGATTCTCGATTTAATTTGATTTTCTGACTGAAACTAGTATAAAATTATGTATAATATACTACGATTTTTTTATTTTCACTCGTTTTTCAGAAAGTTTCCTAGAATCTATTTTTGAGAAAAAAATTTGTATGGACTTCCATCATAATCTTCCCTCGTAAAATATAGAAATGATCTTAGAATTTTCTTAGTATTTCGAACAATTCTCGATTTAATTTGATTTTCTGACCGAAACTAGTATAAAATTGTGTATAATATACTACGGATTTTTGACCTAAACTGGTATTTCAAAAATTTTCATAGAATCTAATTCTGAAATAATTGTTTGCATGGACTTCATTCATAATCTTCCCTCGTAAAATATAGAAAGGGTCTGAAAAGTTTTGTACATTTCGAACAATCCTCGATTTAATTTGATTTCTGACCGAAACTAGTATAAAACTGTGTATAATATACTACGATTTTTTGACCTAAACTGGCATTTAAAAAAGTTCCATAAAATCTACTTCTGATACAATTTTTTGCATGGACTTCATTCGAAATCTTCCATGGTAAAATATTGAAAGGATCTGAAAAGTTTTGTATCATTTCAAACAATCCTCAATTTAATTTGATATTCTGACCGAAACTATTATAATATTATGTATAATATACTACAAATTTTTGACCTAAACTTGCATTTCAAAAGGTTCTAAAGAATCTAATTTTGTGATAAGTTTTTTGTCAGGACATCCATCATAACCTTCCCTCGTAAAATATAGAAAGGATCTGAAAAGTTTCATTTAAATTCGAACAATCCTCGATTTAATTTGATTAATGACCGAACCTAGTATAAAATTGTGTATAATATACTACGGTTTTTTGACCGAAACTAATATTTCAAAAAGTTTCATAGAATCTAATTCTGATATAATTTTCTGCATGGACTTCCCTCGTAATCTTCTCTCGTGAAATATAGAAAGGATCTTAGAAGTTTCGTAGCATTTCGAAAATCCTCGATTTAATTTGATTTTCCGATCGAAACTAGTATAAAATTGTGTTTAATATACTACGTTTTTTTGACCGAAACTAGTATTTCAAAAAGTTTCATAGAATCTAACTCTGAGATAATTTTTTGCATGGAATTCCATTGTAATCTTCCTTCGTAAAATATAGATAGGATCTTAAAAGTTTCGTAGCATTTCGAACAATCCTCGATTTAATTTAATTTTCTGACCGAAACGAGTATGAAATTGTGTATAATATACTACGATTTTTTGACCTAAACTTGTATTTCAAAAGGTTCCATAGAATCTTATTTTGAGATAATTTTTTGCATGGACTTCCATCAAAACCTTCCCTTGTAAAATATAGAAAGGATTTGAATAGTTTTGTAGCATTTCGAACGATTCTCGATTTAATTTGATTTTCTGACTGAAACTAGTATAAAATTATGTATAATATACTACGATTTTTTTATTTTCACTCGTTTTTCAGAAAGTTTCCTAGAATCTATTTTTGAGAAAAAAATTTGTATGGACTTCCATCATAATCTTCCCTCGTAAAATATAGAAATGATCTTAGAATTTTCTTAGTATTTCGAACAATTCTCGATTTAATTTGATTTTCTGACCGAAACTAGTATAAAATTGTGTATAATATACTACGGATTTTTGACCTAAACTGGTATTTCAAAAATTTTCATAGAATCTAATTCTGAAATAATTGTTTGCATGGACTTCATTCATAATCTTCCCTCGTAAAATATAGAAAGGGTCTGAAAAGTTTTGTACATTTCGAACAATCCTCGATTTAATTTGATTTCTGACCGAAACTAGTATAAAACTGTGTATAATATACTACGATTTTTTGACCTAAACTGGCATTTAAAAAAGTTCCATAAAATCTACTTCTGATATAATTTTTTGCATGGACTTCATTCGAAATCTTCCCTGGTAAAATATTGAAAGGATCTGAAAAGTTTTGTATCATTTCAAACAATCCTCAATTTAATTTGATATTCTGACCGAAACTATTATAATATTATGTATAATATACTACAAATTTTTGACCTAAACTTGCATTTCAAAAGGTTCTAAAGAATCTAATTTTGTGATAAGTTTTTTGTCAGGACATCCATCATAACCTTCCCTCGTAAAATATAGAAAGGATCTGAAAAGTTTCATTTAAATTCGAACAATCCTCGATTTAATTTGATTAATGACCGAACCTAGTATAAAATTGTGTATAATATACTACGGTTTTTTGACCGAAACTAATATTTCAAAAAGTTTCATAGAATCTAATTCTGATATAATTTTCTGCATGGACTTCCCTCGTAATCTTCTCTCGTGAAATATAGAAAGGATCTTAGAAGTTTCGTAGCATTTCGAAAATCCTCGATTTAATTTGATTTTCCGATCGAAACTAGTATAAAATTGTGTTTAATATACTACGTTTTTTTGACCGAAACTAGTATTTCAAAAAGTTTCATAGAATCTAACTCTGAGATAATTTTTTGCATGGAATTCCATTGTAATCTTCCTTCGTAAAATATAGATAGGATCTTAAAAGTTTCGTAGCATTTCGAACAATCCTCGATTTAATTTAATTTTCTGACCGAAACGAGTATGAAATTGTGTATAATATACTACGATTTTTTGACCTAAACTTGTATTTCAAAAGGTTCCATAGAATCTTATTTTGAGATAATTTTTTGCATGGACTTCCATCAAAACCTTCCCTTGTAAAATATAGAAAGGATTTGAATAGTTTTGTAGCATTTCGAACGATTCTCGATTTAATTTGATTTTCTGACTGAAACTAGTATAAAATTATGTATAATATACTACGATTTTTTTATTTTCACTCGTTTTTCAGAAAGTTTCCTAGAATCTATTTTTGAGAAAAAAATTTGTATGGACTTCCATCATAATCTTCCCTCGTAAAATATAGAAATGATCTTAGAATTTTCTTAGTATTTCGAACAATTCTCGATTTAATTTGATTTTCTGACCGAAACTAGTATAAAATTGTGTATAATATACTACGGATTTTTGACCTAAACTGGTATTTCAAAAATTTTCATAGAATCTAATTCTGAAATAATTGTTTGCATGGACTTCATTCATAATCTTCCCTCGTAAAATATAGAAAGGGTCTGAAAAGTTTTGTACATTTCGAACAATCCTCGATTTAATTTGATTTCTGACCGAAACTAGTATAAAACTGTGTATAATATACTACGATTTTTTGACCTAAACTGGCATTTAAAAAAGTTCCATAAAATCTACTTCTGATATAATTTTTTGCATGGACTTCATTCGAAATCTTCCCTGGTAAAATATTGAAAGGATCTGAAAAGTTTTGTATCATTTCAAACAATCCTCAATTTAATTTGATATTCTGACCGAAACTATTATAATATTATGTATAATATACTACAAATTTTTGACCTAAACTTGCATTTCAAAAGGTTCTAAAGAATCTAATTTTGTGATAAGTTTTTTGTCAGGACATCCATCATAACCTTCCCTCGTAAAATATAGAAAGGATCTGAAAAGTTTCATTTAAATTCGAACAATCCTCGATTTAATTTGATTAATGACCGAACCTAGTATAAAATTGTGTATAATATACTACGGTTTTTTGACCGAAACTAATATTTCAAAAAGTTTCATAGAATCTAATTCTGATATAATTTTCTGCATGGACTTCCCTCGTAATCTTCTCTCGTGAAATATAGAAAGGATCTTAGAAGTTTCGTAGCATTTCGAAAATCCTCGATTTAATTTGATTTTCCGATCGAAACTAGTATAAAATTGTGTTTAATATACTACGTTTTTTTGACCGAAACTAGTATTTCAAAAAGTTTCATAGAATCTAACTCTGAGATAATTTTTTGCATGGAATTCCATTGTAATCTTCCTTCGTAAAATATAGATAGGATCTTAAAAGTTTCGTAGCATTTCGAACAATCCTCGATTTAATTTAATTTTCTGACCGAAACGAGTATGAAATTGTGTATAATATACTACGATTTTTTGACCTAAACTTGTATTTCAAAAGGTTCCATAGAATCTTATTTTGAGATAATTTTTTGCATGGACTTCCATCAAAACCTTCCCTTGTAAAATATAGAAAGGATTTGAATAGTTTTGTAGCATTTCAAACGATTCTCGATTTAATTTGATTTTCTGACTGAAACTAGTATAAAATTATGTATAATATACTACGATTTTTTTATTTTCACTCGTTTTTCAGAAAGTTTCCTAGAATCTATTTTTGAGAAAAAAATTTGTATGGACTTCCATCATAATCTTCCCTCGTAAAATATAGAAATGATCTTAGAATTTTCTTAGTATTTCGAACAATTCTCGATTTAATTTGATTTTCTGACCGAAACTAGTATAAAATTGTGTATAATATACTACGGATTTTTGACCTAAACTGGTATTTCAAAAATTTTCATAGAATCTAATTCTGAAATAATTGTTTGCATGGACTTCATTCATAATCTTCCCTCGTAAAATATAGAAAGGGTCTGAAAAGTTTTGTACATTTCGAACAATCCTCGATTTAATTTTATTTCTGACCGAAACTAGTATAAAACTGTGTATAATATACTACGATTTTTTGACCTAAACTGGCATTTAAAAAAGTTCCATAAAATCTACTTCTGATATAATTTTTTGCATGGACTTCATTCGAAATCTTCCCTGGTAAAATATTGAAAGGATCTGAAAAGTTTTGTATCATTTCAAACAATCCTCAATTTAATTTGATATTCTGACCGAAACTATTATAATATTATGTATAATATACTACGACTTTTTGACCTAAACTTGCATTTCAAAACGTTCTATAGAATCTAATTTTGAGATATGTTTTTTGTCAGGACATCCATCATAACCTTCCCTCGTAAAATAAAGAAAGGATCTGAAAAGTTTCATTTAAATTCGAACAATCCTCGATTTAATTTGATTAATGACCGAACCTAGTATAAAATTGTGTATAATATACTACGGTTTTTTGACCGAAACTAATATTTCAAAAAGTTTCATAGAATCTAATTCTGATATAATTTTCTGCATGGACTTCCCTCGTAATCTTCCCTCGTGAAATATAGAAAGGATCTTAGAAGTTTCGTAGCATTTCGAAAATCCTCGATTTAATTTGATTTTCTGACCGAAACTTGTATAAAATTGTGTTTAATATACTACGTTTTTTTGACCGAAACAAGTATTTCAAAAAGTTTCATAGAATCTAACTCTGAGATAATTTTTTGCATGGAATTCCATCGTAATCTTCCTTCGTAAAATATAGATAGGATCTTAAAAGATTCGTAGCCTTTCGAACAATCCTCGATTTAATTTAATTTTCTAACCGTAACGAGTATGAAATTGTGTATAATATACTACGATTTTTTAACCTAAACTTGTATTTCCATAGGTTCCATAGAATCTTATTTTGAGATAATTTTTTGCATGGACTTCCATCAAAACCTTCCCTTGTAAAATATAGAAAGGATTTGAATAGTTTTGTAGCATTTCAAACGATTCTCGATTTAATTTGATTTTCTGACTGAAACTAGTATAAAATTATGTATAATATACTACGATTTTTTTATTTTCACTCGTTTTTCAGAAAGTTTCCTAGAATCTATTTTTGAGAAAAAAATTTGTATGGACTTCCATCATAATCTTCCCTCGTAAAATATAGAAATGATCTTAGAATTTTCTTAGTATTTCGAACAATTCTCGATTTAATTTGATTTTCTGACCGAAACTAGTATAAAATTGTGTATAATATACTACGGATTTTTGACCTAAACTGGTATTTCAAAAATTTTCATAGAATCTAATTCTGAAATAATTGTTTGCATGGACTTCATTCATAATCTTCCCTCGTAAAATATAGAAAGGGTCTGAAAAGTTTTGTACATTTCGAACAATCCTCGATTTAATTTTATTTCTGACCGAAACTAGTATAAAACTGTGTATAATATACTACGATTTTTTGACCTAAACTGGCATTTAAAAAAGTTCCATAAAATCTACTTCTGATATAATTTTTTGCATGGACTTCATTCGAAATCTTCCCTGGTAAAATATTGAAAGGATCTGAAAAGTTTTGTATCATTTCAAACAATCCTCAATTTAATTTGATATTCTGACCGAAACTATTATAATATTATGTATAATATACTACGACTTTTTGACCTAAACTTGCATTTCAAAACGTTCTATAGAATCTAATTTTGAGATATGTTTTTTGTCAGGACATCCATCATAACCTTCCCTCGTAAAATAAAGAAAGGATCTGAAAAGTTTCATTTAAATTCGAACAATCCTCGATTTAATTTGATTAATGACCGAACCTAGTATAAAATTGTGTATAATATACTACGGTTTTTTGACCGAAACTAATATTTCAAAAAGTTTCATAGAATCTAATTCTGATATAATTTTCTGCATGGACTTCCCTCGTAATCTTCCCTCGTGAAATATAGAAAGGATCTTAGAAGTTTCGTAGCATTTCGAAAATCCTCGATTTAATTTGATTTTCTGACCGAAACTTGTATAAAATTGTGTTTAATATACTACGTTTTTTTGACCGAAACAAGTATTTCAAAAAGTTTCATAGAATCTAACTCTGAGATAATTTTTTGCATGGAATTCCATCGTAATCTTCCTTCGTAAAATATAGATAGGATCTTAAAAGATTCGTAGCCTTTCGAACAATCCTCGATTTAATTTAATTTTCTAACCGTAACGAGTATGAAATTGTGTATAATATACTACGATTTTTTAACCTAAACTTGTATTTCCATAGGTTCCATAGAATCTTATTTTGAGATAATTTTTTGCATGGACTTCCATCAAAACCTTCCCTTGTAAAATATAGAAAGGATTTGAATAGTTTTGTAGCATTTCGAACAATTCTCGATTTAATTTGATTTTCTGACCGAAACTAGTATAAAATTATGTATAATATACTACGATTTTTTTATTTTCACTCGTTTTTCAGAAAGATTCCTAGAATCTATTTTTGAGAAAAAAATTTGTATGGACTTCCATCATAATCTTCCCTCGTAAAATATAGAAATGATCTTAGAATTTTCTTAGTATTTCGAACAATTCTCGATTTAATTTGATTTTCTGACCGAAACTAGTATAAAATTGTGTATAATATACTACGGATTTTTGACCCAAACTGGTATTTCAAAAATTTTCATAGAATCTAATTCTCAAATAATTGTTTGCATGGACTTCATTCATAATCTTCCCTCGTAAAATATAGAAAGGCTCTGAAAAGTTTTGTACATTTCGAACAATCCTCGATTTAATTTTATTTCTGACCGAAACTAGTATAAAACTGTGTATAATATACTACGATTTTTTGACCTAAACTGGCATTTCAAAAAGTTCCATAAAATCTACTTCTGATATAATTTTTTGCATGGACTTCATTCGAAATCTTCCCTCGTAAAATATTGAAAGGATCTGAAAAGTTTTGTAGCATTTTAAACAATCCTAAATTTAATTTAATATTCTGACCGAAACTATTATAATATTATGTATAATATACTACGACTTTTTGACCTAAACTTGCATTTCAAAAGGTTCTATAGAATCTAATTTTGAGATATGTTTTTTGTCAGGACATCCATCATAACCTTCCCTCGTAAAATATAGAAAGGATCTGAAAAGTTTCATTTAAATTCGAACAATCCTCGATTTAATTTGATTAATGACCGAACCTAGTATAAAATTGTGTATAATATACTACGGTTTTTTGACCGAAACTAGTATTTCAAAAAGTTTCATAGAATCTAATTCTGATATAATTTTCTGCATGGACTTCCCTCGTAATCTTCCCTCGTGAAATATAGAAAGGATCTTAGAAGTTTCGTAGCATTTCGAAAATCCTCGATTTAATTTGATTTTCTGAACGAAACTAGTATAAAATTGTGTTTAATATACTACGATTTTTTGACCGAAACTAGTATTTCAAAAAGTTTCATAGAATCTAACTCTGAGATAATTTTTTGAATGGAATTCCATCGTAATCTTCCTTCGTTAAATATAGATAGGATCTTAAAAGTTTCGTAGCATTTCGAATAATCCTCGATTTAATTTAATTTTCTGACCGAAACTAGTATGAAATTGTGTATAATATACTACGATTTTTTGACCTAAACTTGTATTTCAAAAGGTTCCATAGAATCTTATTTTGAGATAATTTTTTGCATGGACTTCCATCAAAACCTTCCCTTGTAAAATATAGAAAGGATTTGAATAGTTTTGTAGCATTTCGAACAATTCTCGATTTAATTTGATTTTCTGACCGAAACTAGTATAAAATTATGTATAATATACTACGATTTTTTTATTTTCACTCGTTTTTCAGAAAGATTCCTAGAATCTATTTTTGAGATAATTTTTTGAATGGACTTCCATCATAATCTTCCCTCGTAAAATATAGAAAGGATCTTAGAATTTTCTTAGTATTTCGAACAATTCTCGATTTAATTTGATTTTCTGAACGAAACTAGTATAAAATTGTGTATAATATACTACGAATTTTTGACCTAAACAGGTATTTCAAAAAATTTCATAGAATCCAATTCTGAAATAATTGTTTGCATGGACTTCATTCATAATCTTCCCTCGTAAAATATAGAAAGGGTCTGAAAAGTTTTGTACATTTCGAACAATCCTCGATTTAATTTTATTTCTGACCGAAACTAGTATAAAACTGTGTATAATCTACTACGATTTTTTGACCTAAACTGGCATTTCAAAAAGTTCCATAAAATCTACTTCTGATATAATTTTTTGCATGGACTTCATTCGAAATCTTCCCTCGTAAAATATTGAAAGGATCTGAAAAGTTTTGTAGCATTTCAAACAATCCTCAATTTAATTTGATATTCTGACCGAAACTATTATAATATTATGTATAATATACTACGACTTTTTGACCTAAACTTGCATTTCAAAAGGTTCTATAGAATCTAATTTTGAGATAAGTTATTTGTCAGGACATCCATCATAACCTTCCCTCGTAAAATATAGAAAGGATCTGAAAAGTTTCATTTAAATTCGAACAATCCTCGATTTAATTTGATTAATGACCGAACCTAGTATAAAATTGTGTATAATATACTACGGTTTTTTGACCGAAACTAGTATTTCAAAAAGTTTCATAGAATCTAATTCTGATATAATTTTCTGCATGGACTTCCCTCGTAATCTTCCCTCGTGAAATATAGAAAGGATCTTAGAAGTTTCGTAGCATTTCGAAAATCCTCGATTTAATTTGATTTTCTGAACGAAACTAGTATAAAATTGTGTTTAATATACTACGATTTTTTGACCGAAACTAGTATTTCAAAAAGTTTCATAGAATCTAACTCTGAGATAATTTTTTGAATGGAATTCCATCGTAATCTTCCTTCGTTAAATATAGATAGGATCTTAAAAGTTTCGTAGCATTTCGAATAATCCTCGATTTAATTTAATTTTCTGACCGAAACTAGTATGAAATTGTGTATAATATACTACGATTTTTTGACCTAAACTTGTATTTCAAAAGGTTCCATAGAATCTTATTTTGAGATAATTTTTTGCATGGACTTCCATCAAAACCTTCCCTTGTAAAATATAGAAAGGATTTGAATAGTTTTGTAGCATTTCGAACAATTCTCGATTTAATTTGATTTTCTGACCGAAACTAGTATAAAATTATGTATAATATACTACGATTTTTTTATTTTCACTCGTTTTTCAGAAAGATTCCTAGAATCTATTTTTGAGATAATTTTTTGAATGGACTTCCATCATAATCTTCCCTCGTAAAATATAGAAAGGATCTTAGAATTTTCTTAGTATTTCGAACAATTCTCGATTTAATTTGATTTTCTGAACGAAACTAGTATAAAATTGTGTATAATATACTACGAATTTTTGACCTAAACTGGTATTTCAAAAAATTTCATAGAATCTAATTCTGAAATAATTGTTTGCATGGACTTCATTCATAATCTTCCCTCGTAAAATATAGAAAGGGTCTGAAAAGTTTTGTACATTTCGAACAATCCTCGATTTAATTTGATTTCTGACCGAAACTAGTATAAAACTGTGTATAATCTACTACGATTTTTTGACCTAAACTGGCATTTCAAAAAGTTCCATAAAATCTACTTCTGATATAATTTTTTGCATGGACTTCATTCGAAATCTTCCCTCGTAAAATATTGAAAGGATCTGAAAAGTTTTGTAGCATTTCAAACAATCCTCAATTTAATTTGATATTCTGACCGAAACTATTATAATATTATGTATAATATACTACGACTTTTTGACCTAAACTTGCATTTCAAAAGGTTCTATAGAATCTAATTTTGAGATAAGTTATTTGTCAGGACATCCATCATAACCTTCCCTCGTAAAATATAGAAAGGATCTGAAAAGTTTCATTTAAATTCGAACAATCCTCGATTTAATTTGATTAATGACCGAACCTAGTATAAAATTGTGTATAATATACTACGGTTTTTTGACCGAAACTAATATTTCAAAAAGTTTCATAGAATCTAATTCTGATATAATTCTCTGCATGGACTTCCCTCGTAATCTTCCCTTGTGAAATATAGAAAGGATCTTAGAAGTTTCGTAGCATTTCGAAAATCCTCGATTTAATTTGATTTTCTGACCGAAACTTGTATAAAATTGTGTTTAATATACTACATTTTTTTGACCGAAACTAGTATTTCAAAAAGTTTCATAGAATCTAACTCTGAGATAATTTTTTGCATTGAATTCCATCGTAATCTTCCTTCGTAAAATATAGATAGGATCTTAAAAGTTTCGTAGCATTTCGAACAATCCTCGATTTAATTTAATTTTCTGACCGAAACTAGTATGAAATTGTGTATAATATACTAATATTTTTTGACCTAAACTTGTATTTCAAAAGGTTCCATAGAATCTTATTTTGAGATATTTTTTTTCTTGGACTTCCATCAAAACCTTCCCTTGTAAAATATAGAAAGGATTTGAATAGTTTTCTATCATTTCGAACAATTCTCGATTTAATTTGATTTTCTGACCGAAACTAGTATAAAATTGTGTATAATATACTACGAATTTTTGACCTAAACTGGTATTTCAAAAAATTTCATAGAATCTAATTCTGAAATAATTGTTTGCATGGACTTCATTCATAATCTTCCCTCGTAAAATATAGAAAGGGTCCGAAAAGTTTTGTACATTTCAAACAATCCTCGATTTAATTTGATTTCTGACCGAAACTAGTATAAAACTGTGTATAATATTCTACGATTTTTTGACCTAAACTGGCATTTCAAAAAGTTCCATAAAATCTACTTCTGATATAATTTTTTGAATGGACTTCATTCGAAATCTTCCCTCGTAAAATATTGAAAGGATCTGAAAAGTTTTGTAGCAATTCAAACAATCCTCAATTTAATTTGATATTCTGACCGAAACTATTATAATATTATGTATAATATACTACGACTTTTTGACCTAAACTTGCATTTCAAAAGGTTCTATAGAATCTAATTTTGAGATAAGTTTTTTGTCAGGACATCCATCATAACCTTCCCTCGTAAAATATAGAAAGGATCTGAAAGGTTTCATTTAAATTCGAACAATCCTCGATTTAATTTGATTAATGACCGAACCTAGTATAAAATTGTGTATATTATACTACGGTTTTTTGACCGAAACTAATATTTCAAAAAGTTTCATAGAATCTAATTCTGATATAATTTTCTGCATGGACTTCCCTCGTAATCTTCTCTCGTGAAATATAGAAAGGATCTTAAAAGTTTCGTAGCCTTTCGAAAATCCTCGATTTAATTTGATTTTCTGACCGAAACTAGTATAAAATTGTGTTTAATATATTACGTTTTTTTGACTGAAACTAGTATTTCAAAAAGTTTCATAGAATCTAACTCTGAGATAATTTTTTGCATGGAATTCCATCGTAATCTTCCTTCGTAAAATATAGATAGGATCTTAAGAGTTTCGTAGCATTTCGAACAATCCTCGATTTAATTTAATTTTCTGACCGAAACTAGTATGAAATTGTGTATAATATACTACGATTTTTTGACCTAAACTTGTATTTCAAAAGGTTCCATAGAATCTTATTTTGAGATAATTTTTTGCATGGACTTCCATCAAAACCTTCCCTTGTAAAATATAGAAAGGATTTGAATAGTTTTGTAGCATTACGAACAATTCTCGATTTAATTTGATTTTCTGACCGAAACTAGTATAAAATTATGTATAATATACTATGATTTTTTGACCAAAACTAGTATTTCAAAAATTTTCATAGAATCTAATTCTGAAATAATTGTTTGCATGGACTTCATTCATAATCTTCCCTCGTAAAATATAGAAAGGGTCTGAAAAGTTTTGTACATTTCGAACAATCCTCGATTTAATTTGATTTCTGACCGAAACTAGTATAAAACTGTGTATAATATACTACGATTTTTTGACCTAAACTGGCATTTCAAAAAGTTCCATAAAATCTACTTCTGATATAATTTTTTGCATGGACTTCATTCGAAATCTTCCCTCGTAAAATATTGAAAGGATCTGAAAAGTTTTGTAGCATTTCAAACAATCCTCAATTTAATTTGATATCCTGACCGAAACTATTATAATATTATGTATAATATACTACAACTATTTGACCTAAACTTGCATTTTAAAAGGTTCTATAGAATCTAATTTTGAGATAAGTTTTTTGTCAGGACATCCATCATAACCTTCCCTCGTAAAATATAGAAAGGATCTGAAAGGTTTCATTTAAATTCAAACAATCCTCGATTTAATTTGATTAATGACCGAACCTAGTATAAAATTGTGTATATTATACTACGGTTTTTTGACCGAAACTAATATTTCAAAAAGTTTCATAGAATCTAATTCTGATATAATTTTCTGCATGGACTTCCCTCGTAATCTTCTCTCGTGAAATATAGAAAGGATCTTAAAAGTTTCGTAGCATTTCGAAAATCCTCGATTTAATTTGATTTTCTGACCGAAACTAGTATAAAATTGTGTTTAATATATTACGTTTTTTTGACCGAAACTAGTATTTCAAAAAGTTTCATAGAATCTAACTCTGAGATAATTTTTTGCATGGAATTCCATCTTAATCTTCCTTCGTAAAATATAGATAGGATCTTAAAAGTTTCGTAGCATTTCGAACAATCCTCGATTTAATTAAATTTTCTGACCGAAACTAGTATGAAATTGTGTATAATATACTACGATTTTTTGACCTAAACTTGTATTTCAAAAGGTTCCATAGAATCTTATTTTGAGATAATTTTTTGCATGGACTTCCATCAAAACCTTCCCTTGTAAAATATAGAAAGGATTTGATTAGTTTTGTAGCATTTCGAACAATTCTCGATTTAATTTGATTTTCTGACCGAAACTAGTATAAAATTATGTATAATATACTACGATTTTTTTTATTTTCACTCGTTTTTCAGAAAGTTTCCTAGAATCTATTTTTGAGATAATTTTTTGAATGGACTTCCATCATAATCTTCCCTCGTAAAATATAGAAAGGATCTTAGAATTTTCTTAGTATTTCGAACAATTCTCGATTTAATTTGATTTTCTGACCGAAACTAGTATAAAATTGTGTATAATTATACTATGAATTTTTGACCTAAACTGGTATTTCAAAAAATTTCATAGAATCTTATTCTGAAATAATTGTTTGCATGGACTTCATTCATAATCTTCCCTCGTAAAATATAGAAAGGGTCTGAAAAGTTTTGTACATTTCAAACAATCCTCGATTTAATTTGATTTCTGACCGAAACTAGTATAAAACTGTGTATAATATTCTACGATTTTTTGACCTAAACTGGCATTTCAAAAAGTTCCATAAAATCTACTTCTGATATAATTTTTTGAATGGACTTCATTCGAAATCTTCCCTCGTAAAATATTGAAAGGATCTGAAAAGTTTTGTAGCATTTCAAACAATCCTCAATTTAATTTGATATTCTGACCGAAACTATTATAATATTATGTATAATATACTACGACTTTTTGACCTAAACTTGCATTTCAAAAGGTTCTATAGAATCTAATTTTGAGATAAGTTTTTTGTCAGGACATCCATCATAACCTTCCCTCGTAAAATATAGAAAGGATCTGAAAAGTTTCATTTAAATTCGAACAATCCTCGATTTAATTTGATTAATGACCGAACCTAGTATAAAATTGTGTATAATATACTACGGTTTTTTGACCGAAACTAATATTTCAAAAAGTTTCATAGAATCTAATTCTGATATAATTTTCTGCATGGACTTCCCTCGTAATCTTCCCTTGTGAAATATAGAAAGGATCTTAGAAGTTTCGTAGCATTTCGAAAATCCTCGATTTAATTTGATTTTTTGACCGAAACTTGTATAAAATTGTGTTTAATATACTACATTTTTTTGACCGAAACTAGTATTTCAAAAAGATTCATAGAATCTAACTCTGAGATAATTTTTTGCATGGAATTCCATCGTAATCTTCCTTCGTAAAATATAGATAGGATCTTAAAAGTTTCGTAGCATTTCGAACAATCCTCGATTTAATTTAATTATCTGACGGAAACTAGTAAGAAATTGTGTATATAATACTATGATTTTTTGACCTAAACTTGTATTTCAAAAGGTTCCATAGAATCTTATTTTGAGATAATTTTTTTCATGGACTTCCATCAAAACCTTCCCTTGTAAAATATAGAACAGATTTGAATAGTTTTCTATCATTTCGAACAATTCTCGATTTAATTTGATTTTCTGACCGAAACTAGTATAAAATTATGTATAATATACTACGAATTTTTGACCAAAACTGGTATTTCAAAAATTTTCATAGAATCTAATTCTGAAATAATTGTTTGCAAGGACTTCATTCATAATCTTCCCTCGTAAAATATAGAAAGGGTCTGAAAAGTTTAGTACATTTCGAACAATCCTCGATTTAATTTGATTTCTGACCGAAACTAGTATAAAACTGTGTATAATATACTACGATTTTTTGACCTAAACTGGCATTTCAAAAAGTTCCATAAAATCTACTTCTGATATAATTTTTTGCATGGACTTCATTCGAAATCTTCCCTCGTAAAATATTGAAAGGATCTGAAAAGTTTTATAGCATTTCAAACAATCCTCAATTTAATTTGATATCCTGACCGAAACTATTATAATATTATGTATAATATACTACAACTTTTTGACCTAAACTTGCATTTTAAAAGGTTCTATAGAATCTAATTTTGAGATAAGTTTTTTGTCAGGACATCCATCATAACCTTCCCTCGTAAAATATAGAAAGATCTGAAAGGTTTCATTTAAATTCGAACAATCCTCGATTTAATTTGATTAATGACCGAACCTAGTATAAAATTGTGTATATTATACTACGGTTTTTTGACCGAAACTAATATTTCAAAAAGTTTCATAGAATCTAATTCTGATATAATTTTCTGCATGGACTTCCCTCGTAATCTTCTCTCGTGAAATATAGAAAGGATCTTAAAAGTTTCGTAGCATTTCGAAAATCCTCGATTTAATTTGATTTTCTGACCGAAACTAGTATAAAATTGTGTTTAATATACTACGTTTTTTTGACCGAAACTAGTATTTCAAAAAGTTTCATAGAATCTAACTCTGAGATAATTTTTTGCATGGAATTCCATCGTAATCTTCCTTCGTAAAATATAGATAGGATCTTAAAAGTTTCGTAGCATTTCGAACAATCCTCGATTTAATTTAATTTTCTGACCGAAACTAGTATGAAATTGTGTATAATATACTACGATTTTTTGACCTAAACTTGTATTTCAAAAGGTTCCATAGAATCTTATTTTGAGATAATTTTTTGCATGGACTTCCATCAAAACCTTCCCTTGTAAAATATAGAAAGGATTTGAATAGTTTTGTAGCATTTCGAACAATTCTCGATTTAATTTGATTTTCTGACTGAAACTAGTATAAAATTATGGATAATATACTACGATTTTTTTATTTTCACTCGTTTTTCAGAAAGTTTCCTAGAATCTATTTTTGAGATAATTTTTTGAATGGACTTCCATCATAATCTTCCCTCGTAAAATATAGAAAGGATCTTAGAATTTTCTTAGTATTTCGAACAATTCTCGATTTAATTTGATTTTCTGACCGAAACTAGTATAAAATTGTGTATAATATACTACGAATTTTTGACCTAAACTGGTATTTCAAAAAATTTCATAGAATCTAATTCTGAAATAATTGTTTGCATGGACTTCATTCATAATCTTCCCTCGTAAAATATAGAAAGGGTCTGAAAAGTTTTGTACATTTCGAACAATCCTCGATTTAATTTGATTTCTGACCGAAACTAGTATAAAACTGTGTATAATCTACTACGATTTTTTGACCTAAACTGGCATTTCAAAAAGTTCCATAAAATCTACTTCTGATATAATTTTTTGCATGGACTTCATTCGAAATCTTCCCTCGTAAAATATTGAAAGGATCTGAAAAGTTTTGTAGCATTTCAAACAATCCTCAATTTAATTTGATATTCTGACCGAAACTATTATAATATTATGTATAATATACTACGACTTTTTGACCTAAACTTGCATTTCAAAAGGTTCTATAGAATCTAATTTTGAGATAAGTTTTTTGTCAGGACATCCATCATAACCTTCCCTCGTAAAATATAGAAAGGATCTGAAAAGTTTCATTTAAATTCGAACAATCCTCGATTTAATTTGATTAATGACCGAACCTAGTATAAAATTGTGTATAATATACTACGGTTTTTTGACCGAAACTAATATTTCAAAAAGTTTCATAGAATCTAATTCTGATATAATTTTCTGCATGGACTTCCCTCGTAATCTTCCCTTGTGAAATATAGAAAGGATCTTAGAAGTTTCGTAGCATTTCGAAAATCCTCGATTTAATTTGATTTTCTGACCGAAACTTGTATAAAATTGTGTTTAATATACTACATTTTTTTGACCGAAACTAGTATTTCAAAAAGTTTCATAGAATCTAACTCTGAGATAATTTTTTGCATGGAATTCCATCGTAATCTTCCTTCGTAAAATATAGATAGGATCTTAAAAGTTTCGTAGCATTTCGAACAATCCTCGATTTAATTTAATTTTCTGACCGAAACTAGTATGAAATTGTGTATTATATACTACGATTTTTTGACCTAAACTTGTATTTCAAAAGGTTCCATAGAATCTTATTTTGAGATAATTTTTTGCATGGACTTCCATCAAAACCTTCCCTTGTAAAATATAGAAAGGATTTGAATAGTTTTGTAGCATTTCGAACAATTCTCGATTTAATTTGATTTTCTGACCGAAACTAGTATAAAATTATGTATAATATACTACGATTTTTTTATTTTCACTCGTTTTTCAGAAAGTTTCCTAGAATCTATTTTTGAGATAATTTTTTGAATGGACTTCCATCATAATCTTCCCTCGTAAAATATAGAAAGGATGTTAGAATTTTCTTAGTATTTCGAACAATTCTCGATTTAATTTGATTTTCTGACCGAAACTAGTATAAAATTGTGTATAATATACTACGAATTTTTGACCTAAACTGGTATTTCAAAAAAATTCATAGAATCTAATTCTGAAATAATTGTTTGCATGGACTTCATTCATAATCTTCCCTCGTAAAATATAGAAAGGGTCTGAAAAGTTTTGTACATTTCAAACAATCCTCGATTTAATTTGATTTCTGACCGAAACTAGTATAAAACTGTGTATAATATTCTACGATTTTTTGACCTAAACTGGCATTTCAAAAAGTTCCATAAAATCTACTTCTGATATAATTTTTTGAATGGACTTCATTCGAAATCTTCCCTCGTAAAATATTGAAAGGATCTGAAAAGTTTTGTAGCATTTCAAACAATTCTCAATTTAATTTGATATTCTGACCGAAACTATTATAATATTATGTATAATATACTACGACTTTTTGACCTAAACTTGCATTTCAAAAGGTTCTATAGAATCTAATTTTGAGATAAGTTTTTTGTCAGGACATCCATCATAACCTTCCCTCGTAAAATATAGAAAGGATCTGAAAAGTTTCATTTAAATTCGAACAATCCTCGATTTAATTTGATTAATGACCGAACCTAGTATAAAATTGTGTATAATATACTACGGTTTTTTGACCGAAACTAATATTTCAAAAAGTTTCATAGAATCTAATTCTGATATAATTTTCTGCATGGACTTCCCTCGTAATCTTCCCTTGTGAAATATAGAAAGGATCTTAGAAGTTTCGTAGCATTTCGAAAATCCTCGATTTAATTTGATTTTTTGACCGAAACTTGTATAAAATTGTGTTTAATATACTACATTTTTTTGACCGAAACTAGTATTTCAAAAAGATTCATAGAATCTAACTCTGAGATAATTTTTTGCATGGAATTCCATCGTAATCTTCCTTCGTAAAATATAGATAGGATCTTAAAAGTTTCGTAGCATTTCGAACAATCCTCGATTTAATTTAATTATCTGACGGAAACTAGTAAGAAATTGTGTATATAATACTATGATTTTTTGACCTAAACTTGTATTTCAAAAGGTTCCATAGAATCTTATTTTGAGATAATTTTTTTCATGGACTTCCATCAAAACCTTCCCTTGTAAAATATAGAACAGATTTGAATAGTTTTCTATCATTTCGAACAATTCTCGATTTAATTTGATTTTCTGACCGAAACTAGTATAAAATTATGTATAATATACTACGAATTTTTGACCAAAACTGGTATTTCAAAAATTTTCATAGAATCTAATTCTGAAATAATTGTTTGCAAGGACTTCATTCATAATCTTCCCTCGTAAAATATAGAAAGGGTCTGAAAAGTTTAGTACATTTCGAACAATCCTCGATTTAATTTGATTTCTGACCGAAACTAGTATAAAACCGTGTATAATATACTACGATTTTTTGACCTAAACTGGCATTTCAAAAAGTTCCATAAAATCTACTTCTGATATAATTTTTTGCATGGACTTCATTCGAAATCTTCCCTCGTAAAATATTGAAAGGATCTGAAAAGTTTTATAGCATTTCAAACAATCCTCAATTTAATTTGATATCCTGACCGAAACTATTATAATATTATGTATAATATACTACAACTTTTTGACCTAAACTTGCATTTTAAAAGGTTCTATAGAATCTAATTTTGAGATAAGTTTTTTGTCAGGACATCCATCATAACCTTCCCTCGTAAAATATAGAAAGATCTGAAAGGTTTCATTTAAATTCGAACAATCCTCGATTTAATTTGATTAATGACCGAACCTAGTATAAAATTGTGTATATTATACTACGGTTTTTTGACCGAAACTAATATTTCAAAAAGTTTCATAGAATCTAATTCTGATATAATTTTCTGCATGGACTTCCCTCGTAATCTTCTCTCGTGAAATATAGAAAGGATCTTAAAAGTTTCGTAGCATTTCGAAAATCCTCGATTTAATTTGATTTTCTGACCGAAACTAGTATAAAATTGTGTTTAATATACTACGTTTTTTTGACCGAAACTAGTATTTCAAAAAGTTTCATAGAATCTAACTCTGAGATAATTTTTTGCATGGAATTCCATCGTAATCTTCCTTCGTAAAATATAGATAGGATCTTAAAAGTTTCGTAGCATTTCGAACAATCCTCGATTTAATTTAATTTTCTGACCGAAACTAGTATGAAATTGTGTATAATATACTACGATTTTTTGACCTAAACTTGTATTTCAAAAGGTTCCATAGAATCTTATTTTGAGATAATTTTTTGCATGGACTTCCATCAAAACCTTCCCTTGTAAAATATAGAAAGGATTTGAATAGTTTTGTAGCATTTCGAACAATTCTCGATTTAATTTGATTTTCTGACTGAAACTAGTATAAAATTATGGATAATATACTACAATTTTTTTATTTTCACTCGTTTTTCAGAAAGTTTCCTAGAATCTATTTTTGAGATAATTTTTTGAATGGACTTCCATCATAATCTTCCCTCGTAAAATATAGAAAGGATCTTAGAATTTTCTTAGTATTTCGAACAATTCTCGATTTAATTTGATTTTCTGACCGAAACTAGTATAAAATTGTGTATAATATACTACGAATTTTTGACCTAAACTGGTATTTCAAAAAAATTCATAGAATCTAATTCTGAAATAATTGTTTGCATGGACTTCATTCATAATCTTCCCTCGTAAAATATAGAAAGGGTCTGAAAAGTTTTGTACATTTCGAACAATCCTCGATTTAATTTGATTTCTGACCGAAACTAGTATAAAACTGTGTATAATCTACTACGATTTTTTGACCTAAACTGGCATTTCAAAAATTTCCATAAAATCTACTTCTGATATAATTTTTTGCATGGACTTCATTCGAAATCTTCCCTCGTAAAATATTGAAAGGATCTGAAAAGTTTTGTAGCATTTCAAACAATCCTCAATTTAATTTGATATTCTGACCAAAACTATTATAATATTATGTATAATATACTACGACTTTTTGACCTAAACTTGCATTTCAAAAGGTTCTATAGAATCTAATTTTGAGATAAGTTTTTTGTCAGGACATCCATCATAACCTTCCCTCGTAAAATATAGAAAGGATCTGAAAAGTTTCATTTAAATTCGAACAATCCTCGATTTAATTTGATTAATGACCGAACCTAGTATAAAATTGTGTATAATATACTACGGTTTTTTGACCGAAACTAATATTTCAAAAAGTTTCATAGAATCTAATTCTGATATAATTTTCTGCATGGACTTCCCTCGTAATCTTCCCTTGTGAAATATAGAAAGGATCTTAGAAGTTTCGTAGCATTTCGAAAATCCTCGATTTAATTTGATTTTCTGACCGAAACTTGTATAAAATTGTGTTTAATATACTACATTTTTTTGACCGAAACTAGTATTTCAAAAAGTTTCATAGAATCTAACTCTGAGATAATTTTTTGCATGGAATTCCATCGTAATCTTCCTTCGTAAAATATAGATAGGATCTTAAAAGTTTCGTAGCATTTCGAACAATCCTCGATTTAATTTAATTTTCTGACCGAAACTAGTATGAAATTGTGTATAATATACTACGATTTTTTGACCTAAACTTGTATTTCAAAAGGTTCCATAGAATCTTATTTTGAGATAATTTTTTGCATGGACTTCCATCAAAACCTTCCCTTGTAAAATATAGAAAGGATTTGAATAGTTTTGTAGCATTTCGAACAATTCTCGATTTAATTTGATTTTCTGACCGAAACTAGTATAAAATTATGTATAATATACTACGATTTTTTTATTTTCACTCGTTTTTCAGAAAGTTTCCTAGAATCTATTTTTGAGATAATTTTTTGAATGGACTTCCATCATAATCTTCCCTCGTAAAATATAGAAAGGATCTTAGAATTTTCTTAGTATTTCGAACAATTCTCGATTTAATTTGATTTTCTGACCGAAACTAGTATAAAATTGTGTATAATATACTACGAATTTTTGACCTAAACTGGTATTTCAAAAAATTTCATAGAATCTAATTCTGAAATAATTGTTTGCATGGACTTCATTCATAATCTTCCCTCGTAAAATATAGAAAGGGTCTGAAACGTTTTGTACATTTCGAACAATCCTCGATTTAATTTGATTTCTGACCGAAACTAGTATAAAACTGTGTATAATCTACTACGATTTTTTGACCTAAACTGGCATTTCAAAAAGTTCCATAAAATCTACTTCTGATATAATTTTTTGCATGGACTTCATTCGAAATCTTCCCTCGTAAAATATTGAAAGGATCTGAAAAGTTTTGTAGCATTTCAAACAATCCTCAATTTAATTTGATATTCTGACCAAAACTATTATAATATTATGTATAATATACTACGACTTTTTGACCTAAACTTGCATTTCAAAAGGTTCTATAGAATCTAATTTTGAGATAAGTTTTTTGTCAGGACATCCATCATAACCTTCCCTCGTAAAATATAGAAAGGATCTGAAAAGTTTCATTTAAATTCGAACAATCCTCGATTTAATTTGATTAATGACCGAACCTAGTATAAAATTGTGTATAATATACTACGGTTTTTTGACCGAAACTAATATTTCAAAAAGTTTCATAGAATCTAATTCTGATATAATTTTCTGCATGGACTTCCCTCGTAATCTTCCCTTGTGAAATATAGAAAGGATCTTAGAAGTTTCGTAGCATTTCGAAAATCCTCGATTTAATTTGATTTTCTGACCGAAACTTGTATAAAATTGTGTTTAATATACTACATTTTTTTGACCGAAACTAGTATTTCAAAAAGTTTCATAGAATCTAACTCTGAGATAATTTTTTGCATGGAATTCCATCGTAATCTTCCTTCGTAAAATATAGATAGGATCTTAAAAGTTTCGTAGCATTTCGAACAATCCTCGATTTAATTTAATTTTCTGACCGAAACTAGTATGAAATTGTGTATAATATACTACGATTTTTTGACCTAAACTTGTATTTCAAAAGGTTCCATAGAATCTTATTTTGAGATAATTTTTTTCATGGACTTCCATCAAAACCTTCCCTTGTAAAATATAGAAAGGATTTGAATAGTTTTCTATCATTTCGAACAATTCTCGATTTAATTTGATTTTCTGACCGAAACTAGTATAAAATTATGTATAATATACTACGAATTTTTGACCAAAACTGGTATTTCAAAAATTTTCATAGAATCTAATTCTGAAATAATTGTTTGCATGGACTTCCATCAAAACCTTCCCTTGTAAAATATAGAAAGGATTTGAATAGTTTTGTAGCATTTCGAACAATTCTCGATTTAATTTGATTTTCTGACCGAAACTAGTATAAAATTATGTATAATATACTACGATTTTTTTATTTTCACTCGTTTTTCAGAAAGTTTCCTAGAATCTATTTTTGAGATAATTTTTTGAATGGACTTCCATCATAATCTTCCCTCGTAAAATATAGAAAGGATCTTAGAATTTTCTTAGTATTTCGAACAATTCTCGATTTAATTTGATTTTCTGACCGAAACTAGTATAAAATTGTGTATAATATACTACGAATTTTTGACCTAAACTGGTATTTCAAAAAATTTCATAGAATCTAATTCTGAAATAATTGTTTGCATGGACTTCATTCATAATCTTCCCTCCTAAAATATAGAAAGGGTCTGAAAAGTTTTATACATTTCGAACAATCCTCGATTTAATTTGATTTCTGACCGAAACTAGTATAAAACTGTGTATAATCTACTACGATTTTTTGACCTAAACTGGCATTTCAAAAAGTTCCATAAAATCTACTTCTGATATAATTTTTTGCATGGACTTCATTCGAAATCTTCCCTCGTAAAATATTGAAAGGATCTGAAAAGTTTTGTAGCATTTCAAACAATCCTCAATTTAATTTGATATTCTGACCAAAACTATTATAATATTATGTATAATATACTACGACTTTTTGACCTAAACTTGCATTTCAAAAGGTTCTATAGAATCTAATTTTGAGATAAGTTTTTTGTCAGGACATCCATCATAACCTTCCCTCGTAAAATATAGAAAGGATCTGAAAAGTTTCATTTAAATTCGAACAATCCTCGATTTAATTTGATTAATGACCGAACCTAGTATAAAATTGTGTATAATATACTACGGTTTTTTGACCGAAACTAATATTTCAAAAAGTTTCATAGAATCTAATTCTGATATAATTTTCTGCATGGACTTCCCTCGTAATCTTCCCTTGTGAAATATAGAAAGGATCTTAGAAGTTTCGTAGCATTTCGAAAATCCTCGATTTAATTTGATTTTCTGACCGAAACCTGTATAAAATTGTGTTTAATATACTACATTTTTTTGACCGAAACTAGTATTTCAAAAAGTTTCATAGAATCTAACTCTGAGATAATTTTTTGCATGGAATTCCATCGTAATCTTCCTTCGTAAAATATAGATAGGATCTTAAAAGTTTCGTAGCATTTCGAACAATCCTCGATTTAATTTAATTTTCTGACCGAAACTAGTATGAAATTGTGTATAATATACTACGATTTTTTGACCTAAACTTGTATTTCAAAAGGTTCCATAGAATCTTATTTTGAGATAATTTTTTTCATGGACTTCCATCAAAACCTTCCCTTGTAAAATATAGAAAGGATTTGAATAGTTTTCTATCATTTCGAACAATTCTCGATTTAATTTGATTTTCTGACGGAAACTAGTATAAAATTATGTATAATATACTACGAATTTTTGACCAAAACTGGTATTTCAAAAATTTTCATAGAATCTAATTCTGAAATAATTGTTTGCATGGACTTCATTCATAATCTTCCCTCGTAAAATATAGAAAGGGTCTGAAAAGTTTTGTACATTTCGAACAATCCTCGATTTAATTTGATTTCTGACCGAAACTAGTATAAAACTGTGTATAATATACTACGATTTTTTGACCTAAACTGGCATTTCAAAAAGTTCCATAAAATCTACTTCTGATATAATTTTTTGCATGGACTTCATTCGAAATCTTCCCTCGTAAAATATTGAAAGGATCTGAAAAGTTTTGTAGCATTTCAAACAATCCTGAATTTAATTTGATATCCTGACCGAAACTATTATAATATTATGTATAATATACTACAACTTTTTGACCTAAACTTGCATTTCAAAAGGTTCTATAAAATCTAATTTTGAGATAAGTTTTTTGTCAGGACATCCATCATAACCTTCCCTCGTAAAATATAGAAAGGATCTGAAAGGTTTCATTTAAATTCGAACAATCCTCGATTTAATTTGATTAATGACCGAACCTAGTATAAAATTGTGTATAATATACTACGGTTTTTTGACCGAAACTAATATTTCAAAAAGTTTCATAGAATCTAATTCTGATATAATTTTCTGCATGGACTTCCCTCGTAATCTTCCCTCGTGAAAAATAGAAAGGATCTTAGAAGTTTCGTAGCTTTTCGAAAATCCTCGATTTAATTTGATTTTCTGACCGAAACTAGTATAAAATTGTGTTTAATATACTACGTTTTTTTGACCGAAACTAGTATTTCAAAAAGTTTCATAGAATCTAACTCTGAGATAATTTTTTGCATGGAATACCATCGTAATCTTCCCTCGTAAAATATAGATAGGATCTTAAAAGTTTCGTAGCATTTCGAACAATCCTCGATTTAATTTAATTTTCTGACCGAAACTAGTATGAAATTGTGTATAATATACTACGATTTTTTGACCTAAACTTGTATTTCAAAAGGTTCCATAGAATCTTATTTTGAGATAATTTTTTGCATGGACTTCCATCAAAACCTTCCCTTGTAAAATATAGAAAGGATTTGAATAGTTTTGTAGCATTTCGAACAATTCTCAATTTAATTTGATTTTCTGACCGAAACTAGTATAAAATTATGTATAATATACTACGATTTTTTTATTTTCACTCGTTTTTCAGAAAGTTTCCTAGAATCTATTTTTGAGATAATTTTTTGAATGGACTTCCATCATAATCTTCCCTCGTAAAATATAGAAAGGATCTTAGAATTTTCTTAGTATTTCGAACAATTCTCGATTTAATTTGATTTTCTGACCGAAACAAGTATAAAATTGTGTATAATATACTACGAATTTTTGACCTAAACTGGTATTTCAAAAATTTTCATAGAATCTAATCTGAAATAATTGTTTGCATGGACTTCATTCATAATCTTCCCTCGTAAAATATAGAAAGGGTCTGAAAAGTTTTGTACATTTCGAACAATCCTCGATTTAATTTGATTTCTGACCGAAACTAGTATAAAACTATGTATAATATACTACGATTTTTTGACCTAAACTGACATTTCAAAAAGTTCCATAAAATCTACTTCTGATATAATTTTTTGCTTGGATTTCATTCGAAATATTCCCTCGTAAAATATTGAAAGGATCTGAAAAGTTTTGTAGCATTTCAAACAATCCTCAATTTAATTTGATATTCTGACCGAAACTATTATAATATTATTTATAATATACTACGACTTTTTGACCTAAACTTGCATTTCAAAAGGATCTATTGAATCTAATTTTGAGATAAGTTTTTTGTCAGGACATCCATCATAACCTTCCCTCGTAAAATACAGAAAGGATCTGAAAAGTTTCATTTAAATTCGAACAATCCTCGATTTAATTTGATTCATGACCGAACCTAGTATAAAATTGTGTATAATATACTACGGTTTTTTGACCGAAACTAATATTTCAAAAACTTTCATAGAATCTAATTCTGATATAATTTTCTGCATGGACTTCCCTCGTAATCTTCCCTCGTGAAATATAAAAAGGATCTTAGAAGTTTCATAGCATTTCGAAAATCCTCGATTTAATTTGATTTTCTGACCGAAACTTGTATAAAATTGTGTTTAATATACTACGTTTTTTGACCGAAACTAGTATTTCAAAAAGTTTCATAGAATCTAACTCTGAGTTAATTTTTTGCATGGAATTCCATCGTAATCTTCCTTCGTAAAATATAGATAGGATCTTAAAAGTTTCGTAGCATTTCGAACAATCCTCAATTTAATTTAATTTTCTGACCGAAACTAGTATGAAATTGTGTATAATATACTACGATTTTTTGACCTAAACTTGTATTTAAAAAGGTTCCATAGAATCTTATTTTGAGATAATTTTTTGCATGGACTTCCATCAAAACCTTCCCTTGTAAAATATAGAAAGGATTTGAATAGTTTTGTAGAATTTCGAACAATTCTCAATTTAATTTGATTTTCTGACCGAAACTAGTATAAAATTATGTATAATATACTACGATTTTTTTATTTTCACTCGTTTTTCAGAAAGTTTCCTAGAATCTATTTTTGAGATAATTTTTTGAATGGACTTCCATCATAATCTTCCCTCGTAAAATATAGAAAGGATCTTAGAATTTTCTTAGTATTTCGAACAATTCTCGATTTAATTTGATTTTCTGACCGAAACTAGTATAAAATTGTGTATAATATACTACGAATTTTTGACCTAAACTGGTATTTCAAAAAATTTCATAGAATCTAATTCTGAAATAATTGTTTGCATGGACTTCATTCATAATCTTCCCTCGTAAAATATAGAAAGGGTCTGAAAAGTTTTGTACATTTCGAACAATCCTCGATTTAATTTGATTTCTGACCGAAACTAGTATAAAACTGTGTATAATATACTACGATTTTTTGACCTAAACTGACATTTCAAAAAGTTCCATAAAATTTACTTCTGATATAATTTTTTGCATGGAGTTCATTCGAAATCTTCCCTCGTAAAATATTGAAAGGATCTGAAAAGTTTTGTAGCATTTCAAACAATCCTCAATTTAATTTGATATTGAAATTCTGTGATCAGGTATGAGATGTCGAATGAGATGTTTAAACACTTGAAGACTTAACTAAAACTTAAAGTGCAGGAAAATTAAACAACACTGGATATTTTTAACCCAGTTCAGTGTATAACCACACTTACATCTGAAGGCTACCAAGCCAGGAAGGAAATCCAATATAAGTAATATTAATTCTAGACTTAAACCACCCAGTTTAATCTTTCACTTAATATCTACCCAATGCAATTTCTACCTAAGACACAACTTAGATATGAGTACCAACTCACTCCCCCTCAATCACACAGTGATATGTTTTACAAGTTTAACAAAATTGAAGTCATACTTCAAACAAAACAGCTTGATCTTACTTCACAGTTTCAATCAAGACACAAATACACTTTTGCTTAAAAGCTCATAAAGTGGTACAATTAAACAACCTGCTATTAAAACACAAAACACCCTATTTGGTCTTCTTAAATTCGTACTCTATTCTGAGAGTTTCTGTTGCTTAAATAGGTGTTTGGATTTTGGGCTTTCTGTAGTTTTATCCAATCCTGATACGCATGTTGTCATCACCTTGAATTAGGGTTTGTTACTTCCTAGATTCTAGGTGATTCAGTTCTTCTGATTATGCTGAAGTCACATAACAAAACTCCCTACAGATGCACCTTATTCGGTTTCATTCATCCATAATTAATTCCAGATAACTTCCCTTAATTTACTCAGTTCTGTTAGTCATTAATTAATTCTGGTAGCATGTTTGAGATGTCACAACATCTGGTGTGACATCCTGAAAACTGAACTTACTTCAATTACTGATACAATGTCACAACATCTGGTGTGACATCCTGTAAACTGAACTTATTTCATTAACTGATACAATGTCCCAACATCTGTTGTGACATCCTGAATTAAGTTCATTTACTTATACTCTGTTTGATAATGTCCCAACATCTGATGTGACATCCTGAACTAAATTCAACACTTCTTGTTGGTCAAAAATTCTGCCAATTCTAAACATCTACAAACTCCCCCTCTGGCTAATTTTTTGCTAACATTCTTTTCTAGTTATCAGAGTGCAACAGAGTTTCTTTTATCAGAGTACAGCAGTTCTTTTCTTTTGAATCATGTGTGAGTTTACTCCCCCTCAAACATACATGTGTTCAGACTTGTTGCAACAGAAATTTTTCATTAAAATCATAGTTTTAGTTCAGAAGCAAACAGAAGTTTTTCATTAATCACTAATCAGCATCATACATTGTTGTTGTTGTTCAGTTCTCCCCCTTGTTAGACATAAATTGGGGCCAAAGTTACAAATTTAAAATTACAATGCAGAAGCAGACATTACATATTCCTCACATACAAGTTTCACTCAGACTCCTCATATTCTGTGTCTTCCTCTTCCTCAGTATCTTCATCAGAAGCAACAGCTTTCTGAGCATTCTCTTCAATCTCCAACCTTTGGATAATCTCCTCAAGCTTCTGCTTCCTAGCATCCAGCTCTTTGCATGTATTCTTCAGCTCAGCAATCAAAGCAGCTTTGGAGATTGGAGTCTTTATCTTTGAAGATCCAGCAGATGTCCCAGAGGGAGCCTCAACATCAGCTGCATGATGACTCAAGAACAGCTTGTAGTGGAAAGCCAGAGGGCTTTCTCTTTTGCAGATGGAGTCCTTCTCAGTGAGGATACCTGGATATTAACTAAGCATAATTCCACACAGATGGGAAGGGAAGGCAATTGGCAACTTTGTTGCAGATGATCCAGCATGCTTCAATGCCTGATCAAAGATATAAGCCCCAAAATCCAGCTTTGTTTGGGTGCCCACAGCATATATAAACCTGCCCAATCCAGTTGCTATTGAGGAGTTGTGGTTGGTAGGAACCCAGTTTGCAGTGCCAATCCTATGCAGCATTGCATACTTTCTTGTCAGCAAACTCACAGACAGTTTCCCTTTAACTGGCCAAGCCTTTACCTGATTTGCAGTGATAACCTTGCAAACTTGGTTATCAGTCTTCCCTAACTCATTTGGACCATCAGATTCTCTTCCTAGATAATGGTTGATAACCCTAGGAGAGAATTCCACACATCTCCCTCTTACATATACTTTTCTGAAGTCAGCTGACTTACCATCAGCACAGTCTTCTTGAAGATTTACAATGAATTCCTTGACTAGTAGCTCATAGCAAGGAGAGAAATTTGATACAGTTTTGAATAGGCCAGCAGAAGAAATGAGATCAATTACCTCAGTGCACTCAAGTGCATTGCTGCTCATCTCTCTTTCAAGTGCTACCCTTCTTTGATATACAAACTTCCATCTGTTCACACTTGATACATGATGGAAAGAGATGTTGTCCAGAGGAGCTTCTAGAACAGCAACTGAGGACCTTGAGGGTGCTGGTTTCTTCTTTGGTGGGGATGTTGGGACATCCTCTTCAACATCTGAATCTGGAGGGGTGACAGCTTTTCTCTTCTGTGTATTTACCTTGCTCCATTGTTTTGTAGGACCAAAAACAACTTTAGCTTTGTCCTTCTTTGGTGTAGCTTGCTTCTTCTCAGGAGTTGCATGTCCTGCATTCTTCTTTTCCTTCCTAGTCCTAAGCCTTTTGGCTATGCTAGGGTTTACAGAAGCAATGATTTCTGTATCAGAATCATGCTCTATGTTTACCACAGGAGGAGGTTGAGCAGTCTCCTCTTCAGCAGGTGGATCAACAGAGGCTTGATCTTCAGTGGAGGCCTTGTGCTGGTCCTCAGATGTTTCATCATCACTATTAGTGGATGCCTTTTGCTGGTTCTCAGATGTTTCTTCAGCATCATCAGTGGAGGCCTTTTGTTGCTCCTCAGATGTTTCAACATCTATTGGGACATCCTGTTTAGCAGGAGTGTCCTCTTCAGCCTGATTTTGTTGTTCTTCCTATGGAGCTGGCATGGTGTTCAGAGGGATAGAGATGCCACTCACAACTCTTTGCTCAGACAAGATCCTGTTCACCAGTTCCTTTATAGAATCATCAACATATTCTGAAGCTTTTGGAGTGGTGTTTGATTATGAAGGCATGCCTTTGGCTTTGCTGAATACAGGTTCTTTTGCCCTTCTTACAGTAGGAGTTCTTGGCTTTTGAGCAAGAGGAACACTTCCTCTGATTTCGTCCATTGGAGTTGAATCCATGGGTACCACAGAGATGGGGGTTGCATGTACCACATCTTCCTTGTTGAGGATTTCTTCAGAGAGGTTAGGGTTTTGTTGTTGAGCCATTTTCGAATGTGGTGAAGAAAGAAATTAAGATTGGTTGAGTTTGATGATCTCAGAAAGTTAGCTATAGCATGCAAGTTGTTTGGAGAGAATGATGAGAAGATGAATAGCTGAAAGTGAGCTGATATTTTTATAAGAGCCGTTACTTGGAGAATTTCTAGGAGTGGAATACACAAAGTGATTGACCAGACTGGTGTTGCCATCTGGTGATCATGCCACACGATGTCATATGACATGTTGGCACATCTCCATAACTGCTAAACTTCACATAAGCAGATTCCCAATTTACCCCTTAGGTTTTCAAATTGGGTAGCATCTAAGGCTTTAGTAAATATATCAGCCAATTGTAGATTTGTAGCTACATGTTCCAATGAGATTACTTTCTCTTCCACAAGATCTCTGATGAAATGATGCCTGATATCAATATTCTTGGTCCTGCTATGTTGGATAGGATTCTTTTATATGTTAATAGCACTTAAGTTGTCACAGTACAATGTCATGACATCTTGTGGGACATTGTACTCAGTGAGCATTTGCTTCATCCAAACCAACTGTGAACAACTACTTCCAGCTGCAATATATTCAGCTTCAGCAGTAGATAAGGATACACAATTTTGTTTCTTACTGAACCAAGAAATCAAATTGTTTCCTAGGAAGAAGCATCCTCCTGAAGTGCTTTTTCTGTCATCAGCACTTCCAGCCCAATCAGCATCACAGAAGCCAGTGAGAATTGGTTTGCATCCATGAAAGTACATTATGACATAGTCACAAGTACCATTAACATATTTCAGAATTCTCTTGACTTGGTTTAGATGACTAACTTTTGGATCAGCTTGATATCTTGCACATACACCTACTGCAAAGGCTATGTCTGGTCTGCTAGCAGTCAGATATAATAAGCTTCCAATCATACTTCTGTATAGGCTTTGGTCTACATTCTCACCCTTGTCATCTTTAGTCAGCTTTAAGTGTGTGGGGGAAGGAGTTCTCTTATTAGTAGCATTGTCCATCCCAAATTTCTTGACAATGTTCTTAGCATACTTGCTTTGGGAAATGAACATGGAGTCCTCCATTTGCTTTATTTGCAGTCCAAGAAAGTAGGTTAATTCTCCTACTAGACTCATCTCAAATTCAGATTCCATTTGAGTGACAAAATGTTTAACCATCCTGTCTGACATTCCACCAAAAACAATGTCATCTACATATATTTGAGCAATCATGACATTTCCTTCTTCATCTTTAACAAACAAGGTTTTGTCTATTCCACCTTTCCTGTACCCTTGCTTGATGAGAAAAGTAGTCAGCCTTTCATATCATGCTCTCGGAGCTTTCTTCAGTCCATAAAGAGCCTTCCTTAGTTTGTACACATGATTTGGACAGCTTGGATCAACAAATCCTTTAGGCTGTTCTACATATACTTCTTCATTAAGATATCCATTTAGAAAAGCACTTTTCACATCCATTTGAAATAGCTTGAACTTCAAGATACAAGCAATTCCTAAAAGTAGTCTGATTGATTCAAGCCTTGCTACTGGTGCAAAGGTTTCATCAAAGTCTACTCCCTCAATTTGTGTGTATCCTTGAGCTACAAGTCTAGCTTTGTTCTTTGTAACAACTCCCTGCTCATTTGACTTGTTCTTATACACCCATTTAGTGCCAATCACATTTATGTCATCAGGTCTAGGAACAAGATTCCACACTTCATTCCTTGTGAATTGGCCTAATTCCTCTTGCATAGCACAAATCCAATATTCATCAGTAAGAGCTTCCTTGATGTTTTTAGGTTCTATTTTTGAGACAAAACAGGAACCTGAAATCACCTCTCTTGACCTAGTGCTTACACCTCTGTTGGGATCCCCAATTATCAAATCTTTGGGATGATCCTTCTGGATTCTGATGGAGGGAGGTTTGTTGGATTGTTCTGTCCTTGCATCAGTTTGAGTGAAGTCAGGATGATCACTCTTTTCTTCAGTTTCAGTTTGTATGTCAACAGATGTTCCAACATCTTCTGTAACATCTGCAGGAGCATCATCAATTATCACATTTATGGACTCCATGATAACCTTGGTTCTAGAGTTAAATACTCTATATGCTCTGTTGTTTATAGAGTATCCAAGGAAAATCCCTTCATCACTTTTAGGATCCATTTTTCTTCTTTGCTCCCTATCAGCCAGAATATAACAGTTACTTCCAAACACATGGAAGTACTTAACTGTGGGTTTTCTGCCCTTCCAGACTTCATAGATTATGGACAAAGATCCTTTCCTTAGAGTGACTCTATTGTGGATGTAACAAGTTGTGTTCATAGCTTCAGCCCAGAAGTACAAAGGTAACTTTTTAGCATGGATCATAGCTCTTGCTGATTCTTGGATAGTTTTATTCTTCCTCTCAACAATCCCATTTTGTTGAGGAGTGATTGGTGAAGAGTATTCATGATTGGTTCCTTCTGAAGAACAGAAATCTAAGAATTTCTGGTTCTCAAACTCCTTTCCATGATCACTTCTTATTCTGACCACACAGCTGGCTTTTTCTCTTTGTATTCTTTGGCATAAATCTTTGAATACATCAAATACATCAGACTTTTCTTTGATAAAATTTATCCATGTATACCTTGAAAAGTCATCAACCACCACATAGGCATACCTCTTACCACCAAGGCTCTCAACCTGCATAGGCCCCATAAGATCCATATGCAATAATTCCAAAACTTTGGAAGTTGTCAGATGTTGGAGCTTTGGATGGGACATCTTGGTTTGCTTGCCTATTTGACATTCACCACATATTTTGCCATCATCAATCTTCAGTTTAGGAATACCTCTCACAACTTCCATAGATATGATTTTCTTTATGCCTCTGAAATGAAGATGACCCAGTCTTTGGTGCCATATTTTCACTTCTTCTTCTTTGGCTAAAGAACAAGTTGAAGTGAGACTGAAGTCTTGAGGTTCCCACATGTAACAGTTGTCTTTAGATCTGGCTCCTCTCATGATAACCTTCTGTTCTTTATTAGACACTATGCATTCAGTTTTGGTAAAGTTTACACTGTACCCTTGATCACATAATTGACTTATGCTAATCAAGTTAGCAGTCAAACCTTTTACCAGCAGCACATCATCTAGTCTTGGTACATCTGGACAGTCCAAGGTCCCAACTCCCTTGATTTCACCTTTAGCTCCATCTCCAAATGTTACATATCTGGATGAATATGACTTTAAGTCTACTAGCAGATTCTTCAATCCAGTCATGTGTCTTGAACATCCACTGTCAAAGTACCAGTCTTCTTTAGCTGATACTCTTAGGGATGTATGAGCTATATATGCAACACCCTTCTTTGACCATTTGTATTGAGGTTTCTTTTGATACCTCTGCCCTGTGTAATGTCCATTTGTTGAGCTCCAAGGTTGTTTGTTGAACTTGTTCTTGGGCATGTAGCTTTGATCAGCATGAGGACTAGCTTTAGGTATCCATACTTTCTTGATGACCTTTGTCTTCTGCTTAGGGGGTTGCCGATACATCTGATTTGGATATCCATGCAACTTGTAGCAATGAGGTTTGATATGTCCAAACCTTCCACAATGATGACATCTCCATCTTTGATACTTCTTCTTCATTATGTTCTTTTCAGGATGTTGAAGCATCTGTTGGGACATCTTGTTTGACTGTATGGAATTTGAAGTAGTTTTGCTGGTGCTAGCTTCAACCTTATGAACTTTGTTAAATCCCAGTCCACTTCTATCCCCTGAATGCTTATTGTTGTTAAGAATAACATCCAGTGTGCTTGAGCTACTGTTCAGCATTCTAACAGATTTGGACATATGCTCCAACTTGGAGTTGAGCAGACTTACTTCACTTTTCAGGGTGCCAATGATCTCTAGATCACTTATTTTTTCATCCTTTAGTGCCTCAATCTGCTTCTTTTGCTTTATATTCTCCATGCATATTTCAGTGCTCCTTTTAACCAGTTCTCTGTATGATTGCTCAAGCTCTTCAAAAGTAAGCTCCCCATCACTGGATTCACTTTCAGATTCACATAATCTAGCTAGAGCAGTGATATGCTTAGCTGATTCTTCTTCTGAATCACCTCCTGAGTCTTCATCAGACCAGGTTACAAAGAGACCTTTCTTTTGCCTTTTTAAATAGGTAGGACATTCATTTCTGATGTGTCCATATCCTTCACATCCATGACATTTAATCCCTTTTTCTTGACTAGTCTTTTCATCATAATTTGACCTTCTATTAGCATCATAAGGTCTTTTGTTCTCAGAAGAGTTTGTGTATCTTCCACTTGGTCTGGACTTGTCTTCCATCTTTCTGAGAATCTTTTTGAATTGTCTTCCAAGCATAGCAATGTTTTCTGATAAATTTTCTTCAGGTTCTGATTCATTATTTTCTTCTTCTTTATCAGTATTTGACACCAAGGCTATGCTTTTGTTCTTCTTTACAATTGTGTCATTCATTCCCATCTCAAATGTTTGAAGGGAACCAATGAGCTCTTCAACTTTCATTGTGCATATGTCTTGAGCTTCTTCTATTGCTGTGACCTTCATGTCAAATCTTTTTGGCAAAGATCTGAGAATCTTTCTTACAAGCTTTTCATCAGTCATATTTTCTCCCAAAGCTCCAGAAGTATTGGCTATTTCTAAGATGTTCATGTAGAATTCATGAATTGTCTCATCTTCCTTCATTCTCAAGTTTTCAAACTTGGTGGTGAGAAGTTGAAGTCTTGACATCTTCACCTTTGATGTTCCTTCTTGAGTTGTTTTGAGAGTGTCCCAAACATCTTTGGCCAGCTCACAGTGATGCACAAGTCTAAAGATGTTCCTATCAATGCCATTGAATAAAGAATTTAAGGCCTTGGAGTTGCCAAGTGCTGAATCTTCTTCCTCCTTACTCCATTCTTCTTCAGGTTTTAACACTTTTGCTCCATCTTTGGTGTCTTGGACAGGGTGCTCCCATCCATTGTTGACTGCTTTCCAGGCCCTATTGTCAAGTGATCTTAAGAATGCAACCATTCTTGGCTTCCAGTAGTCATAATTAGATCCATCCAATATAGGTGGTCTATTTACTGATCCTACATCTCTGTCCATGTTTCTAGAATTTGCAGTCCCTAGATCTCACCCAGTATAAACAGGCAGGGTGCCTGCTCTGATGCCAATTGAAATTCTGTGATCAGGTATGAGATGTCGAATGAGATGTTTAAACACTTGAAGACTTAACTAAAACTTAAAGTGCAGGAAAATTAAACAACACAGGAATTTGTTAACCCAGTTCAGTGTATAACCACACTTACATCTGGAGGCTACCAAGCCAGGAAGGAAATCCAATATAAGTAATATTAATTCTAGACTTAAACCACCCAGTTTAATCTTTCACTTAATATCTACCCAATGCAATTTCTACCTAAGACACAACTTAGATATGAGTACCAACTCACTCCCCCTCAATCACACAGTGATATGTTTTACAAGTTTAACAAAATTGAAGTCATACTTCAAACAAAACAGCTTGATCTTACTTCACAGTTTCAATCAAGACACAAATACACTTTTGCTTAAAAGCTCATAAAGTGGTACAATTAAACAACCTGCTATTAAAACACAAAACACCCTATTTGGTCTTCTTAAATTCGTACTATATTCTGAGAGTTTCTGTTGCTTAAATAGGTGTTTGGATTTTGGGCTTTCTGTAGGTTTATCCAATCCTGATACGCATGTTGTCATCACCTTGAATTAGGGTTTGTTACTTCCTAGATTCTAGGTGATTCAGTTCTTCTGATTATGCTGAAGTCACATAACAAAACTCCCTACAGATGCGCCTTATTTTGTTTCATTCATCCATAATTAATTCCAGATAACTTCCCTTAATTTACTCAGTTCTGTTAGTCATTAATTAATTCTGGTAGCACGTTTGAGATGTCACAACATCTGGTGTGACATCCTGAAAACTGAACTTACTTCATTTACTGATACAATGTCACAACATCTGGTGTGACATCCTGTAAACTGAACTTATTTCATTAACTGATACAATGTCCAAACATCTGTTGTGACATCCTGAATTAAGTTCATTTACTTATACTCTGTTTGATAATGTCCCAACATCTGATGTGACATCCTAAACTAAATTCAACACTTCTTGTTGGTCAAAAATTCTGCCAATTCTAAACATCTACAGATATTCTGACCGAAACTATTATAATATTATGTATAATATACTACGACTTTTTGACCTAAACTTGCATTTCAAAAGGTTCTATAGAATCTAATTTTGAGATAAGTTTTTTGTCATGACATCCATCATAACCTTCCCTCGTAAAATATAGAAAGGATCTGAAAAGTTTCAATTAAATTCGAACAATCCTCTATTTAATTTGATTACTGACCAAACCTAGTATAAAATTGTGTATAATATACTACGGTTTTTTGACCGAAACTAATATTTCAAAAAGTTTCATAGAATCTAATTCTGATATAATTTTCTGCATGGACTTCCCTCGTAATCTTCCCTCGTGAAATATAGAAAGGATCTTAGAAGTTTCGTAGCATTTCGAAAATCCTCGATTTAATTTGATTTTCTGACCAAAACTAGTATAAAATTGTGTTTAATATACTACGTTTTTTTTGACCGAAACTAGTATTTCAAAAAGTTTCATAGAATCTAACTCTGAGATAATTTTTTGCATGGAGATCCATTGTAATCTTCCCTCGTAAAATATAGATAGGATCTTAAAAGTTTCGTAGCATTTCGAACAATCCTCGATTTAATTTAATTTTCTGACCGAAACTAGTATGAAATTGTGTATAATATACTACGATTTTTTGACCTAAACTTGTATTTCAAAAGGTTCCATAGAATCTTATTTTGAGATAATTTTTTACATGGACTTCCATCAAAACCTTCCCTTGTAAAATATAGAAAGGATTTGAATAGTTTTGTAGCATTTCGAACAATTCTCAATTTAATTTGATTTTCTGACCGAAACTAGTATAAAATTATGTATAATATACTACGATTTTTTTATTTTCACTCGTTTTTCAGAAAGTTTCCTAGAATCTATTTTTGAGATAATTTTTGAATGGACATCCATCATAATATTCCCTCGTAAAATATAGAAAGGATCTTAGAATTTTCTTAGTATTTCGAACAATTCTCGATTTAATTTGATTTTCTGACCGAAACTAGTATAAAATTGTGTATAATATCCTACGAATTTTTGACCTAAACTGGTATTTCAAAATTTTTCATAGAATCTAATTCTGAATTAATTGTTTGCATGGACTTCATTCATAATCTTTCCTCGTAAAATATAGAAAGGGTCCGAAAAGTTTTGTACATTTCGAACAATCCTCGATTTAATTTTATTTCTGACCGAAACTAGTATAAAACTGTGTATAATATACTACGATTTTTTGACCTAAACTGGCATTTCAAAAAGTTCCATAAAATCTAATTCTGATATAATTTTTTGCATGGACTTCATTCGAAATCTTCCCTCGTAAAATATTGAAAGGATCTGAAAAGTTTTGTAGCATTTCAAACAATCCTCAATTTAATTTGATATTCTGACCGAAACTATTATAATATTATGTATAATATACTACGACTTTTTGACCTAAACTTGCATTTCAAAAGGTTCTATAGAATCTAATTTTGAGATAAGTTTTTTGTCAGGACATCCATCATAACCTTCCCTCGTAAAATATAGAAAGGATCTGAAAAGTTTCATTTAAATTCGAACAATCCTCGATTTAATTTGATTAATGACCGAACCTAGTATAAAATTGTGTATAATAAACTACGGTTTTTTGACCGAAACTAATATTTCAAAAAGTTTCATAGAATCTAATTCTGATATAATTTTCTGCATGGACTTCCCTCGTAATCTTCCCTCGTGAAATATAGAAAGGATCTTAGAAGTTTCGTAGCATTTCGAAAATCCTCGATTTAATTTGATTTTCTGACCGAAACTAGTATAAAATTGTGTTTAATATACTACGTTTTTTTTACCGAAACTAGTATTTCAAAAAGATTCATAGAATCTAACTCTGAGATAATTTTTTGCATGGAATTCCATCGTAATCTTCCCTCGTAAAATATAGATAGGATCTTAAAAGTTTCGTAGCATTTCGAACAATCCTCGATTTAATTTAATTTTCTGACCGAAACTAGTATGAAATTGTGTATAATATACTACGATTTTTTGACCAAAACTTGTATTTCAAAAGGTTCCATAGAATCTTATTTTGAGATAATTTTTTGCACGGACTTCCATCAAAACCTTCCCTTGTAAAATATAGAAAGGATTTGAATAGTTTTGTAGCATTTCGAACAATTCTCGATTTAATTTGATTTTCTGACCGAAACTAGTATAAAATTATGTATAATATACTACGATTTTTTTATTTTCACTCGTTTTTCAGAAAGTTTCCTAGAATCTATTTTTGAGATAATTTTTTGAATGGACTTCCATCATAATCTTCCCTCGTAAAATATAGAAAGGATCTTAGAATTTTCTTAGTATTTCGAACAATTCTCGAATTAATTTGATTTTCTGACCGAAACTAGTATAAAATTGTGTATAATATACTACGAATTTTTGACCTAAACTGGTATTTCAAAAAATTTCATAGAATCTAATTCTGAAATAATTGTTTGCATGGACTTCATTCATAATCTTCCCTCGTAAAATATAGAAAGGGTCTGAAAAGTTTAGTACATTTCGAACAATCCTCGATTTAATTTGATTTCTGACCAAAACTAGTATAAAACTGTGTATAATATATTACGATTTTTTGACCTAAACTGGCATTTCAAAAAGTTCCATAAAATCTACTTCTGATATAATTTTTTGCATGGACTTCATTCGAAATATTCCCTCGTAAAATATTGAAAGGATCTGAAAAGTTTTGTAGCATTTAAAACAATCCTCAATTTAATTTGATATTCTGACCTAAACTATTATAATATTATGTATAATATACTACGACTTTTTGACCTAAACTTGCATTTCAAAAGGTTCTATAGAATCTAATTTTGAGATAAGTTTTTTGTCAGGACATCCATCATAACCTTCCCTCGTAAAATATAGAAAGGATCTGAAAAGTTTCATTTAAATTTGAACAATCCACGATTTAATTTGATTAATGACCGAACCAAGTATAAAATTGTGTATAATATACTACGGTTTTTTGACCGAAACTAATATTTCAAAAAGTTTCATAGAATCTAATTCTGATATAATTTTCTGCATGGACTTCCCTCGTAATCTTCCCTCACGAAATATAGAAAGGATCTTAGAAGTTTCGTAGCATTTCGAAAATCCTCGATTTAATTTGATTTTCTGACCGAAACTAGTATAAAATTGTGTTTAATATACTACGTTTTTTTGACCGAAACTAGTATTTCAAAAAGTTTCATAGAATCTAACTCTGAGATAATTTTTTGCATGGAATTCCATCGTAATCTTCCCTCGTAAAATATAGATAGGATCTTAAAAGTTTCGTAGCATTTCGAACAATCCTCGATTTAATTTAATTTTCTGACCGAAACTAGTATGAAATTGTGTATAATATACTAAGATTTTTTGACCTAAACTTGTATTTCAAAAGGTTCCATAGAATCCTATTTTGAGATATTTTTTGCATGGACTTCCATCAAAACCTTCCCTTGTAAAATATAGAAAGGATTTGAATAGTTTTGTAGCATTTCGAACCATTCTCGATTTAATTTGATTTTCTGACCGAAACTAGTATAAAATTATGTATAATATACTACGATTTTTTTATTTTCACTCGTTTTTCAGAAAGTTTCCTAGAATCTATTTTTGAGATAATTTTTTGAATGGACTTCCATCGTAATCTTCCCTCGTAAAATATAGAAAGGATCTTAGAATTTCCTTAGTATTTCGAACAATTCTGGATTTAATTTGATTTTCTGACCGAAACTAGTATAAAATTATGTATAATATACTACGATTTTTTGATTTTCACTCGTTTTTCAGAAAGTTTCCTAGAATCTATTTTTGAGATAATTTTTTGAATGGACTTCCATCATAATCTTCCCTCGTAAAATATAGAAAGGATCTTAGAATTTTCTTAGTATTTCAAACAATTCTCGATTTAATTTGATTTTCTGACCGAAACTAGTATAAAATTGTGTATAATATACTACGAATTTTTGACCTAAACTGGTATTTCAAAATTTTTCATAGAATCTAATTCTGAATTAATTGTTTGCATGGACTTCATTCATAATCTTTCCTCGTAAAATATAGAAAGGGTCCGAAAAGTTTTGTACATTTCGAACAATCCTCGATTTAATTTTATTTCTGACCGAAACTAGTATAAAACTGTGTATAATATACTACGATTTTTTGACCTAAACTGGCATTTCAAAAAGTTCCATAAAATCTAATTCTGATATAATTTTTTGCATGGACTTCATTCGAAATCTTCCCTCGTAAAATATTGAAAGGATCTGAAAAGTTTTGTAGCATTTCAAACAATCCTCAATTTAATTTGATATTCTGACCGAAACTATTATAATATTATGTATAATATACTACGACTTTTTGACCTAAACTTGCATTTCAAAAGGTTCTATAGAATCTAATTTTCAGATAAGTTTTTTGTCGGGACATCCATCATAACCTTCCCTCGTAAAATATAGAAAGGATCTGAAAAGTTTCATTTAAATTCGAACAATCCTCGATTTAATTTGATTACTGACCGAACCTAGTATAAAATTGTGTATAATAAACTACGGTTTTTTGACCGAAACTAATATTTCAAAAAGTTTCATAGAATCTAATTCTGATATAATTTTCTGCATGGACTTCCCTCGTAATCTTCCCTCATGAAATATAGAAAGGATCTTAGAAGTTTCGTAGCATTTCGAAAATCCTCGATTTAATTTGATTTTCTGACCGAAACTAGTATAAAATTGTGTTTAATATACTATGTTTGTTTGACCGAAACTAGTATTTCAAAAAGTTTCATAGAATCTAACTCTGAGATAATTTTTTGCATGGAATTCCATCGTAATCTTCCTTCGTAAAATATAGATAGGATCTTAAAAGTTTCGTAGCATTTCGAACAATCCTCGATTTAATTTAATTTTCTGACGAAACTAGTATGAAATTGTGTGTAATATACTACGATGTTTTGACCTAAACTTGTATTTCAAAAGGTTCCATAGAATCTTATTTTGAGATAATTTTTTGCATGGACTTCCATCAAAACCTTCCCTTGTAAAATATAGAAAGGATTTGAATAGTTTTGTAGCATTTCGAACAATTCTCTATTTAATTTGATTTTCTGACCGAAACTAGTATAAAATTATGTATAATATACTACGATTTTTTTATTTTCACTCGTTTTTCAGAAAGTTTCTTAGAATCTATTTTTGAGATAATTTTTTGAATGGACTTCCATCATAATCTTCCCTCGTAAAATATAGAAAGGATCTTAGAATTTTCTTAGTATTTCAAACAATTCTCGATTTAATTTGATTTTCTGACCGAAACTAGTATAAAATTGTGTATAATATACTACGAATTTTTGACCTAAACTGGTATTTCAAAAAATTTCATAGAATCTAATTCTGAATTAATTGTTTGCATGGACTTCATTCATAATCTTCCCTCGTAAAATATAGAAAGGGTCCGAAAAGTTTTGTACATTTCGAACAATCCTCGATTTAATTTTATTTCTGACCGAAACTAGTATAAAACTGTGTATAATATACTACGATTTTTTGACCTAAACTGGCATTTCAAAAAGTTCCATAAAATCTAATTCTGATATAATTTTTTGCATGGACTTCATTCGAAATCTTCCCTCGTAAAATATTGAAAGGATCTGAAAAGTTTTGTAGCATTTCAAACAATCCTCAATTTAATTTGATATTCTGACCAAAACTATTATAATATTATGTATAATATACTACGACTTTTTGACCTAAACTTGCATTTCAAAAGGTTCTATAGAATCTAATTTTGAGATAAGTTTTTTGTCGGGACATCCATCATAACCTTCCCTCGTAAAATATAGAAAGGATCTGAAAAGTTTCATTTAAATTCGAACAATCCTCGATTTAATTTGATTACTGACCGAACCTAGTATAAAATTGTGTATAATAAACTACGGTTTTTTGACCGAAACTAATATTTCAAAAAGTTTCATAGAATCTAATTCTGATATAATTTTCTGCATGGACTTCCCTCGTAATCTTCCCTCATGAAATATAGAAAGGATCTTAGAAGTTTCGTAGCATTTCGAAAATCCTCGATTTAATTTGATTTTCTGACCGAAACTAGTATAAAATTGTGTTTAATATACTACGTTTTTTTGACCGAAACTAGTATTTCAAAAAGTTTCATAGAATCTAACTCTGAGATAATTTTTTGCATGGAATTCCATCGTAATCTTCCTTCGTAAAATATAGATAGGATCTTAAAAGTTTCGTAGCATTTCGAACAATCCTCGATTTAATTTAATTTTCTGACCGAAACTAGTATGAAATTGTGTGTAATATACTACGATGTTTTGACCTAAACTTATATTTCAAAAGGTTCCATAGAATCTTATTTTGAGATAATTTTTTGCATGGACTTCCATCAAAACCTTCCCTTGTAAAATATAGAAAGGATTTGAATAGTTTTGTAGCATTTCGAACAATTCTCAATTTAATTTGATTTTCTGACCGAAACTAGTATAAAATTATGTATAATATACTACGATTTTTTTATTTTCACTCGTTTTTCAGAAAGTTTCCTAGAATCTATTTTTGAGATAATTTTTTAAATGGACTTCCATCATAATCTTCCCTCGTAAAATATAGAAAGGATCTTAGAATTTCCTTAGTATTTCGAACAATTCTCGATTTAATTTGATTTTCTGACCGAAACTAGTATAAAATTATGTATAATATACTACGATTTTTTGATTTTCACTCGTTTTTCAGAAAGTTTCCTAGAATCTATTTTTGAGATAATTTTTTGAATGGACTTCCATCATAATCTTCCCTCGTAAAATATAGAAAGGATCTTAGAATTTTCTTAGTATTTCAAACAATTCTCGATTTAATTTGATTTTCTGACCGAAACTAGTATAAAATTGTGTATAATATACTACGAATTTTTGACCTAAACTGGTATTTCAAAAAATTTCATAGAATCTAATTCTGAATTAATTGTTTGCACGGACTTCATTCATAATCTTCCCTCGTAAAATATAGAAAGGGTCCGAAAAGTTTTGTACATTTCGAACAATCCTCGATTTAATTTGATTTCTGACCGAAACTAGTATAAAACTGTGTATAATATACTACGATTTTTTGACCTAAACTGGCATTTCAAAAAGTTCCATAAAATCTAATTCTGATATAATTTTTTGCATGGACTTCATTCGAAATCTTCCCTCGTAAAATATTGAAAGGATTTGAAAAGTTTTGTAGCATTTCAAACAATCCTCAATTTAATTTGATATTCTGACCGAAACTATTATAATATTATGTATAATATACTACGACTTTTTGACCTAAACTTGCATTTCAAAAGGTTCTATAGAATCTAATTTTGAGATAAGTTTTTTGTCGGGACATCCATCATAACCTTCCCTCGTAAAATATAGAAAGGATCTGAAAAGTTTCATTTAAATTCGAACAATCCTCGATTTAATTTGATTACTGACCGAACCTAGTATAAAATTGTGTATAATAAACTACGGTTTTTTGACCGAAACTAATATTTCAAAAAGTTTCATAGAATCTAAATCTGATATAATTTTCTGCATGGACTTCCCTCGTAATCTTCCTTCATGAAATATAGAAAGGATCTTAGAAGTTTCGTAGCATTTCGAAAATCCTCGATTTAATTTTATTTTCTGACCGAAACTAGTATAAAATTGTGTTTAATATACTACGTTTTTTTGACCGAAACTAGTATTTCAAAAAGTTTCATAGAATCTAACTCTGAGATAATTTTTTGCATGGAATTCCTTCGTAATCTTCCTTCGTAAAATATAGATAGGATCTTAAAAGTTTCGTAGCATTTCGAACAATCCTCGATTTAATTTAATTTTCTGACCGAAACTAGTATGAAATTGTGTGTAATATACTACGATTTTTTGACCTAAACTTGTATTTCAAAAGGTTCCATAGAATCTTATTTTGAGATAATTTTTTTCATGGACTTCCATCAAAACCTTCCCTTGTAAAATATAGAAAGGATTTGAATAGTTTTGTAGCATTTCGAACAATTCTCGATTTAATTTGATTTTCTGACCGAAACTAGTATAAAATTATGTATAATATACTACGATTTTTTGATTTTCACTCGTTTTTCAGAAAGTTTCCTAGAATCTATTTTTGAGATAATTTTTTGAATGGACTTCCATCATAATCTTCCCTCCTAAAATATAGAAAGGATCTTAGAATTTTCTTAGTATTTCAAACAATTCTCGATTTAATTTGATTTTCTGACCGAAACTAGTATAAAATTGTGTATAATATACTACGAATTTTTGACCTAAACTGGTATTTTAAAAATTTTCATAGAATCTAATTCTGAATTAATTGTTTGCATGGATTTCATTCATAATCTTCCCTCGTAAAATATAGAAAGGGTCCGGAATGTTTTGTACATTTCGAACAATCCTCGATTTAATTTGATTTCTGACCGAAACTAGTATAAAACTGTGTATAATATACTACGATTTTTTGACCTAAACTGGCATTTCAAAAAGTTCCATAAAATCTAATTCTGATATAATTTTTTGCATGGACTTCATTCGAAATCTTCCCTCGTAAAATATTGAAAGGATCTGAAAAGTTTTGTAGCATTTCAAACAATCCTCAATTTAATTTGATATTCTGACCGAAACTATTATAATATTATGTATAATATACTACGACTTTTTGACCTAAACTTGCATTTCAAAAGGTTCTATAGAATCTAATTTTGAGATAAGTTTTTTGTCGGGACATCCATCATAACCTTCCCTCGTAAAATATAGAAAGGATCTGAAAAGTTTCATTTAAATTCGAACAATCCTCGATTTAATTTGATTACTGACCGAACCTAGTATAATAAACTACGGTTTTTTGACCGAAACTAATATTTCAAAAAGTTTCATAGAATCTAAATCTGATATAATTTTCTGCATGGAATTCCCTCGTAATCTTCCCTCATGAAATATAGAAAGGATCTTAGAAGTTTCGTAGCATTTCGAAAATCCTCGATTTAATTTGATTTTCTGACCGAAACTAGTATAAAATTGTGTTTAATATACTACGTTTTTTTGACCGAAACTAGTATTTCAAAAAGTTTCATAGAATCTAACTCTGAGATAATTTTTTGCATGGAATTCCTTCGTAATCTTCCTTCATAAAATATAGATAGGATCTTAAAAGTTTCGTAGCATTTCGAAAAATCCTCGATTTAATTTAATTTTCTGACCGAAACTAGTATGAAATTGTGTGTAATATACTACGATTTTTTGACCTAAACTTGTATTTCAAAAGGTTCCATAAAATCTTATTTTGAGATAATTTTTTTCATGGATTTCCCTCAAAACCTTCCCTTGTAAATTATAGAAAGGATTTGAATAGTTTTGTAGCATTTCGAACAATTCTCGATTTAATTTGATTTTCTGACCGAAACTAGTATAAAATTATGTATAATATACTACGATTTTTTGATTTTCACTCGTTTTTCAGAAAGTTTCCTAGAATCTATTTTTGAGATAATTTTTTGAATGGACTTCCATCATAATCTTCCCTCGTAAAATATAGAAAGGATCTTAGAATTTTCTTAGTATTTCAAACAATTCTCGATTTAATTTGATTTTCTGACCGAAACTAGTATAAAATTGTGTATAATATACTACGAATTTTTGACCTAAACTGGTATTTCAAAATTTTTCATAGAATCTAATTCTGAATTAATTGTTTGCATGGACTTCATTCATAATCTTTCCTCGTAAAATATAGAAAGGGTCCGAAAAGTTTTGTACATTTCGAACAATCCTCGATTTAATTTTATTTCTGACCGAAACTAGTATAAAACTGTGTATAATATACTACGATTTTTTGACCTAAACTGGCATTTCAAAAAGTTCCATAAAATCTAATTCTGATATAATTTTTTGCATGGACTTCATTCGAAATCTTCCCTCGTAAAATATTGAAAGGATCTGAAAAGTTTTGTAGCATTTCAAACAATCCTCAATTTAATTTGATATTCTGACCGAAACTATTATAATATTATGTATAATATACTACGACTTTTTGACCTAAACTTGCATTTCAAAAGGTTCTATAGAATCTAATTTTGAGATAAGTTTTTTGTCGGGACATCCATCATAACCTTCCCTTGTAAAATATAGAAAGGATCTGAAAAGTTTCATTTAATTTCGAACAATCCTCGATTTAATTTGATTACTGACCGAACCTAGTATAAAATTGTGTATAATAAACTACGGTTTTTTGACCGAAACTAATATTTCAAAAAGTTTCATAGAATCTAATTCTGATATAATTTTCTGCATGGACTTCCCTCGTAATCTTCCCTCATGAAATATAGAAAGGATCTTAGAAGTTTCGTAGCATTTCGAAAATCCTCGATTTAATTTGATTTTCTGACCGAAACTAGTATAAAATTGTGTTTAATATACTACGTTTTTTTGACCGAAACTAGTATTACAAAAAGTTTCATAGAATCTAACTCTGAGATAATTTTTTGCATGGAATTCCATCGTAATCTTCCTTCGTAAAATATAGATAGGATCTTAAAAGTTTCGTAGCATTTCGAACAATCCTCGATTTAATTTAATTTTCTGACCGAAACTAGTATGAAATTGTGTGTAATATACTACGATGTTTTGATCTAAACTTGTATTTCAAAAGGTTCCATAGAATCTTATTTTGAGATAATTTTTTGCATGGACTTCCATCAAAACCTTCCCTTGTAAAATATAGAAAGGATTTGAATAGTTTTGTAGCATTTCGAACAATTCTCGATTTAATTTGATTTTCTGACCGAAACTAGTATAAAATTATGTATAATATACTATGATTTTTTGATTTTCACTCGTTTTTCAGAAAGTTTCCTAGAATCTATTTTTGAGATAATTTTTTGAACGGACTTCCATCATAATCTTCCCTCGTAAAATATAGAAAGGATCTTAGAATTTTCTTAGTATTTCAAACAATTCTTGATTTAATTTGATTTTCTGACCGAAACTAGTATAAAATTGTGTATAATATACTACGAATTTTTGACCTAAACTGGTATTTTAAAAATTTTCATAGAATCTAATTCTGAATTAATTGTTTGCATGGACTTCATTCATAATCTTCCCTCGTAAAATATAGAAAGGGTCCGAAAAGTTTTGTACATTTCGAACAATCCTCGATTTAATTTGATTTCTGACCGAAACTAGTATAAAACTGTGTATAATATACTACGATTTTTTGACCTAAACTGGCATTTCAAAAAGTTCCATAAAATCTAATTCTGATATAATTTTTTGCATGAACTTCATTCGAAATCTTCCCTCGTAAAATATTGAAAGGATCTGAAAAGTTTTGTAGCATTTCAAACAATCCTCAATTTAATTTGATATTCTGACCGAAACTATTATAATATTATGTATAATATACTACGACTTTTTGACCTAAACTTGCATTTCAAAAGGTTCTATAGAATCTAATTTTGAGATAAGTTTTTTGTCGGGACATCCATCATAACCTTCCCTCGTAAAATATAGAAAGGATCTGAAAAGTTTCATTTAAATTCGAACAATCCTCGATTTAATTTGATTACTGACCGAACCTAGTATAAAATTGTGTATAATAAACTATGGTTTTTTGACCGAAACTAATATTTCAAAAAGTTTCATAGAATCTAATTCTGATATAATTTTCTGCATGGACTTCCCTCGTAATCTTCCCTCATGAAATATAGAAAGGATCATAGAAGTTTCGTAGCATTTCGAAAATCCTCGATTTAATTTGATTTTCTGACCGAAACTAGTATAAAATTGTGTTTAATATACTACGTTATTTTGACCGAAACTAGTATTTCAAAAAGTTTCATAGAATCTAACTCTGAGATAATTTTTTGCATGGAATTCCTTCGTAATCTTCCTTCATAAAATATAGATAGGATCTTAAAAGTTTCGTAGCATTTCGAACAATCCTCGATTTAATTTAATTTTCTGACCGAAACTAGTATGAAATTGTGTGTAATATACTACGATTTTTTGACCTAAACTTGTATTTCAAAAGGTTCCATAAAATCTTATTTTGAGATAATTTTTTTCATGGATTTCCCTCAAAACCTTCCCTTGTAAAATATAGAAAGGATTTGAATAGTTTTGTAGCATTTCGAACAATTCTCGATTTAATTTGATTTTCTGACCGAAACTAGTATAAAATTATGTATAATATACTACGATTTTTTGATTTTCACTCGTTTTTCAGAAAGTTTCCTAGAATCTATTTTTGAGATAATTTTTTGAATGGACTTCCATCATAATCTTCCCTCGTAAAATATAGAAAGGATCTTAGAATTTTCTTAGTATTTCAAACAATTCTCGATTTAATTTGATTTTCTGACCGAAACTAGTATAAAATTGTGTATAATATACTACGAATTTTTGACCTAAACTGGTATTTCAAAATTTTTCATAGAATCTAATTCTGAATTAATTGTTTGCATGGACTTCATTCATAATCTTTCCTCGTAAAATATAGAAAGGGTCCGAAAAGTTTTGTACATTTCGAACAATCCTCGATTTAATTTTATTTCTGACCGAAACTAGTATAAAACTGTGTATAATATACTACGATTTTTTGACCTAAACTGGCATTTCAAAAAGTTCCATAAAATCTAATTCTGATATAATTTTTTGCATGGACTTCATTCGAAATCTTCCCTCGTAAAATATTGAAAGGATCTGAAAAGTTTTGTAGCATTTCAAACAATCCTCAATTTAATTTGATATTCTGACCGAAACTATTATAATATTATGTATAATATACTACGACTTTTTGACCTAAACTTGCATTTCAAAAGGTTCTATAGAATCTAATTTTGAGATAAGTTTTTTGTCGGGACATCCATCATAACCTTCCCTCGTAAAATATAGAAAGGATCTGAAAAGTTTCATTTAAATTCGAACAATCCTCGATTTAATTTGATTACTGACCGAACCTAGTATAAAATTGTGTATAATAAACTACGGTTTTTTGACCGAAACTAATATTTCAAAAAGTTTCATAGAATCTAATTCTGATATAATTTTCTGCATGGACTTCCCTCGTAATCTTCCCTCATGAAATATAGAAAGGATCTTAGAAGTTTCGTAGCATTTCGAAAATCCTCGATTTAATTTGATTTTCTGACCGAAACTAGTATAAAATTGTGTTTAATATACTATGTTTGTTTGACCGAAACTAGTATTTCAAAAAGTTTCATAGAATCTAACTCTGAGATAATTTTTTGCATGGAATTCCATCGTAATCTTCCTTCGTAAAATATAGATAGGATCTTAAAAGTTTCGTAGCATTTCGAACAATCCTCGATTTAATTTAATTTTCTGACGAAACTAGTATGAAATTGTGTGTAATATACTACGATGTTTTGACCTAAACTTGTATTTCAAAAGGTTCCATAGAATCTTATTTTGAGATAATTTTTTGCATGGACTTCCATCAAAACCTTCCCTTGTAAAATATAGAAAGGATTTGAATAGTTTTGTAGCATTTCGAACAATTCTCTATTTAATTTGATTTTCTGACCGAAACTAGTATAAAATTATGTATAATATACTACGATTTTTTTATTTTCACTCGTTTTTCAGAAAGTTTCTTAGAATCTATTTTTGAGATAATTTTTTGAATGGACTTCCATCATAATCTTCCCTCGTAAAATATAGAAAGGATCTTAGAATTTTCTTAGTATTTCAAACAATTCTCGATTTAATTTGATTTTCTGACCGAAACTAGTATAAAATTGTGTATAATATACTACGAATTTTTGACCTAAACTGGTATTTCAAAAAATTTCATAGAATCTAATTCTGAATTAATTGTTTGCATGGACTTCATTCATAATCTTCCCTCGTAAAATATAGAAAGGGTCCGAAAAGTTTTGTACATTTCGAACAATCCTCGATTTAATTTTATTTCTGACCGAAACTAGTATAAAACTGTGTATAATATACTACGATTTTTTGACCTAAACTGGCATTTCAAAAAGTTCCATAAAATCTAATTCTGATATAATTTTTTGCATGGACTTCATTCGAAATCTTCCCTCGTAAAATATTGAAAGGATCTGAAAAGTTTTGTAGCATTTCAAACAATCCTCAATTTAATTTGATATTCTGACCAAAACTATTATAATATTATGTATAATATACTACGACTTTTTGACCTAAACTTGCATTTCAAAAGGTTCTATAGAATCTAATTTTGAGATAAGTTTTTTGTCGGGACATCCATCATAACCTTCCCTCGTAAAATATAGAAAGGATCTGAAAAGTTTCATTTAAATTCGAACAATCCTCGATTTAATTTGATTACTGACCGAACCTAGTATAAAATTGTGTATAATAAACTACGGTTTTTTGACCGAAACTAATATTTCAAAAAGTTTCATAGAATCTAATTCTGATATAATTTTCTGCATGGACTTCCCTCGTAATCTTCCCTCATGAAATATAGAAAGGATCTTAGAAGTTTCGTAGCATTTCGAAAATCCTCGATTTAATTTGATTTTCTGACCGAAACTAGTATAAAATTGTGTTTAATATACTACGTTTTTTTGACCGAAACTAGTATTTCAAAAAGTTTCATAGAATCTAACTCTGAGATAATTTTTTGCATGGAATTCCATCGTAATCTTCCTTCGTAAAATATAGATAGGATCTTAAAAGTTTCGTAGCATTTCGAACAATCCTCGATTTAATTTAATTTTCTGACCGAAACTAGTATGAAATTGTGTGTAATATACTACGATGTTTTGACCTAAACTTATATTTCAAAAGGTTCCATAGAATCTTATTTTGAGATAATTTTTTGCATGGACTTCCATCAAAACCTTCCCTTGTAAAATATAGAAAGGATTTGAATAGTTTTGTAGCATTTCGAACAATTCTCAATTTAATTTGATTTTCTGACCGAAACTAGTATAAAATTATGTATAATATACTACGATTTTTTTATTTTCACTCGTTTTTCAGAAAGTTTCCTAGAATCTATTTTTGAGATAATTTTTTAAATGGACTTCCATCATAATCTTCCCTCGTAAAATATAGAAAGGATCTTAGAATTTCCTTAGTATTTCGAACAATTCTCGATTTAATTTGATTTTCTGACCGAAACTAGTATAAAATTATGTATAATATACTACGATTTTTTGATTTTCACTCGTTTTTCAGAAAGTTTCCTAGAATCTATTTTTGAGATAATTTTTTGAATGGACTTCCATCATAATCTTCCCTCGTAAAATATAGAAAGGATCTTAGAATTTTCTTAGTATTTCAAACAATTCTCGATTTAATTTGATTTTCTGACCGAAACTAGTATAAAATTGTGTATAATATACTACGAATTTTTGACCTAAACTGGTATTTCAAAAAATTTCATAGAATCTAATTCTGAATTAATTGTTTGCACGGACTTCATTCATAATCTTCCCTCGTAAAATATAGAAAGGGTCCGAAAAGTTTTGTACATTTCGAACAATCCTCGATTTAATTTGATTTCTGACCGAAACTAGTATAAAACTGTGTATAATATACTACGATTTTTTGACCTAAACTGGCATTTCAAAAAGTTCCATAAAATCTAATTCTGATATAATTTTTTGCATGGACTTCATTCGAAATCTTCCCTCGTAAAATATTGAAAGGATCTGAAAAGTTTTGTAGCATTTCAAACAATCCTCAATTTAATTTGATATTCTGACCGAAACTATTATAATATTATGTATAATATACTACGACTTTTTGACCTAAACTTGCATTTCAAAAGGTTCTATAGAATCTAATTTTGAGATAAGTTTTTTGTCGGGACATCCATCATAACCTTCCCTCGTAAAATATAGAAAGGATCTGAAAAGTTTCATTTAAATTCGAACAATCCTCGATTTAATTTGATTACTGACCGAACCTAGTATAAAATTGTGTATAATAAACTACGGTTTTTTGACCGAAACTAATATTTCAAAAAGTTTCATAGAATCTAAATCTGATATAATTTTCTGCATGGACTTCCCTCGTAATCTTCCCTCATGAAATATAGAAAGGATCTTAGAAGTTTCGTAGCATTTCGAAAATCCTCGATTTAATTTTATTTTCTGACCGAAACTAGTATAAAATTGTGTTTAATATACTACGTTTTTTTGACCGAAACTAGTATTTCAAAAAGTTTCATAGAATCTAACTCTGAGATAATTTTTTGCATGGAATTCCTTCGTAATCTTCCTTCGTAAAATATAGATAGGATCTTAAAAGTTTCGTAGCATTTCGAACAATCCTCGATTTAATTTAATTTTCTGACCGAAACTAGTATGAAATTGTGTGTAATATACTACGATTTTTTGACCTAAACTTGTATTTCAAAAGGTTCCATAGAATCTTATTTTGAGATAATTTTTTTCATGGACTTCCATCAAAACCTTCCCTTGTAAAATATAGAAAGGATTTGAATAGTTTTGTAGCATTTCGAACAATTCTCGATTTAATTTGATTTTCTGACCGAAACTAGTATAAAATTATGTATAATATACTACGATTTTTTGATTTTCACTCGTTTTTCAGAAAGTTTCCTAGAATCTATTTTTGAGATAATTTTTTGAATGGACTTCCATCATAATCTTCCCTCCTAAAATATAGAAAGGATCTTAGAATTTTCTTAGTATTTCAAACAATTCTCGATTTAATTTGATTTTCTGACCGAAACTAGTATAAAATTGTGTATAATATACTACGAATTTTTGACCTAAACTGGTATTTTAAAAATTTTCATAGAATCTAATTCTGAATTAATTGTTTGCATGGATTTCATTCATAATCTTCCCTCGTAAAATATAGAAAGGGTCCGGAATGTTTTGTACATTTCGAACAATCCTCGATTTAATTTGATTTCTGACCGAAACTAGTATAAAACTGTGTATAATATACTACGATTTTTTGACCTAAACTGGCATTTCAAAAAGTTCCATAAAATCTAATTCTGATATAATTTTTTGCATGGACTTCATTCGAAATCTTCCCTCGTAAAATATTGAAAGGATCTGAAAAGTTTTGTAGCATTTCAAACAATCCTCAATTTAATTTGATATTCTGACCGAAACTATTATAATATTATGTATAATATACTACGACTTTTTGACCTAAACTTGCATTTCAAAAGGTTCTATAGAATCTAATTTTGAGATAAGTTTTTTGTCGGGACATCCATCATAACCTTCCCTCGTAAAATATAGAAAGGATCTGAAAAGTTTCATTTAAATTCGAACAATCCTCGATTTAATTTGATTACTGACCGAACCTAGTATAATAAACTACGGTTTTTTGACCGAAACTAATATTTCAAAAAGTTTCATAGAATCTAAATCTGATATAATTTTCTGCATGGAATTCCCTCGTAATCTTCCCTCATGAAATATAGATAGGATCTTAGAAGTTTCGTAGCATTTCGAAAATCCTCGATTTAATTTGATTTTCTGACCGAAACTAGTATAAAATTGTGTTTAATATACTACGTTTTTTTGACCGAAACTAGTATTTCAAAAAGTTTCATAGAATCTAACTCTGAGATAATTTTTTGCATGGAATTCCTTCGTAATCTTCCTTCATAAAATATAGATAGGATCTTAAAAGTTTCGTAGCATTTCGAAAAATCCTCGATTTAATTTAATTTTCTGACCGAAACTAGTATGAAATTGTGTGTAATATACTACGATTTTTTGACCTAAACTTGTATTTCAAAAGGTTCCATAAAATCTTATTTTGAGATAATTTTTTTCATGGATTTCCCTCAAAACCTTCCCTTGTAAAATATAGAAAGGATTTGAATAGTTTTGTAGCATTTCGAACAATTCTCGATTTAATTTGATTTTCTGACCGAAACTAGTATAAAATTATGTATAATATACTACGATTTTTTGATTTTCACTCGTTTTTCAGAAAGTTTCCTAGAATCTATTTTTGAGATAATTTTTTGAATGGACTTCCATCATAATCTTCCCTCGTAAAATATAGAAAGGATCTTAGAATTTTCTTAGTATTTCAAACAATTCTCGATTTAATTTGATTTTCTGACCGAAACTAGTATAAAATTGTGTATAATATACTACGAATTTTTGACCTAAACTGGTATTTCAAAATTTTTCATAGAATCTAATTCTGAATTAATTGTTTGCATGGACTTCATTCATAATCTTTCCTCGTAAAATATAGAAAGGGTCCGAAAAGTTTTGTACATTTCGAACAATCCTCGATTTAATTTTATTTCTGACCGAAACTAGTATAAAACTGTGTATAATATACTACGATTTTTTGACCTAAACTGGCATTTCAAAAAGTTCCATAAAATCTAATTCTGATATAATTTTTTGCATGGACTTCATTCGAAATCTTCCCTCGTAAAATATTGAAAGGATCTGAAAAGTTTTGTAGCATTTCAAACAATCCTCAATTTAATTTGATATTCTGACCGAAACTATTATAATATTATGTATAATATACTACGACTTTTTGACCTAAACTTGCATTTCAAAAGGTTCTATAGAATCTAATTTTGAGATAAGTTTTTTGTCGGGACATCCATCATAACCTTCCCTTGTAAAATATAGAAAGGATCTGAAAAGTTTCATTTAATTTCGAACAATCCTCGATTTAATTTGATTACTGACCGAACCTAGTATAAAATTGTGTATAATAAACTACGGTTTTTTGACCGAAACTAATATTTCAAAAAGTTTCATAGAATCTAATTCTGATATAATTTTCTGCATGGACTTCCCTCGTAATCTTCCCTCATGAAATATAGAAAGGATCTTAGAAGTTTCGTAGCATTTCGAAAATCCTCGATTTAATTTGATTTTCTGACCGAAACTAGTATAAAATTGTGTTTAATATACTACGTTTTTTTGACCGAAACTAGTATTACAAAAAGTTTCATAGAATCTAACTCTGAGATAATTTTTTGCATGGAATTCCATCGTAATCTTCCTTCGTAAAATATAGATAGGATCTTAAAAGTTTCGTAGCATTTCGAACAATCCTCGATTTAATTTAATTTTCTGACCGAAACTAGTATGAAATTGTGTGTAATATACTACGATGTTTTGATCTAAACTTGTATTTCAAAAGGTTCCATAGAATCTTATTTTGAGATAATTTTTTGCATGGACTTCCATCAAAACCTTCCCTTGTAAAATATAGAAAGGATTTGAATAGTTTTGTAGCATTTCGAACAATTCTCGATTTAATTTGATTTTCTGACCGAAACTAGTATAAAATTATGTATAATATACTATGATTTTTTGATTTTCACTCGTTTTTCAGAAAGTTTCCTAGAATCTATTTTTGAGATAATTTTTTGAACGGACTTCCATCATAATCTTCCCTCGTAAAATATAGAAAGGATCTTAGAATTTTCTTAGTATTTCAAACAATTCTTGATTTAATTTGATTTTCTGACCGAAACTAGTATAAAATTGTGTATAATATACTACGAATTTTTGACCTAAACTGGTATTTTAAAAATTTTCATAGAATCTAATTCTGAATTAATTGTTTGCATGGACTTCATTCATAATCTTCCCTCGTAAAATATAGAAAGGGTCCGAAAAGTTTTGTACATTTCGAACAATCCTCGATTTAATTTGATTTCTGACCGAAACTAGTATAAAACTGTGTATAATATACTACGATTTTTTGACCTAAACTGGCATTTCAAAAAGTTCCATAAAATCTAATTCTGATATAATTTTTTGCATGAACTTCATTCGAAATCTTCCCTCGTAAAATATTGAAAGGATCTGAAAAGTTTTGTAGCATTTCAAACAATCCTCAATTTAATTTGATATTCTGACCGAAACTATTATAATATTATGTATAATATACTACGACTTTTTGACCTAAACTTGCATTTCAAAAGGTTCTATAGAATCTAATTTTGAGATAAGTTTTTTGTCGGGACATCCATCATAACCTTCCCTCGTAAAATATAGAAAGGATCTGAAAAGTTTCATTTAAATTCGAACAATCCTCGATTTAATTTGATTACTGACCGAACCTAGTATAAAATTGTGTATAATAAACTATGGTTTTTTGACCGAAACTAATATTTCAAAAAGTTTCATAGAATCTAATTCTGATATAATTTTCTGCATGGACTTCCCTCGTAATCTTCCCTCATGAAATATAGAAAGGATCATAGAAGTTTCGTAGCATTTCGAAAATCCTCGATTTAATTTGATTTTCTGACCGAAACTAGTATAAAATTGTGTTTAATATACTACGTTATTTTGACCGAAACTAGTATTTCAAAAAGTTTCATAGAATCTAACTCTGAGATAATTTTTTGCATGGAATTCCTTCGTAATCTTCCTTCATAAAATATAGATAGGATCTTAAAAGTTTCGTAGCATTTCGAACAATCCTCGATTTAATTTAATTTTCTGACCGAAACTAGTATGAAATTGTGTGTAATATACTACGATTTTTTGACCTAAACTTGTATTTCAAAAGGTTCCATAAAATCTTATTTTGAGATAATTTTTTTCATGGATTTCCCTCAAAACCTTCCCTTGTAAAATATAGAAAGGATTTGAATAGTTTTGTAGCATTTCGAACAATTCTCGATTTAATTTGATTTTCTGACCGAAACTAGTATAAAATTATGTATAATATACTACGATTTTTTGATTTTCACTCGTTTTTCAGAAAGTTTCCTAGAATCTATTTTTGAGATAATTTTTTGAATGGACTTCCATCATAATCTTCCCTCGTAAAATATAGAAAGGATCTTAGAATTTTCTTAGTATTTCAAACAATTCTCGATTTAATTTGATTTTCTGACCGAAACTAGTATAAAATTGTGTATAATATACTACGAATTTTTGACCTAAACTGGTATTTCAAAATTTTTCATAGTATCTAATTCTGAATTAATTGTTTGCATGGACTTCATTCATAATCTTTCCTCGTAAAATATAGAAAGGGTCCGAAAAGTTTTGTACATTTCGAACAATCCTCGATTTAATTTTATTTCTGACCGAAACTAGTATAAAACTGTGTATAATATACTACGATTTTTTGACCTAAACTGGCATTTCAAAAAGTTCCATAAAATCTAATTCTGATATAATTTTTTGCATGGACTTCATTCGAAATCTTCCCTCGTAAAATATTGAAAGGATCTGAAAAGTTTTGTAGCATTTCAAACAATCCTCAATTTAATTTGATATTCTGACCGAAACTATTATAATATTATGTATAATATACTACGACTTTTTGACCTAAACTTGCATTTCAAAAGGTTCTATAGAATCTAATTTTGAGATAAGTTTTTTGTCGGGACATCCATCATAACCTTCCCTCGTAAAATATAGAAAGGATCTGAAAAGTTTCATTTAAATTCGAACAATCCTCGATTTAATTTGATTACTGACCGAACCTAGTATAAAATTGTGTATAATAAACTACGGTTTTTTGACCGAAACTAATATTTCAAAAAGTTTCATAGAATCTAATTCTGATATAATTTTCTGCATGGACTTCCCTCGTAATCTTCCCTCATGAAATATAGAAAGGATCTTAGAAGTTTCGTAGCATTTCGAAAATCCTCGATTTAATTTGATTTTCTGACCGAAACTAGTATAAAATTGTGTTTAATATACTACGTTTTTTTGACCGAAACTAGTATTACAAAAAGTTTCATAGAATCTAACTCTGAGATAATTTTTTGCATGGAATTCCATCGTAATCTTCCTTCGTAAAATATAGATAGGATCTTAAAAGTTTCGTAGCATTTCGAACAATCCTCGATTTAATTTAATTTTCTGACCGAAACTAGTATGAAATTGTGTGTAATATACTACGATGTTTTGATCTAAACTTGTATTTCAAAAGGTTCCATAGAATCTTATTTTGAGATAATTTTTTGCATGGACTTCCATCAAAACCTTCCCTTGTAAAATATAGAAAGGATTTGAATAGTTTTGTAGCATTTCGAACAATTCTCGATTTAATTTGATTTTCTGACCGAAACTAGTATAAAATTATGTATAATATACTATGATTTTTTGATTTTCACTCGTTTTTCAGAAAGTTTCCTAGAATCTATTTTTGAGATAATTTTTTGAACGGACTTCCATCATAATCTTCCCTCGTAAAATATAGAAAGGATCTTAGAATTTTCTTAGTATTTCAAACAATTCTCGATTTAATTTGATTTTCTGACCGAAACTAGTATAAAATTGTGTATAATATACTACGAATTTTTGACCTAAACTGGTATTTCAAAATTTTTCATAGAATCTAATTCTGAATTAATTGTTTGCATGGACTTCATTCATAATCTTTCCTCGTAAAATATAGAAAGGGTCCGAAAAGTTTTGTACATTTCGAACAATCCTCGATTTAATTTGATTTCTGACCGAAACTAGTATAAAACTGTGTATAATATACTACGATTTTTTGACCTAAACTGGCATTTCAAAAAGTTCCATAAAATCTAATTCTGATATAATTTTTTGCATGGACTTCATTCGAAATCTTCCCTCGTAAAATATTGAAAGGATCTGAAAAGTTTTGTAGCATTTCAAACAATCCTCAATTTAATTTGATATTCTGACCGAAACTATTATAATATTATGTATAATATACTACGACTTTTTGACCTAAACTTGCATTTCAAAAGGTTCTATAGAATCTAATTTTGAGATAAGTTTTTTGTCGGGACATCCATCATAACCTTCCCTCGTAAAATATAGAAAGGATCTGAAAAGTTTCATTTAAATTCGAACAATCCTCGATTTAATTTGATTACTGACCGAACCTAGTATAAAATTGTGTATAATAAACTACGGTTTTTAGACCGAAACTAATATTTCAAAAAGTTTCATAGAATCTAATTCTGATATAATTTTCTGCATGGACTTCCCTCGTAATCTTCCCTCATAAAATATAGAAAGGATCTTAGAAGTTTCGTAGCATTTCGAAAATCCTCGATTTAATTTGATTTTCTGACCGAAACTAGTATAAAATTGTGTTTAATATACTACGTTTTTTTGACCGAAACTAGTATTTCAAAAAGTTTCATAGAATCTAACTCTGAGATAATTTTTTGCATGGAATTCCATCGTAATCTTCCTTCGTAAAATATAGATAGGATCTTAAAAGTTTCGTAGCATTTCGAACAATCCCCGATTTAATTTAATTTTCTGACCGAAACTAGTATGAAATTGTGTGTAATATACTACGATGTTTTGATCTAAACTTGTATTTCAAAAGGTTCCATAGAATCTAATTTTGAGATAATTTTTTGCATGGACTTCCATCAAAACCTTCCCTTGTAAAATATAGAAAGGATTTGAATAGTTTTGTAGCATTTCGAACAATTCTCGATTTAAGTTGATTTTCTGACCGAAACTAGTATAAAATTATGTATAATATACTACGATTTTTTTGATTTTCACTCGTTTTTCAGAAAGTTTCCTAGAATCTATTTTTGAGATAATTTTTTGAATGGACTTCCATCATAATCTTCCCTCGTAAAATATAGAAAGGATCTTAGAATTTTCTTAGTATTTCAAACAATTCTCGATTTAATTTGATTTTCTGACCGAAACTAGTATAAAATTGTGTATAATATACTACGACTTTTTGACCTAAACTGGTATTTTAAAAATTTTCATAGAATCTAATTCTGAATTAATTGTTTGCATGGACTTCATTCATAATCTTCCCTCGTAAAATATAGAAAGGGTCCGAAAAGTTTTGTACATTTCGAACAATCCTCGATTTAATTTGATTTATGACCGAAACTAGTATAAAACTGTGTATAATATACTACGATTTTTTGACCTAAACTGGCATTTCAAAAAGTTCCATAAAATCTAATTCTGATATAATTTTTTGCATGGACTTCATTCGAAATCTTCCCTCGTAAAATATTGAAAGGATCTGAAAAGTTTTGTAGCATTTCAAACAATCCTCAATTTAATTTGATATTCTGACCGAAACTATTATAATATTATGTATAATATACTACGACTTTTTGACCTAAACTTGCATTTCAAAAGGTTCTATAGAATCTAATTTTGAGATAAGTTTTTTGTCGGGACATCCATCATAACCTTCCCTCGTAAAATATAGAAAGGATCTGAAAAGTTTCATTTAAATTCGAACAATCCTCGATTTAATTTGATTACTGACCGAACCTAGTATAAAATTGTGTATAATAAACTACGGTTTTTTGACCGAAACTAATATTTCAAAAAGTTTCATAGAATCTAATTCTGATATAATTTTCTGCATGGACTTCCCTCGTAATCTTCCCTCATGAAATATAGAAACGATCTTAGAAGTTTCGTAGCATTTCGAAAATCCTCGATTTAATTTGATTTTCTGACCGAAACTAGTATAAAATTGTGTTTAATATACTACGTTTTATTGACCGAAACTAGTATTTCAAAAAGTTTCATAGAATCTAACTCTGAGATAATTTTTTGCATGGAATTCCATCGTAATCTTCCTTCGTAAAATATAGATAGGATCTTAAAAGTTTCGTAGCATTTCGAACAATCCTCGATTTAATTTAATTTTCTGACCGAAACTAGTATGAAATTGTGTGTAATATACTACTATGTTTTGACCTAAACTTGTATTTCAAAAGGTTCCATAGAATCTTATTTTGAGATAATTTTTTTCATGGACTTCCATCAAAACCTTCCCTTGTAAAATATAGAAAGGATTTGAATAGTTTTGTAGAATTTCGAACAATTCTCGATTTAATTTGATTTTCTGACCGAAACTAGTATAAAATTATGTATAATATACTACGATTTTTTGATTTTCACTCGTTTTTCAGATAGTTTCCTAGAATCTATTTTTGAGATAATTTTTTGAATGGACTTCCATCATAATCTTCCCTCGTAAAATATAGAAAGGATCTTAGAATTTTCTTAGTATTTCAAACAATTCTCGATTTAATTTGATTTTCTGACCGAAACTAGTATAAAATTGTGTATAATATACTACGAATTTTTGACCTAAACTGGTATTTCAAAAATTTTCATAGAATCTAATTCTGAATTAATTGTTTGCATGGACTTCATTCATAATCTTCCCTCGTAAAATATAGAAAGGGTCCGAAAAGTTTTGTACATTTCGAACAATCCTCGATTTAATTTGATTTCTGACCGAAACTAGTATAAAACTGTGCATAATATACTACGATTTTTTGACCTAAACTGGCATTTCAAAAAGTTCCATAAAATCTAATTCTGATATAATTTTTTGCATGGACTTCATTCGAAATCTTCCCTCGTAAAATATTGAAAGGATCTGAAAAGTTTTGCAGCATTTCAAACAATCCTCAATTTAATTTGATATGCTGACCGAAACTATTATAATATTATGTATAATATACTACGACTTTTTGACCTAAACTTGCATTTCAAAAGGTTCTATAGAATCTAATTTTGAGATAAGTTTTTTGTCGGGACATCCATCATAACCTTCCCTCCTAAAATATAGAAAGGATCTGAAAAGTTTCATTTAAATTCGAACAATCCTCGATTTAATTTGATTACTGACCGAACCTAGTATAAAATTGTGTATAATAAACTACGGTTTTTTGACCGAAACTAATATTTCAAAATGTTTCATAGAATCTAATTCTGATATAATTTTCTGCATGGACTTCCCTCGTAATCTTCCTTCATGAAATATAGAAAGGATCTTAGAAGTTTCGTAGCATTTCGAAAATCCTCGATTTAATTTGATTTTCTGACCGAAACTAGTATAAAATTGTGTTTAATATACTACGTTTGTTTGACCGAAACTAGTATTTCAAAAAGATTCATAGAATCTAACTCTGAGATAATTTTTTGCATGGAATTCCATCGTAATCTTCCTTCGTAAAATATAGATAGGATCTTAAAAGTTTCGTAGCATTTCGAACAATCCTCGATTTAATTTAATTTTCTGACCGAAACTAGTATGAAATTGTGTGTAATATACTACGATTTTTTGCCTAAACTTGTATTTCAAAAGGTTCCATAGAATCTTATTTTGAGATAATTTTTTGCATGGACTTCCATCAAAACCTTCCCTTGTAAAATATAGAAAGGATTTGAATAGTTTTGTAGCATTCTTTCGAACAATTCTCGATTTAATTTGATTTTCTGACCGAAACTAGTATAAAATTATGTATAATATACTACGATTTTTTGATTTTCACTCGTTTTTCAGAAAGTTTCCTAGAATCTATTTTTGAGATAATTTTTTGAATGGATTTCCATCATAATCTTCCCTCGTAAAATATAGAAAGGATCTTAGAATTTTCTTAGTATTTCAAACAATTCTCGATTTAATTTGATTTTCTGACCGAAACTAGTATAAAATTGTGTATAATATACTACGAATTTTTGACCTAAACTGGTATTTCAAAAATTTTCATAGAATCTAATTCTGAATTAATTGTTTGCATGGACTTCATTCATAATCTTCCCTCGTAAAATATAGAAAGGGTCCGAAAAGTTTTGTACATTTCGAACAATCCTCGATTTAATTTGATTTCTGACCGAAACTTGTATAAAACTGTGCATAATATACTACGATTTTTTGACCTAAACTGGCATTTCAAAAAGTTCCATAAAATCTAATTCTGATATAATTTTTTGCATGGACTTCATTCGAAATCTTCCCTCGTAAAATATTGAAAGGATCTGAAAAGTTCTGTAGCATTTCAAACAATCCTCAATTTAATTTGATATTCTGACCGAAACTATTATAATATTATGTATAATATACTACGACTTTTTGACCTAAACTTGCATTTCAAAAGGTTCTATAGAATCTAATTTTGAGATAAGTTTTTTGTCGGGACATCCATCATAACCTTCCCTCGTAAAATATAGAAAGGATCTGAAAAGTTTCATTTAAATTCGAACAATCCTCGATTTAATTTGATTACTGACCGAACCTAGTATAAAATTGTGTATAATAAACTACGGTTTTTTGACCGAAACTAATATTTCAAAAAGTTTCATAGAATCTAATTCTGATATAATTTTCTGCATGGACTTCCCTCGTAATCTTCCCTCATGAAATATAGAAAGGATCTTAGAAGTTTCGCAGCATTTCGAAAATCCTCGATTTAATTTGATTTTCTGACCGAAACTAGTATAAAATTGTGTTTAATATACTACGTTTTATTGACCGAAACTAGTATTTCAAAAAGTTTCATAGAATCTAACTCTGAGATAATTTTTTGCATGGAATTCCATCGTAATCTTCCTTCATAAAATATAGATAGGATCTTAAAAGTTTCGTAGCATTTCGAACAATCCTCGATTTAATTTAATTTTCTGACCGAAACTAGTATGAAATTGTGTGTAATATACTACTATGTTTTAACCTAAACTTGTATTTCAAAAGGTTCCATAGAATCTTATTTTGAGATAATTTTTTTCATGGACTTCCATCAAAACCTTCCCTTGTAAAATATAGAAAGGATTTGAATAGTTTTGTAGAATTTCGAACAATTCTCGATTTAATTTGATTTTCTGACCGAAACTAGTATAAAATTATGTATAATATACTACGATTTTTTGATTTTCACTCGTTTTTCAGATAGTTTCCTAGAATCTATTTTTGAGATAATTTTTTGAATGGACTTCCATCATAATCTTCCCTCGTAAAATATAGAAAGGATCTTAGAATTTTCTTAGTATTTCAAACAATTCTCGATTTAATTTGATTTTCTGACCGAAACTAGTATAAAATTGTGTATAATATACTACGAATTTTTGACCTAAACTGGTATTTCAAAAATTTTCATAGAATCTAATTCTGAATTAATTGTTTGCATGGACTTCATTCATAATCTTCCCTCGTAAAATATAGAAAGGGTCCGAAAAGTTTTGTACATTTCGAACAATCCTCGATTTAATTTGATTTCTGACCGAAACTAGTATAAAACTGTGCATAATATACTACGATTTTTTGACCTAAACTGGCATTTCAAAAAGTTCCATAAAATCTAATTCTGATATAATTTTTTGCATGGACTTCATTCGAAATCTTCCCTCGTAAAATATTGAAAGGATCTGAAAAGTTTTGCAGCATTTCAAACAATCCTCAATTTAATTTGATATGCTGACCGAAACTATTATAATATTATGTATAATATACTACGACTTTTTGACCTAAACTTGCATTTCAAAAGGTTCTATAGAATCTAATTTTGAGATAAGTTTTTTGTCGGGACATCCATCATAACCTTCCCTCCTAAAATATAGAAAGGATCTGAAAAGTTTCATTTAAATTCGAACAATCCTCGATTTAATTTGATTACTGACCGAACCTAGTATAAAATTGTGTATAATAAACTACGGTTTTTTGACCGAAACTAATATTTCAAAATGTTTCATAGAATCTAATTCTGATATAATTTTCTGCATGGACTTCCCTCGTAATCTTCCTTCATGAAATATAGAAAGGATCTTAGAAGTTTCGTAGCATTTCGATAATCCTCGATTTAATTTGATTTTCTGACCGAAACTAGTATAAAATTGTGTTTAATATACTACGTTTGTTTGACCGAAACTAGTATTTCAAAAAGATTCATAGAATCTAACTCTGAGATAATTTTTTGCATGGAATTCCATCGTAATCTTCCTTCGTAAAATATAGATAGGATCTTAAAAGTTTCGTAGCATTTCGAACAATCCTCAATTTAATTTAATTTTCTGACCGAAACTAGTATGAAATTGTGTGTAATATACTACGATTTTTTGCCTAAACTTGTATTTCAAAAGGTTCCATAGAATCTTATTTTGAGATAATTTTTTGCATGGACTTCCATCAAAACCTTCCCTTGTAAAATATAGAAAGGATTTGAATAGTTTTGTGGCATTCTTTCGAACAATTCTCGATTTAATTTGATTTTCTGACCGAAACTAGTATAAAATTATGTATAATATACTACGATTTTTTGATTTTCACTCGTTTTTCAGAAAGTTTCCTAGAATCTATTTTTGAGATAATTTTTTGAATGGATTTCCATCATAATCTTCCCTCGTAAAATATAGAAAGGATCTTAGAATTTTCTTAGTATTTCAAACAATTCTCGATTTAATTTGATTTTCTGACCGAAACTAGTATAAAATTGTGTATAATATACTACGAATTTTTGACCTAAACTGGTATTTCAAAAATTTTCATAGAATCTAATTCTGAATTAATTGTTTGCATGGACTTCATTCATAATCTTCCCTCGTAAAATATAGAAAGGGTCCGAAAAGTTTTGTACATTTCGAACAATCCTCGATTTAATTTGATTTCTGACCGAAACTAGTATAAAACTGTGCATAATATACTACGATTTTTTGACCTAAACTGGCATTTCAAAAAGTTCCATAAAATCTAATTCTGATATAATTTTTTGCATGGACTTCATTCGAAATCTTCCCTCGTAAAATATTGAAAGGATCTGAAAGGTTTTGTAGCATTTCAAACAATCCTCAATTTAATTTGATATGCTGACCGAAACTATTATAATATTATGTATAATATACTACGACTTTTTGACCTAAACTTGCATTTCAAAAGGTTCTATAGAATCTAATTTTGAGATAAGTTTTTTGTCGGGACATCCATCATAACCTTCCCTCGTAAAATATAGAAAGGATCTGAAAAGTTTCATTTAAATTCGAACAATCCTCGATTTAATTTAATTACTGACCGAACCTAGTATAAAATTGTGTATAATAAACTACAGTTTTTTGACCGAAACTAATATTTCAAAAAGTTTCATAGAATCTAATTCTGATATAATTTTCTGCATGGACTTCCTTCGTAATCTTCCCTCATGAAATATAGAAAGGATCTTAGAAGTTTCGCAGCATTTCGAAAATCCTCGATTTAATTTGATTTTCTGACCGAAACTAGTATAAAATTGTGTTTAATATACTACGTTTTTTTGACCGAAACTAGTATTTCAAAAAGTTTCATAGAATCTAACTCTGAGATAATTTTTTGCATGGAATTCCATCGTAATCTTCCTTCATAAAATATAGATAGGATCTTAAAAGTTTCGTAGCATTTCGAACAATCCTCGATTTAATTTAATTTTCTGACCGAAACTAGTATGAAATTGTGTGTAATATACTACTATGTTTTAACCTAAACTTGTATTTCAAAAGGTTCCATAGAATCTTATTTTGAGATAATTTTTTTCATGGACTTCCATCAAAACCTTCCCTTGTAAAATATAGAAAGGATTTGAATAGTTTTGTAGAATTTCGAACAATTCTCGATTTAATTTGATTTTCTGACCGAAACTAGTATAAAATTATGTATAATATACTACGATTTTTTGATTTTCACTCGTTTTTCAGATAGTTTCCTAGAATCTATTTTTGAGATAATTTTTTGAATGGACTTCCATCATAATCTTCCCTCGTAAAATATAGAAAGGATCTTAGAATTTTCTTAGTATTTCAAACAATTCTCGATTTAATTTGATTTTCTGACCGAAACTAGTATAAAATTGTGTATAATATACTACGAATTTTTGACCTAAACTGGTATTTCAAAAATTTTCATAGAATCTAATTCTGAATTAATTGTTTGCATGGACTTCATTCATAATCTTCCCTCGTAAAATATAGAAAGGGTCCGAAAAGTTTTGTACATTTCGAACAATCCTCGATTTAATTTGATTTCTGACCGAAACTAGTATAAAACTGTGCATAATATACTACGATTTTTTGACCTAAACTGGCATTTCAAAAAGTTCCATAAAATCTAATTCTGATATAATTTTTTGCATGGACTTCATTCGAAATCTTCCCTCGTAAAATATTGAAAGGATCTGAAAAGTTTTGCAGCATTTCAAACAATCCTCAATTTAATTTGATATGCTGACCGAAACTATTATAATATTATGTATAATATACTACGACTTTTTGACCTAAACTTGCATTTCAAAAGGTTCTATAGAATCTAATTTTGAGATAAGTTTTTTGTCGGGACATCCATCATAACCTTCCCTCGTAAAATATAGAAAGGATCTGAAAAGTTTCATTTAAATTCGAACAATCCTCGATTTAATTTGATTACTGACCGAACCTAGTATAAAATTGTGTATAATAAACTACGGTTTTTTGACCGAAACTAATATTTCAAAATGTTTCATAGAATCTAATTCTGATATAATTTTCTGCATGGACTTCCCTCGTAATCTTCCTTCATGAAATATAGAAAGGATCTTAGAAGTTTCGTAGCATTTCGATAATCCTCGATTTAATTTGATTTTCTGACCGAAACTAGTATAAAATTGTGTTTAATATACTACGTTTGTTTGACCGAAACTAGTATTTCAAAAAGATTCATAGAATCTAACTCTGAGATAATTTTTTGCATGGAATTCCATCGTAATCTTCCTTCGTAAAATATAGATAGGATCTTAAAAGTTTCGTAGCATTTCGAACAATCCTCAATTTAATTTAATTTTCTGACCGAAACTAGTATGAAATTGTGTGTAATATACTACGATTTTTTGCCTAAACTTGTATTTCAAAAGGTTCCATAGAATCTTATTTTGAGATAATTTTTTGCATGGACTTCCATCAAAACCTTCCCTTGTAAAATATAGAAAGGATTTGAATAGTTTTGTGGCATTCTTTCGAACAATTCTCGATTTAATTTGATTTTCTGACCGAAACTAGTATAAAATTATGTATAATATACTACGATTTTTTGATTTTCACTCGTTTTTCAGAAAGTTTCCTAGAATCTATTTTTGAGATAATTTTTTGAATGGATTTCCATCATAATCTTCCCTCGTAAAATATAGAAAGGATCTTAGAATTTTCTTAGTATTTCAAACAATTCTCGATTTAATTTGATTTTCTGACCGAAACTAGTATAAAATTGTGTATAATATACTACGAATTTTTGACCTAAACTGGTATTTCAAAAATTTTCATAGAATCTAATTCTGAATTAATTGTTTGCATGGACTTCATTCATAATCTTCCCTCGTAAAATATAGAAAGGGTCCGAAAAGTTTTGTACATTTCGAACAATCCTCGATTTAATTTGATTTCTGACCGAAACTAGTATAAAACTGTGCATAATATACTACGATTTTTTGACCTAAACTGGCATTTCAAAAAGTTCCATAAAATCTAATTCTGATATAATTTTTTGCATGGACTTCATTCGAAATCTTCCCTCGTAAAATATTGAAAGGATCTGAAAGGTTTTGTAGCATTTCAAACAATCCTCAATTTAATTTGATATGCTGACCGAAACTATTATAATATTATGTATAATATACTACGACTTTTTGACCTAAACTTGCATTTCAAAAGGTTCTATAGAATCTAATTTTGAGATAAGTTTTTTGTCGGGACATCCATCATAACCTTCCCTCGTAAAATATAGAAAGGATCTAAAAAGTTTCATTTAAATTCGAACAATCCTCGATTTAATTTGATTACTGACCGAACCTAGTATAAAATTGTGTATAATAAACTACGGTTTTTTGACCGAAACTAATATTTCAAAACGTTTCATAGAATCTAATTCTGATATAATTTTCTGCATGGACTTCCCTCGTAATCTTCCTTCATGAAATATAGAAAGGATCTTAGAAGTTTCGTAGCATTTCGAAAATCCTCGATTTAATTTGATTTTCTGACCGAAACTAGTATAAAATTGTGTTTAATATACTACGTTTGTTTGACCGAAACTAGTATTTCAAAAAGTTTCATAGAATCTAACTCTGAGATAATTTTTTGCATGGAATTCCATCGTAATCTTCCTTCGTAAAATATAGATAGGATCTTAAAAGTTTCGTAGCATTTCGAACAATCCTCAATTTAATTTAATTTTCTGACCGAAACTAGTATGAAATTGTGTGTAATATACTACGATTTTTTGACCTAAACTTCTATTTCAAAAGGTTCCATAGAATCTTATTTTGAGATAATTTTTTGCATGGACTTCCATCAAAACCTTCCCTTGTAAAATATAGAAAGGATTTGAATAGTTTTGTAGCATTCTTTCGAACAATTCTCGATTTAATTTGATTTTCTGACCGAAACTAGTATAAAATTATGTATAATATACTACGATTTTTTGATTTTCACTCGTTTTTCAGAAAGTTTCCTAGAATCTCTTTTTGAGATAATTTTTTGAATGAACTTCCATCATAATCTTCCCTCGTAAAATATAGAAAGGATCTTAGAATTTTCTTAGTATTTCAAACAATTCTCGATTTAATTTGATTTTCTGACCGAAACTAGTATAAAATTGTGTATAATATACTACGAATTTTTGACCTAAACTGGTATTTCAAAAATTTTCATAGAATCTAATTCTGAATTAATTGTTTGCATGGACTTCATTCATAATCTTCTCTCGTAAAATATAGAAAGGGTCCGAAAAGTTTTGTACATTTCGAACAATCCTCGATTTAATTTGATTTCTAAACGAAACTAGTATAAAACTGTGTATAATATACTACGATTTTTTGACCTAAACTGGCATTTCAAAAAGTTCCATAAAATCTAATTCTGATATAATTTTTTGCATGGACTTCATTCGAAATCTTCCCTCGTAAAATATTGAAAGGATCTGAAAAGTTTTGTAGCATTTCAAACAATCCTCAATTTAATTTGATATTCTGACCGAAACTATTATAATATTATGTATAATATACTACGACTTTTTGACCTAAACTTGCATTTCAAAAGGTTCTATAGAATCTAATTTTGAGATAAGTTTTTTGTCGGGACATCCATCATAACCTTCCCTCGTAAAATATAGAAAGGATCTGAAAAGTTTCATTTAAATTCGAACAATCCTCGATTTAATTTGATTACTGACCGAACCTAGTATAAAATTGTGTATAATAAACTACGGTTTTTTGACAGAAACTAATATTTCAAAACGTTTCATAGAATCTAATTCTGATATAATTTTCTGCATGGACTTCCCTCGTAATCTTCCTTCATGAAATATAGAAAGGATCTTAGAAGTTTCGTAGCATTTCGAAAATCCTCGATTTAATTTGATTTTCTGACCGAAACTAGTATAAAATTGTGTTTAATATACTACGTTTGTTTGACCGAAACTAGTATTTCAAAAAGTTTCATAGAATCTAACTCTGAGATAATTTTTTGCATGGAATTCCATCGTAATCTTCCTTCGTAAAATATAGATAGGATCTTAAAAGTTTCGTAGCATTTCGAACAATCCTCGATTTAATTTAATTTTCTGACCGAAACTAGTATGAAATTGTGTGTAATATACTACGATTTTTTGACCTAAACTTGTATTTCAAAAGGTTCCATAGAATCTTATTTTGAGATAATTTTTTGCATGGACTTCCATCAAAACCATCCCTTGTAAAATATAGAAAGGATTTGAATAGTTTTGTAGCATTCTTTCGAACAATTCTCGATTTAATTTGATTTTCTGACCGAAACTAGTATAAAATTATGTATAATATACTACGATTTTTTGATTTTCACTCGTTTTTCAGAAAGTTTCCTAGAATCTATTTTTGAGATAATTTGTTGAATGGACTTCCATCATAATCTTCCCTCGTAAAATATAGAAAGGATCTTAGAATTTTCTTAGTATTTCAAACAATTCTCGATTTAATTTGATTTTCTGACCGAAACTAGTATAAAATTGTGTATAATATACTACGAATTTTTGACCTAAACTGGTATTTCAAAAATTTGCATAGAATCTAATTCTGAATTAATTGTTTGCATGGACTTCATTCATAATCTTCCCTCGTAAAATATAGAAAGGGTCCGAAAAGTTTTGTACATTTCGAACAATCCTCGATTTAATTTGATTTCTGACCGAAACTAGTATAAAACTGTGTATAATATACTACGATTTTTTGACCTAAACTGGCATTTCAAAAAGTTCCATAAAATCTAATTCTGATATAATTTTTTGCATGGACTTCATTCGAAATCTTCCATCGTAAAATATTGAAAGGATCTGAAAAGTTTTGTAGCATTTCAAACAATCCTCAATTTAATTTGATATTCTGACCGAAACTATTATAATATTATGTATAATATACTACGACTTTTTGACCTAAACTTGCATTTCAAAAGGTTCTATAGAATCTAATTTTGAGATAAGTTTTTTGTCGGGACATCCATCATAACCTTCCCTCGTAAAATATAGAAAGGATCTGAAAAGTTTCATTTAAATTCGAACAATCCTCGATTTAATTTGATTACTGACCGAACCTAGTATAAAATTGTGTATAATAAACTACGGTTTTTTGACCGAAACTAATATTTCAAAACGTTTCATAGAATCTAATTCTGATATAATTTTCTGCATGGACTTCCCTCGTAATCTTCCTTCATGAAATATAGAAAGGATCTTAGAAGTTTCGTAGCATTTCGAAAATCCTCGATTTAATTTGATTTTCTGACCGAAACTAGTATAAAATTGTGTTTAATATACTACGTTTGTTTGACCGAAACTAGTATTTCAAAAAGTTTCATAGAATCTAACTCTGAGATAATTTTTTGCATGGAATTCCATCGTAATCTTCCTTCGTAAAATATAGATAGGATCTTAAAAGTTTCGTAGCATTTCGAACAATCCTCGATTTAATTTAATTTTCTGACCGAAACTAGTATGAAATTGTGTGTAATATACTACGATTTTTTGACCTAAACTTGTATTTCAAAAGGTTCCATAGAATCTTATTTTGAGATAATTTTTTGCATGGACTTCCATCAAAACCTTCCCTTGTAAAATATAGAAAGGATTTGAATAGTTTTGTAGCATTCTTTCGAACAATTCTCGATTTAATTTGATTTTCTGACCGAAACTAGTATAAAATTATGTATAATATACTACGATTTTTTGATTTTCACTCGTTTTTCAGAAAGTTTCCTAGAATCTCTTTTTGAGATAATTTGTTGAATGGACTTCCATCATAATCTTCCCTCGTAAAATATAGAAGGGATCTTAGAATTTTCTTAGTATTTCAAACAATTCTCGATTTAATTTGATTTTCTGACCGAAACTAGTATAAAATTGTGTATAATATACTACGAATTTTTGACCTAAACTGGTATTTCAAAAATTTTCATAGAATCTAATTCTGAATTAATTGTTTGCATGGACTTCATTCATAATCTTCCCTCGTAAAATATAGAAAGGGTCCGAAAAGTTTTGTACATTTCGAACAATCCTCGATTTAATTTGATTTCTGACCGAAACTAGTATAAAACTGTGTATAATATATTACGATTTTTTGACCTAAACTGGCATTTCAAAAAGTTCCATAAAATCTAATTCTGATATAATTTTTTGCATGGACTTCATTCGAAATCTTCCCTCGTAAAATATTGAAAGGATCTGAAAAGTTTTGTAGCATTTCAAACAATCCTCAATTTAATTTGATATTCTGACCGAAACTATTATAATATTATGTATAATATACTACGACTTTTTGACCTAAACTTGCATTTCAAAAGGTTCTATAGAATCTAATTTTGAGATAAGTTTTTTGTCGGGACATCCATCATAACCTTCCCTCGTAAAATATAGAAAGGATCTGAAAAGTTTCATTTAAATTCGAACAATCCTCGATTTAATTTGATTACTGACCGAACCTAGTATAAAATTGTGTATAATAAACTACGGTTTTTTGACAGAAACTAATATTTCAAAACGTTTCATAGAATCTAATTCTGATATAATTTTCTGCATGGACTTCCCTCGTAATCTTCCTTCATGAAATATAGAAAGGATCTTAGAAGTTTCGTAGCATTTCGAAAATCCTCGATTTAATTTGATTTTCTGACCGAAACTAGTATAAAATTGTGTTTAATATACTACGTTTGTTTGACCGAAACTAGTATTTCAAAAAGTTTCATAGAATCTAACTCTGAGATAATTTTTTGCATGGAATTCCATCGTAATCTTCCTTCGTAAAATATAGATAGGATCTTAAAAGTTTCGTAGCATTTCGAACAATCCTCGATTTAATTTAATTTTCTGACCGAAACTAGTATGAAATTGTGTGTAATATACTACGATTTTTTGACCTAAACTTGTATTTCAAAAGGTTCCATAGAATCTTATTTTGAGATAATTTTTTGCATGGACTTCCATCAAAACCTTCCCTTGTAAAATATAGAAAGGATTTGAATAGTTTTGTAGCATTCTTTCGAACAATTCTCGATTTAATTTGATTTTCTGACCGAAACTAGTATAAAATTATGTATAATATACTACGATTTTTTGATTTTCACTCGTTTTTCAGAAAGTTTCCTAGAATCTCTTTTTGAGATAATTTGTTGAATGGACTTCCATCATAATCTTCCCTCGTAAAATATAGAAAGGATCTTAGAATTTTCTTAGTATTTCAAACAATTCTCGATTTAATTTGATTTTCTGACCGAAACTAGTATAAAATTGTGTATAATATACTACGAATTTTTGACCTAAACTGGTATTTCAAAAATTTTCATAGAATCTAATTCTGAATTAATTGTTTGCATGGACTTCATTCATAATCTTCCCTCGTAAAATATAGAAAGGGTCCGAAAAGTTTTGTACATTTCGAACAATCCTCGATTTAATTTTATTTCTGACCGAAACTAGTATAAAACTGTGTATAATATACTACGATTTTTTGACCTAAACTGGCATTTCAAAAAGTTCCATAAAATCTAATTCTGATATAATTTTTTGCATGGACTTCATTCGAAATCTTCCATCGTAAAATATTGAAAGGATCTGAAAAGTTTTGTAGCATTTCAAACAATCCTCAATTTAATTTGATATTCTGACCGAAACTATTATAATATTATGTATAATATACTACGACTTTTTGACCTAAACTTGCATTTCAAAAGGTTCTATAGAATCTAATTTTGAGATAAGTTTTTTGTCGGGACATCCATCATAACCTTCCCTCGTAAAATATAGAAAGGATCTGAAAAGTTTCATTTAAATTCAAACAATCCTCGATTTAATTTGATTACTGACCGAACCTAGTATAAAATTGTGTATAATAAACTATGGTTTTTTGACCGAAACTAATATTTCAAAAAGTTTCATAGAATCTAATTCTGATATAATTTTCTGCATGGACTTCCCTCGTAATCTTCCCTCATGAAATATAGAAAGGATCATAGAAGTTTCGTAGCATTTCGAAAATCCTCGATTTAATTTGATTTTCTGACCGAAACTAGTATAAAATTGTGTTTAATATACTACGTTTGTTTGACCGAAACTAGTATTTCAAAAAGTTTCATAGAATCTAACTCTGAGATAATTTTTTGCATGGAATTCCATCGTAATCTTCCTTCGTAAAATATAGATAGGATCTTAAAAGTTTCGTAGCATTTCGAACAATCCTCGATTTAATTTAATTTTCTGACCGAAACTAGTATGAAATTGTGTGTAATATACTACGATTTTTTGACCTAAACTTGTATTTCAAAAGGTTCCATAGAATCTTATTTTGAGATAATTTTTTGCATGGACTTCCATCAAAACCATCCCTTGTAAAATATAGAAAGGATTTGAATAGTTTTGTAGCATTCTTTCGAACAATTCTCGATTTAATTTGATTTTCTGACCGAAACTAGTATAAAATTATGTATAATATACTACGATTTTTTGATTTTCACTCGTTTTTCAGAAAGTTTCCTAGAATCTCTTTTTGAGATAATTTGTTGAATGGACTTCCATCATAATCTTCCCTCGTAAAATATAGAAAGGATCTTAGAATTTTCTTAGTATTTCAAACAATTCTCGATTTAATTTGATTTTCTGACCGAAACTAGTATAAAATTGTGTATAATATACTACGAATTTTTGACCTAAACTGGTATTTCAAAAATTTTCATAGAATCTAATTTTGAATTAATTGTTTGCATGGACTTCATTCATAATCTTCCCTCGTAAAATATAGAAAGGGTCCGAAAAGTTTTGTACATTTCGAACAATCCTCGATTTAATTTGATTTCTGACCGAAACTAGTATAAAACTGTGTATAATATACTACGATTTTTTGACCTAAACTGGCATTTCAAAAAGTTCCATAAAATCTAATTCTGATATAATTTTTTGCATGGACTTCATTCGAAATCTTCCATCGTAAAATATTGAAAGGATCTGAAAAGTTTTGTAGCATTTCAAACAATCCTCAATTTAATTTGATATTCTGACCGAAACTATTATAATATTATGTATAATATACTACGACTTTTTGACCTAAACTTGCATTTCAAAAGGTTCTATAGAATCTAATTTTGAGATAAGTTTTTTGTCGGGACATCCATCATAACCTTCCCTCGTAAAATATAGAAAGGATCTGAAAAGTTTCATTTAAATTCGAACAATCCTCGATTTAATTTGATTACTGACCGAACCTAGTATAAAATTGTGTATAATAAACTACGGTTTTTTGACCGAAACTAATATTTCAAAACGTTTCATAGAATCTAATTCTGATATAATTTTCTGCATGGACTTCCCTCGTAATCTTCCTTCATGAAATATAGAAAGGATCTTAGAAGTTTCGTAGCATTTCGAAAATCCTCGATTTAATTTGATTTTCTGACCGAAACTAGTATAAAATTGTGTTTAATATACTACGTTTGTTTGACCGAAACTAGTATTTCAAAAAGTTTCATAGAATCTAACTCTGAGATAATTTTTTGCATGGAATTCCATCGTAATCTTCCTTCGTAAAATATAGATAGGATCTTAAAAGTTTCGTAGCATTTCGAACAATCCTCGATTTAATTTAATTTTCTGACCGAAACTAGTATGAAATTGTGTGTAATATACTACGATTTTTTGACCTAAACTTGTATTTCAAAAGGTTCCATAGAATCTTATTTTGAGATAATTTTTGCATGGACTTCCATCAAAACCTTCCCTTGTAAAATATAGAAAGGATTTGAATAGTTTTGTAGCATTCTTTCGAACAATTCTCGATTTAATTTGATTTTCTGACCGAAACTAGTATAAAATTATGTATAATATACTACGATTTTTTGATTTTCACTCGTTTTTCAGAAAGTTTCCTAGAATCTCTTTTTGAGATAATTTGTTGAATGGACTTCCATCATAATCTTCCCTCGTAAAATATAGAAAGGATCTTAGAATTTTCTTAGTATTTCAAACAATTCTCGATTTAATTTGATTTTCTGACCGAAACTAGTATAAAATTGTGTATAATATACTACGAATTTTTGACCTAAACTGGTATTTCAAAAATTTTCATAGAATCTAATTCTGAATTAATTGTTTGCATGGACTTCATTCATAATCTTCCCTCGTAAAATATAGAAAGGGTCCGAAAAGTTTTGTACATTTCGAACAATCCTCGATTTAATTTGATTTCTGACCGAAACTAGTATAAAACTGTGTATAATATACTACGATTTTTTGACCTAAACTGGCATTTCAAAAAGTTCCATAAAATCTAATTCTGATATAATTTTTTGCATGGACTTCATTCGAAATCTTCCATCGTAAAATATTGAAAGGATCTGAAAAGTTTTGTAGCATTTCAAACAATCCTCAATTTAATTTGATATTCTGACCGAAACTATTATAATATTATGTATAATATACTACGACTTTTTGACCTAAACTTGCATTTCAAAAGGTTCTATAGAATCTAATTTTGAGATATGTTTTTTGTCGGGACATCCATCATAACCTTCCCTCGTAAAATATAGAAAGGATCTGAAAAGTTTCATTTAAATTCGAACAATCCTCGATTTAATTTGATTACTGACCGAACCTAGTATAAAATTGTGTATAATAAACTACGGTTTTTTGACCGAAACTAATATTTCAAAACGTTTCATAGAATCTAATTCTGATATAATTTTCTGCATGGACTTCCCTCGTAATCTTCCTTCATGAAATATAGAAAGGATCTTAGAAGTTTCGTAGCATTTCGAAAATCCTCGATTTAATTTGATTTTCTGACCGAAACTAGTATAAAATTGTGTTTAATATACTACGTTTGTTTGACCGAAACTAGTATTTCAAAAAGTTTCATAGAATCTAACTCTGAGATAATTTTTTGCATGGAATTCCATCGTAATCTTCCTTCGTAAAATATAGATAGGATCTTAAAAGTTTCGTAGCATTTCGAACAATCCTCGATTTAATTTAATTTTCTGACCGAAACTAGTATGAAATTGTGTGTAATATACTACGATTTTTTGACCTAAACTTGTATTTCAAAAGGTTCCATAGAATCTTATTTTGAGATAATTTTTTGCATGGACTTCCATCAAAACCTTCCCTTGTAAAATATAGAAAGGATTTGAATAGTTTTGTAGCATTCTTTCGAACAATTCTCGATTTAATTTGATTTTCTGACCGAAACTAGTATAAAATTATGTATAATATACTACGATTTTTTGATTTTCACTCGTTTTTCAGAAAGTTTCCTAGAATCTCTTTTTGAGATAATTTGTTGAATGGACTTCCATCATAATCTTCCCTCGTAAAATATAGAAGGGATCTTAGAATTTTTTTAGTATTTCAAATAATTCTCGATTTAATTTGATTTTCTGACCGAAACTAGTATAAAATTGTGTATAATATACTACGAATTTTTGACCTAAACTGGTATTTCAAAAATTTTCATAGAATCTAATTCTGAATTAATTGTTTGCATGGACTTCATTCATAATCTTCCCTCGTAAAATATAGAAAGGGTCCGAAAAGTTTTGTACATTTCGAACAATCCTCGATTTAATTTGATTTCTGACCGAAACTAGTATAAAACTGTGTATAATATATTACGATTTTTTGACCTAAACTGGCATTTCAAAAAGTTCCATAAAATCTAATTCTGATATAATTTTTTGCATGGACTTCATTCGAAATCTTCCATCGTAAAATATTGAAAGGATCTGAAAAGTTTTGTAGCATTTCAAACAATCCTCAATTTAATTTGATATTCTGACCGAAACTATTATAATATTATGTATAATATACTACGACTTTTTGACCTAAACTTGCATTTCAAAAGGTTCTATAGAATCTAATTTTGAGATAAGTTTTTTGTCGGGACATCCATCATAACCTTCCCTCGTATAATATAGAAAGGATCTGAAAAGTTTCATTTAAATTCGAACAATCCTCGATTTAATTTGATTACTGACCGAACCTAGTATAAAATTGTGTATAATAAACTACGGTTTTTTGACCGAAACTAATATTTCAAAACGTTTCATAGAATCTAATTCTGATATAATTTTCTGCATGGACTTCCCTCGTAATCTTCCTTCATGAAATATAGAAAGGATCTTAGAAGTTTCGTAGCATTTCGAAAATCCTCGATTTAATTTGATTTTCTGACCGAAACTAGTATAAAATTGTGTTTAATATACTACGTTTGTTTGACCGAAACTAGTATTTCAAAAAGTTTCATAGAATCTAACTCTGAGATAATTTTTTGCATGGAATTCCATCGTAATCTTCCTTCGTAAAATATAGATAGGATCTTAAAAGTTTCGTAGCATTTCGAACAATCCTCGATTTAATTTAATTTTCTGACCGAAACTAGTATGAAATTGTGTGTAATATACTACGATTTTTTGACCTAAACTTGTATTTCAAAAGGTTCCATAGAATCTTATTTTGAGATAATTTTTTGCATGGACTTCCATCAAAACCTTCCCTTGTAAAATATAGAAAGGATTTGAATAGTTTTGTAGCATTCTTTCGAACAATTCTCGATTTAATTTGATTTTCTGACCGAAACTAGTATAAAATTATGTATAATATACTACGATTTTTTGATTTTCACTCGTTTTTCAGAAAGTTTCCTAGAATCTCTTTTTGAGATAATTTTTTGAATGGACTTCCATCATAATCTTCCCTCGTAAAATATAGAAAGGATCTTAGAATTTTCTTAGTATTTCAAACAATTCTCGATTTAATTTGATTTTCTGACCGAAACTAGTATAAAATTGTGTATAATATACTACGAATTTTTGACCTAAACTGGTATTTCAAAAATTTTCATAGAATCTAATTCTGAATTAATTGTTTGCATGGACTTCATTCATAATCTTCCCTCGTAAAATATAGAAAGGGTCCGAAAAGTTTTGTACATTTCGAACAATCCTCGATTTAATTTGATTTCTGACCGAAACTAGTATAAAACTGTGTATAATATACTACGATTTTTTGACCTAAACTGGCATTTCAAAAAGTTCCATAAAATCTAATTCTGATATAATTTTTTGCATGGACTTCATTCGAAATCTTCCATCGTAAAATATTGAAAGGATCTGAAAAGTTTTGTAGCATTTCAAACAATCCTCAATTTAATTTGATATTCTGACCGAAACTATTATAATATTATGTATAATATACTACGACTTTTTGACCTAAACTTGCATTTCAAAAGGTTCTATAGAATCTAATTTTGAGATAAGTTTTTTGTCGGGACATCCATCATAACCTTCCCTCGTAAAATATAGAAAGGATCTGAAAAGTTTCATTTAAATTCGAACAATCCTCGATTTAATTTGATTACTGACCGAACCTAGTATAAAATTGTGTATAATAAACTACGGTTTTTTGACCGAAACTAATATTTCAAAACGTTTCATAGAATCTAATTCTGATATAATTTTCTGCATGGACTTCCCTCGTAATCTTCCTTCATGAAATATAGAAAGGATCTTAGAAGTTTCGTAGCATTTCGAAAATCCTCGATTTAATTTGATTTTCTGACCGAAACTAGTATAAAATTGTGTTTAATATACTACGTTTGTTTGACCGAAACTAGTATTTCAAAAAGTTTCATAGAATCTAACTCTGAGATAATTTTTTGCATGGAATTCCATCGTAATCTTCCTTCGTAAAATATAGATAGGATCTTAAAAGTTTCGTAGCATTTCGAACAATCCTCGATTTAATTTAATTTTCTGACCGAAACTAGTATGAAATTGTGTGTAATATACTACGATTTTTTGACCTAAACTTGTATTTCAAAAGGTTCCATAGAATCTTATTTTGAGATAATTTTTTGCATGGACTTCCATCAAAACCTTCCCTTGTAAAATATAGAAAGGATTTGAATAGTTTTGTAGCATTCTTTCGAACAATTCTCGATTTAATTTGATTTTCTGACCGAAACTAGTATAAAATTATGTATAATATACTACGATTTTTTGATTTTCACTCGTTTTTCAGAAAGTTTCCTAGAATCTCTTTTTGAGATAATTTGTTGAATGGACTTCCATCATAATCTTCCCTCGTAAAATATAGAAGGGATCTTAGAATTTTTTTAGTATTTCAAACAATTCTCGATTTAATTTGATTTTCTGACCGAAACTAGTATAAAATTGTGTATAATATACTACGAATTTTTGACCTAAACTGGTATTTCAAAAATTTTCATAGAATCTAATTCTGAATTAATTGTTTGCATGGACTTCATTCATAATCTTCCCTCGTAAAATATAGAAAGGGTCCGAAAAGTTTTGTACATTTCGAACAATCCTCGATTTAATTTGATTTCTGACCGAAACTAGTATAAAACTGTGTATAATATATTACGATTTTTTGACCTAAACTGGCATTTCAAAAAGTTCCATAAAATCTAATTCTGATATAATTTTTTGCATGGACTTCATTCGAAATCTTCCATCGTAAAATATTGAAAGGATCTGAAAAGTTTTGTAGCATTTCAAACAATCCTCAATTTAATTTGATATTCTGACCGAAACTATTATAATATTATGTATAATATACTACGACTTTTTGACCTAAACTTGCATTTCAAAAGGTTCTATAGAATCTAATTTTGAGATAAGTTTTTTGTCGGGACATCCATCATAACCTTCCCTCGTAAAATATAGAAAGGATCTGAAAAGTTTCATTTAAATTCGAACAATCCTCGATTTAATTTGATTACTGACCGAACCTAGTATAAAATTGTGTATAATAAACTACGGTTTTTTGACCGAAACTAATATTTCAAAACGTTTCATAGAATCTAATTCTGATATAATTTTCTGCATGGACTTCCCTCGTAATCTTCCTTCATGAAATATAGAAAGGATCTTAGAAGTTTCGTAGCATTTCGAAAATCCTCGATTTAATTTGATTTTCTGACCGAAACTAGTATAAAATTGTGTTTAATATACTACGTTTGTTTGACCGAAACTAGTATTTCAAAAAGTTTCATAGAATCTAACTCTGAGATAATTTTTTGCATGGAATTCCATCGTAATCTTCCTTCGTAAAATATAGATAGGATCTTAAAAGTTTCGTAGCATTTCGAACAATCCTCGATTTAATTTAATTTTCTGACCGAAACTAGTATGAAATTGTGTGTAATATACTACGATTTTTTGACCTAAACTTGTATTTCAAAAGGTTCCATAGAATCTTATTTTGAGATAATTTTTTGCATGGACTTCCATCAAAACCTTCCCTTGTAAAATATAGAAAGGATTTGAATAGTTTTGTAGCATTCTTTCGAACAATTCTCGATTTAATTTGATTTTCTGACCGAAACTAGTATAAAATTATGTATAATATACTACGATTTTTTGATTTTCACTCGTTTTTCAGAAAGTTTCCTAGAATCTCTTTTTGAGATAATTTGTTGAATGGACTTCCATCATAATCTTCCCTCGTAAAATATAGAAGGGATCTTAGAATTTTTTTAGTATTTCAAACAATTCTCGATTTAATTTGATTTTCTGACCGAAACTAGTATAAAATTGTGTATAATATACTACGAATTTTTGACCTAAACTGGTATTTCAAAAATTTTCATAGAATCTAATTCTGAATTAATTGTTTGCATGGACTTCATTCATAATCTTCCCTCGTAAAATATAGAAAGGGTCCGAAAAGTTTTGTACATTTCGAACAATCCTCGATTTAATTTGATTTCTGACCGAAACTAGTATAAAACTGTGTATAATATATTACGATTTTTTGACCTAAACTGGCATTTCAAAAAGTTCCATAAAATCTAATTCTGATATAATTTTTTGCATGGACTTCATTCGAAATCTTCCATCGTAAAATATTGAAAGGATCTGAAAAGTTTTGTAGCATTTCAAACAATCCTCAATTTAATTTGATATTCTGACCGAAACTATTATAATATTATGTATAATATACTACGACTTTTTGACCTAAACTTGCATTTCAAAAGGTTCTATAGAATCTAATTTTGAGATAAGTTTTTTGTCGGGACATCCATCATAACCTTCCCTCGTAAAATATAGAAAGGATCTGAAAAGTTTCATTTAAATTCGAACAATCCTCGATTTAATTTGATTACTGACCGAACCTAGTATAAAATTGTGTATAATAAACTACGGTTTTTTGACCGAAACTAATATTTCAAAACGTTTCATAGAATCTAATTCTGATATAATTTTCTGCATGGACTTCCCTCGTAATCTTCCTTCATGAAATATAGAAAGGATCTTAGAAGTTTCGTAGCATTTCGAAAATCCTCGATTTAATTTGATTTTCTGACCGAAACTAGTATAAAATTGTGTTTAATATACTACGTTTGTTTGACCGAAACTAGTATTTCAAAAAGTTTCATAGAATCTAACTCTGAGATAATTTTTTGCATGGAATTCCATCGTAATCTTCCTTCGTAAAATATAGATAGGATCTTAAAAGTTTCGTAGCATTTCGAACAATCCTCGATTTAATTTAATTTTCTGACCGAAACTAGTATGAAATTGTGTGTAATATACTACGATTTTTTGACCTAAACTTGTATTTCAAAAGGTTCCATAGAATCTTATTTTGAGATAATTTTTTGCATGGACTTCCATCAAAACCTTCCCTTGTAAAATATAGAAAGGATTTGAATAGTTTTGTAGCATTCTTTCGAACAATTCTCGATTTAATTTGATTTTCTGACCGAAACTAGTATAAAATTATGTATAATATACTACGATTTTTTGATTTTCACTCGTTTTTCAGAAAGTTTCCTAGAATCTCTTTTTGAGATAATTTGTTGAATGGACTTCCATCATAATCTTCCCTCGTAAAATATAGAAGGGATCTTAGAATTTTTTTAGTATTTCAAACAATTCTCGATTTAATTTGATTTTCTGACCGAAACTAGTATAAAATTGTGTATAATATACTACGAATTTTTGACCTAAACTGGTATTTCAAAAATTTTCATAGAATCTAATTCTGAATTAATTGTTTGCATGGACTTCATTCATAATCTTCCCTCGTAAAATATAGAAAGGGTCCGAAAAGTTTTGTACATTTCGAACAATCCTCGATTTAATTTGATTTCTGACCGAAACTAGTATAAAACTGTGTATAATATATTACGATTTTTTGACCTAAACTGGCATTTCAAAAAGTTCCATAAAATCTAATTCTGATATAATTTTTTGCATGGACTTCATTCGAAATCTTCCATCGTAAAATATTGAAAGGATCTGAAAAGTTTTGTAGCATTTCAAACAATCCTCAATTTAATTTGATATTCTGACCGAAACTATTATAATATTATGTATAATATACTACGACTTTTTGACCTAAACTTGCATTTCAAAAGGTTCTATAGAATCTAATTTTGAGATAAGTTTTTTGTCGGGACATCCATCATAACCTTCCCTCGTAAAATATAGAAAGGATCTGAAAAGTTTCATTTAAATTCGAACAATCCTCGATTTAATTTGATTACTGACCGAACCTAGTATAAAATTGTGTATAATAAACTACGGTTTTTTGACCGAAACTAATATTTCAAAACGTTTCATAGAATCTAATTCTGATATAATTTTCTGCATGGACTTCCCTCGTAATCTTCCTTCATGAAATATAGAAAGGATCTTAGAAGTTTCGTAGCATTTCGAAAATCCTCGATTTAATTTGATTTTCTGACCGAAACTAGTATAAAATTGTGTTTAATATACTACGTTTGTTTGACCGAAACTAGTATTTCAAAAAGTTTCATAGAATTTAACTCTGAGATAATTTTTTGCATGGAATTCCATCGTAATCTTCCTTCGTAAAATATAGATAGGATCTTAAAAGTTTCGTAGCATTTCGAACAATCCTCGATTTAATTTAATTTTCTGACCGAAACTAGTATGAAATTGTGTGTAATAAACTACGATTTTTTGACCTAAACTTGTATTTCAAAAGGTTCCATAGAATCTTATTTTGAGATAATTTTTTGCATGGACTTCCATCAAAACCTTCCCTTGTAAAATATAGAAAGGATTTGAATAGTTTTGTAGCATTCTTTCGAACAATTCTCGATTTAATTTGATTTTCTGACCGAAACTAGTATAAAATTATGTATAATATACTACGATTTTTTGATTTTCACTCGTTTTTCAGAAAGTTTCCTAGAATCTCTTTTTGAGATAATTTTTTGAATGGACTTCCATCATAATCTTCCCTCGTAAAATATAGAAAGGATCTTAGAATTTTCTTAGTATTTCAAACAATTCTCGATTTAATTTGATTTTCTGACCGAAACTAGTATAAAATTGTGTATAATATACTACGAATTTTTGACCTAAACTGGTATTTCAAAAATTTTCATAGAATCTAATTCTGAATTAATTAATTGCATGGACTTCATTCATAATCTTCCCTCGTAAAATATAGAAAGGGTCCGAAAAGTTTTGTACATTTCGAACAATCCTCGATTTAATTTGATTTCTGACCGAAACTAGTATAAAACTGTGTATAATATACTACGATTTTTTGACCTAAACTGGCATTTCAAAAAGTTCCATAAAATCTAATTCTGATATAATTTTTTGCATGGACTTCATTCGAAATCTTCCCTCGTAAAATTTGAAAGGATCTGAAAAGTTTTGTAGCATTTCAAACAATCCTCAATTTAATTTGATATTCTGACCGAAACTATTATAATATTATGTATAATATACTACGACTTTTTGACCTAAACTTGCATTTGAAAAGGTTCTATAGAATCTAATTTTGAGATAAGTTTTTTGTCGGGACATCCATCATAACCTTCCCTCGTAAAATATAGAAAGGATCTGAAAAGTTTCATTTAAATTCGAACAATCCTCGATTTAATTTGATTACTGACCGAACCTAGTATAAAATTGTGTATAATAAACTACGGTTTTTTGACCGAAACTAATATTTCAAAACGTTTCATAGAATCTAATTCTGATATAATTTTCTGCATGGACTTCCCTCGTAATCTTCTTTCATGAAATATAGAAAGGATCTTAGAAGTTTCGTAGCATTTCGAAAATCCTCGATTTAATTTGATTTTCTGACCGAAACTAGTATAAAATTGTGTTTAATATACTACGTTTGTTTGACCGAAACTAGTATTTCAAAAAGTTTCATAGATTCTAACTCTGAGATAATTTTTTGCATGGAATTCCATCGTAATCTTCCTTCGTAAAATATAGATAGGATCTTAAAAGTTTCGTAGCATTTCGAACAATCCTCGATTTAATTTAATTTTCTGACCGAAACTAGTATGAAATTGTGTGTAATATACTACGATTTTTTGACCTAAACTTGTATTTCAAAAGGTTCCATAGAATCTTATTTTGAGATAATTTTTTGCATGGACTTCCATCAAAACCTTCCCTTGTAAAATATAGAAAGGATTTGAATAGTTTTGTAGCATTCTTTCGAACAATTCTCGATTTAATTTGATTTTCTGACCGAAACTAGTATAAAATTATGTATAATATACTACGATTTTTTGATTTTCACTCGTTTTTCAGAAAGTTTCCTAGAATCTCTTTTTGAGATAATTTGTTGAATGGACTTCCATCATAATCTTCCCTCGTAAAATATAGAAAGGATCTTAGAATTTTCTTAGTATTTCAAACAATTCTCGATTTAATTTGATTTTCTGACCGAAACTAGTATAAAATTGTGTATAATATACTACGAATTTTTGACCTAAACTGGTATTTCAAAAATTTTCATAGAATCTAATTCTGAATTAATTAATTGCATGGACTTCATTCATAATCTTCCCTCGTAAAATATAGAAAGGGTCCGAAAAGTTTTGTACATTTCGAACAATCCTCGATTTAATTTGATTTCTGACCGAAACTAGTATAAAACTGTGTATAATATACTACGATTTTTTGACCTAAACTGGCATTTCAAAAAGTTCCATAAAATCTAATTCTGATATAATTTTTTGCATGGACTTCATTCGAAATCTTCCCTCGTAAAATTTGAAAGGATCTGAAAAGTTTTGTAGCATTTCAAACAATCCTCAATTTAATTTGATATTCTGACCGAAACTATTATAATATTATGTATAATATACTACGACTTTTTGACCTAAACTTGCATTTGAAAAGGTTCTATAGAATCTAATTTTGAGATAAGTTTTTTGTCGGGACATCCATCATAACCTTCCCTCGTAAAATATAGAAAGGATCTGAAAAGTTTCATTTAAATTCGAACAATCCTCGATTTAATTTGATTACTGACCGAACCTAGTATAAAATTGTGTATAATAAACTACGGTTTTTTGACCGAAACTAATATTTCAAAACGTTTCATAGAATCTAATTCTGATATAATTTTCTGCATGGACTTCCCTCGTAATCTTCTTTCATGAAATATAGAAAGGATCTTAGAAGTTTCGTAGCATTTCGAAAATCCTCGATTTAATTTGATTTTCTGACCGAAACTAGTATAAAATTGTGTTTAATATACTACGTTTGTTTGACCGAAACTAGTATTTCAAAAAGTTTCATAGATTCTAACTCTGAGATAATTTTTTGCATGGAATTCCATCGTAATCTTCCTTCGTAAAATATAGATAGGATCTTAAAAGTTTCGTAGCATTTCGAACAATCCTCGATTTAATTTAATTTTCTGACCGAAACTAGTATGAAATTGTGTGTAATATACTACGATTTTTTGACCTAAACTTGTATTTCAAAAGGTTCCATAGAATCTTATTTTGAGATAATTTTTTGCATGGACTTCCATCAAAACCTTCCCTTGTAAAATATAGAAAGGATTTGAATAGTTTTGTAGCATTCTTTCGAACAATTCTCGATTTAATTTGATTTTCTGACCGAAACTAGTATAAAATTATGTATAATATACTACGATTTTTTGATTTTCACTCGTTTTTCAGAAAGTTTCCTAGAATCTCTTTTTGAGATAATTTTTTGAATGGACTTCCATCATAATCTTCCCTCGTAAAATATAGAAAGGATCTTAGAATTTTCTTAGTATTTCAAACTATTCTCGATTTAATTTGATTTTCTGACCGAAACTAGTATAAAATTGTGTATAATATACTACGAATTTTTGACCTAAACTGGTATTTCAAAAATTTTCATAGAATCTAATTCTGAATTAATTAATTGCATGGACTTCATTCATAATCTTCCCTCGTAAAATATAGAAAGGGTCCGAAAAGTTTTGTACATTTCGAACAATCCTCGATTTAATTTGATTTCTGACCGAAACTAGTATAAAACTGTGTATAATATACTACGATTTTTTGACCTAAACTGGCATTTCAAAAAGTTCCATAAAATCTAATTCTGATATAATTTTTTGCATGGACTTCATTCGAAATCTTCCCTCGTAAAATTTGAAAGGATCTGAAAAGTTTTGTAGCATTTCAAACAATCCTCAATTTAATTTGATATTCTGACCGAAACTATTATAATATTATGTATAATATACTACGACTTTTTGACCTAAACTTGCATTTCAAAAGGTTCTATAGAATCTAATTTTGAGATAAGTTTTTTGTCGGGACATCCATCATAACCTTCCCTCGTAAAATATAGAAAGGATCTGAAAAGTTTCATTTAAATTCGAACAATCCTCGATTTAATTTGATTACTGACCGAACCTAGTATAAAATTGTGTATAATAAACTACGGTTTTTTGACCGAAACTAATATTTCAAAACGTTTCATAGAATCTAATTCTGATATAATTTTCTGCATGGACTTCCCTCGTAATCTTCCTTCATGAAATATAGAAAGGATCTTAGAAGTTTCGTAGCATTTCGAAAATCCTCGATTTAATTTGATTTTCTGACCGAAACTAGTATAAAATTGTGTTTAATATACTACGTTTGTTTGACCGAAACTATTATTTCAAAAAGTTTCATAGAATCTAACTCTGAGATAATTTTTTGCATGGAATTCCATCGTAATCTTCCTTCGTAAAATATAGATAGGATCTTAAAAGTTTCGTAGCATTTCGAACAATCCTCGATTTAATTTAATTTTCTGACCGAAACTAGTATGAAATTGTGTGTAATATACTACGATTTTTTGACCTAAACTTGTATTTCAAAAGGTTCCATAGAATCTTATTTTGAGATAATTTTTTGCATGGACTTCCATCAAAACCTTCCCTTGTAAAATATAGAAAGGATTTGAATAGTTTTGTAGCATTCTTTCGAACAATTCTCGATTTAGTTTGATTTTATGACCGAAACTAGTATAAAATTATGTATAATATACTACGATTTTTTGATTTTCACTCGTTTTTCAGAAAGTTTCCTAGAATCTATTTTTGAGATAATTTTTTGAATGGACTTCCATCATAATCTTCCCTCGTAAAATATAGAAAGGATCTTAGAATTTTCATAGTATTTCAAACTATTCTCGATTTAATTTGATTTTCTGACCGAAACTAGTATAAAATTGTGTATAATATACTACGAATTTTTGACCTAAACTGGTATTTCAAAAATTTTCATAGAATCTAATTCTGAATTAATTGTTTGCATGGACTTCATTCATAATCTTCCCTCGTAAAATATAGAAAGGGTCCGAAAAGTTTTGTACATTTCGAACAATCCTCGATTTAATTTGATTTCTGACCGAAACTAGTATAAAACTGTGTATAATATACTACGATTTTTTGACCTAAACTGGCATTTCAAAAAGTTCCATAAAATCTAATTCTGATATAATTTTTTGCATGGACTTCATTCGAAATCTTCCCTCGTAAAATATTGAAAGGATCTGAAAAGTTTTATAGCATTTCAAACAATCCTCAATTTAATTTGATATTCTGACCGAAACTATTATAATATTATGTATAATATACTACGACTTTTTGACCTAAACTTGCATTTCAAAAGGTTCTATAGAATCTAATTTTGAGATAAGTTTTTTGTCGGGACATCCATCATAACCTTCCCTCGTAAAATATAGAAAGGATCTGAAAAGTTTCATTTAAATTCGAACAATCCTCGATTTAATTTGATTACTGACCGAACCTAGTATAAAATTGTGTATAATAAACTACGGTTTTTTGACCGAAACTAATATTTCAAAACGTTTCATAGAATCTAATTCTGATATAATTTTCTGCATGGACTTCCCTCGTAATCTTCCTTCATGAAATATAGAAAGGATCTTAGAAGTTTCGTAGCATTTCGAAAATCCTCGATTTAATTTGATTTTCTGACCGAAACTAGTATAAAATTGTGTTTAAAATACTACGTTTGTTTGACCGAAACTAGTATTTCAAAAAGTTTCATAGAATCTAACTCTGAGATAATTTTTTGCATGGAATTCCATCGTAATCTTCCTTCGTAAAATATAGATAGGATCTTAAAAGTTTCGTAGCATTTCGAACAATCCTCGATTTAATTTAATTTTCTGACCGAAACTAGTATGAAATTGTGTGTAATATACTACGATTTTTTGACCTAAACTTGTATTTCAAAAGGTTCCATAGAATCTTATTTTGAGATAATTTTTTTCATGGACTTCCATCAAAACCTTCCCTTGTAAAATATAGAAAGGATTTGAATAGTTTTGTAGCATTTCGAACAATTCTCGATTTAATTTGATTTTCTGACCGAAACTAGTATAAAATTATGTATAATATACTACGATTTTTTGATTTTCACTCGTTTTTCAGAAAGTTTCCTAGAATCTATTTTTTAGATAATTTTTTGAATGGACTTCCATCATAATCTTCCCTCGTAAAATATAGAAAGGATCTTAGAATTTTCTTAGTATTTCAAACAATTCTCGATTTAATTTGATTTTCTGACCGAAACTAGTATAAAATTGTGTATAATATACTACGAATTTTTGACCTAAACTGGTATTTCAAAAATTTTCATAGAATCTAATTCTGAATTAATTGTTTGCATGGACTTCATTCATAATCTTCCCTCGTAAAATATAGAAAGGGTCCGAAAAGTTTTGTACATTTCGAACAATCCTCGATTTAATTTGATTTCTGACCGAAACAAGTATAAAACTGTGTATAATATACTACGATTTTTTGACCTAAACTGGCATTTCAAAAAGTTCCATAAAATCTAATTCTGATATAATTTTTTGCATGGACTTCATTCGAAATCTTCCCTCGTAAAATATTGAAAGGATCTGAAAAGTTTTGTAGCATTTCAAACAATCCTCAATTTAATTTGATATTCTGACCGAAACTATTATAATATTATGTATAATATACTACGACTTTTTGACCTAAACTTGCATTTCAAAAGGTTCTATAGAATCTAATTTTGAGATAAGTTTTTTGTCGGGACATCCATCATAACCTTCCCTCGTAAAATATAGAAAGGATCTGAAAATTTTCATTTAAATTCGAACAATCCTCGATTTAATTTGATTACTGACCGAACCTAGTATAAAATTGTGTATAATAAACTACGGTTTTTTGACCGAAACTAATATTTCAAAAAGTTTCATAGAATCTAATTCTGATATAATTTTCTGCATGGACTTCCCTCGTAATCTTCCCTCATGAAATATAGAAAGGATCTTAGAAGTTTCGTAGCATTTCGAAAATCCTCGATTTAATTTGATTTTCTGACCGAAACTAGTATAAAATTGTGTTTAATATACTACGTTTGTTTGACCGAAACTAGTATTTCAAAAATTTTCATAGAATCTAACTCTGAGATAATTTTTTGCATGGAATTCCATCGTAATCTTCCTTCGTAAAATATAGATAGGATCTTAAAAGTTTCGTAGCATTTCGAACAATCCTCGATTTAATTTAATTTTCTGACCGAAACTAGTATGAAATTGTGTGTAATATACTACGATTTTTTGACCTAAACTTGTATTTCAAAAGGTTCCATAGAATCTTATTTTGAGATAATTTTTTTCATGGACTTCCATCAAAACCTTCCCTTGTAAAATATAGAAAGGATTTGAATAGTTTTGTAGCATTTCGAACAATTCTCGATTTAATTTGATTTTCTGACCGAAACTAGTATAAAATTATGTATAATAAACTACGATTTTTTGATTTTCACTCGTTTTTCAGAAAGTTTCCTAGAATCTATTTTTTAGATAATTTTTTGAATGGACTTCCATCATAATCTTCCCTCGTAAAATATAGAAAGGATCTTAGAATTTTCTTAGTATTTCAAACAATTCTCGATTTAATTTGATTTTCTGACCGAAACTAGTATAAAATTGTGTATAATATACTACGAATTTTTGACCTAAACTGGTATTTCAAAAATTTTCATAGAATCTAATTCTGAATTAATTGTTTGCATGGACTTCATTCATAATCTTCCCTCGTAAAATATAGAAAGGGTCCGAAAAGTTTTGTACATTTCGAAAAATCCTCGATTTAATTTGATTTCTGACCGAAACTAGTATAAAACTGTGTATAATATACTACGATTTTTTTACCTAAACTGGCATTTCAAAAAGTTCCATAAAATCTAATTCTGATATAATTTTTTGCATGGACTTCATTCGAAATCTTCCCTCGTAAAATATTGAAAGGATCTGAAAAGTTTTGTAGCATTTCAAACAATCCTCAATTTAATTTGATATTCTGACCGAAACTATTATAATATTATGTATAATATACTACGACTTTTTGACCTAAACTTGCATTTCAAAAGGTTCTATAGAATCTAATTTTGAGATAAGTTTTTTGTCGGGACATCCATCATAACCTTCCCTCGTAAAATATAGAAAGGATCTGAAAAGTTTCATTTAAATTCGAACAATCCTCGATTTAATTTGATTACTGACCGAACCTAGTATAAAATTGTGTATAATAAACTACGGTTTTTTGACCGAAACTAATATTTCAAAAAGTTTCATAGAATCTAATTCTGATATAATTTTCTGCATGGACTTCCCTCGTAATCTTCCCTCATGAAATATAGAAAGGATCTTAGAAGTTTCGTAGCATTTCGAAAATCCTCGATTTAATTTGATTTTCTGACCGAAGCTAGTATAAAATTGTGTTTAATATACTACGTTTGTTTGACCGAAACTAGTATTTCAAAAATTTTCATAGAATCTAACTCTGAGATAATTTTTTGCATGGAATTCCATCGTAATCTTCCTTCGTAAAATATAGATAGGATCTTAAAAGTTTCGTAGCATTTCGAACAATCCTCGATTTAATTTAATTTTCTGACCGAAACTAGTATGAAATTGTGTGTAATATACTACGATTTTTTGACCTAAACTTGTATTTCAAAAGGTTCCATAGAATCTTATTTTGAGATAATTTTTTTCATGGACTTCCATCAAAACCTTCCCTTGTAAAATATAGAAAGGATTTGAATAGTTTTGTAGCATTTCGAACAATTCTCGATTTAATTTGATTTTCTGACCGAAACTAGTATAAAATTATGTATAATATACTACGATTTTTTGATTTTCACTCATTTTTCAGAAAGTTTCCTAGAATCTATTTTTTAGATAATTTTTTGAATGGACTTCCATCATAATCTTCCCTCGTAAAATATAGAAAGGATCTTAGAATTTTCTTAGTATTTCAAACAATTCTCGATTTAATTTGATTTTCTGACCGAAACTAGTATAAAATTGTGTATAATATACTACGAATTTTTGACCTAAACTGGTATTTCAAAAATTTTCATAGAATCTAATTCTGAATTAATTGTTTGCATGGACTTCATTCATAGTCTTCCCTCGTAAAATATAGAAAGGGTCCTAAAAGTTTTGTACATTTCGAACAATCCTCGATTTAATTTGATTTCTGACCGAAACTAGTATAAAACTGTGTATAATATACTACGATTTTTTGACCTAAACTGGCATTTCAAAAAGTTCCATAAAATCTAATTCTGATATAATTTTTTGCATGGACTTCATTCGAAATCTTCCCTCGTAAAATATTGAAAGGATCTGAAAAGTTTTGTAGCATTTCAAACAATCCTCAATTTAATTTGATATTCTGACTGAAACTATTATAATATTATGTATAATATACTACGACTTTTTGACCTAAACTTGCATTTCAAAAGGTTCTATAGAATCTAATTTTGAGATAAGTTTTTTGTCGGGACATCCATCATAACCTTCCCTCGTAAAATATAGAAAGGATCTGAAAAGTTTCATTTAAATTCGAACAATCCTCGATTTAATTTGATTACTGACCGAACCTAGTATAAAATTGTGTATAATAAACTACGGTTTTTTGACCGAAACTAATATTTCAAAAAGTTTCATAGAATCTAATTCTGATATAATTTTCTGCATGGACTTCCTTCGTAATCTTCCCTCATGAAATATAGAAAGGATCTTAGAAGTTTTGTAGCATTTCGAAAATCCTCGATTTAATTTGATTTTCTGACCGAAACTAGTATAAAATTGTGTTTAATATACTACGTTTGTTTGACCGAAACTAGTATTTCAAAAATTTTCATAGAATCTAACTCTGAGATAATTTTTTGCATGGAATTCCATCGTAATCTTCCTTCGTAAAATATAGATAGGATCTTAAAAGTTTCGTAGCATTTCGAACAATCCTCGATTTAATTTAATTTTCTGACCGAAACTAGTATGAAATTGTGTGTAATATACTACGATTTTTTGACCTAAACTTGTATTTCAAAAGGTTCCATAGAATCTTATTTTGAAATAATTTTTTTCATGGACTTCCATCAAAACCTTCCCTTGTAAAATATAGAAAGGATTTGAATAGTTTTGTAGCATTTCGAACAATTCTCGATTTAATTTGATTTTCTGACCGAAACTAGTATAAAATTATGTATAATATACTACGATTTTTTGATTTTCACTCGTTTTTCAGAAAGTTTCCTAGAATCTATTTTTGAGATAATTTTATGAATGGACTTCCATCATAATCTTCCCTCGTAAAATATAGAAAGGATCTTAGAATTTTCTTAGTATTTCAAACAATTCTCGATTTAATTTGATTTTCTGACCGAAACTAGTATAAAATTGTGTATAATATACTACGAATTTTTGACCTAAACTGGTATTTCAAAAATTTTCATAGAATCTAATTCTGAATTAATTGTTTGCATGGACTTCATTCATAATCTTCCCTCGTAAAATATAGAAAGGGTCCGAAAAGTTTTGTACATTTCGAACAATCCTCGATTTAATTTGATTTCTGACCGAATCTAGTATAAAACTGTGTATAATATACTACGATTTTTTGACCTAAACTGGCATTTCAAAAAGTTCCATAAAATCTAATTATGATATAATTTTTTGCATGGACTTCATTCGAAATCTTCCCTCGTAAAATATTGAAAGTATCTGAAAAGTTTTGTAGCATTTCAAACAATCCTCAATTTAATTTGATATTCTGACCGAAACTATTATAATATTATGTATAATATACTACGACTTTTTGACCTAAACTTGCATTTCAAAAGGTTCTATAGAATCTAATTTTGAGATAAGTTTTTTGTCGGGACATCCATCATAACCTTCCCTCGTAAAATATAGAAAGGATCTGAAAAGTTTCATTTAAATTCGAACAATCCTCGATTTAATTTGATTACTGACCGAACCTAGTATAAAATTGTGTATAATAAACTACGGTTTTTTGACCGAAACTAATATTTCAAAAAGTTTCATAGAATCTAATTCTGATATAATTTTCTGCATGGACTTCCCTCGTAATCTTCCCTCATGAAATATAGAAAGGATCTTAGAAGTTTCGTAGCATTTCGAAAATCCTCGATTTAATTTGATTTTCTGACCGAAACTAGTATAAAATTGTGTTTAATATACTACGTTTGTTTGACCGAAACTAGTATTTCAAAAAATTTCATAGAAACTAACTCTGAGATAATTTTTTGCATGGAATTCCATCGTAATCTTCCTTCGTAAAATATAGATAGGATCTTAAAAGTTTCGTAGCATTTCGAACAATCCTCGATTTAATTTAATTTTCTGACCGAAACTAGTATGAATTTGTGTGTAATATACTACGATTTTTTGACCTAAACTTGTATTTAAAAATGTTCCATAGAATCTTATTTTGAGATAATTTTTTACATGGACTTCCATCAAAACCTTCCCTTGTAAAATATAGAAAGGATTTGAATAGTTTTGTAGCATTTCGAACAATTCTCGATTTAATTTGATTTTCTGACCGAAACTAGTATAAAATTATGTATAATATACTACGATTTTTTGATTTTCACTCGTTTTTCAGAAAGTTTCCTAGAATCTATTTTTGAGATAATTTTTTGAATGGACTTCCATCATAATCTTCCCTCGTAAAATATAGAAAGGATCTTAGAATTTTCTTAGTATTTCAAACAATTCTCGATTTAATTTGATTTTCTGACCTAAACTAGTATAAAATTGTGTATAATATACTACGAATTTTTGACCTAAACTGGTATTTCAAAAATTTTCATAGAATCTAATTCTGAATTAATTGTTTGCATGGACTTCATTCATAATCTTCCCTCGTAAAATATAGAAAGGGTCTGAAAAGTTTTGTACATTTCGAACAATCCTCGATTTAATTTGATTTCTGACCGAAACTAGTATAAAACTGTGTATAATATACTACGATTTTTTGACCTAAACTGGCATTTCAAAAAGTTCCATAAAATCTAATTCTGATATAATTTTTTGCATGGACTTCATTCGAAATCTTCCCTCGTAAAATATTGAAAGGATCTGAAAAGTTTTGTAGCATTTCAAACAATCCTCAATTTAATTTGATATTCTGACCGAAACTATTATAATATTATGTATAATATACTACGACTTTTTGACCTAAACTTGCATTTCAAAAGGTTCTATAGAATCTAATTTTGAGATAAGTTTTTTGTCGGGACATCCATCATAACCTTCCCTCGTAAAATATAGAAAGGATCTGAAAAGTTTCATTTAAATTCGAACAATCCTCTATTTAATTTGATTACTGACCGAACCTAGTATAAAATTGTGTATAATAAACTACGGTTCTTTGACCGAAACTAATATTTCAAAAAGTTTCATAGAATCTAATTCTGATATAATTTTCTGCATGGACTTCCCTCGTAATCTTCCCTCATGAAATATAGAAAGGATCTTAGAAGTTTCGTAGCATTTCGAAAATCCTCGATTTAATTTGATTTTCTGACCGAAACTAGTATAAAATTGTGTTTAATATACTACGTTTGTTTGACCGAAACTAGTATTTCAAAAATTTTCATAGAATCTAACTCTGAGATAATTTTTTGCATGGAATTCCATCGTAATCTTCCTTCGTAAAATATAGATAGGATCTTAAAATTTTCGTAGCATTTCGAACAATCCTCGATTTAATTTAATTTTCTGACCGAAACTAGTATGAAATTGTGTGTAATATACTACGATGTTTTGACCTAAACTTGTATTTTAAAAGGTTCCATAGAATCTTATTTTGAGATTATTTTTTGCATGGACTTCCATCAAAACCTTCCCTTGTAAAATATAGAAAGGATTTGAATAGTTTTGTAGCATTTCGAACAATTCTCGATTTAATTTGATTTTCTGACCGAAACTAGTATAAAATTATGTATAATATTCTACGATTTTTTGATTTTCACTCGTTTTTCAGAAAGTTTCCTAGAATCTATTTTTGAGATAATTTTTTGAATGGACTTCCATCATAATCTTCCCTCGTAAAATATAGAAAGGATCTTAGAATTTTCTTAGTATTTCAAACAATTCTCGATTTAATTTGATTTTCTGACCGAAACTAGTATAAAATTGTGTATAATATACTACGAATTTTTGACCTAAACTGGTATTTCAAAAATTTTCATAGAATCTAATTCTGAATTAATTGTTTGCATGGACTTCATTCATAATCTTCCCTCGTAAAATATAGAAAGGGTACGAAAAGTTTTGTACATTTCGAACAATCCTCGATTTAATTTGATTTCTGACCGAAACTAGTATAAAACTGTGTATAATATACTACGATTTTTTGACCTAAACTGGCATTTCAAAAAGTTCCATAAAATCTAATTCTGATATAATTTTTTGCATGGACTTCATTCGAAATCTTCCCTCGTAAAATATTGAAAGGATCTGAAAAGTTTTGTAGCATTTCAAACAATCCTCAATTTAATTTGATATTCTGACCGAAACTATTATAATATTATGTATAATATACTACGACTTTTTGACCTAAACTTGCATTTCAAAAGGTTCTATAGAATCTAATTTTGAGATAAGTTTTTTGTCGGGACATCCATCATAACCTTCCCTCGTAAAATATAGAAAGGATCTGAAAATTTTCATTTAAATTCGAACAATCCTCGATTTAATTTGATTACTGACCGAACCTAGTATAAAATTGTGTATAATACACTACGGTTTTTTGACCGAAACTAATATTTCAAAAAGTTTCATAGAATCTAATTCTGATATAATTTTCTGCATGGACTTCCCTCGTAATCTTCCCTCATGAAATATAGAAAGGATCTTAGAAGTTTCGTAGCATTTCGAAAATCCTCGATTTAATTTGATTTTCTAACTGAAACTAGTATAAAATTGTGTTTAATATACTACGTTTTTTTGACCGAAACTAGTATTTCAAAAAGTTTCATAGAATCTAACTCTGAGATAATTTTTTGCATGGAATTCCATCGTAATCTTCCTTCGTAAAATATAGATAGGATCTTAAAATTTTCGTAGCATTTCGAACAATCCTCGATTTAATTTAATTTTCTGACCGAAACTAGTATGAAATTGTGTGTAATATACTACGATGTTTTGACCTAAACTTGTATTTCAAAAGGTTCCATAGAATCTTATTTTGAGATAATTTTTTTCATGGACTTCCATCAAAACCTTCCCTTGTAAAATATAGAAAGGATTTGAATAGTTCTGTAGCATTTCGAACAATTCTCGATTTAATTTGATTTTCTGACCGAAACTAGTATAAAATTATGTATAATATACTACGATTTTTTGATTTTCACTCGTTTTTAAGAAAGTTTCCTAGAATCTATTTTTGAGATAATTTTTTGAATGGACTTCCATCATAATCTTCCCTCGTAAAATATAGAAAGGATCTTAGAATTTTCTTAGTATTTCAAACAATTCTCGATTTAATTTGATTTTCTGACCGAAACTAGTATAAAATTGTGTATAATATACTACGAATTTTTGACCTAAACTGGTATTTCAAAAAATTTCATAGAATCTAATTCTGAATTAATTGTTTGCATGGACTTCATTCATAATCTTCCCTCGTAAAATATAGAAAGGGTACGAAAAGTTTTGTACATTTCGAACAATCCTCGATTTAATTTGATTTCTGACCGAAACTAGTATAAAACTGTGTATAATATACTACGATTTTTTGACCTAAACTGGCATTTCAAAAAGTTCCATAAAATCTAATTCTGATATAATTTTTTGCATGGACTTCATTCGAAATCTTCCCTCGTAAAATATTGAAAGGATCTGAAAAGTTTTGTAGCATTTCAAACAATCCTCAATTTAATTTGATATTCTGACCGAAACTATTATAATATTATGTATAATATACTACGACTTTTTGACCTAAACTTGCATTTCAAAAGGTTCTATAGAATCTAATTTTGAGATAAGTTTTTTGTCGGGACATCCATCATAACCTTCCCTCGTAAAATATAGAAAGGATCTGAAAATTTTCATTTAAATTCGAACAATCCTCGATTTAATTTGATTACTGACCGAACCTAGTATAAAATTGTGTATAATACACTACGGTTTTTTGACCGAAACTAATATTTCAAAAATTTTCATAGAATCTAATTCTGATATAATTTTCTGCATGGACTTCCCTCGTAATCTTCCCTCATGAAATATTGAAAGGATCTTAGAAGTTTCGTAGCATTTCGAAAATCCTCGATTTAATTTGATTTTCTAACTGAAACTAGTATAAAATTGTGTTTAATATACTACGTTTTTTTGACCGAAACTAGTATTTCAAAAAGTTTCATAGAATCTAACTCTGAGATAATTTTTTGCATGGAATTCCATCGTAATCTTCCTTCGTAAAATATAGATAGGATCTTAAAATTTTCGTAGCATTTCGAACAATCCTCGATTTAATTTAATTTTCTGACCGAAACTAGTATGAAATTGTGTGTAATATACTACGATGTTTTGACCTAAACTTGTATTTCAAAAGGTTCCATAGAATCTTATTTTGAGATTATTTTTTGCATGGACTTCCATCAAAACCTTCCCTTGTAAAATATAGAAAGGATTTGAATAGTTCTGTAGCATTTCGAACAATTCTCGATTTAATTTGATTTTCTGACCGAAACTAGTATAAAATTATGTATAATATTCTACGATTTTTTGATTTTCACTCGTTTTTCAGAAAGTTTCCTAGAATCTATTTTTGAGATAATTTTTTGAATGGACTTCCATCATAATCTTCCCTCGTAAAATATAGAAAGGATCTTAGAATTTTCTTAGTATTTCAAACAATTCTCGATTTAATTTGATTTTCTGACCGAAACTAGTATAAAATTGTGTATAATATACTACGAATTTTTGACCTAAACTGGTATTTCAAAAATTTTCAGAGAATCTAATTCTGAATTAATTGTTTGCATGGACTTCATTCATAATCTTCCCTCGTAAAATATAGAAAGGGTCCGAAAAGTTTTGTACATTTCGAACAATCCTCGATTTAATTTGATTTCTGACCGAAACTAGTATAAAACTGTGTATAATATACTACGATTTTTTGACTTAAACTGGCATTTCAAAAAGTTCCATAAAATCTAATTCTGATATAATTTTTTGCATGGACTTCATTCGAAATCTTCCCTCGTAAAATATTGAAAGGATCTGAAAAGTTTTGTAGCATTTCAAACAATCCTCAATTTAATTTGATATTCTGACCGAAACTATTATAATATTATGTATAATATACTACGACTTTTTGACCTAAACTTGCATTTCAAAAGGTTCTAGAGAATCTAATTTTGAGATAAGTTTTTTGTCGGGACATCCATCATAACCTTCCCTCGTAAAATATAGAAAGGATCTGAAAATTTTCATTTAAATTCGAACAATCCTCGATTTAATTTGATTACTGACCGAACCTAGTATAAAATTGTGTATAATACACTACGGTTTTTTGACCGAAACTAATATTTCAAAAAGTTTCATAGAATCTAATTCTGATATAATTTTCTGCATGGACTTCCCTCGTAATCTTCCCTCATGAAATATAGAAAGGATCTTAGAAGTTTCGTAGCATTTCGAAAATCCTCGATTTAATTTGATTTTCTGACCGAAACTAGTATAAAATTGTGCTTAATATACTACTTTTGTTTGACCGAAACTAGTATTTCAAAAATTTTCATAGAATCTAACTCTGAGATAATTTTTTGCATGGAATTCCATCGTAATCTTCCTTCGTAAAATATAGATAGGATCTTAAAATTTTCGTAGCATTTCGAACAATCCTCGATTTAATTTAATTTTCTGACCGAAACTAGTATGAAATTGTGTGTAATATACTACGATTTTTTGACCTAAACTTGTATTTAAAAAGGTTCCATAGAATCTTATTTTGAGATAATTTTTTTCATGGACTTCCATCAAAACCTTCCCTTGTAAAATATAGAAAGGATTTGAATAGTTCTGTAGCATTTCGAACAATTCTCGATTTAATTTGATTTTCTGACCGAAACTAGTATAAAATTATGTATAATATACTACGATTTTTTGATTTTCACTCGTTTTTAAGAAAGTTTCCTAGAATCTATTTTTGAGATAATTTTTTGAATGGACTTCCATCATAATCTTCCCTCGTAAAATATAGAAAGGATCTTAGAATTTTCTTAGTATTTCAAACAATTCTCGATTTAATTTGATTTTCTGATCGAAACTAGTATAAAATTGTGTATAATATACTACGAATTTTTGACCTAAACTGGTATTTCAAAAATTTTCGTAGAATCTAATTCTGAATTAATTGTTTGCATGGACTTCATTCATAATCTTCCCTCGTAAAATATAGAAAGGGTCCGAAAAGTTTCGTACATTTCGAACAATCCTCGATTTAATTTGATTTCTGACCGAAACTAGTATAAAACTGTGTATAATATACTATGATTTTTTGACCTAAACTGGCATTTCAAAAAGTTCCATAAATTCTAATTCTGATATAATTTTTTGCATGGACTTCATTCGAAATCTTCCCTCGTAAAATATTGAAAGGATCTGAAAAGTTTTGTAGCATTTCAAACAATCCTCAATTTAATTTGATATTCTGACCGAAACTATTATAATATTATGTATAATATACTACGACTTTTTGACCTAAACTTGCATTTCAAAAGGTTCTATAGAATCTAATTTTGAGATAAGTTTTTTGTCGGGACATCCATCATAACCTTCCCTCGTAAAATATAGAAAGGATCTGAAAAGTTTCATTTAAATTCGAACAATCCTCGATTTAATTTGATTACTGACCGAACCTAGTATAAAATTGTGTATAATAAACTACGGTTTTTTGACCGAAACTAATATTTCAAAAAGTTTCATAGAATCTAATTCTGATATAATTTTCTGCATGGACTTACCTCGTAATCTCCCCTCATGAAATATAGAAAGGATCTTAGAAGTTTCGTAGCATTTCGAAAATCCTCGATTTAATTTGATTTTCTGACCGAAACTAGTATAAAATTGTGTTTAATATACTACGTTTGTTTGATCGAAACTAGTATTTCAAAATTTTTCATAGAATCTAACTCTGAGATAATTTTTTGCATGGAATTCCATCGTAATCTTTCTTCGTAAAATATAGATAGGATCTTAAAAGTTTCGTAGCATTTCGAACAATCCTCGATTTAATTTAATTTTCTGACCGAAACTAGTATGAAATTGTGTTTAATATACTACGATTTTTTGACCTAAACTTGTATTTCAAAAGGTTCCATAGAATCTTATTTTGAGATAATTTTTTTCATGGACTTCCATCAAAACTTTCCCTTGTAAAATATAGAAAGGATTTGAATAGTTTTGTAGCGTTTCGAACAATTCTCGATTTAATTTGATTTTCTGACCGAAACTAGTATAAAATTATGTATAATATACTACGATTTTTTGATTTTCACTCGTTTTTCAGAAAGTTTCCTAGAATCTATTTTTGAGATAATTTTTTGAATGGACTTCCATCATAATCTTCCCTCGTAAAATATAGAAAGGATCTTAGAATTTTCTTAGTATTTCAAACAATTCTCGATTTAATTTGATTTTCTGACCGAAACTAGTATAAAATTGTGTATAATATACTACGAATTTTTGACCTAAACTGGTATTTCAAAAATTTTCATAGAATATAATTCTGAATTAATTGTTTGCATGGACTTCATTCATAATCTTCCCTCGTAAAATATAGAAAGGGTCCGAAAAGTTTCGTACATTTCGAACAATCCTCGATTTAATTTGATTTCTGACAGAAACTAGTATAAAACTGTGTATAATATACTACGATTTTTTGACCTAAACTGGCATTTCAAAAAGTTCCATAAATTCTAATTCTGATATAATTTTTTGCATGGACTTCATTCGAAATCTTCCCTCGTAAAATATTGAAAGGATCTGAAAAGTTTTGTAGCATTTCAAACAATCCTCAATTTAATTTGATATTCTGACCGAAACTATTATAATATTATGTATAATATACTACGACTTTTTGACCTAAACTTGCATTTCAAAAGGTTCTATAGAATCTAATTTTGAGATAAGTTTTTTGTCGGGACATCCATCATAACCTTCCCTCGTAAAATATAGAAAGGATCTGAAAAGTTTCATTTAAATTCGAACAATCCTCGATTTAATTTGATTACTGACCGAACCTAGTATAAAATTGTGTATAATAAACTACGGTTTTTTGACCGAAACTAATATTTCAAAAAGTTTCATAGAATCTAATTCTGATATAATTTTCTGCATGGACTTACCTCGTAATCTCCCCTCATGAAATATAGAAAGGATCTTAGAAGTTTCGTAGCATTTCGAAAATCCTCGATTTAATTTGATTTTCTGACCGAAACTAGTATAAAATTGTGTTTAATATACTACGTTTGTTTGACCGAAACTAGTATTTCAAAAAATTTTCATAGAATCTAACTCTGAGATAATTTTTTGCATGGAATTCCATCGTAATCTTTCTTCGTAAAATATAGATAGGATCTTAAAAGTTTCGTAGCATTTCGAACAATCCTCGATTTAATTTAATTTTCTGACCGAAACTAGTATGAAATTGTGTGTAATATACTACGATGTTTTGACCTAAACTTGTATTTCAAAAGGTTCCATAGAATATTATTTTGAGATAATTTTTTGCACGGACTTCCATCAAAACCTTCCCTTGTAAAATATAGAAAGGATTTGAATAGTTTTGTAGCATTTCGAACAATTCTCGATTTAATTTGATTTTCTGACCGAAACTAGTATAAAATTATGTATAATATACTACGATTTTTTGATTTTCACTCGTTTTTCAGAAAGTTTCCTAGAATCTATTTTTGAGATAATTTTTTGAATGGACTTCCATCATAATCTTCCCTCGTAAAATATAGAAAGGATCTTAGAATTTTCTTAGTATTTCAAAAAATTCTCGATTTAATTTGATTTTCTGACCGAAACTAGTATAAAATTGTGTATAATATACTACGAATTTTTGACCTAAACTGGTATTTCAAAAATTTTCATAGAATCTAATTCTGAATTAATTGTTTGTATGGACTTCATTCATAATCTTCCCTCGTAAAATATAGAAAGGGTCCGAAAAGTTTCGTACATTTCGAACAATCCTCGATTTAATTTGATTTCTGACCGAAACTAGTATAAAACTGTGTATAATATACTACGATTTTTTTGACCTAAACTGGCATTTCAAAAAGTTCCATAAAATATAATTCTGATATAATTTTTTGCATGGACTTCATTCGAAATCTTCCCTCGTAAAATATTGAAAGGATCTGAAAAGTTTTGTAGCATTTCAAACAATCCTCAATTTAATTTGATATTCTGACCGAAACTATTATAATATTATGTATAATATACTACGACTTTTTGACCTAAACTTGCATTTCAAAAGGTTCTATAGAATCTAATTTTGAGATAATTTTTTTGTCGGGACATCCATCATAACCTTCCCTCGTAAAATATAGAAAGGATCTGAAAAGTTTCATTTAAATTCGAACAATCCTCGATTTAATTTGATTACTGACCGAACCTAGTATAAAATTGTGTATAATAAACTACAATTTTTTGACCGAAACTAATATTTCAAAAAGTTTCATAGAATCTAATTCTGATATAATTTTCTGCATGGACTTACCTCGTAATCTTCCCTCATGAAATATAGAAAGGATCTTAGAAGTTTCGTAGCATTTCGAAAATCCTCGATTTAATTTGATTTTCTGACCGAAACTAGTATAAAATTGTGTTTAATATACTACGTTTGTTTGACCGAAACTAGTATTTCAAAAAATTTTCATAGAATCTAACTCTGAGATAATTTTTTGCATGGAATTCCATCGTAATCTTCCTTCGTAAAATATAGATAGGATCTTAAAAGTTTCGTAGCATTTCGAACAATCCTCGATTTAATTTAATTTTCTGACCGAAACTAGTATGAAATTGTGTGTAATATACTACGATGTTTTGACCTAAACTTGTATTTCAAAAGGTTCCATAGAATATTATTTTGAGATAATTTTTTGCACGGACTTCCATCAAAACCTTCCCTTGTAAAATATAGAAAGGATTTGAATAGTTTTGTAGCATTTCGAACAATTCTCGATTTAATTTGATTTTCTGACCGAAACTAGTATAAAATTATGTATAATATACTACGATTTTTTGATTTTCACTCGTTTTTCAGAAAGTTTCCTAGAATCTATTTTTGAGATAATTTTTTGAATGGACTTCCATCATAATCTTCCCTCGTAAAATATAGAAAGGATCTTAGAATTTTCTTAGTATTTCAAAAAATTCTCGATTTAATTTGATTTTCTGACCGAAACTAGTATAAAATTGTGTATAATATACTACGAATTTTTGACCTAAACTGGTATTTCAAAAATTTTCATAGAATCTAATTCTGAATTAATTGTTTGTATGGACTTCATTCATAATCTTCCCTCGTAAAATATAGAAAGGGTCCGAAAAGTTTCGTACATTTCGAACAATCCTCGATTTAATTTGATTTCTGACCGAAACTAGTATAAAACTGTGTATAATATACTACGATTTTTTTGACCTAAACTGGCATTTCAAAAAGTTCCATAAAATATAATTCTGATATAATTTTTTGCATGGACTTCATTCGAAATCTTCCCTCGTAAAATATTGAAAGGATCTGAAAAGTTTTGTAGCATTTCAAACAATCCTCAATTTAATTTGATATTCTGACCGAAACTATTATAATATTATGTATAATATACTACGACTTTTTGACCTAAACTTGCATTTCAAAAGGTTCTATAGAATCTAATTTTGAGATAATTTTTTTGTCGGGACATCCATCATAACCTTCCCTCGTAAAATATAGAAAGGATCTGAATAGTTTCATTTAAATTCGAACAATCCTCGATTTAATTTGATTACTGACCGAACCTAGTATAAAATTGTGTATAATAAACTACGGTTTTTTGACCGAAACTAATATTTCAAAAAGTTTCATAGAATCTAATTCTGATATAATTTTCTGCATGGACTTACCTCGTAATCTTCCCTCATGAAATATAGAAAGGATCTTAGAAGTTTCGTAGCATTTCGAAAATCCTCGATTTAATTTTATTTTCTAACCGAAACTAGTATAAAATTGTGTTTCATATACTACGTTTGTTTGACCGAAACTAGTATTTCAAAAATTTTCATAGAATCTAACTCTGAGATAATTTTTTGCATGGAATTCCATCGTAATCTTCCTTCGTAAAATATAGATAGGATCTTAAAATTTTCGTAGCATTTCGAACAATCCTCGATTTAATTTAATTTTCTGACCGAAACTAGTATGAAATTGTGTGTAATATACTACGATTTTTTGACCTAAACTTGTATTTCAAAAGGTTCCATAGAATCTTATTTTGAGATAATTTTTTTCATGGACTTCCATCAAAACCTTCCCTTGTAAAATATAGAAAGGATTTGAATAGTTGTGTAGCGTTTCGAACAATTCTCGATTTAATTTGATTTTCTGACCGAAACAAGTATAAAATTATGTATAATATACGACTATTTTTTTATTTTCACTCGTTTTTCAGAAAGTTTCCTAGAATCTATTTTTGAGATAATTTTTTGAATGGACTTCCATCATAATCTTCCCTCGTAAAATATAGAAAGGATCTTATAATTTTCTTAGTATTTCAAAAAATTCTCGATTTAATTTGATTTTCTGACCGAAACTAGTATAAAATTGTGTATAATATACTACGAATTTTTGACCTAAACTGGTATTTCAAAAATTTTCATAGAATCTAATTCTGAATTAATTGTTTGTATGGACTTCATTCATAATCTTCCCTCGTAAAATATAGAAAGGGTCCGAAAAGTTTCGTTCATTTCGAACAATCCTCGATTTAATTTGATTTCTGACCGAAACTAGTATAAAACTGTGTATAATATACTACGATTTTTTTGACCTAAACTGGCATTTCAAAAAGTTCCATAAAATCTAATTCTGATATAATTTTTTGCATGGACTTCATTCGAAATCTTCCCTCGTAAAATATTGAAAGGATCTGAAAAGTTTTGTAGCATTTCAAACAATCCTCAATTTAATTTGATATTCTGACCGAAACTATTATAATATTATGTATAATATACTACGACTTTTTGACCTAAACTTGCATTTCAAAAGGTTCTATAGAATCTAATTTTGAGATAAGTTTTTTGTCGGGACATCCATCATAACCTTCCCTCGTAAAATATAGAAAGGATCTGAATAGTTTCATTTAAATTCGAACAATCCTCGATTTAATTTGATTACTGACCGAACCTAGTATAAAATTGTGTATAATAAACTACGGTTTTTTGACCGAAACTAATATTTCAAAAAGTTTCATAGAATCTAATTCTGATATAATTTTCTGCATGGACTTACCTCGTAATCTTCCCTCATGAAATATAGAAAGGATCTTAGAAGTTTCGTAGCATTTCGAAAATCCTCGATTTAATTTGATTTTCTGACCGAAACTAGTATAAAATTGTGTTTAATATACTACGTTTGTTTGACCGAAACTAGTATTTCAAAAATTTTCATAGAATCTAACTCTGAGATAATTTTTTGCATGGAATTCCATCGTAATCTTCCTTCGTAAAATATAGATAGGATCTTAAAATTTTCGTAGCATTTCGAACAATCCTCGATTTAATTTAATTTTCTGACCGAAACTAGTATGAAATTGTGTGTAATATACTACGATTTTTTGACCTAAACTTGTATTTCAAAAGGTTCCATAGAATCTTATTTTGAGATAATTTTTTTCATGGACTTCCATCAAAACCTTCCCTTGTAAAATATAGAAAGGATTTGAATAGTTGTGTAGCGTTTCGAACAATTCTCGATTTAATTTGATTTTCTGACCGAAACAAGTATAAAATTATGTATAATATACGACGATTTTTTTATTTTCACTCGTTTTTCAGAAAGTTTCCTAGAATCTATTTTTGAGATAATTTTTTGAATGGACTTCCATCATAATCTTCCCTCGTAAAATATAGAAAGGATCTTAGAATTTTCTTAGTATTTCAAACAATTCTCGATTTAATTTGATTTTCTGACCGAAACTAGTATAAAATTGTGTATAATATACTACGAATTTTTGACCTAAACTGGTATTTCAAAAATTTTCATAGAATCTAATTCTGAATTAATTGTTTGTATGGACTTCATTCATAATCTTCCCTCGTAAAATATAGAAAGGGTCCGAAAAGTTTCGTACATTTCGAACAATCCTCGATTTAATTTGATTTCTGACCGAAACTAGTATAAAACTGTGTATAATATACTACGATTTTTTTGACCTAAACTGGCATTTCAAAAAGTTCCATAAAATCTAATTCTGATATAATTTTTTGCATGGACTTCATTCGAAATCTTCCCTCGTAAAATATTGAAAGGATCTGAAAAGTTTTGTAGCATTTCAAACAATCCTCAATTTAATTTGATATTCTGACCGAAACTATTATAATATTATGTATAATATACTACGACTTTTTGACCTAAACTTGCATTTCAAAAGGTTCTATAGAATCTAATTTTGAGATAAGTTTTTTGTCGGGACATCCATCATAACCTTCCCTCGTAAAATATAGAAAGGATCTGAATAGTTTCATTTAAATTCGAACAATCCTCGATTTAATTTGATTACTGACCGAACCTAGTATAAAATTGTGTATAATAAACTACGGTTTTTTGACCGAAACTAATATTTCAAAAAGTTTCATAGAATCTAATTCTGATATAATTTTCTGCATGGACTTACCTCGTAATCTTCCCTCATGAAATATAGAAAGGATCTTAGAAGTTTCGTAGCATTTCGAAAATCCTCGATTTAATTTTATTTTCTGACCGAAACTAGTATAAAATTGTGTTTAATATACTACGTTTGTTTGACCGAAACTAGTATTTCAAAAATTTTCATAGAATCTAACTCTGAGATAATTTTTTGCATGGAATTCCATCGTAATCTTCCTTCGTAAAATATAGATAGGATCTTAAAATTTTCGTAGCATTTCGAACAATCCACGATTTAATTTAATTTTCTGACCGAAACTAGTATGAAATTGTGTGTAATATACTACGATTTTTTGACCTAAACTTGTATTTCAAAAGGTTCCATAGAATCTTATTTTGAGATAATTTTTTTCATGGACTTCCATCAAAACCTTCCCTTGTAAAATATAGAAAGGATTTGAATAGTTGTGTAGCGTTTCGAACAATTCTCGATTTAATTTGATTTTCTGACCGAAACAAGTATAAAATTATGTATAATATACGACGATTTTTTTATTTTCACTCGTTTTTCAGAAAGTTTCCTAGAATCTATTTTTGAGATAATTTTTTGAATGGACTTCCATCATAATCTTCCCTTGTAAAATATAGAAAGGATCTTAGAATTTTCTTAGTATTTCAAACAATTCTCGATTTAATTTGATTTTCTGACCGAAACTAGTATAAAATTGTATATAATATACTACGAATTTTTGACCTAAACTGGTATTTCAAAAATTTTCATAGAATCTAATTCTGAATTAATTGTTTGTATGGACTTCATTCATAATCTTCCCTCGTAAAATATAGGAAGGGTCCGAAAAGTTTCGTACATTTCGAACAATCCTCGATTTAATTTGATTTCTGACCGAAACTAGTATAAAACTGTGTATAATATACTACGATTTTTTTGACCTAAACTGGCATTTCAAAAAGTTCCATAAAATCTAATTCTGATATAATTTTTTGCATGGACTTCATTCGAAATCTTCCCTCGTAAAATATTGAAAGGATCTGAAAAGTTTTGTAGCAATTCAAACAATCCTCAATTTAATTTGATATTCTGACCGAAACTATTATAATATTATGTATAATATACTACGACTTTTTGACCTAAACTTGCATTTCAAAAGGTTCTATAGAATCTAATTTTGAGATAAGTTTTTTGTCGGGACATCCATCATAACCTTCCCTCGTAAAATATAGAAAGGATCTGAAAAGTTTCATTTAAATTCGAACAATCCTCGATTTAATTTGATTACTGACCGAACCTAGTATAAAATTGTGTATAATAAACTACGGATTTTTGACCGAAACTAATATTTCAAAAAGTTTCATAGAATCTAATTCTGATATAATTTTCTGCATGGACTTACCTCGTAATCTTCCCTCATGAAATATAGAAAGGATCTTAGAAGTTTCGTAGCATTTCGAAAATCCTCGATTTAATTTGATTTTCTGACCGAAACTAGTATAAAATTGTGTTTAATATACTACGTTTGTTTGACCGAAACTAGTATTTCAAAAATTTTCATAGAATCTAACTCTGAGATAATTTTTTGCATGGAATTCCATCGTAATCTTCCTTCGTAAAATATAGATAGGATCTTAAAAGTTTCGTAGCATTTCGAACAATCCTCGATTTAATTTAATTTTCTGACCGAAACTAGTATGAAATTGTGTGTAATATACTACGATTTTTTGACCTAAACTTGTATTTCAAAAGGTTCCATAGAATCTTATTTTGAGATAATATTTTTCATGGACTTCCATCAAAACCTTCCCTTGTAAAATATAGAAAGGATTTGAATAGTTTTGTAGCGTTTCGAACAATTCTCGATTTAATTTGATTTTCTGACCGAAACTAATATAAAATTATGTATAATATACTACGATTTTTTGATTTTCACTCGTTTTTTAGAATGTTTCCTAGAATCTATTTTTGAGATAATTTTTTGAATGGACTTCCATCATAATCTTCCCTCGTAAAATATAGAAAGGATCTTAGAATTTTCTTAGTATTTCAAACAATTCTCGATTTAATTTGATTTTTTGACCGAAACTAGTATAAAATTGTGTATAATATACTACGAATTTTTGACCTAAACTGGTATTTCAAAAAATTTCATAGAATCTAATTCTGAATTAATTGTTTGCATGGACTTCATTCGTAATCTTCCCTCGTAAAATATAGAAAGGGTCCGAAAAGTTTTGTACATTTCGAACAATCCTCGATTTAATTTGATTTCTGACCGAAACTAGTATAAAACTGTGTATAATATACTACGATTTTTTGACCTAAACTGGCATTTCAAAAAGTTCCATAAAATCTAATTCTGATATAATTTTTTGCATGGACTTCATTCGAAATCTTCCCTCGTAAAATATTGAAAGGATCTGAAAAGTTTTGTAGCATTTCAAACAATCCTCAATTTAATTTGATATTCTGACCGAAACTATTATAATATTATGTATAATATACTACGACTTTTTGACCTAAACTTGCATTTCAAAAGGTTCTATAGAATCTAATTTTGAGATAAGTTTTTTGTCGGGACATCCATCATAACCTTCCCTCGTAAAATATAGAAAGGATCTGAAAAGTTTCATTTAAATTCGAACAATCCTCGATTTAATTTGATTACTGACCGAACCTAGTATAAAATTATGTATAATAAACTATGGTTTTTTGACCGAAACTAATATTTCAAAAAGTTTCATAGAATCTAATTCTGATATAATTTTCTGCATGGGCTTCCCTCGTAATCTTCCCTCATGAAATATAGAAAGAATCTTAGAAGTTTCGTAGCATTTCGAAAATCCTCGATTTAATTTGATTTTCTGACTGAAACTAGTATAAAATTGTGTATAATATACTACGATTTTTTGACCGAAACTAGTAATTCAAAAAGTTTCATAGAATCTTACTCTGAGATAATTTTTTGCATGGAATTCCATCGTAATCTTCCCTCGTAAAATATAGATAGGATCTTAAAAGTTTCGTAGCATTTCGAACAATCCTCGATTTAATTTAATTTTCTGACCGAAACTAGTAAGAAATTGTGTGTAATATACTACGATGTTTTGACCTAAACTTGTATTTCAAAAGGTTCCATAGAATCTTATTTTGAGATAATTTTTTGCATGGACTTCCATCAAAACCTTCCCTTGTAAAATATAGAAAGGATTTGAATAGTTTTGTAGCATTTCGAACAATTCTCGATTTAATTTTATTTTCTGACCGAAACTAGTATAAAATTATGTATAATATTCTACGATTTTTTGATTTTCACTCGTTTTTCAGAAAGTTTCCTAGAATCTATTTTTGAGATAATTTTTTGAATGGACTTCCATCATAATCTTCCCTCGTAAAATATAGAAAGGATCTTAGAATTTTCTTAGTATTTCAAACAATTCTCGATTTAATTTGATTTTCTGACCGAAACTAGTATAAAATTGTGTATAATATACTACGAATTTTTGACCTAAACTGGTATTTCAAAAAATTTCATAGAATCTAATTCTGAATTAATTGTTTGCATGGACTTCATTCATAATCTTCCCTCGTAAAATATAGAAAGGGTCCGAAAAGTTTCGTACATTTCGAACAATCCTCGATTTAATTTGATTTCTGACCGAAACTAGTATAAAACTGTGTATAATATACTACGATTTTTTGACCTAAACTGGCATTTCAAAAAGTTCCATAAAATCTAATTCTGATATAATTTTTTGCATGGACTTCATTCGAAATCTTCCCTCGTAAAATATTGAAAGGATCTGAAAAGTTTTGTAGCATTTCAAACAATCCTCAATTTAATTTGATATTCTGACCGAAACTATTATAATATTATGTATAATATACTACGACTTTTTGACCTAAACTTGCATTTCAAAAGGTTCTATAGAATCTAATTTAGAGATATGTTTTTTGTCGGGACATCCATCATAACCTTCCCTCGTAAAATATAGAAAGGATCTGAAAAGTTTCATTTAAATTCGAACAATCCTCGATTTAATTTGATTACTGACCGAAACTAGTATAAAATTATGTATAATAAACTACGGTTTTTTGACCGAAACTAATATTTCAAAAAGTTTCATAGAATCTAATTCTGATATAATTTTCTGCATGGACTTCCCTCGTAATCTTCCCTCATGAAATATAGAAAGGATCTTAGAAGTTTCGTAGCATTTTGAAAATCCTCGATTTAATTTGATTTTTTGATTGAAACTAGTATAAAATTGTGTATAATATACTACGATTTTTTGACCGAAACTAGTAATTCAAAAAGTTTCATAGAATCTTACTCTGAGATAATTTTTTGCATGAAATTCCATCGTAATCTTCCCTCGTAAAATATAGATATGATCTTAAAAGTTTCGTAGCATTTCGAACAATCCTCGATTTAATTTAATTTTCTGACCGAAACTAGTATGAAATTGTGTGTAATATACTACGATGTTTTGACCTAAACTTGTATTTCAAAAGGTTCCATAGAATCTTATTTTGAGATAATTTTTTGCATGGACTTCCATCAAAACCTTCCCTTGTAAAATATAGAAAGGATTTGAATAGTTTTGTAGCATTTCGAACAATTCTCGATTTAATTTTATTTTCTGACCGAAACTAGTATAAAATTATGCATAATATTCTACGATTTTTTGATTTTCACTCGTTTTTCAGAAAGTTTCCTAGAATCTATTTTTGAGATAATTTTTTGAATGGACTTCCATCATAATCTTCCCTCGTAAAATATAGAAAGGATCTTAGAATTTTCTTAGTATTTCAAACAATTCTCGATTTAATTTGATTTTCTGACCGAAACTAGTATAAAACTGTGTATAATATACTACGATTTTTTGACCTAAACTGGCATTTCAAAAAGTTCCATAAAATCTAATTCTGATATAATTTTTTGCATGGACTTCATTCGAAATCTTCCCTCGTAAAATATTGAAAGGATCTGAAAAGTTTTGTAGCATTTCAAACAATCCTCAATTTAATTTGATATTCTGACCGAAACTATTATAATATTATGTATAATATACTACAACTTTTTGACCTAAACTTGCATTTCAAAAGGTTCTATAGAATCTAATTTTGAGATAAGTTTTTTGTCGGCACATCCATCATAACCTTCCCTCGTAAAATATAGAAAGGATCTGAAAAGTTTCATTTAAATTCGAACAATCCTCGATTTAATTTGATTACTGACCGAACCTAGTATAAAATTGTGTATAATAAACTACGGTTTTTTGACCGAAACTAATATTTCAAAAAGTTTCATAGAATCTAATTCTGATATAATTTTCTGCATGGACTTACCTCGTAATCTTCCCTCATGAAATATAGAAAGGATCTTAGAAGTTTCGTAGCATTTCGAAAATCCTCGATTTAATTTGATTTTCTGACTGAAACTAGTATAAAATTGTGTATAATATACTACGATTTTTTGACCGAAACTAGTAATTCAAAAAGTTTCATAGAATCTTACTCTGAGATAATTTTTTGCATGAAATTCCATCGTAATCTTCCCTCGTAAAATATAGATAGGATCTTAAAAGTTTCGTAGCATTTCGAACAATCCTCGATTTAATTTAATTTTCTGACCGAAACTAGTATGAAATTGTGTGTAATATACTACGATTTTTTGACCTAAACTTGTATTTCAAGAGGTTCCATAGAATCTTATTTTGAGATAATTTTTTGCATGGACTTCCATCAAAACCTTCCCTTGTAAAATATAGAAAGGATTTGAATAGTTTTGTAGCATTTCGAACATTTCTCGATTTAATTTGATTTTCTGACCGAAACTAGTATAAAATTATGTATAATATACTACGATTATTTTATTTTCACTCGTTTTTTAGAAAGTTTCCTAGAATCTATTTTTGAGATAATTTTTTGAATGGACTTCCATCATAATCTTCCCTCGTAAAACATAGAAAGGATCTTAGAATTTTCTAAGTATTTCGAACAATTCTCGATTTAATTTGATTTTCTGACCAAAACTAGTATAAAATTGTGTATAATATACTACGAATTTTTGACCTAAACTGGTATTTCAAAAAATTTCATAGAATCCAATTCTGAAATAATTGTTTACATGGACTTCATTCATAATCTTCCCTCGTAAAATATAGAAAGGGTTTGAAAAGTTTCGTACATTTCGAACAATTCTCAATTTAATTTGATTTCTGACCGAAACTAGTATAAAACTGTGTATAATATACTACGATTTTTTGACCTAAACTGGCATTTCAAAAAGTTCCATAAAATCTAATTCTGATATAATTTTTTGCATGGACTTCATTCAAAATCTCCCCTCGTAAAATATTGAAAGGATCTGAAAAGTTTTGTAGCATTTCAAACAATCCTCAATTTAATTTGATATTCTAACCGAAACTACTATAATATTATGTATAATATACTACGATATTTTGACCTAAACTTGCATTTCAAAAGGTTCTATAGAATCTAATTTTGAGATAAGTTTTTTGTCGGGACATCCATCATAACCTTCCCTCGTAAAATATAGAAAGGAATCTGAAAATTTTCATTTAAATTCGAACAATCCTCGATTTAATTTGATTACTGACCGAACCTAGTATAAAATTGTGTATAATATACTATGGTTTTTTGACCGAAACTAATATTTCAAAAAGTTTCATAGAATCTAATTCTGATATAATTTTCTGCATGGACTTCCCTCGTAATCTTCACTCGTGAAATATAGAAAGGATTTTAGAAGTTTCGTAGCATTTTGAAAATCCTCGATTTAATTTGATTTTCTGACTGAAACTAGTATAAAATTGTGTATAATATACTACGATTTTTTGACCGAAACTAGTAATTCAAAAAGTTTCATAGAATCTTACTCTGAGATAATTTTTTGCATGAAATTCCATCGTAATCTTCCCTCGTAAAATATAGATAGGATCTTAAAAGTTTCGTAGCATTTCGAACAATCCTCGATTTAATTTGATTTTCTGACCAAAACTAGTATAAAATTGTGTATAATATACTACGAATTTTTGACCTAAACTGGTATTTCAAAAAATTTCATAGAATCCAATTCTGAAATAATTGTTTACATGGACTTCATTCATAATCTTCCCTCGTAAAATATAGAAAGGGTTTGAAAAGTTTCGTACATTTCGAACAATTCTCAATTTAATTTGATTTCTGACCGAAACTAGTATAAAACTGTGTATAATATACTACGATTTTTTGACCTAAACTGGCATTTCAAAAAGTTCCATAAAATCTAATTCTGATATAATTTTTTGCATGGACTTCATTCAAAATCTTCCCTCGTAAAATATTGAAAGGATCTGAAAAGCTTTGTAGCATTTCAAACAATCCTCAATTTAATATGATATTCTAACCGAAACTACTATAATATTATGTATAATATACTACGATATTTTGACCTAAACTTGCATTTCAAAAGGTTCTATAGAATCTAATTTTGAGATAAGTTTTTTGTCGGGACATCCATCATAACCTTCCCTCGTAAAATATAGAAAGGATATGAAAAGTTTCATTTAAATTCGAACAATCCTCGATTTAATTTGATTACTGACCGAACCTAGTATAAAATTGTGTATAATATACTACGGTTTTTTGACTGAAACTAATATTTCAAAAAGTTTCATAGAATCTAATTCTGATATAATTTTCTGCATGGACTTCCCTCGTAATCTTCACTCGTGAAATATAGAAAGGATTTTAGAAGTTTCGTAGCATTTCGAAAATCCTCGATTTAATTTGATTTTCTGACCGAAACTAGTATAAAATTGTGTATAATATACTACGATTTTTTGACCGAAACTAGTATTTCAAAAAGTTTCATAGAATCTAACACTTAGATAATTTTTTGCATGGACTTCCATCGTAATCTTCCCTCGTAAAATATAGATAGGATCTTAAAAGTTTCGTAGCATTTCGAACAATCCTCGATTTAATTTTATTTTCTGACCGAAACTAGTATAAAATTGTGTATAATAAACTACGATTTTTTGACCTAAACTTATATTTCAAAAGGTTCCATAGAATCTTATTTTGAGAAAAAAATTTGCATGGACTTCCATCAAACCCTTCCCTTGTAAAATATAGAAAGGATTTGAATAGTTTTGTAGCATTTCGAACATTTCTCGATTTAATTTGATTTTCTGACCGAAACTAGTATAAAATTATGTATAATATACTACGATTTTTTTATTTTCACTTGTTTGTCAGAAAGTTTCCTAGAATCTATTTTTGAGATAATTTTTTGAATGGACTTCCATCATAATCTTCCCTCGTAAAACATAGAAAGGATCTTAGAATTTTCTTAGTATTTTGAACAATTCCCGATATAATTTGATTTTCTGACCGAAACTAGTATAAAATTGTGTATAATATACTACGAATTTTTGACCTAAACTGGTATTTCAAAAAATTTCATAGAATCCAATTCTGAAATAATTGTTTGCATGGACTTCATTCATAATCTTCCCTCGTAAAATATAGAAAGGGTTTGAAAAGTTTCGTACATTTCGAACAATTCTCAATTTAATTTGATTTCTAACCGAAACTAGTATAAAACTGTGTATAATATACTACGATTTTTTGACCTAAACTGGCATTTCAAAAAGTTCCATAAAATCTAATTCTGATATAATTTTTTGCATGGACTTCATTCAAAATCTTCCCTCGTAAAATATTGAAAGGATCTGAAAAGTTTTGTAGCATTTCAAACAATCCTCAATTTAATTTGATATTCTAACCGAAACTACTATAATATTATGTATAATATACTACGATATTTTGACCTAAACTTGCATTTCAAAAGGTTCTATAGAATCTAATTTTGAGATAAGTTTTTTGTCGGGACATCCATCATAACCTTCCCTCGTAAAATATAGAAAGGATCTGAAAAGTTTCATTTAAATTCGAACAATCCTCGATTTAATTTGATTACTGACCGAACCTAGTATAAAATTGTGTATAATATACTACGGTTTTTTGACCGAAACTAATATTTCAAAAAGTTTCATAGAATCTAATTCTGATATAATTTTCTGCATGGACTTCCCTAGTAATCTTCACTCGTGAAATATAGAAAGGATTTTAGAAGTTTCGTAGCATTTCGAAAATCCTCGATTTAATTTGATTTTCTGACCGAAACTAGTATAAAATTGTGTATAATATACTACGATTTTTTGACCGAAACTAGTATTTCAAAAAGTTTCATAGAATCTAACACTTAGATAATTTTTTGCATGGACTTCCATCGTAATCTTCCCTCGTAAAATATAGATAGGATCTTAAAAGTTTCGTAGCATTTCGAACAATCCTCGATTTAATTTTATTTTCTGACCGAAACTAGTATGAAATTGTGTATAATAAACTACGATTTTTTGACCTAAACTTATATTTCAAAAGGTTCCATAGAATCTTATTTTGAGAAAAAAATTTGCATGGACTTCCATCAAAACCTTCTCTTGTAAAATATAGAAAGGATTTGAATAGTTTTGTAGCATTTCGAACATTTCTCGATTTAATTTGATTTTCTGACCGAAACTAGTATAAAATTATGTATAATATACTACGATTTTTTTATTTTCACTCGTTTGTCAGAAAGTTTCCTAGAATCTATTTTTGAGATAATTTTTTGAATGGACTTCCATCATAATCTTCCCTCGTAAAACATAGAAAGGATCTTAGAATTTTCTTAGTATTTCGAACAATTCTCGATATAATTTGATTTTCTGACCGAAACTAGTATAAAATTGTGTATAATATACTACGAATTTTTGACCTAAACTGGTATTTCAAAAAATTTCATAGAATCCAATTCTGAAATAATTGTTTGCATGGACTTCATTCATAATCTTCCTTCGTAAAATATAGAAAGGGTTTGAAAAGTTTCGTACATTTCGAACAATTCTCAATTTAATTTGATTTCTAACCGAAACTAGTATAAAACTGTGTATAATATACTACGATTTGTTGACCTAAACTGGCATTTCGAAAAGTTCCATAAAATCTAATTCTGATATAATTTTTTGCATGGACTTCCATCGAAATCTACCCTCGTAAAATATTGAAAGTATCTGAAAAGTTTTGTAGCATTTCGAACAATCCTCAATTTAATTTCATATTCTGACCGAAACTATGATAATATTATGTATAATATACTACGACTTTTTTCCTAAACTTGCATTTCAAAAGGTTCTATAGAATCTAATTTTGAGATAACTTTTTTGTCAGGACATCCATCATAACCTTCCCTTGTAAAATATAGAAAGGATCTGAAAAGTTTCATTTAAATTCGAACAATCCTCGATTTAATTTGATTACTGACCGAACCTAAAATAAAATTGTGTATAATATACTACGGTTTTTTGACCGAAACTAATATTTCAAAAAGTTTCATAAAATCTAATTCTGATATAATTTTCTGCATGAACTTCTCTCGTAATCTTCCCTCGTGAAATATAGAAAGGATCTTAGAAGTTTCGTAGCATTTCGAAAATCCTCGATTTAATTTTATTTTCTGACCGAAACTAGTATAAAATTGTGTATAATATACTACGATTTTTTGACCGAAACTAGTATTTCAAAAAGTTTCATAGAATCTAACTCTGAGATAATTTTTTGCATGGAATTCCATCGTAATCTTCCTTCGTAAAATATAGATAGGATCTTCAAAGTTTCGTGGCATTTCGAACAATCCTCGATTTAATTTAATTTTTTGACCGAAACTAGTATGAAATTGTGTATAATATATTACGATGTTTTGACCTAAACTTGTATTTCAAAAGGTTCCATAGAATCTTATTTTGAGATAATTTTTTGCATGGACTTCCATCAAAACCTTCCCTTGTAAAATATAGAAAGGATTTGAATAGTTTTGTAGCATTTCGAATAATTCTGGATTTAATTTGATTTTCTGACCGAAACTAGTATAAAATTATGTATAATATACTACGATTTTTTGATTTTCACTCGTTTTTCAGAAAGTTTCCTAGCATCTATTTTTGAGATAATTTTTTGAATGAACTTCCATCATAATCTTCCCTTATAAAATATAGAAAGGATCTTAGAATTTTCTTAGTATTTCAAACAATTCTCGATTTAATTTGATTTTCTGACCGAAACTAGTATAAAATAGTGTATAATATACTACGAATTTTTGACCTAAACTGGTATTTCAAAAATTTTCATAGAATCTAATTCTGAAATAATTGTTTGCATGGACTTCATTCATAATCTTCCCTCGTAAAATATAGAAAGGGTCCGAAAAGTTTTGTACATTTCGAACAATCCTCGATTTAATTTGATTTCTAACCGAAACTAGTATAAAACTGTGTATAATATACTACGATTTTTTGACCTAAACTGGCATTTCAAAAAGTTCCTTAAAATCTAGTTCTGATATAATTTTTTGCATGGACTTCATTCGAAATCTTCCCTCGTAAAATATTGAAAGGATCTGAAAAGTTTTGTAGCATTTCAAACAATCCTCAATTTAATTTGATATTCTGACCGAAACTACTATAATATTATGTATAATATACTACGATTTTTTGACCTAAACTTGCATTTCAAAAGGTTCTATAGAATCTAATTTTGAGATAAGTTTTTTGTCGGGACATCCATCATAACCTTCCCTCGTAATATATAGAAAGGATCTGAAAAGTTTCATTGAAATTCGAACAATCCTCGATTTAATTTGATTACTGACCGAACCTAGTATAAAATTGTGTATTATACTACGGTTTTTTGACCGAAACTAATATTTAAAAAAGTTTCATAGAATCTAATTCTGATATAATTTTCTGCATGGACTTCCCTCGTAATCTTCACTCGTGAAATATAGAAAAGATTTTAGAAGTTTCGTAGCATTTCGAAAATCCTCGATTTAATTTGATTTTCTGACCGAAACTAGTATAAAATTGTGTATAATATACTACGATTTTTTGACCGAAACTAGTATTTCAAAAAGTTTCATAGAATCTAACACTTAGATAATTTTTTGCATGGACTTCCATCGTAATCTTCCCTCGTAAAATATAGATAGGATCTTAAAATTTTCGTAGCATTTCGAATAATCCTCGATTTAATTTTATTTTCTGACCAAAACTAGTATGAAATTGTGTATAATAAACTACGATTTTTTGACCTAAACTTATATTTCAAAAGGTTCCATAGAATCTTATTTTGAGAAAAAATTTTGCATGGACTTCCATCAAAACCTTCCCTTGTAAAATATAGAAAGGATTTGAATAGTTTTGTAGCATTTCGAACATTTCTCGAATTAATTTGATTTTCTGACCGAACCTAGTATAAAATTATGTATAATATACTACGATTTTTTTATTTTCACTTGTTTTTCAGAAAGTTTCCTAGAATCTATTTTTGAGATAATTTTTTGAATGGACTTCCATCATAATCTTCCCTCGTAAAACATAGAAAGGATCTTAGAATTTTCTTAGTATTTCGAACAATTCTCGATATAATTTGATTTTCTAACCGAAACTAGTATAAATTTGTGTATAATATACTACGAATTTTTGACCTAAACTGGTATTTCAAAAAATTGCATAGAATCCAATTCTGAAATAATTGTTTGCATGGACTTCATTCATAATCTTCCCTCGTAAAATATAGAAAGGGTTTGAAAAGTTTCGTACATTTCGAACAATTCTCGATTTAATTTGATTTCTGACCGAAACTAGTATAAAACTGTGTATAATATACTACGATTTTTTGACCTAAACTGGCATTTCAAAAAGTTCCATAAAATCTAATTCTGATATAATTTTTTGCATGGACTTCATTCGAAATCTTCCCTCGTAAAATATTGAAAGGATCTGAAAAGTTTTGTAGCATTTCAAACAATCCTCAATTTAATTTGATATTCTGACCAAAACTACTATAATATTATGTATAATATACTACGATTTTTTGACCTAAACTTGCATTTCAAAAGATTCTATAGAATCTAATTTTGAGATAAGTTTTTTGTCGGGACATCCATCATAACCTTCCCTCGTAAAATATAGAATGGATCTGAAAAGTTTCATTTAAATTCGAACAATCCTCGATTTAATTTGATTACTGACCGAACCTAGTATAAAATTGTGTATAATATACTACGTTTTTTTGACCGAAACTAATATTTCATAAAGTTTCATAGAATCTAATTCTGATATAATTTTCTGCATGGACTTCTCTCGTAATCTTCACTCGTGAAATATAGAAAGGATTTTAGAAGTTTCGTAGCATTTCGAAAATCCTCGATTTAATTTGATTTTCTGACCGAAACTAGTATAAAATTGTGTATAATATACTACGATTTTTTGACCGAAACTAATATTTCAAAAAGTTTCATAGAATCTAACACTTAGATAATTTTTTGCATTGAATTCCATCATAATCTTCCCTCGTAAAATATAGATAGGATCTTAAAAGTTTCGTAGCATTTCGAACAATCCTCGATTTAATTTTATTTTCTGACCGAAACTAGTATGAAATTGTGTATAATAAACTACGATTTTTTGACCTAAACTTATATTTCAAAAGGTTCCATAGAATCTTATTTTGAGAAAAAAATTTGCATGGACTTCCATCAAAACCTTCCCTTGTAAAATATAGAAAGGATTTGAATAGTTTTGTAGCATTTCGAACATTTCTCGATTTAATTTGATTTTCTGACCGAAACTAGTATAAAATTATGTATAATATACTACGATTTTTTTATTTTCACTCGTTTGTCAGAAAGTTTCTTAGAATCTATTTTTGAGATAATTTTTTGAAGGGACTTCCATCATAATCTTCCCTCGTAAAACATAGAAAGGATCTTAGAATTTTCTTAGTATTTCGAACAATTCTCGATATAATTTGATTTTCTGACCGAAACTAGTATAAAATTGTGTATAATATACTACGAATTTTTGACCTAAACTGGTATTTCAAAAAATTTCATAGAATCCAATTCTGAAATAATTGTTTGCATGTACTTCATTCATAATCTTCCCTCGTAAAATATAGAAAGGGTTTGAAAAGTTTCGTACATTTCGAACAATTCTCAATTTAATTTGATTTCTAACCGAAACTAGTATAAAACTGTGTATAATATACTACGATTTTTTGACCTAAACTGGCATTTCAAAAAGTTCCATAAAATCTAATTCTGATATAATTTTTTGCATGGACTTCCATCGAAATCTACCCTCGTAAAATATTGAAAGTATCTGAAAAGTTTTGTAGCATTTCGAACAATCCTCAATTTAATTTCATATTCTCACCGAAACTATGATAATATTATGTATAATATACTACGAATTTTTGACCTAAACTTGCATTTCAAAAGGTTCTATAGAATCTAATTTTGAGATAAGTTTTTTGTCAGGACATCCATCATAACCTTCCCTTGTAAAATATAGAAAGGATCTGAAAAGTTTCATTTAAATTCGAACAATCCTCGATTTAATTTGATTACTGACCGAACCTAGAATAAAATTGTGTATAATATACTACGGTTTTTTGACCGAAACTAATATTTCAAAAAGTTTCATAAAATCTAATTATGATATAATTTTCTGCATGAACTTCTCTCATAATCTTCCCTCGTGAAATATAGAAAGGATCTTAGAAGTTTCGTAGCATTTCGAAAATCCTCGATTTAATTTTATTTTCTGACCGAAACTAGTATAAAATTGTGTATAATATACTATGATTTTTTGACCGAAACTAGTATTTCAAAAAGTTTCATAGAATCTAACTCTGAGATAATTTTTTGCATGGAATTCCATCGTAATCTTCCTTCGTAAAATATAGATAGGATCTTAAAAGTTTCGTGGCATTTCAATAAATCCTCGATTTAATTTAATTTTTTGACCGAAACTAGTATGAAATTGTGTATAATATACTACGATTTTTTGACCTAAACTTGTATTTCAAAAGGTTACATAGAATCTTATTTTGAGATTAATTTTTGCATGGACTTCCATCAAAACCTTCCCTTGTAAAATATAGAAAGGATTTGAATAGTTTTGTAGCATTTCGAATAATTCTGGATTTAATTTGATTTTCTGACCGAAACTAGTATAAAATTATGTATAATATACTACGATTTTTTGATTTTCACTCATTTTTCAGAAAGTTTCCTAGCATCTATTTTTGAGATAATTTTTTGAATGGACTTCCATCATAATCTTCCCTTGAAAAATATAGAAAGGATCTTAGAATTTTCTTAGTATTTCAAACAATTCTCGATTTAATTTGATTTTCTGACCGAAACTAGTATAAAATTGTGTATAATATACTACGATTTTTTTATTTTCACTCGTTTTTCAAAAACTTTCCTAGAATCTATTTTTGAGATAATTTTTTGAATGGACTTCCATCATAATCTTCCCTCCTAAAATATAGAAAGGATCTTAGAAGTTTCGTAGTATTTCGAACAATTCCCGATTTAATGTGATTTTCTGACCGAAACTAGTATAAAATTGTGTATAATATACTACGAATTTTTGACCTAAACTGGTATTTCAAAAAATTTCATAGAATCTAATTCTGAAATAATTGTTTGCATGGACTTCATTCATAATCTTCCCTCGTAAAATATAGAAAGGGTCCGAAAAGTTTTGTACATTTCGAACAATCCTCGATTTAATTTGATTTCTAACCGAAACTAGTATAAAACTGTGTATAATATACTACGATTTTTTGACCTAAACTGGCATTTCAAAAAGTTCCTTTAAATCTAGTTCTGATATAATTTTTTGGATGGACTTCATTCGAAATCTTCCCTCGTAAAATATTGAAAGGATCTGAAAAGTATTTGTAGCATTTCAAACAATCCTCAATTTAATTTGATATTCTGACCGAAACTACTATAATATTATGTATAATATACTACGATTTTTTGACCTAAACTTGCATTTTAAAAGGTTCTATAGAATCTAATGTTGAGATAAGTTTTTTGTCGGGACATCCATCATAACCTTCCCTCGTAATATATAGAAAGGATCTGAAAAGTTTCATTTAAATTCGAACAATCCTCGATTTAATTTGATTACTGACCGAACCTAGTATAAAATTGTGTATAATATACTACGGTTTTTTGACCGAAACTAATATTTAAAAAAGTTTCATAGAATCTAATTCTGATATAATTTTCTGCATGGACTTCCCTCGTAATCTTCACTCGTGAAATATAGAAAGGATTTTAGAAGTTTCGTAGCATTTCGAAAATCCTCGATTTAATTTGATTTTCTGACCGAAACTAGTATAAAATTGTGTATAATATACTACGATTTTTTGACCGAAACTAATATTTCAAAAAGTTTCATAGAATCTAACACTTAGATAATTTTTTGCATTGAGTTCCATCATAATCTTCCCTCGTAAAATATAGATAGGATCTTAAAAGTTTCGTAGCATTTCGAACAATCCTCGATTTAATTTTATTTTCTGACCGAAACTAGTATGAAATTGTGTATAATAAACTACGATTTTTTGACCTAAACTTATATTTCAAAAGGTTCCATAGAATCTTATTTTGAGAAAAAAATTTGCATGGACTTCCATCAAAACCTTCCCTTGTAAAATATAGAAAGGATTTGAATAGTTTTGTAGCATTTCGAACATTTCTCGATTTAATTTGATTTTCTGACCGAAACTAGTATAAAATTATGTATAATATACTACGATTTTTTTATTTTCACTCGTTTGTCAGAAAGTTTCTTAGAATCTATTTTTGAGATAATTTTTTGAATGGACTTCCATCATAATCTTCCCTCGTAAAACATAGAAAGGATCTTAGAATTTTCTTAGTATTTCGAACAATTCTCGATATAATTTGATTTTCTGACCGAAACTAGTATAAAATTGTGTATAATATACTACGAATTTTTGACCTAAACTGGTATTTCAAAAAATTGCATAGAATCCAATTCTGAAATAATTGTTTGCATGGACTTCATTCATAATCTTCCCTCGTAAAATATAGAAAGGGTTTGAAAAGTTTCGTACATTTCGAACAATTCTCGATTTAATTTGATTTCTGACCGAAACTAGTATAAAACTGTGTATAATATACTACGATTTTTTGACCTAAACTGGCATTTCAAAAAGTTCCATAAAATCTAATTCTGATATAATTTTTTGCATGGACTTCATTCGAAATCTTCCCTCGTAAAATATTGAAAGGATTTGAAAAGTTTTGTAGCATTTCAAACAATCCTCAATTTAATTTGATATTCTGACCGAAACTACTATAATATTATGTATAATATACTACGATTTTTTGACCTAAACTTGCATTTCGAAAGATTCTATAGAATCTAATTTTGAGATATGTTTTTTGTCGGGACATCCATCATAACCTTCCCTCGTAAAATATAGAATGGATCTGAAAAGTTTCATTTAAATTCGAACAATCCTCGATTTAATTTGATTACTGACCGAACCTAGTATAAAATTGTGTATAATATACTACGTTTTTTTTGACCGAAACTAATATTTCATAAAGTTTCATAGAATCTAATTCTGATATAATTTTCTGCATGGACTTCTCTCGTAATCTTCACTCGTGAAATATAGAAAGGATTTTAGAAGTTTCGTAGCATTTCGAAAATCCTCGATTTAATTTGATTTTCTGACCGAAACTAGTATAAAATTGTGTATAATATACTACGATTTTTTGACCGAAACTAATATTTCAAAAAGTTTCATAAAATCTAACACTTAGATAATTTTTTGCATTGAGTTCCATCATAATCTTCCCTCGTAAAATATAGATAGGATCTTAAAAGTTTCGTAGCATTTCGAACAATCCTCGATTTAATTTTATTTTCTGACCGAAACTAGTATGAAATTGTGTATAATAAACTACGATTTTTTGACCTAAACTTATATTTCCAAAGGTTCCATAGAATCTTATTTTGAGAAAAAAATTTGCATGGACTTCCATCAAAACCTTCCCTTGTAAAATATAGAAAGGATTTGAATAGTTTTGTAGCATTTCGAACATTTCTCGATTTAATTTGATTTTCTGACCGAAACTAGTATAAAATTATGTATAATATACTACGATTTTTTATTTTCACTCGTTTGTCAGAAAGTTTCTTAGAATCTATTTTTGAGATAATTTTTTGAATGGACTTCCATCATAATCTTCCCTCGTAAAACATAGAAAGGATCTTAGAATTTTCTTAGTATTTCGAACAATTCTCGATATAATTTGATTTTCTGACCAAAACTAGTATAAAATTGTGTATAATATACTACGAATTTTTGACCTAAACTGGTATTTCAAAAAATTTCATAGAATCCAATTCTGAAATAATTGTTTGCATGTACTTCATTCATAATCTTCCCTCGTAAAATATAGAAAGGGTTTGAAAAGTTTCGTACATTTCGAACAATTCTCAATTTAATTTGATTTCTAACCGAAACTAGTATAAAACTGTGTATAATATACTACGATTTTTTGACCTAAACTGGCATTTCAAAAAGTTCCATAAAATCTAATTCTGATATAATTTTTTGCATGGACTTCCATCGAAATCTACCCTCGTAAAATATTGAAAGTATCTGAAAAGTTTTGTAGCATTTCGAACAATCCTCAATTTAATTTCATATTCTCACCGAAACTATGATAATATTATGTATAATATACTACGAATTTTTGACCTAAACTTACATTTCAAAAGGTTCTATAGAATCTAATTTTGAGATAAGTTTTTTGTCAGGACATCCATCATAACCTTCCCTTGTAAAATATAGAAAGGATCTGAAAAGTTTCATTTAAATTCGAACAATCCTCGATTTAATTTGATTACTGACCGAACCTAGAATAAAATTGTGTATAATATACTACGGTTTTTTGACCGAAACTAATATTTCAAAAAGTTTCATAAAATCTAATTATGATATAATTTTCTGCATGAACTTCTCTCGTAATCTTCCCTCGTGAAATATAGAAAGGATCTTAGAAGTTTCGTAGCATTTCGAAAATCCTCGATTTAATTTTATTTTCTGACCGAAACTAGTATAAAATTGTGTATAATATACTACGATTTTTTGACCGAAACTAGTATTTCAAAAAGTTTCATAGAATCTAACTCTGAGATAATTTTTTGCATGGAATTCCATCGTAATCTTCCTTCGTAAAATATAGATAGGATCTTAAAAGTTTCGTGGCATTTCAATAAATCCTCGATTTAATTTAATTTTTTGACCGAAACTAGTATGAAATTGTGTATAATATACTACGATTTTTTGACCTAAACTTGTATTTCAAAAGGTTCCATAGAATCTTATTTTGAGATTAATTTTTGCATGGACTTCCATCAAAACCTTCCCTTGTAAAATATAGAAAGGATTTGAATAGTTTTGTAGCATTTCGAATAATTCTGGATTTAATTTGATTTTCTGACCGAAACTAGTATAAAATTATGTATAATATACTACGATTTTTTGATTTTCACTCGTTTTTCAGAAAGTTTCCTAGCATCTATTTTTGAGATAATTTTTTGAATGGACTTCCATCATAATCTTCCCTTGTAAAATATAGAAAGGATCTTAGAATTTTCTTAGTATTTCAAACAATTCTCGATTTAATTTGATTTTCTGACCGAAACTAGTATAAAATTGTGTATAATATACTACGATTTTTTTATTTTCACTCGTTTTTCAAAAACTTTCCTAGAATCTATTTTTGAGATAATTTTTTGAATGGACTTCCATCATAATCTTCCCTCCTAAAATAAAGAAAGGATCTTAGAAGTTTCGTAGTATTTCGAACAATTCTCGATTTAATGTGATTTTCTGACCGAAACTAGTATAAAATTGTGTATAATATACTACGAATTTTTGACCTAAACTGGTATTTCAAAAAATTTCATAGAATCTAATTCTGAAATAATTGTTTGCATGGACTTCATTCATAATCTTCCCTCGTAAAATATAGAAAGGGTCCGAAAAGTTTTGTACATTTCGAACAATCCTCGATTTAATTTGATTTCGAACCGAAACTAGTATAAAACTGTGTATAATATACTACGATTTTTTGACCTAAACTGGCATTTCAAAAAGTTCCTTTAAATCTAGTTCTGATATAATTTTTTGGATGGACTTCATTCGAAATCTTCCCTCGTAAAATATTGAAAGGATCTGAAAAGTATTTGTAGCATTTCAAACAATCCTCAATTTAATTTGATATTCTGACCGAAACTACTATAATATTATGTATAATATACTACGATTTTTTGACCTAAACTTGCATTTCAAAAGGTTCTATAGAATCTAATGTTGAGATAAGTTTTTTGTCGGGACATCCATCATAACCTTCCCTCGTAATATATAGAAAGGATCTGAAAAGTTTCATTTAAATTCGAACAATCCTCGATTTAATTTGATTACTGACCGAACCTAGTATAAAATTGTGTATAATATACTACGGTTTTTTGACCGAAACTAATATTTAAAAAAGTTTCATAGAATCTAATTCTGATATAATTTTCTGCATGGACTTCCCTCGTAATCTTCACTCGTGAAATATAGAAAGGATTTTAGAAGTTTCGTAGCATTTCGAAAATCCTCGATTTAATTTGATTTTCTGACCGAAACTAGTATAAAATTGTGTATAATATACTACGATTTTTTGACCGAAACTAGTATTTCAAAAAGTTTCATAGAATCTAACACTTAGATAATTTTTTGCATGGACTTCCATCGTAATCTTCCCTCGTAAAATATAGATAGGATCTTAAAATTTTCGTAGCATTTCGAACAATCCTCGATTTAATTTTATTTTCTGACCGAAACTAGTATGAAATTGTGTATAATAAACTACGATTTTTTGACCTAAACTTATATTTCAAAAGGTTCCATAGAATCTTATTTTGAGAAAAAATTTTGCATGGACTTCCATCAAAACCTTCCCTTGTAAAATATAGAAAGGATTTGAATAGTTTTGTAGCATTTCGAACATTTCTCGATTTAATTTGATTTTCTGACCGAAACTAGTATAAAATTATGTATAATATACTACGATTTTTTTATTTTCACTTGTTTTTCAGAAAGTTTCCTAGAATCTATTTTTGAGATAATTTTTTGAATGGACTTCCATCATAATCTTCCCTCGTAAAACATAGAAAGGATCTTAGAATTTTCTTAGTATTTTGAACAATTCTCGATATAATTTGATTTTCTAACCGAAACTAGTATAAAATTGTGAGTAATATACTACGAATTTTTGACCTAAACTGGTATTTCAAAAAATTTCATAGAATCCAATTCTGAAATAATTGTTTGCATGGACTTCATTCATAATCTTCCCTCGTAAAATATAGAAAGGGTTTGAAAAGTTTCGTACATTTCGAACAATTCTCGATTTAATTTGATTTCTGACCGAAACTAGTATAAAACTGTGTATAATATACTACGATTTTTTTGACCTAAACTGGCATTTCAAAAAGTTCCATAAAATCTAATTCTGATATAATTTTTTGCATGGACTTCATTCGAAATCTTCCCTCGTAAAATATTGAAAGGATCTGAAAAGTTTTGTAGCATTTCAAACAATCCTCAATTTAATTTGATATTCTGACCGAAACTACTATAATATTATGTATAATATACTACAATTTTTTGGCCTAAACTTGCATTTGAAAAGGTTCTATAGAATCTAATTTTGAGATAAGTTTTTTGTCGGGACATCCATCATAACCTTCCCTCGTAAAGTATAGAAAGGATCTGAAAAGTTTCATTTAAATTCGAACAATCCTCGATTTAATTTGATTACTGACCGAACCTAGTATAAAATTGTGTATAATATACTACGGTTTTTTGACCGAAACTAATATTTCAAAAAGTTTCATAGAATCTAATTCTGATATAATTTTCTGCATGGACTTCTCTCGTAATCTTCACTCGTGAAATATAGAAAGGATTTTAGAAGTTTCGTAGCATTTCGAAAATCCTCGATTTAATTTGATTTTCTGACCGAAACTAGTATAAAATTGTGTATAATATACTACGATTTTTTTACCGAAACTAGTATTTCAAAAAGTTTCATAGAATCTAACACTTAGATAATTTTTTGCATGGACTTCCATCGTAATCTTTCCTCGTAATCTCCCCTTTTAAAATATAGATAGGATCTTAAAAGTTTCGTAGCATTTCGAACAATCCTCGATTTAATTTTATTTTCTGACCGAAACTAGTATGAAATTGTGTATAATAAACTACGATTTTTTGACCTAAACTTATATTTCAAAAGGTTCCATAGAATCTTATTTTGAGAAAAAATTTTGCATGGACTTCCATCAAAACCTTCCCTTGTAAAATATAGAAAGGATTTGAATAGTTTTGTAGCATTTCGAACATTTCTCGATTTAATTTGATTTTCTGACCGAAACTAGTATAAAATTATGTATAATATACTACGATTTTTTTATTTTCACTTGTTTTTCAGAAAGTTTCCTAGAATCTATTTTTGAGATAATTTTTTGAATGGACTTCCATCATAATCTTCCCTCGTAAAACATAGAAAGGATCTTAGAATTTTCTTAGTATTTCGAACAATTCTCGATATAATTTGATTTTCTGACCGAAACTAGTATAAAATTGTGTATAATATACTACGAATTTTTGACCTAAACTGGTATTTCAAAAAATTTCATAGAATCCAATTCTGAAATAATTGTTTGCATGTACTTCATTCATAATCTTCCCTCGTAAAATATAGAAAGGGTTTGAAAAGTTTCGTACATTTCGAAAAATTCTCAATTTAATTTGATTTCTAACCGAAACTAGTATAAAACTGTGTATAATATACTACGATTTTTTGACCTAAACTGGCATTTCAAAAAGTTCCATAAAATCTAATTCTGATATAATTTTTTGCATGGACTTCCATCGAAATCTACCCTCGTAAAATATTGAAAGTATCTGAAAAGTTTTGTAGCATTTCGAACAATCCTCAATTTAATTTCATATTCTCACCGAAACTATGATAATATTATGTATAATATACTACGAATTTTTGACCTAAACTTGCATTTCAAAAGGTTCTATAGAATCTAATTTTGAGATAAGTTTTTTGTCAGGACATCCATCATAACCTTCCCTTGTAAAATATAGAAAGGATCTGAAAAGTTTCATTTAAATTCGAACAATCCTCGATTTAATTTGATTACTGACCGAACCTAGAATAAAATTGTGTATAATATACTACGGTTTTTTGACCAAAACTAATATTTCAAAAAGTTTCATAAAATCTAATTATGATATAATTTTCTGCATGAACTTCTCTCGTAATCTTCCCTCGTGAAATATAGAAAGGATCTTAGAAGTTTCGTAGCATTTCGAAAATCCTCGATTTAATTTTATTTTCTGACCGAAACTAGTATAAAATTGTGTATAATATACTACGATTTTTTGACCGAAACTAGTATTTCAAAAAGTTTCATAGAATCTAACTCTGAGATAATTTTTTGCATGGAATTCCATCGTAATCTTCCTTCGTAAAATATAGATAGGATCTTAAAAGTTTCGTGGCATTTCAATAAATCCTCGATTTAATTTAATTTTTTGACCGAAACTAGTATGAAATTGTGTATAATATACTACGATTTTTTGACCTAAACTTGTATTTCAAAAGGTTACATAGAATCTTATTTTGAGATTAATTTTTGCATGGACTTCCATCAAAACCTTCCCTTGTAAAATATAGAAAGGATTTGAATAGTTTTGTAGCATTTCGAATAATTCTGGATTTAATTTGATTTTCTGACCGAAACTAGTATAAAATTATGTATAATATACTACGATTTTTTGATTTTCACTCGTTTTTCAGAAAGTTTCCTAGCATCTATTTTTGAGATAATTTTTTGAATGGACTTCCATCATAATCTTCCCTTGTAAAATATAGAAAGGATCTTAGAATTTTCTTAGTATTTCAAACAATTCTCGATTTAATTTGATTTTCTGACCGAAACTAGTATAAAATTGTGTATAATATACTACGATTTTTTTATTTTCACTCGTTTTTCAAAAACTTTCCTAGAATCTATTTTTGAGATAATTTTTTGAATGGACTTCCATCATAATCTTCCCTCCTAAAATATAGAAAGGATCTTAGAAGTTTCGTAGTATTTCGAACAATTCTCGATTTAATGTGATTTTCTGACCGAAACTAGTATAAAATTGTGTATAATATACTACGAATTTTTGACCTAAACTGGTATTTCAAAAAATTTCATAGAATCTAATTCTGAAATAATTGTTTGCAAGGACTTCATTCATAATCTTCCCTCGTAAAATATAGAAAGGGTCCGAAAAGTTTTGTACATTTCGAACAATCCTCGATTTAATTTGATTTCTAACCGAAACTAGTATAAAACTGTGTATAATATACTACGATTTTTTGACCTAAACTGGCATTTCAAAAAGTTCCTTTAAATCTAGTTCTGATATAATTTTTTGGATGGACTTCATTCGAAATCTTCCCTCGTAAAATATTGAAAGGATCTGAAAAGTATTTGTAGCATTTCAAACAATCCTCAATTTAATTTGATATTCTGACCGAAACTACTATAATATTATGTATAATATACTACGATTTTTTGACCTAAACTTGCATTTCAAAAGGTTCTATAGAATCTAATGTTGAGATAAGTTTTTTGTCGGGACATCCATCATAACCTTCCCTCGTAATATATAGAAAGGATTTGAAAAGTTTCATTTAAATTCGAACAATCCTCGATTTAATTTGATTACTGACCGAACCTAGTATAAAATTGTGTATAATATACTACGGTTTTTTGACCGAAACTAATATTTAAAAAAGTTTCATAGAATCTAATTCTGATATAATTTTCTGCATGGACTTTCCTCGTAATCTTCACTCGTGAAATATAGAAAGGATTTTAGAAGTTTCGTAGCATTTCGAAAATCCTCGATTTAATTTGATTTTCTGACCGAAACTAGTATAAAATTGTGTATAATATACTACGATTTTTTGACCGAAACTAGTATTTCAAAAAGTTTCATAGAATCTAACACTTAGATAATTTTTTGCATGGACTTCCATCGTAATCTTCCCTCGTAAAATATAGATAGGATCTTAAAATTTTCGTAGCATTTCGAACAATCCTCGATTTAATTTTATTTTCTGACCGAAACTAGTATGAAATTGTGTATAATAAACTACGATTTTTTGACCTAAACTTATATTTCAAAAGGTTCCATAGAATCTTATTTTGAGAAAAAAATTTGCATGGACTTCCATCAAAACCTTCCCTTGTAAAATATAGAAAGGATTTGAATAGTTTTGTAGCATTTCGAACATTTCTCGATTTAATTTGATTTTCTGACCGAAACTAGTATAAAATTATGTATAATATACTACGATTTTTTTATTTTCACTTGTTTTTCAGAAAGTTTCCTAGAATCTATTTTTGAGATAATTTTTTGAATGGACTTCCATCATAATCTTCCCTCGTAAAACATAGAAAGGATCTTAGAATTTTCTTAGTATTTTGAACAATTCTCGATATAATTTGATTTTCTAACCGAAACTAGTATAAAATTGTGAGTAATATACTACGAATTTTTGACCTAAACTGGTATTTCAAAAAATTTCATAGAATCCAATTCTGAAATAATTGTTTGCATGGACTTCATTCATAATCTTCCCTCGTAAAATATAGAAAGGGTTTGAAAAGTTTCGTACATTTCGAACAATTCTCGATTTAATTTGATTTCTGACCGAAACTAGTATAAAACTGTGTATAATATACTACGATTTTTTTGACCTAAACTGGCATTTCAAAAAGTTCCATAAAATCTAATTCTGATATAATTTTTTGCATGGACTTCATTCGAAATCTTCCCTCGTAAAATATTGAAAGGATCTGAAAAGTTTTGTAGCATTTCAAACAATCCTCAATTTAATTTGATATTCTGACCGAAACTACTATAATATTATGTATAATATACTACAATTTTTTGGCCTAAACTTGCATTTGAAAAGGTTCTATAGAATCTAATTTTGAGATAAGTTTTTTGTCGGGACATCCATCATAACCTTCCCTCGTAAAGTATAGAAAGGATCTGAAAAGTTTCATTTAAATTCGAACAATCCTCGATTTAATTTGATTACTGACCGAACCTAGTATAAAATTGTGTATAATATACTACGGTTTTTTGACCGAAACTAATATTTCAAAAAGTTTCATAGAATCTAATTCTGATATAATTTTCTGCATGGACTTCTCTCGTAATCTTCACTCGTGAAATATAGAAAGGATTTTAGAAGTTTCGTAGCATTTCGAAAATCCTCGATTTAATTTGATTTTCTGACCGAAACTAGTATAAAATTGTGTATAATATACTACGATTTTTTTACCGAAACTAGTATTTCAAAAAGTTTCATAGAATCTAACACTTAGATAATTTTTTGCATGGACTTCCATCGTAATCTTCCCTCGTAATCTTCCCTCGTAAATTATAGATAGGATCTTAAAAGTTTCGTAGCATTTCGAACAATCCTCGATTTAATTTTATTTTCTGACCGAAACTAGTATGAAATTGTGTATAATAAACTACGATTTTTTGACCTAAACTTATATTTCAAAAGGTTCCATAGAATCTTATTTTGAGAAAAAATTTTGCATGGACTTCCATCAAAACCTTCCCTTGTAAAATATAGAAAGGATTTGAATAGTTTTGTAGCATTTCGAACATTTCTCGATTTAATTTGATTTTCTGACCGAAACTAGTATAAAATTATGTATAATATACTACGATTTTTTTATTTTCAATCGTTTGTCAGAAAGTTTCTTAGAATCTATTTTTGAGATAATTTTTTGAATGGACTTCCATCATAATCTTCCCTCGTAAAACATAGAAAGGATCTTAGAATTTTCTTAGTATTTTGAACAATTCTCGATATAATTTGATTTTCTGACCGAAACTAGTATAAAATTGTGTATAATATACTACGAATTTTTGACCTAAACTGGTATTTCAAAAAATTTCATAGAATCCAATTCTGAAATAATTGTTTGCATGTACTTCATTCATAATCTTCCCTCGTAAAATATAGAAAGGGTTTGAAAAGTTTCGTACATTTCGAACAATTCTCAATTTAATTTGATTTCTAACCGAAACTAGTATAAAACTGTGTATAATATACTACGATTTTTTGACCTAAACTGGCATTTCAAAAAGTTCCTTTAAATCTAGTTCTGATATAATTTTTTGGATGGACTTCATTCGAAATCTTCCCTCGTAAAATATTGAAAGGATCTGAAAAGTATTTGTAGCATTTCAAACAATCCTCAATTTAATTTGATATTCTGACCGAAACTACTATAATATTATGTATAATATACTACGATTTTTTGACCTAAACTTGCATTTCAAAAGGTTCTATAGAATCTAATGTTGAGATAAGTTTTTTGTCGGGACATCCATCATAACCTTCCCTCGTAATATATAGAAAGGATCTGAAAAGTTTCATTTAAATTCGAACAATCCTCGATTTAATTTGATTACTGACCGAACCTAGTATAAAATTGTGTATAATATACTACGGTTTTTTGACCGAAACTAATATTTAAAAAAGTTTCATAGAATCTAATTCTGATATAATTTTCTGCATGGACTTCCCTCGTAATCTTCACTCGTGAAATATAGAAAGGATTTTAGAAGTTTCGTAGCATTTCGAAAATCCTCGATTTAATTTGATTTTCTGACCGAAACTAGTATAAAATTGTGTATAATATACTACGATTTTTTGACCGAAACTAGTATTTCAAAAAGTTTCATAGAATCTAACACTTAGATAATTTTTTGCATGGACTTCCATCGTAATCTTCCCTCGTAAAATATAGATAGGATCTTAAAATTTTCGTAGCATTTCGAACAATCCTCGATTTAATTTTATTTTCTGACCGAAACTAGTATGAAATTGTGTATAATAAACTACGATTTTTTGACCTAAACTTATATTTCAAAAGGTTCCATAGAATCTTATTTTGAGAAAAAATTTTGCATGGACTTCCATCAAAACCTTCCCTTGTAAAATATAGAAAGGATTTGAATAGTTTTGTAGCATTTCGAACATTTCTCGATTTAATTTGATTTTCTGACCGAAACTAGTATAAAATTATGTATAATATACTACGATTTTTTTATTTTCACTTGTTTTTCAGAAAGTTTCCTAGAATCTATTTTTGAGATAATTTTTTGAATGGACTTCCATCATAATCTTCCCTCGTAAAACATAGAAAGGATCTTAGAATTTTCTTAGTATTTTGAACAATTCTCGATATAATTTGATTTTCTAACCGAAACTAGTATAAAATTGTGAGTAATATACTACGAATTTTTGACCTAAACTGGTATTTCAAAAAATTTCATAGAATCCAATTCTGAAATAATTGTTTGCATGGACTTCATTCATAATCTTCCCTCGTAAAATATAGAAAGGGTTTGAAAAGTTTCGTACATTTCGAACAATTCTCGATTTAATTTGATTTCTGACCGAAACTAGTATAAAACTGTGTATAATATACTACGATTTTTTTGACCTAAACTGGCATTTCAAAAAGTTCCATAAAATCTAATTCTGATATAATTTTTTGCATGGACTTCATTCGAAATCTTCCCTCGTAAAATATTGAAAGGATCTGAAAAGTTTTGTAACATTTCAAACAATCCTCAATTTAATTTGATATTCTGACCGAAACTACTATAATATTATGTATAATATACTACAATTTTTTGGCCTAAACTTGCATTTGAAAAGGTTCTATAGAATCTAATTTTGAGATAAGTTTTTTGTCGGGACATCCATCATAACCTTCCCTCGTAAAGTATAGAAAGGATCTGAAAAGTTTCATTTAAATTCGAACAATCCTCGATTTAATTTGATTACTGACCGAACCTAGTATAAAATTGTGTATAATATACTACGGTTTTTTGACCGAAACTAATATTTCAAAAAGTTTCATAGAATCTAATTCTGATATAATTTTCTGCATGGACTTCTCTCGTAATCTTCACTCGTGAAATATAGAAAGGATTTTAGAAGTTTCGTAGCATTTCGAAAATCCTCGATTTAATTTGATTTTCTGACCGAAACTAGTATAAAATTGTGTATAATATACTACGATTTTTTTACCGAAACTAGTATTTCAAAAAGTTTCATAGAATCTAACAATTAGATAATTTTTTGCATGGACTTCCATCGTAATCTTCCCTCGTAATCTTCCCTCGTAAAATATAGATAGGATCTTAAAAGTTTCGTAGAATTTCGAACAATCCTCGATTTAATTTTATTTTCTGACCGAAACTAGTATGAAATTGTGTATAATAAACTACGATTTTTTGACCTAAACTTATATTTCAAAAGGTTCCATAGAATCTTATTTTGAGAAAAAATTTTGCATGGACTTCCATCAAAACCTTCCCTTGTAAAATATAGAAAGGATTTGAATAGTTTTGTAGCATTTCGAACATTTCTCGATTTAATTTGATTTTCTGACCGAAACTAGTATAAAATTATGTATAATATACTACGATTTTTTTATTTTCACTCGTTTGTCAGAAAGTTTCTTAGAATCTATTTTTGAGATAATTTTTTGAATGGACTTCCATCATAATCTTCCCTCGTAAAACATAGAAAGGATCTTAGAATTTTCTTAGTATTTTGAACAATTCTCGATATAATTTGATTTTCTGACCGAAACTAGTATAAAATTGTGTATAATATACTACGAATTTTTGACCTAAACTGGTATTTCAAAAAATTTCATAGAATCCAATTCTGAAATAATTGTTTGCATGTACTTCATTCATAATCTTCCCTCGTAAAATATAGAAAGGGTTTGAAAAGTTTCGTACATTTCGAACAATTCTCAATTTAATTTGATTTCTAACCGAAACTAGTATAAAACTGTGTATAATATACTACGATTTTTTTGACCTAAACTGGCATTTCAAAAAGTTCCATAAAATCTAATTCTGATATAATTTTTTGGATGGACTTCATTCGAAATCTTCCCTCGTAAAATATTGAAAGGATCTGAAAAGTTTTGTAGCATTTCAAACAATCCTCAATTTAATTTGATATTCTGACCGAAACTACTATAATATTATGTATAATATACTACAATTTTTTGGCCTAAACTTGCATTTGAAAAGGTTCTATAGAATCTAATTTTGAGATAAGTTTTTTGTCGGGACATCCATCATAACCTTCCCTCGTAAAGTATAGAAAGGATCTGAAAAGTTTCATTTAAATTCGAACAATCCTCGATTTAATTTGATTACTGACCGAACCTAGTATAAAATTGTGTATAATATACTACGGTTTTTTGACCGAAACTAATATTTCAAAAAGTTTCATAGAATCTAATTCTGATATAATTTTCTGCATGGACTTCTCTCGTAATCTTCACTCGTGAAATATAGAAAGGATTTTAGAAGTTTCGTAGCATTTCGAAAATCCTCGATTTAATTTGATTTTCTGACCGAAACTAGTATAAAATTGTGTATAATATACTACGATTTTTTTACCGAAACTAGTATTTCAAAAAGTTTCATAGAATCTAACAATTAGATAATTTTTTGCATGGACTTCCATCGTAATCTTCCCTCGTAATCTTCCCTCGTAAAATATAGATAGGATCTTAAAAGTTTCGTAGCATTTCGAACAATCCTCGATTTAATTTTATTTTCTGACCGAAACTAGTATGAAATTGTGTATAATAAACTACGATTTTTTGACCTAAACTTATATTTCAAAAGGTTCCATAGAATCTTATTTTGAGAAAAATTTTTGCATGGACTTCCATCAAAACCTTCCCTTGTAAAATATAGAAAGGATTTGAATAGTTTTGTAGCATTTCGAACATTTCTCGATTTAATTTGATTTTCTGACCGAAACTAGTATAAAATTATGTATAATATACTACGATTTTTTTATTTTCACTCGTTTGTCAGAAAGTTTCTTAGAATCTATTTTTGAGATAATTTTTTGAATGGACTTCCATCATAATCTTCCCTCGTAAAACATAGAAAGGATCTTAGAATTTTCTTAGTATTTCGAACAATTCTCGATATAATTTGATTTTCTGACCGAAACTAGTATAAAATTGTGTATAATATACTACGAATTTTTGACCTAAACTGGTATTTCAAAAAATTTCATAGAATAAATTCTGAAATAATTGTTTGCATGTACTTCATTCATAATCTTCCCTCGTAAAATATAGAAAGGGTTTGAAAAGTTTCGTACATTTCGAACAATTCTCAATTTAATTTGATTTCTAACCGAAACTAGTATAAAACTGTGTATAATATACTACGATTTTTTGACCTAAACTGGCATTTCAAAAAGTTCCTTTAAATCTAGTTCTGATATAATTTTTTGGATGGACTTCATTCGAAATCTTCCCTCGTAAAATATTGAAAGGATCTGAAAAGTATTTGTAGCATTTCAAACAATCCTCAATTTAATTTGATATTCTGACCGAAACTACTATAATATTATGTATAATATACTACGATTTTTTGACCTAAACTTGCATTTCAAAAGGTTCTATAGAATCTAATGTTGAGATAAGTTTTTTGTCGGGACATCCATCATAACCTTCCCTCGTAATATATAGAAAGGATCTGAAAAGTTTCATTTAAATTCGAACAATCCTCGATTAAATTTGATTACTGACCGAACCTAGTATAAAATTGTGTATAATATACTACGGTTTTTTGACCGAAACTAATATTTAAAAAAGTTTCATAGAATCTAATTCTGATATAATTTTCTGCATGGACTTCCCTCGTAATCTTCACTCGTGAAATATAGAAAGGATTTTAGAAGTTTCGTAGCATTTCGAAAATCCTCGATTTAATTTGATTTTCTGACCGAAACTAGTATAAAATTGTGTATAATATACTACGATTTTTTGACCGAAACTAGTATTTCAAAAAGTTTCATAGAATCTAACACTTAGATAATTTTTTGCATGGACTTCCATCGTAATCTTCCCTCGTAAAATATAGATAGGATCTTAAAATTTTCGTAGCATTTCGAACAATCCTCGATTTAATTTTATTTTCTGACCGAAACTAGTATGAAATTGTGTATAATAAACTACGATTTTTTGACCTAAACTTATATTTCAAAAGGTTCCATAGAATCTTATTTTGAGAAAAAATTTTGCATGGACTTCCATCAAAACCTTCCCTTGTAAAATATAGAAAGGATTTGAATAGTTTTGTAGCATTTCGAACATTTCTCGATTTAATTTGATTTTCTGACCGAAACTAGTATAAAATTATGTATAATATACTACGATTTTTTTATTTTCACTTGTTTTTCAGAAAGTTTCCTAGAATCTATTTTTGAGATAATTTTTTGAATGGACTTCCATCATAATCATCCCTCGTAAAACATAGAAAGGATCTTAGAATTTTCTTAGTATTTTGAACAATTCTCGATATAATTTGATTTTCTAACCGAAACTAGTATAAAATTGTGAGTAATATACTACGAATTTTTGACCTAAACTGGTATTTCAAAAAATTTCATAGAATCCAATTCTGAAATAATTGTTTGCATGGACTTCATTCATAATCTTCCCTCGTAAAATATAGAAAGGGTTTGAAAAGTTTCGTACATTTCGAACAATTCTCGATTTAATTTGATTTCTGACCGAAACTAGTATAAAACTGTGTATAATATACTACGATTTTTTTGACCTAAACTGGCATTTCAAAAAGTTCCATAAAATCTAATTCTGATATAATTTTTTGCATGGACTTCATTCGAAATCTTCCCTCGTAAAATATTGAAAGGATCTGAAAAGTTTTGTAGCATTTCAAACAATCCTCAATTTAATTTGATATTCTGACCGAAACTACTATAATATTATGTATAATATACTACAATTTTTTGGCCTAAACTTGCATTTGAAAAGGTTCTATAGAATCTAATTTTGAGATAAGTTTTTTGTCGGGACATCCATCATAACCTTCCCTCGTAAAGTATAGAAAGGATCTGAAAAGTTTCATTTAAATTCGAACAATCCTCGATTTAATTTGATTACTGACCGAACCTAGTATAAAATTGTGTATAATATACTACGGTTTTTTGACCGAAACTAATATTTCAAAAAGTTTCATAGAATCTAATTCTGATATAATTTTCTGCATGGACTTCTCTCGTAATCTTCACTCGTGAAATATAGAAAGGATTTTAGAAGTTTCGTAGCATTTCGAAAATCCTCGATTTAATTTGATTTTCTGACCGAAACTAGTATAAAATTGTGTATAATATACTACGATTTTTTTACCGAAACTAGTATTTCAAAAAGTTTCATAGAATCTAACACTTAGATAATTTTTTGCATGGACTTCCATCGTAATCTTCCCTCGTAATCTTCCCTCGTAAAATATAGATAGGATCTTAAAAGTTTCGTAGCATTTCGAACAATCCTCGATTTAATTTTATTTTCTGACCGAAACTAGTATGAAATTGTGTATAATAAACTACGATTTTTTGACCTAAACTTATATTTCAAAAGGTTCCATAGAATCTTATTTTGAGAAAAAATTTTGCATGGACTTCCATCAAAACCTTCCCTTGTAAAATATAGAAAGGATTTGAATAGTTTTGTAGCATTTCGAACATTTCTCGATTTAATTTGATTTTCTGACCGAAATTAGTATAAAATTATGTATAATATACTACGATTTTTTTATTTTCACTCGTTTGTCAGAAAGTTTCTTAGAATCTATTTTTGAGATAATTTTTTGAATGGACTTCCATCATAATCTTCCCTCGTAAAACATAGAAAGGATCTTAGAATTTTCTTAGTATTTCGAACAATTCTCGATATAATTTGATTTTCTGACCGAAACTAGTATAAAATTGTGTATAATATACTACGAATTTTTGACCTAAACTGGTATTTCAAAAAATTTCATAGAATCCAATTCTGAAATAATTGTTTGCATGTACTTCATTCATAATCTTCCCTCGTAAAATATAGAAAGGGTTTGAAAAGTTTCGTACATTTCGAACAATTCTCAATTTAATTTGATTTCTAACCGAAACTAGTATAAAATTGTGTATAATATACTACGATTTTTTGACCTAAACTGGCATTTCAAAAAGTTCCATAAAATCTAATTCTGATATAATTTTTTGCATGGACTTCCATCGAAATCTACCCTCGTAAAATATTGAAAGTATCTGAAAAGTTTTGTAGCATTTCGAACAATCCTCAATTTAATTTCATATTCTCACCGAAACTATGATAATATTATGTATAATATACTACGAATTTTTGACCTAAACTTGCATTTCAAAAGGTTCTATAGAATCTAATTTTGAGATAAGTTTTTTGTCAGGACATCCATCATAACCTTCCCTTGTAAAATATAGAAAGGATCTGAAAAGTTTCATTTAAATTCGAACAATCCTCGATTTAATTTGATTACTGACCGAACCTAGAATAAAATTGTGTATAATATACTACGGTTTTTTGACCGAAACTAATATTTCAAAAAGTTTTATAAAATCTAATTATGATATAATTTTCTGCATGAACTTCTCTCGTAATCTTCCCTCGTGAAATATAGAAAGGATCTTAGAAGTTTCGTAGCATTTCGAAAATCCTCGATTTAATTTTATTTTCTGACCGAAACTAGTATAAAATTGTGTATAATATACTACGATTTTTTGACCGAAACTAGTATTTCAAAAAGTTTCATAGAATCTAACTCTGAGATAATTTTTTGCATGGAATTCCATCGTAATCTTCCTTCGTAAAATATAGATAGGATCTTAAAAGTTTCGTGGCATTTCAATAAATCCTCGATTTAATTTAATTTTTTGACCGAAACTAGTATGAAATTGTGTATAATATACTACGATTTTTTGACCTAAACTTGTATTTCAAAAGGTTCCATAGAATCTTATTTTGAGATTAATTTTTGCATGGACTTCCATCAAAACCTTCCCTTGTAAAATATAGAAAGGATTTGAATAGTTTTGTAGCATTTCGAATAATTCTGGATTTAATTTGATTTTCTGACCGAAACTAGTATAAAATTATGTATAATATACTACGATTTTTTGATTTTCACTCGTTTTTCAGAAAGTTTCCTAGCATCTATTTTTGAGATAATTTTTTGAATGGACTTCCATCATAATCTTCCCTTGTAAAATATAGAAAGGATCTTAGAATTTTCTTAGTATTTCAAACAATTCTCGATTTAATTTGATTTTCTGACCGAAACTAGTATAAAATTGTGTATAATATACTACGATTTTTTTATTTTCACTCGTTTTTCAAAAACTTTCCTAGAATCTATTTTTGAGATAATTTTTTGAATGGACTTCCATCATAATCTTCCCTCCTAAAATATAGAAAGGATCTTAGAAGTTTCGTAGTATTTCGAACAATTATCGATTTAATGTGATTTTCTGACCGAAACTAGTATAAAATTGTGTATAATATACTACGAATTTTTGACCTAAACTGGTATTTCAAAAAATTTCATAGAATCTAATTCTGAAATAATTGTTTGCATGGACTTCATTCATAATCTTCCCTCGTAAAATATAGAAAGGGTCCGAAAAGTTTTGTACATTTCGAACAATCCTCGATTTAATTTGATTTCTAACCGAAACTAGTATAAAACTGTGTATAATATACTACGATTTTTTGACCTAAACTGGCATTTCAAAAAGTTCCTTTAAATCTAGTTCTGATATAATTTTTTGGATGGACTTCATTCGAAATCTTCCCTCGTAAAATATTGAAAGGATCTGAAAAGTATTTGCAGCATTTCAAACAATCCTCAATTTAATTTGATATTCTGACCGAAACTACTATAATATTATGTATAATATACTACGATTTTTTGACCTAAACTTGCATTTCAAAAGGTTCTATAGAATCTAATGTTGAGATAAGTTTTTTGTCGGGACATCCATCATAACCTTCCCTCGTAATATATAGAAAGGATCTGAAAAGTTTCATTTAAATTCGAACAATCCTCGATTTAATTTGATTACTGACCGAACCTAGTATAAAATTGTGTATAATATACTACGGTTTTTTGACCGAAACTAATATTTAAAAAAGTTTCATAGAATCTAATTCTGATATAATTTTCTCAATGGACTTCCCTCGTAATCTTCACTCGTGAAATATAGAAAGGATTTTAGAAGTTTCGTAGCATTTCGAAAATCCTCGATTTAATTTGATTTTCTGACCGAAACTAGTATAAAATTGTGTATAATATACTACGATTTTTTGACCGAAACTAGTATTTCAAAAAGTTTCATAGAATCTAACACTTAGATAATTTTTTGCATGGACTTCCATCGTAATCTTCCCTCGTAAAATATAGATAGGATCTTAAAATTTTCGTAGCATTTCGAACAATCCTCGATTTAATTTTATTTTCTGACCGAAACTAGTATGAAATTGTGTATAATAAACTACGATTTTTTGACCTAAACTTATATTTCAAAAGGTTCCATAGAATCTTATTTTGAGAAAAAATTTTGCATGGACTTCCATCAAAACCTTCCCTTGTAAAATATAGAAAGGATTTGAATAGTTTTGTAGCATTTCGAACATTTCTCGATTTAATTTGATTTTCTGACCGAAACTAGTATAAAATTATGTATAATATACTACGATTTTTTTTATTTTCACTTGTTTTTCAGAAAGTTTCCTAGAATCTATTTTTGAGATAATTTTTTGAATGGACTTCCATCATAATCTTCCCTCGTAAAACATAGAAAGGATCTTAGAATTTTCTTAGTATTTTGAACAATTCTCGATATAATTTGATTTTCTAACCAAAACTAGTATAAAATTGTGAGTAATATACTACGAATTTTTGACCTAAACTGGTATTTCAAAAAATTTCATAGAATCCAATTCTGAAATAATTGTTTGCATGGACTTCATTCATAATCTTCCCTCGTAAAATATAGAAAGGGTTTGAAAAGTTTCATACATTTCGAACAATTCTCGATTTAATTTGATTTCTGACCGAAACTAGTATAAAACTGTGTATAATATACTACGATTTTTTTGACCTAAACTGGCATTTCAAAAAGTTCCATAAAATCTAATTCTGATATAATTTTTTGCATGGACTTCATTCGAAATCTTCCCTCGTAAAATATTGAAAGGATCTGAAAAGTTTTGTAGCATTTCAAACAATCCTCAATTTAATTTGATATTCTGACCGAAACTACTATAATATTATGTATAATATACTACAATTTTTTGGCCTAAACTTGCATTTGAAAAGGTTCTATAGAATCTAATTTTGAGATATGTTTTTTGTCGGGACATCCATCATAACCTTCCCTCGTAAAGTATAGAAAGGATCTGAAAAGTTTCATTTAAATTCGAACAATCCTCGATTTAATTTGATTACTGACCGAACCTAGTATAAAATTGTGTATAATATACTACGGTTTTTTGACCGAAACTAATATTTCAAAAAGTTTCATAGAATCTAATTCTGATATAATTTTCTGCATGGACTTCTCTCGTAATCTTCACTCGTGAAATATAGAAAGGATTTTAGAAGTTTCGTAGCATTTCGAAAATCCTCGATTTAATTTGATTTTCTGACCGAAACTAGTATAAAATTGTGTATAATATACTACGATTTTTTTACCGAAACTAGTATTTCAAAAAGTTTCATAGAATCTAACACTTAGATAATTTTTTGCATGGACTTCCATCGTAATCTTCCCTCGTAATCTTCCCTCGTAAAATATAGATAGGATCTTAAAAGTTTCGTAGCATTTCGAACAATCGTCGATTTAATTTTATTTTCTGACCGAAACTAGTATGAAATTGTGTATAATAAACTACGATTTTTTGACCTAAACTTATATTTCAAAAGGTTCCAAGGAATCTTATTTTGAGAAAAAATTTTGCATGGACTTCCATCAAAACCTTCCCTTGTAAAATATAGAAAGGATTTGAATAGTTTTGTAGCATTTCGAACATTTCTCGATTTAATTTGATTTTCTGACCGAAACTAGTATAAAATTATGTATAATATACTACGATTTTTTTATTTTCACTCGTTTGTCAGAAAGTTTCTTAGAATCTATTTTTGAGATAATTTTTTGAATGCACTTCCATCATAATCTTCCCTCGTAAAACATAGAAAGGATCTTAGAATTTTCTTAGTATTTCGAACAATTCTCGATATAATTTGATTTTCTGACCGAAACTAGTATAAAATTGTGTATAATATACTACGAATTTTTGACCTAAACTGGTATTTCAAAAAATTTCATAGAATCCAATTCTGAAATAATTGTTTGCATGTACTTCATTCATAATCTTCCCTCGTAAAATATAGAAAGGGTTTGAAAAGTTTCGTACATTTCGAACAATTCTCAATTTAATTTGATTTCTAACCGAAACTAGTATAAAACTGTGTATAATATACTACGATTTTTTGACCTAAACTGGCATTTCAAAAAGTTCCATAAAATCTAATTCTGATATAATTTTTTGCATGGACTTCCATCGAAATCTACCCTCGTAAAATATTGAAAGTATCTGAAATCTTTTGTAGCATTTCAAACAATCCTCAATTTAATTTGATATTCTGACCGAAACTACTATAATATTATGTATAATATACTACGATTTTTTGGCCTCAACTTGCATTTCAAAAGGTTCTATAGAATCTAATTTTGAGATAAGTTTTTTGTCGGGACATCCATCATAACCTTCCCTCGTAAAGTATAGAAAGGATCTGAAAAGTTTCATTTAAATTCGAACAATCCTCGATTTAATTTGATTACTGACCGAACCTAGTATAAAATTGTGTATAATATACTACGGTTTTTTGACCGAAACTAATATTTCAAAAAGTTTCATAGAATCTAATTCTGATATAATTTTCTGCATGGACTTCTCTCGTAATCTTCACTCGTGAAATATAGAAAGGATTTTAGAAGTTTCGTAGCATTTCGAAAATCCTCGATTTAATTTGATTTTCTGACCGAAACTAGTATAAAATTGTGTTTAATATACTACGTTTGTTTGACCGAAACTAGTATTTCAAAAAGTTTCATAGAATCTAACACTTAGATAATTTTTTGCATGGACTTCCATCGTAATCTTCCCTCGTAAAATATAGATAGGATCTTAAAAGTTTCGTAGCATTTCGAACAATCCTCAATTTAATTTTATTTTCTGACCGAAACTAGTATGAAATTGTGTATAATAAACTACGATTTTTTGACCTAAACTTATATTTCAAAAGGTTCCATAGAATCTTATTTTGAGAAAAAAATTTGCATGGACTTCCATCAAAACCTTCCCTTGTAAAATATAGAAAGGATTTGAATAGTTTTGTAGCATTTCGAACATTTCTCGATTTAATTTGATTTTCTGACCGAAACTAGTATAAAATTATGTATAATATACTACGATTTTTTTATTTTCACTCGTTTTTAAGAAAGTTTCCTAGAATCTATTTTTGAGATAATTTTCTGAATGGACTTCCATCATAATCTTCCCTCGTAAAACATAGAAAGGATCTTAGAATTTTCTTAGTATTTCGAAAAATTCTCGATATAATTTGATTTTCTAACCGAAACTAGTATAAAATTGTGTATAATATACTACGAATTTTTGACCTAAACTGGTATTTCAAAAAATTTCATAGAATCAAATTCTGAAATAATTGTTTGCATGGACTTCATTCATAATCTTCCCTCGTAAAATATAGAAAGGGTTTGAAAAGTTTCGTACATTTCGAACAATTCTCGACTTAATTTGATTTCTGACCGAAACTAGTATAAAACTGTGTATAATATACTACGATTTTTTGACCTAAACTGGCATTTCAAAAAGTTCCATAAAATCTAATTCTGATATAATTTTTTGCATGGACTTCATTCGAAATCTTCCCTCGTAAAATATTGAAAGGATCTGAAAAGTTTTGTAGCATTTCAAACAATCCTCAATTTAATTTGATATTCTGACCGAAACTACTATAATATTATGTATAATATACTACGATTTTTTGGCCTCAACTTGCATTTCAAAAGGTTCTATAGAATCTAATTTTGAGATAAGTTTTTTGTCGGGACATCCATCATAACCTTCCCTCGTAAAGTATAAAAAGGATCTGAAAAGTTTCATTTAAATTCGAACAATCCTCGATTTAATTTGATTACTGACCGAACCTAGTATAAAATTGTGTATAATATACTACGGTTTTTTGACCGAAACTAATATTTCAAAAAGTTTCATAGAATCTAATTCTGATATAATTTTTTGAATGGACTTCTCTCGTAATCTTCACTCGTGAAATATAGAAAGGATTTTAGAAGTTTCGTAGCATTTCGAAAATCCTCGATTTAATTTGATTTTCTGACCGAAACTAGTATAAAATTGTGTATAATATACTACGATTTTTTGACCGAAACTAGTATTTCAAAAAGTTTCATAGAATCTAACACTTAGATAATTTTTTGCATGGACTTCCATCGTAATCTTCCCTCGTAAAATATAGATAGGATCTTAAAAGTTTCGTAGCATTTCGAACAATCCTCAATTTAATTTTATTTTCTGACCGAAACTAGTATGAAATTGTGTATAATAAACTACGATTTTTTGACCTAAACTTATATTTCAAAAGGTTCCATAGAATCTTATTTTGAGAAAAAAATTTGCATGGACTTCCATCAAAACCTTCCCTTGTAAAATATAGAAAGGATTTGAATAGTTTTGTAGCATTTCGAACATTTCTCGATTTAATTTGATTTTCTGACCGAAACTAGTATAAAATTATGTATAATATACTACGATTTTTTTATTTTCACTCGTTTTTAAGAAAGTTTCCTAGAATATATTTTTGAGATAATTTTTTGAATGGACTTCCATCATAATCTTCCCTCGTAAAACATAGAAAGGATCTTAGAATTTTCTTAGTATTTCGAACAATTCTCGATATAATTTGATTTTCTAACCGAAACTAGTATAAAATTGTGTATAATATACTACGAATTTTTGACCTAAACTGGTATTTCAAAAAATTTCATAGAATCCAATTCTGAAATAATTGTTTGCATGGACTTCATTCATAATCTTCCCTCGAAAAATATAGAAAGGGTTTGAAAAGTTTCGTACATTTCGAACAATTCTCGATTTAATTTGATTTCTGACCGAAACTAGTATAAAACTGTGTATAATATACTACGATTTTTTGACCTAAACTGGCATTTCAAAAAGTTCCATAAAATCTAATTCTGATATAATTTTTTGCATGGATTTCATTCGAAATCTTCCCTCGTAAAATATTGAAAGGATCTGAAAAGTTTTGTAGCATTTCAAACAATCCTCAATTTAATTTGATATTCTGACCGAAACTACTATAATATTATGTATAATATACTACGATTTTTTGGCCTCAACTTGCATTTCAAAAGGTTCTATAGAATCTAATTTTGAGATAAGTTTTTTGTCGGGACATCCATCATAACCTTCCCTCGTAAAGTATAGAAAGGATCTGAAAAGTTTCATTTAAATTCGAACAATCCTCGATTTAATTTGATTACTGACCGAACCTAGTATAAAATTGTGTATAATATACTACGGTTTTTTGACCGAAACTAATATTTCAAAAAGTTTCATAGAATCTAATTCTGATATAATTTTCTGCATGGACTTCTCTCGTAATCTTCACTCGTGAAATATAGAAAGGATTTTAGAAGTTTCGTAGCATTTCGAAAATCCTCGATTTAATTTGATTTTCTGACCGAAACTAGTATAAAATTGTGTATAATATACTACGATTTTTTGACCGAAACTAGTATTTCAAAAAGTTTCATAGAATCTAACACTTAGATAATTTTTTGCATGGACTTCCATCGTAATCTTCCCTCGTAAAATATAGATAGGATCTTAAAAGTTTCGTAGCATTTCTAACAATCCTCAATTTAATTTAATTTTCTGACCGAAACTAGTATGAAATTGTGTATAATAAACTACGATTTTTTGACCTAAACTTATATTTCAAAAGGTTCCATAGAATCTTATTTTGAGAAAAAAATTTGCATGGACTTCCATCAAAACCTTCCCTTGTAAAATATAGAAAGGATTTGAATAGTTTTGTAGCATTTCGAACATTTCTCGATTTAATTTGATTTTCTGACCGAAACTAGTATAAAATTATGTATAATATACTACGATTTTTTTATTTTCACTCGTTTTTAAGAAAGTTTCCTAGAATCTATTTTTGAGATAATTTTTTGAATGGACTTCCATCATAATCTTCCCTCGTAAAACATAGAAAGGATCTTAGAATTTTCTTAGTATTTCGAACAATTCTCGATATAATTTGATTTTCTAACCGAAACTAGTATAAAATTGTGTATAATATACTACGAATTTTTGACCTAAACTGGTATTTCAAAAAATTTCATAGAATCCAATTCTGAAATAATTGTTTGCATGGACTTCATTCATAATCTTCCCTCGTAAAATATAGAAAGGGTTTGAAAAGTTTCGTACATTTCGAACAATTCTCGATTTAATTTGATTTCTGACCGAAACTAGTATAAAACTGTGTATAATATACTACGATTTTTTGACCTAAACTGGCATTTCAAAAAGTTCCATAAAATCTAATTCTGATATAATTTTTTGCATGGACTTCATTCGAAATCTTCCCTCGTAAAATATTGAAAGGATCTGAAAAGTTTTGTAGCATTTCAAACAATCCTCAATTTAATTTGATATTCTGACCGAAACTACTATAATATTATGTATAATATACTACGATTTTTTGGCCTCAACTTGCATTTCAAAAGGTTCTATAGAATCTAATTTTGAGATAAGTTTTTTGTCGGGACATCCATCATAACCTTCCCTCGTAAAGTATAGAAAGGATCTGAAAAGTTTCATTTAAATTCGAACAATCCTCGATTTAATTTGATTACTGACCGAACCTAGTATAAAATTGTGTATAATATACTACGGTTTTTTGACCGAAACTAATATTTCAAAAAGTTTCATAGAATCTAATTCTGATATAATTTTCTGCATGGACTTCTCTCGTAATCTTCACTCGTGAAATATAGAAAGGATTTTAGAAGTTTCGTAGCATTTCGAAAATCCTCGATTTAATTTGATTTTCTGACCGAAACTAGTATAAAATTGTGTATAATATACTACGATTTTTTGACCGAAACTAGTATTTCAAAAAGTTTCATAGAATCTAACACTTAGATAATTTTTTGCATGGACTTCCATCGTAATCTTCCCTCGTAAAATATAGATAGGATCTTAAAAGTTTCGTAGCATTTCTAACAATCCTCAATTTAATTTAATTTTCTGACCGAAACTAGTATGAAATTGTGTATAATAAACTACGATTTTTTGACCTAAACTTATATTTCAAAAGGTTCCATAGAATCTTATTTTGAGAAAAAAATTTGCATGGACTTCCATCAAAACCTTCCCTTGTAAAATATAGAAAGGATTTGAATAGTTTTGTAGCATTTCGAACATTTCTCGATTTAATTTGATTTTCTGACCGAAACTAGTATAAAATTATGTATAATATACTACGATTTTTTTATTTTCACTCGTTTTTAAGAAAGTTTCCTAGAATCTATTTTTGAGATAATTTTTTGAATGGACTTCCATCATAATCTTCCCTCGTAAAACATAGAAAGGATCTTAGAATTTTCTTAGTATTTCGAACAATTCTCGATATAATTTGATTTTCTAACCGAAACTAGTATAAAATTGTGTATAATATACTACGAATTTTTGACCTAAACTGGTATTTCAAAAAATTTCATAGAATCCAATTCTGAAATAATTGTTTGCATGGACTTCATTCATAATCTTCCCTCGTAAAATATAGAAAGGGTTTGAAAAGTTTCGTACATTTCGAACAATTCTCGATTTAATTTGATTTCTGACCGAAACTAGTATAAAACTGTGTATAATATACTACGATTTTTTGACCTAAACTGGCATTTCAAAAAGTTCCATAAAATCTAATTCTGATATAATTTTTTGCATGGACTTCATTCGAAATCTTCCCTCGTAAAATATTGAAAGGATCTAAAAAGTTTTGTAGCATTTCAAACAATCCTCAATTTAATTTGATATTCTGACCGAAACTACTATAATATTATGTATAATATACTACGATTTTTTGGCCTCAACTTGCATTTCAAAAGGTTCTATAGAATCTAATTTTGAGATAAGTTTTTTGTCGGGACATCCATCATAACCTTCCCTCGTAAAGTATAGAAAGGATCTGAAAAGTTTCATTTAAATTCGAACAATCCTCGATTTAATTTGATTACTGACCGAACCTAGTATAAAATTGTGTATAATATACTACGGTTTTTTGACCGAAACTAATATTTCAAAAAGTTTCATAGAATCTAATTCTGATATAATTTTCTGCATGGACTTCTCTCGTAATCTTCACTCGTGAAATATAGAAAGGATTTTAGAAGTTTCGTAGCATTTCGAAAATCCTCGATTTAATTTGATTTTCTGACCGAAACTTGTATAAAATTGTGTATAATATACTACGATTTTTTGACCGAAACTAGTATTTCAAAAAGTTTCATAGAATCTAACACTTAGATAATTTTTTGCATGGACTTCCATCGTAATCTTCCCTCGTTAAATATAGATAGGATCTTTAAAGTTTCGTAGCATTTCGAACAATCCTCAATTTAATTTAATTTTCTGACCGAAACTAGTATGAAATTGTGTATAATAAACTACGATTTTTTGACCTAAACTTATATTTCAAAAGGTTCCATAGAATCTTATTTTGAGAAAAAATATTGCATGGACTTCCATCAAAACCTTCCCTTGTAAAATATAGAAAGGATTTGAATAGTTTTGTAGCATTTCGAACATTTCTCGATTTAATTTGATTTTCTGACCGAAACTAGTATAAAATTATGTATAATATACTACGATTTTTTTATTTTCACTCGTTTTTAAGAAAGTTTCCTAGAATCTATTTTTGAGATAATTTTTTGAATGGACTTCCATCATAATCTTCCCTCGTAAAACATAGAAAGGATCTTAGAATTTTCTTAGTATTTCGAACAATTCTCGATATAATTTGATTTTCTTACCGAAACTAGTATAAAATTGTGTATAATATACTACGAATTTTTGACCTAAACTGGTATTTCAAAAAATTTCATAGAATCCAATTCTGAAATAATTGTTTGCATGGACTTCATTTATAATCTTCCCTCGTAAAATATAGAAAGGGTTTGAAAAGTTTCGTACATTTCGAACAATTCTCAATTTAATTTGATTTCTGACCGAAACTAGTATAAAACTGTGTATAATATACTACGATTTTTTGACCTAAACTGGCATTTCAAAAATTTCCATAAAATCTAATTCTGATATAATTTTTTGCATGGACTTCATTCGAAATCTTCCCTCGTAAAATATTGAAAGGATCTGAAAAGTTTTGTAGCATTTCAAACAATCCTCAATTTAATTTGATATTCTGACCGAAACTACTATAATATTATGTATAATATACTACGATTTTTTGACCTAAACTTGCATTTCAAAAGGATCTATAGAATCTAATTTTGAGATAAGTTTTTTGTCGGGACATCCATCATAACCTTCCCTCGTAAAATATAGATAGGATCTGAAAAGTTTCATTTAAATTCGAACAATCCTCGATTTAATTTGATTACTGACCGAACCTAGTATAAAATTGTGTATAATATACTACGGTTTTTTGACCGAAACTAATATTTCAAAAAGTTTCATAGAATCTAATTCTGATATAATTTTCTGCATGGACTTCTCTCGTAATCTTCACTCGTGAACTATAGAAAGGATTTTAGAAGTTTCGTAGAATTTCGAAAATCCTCGATTTAATTTGATTTTCTGACCGAAACTAGTATAAAATTGTGTATAATATACTACGATTTTTTGACCGAAACTAGTATTTCAAAAAGTTTCATAGAATCTAACACTTAGATAATTTTTTGCATGGACTTCCATCGTAATCTTCCCTCGTAAAATATAGATAGGATCTTAGAAGTTTCGTAGCATTTCGAACAATCCTCGATTTAATTTTATTTTCTGACCGAAACTAGTATGAAATTGTGTATAATAAACTACGATTTTTTGACCTAAACTTATATTTCAAAAGGTTCCATAGAATCTTATTTTGAGAAAAAATATTGCATGGACTTCCATCAAAACCTTCCCTTGTAAAATATAGAAAGGATTTGAATAGTTTTGTAGCATTTCGAACATTTCTCGATTTAATTTGATTTTCTGACCGAAACTAGTATAAAATTATGTATAATATACTACGATTTTTTTATTTTCACTCGTTTTTAAGAAAGTTTCCTAGAATCTATTTTTGAGATAATTTTTTGAATGGACTTCCATCATAATCTTCCCTCGTAAAACATAGAAAGGATCTTAGAATTTTCTTAGTATTTCGAACAATTCTCGATATAATTTGATTTTCTTACCGAAACTAGTATAAAATTGTGTATAATATACTACGAATTTTTGACCTAAACTGGTATTTCAAAAAATTTCATAGAATCCAATTCTGAAATAATTGTTTGCATGGACTTCATTTATAATCTTCCCTCGTAAAATATAGAAAGGGTTTGAAAAGTTTCGTACATTTCGAACAATTCTCGATTTAATTTGATTTCTAACCGAAACTAGTATAAAACTGTGTATAATATACTACGATTTTTTGACCTAAACTGGCATTTCAAAAAGTTCCATAAAATCTAATTCTGATAAATTTTTTTGCATGGACTTCCATCGAAATCTACCCTCGTAAAATATTGAAAGTATCTGAAAAGTTTTGTAGCATTTCGAACAAACCTCAATTTAATTTGATATTCTGACCGAAACTATGATAATATTATGTATAATATACTACAACTTTTTGATCTAAACTTGCATTACAAAAGGTTCTATAGAATATAATTTTGAGATAAGTTTTTTGTCAGGACATCCATCATAACCTTCCCTTGTAAAATATAGAAAGGATCTGAAAAGTTTCATTTAAATTCGAACAATCCTCGATTTAATTTGATTACTGACCGAACCTAGAATAAAATTGTGTATAATATACTACGGTTTTTTGACCGAAACTAATATTTCAAAAAGTTTCATAGAATCTAATTCTGATATAATTTTCTGCATGAACTTCTCTCGTAATCTTCCCTCGTGAAATATAGAAAGGATCGTAGAAGTTTCGTAGCATTTCGAAAATCCTCGATTTAATTTTATTTTCTGACCGAAACTAGTATAAAATTGTGTATAATATACTACGATTTTTTGACCGAAACTAGTATTTCAAAAAGTTTCATAGAATCTAACTCTGAGATAATTTTTTGCATGGAATTCCATCGTAATCTTCCTTCGTAAAATATAGATAGGATCTTAAAAGTTTCGTAGCATTTCGAACAATCCTCGATTTAATTTAATTTTCTGACCGAAACTAGTATGAATATGTGTATAATATACTACGATTTTTTGACCTAAACTTGTATTTCAAAAGGTTCCATAGAATCTTATTTTGAGATAATTTTTTGCATGGACTTCCATCAAAACCTTCCCTTGTAAAATATAGAAAGGATTTGAATAGTTTTGTAGCATTTCGAATAATTCTGGATTTAATTTGATTTTCTGACCGAAACTAGTATAAAATTATGTATAATATACTACGATTTTTTGATTTTCACTCGTTTTTCAGAAAGTTTCCTAGCATCTATTTTTGAGATAATTTTTTGAATGGACTTCCATCATAATCTTCCCTTGTAAAATATAGAAAGGATCTTAGAATTTTCTTAGTATTTCAAACAATTCTCGATTTAATTTGATTTTCTGACCGAAACTAGTATAAAATTATGTATAATATACTACGATTTTTTTATTTTCACTCGTTTTTCAGAAAGTTTCCTAGAATCTATTTTTGAGATAATTTTTTGAATCGACTTCCATCATAATCTTCCCTCCTAAAATATAGAAAGGATCTTAGAAGTTTCGTAGTATTTCGAACAATTCTCGATTTAATGTGATTTTCTGACCGAAACTAGTATAAAATTGTGTATAATATACTACGAATTTTTGACCTAAACTGGTATTTCAAAAATTTCCATAGAATCTAATTCTGAAATAATTGTTTGCATGGACTTCATTCATAATCTTCCCTCGTAAAATATAGAAAGGGTCTGAAAATTTTTGTACATTTCGAACAATCCTCGATTTAATTTGATTTCTGACCGAAACTAGTATAAAACCTTGTATAATATACTACGATTTTTTGACCAAAACTGGCATTTCAAAAAGTTCCATAAAATATAATTCTGATATAATTTTTGCATGAACTTCCATCGAAATCTTCCCTCGTAAAATATTGAAAGGATCTGAAAAGTTTTGTAGCATTTCAAACAATCCTCAATTAAATTTGATATTCTGACCGAAACTATTATAATATTATGTATAATATACTACGATTTTTTGACCTAACCTTGCATTTCAAAAGGTTCTATAGAATCTAATTTTGAGATATGTTTTTTGTCGGGACATCCATCATAACCTTCCCTCGTAATATATAGAAAGGATCTGAAAAGTTTCATTTAAATTCGAACAATCCTCGATTTAATTTGATTACTGACCGAAGCTAGTATAAAATTTTGTATAATATACTACGATTTTTTGACCGAAACTAATATTTCAAAAAGTTTCATAGAATCTAATTCATATATAATTTTCTGCATGGACATCCCTCGTAATCTTCCCTCGTGAAATATAGAAAGGATCTTAGAAGTTTCATAGCATTTCGAAAATCCTCGATTTAATTTGATTTTCTGACCGAAACTAGTATAAAATTGTGTATAATATACTACGTTTTTTTGACCGAAACTAGTATTTCAAAAAGTTTCATAGAATATAACTCTTAGATAATTTTTTGCATGGCCTTCTATCGTAATCTTCCCTCGTAAAATATAGATAGGATCTTAAAAGTTTCGTAGCATTTCGAACAATCCTCGATTTAATTTAATTTTCTGACCGAAACTAGTATGAAATTGTGTATAATATACTACGATTTTTTGACCTAAACTTATATTTCAAAAGGTTCCATAGAATCTTATTTTGAGAAAAAAATTTGCATGGACTTCCATCAAAACCTTCCATTGTAAAATATAGAAAGGATTTGAAAAGTTTTGTAGCATTTCCAACAATTCTCGATTTAATTTGATTTTCTGACCGAAACTAGTATAAAATTATGTATAATATACTACGATTTTTATATTTTCACTCGTTTTTCAAAAAGTTTCCTAGAATCTATTTTTGAGATAATTTTTTGAATGGACTTCCATCATAATCTTCCCTCGTAAAATATAGAAAGGATCTTAGAAGTTTCGTAGCATTTCGAACAATTCTCGATTTAATTTGTTTTCTGACCGAAACTAGTATAAAATTGTGTATAATATACTAAGATTTTTTGACCTAAACTTGTATTTCAAAAAGTATCATAGAATCTAATTCTGAAATAATTGTTTGCATGGACTTCAATCATAATCTTCCATCGTAAAATATAGAAAGGGTCTGAAAAGTTTCGTAAATTTCGAACAATCCTCGATTTAATTTGATTTCTGACCGAAACTAGTATAAAACTGTGTATAATATACTACGATTTTTTGACCTAAACTGACATTACAAAATGTTCCATAAAATCTAATTCTGATATAAATTTTTGCATGGACTTCAATCGAAATCTTCCGTCGTAAAATATTGAAAGTATCTGAAAAGTTTTGTAGCATTTTGAACAATCCTCAATTTAATTTGATATTCTTACCGAAACTAGTATAATATTATGTATAATATACTACGTTTTTTTGACCTAAACTTGCATTTCAAAAGGTTCTATAGAATCTAATTATGAGATAAGTTTTTTGTCGGGACATCCATCATAACCTTCCCTCGTAATATATAAAAAGGATCTGAAAAGTTTCATTTAAATTCGAACAATCCTCGATTTAATTTGATTACTAACCGAACCTAGTAAAAAATTGTGTATAATATACTACGGTTTTTTGACCGAAACTAATATTTCAAAAAATTTCATAGAATCTAATTCTGATATAATTTTCTGCATGGACTTCCCTCGTAATCTTCACTCGTGAAATATAGAAAGGATTTTAGAAGTTTCGTAGCATTTCGAAAATCCTCGATTTAATTTGATTTTCTAACCGAAACTAGTATAAAATTGTGTATAATATACTACGATTTTTTGACCGAAACTAGTATTTCAAAATTTATCATAGAATCTAACTCTTAGATAATTTTTTGCATGGACTTCCATCGTAATCTTCCCTCGTAAAATATAGATAGGATCTTAAAAGTTTCGTTGCATTTCGAACAATCCTCGATTTAATTTAATTTTCTGACCGAAACTAGTATGAAATTGTGTATAATATACTACGATTTTTTGACCTAAACTTATATTTCAAAAGGTTCCATAGAATCTTATTTTGAGAAAAAAATTTGCATGGACTTCCATCAAAACCTTCCGTTGTAAAATATAGAAAGGATTTGAAATGTTTTGTAGCATTTCGAACAATTCTTGATTTAATTTGATTTTCTGACCGAAACTAGTATAAAATTATGTATAATATACTACTATTTTTTTATTTTCACTCGTTTTTCAAAAATTCTCATAGAATCTATTTTTGAGATAATTGTTTGCATGGACTTCATTCATAATCTTCCCTCGTAAAATATAGAAAGGGTCTGAAAAGTTTCGTAGCATTTCGAACAATCCTCGATTTAATTTGATTTTCTGACCGATACTAGTATAAAATTGTGTATAATATACAACGGTTTTTTGACCTAAACTGGTATTTCAAAAAGTTTCATAGAATCTAATTCTGAAATAATTGTTTGCATGGACTTCAATCATAATCTTCCCTCGTAAAATATAGAAAGGGTCTGAAAAGTTTCGTACATTTCAAACAATCCTCGATTTAATTTGATTTCTGACCGAAACTACTATAAAACTGTGTATAATATACTACGATATTTTGACCTAAACTGGCATTTAAAAAAGTTGTATAAAATCTAATTCTGATATAATTTTTTGCATGGACTTCCATCAAAATCTTCCCTCCTAAAATATTGAAATTATTTGAAAAATTTTGTAGCATTTCGAACAATCCTCAATTTAATTTGATATTCTGACCGAAACTATTATAATATTATGTATAATATACTACGATATTTTGACCTAAACTTGCATTTCAAAAGGTTCTATAGAATCTAATTTTGAGATAAGTTTTTTGTCGGGACATCCATCATAACCTTCCCTCGTAAAATATAGAAAGGATCTGAAAAGTTTCATTTAAATTCGAACAATCCTCGATTTAATTTGTTTTTCTGACCGAAACTAGTATAAAATTATGTATAATATACTATGATTTTTTGACCGAAACTAGTATTTCAAAAAGTTTCATAGAATCTAACTCTGAGATAATTTTTTGCATGGAATTCCATCGTAATCTTCCCTCGTAAAATATAGATAGGATCTTAAAAGTTTCGTAGCATTTCGAACAATCCTCGATTTAATTTAATTTTCTGACCGAAACTTGTATGAAATTGTGTATACTACGATTTTTTGACTTAAACTTGTATTTCAAAAGGTTCCATAGAATCTTATTTTGAGATAATTTTTTGCATGGACTTCCATAAAAACCTTCCCTTGTAAAATATAGAAAGGATTTGAAAAGTTTTGTAGCATTTCGAACAATTTTCGATTTAATTTGATTTTCTGACCGAAACTAGTATAAAATTATGTATAATATACTATGATTTTTTGATTTTCACTCGTTTTTCAAAAAGTTTCCTAGAATCTATTTTTGAGATAATTTCTTGAATGGACTTCCATCATAATCTTCCCTCGTAAAATATTGAAAGGATCTTAGATGTTTCGTAGCATTTCGAATAATTCTCAATTTAATTTGATTTTTTGACCGAAACTAGTATAAAATTGTGTATAATATACTACGATTTTTTGACCTAAACTGGTATTTCAAAAATTTTCATAGAATCTAATTCTGAAATAATTGTTTGCATGGACTTCATTCATAATCTTTCCTCGTAAAATATAGAAAATGTCTGAAAAGTTTCGTAAATTTCAAGCAATCCTCGATTTAATTTGATTTCTGACCGAAACTAGTCTAAAACTGTGTATAATATACTACGATGTTTTGACCTAAACTGGCATTTCAAAAAGTTCCATTAAATCTAATTCTGATATAATTTTTTGCATGGATTTCCATCGAAATCTTCCCTCATAAAATATTGAAAGGTTCTTAAAAGTTTTGTAGCATTTCGAACAATCCTCAATTTAATTTGATATTCTGACCGAAACTAGTATAATATACTACGATTTTTTGACCTACACTTGCATTTCAAAAGGTTCTATAGAATCTATTTTGGAGATAAATTTTTTGTCGGGACATCCATCATAACCTTCCCTCGTAAAATATAGAAAGGATCTGAAAAGTTTCATTTAAATTTGAACAATCCTCGATTTAATTTGATTACTGACCAAACCTAGTATAAAATTGTGTATAATATACAACGATTTTTTGACCGAAACTAATATTTCAAAAAGTTTCATAGAATCTAATTCTGATATAATTTTTTGCATGGACTGCCATCGTAATCTTCCTTCGTCAAATATAGAAAGGATCTTAGAAGTTTCGTAGCATTTCGAAAATCCTCGATTTAATTTGATTTTCTGACCGAAACTAGTATAAAATTATGTATAATATACTACAATTTTTTGTCCGAAACTAGTATTTCAAAAAGTTTCGTAGAATCTAACTCTTAGATAATTTTTGGACGGACTTCCATCATAATCGTCCCTCGTAAAATATAGAAAGGATCTTAAAAGTTTCGTAGCATTTCGAACAATCCTCGATTTAATTTAATTTTCTGATCGAAACTAGTATGAAATTGTGTATAATATACTACGATTTTTTGACCTAAACTCGTATGTCAAAAGGTTCCATAAAATCTTATTTTTAGATAATTTTTTGCATGGACTTCCATCAAAACCTTCCCTTGTAAAATATAGAAAGGATTTGAATAGTTTTCTAGCATTTCGAACAATGTTCGATTTAATTTGATTTTCTGACCGAAACTATTATAAAATTATGTATAATATACTACGATTTTTTGATTTTCACTCGTTTTTCAAAAAGTTTCCTAAAATCTATTTTTGAGATAATTTTTTGAATGGACTTCCATCATAATTTTCCCTCGTAAAATATAGAAAGGATCTTAGACGTTTCGTAGCATTTCGAACAATTCTCGATTTAATTTGATTTTCTGACTGAAACTAGTATAAAATTTTGTATAATATACTACAATTTTTTGACCTAAACTGGTATTTCAAAAAGTTTCATAGAATCTAATTCTGAAATAATTGTTTGCATGGACATCAATCATAATCTTCCCTCGTAAAATATAGAAAGGGTCTGAAAAGTTTCGTACATTTCAAACAATCCTCGATTTAATTTGATTTCTGACCGAAACTACTATAAAACTGTGTATAATATACTACGATATTTTGACTTAAACTGGCATTTAAAAAAGTTGTATAAAATCTAATTCTGATATAATTTTTTGCATGGACTTCCATCAAAATCTTCCCTCCTAAAATATTGAAATTATTTGAAAAATTTTGTAGCATTTCGAACAATCCTCAATTTAATTTGATATTCTGACCGAAACTATTATAATATTATGTATAATATACTACGATATTTTGACCTAAACTTGCATTTCAAAAGGTTCTATAGAATCTAATTTTGAGATAAGTTTTTTGTCGGGACATCCATCATAACCTTCCCTCGTAAAATATAGAAAGGATCTGAAAAGTTTCATTTAAATTCGAACAATCCTCGATTTAATTTGTTTTTCTGACCGAAACTAGTATAAAATTATGTATAATATACTATGATTTTTTGACCGAAACTAGTATTTCAAAAAGTTTCATAGAATCTAACTCTGAGATAATTTTTTGCATGGAATTCCATCGTAATCTTCCCTCGTAAAATATAGATAGGATCTTAAAAGTTTCGTAGCATTTCGAACAATCCTCGATTTAATTTAATTTTCTGACCGAAACTTGTATGAAATTGTGTATACTACGATTTTTTGACTTAAACTTGTATTTCAAAAGGTTCCATAGAATCTTATTTTGAGATAATTTTTTGCATGGACTTCCATAAAAACCTTCCCTTGTAAAATATAGAAAGGATTTGAAAAGTTTTGTAGCATTTCGAACAATTTTCGATTTAATTTGATTTTCTGACCGAAACTAGTATAAAATTATGTATAATATACTATGATTTTTTGATTTTCACTCGTTTTTCAAAAAGTTTCCTAGAATCTATTTTTGAGATAATTTCTTGAATGGACTTCCATCATAATCTTCCCTCGTAAAATATTGAAAGGATCTTAGATGTTTCGTAGCATTTCGAATAATTCTCAATTTAATTTGATTTTTTGACCGAAACTAGTATAAAATTGTGTATAATATACTACGATTTTTTGACCTAAACTGGTATTTCAAAAATTTTCATAGAATCTAATTCTGAAATAATTGTTTGCATGGACTTCATTCATAATCTTTCCTCGTAAAATATAGAAATGTCTGAAAAGTTTCGTAAATTTCAAGCAATCCTCGATTTAATTTGATTTCTGACTGAAACTAGTCTAAAACTGTGTATAATATACTACGATGTTTTGACCTAAACTGGCATTTCAAAAAGTTCCATTAAATCTAATTCTGATATAATTTTTTGCATGGATTTCCATCGAAATCTTCCCTCATAAAATATTGAAAGGTTCTTAAAAGTTTTGTAGCATTTCGAACAATCCTCAATTTAATTTGATATTCTGACCGAAACTAGTATAATATACTACGATTTTTTGACCTACACTTGCATTTCAAAAGGTTCTATAGAATCTATTTTGGAGATAAATTTTTTGTCGGGACATCCATCATAACCTTCCCTCGTAAAATATAGAAAGGATCTGAAAAGTTTCATTTAAATTCGAACAATCCTCGATTTAATTTGATTACTGACCAAACCTAGTATAAAATTGTGTATAATATACAACGATTTTTTGACCGAAACTAATATTTCAAAAAGTTTCATAGAATCTAATTCTGATATAATTTTTTGCATGGACTGCCATCGTAATCTTCCTTCGTCAAATATAGAAAGGATCTTAGAAGTTTCGTAGCATTTCGAAAATCCTCGATTTAATTTGATTTTCTGACCGAAACTAGTATAAAATTATGTATAATATACTACAATGTTTTGTCCGAAACTAGTATTTCAAAAAGTTTCGTAGAATCTAACTCTTAGATAATTTTGGGACGGACTTCCATCATAATCGTCCCTCGTAAAATATAGAAAGGATCTTAAAAGTTTCGTAGCATTTCGAACAATCCTCGATTTAATTTAATTTTCTGATCGAAACTAGTATGAAATTGTGTATAATATACTACGATTTTTTGACCTAAACTCGTATGTCAAAAGGTTCCATAAAATCTTATTTTTAGATAATTTTTTGCATGGACTTCCATCAAAACCTTCCCTTGTAAAATATAGAAAGGATTTGAATAGTTTTCTAGCATTTCGAACAATGTTCGATTTAATTTGATTTTCTGACCGAAACTATTATAAAATTATGTATAATATACTACGATTTTTTGATTTTCACTCGTTTTTCAAAAAGTTTCCTAAAATCTATTTTTGAGATAATTTTTTGAATGGACTTCCATCATAATTTTCCCTCGTAAAATATAGAAAGGATCTTAGACGTTTCGTAGCATTTCGAACAATTCTCGATTTAATTTGATTTTCTGACTGAAACTAGTATAAAATTTTGTATAATATACTACAATTTTTTTACCTACACTGGTATTTCAAAAAAATTCATAGAATCGAATTCTGAAATAATTGCTTGCATGGACTTCATTACAAATCTTCCCTCGTAAAATATAGAAAGGGTCTGAAAAGTTTCGTACATTTCGAACAATCCTCGATTTAATTTGATTTCTGACCGAAACTAGTATAAAACTGTGTATAATATACTATGATTTTTTGACCTAAACTGGCATTTCAAAAAGTTCCATAAAATCTAATTCTGATATAATTTTGTGCATGGACTTCCATCGAAATCTTCCCTCGTAAAATATTGAAAGGTTCTGAAAAGTTTTGTAGCATTTCGAACAATCCTCAATTTAATTTGATATTCTGACCGAAACTAGTATAATATTATGTATAATATACTACGATTTTTTGACCTAAACTTGCATTTCAAAAGGTTCTATAGAATTTAATTTTGAGATTAGTTTTTTGTAGGGACATCCATCATAACCTTCCCTCGTAAAATATAGAAAGGATCTGAAAAGTTTTATTTAAATTCGAACAATCCTCGATTTAATTTGATTACTGACCGAACCTAGTATAAAATTGTGTATAATATACTACGGTTTTTTGACCGAAACTAATATTTCAAAAAGTTTCATATAATCTAATTCTGATGTAATTTTTTGCAAGGACTTCCATCATAATCTGACCGAAACTAGTATGAAATTGTGTATAATATACTACGATTTTTTGACCTAAACTTGTCTTTCAAAAATTTTCATAGAATCTAATTCTGATATAATTGTTTGCATGGACTTCATTCATAATCTTTCCTCGTAAAATATAGAAAAGGTCTGAAAATTTTCGTAAATTTCAAGCAATCCTCGATTTAATTTGATTTCTGACCGAAACTAGTCTAAAACTGTGTATAATATACTACGATGTTTTGACCTAAACTGGCATTTCAAAAAGTTCCATTAAATCTAATTCTGATATAATTTTTTGCATGGATTTCCATCGAAATCTTCCCTCATAAAATATTGAAAGGTTCTTAAAAGTTTTGTAGCATTTCGAACAATCCTCAATTTAATTTGATATTCTGACCGAAACTAGTATAATATACTACGATTTTTTGACCTACACTTGCATTTCAAAAGGTTCTATAGAATCTATTTTGGAGATAAATTTTTTGTCGGGACATCCATCATAACCTTCCCTCGTAAAATATAGAAAGGATCTGAAAAGTTTCATTTAAATTCGAACAATCCTCGATTTAATTTGATTACTGACCAAACCTAGTATAAAATTGTGTATAATATACAACAATTTTTTGACCGAAACTAATATTTCAAAAAGTTTCATAGAATCTAATTCTGATATAATTTTTTGCATGGACTGCCATCGTAATCTTCCTTCATCAAATATAGAAAGGATCTTAGAAGTTTCGTAGCATTTCGAAAATCCTCGATTTAATTTGATTTTCTGACCGAAACTAGTATAAAATTATGTATAATATACTACAATTTTTTGTCCGAAACTAGTATTTCAAAAAGTTTCGTAGAATCTAACTCTTAGATAATTTTTGGACGGACTTCCATCATAATCGTCCCTCGTAAAATATAGAAAGGATCTTAAAAGTTTCGTAGCATTTCGAACAATCCTCGATTTAATTTAATTTTCTGATCGAAACTAGTATGAAATTGTGTATAATATACTACGATTTTTTGACCTAAACTCGTATGTCAAAAGGTTCCATAAAATCTTATTTTTAGATAATTTTTTGCATGGACTTCCATCAAAACCTTCCCTTGTAAAATATAGAAAGGATTTGAATAGTTTTCTAGCATTTCGAACAATGTTCGATTTAATTTGATTTTCTGACCGAAACTATTATAAAATTATGTATAATATACTACGATTTTTTTATTTTCACTCGTTTTTCAAAAAGTTTCCTAAAATCTATTTTTGAGATAATTTTTTGAATGGACTTCCATCATAATTTTCCCTCGTAAAATATAGAAAGGATCTTAGACGTTTCGTAGCATTTCGAACAATTCTCGATTTAATTTGATTTTCTGACTGAAACTAGTATAAAATTTTGTATAATATACTACAATTTTTTGACCTAAACTGGTATTTCAAAAAGTTTCATAGAATCTAATTCTGAAATAATTGTTTGCATGGACTTCAATCATAATCTTCCCTCGTAAAATATAGAAAGGGTCTGAAAAGTTTCGTACATTTCGAACAATCCTCGATTTAATTTGATTTCTGACCGAAACTACTATAAAACTGTGTATAATATACTACGATATTTTGACCTAAACTGGCATTTAAAAAAGTTGTATAAAATCTAATTCTGATATAATTTTTTGCATGGACTTCCATCAAAATCTTCCCTCCTAAAATATTGAAATTATTTGAAAAATTTTGTAGCATTTCGAACAATCCTCAATTTAATTTGATATTCTGACCGAAACTATTATAATATTATGTATAATATACTACGATATTTTGACCTAAACTTGCATTTCAAAAGGTTCTATAGAATCTAATTTTGAGATAAGTTTTTTGTCGGGACATCCATCATAACCTTCCCTCGTAAAATATAGAAAGGATCTGAAAAGTTTCATTTAAATTCGAACAATCCTCGATTTAATTTGTTTTTCTGACCGAAACTAGTATAAAATTATGTATAATATACTATGATTTTTTGACCGAAACTAGTATTTCAAAAAGTTTCATAGAATCTAACTCTGAGATAATTTTTTGCATGGAATTCCATCGTAATCTTCCCTCGTAAAATATAGATAGGATCTTAAAAGTTTCGTAGCATTTCGAACAATCCTCGATTTAATTTAATTTTCTGGCCGAAACTTGTATGAAATTGTGTATACTACGATTTTTTGACTTAAACTTGTATTTCAAAAGGTTCCATAGAATCTTATTTTGAGATAATTTTTTGCATGGACTTCCATAAAAACCTTCCCTTGTAAAATATAGAAAGGATTTGAAAAGTTTTGTAGCATTTCGAACAATTTTCGATTTAATTTGATTTTCTGACCGAAACTAGTATAAAATTATGTATAATATACTATGATTTTTTTATTTTCACTCGTTTTTCAAAAAGTTTCCTAGAATCTATTTTTGAGATAATTTCTTGAATGGACTTCCATCATAATCTTCCCTCGTAAAATATTGAAAGGATCTTAGATGTTTCGTAGCATTTCGAATAATTCTCAATTTAATTTGATTTTTTGACCGAAACTAGTATAAAATTGTGTATAATATACTACGATTTTTTGACCTAAACTGGTATTTCAAAAATTTTCATAGAATCTAATTCTGAAATAATTGTTTGCATGGACTTCATTCATAATCTTTCCTCGTAAAATATAGAAAATGTCTGAAAAGTTTCGTAAATTTCAAGCAATCCTCGATTTAATTTGATTTCTGACCGAAACTAGTCTAAAACTGTGTATAATATACTACGATGTTTTGACCTAAACTGGCATTTCAAAAAGTTCCATTAAATCTAATTCTGATATAATTTTTTGCATGGATTTCCATCGAAATCTTCCCTCATAAAATATTGAAAGGTTCTTAAAAGTTTTGTAGCATTTCGAACAATCCTCAATTTAATTTGATATTCTGACCGAAACTAGTATAATATACTACGATTTTTTGACCTACACTTGCATTTCAAAAGGTTCTATAGAATCTATTTTGGAGATAAATTTTTTGTCGGGACATCCATCATAACCTTCCCTCGTAAAATATAGAAAGGATCTGAAAAGTTTCATTTAAATTCGAACAATCCTCGATTTAATTTGATTACTGACCAAACCTAGTATAAAATTGTGTATAATATACAACGATTTTTTGACCGAAACTAATATTTCAAAAAGTTTCATAGAATCTAATTCTGATATAATTTTTTGCATGGACTGCCATCGTAATCTTCCTTCGTCAAATATAGAAAGGATCTTAGAAGTTTCGTAGCATTTCGAAAATCCTCGATTTAATTTGATTTTCTGACCGAAACTAGTATAAAATTATGTATAATATACTACAATTTTTTGTCCGAAACTAGTATTTCAAAAAGTTTCGTAGAATCTAACTCTTAGATAATTTTTGGACGGACTTCCATCATAATCGTCCCTCGTAAAATATAGAAAGGATCTTAAAAGTTTCGTAGCATTTCGAACAATCCTCGATTTAATTTAATTTTCTGATCGAAACTAGTATGAAATTGTGTATAATATACTACGATTTTTTGACCTAAACTCGTATGTCAAAAGGTTCCATAAAATCTTATTTTTAGATAATTTTTTGCATGGACTTCCGTCAAAACCTTCCCTTGTAAAATATAGAAAGGATTTGAATAGTTTTCTAGCATTTCGAACAATGTTCGATTTAATTTGATTTTCTGACCGAAACTATTATAAAATTATGTATAATATACTACGATTTTTTGATTTTCACTCGTTTTTCAAAAAGTTTCCTAAAATCTATTTTTGAGATAATTTTTTGAATGGACTTCCATCATAATTTTCCCTCGTAAAATATAGAAAGGATCTTAGACGTTTCGTAGCATTTCGAACAATTCTCGATTTAATTTGATTTTCTGACTGAAACTAGTATAAAATTTTGTATAATATACTACAATTTTTTGACCTACACTGGTATTTCAAAAAAATTCATAGAATCGAATTCTGAAATAATTGCTTGCATGGACTTCATTACAAATCTTCCCTCGTAAAATATAGAAAGGGTCTGAAAAGTTTCGTACATTTCGAACAATCCTCGATTTAATTTGATTTCTGACCGAAACTAGTATAAAACTGTGTATAATATACTATGATTTTTTGACCTAAACTGGCATTTCAAAAAGTTCCATAAAATCTAATTCTGATATAATTTTGTGCATGGACTTCCATCGAAATCTTCCCTCGTAAAATATTGAAAGGTTCTGAAAAGTTTTGTAGCATTTCGAACAATCCTCAATTTAATTTGATATTCTGACCGAAACTAGTATAATATTATGTATAATATACTACGATTTTTTGACCTAAACTTGCATTTCAAAAGGTTCTATAGAATTTAATTTTGAGATTAGTTTTTTGTAGGGACATCCATCATAACCTTCCCTCGTAAAATATAGAAAGGATCTGAAAAGTTTTATTTAAATTCGAACAATCCTCGATTTAATTTGATTACTGACCGAACCTAGTATAAAATTGTGTATAATATACTACGGTTTTTTGACCGAAACTAATATTTCAAAAAGTTTCATATAATCTAATTCTGATGTAATTTTTTGCAAGGACTTCCATCATAATCTGACCGAAACTAGTATGAAATTGTGTATAATATACTACGATTTTTTGACCTAAACTTATCTTTCAAAAATTTTCATAGAATCTAATTCTGATATAATTGTTTGCATGGACTTCATTCATAATCTTTCCTCGTAAAATATAGAAAAGGTCTGAAAATTTTCGTAAATTTCAAGCAATCCTCGATTTAATTTGATTTCTGACCGAAACTAGTCTAAAACTGTGTATAATATACTACGATGTTTTGACCTAAACTGGCATTTCAAAAAGTTCCATTAAATCTAATTCTGATATAATTTTTTGCATGGATTTCCATCGAAATCTTCCCTCATAAAATATTGAAAGGTTCTTAAAAGTTTTGTAGCATTTCGAACAATCCTCAATTTAATTTGATATTCTGACCGAAACTAGTATAATATACTACGATTTTTTGACCTACACTTGCATTTCAAAAGGTTCTATAGAATCTATTTTGGAGATAAATTTTTTGTCGGGACATCCATCATAACCTTCCCTCGTAAAATATAGAAAGGATCTGAAAAGTTTCATTTAAATTCGAACAATCCTCGATTTAATTTGATTACTGACCAAACCTAGTATAAAATTGTGTATAATATACAACGATTTTTTGACCGAAACTAATATTTCAAAAAGTTTCATAGAATCTAATTCTAATATAATTTTTTGCATGGACTGCCTTCGTAATCTTCCTTCGTCAAATATAGAAAGGATCTTAGAAGTTTTGTAGCATTTCGAAAATCCTCGATTTAATTTGATTTTCTGACCGAAACTAGTATAAAATTATGTATAATATACTACAATTTTTTGTCCGAAACTAGTATTTCAAAAAGTTTCGTAGAATCTAACTCTGAGATAATTTTTGGACGGACTTCCATCATAATCTTCCCTCGTAAAATATAGAAAGGATCTTAAAAGTTTCGTAGCATTTCGAACAATCCTCGATTTAATTTAATTTTCTGATCGAAACTAGTATGAAATTGTGTATAATATACTACGATTTTTTGACCTAAACTCGTATGTCAAAAGGTTCCATAAAATCTTATTTTTAGATAATTTTTTGCATGGACTTCCATCAAAACCTTCCCTTGTAAAATATAGAAAGGATTTGAAAAGTTTTCTAGCATTTCGAACAATGTTCGATTTAATTTGATTTTCTTACCGAGACTATTATAAAATTATGTATAATATACTACGATTTTTTGATTTTCACTCGTTTTTCAAAAAGTTTCCTAGAATCTATTTTTGAGATAATTTTTTGAATGGACTTCCTTCATAATTTTCCCTCGTAAAATATAGAAAGGATCTTAGACGTTTCGTAGCATTTCGAACAATTCTCGATTTAATTTGATTTTCTGACTGAAACTAGTATAAAATTTTGTTTAATATACTACAATTTTTTGACCTACACTGGTATTTCAAAAAAATTCATAGAATCGAATTCTGAAATAATTGCTTGCATGGACTTCATTACAAATCTTCCCTCGTAAAATATAGAAAGGGTCTGAAAAGTTTCGTACATTTCGAACAATCCTCGATTTAATTTGATTTCTGACCGAAACTATTATAAAACTTTGTATAATATACTACGATTTTTTGACCTAAACTGGCATTTCAAAAAGTTCCATAAAATCTAATTCTGATATAATTTTGTGCATGGACTTCCATCGAAATCTTCCCTCGTAAAATATTGAAAGCTTCTGAAATGTTTTGTAGCATTTCGAACAATCCTCAATTTAATTTGATATTCTGACCGAAACTAGTATAATATTATGTATAATATACTACGATTTTTTGACCTAAACTTGCATTTCAAAAGGTTCTATAGAATTTAATTTTGAGATTAGTTTTTTGTAGGGACATCCATCATAACCTTCCCTCGTAAAATATAGAAAGGATCTGAAAAGTTTTATTTAAATTCGAACAATCCTCGATTTAATTTGATTACTGACCGAACCTAGTATAAAATTGTGTATAATATACTACGGTTTTTTGACCGAAACTAATATTTCAAAAAGTTTCATATAATCTAATTCTGATGTAATTTTTTGCAAGGACTTCCATCATAATCTGACCGAAACTAGTATGAAATTGTGTATAATATACTACGATTTTTTGACCTAAACTTGTATTTCAAAAGGTTCCATAGAATCTTATCTTGAGATAATTTTTTGCATGGACTTCCATCAAAACCTTCCCTTGTGAAATATAGAAAGGTTTTGAAAAGTTTTGTAGCATTTCGAACAATTCTCGATTTAATTTTATTTTCTGACCGAAACTAGTATAAAATTATGTATAATATACTACGATTTTTTTATTTTCACTCGTTTTTCAAAAAGTTTCCTAGAATCTATTTTTGAGATAATTTTTTGAATGGACTTCCATCATAATCTTCCCTCGTAAAATATATAAAGGATCTTAGAAGTTTCGTAGCATTTCGAACTATTCTCGATTTAATTTGATTTTCTGACCGATACTAGTATAAAATTGGGTATAATATACAACGATTTTTTGACCTAAACTGGTATTTCAGAAAGATTCATAGAATCTAATTCTGAAATAATTGTTTGCATGGACTTCAATCATAATCTTCCCTCGTAAAATATAGAAAGGATCTGAAATGTTTCGTACATTTCGAACAATCCTCGATTTAATTTGATTTCTGACCGAAACTACTATAAAACTGTGTATAATATACTACGATTTTTTGACCTAAACTGGCATTTCAAAAAGTTCCATAAAATCTAATTCTGATATAATTTTTTGCATGGACTTCCATCGAAATCTTCCCTCGTAAAATATTGAAAGTATCTGAAAAGTTTTGTAGCATTTCGAACAATCCTCAATTTAATTTGATATTCTGACCGAAACTAGTATAATATACTACGATTTTTTGACCTACACATGCATTTCAAAAGGTTCTATAGAATCTAATTTTGAGATAAGTTTTTTGTCGGGACATCCATCATAACCTTCCCTCGTAAAATATATAAAGGATCTGAAAAGTTTCATTTAAATTTGAACAATCCTCGATTTAATTTGATTACTGACCGAACCTAGTATAAAATTGTGTATAATATACTACGGTTTTTTGACCGAAACTAATATTTCAAAAAGATTCATATAATCTAATTCTGATGTAATTTTTTGCAAGGACTTCTATCGTAATCTTCCCTCGTGAAATATAGAAAGGATCTGATAAGTTTCTTAGCATGTCTAAAATCCACGACTTAATTTGATTTTCTGACCGAAACTAGTATAAAATTGTGTATAATATACTACGATTTTTTGACCGAAACTAGTATTACAAAAAGTTTCATAGAATCTAACTCTGAGATAATTTTTTGCATGGACTTCCATCATAATCTTCCCTCATAAAATATAGATAGGTCTTAAAAGTTTTGTAGCATTTCGAACAATCCTCGATTTAATTTATTTTTCTGACCGAAACTAGTATGAAATTGTGTATAATATACTACGATTTTTTGACCTAAACTTGTATTTCAAAAGGTTCCATAGAATCTTATTTTGAGATAATTTTTTGCATGGACTTCCAAAAAAACCTTCACTACAACAAACAAGAACTTAGACAGCGCTTTTTTTAGCCTTAGACAGCGCTTTAAAGCGCTGTCTAAACCTCCGCTGCTAAAGGTTTAGACAGCGCTTTTTTAAATCTTAAAAGCGCTGTCTAAGCCCCCACCCTTAGACAGCACTTTGGCCAAAAGCGCTTTATAAGACCCTCTTATTTTAAATTTTTTAGGTACACCTTAGACAGCGCTTTTGAAAAGCGCTGTCTAAGCCCCCACCCTTAGACAGCGCTTTGGCCAAAAGCGCTTTATAAGACCCTCTTATTTTAAATTTTTTAGGTACACCTTAGACAACGCTTTTCAAAAAGCGCTGTCTAAGCCCCCCCCCCCTTAGACAGCGCTTTTTCCTAAAGCGCTTTCTAATCCCCCTCTTAGACAGCGCTTTTTACAAAAGCGCTGTCTAAGGTATACGAAATTTTTTGAGGGTTTTGTTTGAAACCACATTTTTTCCAGGTTTATAAACCAGAATTTCTACCTGTTTTCAACCAGATTTTGGCAGACAATTATCATATTTTATATATGCCATTTTGTCCTTTTTTCTACCAATTTTTGGCTAACAATTATATATATATACCAATTCAAACCAATTTTGCCTTAAATGTATCAAAATATATACAAATTTATGTTTACATTTATAAGTCATTACATATACTACTACAAATGTACACATTAATTACACAAATTTATGAACAAACTTTGAGCTCTATCATGAATTGACACCACTCCTCTTTGATTTCGTCCACTTGATCCTTTGTATAAGATGCACACTTGAATTCATCAAAGTACTACATAATAATATAACATATTTTGAATTAATTCCAACTATTTAATTATATGAGATATGTGTAAATATAAAAATAACTCATAAGTTAGAAATACATACATCGGTGGGAATCTCTAATCAGCCCAAAACAAGAGTATCTCGCATAAACCTCAACATGAAATACCCGCAATCTATTTGATTACGTTGACGAGGACACTACATATGAAAAAAAAATATGGATTATAAATCCTAAGTTTTATCAAGTGTCATCACTAATATAATAAAAAATGTGGTAATTAAAAATATACCGCCACTTTAATCCATGTAATGGAGTTGGCGCCCCTCCTTGAGGTTTGGATAACTCGTTGGGCCCGAAAAGCTTGTAGGACGCTAATAAAATAAAAATGAAGCAATTAGAACAATTCACATAAACTAAGAAAATTTTTGAACATTCTCACTTACGTGTCAATTAGGACCTTCATATCCGGGTAAGTTGTCCAATCATTTCCTAACGAGTCAAGATAATACACAATTTCTCGGATAGGATTGATTGCGAGCAACAACCAATGTCCACTGTAATGATTAGGCAAATGTTAGATGGTAACTTGGAAAATAATTATAATAGATGAATTTAGAATGAAATGCTAACCCGGTATTAAACGGTATAAAAAACAACTTCTCCGCATCTTTATTGTCCATGAGGATCCGAAGAACGTACTCCGTCACGGTATCCGGTCTACTTAACATTAAACCATAGTTGACGGTCGCGGGTGCTAAGAATCCGAATGACACGTCCAAACCATTGGGGCGCATCAATTTGTCATACAAAAACCTAATATAAAAACATCATTAACATAAAGTAAACATCATTAACATAAGTTGTTTAATTAATAAAACAAAGTAGTCCTGATTTACCTAACATATGTATTGACAACGTTGACGCCGATTTCTTCATGACCAAAAACTTGCATGAAGTCCTCATTACCAATCATTTGGTCGTAATCAAAGCCGAAAATCCCTACCTCCATATGTACAGTCCGAACACCTCCGGTCGGTATATCGGTCATCTCTAGAAATGTCCTGAGGCACGACCTATACTTGGTGGTAGGTTTTTTCCTAGCTACGGTCTTCTTAGCACCAGAACTTTTTACCCGTGCGGAGGCGTTGCTAACCTCCTTTTTTTGTTGTGCGGAGGCATTGCTATCCTCATTTTCTTGAAGCTACATGTCATATAAATAGTTAGATCAAATTAAGAATGTAACAACTTCCATGAATATATGTCATATAATTGTATATTACCTCTTTTCTTGAAACCGTGGACTCGGTATGCCGTGGAATCGCACTATCTTTTGATTTGGATTTTGTGGGAGTCTATTTAACATAGGAAAATATGTAAGTAAAATTTTAAGCATAAATTTTAAACTTTGAATATACCAAGGAAGTTAACATAAGTTTTAAGCATACCTCATATCCTACGCATATGAGGTTTGTCGGCCATGCAACAAACGAACCTACTGCTTCGTGCACCGTTGTTGCATCTGAATCATCGCTAGGATATGGTAATGCTGCATTCGGCTCAACTGCAATATCAACTGATACCTTCAAACATCCAGCAGGGAGCTCTCTAGTGTGGAGTAATACTCCGCTAACGTTATGCACTTTTCCCTTGCCAACCATCCGATAGTATGGTGACGACAAATACAGCTGACAATGGGAAATGCCCTAAAACCAATAATAACAAGAAATCGTTAATGTGTATATATGTCAAATACATAATTTAAGCAAATAGTTCAATTTAAGACAATTATATGTAATTACCTCTGGAATGTTTGGCTGAAAGGTACAGTTGATATTGTCTTTGTCCGAAGCATCTCTGTATACTGTTGAGGCGCTAGCCTCTCTCTCTCTCCTCAATGCATCAAGCTCAGCTTGCATGGCTTCCATTCTTGCATGAAGCTCCCGATTACTAGGAGCCTTTCCTTTTTTAATACTCAGGGTGGTCGGAGTGACTCCAAATCCCTTACCCCTCACCCAACCAGAATACTCAGGGACATCTAATGCCCGACCAAGTATGCTCCTAGTATCATCGGGAGATAAAGACTGAGATAGCTCCTCCTGAAAAATCAGATGAATACCGTATACTTGTCAAATATTTGTGTATAAAAATGTTATTCAATTAATGAAAAAATGTTATACTTACACATTTCTGGTATACGTGTAAAACTTCTTCTTGAGGAACTCCAGATTTGCCCACACGGGCTTCTTCCACAAAACATGTGCAGGAAGAGATGTTTCTGAACTTTCCTCCTTCTGCAGCTACACATTAAGTCATACAATTTGATCAGATAAAACTAATATATGATGAACAAATTTGTTATCGCAATTTATAAATACTTACCATGGATTGTTCTAAGCGTCCATATCCTACACGTCCTTTTCGGTACGGATATGCGGGACTTGATGCTCTTTCCCGATTTGTAGCACTTATTCTTTGAAAAACCGGGTCTTGTCTTTTGGATTTGAAAGCTTCCCATTCTTCAGCCGATATCAAACTTTCATATTTTTTAGGAAGCTCCGCATCCACAAAATTACCATCCGCATCCTTAAGGAACTTGGATGATAAAAATGTCTGAAACCCTCTTAGAAGCTTTCCGGCCAATTTCATACAAAAACCTCTTCTTTCTTCTTCGATGTTAAAACATCGCTAAGAAAAACATACAGATTGATAGTTAGTATCGGTAATTGAAAAAACATAATTGATACCGTATAATTAAGGGCCAAATGATTGTACCTTTATCTCACTCCAAATTTTTTCTTTGGACTCATTCAGCTCTTTGTTTCTCCAATCATCACATGTAATGGGAATTTTATTCCTTACTAGTGCACCGATAAAACTAGTTAAGGTATGCCCATTAGGTTCTATAAGTTGTCCCTGGTTGCTCCAATAGACATCTAGTATGATGCCTCGAGATCTTCCTTGGACCACCCTTCTCATTACTGTGATGCCTCTTCGAATTTCTTCTTCCGCGGAAACTTTTTTACTAACTTCCTCATGTTGGTCATCAGCCATGTCTAACCTGTAATAAACCAAGGAAACCATCAAATATCAAATATAACTTATAATCAAAGCAATTGAAAACAAAAAAAAAATAAAGAAACCATGCATTATCAGATATAACTTATAATCAAAGCAATTGAAAACAAAAATATAACGAAATCATGCATTATCAGATATAACTTATAATCAAAGCAATTGAAAACAAAAAAAATAAAGAAATCATGCATTATCAGATATAACTTATAATCAAAGCAATTGAAAACAAAAATATAATGAAATCATGCATTATCACATATAACTTATAATCAAAACAATTGGAAAAAAAAATAAAGAAACCATGGATAATTTACCTAAGTCACTAACATCTCTTTCTTTTCTTTGTTGGAATATTAATCACTTGTTTCTTAGCAATGCGTACGGATGAATTGATCCAAATTCCCTCATTATGATCGTTTCTTATATATGACTCATCCGGTATAAGATCCTCAACTTCATCATTTCTATTCAACTCATTCCGTCTAATGCATGACTCATTCTCAACATCAATATCACATTGATCGACACCGCTATCATCAGTCACTTTGTTAGAGAAAAGCACTATAGACCATTTTGTACTCTTCGGGTCATTCACATAGAACACTTGTTTAGCTTGAGATGCTAGAATAAAAGGTTCATCTTTGTACCCCACCCTAGTAAGATCAACTTGCAAAAATCCAGACTTATCCATTCGTATGCCACTACTATTCACCCACTTTCGACCAAAGATGGGAATCTGAAACTTCTCGTAATCAAACACCCAAATGTGCTCAATAACTCCAAAATATGACAAATTTGCATATTTGGGGTTTAAGTCCTTCATACTTGATATATGCATTGCTTCAGCTAGCACGGTGACACCACTATTTTGCATAGTACTCTTATCATCTTGTTCTTTGGTATAAAATGTGTATCCATTAATTGAATATGCGCTATGAGAAAACACATGCAAACTTGGACCATATGCCAAACATCTCAACCTTTCTGTTACCGAAGAAGGATCTGAAGAGCGCTTCAAATAAATATGATCCTTCAACCATTGTATGAAACTTTGATTGTGCTCTATAACTATCCAATTTTCATTTCTGTTCGGATTTAACCTTCGGAGTACATCCTTGTGCATTTCAACATATGGCTCAACCTCATTATTATTGTGCAGAACATACAAATGAACTTGATCCCGTTCATCCCTTGATATTGTCACAATTTTATTCCCAATTAATTTTTTACCTTCCATTTTTTCGAAAATCTGAGCTCTGGGGAGTCCAATCGATTGAACGTTAGACAAATATTCAGTACAAAACTCAATAGCTTCTTCAACAATGTATCGTTCAACAATACAACCCTCTGGTCGACTTCGGGATTTCACGTACCCTTTTAATATTTTCATATACCGTTCAGCAGGGTACATCCATCTCATATAAGCTGGTCCACACAATTGTGTCTCTTTCACAAGATGAACAACTAAATGAACCATTATGTCAAAAAAAGACGGAGGAAAATACATCTCAAGCTCACACAAGGTAATTACAATCTCTTTTTGTAGTGTTGGTAAGATCTCGAGATCGATCACCTTACTACAAATTGACCTAAAGAAAAAACACAATTTAGTTATGGAACTTCTTACTTTTTCTGGCAAAATAGAACGTATACCTATCGGTAGAAAATGTTCCATTATAACATGGCAATCATGTGTCTTCAAATTCTTCAACTTGAGGTCTTTCATAGAAACAAGTCTTCTGATATCAGATGAGTATCCTTCTGGAACCTTAACTTCACTCAGAGACTTACACACAAAAATTTCTCCTTTCTAGATAAAGTAAAAGCAGCAGGTGGTAGATATGTTCGTCTTCCTTTCTTCACGGGTGCTAATTCAGTTCTCATTCCCATTTTTAACATGTCCTCCCTTGCTTTAAGGCCATCCTTAGACTTGCCTTTTATATTGAGTAATGTACCGATAACACTTTCAAATACGTTTTTTTCAATATGCATAACATCGAGAAAATGTCTCACGTACAAAGACTTCCAATATGGCAATTCAAAAAATATCGACCTTTTCTTCCACCCACCTTTCACAATCTTATGTGCAAAAGGCTTGCCAAACTCAGTACGCACATCTTTCACCTTTTCAAAAACTTGTTCACCTGACAATGCGGGTGGAGCTCTACGATGTTCGGTGTCTCCATTGAATGCTTTTCTCCACCCACGGTAGTGATGTTTAGAATGTAAGAATCTACGATGACCGAGAAACACATTCTTCTGGCAAAGTTCCAATCGAATCGTATCGGTTCCGTCTTCACAAACAGGACACGCACGTTGACCTTTAATGCTATACCCAGATAGATTCCCGTATGCTGGAAAATCATTAATTGTGCCAAACAACATCGCCCTCAAATTGAAACTTTCTTTCCTATATCCATCATAAACCTCCACACCGTTCTCCCACAAAATCTTTAAATCTTCGATCAGAGGTGTCAAGTATACGTCTATGTCATTACCTGGTTGTTTAGGCCCAGAGATTAACATAGATAACATCATGTACTTACGCTTCATACATAGCCACGAAGGTAGGTTATAAATCATAAGAATCACAGGCCATGTGGTATGTGAAATACTTTGAAGACCATGTGGGTTCATTCCATCAGTAGATAATGCCAATCGAAGGTTTCTTGCTTCTGATCCAAACTCAGGATAATCATTATCAATCTTCGACCACTGTGGTGAATCAGCCGGATGCCGATACTTTCCATCAATAATTCTTTCATCTGCATGCCAAGTAAGATGTCTTGCATCGGTTTCACTACGAAACATGCGCCTAAATCTCGGAATTATCGGAAAATACCATAAGACTTTTGCAGGAGATAATCTTTTCTTATATCGAGACAAACGCATTTAGGGCACTCAGTTAACATTGCATATTCGTTACGAAACAAAATGCAATCGTTAGGACAAGCATGTATCTTATCATAGCTCATGCCAATAGAGCACAACATTTTTTTTGCCTCATAGGTTCGATTAGGAAGAACATTATCATCCGGTAGCATTTCTCTCATAAGGGCCAACAACTCTGTGAAACTTTTATCCGACCATCCATTGCCCGCCTTTAAGTTGTACAACTTTAATACCGCAGAAAGTCTTGAGAATTTAGTGCAACCTTTGTACAACGGTTTCTCTGCATCGCTTACCATCCTCTCAAACATTTCAGGACAATCATGAAGATCTTCTTCCAGTGCTTCTACAATCTCTTCAACTCGATCACAATCATATGTTTCCGTGTCTTTGTCGTATGAAGCATAGGTCGTATTACTTTTTCCACTCGATTCAACATTCTCGTTAATTTTCTCACCATGAAATATCCAACACTGATAACTTTGATCAATTTCATGCCTCAGCAAATGCGATTTCAATCCATGTGCGTCAACCTTACCAATATAACAACAACGCAAGCAAGGACAATGCATTCGTCTGGGGTTTTCAGCGTGTTGAACAACATACTTAACGAATTCCGCAACCCCACTCTCGTACTCTTTGGTCATTTGATCGGCACAGATCCATGTTTTATCCATGGTTTTCCTACTTATTAAAGTAAACAATCAATCCAGACGAAAATACATAACTAAGGTAGTATCTTTGAATATCCTAACAATTTTAAAGTTCAATTAATTTTAAACTTCAAAAACGTATACATAACCAATGTTAATATAAACTTCAATAACGTATTCGATACGCCAATATACCAACTTTAATTACCTCATCACTTTCATTTTTTATATTATAAGAATCAAACTTTTCTATTACAATATACCTATAACTATACCTATAACACGTTAATTTTTCTATAACTAACTTTAATTTTCTATTAGAATATACCTATAACTATACCTATAACTATACTTATAAACATTTTCTATGAATCAAAACAAAGGATAATACACTAAACTCACTTTTTATGAATCAAAACAACAATGTACCTTCTACACTCAATGTACCTTATGAATCAAAGCAACTTAAACAAAGGATAATACACTAAACTCACTTTTTATGAATCAAAACAACAATGTACCTTCTACACTCAATGTACCTTATGAATCAAAGCAACTAAAACAAAGGATAATACACCAAACTCAGTTTTTATGAATCAAAACAACAATGTACCTTCTAAACTCAATTTTTATTAATCAAAACAACTTAAACAACAATAATAAACTAAACTCATATTTTATGAATCAAAACAACTAAAACAAAGGATAAACTAAACTCAGTTTTTTTCAATCAAAACAACAATATACCTCCTAAAATCAATTTTTATGAATCAAAACAACATAAACAAGAATATTACACTAATTGAAACGAAGTTACTGTGTTCAAGAATCGAAAAATCAAGAAATGACCAAACATACCGCAAGAATGGAGAATGAAGAACGAAGAATCAAGAATCGAACTCAAGAAATGAACAAACGAAGTCAATGATTCTTCAAACACGTTCACTGATTCTTCAAACTGTGTTTCGCTTCAATTGTGTTTCGCTGCTGTTAGAGTTTCTTTCGCAGGAGGGAAAACAAAAGAACAGAGAATGCAAATAGAAGTCTGAAATTTTATTTTAATTAGACCTTAGACGGCGCTTTTGGGAAAAGCGCTTTCTAAGGTATGCCTTAGACAGCGCTTTCCAAAAGCGCTTTCTAAACCCCCCCATTAGACAACGCTTTTGGTTTTATTTATTTTTTTAATTTAAAAGCTTTAAACAGCGCTTTATTAAAAGCGCTGACTAAGGTATATATTTAAAAGCGCTTTCTATAAGCGCTTTCTAAGGGGGGGTCTTAGACAGCGCTTTTAGAAAGTGCTATATAAGACCCCCCCCCCCTTAGACAGCGCTTTCATTATTTTTTTGGAAGATTTTCCGTGTTTTATTTTAATTTTAACCTTAGACAGCGCTTTCTTTTAAAAGCGCTGTCTAAGATGCGCTGTTAAAAAACATTTTTGGCGTAGTGCTTCCCTTGTAAAATATAGAAAGGTTTTGAAAAGTTTTGTAGCATTTCGAACAATTCTCGATTTAATTTGATTTTTTGACCGAAACTAGTATAAAATTATGTATAATATACTACGATTTTTTTATTTTCACTCGTTTTTCAAAAAGTTTCCTAGAATCTATTTTTGAGATAATTTTTTGAATGGACTTCCATCATAATCTTCCCTCGTAAAATATATAAAGGATCTTAGAAGTTTTGTAGCATTTCGAACAATTCTCGATTTAATTTGATTTTCTGACCGATACTAGTATAAAATTGGGTATAATATACAACGATTTTTTGACCTAAACTGGTATTTCAAAAAGATTCATAGAATCTAATTCTGAAATAATTGTTTGCTTGGACTTCAATCATAATCTTCCCTCGTAAAATATAGAAAGGGTCTGAAAAGTTTCGTACATTTCGAACAATCCTCGATTTAATTTGATTTCTGACCGAAACTACTATAAAACTGTGTACAATATACTACGATTTTTTGACCTAAACTGGCATTTCAAAAAGTTCCATAAAATCTAATTCTGATATAATTTTTTGCATGGACTTCCATCGAAATCATCCCTCGTAAAATATTGAAAGTATTTGAAAATTTTTGTAGCATTTCGAACAATCCTCAATTTAATTTGATATTCTGACCGAAACTATTATAATATTATGTATAATATACTACGATATTTTTACCTAAACTTGCATTTCAAAAGGTTCTATAGAATCTAATTTTGAGATAAATTTTTTGTCGGGACATCCATCATAACCTTCCCTTGTAAAATATAGAAAGGATCTGAAAAGTTTCATTTAAATTCGAACAATCCTCGATTTAATTTGATTACTGACCGAACCTAGTATAAAATTGTGTATAATATACTACGGTTTTTTGACCAAAACTAATATTTCAAAAAGTTTCATAGAATCTAATTCTGATATAATTTTTTGCATGGACTTCCCTCTTGAAATATAGAAAGGATCTTAGAAGTTTCGTAGCATTTCGAAAATCCTCGATTTAATTTGATTTTTTGACCGAAACTAGTATAAAATTGTGTATAATATACTACAATTTTTTGACCTAAACTGGTATTTCAAAAAATTTCATAGATTTTAATTCTGAAATAATTGTTTGCATGGACTTCATTCATAACCTTCCCTCGTAAAATATAGAAGAGGTCTGAAAAGTTTCGTACATTTCGAACAATCCTCGATTTAATTTGATTTCTGACCGAAACTAGTATAAAACTGTGTAAAATATACTGCGATACTTTGACCTAAACTGGCATTTCAAAAAGTTCCATAAAATCTAATTCTGATATAATTTTTTGCATGGACTTCCATCGAAATCTTCCCTCGTAAAATATTGAAAGGTTCTGAAAATTTGTGTAGCATTTCGAACAATCCTCAATTTAATTTGATATTCTGACTGAAACTAGTATAATATTATGTATAATATACTACGATTTTTTTATTTTCACTCGTTTTTCAAAAAGTTTCCTAGAATCTATTTTTGAGATAATTTTTTGAATGGACTTCCATCATAATTTTCCCTCGTAAAATATAGAAAGGATCTTAGAAGTTTCGTAGCATTTCGAACAATTCTCGATTTAATTTGATTTTCTGATTGAAACTAGTATAAAATTGTGTATAATATACTACGATTTTCTGACCTAAACTGGTATTTCAAAAAATTTCATAGAATCTAATTCAGAAATAATTGTTTGCATGAACTTCATTCATAATCATCCCTCGTAAAATATAGAAAGGGTCTGAAAAGTTTCGTACATTTCGAACAATCCTCGATTTAATTTGATTTCTGACCGAAACTAGTATAAAATTGTGTAAAATATACTACGATTTTTTGACCTAAACTGGCATTTCAAAAAGTTCCATAAAATCTAATTCTGATATAATTTTGTGCATGGACTTCCATCGAAATCTTCCCTCGTAAAATATTGAAAGGTTCTGAAAAGTTTTGTAGCATTTCGAACAATCCTTAATTTAAATTGATATTCTGACCGAAACTAGTAGAATATTATGTATAATATACTACGATTTTTTTACCTAAACATGCATTTCAAAAGGTTCTATAGAATCTAATTTTGAGATAAGTTTTTTGTCGGGACATCCATCAAAACTTTCCCTTGTAAAATATAGAAAGGATCTGAAAAGTTTCATTTAAATTCGAACAATCCTCGATTTAATTTGATTACTGACCGAATCTAGTATAAAATTGTGTATAATATACTACGGTTTTTTGACCGAAACTAATATTTCAAAAAGTTTCATATAATCTAATTCTGATATAATTTTTTGCAGGGACTTCCATCGTAATCTTCCCTCGTGAAATATAGAAAGGATCTTATAAGTTTCTTAGAATTTCTAAAATCCTCGATTTAATTTGATTTTCTGACCGAAACTAGTATAAAATTGTGTATAATATACTACGATTTTTTGACCGAAACTAGTATTACAAAAAGTTTCATAGAATCTAACTCTGAGATAATTTTTTGCATGGACTTCCATCGTAATCTTCCCTCATAAAATATAGATAGGATCTTAAAAGTTTTGTAGCATTTCGAACAATCCTCGATTTAATTTAATTTTCCGACCGAAACTAGTATGAAATTGTGTATAATATACTACGATTTTTTGACCTAAACTTGTATTTCAAAAGGTTCCATAGAATCTTATTTTGAGATAATTTTTTGCATGGACTTCCATCAAAACCTTCCCTTGTAAAATATAGAAAGGTTTTGAAAAGTTTTGTAGCATTTCGAACAATTCTCGATTTAATTTGATTTTCTGACCGAAACTAGTATAAAATTATGTATAATATACTACGATTTTTTTATTTTCACTCGTTTTTCAAAAAGTTTTCTAGAATCTATTTTTGAGATAATTTTTTGAATGGACTTCCATCATAATCTTCCCTCTTAAAATATATAAAGGATCTTAGAAGTTTCGTAACATTTCGAACAATTCTCGATTTAATTTGATTTTCTGACCGATACTAGTATAAAATTGTGTATAATATACAACGTTTTTTTGACCTAAACTGGTATTTCAAAAAGTTTCATAGAATCTAATTCTAAAATAATTGTTTGCATGGACTTCAATCATAATCTTCCCTCGTAAAATATAGAAAGGGTATGAAAAGTTTCGTACATTTCGAACAATCCTCGATTTAATTTAATTTCTGACCGAAACTACTATAAAACTGTGTATAATATATTACGATTTTTTGACCTAAACTGGCATTTCAAAAAGTTCCATAAAATCTAATTCTGATATAATTTTTTGAATGGACTTCCATCGAAATCTTCCCTCGTAAAATATTGAAAGTATTTGAAAATTTTTGTAGCATTTCGAACAATCCTCAATTTAATTTGATATTCTGACCGAAGCTATTATAATATTATGTATAATATACTACGATATTTTTACCTAAACTTGCATTTCAAAAGGTTCTATAGAATCTAATTTTGAGATAAGTTTTTTGTCGAGACATCCATCATAACCTTCCCTCGTAAAATATAGAAAGGATCTGAAAAGTTTCATTTAAATTCGAACAATCCTCGATTTAATTTGATTACTGAACGAACCTAGTATAAAATTGTGTATAATATACTACGTTTTTTGACCGAAACTAATATTTCAAAAAGTTTCATAGAATCTAATTCTGATATAATTTTTTTCATGGACTTCCCTTTTGATATATAGAAAGGATCTTAGAAGTTTCGTAGCATTTCAAAAATCCTCGATTTAATTTGATTTTCTGACCGAAACTAGTATAAAATTATGTATAATATACTACAATTATTTGACCGAAACTAGTATTTCAAAAAGTTTCATAGAATCTACCACTGAGATAATGTTTTGAAAGGAATTCCATCGTAATCTTCCCTCGTAAAATATAGATAGGATCTTAAAAGTTTCGTAGCATTTCGAACAATCCTCGATTTAATTTAATTTTCTGACCGAAACTAGTATGAAATTGTTGATACTACGATTTTTTGACCTAAACTTAGATTTCAAAAGGTTCCATAGAATCTTATTTTGAGATAATTTTTTGCATGGACTTCCATCAAAACCTTTCCTTGTAAAATATAGAAAGGTTTTGAAAAGTTTTGTAGCATTTCGAACAATTTTCGATTTAATTTGATTTTCTGACCGAAACTAGTATAAAATTATGTATATTATACTACGATTTCTTGATTTTCACTCGTTTTTCAAAAAGTTTCCTAGAATCTATTTTTGAGATAATTTTTTGAATGGACTTCCATCATAATCTTCCCTCGTAAAATATAGAAAGGATCTTAGAAGTTTCGTAGCATTTCGAACAATTCTCGATTTAATTTGATATTCTGACCGAAACTAGTATAAAATTGTGTATAATATACTACAATTTTTTGACCTAAACTTGTATTTCAAAAAACTTCATAGAATTTAATTCTGAAATAATTGTTTGCATGGACTTCATTCATAACCTTCCCTCGTAAAATAGAGAAGAGGTCTGAAAAGTTTCGTACATTTCGAACAATCCTCGATTTAATTTGATTTCTGACCGAAACTAGTATAAAACTGTGTAAAATATACTACGATACTTTGACCTAAACTGGCATTTCAAAAAGTTCCATAAAATATAATTCTGATATATTTTTTTGCATGGACTTCCATCGAAATCTTCCCTCGTAAAATATTGAAAGGTTCTGAAAATTTGTGTAGCATTTCGAACAATCCTCAATTTAATTTGATATTCTGACCGAAACTAGTATAATATTATGTATAATATACTACGATTTTTTGACCTAAACTTGCATTTCAAAAGGTTCTATAGAATCTAATTTTGAGATAAGTTTTTTGTCGGGACATCCATCATAACCTTCCCTCGTAAAATATAGAAAGGATCTGAAACGTTTCATTTAAATTCGAACAATCCTCGATTTAATTTGATTACTGACCGAACCTAGTATAAAATTGTGTATAATATACTACGATTTTTTAACCGAAACTAATATTTCAAAAAGTTTCATAGAATCTAATTCTGATATAATTTTTTGCATGGACTTCCATCGTAATCTTCCCTCGTCAAATATAGAAGGGATCTTAGAAGTTTCGTAGCATTTCGAAAATCCTCGATTTAATTTGATTTTCTGACCGAAACTAGTATAAAACTATGTATAATATACTACGATTTTTTGTCCGATACTAGTATTTCAAAAAGTTTCGTAGATTCTAACTCTGAGATAATTTTTTTGCACGGACTTCCATCGTAATCTTCCCTCGTAGAATATAGAAAGGATCTTAAAAGTTTCGTAGCATTTCGAACAATCCTCGATTAAATTTAATTTTCTGATCGAAACTAGTATGAAATTGTGTATAATATACTATGATTTTTTGACCTAAACTCGTATTTCAAAAGGTTCCATAAAATCTTGTTTTTAGATAATTTTTTGCATGGACTTCCATCAAAACCTTCCCTTGTAAAATATAGAAAGGATTTGAATAGTTTTGTAGCATTTCGAACAATTTTCGATTTAATTTGATTTTCTGACAGAAACTATTATAAAATTATGTATAATATACTACGATTTATTTATTTTCACTCGTTTTTCAAAAAGTTTCCTAGAATCTATTTTTGAGATAATTTTTTGAATGGACTTCCATCATAATTTTCCCTCGTAAAATATAGAAAGGATCTTAGAAGTTTCGTGGCATTTCGAACAATTCTCGATTTAATTTGATTTTCTGATTGAAACTAGTATAAAATTGTGTATAATATACTACGATTTTTTGACCTAAACTGGTATTTCAAAAAATTTCATAGAATCTAATTCTGAAAATTGTTTGCATGAACTTCATTAATAATCTTCCCTCGTAAAATATAGAAAGGGTCTGAAAAGTTTCGTACATTTCGAACAATCCTCGATTTAATTTGATTTCTGACCGAAATTAGTATAAAACTGTGTATAATATACTACGATTTTTTGACCTAAACTGGCATTTCAAAAAGTTCCATAAAATCTAATTCTGATATAATTTTGTGCATGCACTTCCATCGAAATCTTCCGTCGTAAAATATTGAAAGGTTCTGAAAAGTTTTGTAGCATTTCGAACAATCCTTAATTTAAATTGATATTCTGACCGAAACTAGTAGAATATTATCTATAATATACTACGATTTTTTTACCTAAACTTGCATTTCAAAAGGTTCTATAGAATCTAATTTTGAGATAATTTTTTTGTCGGGACATCCATCATAACCTTCCCTTGTAAAATATAGAAAGGATCTGAAAAGATTCATTTAAATTCGAACAATCCTCGATTTCATTTGATTACTGACCGAACCTAGTATAAAATTGTGTATAATATACTACGGTTTTTTGACCGAAACTAATATTCAAATAGTTTCATATAATCTAATTCTGATATAATTTTTTCCAAGGACTTCCATCGTAATCTTCCCTCGTGAAATATAGAAAGGATCTTATAGGTTTCTTAGCATTTCTAAAATCCTCGATTTAATTTGATTTTCTGACCGAAACTAGTATAAAATTGTGTATAATATACTACGATTTTTTGACCGAAACTAGTATTACAAAAAGTTTCATAGAATCTAACTCTGAGATAATTTTTTGCATGGACTTCCATCGTAATCTTCCCTCATAAAATATAGATAGGATCTTAAAAGTTTTGTAGCATTTCGAATAATCCACGATTTAATTTAATTTTCTGACCGAAACTAGTATGAAATTGTTGTTACTACGATTTTTTGACCTAAACTTGTATTTCAAAATGTTCCATAGAATCTTATTTTGAGATAATTTTTTGCATGGACTTCCATCAAAACCTTCCCTTGTAAAATATAAAAAGGTTTTGAAAAGTTTTGTAGCATTTCGAACAATTTTCGATTTAATTTGTTTTTCTGACCGAAACTAGTATAAAATTATGTATTATATACTACGATTTCTTGTTTTCACTCGTTTTTCAAAAAGTTTCCCAAAATCTATTTTTGAGATAATATTTTGAATGGACTTCCATCATAATCTTCCCTCGTAAAATATAGAAAGGATCTTAGAAGTTTCGTAGCATTTCGAACAATTCTCGATTTAATTTGATTTTCTGACCGAAACTAGTATAAAATTGTGTATAATATACTACAATTTTTTGACCTAAACTGGTATTTCAAAAAATTTCATAGAATTTAATTCTGAAATAATTGTTTGCATGGACTTCATTCATAACCTTCCCTCGTAAAATATAGGAGAGGTCTGAAAATTTTCGTACATTTCGAACAATCCTCGATTTAATTTGATTTCTGACCGAAACTAGTATAAAACTGTGTAAAATATACTACGATGTTTTGACCTAAACTGGCATTTCAAAAAGTTCCATAAAATCTAATTATGATATAATTTTTTGCATGGACTTCCATCGAAATCTTCCCTCGTAAAATATTGAAAGGTTTTGAAAATTTGTGTAGCATTTCGAACAATCCTCAATTTAATTTGATATTCTGACCGAAACTAGTATAATATTATGTATAATATACTACGATTTTTTGACCTAAACTTGCATTTCAAAAGGTTCTATAGAATCTAATTTTGAGATAAGTTTTTTGTCGGGACATCCATCATAACCTTCCCTCGTAAAATATAGAAAGGATCTGAAACGTTTCATTTAAATTCGAACAATCCTCGATTTAATTTGATTACTGACCGAACCTAGTATAAAATTGTGTATAATATACTACGATTTTTTAACCGAAACTAATATTTCAAAAAGTTTCATAGAATCTAATTCTGATATAATTTTTAGCATGGACTTCCATCGTAATCTTCCCTCATCAAATATAGAAAGGATCTTAGAAGTTTCGTAGCATTTCTAAAATCCTCGATTTAATTTGATTTTCTGACCGAAACTAGTATAAAATTGTGTATAATATACTACGATTTTTTGTCCGAAACTAGTATTTCAAAAAGTTTTGTAGATTCTAACTCTGAGATAATTTTTTTGCATGGACTTCCATCGTAATCTTCCCTCATAAAATATAGATATGATCTTAAACGTTTTGTAGCACTTCGAATAATCCTCGATTTAATTTAATTTTCTGACCGAAACTAGTATGAAATTGTTGATACTACGATTTTTTGACCTAAACTTGTATTTCAAAAGGTTCCATAGAATCTTATTTTGAGATAATTTATTGCATGGACTTCCATCAAAACCTTCCCTTGTAAAATATAGAAAGGTTTTGAAAAGTTTTGTAGCATTTCGAACAATTTCCGATTTAATTTGATTTTCTGACCGAAACTAGTATAAAATTATGTATAATATACTACGATTTCTTGATTTTCACTCGTTTTTCAAAAAGTTTCCTAGAATCTATTTTTGAGATAATTTTTTGAATGGACTTCCATCATAATCTTCCCTCGTAAAATATAGAAAAGATCTTAGAAGTTTCGTAGCATTTCGAACAATTCTCGATTTAATTTGATTTTCTGACCGAAACTAGTATAAAATTGTGTATAATATACTACAATTTTTTGACCTAAACTGGTATTTCAAATAATTTCATAGAATTTAATTCTGAAATAATTGTTTGCATGGACTTCATTCATAACCTTCCCTCTTAAAATATAGGAGAGGTCTAAAAAGTTTCGTACATTTCGAACAATCCTCGATTTAATTTGATTTCTGACCGAAACTAGTATAAAACTGTGTAAAATATACTACGATGTTTTGACCTAAACTGGAATTTCAAAAAGTTCCATAAAATCTAATTATGATATAATTTTTTGCATGGACTTCCATCGAAATCTTCCCTCGTAAAATATTGAAAGGTTTTGAAAATTTGTGTAGCATTTCGAACAATCCTCAATTTAATTTGATATTCTGACCGAAACTTTTATTATATTATGTATAATATACTACGATTTTTTGACCTAAACTTGCATTTCAAAAGGTTCTATAGAATCTAATTTTGAGATAAGTTTTTTGTCGGGACATCCATCATAACCTTCCCTCGTAAAATATAGAAAGGATCTGAAACGTTTCATTTAAATTCGAACAATCCTCGATTTAATTTGATTACTGACCGAACCTAGTATAAAATTGTGTATAATATACTACGATTTTTTAACCGAAACTAATATTTCAAAAAGTTTCATAGAATCTAATTCTGATATAATTTTTTGCATGGACTTCCATCATAATCTTCCCTCATCAAATATAGAAAGGATCTTAGAAGTTTCGTAGCATTTCGAAAATCCTCGATTTAATTTGATTTTCTGACCGAAACTAGTATAAAATTATGTATAATATACTACGATTTTTTGTCCGAAACTAGTATTACAAAAAGTTTCATAGAATCTAACTCTGAGATAATTTTTTGCATGGACTTCCATCGTAATCTTCCCTCATAAAATATAGATAGGATCTTAAAAGTTTTGTAGCATTTCGAATAATCCTCGATTTAATTTAATTTTCTGATCGAAACTAGTATGAAATTGTTGATACTACGATTTTTTGACCTAAATTTGTATTTCAAAAGGTTCCATAGAATCTTATTTTGAGATAATTTTTTGCATGGACTTCCATCAAAACCTTCCCTTGTAAAATATAGAAAGGTTTTGAAAAGTGTTGTAGCATTTCGAACAATTTTCGATTTAATTTGATTTTCTGACCGAAACTAGTATAAAATTATGTATAATATACTACGATTTCTTGATTTTCACTCGTTTTTCAAAAAGTTTCCCAGAATCTATTTTTGAGATAATATTTTGAATGGACTTCCATCATAATCTTCCCTCGTAAAATATAGAAAGGATCTTAGAAGTTTCGTAGCATTTCGAACAATTCTCGATTTAATTTGATTTTCTGACCGAAACTAGTATAAAATTGTGTATAATATACTACAATTTTTTGACCTAAACTGGTATTTCAAAAAATTTCATAGAATTTAATTCTGAAATAATTGTTTGCATGGACTTCATTCATAACCTTCCCTCGTAAAATATAGGAGAGGTCTGGAAATTTTCGTACATTTCGAACAATCCTCGATTTAATTTGATTTCTGACCGAAACTAGTATAAAACTGTGTAAAATATACTACGATGTTTTGACCTAAACTGGCTTTCAAAAAGTTCCATAAAATCTAATTATGATATAATTTTTTGCATGGACTTCCATCGAAATCTTCCCTCGTAAAATATTGAAAGGTTTTGAAAATTTGTGTAGCATTTCGAACAATCCTCAATTTAATTTGATATTCTGACCGAAACTAGTATAATATTATGTATAATATACTACGATTTTTTGACCTAAACTTGCATTTCAAAAGGTTCTATAGAATCTAATTTTGAGATAAGTTTTTTGTCGGGACATCCATCATAACCTTCCCTCGTAAAATATAGAAAGGATCTGAAACGTTTCATTTAAATTCGAACAATCCTCGATTTAATTTGATTACTGACCGAACCTAGTATAAAATTGTGTATAATATACTACGATTTTTTAACCGAAACTAATATTTCAAAAAGTTTCATAGAATCTAATTCTGATATAATTTTTTGCATGGACTTCCATCGTAATCTTCCCTCATCAAATATAGAAAGTATCTTAGAAGTTTCGTAGCATTTCGAAAATCCTCGTTTTAATTTGATTTTCTGACCGAAACTAGTATAAAATTATGTATAATATACTACGATTTTTTGTCCGAAACTAGTATTTCAAAAAGTTTCGTAGATTCTAACTCTGAGATAATTTTTTTGCACGGACTTCCATCGTAATCTTCCCTCGTAGAATATAGAAAGGATCTTAAAAGTTTCGTAGCATTTCGAATAATCCTCGATTAAATTTAATTTTCTGATTGAAACTAGTATGAAATTGTGTATAATATACTTTTATTTTTTGACCTAAACTCGTATTTCAAAAGGTTCCATAAAATCTTGTTTTTAGATAATTTTTTGCATGGACTTCCATCAAAATCTTCCCTTGTAAATTATAGAAAGGATTTGAAAAGTTTTGTAGCATTTCGAACAATTTTTGATTTAATTTGATTTTCTGACCGAAACTATTATAAAATTATGTATAATATACTACGATTTATTTATTTTCACTCGTTTTTCAAAAAGTTTCCTAGAATCTATTTTTGAGATAATTTTTTGAATGGACTTCCATCATAATTTTCCCTCGTCAAATATAGAAAGGATCTTAGAAGTTTTGTGGCATTTCGAACAATTCTCGATTTAATTTGATTTTCTGATTGAAACTAGTATAAAATTGTGTATAATATACTACGATTTTTTGACCTAAACTGGTATTTCAAAAAATTTCATAGAATCTAATTCTGAAATAATTGTTTGCATGCACTTCATTCATAATCTTCCCTCGTAAAATATAGAAAGGGTCTGAAAAGTTTCGTACATTTCGAACAATCCTCGATTTAATTTGATTTCTGACCGAAACTAGTATAAAACTGTGTATAATATACTACGATTTTTTGACCTAAACTGGCATTTCAAAAAGTTCCATAAAATCTAATTCTGATATAATTTTGTGCATGCACTTCCATCGAAATCTTCCCTCGTAAAATATTGAAAGGTTCTGAAAAGTTTTGTAGCATTTCGAACAATCCTTAATTTAAATTGATATTCTGACCGAAACTTGTAGAATATTATGTATAATATACTACGATTTTTTTACCTAAACTTGCATTTCAAAAGGTTCTATAGAATCTAATTTTGAGATAAGTTTTTTGTCGGGACATCCATCATAACCTTCCCTTGTAAAATATAGAAAGGATCTGAAAAGTTTCATTTAAATTCGAACAATCCTCGATTTAATTTGATTACTGACCGAACCTAGTATAAAATTGTGTATAATATACTACGGTTTTTTCACCGAAACTAATATTCAAATAGTTTCATATAATCTAATTCTGATATAATTTTTTGCAAGGACTTCCATCGTAATCTTCCCTCGTGAAATATAGAAAGGATCTTATACGTTTCTTAGCATTTCTAAAATCCTCGATTTAATTTGATTTTCTGACCGAAACTAGTATAAAATTGTGTATAATATACTACGATTTTTTGACCGAAACTAGTATTACAAAAAGTTTCATAGAATCTAACTCTGAGATAATTTTTTGCATGGACTTCCATCGTAATCTTCCCTCATAAAATATAGATAGGATCTTAAAAGTTTTGTAGCATTTCGAACAATCCTCGATTTAATTTAATTTTCTGACCGAAACTAGTATGAAATTGTTGATATTACGATTTTTTGACCTAAACTTGTATTTCAAAAGGTTCCATAGAATCTTATTTTGAGATAATTTTTTGCATGGACTTCCATCAAAACCTTCCCTTGTAAAATATAGAAAGGTTTTGAAAAGTTTTGTAGCATTTCGAACAATTTTCGATTTAATTTGATTTTCTGACCGAAACTAGTATAAAATTGTGTATAATATACTACAATTTTTTGACCTAAACTGGTATTTCAAATAATTTCATAGAATTTAATTCTGAAATAATTGTTTGCATGGACTTCATTCATAACCTTCCCTCTTAAAATATAGGAGAGGTCTAAAAAGTTTCGTACATTTCGAACAATCCTCGATTTAATTTGATTTTTGACCGAAACTAGTATAAAACTGTGTAAAATATACTACGATGTTTTGACCTAAACTGGCATTTCAAAAAGTTCCATAAAATCTAATTATGATATAATTTTTTGCATGGACTTCCATCGAAATCTTCCCTCGTAAAATATTGAAAGGTTTTGAAAATTTGTGTAGCATTTCGAACAATCCTCAATTTAATTTGATATTCTGACCGAAACTTTTATTATATTATGTATAATATACTACGTTTTTTTGACCTAAACTTGCATTTCAAAAGGTTCTATAGAATCTAATTTTGAGATAAGTTTTTTGTCGGGACATCCATCATAACCTTCCCTCGTAAAATATAGAAAGGATCTGAAACGTTTCATTTAAATTCGAACAATCCTCGATTTAATTTGATTACTGACCGAACCTAGTATAAAATTGTGTATAATATACTACGATTTTTTAACCGAAACTAATATTTCAAAAAGTTTCATAGAATCTAATTCTGATATAATTTTTTGCATGGACTTCCATCGTAATCTTCCCTCATCAAATATAGAAAGGATCTTAGAAGTTTCGTAGCATTTCGAAAATCCTCGATTTAATTTGATTTTCTGACCGAAACTAGTATAAAATTATGTATAATATACTACGATTTTTTGCCCGAAACTAGTATTTCAAAGAGTTTCGTAGATTCTAACTCTGAGATAATTTTTTTGCACGGACTTCCATCGTAATCTTCCCTCGTAGAATATAGAAAGGATCATAAAAGTTTCGTTGCATTTCGAACAATCCTCGATTAAATTTAATTTTCTGATCGAAACTAGTATGAAATTGTGTATAATATACTACGATTTTTTGACCTAAACTCGTATTTCAAAAGGTTCCATAAAATCTTGTTTTTAGATAATATCTTGCATGGACTTCCATGAAAATCTTCCCTTGTAAATTATAGAAAGGATTTGAAAAGTTTTGTAGCATTTCGAACAATTTTCGATTTAATTTGATTCTCTGACCGAAACTATTATAAAATTATGTATAATATACTACGATTTATTTATTTTCACTCGTTTTTCAAAAAGTTTCCTAGAATCTATTTTTGAGATAATTTTTTGAATGGACTTCCATCATAATTTTCCCTCGTAAAATATAGAAAGGATCTTAGAAGTTTCGTGGCATTTCGAACAATTCTCGATTTAATTTGATTTTCTGATTGAAACTAGTATAAAATTGAGTATAATATACTACGATTTTTTGACCTAAACTGGTATTTCAAAAAATTTCATAGAATCTAATTCTGAAATAATTGTTTGCATGAACTTCATTCATAATCTTCCCTCGTAAAATATAGAAAGGGTCTGAAAAGTTTCGTACATTTCGAACAATCCTCGATTTAATTTGATTTCTGACCGAAACTAGTATAAAACTGTGTATAATATACTACGATTTTTTGACCTAAACTGGCATTTCAAAAAGTTCCATAAAATCTAATTCTGATATAATTTTGTGCATGCACTTCCATCGAAATCTTCCCTCGTAAAATATTGAAAGGTTCTGAAAAGTTTTGTAGCATTTCGAACAATCCTTAATTTAAATTGATATTCTGACCGAAACTAGTAGAATATTATGTATAATATACAACGGTTTTTTTACCTAAACTTGCATTTCAAAAGGTTCTATAGAATCTAATTTTGAGATAAGTTTTTTGTCAGGACATCCATCATAACCTTCCCTTGTAAAATATAGAAAGGATCTGAAAAGTTTCATTTATATTCGAACAATCCTCGATTTAATTTGATTACTGACCGAACCTAGTATAAAATTGTGTATAATATACTACGGTTTTTTGACCGAAACTAATATTCAAATAGTTTCATATAATCTAATTCTGATATAATTTTTTGCAAGGACTTCCATCGTAATCTTCCCTCGTGAAATATAGAAAGGATCTTATAGGTTTCTTAGCATTTCTAAAATCCTCGATTTAATTTGATTTTCTTACCGAAACTAGTATAAAATTGTGTATAATATACTACGATTTTTTGACCGAAACTAGTATTACAAAATGTTTCATAGAATCTAACTCTGAGATAATTTTTTGCATGGACTTCCATCGTAATCTTCCCTCATAAAATATAGATAGGATCTTAAAAGTTTTGTAGCATTTCGAACAATCCTCGATTTAATTTAATTTTCTGACCGAAACTAGTATGAAATTGTTGATATTACGATTTTTTGACCTAAACTTGTATTTCAAAAGGTTCCATAGAATCTTATTTTGAGATAATTTTTTGCATGGACTTCCATCAAAACCTTCCCTTGTAAAATATAGAAAGGTTTTGAAAAGTTTTGTAGCATTTCGAACAATTTTAGATTTAATTTGATTTTCTGACCGAAACTAGTATAAAATTATGTATAATATACTACGATTTATTTATTTTCACTCGTTTTTCAAAAAGTTTCCTAGAATCTATTTTTGAGATAATTTTTTGAATGGACTTCCATCATAATCTTCCCTCGTAAAATATAGAAAAGATCTTAGAAGTTTCGTAGCATTTCGAACAATTCTCGATTTAATTTGATTTTCTGACCGAAACTAGTATAAAATTGTGTATAATATACTACAATTTTTTGACCTAAACTGGTATTTCAAATAATTTCATAGAATTTAATTCTGAAATAATTGTTTGCATGGACTTCATTCATAACCTTCCCTCGTAAAATATAGAAGAGGTCTAAAAAGTTTCGTACATTTCGAACAATCCTCGATTTAATTTGATTTCTGACCGAAACTAGTATAAAACTGTGTAAAATATACTACGATGTTTTGACCTAAACTGGCATTTCAAAAAGTTCCATAAAATCTAATTCTGATATAATTTTGTGCATGCACTTCCATCGAAATCTTCCCTCGTAAAATATTGAAAGGTTCTGAAAAGTTTTGTAGCATTTCGAACAATCCTTAATTTAAATTGATATTCTGACCGAAACTAGTAGAATATTATGTATAATATACAACGGTTTTTTTACCTAAACTTGCATTTCAAAAGGTTCTATAGAATCTAATTTTGAGATAAGTTTTTTGTCAGGACATCCATCATAACCTTCCCTTGTAAAATATAGAAAGGATCTGAAAAGTTTCATTTATATTCGAACAATCCTCGATTTAATTTGATTACTGACCGAACCTAGTATAAAATTGTGTATAATATACTACGGTTTTTTGACCGAAACTAATATTCAAATAGTTTCATATAATCTAATTCTGATATAATTTTTTGCAAGGACTTCCATCGTAATCTTCCCTCGTGAAATATAGAAAGGATCTTATAGGTTTCTTAGCATTTCTAAAATCCTCGATTTAATTTGATTTTCTTACCGAAACTAGTATAAAATTGTGTATAATATACTACGATTTTTTGACCGAAACTAGTATTACAAAATGTTTCATAGAATTTAACTCTGAGATAATTTTTTTCATGGACTTCCATCGTAATCTTCCCTCATAAAATATAGATAGGATCTTAAAAGTTTTGTAGCATTTCGAACAATCCTCGATTTAATTTAATTTTCTGACCGAAACTAGTATGAAATTGTTGATATTACGATTTTTTGACCTAAACTTGTATTTCAAAAGGTTCCATAGAATCTTATTTTGAGATAATTTTTTGCATGGACTTCCATCAAAACCTTCCCTTGTAAAATATAGAAAGGTTTTGAAAAGTTTTGTAGCATTTCGAACAATTTTAGATTTAATTTGATTTTCTGACCGAAACTAGTATAAAATTATGTATAATATACTACGATTTCTTGATTTTCACTCGTTTTTCAAAAAGTTTCCTAGAATCTATTTTTGAGATAATTTTTTGAATGGACTTCCATCATAATCTTCCCTCGTAAAATATAGAAAAGATCTTAGAAGTTTCGTAGCATTTCGAACAATTCTCGATTTAATTTGATTTTCTGACCGAAACTAGTATAAAATTGTGTATAATATACTACAATTTTTTGACCTAAACTGGTATTTCAAATAATTTCATAGAATTTAATTCTGAAATAATTGTTTGCATGGACTTCATTCATAACCTTCCCTCGTAAAATATAGAAGAGGTCTAAAAAGTTTCGTACATTTCGAACAATCCTCGAGTTAATTTGATTTCTGACCGAAACTAGTATAAAACTGTGTAAAATATACTACGATGTTTTGACCTAAACTGGCATTTCAAAAAGTTCCATAAAATCTAATTCTGATATAATTTTTTGCATGGACTTCCATCGAAATCTTCCCTCGTAAAATATTGAAAGGTTCTGAAAATTTGTGTAGCATTTTGAACAATCCTCAATTTAATTTGATATTCTGACCGAAACTAGTATAATATTATGTATAATATACTACGATTTTTTGACCTAAACTTGCATTTCAAAAGGTTCTATAGAATCTAATTTTGAGATAAGTTTTTTGTCGGGACATCCATCATAACCTTCCCTCGTAAAATATAGAAAGGATCTGAAACGTTTCATTTAAATTCGAACAATCCTCGATTTAATTTGATTACTGACCGAACCTAGTATAAAATTGTGTATAATATACTACGATTTTTTAACCGAAACTAATATTTCAAAAAGATTCATAGAATCTAATTCTGATATAATTTTTTGCATGGACTTCCATTGTAATCTTCCCTCATCAAATATAGAAAGGATCTTAGAAGTTTCGTAGCATTTCGAAAATCCTCGATTTAATTTGATTTTCTGACCGAAACTAGTATAAAATTATGTATAATATACTACGATTTTTTGTCCGAAACTAGTATTTCAAAAAGTTTCGTAGATTCTAACTCTGAGATAATTTTTTTGCACGTACTTCCATCGTAATCTTCCCTCGTAGAATATAGAAAGGATCTTAAAAGTTTCGTAGCATTTCGAACAATCCTCGATTAAATTTAATTTTCTGATCGAAACTAGTATGAAATTGTGTATAATATACTATGATTTTTTGACCTAAACTCGTATTTCAAAAGGTTCCATAAAATCTTGTTTTTAGATAATTTTTTGCATGGACTTCCAACAAAATCTTCCCTTGTAAATTATAGAAAGGATTTGAAAAGTTTGTAGCATTTCGAACAATTTTCGATTTAATTTGATTTTCTGACCGAAACTATTATAAAATTATGTATAATATACTTCGATTTATTTATTTTCACTCGTTTTTCAAAAAGTTTCCTAGAATCTATTTTTGAGATAATTTTTTGAATGGACTTCCATCATAATTTTCCCTCGTAAAATATAGAAAGGATCTTAGAAGTTTCGTAGCATTTCGAACAATTCTCGATTTAATTTGATTTTCTGATTGAAACTAGTATAAAATTGTGTATAATATACTACGATTTTTTGACCTAAACTGGTATTTCAAAAAATTTCATAGAATCTAATTCTGAAATAATTGTTTGCATGAACTTCATTCATAATCTTCCCTCGTAAAATATAGAAAGGGTCTGAAAAGTTTCGTACATTTCGAACAATCCTCGATTTAATTTGATTTCTACCGAAACTAGTATAAAACTGTGTATAATATACTACGATTTTTTGACCTAAACTGGCATTTCAAAAAGTTCCATAAAATCTAATTCTGATATAATTTTGTGCATGCACTTCTATCGAAATCTTCCCTCGTAAAATATTGAAAGGTTCTGAAAAGTTTTGTAGCATTTCGAACAATCCTTAATTTAAATTGATATTCTGACCGAAACTAGTAGAATATTATGTATAATATACTACGATTTTTTTACCTAAACTTGCATTTCAAAAGGTTCTATAGAATCTAATTTTGAGATAAGTTTTTTGTCGGGACATCCATCATAACCTTCCCTTGTAAAATATAGAAAGGATCTGAAAAGTTTCATTTAAATTCGAACAATCCTCGATTTAATTTGATTACTGACCGAACCTAGTATAAAATTGTGTATAATATACTACGGTTTTTTGACCGAAACTAATATTTCAAAAAGTTTCATATAATCTAATTCTGATATAATTTTTTGCAAGGACTTCCATTGTAATCTTCCCTCGTGAAATATAGAAAGGATCTTATACGTTTCTTAGCATTTCTAAAATCCTCGATTTAATTTGATTTTCTGACCGAAACTAGTATAAAATTGTGTATAATATACTACGATTTTTTGACCGAAACTAGTATTACAAAAAGTTTCATAAAATCTAACTCTGAGATAATTTTTTGCATGGACTTCCATCGTAATCTTCCCTCATAAAATATAGATAGGATCTTAAAAGTTTTGTAGCATTTCGAACAATCCTCGATTTAATTTAATTTTCTTATCGAAACTACTATGAAATTGTTGATACTACGATTTTTTGACCTAAACTTGTATTTCAAAAGGTTCCATAGAATCTTATTTTGAGATAATTTTTTGCATGGACTTCCATCAAAACCTTCCCTTGTAAAATATAGAAAGGTTTTGAAAAGTTTTGTAGCATTTCGAACAATTTTCGATTTAATTTGATTTTCTGACCGAAACTAGTATAAAATTATGTATAATATACTACGATTTCTTGATTTTCACTCGTTTTTCAAAAAGTTTCCTAGAATCTATTTTTGAGATAATTTTTTGAATGGACTTCCATCATAATCTTCCCTCGTAAAATATAGAAAGGATCTTAGAAGTTTCGTAGCATTTCGAACAATTCTCGATTTAATTTGATTTTCTGACCGAAACTAGTATAAAATTGTGTATAATATACTACAATTTTTTGACCTAAACTGGTATTTCAAATAATTTCATAGAATTTAATTCTGAAATAATTGTTTGCATGGACTTCATTCATAACCTTCCCTCATAAAATATAGAAGAGGTCTGAAAAGTTTCGTACATTTCGAACAATCCTCGATTTAATTTGATTTCTGACCGAAACTAGTATAAAACTGTGTAAAATATACTACGATGTTTTGACCTAAACTGGCATTTCAAAAAGTTCCATAAAATCTAATTCTGATATAATTTTTTGCATGGACTTCCATCGAAATCTTCCCTCGTAAAATATTGAAAGGTTCTGAAAATTTGTGTAGCATTTCGAACAATCCTCAATTTAATTTGATATTCTGACCGAAACTAGTATAATATTATGTATACTATACTACGATTTTTTACCTAAACTTGCATTTCAAAAGGTTCTATAGAATCTAATTTTGAGATAAGTTTTTTGTCGAGACATCCATCATAACCTTCCCTCGTAAAATATAGAAAGGATCTGAAACGTTTCATTTAAATTCGAACAATCCTCAATTTAATTTGATTACTGACCGAACCTAGTATAAAATTGTGTATAATATACTACGATTTTTTAACCGAAACTAATATTTCAAAAAGTTTCATAGAATCTAATTCTGATATAATTTTTTGCATGGACTTCCATCGTAATCTTCCCTCATCAAATATAGAAAGGATCTTAGAAGTTTCGTAGCATTTCGAAAATCCTCGATTTAATTTGATTTTCTGACCGAAACTAGTTTAAAATTATGTATAATATACTACGATTTTTTGTCCGAAACTAGTATTTCAAAAAGTTTCGTAGATTCTAACTCTGAGATAATTTTTTTGCAAGGACTTCCATCGTAATCTTCCCTCGTAGAATATAGAAAGGATCTTAAAAGTTTCGTAGCATTTCGAACAATCCTCGATTAAATTTAATTTTCTGATCGAAACTAGTTTGAAATTGTGTATAATATACTATGATTTTTTGACCTAAACTCGTATTTCAAAAGGTTCCATAAAATCTTGTTTTTAGATAATTTTTTGCATGGACTTCCAACAAAATCTTCCCTTGTAAATTATAGAAAGGATTTGAAAAGTTTGTAGCATTTCGAACAATTTTCGATTTAATTTGATTTTCTGACCGAAACTATTATAAAATTATGTATAATATACTACGATTTATTTATTTTCACTCGTTTTTCAAAAAGTTTCCTAGAATCTATTTTTGAGATAATTTTTTGAATGGACTACCATCATAATCTTCCCTCGTAAAATATAGAAAGGATCTTAGAAGTTTCGTAGCATTTCGAACAATTCTCGATTTAATTTGATTTTCTGACCGAAACTAGTATAAAATTGTGTATAATATATTACAATTTTTTGACCTAAACTGGTATTTCAAATAATTTCATAGAATTTAATTCTGAAATAATTGTTTGCATGGACTTCATTCATAACCTTCCCTCGTAAAATATAGAAGAGATCTGAAAAGTTTCGTACATTTCGAACAATCCTCGATTTAATTTGATTTCTGACCGAAACTAGTATAAAACTGTGTAAAATATACTACGATGTTTTGACCTAAACTGGCATTTCAAAAAGTTCCATAAAATCTAATTCTGATATAATTTTTTGCATGGACTTCCATCGAAATCTTCCCTCGTAAAATATTGAAAGGTTCTGAAAATTTGTGTAGCATTTCGAACAATCCTCAATTTAATTTGATATTCTGACCGAAACTAGTATAATATTATGTCTACTATACTACGATTTTTTGACCTAAACTTGCATTTCAAAAGGTTCTATAGAATCTAATTTTGAGATAAGTTTTTTGTCGAGACATCCATCATAACCTTCCCACGTAAAATATAGAAAGGATCTGAAACGTTTCATTTAAATTCGAACAATCCTCAATTTAATTTGATTACTGACCGAACCTAGTATAAAATTGTGTATAATATACTACGATTTTTTAACCGAAACTAATATTTCAAAAAGTTTCATAGAATCTAATTCTGATATAATTTTTTGCATGGACTTCCATCGTAATCTTCCCTCATCAAATATAGAAAGGATCTTAGAAGTTTCGTAGCATTTCGAAAATCCTCGATTTAATTTGATTTTCTGACCGAAACTAGTTTAAAATTATGTATAATATACTACGATTTTTTGTCCGAAACTAGTATTTCAAAAAGTTTCGTAGATTCTAACTCTGAGATAATTTTTTTGCAAGGACTTCCATCGTAATCTTCCCTCGTAGAATATAGAAAGGATCTTAAAAGTTTCGTAGCATTTCGAACAATCCTCGATTAAATTTAATTTTCTGATCGAAACAAGTTTGAAATTGTGTATAATATACTATGATTTTTTGACCTAAACTCGTATTTCAAAAGGTTCCATAAAATCTTGTTTTTAGATAATTTTTTGCATGGACTTCCAACAAAATCTTCCCTTGTAAATTATAGAAAGGATTTGAAAAGTTTGTAGCATTTCGAACAATTTTCGATTTAATTTGATTTTCTGACCGAAACTATTATAAAATTATGTATAATATACTACGATTTATTTATTTTCACTCGTTTTTCAAAAAGTTTCCTAGAATCTATTTTTGAGATAATTTTTTGAATGGACTTCCATCATAATCTTCCCTCGTAAAATATAGAAAGGATCTTAGAAGTTTCGTAGCATTTCGAACAATTCTCGATTTAATTTGATTTTCTGACCGAAACTAGTATAAAATTGTGTATAATATATTACAATTTTTTGACCTAAACTGGTATTTCAAATAATTTCATAGAATTTAATTCTGAAATAATTGTTTGCATGGACTTCATTCATAACCTTCCCTCGTAAAATATAGAAGAGATCTGAAAAGTTTCGTACATTTCGAACAATCCTCGATTTAATTTGATTTCTGACCGAAACTAGTATAAAACTGTGTAAAATATACTACGATGTTTTGACCTAAACTGGCATTTCAAAAAGTTCCATAAAATCTAATTCTGATATAATTTTTTGCATGGACTTCCATCGAAATCTTCCCTCGTAAAATATTGAAAGGTTCTGAAAATTTGTGTAGCATTTCGAACAATCCTCAATTTAATTTGATATTCTGACCAAAACTAGTATAATATTATGTCTACTATACTACGATTTTTTGACCTAAACTTGCATTTCAAAAGGTTCTATAGAATCTAATTTTGAGATAAGTTTTTTGTCGAGACATCCATCATAACCTTCCCACGTAAAATATAGAAAGGATCTGAAACGTTTCATTTAAATTCGAACAATCCTCAATTTAATTTGATTACTGACCGAACGTAGTATAAAATTGTGTATAATATACTACGATTTTTTAACCGAAACTAATATTTCAAAAAGTTTCATAGAATCTAATTCTGATATAATTTTTTGCATGGACTTCCATCGTAATCTTCCCTCATCAAATATAGAAAGGATCTTAGAAGTTTCGTAGCATTTCGAAAATCCTCGATTTAATTTGATTTTCTGACCGAAACTAGTTTAAAATTATGTATAATATACTACGATTTTTTGTCCGAAACTAGTATTTCAAAAAGTTTCGTAGATTCTAACTCTGAGATAATTTTTTTGCAAGGACTTCCATCGTAATCTTCCCTCGTAGAATATAGAAAGGATCTTAAAAGTTTCGTAGCATTTCGAACAATCCTCGATTAAATTTAATTTTCTGATCGAAACTAGTTTGAAATTGTGTATAATATACTATGATTTTTTGACCTAAACTCGTATTTCAAAAGGTTCCATAAAATCTTGTTTTTAGATAATTTTTTGCATGGACTTCCAACAAAATCTTCCCTTGTAAATTATAGAAAGGATTTGAAAAGTTTGTAGCATTTCGAACAATTTTCGATTTAATTTGATTTTCTGACCGAAACTATTATAAAATTATGTATAATATACTACGATTTATTTATTTTCACTCGTTTTTCAAAAAGTTTCCTAGAATCTATTTTTGAGATAATTTTTTGAATGGACTTCCATCATAATCTTCCCTCGTAAAATATAGAAAGGATCTTAGAAGTTTCGTAGCATTTCGAACAATTCTCGATTTAATTTGATTTTCTGGCCGAAACTAGTATAAAATTGTGTATAATATATTACAATTTTTTGACCTAAACTGGTATTTCAAATAATTTCATAGAATTTAATTCTGAAATAATTGTTTGCATGGACTTCATTCATAACCTTCCCTCGTAAAATATAGAAGAGATCTGAAAAGTTTCGTACATTTCGAACAATCCTCGATTTAATTTGATTTCTGACCGAAACTAGTATAAAACTGTGTAAAATATACTACGATGTTTTGACCTAAACTGGCATTTCAAAAAGTTCCATAAAATCTAATTCTGATATAATTTTTTGCATGGACTTCCATCGAAATCTTCCCTCGTAAAATATTGAAAGGTTCTGAAAATTTGTGTAGCATTTCGAACAATCCTCAATTTAATTTGATATTCTGACCGAAACTAGTATAATATTATGTCTACTATACTACGATTTTTTGACCTAAACTTGCATTTCAAAAGGTTCTATAGAATCTAATTTTGAGATAAGTTTTTTGTCGAGACATCCATCATAACCTTCCCACGTAAAATATAGAAAGGATCTGAAACGTTTCATTTAAATTCGAACAATCCTCAATTTAATTTGATTACTGACCGAACCTAGTATAAAATTGTGTATAATATACTACGATTTTTTAACCGAAACTAATATTTCAAAAAGTTTCATAGAATCTAATTCTGATATAATTTTTTGCATGGACTTCCATCGTAATCTTCCCTCATCAAATATAGAAAGGATCTTAGAAGTTTCGTAGCATTTCGAAAATCCTCGATTTAATTTGATTTTCTGACCGAAACTAGTTTAAAATTATGTATAATATACTACGATTTTTTGTCCGAAACTAGTATTTCAAAAAGTTTCGTAGATTCTAACTCTGAGATAATTTTTTTGCAAGGACTTCCATCGTAATCTTCCCTCGTAGAATATAGAAAGGATCTTAAAAGTTTCGTAGCATTTCGAACAATCCTCGATTAAATTTAATTTTCTGATCGAAACTAGTTTGAAATTGTGTATAATATACTATGATTTTTTGACCTAAACTCGTATTTCAAAAGGTTCCATAAAATCTTGTTTTTAGATAATTTTTTGCATGGACTTCCAACAAAATCTTCCCTTGTAAATTATAGAAAGGATTTGAAAAGTTTGTAGCATTTCGAACAATTTTCGATTTAATTTGATTTTCTGACCGAAACTATTATAAAATTATGTATAATATACTACGATTTATTTATTTTCACTCGTTTTTCAAAAAGTTTCCTAGAATCTATTTTTGAGATAATTTTTTGAATGGACTTCCATCATAATCTTCCCTTGTAAAATATAGAAAGGATCTTAGAAGTTTCGTAGCATTTCGAACAATTCTCGATTTAATTTGATTTTCTGACCGAAACTAGTATAAAATTGTGTATAATATATTACAATTTTTTGACCTAAACTGGTATTTCAAATAATTTCATAGAATTTAATTCTGAAATAATTGTTTGCATGGACTTCATTCATAACCTTCCCTCGTAAAATATAGAAGAGATCTGAAAAGTTTCGTACATTTCGAACAATCCTCGATTTAATTTGATTTCTGACCGAAACTAGTATAAAACTGTGTAAAATATACTACGATGTTTTGACCTAAACTGGCATTTCAAAAAGTTCCATAAAATCTAATTCTGATATAATTTTTTGCATGGACTTCCATCGAAATCTTCCCTCGTAAAATATTGAAAGGTTCTGAAAATTTGTGTAGCATTTCGAACAATCCTCAATTTAATTTGATATTCTGACCGAAACTAGTATAATATTATGTCTACTATACTACGATTTTTTGACCTAAACTTGCATTTCAAAAGGTTCTATAGAATCTAATTTTGAGATAAGTTTTTTGTCGAGACATCCATCATAACCTTCCCTCGTAAAATATAGAAAGGATCTGAAACGTTTCATTTAAATTCGAACAATCCTCAATTTAATTTGATTACTGACCGAACCTAGTATAAAATTGTGTATAATATACTACGATTTTTTAACCGAAACTAATATTTCAAAAAGTTTCATAGAATCTAATTCTGATATAATTTTTTGCATGGACTTCCATCGTAATCTTCCCTCATCAAATATAGAAAGGATCTTAGAAGTTTCGTAGCATTTCGAAAATCCTCGATTTAATTTGATTTTCTGACCGAAACTAGTTTAAAATTATGTATAATATACTACGATTTTTTGTCCGAAACTAGTATTTCAAAAAGTTTCGTAGATTCTAACTCTGAGATAATTTTTTTGCAAGGACTTCCATCGTAATCTTCCCTCGTAGAATATAGAAAGGATCTTAAAAGTTTCGTAGCATTTCGAACAATCCTCGATTAAATTTAATTTTCTGATCGAAACTAGTATGAAATTGTGTATAATATACTATGATTTTTTGACCTAAACTCGTATTTCAAAAGGTTCCATAAAATCTTGTTTTTAGATAATTTTTTGCATGGACTTCCAACAAAATCTTCCCTTGTAAATTATAGAAAGGATTTGAAAAGTTTGTAGCATTTCGAACAATTTTCGATTTAATTTGATTTTCTGACAGAAACTATTATAAAATTATGTATAATATACTACGATTTATTTATTTTCACTCGTTTTTCAAAAAGTTTCCTAGAATCTATTTTTGAGATAATTTTTTGAATGGACTTCCATCATAATCTTCCCTCGTAAAATATAGAAAGGATCTTAGAAGTTTCGTAGCATTTCGAACAATTCTCGATTTAATTTGATTTTCTGACCGAAACTAGTATAAAATTGTGTATAATATACTACAATTTTTTGACCTAAACTGGTATTTCAAATAATTTCATAGAATTTAATTCTGAAATAATTGTTTGCATGGACTTCATTCATAACCTTCCCTCAAAAAATATAGAAGAGGTCTGAAAAGTTTCGTACATTTCGAACAATCCTCGATTTAATTTGATTTCTGACCGAAACTAGTATAAAACTGTGTAAAATATACTACGATGTTTTGACCTAAACTGGCATTTCAAAAAGTTCCATAAAATCTAATTCTGATATAATTTTTTGCATGGACTTCCATCGAAATCTTCCCTCGTAAAATATTGAAAGGTTCTGAAAATTTGTGTAGCATTTCGAACAATCCTCAATTTAATTTGATATTCTGACCGAAACTAGTATAATATTATGTCTACTATACTACGATTTTTTGACCTAAACTTGCATTTCAAAAGGTTCTATAGAATCTAATTTTGAGATAAGTTTTTTGTCGAGACATCCATCATAACCTTCCCACGTAAAATATAGAAAGGATCTGAAACGTTTCATTTAAATTCGAACAATCCTCAATTTAATTTGATTACTGACCGAACCTAGTATAAAATTGTGTATAATATACTACGATTTTTTAACCGAAACTAATATTTCAAAAAGTTTCATAGAATCTAATTCTGATATAATTTTTTGCATGGACTTCCATCGTAATCTTCCCTCATCAAATATAGAAAGGATCTTAGAAGTTTCGTAGCATTTCGAAAATCCTCGATTTAATTTGATTTTCTGACCGAAACTAGTTTAAAATTATGTATAATATACTACGATTTTTTGTCCGAAACTAGTATTTCAAAAAGTTTCGTAGATTCTAACTCTGAGATAATTTTTTTGCACGGACTTCCATCGTAATCTTCCCTCGTAGAATATAGAAAGGATCTTAAAAGTTTCGTAGCATTTCGAACAATCCTCGATTAAATTTAATTTTCTGATCGAAACTAGTATGAAATTGTGTATAATATACTATGATTTTTTGACCTAAACTCGTATTTCAAAAGGTTCCATAAAATCTTGTTTTTAGATAATTTTCTGCATGGACTTCCAACAAAATCTTCCCTTGTAAATTATAGAAAGGATTTGAAAAGTTTGTAGCATTTCGAACAATTTTCGATTTAATTTGATTTTCTGACCGAAATTATTATAAAATTATGTATAATATACTACGATTTATTTATTTTCACTCGTTTTTCAAAAAGTTTCCTAGAATCTATTTTTGAGATAATTTTTTGAATGGACTTCCATCATAATTTTCCCTCATAAAATATAGAAAGGATCTTAGAAGTTTCGTAGCTTTTCGAACAATTCTCGATTTAATTTGATTTTCTGATTGAAACTAGTATAAAATTGTGTATAATATACTACGATTTTTTGACCTAAACTGGTATTTCAAAAAAATTCATAGAATATAATTCTGAAATAATTGTTTGCATGAACTTCATTCATAATCTTCCCTCGTAAAATATAGAAAGGGTCTGAAAAGTTTCGTACATTTCGAACAATCCTCGATTTAATTTGATTTCTACCGAAACTAGTATAAAACTGTGTATAATATACTACGATTTTTTGACCTAAACTGGCATTTCAAAAAGTTCCATAAAATCTAATTCTGATATAATTTTGTGCATGCACTTCCATCGAAATCTTCCCTCGTAAAATATTGAAAGGTTCTGAAAAGTTTTGTAGCATTTCGAACAATCCTTAATTTAAATTGATATTCTGACCGAAACTAGTAGAATATTATGTATAATATACTACGATTTTTTTACCTAAACTTGCATTTCAAAATGTTCTATAGAATCTAATTTTGAGATAAGTTTTTTGTCGGGACATCCATCATAACCTTCCCTTGTAAAATATAGAAAGGATCTGAAAAGTTTCATTTAAATTCGAACAATCCTCGATTTAATTTGATTACTGACCGAACCTAGTATAAAATTGTGTATAATATACTACGGTTTTTTGACCGAAACTAATATTTCAAAAAGTTTCATATAATCTAATTCTGATATAATTTTTTGCAAGGACTTCCATCGTAATCTTCCCTCATGAAATATAGAAAGGATCTTATACGTTTCTTAGCATTTCTAAAATCCTCGATTTAATTTGATTTTCTGACCGAAACTAGTATAAAATTGTGTATAATATACTACGATTTTTTGACCGAAACTAGTATTACAAAAAGTTTCATAGAATCTAACTCTGAGATAATTTTTTGCATGGACTTCCATCGTAATCTTCCCTCATAAAATATAGATAGGGTCTTAAAAGTTTTGTAGCATTTCGAACAATCCTCGATTTAATTTAATTTTCTTACCGAAACTAGTATGAAATTGTTGATACTACGATTTTTTGACCTAAACTTGTATTTCAAAAGGTTCCATAGAATCTTATTTTGAGATAATTTTTTGCATGGACTTCCATCAAAACCTTCCCTTGTAAAATATAGAAAGGTTTTGAAAAATTTTGTAGCATATCGAACAATTTTCGATTTAATTTGATTTTCTGACCGAAACTAGTATAAAATTATGTATAATATACTACGATTTCTTGATTTTCACTCGTTTTTCAAAAAGTTTCCTAGAATCTATTTTTGAGATAATTTTTTGAATGGACTTCCATCATAATCTTCCCTCGTAAAATATAGAAAGGATCTTAGAAGTTTCGTAGCATTTCGAACAATTCTCGATTTAATTTGATTTTCTGACCGAAACTAGTATAAAATTGTGTATAATATACTACAATTTTTTGACCTAAACTGGTATTTCAAATAATTTCATAGAATTTAATTCTGAAATAATTGTTTGCATGGACTTCATTCATAACCTTCCCTCGTAAAATATAGAAGAGGTCTGAAAAGTTTCGTACATTTCGAAAAATCCTCGATTTAATTTGATTTCTGACCGAAACTAGTATAAAACTGTGTAAAATATACTACGATGTTTTGACCTAAACTGGCATTTCAAAAAGTTCCATAAAATCTAATTCTGATATAATTTTTTGCATGGACTTCCATCGAAATCTTCCCTCGTAAAATATTGAAAGGTTCTGAAAATTTGTGTAGCATTTCGAACAATCCTCAATTTAATTTGATATTCTGACCGAAACTAGTATAATATTATGTATACTATACTACGATTTTTTGACCTAAACTTGCATTTCAAAAGGTTCTATAGAATCTAATTTTGAGATAAGTTTTTTGTCGAGACATCCATCATAACCTTCCCTCGTAAAATATAGAAAGGATCTGAAACGTTTCATTTAAATTCGAACAATCCTCAATTTAATTTGATTACTGACCGAACCTAGTATAAAATTGTGTATAATATACTACGATTTTTTAACCGAAACTAATATTTCAAAAAGTTTCATAGAATCTAATTCTGATATAATTTTTTGCATGGACTTCCATCGTAATCTTCCCTCATCAAATATAGAAAGGATCTTAGAAGTTTCGTAGCATTTCGAAAATCCTCGATTTAATTTGATTTTCTGACCGAAACTAGTATAAAATTATGTATAATATACTACGATTTTTTGTCCGAAACTAGTATTTCAAAAAGTTTCGTAGATTCTAACTCTGAGATAATTTTTTTGCACGGACTTCCATCGTAATCTTCCCTCGTAGAATATAGAAAGGATCTTAAAAGTTTCGTAGCATTTCGAACAATCCTCGATTAAATTTAATTTTCTGATCGAAACTAGTATGAAATTTTTGATACTACGAAATCTTTGACCTAAACTTGTATTTCAAAAGGTTCCATAGAATCTTATTTTGAGATAATTTTTTGCATGGACTTCCATCAAAACCTTCCCTTGTAAAATATAGAAAGGTTTTGAAAAGTTTTGTAGCATTTCGAACAATTTTCGATTTAATTTGATTTTCTGACCGAAACTAGTATAAAATTATGTATAATATACTACGATTTCTTGATTTTCACTCGTTTTTCAAAAAGTTTCCTAGAATCTATTTTTGAGATAATTTTTTGAATGGACTTCCATCATAATCTTCCCTCGTAAAATATAGAAAGGATCTTAGAAGTTTCGTAGCATTTCGAACAATTATCGATTTAATTTGATTTTCTGATTGAAACTAGTATAAAATTGTGTATAATATACTACGATTTTTTGACCTAAACTGGTATTTTAAAAAATTTCATAGAATCTAATTCTGAAATAATTGTTTGCATGAACTTCATTCATAATCTTCCCTCGTAAAATATAGAAAGGGTCTGAAAAGTTTCGTACATTTCGAACAATCCTCGATTTAATTTGATTTCTACCGAAACTAGTATAAAACTGTGTATAATATACTACGATTTTTTGACCTAAACTGGCATTTCAAAAAGTTCCATAAAATCTAATTCTGATATAATTTTGTGCATGCACTTCCATCGAAATCTTCCCTCGTAAAATATTGAAAGGTTCTGAAAAGTTTTGTAGCATTTCGAACAATCCTTAATTTAAATTGATATTCTGACCGTAACTAGTAGAATATTATGTATAATATACTACGATTTTTTTACCTAAACTTGCATTTCAAAATGTTCTATAGAATCTAATTTTGAGATAAGTTTTTTGTCGGGACATCCATCATAACCTTCCCTTGTAAAATATAGAAAGGATCTGAAAAGTTTCATTTAAATTCGAACAATCCTCGATTTAATTTGATTACTGACCGAACCTAGTATAAAATTGTGTATAATATACTACGGTTTTTTGACCGAAACTAATATTCAAATAGTTTCATATAATCTAATTCTGATATAATTTTTTGCAAGGACTTCCATCGTAATCTTCCCTCGTGAAATATAGAAAGGATCTTATACGTTTCTTAGCATTTCTAAAATCCTCGATTTAATTTGATTTTCTGACCGAAACTAGTATAAAATTGTGTATAATATACTACGATTTTTTGACCGAAACTAGTATTACAAAAAGTTTCATAGAATCTAACTCTGAGATAATATTTTGCATGGACTTCCATCGTAATCTTCCCTCATAAAATATAGATAGGATCTTAAAAGTTTTGTAGCATTTCGAACAATCCTCGATTTAATTTAATTTTCTTACAGAAACTAGTATGAAATTTTTGATACTACGAAATCTTTGACCTAAACTTGTATTTCAAAAGGTTCCATAGAATCTTATTTTGAGATAATTTTTTGCATGGACTTCCATCAAAACCTTCCCTTGTAAAATATAGAAAGGTTTTGAAAAGTTTTGTAGCATTTCGAACAATTTTCGATTTAATTTGATTTTCTGACCGAAACTAGTATAAAATTATTTATAATATACTACGATTTCTTGATTTTCACTCGTTTTTCAAAAAGTTTCCTAGAATCTATTTTTGAGATAATTTTTTGAATGGACTTCCATCATAATCTTCCCTCGTAAAATATAGAAAGGATCTTAGAAGTTTCGTAGCATTTCGAACAATTATCGATTTAATTTGATTTTCTGATTGAAACTAGTATAAAATTGTGTATAATATACTACGATTTTTTGACCTAAACTGGTATTTCAAAAAATTTCATAGAATCTAATTCTGAAATAATTTTTTGCATGAACTTCATTCATAATCTTCCCTCGTAAAATATAGAAAGGGTCTGAAATGTTTCGTACATTTCAAACAATCCTCGATTTAATTTGATTTCTACCGAAACTAGTATAAAACTGTGTATAATATACTACGATTTTTTGACCTAAACTGGCATTTCAAAAAGTTCCATAAAATCTAATTCTGATATAATTTTGTGCATGCACTTCCATCGAAATCTTCCCTCGTAAAATATTGAAAGGTTCTGAAAAGTTTTGTAGCATTACGAACAATCCTTAATTTAAATTGATATTCTGACCGTAACTAGTAGAATATTATGTATAATATACTACGATTGTTTTACCTAAACTTGCATTTCAAAATGTTCTATAGAATCTAATTTTGAGATAAGTTTTTTGTCGGGACATCCATCATAACCTTCCCTTGTAAAATATAGAAAGGATCTGAAAAGTTTCATTTAAATTCGAACAATCCTCGATTTAATTTGATTACTGACCGAACCTAGTATAAAATTGTGTATAATATACTACGGTTTTTTGACCGAAACTAATATTTCAAAAAGTTTCATATAATCTAATTCTGATATAATTTTTTGCAAGGACTTCCATCGTAATCTTCCCTCGTGAAATATAGAAAGGATCTTATACGTTTCTTAGCATTTCTAAAATCCTTGATTTAATTTGATTTTCTGACCGAAACTAGTATAAAATTGTGTATAATATACTACGATTTTTTGACCGAAACTAGTATTACAAAAAGTTTCATAGAATCTAACTCTGAGATAATATTTTGCATGGACTTCCATCGTAATCTTCCCTCATAAAATATAGATAGGATCTTAAAAGTTTTGTAGCATTTCGAACAATCCTCGATTTAATTTAATTTTCTTACAGAAACTAGTATGAAATTTTTGATACTACGAAATCTTTGACCTAAACTTGTATTTCAAAAGGTTCCATAGAATCTTATTTTGAGATAATTTTTTGCATGGACTTCCATCAAAACCTTCCCTTGTAAAATATAGAAAGGTTTTGAAAAGTTTTGTAGCATTTCGAACAATTTTCGATTTAATTTGATTTTCTGACCGAAACTAGTATAAAATTATGTATAATATACTACGATTTCTTGATTTTCACTCGTTTTTCAAAAAGTTTCCTAGAATCTATTTTTGAGATAATTTTTTGAATGGACTTCCATCATAATCTTCCCTCGTAAAATATAGAAAGGATCTTAGAAGTTTCGTAGCATTTCGAACAATTATCGATTTAATTTGATTTTCTGATTGAAACTAGTATAAAATTGTGTATAATATACTACGATTTTTTGACCTAAACTGGTATTTCAAAAAATTTCATAGAATCTAATTCTGAAATAATTGTTTGCATGAACTTCATTCATAATCTTCCCTCGTAAAATATAGAAAGGGTCTGAAAAGTTTCGTACATTTCGAACAATCCTCGATTTAATTTGATTTCTACCGAAACTAGTATAAAACTGTGTATAATATACTACGATTTTTTGACCTAAACTGGCATTTCAAAAATTTCCATAAAATCTAATTCTGATATAATTTTGTGCATGCACTTCCATCGAAATCTTCCCTCGTAAAATATTGAAAGGTTCTGAAAAGTTTTGTAGCATTTCGAACAATCCTTAATTTAAATTGATATTCTGACCGTAACTAGTAGAATATTATGTATAATATACTACGATTTTTTTACCTAAACTTGCATTTCAAAATGTTCTATAGAATCTAATTTTGAGATAAGTTTTTTGTCGGGACATCCATCATAACCTTCCCTTGTAAAATATAGAAAGGATCTGAAAAGTTTCATTTAAATTCGAACAATCCTCGATTTAATTTGATTACTGACCGAACCTAGTATAAAATTGTGTATAATATACTACGGTTTTTTGACCGAAACTAATATTCAAATAGTTTCATATAATCTAATTCTGATATAATTTTTTGCAAGGACTTCCATCGTAATCTTCCCTCGTGAAATATAGAAAGGATCTTATACGTTTCTTAGCATTTCTAAAATCCTCGATTTAATTTGATTTTCTGACCGAAACTAGTATAAAATTGTGTATAATATACTACGATTTTTTGACCGAAACTAGTATTACAAAAAGTTTCATAGAATCTAACTCTGAGATAATATTTTGCATGGACTTCCATCGTAATCTTCCCTCATAAAATATAGATAGGATCTTAAAAGTTTTGTAGCATTTCGAACAATCCTCGATTTAATTTAATTTTCTTACAGAAACTAGTATGAAATTTTTGATACTACGATTTTTTGACCTAAACTTGTATTTCAAAAGGTTCCATAGAATCTTATTTTGAGATAATTTTTTGCATGGACTTCCATCAAAACCTTCCCTTGTAAAATATAGAAAGGTTTTGAAAAGTTTTGTAGCATTTCGAACAATTTTCGATTTAATTTGATTTTCTGACCGAAACTAGTATAACATTATGTATAATATACTACGATTTCTTGATTTTCACTCGTTTTTCAAAAAGTTTCCTAGAATCTATTTTTGAGATAATTTTTTGAATGGACTTCCATCATAATCTTCCCTCGTAAAATATAGAAAGGATCTTAGAAGTTTCGTAGCATTTCGAACAATTCTCGATTTAATTTGATTTTCTGATTAAAACTAGTATAAAATTGTGTATAATATACTACGATTTTTTGACCTAAACTGGTATTTCAAAAAATTTCATAGAATCTAATTCTGAAATAATTGTTTGCATGAACTTCATTCATAATCTTCCCTCGTAAAATATAGAAAGGGTCTGAAAAGTTTCGTACATTTCGAACAATCCTCGATTTAATTTGATTTCTACCGAAACTAGTATAAAACTGTGTATAATATACTACGATTTTTTGACCTAAACTGGCATTTCAAAAAGTTCCATAAAATCTAATTCTGATATAATTTTGTGCATGCACTTCCATCGAAATCTTCCCTCGTAAAATATTGAAAGGTTCTGAAAAGTTTTGTAGCATTTCGAACAATCCTCAATTTAATTTGATATTCTGACCGAAACTAGTATAATATTATGTATAATATACTACGATTTTTTGACCTAAACTTGCATTTCAAAAGGTTCTATAGAATTTAATTTTGAGATTAGTTTTTTGTAGGGACATCCATCATAACCTTCCCTCGTAAAATATAGAAAGGATCTGAAAAGTTTTATTTAAATTCGAACAATCCTCGATTTAATTTGATTACTGACCGAACCTAGTATAAAATTGTGTATAATATACTACGGTTTTTTGACCGAAACTAATATTTCAAAAAGTTTCATATAATCTAATTCTGATATAATTTTTTGCAAGGACTTCCATCGTAATCTTCCCTCGTGAAATATTGAAAGGATCTTATACGTTTCTTAGCATTTCTAAAATCCTCGATTTAATTTGATTTTTTGACCGAAACTAGTATAAAATTGTGTATAATATACTACGATTTTTTGACCGAAACTAGTATTACAAAAAGTTTCATAGAATCTAACTCTGAGATAATATTTTGCATGGACTTCCATCGTAATCTTCCCTCATAAAATATAGATAGGATCTTAAAAGTTTTGTAGCATTTCGAACAATCCTCGATTTAATTTAATTTTCTTAAAGAAACTAGTATGAAATTTTTGATACTACGATTTTTTGACCTAAACTTGTATTTCAAAAGGTTCCATAGAATCTTATTTTGAGATAATTTTTTGCATGGACTTCCATTAAAACCTTCCCTTGTAAAATATAGAAAGGTTTTGAAAAGTTTTGTAGCATTTCGAACAATTTTCGATTTAATTTGATTTTCTGACCGAAACTAGTATAAAATTATGTATAATATACTACGATTTCTTGATTTTCACTCGTTTTTCAAAAAGTTTCCTAGAATCTATTTTTGAGATAATTTTTTGAATGGACTTCCATCATAATCTTCCCTCGTAAAATATAGAAAGGATCTTAGAAGTTTCGTAGCATTTCGAACAATTCTCGATTTAATTTGATTTTCTGATTAAAACTAGTATAAAATTGTGTATAATATACTACGATTTTTTGACCTAAACTGGTATTTCAAAAAATTTCATAGAATCTAATTCTGAAATAATTGTTTGCATGAACTTCATTCATAATCTTCCCTCGTAAAATATAGAAAGGGTCTGAAAAGTTTCGTACATTTCGAACAATCCTCGATTTAATTTGATTTCTACCGAAACTAGTATAAAACTGTGTATAATATACTATGATTTTTTGACCTAAACTGGCATTTCAAAAAGTTCCATATAATCTAATTCTGATATAATTTTGTGCATGCACTTCCATCGAAATCTTCCCTCGTAAAATATTGAAAGGTTCTGAAAAGTTTTGTAGCATTTCGAACAATCCTTAATTTAAATTGATATTCTGACCGAAACTAGTAGAATATTATGTATAATATACTACGATTTTTTTACCTAAACTTGCATTTCAAAAGGTTCTATAGAATCTAATTTTGAGATAAGTTTTTTGTCGGGACATCCATCATAACCTTCCCTTGTAAAATATAGAAAGGATCTGAAAAGTTTCATTTAAATTCGAACAATCCTCGATTTAATTTGATTACTGACCGAACCTAGTATAAAATTGTGTATAATATACTACGGTTTTTTGACCGAAACTAATATTTCAAAAAGTTTCATATAATCTAATTCTGATATAATTTTTTGCAAGGACTTCCATCGTAATCTTCCCTCGTGAAATATTGAAAGGATCTTATACGTTTCTTAGCATTTCTAAAATCCTCGATTTAATTTGATTTTTTGACCGAAACTAGTATAAAATTGTGTATAATATACTACGATTTTTTGACCGAAACTAGTATTACAAAAAGTTTCATAGAATCTAACTCTGAGATAATATTTTGCATGGACTTCCATCGTAATCTTCCCTCATAAAATATAGATAGGATCTTAAAAGTTTTGTAGCATTTCGAACAATCCTCGATTTAATTTAATTTTCTTACAGAAACTAGTATGAAATTTTTGATACTACGATTTTTTGACCTAAACTTGTATTTCAAAAGGTTCCATAGAATCTTATTTTGAGATAATTTTTTGCATGGACTTCCATCAAAACCTTCCCTTGTAAAATATAGAAAGGTTTTGAAAAGTTTTGTAGCATTTCGAACAATTTTCGATTTAATTTGATTTTCTGACCGAAACTAGTATAAAATTATGTATAATATACTACGATTTCTTGATTTTCACTCGTTTTTCAAAAAGTTTCCTAGAATCTATTTTTGAGATAATTTTTTGAATGGACTTCCATCATAATCTTCCCTCGTAAAATATAGAAAGGATCTTAGAAGTTTCGTAGCATTTCGAACAATTCTCGATTTAATTTGATTTTCTGATTGAAACTAGTATAAAATTGTGTATAATATACTACGATTTTTTGACCTAAACTGGTATTTCAAAAAATTTCATAGAATCTAATTCTGAAATAATTGTTTGCATGAACTTCATTCATAATCTTCCCTCGTAAAATATAGAAAGGGTCTGAAAAGTTTCGTACATTTCGAACAATCCTCGATTTAATTTGATTTCTACCGAAACTAGTATAAAACTGTGTATAATATACTACGATTTTTTGACCTAAACTGGCATTTCAAAAAGTTCCATAAAATCTAATTCTGATATAATTTTGTGCATGCACTTCCATCGAAATCTTCCCTCGTAAAATATTGAAAGGTTCTGAAAAGTTTTGTAGCATTTCGAACAATCCTTAATTTAAATTGATATTCTGACCGAAACTAGTAGAATATTATGTATAATATACTACGATTTTTTTACCTAAACTTGCATTTCAAAAGGTTCTATAGAATCTAATTTTGAGATAAGTTTTTTGTCGGGACATCCATCATAACCTTCCCTTGTAAAATATAGAAAGGATCTGAAAAGTTTCATTTAAATTCGAACAATCCTCGATTTAATTTGATTACTGACCGAACCTAGTATAAAATTGTGTATAATATACTACGGTTTTTTGACCGAAACTAATATTTCAAAAAGTTTCATATAATCTAATTCTGATATAATTTTTTGCAAGGACTTCCATCGTAATCTTCCCTCGTGAAATATTGAAAGGATCTTATACGTTTCTTAGCATTTCTAAAATCCTCGATTTAATTTGATTTTTTGACCGAAACTAGTATAAAATTGTGTATAATATACTACGATTTTTTGACCGAAACTAGTATTACAAAAAGTTTCATAGAATCTAACTCTGAGATAATATTTTGCATGGACTTCCATCGTAATCTTCCCTCATAAAATATAGATAGGATCTTAAAAGTTTTGTAGCATTTCGAACAATCCTCGATTTAATTTAATTTTCTTACAGAAACTAGTATGAAATTGTTGATACTACGATTTTTTGACCTAAACTTGTATTTCAAAAGGTTCCATAGAATCTTATTTTGAGATAATTTTTTGCATGGACTTCCATCAAAACCTTCCCTTGTAAAATATAGAAAGGTTTTGAAAAGTTTTGTAGCATTTCGAACAATTTTCGATTTAATTTGATTTTCTGACCGAAACTAGTATAAAATTATGTATAATATATTACGATTTCTTGATTTTCACTCGTTTTTCAAAAAGTTTCCTAGAATCTATTTTTGAGATAATTTTTTGAATGGACTTCCATCATAATCTTCCCTCGTAAAATATAGAAAGGATCTTAGAAGTTTCGTAGCATTTCGAACAATTCTCGATTTAATTTGATTTTCTGACCGAAACTAGTATAAAATTGTGTATAATATTCTACAATTTTTTGACCTAAACTGGTATTTCAAATAATTTCATAGAATTTAATTCTGAAATAATTGTTTGCATGGACTTCATTCATAACCTTCCCTCGTAAAATATAGAAGAGGTCTGAAAAGTTTCGTACATTTCGAACAATCCTCGATTTAATTTGATTTCTGACCGAAACTAGTATAAAACTGTGTAAAATATACTACGATGTTTTGACCTAAACTGGCATTTCAAAAAGTTCCATAAAATCTAATTCTGATATAATTTTTTGCATGGACTTCCATCGAAATCTTCCCTCGTAAAATATTGAAAGGTTCTGAAAATTTGTGTAGCATTTCGAACAATCCTCAATTTAATTTGATATTCTGACCGAAACTAGTATAATATTATGTATACTATACTACGATTTTTTGACCTAAACTTGCATTTCAAAAGGTTCTATAGAATCTAATTTTGAGATAAGTTTTTTGTCGGGACATCCATCATAACCTTCCCTCGTAAAATATCGAAAGGATCTGAAACGTTTCATTTAAATTCGAACAATCCTCAATTTAATTTGATTACTGACCGAACCTAGTATAAAATTGTGTATAATATACTACGATTTTTTAACCGAAACTAATATTTCAAAAAGTTTCATAGAATCTAATTCTGATATAATTTTTTGCATAGACTTCCATCGTAATCTTCCCTCATCAAATATAGAAAGGATCTTAGAAGTTTTGGAGCATTTCGAAAATCCTTGATTTAATTTGATTTTCTGACCGAAACTAGTATAAAATTATGTATAATATACTACGATTTTTTGTCCGAAACTAGTATTTCAAAAAGTTTCGTAGATTCTAACTCTGATATAATTTTTTTGCACGGACTTCCATCATAATCTTCCCTCGTAGAATATAGAAAGGATCTTAAAAGTTTCGTAGCATTTCGAACAATCCTCGATTAAATTTAATTTTCTGATCGAAACTAGTATGAAATTGTGTATAATATACTACGATTTTTTGACCTAAACTCGTATTTCAAAATGTTCCATAAAATCTTGTTTTTAGATAATTTTTTGCATGGACTTCCATCAAAACCTTCCCTTTTAAATTATAGAAAGGATTTGAAAAGTTTTGTAGCATTTCGAAAAATTTTCAATTTAATTTGATTTTCTGACCGAAACTATTATAAAATTATGTATAATATACTACGATTTTTTGATTTTCACTCGGTTTTCAAAAAGTTTCCTAGAATCTATTTTTGAGATAATTTTTTGAATGGACTTCCATCATAATCTTCCCTCGTAAAATATAGAAAGGATCTTATAAGTTTCGTAGCATTTTGAACAATTCTAGATTTAATTTGATTTTCTGACCGAAACTAGTATAAAATTGTGTATAATATACTACAATTTTTTGACCTAAACTGGTATTTCAAAAATTTTCATAGAATTTAATTCTGAAATAATTGTTTGCATGGACTTCATTCATAACCTTCCCTCGTAAAATATAGAAGAGGTCTGAAAAGTTTCGTACATTTCGAACAATCCTCGATTTAATTTGATTTTTGACCGAAACTAGTATAAAACTGTGTAAAATATACTACGATGTTTTGACCTAAACTGGCATTTCAAAAAGTTCCATAAAATCTAATTCTTATATAATTTTTTGCATGAACTTCCATCGAAATCTTCCCTCGTAAAATATTTAAAGGTTCTGAAAATTTGTGTAGCATTTCGAACAATCCTCAATTTATTTTGATATTCTGACCGAAACTAGTATAATATTATGTATAATATAATACGATTTTTTGACCTAAACTTGCATTTCAAAAGGTTCTATAGAATCTAATTTTGAGATAAGTTTTTTTTCGGGACATCCATCATAACCTTCCCTCGTAAAATATAGAAAGGATCTGAAACGTTTCATTTAAATTCGAACAATCCTCGATTTAATTTGATTACTGACCGAACCTAATATAAAATTGTGTATAATATACTACGGTGTTTTAACCGAAACAAATATTTCAAAAAGTTTCATAGAATCTAATTCTGATATAATTTTTTGCATGGACTTCCATCGTAATCTTCCCTCGTCAAATATAGAAAGGATCTTAGAAGTTTCGTAGCATTTCGAAAATCCTCGATTTAATTTGATTTTCTGACCGAAACTAGTATAAAATTATGTATAATATACTAAGATTTTTTGTCCGAAACTAGTATTTCAAAATGTTTCGTAGATTCTTACTCTGAGATAACTTTTTTGCACGGACTTCCATCGTAATCTTCCCTCGTAAAATATAGAAAGGATCTTAAAAGTTTTGTAGCATTTCGAACAATCCTCGATTAAATTTAATTTTCTGATCGAAACTAGTATGAAATTGTGTATAATATACTACGATTTTTTGACCTATACTCGTATTTCAAAATGTTCCATAAAATCTGGTTTTTAGATAATTTTTTGCATGGACTTCCATCAAAACCTTCCCTTTTAAATTATAGAAAGGATTTGAAAAGTTTTGTAGCATTTCGAAAAATTTTCGATTTAATTTGATTTTCTGACCGAAACTATTATAAAATTATGTATAATATACAACGATTTTTTGATTTTCACTCAGTTTTCAAAAAGTTTCCTAGAATCTATTTTTGAGATAATTTTTTGAATGGACTTCCATCATAATCTTCCCTCGTAAAATATAGAAAGGATCTTAGAAGTTACGTAGCATTTTGAACAATTCTAGATTTAATTTGATTTTCTGACCGAAACTAGTATAAAATTATGTATAATATACTACAATTTTTTGACCTAAACTGGTATTTCAAAAATTTTCATAGAATTTAATTCTGAAATAATTGTTTGCATGGACTTCATTCATACCCTTCCCTCGTAAAATATAGAAGAGGTCTGAAAAGTTTCGTACATTTCGAACAATCCTCGATTTAATTTGATTTCTGACCGAAACTAGTATAAAACTGTGTAAAATATACTACGATGTTTTGACCTAAACTGGCATTTCAAAAAGTTCCATAAAATCTAATTCTGATATAATTTTTTCCATGGACTTCCATCGAAATCTTCCCTCGTAAAATATTGAAAGGTTCTGAAAATTTGTGTAGCATTTCGTACAATCCTCAATTTAATTTGATATTCTAACCGAAACTAGTATAATATTATGTATAATATACTACACTTTTTTGACCTAAACTTGCATTTCAAAAGGTTCTATAGAATCTAATTTTGAGATAAGTTTTTTGTCGGGACATCCATCATAACCTTCCCTCGTAAAATATAGAAAGGATCTGAAACATTTCATTTAAATTCGAACAATCCTCGATTTAATTTGATTACTGACAGAACCTAGTATAAAATTGTGTATATAATACTACGGTTTTTTAACCGAAACTAATATTTCAAAAAGTTTCATAGAATCTAATTCTGATATAATTTTTTGCATGGACTTCCATCGTAATCTTCCCTCGTCAAATATAGAAAGGATCTTAGAAGTTTCGTAGCATTTCGAAAATCCTCAATTTAATTGTATTTTCTGACCGAAACTAGTATAAAATTATGTATAATATACTAAGATTTTTTGTTCCGAAACTAGTATTTCAAAATGTTTCGTAGATTCTAACTCTGAGATAATTTTTTGCACGGACTTCCATCGTAATCTTTCCTCGTAAAATATAGAAAGGATCTTAAAAGTTTCGTAGCATTTCGAACAATCCTCGATTAAATTTAATTTTCTGATCGAAACTAGTATGAAATTGTGTATAATATAATACGATTTTTTGACCTAAACTCTTATTTCAAAAGGTTCCATAAAATCTTGTTTTTAGATAATTTTTTGCATGGACTTCCATCAAAACCTTCCCTTGTAAATTATAGAAAGGATTTGAAAAGTTTTGTAGCATTTCGAAAAAATTTCGATTTAATTTGATTTTCTGACCAAAACTATTATAAAATTATGTATAATATACTACGATTTTTTTATTTTCACTCGTTTTTCAAAAAGCTTCCTAGAATCTATTTTTGAGATAATTTTTTGAATGGACTTCCATCATAATCTTCCCTCGTAAAATATAGAAAGGATCTTAGAAGTTACGTAGCATTTTGAACAATTCCCGATTTAATTTGATTTTCTGACCGAAACTAGTATAAAATTGTGTATAATATACTACAATGTTTTGACCTAAACTGGTATTTCAAAAAATTTCATAGAATTTAATTCTTAAATAATTGTTTGCATGGACTTCATTCATAACCTTCCCTCGTAAAATATAGAAGAGGTCTGAAAAGTTTCGTACATTTCGAACAATCCTCGATTTAATTTGATTTCTGACCGAAACTAGTATAAAACTGTGTAAAATATACTACGATGTTTTGACCTAAACTGGCATTTCAAAAAGTTCCATAAAATCTAATTCTTATATAATTTTTTGCATGAACTTCCATCGAAATCTTCCCTCGTAAAATATTTAAAGGTTCTGAAAATTTGTGTAGCATTTCGAACAATCCTCAATTTAATTTGATATTCTGACCGAAACTAGTATAATATTATGTATAATATACTACGATTTTTTGACCTAAACTTGCATTTCAAAAGGTTCTGTAGAATCTAATTTTGAGATAAGTTTTTTGTCGGGACATCCATCATAACCTTCCCTCGTAAAATATAGAAAGGATCTGAAACGTTTCATTTAAATTCGAACAATCCTCGATTTAATTTGATTACTGACGAACCTAATATAAAATTGTGTATAATATACTACGGTGTTTTAACCGAAACAAATATTTCAAAAAGTTTCATAGAATCTAATTCTGATATAATTTTTTGCATGGACTTCCATCGTAATCTTCCCTCGTCAAATATAGAAAGGATCTTAGAAGTTTCGTAGCATTTCGAAAATCCTCGATTTAATTTGATTTTCTGACCGAAACTAGTATAAAATTATGTAGAATATACTAAGATTTTTTGTCCGAAACTAGTATTTCAAAATGTTTCGTAGATTCTTACTCTGAGATAACTTTTTTGCACGGACTTCCATAGTAATCTTCCCTCGTAAAATATAGAAAGGATCTTAAAAGTTTTGTAGCATTTCGAACAATCCTCGATTAAATTTAATTTTCTGATCGAAACTAGTATGAAATTGTGTATAATATACTACGATTTTTTGACCTAAACTCGTATTTCAAAATGTTCCATAAAATCTGGTTTTTAGATAATTTTTTGCATCGACTTCCATCAAAACCTTCCCTTTTAAATTATAGAAAGGATTTGAAAAGTTTTGTAGCATTTCAAAAAATTTTCGATTTAATTTGATTTTCTGACCGAAACTATTATAAAATTATGTATAATATACAACGATTTTTTGATTTTCACTCAGTTTTCAAAAAGTTTCCTAGAATCTATTTTTGAGATAATTTTTTGAATGGACTTCCATCATAATCTTCCCTCGTAAAATATAGAAAGGATCTTAGAAGTTACGTAGCATTTTGAACAATTCTAGATTTAATTTGATTTTCTGACCGAAACTAGTATAAAATTGTGTATAATATACTACAATTTTTTGACCTAAACTGGTATTTCAAAAAATTTCATAGAATTTAATTCTGAAATAATTGTTTGCATGGACTTCATTCATAACCTTCCCTCGTAAAATATAGAAGAGGTCTGAAAAGTTTCGTACATTTCGAACAATCCTCGATTTAATTTGATTTCTGACCGAAACTAGTATAAAACTGTGTAAAATATACTACGATGTTTTGACCTAAACTGGCATTTCAAAAAGTTCCTTAAAATCTAATTCTGATATAATTTTTTCCATGAACTTCCATCGAAATCTTCCCTCGTAAAATATTTAAAGGTTCTGAAAATTTGTGTAGCATTTCGAACAATCCTCAATTTAATTTGATATTCTGACCGAAACAAGTATAATATTATGTATAATATAATACGATTTTTTGACCTAAACTTGCATTTCAAAAGGTTCTATAGAATCTAATTTTGAGATAAGTTTTTTTTCGGGACATCCATCATAACCTTCCCTCGTAAAATATAGAAAGGATCTGAAACGTTTCATTTAAATTCGAACAATCCTCGATTTAATTTGATTACTGACCGAACCTAATATAAAATTGTGTATAATATACTACGGTGTTTTAACCGAAACAAATATTTCAAAAAGTTTCATAGAATCTAATTTTGATATAATTTTTTGCATGGACTTCCATCGTAATCTTCCCTCGTCAAATATAGAAAGGATCTTAGAAGTTTCGTAGCATTTCGAAAATCCTCGATTTAATTTGATTTTCTGACCGAAACTAGTATAAAATTATGTATAATATTCTAAGATTTTTTGTCCGAAACTAGTATTTCAAAATGTTTCGTAGATTCTTACTCTGAGATAACTTTTTTGCACGGACTTCCATTGTAATCTTCCCTCGTAAAATATAGAAAGGATCTTAAAAGTTTTGTAGCATTTCGAACAATCCTCGATTAAATTTAATTTTCTGATCGAAACTAGTATGAAATTGTGTATAATATACTACGATTTTTTGACCTAAACTCGTATTTCAAAATGTTCCATAAAATCTGGTTTTTAGATAATTTTTTGCATGGACTTCCATCAAAACCTTCCCTTTTAAATTATAGAAAGGATTTGAAAAGTTTTGTAGCATTTCGAAAAATTTTCGATTTAATTTGATTTTCTGACCGAAACTATTATAAAATTATGTATAATATACAACGATTTTTTGATTTTCACTCAGTTTTCAAAAAGTTTCCTAGAATCTATTTTTGAGATAATTTTTTGAATGGACTTCCATCATAATCTTCCCTCGTAAAATATAGAAAGGATCTTAGAAGTTACGTAGCATTTTGAACAATTCTAGATTTAATTTGATTTTCTGACCGAAACTAGTATAAAAATGTGTATAATATACTACAATTTTTTGACCTAAACTGGTATTTCAAAAAATTTCATAGAATTTAATTCTGAAATAATTGTTTGCATGGACTTCATTCTTAACCTTCCCTCGTAAAATATAGAAGAGGTCTGAAAAGTGTCGTACATTTTGAACAATCCTCGATTTAATTTGATTTCTGACCGAAACTAGTATAAAACTGTGTAAAATATACTACGATGTTTTGACCTAAACTGGCATTTCAAAAAGTTCCATAAAATCTAATTCTGATATAATTTTTTCCATGAACTTCCATCGAAATCTTCCCTCGTAAAATATTTAAAGGTTCTGAAAATTTGTGTAGCATTTCGAACAATCCTCAATTTAATTTGATATTCTGACCGAAACTAGTATAATATTATGTATAATATACTACGATTTTTTGACCTAAACTTGCATTTCAAAAGGTTCTGTAGAATCTAATTTTGAGATAAGTTTTTTGTCGGGACATCAATCATAACCTTCCCTCGTAAAATATAGAAAGGATCTGAAACGTTTCATTTAAATTCGAACAATCCTCGATTTAATTTGATTACTGACGAACCTAATATAAAATTGTGTATAATATACTACGGTGTTTTAACCGAAACAAATATTTCAAAAAGTTTCATAGAATCTAATTCTGATATAATTTTTTGCATGGACTTCCATCGTAATCTTCCCTCGTCAAATATAGAAAGGATCTTAGAAGTTTCGTAGCATTTCGAAAATCCTCGATTTAATTTGATTTTCTGACCGAAACTAGTATAAAATTATGTAGAATATACTAAGATTTTTTGTCCGAAACTAGTATTTCAAAATGTTTCGTAGATTCTTACTCTGAGATAACTTTTTTGCACGGACTTCCATAGTAATCTTCCCTCGTAAAATATAGAAAGGATCTTAAAAGTTTTGTAGCATTTCGAACAATCCTCGATTAAATTTAATTTTCTGATCGAAACTAGTATGAAATTGTGTATAATATACTACGATTTTTTGACCTAAACACGTATTTCAAAATGTTCCATAAAATCTGGTTTTTAGATAATTTTTTGCATCGACTTCCATCAAAACCTTCCCTTTTAAATTATAGAAAGGATTTGAAAAGTTTTGTAGCATTTCAAAAAATTTTCGATTTAATTTGATTTTCTGACCGAAACTATTATAAAATTATGTATAATATACAACGATTTTTTGATTTTCACTCAGTTTTCAAAAAGTTTCCTAGAATCTATTTTTGAGATAATTTTTTGAATGGACTTCCATCATAATCTTCCCTCGTAAAATATAGAAAGGATCTTAGAAGTTACGTAGCATTTTGAACAATTCTAGATTTAATTTGATTTTCTGACCGAAACTAGTATAAAATTGTGTATAATATACTACAATTTTTTGACCTAAACTGGTATTTCAAAAAATTTCATAGAATTTAATTCTGAAATAATTGTTTGCATGGACTTCATTCATAACCTTCCCTCGTAAAATATAGAAGAGGTCTGAAAAGTTTCGTACATTTCGAACAATCCTCGATTTAATTTGATTTCTGACCGAAACTAGTATAAAACTGTGTAAAATATACTACGATGTTTTGACCTAAACTGGCATTTCAAAAAGTTCCTTAAAATCTAATTCTGATATAATTTTTTCCATGAACTTCCATCAAAATCTTCCCTCGTAAAATATTTAAAGGTTCTGAAAATTTGTGTAGCATTTCGAACAATCCTCAATTTAATTTGATATTCTGACCGAAACAAGTATAATATTATGTATAATATAATACGATTTTTTGACCTAAACTTGCATTTCAAAAGGTTCTATAGAATCTAATTTTGAGATAAGTTTTTTTTCGGGACATCCATCATAACCTTCCCTCGTAAAATATAGAAAGGATCTGAAACGTTTCATTTAAATTCGAACAATCCTCGATTTAATTTGATTACTGACCGAACCTAATATAAAATTGTGTATAATATACTACGGTGTTTTAACCGAAACAAATATTTCAAAAAGTTTCATAGAATCTAATTTTGATATAATTTTTTGCATGGACTTCCATCGTAATCTTCCCTCGTCAAATATAGAAAGGATCTTAGAAGTTTCGTAGCATTTCGAAAATCCTCGATTTAATTTGATTTTCTGACCGAAACTAGTATAAAATTATGTATAATATACTAAGATTTTTTGTCCGAAACTAGTATTTCAAAATGTTTCGTAGATTCTTACTCTGAGATAACTTTTTTGCACGGACTTCCATTGTAATCTTCCCTCGTAAAATATAGAAAGGATCTTAAAAGTTTTGTAGCATTTCGAACAATCCTCGATTAAATTTAATTTTCTGATCGAAACTAGTATGAAATTGTGTATAATATACTATGATTTTTTGACCTAAACTCGTATTTCAAAATGTTCCATAAAATCTGGTTTTTAGATAATTTTTTGCATGGACTTCCATCAAAACCTTCCCTTTTAAATTATAGAAAGGATTTGAAAAGTTTTGTAGCATTTCGAAAAATTTTCGATTTAATTTGATTTTCTGACCGAAACTATTATAAAATTATGTATAATATACAACGATTTTTTGATTTTCACTCAGTTTTCAAAAAGTTTCCTAGAATCTATTTTTGAGATAATTTTTTGAATGGACTTCCATCATAATCTTCCCTCGTAAAATATAGAAAGGATCTTAGAAGTTACGTAGCATTTTGAACAATTCTAGATTTAATTTGATTTTCTGACCGAAACTAGTATAAAAATGTGTATAATATACTACAATTTTTTGACCTAAACTGGTATTTCAAAAAATTTCATAGAATTTAATTCTGAAATAATTGTTTGCATGGACTTCATTCTTAACCTTCCCTCGTAAAATATAGAAGAGGTCTGAAAAGTGTCGTACATTTTGAACAATCCTCGATTTAATTTGATTTCTGACCGAAACTAGTATAAAACTGTGTAAAATATACTACGATGTTTTGACCTAAACTGGCATTTCAAAAAGTTCCATAAAATCTAATTCTGATATAATTTTTTCCATGAACTTCCATCGAAATCTTCCCTCGTAAAATATTTAAAGGTTCTGAAAATTTGTGTAGCATTTCGAACAATCCTCAATTTAATTTGATATTCTGACCGAAACTAGTATAATATTATGTATAATATAATACGATTTTTTGACCTAAACTTGCATTTCAAAAGGTTCTATAGAATCTAATTTTAAGATAAGTTTTTTTTCGGGACATCCATCATAACCTTCCCTCGTAAAATATAGAAAGGATCTGAAACGTTTCATTTAAATTCGAACAATCCTCGATTTAATTTGATTACTGACCGAACCTAATATAAAATTGTGTATAATATACTACGGTGTTTTAACCGAAACAAATATTTCAAAAAGTTTCATAGAATCTAATTCTGATATAATTTTTTGCATGGACTTCCATCGTAATCTTCCCTCGTCAAATATAGAAAGGATCTTAGAAGTTTCGTAGCATTTCGAAAATCCTCGATTTAATTTGATTTTCTGACCGAAACTAGTATAAAATTATGTATAATATACTAAGATTTTTTGTCCGAAACTAGTATTTCAAAATGTTTCGTAGATTCTTACTCTGAGATAACTTTTTTGCACGGACTTCCATCGTAATCTTCCCTCGTAAAATATAGAAAGGATCTTAAAAGTTTTGTAGCATTTCAAACAATCCTCGATTAAATTTAATTTTCTGATCGAAACTAGTATGAAATTGTGTATAATATACTACGATTTTTTGACCTAAACTCGTATTTCAAAATGTTCCATAAAATCTGGTTTTTAGATAATTTTTTGCATGGACTTCCATCAAAACCTTCCCTTTTAAATTATAGAAAGGATTTGAAAAGTTTTGTAGCATTTCAAAAAATTTTCGATTTAATTTGATTTTCTGACCGAAACTATTATAAAATTATGTATAATATACAACGATTTTTTGATTTTCACTCAGTTTTCAAAAAGTTTCCTAGAATCTATTTTTGAGATAATTTTTTGAATGGACTTCCATCATAATCTTCCCTCGTAAAATATAGAAAGGATCTTAGAAGTTACGTAGCATTTTGAACAATTCTAGATTAAATTTGATTTTCTGACCGAAACTAGTATAAAATTGTGTATAATATACTACAATTTTTTGACCTAAACTGGTATTTCAAAAAATTTCATAGAATTTAATTCTGAAATAATTGTTTGCATGGACTTCATTCATAACCTTCCCTCGTAAAATATAGAAGAGGTCTGAAAAGTTTCGTACATTTCGAACAATCCTCGATTTAATTTGATTTCTGACCGAAACTAGTATAAAACTGTGTAAAATATACTACGATGTTTTGACCTAAACTGGCATTTCAAAAAGTTCCTTAAAATCAAATTCTGATATAATTTTTTCCATGAACTTCCATCGAAATCTTCCCTCGTAAAATATTTAAAGGTTCTGAAAATTTGTGTAGCATTTCGAACAATCCTCAATTTAATTTGATATTCTGACCGAAACTAGTATAATATTATGTATAATATAATACGATTTTTTGACCTAAACTTGCATTTCAAAAGGTTCTATAGAATCTAATTTTGAGATAAGTTTTTTTTCGGGACATCCATCATAACCTTCCCTCGTAAAATATAGAAAGGATCTGAAACGTTTCATTTAAATTCGAACAATCCTCGATTTAATTTGATTACTGACCGAACCTAATATAAAATTGTGTATAATATACTACGGTGTTTTAACCGAAACAAATATTTCAAAAAGTTTCATAGAATCTAATTCTGATATAATTTTTTGCATGGACTTCCATCGTAATCTTCCCTCGTCAAATATAGAAAGGATCTTAGAAGTTTCGTAGCATTTCGAAAATCCTCGATTTAATTTGATTTTCTGACCGAAACTAGTATAAAATTATGTATAATATACTAAGATTTTTTGTCCGAAACTAGTATTTCAAAATGTTTCGTAGATTCTTACTCTGAGATAACTTTTTTGCACGGACTTCCATCGTAATCTTCCCTCGTAAAATATAGAAAGGATCTTAAAAGTTTTGTAGCATTTCGAACAATCCTCGATTAAATTTAATTTTCTGATCGAAACTAGTATGAAATTGTGTATAATATACTACGATTTTTTGACCTAAACTCGTATTTCAAAATGTTCCATAAAATCTGGTTTTTAGATAATTTTTTGCATGGACTTCCATCAAAACCTTCCCTTTTAAATTATAAAAAGGATTTGAAAAGTTTTGTAGCATTTCAAAAAATTTTCGATTTAATTTGATTTTCTGACCGAAACTATTATAAAATTATGTATAATATACAACGATTTTTTGATTTTCACTCAGTTTTCAAAAAGTTTCCTAGAATCTATTTTTGAGATAATTTTTTGAATGGACTTCCATCATAATCTTCCCTCGTAAAATATAGAAAGGATCTTAGAAGTTACGTAGCATTTTGAACAATTCTAGATTTAATTTGATTTTCTGACCGAAACTAGTATAAAATTGTGTATAATATACTACAATTTTTTGACCTAAACTGGTATTTCAAAAAATTTCATAGAATTTAATTCTGAAATAATTGTTTGCATGGACTTCATTCATAACCTTCCCTCGTAAAATATAGAAGAGGTCTGAAAAGTTTCGTACATTTCGAACAATCCTCGATTTAATTTGATTTCTGACCGAAACTAGTATAAAACTGTGTAAAATATACTACGATGTTTTGACCTAAACTGGCATTTCAAAAAGTTCCTTAAAATCTAATTCTGATATAATTTTTTCCATGAACTTCCATCGAAATCTTCCCTCGTAAAATATTTAAAGGTTCTGAAAATTTGTGTAGCATTTCGAACAATCCTCAATTTAATTTGATATTCTGACCGAAACTAGTATAATATTATGTATAATATAATACGATTTTTTGACCTAAACTCGCATTTCAAAAGGTTCTATAGAATCTAATTTTGAGATAAGTTTTTTTTCGGGACATCCATCATAACCTTCCCTCGTAAAATATAGAAAGGATCTTAAACGTTTCATTTAAATTCGAACAATCCTCGATTTAATTTGATTACTGACCGAACCTAATATAAAATTGTGTATAATATACTACGGTGTTTTAACCGAAACAAATATTTCAAAAAGTTTCATAGAATCTAATTCTGATATAATTTTTTGCATGGACTTCCATCGTAATCTTCCCTCGTCAAATATAGAAAGGATCTTAGAAGTTTCGTAGCATTTCGAAAATCCTCGATTTAATTTGATTTTCTGACCGAAACTAGTATAAAATTATGTATAATATACTAAGATTTTTTGTCCGAAACTAGTATTTCAAAATGTTTCGTAGATTCTTACTCTGAGATAACTTTTTTGCACGGACTTCCATCGTAATCTTCCCTCGTAAAATATAGAAAGGATCTTAAAAGTTTTGTAGCATTTCGAACAATCCTCGATTAAATTTAATTTTCTGATCGAAACTAGTATGAAATTGTGTATAATATACTACGATTTTTTGACCTAACTCGTATTTCAAAATGTTCCATAAAATCTGGTTTTTAGATAATTTTTTGCATGGACTTCCATCAAAACCTTCCCTTTTAAATTATAGAAAGGATTTGAAAAGTTTTGTAGCATTTCAAAAAGTTTTCGATTTAATTTGATTTTCTGACCGAAACTATTATAAAATTATGTATAATATACAACGATTTTTTGATTTTCACTCAGTTTTCAAAAAGTTTCCTAGAATCTATTTTTGAGATAATTTTTTGAATGGACTTCCATCATAATCTTCCCTCGTAAAATATAGAAAGGATCTTAGAAGTTATGTAGCATTTTGAACAATTCTAGATTTAATTTGATTTTCTGACCGAAACTAGTATAAAATTGTGTATAATATACTACAATTTTTTGACCTAAACTGGTATTTCAAAAAATTTCATAGAATTTAATTCTGAAATAATTGTTTGCATGGACTTCATTCATAACCTTCCCTCGTAAAATATAGAAGAGGTCTGAAAAGTTTCGTACATTTCGAACAATCCTCGATTTAATTTGATTTCTGACCGAAACTAGTATAAAACTGTGTAAAATATACTACGATGTTTTGACCTAAACTGGCATTTCAAAAAGTTCCATAAAATCTAATTCTGATATAATTTTTTCCATGAACTTCCATCGAAATCTTCCCTCGTAAAATATTTAAAGGTTCTGAAAATTTGTGTAGCATTTCGAACAATCCTCAATTTAATTTGATATTCTGACCGAAACTAGTATAATATTATGTATAATATAATACGATTTTTTGACCTAAACTTGCATTTCAAAAGGTTCTATAGAATCTAATTTTGAGATAATTTTTTTTTCGGGACATCCATCATAACCTTCCCTCGTAAAATATAGAAAGGATCTGAAACGTTTCATTTAAATTCGAACAATCCTCGATTTAATTTGATTACTGACAGAACCTAGTATAAAATTGTGTATATAATACTACGGTTTTTTAACCGAAACTAATGTTTCAAAAAGTTTCATAGAATCTAATTCTGATATAATTTTTTGCATGGACTTCCATCGTAATCTTCCCTCGTCAAATATAGAAAGGATCTTAGATGTTTTGTAGCATTTCGAAAATCCTCGATTTAATTTTATTTTCTGACTGAAACTAGTATAAAATTATGTATAATATACTAAGATTTTTTGTCCGAAACTAGTATTTCAAAATGTTTCGTAGATTCTAACTCTGAGATAACTTTTTTGCACGGACTTCCATCGTAATCTTCCCTCGTAAAATATAGAAAGGATCTTAAAAGTTTCGTAGCATTTCGAACAATCCTCGATTAAATTTAATTTTCTGATCGAAACTAGTATGAAATTGTGTATAATATACTACGATTTTTTGACCTAAACTCGTATTTCAAAATGTTCCATAAAATCTGGTTTTTAGATAATTTTTTGCATGGACTTCCATCAAAACCTTCCCTTTTAAATTATAGAAAGGATTTGAAAAGTTTTGTAGCATTTCGAAAAATTTTCGATTTAATTTGATTTTCTGACCGAAACTATTATAAAATTATGTATAATATACAACGATTTTTTGATTTTCACTCAGTTTTCAAAAAGTTTCCTAGAATCTATTTTTGAGATAATTTTTTGAATGGACTTCCATCATAATCTTCCCTCGTAAAATATAGAAAGGATCTTAGAAGTTACGTAGCATTTTGAACAATTCTAGATTTAATTTGATTTTCTGACCGAAACTAGTATAAAATTGTGTATAATATACTACAATTTTTTGACCTAAACTGGTATTTCAAAAATTTTCATAGAATTTAATTCTGAAATAATTGTTTGCATGGACTTCATTCATAACCTTCCCTCGTAAAATATAGAAGAGGTCTGAAAAGTTTCGTACATTTCGAACAATCCTCGATTTAATTTGATTTCTGACCGAAACTAGTATAAAACTGTGTAAAATATACTACGATGTTTTGACCTAAACTGGCATTTCAAAAATTTCCATAAAATCTAATTCTGATATATAATTTTTTCCATGGACTTCCATCGAAATCTTCCCTCGTAAAATATTGAAAGGTTCTGAAAATTTGTGTAGCATTTCGTACAATCCTCAATTTAATTTGATATTCTGACCGAAACTAGTATAATATTATGTATAATATACTACACTTTTTTGACCTAAACTTGCATTTCAAAAGGTTCTATAGAATCTAATTTTGAGATAAGTTTTTTGTCGGGACATCCATCATAACCTTCCCTCGTAAAATATAGAAAGGATCTGAAACATTTCATTTAAATTCGAACAATCCTCGATTTAATTTGATTACTGACAGAACCTAATATAAAATTGTGTATATAATACTACGGTTTTTTAACCGAAACTAATATTTCAAAAAGTTTCATAGAATCTAATTCTGATATAATTTTTGGCATGGACTTCCATCGTAATCTTCCCTCGTCAAATATAGAAAGGATCTTAGAAGTTTCGTAGCATTTCGAAAATCCTCAATTTAATTTGATTTTCTGACCGAAACTAGTATAAAATTATGTATAATATACTAAGATTTTTTGTTCCGAAACTAGTATTTCAAAATGTTTCGTAGATTCTAACTCTGAGATAATTTTTTTGCACGGACTTCCATCGTAATCTTCCCTCGTAAAATATAGAAAGGATCTTAAAAGTTTCGTAGCATTTCGAACAATCCTCGATTAAATTTAATTTTCTGATCGAAACTAGTATGAAATTGTGTATAATATACTACGATTTTTTGATCTAAACTCGTATTTCAAAAGGTTCCATAAAATCTTGTTTTTAGATAATTTTTTGCATGGACTTCCATCAAAACCTTCCCTTGTAAATTATAGAAAGGATTTGAAAAGTTTTGTAGCATTTCGAAAAAATTTCGATTTAATTTGATTTTCTGACCGAAACTATTATAAAATTATGTATAATATACTACGATTTTTTTATTTTCACTCGTTTTTCAAAAAGTTTCCTAGAATCTATTTTTGAGATAATTTTTTGAATGGACTTCCATCATAATCTTCCCTCGTAAAATATAGAAAGGATCTTAGAAGTTACGTAGCATTTTGAACAATTCTAGATTTAATTTGATTTTCTGACCGAAACTAGTATAAAATTGTGTATAATATACTACAATTTTTTGACCTAAACTGGTATTTCAAAAATTTTCATAGAATTTAATTCTGAAATAATTGTTTGCATGGACTTCATTCATAACCTTCCCTCGTAAAATATAGAAAAGGTCTGAAAAGTTTCGTACATTTCGAACAATCCTCGATTTAATTTGATTACTGACAGAACCTAGTATAAAATTGTGTATATAATACTACGGTTTTTTAACCGAAACTAATATTTCAAAAAGTTTCATAGAATCTAATTATGATATAATTTTTTGCATGGACTTCCATCGTAATCTTCCCTCGTCAAATATAGAAAGGATCTTAGAAGTTTCGTAGCATTTCGAAAATCCTCGATTTAATTTGATTTTCTGACCGAAACTAGTATAAAATTATGTATAATATACTAAGATTTTTTGTCCGAAACTAGTATTTCAAAATGTTTCGTAGATTCTTACTCTGAGATAACTTTTTTGCACGGACTTCCATCGTAATCTTCCCTCGTAAAATATAGAAAGGATCTTAAAAGTTTTGTAGCATTTCAAACAATCCTCGATTAAATTTAATTTTCTGATCGAAACTAGTATGAAATTGTGTATAATATACTACGATTTTTTGACCTAAACTCGTATTTCAAAATGTTCCATAAAATCTGGTTTTTAGATAATTTTTTGCATGGACTTCCATCAAAACCTTCCCTTTTAAATTATAGAAAGGATTTGAAAAGTTTTGTAGCATTTCGAAAAATTTTCGATTTAATTTGATTTTCTGACCGAAACTATTATAAAATTATGTATAATATACAACGATTTTTTGATTTTCACTCAGTTTTCAAAAAGTTTCCTAGAATCTATTTTTGAGATAATTTTTTGAATGGACTTCCATCATAATCTTCCCTCGTAAAATATAGAAAGGATCTTAGAAGTTACGTAGCATTTTGAACAATTCTAGATTTAATTTGATTTTCTGACCGAAACTAGTATAAAATTGTGTATAATATACTACAATTTTTTGACCTAAACTGGTATTTCAAAAATTTTCATAGAATTTAATTCTGAAATAATTGTTTGCATGGACTTCATTCATAACCTTCCCTCGTAAAATATAGAAGAGGTCTGAAAAGTTTCGTACATTTCGAACAATCCTCGATTTAATTTGATTTCTGACCGAAACTAGTATAAAACTGTGTAAAATATACTACGATGTTTTGACCTAAACTGGCATTTCAAAAATTTCCATAAAATCTAATTCTGATATATAATTTTTTCCATGGACTTCCATCGAAATCTTCCCTCGTAAAATATTGAAAGGTTCTGAAAATTTGTGTAGCATTTCGTACAATCCTCAATTTAATTTGATATTCTGACCGAAACTAGTATAATATTATGTATAATATACTACACTTTTTTGACCTAAACTTGCATTTCAAAAGGTTCTATAGAATCTAATTTTGAGATAAGTTTTTTGTCGGGACATCCATCATAACCTTCCCTCGTAAAATATAGAAAGGATCTGAAACATTTCATTTAAATTCGAACAATCCTCGATTTAATTTGATTACTGACCGAACCTAGTATAAAATTGTGTATATAATACTACGGTTTTTTAACCGAAACTAATATTTCAAAAAGTTTCATAGAATCTAATTCTGATATAATTTTTGGCATGGACTTCCATCGTAATCTTCCCTCGTCAAATATAGAAAGGATCTTAGAAGTTTCGTAGCATTTCGAAAATCCTCAATTTAATTTGATTTTCTGACCGAAACTAGCATAAAATTATGTATAATATACTAAGATTTTTTGTTCCGAAACTAGTATTTCAAAATGTTTCGTAGATTCTAACTCTGAGATAATTTTTTTGCACGGACTTCCATCGTAATCTTCCCTCGTAAAATATAGAAAGGATCTTAAAAGTTTCGTAGCATTTCGAACAATCCTCGATTAAATTTAATTTTCTGATCGAAACTAGTATGAAATTGTGTATAATATACTACGATTTTTTGATCTAAACTCGTATTTCAAAAGGTTCCATAAAATCTTGTTTTTAGATAATTTTTTGCATGGACTTCCATCAAAACCTTCCCTTGTAAATTATAGAAAGGATTTGAAAAGTTTTGTAGCATTTCGAAAAAATTTCGATTTAATTTGATTTTCTGACCGAAACTATTATAAAATTATGTATAATATACTACGATTTTTTTATTTTCACTCGTTTTTCAAAAAGTTTCCTAGAATCTATTTTTGAGATAATTTTTTGAATGGACTTCCATCATAATCTTCCCTCGTAAAATATAGAAAGGATCTTAGAAGTTACGTAGCATTTTGAACAATTCTAGATTTAATTTGATTTTCTGACCGAAACTAGTATAAAATTGTGTATAATATACTACAATTTTTTGACCTAAACTGGTATTTCAAAAATTTTCATAGAATTTAATTCTGAAATAATTGTTTGCATGGACTTCATTCATAACCTTCCCTCGTAAAATATAGAAAAGGTCTGAAAAGTTTCGTACATTTCGAACAATCCTCGATTTAATTTGATTACTGACAGAACCTAGTATAAAATTGTGTATATAATACTATGGTTTTTTAACCGAAACTAATATTTCAAAAAGTTTCATAGAATCTAATTATGATATAATTTTTTGCATGGACTTCCATCGTAATCTTCCCTCGTCAAATATAGAAAGGATCTTAGAAGTTTCGTAGCATTTCGAAAATCCTCGATTTAATTTGATTTTCTGACCGAAACTAGTATAAAATTATGTATAATATACTAAGATTTTTTGTCCGAAACTAGTATTTCAAAATGTTTCGTAGATTCTTACTCTGAGATAACTTTTTTGCACGGACTTCCATCGTAATCTTCCCTCGTAAAATATAGAAAGGATCTTAAAAGTTTTGTAGCATTTCAAACAATCCTCGATTAAATTTAATTTTCTGATCGAAACTAGTATGAAATTGTGTATAATATACTACGATTTTTTGACCTAAACTCGTATTTCAAAATGTTCCATAAAATCTGGTTTTTAGATAATTTTTTGCATGGACTTCCATCAAAACCTTCCCTTTTAAATTATAGAAAGGATTTGAAAAGTTTTGTAGCATTTCGAAAAATTTTCGATTTAATTTGATTTTCTGACCGAAACTATTATAAAATTATGTATAATATACAACGATTTTTTGATTTTCACTCAGTTTTCAAAAAGTTTCCTAGAATCTATTTTTGAGATAATTTTTTGAATGGACTTCCATCATAATCTTCCCTCGTAAAATATAGAAAGGATCTTAGAAGTTACGTAGCATTTTGAACAATTCTAGATTTAATTTGATTTTCTGACCGAAACTAGTATAAAATTGTGTATAATATACTACAATTTTTTGACCTAAACTGGTATTTCAAAAATTTTCATAGAATTTAATTCTGAAATAATTGTTTGCATGGACTTCATTCATAACCTTCCCTCGTAAAATATAGAAGAGGTCTGAAAAGTTTCGTACATTTCGAACAATCCTCGATTTAATTTGATTTCTGACCGAAACTAGTATAAAACTGTGTAAAATATACTACGATGTTTTGACCTAAACTGGCATTTCAAAAATTTCCATAAAATCTAATTCTGATATATAATTTTTTCCATGGACTTCCATCGAAATCTTCCCTCGTAAAATATTGAAAGGTTCTGAAAATTTGTGTAGCATTTCGTACAATCCTCAATTTAATTTGATATTCTGACCGAAACTAGTATAATATTATGTATAATATACTACACTTTTTTGACCTAAACTTGCATTTCAAAAGGTTCTATAGAATCTAATTTTGAGATAAGTTTTTTGTCGGGACATCCATCATAACCTTCCCTCGTAAAATATAGAAAGGATCTGAAACATTTCATTTAAATTCGAACAATCCTCGATTTAATTTGATTACTGACCGAACCTAGTATAAAATTGTGTATATAATACTACGGTTTTTTAACCGAAACTAATATTTCAAAAAGTTTCATAGAATCTAATTCTGATATAATTTTTGGCATGGACTTCCATCGTAATCTTCCCTCGTCAAATATAGAAAGGATCTTAGAAGTTTCGTAGCATTTCGAAAATCCTCAATTTAATTTGATTTTCTGACCGAAACTAGCATAAAATTATGTATAATATACTAAGATTTTTTGTTCCGAAACTAGTATTTCAAAATGTTTCGTAGATTCTAACTCTGAGATAATTTTTTTGCACGGACTTCCATCGTAATCTTCCCTCGTAAAATATAGAAAGGATCTTAAAAGTTTCGTAGCATTTCGAACAATCCTCGATTAAATTTAATTTTCTGATCGAAACTAGTATGAAATTGTGTATAATATACTACGATTTTTTGATCTAAACTCGTATTTCAAAAGGTTCCATAAAATCTTGTTTTTAGATAATTTTTTGCATGGACTTCCATCAAAACCTTCCCTTGTAAATTATAGAAAGGATTTGAAAAGTTTTGTAGCATTTCGAAAAAATTTCGATTTAATTTGATTTTCTGACCGAAACTATTATAAAATTATGTATAATATACTACGATTTTTTTATTTTCACTCGTTTTTCAAAAAGTTTCCTAGAATCTATTTTTGAGATAATTTTTTGAATGGACTTCCATCATAATCTTCCCTCGTAAAATATAGAAAGGATCTTAGAAGTTACGTAGCATTTTGAACAATTCTAGATTTAATTTGATTTTCTGACCGAAACTAGTATAAAATTGTGTATAATATACTACAATTTTTTGACCTAAACTGGTATTTCAAAAATTTTCATAGAATTTAATTCTGAAATAATTGTTTGCATGGACTTCATTCATAACCTTCCCTCGTAAAATATAGAAAAGGTCTGAAAAGTTTCGTACATTTCGAACAATCCTCGATTTAATTTGATTACTGACAGAACCTAGTATAAAATTGTGTATATAATACTACGGTTTTTTAACCGAAACTAATATTTCAAAAAGTTTCATAGAATCTAATTATGATATAATTTTTTGCATGGACTTCCATCGTAATCTTCCCTCGTCAAATATAGAAAGGATCTTTGATGTTTTGTAGCATTTCGAAAATCCTCGATTTAATTTTATTTTCTGACTGAAACTAGTATAAAATTATGTATAATATACTAAGATTTTTTGTCCGAAACTAGTATTTCAAAATGTTTCGTAGATTCTAACTCTGAGATAACTTTTTTGCACGGACTTCCATCGTAATCTTCCCTCGTAAAATATAGAAAGGATCTTAAAAGTTTCGTAGCATTTCGAACAATCCTCGATTAAATTTAATTTTCTGATCGAAACTAGTATGAAATTGTGTATAATATACTACGATTTTTTGACCTAAACTCGTATTTCAAAATGTTCCATAAAATCTGGTTTTTAGATAATTTTTTGCATGGACTTCCATCAAAACCTTCCCTTTTAAATTATAGAAAGGATTTGAAAAGTTTTGTAGCATTTCGAAAAATTTTCGATTTAATTTGATTTTCTGACCGAAACTATTATAAAATTATGTATAATATACAACGATTTTTTGATTTTCACTCAGTTTTCAAAAAGTTTCCTAGAATCTATTTTTGAGATAATTTTTTGAATGGACTTCCATCATAATCTTCCCTCGTAAAATATAGAAAGGATCTTAGAAGTTACGTAGCATTTTGAACAATTCTAGATTTAATTTGATTTTCTGACCGAAACTAGTATAAAATTGTGTATAATATACTACAATTTTTTGACCTAAACTGGTATTTCAAAAATTTTCATAGAATTTAATTCTGAAATAATTGTTTGCATGGACTTCATTCATAACCTTCCCTCGTAAAATATAGAAGAGGTCTGAAAAGTTTCGTACATTTCGAACAATCCTCGATTTAATTTGATTTCTGACCGAAACTAGTATAAAACTGTGTAAAATATACTACGATGTTTTGACCTAAACTGGCATTTCAAAAATTTCCATAAAATCTAATTCTGATATATAATTTTTTCCATGGACTTCCATCGAAATCTTCCCTCGTAAAATATTGAAAGGTTCTGAAAATTTGTGTAGCATTTCGTACAATCCTCAATTTAATTTGATATTCTGACCGAAACTAGTATAATATTATGTATAATATACTACACTTTTTTGACCTAAACTTGCATTTCAAAAGGTTCTATAGAATCTAATTTTGAGATAAGTTTTTTGTCGGGACATCCATCATAACCTTCCCTCGTAAAATATAGAAAGGATCTGAAACATTTCATTTAAATTCGAACAATCCTCGATTTAATTTGATTACTGACCGAACCTAGTATAAAATTGTGTATATAATACTACGGTTTTTTAACCGAAACTAATATTTCAAAAAGTTTCATAGAATCTAATTCTGATATAATTTTTGGCATGGACTTCCATCGTAATCTTCCCTCGTCAAATATAGAAAGGATCTTAGAAGTTTCGTAGCATTTCGAAAATCCTCAATTTAATTTGATTTTCTGACTGAAACTAGTATAAAATTATGTATAATATACTAGGATTTTTTGTCCGAAACTAGTATTTCAAAATGTTTCGTAGATTCTAACTCTGAGATAATTTTTTTGCACGGACTTCCATCGTAATTTTCCCTCGTAAAATATAGAAAGGATCTTAAAAGTTTCGTAGCATTTCGAACAATCCTCGATTAAATTTAATTTTCTGATCGAAACTAGTATGAAATTGTGTATAATATACTACGATTTTTTGACCTAAACTCGTATTTCAAAATGTTCCATAAAATCTGGTTTTAGATAATTTTTTGCATGGACTTCCATCAAAACCTTCCCTTTTAAATTATAGAAAGGATTTGAAAAGTTTTGTAGCATTTCGAAAAATTTTCGATTTAATTTGATTTTCTGACCGAAACTATTATAAAATTATGTATAATATACAACGATTTTTTTATTTTCACTCGTTTTCAAAAAGTTTCCTAGAATCTATTTTTGAGATAATTTTTTGAATGGACTTCCATCATAATCTTCCCTCGTAAAATATAGAAAGGATCTTAGAAGTTACGTAGCATTTTGAACAATTCTAGATTTAATTTGATTTTCTGACCGAAACTAGTATAAAATTGTGTATAATATACTACAATTTTTTGACCTAAACTGGTATTTCAAAAAATTTCATAGAATTTAATTCTGAAATAATTGTTTGCATGGACTTCATTCATAACCTTCCCTCGTAAAATATAAAAAAGGTCTGAAAATTTTCGTACATTTCGAACAATCCTCGATTTAATTTGATTTCTGACCGAAACTAGTATAAAACTGTGTAAAATATACTACGATGTTTTGACCTAAACTGGCATTTCAAAAAGTTCCATAAAATCTAATTCTGATATATAATTTTTTCCATGGACTTCCATCGAAATCTTCCCTCGTAAAATATTGAAAGGTTCTGAAAATTTGTGTAGCATTTCGTACAATCCTCAATTTAATTTGATATTCTGACCGAAACTAGTATAATATTATGTATAATATACTACACTTTTTTGACCTAAACTTGCATTTCAAAAGGTTCTATAGAATCTAATTTTGAGATAAGTTTTTTGTCGGGACATCCATCATAACCTTCCCTCGTAAAATATAGAAAGGATCTGAAACATTTCATTTAAATTCGAACAATCCTCGATTTAATTTGATTACTGACAGAACCTAGTATAAAATTGTGTATATAATACTACGGTTTTTTAACCGAAACTAATATTTCAAAAATTTTCATAGAATCTAATTCTGATATAATTTTTGGCATGGACTTCCATCGTAATCTTCCCTCGTCAAATATAGAAAGGATCTTAGAAGTTTCGTAGCATTTCGAAAATCCTCGATTTAATTTGATTTTCTGACCGAAACTAGTATAAAATTATGTATAATATACTAAGATTTTTTGTTCCGAAACTAGTATTTCAAAATGTTTCGTAGATTCTAACTCTGAGATAATTTTTTTGCACGGACTTCCATCGTAATCTTCCCTCGTAAAATATAGAAAGGATCTTAAAAGTTTCGTAGCATTTCGAACAATCCTCGATTAAATTTAATTTTCTGATCGAAACTAGTATGAAATTGTGTATAATATACTACGATTTTTTGACCTAAACTCGTATTTCAAAAGGTTCCATAAAATCTTGTTTTTAGATAATTTTTTGCATGGACTTCCATCAAAACCTTCCCTTGTAAATTATAGATAGGATTTGAAAAGTTTTGTAGCATTTCGAAAAAATTTCGATTTAATTTGATTTTCTGACCGAAACTATTATAAAATTATGTATAATATACTACGATTTTTTTATTTTCACTCGTTTTTCAAAAAGTTTCCTAGAATCTATTTTTGAGATAATTTTTTGAATGGACTTCCATCATAATCTTCCCTCGTAAAATATAGAAAGGATCTTAGAAGTTACGTAGCATTTCGAACAATTCTAGATTTAATTTGATTTTCTGACCGAAACTAGTATAAAATTGTGTATAATATACTACAATTTTTTGACCTAAACTGGTATTTCAAAAATTTTCATAGAATTTAATTCTGAAATAATTGTTTGCATGGACTTCATTCATAACCTTCCCTCGTAAAATATAGAAAAGGTCTGAAAAGTTTCGTACATTTCGAACAATCCTCGATTTAATTTGATTTCTGACCGAAACTAGTATAAAACTGTGTAAAATATACTACGATGTTTTGACCTAAACTGGCATTTCAACAAGTTCCATAAAATCTAATTCTGATATAATTTTTTGCATGGACTTCCATCGAAATCTTCCCTCGTAAAATATTGAAAGGTTCTGAAAATTTGTGTAGCATTTCGTACAATCCTCAATTTAATTTGATATTCTGACCGAAACTAGTATAATATTATGTATAATATACTACACTTTTTTGACCTAAACTTGCATTTCAAAAGGTTCTATAGAATCTAATTTTGAGATAAGTTTTTTGTCGGGACATCCATCATAACCTTCCCTCGTAAAATATAGAAAGGATCTGAAACATTTCATTTAAATTCGAACAATCCTCGATTTAATTTGATTACTGACAGAACCTAGTATAAAATTGTGTATATAATACTACGGTTTTTTAACCGAAACTAATATTTCAAAAAGTTTCATAGAATCTAATTCTGATATAATTTTTTGCATGGACTTCCATCGTAATCTTCCCTCGTCAAATATAGAAAGGATCTTAGATGTTTTGTAGCATTTCGAAAATCCTCGATTTAATTTTATTTTCTGACTGAAACTAGTATAAAATTATGTATAATATACTAAGATTTTTTGTCCGAAACTAGTATTTCAAAATGTTTCGTAGATTCTAACTCTGAGATAACTTTTTTGCACGGACTTCCATCGTAATCTTCCCTCGTAAAATATAGAAAGGATCTTAAAAGTTTCGTAGCATTTCGAACAATCCTCGATTAAATTTAATTTTCTGATCGAAACTAGTATGAAATTGTGTATAATATACTACGATTTTTTGACCTAAACTCGTATTTCAAAATGTTCCATAAAATCTGGTTTTTAGATAATTTTTTGCATGGACTTCCATCAAAACCTTCCCTTTTAAATTATAGAAAGGATTTGAAAAGTTTTGTAGCATTTCGAAAAATTTTCGATTTAATTTGATTTTCTGACCGAAACTATTATAAAATTATGTATAATATACAACGATTTTTTGATTTTCACTCAGTTTTCAAAAAGTTTCCTAGAATCTATTTTTGAGATAATTTTTTGAATGGACTTCCATCATAATCTTCCCTCGTAAAATATAGAAAGGATCTTAGAAGTTACGTAGCATTTTGAACAATTCTAGATTTAATTTGATTTTCTGACCGAAACTAGTATAAAATTGTGTATAATATACTACAATTTTTTGACCTAAACTGGTATTTCAAAAAATTTCATAGAATTTAATTCTGAAATAATTGTTTGCATGGACTTCATTCATAACCTTCCCTCGTAAAATATAGAAGAGGTCTGAAAAGTTTCGTACATTTCGAACAATCCTCGATTTAATTTGATTTCTGACCGAAACTAGTATAAAACTGTGTAAAATATACTACGATGTTTTGACCTAAACTGGCATTTCAAAAAGTTCCATAAAATCTAATTCTGATATATAATTTTTTCCATGGACTTCCATCGAAATCTTCCCTCGTAAAGTATTGAAAGGTTCTGAAAATTTGTGTAGCATTTCGTACAATCCTCAATTTAATTTGATATTCTGACCGAAACTAGTATAATATTATGTATAATATACTACACTTTTTTGACCTAAACTTGCATTTCAAAAGGTTCTATAGAATCTAATTTTGAGATAAGTTTTTTGTCGGGACATCCATCATAACCTTCCCTCGTAAAATATAGAAAGGATCTGAAACATTTCATTTAAATTCGAACAATCCTCGATTTAATTTGATTACTGACAGAACCTAGTATAAAATTGTGTATATAATACTACGGTTTTTTAACCGAAACTAATATTTCAAAAAGTTTCATAGAATCTAATTCTGATATAATTTTTTGCATGGACTTCCATCGTAATCTTCCCTCGTCAAATATAGAAAGGATCTTAGAAGTTTCGTAGCATTTCGAAAATCCTCAATTTAATTTGATTTTCTGACCGAAACTAGTATAAAATTATGTATAATATACTAAGATTTTTTGTTCCGAAACTAGTATTTCAAAATGTTTCGTAGATTCTAACTCTGAGATAATTTTTTTGCACGGACTTCCATCGTAATCTTCCCTCGTAAAATATAGATAGGATCTTAAAAGTTTCGTAGCATTTCGAACAATCCTCGATTAAATTTAATTTTCTGATCGAAACTAGTATGAAATTGTGTATAATATACTACGATTTTTTGACCTAAACTCGTATTTCAAAATGTTCCATAAAATCTGGTTTTTAGATAATTTTTTGCATGGACTTCCATCAAAACCTTCCCTTTTAAATTATAGAAAGGATTTGAAAAGTTTTGTAGCATTTCGAAAAATTTTCGATTTAATTTGATTTTCTGACCGAAACTATTATAAAATTATGTATAATATACAACGATTTTTTGATTTTCACTCAGTTTTCAAAAAGTTTCCTAGAATCTATTTTTGAGATAATTTTTTGAATGGACTTCCATCATAATCTTCCCTCGTAAAATATAGAAAGGATCTTAGAAGTTACGTAGCATTTTGAACAATTCTAGATTTAATTTGATTTTCTGACCGAAACTAGTATAAAATTGTGTATAATATACTACAATTTTTTGACCTAAACTGGTATTTCAAAAAATTTCATAGAATTTAATTCTGAAATAATTGTTTGCATGGACTTCATTCATAACCTTCCCTCGTAAAATATAGAAGAGGTCTGAAAAGTTTCGTACATTTCGAACAATCCTCGATTTAATTTGATTTCTGACCGAAACTAGTATAAAACTGTGTAAAATATACTACGATGTTTTGACCTAAACTGGCATTTCAAAAAGTTCCATAAAATCTAATTCTGATATATAATTTTTTCCATGGACTTCCATCGAAATCTTCCCTCGTAAAATATTGAAAGGTTCTGAAAATTTGTGTAGCATTTCGTACAATCCTCAATTTAATTTGATATTCTGACCGAAACTAGTATAATATTATGTATAATATACTACACTTTTTTGACCTAAACTTGCATTTCAAAAGGTTCTATAGAATCTAATTTTGAGATAAGTTTTTTGTCGGGACATCCATCATAACCTTCCCTCGTAAAATATAGAAAGGATCTGAAACATTTCATTTAAATTCGAACAATCCTCAATTTAATTTGATTACTGACAGAACCTAGTATAAAATTGTGTATATAATACTACGGTTTTTTAACCGAAACTAATATTTCAAAAAGTTTCATAGAATCTAATTCTGATATAATTTTTTGCATGGACTTCCATCGTAATCTTCCCTCGTCAAATATAGAAAGGATCTTAGAAGTTTCGTAGCATTTCGAAAATCCTCAATTTAATTTGATTTTCTGACCGAAACTAGTATAAAATTATGTATAATATACTAAGATTTTTTGTTCCGAAACTAGTATTTCAAAATGTTTCGTAGATTCTAACTCTGAGATAATTTTTTTGCACGGACTTCCATCGTAATCTTCCCTCGTAAAATATAGAAAGGATCTTAAAAGTTTCGTAGCATTTCGAACAATCCTCGATTAAATTTAATTTTCTGATCGAAACTAGTATGAAATTGTGTATAATATACTACGATTTTTTGACCTAAACTCGTATTTCAAAATGTTCCATAAAATCTGGTTTTTAGATAATTTTTTGCATGGACTTCCATCAAAACCTTCCCTTTTAAATTATAGAAAGGATTTGAAAAGTTTTGTAGCATTTCGAAAAATTTTCGATTTAATTTGATTTTCTGACCGAAACTATTATAAAATTATGTATAATATACAACGATTTTTTGATTTTCACTCAGTTTTCAAAAAGTTTCCTAGAATCTATTTTTGAGATAATTTTTTGAATGGACTTCCATCATAATCTTCCCTCGTAAAATATAGAAAGGATCTTAGAAGTTACGTAGCATTTTGAACAATTCTAGATTTAATTTGATTTTCTGACCGAAACTAGTATAAAATTGTGTATAATATACTACAATTTTTTGACCTAAACTGGTATTTCAAAAAATTTCATAGAATTTAATTCTGAAATAATTGTTTGCATGGACTTCATTCATAACCTTCCCTCGTAAAATATAGAAGAGGTCTGAAAAGTTTCGTACATTTCGAACAATCCTCGATTTAATTTGATTTCTGACCGAAACTAGTATAAAACTGTGTAAAATATACTACGATGTTTTGACCTAAACTGGCATTTCAAAAAGTTCCATAAAATCTAATTCTGATATATAATTTTTTCCATGGACTTCCATCGAAATCTTCCCTCGTAAAATATTGAAAGGTTCTGAAAATTTGTGTAGCATTTCGTACAATCCTCAATTTAATTTGATATTCTGACCGAAACTAGTATAATATTATGTATAATATACTACACTTTTTTGACCTAAACTTGCATTTCAAAAGGTTCTATAGAATCTAATTTTGAGATAAGTTTTTTGTCGGGACATCCATCATAACCTTCCCTCGTAAAATATAGAAAGGATCTGAAACATTTCATTTAAATTCGAACAATCCTCAATTTAATTTGATTACTGACAGAACCTAGTATAAAATTGTGTATATAATACTACGGTTTTTTAACCGAAACTAATATTTCAAAAAGTTTCATAGAATCTAATTCTGATATAATTTTTTGCATGGACTTCCATCGTAATCTTCCCTCGTCAAATATAGAAAGGATCTTAGAAGTTTCGTAGCATTTCGAAAATCCTCAATTTAATTTGATTTTCTGACCGAAACTAGTATAAAATTATGTATAATATACTAAGATTTTTTGTTCCGAAACTAGTATTTCAAAATGTTTCGTAGATTCTAACTCTGAGATAATTTTTTTGCACGGACTTCCATCGTAATCTTCCCTCGTAAAATATAGAAAGAATCCTAAAAGTTTCGTAGCATTTCGAACAATCCTCGATTAAATTTAATTTTCTGATCGAAACTAGTATGAAATTGTGTATAATATACTACGATTTTTTGACCTAAACTCGTATTTCAAAATGTTCCATAAAATCTGGTTTTTAGATAATTTTTTGCATGGACTTCCATCAAAACCTTCCCTTTTAAATTATAGAAAGGATTTGAAAAGTTTTGTAGCATTTCGAAAAATTTTCGATTTAATTTGATTTTCTGACCGAAACTATTATAAAATTATGTATAATATACAACGATTTTTTGATTTTCACTCAGTTTTCAAAAAGTTTCCTAGAATCTATTTTTGAGATAATTTTTTGAATGGACTTCCATCATAATCTTCCCTCGTAAAATATAGAAAGGATCTTAGAAGTTACGTAGCATTTTGAACAATTCTAGATTTAATTTGATTTTCTGACCGAAACTAGTATAAAATTGTGTATAATATACTACAATTTTTTGACCTAAACTGGTATTTCAAAAAATTTCATAGAATTTAATTCTGAAATAATTGTTTGCATGGACTTCATTCATAACCTTCCCTCGTAAAATGTAGAAGAGGTCTGAAAAGTTTCGTACATTTCGAACAATCCTCGATTTAATTTGATTTCTGACCGAAACTAGTATAAAACTGTGTAAAATATACTACGATGTTTTGACCTAAACTGGCATTTCAAAAAGTTCCATAAAATCTAATTCTGATATATAATTTTTTCCATGGACTTCCATCGAAATCTTCCCTCGTAAAATATTGAAAGGTTCTGAAAATTTGTGTAGCATTTCGTACAATCCTCAATTTAATTTGATATTCTGACCGAAACTAGTATAATATTATGTATAATATACTACACTTTTTTGACCTAAACTTGCATTTCAAAAGGTTCTATAGAATCTAATTTTGAGATAATTTTTTTGTCGGGACATCCATCATAACCTTCCCTCGTAAAATATAGAAAGGATCTGAAACATTTCATTTAAATTCGAACAATCCTCGATTTAATTTGATTACTGACAGAACCTAGTATAAAATTGTGTATATAATACTACGGTTTTTTAACCGAAACTAATATTTCAAAAAGTTTCATAGAATCTAATTCTGATATAATTTTTTGCATGGACTTCCATCGTAATCTTCCCTCGTCAAATATAGAAAGGATCTTAGAAGTTTCGTAGCATTTCGAAAATCCTCAATTTAATTTGATTTTCTGACCGAAACTAGTATAAAATTATGTATAATATACTAAGATTTTTTGTTCCGAAACTAGTATTTCAAAATGTTTCGTAGATTCTAACTCTGAGATAATTTTTTTGCACGGACTTCCATCGTAATCTTCCCTCGTAAAATATAGAAAGGATCCTAAAAGTTTCGTAGCATTTCGAACAATCCTCGATTAAATTTAATTTTCTGATCGAAACTAGTATGAAATTGTGTATAATATACTACGATTTTTTGACCTAAACTCGTATTTCAAAAGGTTCCATAAAATCTTGTTTTTAGATAATTTTTTGCAAGGACTTCCATCAAAACCTTCCCTTGTAAATTATAGAAAGGATTTGAAAAGTTTTGTAGCATTTCGAAAAAATTTCGATTTAATTTGATTTTCTGACCGAAACTATTATAAAATTATGTATAATATACTACGATTTTTTTATTTTCACTCGTTTTTCAAAAAGTTTCCTAGAATCTATTTTTGAGATAATTTTTTGAATGGACTTCCATCATAATCTTCCCTCGTAAAATATAGAAAGGATCTTAGAAGTTTCGTAGCATTTCGAACAATTCTCGATTTAATTTGATTTTCTGACCGAAACTAGTATAAAATTGTGTATAATATACTACAATGTTTTGACCTAAACTGGTATTTCAAAAAATTTCATAGAATTTAATTCTTAAATAATTGTTTGCATCGACTTCATTCATAACCTTCCCTCGTAAAATATAGAAGAGGTCTGAAAAGTTTCGTACATTTCGAACAATCCTCGATTTAATTTGATTTCTGACCAAAACTAGTATAAAACTGTGTAAAATATACTACGATGTTTTGACCTAAACTGGCATTTCAAAAAGTTCCATAAAATCTAATTCTTATATAATTTTTTGCATGAACTTCCATCGAAATCTTCCCTCGTAAAATATTTAAAGGTTCTGAAAATTTGTGTAGCATTTCGAACAATCCTCAATTTAATTTGATATTCTGACCGAAACTAGTATAATATTATGTATAATATACTACAATTTTTTGACCTAAACTTGCATTTCAAAAGGTTCTGTAGAATCTAATTTTGAGATAAGTTTTTTGTCGGGACATCCATCATAACCTTCCCTCGTAAAATATAGAAAGGATCTGAAACGTTTCATTTAAATTCAAACAATCCTCGATTTAATTTGACTACTGACCGAACCTAATATAAAATTGTGTATAATATACTACGGTGTTTTAACCGAAACAAATATTTCAAAAAGTTTCATAGAATCTAATTCTGATATAATTTTTTGCATGGACTTCCATCGTAATCTTCCCTCGTCAAATATAGAAAGGATCTTAGATGTTTTGTAGCATTTCGAAAATCCTCGATTTAATTTTATTTTCTGACTGAAACTAGTATAAAATTATGTATAATATACTAGGATTTTTTGTCCGAAACTAGTATTTCAAAATGTTTCGTAGATTCTAACTCTGAGATAACTTTTTTGCACGGACTTCCATCGTAATCTTCCCTCGTAAAATATAGAAAGGATCTTAAAAGTTTCGTAGCATTTCGAACAATCCTCGATTAAATTTAATTTTCTGATCGAAACTAGTATGAAATTGTGTATAATATACTACGATTTTTTGACCTAAACTCGTATTTCAAAATGTTCCATAAAATCTGGTTTTTAGATAATTTTTTGCATGGACTTCCATCAAAACCTTCCCTTTTAAATTATAGAAAGGATTTGAAAAGTTTTGTAGCATTTCGAAAAATTTTCGATTTAATTTGATTTTCTGACCGAAACTATTATAAAATTATGTATAATATACAACGATTTTTTGATTTTCACTCAGTTTTCAAAAAGTTTCCTAGAATCTATTTTTGAGATAATTTTTTGAATGGACTTCCATCATAATCTTCCCTCGTAAAATATAGAAAGGATCTTAGAAGTTACGTAGCATTTTGAACAATTCTAGATTTAATTTGATTTTCTGACCGAAACTAGTATAAAATTGTGTATAATATACTACAATTTTTTGACCTAAACTGGTATTTCAAAAAATTTCATAGAATTTAATTCTGAAATAATTGTTTGCATGGACTTCATTCATAACCTTCCCTCGTAAAATATAGAAGAGGTCTGAAAAGTTTCGTACATTTCGAACAATCCTCGATTTAATTTGATTTCTGACCGAAACTAGTATAAAACTGTGTAAAATATACTACGATGTTTTGACCTAAACTGGCATTTCAAAAAGTTTCATAAAATCTAATTCTAATATATAATTTTTTCCATGGACTTCCATCGAAATCTTCCCTCGTAAAATATTGAAAGGTTCTGAAAATTTGTGTAGCATTTCGTACAATCCTCAATTTAATTTGATATTCTGACCGAAACTAGTATAATATTATGTATAATATACTACACTTTTTTGACCTAAACTTGCATTTCAAAAGGTTCTATAGAATCTAATTTTGAGATAAGTTTTTTGTCGGGACATCCATCATAACCTTCCCTCGTAAAATATAGAAAGGATCTGAAACATTTCATTTAAATTCGAACAATCCTCGATTTAATTTGATTACTGACAGAACCTAGTATAAAATTGTGTATATAATACTACGGTTTTTTAACCGAAACTAATATTTCAAAAAGTTTCATAGAATCTAATTCTGATATAATTTTTTGCATGGACTTCCATCGTAATCTTCCCTCGTCAAATATAGAAAGGATCTTAGAAGTTTCGTAGCATTTCGAAAATCCTCAATTTAATTTGATTTTCTGACCGAAACTAGTATAAAATTATGTATAATATACTAAGATTTTTTGTTCCGAAACTAGTATTTCAAAATGTTTCGTAGATTCTAACTCTGAGATAATTTTTTTGCACGGACTTCCATCGTAATCTTCCCTCGTAAAATATAGAAAGGATCTTAAAAGTTTCGTAGCATTTCGAACAATCCTCGATTAAATTTAATTTTCTGATCGAAACTAGTATGAAATTGTGTATAATATACTACGATTTTTTGACCTAAACTCGTATTTCAAAAGGTTCCATAAAATCTTGTTTTTAGATAATTTTTTGCATGGACTTCCATCAAAACCTTCCCTTGTAAATTATAGAAAGGATTTGAAAAGTTTTGTAGCATTTCGAAAAAATTTCGATTTAATTTGATTTTCTCACCGAAACTATTATAAAATTATGTATAATATACTACGATTTTTTTATTTTCACTCGTTTTTCAAAAAGTTTCCTAGAATCTATTTTTGAGATAATTTTTTGAATGGACTTCCATCATAATCTTCCCTCGTAAAATATAGAAAGGATCTTAGAAGTTTCGTAGCATTTCGAACAATTCTCGATTTAATTTGATTTTCTGACCGAAACTAGTATAAAATTGTGTATAATATACTACAATGTTTTGACCTAAACTGGTATTTCAAAAAATTTCATAGAATTTAATTCTGAAATAATTGTTTGCATGGACCTCACTCATAACCTTCCCTCGTAAAATATAGAAGAGGTCTGAAAAGTTTCGTACATTTCGAACAATCCTCGATTTAATTTGATTTCTGACCGAAACTAGTATAAAACTGTGTAAAATATACTACGATAATTTGACCTAAACTGGCATTTCAAAAAGTTCCATAAAATCTAATTCTTATATAATTTTTTGCATGAACTTCCATCGAAATCTTCCCTCGTAAAATATTTAAAGGTTCTGAATATTTGTGTAGCATTTCGAACAATCCTCAATTTAATTTGATATTCTGACCGAAACTAGTATAATATTATGTATAATATACTACGATTTTTTGACCTAAACTTGCATTTCAAAAGGTTCTGTAGAATCTAATTTTGAGATAAGTTTTTTGTCGGGACATCCATCATAACCTTCCCTCGTAAAATATAGAAAGGATCTGAAACGTTTCATTTAAATTCAAACAATCCTCGATTTAATTTGATTACTGACCGAACCTAATATAAAATTGTGTATAATATACTACGGTGTTTTAACCGAAACTAATATTTCAAAAAGTTTCATAGAATCTAATTCTGATATAATTTTTTGCATGGACTTCCATCGTAATCTTCCCTCGTCAAATATAGAAAGGATCTTAGATGTTTCGTAGCATTTCGAAAATCCTCGATTTAATTTTATTTTCTGACTGAAACTAGTATAAAATTATGTATAATATACTAAGATTTTTTGTCCGAAACTAGTATTTCAAAATGTTTCGTAGATTCTAACTCTGAGATAATTTTTTTGCACGGACTTCCATCGTAATCTTCCCTCGTAAAATATAGAAAGGATCTTAAAAGTTTCATAGCATTTCGAACAATCCTCGATTAAATTTAATTTTCTGATCGAAACTAGTATGAAATTGTGTATAATATACTACGATTTTTTGACCTAAACTCGTATTTCAAAAGGTTCCATAAAATCTTGTTTTGAATAATTTTTTGCATGGACTTCCATCAAAACCTTCCCTTGTAAATTATAGAAAGGATTTGAAAAGTTTTGTCACATTTCGAAAAATTTTCGATTTAATTTGATTTTCTGACCGAAACTATTATAAAACTATGTATAATATACTACGATTTTTTTATTTTAACTCGTTTTTCAAAAAGTTTCCTAGAATCTATTTTTGAGATAATTTTTTGAATGGACTTCCATCATAATCTTCCCTCGTAAAATATAGAAAGGATCTTAGAAGTTACGTAGCATTTTGAACAATTCTAGATTTAATTTGATTTTCTGACCGAAACTAGTATAAAATTGTGTATAATATACTACAATTTTTTGACCTAAACTGGTATTTCAAAAAATTTCATAGAATTTAATTCTGAAATAATTGTTTGCATGGACTTCATTCATAACCTTCCCTCGTAAAATATAGAAGAGGTCTGAAAAGTTTCGTACATTTCGAACAATCCTCGATTTAATTTGATTTCTGACCGAAACTAGTATAAAACTGTGTAAAATATACTACGATGTTTTGACCTAAACTGGCATTTCAAAAAGTTCCATAAAATCTAATTCTGATATATAATTTTTTCCATGGACTTCCATCGAAATCTTCCCTCGTAAAATATTGAAAGGTTCTGAAAATTTGTGTAGCATTTCGTACAATCCTCAATTTAATTTGATATTCTGACCGAAACTAGTATAATATTATGTATAATATACTACACTTTTTTGACCTAAACTTGCATTTCAAAAGGTTCTATAGAATCTAATTTTGAGATAAGTTTTTTGTCGGGACATCCATCATAACCTTCCCTCGTAAAATATAGAAAGGATCTGAAACATTTCATTTAAATTCGAACAATCCTCGATTTAATTTGATTACTGACAGAACCTAGTATAAAATTGTGTATATAATACTACGGTTTTTTAACCGAAACTAATATTTCAAAAAGTTTCATAGAATCTAATTCTGATATAATTTTTTGCATGGACTTCCATCGTAATCTTCCCTCATCAAATATAGAAAGGATCTTAGAAGTTTCGTAGCATTTCGAAAATCCTCCATTTAATTTGATTTTCTGACCGAAACTAGTATAAAATTATGTATAATATACTAAGATTTTTTGTTCCGAAACTAGTATTTCAAAATGTTTCGTAGATTCTAACTCTGAGATAATTTTTTTGCACGGACTTCCATCGTAATCTTCCCTCGTAAAATATAGAAAGGATCTTAAAAGTTTCGTAGCATTTCGAACAATCCTCGATTAAATTTAATTTTCTGATCGAAACTAGTATGAAATTGTGTATAATATACTACGATTTTTTGACCTAAACTCGTATTTCAAAAGGTTCCATAAAATCTTGTTTTTAGATAATTTTTTGCATGGACTTCCATCAAAACCTTCCCTTGTAAATTATAGAAAGGATTTGAAAAGTTTTGTAGCATTTCGAAAAAATTTCGATTTAATTTGATTTTCTCACCGAAACTATTATAAAATTATGTATAATATACTACGATTTTTTTATTTTCACTCGTTTTTCAAAAAGTTTCCTAGAATCTATTTTTGAGATAATTTTTTGAATGGACTTCCATCATAATCTTCCCTCGTAAAATATAGAAAGGATCTTAGAAGTTTCGTAGCATTTCGAACAATTCTCGATTTAATTTGATTTTCTGACCGAAACTAGTATAAAATTGTGTATAATATACTACAATGTTTTGACCTAAACTGGTATTTCAAAAAATTTCATAGAATTTAATTCTGAAATAATTGCTTGCATGGACTTCATTCATAACCTTCCCTCGTAAAATATAGAAGAGGTCTGAAAAGTTTCGTACATTTCGAACAATCCTCGATTTAATTTGATTTCTGACCGAAACTAGTATAAAACTGTGTAAAATATACTACGATAATTTGACCTAAACTGGCATTTCAAAAAGTTCCATAAAATCTAATTCTTATATAATTTTTTGCATGAACTTCCATCGAAATCTTCCCTCGTAAAATATTTAAAGGTTCTGAAAATTTGTGTAGCATTTCGAACAATCCTCAATTTAATTTGATATTCTGACCGAAACTAGTATAATATTATGTATAATATACTACGATTTTTTGACCTAAACTTGCATTTCAAAAGGTTCTGTAGAATCTAATTTTGAGATAAGTTTTTTGTCGGGACATCCATCATAACCTTCCCTCGTAAAATATAGAAAGGATCTGAAACGTTTCATTTAAATTCAAACAATCCTCGATTTAATTTGATTACTGACCGAACCTAATATAAAATTGTGTATAATATACTACGGTGTTTTAACCGAAACTAATATTTCAAAAAGTTTCATAGAATCTAATTCTGATATAATTTTTTGCATGGACTTCCATCGTAATCTTCCCTCGTCAAATATAGAAAGGATCTTAGATGTTTCGTAGCATTTCGAAAATCCTCGATTTAATTTTATTTTCTGACTGAAACTAGTATAAAATTATGTATAATATACTAAAATTTTTTGTCCGAAACTAGTATTTCAAAATGTTTCGTAGATTCTAACTCTGAGATAATTTTTTTGCACGGACTTCCATCGTAATCTTCCCTCGTAAAATATAGAAAGGATCTTATTAGTTTCGTAGCATTTCGAACAATCCTCGATTAAATTTAATTTTCTGATCGAAACTAGTATGAAATTGTGTATAATATACTACGATTTTTTGACCTAAACTCGTATTTCAAAAGGTTCCATAAAATCTTGTTTTGAATAATTTTTTGCATGGACTTCCATCAAAACCTTCCCTTGTAAATTATAGAAAGGATTTGAAAAGTTTTGTAGCATTTCGAAAAATTTTCGATTTAATTTGATTTTCTGACCGAAACTATTATAAAATTATGTATAATATACTACGATTTTTTTATTTTCACTCGTTTTTCAAAAAGTTTCCTAGAATCTATTTTTGAGATAATTTTTTGAATGGACTTCCATCATAATCTTCCCTCGTAAAATATAGAAAGGATCTTAGAAGTTTCGTAGCATTTTGAACAATTCTAGATTTAATTTGATTTTGTGACCGAAACTAGTATAAAATTGTGTATAATATACTACAATTTTTTGACCTAAACTGGTATTTCAAAAAATTTCATAGAATTTAATTCTGAAATAATTGTTTGCATGGACATCATTCATAACCTTCCCTCGTAAAATATAGAAGAGGTCTGAAAAGTTTCGTACATTTCGAACAATCCTCGATTTAATTTGATTTCTGACCGAAACTAGTATAAAACTGTGTAAAATATACTACGATGTTTTGACCTAAACTGGAATTTCAAAAAGTTCCATAAAATCTAATTCTGATATAATTTTTTCCATGGACTTCCATCGAAATCTTCCCTCGTAAAATATTGAAAGGTTCTGAAAATTTGTGTAGCATTTCGAACAATCCTCAATTTAATTTGATATTCTGACCAAAACTAGTATAATATTATGTATAATATACTACGATTTTTTGACCTAAACTTGCATTTCAAAAGGTTCTATAGAATCCAATTTTGAGATAAGTTTTTTGTCGGGACATCCATCATAACCTTCCCTCGTAAAATATAGAAAGGATCTGAAACATTTCATTTAAATTCGAACAATCCTCGATTTAATTTGATTACTGACCGAACCTAGTATAAAATTGTGTATAATATACTACGGTATTTTAACCGAAACTAATATTTCAAAAAGTTTCATAGAATCTAATTCTGATATAATTTTTTGCATGGACTTCCATCGTAATCTTCCCTCGTCAAATATAGAAAGGATCTTAGAAGTTTCGTAGCATTTCGAAAATCCTCGATTTAATTTGATTTTCTGACCGAAACTAGTATAAAATTATGTATAATATACTAAGATTTTTTGTCCGAAATTAGTATTTCAAAATGTTTCGTAGATTCTAACTCTGAGATAATTTTTTTGCACGGACTTCCATCGTAATCTTCCCTCGAAAAATATAGAAAGGATCTTATTAGTTTCGTAGCATTTCGAACAATCCTCGATTACATTTAATTTTCTGATCGAAACTAGTATGAAATTGTGTATAATATACTACGATTTTTTGACCTAAACTCGTATTTCAAAAGGTTCCATAAAATCTTGTTTTAAGATAATTTTTTGCATGGACTTCCATCAAAACCTTCCCTTGTAAATTATAGAAAGGATTTGAAAAGTTTTGTAGCATTTCGAAAAATTTTCGATTTAATTTTATTTTCTGACCGAAACTATTATAAAACTATGTATAATATACTACGATTTTTTTATTTTAACTCGTTTTTCAAAAAGTTTCCTAGAATCTATTTTTGAGATAATTTTTTGAATGGACTTCCATCATAATCTTCCCTCGTAAAATATAGAAAGGATCTTAGAAGTTTCGTAGCATTTCGAACAATTCTCGATTTAATTTGATTTTCTGACCGAAACTAGTATAAAATTGTGTATAATATACTACAATTTTTTGACCTAAACTGGTATTTCAAAAAATTTCATAGAATTTAATTCTGAAATAATTGTTTGCATGGACTTCATTCATAACCTTCCCTCGTAAAATATAGAAGAGGTCTGAAAAGTTTCGTACATTTCGAACAATCCTCGATTTAATTTGATTTCTGACCGAAACTAGTATAAAACTGTGTAAAATATACTACGATGTTTTGACCTAAACTGGCATTTCAAAAAGTTCCATAAAATCTAATTCTTATATAATTTTTTGCATGAACTTCCATCGAAATCTTCCCTCGTAAAATATTTAAAGGTTCTGAAAATTTGTGTAGCATTTCGAACAATCCTCAATTTAATTTGATATTCTGACCGAAACTAGTATAATATTATGTATAATATACTACGATTTTTTGACCTAAACTTGCATTTCAAAAGGTTCTGTAGAATCTAATTTTGAGATATGTTTTTTGTCGGGACATCCATCATAACCTTCCCTCGTAAAATATAGAAAGGATCTGAAACATTTCATTTAAATTCGAACAATCCTCGATTTAATTTGATTACTGACCGAACCTAGTATAAAATTGTGTATAATATACTACGGTATTTTAACCGAAACTAATATTTCAAAAAGTTTCATAGAATCTAATTCTGATATAATTTTTTGCATGGACTTCCATCGTAATCTTCCCTCGTCAAATATAGAAAGGATCTTAGAAGTTTCGTAGCATTTCGAAAATCCTCGATTTAATTTGATTTTCTGACCGAAACTAGTATAAAATTATGTATAATATACTAGGATTTTTTGTCCGAAATTAGTATTTCAAAATGTTTCGTAGATTCTAACTCTGAGATAATTTTTTTGCACGGACTTCCATCGTAATCTTCCCTCGAAAAATATAGAAAGGATCTTATTAGTTTCGTAGCATTTCGAACAATCCTCGATTACATTTAATTTTCTGATCGAAACTAGTATGAAATTGTGTATAATATACTACGATTTTTTGACCTAAACTCGTATTTCAAAAGGTTCCATAAAATCTTGTTTTAAGATAATTTTTTGCATGGACTTCCATCAAAACCTTCCCTTGTAAATTATAGAAAGGATTTGAAAAGTTTTGTAGCATTTCGAAAAAATTTCGATTTAATTTGATTTTCTGACCGAAACTATTATAAAATTATGTATAATATACTACGATTTTTTTATTTTCACTCGTTTTTCAAAAAGTTTCCTAGAATCTATTTTTGAGATAATTTTTTGAATGGACTTCCATCATAATCTTCCCTCGTAAAATATAGAAAGGATCTTAGAAGTTTCGTAGCATTTCGAACAATTCTCGATTTAATTTGATTTTCTGACCGAAACTAGTATAAAATTGTGTATAATATACTACAATGTTTTGACCTAAACTGGTATTTCAAAAAATTTCATAGAATTTAATTCTTAAATAATTGTTTGCATCGACTACATTCATAACCTTCCCTCGTAAAATATAGAAGAGGTCTGAAATGTTTCGTACATTTCGAACAATCCGCGATTTAATTTGATTTCTGACCGAAACTAGTATAAAACTGTGTAAAATATACTACGATGTTTTGACCTAAACTGGAATTTCAAAAAGTTCCATAAAATCTAATTCTGATATAATTTTTTCCATGGACTTCCATCGAAATCTTCCCTCGTAAAATATTGAAAGGTTCTGAAAATTTGTGTAGCATTTCGAACAATCCTCAATTTAATTTGATATTCTGACCAAAACTAGTATAATATTATGTATAATATACTACGATTTTTTGACCTAAACTTGCATTTCAAAAGGTTCTATAGAATCCAATTTTGAGATAAGTTTTTTGTCGGGACATCCATCATAACCTTCCCTCGTAAAATATAGAAAGGATCTGAAACATTTCATTTAAATTCGAACAATCCTCGATTTAATTTGATTACTGACCGAACCTAGTATAAAATTGTGTATAATATACTACGGTATTTTAACCGAAACTAATATTTCAAAAAGTTTCATAGAATCTAATTCTGATATAATTTTTTGCATGGACTTCCATCGTAATCTTCCCTCGTCAAATATAGAAAGGATCTTAGAAGTTTCGTAGCATTTCGAAAATCCTCGATTTAATTTGATTTTCTGACCGAAACTAGTATAAAATTATGTATAATATACTAAGATTTTTTGTCCGAAATTAGTATTTCAAAATGTTTCGTAGATTCTAACTCTGAGATAATTTTTTTGCACGGACTTCCATCGTAATCTTCCCTCGAAAAATATAGAAAGGATCTTATTAGTTTCGTAGCATTTCGAACAATCCTCGATTACATTTAATTTTCTGATCGAAACTAGTATGAAATTGTGTATAATATACTACGATTTTTTGACCTAAACTCGTATTTCAAAAGGTTCCATAAAATCTTGTTTTAAGATAATTTTTTGCATGGACTTCCATCAAAACCTTCCCTTGTAAATTATAGAAAGGATTTGAAAAGTTTTGTAGCATTTCGAAAAATTTTCGATTTAATTTTATTTTCTGACCGAAACTATTATAAAACTATGTATAATATACTACGATTTTTTTATTTTAACTCGTTTTTCAAAAAGTTTCCTAGAATCTATTTTTGAGATAATTTTTTGAATGGACTTCCATCATAATCTTCCCTCGTAAAATATAGAAAGGATCTTAGAAGTTTCGTAGCATTTCGAACAATTCTCGATTTAATTTGATTTTCTGACCGAAACTAGTATAAAATTGTGTATAATATACTACAATTTTTTGACCTAAACTGGTATTTCAAAAAATTTCATAGAATTTAATTCTGAAATAATTGTTTGCATGGACTTCATTCATAACCTTCCCTCGTAAAATATAGAAGAGGTCTGAAAAGTTTCGTACATTTCGAACAATCCTCGATTTAATTTGATTTCTGACCGAAACTAGTATAAAACTGTGTAAAATATACTACGATGTTTTGACCTAAACTGGCATTTCAAAAAGTTCCATAAAATCTAATTCTTATATAATTTTTTGCATGAACTTCCATCGAAATCTTCCCTCGTAAAATATTTAAAGGTTCTGAAAATTTGTGTAGCATTTCGAACAATCCTCAATTTAATTTGATATTCTGACCGAAACTAGTATAATATTATGTATAATATACTACGATTTTTTGACCTAAACTTGCATTTCAAAAGGTTCTGTAGAATCTAATTTTGAGATATGTTTTTTGTCGGGACATCCATCATAACCTTCCCTCGTAAAATATAGAAAGGATCTGAAACATTTCATTTAAATTCGAACAATCCTCGATTTAATTTGATTACTGACCGAACCTAGTATAAAATTGTGTATAATATACTACGGTATTTTAACCGAAACTAATATTTCAAAAAGTTTCATAGAATCTAATTCTGATATAATTTTTTGCATGGACTTCCATCGTAATCTTCCCTCGTCAAATATAGAAAGGATCTTAGAAGTTTCGTAGCATTTCGAAAATCCTCGATTTAATTTGATTTTCTGACCGAAACTAGTATAAAATTATGTATAATATACTAGGATTTTTTGTCCGAAATTAGTATTTCAAAATGTTTCGTAGATTCTAACTCTGAGATATTTTTTTGCACGGACTTCCATCGTAATCTTCCCTCGAAAAATATAGAAAGGATCTTATTAGTTTCGTAGCATTTCGAACAATCCTCGATTACATTTAATTTTCTGATCGAAACTAGTATGAAATTGTGTATAATATACTACGATTTTTTGACCTAAACTCGTATTTCAAAAGGTTCCATAAAATCTTGTTTTAAGATAATTTTTTGCATGGACTTCCATCAAAACCTTCCCTTGTAAATTATAGAAAGGATTTGAAAAGTTTTGTAGCATTTCGAAAAAATTTCGATTTAATTTGATTTTCTGACCGAAACTATTATAAAATTATGTATAATATACTACGATTTTTTTATTTTCACTCGTTTTTCAAAAAGTTTCCTAGAATCTATTTTTGAGATAATTTTTTGAATGGACTTCCATCATAATCTTCCCTCGTAAAATATAGAAAGGATCTTAGAAGTTTCGTAGCATTTCGAACAATTCTCGATTTAATTTGATTTTCTGACCGAAACTAGTATAAAATTGTGTATAATATACTACAATGTTTTGACCTAAACTGGTATTTCAAAAAATTTCATAGAATTTAATTCTTAAATAATTGTTTGCATCGACTACATTCATAACCTTCCCTCGTAAAATATAGAAGAGGTCTGAAATGTTTCGTACATTTCGAACAATCCGCGATTTAATTTGATTTCTGACCGAAACTAGTATAAAACTGTGTAAAATATACTACGATGTTTTGACCTAAACTGGCATTTCAAAAAGTTCCATAAAATCTAATTCTGATATAATTTTTTCCATGGACTTCCATCGAAATCTTCCCTCGTAAAATATTGAAAGGTTCTGAAAATTTGTGTAGCATTTCGAACAATCCTCAATTTAATTTGATATTCTGACCAAAACTAGTATAATATTATGTATAATATACTACGATTTTTTGACCTAAACTTGCATTTCAAAAGGTTCTATAGAATCTAATTTTGAGATAAGTTTTTTGTCGGGACATCCATCATAACCTTCCCTCGTAAAATATAGAAAGGATCTGAAACATTTCATTTAAATTCGAACAATCCTCGATTTAATTTGATTACTGACCGAACCTAGTATAAAACTGTGTAAAATATACTACGATGTTTGCACCTAAACTGGCATTTCAAAAAGTTCCATAAAATCTAATGCTTATATAATTTTTTGCATGAACTTCCATCGAAATCTTCCCTCGTAAAATATTGAAAGGTTCTGAAAATTTGTGTAGCATTTCGAACAATCCTCAATTTAATTTGATATTCTGACCGAAACTAGTATAATATTATGTATAATATACTACGATTTTTTTTCCTAAACTTGCATTTCAAAAGGTTCTATAGAATCTAATTTTGAGATAAGTTTTTTGTCGGGATATCCATCATAACCTTCCCTCGTAAAATATAGAAAGGATCTGAAACGTGTCATTTAAATTCGAACAATCCTCGATTTAATTTGATTACTGACCGAACCTAGTATAAAATTGTGTATAATATACTACGTTGTTTTAACCGAAACTAATATTTCAAAAAGTTTCATAGAATCTAATTCTGATATAATTTTTTGCATGGACTTCCATCGTAATCTTCCCTCGTCAAATATAGAAAGGATCTTAGAAGTTTCGTAGCATTTCGAAAATCCTCGATTTAATTTGATTTTCTGACCGAAACTAGTATAAAATTATGTATAATATACTAAGATTTTTTGTCCGAAACTAGTATTTCAAAATGTTTCGTAGATTCTAACTCTGAGATAATTTTTTTGCACGGACTTTCATCGTAATCTTCCCTCGTAAAATATAGAAAGGATCTTAAAAGTTTCGTAGCATTTCGAACAATCTTCGATTAAATTTAATTTTCTGATCGAAACTAGTATGAAATTGTGTATAATATACTACGATTTTTTGACCTAAACTCGTATTTCAAAAGGTTCCATAAAATCTTGTTTTAAGATAATTTTTTGCATGGACTTCCATCAAAACCTTCCCTTGTAAATTATAGAAAGGATTTGAAAATGTTTTGTAGCATTTCGAAAAATTTTCGATTTAATTTGATTTTCTTACCGAAACTATTATAAAATTATGTATAATATACTACGATTTTTTTATTTTCACTCGTTTTTCAAAAAGTTTCCTAGAATCTATTTTTGAGATAATTTTTTGAATGGACTTCCATCATAATCTTCCCTCGCAAAATATAGAAAGGATCTTAGAAGTTTCGTAGCATTTCGAACAATTCTCGATTTAATTTGATTTTCTGACCGAAACTAGTATAAAATTGTGTATAATATACTACAATTTTTTGACCTAAACTGGTATTTCAAAAAATTTCATAGAATTTAATTCTGAAATAATTGTTTGCATGGACTTCATTCATAACCTTCCCTCGTAAAATATAGAAGAGGTCTGAAAAGTTTCATACAATTCGAACAATCCTCGATTTAATTTGATTTCTGACCGAAACTAGTATAAAACTGTGTGTAATATACAACGATGTTTGCACCTAAAGTGGCATTTCAAAAAGTTCCATAAAATCTAATTCTTATATAATTTTTTGCATGAACTTCCATCGAAATCTTCCCTCGTAAAATATTGAAAGGTTCTGAAAATTTGTGTAGCATTTCGAACAATCCTCAATTTAATTTTATATTCTGACCGAAACTAGTATAATATTATGTATAATATACTACGATTTTTTGACCTAAACTTGCATTTCAAAAGGTTCTATAGAATCAAATTTTGAGATATGTTTTTTGTCGGGACATCCATCATAACCTTCCCTCGTAAAATATAGAAAGGATCTGAAACGTTTCATTTAAATTCGAACAATCCTCGATTTAATTTGATTACTGACCGAACCTAGTAGAAAAATGGGGATAATATACTACGGTGTTTTAACCGAAACTAATATTTCAAAAAGTTTCATAGAATCTAATTCTGATATAATTTTTTGCATGGACTTCCATCGTAATCTTCCCTCGTCAAATATAGAAAGGATCTTAGAAGTTTCGTAGCATTTCGAAAATGCTCGATTTAATTTGATTTTCTGACCGAAACTAGTATAAAATTATGTATAAGATACTAAGATTTTTTGTCCAAAACTAGTATTTCAAAATGTTTCGTAGATTCTAACTCTGAGATAATATTTTTGCACAGACTTCCATCATAATCTTCCCTCGTAAAATATAGAAAGGATCTTAAAAGTTTCGTAGCATTTCGAACAATCCTCGATTAAATTTAAATTTCTGATCGAAACTAGTATGAAATTGTGTATAATATACTACGATATTTTGACCTAAACTCGTATTTCAAAAGGTTCCATAAAATCTTGTTTTTAGATAATTTTTTGCACGGACTTCCATCAAAACCTTCCCTTGTAAATTATAGAAAGGAATTGAAAAGTTTTGTAGCATTTCGAAAAAATTTCGATTTAATTTGATTTTCTGACCGAAACTATTATAAAATTATGTATAATATACTACGATTTTTTTATTTTCACTCGTTTTTCAAAAAGTTTCCTAGAATCTATTTTTGAGATAATTTTTTGAATGGACTTCCATCATAATCTTCCCTCGTAAAATATAGAAAGGATCTTAGAAGTTTCGTAGCATTTCGAACAATTCTCGATTTAATTTGATTTTCTGACCAAAACTAGTATAAAATTGTGTATAATATACTACAATTTTTTGACCTAAACTGGTATTTCAAAAAATTTCATATAATTTAATTCTGAAATAATTGTTTGCATGGACTTCATTCATAACCTTCCCTCGTAAAATATAGAAGAGGTCTGAAAAGTTTCATACATTTCGAACAATCCTCGATTTAATTTGATTTCTGACCGAAACTAGTATAAAACTGTGTAAAATATACTACGATGTTTGCACCTAAACTGGCATTTCAAAAAGTTCCATAAAATCTAATGCTTATATAATTTTTTGCATGAACTTCCATCGAAATCTTCCCTCGTAAAATATTGAAAGGTTCTGAAAATTTGTGTAGCATTTCGAACAATCCTCAATTTAATTTGATATTCTGACCGAAACTAGTATAATATTATGTATAATATACTACGATTTTTTTTCCTAAACTTGCATTTCAAAAGGTTCTATAGAATCTAATTTTGAGATAAGTTTTTTGTCGGGATATCCATCATAACCTTCCCTCGTAAAATATAGAAAGGATCTGAAACGTGTCATTTAAATTCGAACAATCCTCGATTTAATTTGATTACTGACCGAACCTAGTATAAAATTGTGTATAATATACTAGGTTGTTTTAACCGAAACTAATATTTCAAAAAGTTTCATAGAATCTAATTCTGATATAATTTTTTGCATGGACTTCCATCGTAATCTTCCCTCGTCAAATATAGAAAGGATCTTAGAAGTTTCGTAGCATTTCGAAAATCCTCGATTTAATTTGATTTTCTGACCGAAACTAGTATAAAATTATGTATAATATACTAAGATTTTTTGTCCGAAACTAGTATTTCAAAATGTTTCGTAGATTCTAACTCTGAGATAATTTTTTTGCACGGACTTCCATCGTAATCTTCCCTCGTAAAATATAGAAAGGATCTTAAAAGTTTCGTAGCATTTCGAACAATCCTCGATTAAATTTAATTTTCTGATCGAAACTAGTATGAAATTGTGTATAATATACTACGATTTTTTGACCTAAACTCGTATTTCAAAAGGTTCCATAAAATCTTGTTTTAAGATAATTTTTTGCATGGACTTCCATCAAAACCTTCCCTTGTAAATTATAGAAAGGATTTGAAAATGTTTTGTAGCATTTCGAAAAATTTTCGATTTAATTTGATTTTCTCACCGAAACTATTATAAAATTATGTATAATATACTACGATTTTTTTATTTTCACTCGTTTTTCAAAAAGTTTCCTAGAATCTATTTTTGAGATAATTTTTTGAATGGACTTCCATCATAATCTTCCCTCGTAAAATATAGAAAGGATCTTAGAAGTTTCGTAGCATTTCGAACAATTCTCGATTTAATTTGATTTTCTGACCGAAACTAGTATAAAATTGTGTATAATATACTACAATTTTTTGACCTAAACTGGTATTTCAAAAAATTTCATAGAATTTAATTCTGAAATAATTGTTTGCATGGACTTCATTCATAACCTTCCCTCGTAAAATATAGAAGAGGTCTGAAAAGTTTCATACAATTCGAACAATCCTCGATTTAATTTGATTTCTGACCGAAACTAGTATAAAACTGTGTGTAATATACAACGATGTTTGCACCTAAAGTGGCATTTCAAAAAGTTCCATAAAATCTAATTCTTAAATATTTTTTTGCATGAACTTCCATCGAAATCTTCCCTCGTAAAATATTAAAAGGTTCTGAAAATTTGTGTAGCATTTCGAACAATCCTCAATTTAATTTGATATTTTGACCGAATCTAGTATAATATTATGTATAATATACTATGATTTTTTGACCTAAACTTGCATTTCAAAAGGTTCTATAGAATCTAATTTTGAGATCAGTTTTTTGTCGGGACATCCATCATAACCTTCCCTCGTAAAATATAGAAAGGATCTGAAACGTTTCATTTAAATTCGAACAATCCTCGATTTAATTTGATTACTGACCGAACCTAGTATAAAATTGTGTATAATATACTACGGTGTTTTAACCGAAACTAATATTTCAAAAAGTTTCATAGAATCTAATTCTGATATAATTTTTTGCATGGACTTCCATCGTAATCTTCCCTCGTCAAATATAGAAAGGATCTTAGATGTTTCGTAGCATTTCGAAAATCCTCGATTTAATTTGATTTTCTGACCGAAACTAGTATAAAATTATGTATAATATACTAAGATTTTTTGTCCGAAACTAGTATTTCAAAATGTTTCGTAGATTCTAACTCTGAGATAATTTTTTTGCACAGACTTCCATCATAATCTTCCCTCGTAAAATATAGAAAGGATCTTAAAAGTTTCGTAGCATTTCGTACAATCCTCGATTAAATTTAATTTTCTGATCGAAACTAGTATGAAATTGTGTATAATATACTACGATTTTTTGACCTAAACTCGTATTTCAAAAGGTTCCATAAAATCTTGTTTTTAGATAATTTTTTGCATGGACTTCCATCAAAACCTTCCCTTGTAAATTATAGAAAGGATTAGAAAAGTTTTGTAGCATTTCGAAAAATTTTCGATTTAATTTGATTTTCTGACCGAAACTATTATAAAATTATGTATAATATACTACGATTTTTTTATTTTCACTCGTTTTTCAAAAAGTTTCCTAGAATCTATTTTTGAGATGATTTTTTTAATGGACTTCCATCATAATCTTCCCTCGTAAAATATAGAAAGGATCTTAGAAGTTTCGTAGCATTTCGAACAATTCTCAATTTAATTTGATTTTCTGACCGAAACTAGTATAAAATTGTGTATAATATACTACAATTTTTTGACCTAAACTGGTATTTCAAAAAATTTCATAGAATTTAATTCTGAAATAATTGTTTGCATGGACTTCATTCATAACCTTCCCTCGTAAAATATAGAAGAGGTCTGAAAAGTTTCATACATTTCGAACAATCCTCGATTTAATTATATTTCTGACCGAAACTAGTATAAAACTGTGTAAAATATACTACGATGTTTGCACCTAAACTGGCATTTCAAAAAGTTCCATAAAATCTAATTCTTATATAATTTTTTGCATGAACTTCCATCGAAATCTTCCCTCGTAAAATATTGAAAGGTTCTGAAAATTTGTGTAGCATTTCGAACAATCCTCAATTTAATTTGATATTTTGACCGAATCTAGTATAATATTATGTATAATATACTACGATTTTTTGACCTAAACTTGCATTTCAAAAGGTTCTATAGAATCTAATTTTGAGATAAGTTTTTTGTCGGGACATCCATCATAACCTTCCCTCGTAAAATATAGAAAGGATCTGAAACGTTTCATTTAAATTCTAACAATCCTCGATTTAATTTGATTACTGACCGAACCTAGTATAAAATTGTGTATAATATACTACGGTGTTTTAACCGAAACTAATATTTCAAAAAGTTTCATAGAATCTAATTCTGATATAATATTTTGCATGGACTTCCATCGTAATCTTCTCTCGTCAAATATAGAAAGGATCTTAGAAGTTTCGTAGCATTTCGAAAATCCTCGATTTAATTTGATTTTCTGACCGAAACTAGTATAAATTTATGTATAATATACTAAGATTTTTTGTCCGAAACTAGTATTTCAAAATGTTTCGTAGATTCTAACTCTGAGATAATTTTTTTGCACGGACTTCCATCATAATCTTCCCTCGCAAAATATAGAAAGGATCTTAAAAGTTTCGTAGCATTTCGTACAATCCTCGATTAAATTTAATTTTCTGATCGAAACTAGTATGAAATTTCGTATAATATACTACGATTTTTTGACCTAAACTCGTATTTCAAAAAATTTCATAGAATCTAATTCTGAAATAATTGTTTGCATGAACTTCATTCATAATCTTCCCTCGTAAAATATAGAAAGGGTCTGAAAAGTTTCGTACATTTCGAACAATCCTCGATTTAATTTGATTTCTAACCGAAACTAGTATAAAACTGTGTATAATATACTACGATTTTTTGACCTAAACTGGCATTTCAAAAAGTTCCATAAAATCTAATTCTGATATAATTTTGTGCATGGACTTCCATCGAAATCTTTCCTCGTAAAATATTGAAAGGTTCTGAAAAGTTTTGTAGCATTTCGAACAATCCTTAATTTAAATTGATATTCTGACCGAAACTAGTAGAATATTATGTATAATATACTACAATTTTTTTACCTAAACTTGCATTTCAAAAGGTTCGATAGAATCTAATTTTGAGATAAGTTTTTTGTCGGGACATCCATCATAACCTTACCTTGTAAAATATAGAAAGGATCTGAAAGTTTCATTTAAATTCGAACAATCCTCGATTTAATTTGATTACTGACCGAACCTAGTATAAAATTGTGTATAATATACTACGGTTTTTTGACCGAAACTAATATTTCAAAAAGTTTCATATAATCTAATTCTGATATAATTTTTTGCAAGGACTTCCATCGTAATCTTCCCTCGTGAAATATAGAAAGGATCTTATAAGTTTCTTAGCATTTCTAAAATCCTCGATTTAATTTGATTTTCTGACCGAAATTAGTATAAAATTGTGTATAATATACTACGATTTTTTGACCGAAACTAGTATTACAAAAGGTTTCATAGAATCTAACTCTGAGATGATTTTTTGCATGGACTTCCATCGTAATCTTCCCTCATAAAATATAGATAGGATCTTAAACGTTTTGTAGCATTTTGAACAATCCTCAATTTAATTTAATTTTCTGACCGAAACTAGTATGAAATTGTGTATAATATACTACGATTTTTTGACCTAAACTTGTATTTCAAAAGGTTCCATAGAATCTTATTTTGAGATAATTTTTTGCATGGACTTCCATCAAAACCTTCCCTTTTAAAATATAGAAAGGTTTTAAAAAGTTTTGTAGCATTTCGAACAATTCTCAATTTAATTTGATTTTCAGACTGAAATTAGTATAAAATTATGTATAATATACTAACGATTTTTTTATTTTCACTCGTTTTTCAAAAAGTTTCCTAGAATCTATTTTTGAGATAATTTTTTGCATGGACTTCATCATAATCTTCCCTCGTAAAATATATAAAGGATCTTAGAAGTTTCGTAGCATTTCGAACAATTCTCGATTTAATTTGATTTTCTGACCGAAACTAGTATAAAATTGTGTATAATATACAGCGATTTTTTGACCTAAACTGGTATTTAAAAAAGTTTCATAGAATCTAATTATGAAATAATTGTTTGCATTGACTTCAATCATAATCTTCCCTCGTAAAATATAGAAAGGGTCTGAAAAGTTTCGTACATTTCGAACAATCCTCGATTTAATTTGTTTCTGACCGAAACTAGTATAAAACTGTGTATAATATACTACGATTTTTTGACCTAAACTGGAATTTCAAAAAGTTCCATAAAATCTAATTCTGATATAATTTTTTGCATGGACTTCCATCGAAATCTTCCCTCGTAAAATATTGAAAGTATTTGAAAATTTTTGTAGCATTTCGAACAATCCTCAATTTAATTTGATATTCTGACCGAAACTATTATAATATTATGTATAATATACTACGATATTTTTACCTAAACTTGCATTTCAAAAGGTTCTATAGAATCTAATTTTGAGATAAGTTTTTTGTCGGGACATCCATCATAACCTTCCCTCGTAAAATATAGAAAGGATCTGAAAAGTTTCATTTAAATTCGAACAATCCTCGATTTAATTTGATTATTGACCGAACCTAGTTTAAAATTGTGTATAATATACTACGATTTTTTGACCGAAACTAATATTTCAAAAAGTTTCATAGAATCTAATTCTGATATATTTTTTTGCATGGACTTCCCTCTTGAAATATAGAAAGGATCTTAGAAGTTTCGTAGCATTTCAAAAATCCTCGATTTAATTTAATTTTCTAACCGAAACTAGTATAAAATTATGTATAATATACTACGATTATTTGACCGAAACTAGTATTTCAAAAAGTTTCATAGAATCTACCTCTAAGATAATTTTTTGAATGGAATTCCATCGTAATATTCCCTCGTAAAATATAGATAGGATCTTAAAAGTTTCGTAGCTTTTCGAACAATCCTCGATTTAATTTAATTTTCTGACCGAACCTAGTATGAAATTGTTGATACAACGATTTTTTGACCTAAACTTGTATTTCAAAAGGTTCCATAGAATCTTATTTTGAGATAATTTTTTGCATGGACTTCCATCAAAACCTTCCCTTGTAAAATATAGAAAGGTTTTGAAAAGTTTTGTAGCATTTCGAACAATTTTCGATTTAATTTGATTTTCTGACCGAAACTAGTATAAATTTATGTATAATATACTACGATTTTTTGATTTTCACTCGTTTTTCAAAAAGTTTCCTAGAATCTATTTTTGAGATCATTTTTTGAATGGACTTCCATCATAATCTTCCCTCGTAAAATATAGAAAGGATCTTATAAGTTTAGTAGCATTTCGAACAATTCTCGATTTAATTTGATATTCTGACCGAAACTAGTATAAAATTGTGTATAATATACTACAATTTTTTGACCTAAACTGGTATTTCAAAAATTTTCATAGAATTTAATTCTGAAATAATTGTTTGCATGGACTTCATTCATAACCTTCCCTCGTAAAATATAGAAGAGGTCTGAAAAGTTTCATACATTTCGAACAATCCTCGATTTAATTTGATTTCTGACCGAAACTAGTATAAAACTGTGTAAAATATACTACGATGTTTTGACCTAAACTGGCATTTCAAAAAGTTCCATAAAATCTAATTCTGATATAATTTTTTGCATGGACTTCCATCGAAATCTTCCCTCGTAAAATATTGAAAGGTTCTGAAAATTTGTGTAGCATTTCGAACAATCCTCAATTTAATTTGATATTCTGACCGAAACTAGTATAATATTATGTATAATATACTACGATTTTTTTACCTAAACTTGCATTTCAAAAGGTTCTATAGAATCTGATTTTGAGATAAGTTTTTTGTCGGGACATCCATCATAACCTTCCCTCGTAAAATATAGAAAGGATCTGAAACGTTTCATTTAAATTCGAACAACCCTCGATTTAATTTGATTACTGACCGAACCTAGTATAAAATTGTGTATAATATACTACGGTTTTTTAACCGAAACTAATATTTCAAAAAGTTTCATAGAATCTAATTCTGATATAATTTTTTGCATGGACTTCCATCGTAATCTACCCTCGTCAAATATAGAAAGGATGTTAGAAGTTTCGTAGCATTTCGAAAATTCTCGATTTAATTTGATTTTCTGACCGATACTAGTATAAAATTATGTATAATATACTACGATTTTTTGTCCGAAACTAGTATTTCAAAAAGTTTCGTAGATTCTAACTCTGAGATAATTTTTTTGCACGGACTTCCATCGTAATCTTCCCTCGTAAAATATAGAAAGGATCTTAAAAGTTTCGTATCATTTCGAACAATCCTCGATTAAATTTAATTTTCTGATCGAAACTAGTATGAAATTGTGTATAATATACTACGATTTTTTGACCTAAACTCGTATTTCAAAAGGTTCCATAAAATCTTGTTTTTAGATAATTTTATGCATGGACTTCCATCAAAACCTTCCCTTGTAAATTATAGAAAGGATTTGAAAAGTTTTGTAGCATTTCGAACAATTTCGATTTAATTTGATTTTCTGACCGAAACTATTATAAAATTATGTATAATATACTACGATTTTTTTATTTTCACTCGTTTTTCAAAAAGTTTCCTAGAATCTATTTTTGAGATAATTTTTTGAAAGGACTTCCATCATAATTTTCCCTCGTAAAATATAGAAAGGATCTTAGAAGTTTCGTAGCATTTCGAACAATTCTCGATTTAATTTGATTTTCTGATTGAAACTAGTATAAAATTGTGTATAATATACTACGATTTTTTGACCTAAACTGGTATTTCAAAAAAATTCATAGAATCTAATTCTGAAATAATTGTTTGCATGAACTTCATTCATAATCTTCCCTCGTAAAATATAGAAAGGGTCTGAAAAGTTTCGTACATTTCGAACAATCCTCGATTTAATTTGATTCCTGACCGAAACTAGTATAAAACTGTGTATAATATACTACGATTTTTTGACCTAAACTGGCATTTCAAAAAGTTCCATAAAATCTAATTCTGATATAATTTTGTGCATGGACTTGCATCGAAATCTTCCCTCTTAAAATATTGAAAGGTTCCGAAACGTTTTGTAGCATTTCGAACAATCCTTAATTTAAATTGATATTCTGACCGAAACTAGTAGAATATTATGTATAATATACTATGATTTTTTTACCTAAACTTGCATTTCAAAAGGTTCTATAGAATCTAACTTTGAGATAAGTTTTTTGTCGGGACATCCATCATAACCTTCCTGCGTAAAATATAGAAAGGATCTGAAAAGTTTCATTTAAATTCGAACAATCCTCGATTTAATTTGATTACTGACCGAACCTAGTATAAAATTGTGTATAATATACTACGGTTTTTTGACCGAAACTAATATTTCAAAAAGTTTCATAGAATCTAATTCTGATATAATATTTTGCATGGACTGCCATCGTAATCTTCCCTCGTGAAATATAGAAAGGATCTTAGATGTTTCGTAGCATTTCAAAAATCCTCGATTTAATTTTATTTTCTGACTGAAACTAGTATAAAATTGTGTATAATATACTACGATTTTTTGACCGAAACTAGTATTTCAAAAAGTTTCATAGAATCTAACTCTGAGATAATTTTTTGCATGGACTTCCATCGTAATCTTCCCTCGTAAAATATAGATAGGATCTTAAAATTTTCGTTGCATTTCGAACAATCCTCGATTTAATTTAATTTTCTGACCGAAACTAGTATGAAATTGTGTATAATATACTACGATTTTTTGACTTAAATTTGTATTTCAAAAGGTTCCATAGAATCTTATTTTGTGATAATTTTTTGCATGGACTTCCCATCAAAACCTTCCCTTGTAAAATATAGAAAGGATTTGAAAAGTTTTGTAGCATTTCGAACAAGTCTCGATTTAATTTGATTTTCTGACCGAAACTAGTATAAAATTGTGTATAATATACTACGATTTTTTGACCTAAACTGGTATTTCAAAAAATTTCATAGAATCTAATTCTGAAATAATTGTTTGCATGGACTTCATTCATAATCTTCCCCCGTAAAATATAGAAAGGGTCTGAAAAGTTTCGTACATTTCGAACAATCCTCGATTTAATTTGATTTCTGACCGAAACTAGTATAAAACTGTGTATAATATACAACGATTTTTTGACCTAAACTGGCATTTCAAAAAGATCCATAAAATCTAATTCTGATATAATTTTGTGCATGGACTTCCATCGAAATCTTCCCTCGTAAAATATTGAAAGGTTCTGAAAAGTTTTGTAGCATTTCGAACAATCCTCAATTTAATTTGACATTCTGACCGAAACTAGTATAATATTATGTATAATATACTACAATTTTTTGACCTAAACTTGCATTTCAAAAGGTTCTATAGAATCTAATTTTGGGATAAGTTTTTTGTCGGGACATCCATCATAACCTTCCCTCGTAAAATATAGAAAGGATCTGAAAAGTTTCATTTAAATTCGAACAATCCTCGATTTAATTTGATTACTAACCGAACCTAGTATAAAATTGTGTATAATATACTACGGTTTTTTGACTGAAACTAATATTTCAAAAAGTTGCATAGAATCTAATTCTGATATAATTTTTTGCATGGACTTCCATCGTAATCTTCCCTCGTGAAATATAGAAAGGATCTTAGAAGTTTCGTAGCATTTCGAAAATCCTCGATTTAATTTGATTTTCTGACCGAAACTAGTATAAAATTGTGTATAATATACTACGATTTTTTGACCGAAACTAGTATTCCAAAAAGTTTCATAGAATCTAACTCTGAGATAATTTTTTGCATGGACTTCCATCGTAATCTTCCCTCGTAAAATACAGATAGGATCTTAAAAGTTTCGTAGCATTTCGAACAATCCTCGATTTAATTTAATTTTCTGACCGAAACTAGTATGAAATTGTGTATAATATACTACGATTTTTTGACTTAAACTTGTATTTCAAAGGTTTCCATAGAATCTTATTTTGAGATAATTTTTTGCATAGACTTCCATCAAAACCTTCCCTTGTAAAATATAGAAAGGATTTGAAAAGTTTTGTAGCATTTCGAACAATTCTCGATTTAATTTGATTTTCTGTTCGAAACAAGTATAAAATTGTGTATAATATACTACGATTTTTTGACCTAAACTGGTATTTCAAAAAAATTCATAGAATCTAATTCTGAAATAATTGTTTGCATGGACTTCATTCATAATCTTCCCTCGTAAAATATAGAAAGGGTCTGAAAAGTTTCGTACATTTCGAACAATCCTCGATTTAATTTGATTTCTGACCGAAACTAGTATAAAACTGTGTATAATATACTACGATTTTTTAACCTAAACTGGCATTTCAAAAAGTTCCATAAAATCTAATTCTGATATAATTTTGTGCATGGACTTCCATCGAAATCTTCCCTCGTAAAATATTGAAAGGTTCTGAAAAGTTTTGTAGCATTTCGAACAATCCTCAATTTAATTTGATATTCTGACCGAAACTAGTATAATATTATGTATAATATTTTCTATATCAATAAAAAAAAGGAGGCAAACGAAATTTGTGGGGGGGACTGAAAATTTTCGCACCAACATTAACGTCCGCCTAGGCCGACGCTACAAAGAAATTAGTACTCTATTTAGCTTTTAAATAAAAATTAAATGAATTACTTATAACAGAATAAAATAAATTCAGTATTAGCGTCGGTTTGGCCGACGCTATGTTTAAAAATTAAATAAAAACTTATTTTTATTGTTAGCGTCGGTTTAAAAAGACACAAATGTGATACTATTAGCGTCGGTGACGTGGCCGACGCTAATTTATTGATGCTAAAATGTGTTTTTCTTGTAGTGTCTGCCAAAAAAAAACGTTGCAAACTCTTTTTGTTGTTGTAGTAATTGTGTTATTCCATATTTACCATCTACACTCTTGATATCATAATACGAAAGTACAATTATAATACCAATACTCCTATCAAGTATTGTATTGATTTATGAAAGTACTTATGATTAAATGTAATTACTCTCTTAATAGTGTACACATATATGTAATTACTATTCATAGACCTATGTGGATATTCTCTGATCTAGAATTTAAAAATTCATTAGTATAATCATTATCCAAAGAGATATACACATGAGTAAGTCTTATGATATTTTGAGATAGTGGGAGTTTATCAATTGTTTTTTTATATGTTTGAGCCATTCTTTATAATATATTATCTTAACTTAAATATGTTACTATAAATTCACCATTCTTTATATAAGTTGTGAGTTTAACATGTATGATTTGTTTTCACAATCGGATACAATTTTTGTAACGTTGAAGCTTACTTTTCTTTTGATTGATTAGTGTTTTAATCATTATTGATATTCTAATACTAAAAGTATTTTTTTTATTAATTGATTATTGTTAAGCAAGTGTTAGATTGTTGATTAATTATTTAATTAATCAAATGGATTTACACAACCAATTATTAGTTACTTATAGTACGGTCAATTGTTATTAAACACTAATTATTAATGAATTATTTGATTGAGTTTTGTGCATGAATGAATCGTGATGGATTAGATCATTCAATTAAGTCTAGTGAAATGTCTAAGTTTTTAGTTGTTCAGCTATTTAAGTGTAGTCCCATTAGACAATTAACATATTCTGAAAAATCCTAAACGATAATGAGAATAGTAATTCTCTTATATTCATTTCACAATAATAGTATCTTCAATTCTATAAGGTATATCGTCCTTGTTATTCTTGATTATTCTTTAAATCCATTGGTCGTATTCCCCAATCCATGGGAAATTTAAAGTTTGAAGGAGAGATTCTGAATGTTATTGATGAGCTTCATGAGCTCTTAGGACTTAACCTTTCCCATAATAAACTCATTGGTCATATTCCCGGGTCCATGGGAAATTTGACAAACTTGAAATGGTTGGATCTCTCCTCAAATATGTTGATTGGTATGATTCCTGCCGAATTCACAAATCTAAATAGCCTTGAAGTATTGGATCTTTCCTATAACCATCTAATAGGAGAAATACCTCAAGGAAAACAGTTCAATACATTTTCAAATGATTCATATGAAGGAAACTTGGGGTTATGTGGATTTCCGTTGACAAATTAAGAAATGTTGACCTGAACAACAGTCTCCACCTTCATCTAACAAGCTTTGGAGTGAAGAGAAATTTGGATTTGGATGGAAACCAGTGGCAATTGGATATGGACATGGATTTGTGTTTGGAATAGGTCTTAATAATGCATGTTTTTAGTTGGAAAGCCAAGATGGCTCGTGATGATATTTGGTGGGAAGCCTAAGAGAAGAGTAAAAAGAAGAACAAGAGTGAGAAGGACCAACGGTTCGACCATGAATCAAATGATACAAATGTCATAGTTTTATTCTTGTGTTTAGTTTTTCTATTGTGTTAGTTTTAGTTTTCGGTTTAAAATAAGCATAATCATTCTTGTTTGATCAACTATTTTGATTTTGTATTGTAAGTTTTTCAATGTTAATGTTGTTAAGATGTTGTTGGTGTTCTGTTAATGTTTTATTTATTTTATTTCAGTTTAGCAAATAGATTGGAATTGGAATTAAATGAAAAAGTGTATTTTAATTTACTTAAAGATCTTAGAAATATTATAATAGCCAATACTACCAACCAGTTGGTGTGAGTGTGATGATGAAACATTTTTTTTATAATAATAATATAATGAAAATTTTACATCAAGTTTAGTGATGAATGGATGAAAACGAGTAAATGAAGGTAGTTGTTACATATGTGTCTTTTGACTGTTTCTTATAACAATATTTCATGGATGTTGAAGATAATGTTACCTTAACTTTTTTGTATATCAATTTTCTATCATACAACAAACAAGTGTTACTAAAAATTCTACTGTGTAGATATCGAAGGACACAAATCAAATTAAATTTACTTAACTTCTCTTTTTCCTTTTCTTTCTTTTTTTCACTTTATCAAAATATACACAGATTGATTGTGTTATAAATTCATATTTACGAGTCTTTTATTTTTTCAATTCTGTTTCGTTTTTTATGAGTAATTGTTACAGAATTGTATTTATCAAAAGGTGTCAATTAAACAAAAACATCGAACTATAAATCATGTACTAGAGTAATGCTATTAGTGCTGAAGAGGAATTCAGTATGATCTTGTCATATGGTTATTGTATTTTCTTTGAATTTTTGGATATTATAAGTGCAAAATAAGTCGTGTCTTAGTTCATGTTGAATTTTCATATGCTTATCCAACTTTTAGTTTGTGATTCAATATGTTGCTAATCCTAGTGTGCACAAACGAGATACCAAGTCCTGCAAATGTAACTAATGATAATGCCCTTATTAAATATTAGCAGTATAATATATCTAATTTTCTATCCCATCCATTACGTTATTACGATTGTTTCAAGTCTTTCTTTCACATTACATTGACTACGAAGTTGTGCTTATGATACCGTATTAATTAAGTTGTTTCATTTTTCTTCTAACAATTTCTTCCATTTTATATTTCTTTATTTTCTTATATCAATTCTACTATTTTATTTATAATATATAATATATGGAATCCCGCATCTGTAACGCAATTTGTACCACATCATTTATACTTTTTAAATATTTATTTTATATTTCATAAGGCTAAACAAATATTTAAGATTTGTATAAAAATATATTAATTTAATAACAAATTACCAACTTTCATATATATTATTTGTTAGGTGGGCGTGGGGTTGGTGCTTACGAGGAAAAGGGGATTATCTCGGTTTTCTTTTCGAAAATTCCCGATAAAATTAAAGCGTCGGATATTTTCGTTTTGTTTGGATGCGAAGGTGATATCGTTGAAGTTGTTATTCCTCCCAAAAGGAATAAATTTTGGGAAGCGGTTTTGTTTTGCGAGATTTAGGGAAACAGGAGATGTTAGGTTATTGGCTGTCAAACTTGACAATGTTATGGTGGATGGGAAGAAAATTCATGCTAATTTACCTCGTTTCGAGAGGGGACCTGGTTTCTCTAAACCTCATGGTTCTAGTTTTGAGAGGGGGAGAGGAAGGGTGAATCGGCAAGGTGTGTTTGGAAATTTTGTTGGTTCTATGGGTCGGACTGTTGTTACTGGTGGGAACCGCTCTTATGCGGAAGTTGTTGGGAATCAGTTCAGGCTTACTAAAGGGAATGGTTTGGCTTCGGTAGTGAAATTTTCTTCCGATAAGGGTGCAAAGGAGAAGCTAAAGAAAGCGTATGATGGGAAAGTACTAATTCTTGGTTCTACGTATAATATGCAAACGAATTTTGAGATCGAAGGTATTTTTTCTATCAAAATTACTCTGTTTGGAGGAATCCTTTGTTTATTGGATGATCTGGAGGACGGTTTCATTTCGGATCTGATTAGGGAAGGAGAGAACTGGTGGAAAGAATGGTTTTCTTCTATTAAGCCTTGGGAGGAGAACCTTATTGATGAAAAAAGAGTTATGTGGGTCAGGATCTATGGGGTACCTGTCCACGCGGGGGAGACGAATTTCTTTAAACGGATTGGTGATACTATTGGAAGGTTTGTGAGTGTGGGTGAGAGCACTATGAAGGGGTCAAATTTCGATGTGGGGAGATTTCTGGTGTTGATGAAAACGGGTGATGTGTTATGTTCTACTTTTAGTGTCGAAGTGGATGGTATCTTATTTCCTTTGGTGTTAAGAGAAGATTCTTTTGGTCTGGTTCGTATCTTGAAGGACTCTTTGGGGGGAGGTAATCGGAGTAGGAAATCCGATCTTTCGTCGGGGACGAAAGATGATTGGTCAGAAAGTAATCATGTTTATGTTGTCAATTGTGGTGAGGATCTTTGTGAGGACTTATTGGTAGAGGAGTCAATGTATGGCGACGATGGTTGTGATTTACCTCATACTGCTTCTGAGGATAATAGGCCATGAGGTTTTGTCAAAGGTTCGGTAGGACTGAGTTCTGAGGAGAACAATGTTATTCTTCCGATAAGGGTAGGGATGTTCGATGATGCGGTGGGAATGGAGAAGGACTTGTCTGGTAAGGGGGTGATTCGAGAGTCCTCTAGGTCGGATAGTGATCTTATTTCCTCTTCTACAAGCGATTCAAAAGGTGTAAATTTTGGTGAAGGTGTCGAAGTTGTTAAAGGGAAGGTTTTTTCATGGGATAATGTTTTGGAGAAAAAGTCAAAGAAATTACGGTACAGGAATTGCTTTGAATCGGGGGTATTCAGCAATAAAAAGATCTACAAGAAGAGGATGAGGGGTCCTATTGGTCCGATTATAAAAGGAGTGAGGGGTGATGGTGGTGGTAAGGGGGATATTCCTCTTGTTGGTGATTTGTTGGTGAATCCGGATGACAGTGGGGATCGTTCTATCTTGTATGGTGAACATTCGGAGAATTCCATCATCATTAGGAATAATTCTAGGCTATGGGAGAATTTAAACACCCTTAGAGAGCTCAAATTAGGGACACTTCCATACATAACTTCATAAGAATACTTGTTGTTCAAAACTTTTGTATGAATCCTGCTCAATAGATACACGGCATGAAGAACAACATATGACCAGAATTCTTTTAGTAATTTAGATTGAAACATGAGTGCTCTACTAATGTTAAGAATATGTTGATGCCTCATTTCAACTCTACCATTATCCTAAGGAGTGTAGACACAACTTCTTTGATGCAAAATTCCTTTTGAAGCATAATATGTAGGCATAAGCAACTCAGTTCCATTGTCACTTCTGATCATTTTAACTTTTCTGTTGAATTGAGTTTCTACCATAGCTACAAAATCCATTATCTTTTGACCTACTTCAGCTTTGGATTTTAACATAACAACCCAAACATGTCTGCTATGGTCATCAAGTATAGTCAGAAAGTACTTAAAACCATGAATAGAGACTATGTTTAATGGACCCCATGTATCAACATGAATCAGATCAAACAATTCATTAGCATTATTATTGCTGATAGAAAATGGCAAACACTTTTGTCTAGCTTGCTGACAGACATCACAAGCTTTATGAACATTGCTAGGAATGTAGCTATACATGTTGCTCATACATTTCATTTTATCATGAGATAAATGCCCTAATCTCAAACGCCATAAAATGGATGGAGCTACATTATCTGATTTCTTATTGGTAAAAACACTAGAAACAAAGGCTATATTATTATCTTCATGATAAGCATCCAAGTAATATAAGCCATCATGTTCTTTAGTTGAACCAATCCTCATCAAGCCCTTCTTTCCCTGTACAACACATTTTTCAGTTTCAAAAACTACACTACAATCTTGCTCTTTACATAGTTTTGATACTGAAATCAAATTGACTTCAAATTCTGGCAGAAACAATACATCCTTTAAAACAAAATTATTAGCCAATTTTACATCTCCCCTAGTTGTTGTTGTAATAGAATTACCATTGGGAAGATTCACCTTTATAGAATTGATCTTATCATGTTATAAGAACCAATCTATATTATGACATATGTGATGTGTAGCTCATGTATCTAATATCCATCTTACACTACTTTTTGTATTAAAACTAGCAATGTTAGAATTACCTACTTTTGCAAGATTGATGGTTCTTGTGTTCTTCTCAAGTAATACCATCAAATTTTGATATTGCTACTTTGTCAAAGTCATGTTGCCATTATCACTAGTTGAAGGCACTGCATTGTCTGATTTATCAGCTTCTACTTGATTTGCATAAGATGAACTTCCTCTACCAAGATTAGGTGGATAACCATGTTTCTTGTAGCAGGTGTCCACTATGTGACCATTTTTACCACAGTGTGTGCAAATCTTCATATTACCTCTTCCTCTACCAGCATAGCTATTACCTTTTCCTCTACCAGCATAATTATTTCCTCTGGTATCAACAGTATTGATCATACTATCTTCTTCAATAACATTGCTGTTGGAAAATACAGTACCAAATATCTTCCTTTCTTGTTGCATAACCATAGAAAAGACCTTATTAATTTGAGGTAAAGGATCCATAAGCAACACCTGTGACACAACTCCATGAAATTCTTCATTCAGGCCAATCAAAAACTGAATAATTCTATCTTCAGCTCTAAAATTTATGTTGTTCCTGTCATACCCTAATTTTTTACCCTAAGATTTTTCGCATCTCATCTGCATCTTGCATACAAACAAGATCGTGCACTGGTTCGTTTATCCTCCTCAGGTGCAGGTATATGTCTCACAGAGGATCATCGTTCTTTTACCTGCTTTCATTTGTTTATATTTACTAACCTCTAACCAAAATACCAAAAATATGTCGTAGTTTGCGTCTTCTTCTTTGTGTATGTAGGATTTCAAAGACAGGGAAGTGATTTTAATTCAGATGTGGTTGTTCAGTTATGATTCGATTCAGATGGACGTTTGACCTAACTTGGTCAAACTATCAAAGGATTGTTTCAACTGCAAGTCATTTGTGCCAGTGGTCTATTCCTCATACAGTGCGTATTCAAAAGTTCAAGCTATGTTGTATGCAAAATTCCTCATATTCTCAAGTTGTGGGTCTTAAGAAGTTTCAGGCCAGATTGTTTTGGTTCAGTGCATCAGTGGTTCATCTGTGGATTTATTTTCCTCAGTATGGATTCGAATCATTCGGGAAATTTTCAGATGATCAAAGTGATTGTGGTTTAAGTTGCAAGTTGTGCAGTGGTTTAGTAATGCTTGTGTTCATTTTATCAGTGGTTTGTGCAAGGAAAAGATCAAGATTCGGTTGTGGGCTTAAAAAAATCACCGTTTCATATCCATTATCCATTTTTTGGTTAAACCATTTATATCCTTTTTATTATTCAATTTCATAACCATTATCCATTATTATTCAATAACCACTTTTTAAATTTTTTTCTCGATTATTCGATTATCCAAATTACCATTTTTCTTAACCATTTCCAATCATCATTTTTTAATTCATTTCATTATCCAAAAAATCATTTCTTTTATCCAATTACTCCAATTTAATTTCTTATTTCTATTCATTTCCTATTACACCAATTTATTGATAAGCCCATATACATTTTTTGGGGCCCAATATTGTTTTTTTTTCTTGATAATTCATTCAACCACCCTTTTTACACTGCAGCCACTTCTTTGAATACATTTTCCCAGCTCCACACTTTCACAAGCTGAACACGTCATCAGCTCTTATCTCATCGCCATTTCCTCAACTCTCCACACGCACGCCATCACACTTTGCAAACCACGTGAACACCTCCAAAACGCAACATGGTAAACACAAAACGCATCTCAAACAGAAACAGCAAAAACGTGCTACTGATAGCAGCACCAAAACACAATAGACAAAGTAATAAAACGCATGAGAAACCACTGTGAAACGCAAGCCAATCAACTTCAGCCTGCACACAAATATCCTACGAGTAAAATGCACATGACATCAGCATCATGAACCTCACTAAGATTAAACGCAAGCGAAACGCAATGCCAAAAGACCAAAACGACATCACACAGAAGCTGCACAAAACGCTAAACACAGCTGATTGAAATGCAACAGAAACTAAACAAAACGAGGTTGGAATTTTCACAACTTAACACGAGAATACCGAGCCTCCAAAACACCTGAAATACGTGATGAACAAAACGCAGAAAATCAGTGATAAAACGACAATTCATTTTCAATTCAAATCTCAGTTTCATTCTTCTATAAAAGGGGCCTTAATCCTTCATTGAATCCAAGCTTGAACAGCACCAGAAATCCCTGCCAAAATCACAACCAAGCTTCAAATTCTTGTACAACCAAAAAATTTCAAAACAAAAAGAAAAACGCAAATCTCGCAACGCTTCATCAATAACCTTTCTCCTTCATCAATTCTCCAATTGAAAATCTTCGAACCTGAAAAATATCAGAAAAGCTTCAACAACCACATCACCGTAACTCACAAATCAACGAAACAACAATAGAACACGTCACAAATTGGAATCGACGCAATAGGAAGAGAGAAGAATTGAAATCGGAGACAAATTCATACCTGAGACACTTTCATCTCTGAATCTCGATGTAAGCTCCGTCTGAATCTCGAATCAGTTTTCGTGTTTGTTTGCAATTTGAATAAATTGTTTGAGGATCCAGAAAGAGCATCGAAAGAGGAATTGAATCATGTAGATAACGGAATAAATGGAGCTCCGCCGCCGGCGATGAGTTTCGACATAGTGGAACTTCGTTTTTCGCGTTAATCCCGTAGTCGTGCGTTTGGAAAGGAAGAAGAAGATGACCCCTGTTCTTTTATTTCTATTTTATAATTTGTTTTTTTATATATATTTGTTTTTATAATTTTCTTTATTTTATTTTTCCTTTATAAAATTCTGATGTAGTTTGGGCCTGTGAACTTTTGATACATTTCTATTCACCACCACAATATGTCAGCGCTACTTAATACACCACTTTAATTTTTTTTTATTTGTTTTTTCTGTATAAATTTTTCTTTATGTTGTTTTTAATATTGTTCTTTTTTTTTATATCTTAAAAATTGAAAAATATTATTTGAAAAAGATTTAAAAATGTTATTCTACTTGTTTTTTTTGGATTCTATTATTAGATCCATATTTCTTCTTCATCTCTCATTTTTCTTTTTGGTCGATGAGATCTACGATTCGAAGATTATTGGTTTTCAAAGATGTTTAATCTTCATTATTTCAAATCTATGGATGAATGATCATTTGGATCATTCTCCATACTTTGGGATCGTGATAGGTTGCATTCGATAATTCAATGTGAAATCTCGATTAAGATTAGACCGTTACCATTTTTTCTTTTCGTGCGACATGTTTTCGGAGAATGATCCATCATATTATTTCTCTAACATGTATTATCACAAATATTTTCCACCTTAATTGGTGGTGGCCGGCCTCATTTGTAGGGTAATTACTTCATAAATTACTCGGCGATTGCTTAACATAGACCTAAACTTGTCCCGAATTCGGAATAAGATCCAATTGGATCCGGTTGCCTCTCGATTTTGGTTATGTTTGATTAAGTTCATCATACCATCGCTATGTAAATATTATTATACTATTAATATACTAACATTTTAATTCATTCTCGCACCTTATCCTCTTTATTTCAATCTCTCGCTCCTTATCTCTTTTATTATGCTTTTATTATACTATATCATTCACCATATTGTTTATGTTTATATTGTTATGCTTGTGATTTTTCTTTTGTCCATTTGGACACAAAAACATTAATAAAGGATTAAACATCTAAAAGACTTGTGACTTTAATTTTGGACTATGGCCACTATCCTTAGCATTGGACTTGGAGTTTGGACTTAGATTCTAGGATCATTCATTTGCTTGAGCTATTATGGATTAGAGGCTTTAGCCGATTTAGTTCACTTGTTTATGAAGAAGGAAATCATATTGCTTTGAAGAATGTTCATCGTACGGTTTGATCGTTCTTCCTTTAACTTTTACTTTCAAGTCTTAAGATAGTCCCTTCATCTCTTCCCACTTCTTAGATTTTCAAATCTTCTTCCTATTTTCAAAACCTCCTTTGTTTTAAAACTTCAAACGTTTTCATAATCAAACCTTGACTTAGGTCAAGCGGTTTTACCTTTTCATTTCATTTCTTAATAAATGCTAAACCACATAAGCATATCGAAACTTTCTTTTCAAAACACTTTTAAAAAAAATTCAAAACTCATTCGATTGTTTTTGTGCCCTCGTGCACTTTTCTTTTCATATGTTTAGATATGATTCATTCTTTCTAGCGGAATTATTTGCTAAAGAATGACGACTTATCTTTACATTTTAAAATCAATTCAACGCATTATTCCTTTTCATATTTTGTACCACGAACTACGAGGTTTTGATCTCGCATTGCACTTTGTAGGTACGTAGGCATGAGACGATCGTCTCTTCAAACACAAAAATATTAAAAAACATTTTTCTTCTCATCTCTTCAATCTTTTTCAAACAAACATTTTTCAAACCAGAAAAGCAGTAAATTTTTCAAAGGGCTCCCGTGGAGTACCACAGACATTTTGGGTGCGTAAAACCTTCCCAATTTGTAACCTATCCCCTTACTCGTTCTCTGCTCGATTCTTTTAGCTTTTGCTTTTAGATTCATTAGGTTTTATTCGCTCTTTTTCTCTTTTCCATTTGGAATAAAATAAAAGCACGGTGGCGACTCTGTTTACCTTGAGTTAAGATAATCAATAGCTTACACTCATGATTTTACCGCTACAGTTCCTCATAGCTACACAAGCACATGCTATACGACAGGTACAACTTGGCATTGGTCGATATTGATCCAGTTTTTCCCATTAACTTCTCAATTCAGTAAAGTAATCTTAAATCTTTTTGTTTCCTTACTTCAGATTGGATATTTCTTGATACAATTGTGCAACACGGATGCGATCCCCTCTCATGAATCGATCCTTAAGATCATTCCACATTTCAACTGCACTATCAATGAACACTACACATTGAGCAATTGAAGATGTTATTGAGTTTATGATCCATGTATGAACAAGATTGTTGCATCTTTGCCACGCAAAGTAGTTGAGATCACTCTTTTCTGGTTCTTCGATAGTTCCATCCACAAACTGAAAATTGTTCTTCATTGCCAATTCTCTTCTCATCTTCATTGACCATGCATGATAATTCTCACCTGATAATGCAGGTGTAACACAAACTGTGGATGAATTTTTAGAAGAATGAACATAATAGGGATCGAATTGATCATGAACTTGAGTATTGTTGTTGTTTCTTGTCATCGCAATAGAAAGATAACAAAAATATGATCAAAAAGAGTGAAACTTCAAACAAAATGATACGAAATCGATTATGAGTAAGTAATACAAGAAACTGAATCTTCAAAAAAATTTTAACAAAATCACCATTGAAGCTTTGAGCTAGGTGAATGCACAGCGGAAACAGAGCAGGATCAACCTGCTCTGATACCATCTAAGCAAATCAAGAACTCCATTAATGGAGTAAGAAAGCATATGCAATACAAGAATAAGATGGAGGAAAAAGAAGATGTTATTGATTCAATTACACAAAGTGGTTACAAGGGAGCTATATATAGATCTCTAACTAGATAACCAACTCTAACTGCATCATAACAGAAAATGAGAAAAGATCTAGTGAGATACACCATGTTATACACCTTCATGCACTCTCTTTGGTTTGTGTTGGTTCTTCATCATTCTTCACAGCTAATACTATAAACAACAAAAATGTCGAAGAGCTCTTTCGCCTGCACATTATCAGGAAAGCCCGAAATGAAGAAAGACACAGACAATTCAGTAGCTCCCACCCCTTTTCCATTAATTTCCTTCCAAACTGAGAACTTAAGGTTACCCCTCACTTTCTTTCTGTAGGAGACTTGTTCCCACTCCATGTGAATGAAGAGAAACCAACAGACACTAAGAGAAAAACTAACAAAGAACAACCATGGAAACTAAAACTTACCCAATGAAAGACCAATAAGCATCAAGGCCCCTAGCCCTAAGGCTAGGAGTTTATGCCAAAAATGCATATAGGGTTCACTAGTTCAGTATTAAGCCTCCATGGAAGAAGAAGAAAAGTTTAGCAAAAGGAGGGAACTTAGAGAGAAGACAGACTTTCTCTCACTAAACATCTCTCTTTCAGAAAATTTTAACATGTGATTAATTTGTATATCTCTCCACATTTAATTGTTGAGTAATTATTATAATCATTGATTAAAAATGAATCAATTGTCAAGATGTGGAGTAAGATTTAGAAACTTATTCCTGGAGTAAGAATATCTCCACTTTTATATATATATATATATATATATATATATATATATATATATATATATATATATATATATATATATATATATATATATATATAATTTAATTGATTAAGTGACGGTGTAAAAGAATTTTACACCGTCACTTAATCATAATCGTTGGATGTTATATGAAGTTTGACTTTTATTTTAATTATTAATAAAATAATACCAATGGACGATAGCGATGAATTGACGGTGTAAAACTTTTTATACTGACAGTGTATAATAATTAATCTTATATATATATATATATATATATATATATATATATATATATATATATATATATATATATATATATATATATATATATATATATATATATATATATATAATTTTTTCCAAAGACGTGTGGAAAAATTATCCTTTTGAGATGAAAAACCAAACTAACCATTAATACACCGCCGACTAGTTCCATCTTTAAGAGCAAACACACTGAAGTCGCAAATAATATTAATATACCAATTTAAATAAAAATAAATAAATATAGAAGTAAAGAATCAAATCACACATAAATTGTTTTTATAATTCAGTCTAATGTACGATACATTTTGAAGGAGAGAGCAGTTTTATTAGTACAAGTAAATTATAAGAAATTAATTTCATAAATTCACATATATATATATATATATATATATATATATATATATATATATATATATATATATATATATACTCGTTTTACTATTATCTATTAAGAATATGGATTAATAAATTAATATATGATTAATAGAGTTTTTATTCTCTATAAACTAGACGATTTCATGTTTTTTTTTTGTCAATTAATTTATTAGTTTAAATTCACCTTTTAAAGATGAATGATTGAGATGTTGGATAATCGGACCCGCATGCCTAGTGTTCTTGTCTAACTATCAATTGATCTAGTTTAATGGGACAACAATTTATCAATTTAGTCCCATAAAATGATTTAATTTTTGGACCAGAGGTGTTTATCTTTTTTTATAGAATTAAATATATTCAACTCGGAGTATTAGAGATACTCCAACACGATTACAAAAAGGAACCACAACATCAACTATCGATTATAGAAAGTCAGTCAGGTTTTTAAACCATTTATAGTAGTTACAATAATGTTTAGCCTCTCCCCTATAAAATAACCACCACCAAGAGAAAATGATTATCCTATCAACAATTACCATAGGGTCGCTGATCACATTGTTAAACAAAATTTGATTCCTTGACCACATATGTACCAACAAACTACAAATCGTATCAAGTTTGCATCCCTTTTGCGACATCTTTTGGCTAACTTTAAGAACCAAGACAAGAAATGATTACAAGTCATATCCTCCTCTACCCAATTGATACCAATCCACTTGAAAATGTTATCCCACACCACCTTAATTCTTGGACAACAAAAGATCACATGATGTACATCTTCGTCCACATTAAAACTGAAAACACAAACCTTCTCGTGAGGATTAGATATAATCCCTCTCCTAATTAGATTTTCTCTTGTTGGTAATCTATTAAGGAATAGCCACCAACTAAACAACTTAACCTTTTGAGGAATACTACTCCGCCATAGAATTACCAAAGTTGTCCCTAATTCAGGATGTAACAACGACAAACCTGAATTATATAGAAAAACAGAATAGCAAGACTTCACAGAGAAACAATTAAAACCACCCTCTGGCCATAAATAACTGTCTGTCACTTCCTTGCTTGGTCGTACGTCACGCAAGATATCCAACAATTCATGACATGGCCAAAACCAATGTTATCTAATGACATGGACATTTCCCTGATGAAATCCAACTCAATCAAAAAGTGACACCTGGAATTACATAGTCAGTAATTAACGTAGGAAAGAGGGTCATCATTTAGTGTTGTGTTAGCGTAAATCAAAGTCGACGATATACTAGTGGCGAGCAAAAACCAACGCTAAATGTAACTAACTTCTGGCTTTGGAAAGTGCGCCCCGACCCCGACACATAGTCGACGCTAACCCTTTGTAGTGTCGGTTTATTTGTAGTTAGCTAGGGCTTCTGACCGAAGCTAAACCAGTGTTTTCTTGTAGTGTCAGACGCTTTAATGGCAAAATTTATGCCCTCTTGAAACACATAAATGTTGACGTTCCAGCTTCAATCATCACCATGCCAATCTCTCATATCACTAATGACATCATTTGTTAAAACCACAACAGCAAACATATTAGGAAATATTGTTTGTAAATTGTTGCTGATGATCCACTGTGTTGACCAAAAAGGGATATAACATCCATCTCCCAATTTACATTTATTGAACTTCAAAAATAGCCATCATCCCTTAGATCCCCAATAGCCAGTAAGTCGTGCCACCACAAATATTCATACTTTTTTGGACCAAAGTTTTGCCTAGACAGAATCCTGTTAATTTTACTTTGCCATATTTGATACCCAAAATATTAGCCCAAATCGTATCTCTTTCGTTGACAATCCACCAAATGATTTTTGTTAGTAACACTCTATTAAACTGCCCCAAATGTTTTATACCAAGACTTCATTCTTCCTCTCCTTACTAACATTGTTCCAACCAACCCAAGCTAAACAACAGACATATGACGCACCACCTAAAGAAAACGATGTTGGATGGAAATCAATTCATCGATAACTACAATGGGCGCTTTAAATAAATATAAATGGTGTATAGAAAATTAGTGAGGACAAAATTGATCAACATAAGCCTCCCTCCCATTGATAACAAACGATTCTTCAAAATTGACAACTTAGATTTAAAGCACGCAATCATTGGCTTCCAAAAAGTTTTTCTCCTATGGTTCCCGCCAATGGTCAGACCAAGGAATTTAAATGGTAACGTATCCAACCTACTCCCTAAAGAAAAGCAGTAGCTCTTGAATCACAATCCTCCAAACCTACAACACAACTCTTCCAAGCATTAACCTACAAACTCGAAAGAAGTTTGAACCCCTTTAGAATAGCTTTGATAGCCCATATATTGGACCAAGAACCATCGCAGACTATCACCTTATCATCGGCAAATTGGAGCAAATTAAGACACTTTTTCACTGAATTTGAAATCCTTTAAAATACCTATGCTTACTTCTCTTTGAACCATCACCGCAAAACCTTCCGCTGCAAGTTCAAACAAATAAGGGGAAAGTGGATTGCCTTGCCCTAACCCCTTATTAGCTTGTAAATCATCTGTTGGACTACCATTCACAAGCACCGACATATAGCTTGCAAAAACCTCTCCATTCATCCAACTCATCCATACCTTACCAAAACCCATGTTACGCATTGTAGCTTTAAGAAAGCTTTAATCTATGCAATTATACACCTTTGCAAAATCAACCTTATATATGAGGCAACTCTTCTTACGTCTTTTGCAAAATCCACAAGTTCGTTCAACACAAGTACACCATCTAGAAGCTGCCTACCCGGAATGAAGGTCGTATGTTTAGAGGAAATCAATTTCCAAATGAATTTACTCAACTTGGTAGCTAGCACTTTTGATATTATTTTGTAAACACAACCTATTAGACAAATCGGCCTATATGCCTCAAAGCACTACAGGTTTGATGATTTAGGTATCAAAGCTAGAAAGGAGGACATCATAGCCTTGGGTTAAGTAGCAGTATCATGAAATTCCTAGATGCAATTGACCACATCGTTGCCCATGACGTCCCAAAAGTTCTTTAGAAAAACCAATATTAAACTCGTCCGGTCCCAGACTTTTATTACCATTACAATAAAAAATCACACTGGTAATCTCTTCATAAGTAAATATAACTTCCAAACTCGGGCTCTCAATAGCAGAGATGTTTATCTTGAAACAATGTCATTAATCAGTGTCAATCTTAAATCGACGTTGGTTATCTCTGATATGGTTAACACTCAAACACCCAAGTCAATTGGGTTCAAGATAAATATGGTGAAAATGAATATTAGAGATTGTGAACTTAAAAATTCTTTATGAACGTATTTATACATTTGGTTTAATGGAGCATGTTGAATAAATGGACCTCGTGTTATTGGTTATTTGGTTGGCGTGAAGCATTATGTCCTTGGACCTTTGGCTGACACGTAACAAAAAGTGTAAAGCTTTGTTTGAGAATTTGGAGGAATTAAAAAATTGTATTAGAATATGATTTTTGTGGGTTTAGACAAATTGTTCAAATATAATTTTTGTTATAATATTTAAGAAATTAAAATTATATTAATGATAAATATTATTTTTTCATTCAATACAATATTTTTTTTCCAAATAATATTAAGTATTTTTCTATATTTAAAAAAATATCATTTTCCAAAATCCTCTCTTCCAAACAAAACCCAAGTGTTATTTTGGATTATATGACATTTTCAACCGAAAATCTATTTATTATTTGTTCTATCACCTAGTTACTGATCACCAAGAAATACATATATTTGAAGAAAAATTCAAACCCAAGTATTATTTTGGATCATGAAATTTTCAACTGAAAATCTATTTCTTATTTGTTAAATCACCTAGTTAATGATCACCAAGAAATTTGAAGCAACCATTAATGAAACGAGAGAAAAAAATCCTTTTGACTAATCTTCAGTGTTACTAATTTGTAAATGAAAAATCAAACCAACCATTAATGCACCGCAGACAAGTTCCATCTTTGAAGAAGACTTCTATCTAACTCAATGAAAACAATGAACAATATATATGAACCACTTAATTGATGTTATGAGTAGACTAGAAAATGTATAAAAATCTAGTATTTATTTTTCTCAAAAAATGTTTCTTGTGAAATGAAAAATTCAAACACATAAGAAAATGTAGATATGGGATAAAAAAAACAAACACATCAGATTGGTTCAAACAATACTAATCTATCAAAAAAAAATTTAATAAACAACAATATCATTAACAAGGTATATTAAAACGACACCATAAAGATTACAAGGATAAATCTATACATCAATAAGATTATAAAAGTACTCCTATTTCAAAGACTCCAATGGAGATTTGAACCAATTGTAAAAGTTATACTGTAATTTCTTTTTTGATCTAAATTTCAACCATGCCCACGAAGTTTGAATGATAGTAATAACTTTGTGTCTACCAATTATATCATTGAAAATGATTTGATTTCTCGTCCACCAAATCGGCCAACAAGTAGTAAACCAAATAAAAGAAGTCGATGACTTAGAAGTAAATGGGATGACTCTCAAAAACCATTCAAATAAGTGATTACGAACCTCTACCTAATCCAACCATGGGATTCTTACCCAATCAGCCAATGAAATTATTGATTATGCTATAAGAACTAATAAGAGTGTATTGCTTCTTAAGGTAGACTTTGCGAAAGCATACGATAGTGTGGATTGGTCGTACCTTGAAGCTACTTTGGTTAAGATGGGTTTCGAAAATAAGTGGTTGAAATGGATTAGAGGATCTGTTTTCAATAGTTATTTCTCTATTCTTATTAATGGCATCCCCTCGAAGGATTTCAAGGCATCGAGGGGTTTGAAACAGGGCGACCCGCTATCTCTGTTTCTCTTTACGATTGTCGCAGAGGGATTGGCTAGTATAGTTAGAAGTGATGTTGCTAGCAACATGATGTTCGAATTTAAAGTGTAGAATCTTTCTTTGGACGGTGTCCTTCAATTTGCAGATGATATGTTGATTATCGAAGATGGTTCGATTTCGAATATTTGGGCTTATAAATCTATCATTCGGGCTTTTGAATTGGTTTCAGGCTTGAAAATAAATTACGCTAAAAGCTCTTTGTATGGAATTGGAGTAGAAAAATAATTCCTAGTGGTAGCGGAGCAATTTCTTAACTGCAAATCCGATAATCTTCTGTTTCAATTTCTTGGTTTAACGGTCGGAGAAATCAGCGACGTTACTCTTTTTGGAAACTTGTTTTGTTGTACCTTAGGAATAGACTCTCTAGATGGAAAGGTCGGAATCTTTCTATTGGTGGTAGAGTTTCTTCGATTAATTTGGTCATCGTTAATCTACTGATTTATCATTTGGCTTTTTTCAAGGCCCCTAAGAAAGTTGTGAAAGAAATCGTAGTTATGCAATGCTGGTTTCTCTAGGTAGGATCTTCCAGCAATCTATTTGTCTCATGGGTCATTTGGAAGTTTGTGTGTAGGTCCAAGGATTGCGGAGGGCTTGGTATTAAAAACGTCGGTCGATTTAATAGTGCGCTTCTCGCAAAATGGCTTTGGAAGTTCACCCGAGATGGAAATGAATTATGGAGGCCAATGCTGGAAATTAGATATGGTAATTTAATTCTGAAAATTAAAAATTTCGTGGAAGTCGGTAACTCGAAGAATGATTCCTTTTGGATGATAGATGTTATGACAAGTTCTATTGTTGAAGGTCATGATAGTTTTTGTAAATTGTTGGTGTTTATAACAGGCAATGGGAGGAATTCTGCATTTTGGCAAAAAAGGTGGTTAAGAGACTTAAGTTTGAAGATTAGATTTCCTCTGTTATATCACTCTTGCAGGTATGCTTGTTGTTCCATTTCGGATATGGGAGTGTATAGGAAGATAATCTTTGGAGATGGAAGCTCAGTGATACGATAGAGGATTATGACAGTTCGATAGATGTGGAACTTCACGATTGCAATTTTGCCCTGGCAGCGGTAGTTATGCAAAGAGAAACTCAATATGTTTGGTTATGGTCTTTGGATGAAGCTGTTGGATTTCCAGTTAATTCTTTCTATTCCTTTTTGAATTTGTCTGAACCTTTGTTGAGTTAGAGGACATACTGCAGAATTTGTGTATACAGTTTCTAAGACTGTCATTCAGGCGAAAGTCCAAGTTTTTGCTGGGAGGTTAGGGATCGATAGATTTCCTACAAAATCCAACTTGATGGATAGACATATTATTGTTAATGATGAAGACAAGGTTTGTGTGTTTTGCTGATAAGAGTGGGAAGATTTGAACCATCTTTTCCTCACGTGTCAGAAATCTTTGACGATTTGGAGCAAAATTTGCGAGTGGGTAGATATTATAAGAATTGAAGATACTATTTGCGATCTTCATGCTAACACTTGGAATCTGCATCTTCAAGGTCGAGGTAAAGAGGAGTTTCTAAATTCTCTTTGGTTATTACCTGTTGGAGTATTTAGAGGGCCAGAAATAATATTCTGTTTAAGAATTTGGATTGTAATGTGGAAGATATTGTTGATACTATTTAGGCAACCTCTTGGAATTAAATTTAAACAGAAGGAACTATTAAATATATGTTAACATGTGCTCACGAACGGGTAAAGTTATTTGATATGATATAAAATATATTTAATATGATATAAAATTTATTTATATATGTATTTAAATTTGAATTTAGCCATTAATTTTAAAATGAACAATGATTATATACACAACAATGTTATGTTTACACCAATACCTATACCGTATACATATTATATGGTGAAAAGTGTACTGTTGAATAAAAAATATTTTTTCTAAAACAGTACCGATGAACAGTAAATTCGTACATGAACAGTTCACATGAATAGTATCAGTGAACAATGTATGTAAACAGTAACTTTAAAGTAGTGAAATAAAGTTGGTTAATGATATATAAAAAGTTGGTTAGTAAAATAATGAAGTTGGTTAATAAACGTTCAGGTATTAAAAATAATTTTTAACAATCACAGAAGTTGGTTAATACAATATAAAAGATTGGTTAATAAAGTTATGAAGTTGGTTAATCACGTCCAAATATTAAAAATAATTTTAAGCGGTCATCAAAGTTGGTTAATGAGATTATGAATTTGGTTAATCTTACAATTTTATAAAATAAAAAAAAATTATAAATTATAAATTAAGATATATATATTATATATATATATATACTTACATATTTTTTTATAATATTACTCTAATAAACTTGGTAAATCACAATTCTATCAACCGATTGGGAGTAGAACTAAGTTTATATATCTCTTTTAACATTTTATTATGGATAAACATTCACAGAAAATAACACATTATCATTAATCGCCTTTATAGAACAAAAATTAGATTTAAAAATTAAATTTGAGATATATTTTGTATTTAAATTTTGGCTATAAATAGTTATGTTACCTTCCTTTCCATTTTCATCCAAACTTAATTTTCTTTCACACAAACTCTTATGTTATCCATGAAGTGGTTCCTTTTGTTTTTACATCTTTTTTTCTTTCATTTTCCATCCTTCTCTTCTTCTTTCAATTTCTTGTGTCATCATGATGAGTATTCTGCTTTGCTTCAATTCAAGTCCTCATTCACTATTCCTACTTACTCTGATATACAATGTGAAGAATCTGGTCAATCTTATCCTACGAAAACAGCAACATGGAAAAATGGGAGTGATTGTTGTTCATGGCATGGTGTCACTTGTGATACTGTCTCAGGTCATGTCATTGGTCTTAACCTTGGTTGTGAAGGCTTTAAAGGAATATTACATCCCAACAGTACTCTTTTCCTTCTTGCTCATCTCCAAACACTCAACCTTTCTCATAGTCATTTTTCTAACGATGTTGATTTCTCTTTTTCCAATTTCCCTTCTAAGTTTGGTGAGTTTGTGAATCTCACACATCTTGACTTGTCTTCTTGTTACTTTCAAGGTGAAGTTCCTCCTCAAATCTCACACCTTTCTAAATTAACATCACTTCATCTCTCTTACAATACCGACTTAATTTGGAAAGAGACGACTTTGAAGAGACTTGTGCAAAATGCAACAAATTTAAGGGAGCTGGTTTTGTATCACACAAATATGTCTTCAATAAAATTAAACTCCATTGATTTGATCTTCAATCAGTCTTCCTCTTTGGTTACTCTAAATCTTAGACACACAGGATTAACTGGAAACTTCAAACAAAACATCCTTTGTTTACCAGGAATTCATGAATTATATATGTCAGCTAATCAACTTAGTGGGCAAATTCCAGAATTGAGTTGCAGCACTTTTCTCAGAATTTTGGATTTTTCATTTATTGGTTTCGAAGGACCCATTCCTCCATCATTTTCTAACCTCACATATCTTACTTCTCTAGATTTTAGGGGAAACTTGCTCAATGGTTCAATTCCATCCTCACTTTTAATTCTTCCATGTATAAATTTTCTAGATCTCTCTTTAAATGATCTTAGTGGTCAAATCCCAAACGTATTTCATCCATCAAATAGGTTTCACAAATTAGATTTGAGTGCTAACAAATTTATAGGTGAACTTCCAATATCACTTTCAAACCTTCATCGTCTTATTAGCTTGGACCTTGCTGGGAATTCATTTCATGGTCAAATTCCAGATGTGTTTGGTGGGATGACTAAACTGCAGGAACTCTATCTAGATTCAAACAATTTTCAAGGACAAATTCCTTCTTCATTATTTACCTCGAATCAACTTCTCACATTAGATTGCTCTCATAATAAATTAGTGGGTTCCCTAATCAACAAAATTTCGGGCCATATCAGTGAAATCTCATCTTATTCGTTAGAATACCTTAATCTATGCAACAATAAGCTACAAGGCAATATTCCAAAATCAATTTTCAATCTTTCAAACCTAACTGTTTTATGGCTATCATCCAATAACTTGAGTGGTGTTGTTGATTTTCACCGCTTTTCCAAACTTCAAAATTTGATTTCTTTGTCTCTTTCACATAATGGCCAATTATCACTAAACATTGAAACCAATATCAATTACAATTTTTCTCAACTACTGAAATTAGAATTATCTTCTTTGAATTTGAATGAAGTTCCCAAATTCATAGGAAAACTCCCAAGTTTGTCTTCTCTTGATATTTCCAATAACAGATTTACTGGAACAGTGCCCCATTGGTTACTTGATGCAATAAATTCACTTGAATTTTTGAATCTCTCTCAAAACATGTTCACTTCAATAGATCATATCTCAAGAAGTAATTACCAGCTCAGTTCCCTTGATCTTAGTTATAACTTACTTCAAGATCAACTTTTTGCCACAATTTGCAACATGAGCTCACTACAATTTCTCAATCTTGCACACAATAAATTGACAAGTATCATTCCAAAATGTCTGGTTAGTTTACCAGATCTTCAAGTTTTGGATCTACAAATGAACAACTTTTATGGCACTTTTCCAAATAACTTTTCAAAGGACAGTCTACTTTCTACTCTGAATCTCTATGGCAACCATTTAGAAGGTGGTTTGCCTGCAACTCTGTCCCAATGCATATATCTTGAAGTTTTAAATCTTGGCAGCAACAGAATAGAAGACAATTTTCCTGACTGGCTTCAAACTCTTCTATATTTGAAAGTGTTGGTTTTGCGAGACAATAAGTTGCATGGTTCCATTGCTAATCTAGAGGCCGATTATCCATTTCCTAATTTAATTATTTTTGATATCTCTGGAAATAACATTAGCGGTCCGCTACCAAAAACCTATTTTAAAAAGTTTGAATCCATGAAAAATGTTATTCAAGATCCATATGGTACGTCATATATGGAAATTGGTGTTGATTCTACGGTAGTAATGAACAATTCTGGTGAAAGAATAGGTAGATCAATTGATGAATTTAATAATTACTACGATTCTATGGTTGTGACAATGAAAGGAATCAATATGGCAATAAAAAAAATCCCAAGAATCTTAGTAAGTATTGATTTGTCAAGAAACAAGTTTGAAGGAGAGATTCCGGATGTTATTGGTGAACTTCATGAGCTCATAGGACTTAACCTTTCCCATAACAAACTCATTGGTCATATTCCCCAGTCCATGGAAAATTTGACAAACTTGGAATGGTTGGATCTCTCCTCAAATATGTTGATTGGTATGATTCCTCCTGAATTCACAAATCTAAATAGCCTTGAAGTATTGGATCTTTCCAACAACCATCTAATTGGAGAAATACCTCAAGGAAAACAGTTCAATACATTTTCAAATGATTCATATGAAGGAAACTTGGGGTTATGTGGATTTCCGTTGACAAAGAAATGTCGACCTGAACAACATTTTCCACCTAACAAGCTTTGGAGTGAAGAGAAATTTGGATTTGGATGGAAACCAGTGGCAATTGGATATGGATGTGGGTTTGTGTTTGGAATAGGGCTTGGATATTGCATGTTTTTAATTGGAAAGCCAAGATGGCTTGTGATGATATTTGGTGGGAAGCCTAAGAGAAGAGTGAAAAGAAGAACAAGAGTGAGGAGGACCAATGCTTCAACCATGAATCAGATGATACAAATGTCATAGTTCTAATGTTGTGGTTGTTTTTTCTACTTTGTAAGTTTTATATTATGTTTAAAATAAGCTTGAGCGTTCTTGTTTGATAAACTAGTTTGATTTTGTGTGAAAGTTCTCCATTATTGTTATTGTTGAGGTGTTTTCATTGTGTTTCTACTTTCTTGATATTATTGTTGTTAAGATTTTAATGTATATAAAAATATTGATTGTATTATAAGTAAGCAACTTGGTGTATTAATTCATATTATGACCCTTTTACTTTATCAATTCTGTTATTGTGAATAATTGTGACAAAACTGTGTTCTGTTCGGGATCGTTATATAATCTATCAGCTCAATTCTGTTTTATATGTTTTCACTCTTTTCTATAAATATGTTGTTATGGATTTTGCATCCAACCTAAATATCAGTTCAAAACAACATAGCAAGATTTCTGGTATAGATTAATTTGAGACTTCTGTCTTAAAACATTCTAAATTTTAGAAAGTAATAAACTAACATGATAAGTGTGATATTTCCTCCATTTTTACTTCTTGCTTATCTCAAAACTTCCACTCCCATTTTCATTTTAAATTGTGTATGTTTTTGAGTTTCATCACTTCTAGATATGTCTTATGTTTAAATTCTAGCAACGGTTTTAAGCTGAAATTGTGCTTAACATGAAATGTGTGCCTATTGTTTAATGTAACTTTTTCAACAAAGAATCGGTTAAATAGTTGTTCAATTGCCCATTAATTAATGATAGAAAAATAATCGACACTGCTAGAAATAAACTGAGATGAAATAGATTATGCATATATCTTTATGACATATGAAATGAAAGATAAAAAAACAAATTATACTAAGAAGACTTCTAAGTCAATTTAAACATACATCAAAATATCACTTTCAAAGAAGTTGCTTGAAACCTTCTAAATTGTTCACATATTCACTGTGAGAGCAACTAGTGAAATAAAGATTTTTCTTTTCATAGTATTTTTTATAATTTGGTAAAGACTTCCAAGTCAATTGTCTGCTCCTTCGTTAAGTGTTATTTTCTTGAAAAAAGAACCAATTAATGGTATAACAATGACTTCAAAGTCAATCGCACCAAAAGACATAAAACAATCATAATAGCTTAATGGATGGGCTGCCTTCAAAAAAGTCATAAAGCAAAACGTAATTGATGGGTAGAAAATAAAATACTTTTTGCTATACTAACAAATAAAGTGTTTATTTCTTTATGAGAAGAAAAAAAATATTGGTCTGTCCGAAACTTTGATTTTATGAATAAATATAAATAAGGTTTTAATTATAAATCAAATTTGAGTTAGTAAAGTTAATAGGTCATGGAATTGAAGAAGAAAATTCAAATGAAATAGGCCATGAACATAAATTTATGAGAAAAAAGTGTCCTTTATATCAAACATTAAATATAATTAAATTTTAAATTTTGAGAATTGAGAAAAAAAATATTTTAAATTTTAAAATATGCAGATATTTTTTAAACATCTGGATTTTTAACAATTTACAACTTTGTTTTATGAATAAATATAAATTACCTTTTAATCATAAATCAAATTTTAGTTAGTAAAGTTAATTGTGTCTAGCTTCTTTTGCACAAAACCCAGTTGATAATTGTTAGTATTATGTTTTTATGATAACTTTATATACTTAAACAAAAAGTATTGGATTTTTTTTTAATATTATCTTCAAATTTGTGTACCATAAAAGAAATATTTCTATATCTATTTTTTAAGTCAATCTATTACTAATATAAGAAAGTAATATACTACCAAATTTACTTCTTAATCCTAATTAGAGCTAAGAGTTTATTTTGTACCTTTAATGGTAATTTTCGACCCCTAGAAAGAGATTTTCATTATAGGTTAGAAACCTAGAACAAGACATCTAGTCCTTTCTAATTTTAACAACCAAGAACAATCCTTTTGGATTTACAAGTTTAAAGTCCGATCGAGATTCAACTTCTCACACACGGACCTCTTGTGTCCATAATCCAGATCACAGGGATAACCTTAATAACTTATCTCTAACAATCCTAAAGATAAGTAGCAATCAAAAAGAATAAATTTTGAATTTTGTATAAGTGTAGGAAGCTTTTTGGATCTTTAACAAGTATCAATGAAATTGATCTTCTCCTTGAATATTTTCACTTACAAGATGAATACAATTGTTCTATAATGAATGAGATGAAACTATAATAATGTCTTTGAAATTTATGAAAAGTTTCTCTCAATGAAACTATACATAGTTTGATCATTCCTTCCGCGGAATATCCTTTGCCTACAAATATACCATTGCGGGTCAATATTAGTTTGTCTGATTCATACACAAATTTAATTCCTGGTTTTCCCATTAAGTCTCCACTAACTAGGTTCATATTCATTTCGGGGACATTAAGTACATTAACTAGAGTAGCTTTTTGTCTGGATGTAAAGTTGAGTTCGACGGATCATGTTCATATGACTTTGGATCGGACTTCATTTTTCATCTGAACTTCTTGTCTGTCACTGACTTCATAGTATGTTTTAAATGTTGTTTTATCATATGCTACATGCACAGTTGCACATGTATCGTACCATCAGCCTTGTACCTTGCCTTTGATTGCCATGATTTCACTTACAGTAGTGATTATGTCTTCATCGGCATGGACGACATTTACCTCCTTTTTATTTTTATTGTTTCTTAAATCTCTAGCATAGTGGTCTGGTTTTCCGCATGTATAACATCTGTTAGTTGCACCTTTTGCTCCGCCAGAATGTTTGAACTTTTTATGTTCCTTCTTAGGACTAGGATGGTTTTTCATGTCATCATGTTTTCTCTTTCCATTTGCATTAACATCATTGGCTTTAGAAAATCCAGCAGACTCAGATTTTTCTTTATCCTTCGTCTCCTCCTCGATTCAAAGTTGTTTCTAAAGTTTCTCCAACGAGAGATCCTCAGAGTTATACATCAATTTCTTTCTGTATCTTTTTCACGAAGGTGGTAATTTAGCAATAATTACATCAACTTGAAAGGCTTCAGGAATATCAATTTTTACGACCTTGATTTTGTTCACGAGAACTTGTAACTCATGTACTTATGCAAGAATAGACTTAGAATCTAACATTTTAAAATCAAAGTATTTAGATATTAAGAACTTTTTCGTACCTTCTTCTTCAGTCTTGAATTTGAATTCCAATGCTTTCCAGATCTCTTTTGCAGATGTAGTTTCGGTGTATAAATTGTAGAGACAGTCAGATAGTGTGTTCAGAATATGTCCACGGCAGAGCAATTCATCTTCCTTTCGTTTCTTGCGTTTCTTTTTTACTTCATCGGTATCATTTTCAGTTGGTTCTGGAATTGGTTCCAAGTCAGGATCTACAACATAGTGTACTTTCAGAGCAGTCAGGAGAAATGTCATTTTGTCTTGCCAGCGGGTGTAATTTATTCCACCGAAACGATCCAACTTGACAAAGTCCTGGTTCATCACCTTGATGCTTGAAACTGAAGCATCGGTGACCATGATTTGAGATACTATAAGACTGTTATTTAACGCTTCAAGATTGAAATGATCTAGGTTGGAATCGTGTACAAAGCACTTTCCTTATAGTATTTCAACACTCTGGATTTGTCTTAGAGTTTTAATTGGAATTTTTTTTTTTTTGTGTTGATTTCTGAATTCTAATGAGCATTATATAGGCCTCTTGGTATAAAGATAGCGACCCTTGGTGAAACAATTCGATTTACCAAAAGTTGTCATGTTTCTATTTACCAAAAGTGCTCAAGTGCCGCCTCAAGTTGCCTGCCTCTAGGCCCACGCCCTCGGATCCGGAGTCGGTGTCGCCACCGGCAACACCGACGAGAGGTTGTATGAAAGAGACAAGTGACATAATGCTTGAGACCACCACACTTGTACTTTGTCCTCTTTGGTCTTTTGGTGAATTAATGATATTAACACTTTATAAATGTTTTTAAAGTATGCTCCACTTTCTATATGAGACTATTCCACAAATATTTAATATCATTTATTTACTTATCTATTTATTGTCATTTTTGAACATCTCTAATGTAATTAATTTTATTAATTACAACAATAACAACGACTTCAAAGTCAATTGCACCAAAAGGCCTAAAACAATCATCATAGATTAATGGATGGATGGGCTGCCATTCAAAAGAGACATAAAACAAAACGTAATTGATGGGTAGAAAATATTTTATTATGATCAGTCCAAAGATATTTTATATGGATAGAAATTTTCCACAGAAAATAACACATTATCATTAGTCGCTTTTATAGAACTAAAATTTGCTTTAAAAATTAAATTTGAGATATATTTTGTATTTTAATTTTGGCTATATATATTCATGCTACCTTCCTTTCCATTTTCATCCGAACTTTATTTTCTTTCGCATAAACTCTTATATTTCCACAAAATCAATCATCCATGAAGTGGTTGTTTCTGTTTTTACATCTTTTTCTCTTTCATTTTCCATCATTCTCTTCTTTCAATTTCTTATGTCATCATCATGAGTATTCTGCTTTGCTTCAATTCAAGTCCTCATTTACACAGACTTACTCTTATTGCCAAGAATGTAGTCCAATGAAAACAGCAACATGGACAAATGGGAGTGATTGTTGTTCATGGCATGGTGTCACTTGCGACACTGTCTCTGGTCATGTTATTGGTCTTAACCTTAGTTTTGAAGGCCTTCATGGTATATTACATCCCAACAGTACCCTTTTCCATCTTCCTCACCTCCAGACACTCAATCTTTCTTACAATGATTTCTTCCCCTCCCATTTTCATTCTAAGTTTGGTGAATTTCAGAGTCTCACACTTCTTGACTTGTCTTCCTGTTACTTTCAAGGTGTTGTTCCTCCTCAAATCTCCCACCTTTCCAAATTAACATCACTTCATCTAACTTACAATTATCTCTTAGTTTGGAAAGAGACCACTTTGAAGAGACTTGTGCATAATGCAACAAATTTAAGGGAGATGATTTTGGATTACAATAATATATCTTCAATAACACCAAACTCCATTGATTTGATCTTCAATCATTCTTCTTTAGTTATTCTAAATCTTGGAAGCACGGGATTAAGAACAACCTTAGAAAAAAGTAATTTGTGCTTACCAAATATTCAAGAACTATATATATCAGGTAATTATGAAAACCTTAAAAGTCAACTTCCAGAATTGAGTTGCAGTCTTTTTCTTAGAATTTTGGATTTTTCCGATAATGATTTCCAAGGACCCATTCCTCCATCATTTTCTAACCTCACACATCTTACTTCTCTAAATCTCAACCATAACTTCCTTAACGGTTCAATTCCATCCTCACTTTTAACTCTTCCATCTCTAACTTCTCTAGATCTCTCTGAAAATCATCTTAATGGTCGACTCCCAAATGTATTTCACCAATCAAATCAATTTCAAGAATTAGATTTGAGTGATAACAAAATTGGAGGTGAACTTCCAATATCACTTTCAAACCTCCAGCATCTCATTACCTTACACCTTTCATCCAATTCATTTACTGGCCAGATTCCAAATGTGTTTGGTGGGATGACGGAACTACAACAACTCTATCTATTTTCAAACAATTTACAAGGACAAATTCCTTCTTCATTATTTACCTTGAATCAACTTGTGAGATTAGATTTCTCTTTTAATAAATTAGTGGGTCCCCTACCCAACAAAATTTCAGGGTTTCAAAAACTAACTCATTTGAGTTTAGATAACAACTTGTTAAATGGAACAATTCCTTCCTCCTTCTTATCTTTGCCTTGTTTGAAAATGATATCTCTAGCAAACAATCGATTTACAGGGCATATCAGTGCAATCTCATCGTATTCGTTAGAACACCTTAATCTATGCGACAATAGGCTACAGGGCAGTATTCCAAAATCAATTTTCAACCTTTCAAACCTAATTATACTATGTCTATCATCAAATAACTTCAGTGGTGTTGTTGATTTTAATCACTTTTCCAAACTTCAAAATTTGATTTCTTTGTCTCTTTCACATAATGGCCAATTATCACTAAACATTGAAACCAATATCAATTACAATTTTTCTCAACTACAGATATTAGAATTGTCTTCTTTGAGTTTGAGCGAACTTCCCAAATTCCTAGGAAAGTCCCAAAGTTTTTATTCTTTTGATATTTCCAATAACAAATTGAATGGAAGAGTGCCCAATTGGTTACTTGAAACAACGGGTCCATACGGTTTTTTGAATCTCTCTCAAAACATGTTCACATCAATAAATCTTATCTCAAGAAGCAGTTACCAGCTCAGTTCCCTTGATCTTAGTTATAACTTACTACAAGGTCAACTTTCTGCCTCAATTTGTAACATGAGTTCCCTATTTTTTCTCAATCTTGCATACAATAAATTGACAGGTGCCATTCCAAATTGTCTTGTCAGTTTACCATATCTTCAAGTTTTGGATCTACAAATGAACAAATTGTATGGCACTTTGGCAAATAAATTTTCAAAGGACAATCGACTTTCTACTCTGAATCTCTATGGCAACCATTTAGAAGGTGGTTTGCCTGAAACTTTGTCCCAATGCAAAAATCTTCAAGTTTTAAATCTTGGCAGCAACAGAATACAAGACAAATTTCCTGTTTGGCTTCAAACTCTGCAAAATTTGAAAGTGTTGGTTTTGCGAGACAATAGGTTGTATGGTCCCATCGCTAATTTAAAGGTCAATTATCCATTTCCCGGTTTAATTATTTTTGATATCTCAGGAAATAACATTAGCGGTCCGCTACCAAAAACCTATTTTAAAAAGTTTGAATCCATGAAAAATGTTATTCAAGATCCATATGGTACGTCATATATGGAAATTGGTGTTGATTCTATGGTAGTAATGAACAAATCTGGTGAAAGAATAGGTAGATCAATTGATGAATTTAAGAATTACTACGATTCTATGGTTGTGACAATGAAAGGAATCAATATGGTAATGCAAAAAATTCCAAGAATCTTAGTAAGTATTGATTTGTCAAGAAACAAGTTTGAAGGAGAGATTCCAAATGTTATTGGTGAACTTCATGAGCTCATAGGACTTAACCTTTCCCATAACAAACTCATTGGTCATATTCCCCAGTCCATGGAAAATTTGACAAACTTGGAATGGTTGGATCTCTCCTCAAATATGTTGACTGGTATCATTCCTCCCGAATTCACAAATCTAAACAGCCTTGAAGTATTGGATCTTTCCAATAACCATCTAATTGGAGAAATACCTCAAGGAAAACAGTTCAATACATTTTCAAATGATTCATATGAAGGAAACTTGGGGTTATGTGGATTTCCGTTGACAAAGAAATGTCGACCTGAACAACAATCTCCACCTTCACCTAACAAGCTTTGGAGTGAAGAGAAATTTGGATTTGGATGGAAACCAGTGGCAATTGGGTATGGATGCGGGTTTGTGTTTGGAATAGGGCTTGGATATTGCATGTTCTTAATTGGAAAGCCAAGATGGCTTGTGATGATATTTAGTGGGAAGCCTAAGAGAAGAGTAGAAAGAAGAACAAGAGTGAGGAGGACCAATGGTTCAACCATGAATCAGATTATACAAATATCGTAATTTTATTCTTGTGGTTATTTTTTCTATTTTATAAGTTTTAAGTTCTGTTTAAAATAAGCTTGATCATTCTTGTTTGATCTGCAAGTTTAATTTTGTGAGTAAGTTTTCCATTATTGTTATTGTTGAACTATTTTGAATGTGTTTTTGTAAGACTTATGTATATATATTTTTTTTTATAAACAATCTCATTTATTAGATGAAAATGAGAGAGTACAAATATAGAAAAAGAAAATGTGTTAGGACATTTTCCTTCCACAAATTAACAACACTAATAAAATTAAGTCAAACAAGTTATGAAGTTCAAAAGGCTTTGAGAAATTAGATTATTCAAGCTATGAAGATTAAAAGACTTTGAGAAATTAGATTATCCAATCAACCAAGTAAAGTTCTTCCGCGAGAGACAAATGGGTTTTGGAACCCCAATCTTTAAATCTATCCAATTACGGATCATATATTTAGTTTTATCGCTAGCTTTATCACGTTCAATTCGATTATTCAGGTTCACAATATTGAATAAACTCACAACTTGTGGATGAAACAATTGTTGACCGGAAGGAGGAGTTTGATTTTCCACATCCCTAGCTAGATTCTTACTCAAAAACACAACTTCTTCATCCAAGCTTCTTTGAGTCATTTCATCAAATACTTTGAGCACAAACTTAAGAAAACATAAACTTAATACTAATTGTCGCACCTCGAAAAATACGATCCTAAAATAAACAACAGAGTCGCCACCTAATTCTATTTATTCTACGAGAGAAAAGGAAGATATAGACACAACCTAAATAAAGGATAAGAATGGTCAACGAAACCACTAATCTAAGTTCGGGAGTCAGTTACGCAAGGGGAAGGTATTAGGCACCCCTCACGTCCGTTGTACTCAACGGGAACCTCTTAGTCTAGTTTGCGCTTTAAATGTTAACTTGTTATCATTGTCTTCTTTTACTGATTAAAGTTTGTTGAGATTACTTTTAAAGAAATATTTTAATTATTATTAGTTATGGGGAAATGTTAAGTTTTTTATTATTGTGATGGAGAGATAGGTAATTTTTTATTATTGTGCTCGCGAAGGATTAAAATCCCCGTGCCTACGTATTCCCTTGTGCAATGGGAAAGTCAGAGCTTCGTAGTTCGTGCTACTACGATTTGTGTTTTTTATTGAACGATTGTTTGAAATGCATTCTACTGCTAAGCGTTGGCTTATCTGCTCACGATAGGAGGCTGAAGCGCTAGCTTGTTTGCGAGATAGAGAGATTTAAACAATATTTGTTTTGAGAAAAGATGTTTGATCTTTGTTAAAGGTATTTTAAAACGAGAGGGCGAATGAACCACGCGTGGGGCTAGCCCATGTTGCGGTTGCATTCAAGAACGTGCGGAGTGCGAGACTCCGGAGTTCAGTTACTCGCTAATTAATTATGAAAATGATTTGAATTGGTTGGTAAGTTTTAATTTGTATTTGAAAGAAAGAGACAGGTCGTCATCTTTAAGAGAAGTATCTCTCCTATTCCACCACAGACATTTGAGAAAAGAGAAATCGAAAGAAGCTTTAAACTTGGATATAAGATCGACAAGCAATGCCACATTCTTTCTTTGAGAATAAATAAAATCGAAAGAAGCTTTAAACTTGGATATAAGATCGACAAGCAATGCCACGTTCTTCCTTTGAAAGTAATTGTTTGTAAGATTTTTGTTTGTGTTTGTGGAGATAGGAAGAACAACTTTCCTATGGAGATGAATCATGCCTGATCCTTTAAGATTGTTGAATTGTTTTATACGAATGGTGATTGAACCATCGCGTGAGGCTAGCCCATTTGCGATTCAATCCAGAACGTGCGGAATGCTAGACTCCGGAGTTCCTTTTTCGTAAATTAATTAAGATGAATTGAATTGTTTTTTATACGAATGGTGATTGAACCAACGCATGAGGCTAGCCCATTTGCGGTTCAATCCAGAACATGCGGAATGCTAGACTCCGGAGTTCCTTTTTTCCATAAATTAATTTAAATGAATGGGATTATTTTTTTATACGAATGGTGATTGAACCAACGCGTGAGGCTAGCCCATTTGCGGTTCAATCCAGAAGGTGCGGAATGCTAGACTCCGGAGTTCCTTTTTTCGTAATTTTATTTTGGTAAATGAAAACGTGCAGACGGCGATCACATAATGACCGACTTACGTGTGTGCAGTGTAGGCACGAGTGTTTTAAATGATTTAAGTGAATCGGTTTCTAGTTCCTATGGGTTTTCCAAGCAATGAAACTGGTAAAATAAGGACGGAAAGATAAATTGCATACAAAATAAATTGGAGAGGGATACATGATAATTTACAAGGGATTGCGATTAAATAAAGGGTCTCGTTGTAATTTGCCCAAGAGAAAACGTGTGTGCAGTGTATGATTTAATCGAACCATTAGAATTTGATTTTGTACAAAAGTGTGAGACGTAAACAAAATAAATAAATAAACTAACACAGTGAAATAAATTGTAAAAAACAAATTGTGAAATAAAATAAATTGTGAAATAATATAGATTAAATTAAATGATAATAAAATAAACAAATGGCCTCATATCGGCCACGATTAATCGGAAACGATTTAATCGTGACTTTGTAATATCATCGGCCCAAAACGAAACCCATAAACCACTAATCTTGAATTCATTTTACATTAGTAAATAATAATATAATTATAAAAAATATATAGAAAGAGAGGAAAAAAATAGTAACATTTCAAAAAAAAAACGTTAATATAAATGTATAAAGAAAAATGCATCTTAAAAATAAATCATGGTTTTTGATCAAAAATAATATAACTAGTAAATATCAAAGTTATTAATAATAATTAGCAAATGGCAATGAATAAATATTTGGGGAATGAACAACTATCAACAGTCACATGGTATATTGAAGAGAAAATTAACAAGTCAATAAAATCGTACCACACATCCACACATGTCACTTAATGATATTAAATGAATTTAAACAAAAAATAAATAAAATAGAAATTCAAAGCAATATTTAAATCAAATTCAATAATAAAAAAAAACGGAAATGCCTTTTCCGTTTACCAACCAAAAAATAAGCATTAAAGAAAAATACCAGCCCAAGATCAATTCACAAGATAAATATATTTGAACAAAATTAACACATTTAAACTAATTATCTAACAACTATATAAAATATCAAAATCTAGGAATATAAAAAAGAAGAAGAAATAAGAGAAAAGAGGGGTGTCTGAATAGGAACAGGAAGTGTTGAAAACAACTAATGGCCCGAAGATTTAATCTAAAAAAAAACTATCTTAAACCTAATAAATAAGGTGAAGTCTAGCATGAGGGAGCTATTAAGTCCCTCACCGGTGAATCACTTAAAAATAACCAATAGATATAATAAATGGTCTAGATTCAATATGATAAAAGTGAGGATACACCATATTATTCACATACAATTAAATCTTTTAATATTATTTCTTATTTTTAATAAGATTTTAATTAATTAAAATTTATTTTTCTTTAAAAATTAAATAAATTATATTTCTAACCAACTCTATTTTCCTCACGTTGAAACTTTCTTCCTCACGTTGAAACTTTCTTCCTCACCTTTTGTTCTTCATCACATTGAAACGTTCTTCATCAATCAGAGAAAAATCAATTTCATTTTCTACGAAACCTATTCATTCTATCCATTTATGTCATAGTGGTTTTGGTTTTCGATCCTCATATCCAATTTTAATCGGTAAGTTTTCATTTATTCAAAATTTTGTTATATATATGATTGTTAATTTTGTTACCAAATTTAATTGTTAGGTCATTTTCTTTTTCGTTCGATACTCAAATCAATTTTTGTTGCTAAAATCATCAATTTCATTTTTGTTGCTAAAATCATCAATTTTGTTTTCTGAGGTTTTTGTATCAAAACATGAAAATGAAATACACAGCCAATACTTTTAATTACTGCATAATTATTATTAATGGAAGAAACTATGAAAATTGATTTGATGGAGTGATAATTAAAATTGAATGTAAACCTGTTTTGTTTTGTGTTTACTTTTTATCACAGTATGCCTTTAGCTGGGTAGATTTCTTCATGATAGCCATATTGTAGTGATAGTTTATTGTTTTTGTTGTTACTTCATGATAGCCATAAGGTAGTGATAGTTTATTGTTTTAGTTATTTACCCTATTGGGAGCACTCTAGTACACTTTGTCTGTTTTAAAGATTCTCAAAATATGAAAGCAGTGACTAAAGTAGCATCAAATTGAAATTGAACCTGAAATTTAGTAGTTAATACACTAATAATAATGGCAAAGCAGATACAAAACAAATATATTTTGTATGCACATGTTGATTCTCTTCTTCAATGTTATTATGGATTTCATATAAGAAAATTTATATTTTTTAAGTTCTAGTATCTAGTGGTTTGCTGCTACATATTCATTTTTGCCTTAGTGATTTGTTGAAAATTTATGATTTAGGGGATATTGAATATGGGACATTAACTTCTACCAAGTTAGTGTTGGAATGTTTAGACTTGATTACCATAGTTACTGTGAGTTTTGAAATTACTGCATAATTATTATTAATGGAAGAAACTATGAAAATTGATTTGATGGAGTGATAATTAAAATTGAATGTAAACTTGTTTTGTTTTGTGTTTACTTTAAACCAGTGTTTTCTAATTGTTGCAGGAAATAGACAAAGATCATCGATACTATTAGTCGAATAGTTATAGGTGGTATGGAGGTAAAATGAGAAATTTTTAAATACTAGTATTACTATACTTTGATACTTATGTTAAAATTATGTTGTTTATTGTGATAGGGGCAAGAAGACTTGTCAACTGGAGTAATTGATGAAGTAACATGTGACACCACTGTTGTTGATGACATTAGTGCTGAGGTTGGAGAATCTATTGAAAAAATTATAAATATTGATAGCATGGAGGATATTCTTAGCATGGAAATGAAAAAATTAAGTCCCCACGAGACAAAGAAATTTAAATTTCCAAGTCTGGACATGGCTTATGAGTTCTACAACCAGTATGCTAAAATGAATGGGTTTGCAGTTCGCAAGAGCAAGATCCTTCGAAGCAAGGAAGGAGAAATATTACAGCGGACATTTGTTTGTCATAGACAAGGATTTAGGGAGGATAGAGGTTTAACAATAGAAAATCGTAAGCGTGAGTGTAAACCTGAGACTCGGTGTGGATGTGAAGCAAAATTTCGAGTGCATATAGATATGTTCTCACAATGTTGGTGGATAACGGTTTTTAATGATCTGCATAATCATGAGCTTTTAGATGAAGAGTACCATGGAATGCTTGCTTCGCATCGAAAAATGAAAGAGTCTGATATAATGCAGATGAACGACATGTTGAAGGTTGGTATAAGGCCGTCTCAATTCTATGGTTCTTTTGCTAACCAATCAGGAGGGTATGAAAAAATAGGGTTTCGTAGGAAGGATATATATAATCAAATAGGAAAGCAACGCCTTTTGCAACGATGTGATGGTAAAAATGCTTTACACTATCTTAATGGGCTGGCATCAGATGACTCAATGATGTTTTATCGCCACACCGTTGATGGAGAAGGTAGGCTTGAACACATTTTTTGGTGTGATGGTATAAGCCAAATGGATTTCAAAGTTTTTGGTGATGTGTTGGCATTTGATGCAACATACGGGACGAACAAATATCATTGCCCCTTTGTGGTTTTTTCTGGAGTTAATAATCATAATCATAATATTATATTTGGGGGTGCTATTGTTGCAAATGAAAAAGAAGAGACATACGTGTGGGTTCTTGAACAAATTTTGGAAGCAATGTCTGGTAAGTCGCCTATATCTGTCATTACTGATGGTGATCTTGCAATGAAGAAAGCTATAAAAAGGGTGTTTCCGAATGCTTATCATAGGTTGTGTGCTTGGCATCTAATTCGCAATGCAACGTCTAACATTGGAGTTCCTGAATTTGTTAGTCAGTTTAGGAAATGCATGTTGGGTGACTATGACTTGGGTGAATTTCGACGCAAGTGGGCTGACATGATTGACACGTTTGGGTTGCATGACAACAAGTGGATTACGGAATTGTATGCAAAGAGAAAGATGTGGGCTACAGCTCATATACGCGGAACTTTTTTTGCTGGGTTCAGAACTACCTCCCGGTGTGAGGGGTTACATTCAGAAATGGGGAAGTTTCTTCACTCACGATATAATTTAACTGAATTTTTATTACATTTTCATCGGTGCCTTAATTACATGCGTTATAAGGAGGTCGAAGCTGACTTTGCATCAAATTACGGTGATCCTGTGCTGCAAACAAGATTTCAAAGCATGGAGCGTTGCGCCGGGAAGTTATTTACAAGGGAAATATTTTTTATGTTTCGTGATATTCTTGCACGGTCCGCAGAGATGGTAGTGGCAACATGCAATCAAACTTATACATGTGTCATATACACAATTCGCAAGTACCAATCATCAAAAAGAGAGTGGAACGTATCATTCTATCAAGATGATGACGTGTTTAAATGTTCTTGCAAGAAGATGGAATCATTTGGCCTCCCGTGTGAGCATATTATCGCACTATTGATTTTTTTAGATGTTGCAGAATTGCCGAAGACTCTAGTGGCTGATCGATGGACAAAGAACGCGAAGGAAGAAATATGTAGCACCAATAAGCATCTTCCAAAATACTGGGATTCACACAAGTCGTCGAGATATTCTGCTCTTATGTTTCGATATATGCGTTTGAGCAAATTAGTAAGTGAGAATGGTGATGATTTCAATGACCATATGAAACAAGCTGCGACTGATATCCGAAAGATGGAAGAAAAAATGGGCTTACATGAGGGTGGTGCCACAAATTCAAGTGAAATTGTCCATGAGACATTAAAGGATCCTGCTGTAGTTAGAACTAAAGGATGCGCAACTAAAGGATGCGCAGGGGAATCTTCACGTCAGAAAAAAAGGAAGCGGACTCAGTGTTCCATCTGTGGAAAATTCGGGCATAATAAACAAACATGTTCAGTACCTCGACATCATTCTAACACGACACATTCCTCACACGGAGATTTTCACAACATTGAATTCAGTGATGACTCTGTAAGCAATTTATTAAATGTTGTTATTTAATGGTATCATTATATATATTATCCATTTTTATAATTATATGTGGTTCTTGCAGTTGCATAACGATCTTGACTGAAGTATAAAAGTGCATTTGTAAAATAAGTGTGAAAAAGGATGCATCTTGTAAGGTAACTTAGTTAATTATTTGGTTGCAAATGCAATTGCGACGAGATCAATTGATATTGTCTTTTAATTCTTGACATGAATGCTTGTTATGATTTTATGTTCTGATTAAACTGCCAATGTTAAAATGTTAATTTGTCTCTATTCTATGTTATTGTTAGAGTGGTGCTGCAAGGTTCAAGTATTGGAATTGTTACGAGAGTTTGTGGACTGAACTGAAACTGAAATGAATGTGAAGAATGATGGCTAGAATTGTTATGATATTGATGAAAAAAACTCTGATTTTAATACATTTTTAGTTTTGTAATGTAATGAGTTTGTGCTAGAGGAACGAGACAGATTTGCATTTTTTGTTAAGAAACATGTCCAAATACGTTACCGACACCGACATGACAATATCGATAATAATTTGAAAAATGAATAAATTAGAGATAATTACAAGTATATCTAAGTATGTGGTTCTATGTTTATCGGGTTCAAAATAAACAAAGTAATTACAAGAATGGGCTATCTGAAGCAATAAGGCACCACAGCCATTCTCAGTGTTTTATTGGCTTACACACGCGAAAATTCCAAGGAGATCCGTAGAAACTACCTGTGCAAGAAGGTCATTTTTCCATGACAGAAGTGCTTCCAAAGAAAATCTAGGAGCTCATTCTCTTTGACTTGACCTCCTATATGGTTCTGTCAAATTTCAACATTGTATCAGTCAGGAGACACTTAAGGTTGACTTTGAAGTGCTAAAAATGTAATACACAACTGAGGGACTTAAACTACAAAGAATAGTATTACTCTAAATGTCATTGCTCTGTTGATAACTTCACCATTGCTCCAGATTTTTTACATTGGGGTTCTTTATCATGTAACATACACAAAGATAGGACCTAAAAACGCTGATAACAAATTTCAAACACACTACTTTATAAATTGCAAAATCTATGTTTATATAAACAAGGTATGACCTTCCAAGACCATGTTAATATTGCTACTTTTATCACCATTGACAAAGCATACATTTGGTTTTACGAATCACGGTCATGCAGAAGCGAAGCTTCTGTATTTTGATAGTGAAAGGCACATAAAAATTGGTTTGCAAAGGAAATTCCTAACACTACTAAATCACATCAAGAGTGTAAAGATTTTTGTGATTGCAATGACCATATGTTTCAATAGACAAATCATGTTAAAGCTATGCATCAAATCTGCAACTGAATAATGACAAATTAAATAGCAAACAAGCATTTTCATCCCATGTACACACATATAAGAGCTAGATATGAAGAACATGATTTACAAAAGGGCAGTGATAGAATATCATACTAGTATCTCGCCAATGCAAAGCTCCCCTGCGTCTAGTTTGGCGGATCCATCACAGCACAGATATTGGATTTCTCAAAAATCAGCACCTACATATAAAATCAAGACATTTACATCAGCTATAGTCATTCAAATATGTTAGATACAGACTATTAGAGGAATTAACAAGACATTGCAATTCTACTACTACCTATCAAGTAGTACACAGGCATTGACGCGTCACTAACATTCTATTTACTCGTAGTCGTAAAAATAAGTGTTTAATAGATGTACCTTTTGTTGGCGATGAGGAGAGTAATGGTATTTATGTCAGAGGCAGTCCATTGAAGGACAAAGAAAGCAAACTCCAACCATCATTGGCATCAATCATCCAACAAATGCAGCCAGACTAATCTTCGATCTGTATTTATCATAAAATTAAAGCATATACTGATGAGAGCAATCTTTAAGAAACTACAGCACATGACATAAAACTTGACACAGATAAGACGACTCTGATACGGATAATTATATTACACATTAATTTGATTACATAAGAACTAATTGATTGATCAATTGGGAAAATCAATGTCATAAAAGAAGAAAGATGTAACAGCTTACTTTCTTTTTGTAATTCAAAAGCTTACGTAATTGCTAAGTTGCTAAGTCTTCCATCCTCTCCTTTACAGTCGAGAACTACGTACCTCTAAGATGGAAATAAATAAAACTCAAAGTCTGACCTAGGGGACTGCTACCTACTAAGCCGAGCCTGCAGTTGCACAAACTTCTACCATATTTCTGCAACTGAAATGAATTACAAATGCTGTGGAATCTGTCGAGGCTGGTCAAGATCAATAGGCCAATATTCCTTCTGTTTGTGTAAATTGACTCAATCTATGGAGTTCTTTTTCCCTCCGGCCAGCGGGGCAGTTAGAGTCCGTCCCTGATCTCAACTAGCACTAGCCTTCGTGTTAATAAGTGTAACTGAACTAGAGCTAAAGGTTTATGTTAGGCAGAGGTGAGACTTGAGCTGTTGTTCTGCTGTGAGAACTTCCTTCTACGGCACCTTGAATTGGCAACCAATTGGAATTCTCAACATGCCTTTGTTTAACCATAATCACTAGTCATTATATTCATACTCATAAACAAGTATCACTAGTAATTATATTCATGATGGACTGAACTCATAGCATGATACGCTACAGATGAATTTAGCAGCCTCGCCCTGGTTAAAAGAATAAAAACTTCAATTTAAACTCTGTCATATGATTCATGACAAAGTGAATTAGTGCTATTTTTGAAGTGACTTAGTGAGATTTTCAATTTGATTTTAACAAATTTAACCAATAAAAAGATAACTAACAATCAAAATATTAACGATGATTTATTGATCAAACACAGATCATCTGTGCATTTCTTATCCAAGTTTTAAAAACCATTCTATCAGTTTAATATTGAGGGTAATATATCCTCCGTTTTGATGTTTTGATGCTCCAACTGTGACATTTATTTTAACACTAAAATCATTCTATAGGTGCCTTATTTCGCATGATTAACAAATCAACTATTCACTGAAAATATTGCTACCAAATCTATGAAGAAACTGTGGATTGAATTTACTCATCAAATTTTAAATTGTAAACAACAAAATTTAATTGGAATTGAACTAAGATAACATCCATTACCTTAATTTGATACAATCATCCATTACCTTAAATAACTGTTTGGCATACCTTATGCCCTTAATTAATAAATTTTTGCTTTTTCAAAATAACTTAAGTGACAGAGAGTGATACAAATATTCACAAGCTTAAATCAGGGACAAAAAATTCCAGTAATAGAAACACAAGACAATACTTTATTATTCAAAACAACAATCAAAAGGAATAAACGGAACCGCCTCATTAAAAACCTTATCGGTAAAAGGAAAAGAGTGCGGTATGAAACGACAAAAAAAATCTAACAAAGGTGATTGAAAATAAACACAACCAATTGTAGACATGCCTACAATAGTTTAGAGAAACTAATTGAAACGGTTTAATGCAATCATCAAGCCTTTTCAGCCTTGTCATCCAAATGGACATTGTCTATCTCATCATCATCATCTGATATTATAAAGATAACATCTTCAACATTGTCAACGAAAGAAGTTCTGGAACGGATGAACGGGACCTTTCTTTTAGGCATCGGCCTAGGGTTGTGACATGGATTGCTAGTTGTTGGCATATCCAACTTGGTCTCGAGCTTTCTTGACAGAACCTGAAATAATTTGTTCTATTAATAAGAAAAATTATAAAGCCCTCACTTAGATAAATTTGAATCTAAGTAACAAAATATAGGGATTTGGATATACTTGAAGAAGGCCCATGACACCATCAATAGAAGATCTCAAACCATGTAAAGTGGTGAGCACTTCGCCTAAATATTGTGTTTGAATCTGGATAAACATAAACATAACCGTCCAACAATCAACCAAATGAATATTAATGGACATGTTATGCTAAGAAGGTGAGAAACAAATTACACAATTTCAAAATTAGGTCAATTTTGAGTGTAACATCACTTAGTCTGTCTCCCAAATCAATAGGAACAAAGATGAAAAACTCAAACCAAATAACCAAACCAAAAAAGAAAACACAGATGAACAAGATGAACAAATTGATACAAACCATATGAATTTTTTCATTAAACTTTTTTATGAAAAATTGTGGAAGTGGGTGGAAACGTGAACATGAGCATAAAAATTAAAAATTGATGTGTTGAAGGTAGAGATTAGGAGTACCTCGTCTATTGCAGCTCTCTGATTCTTAATGGGTAAAGCACCCTCAATACCACCATTGAAATCCATGGTAACGTTTCTTCCCTGATGTATGCGAATAAGAGAAAGAACAAGATTGATGTGCTTGAATGTTGAAACAGGAAGTTAATATATACCATGAAACATCATGGTAATGACCACCCCATTCCTGAAAAATATGAGAGGTGAGGGAGGTGGAAGTTGTGGGTGAATTCAGAGAAGGAGAAGGTGGGGTAGAAAGAAAAAAAAACAGTTCGTATCTTAAACCACTGAGGAGGGAGAAACGTGTTTTAGGTCTTAGAGTTAATTTTTTTTAATTAAAAAAGAAAATAATGTGTTATGTGTAGAAAAGAGGATATGAACGTGATTGGACTTTAGGTTTAAGAATACTTTATTTCTCATTTTCTTTCAAATTTTACTTATCCACTCGACTTAATTCGCACTAAGTTAGCTTATCAGGTAAATAATATTTCTCGACACATTTTGTTGTATGTTAGTCTCTTTATAAACTTTATTATATATTTAAAAACACTCAAAAATCAAATGTATTTTCATCAATGACTTTGGTTGTAGTGATTATATCAAGTGTGAACTATACTGCATTTGGAATTGAACCTGCTCGTTGTTAGTCAAACCAAGTTGAATGTTTCTGAGATTGTAAATAATTATCAAATTTATAGAGGAATCCAATATTGCCTTTCAAAAACTTATAAAGGTTGTGGCATTAGAGGTCTCTTTAGAGGAATAAGTATGTGTTAAAATATGTTTGTGTCTGAGATTGGGAATTTAGTTAGTATTGTATTCCTCTGTTGTGTTGATATTATACAACTCATATGTTAATCATGGTCTTAGCTCCAACACTCTTTGGAATATTTCCATATACTGATTTGAAATTCTACTTCTATGAGGAAATGAAGTGTCGTGTCTCGATGATTTTAAGAAAGGCATCATGGTGAAACTTACATGTGGATCCGTGGTCAGTTTATTGGGTCAGACATTCACATATCCTCTTATTTTTTACATTATGATTTTGCTACTTTTTAATTATGTCATATATTCTCATTGTGTCATACAAAATTGGAGTATATCCACAAGCTCAATTGAAACACCTGTTAAGATGGATGCTACTACAATTGGGATTGAAGAGATAACTAGAATTGAGTTCCTAACTCCAAAACAATTGGCCACTAGAGTCATTCACAGGATTGACCAAAAGTTCATTCAAGCGGAGGATTGATTCCCTTTTAATGTACCAACATATGTAATGAGGATTGATTCCAACATGTTTATGAAAATGGCTATATGTCATGATACAATATTCTTGAGGTCTAATATGTTCTTTATATGATGATCTAGTAACATAAGACATACACCTACAACATTATGCCAAGCAGGTATGGATGTCAAACAGGTATGTCCGCCCCGTTTAGGTTATCCCCTCAAAAGCCCACAAAAAAATAGGGTCGGGCTGGGTCGGGCTCGTTTTGCCACCCCTACAAGCTGATATATTTTTTCACGCTACCAACTTTGAAACGATAGCTCTATCACACAAATAATTTGAATTTATACACAAAATTTATCACATACGAATATTTCTCACTTGTTTCTCAATCACACAAATACTTTGAATTTATAGAATTTGCATACAATTGTGGATCCCTAAAACATAAGCAAACATCTAATTAGGTAATAGTCTAAAATAATTGTCTACAATGACATGATTGGCAAGCCTAGTTACAGTGAGTCGTGTACCATTGCACAATCCTCATATGCATCAAAGTTAGTAGCATCAGATTTATCTATAGAATCACTACTGAAGTATTCTTTCCCATCTCCTACAATAATTCAAGAATATAAATAATAACTACATAAGTATGGTTGGATAAATAAAATCATGAACTGCATTAAAAAATATTATTCACAATCATATTTAAATTACTAACATAAGTTTGTGACTAAATGATAATTGCATAACTGGTAGAAGGTTTGTGATATATTGGTTGATCTCATCTACTACTTCAATTGTTGAAGCTAAGATGGCATGACTTTGAAGATAATCCGAATCAAGATAGTTATGAATAAGATCAGGGTATGTATCCTCAACAATTGCCTTTATAGGATCAGCAAAATTCGAAATCAAAAACTCTTCTGGGATACAGATATCAGCATAACCTTCATTTGGCTCACCCATGGTCCCATCTCCAATTTTTAAAATCCACTCAGAAAAACTTCTAATCTCTTCAATGGTAGAAGTGTTTGCACCTGTTTGCAAGCGCATGTTCTTTGTAAGCTTCAAGACTCTACATTCATCCCAAATATAAGAAGCATTGATGGTTGCATGGATAATATCAGTTCTGGTACCTCTTGGCATAACGGGAAGAATCTGTCTGAAGTCACCACCAAAAACAACAACCTTACCTCCAAATAATTTAGATTTTGTAGTTCCACTCATAATATCATTTAAGGATTTGTCTAGAGACTCAAAACAAAACCTGTTAGCCATAGGGGCCTCATCCCAAATGATTAGATCTGTTATCTTTAGAAGCTCAGCAAGATCATCCTTTTTATTAATGTTGCAAATAGAAGTTTCAAGAGTTGGGACTGGAATTTTAAATCTAGAATGAGCAGTTCTTCCACCTGGTAACAATAAACTTGCGATCCCACTTGATGCAACAGGCAAAACAATTTTTTTCCGAGACCTAACTGCTGCTGATAGAGTGTTCCACATAAAAGTCTTACCAGTGCCACTGTAGCCATATAAAAAAAACACTCCTCCTTCTTGCCTGTCCACAACATCCATGATTTCCTTAAAAATGACTCTTTGTTCAACTACATATAAGGTACAAATAATTACTATGACAATTAATAATCATTATAAGATATATAGTTTAAACAGGTCTAATATGTCACACTTATATTACCTGTAAGAGAAGAGTACAACTTTAAAAATAATTCTTCTTGAGCAACAGCATCATATTGACGCTCATCATAAATTAGTCTATTTCCCAAGTTCAAAACAACAAAATCTGTTGGATATGGCATTGTCTTGTAGTCCTTCAAGCTTCTGTTATTATTTTGTAATAATTTCTCAATAGCCACCAGTGTCAGTTCTTTTAGCTCCTCATCAGTTAGTGTCAAACCTACACTCCATTAATAGTGTAACACAGCTATTAAGATAACCTAATATATCATAAGTGCAAGGAAAACACATCAACCATTATATGTCATTCATGATCCAAGTTTGTAACACTTCATGAAATATTGAAACAACTTTGAATGATTGTACAATTCATTGATTTAATTCAAAAAGCTGTAAACTAATCCAACATAATGAAGGATGTTCCAACCATAATTCTACATTAATTCTACAGTTTATTATATATTATACTCCATTCAATCCTTTTTATATGAGATATTTTGAATCTTCGCCCTTAATATAATAAACAAAAATCAAGTTCCACAATGCTAATATTTGTAGGTTTTATTTTTTAAAGAAAGATACTTTTTACTGCTAGTGGATTCATTAATTAATGTATGAGATAAATTAACATTATGATCTACCACCAAGGCAGATTTAATTAATGTATGAGATAAATTAACATTAATTGACTTTGTATAAAATCCCTTTCCATATTAACTTTTACACCACGTTGTGCTTTTAAATTAATTGACATTAAAAAAAATAAAATTTACTAATTGAATATAAACCCGTTATCACTAACTTCCTCACATAGAACAACTTCTCTTACTGTTTTTAAAAGTTAGTGTTACCTCTTCTTCCCACCTCCCTTATTTTTCTCCTTCAAATGGGTGTACCGTTAATACTCTCCTTTTCTTTTAGATTCATTGCTATATATTCAAGTTGTTTCAAGTTGAAAAATCAAAATCATCTCTCTCTATACTCTTTTCTCTTCCGCAATTCAAAATCATTGCACAAGAAGATGACTATTAATGGTGGTACTAAGGAAACTTTACCTATCACAAATCAAAAAGTTGCGGTAGATGAGGTAATCATCACTAGTTATCATCTACCCATTGATTTCTGTTTTTATTTATTTTTTAATTTTCATTTTCTGATATGTTATCAATTGATGAGTTATTATGCATTTAAATACTTAACCCTAAATTGCTTTTCTTTTATATCAAGTCTGACTCTTTGTTCAGAGCTTTTGATCAAGTATTAAGGTTTAAAAAATCTCTTTGGAAAGTTACCATTAAATCATGTAATTTATTTGTCTGAGTATAAGAAGTTTATTTTACTTTTTTTTTCATTCACCAGCTATTCCCTTTTAATTGATTTTATATATTTTTTATTTAGATTCAATCTCAAATTTTAAGCGAAATGCTTACTATATTGCATGGTTTGAGATCCTCGGCTGATGATGCCATGAAGCGTCTTCAGGTATATATTTCCTATATCTTGTTACTTCATTCAAATTTGTTTAAATTCACCTTTTTTATTGTTGTTATTAATAAAAACAAATAATATCAGGTTCACGAGTCTCAAATTAATGAGTTACGCATTGTGACTAACATCTTGTTGAGCAAACTTGTCATCATAGAGTCCAAGTTGGATAAGCCAGCAAAAATCTGTGATTCAGATTTGATCCAGAGCCCTAGACTAGTGTCTAAAAGAAACGCAACTCCAGTTTCCAAAAAAAAAGTTGCCGCTAAGTCTCCGTTTAGCCGTTCAAAAAATTTACCAGAATACAATGTTGAGAATATTATCTTGTTAACATCTGATGATGATACTGACGACATCACAAAGCGTTCATTTATGCCTAACATAGCAAACAAGGTACAAAATAAATTTATAATTAGTCTGTGTTTAATTTACTTTTTTTTAACCATTACTAATCTTGTCATAGATGAAAAACAAGTTGTCTCCGACAAGAAACCAACCAACAACATCAAAGAGATTGTCTTTCATAGCTTCACCCAAAGCAACATCATCAAAGAGATTGTCCTTCACATCTTTACCTAAAGAGAGACATTTAAAGGTTCCAAAACTAGAGATTAAAGGGGATAAAATAATGTCTAAGGTGAGTGAATATCAAACAACTATATTATTATATATTTTATGTTCTTACTGCATATGTAATCCATTACTTATTTACAGTTTGTTGAGACGAACTTCGTAACCACCCAAGAAATGAAACTCCAACATATAGAAGAACAAGTCTCATATTATGTTTTTCATGCTAAGAAGGATCTCAGGTATTAATTTCGAAAAAATAGAAATTTTCTAATTTCACGTAACAATTAATGACACCAGATAAATATGTTTTTTTTTTAATTCAGTGAGGAATTGTTCAAGATTGAAACCCTTACATGCTCGCGAATGAATTTTCAGACTCTATGTCCGGGAAGAATAATAGATACGGAGGTGGGTCAAATGATCGTAGACTTACCAAGCCACGACTTCTTAAATAATCGTTTGCATTCTTGTAACAATTTTGTTAATTGATTGTAGATAATTCACATAATGTCTCTTAAGACGACTTGGGATGAGAGGAAAGTTGAAGACCCAACTATATGGTCACTCCCCCCATTATTTGTGGTAAGACATAAATTAATGATTTTTTCCTTAAGAGATGTATGCTTATTTATGAAGAGAAAACTAGTTTTATTGAATAATTTTGTTCATATGTTTGGTAGAGAGATGTAAATCGTGGTACAACAATCGAAGACTTGATTAGTGAGTATGCGAAGAATTGGATGCCTTATTTTGAGAATCTAAAGCATGTATGAGTTTGATATTTATACATTGTTAAATTTAACTTAATTATATTATGAAGTCATTTGACTTTCTTAATCTGACATACTTTAAATTTGTTAGATTTATCTACCGATTGAAGACTGTGTTGGCAATTGGTATCTGATGGTTGCCTCTATTCAAGACCAAATTTTGTACCATTTGGATCCGGGATTTGAAAAAAGAAATATAATCCCTAGACAAGATACCATTAAAGAAATGGTAAAGTACTTGAAATGATTTGTATTTGAATTTTTCATTAATCTATTACCTTATTTTGTTTTACCAATTGAATTTTGTAGTGGAAAGTTATCACTCAAATGGTGCAAACTATGGTGCAAACTAACTACTTTCCACCCGACTTTCTATTTGAAGTACAACACGGAGATAGTTGGGATATCGCTGAGCCTGTAGGACTTGTTTCCGAAGGATTTTGGTAACAAAAATACTCAATTTATTTTAACCATTGTATATTGGTTTTCTATATAATAAAAAAAAACTTCAAATCACATGTGATACTTGTTCATTTTGAATAAACAGTCAACATTCTGCGGTGTGGATATTACAATGGCTAGCAATGGGTTCGTCATTCACACCAAACGTTCATGTTATGGTAGGTATTTTTAAGAGCTAACATGGTCCATTATTTTGGTAATATTAAATATTTAACAAGATACTAATATCATCAATTAATTTTGATAGATGAATGAAGATGTTGTCAGAATGAAGGTGGCAATTGATTTGCTGCTAGGTGACCACAATGAATATAAAGGCATATTAGTGGACAAGGCTGAAAAAGCTTGGCAGACTGAATGATATGTTTAAACATCAAAAAGCTTCTATTAGTTTTCTCTAAGACATTGTAGGCATGTCTACAATGGCCCCTAGTAGTAGAGTTAAGTTAGTCTGTATGACCTTTATGGTTGTGCTTTTTTCCAATCACTTCTGCATAATTTTTTATTGTTGTTCTACACCGCACTCTTTCCTTTTACTGATAAGGTTTTAATGAGGCGGATCTATTTATTCTTTTTTATCGTTCTATTAGTTGTTTCTTGTGTTTCTCAAATTTTGCAAGTATTATCATTGATTTGTTTATAGTGTACATGATTATATTAAAATCTGTTTTTCTATCAATCATTTGTGATATTAACCGTAAACCTCACCCCAATACACAAGATCCAACATAAAACATATCATTTATAAGGGTGTGAGAATTAGTTGTTAGCTAAATTCCAGTGCCGAAAAATAGAGATAGAAATACAAATAATACTGCAGGTTCTGTGTCTTCTGAAGTCAAGGACAATGGCGCATGGAAGAGTCGGGGAAACAATTGCGGTTTATTCTGCTGCTATCCTGGAGTATTTAACTGCAGAGGTGCTGGAATTGGCTGGTAACGCAAATAAGACGGATTACAAACCAAATGCATTTTTAAACGGGCTAGAACTAATGAGAATGATTAACTCATCAGGTTTTATTCCTGTGGATGACTTGGAGTTGGATTTGGTTTCGAATTCGAAGGTTAGTCTTCCTGTGGTGGTAGGTTCAGTTGTTGGAGGTTTAGTTCTGATTTCTGTTGTGGTGGTTGTGTTTCTCTGGATTAGTAAACTAAAGAAACAAAGGCCTGTTGAGAATTCCAATTGGTTGCCAATTCTAGGTGCCGCAGAAGGAAGTTCTCACAGCAGAACAACTGCTCAAGGCTCACCTCTGCCTAACATAAACCTTGGACTGAAAATCTTCTTGCTTGATCTTCAACTTGCAACGGAGAATTTCAACACCAAGAGTATAATTGGAAAGGGGGGGTTTGGAATTGTTTATAAGGGAATTCTTAAGAATGGAATGAATGTGGCAGTGAAAAGAAGTGACCCAGGATCAGGTCAAGGACTTCCTGAATTTCAAGCTGAGATAATGGTTTTGTCCAAGATTCGTCACCGACACCTTGTTTCCTTAATAGGGTATTGTGATGAAAGTGGTGAGATGATACTTGTTTACGAGTTCATGGAAAAAGGGACACTTAGAGACAATTTGTACAACACAAATTTGTCTAGTTTTTTGACTTGGAAGCAAAGGCTTGAGATTTGTATCGGTGCTGCTAGAGGTCTTCATTACCTTCACAAAGGAGCAACTGGTGGAATCATTCACCGTGATGTAAAATCTACAAACATACTGCTTGATGAGAATCTTGTAGCCAAAGTTGCCGATTTTAGTCTTTCAAGAACTGGTCCTCTTGATCAACATTCTTATGTTAGCACAGGTGTTAAAGGGTCTTTCGGGTATCTTGATCCAGAGTACTTTAGATCACAACAACTTACAGAAAAATCTGATGTTTATTCATTCGGTGTGGTTTTACTTGAAGTGTTGTGTGCAAGACCGGCCCTTGAACCATCACTTCCAAGGGAGCAGGTGAACTTAGCTCAGTGGGGAGTTTTTTGCAAAGACAAAGGGATGTTGGAAGATATTATTGATCCTTCCGTTAAGGGACAGATTGATCAAAACTCACTAAGAAAATTTAGTGAGGCAGTGGAAAAATGCTTACAAGATGATGGCTGTGATAGGCCTTCAATGGGTGATGTGTTGTGGGACTTGGAATATGCTTTGCAGCTTCATAGAGGTGCAATACACAGAGAACCTCATGAGGATAGTTCCAGCAGTGCTTCTGTATCAATTCAATTGCCTATTCATTTTATCCTGTTGAACAGAGGAGTATGCTTTTATTTTAGCAAGGTTCTTATACTATTTCAGCTTATCAGATATTAAGCATGTTTACCAAATTTAAAGTTTTGCCATCTGCAAGTGATTTAATGGAATTCTTAAAGTTATTGAATACTTAATCTAATTTTCAGTTTAGCTTGCACGTTTGAATACTTAATCTAATTTTCAGTTTAGCTTGCACGTTTGCATGAGTATGTTTGTGTCTCATTCGTAAATAATTTACTTGTTCCTAAAATCTTTATGTCATCACAACATTAACAATTGCTAAAATAAGATCAGAGTTGTTTTAAATGAGTATGTTTGTGTCTCAATGTCCAATAATTTACTTGTACCTCAAAGCATTATACTTAAAAGCATGAATTCTGCATTTTTATTAAACCACCAAATTAAACTAGTGTTTTCTCTATTTGACTTCCATTTGTCATTTTATCAATCTCAATAACTACAAGATCAACCTCAAATGGGTTTGGAAATTATTATTATTATTATTATTCTCATTTGGTACAATACAAAATACACAATGGAAACCAAAATCGAAAAACTAAAGGCCTCCCACACCCAGGACAACAAGAGCCAGGCCTAAACAACTCTGACAGCACCAATACAAAATACAACAAAACATGACTAAACATGTCAAAACAAACACCCAAGTGTTGTGCCACCTGCTACTGAATACCTAAGTAAAAAAAAAGAACAAAAACAGTCTGCAACAATGATTCCTTTGACCTAAAACAAAGCCTCCGCCTGAAGAATATGGCCCGATAAGTTTTCTTTGGAACACCAGATCCAACGAGGTCGATCAAACATGAAACCTTTGCTAGAAGACTGCTACCATTATCCTACTGAAAAGATCAGCCAAGCTAACGAACACAATGAATCGAGCTATTGAAAAAATCTGATACAACAGTTGGAAGCCGGATAAACTGAAACCGTGATATGGCAAAAGCACACCAGGTCTTGAGATTTCTTCTCAACTGATCTCAGCATCCGTAATCTAAGATTTCTTCTCAACTGATCTAAGCTGTAAAGGGAATGCCAATTTCTGAATCAGGTGTTGTGCAAGCTGGAAGAAGAGAATCAATTATGGCTTCAGCTGCTTTCTTTGGATTGATATTTCAGTACTACCAGAAGGGATCAAACCTTTATTCCTTGCCATATCTATCATTTAAACAACTCATTTAGTCTATCAGAAGATGCAACCAAAATATAAATTCACAGATACTAACAAAATTATTAAAAGGAACCTCTTACATCCTGCCAATACCCGTGGATCACCACCCAGAGGGTGGAAATTTACACCAGCGGATCTTACAAATGTCTTGAAATTAGCATGAGTTTCTATCCTAACACGATGACCATACTCCTGCAAGTACAAACTCAAAATTTACATAACTGATTTTTATTAGTAAGGAAAAATGATCACGAGCACAAAAACATAATTTTTTAGCTGTTGGGAAAGTACGCAAAAACAAAAAGCATAACCATTTTATCACACTTTTCTCATGCAGATTAATATGAACTGAAATGAAATACACAAACATGCCTGAAGTCTCTTTGCAATGGCAACAAAAAGTTGTACATCTCCTCTAGTTCCAACCACAAGTATGACAATTTGTAACCGCAAAACTGATTTTTTTGAATCAGAAATAACAAAACTTCCACTCATTGTTGACTCTTCATATGACTGAAACTCTAACAACTCTGAAGCAACACTAGAACTCCTTTCTAAATCAACTTCAACAGTTCCATCTTTTTGTATCTTCACTAGGTTAGCAATCAGTTTTTCCTAAGAAGCAAAACAATAGTGTCACCAACATGCAAACAATTTGAAAATTAAAATACATAGATCTAAATACCGGCCACAACAGGAAGTTATAACTTACTCTAATCGGAACAAACATACATAAGCACAACTCTGAAATTTCATATCATTGACAATCAATAAAACTTGCATAGACCTACCTTCTCATGCTCTGACAGTCTGTCCAACATTAGGTCATGCCTTCGAAGCGCTTTCTTTTTTTTCATTGACCTAGAAATCATAATCTCATCTTCAGCCATTAGTAAATTTCTCTCAGTTCCACTAGTTGTTGTGATGCAATGTTCCAAACCTTCGTGAATATAATATAATAAAACCAAACATATTGAATCAATCTCTTAACAAAGGTAAGTTAGAAACAACAACCCTTAGGAACAAAACCAAAAGCAATTAACCAAAGAAGGAAGTAAGCACACGCGTAATTCACTTCACCGAAACTAGACACAATATTGACACATGTCTAGACGTCACAAACTCGACAATACATCGTATTTCACAATCATGAATTACCTAAAAGCATGAAAGAATAAACTAATATAGATAAAGAAAATTAGCACAAACCTATGTATTAACTAAATATATTTAACAAAGTTACTCAGCTTTTCCCCATAATATAAAAATGGATAATATATATAATGGTACCATTAAATAACAACATTATATAAATTTCTTATAGAGTCATCACTGAATTCAATGTTGTGAAAATCTCCGTGTGAGTAATGTGTCGTGTTAGAATGATGTCGAGGTACTGAACAATGTTTATTTATAATGCCCGAATTTTCCACAGATGGAACACTAAGTCCGCTTCCTTTTTTTCTGACGTGAAGATTCCCCTGCGCATCCTTTAGTTGCGCATCCTTTAGTTCTAACTACAACAGGATCCTTCAATGTCTCATGAGACACAAGTTTTGATTAGTTCTCAGAGTTCGCCCTCATCTTGGTGTTAGCATTGAATACAACCATTGACGGCTAAGGACTGGGATGAGACACTGATGGAGTATGCTGCTGCAACGCTTCTGTATGAAGTATCACATTTCTACAATTTAACCATGTCTTGCTATATAATTATGGTGTTGTCATTTGGTAAAACATTTCATGAAGTATCTCAAATTACTAAAGAGCTTATAAAACAAATAATTAAAAGATTATACAACAAAGTCTCAATTTCAAAACATTCAACCATTTACAAAATATTTGTTTACTTATATAACAGATAATTAAAACATTCAACCATGGAGACTTCAAATAACCAAAAAATGTCATTATTGCAAAAACAAAATCTTCAAACCATGTAAGAGATGTTAAAACTAAACATAAGATTTGCCTATTATATCACTAATGAAACATACCTGGAGATGTAGTTTCTAAAATACAGAAATCCAGACTTCACACAAATCACACCTGTGTTAGAATCGAAAATTAAAAATCATAATCATCGCATTAACAATAATAGTAACAATAATTAATAAACTTCAAAAAAATTAAATAACGAAAACAAAAAGATGATGCTGAAAAAAGAGTGAATAGATAAATAAATACTCACGGTGAGGGGATAATTGGAATCCGAAGACGAACATGAAAGTGAGAAATGAACAACGTAGCGAATCCAAAATCAGTTTAAAGTGGAATCGAAGTGAAGAATTGAAGGATGGAGAAGAGAATCGAGATCGGTGATTTGAAATGATGAAGGATTACGAATTTCAGATCTGAAAGTGGAAGAGAAAAGCAAAAGCGAAACCTTGAAAGAATGGAAAAATAAGTGTTTGCTTGGGGATTTAATGGCGGCGACGACATACGAGTAAATAAAGAGTTTTTTTTTCACAGTAACATATTGAAGATGAAGGGCGATGAAATTTTCATCAAATTGAAGATGAAACCTGAAGCAGAAGGAAAAAAAAATCTTGGTGTAGAAAGAGAAATTAAATTGATTTTAAAAATAAAAAAGAAAAATTAATTTTAAAATTTTATAAAAATAAGAAAATATTGTGAAAAATAACTTACATGTGGAAGGTCCCATGTATTCTCACTCTTTGTTCCATTAAATCGGAAGCATCAGATTGATCTTATGGTTATTTTTAAGTGATTCACCGGTGAGGGACTTAATAGCTCCCTCATCCTAGACTTAACCAATAAATAAATAAAGTACTAAAACCTAAAATATATAAAAATAGGAAGATGTTGCAAACCGTGTTTGTCTGCTTTAAACCGTGATAGATTTTCCTCTCCTCATCAAAACAAATCAACAAAAGTGGCTATTGTCTCTCTCATGATAAATTCCTCTCTCACTTGTGTTTACCTCTCTCTGTTTCTGTCTCGTCGCCTTCTCTCGAATCCACGGTTCAATGACGTGCGATCTGTTCTCGGGATGTTTTGCTTCGGTTTCAATTTGTTGGATTTTTGAAGAAAAAAAGTTAGTGTTTGTTGTTCGGTTTTGACGCGGCTTTGAAGGTTGAAGGTTAGGAGGTTACAAATTTTAGATCGGTTCGATTTTCTGTGAGATTCTGGTGGTTTTGGTGGTTTCCGGTGGGGTGTTTGAACGATGAGGGTTGAAGAGGGTTGGTTTTGAAGGCTTTGGAGGTGAGGTGGGTTCAGACGGTTTGTGTTTTCGGCGGTGGCGGAAGCTTTGTGTGTTCCGTTCGGTGGCTTGTCGGCGATAAGTGGTTTGGCGGAAACGGTGAGTCTGAGGTTATGTTGTGGTGAGGAAATGGTTGAGGTTTTTAACGCAAATTTCGCGGTGGTTTTACGAAATGGTTGCTATTGGTGATGAAGATGAAGAGGAAAGGTGGTTTATCGAGGGCGGAACGTGTGCGGCCGTGACGAAGACAGGATGAGGGTAGTTCTGGAAAGGGTGATTTTGATGGTGGACGAAGGTTATGGATGAAGGTGATAAGGTTGTTGCTGTTGAAGAGGTGTTGGAAGGATGGTTATGGAGGTTTTTGAAAGGTTGAATAAAGAGGGTTTATGATGTTGTTTTTTTTGTGTTTTTCGCTGCTGGTTCCCCCTGCCTTCTTTTTTTTTCCCCTCCTCCCCTTGGTAGTAATTTCTTCCTTTATCGTTGTGCAGGTTCCATCCCTTTGCAGCAGAGGAAAGTCAGCTCCCTTGGGTTTTTTGGGGGGTCCTCCTTTTTTACAGCCTGGTGTCCCCCTTCCCATCACCTTTCTGTCTCCTTTTTCTGTTTTACAGGGTATTGCTGGCTAATAGGCTTGGGGCTGATAGCCCAGGAAAGTACAAAAGTGGAGACAGAGGTTGGCGTATAGCTTGGTGCATAATGTTTGGACTATAACAAGACCAAACTAAATATACTAACTAGAACTAATTTAAAATTCTAAAACTGAGAAAATGAATTAAATTAAAACTAAAATAAACTGACTAATTTAATCTAATTAGAAATAGACTAATTAAAACCTAATAGTAACCAAACTTAAAATATTAGACTAAATATAATTTTTTTGGATTATTTTCTAAATGAAACAAAATTTGCAGTAAAACAAAAAAAATAAATTATATTAAAACTGATGAAGTAAAATACATAAAACTTAAATTTTAAACTAAAAATAAATTAAAATAAAAAAATTAACTTAAAGTAAATTTATTTTCAAATAGAAATCAACTAATTATTTAATCAAAACAAATAAAATTAAATCTAAAAGAAACCTAAAATATTAGATTGAACCTTTTTCTTAAAAGTAAGAATAAAATAAATCAAAAGTTTAAACAAAAATTAATTAGCCTAAATTTATAGAAAAGAGTTATAGACTCATATTGACCCAAAACTAGATCTAATATGGATGTTTACCTAGAAAAATTAGAATAATTTAATTTAACAATCCGAAAATTCTAATTAAATTTTAAAAATGATCTATCTAAAATATACAACTAAAAAAATAAGATAATAAATAAATTACAAAATGGGACAAAATAACCTAAATAAAAAATCCTAGGATTGATCCAAATTCTAAAATCAACAATAAAGTGATTAAAATATAACCAAACATTCTAATTAAAATGAAATAAGATCTAAAACAAAAGATGATAGTAAAATGTATGATTAATGGAATATGAGATGTCTTAGCTTAAGAAAATGCAAAATGATTGATTTTCGATAAACAGACGATAACATGTCTAAATGAACAAAAATTGAAAATTTCTGGTCAAAATTTAGGGTATGACACTAATACACCCAACAAAACAAACCTAGCAACAAAAAACAAAACCCACAATAAAACAAGAATAATAATATAAACTATTACATGAACACACATATAAACCCATGACCTTCTTATCTTTCGGTGGCGGCTGTAACATCCCAATTTTATAATTATTATTTATTTATATTAATTAATTAATTGAGTGATTTTGTGAATAAATGATTTAATTGATTTATTTGGTTTATTGGAAATAATTTAATTATTTGATTAAATTGAATTATTTAATTTGTTAGATTTATTTTATTTAGTGTAATGAAATAGATTTAGTCATTTTGATTAATTGGGCTATTTTGAGAGTGTGGTAAGTTAGTAAGTGTGGGTTAGAAAGCCCAATAAAAGAATAAAATGCTTATGAGTTAATTGTTAGGGTTAGAAGAGATAGAATAGAAAGGAGAAAAGTGGCTAGTAGAGAGGAGTGAAGAAGAAGAGGAACCAAGAACAAGGCCTAGAAAACTCAAGAAAATCAAGGTAAGGGTGGGTTTTCATTAAATTATTTGAGATTGTTGGATAATATATTATGGATAAGAATGTGGTTAGGGTAAATCCCAATTTTTCAAGAAAAATATAATTTTTAGGCTTTACTAAAAAACTTGATTTGATTTGTGTTATTTGATTGTGTTTGGAATTGATATACTTTGGAGATCCATTATCATTTTGAAATGAAAATAGAATTGGAAGTGTTGTGTACACTGTAGAAAAAAAAACTCTTTTCTTACGATCAAGTTATGAATAACCAGTAGCACTTATGTTGCATATGGGTCTGTGGCAAAGACTAGTAGCAAGATTCTCCTCTAGTGTAAATCACAGGATAATTAAGAGTGGTGAGATATTTTTGTTGTTGTTGTTGGTCAGTGCAGCCAGATGATATAGGATTTGTACCCAATACACATGGGTACCATTATTCTATATATTTACAGTACATGGATATAATTGTGAGGTAGTATTTCCAAGAAATCACTATTAAGCGTGTGGATAGGGTTTAGTCACTATGTAATTAAAAGCAATGGTAGCCACTAGTATATATCAGATTTGGTTTGGTTATTTGATGTTGAGGGTGAAGGTAGAGTGATTATGAGGTTCTGTAGCATTATATATTTGATAGCCACATGACAATTAGTAGCTACTTTTGAGAAAACTTTTCCCCTTTCCCTTTAGTGATGTGCGCATAAAATATATAATGTTAATATCCTGCTTCTTTTCCTTTTCAATGTGATAGGCTAATAGTTCCCTTGCTTGTGATACTATATTAATAAACCAATTTCATAGAATTTTATTTTAGGAATGAGGCACTTAGCACCACCCATGCCAATTAATGAGTAACAGCTGCAAGATGCATCTTACTAGCCACCATTTTTGGTAATTACCAAAAGAAATATTTAATAGGTTAATGGCAATATTTACATGTGACCATTTAATGTGTTAGTGCTATTTAATAAATGGATAGGACATGAAGCTTGTAGTAATTAAAATATCAGTAGATACTAAGGGATGATGCTTATAAAATATATCTATACATTAATAGCATTAATGATGATAAAGTAGCATGACTTTTATTAGGCAATGAATTTCTTTTTCATCCTAATTTCTTATTTTGTTTAAATGGACATGTATTCTAGGAATATTGTGGAACTGAAGAGTGATAGGTTAGATACACATGGTGATGACTAGGTGTATAGTGAGAAACATTAGCCACTTGTTGAAGAAACAAATTAAAGAATGGAGGTAGTATTTAGGATGATGATAATCTAGCACAGGATTTTTTTTATATTACTAACATGATTTTTGACATAAAGTAGTAGTACTTATTTTGTAGTGGCCATCTAGTGTAGTATTTCTTGAAATTAATAATGCTTACTTCATGACAGTATATCTCATTTTTCTACGCAAGTTTGAATTAAGGAAGGTAGTGATAAGAGAACATACTAATATTATATAATGGATTGTAGTGATATAGTGTTAGTACTCAACAGTAACAATAAATGATTATATCCATCTATGACTATAGCACAGGGTATACATATATTAGATTAGGATATTGTTTATTAATTAATATGCTTTGAAGACAGTATTGTAGCGGTAAAATCGTGAGTGTAAGCTATTGATTAACTTAACTCAAGGTACACAGAGTCGCCACCGCGCTTTTATTTATTTCCAAAAGAAAAAAGGTAAAAGAACGAATAAAAACCTAAAGAATCTAGAAGCAAAAGCTAAAAGAAACAAACAGAGAATGGGTAAGGGGATAGGTTACAAATCAGGAAGGTTTTACGCACCCGACTTGTCTGTGGTACTCCACGGGAACCCTTTAAAATATTTATTGCTTTTTTAGTCTGAAATTGGTTTGCTTGAAAAAAGATTGAAGAGATGAGAAGAAGAATATTTTTTAAGATTTTTGTGTTTGAAGAGACGAACGTCTCATGCCTACGTACCCACAAAGTGCAATGCGAGATCAAAACCCCGTAGTTTGTGGTACAAAATTTGAAAAGAAACAATGAGTTGCATTAATTTTAAAATGTAGAGATAAGTCGTCATTCTTTAGCGAATAATTCCGCTAGAAAGAATGAATCATATCTAAACATGTGAAAAGAAAAAGTGCACAAAGGCACAAAAACATCTGAGAATAGCAATCAGATAAGAAGTGAATCACAACATCCAGGAACAGAACTGAATGAAATGGGAAAAATTCGGGAAAGTACATCAACTCAATGATGACTCCAACATAGAAATCCGAGAATGGAAACCAGACGGAAAGTGATCACGACATCCAAGAATAGTAATTAGATAAAATGTGAATCACAACATTCAGGAACAAAACTGAATGAGATGGGAAAAGGTCCAGGACAGTACATCAAATTAATGATGACTTCACTATGGACATCCGAGAATGGCAATCGGAATGGAAGTGATCACAACATCCGAGAATAGCAATCGGATAAAATGTGAATCACAACATTCAGGAACAGAACTGAATGAGATGGAAAAAGGTCCGGGACAGTACATCAAATCAATGATGACTTCACTATGGACATCTGAGAATGGCAATCGGAATGGAAGTGATCACAACATCCGAGAATAGCAATCAGATAAAATGTGAATCACAACATTCAGGAACAGAACTGAATGAGATGGAAAAAGGTCTGGGACAGTACATCAAATCAATGATGACTTCACTATGGACATCCGAGAATGGCAATCGGAATGGAAGTGATCACAACATCCGAGTATAGCAATCAGATAAAATGTGAATCACAACATTCAGGAACAGAACTGAATGAGATGGAAAAAGGTCCGGGACAGTACATCAAATCAATGATGACTTCACTATGGACATCCAAGAATGGCAAACGGAAGGAAAATGATCACAACATCCGAGAATAGCAATCAGATAAAATGTGAATCACAACATTCAGGAATAGCACTGAATGAAATGGGAAATGTCCGGGACAGTACATCAAATCAATGATGACTTCACTATGGACATCCGAGAATGGCAATCGGATAAAAGATGTAATATCTGAGAAGACACAACAAGTATGTGAAGGAAAAGTTCTGGAGAGACAGACAAATGCCAAGTAAGTTGTACTTTGACCAAAAAGTAAGAAGTTGGAAACGACAAGACCTCGAGAAATGCATATGAGGACTAAAATACTCAGTATGCAGACATTTACGAAAATGGGGACTAAACCACCCAAGAACATGCATAATGAGGACTAAAACACTCAAATATGCAAAGGTAAACAAAACTGGGGAATAACACACCCAAGAAAAGGCATAATGAGGACTAAAACACTCAAATATGCAAACATAAACCAGACTGGGGAATAACACCCCCAAGGAGATAAAATGAGAGAAAATGATGACAACCAGTTTAGACTCTTAGAGGAGTGGAAAAGATAAAAGACTGATTCCTCAACACGGAGATCACTGCCATTCTGCTCGAATATTAGAGATGTTACTGCTGAACAAATCTCTGTCACACCAATAAGCTGTACCAAGTTGAAAATCTTTTTGAGAGAAGTCATGCAAAGCTGCTTGGAGATTCTTGAAGAAAGTTGCCCCAAGTTCAATGACTGATGAAGGTAAACTGATAATGGATTCAGTTCTTGCCTACTGCTGGAGAAAATAATCAGATCTTTGAGATAATTGTTGAGAAGAATAAACTGATCATGGCTTCAGCCCTTGATGAAATAACCCAATATGAAACTTGCAGAGAATCTTCTGACTAACCAAATCTGATAATAACTTGCGCTAAGCAACAACTCTTGAACCATAGGAACTGAGAAAAACTTGCCCCTTGGTAGAATCACCGACCAAGTTTCTCAACTGTTTGAAAATTCCTTGATGAGGAAAGATTATTTACAAATAAAAAGTGTTTGTACAAACCTGGTAATTTTAATGCAAAGTTCAATGCGAAGTTTGAAATCAAGAATCATTTTTGGTATGAAATTTATTGATGTAAAGTAAATGAAAACAATGTCACAACACGGCGGTTGAGACAACATTAAAGATAAAGCAAAAGTAAGAAAACAAATGATTGGTAAAGAACTTGGGAGTCAGCTTACGCAACCTCGTTGTAGTATGCTTTTCAAAAGAAACCTGGATTCAATTAGGACTTTTGAAGGTTGTAATGTGGTATGGTTCACGGTTTATGAAACAAATGATATAGGCTCAAAGTTTATTTGTTCCCAATCCCAACTTCGTGATGAACTCCAGTCCTACATTCAATTAATTCAACCTATGCATTCAAATTCCAAGACCTTTGGGATTTCACAGATGAATATGGTTCACAAGCCAAGGATTTTGGAGATAGCAGTCATCTCTTCCTTTGTTATTTCTAGTGAGGACTTTGGTCAACTTATCTTGCTTTTGTTGAGGATTTTGATGACCTCTTGAAAAATCTTTCTTCTTATTATCCCTAACTTTTGCCTGAACTGCGTCATTTCAACTTACAGCCAGCGAGATGCCCCAGTTTTTTCCTAAGTCTCCTTCATAGGTTTTGACTTAGCGGGCTTTGATTTTTCAACAATTTTTTTCAATATCATTTTTTTTGAAAGATAATGATTGCATGACTTAATGATTACGATGAACCATCATTGGCTTTTGAATTGAGAAACATCTTCAACACTTCTTGATGTGTGTGAAGGAAAACTTGAGATTGCAACCTTTATTGAAAGGTGTCTTGAATGATTCTCTTGTACTTGAATGCACATCTGAATTAATTGATAACTACCCATCCCTGGTTAAAATTGAGGGTTTTTTCGAATAGAAAGAAACTCCAACTTCAAGGCTCAAAGGGGTTGACAAGGGATTAACTTCCTTATTTCTCCAGTGTTTAGGATCTGAAACAATGCCTGTATATCATCAGCCAAGTCTCAATTGAAAGCATACCAACAACCATTATGGGTATCTCGTTTTCATCATCCTCCCCCCAATCATTGTAAGAGCTTGAGAAAAGATAAATGAACTTGAAATGTAAAGCATAAAGATGCACATAGTAAATGAAATTGAATCAAAACAAAATAATGCTCATTTCATTAAAACCAACATGAAAGTACAAACAAAGTTTAAAATCAAACAAGTCAATACAATTGAAAAAAAATGCAAACATAAAGAAACAATGGCCTAGTGATCCATCAGCAACAAGGATGAGATGTCCTGTCTGATATACTGGCCTTGAAGAAAAATTGACAGTTGAAGTCTTCTAGAAGATTCATTTCTCATGATTCGGAAAAGGATTGTTAACAACATTAGGATTTGTATCCTCAAAAGTGATCATCCCATTTCTGACAAGCTCTTTTACTTTAGCCTTCAATGCAAAACAGTGTTCTAAGTCATGACCAGTTCCCCCTTGATGAAACTCACAGCGAAGATCTACTCTATAACCAACCGGAAGAGGATTTGGAACAGGAGGCGCATGCCTAGTAATAATCCAACCATTCTGGACCAAGTAAGGATACAACTCAGCATAAGTCATCGGAATAGGATCAAAGTTTGGCCTGCCCCTAGCATTACGATTCTGGTTCTGGCCAACATTCCTTTGAATAGATGGACCATTGATCATTGGAGCAACTGCAGTAGGTATGATTGTTCATGGTGTTGTTGTCTACGACGAGTTATCCCAACAACACTTGCTTCACCAGCAAAAACATTGACTTGAGGCATGACAATCCTCCGAGATTGAGTTTCCCTAGTGATCAAAGCCTGTAGCATCTCCATGATCTGACTCACATTGCTTTTTAGCTCATCAAGGTCTTCCCTAACTTTCTTGTTGTGTTGGGCTTGATTTTCCATTCTCGATCTGATAGCTCTCAATCTGTTAGCAGCTCTAGTATCGTATTTGTGGTGAGGAGTCAGCTTGACAGATCAACAGACAACTGAGGAAAGAAACAACTGGGATGAGTTCCCACACAACTCGGATGAACGCAAGAATATGCGAGAATGCAATGATACGCAATGTTCGCTTCCATTTTTAGAAAAACAACTCGATTATTGCAAACATGGTCAACATCGAGAATACTGTCATGAAAAATCTTGACAAAGAGGAATATTTATTTTTTCCAATATTTGCAATAATCGGAATTATTTTCCTTGAAAAATGGTTGTGAAGATGATCATGATGAATATGTAGATGCAACAAACACAAACAAGATCACGCAAAGCACACAGGCTCAAAGGTTCGGATCACGAGCATGGAGTCAAGGGATAAGAACCAACCCACACAGGCATGTACTAAGGTTTGTCTTCATTAAACCTGCAAAAAACCAGAAGGGTGCTAACAGAGGTTCCCGGAGTTATCAGCCATCTTTAGAATATCATCGGTACGTTGGATTACTCCCCAACCGATAACATTCTTAAAATAGACCTCGTCCGAGTGTAGTATCGCATGACAACCACCTTAAGTTTACACTCAGATAGTTTCCGCACTACGTTCCTAAATTGGCCTGGATTGGTTAAAGGTTCTACGGTCCTCAGTATGATCAGCTCAAGGTCGGAAAATAATGCCACGTACGATTACTCGTCATGACATTGATAGTCCAAGAGAGCCTAACCGAGTGGAGATTATCAAATTGATATCGCTTTTGACTACTCCATCGCGTATCACTTCGAATATCGCCGTCCTATCATAAGTTCCAACTCAGATCCGGGTTAGAACCTATCTCACAGAGGATCACCAAAACCAAAACAGAACAACCAAGTAACAAATAGATCAAACTAAAGCAGTAAACAAATCAAAGTAGGCCGAATCCACTTAGAGATTGACTCCCCAGCAGAGTCGCCACTTTTCTGTAGCGGTAAAATCGTGAGTGTAAGCTATTGATTAACTTAACTCAAGGTACACAAAGTCGCCACCGCGCTTTTATTTATTTCCAAAAGGAAAAAGGTAAAAGAACGAATAAAAACCTAAAGAATCTAGAAGCAAAAGCTAAAAGAAACAAATAGAGAATGGGTAAGGGGATAGGTTACAAATCGGGAAGGTTTTACGCACCCGACTTGTCTGTGGTACTCCACGGGAACCCTTTTGAAATATTTATTGCTTTTTTAGTCTAAAATTGGTTTGCTTGAAAAAAGATTGAAGAGATGAGAAGAAGAATGTTTTTTAAGATTTTTGTGTTTGAAGAGACGAACGTCTCATGCCTACGTACCCACAAAGTGCAATGCGAGATCAAAACCCCGTAGTTCGTGGTACAAAATTTGAAAAGAAACAATGAGTTGCATTAATTTTAAAATGTAGAGATAAGTCTTCATTCTTTAGAGAATAATTCCGCTAGAAAGAATGAATCATATCTAAACATGTGAAAAGAAAAAGTGCACAAAGGCACAAAAACAATTGAGTGAGTTTTGGATTTTTTAAAGTATGTAAGAAAAGAATTTCGATATATTTACATGGATTAACATTAGTTAAGAAAATAAAGTGAAAATGATAAAATCACTTGACCGAAGTCAAGGTTTGCTTGCGAAAGCGTTTGAAGTTTGAAAAACAAAGAAGATTTAAAAATAGGAAGAAGATTTGAAAATTTAAGAATTGGGAGGAGATGAAGGGACTACCCAAAAAAATAAGAAGATAAGGGAAGAAAGATCTAACCAAACTTGATGACATTCCAAATTATGAGCATAAGGGTTCCATCCTTGTAAGCTAGCAAATAGCCAAATAAAGGCTAAATCCAACTTTATGAAGATCAAAGCAAAGGAGGTGTCCTAAGAATCTAAGTCCAAATCTCCACTCCAAATGCTAAGGATAGTAACCAATAGTCCTCAAATTAAAGTCACAAGTTTTTTAGAGGTTTAATCCTTTATTAATTTTTTTTGTGTCCAAATGGACAAATAGAAAATCAATCAACAAATAAAAAGGGCAAATAATAAACATGATATGGATGAATAAAGCAAAATAAAATAAAGGTAATAATAGTGCAAGAAATTAAATGTTAGTAACAAAAGAAATAAAAATGCAAGAATCTAAAATATTAATAGTAGTAATATTATAATAATATTCATAGAATAATGGTATGGTGAACTTAATCAACCACAACCAAAAAAGAAAGTAACCAAAATCGAAGGCAACTGGATCCGCTTAGCATCTTACACTATAGCGATTAATCAAGGCAAACCGAACCGAATTCAATGATATTTGAAAGGCGATTGGGAGACCCAAAGCACCTACGCATCAAAAATTCACAAGTCTCGATTCTTGATGCAATATGATTAACCACTTTGGGATTTGTCGCACCTCGAAAAATACGATCCTAAAACAAAACAACAGAGTCGCCACCTAATTCTATTTATTCTACGGGAGAAAAGGAAGATATAGACACAACCTAAATAAAGGATAAGAATGGTCAACTAAACCACTAATCTAAGTTCGGGAGTCAGTTACGCAAAGGGAAGGTGTTAGGCACCCCTCACGTCCGTTGTACTCAACGGGAACCGCTTAGTCTAGTTTGCGCTTTAAATGTTAACTTGTTATTATTGTCTTCTTTTACTGATTAAGTATCGATATTTGTTATGGAGAAAGGTTAAGTTTTTTATTATTGTGACGGAAAAATGATTGGATTTTTTATCATTGTGACGGTGAAATAGTTAATTTTTTATTATTGTGCTCGCGAAGGATTAAAATCCCCGTGCCTACGTATTCCCCTGTGCAATGGGAAAGTCAGAGCTTCGTAGTTCGTGCTACTACGATTTGTGTTTTTTAATTGAACGATTGTTTGAAAATGCATTCTACTGCTAAGCGTTGGCTTATCTGCTCACGATAGGAGACTGAAGCGCTATCTTGTTTGCGAGATAGAAAGATTTAAACAACGTTCGTTTTGAGAAAAGATGTTTGATCTTTGTTAAAGATGTTTTAAAACGAGAGGGCGAATGAACCACGCGTGGGGCTAGCCCATGTTGCGGTTGCATTCAAGAACGTGCGGAGTGCGAGACTCCGGAGTTCAGTTACTCGCTAATTAATCATGAAAATGATTTGAATTGGTTGGTAAGTTTTAATTTGTATTTGAAAGAAAGAGACAAATCGTCATCTTTAAGAGAAGTATCTCATCTATTCCACCACAAACATTTGAGAAATGAGAAATCGAAAGAAAGCTTTAAACTTGGATGTAAGATCGACAAGCAATGCCACATTCTTTCTTTGAAAGTAAATAAAATCGGAAGAAGCTTTAACTTGGATATAAGATCGACAAGCAATGCCACGTTCTTCCTTTGAGAATAAATAAAATCGGAAGAAGCTTTAACTTGGATATAAGTATCGACAAGCAATGTCACGTTCTTCCTTTGAAAGTAATGTTTGTAAGATTTTTGTTTGTGTTTGTGGGGATAGGAGGAACAATTTTCCTATGGAGATGAATCATGCATGATCCTTTAAGATTATTGAATTGTTTTGAATACGAATGGTGATTGGACCATCGCGTGGGGCTAGCCCAGTTGCGGTTTAATCCAGGACGTGCGGAATGCTAGACTCCGGAGTTCCTTTTTTCCGTAAATTAATTAAGATGAATTGAATTATTTTTTAGACGTTTTAGAATCGATATGAGACGCGAATAAACAGATAAACGCAAACGAAAATCCAGACTATGATAAAGCACAAAAGAGATAAAGTTGAGTTCTAGCGATACCTAATGGAGAAGGCCCGTTATCTCTCTGATGCGTGCAAAAAAGAGTTCAATCAAATTTATCAGAAGTTTTACCCTTAATCCGATTGATCACACACCCACATGATTATTTCAATCAAAGTTCTAGCAAGTAAACTCAAACCATATTCGACTGAAACTCTATAAACAATTAAACAATATAAGCGTCAAGAGTTAACATCCAGGATTAATAACAAATGACATTGGAAACCAAAACTTGGCAACAAATAAACAAAAATAGTGAAACCATGAAGATTCTAAACACTTTCTAAATCAAATTATGTAAATTAAATTTCTAAAAAGAACAATCAGAATTTTAAAATAATCTAAAAAAAAAAAAATAAACCAACATTAATTAAGATTTTATCAATGAAAATAAAATAAATAAAACGAACGGACAAGGAGGGGGTGTCGCATGAAATGAAAATGCAGGTATCAAATGAGATGGGCTCACAAAGCCCATCGATACAAACCTAGCCCTCATTCAAAAACAAGCACATAAAAGTTAAAATGTTTTTTATATATATGTAAAAAAGAAACTGAAATAAAAGAAGAAATGACCAAAACCTCAGTGGCCAAACACATCGCACGCCCTCATTTTCAATCAACAAAACCAGCTTTCAGTTACCTTCAGTGTCGTCTCCGTTCTTCGTCGATCAGCACCGCCATCGCGCCTTCACTCCAGCAATCTTACTCCACTCGCGATGGCAACGGTGGCGTCTTCGTGTTTGGTTGGTGTTGACACGCGTTCGGATGGTTTGAAAGGTTTTCAGGTGGTGTTACGGTGGTAGTAGCCGGATGAGAGTGATGGGTTTGTCGAAAGGGGTTCGGTGTAGATGAGGGTTTACGGAGGTTGTGGTTAATGATGCAGAAGGCTTGCGGCGAAGAAGGTGGATCGACGAGGTTCAAGGGTTTGCGTTGGACTGTCGATGATGCACGGCGGACATCGGAGGCGCGTGGTGGCCGGCGGTTTTGGTGATGGTTCCGTTTTGTTGAGGTTTCTGCGGTTGATTAAAGGTGGAAACAGGGTTTGAGAGTTTTTCACAGGTTTTATATTTCTCAACTCTTCGTATTCTTTCCCTGGAACTGAAATGGTGGAGGCGGCGGTTTCATAAATTTGTGATCTATGGTTCTCCGTCTCTGTTTTCTTAAAAAAAATAATGACTTGAAGGCTTTTCTTTTTTCTGAGTTTCTTGGTTGTTACCTTGTAGTTGATCCCTTTTTGTTTAGTTATGCAGGTCTGGTGAAGAGGGTTAAGGTTGGTTTGAAATGTTGATGAAGGAGTTCGTTTTTGTTTTAAGGTGGAGAAAAGGATTCAAGTTGAAGGTTCGGATTTTGAGCGATGTATGGAAGTGGTTTCAGATGAATTATCAGTAACGCGAGGAAGAAGAAGGTGAGCAAAAGATGGTATATTATTTTTTTTGCGTTGTTCTTGGAGGTCCCGTGAAAGATGTTTTCTGTTTTGTATGGTTTTTTCTATGCAGGTAGTGATTTTCTGTTGATGTTGAAGGTGAGGGCTTGGTTTGAAAGGTAGCCAGCAGTGGTCGATGGTGGTGCGGTTTTTGTGAGAAGATGAGGGTTGCCGGGGAGAGAAGAGATTCTTTTGGGGTTGTTTGTGTGTCTCTCCCTTATGGTCTCCCCTCTTGCAGATCCTATGAGGATGGTTTTCTAAGGAGTTCCAGGAGTAGGGCTCGAGGTCCCTCCCTGTCTGCGCCGCTGCTGGTCTTCTCCTATCAGATAGGGACCTGTGTTGGTTCCTGTGTTGAGTATTTGTTCGTCCTCCCTCCTTGGTCCTGCAGGTCCTTTTCTTTTTAATTGCTTTTTCTTTGCATTTCTCCTGTCCTTTTTATCTGTTTTCTGACCTCTTTTTAGGGCCCCCTGCTTTGATATCATTTTCTCACTTGAATCCTTTTTTTTCACCTTTTTGTGCAGGTTATGGTAATTGCTTTTTTTTGTGAAAAAGCTGATGGAGTGTGTGATAGGATCATGTTACAGGCTGTAGGTTTTGTGTAGCTGTGCAGGAAATTTGGCTTGCTTTTGTGATAGTTTTTGGAATAGCAAAATATGTTGTTCTAATTTGATGAAAATTCAAGGTCAAAAGTGTAAAAGCAAATTGCTGTAGGTAGTACATAGACATGCTGTGACTTGGACCATAGACATATATTTTAAAACTTAACTAAATAATTCTAAACCAAACAGATATTGAAAACCAAACAAAATGGGCTAACTAAAATAAACTGACTAAATGAAAGATTAATTATAAAATATAAACTGAATTAAAATAATAACCTAAACATATATCACTTGAATATTAGATAATAAATCCTATAAAAAGACCTAAGTAACATAGATTAAATAAAGAAATGGTATTGAGAATGAAATAAATAGTTCTATCTAGCCTAACATGTAACTAAAGATAAAAGTGTAAATGAAAACAAACAAATTATAAGGTGAGACAGAATAAATTATATAAAATTCTAAAATCAAATTAAAATTCCAAAGTCTACATTATAGTGATCAAAATATAAACAGACATTCTAAATTGAAAACGATAAAAATTCTAAAATGAAAAATGGCATTGGAATGGTGAAACGTATAGTTAATGATTAATGGACCAAGAACGCGAAAATGACTAATAATCAGATAAATCGATAAAAATGCGTCAGATAAATATTTTTTTTACAAAGTTCGGTCAAAATTTAGGGTGTGACAGGATTACGCGATCAACAAGAGATCCGGTCCACGAAAGTGCAAGTACCCAATTAGATTTTTATTCCGAAGTCGGGACACATTTAGGTCTATGTTAAGCAATCGCCGAGTAATTTACGAAGTAATTACCCTACAAATGAGGCCGGCCACCACCAATTAAGGTGCATAATATTAGTGCTAATGTATGCGAGATAAACGATATATAAATCGTTATCCGAACGCGATACCGCACAAAACTAAAGATGAATACCAAATTGAGTCATACTTATGGTATTCTTCCATCCTTAAGTTCAATCACTCATCTTGGTGGATTCAAGCATGAAAATGTATCACTAATGCAAAGTACCTTAAATGAATTGAATAATCCACTTAAAGGTAGTTTTGAATTAATGAACATTAACTACTCTAATCTACACCCAAAGTCCATTGAAATTAAGGAGGAATTATTCCCAAAAATACTTCCCAGGGTAAAAATAAAAAGGAGGAGGAAGAAGAAGAAAGAGGAACCAAAAAGGGGCTTGAAACAAACCAAAAACACCATTCTGACTTGTGTTAACCGGTTAACCAATTGGTTAACCGGTTAACGCAAGCAGATTTTGAATAATCTGCGCTGTTTTTAAACTGGTTAACCGGTTAACCAAATGGTTAACCGGTTAACGCTGTACCAGAAGCTGAAAAATGCAGAAAATTCAGCATGATCCATTTTGAAACCTTTTCTCAAACATTGGATGATCATGATCTGAATTTGCACGAATTTTAAAACCAAAATACAGTGGAATCCATGCAATCAAACAACAAATAAAGATCCAAAGGATCTAGAAACAAAAGCACCAAAGATCTACATCTTGAATGTTGATGGTGAATATGGGTTTATGGAGGAAGATGAATTACCAAAAGTTTTTCTTCAAATTGAACCAACACAAGCTTAGATCTACTGAAATTTATGAGCAAAAGAATGAAAGGATGAAGGTCTAGCTCAAGTTAATCAAGAATTCAATGTGAATTCTTGATAAATTCAAAAGAAAGAAAGATGAGCTTTGGAGAATTTTGGTGTTGGGGAAGTAATTTGCAAGAGGTTTTGTGGCTATCAAAAGCTTGTGGAATGAATGAAATTGAGGTCCTATTTAAAGGCCTTAGGTATGGAAATTTGGTGGAATGGAGCTTGCTTTGGTAATTTGAATTTAGGCTTGGTAATTGAAATTTTGGTGGGAAATGGAAAAGAGTGGTGATTAGTGAGGGTTTTTGGTAGGAAATGATCAAAATGATGTAGAGAAATCAGAAACCAATGGATCTAGAATATTTCAATTAAATCAATGATCTAAGGGTGCTGAATTTGAATAAAAAATTCAAATTTCGCACTGGTTAACCGGTTAACCATTTGGTTAACCGGTTAACCAAGCTGAATTTTGAATTTTTTTGTTCAAAAATAGCTGCTTGGTTGTTTCGGCCCGATTCTTGTGTACGTCGAAGAAATAAACACGGGAACCTTAGAGATCCTTTGAATGAATCAATTAACTTGGGAAATCCTTGATCTGATAATTTTGAATTATTTGCGGATCGTCTTCGACTTTTGTGAAATTTACTCGAGCTGCAGGACTGCTATTTTTTTTTTTTTGCATTTTTATATGGTTCTTCTTCCTGAGAAAAAAAGTTAGCAAAAGGAAACAAAAATATTTTTGGATTTTGATTAATGGTTAGTAAACACAATCAAATAAAACAAATAAAGACAACGGTGATCCTCTGCACGGCATAATCCTAACCCGAGAAGAATCGTGCAACCAGTGCGATCTTGTTTGTATGCAAGATGCAGATGCGATGCGAAAAATCTTAGGGTCATTAGGGTATGACAAGTATAACTTTGATAGAAAATAATGAACTATATTTAATTTATAATAATATATTTGCTTATGAGAACTTTATTTAATTTAACTAAATTCATTATTTAAATTAAATAAGTATTACTAATATTATTTTATTTGGATATTTGAATCCTCGTTTAAATATCGAAGGAATTTAATTGTTAATATTGGATTAATTATTCTATATATTAATCGGTGGTGTATGGTGGCGAATTGCGCTTGAATTGTGTTAATATTTTTCGTATTGTTTATTAAGTGTGGTGACAATATTGGAATGATAAATCTTATAGTTTGAAAATATGTTTGTATGTGCAATTGTGAGATAATTTCAATGTGATGAATTATTGAGATATGTATGAGTATTAAGATCAGAGAACGGTCTTAATTGCATATGGTGATTGTAATTGCACATGCATCATTTGTGTCAAGAGGCAATGTTTACTAGTTTCGTGGGAGCTAGTGACTTGTCCCAAACCTAGAGGACGGGTTTGAAAGCTTAGAGGACGGGCTTTTAATGTGTTATTGGTCTAGAGGACGGACCCGATTTAAATGTAAAAACCGAAAAATGATAACAAGTGATTGGTACCACATACATGAGTTGCATTTGAGTTGTTAATTCGAGTCTCATTGTGTCTATGGTTACAATATGAGATTATGCGGATTATGTGAATTGTTGGATTGGTGAAATTGTGAATTGTGTGTATATACTTGTGAATAGTATGGTAACTTGATTGATAACTTGTTGATGAAGTTTTGAAGTGTGAGATTAATTATGTATGCTTGTATGATTCATATTATATATTATCTTATAATTTCAATAATTATATGAATTCTCACCCTTCTGTTGGAATGATGTTTTATACAACATCGCTCAGGTACTGAAGATTAGAGTTGCTTCTAGCAAGAGAGTAGCTTATGGAGTAACCTATTTTAATTTCATATTCATTTTGGGTCGAGTCGTGCTCTGATCATGTAACACTGGGAATGTTTGATTCATGTCTTAAGAGATACAATTGTATACTCTATCTATTTTGTTAATTGAATTTGAATTTTATGGTGAAATGGCTTTTATGCCCAAGTTGATTTAATAAATGAAGTTTATTTGAGACTTGAATGTCATGAGATTCTTAATGAAAGTGATTCGCTGCTACATGCTAATGTGAAAGTATATGAAAGCATGAATTTATTTCAAGTGTTATTGAGCATGACAGGTGTATGTGTGATGTTTTGAATTATGTGTAACATCCTTGTTTGATATGCATGATAATTACTCTGATTATTTATATATTTTCCGCGGGGTTTAGAAGGGTGTTACAGCGGCGGCTCCGGTGGGAGTCGATTTCCATGTCCGATTCACTTTGGACCATCAGTTGGTGGAGGTGATTTTTGGGTTACAAGTGATTGTTGGTTGATGGCGGAGAGGAGGAGGAGCTTGATGGAGGTTGGAGGAAGATACATGTGTGGATCTAACATGGATAGGGGGTTCAATGGAATAAAAATAGAGGAGGGGAAACTTATATTGGAGGAGAAACCTCCATTAAAGAGGAGATGACCACCATCATGATAGTGAATAGCTCCGATAAAAGAGGAGGAGCCCCTATAAGAGGAGATGAGGCACCCACCAAAAGAGGGAAATCCTAAGTAATTATTACACAGAGAGAAAAAGTAAAATGAACGTAATAAATAATTAGGGGTAGTATAGATAAAATGAGAATTATTGTATGAAAAATAACAATATTGATTAACTTTCTTAGTATGTGTAAAAAATCAAAAGTGACACTTAAAAAGGAATTGAGGGAATACTAATTATGTCAATAATTAAATTTAAAATTGTAACTCGTGCTTGAATTAAATTAAAGCATAAACTTACAGATGGTTGCAGGGTCTGTGTCAATCAATGACATGTTGCTTTTAAAGGAGGCAAAAGGTGACATTTTAGGGAAAGGGATATTTGATGAAGCCGTAGACAGATTAAAAGGCAAAATTTATTTACAAAAGGTTAGTTGTTTGGAGTCCCAAGACACATTACTAGATGATACAAAGGATAATAGAGGGGATAAAAGTGAAACTATGGTGGGAGATACAAAGGATAACGCGGATTTGGTATGGAAATGGCCCGCGAAGTCAGAAAAATAAATTTTAAAAAATTGAAAAAGAAACATATGTGTGGGCCAAGGGGTTTGGTATGTGATAGACCCAATGGAAAAAGGAAAGTAAAGAAGGTCCAAGTTAGTGAGGCATCTGATCCTATTGAATTTTCGGGAAATAACAAATTGTCAATTTTTTCCAGCAACAATAGCAAGAAGGATGCCACTGCTGAGTCCTCTTCCATTTTTTTGGAGAAAATTCAGCAGAGTCGGATATATAAGGAGAAACATCAGGTTATGGGAAAATTTAGATTCTAAAGTGGGAGGTAAATTTTGGGAGACCATTTCAGAACTTAGAATAATAGTGGTAGACGCGAAGAAAGAGTACAGGAGTAGAATTGAGGAAATGAAGAAAACTGATAAAGATAAAAATTTTGGAGGGAAGGCGAACTTATTAGTTTGGAAATGATTATCGGATCATTCAACATTAGAGGGGGAGGTAGTTTGATCAAAAGAAAAAGAATAAGTCAAATTATTTCTAAAGGAAATGCAGATATGTTTTTTATTCAAGAAGCTAATTTGTCATCTGTGTCTGATGTGGTGGCTAGAAATTTTTGGGCTAGGGAGGAAATTGGTTGGACTTTCTCTAGTTCTATGGGATTGTCAGGTGGTCTCCTTATTTTATAGAAGGTGAATAGTGTCGAGGTATTATGTTGTTTTAGGGGAGACGGTTTTGTGGGAGTCAAACTTTCTTGGAGGGGTCGCACTTTTTATATTGGTAACGTTTATTCTTCTTGTGATATGAGGGAGAAAAGAATTCTTTGGAGTAGATTGTCAATTTTGAAAGAAATAGGCACTAACGGGGATTGGTGTATAGGGGGTGATTTTAATGCGATAACTAATTTGAGGGAAATGAAGGGTTGGGTGCATGGTGGGCAAAATACCGAGATGAATGAGTTTTCGAACTTCATTGTTGATAGTGAATTATTCGATGTTCCATGTAAAGGGAAAAAATATCTTGGATTAGCGGAGATGGTTCTTCTATGAGTAGAATAAACTGTTTTTTTATTGACGGAAGAGGCGATTTCTAGATGGGGAGTGGTAGGTCAATTGATCGGACCTAGAGATTTATCGGATCATTGTCCGATTTGGTTGGTGGTGGATTCTTAAAATTGGGGTCCTAAACCATTTAAAGTGAATAATGAATGGTTCAATAATAAGTATTTCCTTCCTTTTGTCGAGACTTACAAGTTGAAGGAAAAGGTGATTATGTTTTAAAGGAGAAATTACAGTTACTTAAGGAAAGTCTTAGAAGGTGGAATAAGGATGTATTTGGGAAATATGATTTGGAAGTGGAAGATAGTATGAAGGATATTAACGAAGGTGACGAGGAGGTGGTATTGGCTAATGGGTTATTATTGGACGATTTGATTGTTTATCGTAAGAAGGCAACAAGTAGGTTTTGGTTGAATTTGAGGATTAAGGAGAATATGCTTATCAAAAAATCTAGACTAAAGTGGCTCAATGATGGTGAGAACAATAGTTGGTTTTTCCATAGTGTCAAGAAGGAAAGAAGGAGACATAATTACATTGGTTCTATAAATTTAAATAGAGGTGTTTGGGTGGGGGTGGAGGATGTCAAGGAGGAGGTGAGAAATCATTTTGCTATAAAATTTGAGGAATCAGATCTTAATAGACCTACCTATTAGGGAGGGAATGAATTTTAAGAGGCTTAATAGTATGGAGATGGACTCGCTTGAAAGACCTTTTATGGTGGAGGAGATTAAAGAAATAGTGTGGGGTTGTGAAGGGTATAAAACTTCGGGTTTGGATGGGTATTATTTCTTGTTCATTAAGAAGTGTTGCTCTTTTCTAAAAGAGGATTTCTTTCAATTTTTTAAAGATTTTCACAATGGGGTTGTTTTATCAAAGGCAATAACTTCCTCTCTTCTTTTTTTTACTTTAATTCCAAAGAGTGATAATCATTTGGAGTTAGATGATTTTAGACCGATTTGTTTTATTGGTTATGCTTATAAAGCTTTGTCAAAGCTCTTTGCGACTAGATTAAAGGAAGTTTTGCATACTTTAATTTGTAATTGCCAAAGTACTTTTGTTCCGGGTAGACAATTGCTTGATGGTGTATTGGTAGCTAATGAAGTGGTAGATTTTGCGAGTAATAAGGATAAGGTAGTTACTCTTTTGAAGGTAGATTTTGAGAAAACATATGACAAAGTAAGTTGGGGTTTTCTAAGATTCTTGATGCGTAAGATGGGATTTGGGGAGATTTGGATGAGATGGATGAAGGCTATGATTTTTTCTAGTAAGATGCTTGTGTTGGTCAATGGTAGTCCAACTAAGGAGTTTGTGGTGGAGAGAGGCTTTACAGAAAATTGATCATATTTCTCCTTTACTTTTTGTTATAATTGTGGAAGGCCTAACGAGGCTTGTTAAGCGGTCGGTAATGTTAGTTGAATTTTCGGGATTAAATGTCATGGGAAAATGCTTCATTGATATTCTTTAATTTGCGGATGATACCCTTTTGATTGGAGATGGTAGTTTGAGGAATTTATGGGCTATAAAATCGGTGCTTAGAGGCTTTGAACTAGTATCGGGGCTTGGCATTAACTTTCACAAAATTAAGTTGATTGGAATTAATATCTCGTCTAATTTTTTAGAGGTTGCGGCTACTTTCCTATCTTGTAGGACGAAGACAAAAGAATTCACTTTCCTCGTGATACCCATAGGTTATAATCTGAGGAGGATCTCAACTTGGTATTTTCTTCTTAAGAAGATGAAGCATAGATTGACTTGTTGGCATGGTCGTTTCTTAAGCTTTTGTGGTAGGATTACTCTCCTTAAATCGGTGCTTAGTAGTTTGGAAATTTTTTACCTCTCTTTTTATAAGGTTCCGGTGAAAATTAGAAATGACAGAAGTCAGATGCAATGCAGGTTGTGAAGGATGTGAGTGGTCTCTCATATCAGAGTTGTAAACCGTAGAGTTTATCTTTGGTAAAGATGTTCATTAGGTTAGTGATTAGGAGCCAAAGTTGTAAACGATGGAGTTCAACTTTGTGATAATACTACGATATAATGAAGTCTTCTTCCTGGATTGTTATCCCCCAAATGTAGGTTTGTTAACACCGAACTGAGTCAACAATTTATGTGTTCTTATTATTCTACAATTTATAGTTTTATGTATGTATGTTCTTGACTAAGATGTCCCAACATGTTATCTTGACATTTGTTGGTATTTGTGATGCACTACTTCAAAAAAGAAGATGTGTAATTCTTTTGTTTACTAAAGTGAAGTAATCATTGTCTTAACATTAAGATATGACATTGGAGTATCTACATAACCAGAATTTCAATTGGTATCAGAGCAGACATCCTGGTCTGTTTTCTGGATGAGATCCATGGAGTACTTTCTAGTAATTAAACAGGAGGAGTTATTTTCTGAAGTTTCCTACAATAACAAATAGGAGGAGTGGCTAGTTCTCTTGGATGGTGTCCTGAAATATGTCTTGACATCTTATCTAGGGAAAGTTGAAGTTGTTCTTTGGTGATTCCGCTGCATATATTCTGATTGAAGGATTCTAGTAGTATGGGATAATGGAGTATTGATTGAAGAAAGCTTGTAGTTGTTCTTACCTGGTTTTGTTCTCGTAGATATCAATCGGTTTGAAGACACATAGCATTCCAAAGTCAGAAGCAGAGGAATGTTCTTGTGATGATTGAGTCTTATGTGACTTGCTACGTGATTGAGTGGTGTCATCATGTATGTTGAAGTCATATTGGATAGAAGAGGTAAGATGAATTATCAAACTCATGCTCTAGGCGGTTTATGATTACTTGTTGGCTAAGTTGTTTAAGACACTTGATATGATGATCAAGTCCAATCAAGGTAATTCAAAAATGAAAGCTCATGTGGTTTGACTAAATTTTGGTAAAACATTGATATGATAAAGATAAAGAAATCTCCTCGGGATTAAAGAAGTTACAGAAGATGTCTCAACATCATGACATGACATCTTCCTAATATAGCAGGTTTTTATACTTAACAAATCTATCAAGGATTTGGTGCGAATTTGCATAGTGGATCAAGGAGCAAAGATATAAAACCCAACAACAGAAGACTATCTAAGGAGACTTAGACCTAGAGTTAGAATAACCTTTGTAACTTTTGTATCACTTGTAACTTTGTAACTTAAATACTTTGTAAATTAAGGGTTTATGGTTTGAGATTCATTGGCTCTCTTAGGAGTTAGAAGTCTCCCCTCTGCAGTATGGGATGTAGGGAGGAAGACAGAGATACAAGAGGCACAACCATAAACCTTTAGGTAATGGTTTGTGTAATGTTCTTGGACGAAGCTTTGAAGCAAGTCCAGGATAACTTGTAGGTCAAGAAACCATAACAGGTTCTGGAGATCAGCAGAAGATAGAGACATCACAGGTGGTGATGAAGGATGTGAGTGGTCTCTCATATCAAGGTTGTAAACCGTAGAGTTTAGTTTTGGTAATGATATTCATTAGAAAATTGTAGAATATCGTACTTCGAAGTTGTAATCAAATGAACGTAAGGAATGAAGATGTTGAAGAGTATCGTACTTTGAAGCTGAAGAATCAAATGAACAAAGACGATGAATATTTGAGCATGTACAACATAAACCAAGAAAAAAGGAATGAAGATGTTGAAGAGTATCTTACTTCGAAGCAGAAGAATCAAATGAACTAAAAATATGGATATTTGAGCTCCAAATAAATGGATATGAAAAGGGTAAAGATTACAGCATCGTTGTCGTCTCTGGCTCGCTTGTTTGATTAGGGTGTCTTATGAAAGAAATACAAAATAAATTTTGTTTTAATTTATCAATAAAACTTTTAATCTCGGTTGGAAAAATAAATTATAGTGGAATTTTAATCCTCTAACAACGGTTGTTTAACTTAACTGTTGTAAAATCATTTACAATTTATTTTTTAAATAATGGACTTAAGTGACACACGCTAAATGTACTCTAAAAATAGAATAAATACAGTTGCAGGGAATCAAAGCTTTCTATATTTCATTTATTACTACGATGGTTTAAATACATCCAACTATTGACTGAGCGTGAAATTTTTAACCTATTACAACGATGTAAATAGATGTATTGTAAGTCTGACGTTGTTGTTTACACATTTTATAGTAGTGTGTATTTATTTAAGGTTGTTCATTTCAAACTTCTTTTACTTTAATTCAGTCTTTATTGTCTTTAAATTTTCCTTTTACATTGTCTGTACCCAAACGTTAGTAGTCTCATCACACACTTACGCTCTCGCAAAAGTTATTGCACAAAGTTAATCATGAGATTTTTTGAGTTAATCTGAAAAACATTCAAATTTGTGATTGTTCTTTAAGAACACCCGCGAACAAATACAAATACAAATACATTTTTTTTTACACAGCCTTAGAACCTGATTCAGGAATAAATTATTTAGAATGCACTCGGAGATACATATTTGTAATATAAGGATATTTTTTTAGTTTGCAACATTTTAAATCATGACATTTTTAACGAAAAATCTAGTTATTATTTATTAAAGCAACTAGTTATTGATTGGCAAATTTTGATACACCAAAAAAAATGTTTGAAAAAGAATTCAAATGAAATAAGTCCAATAATGACTTGTGGAAAAATCATCCTTTTGATTTTGACTAAGTCATTAGTGTTCTTAATTTTGAAATGGAAAAGCAAACCAAACATTAATGGACCACCGACAGGTTCCATCTTTGAAGAAGACTTTTAAGTCAATTGTAACTCAAAATAAAATCATATAGTGAAATGAATTTAAATATATAATTTTACATTATTTGATAATATTACTCTAATAAACTCGATAAATTTTTAAGAATTATGGCATTTCCATGAACAGATTGGGAGTAGACATTTTCCAGCCTAAAGATTCCACAGAAAATAATACATTATCATTACTCGCTTTTATAGAAATAAAATTTGTTTTAAAAATTAAATTTGAGATATATTTTTTATTTAAATTTTGGCTATAAGAAGTTATGTTACCTTCTTTTTCATTTTCATCCAAACTACTATGTTATCACAAAATCAATCATCCATGAAGTGGTTGTTTCTCGTCTTACGTATATTTTTCTTTCATTTTCCATCCTTCTCTTCTTTCAATTTCTTATGTCATCATCATATGATGAGTATTCTGCTTTGCTTCAAATTCAAATTCTTATTTACTAGGGATACTTACTCCTATTGTGGTGAATTTGATCCTATGAAAACAATAACATGGAAAAATGGGAGTAATTGTTGTTCATGGTATGGGGTCACTTGTGACACTGTTCCTATTTCCGATCATGTGATTGGTCTTAAACTCTTAACCTTGGTTGTGAATCCCTTAAGAATGAATTTTGATGAAACATTTTAATGATTTTAACGAGGAAAAATAATTTTTCGAGAGAATTTAAAATGATTTGATCAAAATCTATTTGTTTGAATAAAAAATATAGAGAATTGTAAAAATCATATAAATTTATAAAGTATTTTATTCAGTTAAATTTAAGGAATTTTAAATGACAGAAAAAAATAAAGAATTTAAAATTACTCTTTCAGTAATTATTAAATTTTTTATAATTAATTTTTAAAATTTTGTAAGATAGTCCTCATATTTTATGAAAATTTCAAAGTTATCTCTAAAATTTTCTAAAAATTGAAAATAAGTCCTTAAAACTTTTCAAAATTTACAATTTACTCCCTTCAAATTTTCAAAAATTACAAATTGGTTCATGTTATTCATATTTTAATTTAGTTTCGAAAGTTGTAAAATTTATGAAAATGACCCCAAAAATTTAACATTGAATCATTTTAATAATCCATTCAAATAAAAGAATTTAAAAATGAGTGAATTTCAATTGAATCATTTAAATTATTTTAAATTTTAAATTTCTTAAAAATTCTCAATTACCTGCATGTTTGATTTGGCGGCAAAAGATGAAAACGCACAGCAAAAATTTACGATAGCATAGAAGTGTAGCTTCTGGTTTTTACGGTGGAGAACCCTTCAAACATACGTCTAGTCCTTCAAAAGCGTATCCAAATCTACACTATCTCATCCAAACACACTCTTAAAATTTCCATAACATAAAGTAGTCATGTGCGAGCTTGAAAATGAACATAAGTACTTTTCTGTGTGGTTAGGCACTTAAAAGTCTCTTGGTTTAATTTGGTCAGCTTTATAGGATAGAAGTTGGCCTTGGAAATAAAATTTAAATTATATTATATTTTGAATTTCTCTATAAATAATTCTGTTACCTTCCTTGTCATTCAGTTAAAATTTGCATTGGATTCAAAGTTAAATCAATCATCTATGGGGTGGTTGCTTCTTTGTTTATATCTTTTTATCTTCCATATCCCTTCTTTCAATTTCTTATGCCACCATGATGAGAGTGTTGCTTTGCTTCAATTCAAGTCTTCATTGTCTTCATTCACTTATGATACAATGAAGACTAAAACATGGAAAAATGGAAGTGATTGCTGCTCATGGCATGGTGTCAAATGTGACACTCTCTCGGGACACGTCACAGAACTCAACCTTTCCTATGAAGGCCTTGAGGGTATATTACATCCTAACAATTCCATTTTTCATCTTGTTCACCTTCAAACACTCAACCTTTCTGCAAATTATTTAGTTGGCTCCCATTTCCCTTCTAAGTTTGGTGAGTTTGTGAATCTCACACATCTTGACTTGTCTTATTGTTACCTTGAAGGTGAAATTCCTCCTCAAATCTCACACCTTTCTAAATTAACATCCCTTCACCTCTCTGGAAATAATGAGTTAGTTTGGAAAGAATCCACTTTGAAGAGGCTTGTGCAAAATACAACAAATTTAATAGAGCTATTTTTGGATTACACAAATATGTATTCAATAAGACCAAAATCTATTGATTCTCTCTTCAACCATTCTTCCACTTTAGTTACTCTTAGTCTTCAAAACACGGTGTTGATGGGAAACTTCAAAACCAGGATTATCTGCTTACCAGGTATTCAAGAACTATATATGTCAGGTAATTTCTTTGAAGGAGAACTCCCTCAATTTAGTTGCAGCACTTTTCTCAGAATTTTGGATTTTTCATTTAGTGGTTTCGAAGGACCCATTCCTCTTTCATTTTCTAACCTCACACATCTTAGTTCTCTAAGCCTTGCACAAAACAACCTAATTAACGGTTCAATCCCATCCTCACTTTTAACTCTTCCAAATCTAACATTTTTATATCTCCAATACAATGAACTGAGTGGTCAAGTCCCAAATCTATTTTGCAAGTCAAACAAATTTAAAGAATTAGATTTGAGTGATAACAAAATTAGTGGTGAGCTTCCATCATCCCTTTCAAACCTTCATCATCTCGTTACCTTACGCCTTTCATCCAATTTATTTAATGGTCAGATTCCAGATGTGTTTGGTGGAATGACCAAACTGCAACAACTCAGTTTAGATTTTAACAAATTAATAGGACAAATTCCATCTTCAATATTTAACTTGACTCAACTTGTTACTTTATATTGTTCTAATAATAAACTAGAGGGTCCACTTCTTAACAAAATTACAGGTTTCCAGAAACTAACTTATTTGAGTTTAGATTTCAATCTGCTAAATGGAACAATTCCTCCTTCCTTGTTATCATTGCCTTCTTTAGTAAAGTTAGATTTGTCAAATAATCAATTTACAGGACTGACCAATGGAATCTCGCTATATTCGTTAAAGGAACTGTATTTATACAACAATAAATTTCAAGGTAATATTCCAGAATCAATTTTCAATCTTACAAATTTAACTACTATAGATCTATCAACCAACAACTTTAGTGGTGTGGTTGATTTTCAACATTTTTCTAAACTTCTAAATTTAGATTCTCTTTCCCTTTCATATAATACTCATTTGTTACTAAACTTTGAATCCAATAGCAATTTTACCTTTTCTAGACTAACTCAATTGAAATTGTCTTCATTGGGTTTAAATGAGTTTCCCATATCATCATTGAAATCCTCAAGTTTGGAATACCTTGATCTATCTAATAACAAACTTAAAGGAAGTCTTTCCAATTGGTTACCTAAAAGAATGACTTACTTCGGATTTTTGAACCTTTCTCAAAATTTGTTAACATCAATAGATCAAATCTCAAGCAATAGTTACATGCCCTTTTTTGGCCTTGATCTTAGTTTTAACTTACTAAATGGTGAACTTTCTCCATCCATTTGTAATATCAGTTCCCTTGAATTTCTCAGCATGGCATACAACAGATTGACAGGTATTATTCCACATTGTCTTGCTAATTTACCATCCCTTCGAGTTTTGGAGTTACAAATGAACAAATTTTATGGAAATATTCCAAGTAATTTCTCAAAGGATAGTAGACTTCATACAATGAATCTTTATGGTAATCAATTAGGACACATTGTGCCTAAATCTTTGTCCAACTGCAAAAAGTTACAAGTTTTAAATCTTGGCAGTAACAAAATAGAAGGCAATTTTCCTTACTGGATTCAAACTCTACAAGATTTCAAAGTGCTGATTTTGCGAGACAATAAATTCCATGGTCCCATTGATAATATAAAGGTCAAGCATCCATTTCCAAGTTTAATCATTTTTGATGTCTCGGGAAATAACTTTAGCGGTCCTATACCCAAAGACTATTTCAAGTTTTTTGAAGTCATGAGGGTTGTTACTCAAATGGAAGAGAATAACATTTTTCAATACATGGACACAGATTTAATGAATGATACACAATACTATGATTCTGTGTCTGTGCAGACAAAAGGGAATAAAATAACATTGATGAAAATTCCAACAATCTTTGTAGTTATTGATTTATCAAGAAACAAATTTGAAGGACGGATTCCAAATGTTATTGGCGAGCTTCACTCACTCATAGGACTTAATCTTTCCCATAATAGACTCACTTGTATTATTCCACAATCCATTGGAAACTTGACAAGCTTGGAATGGTTGGATCTCTCATTCAATATGCTCACCGGTATGATTCCTAAAGATTTAATCAATTTGAATTTTCTCGAAGTGTTGGATCTTTCCAATAACCATCTAATAGGAGAAATACCTCAAGGAAAACAATTCAACACGTTTTCAAATGATTCGTATGAAGGAAACTCTGAGTTATGTGGATTACCCTTGTCAAAGAAATGTGGACCTGAACAACATTCTCCACCTTCACCTTCACCAGACAATTTTTGGAGTGAAGAGAAATTTGGATTTGGATGGAAACCAGTGGCAATTGGATATGGATGCGGATTTGTGTTTGGAATAGGTATTGGATATTGCATGTTCTTAATTGGAAAGCCAAGATGGCTTGTGATGATATTTGGTGGGAAGCCTAAGAGAAGAGTGAAAAGAAGAACAAGAGTGATAAGGACCAATGGTTCAACCATGAATCAGATGATACAAATGTCATAGTTTATTCTTGTGCTTATTTTTTCTACTATGCTGTTAGTTTCTAATTCTGTTTAAAATATCTGATCATTCATGTTTGATCAGCTAGTTTGATTTTGTGTGTAAATTTTCCATTATTGTTATTGTTGAAGTGTTTTGAATGTGTTTTTGTAAGATTTTTATGTCTATCAAAATATTGATTGTATTATAAGTAAGAAACTTGGTGTATAAATTCATATTTTATATCAAAATATTATATACTAACTCATATGCTGACTGAGTTGTTGTACTGAGTAAGAAATGTCAGGTCTTGTATTCAACAAATAGATGAGTTGTCCAACAAGTCTATGATACTTAGTAGGATCAGGCAGAAGAGTTCCATCAGTGGTCTGCAGGCATGTAGCACGAGACATAGGTGTGGAAGCAGGTTTGCAGGCAAGTAATCCTGTGTTGGAGAGGAGGTCCAGAGTATATTTGTGCTGATTGATGTTAATGCCAGATTTGTTTCTTGCAATTTCCAGTCCCAAGAAGTATTTGAGGGTGCCAAGGTCTTTAATATGAAAATATCTTTGTAAAAGTTGCTTGGTTGTGTTGATGACATCAATGTTGCTGCCTGCAATAAGAAGTTATCATCATAGATAAGAATGAGTGTGAATTGATTGTGTGAGTGATGAAAAAACAGAGAATGATCAGAAGAACATTGGATGAAATGATTGGCTATGAGAATTTTGGAAAGTTTATCAAACCATTGTCTACTAGATTGTTTCAGGCCATTAATTGATTATAGTAATTTGCAAACTTGATTTGGATAAGAAGGTGTAATGCCTTTTGGAAGAGACGTGTACACTTCCTCATCTAAATCACCATGGAGAAATGCATTGTGCACATCAAGTTGGTGAAGATGCATATTAAAAGAATAAGCAAGAGCAAGGATAAGTCTAACAGTTGTGAGTTTAAAAACAGGAGAGTAAGTATAAAAAAAAATCAATACCTTGCACTTGATTAAAACATTGAGCAATTAACCTTGCTTTCTGCCTTTCTAAAGTACCACCAGACTTGAATTTGTAATTATTCTAAGAACCAATAGGCAGATGGTAAAAATTCTAAGAATATTTGTAATTATTGATTTTTCAAGAAACAAATTTGAAGGAGAGATTCCAAATGTTATTGGAGAGCTTAATGCACTCAAAGGGCTTAACCTTTCTTATAACAGACTCATTGGTCACATTCCACAATCTATGGGAAACTTGACAAATTTGAAATGGTTGGATCTCTCCTCAAATATGTTGATGGGTATGATTCCTTCCGAATTCACAAATCTGAAAAGCCTTGAAGTTTTGAAATGGTTGCTGACATATATAGGTTATTTTGGCAAGAATGCTTAGAAATATTTAGAAAGTAGAGAAATGAAATTAGCTATCATTTCTAGGTATAACTATGGTATTAATATAAAAAAAAAATTGAAACAATTGACATGTGGCATTCGTGTTAGCATATTTTTGCCATGTGCCATTGCCACATGTCTGCCGTTATAAAAAATTCACATGGCGTGCCACATCATCCACAGTTAGTAGAAACTAAAAGGAGAGACCAAAGTTAGGGACGGAAAATTTTAAGATGACCAAAATTTGAAGATAATTTTTTGAGGGATCAAACTTGAAAGTTGGGATATTTGTAGGGACCATATACATATTTAACCTTATATTATATTGAAGATGTTGACACAATAAAGATTTTTATGGTGTATTGGTTTTGGTAGTAAGGAATTTTTTATAACATTAATAGAGTAAGAATTTAGTTTTATTTATTTTTATGATAATGCTAAAAATTATGGGGGGATTTTTTTTTAAAGATTCACAATTTACGTTGGTTTGAACCGCCGCAATTTACATTAAAAAAAACTAGTTGAAAGATTTGGAATTGTCGTAGTTATAATTTAGTGGCGGTAATTTAGAACCGCCGCAAATATGTACAACGGTTGGCACTATGGTTTTTTTGAACCGTTGTAAAACAGCCCCGCGACACAAACTTTTAAGACGGTTGGGAAATTGTCATGAAACAGATTTTACGACAGTTTGAGTTGTCGTAATCTGTCAAAAAAAACCGTCGAAAATCTCTTCTTCTTTTTTTGTAATAATTGTGTTATTCAATAGTTAACATCTACACTCTTGATGTCATAATACGAAAGTACGATTATAATACCAATACTCCTATCGAGTATTGTATTTATTTATGAAAGTACTTATGATTAAATGTAATTACTCTCTTAATAGGGTACACATATATGTAATTACTATTCATAGATTTATGTGGATATTCTCTGATCTAGAATTTAAAAATCCATTAGTATAATCACTACCCAAAGAGTTATACACATGAGTAAGTCTTATGATATTTGTAGATAGTGAGAGTTTATCAATTGTTTTTTTTTATATGTTTGAGCCATTCTTTATAATATATCATCTTAACTTAAATATGTTACTAAAAATTTATCATTCTTTATATAAGTTGTGAGTTTAACATGTATGATTTGTTTTCCCAATCAGATACAATTTTTGTAACGTTGAAACGTACTTCTTTTTTAATTGATTAGTGTTTTGACCATTATTGATATTCTAATACTAAAATTAATATTTTTTATTAATTGATTATTGTTATGCAAATGACAGATTATTAGATTAATTATTTAATTAATCAAATGCATTGCCACAACCAATTATTAGTTACTTAAAGTACGGCCAATCGTTATTAAACTCTAATTATTAATAAATTATTTGATTGAGTTTTATGCATATATGAATCATGATGGATTAGATCATTCAATTAACTCCAATGAAATGTCTACGCTCTTAGTCGTTCAACTATTTAAGTGTCGCCTCATTAGACAATTAACATATTCTGAAAAATCATAAACGGTAATAAGGATAATAATTTTCTTATATTAATTTCACAATACTAGTATTTTCAATTCTATAAAGTATATCATCCTTATTATTCTTGATTATTCTTTAAAAATTAAGTAATATGCGATAATTTTTGTCCATCGACTTTATTAAATCTTTCATATAAGTCATAATTTAAAAAATAAAAAGAGGGAGACATAGTTACAAACTTTAAAATAGGAAGATGAAATGTAAAAATTGCTAAAATAGAGAAAGACCAAATATACAATTAACATGAAAAAAGAAAAACTTTAAAGTCAATGTGTTGAAAACAATCTTTGAAAGTCACTTAAAGTTTCCACTACCAAAACGTTATGAGCGTGTTTGAAAACGAACAAAAGTCTCTTAATCATAATTATACACGTTATAATCTTAACATTAGTCCAAATTTAGGCACTTAAAATTCTCTTAGTTGGAGGATACACGTTATAAGAGTGGTTCTCAACTGGTGGAAGAATTCTTTTAGATGGAAAAATAATTCTTTTGTCCCCTAAATAATTTCTCTACAATTTTGCTAATTAAATTTGAGATACTTTAATTTTGGCTATAAATAGCTACGTTACCTACTTTCCATTTTCATCTAAACTTTATTTTCTTTCACATAAACTCAATCATCCATGAAGTGGTTGTTTCTTTTTTTAAATCTTTTTTTCTTTTATTTTCCATCCTCCTCTTGTTTCAATTTCTTATGTCATCATCATGAGCATTCTGCTTTGCTTCAATTCAAATTCTCATTTACTTACTCCGATGAATCTGGTCAATCTTATCCTAAGAAAACAGCAACATGGAAAAATGGGAGTGATTGTTGTTCATGGCGTGGAGTCACTTGTGACACTGTCTCTGGTCATGTCATTGGTCTTAACCTTGGTGATGAAGGCCTTACAGGTATATTACATCCTAACAGTACTCTTTTCCATCTTCCTCATCTCCAAACACTCAATCTTTCTTACAATAATTTCTATGACTCCCATTTTCATTCTAAGTTTGGTGAGTTTCAGAGTCTCACACTTCTTGACTTGTCTTCCTGTTACTTTCAAGGTGTTGTTCCTCCTCAAATCTCACACCTTTCCAAATTAACATCACTTCATCTAACTTACAATTATCTCTTAGTTTGGAAAGAGACCACTTTGAAGAGACTTGTGCATAATGCAACAAATTTAAGGGAGATGATTTTGGATTACAATAATATGTCTTCAATAACACCAAACTCCATTGATTTGATCTTCAATCATTCTTCTTTAGTTATTCTAAATCTTGGAAGCACAGGATTAAGAACAACCTTAGAAAAAAGTAATTTGTGCTTACCAAATATTCAAGAACTATATATATCAGGTAATTATGAAAACCTTAAAAGTCAACTTCCAGAATTGACTTGCAGTCTTTTTCTTAGAATTTTGGATTTTTCTGATAATGATTTACATGGACCCATTCCTTTATCATTTTCTAACCTCACACATCTTACTTCTCTGAATCTCAACCATAACTTCCTTAACGGTTCAATTCCATCCTCACTTTTAACTCTTCCATCTCTAACTTGTCTAGATCTCTCTGAAAATGATCTTAATGGTCAACTCCCAAATGTATTTCACCAATCAAATCGACTTCAAGAATTAGATTTGAGTGATAACAAAATTGGAGGTGAACTTCCAATATCACTTTCAAACCTCCAGCATCTCATTACCTTACACCTTTCATCCAATTCATTTACTGGCCAGATTCCAAATGTGTTTGGTGGGATGACGGAACTACAACAACTCTATCTATTTTCAAACAATTTAGAAGGACAAATTCCTTCTTCATTATTTACCTTGAATCAACTTGTGAGATTAGATTTCTCTTTTAATAAATTAGTGGGTCCCCTACCCAACAAAATTTCAGGGTTTCAAAAACTAACTCATTTGATTTTAGATAACAACTTGTTAAATGGAACAATTCCTTCCTCCTTCTTATCTTTGCCTTGTTTGAAAATGATATCTCTAGCAAACAATCGATTTACAGGGCATATCAGTGCAATCTCATCGTATTCGTTAGAACACCTTAATCTATGCGATAATAGGCTACAGGGCAATATTCCAAAATCAGTTTTCAAACTTTCAAACCTAATTATACTGTGTCTATCATCAAATAACTTGAGTGGTGTTGTTGATTTTAATCACTTTTCCAAACCTCAAATTCTACAATATCTATCCCTTTCGCACAATAGTCAATTATCAGTAAACATTGACACCAATGTCAATTACAATTTTTCTCAACTACAGATATTAGAATTGTCTTCTTTGAGTTTGAATGAAGTTCCCAAATTCATAGGAAAACTCCCAAGATTGAATTCTCTTGATATGTCCAATAACAAGTTTAATGGAACAGTGCCCAATTGGTTACTTGAAACAACAAATTCACTTGAATTTTTGAATCTCTCTCAAAACATGTTCACATCAATAGATCATATCTCAAGAAGTGGTTACCCTTACCCGCTCAGTTCCCTTGATCTTAGTTATAACTTACTACAAGGTCAACTTTCTGCCTCAATTTGCATCATCAGTTCCCTAAAAACTCTCGATATTGGACACAATAAATTGACAGGTACCATTCCAAATTGTCTTGTTAGTTTATCATCTCTTGCGGTTTTGGATCTACAAATGAACAAATTTTACGGCACTGTTCCAAATAACTTTTCAAAGTATAGTGGACTTTCTACTCTGAATCTCTTTGGCAACCAACTAGATCGTTTTCCTGAAACATTGTCTCAATGCAAAAATCTTCAAGTTTTAAATCTTGGCAGTAACAGAATAGAAGACAAATTTCCTGATTGGCTTCAAACTCTGCAAAATTTGAAAGTGTTGGTTTTGCGAGACAATAAGTTTCATGGTTCCATTGCTAATCTAAAGGTCAATCACCCATTTCCAAGTTTAATTATTTTTGATATCTCAGGAAATAACATTAGCGGTCCGCTACCAAAAAGCTATTTTGAAAAGTTTGAAGCCATGAAAAATGTTATTCAAAATCCACAAGATAGGTCATATATGGAAATTGGTATTGATTCTCTTGCAGTAGCCAACACATCTAGTGAAAGAATAGATATATTAATAGATGTTGATGTTAAGAATTACTATGATTCCATGGTTGTGACAATGAAAGGAATCAATATACCAATGGTTAAAATTCCAAAAAACTTTGTAAGTATGGATTTGTCAAGAAACATGTTTGAAGGAGAGATTCCAAATGATATTGGAGAGCTTCATGAGCTCATAGGACTTAACCTTTCCCATAACAAACTCATTGGTCATATTCCCCAGTCCATGGAAAATTTGACAAACTTGGAATGGTTGGATCTCTCCTCAAATATGTTGATTGGTATGATTCCTCCCGAATTCACCAATCTAAACAGCCTTGAAGTTTTGAATCTTTCCAATAACCATCTTGTGGGTGAAATACCTCAAGGAAAGCAGTTCAATACATTTTCAAATGATTCATATAAAGGAAACTTGGGGTTATGTGGATTTCCATTGACAAAGAAATGTCGACCTGAACAACAATCTCCACCTTCACCTAACAAGCTTTGGAGTGAAGAGAAATTTGGATTTGGATGGAAACCGGTGGCAATTGGATATGGATGCGGATTTGTGTTTGGAATAGGTATTGGATATTGCATGTTTTTAGTTGGAAAGCCAAGATGGCTTGTGATGATATTTGGTGGGAAGCCTAAGAGAAGAGTGAAAAGAAGAACAAGAGTGATAAGGACCAATGGTTCAACCATGAATCAGATGATACAAATGTCATAGTTTTATTTTTGTGTTTAGTTTTTCTATTGTGTTAGTTTTTATTTTCGGTTTAAAATAGGCTTGATCATTCTTGTTTGATCAGCTATTTTGATTTTGTATTGTAAGTTTTTCAATGTTATTGTTGTTAAGATGTTGTTGGTGTTCTGTTAATGTTTTATTTATTTTATTTCAGTTTAGCAAATAGATTGGAATTGGAATTAAATGAAAACGAGTAAATGAAGGTAGTTCTTACATATGTGTCTTTTGACTGTTTCTTATAACAATATTTCATGGATGATGAAGATAATGTTACCTTAACTTTTCTGTATATCAATTTTCTATCATAGAACAAACAAGTGTTACTAAAAATTCTACACAAATCAAATTAAATTTACTTAACTTCTCTTTTTCCTTTTCTTTCTTTTTTTCATTTTATCAAAATATACACAGATTGTATTATAAATTCATATTTACGATTCTTTTATTTTTTTCAATTCTGTTTCGTTATTTGTGAGTAATTGTTACAGAATTGTGTTACAGAATTGTTTTCATGGAAGCTCTCATCACTCTACACTTTCAACAGCGTGTTTTCTTCTTGATGATGATATTTAATGATGAAATTTTCCGTCACATATTTCCATTCTTAATGCTTATCGATTAGATATTACAATAAAAATGCAGCATTCCCTCTCTAACCCCTTCGCAAATAGTGAGAGATTTTGTTCCCTTCCAGAATTCCATTTGTAATTCGTGTTTTCTTAATAGAGACTCTTTATTCACGCTCCTTATTCAAAATTTCTATTGTTTGGAATCATATTCTTAGGATAGAGTGCATTGTTGGATTGAAGAAAAGGAAAATTTTGTTGAAGTTGAAGGTGGGGGCGTTAGACACCCCTAATAGCTAAAAACCACACATTATTTGCGTAATTAATTGAACAAGACTATACTTTATAAATCACAATGTTTTGGCTTATGAGACCAAGAGTTTTCTATAAATATGATACTTGTTATATTTGTACACATGTATATCACTTTATATTATTATTATTATTATTATTATTATTATTATTATATTTATATATATATATATATATATATATATATATATATATATATATATATATATATATATATATATACTACAACATTTTTATCCTACGGCAACGCCTACTTTTTTGAAGGTAAAAATATTGTTCTTGTAGAGAGTAATAGGAAACAAATTTAATATTTCGTTGCGGTAGAGTATATATTTCTTACAAACATTTTACAACGGCTCAAAGTCGTTCTTATACATAACAAATAGAACGGTTCTTAAAAGCAACATATTAAAACCGTTCTCATATATTTTTTTAATAATTTTAATAAAATAATTATTATAAGAGACCGTTCTCATATGTTTGGTAGAGTATATATTTCTTGCAAACATTTTACAACGGCTCAATGTCGTCGTTCTTATACATAACAAATAGAACAGTTCTTAAAAGCAACATATTAAAACTGTTCTCATTTTTTTTTTAATAATTTTAATAAAATAATTATTATAAGAGACCGTTCTCATATGTTTTAATTAAACTTTTTTTTTTTTGTAAGATATCCATCTGGAATCGAACCAGAGACATGAATATCAATAGCCTATTATTTTTTAATAATTTATTTTACTTAACCTTTTATAAATTATACTTCTATTTTATTAAATAATAAAATTATATTTTTTTTACTAAGAGATAAATGAAAAGGGAAAATTGTTCCCCCAATTCATAAAAAACCTTGATCGAAAGTTGATTATGGAATCAGAACAGGGAAGAAATAAAACATTCAAGGTGAATGTCAGAACTGCATACTCAGAACTGCAAACTCATAATGCCTTAGTGCAACAAGTGTTGTGAAGGAAAGTGAGGTGTGGCACAGAAGATTTGGTCATCTGAACTTCAGAAGCATATGGCATCTGAATTCGAAGAAGTTGGTACATGAAATTCCTACAATTAAGAAACCTGCGAAGTCATGCAAAGTGTGCATGAAAGAAAAGCAACCAAGATTTCCATTTACGTCAGAAGTAGCTCCAAGAGCCAAGCATGCCTTGGAAATAATGCATTCTGATGTGTGAGGTCCATTTCCAGTAGCATTGATTTGAGGGAATAAATATTTCGTGTCATTTATTGATGAATTCACGAGAATGATATGAATATCCCTTAAAAAAATTCAAACACGAGGTGTTTGCTGAATTCAAGAAGTATAAAAATATTTCTTTGTATTTTTGTCTCTTTTTTTTTTAATAAGCAAAAATATATTTCAAGGATATAAAGGGATATCCTAACCCGAATACAAAAATGCAACTATCTTAAAAAATATAAGGTCTACAACAAAATCGCAAGAAATATTAACTCATTCGTAATAGTTTCAAATATTTGTATTTTTGTGTTTCTTGCCTATCCACTACCATGAAAAAAATGATTATTCTATGAGTAATTGTGTTAAGGTCCCAAAATTCTTCTCTAAACATGACGTTATTCCTCGAATATCATAAAATCCAACAGATAATCAGCCACAAACCAACAACAATTTTAACTTTAATATGCTTGATAACAACCCTTCAATCCAGCTCCTCAAATGTCCAAAAAGATGTCCAAAATTTTAACTTTAATATTCTTTGAATATCATTAATTTTTCTTTGGCTTATAAGAAAACAAGCCTAAATAGAAATTGTGCTTAACATGAAATGTTTGCCTATTGATTAATGTAACTTTTTCAACAAAGAATCGGTTAAATAGTTGTTCAATTGGCCACTAATTAATGGTTGGAAAATGATCGACACTGCAAAAAATAAACTGAGATGAAAGAAGTTATGCATATATCATTATGATATATGAAATGAAAGATAAAAAACAAATTATACTAGTAAGACTTCTAAGTCAATTTAAACATACATCAAAATATCAATTTCATAGCACTTACTTGAAACCTTCTAAATAGTTGACATGTTGAGAGCCACTAGTGAAATAAAGATTTTACTTTTCAGTATTTTTTATAATTTGGTGAAGACTTCCAAGTCAATTTAATATTTGGAGAAGACTTCTAAGTTAATTTAATGACCTGACAATTTTATATTTTGTCTGTTCCTTGTTAAGTGTTATTTTTTTGAAAATTAATTTTTTAACTATCATTTTTAAAATAGTATTAGTTACTGTTTATAAAAAAAATACTCTTAATTAGACTAAAATAATATAGTTTATTGTTTAAATAAATTAATTGTGTATTTTTTTTGGAATAAAGAATATATTATAACCAAAAACAGTTAATATAAACCGATCTAATCGATTCAGACTACAAATAGACAAAGAGTTATCCCATATGTGGACTCATACCCAACATATTATATTAAATAGACTAAGTAATTTTTTATTCTGTATGCTACAGCTAATCACTTCATTCTTGACCACATCAACACTAAGCTCATCATTACTTCTTTGTTGGAAAATAATGTTGTTCCTCACACGCCAAATATGATAAACCATTTCTGAAGTGGCAATTTTAATCAGATTGCATCTACTCTCTTTCCCTTTTGTTTGCTTAGTAATCCATTTCAATTCTTCACTCCATCTTCCAGGTATGTGGTCTATCCTCATCATTCCCAATAGTTCTCTCCAGCACTTCTTTGTAAGGTCACATTCAAAAAATAAGTGTTGTATACTTTCATGCCCACCACAAAACTCACAATTATCATTTATCATCATCACATGCTTCTTCAGTCGATCCTTTGTCAGTAGTTTATTGTGACAAGCCAACCATAAGATGAAATTCGCTCTTGGCCTCGCGAATTTGCATAAGAGTACTTTACTCCACTTTATCTTATTTTTTGGACCCCTTATTATATCATACATTCTACGTGTGATATACTTGCCTTTCACCTGGACCTTCTCCCATTCAATAATATGCAATAATTCATCTCGCATTTTGAAAAAAAAAATTATCGTCCGCGAACATTGATTACTTGGTTGGAATACCCTTAACTCTATATTCTTCATATAATAAGTTTGTAACCAATTAATCCACAGTTTGTCCTTTTTCTCACTAATATTCCAAAGCAGTTTACAGATAGTCGCTTTGTTCCACTCAACCAAAGAGATAAGATTTTGGCCCCCTGATTCGGTAGAATCACAAATTCTGTCCAAGCGATGGAAGCTTTTCTACTACCTGTTTATTTACCATTCCAAAGAAATTTCCTGTAAATGCTTTCAATTTGATAAATAACTTTTTTGGGTAATGGAATATTTGCATCCAATAATTGGAAATGGAGAAGAGAACACTTTTAACCAGTTGGATACGACCTGCATACGATAGTAGGCGGGTACTCCAATGCTTCAATCTTTGAGTCATTTTATCAATAAGGCCTTGACAATTATTGATTGTAAGTTTCTTACAATCTAGTGGGACTCCGAGGTACCTGAAAGGTAGTTCCCATTATCAAACCTTGTTTCCTGTTAGAGTTGATTTCTGATATCTTCATTAACACCGCCACAAAATAACTTGCATTTTGATATACTCATGATAAGTCCTGTAGAATTAGAAAAAGAATTAACTTTTTCCATTAGAAGCTTGATTGATCCAATATCTCCTCTGGCAAAAAGTAGTATATCATCAGCAAAGTAAAGATTAATTATATTCATTTTTTCACATTTTGGGTGAAAATTGAAGTTGGGGTTCGTCTTCAAACTTTGGAGCAATCGGTGGAAGTACTCCATAACTATCACAAACAGAAGGGGGGAGATGGGGTCCCCCTGTCCTCGTTCAGCTAATAGTAGCTTTGAAGGAACTCCATTAATTGCAAACCTGTAAGAAGCAGAAGAGACACAAGCCATACACCAGTTAATAAAAATGTGAGGGAAGCCCAACTCGATCATAATATTCTCCAGTGTCAGCCAATCAATAGTATCATACGCTTTCTGGATGTCCACTTGCACCATACATCTGGGGAATATTTGTTTCCTTTTATACCCTTTAATTAATTTTTGAGCAATCAGAATGTTATCTTAAATTAAAATTATGACACTGTTTATGTTTTATTTGAGATTAATTAACCTTATTTTTAAAAATATATTTTTTTTAAACTTATTAAATAATTAATATATCATATCTATATATTATTTAAATATACTATTTATTGAAGAAACTTAACAATAAATTTCTTTCATAAATAAAATAAGAGAAGATGGACGTATAAATTAAAGGTAAATTCTTAGGTACACATGATAAGTAGTTGGGTATCGGTACCTTTAGTGAAATTAATTAAAAATATTAATTTATTTTTAAATAAAATATAAATAAAAAGTGACATGACATTGAATGGGATTCTTTCATTGGATGAGGGTATCGATACCCAACTAAATCTTAATATACCGGAGTGTTCACCAAAATTAAATTTAAATAAAAAGAAGAAGCAAAGATATGAATTAGAAGAAACATTGTGTTGAAAAAAGAAAAAGTAATTAATGTATAACAACGACTTCAAAGTCAATTGCACCAAAAGGCACAAAACAATAATAATAGCTTAATGGATGGATTTTTTTTTAAATAACTTAATTTAATAAAAAAAATTCAAAATAATATAGTTTTGAAAAAAATTACCAAATTAGCTTAGTTTGGGTATGTATTCATCAATCCATTTGACAAATGAGAATAAATGCCATAAGTATTTGTCAAATAAATTGACTAACATATTTTTCTTTAAATTGTGTAAACTCATTCGTCACATCATTTGGCGAATCTTTTATAAAATTAAAAAAAAAAAATTCACTCATTCAACATATCAATTGGTGAATCCTCATTAAAATGGAAAAAAAAAATTCATTCGCCACATCATTAGGCTAAAGAGTGTAAAATGTAAAATTTTGTAAACTCATTCGCCACATCATTTGGCGAACCCTTTAAAAAATTTAAAAAAGATTTCACTCATTCAACATATCAATGGGCGAATCCTCATTAAAATGAAAAAAAATATGTTAGTCAATCCATTTGACGAATGCTTATGCATTTTGTTCTCATTTGTCAAATGGATTGACGAATACAAACTACGTTAGTTTGGTAATTTTTTTTAAAACTATGTTATTTTGAAGAAATAAAAATTTAAACTAAATTATTTTTTTTTTAAAAAAATCTAATGGATGGGCTGCCATTCGAAAATATATAAACCAAAACGTAATTGATGGGTAGAAAATAAAAGATTTTTTATTATAGTGACAGATAAAGTGTTTATTTCTTTATGAGAATTTACTTTCCTATCTTAACATCTTTTTTTCTCTCCGTAACATTATTTTATGTATTTCGCTAAAATGTATATTTTCGATTGATATATATGATGGATTCACTCTCGGATTTTTGAAGTCTTGTTGGGAATGTATTGGTACTGAGGTCGTTAACAATATTATAGAATTTCATTTTATGATTTTTCTTTCCAAAGCAATGGCTTTGTCATTTATTGTGTTAATTCCAAAGGTGGACAATCCTCAAGGATTTTTCTTTCCAAAGCAATGGCTTTGTCATTTATTGTGTTAATTCCAAAGGTGGACAATCCTCAAGGGTTAGGGGAATATAGGCCTATATCTCTTATTGGTTGTGTGTATAAATTGATTTCGAAAATTTTGGCGGCTCGTTTGAAGAAGTTGATTGGGAAGTAGGTCTCTTCTTCTCAGACAACATTTACTCCTGGTAGAAACATTCACTATGGGGTTTCGGTTCCTAATGAACTTGTTGATTTGGTGAAGAGACAAAAGAAATTTCTTGTTGTTCAAAATTGACTTTGAACAGGCCTACGACTGTGTTGATTGGGGATATCTTGAGAGAATCATGACAGATATGGGATTTGGAGAGAATTGGTTGGCTTGGATGAAAAGGGGATGTTGAATGCCTAGCATGCTTTAATTTGATCCATTATATTTGGCATTTTTCAACTCTTTCAGGGTGTTTTCTTGGATTTATTCTATGTTCTTATGTGATTCTTCAATTTAATGGATTTTTATCTTTGGACTACTTGATATGTGTGTTATTGTGCAGGAAATAGGCATAAAACATCAAAGAACAAAGCACAAATGATTGGACAAGGAAGACGAAGAAGTGAAGATGAACTTGGAATTTCGTTGGGCAAACAAGAAGCGAATGTTCGTTGTGCGAACATGCAGCGAAGTCCAAGCGAAGAGGAAACCTTGGATGACAGTAGAAAAGGGACATTAAAAACATGATTCCCAAAGAAACTAAAATACTTCTTCTTTGTATGTCTTAAGGTGATCAAGGGGTGGTCGGGATCCATGCCTAAGGTATCAAGCTCCCTCTTATTCGTAGATCGGCAAGGGTTCGGGGGAAATAATTCTAGGTCGACCACATTGGCTCCGACTGACCACCAAAAAGGGACCCACTCCTTCCAGAATCCTTTCAACACATGAGGATTATCATCCTAATAGTCACAAAAGATCTTAATTGTAAGTGTCAACGACTTTTCGAATTTCACGACGAACAAATAGCAAGTTCATTATTTTCCATTCTCTATATATAGTTATATTAGCAACTATGGCAAGCACCAATTTCTAATGGTTGATGATTTTAAAACATCACGATCCTACAAAAATAAAACATCGTCAGACATGTCTTTCAAAGAATATTTCAAATATTATAACAAACTTGTTTTTCAAAGAATGAATACAATGGAATTTAACCTCTTCGTCCCAGACACGTCTGGTAGTGTGATTGGGGTATAGAGGCAACAATGATAAGTCAGACGGGCCTCCATCAATTCCTTGTGGGGGCCTCGGGTGCCTCTTGTGAAAACTTGGGTGTCTGTTATGCCTCAGGTGCCTCAATAGGTGACATGTGTCTCCTAAGGGAAGACGGGGGCGAAGATTCACAAGTTCCAGAAGTTGACGTCACTACAACAATTGAGCTATAAACAATATGTACCTACGATGTTTGGGACCTTTTCCTCCAAATCAATACATGCTGCACAAATCTATCGTGCCTTAATATATCTTGTTTATCAGCTATAATACATATAAGTAATTCACACAAGCATTACACAAATGAAACACAATGGGGTAAAGAAAAAAAAAATAAAGATAGTTATATTCAGATATGCATCTCCAGATTCTAAAAATCAAAACATTGAAAAATTTCGAAAATACATCTTCAAGATGTTTTAAAATGCATAATAAAGTTAATGGCAGAAATGCAATAAATATTAGGATCCAAAATAATGCATTGATCACTAAAATTATCATAAACTACTTATTACATAATCATCCTTTTGGTGTTCTTTTTGTTTTTGAGATGAAAAAGCAAACCAACCATTAATGCACCGCCGACAGGTACCATCTTTGAAGAAGACTTTTAAGTCAATGGAAACAAAGCACCGAATATATGGACCACTTTGTCTCAAAACGTGTTTTTTCTTTAATAAAGAATTCACACACAATTTTGTTTTAGAATTTTTTTATTTATCCACTTCAAAAAAATTGAGTAGAATTATCATAGAGTTGTGCATTGAAAATCTCCACAATTTGAACGATTAAGAATGCTACAGTACATATTACCAAAAAAGATGCTAAAGTATAGATAAATGTTTTAAAAACTAGACAGTAATTGGATCGAGAAATGTTTTAAAAACTAGACAGTATAGATAAATGTTTTAAAAACTAGACAGTAGTTGGATCGAGAATCGAAGGTAACACTGGTCTAGTTAAGATTATAAAATTGCAGGTGGATCAAAATTGGAGTTGAACTGGAAAAATTGAATTGAACTAATCAAAATTATTCGAATCAAAGAACTAGATTTTATAAAACCATCTAGTTTAAAGAAGAACTTGTCATTGACCAATTTTAATATTTCTTTTATAAAAAAAATAATTATTAAATTAGCATCAAAACATTTTCCCTTAAAAATTATTTTTTAACATAAAATAACTTCACTAATTTCTAAATTATATCAGTATGTAGTATGTGATAGTTTTGTTTTATCGATTGTATCATTATATTATGTAATTATATCTATAATTGATCTTATAGTATTAAGTTTGTGTAAGAATTTATAAAATATTTATTTTATTAATTTGTAAACATATATGACTACGTATCTTATCCATAAAATTTAATCGATTAAACCAAATAAATCTTAAACTTAAAATCATATTGATTTGATCTTCAGTTTGATTTTTAAAACATTGGTTAATACTTTTATTTCGCTATGGATATATTAAATGATAATTAAATACAAAACTGCAATTGTACGGGTGAAATTCATTGTAACTCAAAATAAAATTATATAATGAAATGAATTTAAATATATTATTACTCGAATAAACTCGATAATTTTGTAAGAAGTAAGGCATTTCCCTCAACAGATTGGGAGTAGAACTTAACACATTATCATTAGTCACCTTTATGAATTAAAATTTGTTTTAAAAATTAAATTTGAGATATATTTTTTATTTTAATTTTGGCTATAAATAGCTACGTTACCTTCCTTTCCATTTTCATAAACTTAATTTTCTTTCACATAAACTCTTCTGTTTCCACACAAAAAATTATCCATGAAGTGGTTGCTTCTGAGTCTACATCTTTTTTTCTTTCATTTTCCATCCTTCTCTTCTTCTTTCAATTACTTGTGTCATCATGATGAGTATTCTGCTTTGCTTCAATTCAAGTCCTCATTCACTATACTTAGTGACTCTGATCATTATGATGGTCCACCTAGTAGTCTCATGAAAACAGCAACATGGAAAAATGGTAGTGATTGTTGTTCATGGCATGGTGTCACTTGTGACACTCTCTCTGGTCATGTCATTGCTCTTAACCTTGGTTTTGAAGGCCTTCATGGTATATTACATCCTAACAGTACTCTTTTCCATCTTCCTCATCTCCAAACACTCGATCTTTCTTACAATGATTTCTTCTCCTCTCAATTTCATTCTATGTTTGGTGAATTTCATAGTCTCACACATCTTGATTTGTCTTCTTCTTCCTTTCAAGGTGTTGTTCCTCCTCAAATCTCCCACCTTTCTAAATTAACATCACTTCATCTCTCTTACAATATGAAGTTAATTTGGAAAGAGACCACTTTGAAGAGACTTGTGCAAAATGCAACAAATTTAAGGGAAATGTTTTTGGATAACACAGATATGTCTTCAATAAAATTAAACTCCTTTGATTTGCTCTTCAATCATTCTCTCTCTTTGGTTACTCTAAATCTTAGAAACACAGGATTAACCGGAAAGTTCAAACAAAACATCCTTTGTTTACCAATAATTCATGACCTATATATGTCAGGTAATGACTTTGGAAGTCAGCTTCCAGAATTGATGTGCAGTAAGTTTATTAGAATTTTGGATTTTTCATATAATCATTTCGATGGACCCATTCCTCCATCATTTTCTAACCTCACATATCTTACTTCTCTAAGTTTAAAGGGAAACTCTCTCAATGGTTCAATTCCATCCTCACTTTTGACTCTTCCATGTCTAACTTCTCTTGATCTCTCTTTCACTTCTCTTAATGGTCAACTCCCAAATGTATTTCACCAATCAAATAGATTTCAAAAACTAGATTTGAGTGGTAACAAAATTGGAGGTGAACTTCCAATATCACTTTCAAACCTTCGTCATCTCATTGACTTACACCTTGATAAGAATTCATTTAATGGTCAGATTCCAGATGTGTTTGGTGGGATGACCAAATTGCAACAACTCTTTCTATCTTCAAACAATTTTGAAGGACAACTTCCTTCTTCATTATTTAACTTGAATCAACTTCTCATATTAGATTGCTCTTATAATAAATTAGTGGGTCCTCTAATCAACAAAATTTCAGGGTTACAAAAACTAACTGATTTGAGTTTAGGTAAAAACTTGTTAAATGGAACAATTCCTTCCTCATTGTTATCTTTGCCTTGTCTGAAAATTTTATACCTAACAAACAATCGATTTACAGGGCATATCAGTGCAATCTCGTCGTATTCATTAGAAGAACTTAATCTATGCAACAATAAGCTACAGGGAAATATTCCAAAATCAATTTTCAACCTTTCAAACCTATCTACACTATGTCTATCATCAAATAACTTGAGTGGTGTTGTTGATTTTCACCACTTTTCCAAACTTCAAAATCTGCATTATCTATCCCTTTCATATAATAGCCAATTATCACTAAACATTCAAACCAATGTCAATTGCAATTTTGCTCAATTACTGAAATTAGAATTGTCTTCTTTGAATTTGAATGAAGTTCCCAAATTCCTAGGAAAACTCACAAAATTGTCTTTTCTTGATATTTCCAATAACAAATTGAATGGAAGAGTGCCCAATTGGTTACTTGAAACAATGGGTCCATACGGTTTTTTGAATCTCTCTCAAAACATGTTCACATCAATAAATCTTATCTCAAGAAGCAGTTACCAGCTCGGTTCCCTTGATCTTAGTTATAACTTACTACAAGGTCAACTTTCTGCCTCAATTTGTAACATGAGTTCCCTATTTTTTCTCAATCTTGCATACAATAAATTGACAGGTATTCCAAATTGTCTTGTCGGTTTACCAGATCTTCAAGTTTTGGATCTACAAATGAACAAATTGTATGGCACTTTGGCAAATCAATTTTCAAAGGACAATCAACTTTCTACTCTGAATCTCTATGGCAACCATTTAGAAGGTGGTTTGCCTGAAACTTTGTCCCAATGCAAAAATCTTCAAGTTTTAAATCTTGGCAGCAACAGAATACAAGACAAATTTCCTGTTTGGCTTCAAACTCTGCAAAATTTGAAAGTGTTGGTTTTGCGAGACAATAGGTTGTATGGTCCCATCGCTAATTTAAAGGTCAATTATCCATTTCCCGGTTTAATTATTTTTGATATCTCAGGAAATAACATTAGCGGTCCGCTACCAAAAACCTATTTTAAAAAGTTTGAAACCATGAAAAATGTTATTCAAGATTCATATGATACGTCATATATGGAAATTCAAGTTGAACCTGGTTCAGTACTGACCTTATCTGATGTAAGAATAGGTAGATCAGATGGATTAAAGAATTACTATGATTCTATGGTAATGACAATGAAAGGAACCAATATGGCAATCAAAAAAATTCCAAGAATCTTAGTAAGTATTGATTTGTCAAGAAACAAGTTTGAAGGAGAGATTCCGGATGTTATTGGTGAGCTTCATGGGCTCATAGGACTTAACCTTTCCCATAACAAATTCATTGGTCATATTCCCCAGTCCATGGAAAATTTGACAAACTTGGAATGGTTGGATCTCTCTTCAAATATGTTGACTGGTATGATTCCTCCCGAATTCACAAATCTAAACAGCCTTGAAGTATTGGATCTTTCCAACAACCATCTAATTGGAGAAATACCTCAAGGAAAACAGTTCAATACATTTTCAAACGATTCTTATGAAGGAAACTCTGAATTATGTGGATTACCCTTGTCAAAGAAATGTGGACCTGAACAACTTTCTCTACCATCACCCAACAAGCTTTGGAGTGAAGAGAAATTTGGATTTGGATGGAAACCAGTGGCAATTGGATATGGATGTGGATTTGTGTTTGGAATAGGGATTGGATATTGCATGTTTTTAGTTGGAAAGCCAAGATGGCTTGTGATGATATTTGGTGGGAAGCCTAAGAGAAGAGTGAAAAGAAGAACAAGAGTGAGGAGGTCCAATGCTTCAACCATGAATCAGATGATACAAATGTCATAGTTTTATTCTTGTGTTTAGTTTTTCTATTGTGTTAGTTTTTATTTTCTGTTTAAAATAAGCTTGATCATTAGCTACTTTGATTTTGTGTTGTAAACTTTCAATTGTTGTTGTTGTTAACGTGATCTTGTTAATGTTGTAAGTTGTGTGTTGTATTTATTTTATTTGAGTTTATCAAATATATTGAAATTAGAGTTAAAAGAAAAAAGTGTTACTTAATTTACATAGTTTTAAGAAACCCTGTAATAATAAGAAGGGTCAATGCTACCAACCATTTGGTGTGATGATGAAACTTTTTATTTAAAATAATAAAGTAATATGAAACTTTTGCATTAAGTTTAGTGATGAATTGATGAAATTTCAACTAAATGAGAAAATGAAGGTGGTTGTTACATATGTCTCTTTTGACTCTTTCTTATAACAATATTTCATGGATGATGATGATACCTTAACTTCTCGTAAATTGATTTTCTATCATACAACAAACAAATGTTACTACGAATCTTATTACTTTGTTTATATCAAATGCAATATTCTCTTGTAAGACACAAATCAAAATAAATCTACTTAGCTTCTCTTTTTCCTTTTCTTTCTTTTTTTTTTCTTTTTCTGTTCTTTTTATGTATAACCAGATTGATTGTATTATAAGCAACATGGTCTTTTAATTCATATTTATGAGACTTTTACTTTTTCAATTCTGTTTTTTGAGTAATTGTTACATGATTGTGTTTTACAAAAGTTGTTTAATAAATAAAGAATTTAGATTTAATATGTGATCCATGTCCATGAATAAGTTTGGTTGTTATGGGGTGGTTGGATTCGCTGTTTGGAAATGGACGCAAATTCATCAAAAGGAAAGACAGTGATGCAGGCGAAACAGGTTCTTTTTTCTGATTCATGAATTCTATTTTACCGGCTTATTCATGAATTCTTGATTTTGTGTGATTTTTCTTTTGAAATTCGTTGAGTTACATCATGATTGAATCGCATATTGCATTGTTGTTATGGCTAAAAATGTTCAGGTAAAACACTGGAAGAACTAAGATCTTCTCTGTACAATGAGCTCCGAACATCGGAAGGAGCCAAGCGACAGCAACAAAGATATTGCGGACCAGTGGTCGCGTTATCGTTCAACTTCATGGTTGCTGTTGGTATCATCATGGCTAACAAATTGGTCAGAAATCAGAACCATTTTTCCTCTTATATTGCGTTTAATTTATCATCAATATGAAATATCTCTTATGCTGCATGTTATAAACTTTGTTGTTGATAGGTGATGGGAAGAATTGGTTTTAACTTCCCAATTTTCCTCACATTTGTTCACTACGTCACCGCATGGGTTCTACTTGGAATTTTCAAAACAATATCGGTGTTTCCAGTGTCTCCTCCATCTAAATCAACTCCATTCTCTTCTATATTTGCACTTGGCGCTGTTATGGCTTTTGCATCCGGTCTTGCAAACACCAGCCTCAAGTATAACAGGTTCATGCTCTTGCTCAAACATGTTTATTAGCCAAAAATGCATCAAAATTCTTTATCTTTGACATAAAAACTAAAATGATCGTGATAGATTTTATGGTATAGATGTTATAATAGTCGTTACGATGTATTTTAGATGTTAATGGTCAAGATTGTTGGTAACAAACATATATGAAAAATAGAAAGTTTGGTCTTATATTGTAGATGTTTATAAACATAAAAGACTAGTTTGGTCAAGATTCGGCACTTCCTTTTCTGTTTGCTGACAGTTTGGTTCGTGCAGTGTTGGTTTCTACCAAATGGCCAAGATTGCTGTTACTCCAACAATTGTTCTAGCAGAGTTCATATTTTTTAAGAAAACCATTTCTTCGAAAAAGGTCATAACTAAGCTTTTCGCGGTTCATATATCTGGAAAAACAACTACTCCATCTAAACCTTTATTTTTTTATGTACTAATCATGCATTGGAATGCAATGATGCAGGTTTTGGCTTTGGCTGCTGTATCAGCAGGTGTAGCAGTTGCAACTGTATCAGATTTAGAGTTCAATTTGTTTGGTGCAATAGTTGCAGTTATATGGATAATCCCAAGTGCTATAAATAAAATTTTATGGTCTACTTTACAGCAGCAAGGAAATTGGACAGCTTTGGCGTAAGTACTAGCAGACACTATCCAATTTCGCCTCCGTAAAATTTAAGTTTTCAATAACTAGACTTGAAAATTTTTCATTGTAGATTGATGTGGAAGACTACACCTATCACAGTTTTCTTCCTAGGGGCTTTGATGCCTTGGATTGATCCACCCGGAGTGTTATCGTTCAAGTGGGATATAAACAGCTCGTCTGCAATTTTGATATCTGCACTTCTTGGTTTTCTCTTACAGTGGTCAGGTGCATTGGCATTGGGGTGAGAGTTCTTTCCGCTTTCAAGTTTTAATAGAAAGAAATAGCGATGCGCCGTTTTTGATAGATAGTTTTATTTCTGATGCAGTGCAACTTCTGCTACAACTCATGTTGTTTTAGGACAGTTTAAGACATGTGTCATTCTATTGGGAGGTTATTTGTTATTCGATTCTGATCCGGGGATTATTAGCATTGGCGGAGCGGTTATTGCTCTCACTGGAATGTCGGTTTACACGACATTTAACTTGCATGAGTCACAGGAAAATGCAATCAAGCAGCTTCCAAAGCATAGTAAACCGACATTTAACTTGCATGAGTCACAGGAAAATGCAATCAAGCAGCTTCCAAAGCATAGTGTGCCTACACCAAAACAGAAACCAGATACTGAAGACAACAAGGATTTGAGTGTAAATATTACCAACAATAACATTGCTGTGTGAGTCATATAACAGTGAGTGAATACCACAATCGAATTATTCATACATTTGTTTTACATTCTTTAGATAGGCAATTCATCTCCAATTCCATTTTGCAGCAATGTTTTTGTATAGGCAAATCAAACAGTATTCAATCATTGAAAAATTGTTAAAGATTATTTTGTGAGTGACATTTTCTCAAAGTTCCATTATTGGTCTCCTAAATTAGACTCAGGTATAAGAATGTTCAAGGGCTTTAGGACACATCTTAAATTTGAAAAATCATGAACTACCATACATCATAAATAACAGAAAGAACTGGGCTAGTAATCAAGTTCTCAACACAGATATTAGAGAGTTGGCAACCTGACTCACCCTTAAAGTTATTCTCAACACAGGTATTAGAGAGTTGGCAACTTGACTCACCCTAAAAGTTATTCGGCAGAGACTTTAATTACAATTGTAAAAGAAACATAGTAAATGAATAAATACAACTACAAAAGGAATATTGAAGACTTGTTTTTGAAACAAAATTGTTTTCTAATTATGTTCTCATTGTTGATTATAAGCATCTAATTGTGCTTTTACACTTAAAATCTGATGTTAATGGGGCACCAAACCATAATGCTGTCAATATGGATGTCCCAACATTAGCTTTAATTCATGTAGTTGAAATTAAGCATGACTGATAACCATTATTCATCATTCATCGTAGAAATACAAAACAAAAATGTCATCATCCATAGTTACCGGACTATGGTAGGGTTTTCTAAAACCACGTTTTCATCTCAATGCTTGAAAGAAATTAGGTACTTAGAACTTGCAATGAAAAGAAATATCAGACAAATAAACATATCCACATGCACTCCTCAATTAGATAATGAGAGCTCCCACATATAAAGGATATATGTTGCTGAAGATAAATAGATGCTGCAATTCTCAATAACCATATAGACCAGTATAATCCAATGTCTTAAGGTATCAAAATGTAGTATACAGGTGAGAATTGAGAACGGAAAATTTGAAAAATCTCACCAACTCTATTGAACTATTACTAAGGTCCTTATAGCAACAACTACATGTTTCTAAGGGGCAAAAGAACATGTGAGGCATGAATTAACTGAAGCCTCGAAAAATATAAATAAGCAAAAAACCCTGCAACTAGCACATTTCAAAACCGTCAGTACCAATAACATTTACTAACTTTCTTCTCTCATTTTTTGGCCGCATTTGTATTTACACTTCAGATCAGGCCAATGTTCATTCTTCGTGGATTTGAGCACATCAAATATTGCATTTGAAAATTATGGTATCAAGAAAATGCTTTCCATCCTAAAAATTAGAATTCCAATTGATCTGTGTGGGTGGAGGCTGCTGATAAGATCCGGGAGGAGGGCCTACATTTTCAACAGGCCCAGCAACAGCTTGAGACTGCTGCAAGAGGGTAGAAGGTGAAGCTACTGTCTGCCCTGGTTGATAGATACCAGGAAATGCTCCAGGAGCTGCCTGTGTCTGGGGGAAGGCGAGATGTTGTCCCTGGTGAGCAAGGTTATATAGAGAATTAAGTTGTAAACTGGACATATCTTGGCCTGGTGCATGTATCCACATAGCAGAACCTTCACTCTGCAGCAAAAAGGGAAAAAAAACAGAGAAAACAAACAAGTTTAACTACAGAAAATCCAAGTATTTCAATAATATTTGAAACTGTGGAAGCCAAAGAGCCCCCATGGCATTGTAATTATGCAACATTCTTTTATTTATTTTAAAAACAAAAAGGCACAGATGGGAAAGAAAATAAAACACAGCAATCAGTAAAACCAACCAGTTGTCCAGTTGTATATAGCTGGTTTTCTTTCAACTGAGATGCTGCGAGATTTTCATTACCAGCGGAGCTTCCAGTATTCACCGTTGGAGTAGGAGCATACCCAACAGGCGGAGACATTAATGATCCAGAAGGAATTCCGATATGAGCCATACTTCCTGTGTTTGTTCCAGCCTTGAATTGTGGTAGAGGGAATTTGACTCCCGCAGCTGCAGTGGCGGCTGGTAGATACATGTTGCCAGCTGATGGCTGTTGAGGGAAACCATTGTGGCTTAAAAATTGATGCATCGGAGACACGTAAATTGGGGGGTAATAGGGGCCATATGGGAAGAAGTTAGCTGGGTATGGTGTCCTAAAATAAGAAACTGCCTGTGGAGAGACAGGTATATTGCTCTGTAGAGGTGGGGTTGGGCTGGGGGACACCACCTGAGAACTTGCAGTCTGCAATGTTGAAAGAATGGCAGAGATATTAGGGGAAATAAATGTGTATAAAATAAATAAATACATTCATAATTACATGTAAGGAAATCAAATAAATCAAAAACATAAATTTTCTTCTGAAGAAAACAAAATGTGAAGATAAACTTAAGTTTGTGTGTGAAACAATAGAACCAATTGGTTTCTAATATTAAGTTTATTATTTGTGATTCAATTTTCTTACAACGTCCATACTTTGTAAAAAATTGACATTCCTTTTCATTGATAAACAAAACAAAATGCAAAGATAAACTTAATTTTATCCATTGTAAGAAATTTGATTTCCTTGCATTCTTTTTCATTGACCAGTTGGCACTATTAAATGCCTTTTCATTGACCAGTAGCTAACTTTGTGTCTATATTTCTACATAAGAAAACAAAATGCAAAAATAAACTTAGTTTGTATTTGAAATGTAAGCATGGAGTTATCTAGACATGGTCAAAAATGTGTAGTTTAGACATGCATGACACATTCCAAGCCTGTCAAAAATTAAAATACGGAATAATAGAATTGAACTTGCAAAGAATATCAATGGCATTATATATACTTAATTTCAGAATATGTAAGCGCAAGAATGACCAACTAGAATGACGCCCTTTCTTTTCAAGATACTATCATTTTGTTGCTGAGTTTCCAATCATACAATTTCAGAAAATCAACTCAGAGCAAATAGCATTTAGCATAAAGAAAAACAGAGATTTAATATTTAAAAAATTACAAATGTTAAACAAATTAATTTGAGAAAAAAGTTAATAACATTTCCAACCTTATGATACAAGCATAAGGAAATATAATTTCAATAAATATAAAGTAAATGAATATCTTAAGAAACAATGCGGGATGGAGGAACTTACAACAAATGAAGGTAAGTGTGATGTTTCTTGGGCCTGAAGCTCACTACCGTCAAATTGAATTTGCTGAGTCCCTAACATGGTAGACATTAAATTCAAACCATAGTTTTGAGCACTTTGAACAGTCAGAATCGGATGGCCCTCGGGAGTTAACAATACCTCCTGCTTTGGCTGCTCAATCTTTGAATCATCATCAGTTATAGAAATGCCTTCTGAAACCAGTGTCGTTTTAACTAGATAAGATGAAGAATGTGCATAATCAACATGACCTCCGTGTTCAGTCAATGGCACACTTTGGTTGTGTTCAGTCAATGGTGCACTTTGGTTGCTACATCAAAACAAGAAATACCATCAAAACATAGATTACAGTAGCTCGGCCAACAAGAAATACCATTTTGGTAAAAGAAAGATCAATCAATTAACACAACGAAAATAATTCATTTAAGGAACAATAACCTTGACTCGGTCTTGAAAGAGGTAAAATACTACAACCTAAAAGAACCTATACACCTTTATAACACCCACTTTGAGGTTTATTATAGTTATTCTTGGGGTTTATTTGGGAATCGGAAGGGGAGGGCATGGATTGAGGGGAAAGAGAGATGAAAAATGAAGGGGATGGAGAATAGTTAAAGCTTGCACGGGGGTTAAATTTTCTCCATGGAATTAAAACCCCTAACTTGGGGTAACTGAAAAAAAGAATTTGGGGAGACTTTGGAGGGTTATGGAGAGCAATAAAAAACAAATCATTTCCTTTTTTTACAATACTCTCAAACAACCAAACAAAAATAAAAAACATTCACCATAAACCTTTCACACCACTCTCCTCCCAAAAACTCGCCAGTACGAACACCAACCTCGCTTCCCCCCTTCCCTTCCCATCAAACCCCTCTCCTCTCTACTCTCAAACAACCCTCAATGAAGAGGTTTAATGTAAGATAACAAATCTAAGTAAACCCAACTATCATTTTTATACAATTTTAAAGGCATGAAGAGGGAAAGAGAAAACATAATAGATCTTTAATTTGCTATACCAAAAAAAAAACACATACAAATCCTATAAACCACAAACCTAGAAGTAACAGCTTCATCATTCCCTGGAGAAGTTTCATGAGTGGGAGAAGTGCTATCGTCACAACCAGTTATACTATAAGGGCTTTCACTTGGACCAAAAGTATCAAAGCTTCCAAATGTCAGACCGCTTTTAAAAGCCTCAGGCACTTGGAAATGGTTTGGAAAAGTAACATGTTGCCTCAACTCAGTTGATTGCACATGAGCTTCTGAAGCCGAGACTTCTGTGACATTGGCTGTCTTAGAAACATCTGCAAACACGCCGAAAGGGCATTATTATAAGTATAAGAATATTCAATTAGAGATACAACAAAAATAATTGAGCACATTAAATCAGTGTGATTCTGGATTTTATCAGTATGATTCCTTAAAATGCGGGATTATTTCAGCACATTAAATCTGAGAGTTAACTGATTGGAGAAAAATCCAAAAACATGGGTATCAGTTAATGTTTAAATTATAATATAGGAACAACCAGGCTGATTTGCCCTTAAAATATCTTCAGAAAAGGTTTCAAGGGTTTCTCCCCCATCTTTTTTCTAGACCATGTGGGATTTACTTCAGTCCAGTTAATTGCTTGAGAGTTAATACTTTCCTTCGGTACTAGGGAAAACCATGACGGTATCCATCTAGTAAAAAATTCAAGGTTACAACCTATACCATAAAGTGTGTAGATGGAGACGGGATGTCAAATAATTTTGCTATAAGATTTAACGAATATAGAATAAGAACTTTACCTTGAGGTGATCTCAAAGAGCTATTCAATGATAAAGAGGATGAGAGTTGCAAGGGCTCAGATAACTGGTTACTTTCAACTTCATTTAACTTCTGTATGGCATTTGGGTTGCCGGTTGAATTCATTGACCTGGACTTTTCATTCTTGGATGCTGATAATTCACCGGCTTCTTCCAGTTTGTTTCCTTCAACATGACTTGGCCCAGCAGATATCCAGTCATTCCCTACTTCCCTACTGATGGCACCACCAACACCAGGATTCTGGGCGATAGATGGAGCCGGCACAGAATCTGAAGAGGAATATACGCCAGATACAGAAATTTGATGTTGATCAGAACTTGATAGAGATTTTCCTTGGTCAGAATTTGAAAGTTTTCCTTGGTCAGTTTGTGTAATTGAGCCGACGGTTTCATTAGGCGGAGTGGTTGCTGCAACAGCAACAGCTTGAGGATGGATATTTTCTTGATTGACAGTGTCATTGGCAGCCGAACTGGTTTTAGGGACACTCACTACACTCCCTTTTAGAGATTGGCTAGAAGAACCATGAACAGACTTCCCATTGGATGGATTTGCAGCACTATGGGGTGAAACAGCCAAAACTCTGCAATTGAAGAATCATGAGATATTATCAATTTGCTCATGCAAGCTGCTTTTCAAATAGACTCTCAGTAAATCAAAAATCAAGTAGGAAATTGCTTCAATATTGTAGTTATTACACATTAAGTTATGAAATATAAAAGAGTGCTAATGTCAAGTTTTGTAAAAGGCCTGCCCAATACAATGTTTTTACCAAAATCAATACAAGATTTGGTTATAATTTTAGATGCAAACAAACAAAATACAATAGGGATATCAATTATCACCGTGCTTTTTTTCTTCTGTTCATTTACTTCTTTCTTTGTATGGCCTTTCGATTAGCAATAAACAGGAAACTAAAAAACCTTTTCTTTCCACTATTACATTTTCTTATCATCAGAGATAAAATAGTAAGAAAAACAAGTTAATATATATATATATATATATATATATATAAAAATTACAACCTTGAGGCTTGAGGTGGTATATTAGTTATTTTCTTTAAATCTGACTGAGTAGAGGAAACATTAGTTCTCTCTGCAATATGATGGACTCCATTTTCTCTTCGATTAGCAAAGTTCCTCCCGCCACCACCATCTAAAAGAGATTTTGCAAAGAAATGTCACAAATAATGAGGTAATAAATAGCAGGAAATTTCATGATGCATAGGAAAGATCTCTGTGCAATGCAAAAGATAATTGCAGTAGCACCATAAGAAAAAAGAGGGACAGAGTGCTACTCTATTTCATCATGGTTGATAAAAAAAGGGGTATGATAGAGCTCATGCAAAATAAAACAGAAGTATTACTTGCAGGGCTTAGGTAAAATATCTCATAAATTGTTTTAGAGGGAAAGAACCACCCAGTGTACAAAATCAGTAAAAAAAAAAACACAACTAACTAGTGTTGCATTCCAAAAGTATTTACAGACAGATGGTTTCTAAATGACCTTAAGTGGGAAAGGATCTTCATAAACAAAACAGAGGAAAACAAATTAAACTACCAAGCCTTTAAACAAAAGCATGAAAATTTACCAAAAAAGTTTGAGGAATAGCCCCCTGAAGCTCCCCTTGCCCCCCTCCCCTGTCCACGTTGCCTTGATCTAGACTCCTCAGAAACCCTGCTGCTCGATCCCTACAATGTCAAGTTATAAAAAAATCAATCAACTTAATAAATGTTAAAGAAAATTATGTAAACTAGACTTGTGCAATCAGAAAAACACACGTGAAATGTATGTTAAATAATACGTATAAAACCCACTGCAAAACACAAAACAGGTATTTTACAGTTTGCAAGTGATATTGTAAGATTACACAGTGCACCCTACTTGGCAGAAATCAAATACCTAAAGCAACCATGCATATTCACAGTTAAGGAAAATGAGAATTTTTATATAACTTAAACATAGTCTCCGAATCACTTTGCTCATAATATGACACAATGGCAGCTCAAGTGAGCTCATGATACAACAAGAGGTTAGCCAGCAGGTTACAATATTGAACAAAACAGCTAAACTTCGATTAAGGGTTAAACAACTAAGAGATTCATCTACTCATTAACACATAAAAATGGATACCTGACTTTATTATTTGGGTATAAAAAAATCGATCAGATTCAGCAACCTAGCTTTTGAATGCAATAACAAATCTACAGACCAACCACATTACATTGCACAGCATGTAACAGTAAAACAGAAGTAAACTAAATACGAAAGGCAAAGAAACAAAATCTTACTTCTTTCTTCCGGTCGCGCCTCCTTCTCACCTCATGAAAAGTATCTGCAACCAAAAATAATAATTCAACAACCACATTAAAATAACAAACAAAGAAAAACAAACTCAAAATATCTCATATGCCATTAACACGTTTCTTTTCAAGAAATTATAAATGAGCATGCAGGGTTTTAAAAACGGTCCGCGAATGCAAAAAAGGACCTCGACAAAACGGTATCTGCAAATACCCTTATCACCGTTTTGCGACGACTACAATTAGTGCTGCGACACATGTACGGACCGAAATTATGTTAAAGGCTTTCGCGACTGCAACAGTTATTTAAAACCCTGTGAGTATGTGGCACATAATACTTCAATTCAGCCATTATTAGAGAAACATATGCAACAATAACAACTAAACCCTACAAAGGATAGTGAAGTAAAGTTTCAAACATGCAACAAATACATGTTGAATTAGTGAAAAACAAAAGCGGATACTGAAAAATCGAAGAGTATTGAAAGGAGAAGAGAAACCTAAATAGAGAAGCTTCTGAGCGGTCTCATTGGGATCCATGGAGTATTCCTTAAGGACGGCGTAGATTTCATCGTCGGTGTGCTGTTTTCCGGTGATCTCTCTGATATCAATGATGGTATTCCGTACATTGTTGGGGATCGGAACCCTAGACCCGCCACCAGCGCCGCTCATTCTTTCTATGAAACACGAGAGAGAGGGAGGGACACTACTGCCTCTGTGTTTTTACAAGAGAGAGAAAACATTCACGTTCGGTATATACCCGTATCATATCATAAATCTCAAATATACAACTAAATTGTGTATTTTATTTTTATTTTTATTTTATACTTTTTATTGAAATTAGGGTTGCATATTTTTCTTTAGTATAACGCACCCCATATATTTCTTCTCCACCGTGTGTTTTTTCACATATGTCTTCAAATTTTAGAGATATATCTCCGGACGTATTTTTAGATTGATGAAACGTTAATTATTTTTCGGAGATGCATCTCCGGAACTATTTAAACCTTAAATTATTCCAAAATATCTCTCATAATTCGTTTTCATTTGAATAACTTCGAAGATGCATTTACAGAAAAGTTCCAGAAATACATCTATTAATTCTTATGAGAACATTTTTTTAAAACCATTGTGTAATTGCTCGCAGATGAAATATAAAATAACATACATACCAAAATGATATATATATATATATATATATATATATATATATATATATATATATATATATATATATATATTGTTCTGGACTGGGCCTCTAAGTTAGTGTCGGACATAAGCCCAAACCGGTCGAGCAGAGGCCCAATCACACAGGCAAAGACCCGAACTGTCGGGCAAGGTCCACGACCCATAAGCTGGTAGTTGAGAGACTATGTCTCCTCCACGTGCACCAGGTCACCCAACTGCCCACCATTATCTCCTGTAATATAAGGGCAGTTGGACCAAGGACAAGACCATGTGCTAGGTCTTACACGCTTCTACGCGTTCCTTGGCAGTTCTTCCTTGGGCCTAGCTGAGTCAGCCCAGGAAAAAACCTTGGTCCAACACTGGGGGCACATTATAAATACCCTCTTCTACTATAGGGTCAGATATTCTGAATTTATTCTCCTATTATACTTTTGTACCTTTACTCACTTAAGCATTGGAGTGTCTTGCAGGTACACCCATCTCCTCTCAATCCATCCTGGTGTTCGTTGCTCAACATCTGGAAGGTCCTTCTTATCAGATTAGGTGTCACAAAAACCAAAACATAGTAAGAACATCACGAAATAAGTACAACTTAGAGTACTGAAACAAAAACAATACAAATTAGGTGTGCCTTTAATCTCTTTCTCACATCCTATGCCTTTACCGTTTGGTCTATGTCTTCGGTCATTGATCCCCCGTCCTCGCACGATGTATGTGGTACAAAAGTGTCTAATGTGCCTCTGTAATAATGTCATTTAGTACTCGCCTAACAGCAGACCCATCGGGGAAGATACCATCATCGATGTTTGCCCGCATCATCTTCCTTATACTACGACAATGAGGCAATACTTCTTTACTGTGATCCAATTAAGCCCGTTGCATCATGATCATCAGCAACCTCACCCTTCGTCGGTGACCCGGATCAACATGAGGTGTTATATGCGCATCTTGACGCCTACCAAAGAATGGGGGAAGTGATGTATCATCTAGTGTATCATGGCGCCTGCAGGAAGAGGAAGTAGACAGTCGAGTGGGTTGCGATGTAAAAGTAGTGTCCTGAGGCGAAGGTCGAGCCCTAGGAGTTGGATAAGATGTAGATTGAGTGGACTAGATCTCTGGAGTATGATGTGTCGCAACAGTTGATGTTTCTCCATAACCAGAGGTACCTGCTGCCTCTGGAACCGATTGGCTCCACTCGCGCATAACAGATGCGTATTTGGATACTCGTTCATGCCTCAATTGGTCGGCTCTGTCGGCCATAATGCTTGAAAGGTATAATTAAATGAATATTAAAAACAAAGAAATTATAAAACAAAAATGAAAAACTAACAGAGTGGTACAATTCCAGAGATACATCTTCGGAATAACCTAGAATGCATAAAGCGTAAAATGTTTTAGAGATGTATCTCTGAAATCACCTAAAATGCATAAAACGTAAAATGTTCCAAAGATGTATCTCCGAAAGTTTTTACAACATAGAGGTCGCGACAATGGCGTTCCATATCCCTCATAATGATATTTTTGAAGCCATGATCGTCGATTTCAGCCAACAAACAATACATACATCGATTATTAACTTTGTTTTTGCTAATATTTAACCACTTATACCCCTAACAATATATTCTAACTTGTCTACGGAAAATACTCTAATATTTATCGGAAACTCGAAAACTTACATGTATAATATGATTCGGAAGATGTTGATTGTTGAACTGAACGTTGCTTGATGATATAGTTAGCCTCGGACAGAAGAAATCAACTTTTGGGATATTTGTGAAATTTAGGATGAATGAGAGAGATGAAGAGGTTTTGAGTTTTTGAGTTTTTGAGAGAAATGAATAAGTGGGGGAGGAGAAGAGTATGGTGCGATATTATGTTCCAAATTGTTCCAGAGATATGTCTCCGGAAAAATTTAATGTTTACCAACTTTATGGTGCTTCCGAAGATGTATCTCCAAAATATTTTAAAGTTTATTTAAAATATGATGCGTTCGAAGATATATCTCTGGAATCTATGAACATTATTGGAAACACGCATGGTGTCTAAGAAGGTTTGGGGTGCATTAAGAAACTGTCTTTTTTCTTTTAAAATCGGCTTAGTTCAGTTTGTCGAACCGAGTTGAACCGTGAATCAAAGAGTAATTAATCTGAACTAGTTATTGTATCATTCATATAATTAGATTTGTGAAACTTTGTGATGTAAGATGGTTAGTTGCGCGTATCGAATAGGAAGTCGTGCGCCAGATGTTTCCCCAAGATTTGTGCAAGTTTGACGTTTGATGTCACAATAACTATTAGTATATGTTTCCTGATAGGGAATCGACTCACGTGTTTGAATCCTTGCTTCATCGTGACTTATGATTGTTTTTAAGTCATTTGAGTTTGTTTCAGGCCCAAATTCAACATTTTACTATTTTTCACATTTTGTTTTATTTTTTAAATTCTAATTTGGATTAAGGTTCATTAGACTTTGTTTGTTTTATGTACTTAAAGACCTTTTGCATGGCTGTAAGTGTAATACCCTACTTTCCGATTTGACAAATAAATATTAAAACATGTATAAAACATAATTATTCACCATGTAGGACATTACTCGAACAATCCAAACCATCAAAACTCTTTGTAAACACATAATAATGAAAAACAACTCGTTCAATAAGCAGCGGAATTACAAAAACATTTAGCATAAAAGCCTTATCATCATTATTTGTTTGAAAAATGGTCCATCCCAAAATAAAACAAAATAAGGATATGCAACAAAACAAATATAGGACAACATAATCCCCTCGTGTTACGTATCATAGCGACTCCAACTATAAACTCGAATGATAAGCAAATAAAGAGGCGCAACATTGTCATCAACCTCAAACTCATACTCAGGGTACCTGATTATTTGTACTCTAAAGAATCACATACGCAACAACACAGAAGATGGGTGAGAATATATTCAAATAATAAATGGTGCATAAACATTCAGGATAGATTCACACACATACACAATCAACCACATAAGCAAAAAACACTAATAACATGTATTCGCGTCTCACCCACATCACAATCATGCAATATAATGCAACTGTGACTCGACTCATGCTCATAGTGGCCCCCACTCTAAATCGGACTCACGACTCAATTATATATGCATGTGGTACCGACTAAATGTTTGGTTTTTCATACGAAATGGGTCATAATATTTGGGAACCCCGAGCCCCCACTTTGAACTCCAAGCCCGCACTCAAGGCTTGGGACAAGTCACTAGTTCCCACTTTGAACTAACAAACATATCTCTTTCACAACAATGACACATATGACGAATATCACGCAAAATGCAGTACAACTCCATGATGACTATACATAATTACTCAACAACAATAGATGCAAAACAACAGTTCTCTGACTATAAACAAAAATGCATCAATAATAACTCATATCTCAATTCACATGTCTCATCAATAAAAAATCAGCATCACATCATACTTTCACTTTTATCACACATATGCTCATCTACACATAACTCACATATATGCATAATATCACACAATTAATCACATAAGTTTAATTAATGAACCTGTACTCATCACAAAACACCAAACAGTAACCAATCACTAACTGTCCAACAAAATCATGTCATTATAATTAAATTCATAATTTCCTTCTTTCAGGTGGATTTCAGCTTTATTTGACAAGTTTGTCGCTTGTAAATTTGTGTTTTGTTTTAGGGTTAGCGTTTGGTATTTCTTTCATGTTTTCGACTACGTCATTTTTGCGAATTGATTCGAATTTAAAATAGGAGTTTATAAAAATCAAAGAGATTATACTTGTTTTTTATAAGGGTTAAAACAAGTTTGTTTTGTAATTATTAATTTTTTTAAAAATGAACAAAACTTCAAAATATAAACCAGAAGTTAAAATATATAAAGTAATAGAAAATAAAAAAGCTCATCGGCCACACGTTTATTTATGTTCAAGAAAAAACTATAAAAAAATATTTGCTTACCCTAAAACAATTATCGTCGTTACTCTTCGTACTTCGAGTCATTTCATTGGCCTTCATCCTTCTTAGTCTCATAATATGATCTAAATAGTTTTGATGATGATAAAACTATGATGTAATGTCTTCATTTGAAGTTATGATCAAGATAATCAAGTTAGTTTTGCTTGTGACATCAAGTTGTCATAGTCAATCTCTTAAGGACAACACCTAATGTCACACGGTGTTCGGTTGAATTCCTAACGATCTTTGCCAAACAATTTCTAATGATGTTGTTTATCAAGCCTTATTAGTTAAAAATTGTCAAGTCCCATATGAAGTGTTGAATCATTGATGAATCAAATAAAAATATCTTATAAATGCAAAGATTGCAAAAGAGATGAAGTGTAAAAATTCACATGGTCTGTATCTAAGTGATCAAAGTATTGTGAAAATATTAGAATAAGGTAGTGAACACACTCGCATAAAATGGAACACAATTAAATTAAAAATACAATGCAATAAAATGGAACACATTTAAATTAAAAATACTACCATCTATTTTAAAAAGTTTGGCATTAATCAATAAACTACTTTATAAATAAGTTGATGTGGACAACTTAATAAATTAAAAGTAAGTCTTTAAAGTAAGTTGTCAAATAAGTATTTATACAAGTATTCTTTAAACTTGAAAAATATGTAACTTTCGTACAAATATTTACATAAATGGGAAAAGTGTATTGATGATACAAATTATTTTTATAAATATAACAAAATTCAATTATTGATATAATTATTTTTTATAAACGGAAATAAGTTACAAATATTTATGTAAATAGACACAGGGGTTCAAGATACTTATAAACGGGAAAAGTCTACATGTTGATATAAACATTGAAATGTAATATTGAATTTTCTGTTAAAATCTTCATTGTAATGATCATTTTATGTTATGAATGTCAATTTCATTTTGAATTTGTTTCTGGTGTGAATCTGAAGATGTAACTACATAATAAATCTAGAGATGCATCTTTGGAATAAATTAAACCAAAAGAAAGGGAGTGACTCTAAATGACATTTGTTGTGTTTGTGCTGGATGTGTTTAAAGATGTGTACAAAATGAATCTGAAGATGTATCTCCAGAATAAATTTAACCAAAAAAAAAAGACATAACTCAAAATGAAATTTTATTAAAAGTATGTTAGATGCATCCGAAGATGTATCTTCGAAATCATAAGACATAGGTAAAAATTCACAGTGTGCATTAGAAACACCTACTATACAATAAGAAATTCTCAAATTTTCTAGATTTTTCCTCTTATTTATGCCACCCACACTTGTCTAATTGGGCCCATAAATAGTGACCCCAAAAAAAAAAAAAGACTCATGTGTGATTTACCTTTGACTCTACAACAATACGACGTCGTTACAACCATTTTACAAGTTAAGAACCCGAAACCAACGTCGAAGTCCAAACAAACACAACATAAGAAACTCAACAACGCTCGTGTAACTGTGTTGTGTTTTTAATTTTTCAGTGAATCCTCACTCTCATCAGAAACATGGGAAGCACCGATTTGAAGTACGAGGTTTCACAAAACGCTTACATCAAACTCGTTCTCCACTCCCTCAAACACCCTACATCCGCCGTCAACGGCGTCTTGATCGGCCGCATCTCCTCTTCCAACGACACCGTCGAGATCACCGATGCCGTCCCTCTCTTCCATTCTCAAATCCCTCTTCTTCCTCAATTGGAGATCTCTCTAATTCTGGTACCTCTCTTTCTCTCTCCCCTAGGGTTTATAATTTTTCCCCAAATTGTTAATCTGTCAAATAATTCATAAAAACATTAACTTTCTTAATTAACATACAAATTAATCAACTGGGTTGATCTGAATTTCTTCTGGGTTTATCAGTTAATTCAGTTTTTGTTTATTTTAGATTTTAGATTCTTCACAGTTTTCTGATGACTATTTTTTTGTGATGTAGATAGATGAATATTTTTCTGCTAAAGGATTGAACATAGTTGGTTACTTTCATGCCAATGAGAGGTCTGATGAATTTGAACTCGGCGGTGTGGCGAAGAATATCGGTGATCACATCTCTCGCTACTTTCCACAAGCTGCTATTCTATTGGTATGTGATGTGATTTTTGGTTGATCTTGGTTTTGAATTGTGTAGTTTTTGTTTTTCATTTTTTTAGATTTTTATTGTTTGCAGTTAGATAATAAGAAGCTTGAAGCTTTGAAAAAGAGCAAGAGTGGTGGTGCTGTAATGCAGGTTAGTAATGTTATTAGTATTGGAAACCTCATTCATATAGGCCTCTAGTCAAAGTTGATTTGCGAGTTTTATTTGAGTTTCTCTAGATAATGTTTAGTTATTGTATATGACACTTAAAATCAATAAACAATGTATGTTTAGTTATTCATGTTGCGAAGCTATCTGTGTTCTTGACATTATTTAGGGTGGATCAGAGTCGAATTTAGGGGTAAATTTTATATGGGATTGTCAAATATCTAGATATCCGCGAGGACTTCTCCTGCGCAAACCTAAGAACCCTTTCTTTCAATTAGCATATGTTTATCTTTCAATTCCCTTTTGCATACTCTGCTTATCTCAATCAACTACAAGGTTTCGTCCATGCCCTTTGCTTCTTGCGATGAAATTCATTGTGCATCAAGAAAGCATTTTTTCCTTTCCTATTTTTGGTTGATTAAAGAAAATCTCGTTAGCTACGTGTTATATACATGGCTTTTAAGATATGATGTTGAGACATCTTTTTGTTGGTTGCATTAACATAGCTTCCCTTTTTCTTATGGTTTAGCTTTATGTTAGGGATGCAAATAAGAACTGGAAGTTGATTCAATCAGACGCAAACACCCGATTCTCTCTCAAAGAGCCATCCGCAAATCTGATCTTGTTGGATTATATTTCATCTGAGAAATGGCGCGACATTGTAGATTTTGATGATCACCTTGATGACATAAGCAAGTAGGTTCTTTTGCGCTACTTCCCTTCTTTCTTCTCCTATATTTTTGTATCTGCAGCTATAATTGACGCGACTATGTTTTCAGGGATTGGCTAAACCCAGGGCTCTTCAACTGATCTCGGCACTCATTGTCTCCATTTGTAACCAATTTACATTGCAAGTGGACATGATGTTTCGGCATTTTATGGCGCATATGCTGGATATTCATGACAAACAATTAGCGAATAGAGATTTTGACATCAGGAACGATGTTTATTGAATTTTTCTCACCTTTCCGTAGGTATATTGTATTTGAGTTTTCTTGCATTGCTTGAGACATTGTTGTTTTGAAAAAAACAATTTAGTTACGTTACCTTTCTGGAGGTTCATCCAATGGCTGCAAAAAATATATTTTTACTCTTAAGGAGGGATCAAGTTATCTTTAGGAGTATTTCAAAGTAGAGTTATTTCTATTAATAAATTATTGTAAAAGTTAAATTTTAATAATAATTAATAGATTGTTACTGTCCTATTAGGCCATTACATTAATAAATAATGATCAAGTAGAAACAATTTTTAGATAAATTTGATTTTTTTTTTTGAGAAGATAAATTTGAAATTGTTAACATTCTGCTGGTTAGTATTTCATTGAGAATATACAATTAAAAACAAATCAATTTTTAAATTTATTAAAGATTGTAATAGGAAGGTGCTAAGTACAAGGAAATTCATAAGATAACAGGATGTTAGGGTTTTTATAAAATGATGATTTCCTTGGCATTATCGCATATTTCATATTTTCATACTGGCAAAAGTATTCTTGTTAAAATTTAATTGCTATTTTATTTTAACCACCAACAATTTCTCATTACCTCACATCCTTGTGATTCTAGTAATAACTCCTCTAAATTATGAGTAACAATCACAATATTATTTCCTTATATTTCTACGATTCTCCACGGTCGTTTACAATTTTTCCGAATACAAAATAATACTTGATAAATATGCTTGCTATGTGTATAATTAATTAGATTTTTGCAAATATGATGAACTAGATTCTTAGTCAAATAAATAAGATTCTACTTGCCGCCCCCATTTATACTTGACACCTTTCAATTACGATGAAATTGGTATATCAGAGATTTCAAAATATCCAGTAATTTCAAAAAATTTGGTAAAAAAATTAATTTGTTTTTTTTATACTATTACAAATTTCAAATTCGCAATACAATACTAGAAATTTTGAAATTACTGGTATTGTATTCCAAATTTGAAATTCCCAATACTGTATAAAAAATAAATCTTGAAACTTTTAAAATTTTTTACTATCGGGAATTTTGAAATTATCGGTATTAGTATTACACATTTGGAATTTCCGGTAGAGTAAAAAAATAAATTTTGAAACTTTTGAAATTTTCACTACCGAGAATTTTGAAATTATCGATAATGTATTGCAAATTCGGAATTTCCGGTAGTGTAAAAAAACAAATTTTGAAACTTTTGAAAATTTTTATTAGGGGGAATTTTGAAATTACCAGTACTGTATGCAACTTTGAAATTTCTGATAGTTAAAATTTTTTCATTTGTTTCAAATTTTTTCAGGAGGAGTTTTACTATTATGAAAAAATTGGGGTACCAAATATAATTGTGGGTGGTTGGCAAGTATCATTCTTCTGAATAAACCACATTTTGGCGATCATAACTCAGATCCACATATTCTTGCTTAATCCCTAATATTTCTAGAAGATCCCATAACCATAATGCTTCCTTCACTTCTTTTGTTACAACCATGTATTTGACATCTGTAATAGATATTGTCAATGTTGTTTGTAACATCGATCTCCAACTAACTGGAGTACCATGTATTTAAACACATAACTAGTAGTAGATCGTTGTATATCTAGATCTCCATCATAATCATAATCAACTAAGTCATTCAATATTTCTTCTTTAAACATTTAAATTTCTTCATATACAATTTATTGTTCATGCTATATTATTTTCTTGTTCAACTTTAATGAGAGTTATGTTTTCATATTATTAGAAGCCAAATTTTCGTTGTGCTCCAACAATTGGCATCAAAGCAAACATTAAAATTTAGAGTGGTAAATTTTTTCTTTTTAAAGAAAATGACTTATACGAATGAAACCGTCAAGGTTGGAAAATATGAAATAGTCAAGTTTAATGGAAAACAAATGATTTTTCCTATTGGAGGATGCAAATGAAAATTTTCTTTATTTCACAAAAGTCGCATAAAGCCTTGGCTGGAAAGAACAAAAACCCATGGATATGAAGAATGATGATTGAGAAGAGCTAGATCTAAAAGCACATGCAACCATAATCTTATGCCTTGAGAGGGATGTTACATTCTCTGTTAATGATACGCGTGATTAAAGTTAGAGAATAATTTTATGACAAAAACAGTAACAAATTAGATCTACTTGAAATAAGTTTGAAAGGATTATATCAGACATGAAGAATATAAAAGTTAAGATTGATGAAGAAGACCAACCACTCATATTGCTGCTTTCATTACCGGAGTCTTACGAAAATCTAGTTGAAACATTGATGTTTGAGGGTGATACTCTAATAATGGATAAGACTATATAGATAAGACTAAAACATCAATTTTAGTAGATGATCTTCGAAATGTTGCTACAAGTGGGATGTCTATAACCGAAAGATAATACATGGAATAAGTTCAAGGATTGCTTGCTTCTAGAGGGAGTACCATGAAAGAGGACACAACAAAGTCTATATCAAAATCTAGAGCTCATACATAAAGGACATGCTTTGAATGTGGTGAATTTGGGCACTTTAATTCTCTTACAAAGGTACATACTAAAAAGAATCCCGTAGACATGTTAACCAAGATTGTATCAGGTAAGAAGCTCCAACACTGTTTGAACTTCCTAAGTATTATTTTGTATTCGTTCAAAATTTGAATATTTTAAACTGTGAATGAGGTAAAAAATAGTAGAAATGACAAAAAATAATATTGTGATCGACACATTCAGATAAATTGTTACTAGAATCAGGATAAAGTAAGGTAAAGATAAATTGTATATGTTATAAAAATAGAATAACAATTTAACAATCATTCAAATGAAAGTGTATGAGATATTCATTATCCTCCATTCATATTTATTTTGGTATATAACTTCTTATAAATTGTTTAGTATGTAAACAAAAGTAATAACATCAATATATAAAACAATACAAAGTGTAACAAAATAAATTAGTTCATAAATTTAATCTTTCTTCTTTAAATATTTATATTGTGTCCTACGGACTATATTATTTTCTGTTAAACTTTAGCAAAAATTGTTTCATATTATTATTTAAAGCCAAAAACACAAGATGAAATTAATGACCAAGGAAAATTTGTATTTCCAATTGGCATCATTTACCAATAGGAAGGTGGATATTAGAATGTGTTTGAGAGGTCTTAATGGTTCTTTTGTTTGTCCCAACAATGTATATCATGCACTTTTGTTAACAATGACCATACAAAAGCATAAATTACCCTTAGTGTAATTTAATTATTTCTAGTATCTTTTATATTGGGTTTATTGTTTTTGGTTTTGGTTGAGTATATTTGATTACTTCTCATAAAATTGTCATGTATATTCCCTAAGTAGAAGCCCTTAAAAATAATGAGAATTGTCATTGAATGCATCCACATTCCAACAACCATTGTGCTTCTAATGGACAGAACTAAGGAGATGGTTTGTTGAAACAATTTTGCAATATGTACGCCATGTTCACATTTTCTAATGTATTTATACAACTTAGAAAAATAGAAATTACATATCACAACCCATGTTAACTACAATGTTGTTTAATAACGGATATAACGCGATGAATTTGAACAAAATGCTATCAAGTAACTGCAATAGCAGCACTTTGAACAATTAATTATTTTCCACGATTAACAACACTGGTTAATTATTCTTGAGAGTTTGTGTACATTTTCATGACCAATGATGATGATAAGATAGAATGCAACTATGAAGTTTAAAAGGTAGGACATCCCTTGGCTTTTATACCAGGAGCTATAGGACAAGCAGCCAAGGGGCAGTGATCACCTGGGTCAAGCCCCCACCAACTTGGGCCGAAGATATCGTAAGTTTGAAGCGAAAAATAGAGTAACACGCCCATGAAAGCAATACCAGCTTCCATAGCAGCTGAGAAAATGTAAGTGTGTCTAGCCCACCATGTCTTGTAGTTTCTGTAAATATAGAAATTGAAGAAAATTCCAACAGCTCCCCAAGTAATATAATTCACTGCTCTAACTGGTGGTATATTCATGCCACCTGAAAAGATAAGTGGCAGGTGGATGAGTTGAATCCACTTGTGGTTCGGGTATTTGCGCGCTAGGAACCAAACCGGAACAGGCGCAAGTAGACCGATGAGGTAAAACCAGTTCATTCCAGGGTAAATTCCATCCTTGGTGAACATTTTCTGTGGTCCTAGTACTCCCCATATGATTGAAGCACTGTAAAACACATCATCGCCGGGACAAGTCCAAGGACTTCCTTCTGGCAACAAATCTGCGTTACACATGTTTGGAATACTTGTTAGAAGCCACCATGCTGTGGCGAAGTTTACACCTGTACCAACCACAGTTCCTACAAACTGTGCTATGAACATAGATATCGGAGGAATTTTCATGTAGTGGCCTAATTTGAAGTCACCAATAAAAGTAAGTGCCTGCGACATGCTGATGTATCCGTAAGTCTTGAAGGCGACATTAGCTAGAGGCTTTCCGGGGTAAAGGAACCCAATGATCAACTCTGTGATCACATTTAACCCAGGTTGCTGCATAAAAAGTAGTAACATGTTTTAGCTTATTTTTTAGGAGCCCTTACAAAGAAGCCGGACGATTAAGAAAGAAAAACTTACATAGTTTGTTGTTGCTTGAATGACACCAATTGGCAAAGTGAAAACCAATGCAATTACTAGGGAAAGTAAGAATCCCCACCATGGAAGTTGGAGCTGCTTGTCAAAGCCTTCAGTACATACCAAGGCCAATATAATCATAAGGGCTAAAATTGTCATGAACCACCACTCAGGGACTTGTGCGTAGTTTTTCTTCATGATTCTTGTATGCACGTCTCCGGCTTGTTCTTTCAGTGCGGCTGTTGTCTTCTTCCACATCACAAGAATCTCTCTTTCAAATTCACAGTCGCCAGAATATATATAGTTAGATGGTTAATTATAAAAATTGCATCAATAATACGTAATCGAAGAATGTGGAATATAAGGAAACATACTTTCCGTGGAAGAGGAAAACGTGAGAAAGGGTGGCAGTGAGAGCTGCAAAGCTCAATCCATAGTCAAATGCAAATATGATACTAAGATAGAGTTTGCTGTAATTGTTATAACCATCCGAATCAAATTCAAAGGTTTTTGAATCAAGAACCCTGCTCACATTATATACTGCACCAGTGGAATCAAATGTGTGAGAACTGATCAAGGGAAATTTTTTTGCTTCATAAAAATTGTTCCAATATGTAATGGGAACAACAATATAGAGAAATATGAAAAATCCAGCAAGCTGGTTGATGATGGCAAAACCAGGAACAGGCAAAGGACTTCCTATGAAACCAGCAACAGTATTCCAATCAAGGGTAAATGAACCAAGACCAAGACCCTTCATTCCTGAACCAATTTGCTGGGCAGTGACAGATGTTTTCCATATCAAACAAACAATAGAGATGGTTTGCAATGATTGGAAAAAGTAGCTTGGAATAATGTAATAAGCAAAGCTAGCAATAAAGACCAGGAGAAAGAATTGCAGCCTTGTGTTTCCTCCTTTAGGCCTAATTTCTTTTTCATGAAATGCCCTGTGTCATTCAAGATTCATATACCAATGAGAAAAAACGAAAAAAATCAACATCATATTCTAAACAATAAATATACGAAGCACATACAAATACTAGACACGGACACATCAAAACTGCTAATAACATTGAATACAATCACATGTGTATAAAAAATTTGTCACCGTTAAACCATGACTAAATATGACCCAAAAATATTCCTTAAAAATGTGTTACTACCACTGCTATAAGATATCATCGAGTAAATCAAAGCACGGTCTTATATTTAAGGACCGAGTAGTTAGTTAGCTTTTAATATTTTAAATTAACAAGAAAGAATTTGCACACACAAAGAGAGTGATAGAAAAAATAAAGAAATACCTGAATAGAGACACCTGGACAAGATTTGATGGCCACCACATGTAGGGAGAATCCACAAGGATCTTTCTGAAAATACCAGCTCATCCATAGCCAAGCATCTATAAAATTCATGAACAAAAAATATCATTATTTTGGATGATTATATATTAATTGGAAAAAAATGTTTTAACATTTAACAAAACAAAAATTTTCACCTGAGTTGTCAATGCTAGCAAAAAAGCAGCAATTGGATTGATACTTCTGTGGTAAAAAGCCTTAACAATGACAATAATGTTAATGGCGTAAGGACTAGATCCACAAGAAGCAAGGATGGTTATGAGGGCATGTTCCTTCATATTGAATGGTCCAGGATTCAATGAGAAAGACCAATTGAGGAAGGGAAATTTATATATTGTGGTGGGAAGTGTTGCAGCCATTAGTTTTCCAATTGGGAGAGAAACAATCTGTGCTGCCACAGTACTGACATACAGAGGGTTGGTTCTGTACATAAAGAATTGGTTTACAAAGGAAAGGACAATGCAACATCCCAAACCAATAAACCATGTCCTAAATGTAAGTGCCGGTAGTGAAGGGTCGTCTGTTATTGGCACTGTTAGTCTCACCTGTTCTATAGGTGAATCATTCACTTCTGTCTCATCATCATCTACATCAAACAATCTCTCTAGCTTTAGTTTCAAACACACATAACAATGTCAAGTTAAAATAAACATCAACCATAACACAGACACTGACTCGCGTAATAATTTGTACATAAACATTAACACATAACAATGACAAGTTAACAAACATCAACTGAGACATATATACACTTTTAATCTGAAATGTTTATTGTCAAAAAATCTAGACAACCAAGGTAATCTGGGAAGATTTAACTCTCTGAGATACTAAGATGTTCTTACATATAAACTTGTACGACGTCAAACTTGCAACCACATACAATTCATATTTTGGTTCACATTGAGGTTGAAAGAATCACAATAAGCCACCATGAATCCATGATTTTGACAGAATCTACAATTAGAAGCTTCGACAAAAATCGCGGTGGCGCAGTGATTTCGTGGAACTCAATGCTAAACCAAACGTCTAATCAGAGAATCAAAACAATCCAACGCTATTTTAACAAATTCTACGAAAATCACGATGTGAGAGTGATTTTGTCAAATCCAATTATCATCCAAACATTGCTTACAAAAACTACAATTCGAAACATATAAGGATAAGCCAGCACGAAAGTAATTTGACAAAAACTAGAATTTAAAACTTTTATAAAAATCACTCTGGCATAGTCCTTTTGTCAAAATCATTTTTCATTCAAACATGTTATCACACCATGAGAATGAAAATTTCTTCCCATAACAAACATATAAAACATTTTAGAATAAAATCACTCCTTCAAAAACAACAATATGAATCAATCAAGAACAATGAGACAATGCATGAACATAAACATGAACATGAAGGTTAACCTTTGATTGAAAGTTTGGACTCAAGGTCCTTAGTATGAACAGAAAATGTATCTCCATCGACCCCTGCCATTGCAGAGACAGGAATCATTGAAGAAATTGAAACCGAATATGTAGTCACAGGGAGATATTTTGGGGTCAAAGATTGGGTGTAATTGTACGTTGCATGTTATTTTAAGATAAAAGATACATTGGAACATAAAAATTGTTTGGTTCGTGCTTTTCTTCAACATGATCATACCCACGCATTTCGATAGATTCGACTGCTATGGATTCTGTTTGAAAAATGTCTTCTTAAAAGATGTAGAAATATCAGGAAATAATTTTTTTTTTAAGTTGAGTAGGAATTTGACTAATAATAATAATGTTTCGTACAGCTAAAAAGCTAAAAAGAATCTCATAAAATAATTATAAGGTTAAATTGTGATTAAATAAAATCTTTATTTATTTTTTAATTGTTCCTACACAGGACCTCCAAAAACATGAAACCTTTGATAATAATATAAAACACAACTCTTATTAAAATTGGACAAGAAAACAATATAACATAAATAATAGATTGTATAAAAAAATATAAATATTTAATCTATTTAATCTTTCTTCTTTAAACATTTTAAACATTTATATTTTTTCATACAATCTATTGTTCTGGCTATATTATTTTATTTTCTTGTTCAACATGAGAGTTGTGTTTTATATTATTATTAGAATTGCCGTATAGCTCCAACAATTGAAATCGCAACAAGCATCAAAATTTAGAGTGATAATTTTTGTTGAAGAAAATGACTTATACTAATGGAACCGCCAATAACAAAGTTCAATGGAAAAACATGATTTTTTCTATTGAAGGATGCAAATGAAAAATTTACTTATTTTCTCAAAATTTCATAAAGCCTTGGCATGAAAAGAACAAAAGCCTAGGGATATAAAGGATGATGATTGAGAAGAGCTAGATCTTGAAGCATAGACAAACATAATCTTATACTTGAGTGGGATGTTACATTCTCTATTAATGAAGAAGCATCGACTGTTGGCATGTGGTCAAAATTAGAGAATAATTTTATGACAAAAATTGTAACAAATCGAATCTACTTGAAATCCAAATTGTATACATGGAAGATAAAGGAAGGCACCTTAATCAAGGATTATGTCAACAAGTTTGATAGGATTATATCAGACTTGAAGGATATAAAAAGTTAAGATTGATGAAGAAAATCAAGCACTCATGTTGTTTCTTTCATTATCGAAGTCCTTTGAAAATCTAGTTGAAACTTTGATAGATGATACTCTAACCATGGATGAGACTAGAACATCACTTTTAGCGGACGATCTTCAACAGATTACTACAAGTGGAATGTCTAGCACTAGAAGATAATACAAGGAATAAACTCAAGGATTGTTTGCTTTTAGAGGGAGGACTAATGAAATAGGACATGGCAGAGGAAGGAAGTCTATCAAAATCTAAGGCTCCGACAAAAAGAACATGCTTTAACTGTAGTGAATTTGGGCACTTTAAAGCAAATTATCCAAATAAGAGGGTATTATTTAAGAAGTATACGAGCAATGAAAACAATTCTAAAGGCCAACAACAAGATTTAGCGGAGGCGAGTTATTTCTCGAATGATGAGGATGATTGTTTCTATGTTTCAAAGAAAGACCATGATATTTCTGGTAGGTGGATGCTTGATTTAGGAACTCCTCACCATATGTGCCAAAATAGGAAGTGGTTTGCTACCTATCAAAGTACATATGGTGAAACTGTTTTAATGGGAAACAACCGTGATTGTAAAATTATGGGGTATGGTACAATAAGAATCAAGATGCATGATGAAACGATAAAAAACTTTACTGAGTCTGAGACATGTCCCAAATTTAAGAAAGAATATTATTTCTATTGGTGTACAAAAGGAAAATGTTTACAAAATAGTCATGGAAAACAAATTTTTAAAAGTTGTGAGTGGTTCGTTGGTTGTGATGAAGAAAATCTGTCACATAAATCTTTATCCTCTTATGGATGAAATTGCCATAGAAGATTTGGTAGTTGGAATTAGTGTAAGTAAAGATCAAATAGAATGCACGAGAATATGACACATGCACCTTGGGCATATGTCAAAAATGGGTCTATCATTGCTCAATGAGAAAGCTTTGGTTACGTACATGAAGAAACCATGCATGGAATTGTGTGAACATTATGTGTATGGTAAAGTACAACGCTTGAAGTTTTCTACAAGAAAACACAAAAGTAGAAGGTTGTTAGACTATATGCATATTGATGTTTGGGCCCAACTACAATTATTAGTTATTTATGTTAAGAGTCTCACATCAAATAATATATGGTCTGAATATGTGTTTATAAGTGGGGGCAGTACTCACCCTATCGACCGGTTTTATAAGATTGAGTTAGGCTCAACCACATTCTTAACGTGGCATCGAAGTTATTTCAAGATCCGATGAGTCACCTACTATAATTTTCGCTGTTGGTCCACCCACCATTTATTTATACGCTTCAGTTGTCTAGTCCTGACGCAAGGGTGTGTGTTAAGAGTCCCACATCAGATGATATATGGTCGGAACATGTGTTTATAAGTGGGGGCATTACTCACCCAACCAACCGATTTTATGGGGTTGAGTTAGGACCAACCACATAATTAGGAATTTCTAAGGATGAGATATTTTCAAATATTAGAAAGCAATGGTTCATAATGGGTAAGAAGTTGAAAACTATAAGGTCCAAAAATAATACAGAATATACAGAGGAATCTTTCAAGAACTTTTATGATCAATAAGGCATTGTAAGACATTAGACAGTCAGAGACACACCATAACAAAATGAAGTCACAGAAAGATTGAATTATACATTTCTTCAGAAAGCAAAATGTATGCCCTATACTTCTAAGTTAGGTCGAGAATGGTGGGCAAAAACAGTTTCTACATCCGAGGCATTATGTGCATGTAAATTTGGTGGAATATGCACTATGAGTTGAAGATTATGAGCCTTTAACCTTCAAGCAAGCTATCAAAGACACAAATAGATAGATTTTGTTGATTGCTATTGAGGAAGAGATGAAATATCTTCAAAAGAACAAAACATGAGAGGTGGTATCATTGCCCGTGGAAAAGACTGCTATTGGTTGTTAGTGGGTGTACACAAGAAAAATGGATTCTAACAAGTATGATAGTATAAGATATAAGGTTAGACTGATGGTTAATAGATTTGACGTGTAAGGGATTATGATTGTATAAGGGTTGATTAGAATGAGATATTTTCTCTAGGAGTAAAACATACTTCTATTCATGTGTTATTAAGTCTTGTTGCTTATGATGATTTCGAGTTAGAATAACTTGATGTGAAAACAACCTTCTTACATGGTAAAGAAAGCCAATTATGTCGCTTGAGAAAATCACTTTATGGATTGAAGAAATCTCCTTGCTAGTGGTACAAATAATTTTACTCATTTATGTCAAAACAAAGTTTCTTTAGAAGGGATTATGATTGTTGTGTATTCATTCGTAAGCTTCATGAAGGTGATTATATTTATCTTCTATTGTATGTGGATGACATGCTCATTTCTTCGAAGAGCAATGTAGAGATAGATAGGTTGAAAACTCAACTTGGTGACGAGTTTGAGACTATAGACTTAGAAATTACTGATAAAATATTGGGTATGGAGATTAGAAGAGAAAGATCAAACTGAAAATTGCTCTTGAGTAAAAAATTCTACATTGAACAGGTAATTGAAAAGGTTGGAATAAAAGATGATAAGTTTGTAGTAAATCCATTGGCTACATATTTTAAGCTCTGTGGTAAATAATCTCTCATTATAGCAGAATATACATGAAATGTGTTCCTTACGCTAGTGCAGTTGGAAATTTAATGTATGCGATAGTGTGTACATGTCCATATATTTCACAAGTGGTTAATGTTTTTAGTAGATTCATGGAAAATCCGGAAAATGAATATTGGGAAGTTGTAAAATGAGTTTTAAGGTACTGAAAGGATATTGTTGACACCTGGTTATGCTTTGGTGGGAGATACATGTCAGTTAAACAATTTTGTTGATTTTGATTATGCTGGATATCTAGATAGACGACGAGTTATTATTGATAATATATTTAAAATAAATGGTGCTCTAGTTAGTTGGAGATCAATGTTACAAGCTACAGTGACATTATCTACTACAGAGGTCGAATACATGGTCGTAATAGAATGAGTGAAGGAAGTATTGTGGTTCTGGGGTCTTCTAGAAAATTTGGGGATTAAGCAAGAATATGTGGATCTGCATTGTGATAGTGAAAGTGAGATTCACTTGCCTAAGAATCAGGTTCATCATGCTAGCACCAAGTATATCGATGTAAGATATCATTTTGTACGGGTGTTATAGAGAAGTCATATTTTTCTTACAAAGGTACACACCGATGAGAATCCTATAGACATGTTAATCAAGGTTTTGATAGGTAACAAGTTCCAACATTGCTTCAACTTGCTAAGTATTATTTTGTATTGTCCAAAATTTGAATATTTCAATTTGTAAATAAAATGGATAACTGTAGAAATATAAAAAAAAAGGGATAAATATACAAACCCCCTGCCATTAGGGCGTGATTTGATTTTTCCCCCTTTATGTTTTTTTTAATAGAGACCCCCTTATAAAAGCCAAAATCAGAAATTACCACCCCCTATTACTGTGTCAACTGTTCATCATCTTCCCCAAACCCCAAATTGGAACATTCATCCCCAAATTGAAAAATCCAGCAAAAATGAACAAAATTGAAAAACCTAAATGGCAGCAAGCTTTCCCCAAAACCAAGTATCTGAAATTCAAATTTAGAAAATCGAAAAACCTGCTAACAAGTACTACACATCAGACTAAGTAACAAGAACAAAATTGAAAACAAGCACAACGATTGAGAAAAAATTGAATCAGATAGAAACGAAGATTGCACCATATATCTTGAACAGCACCAGACTGAGAAACAAGTGAATCGAGGATTTGAATTGCCTTGGACCAGTCCTTGAAGCTACAGAGCTTGGCGAGCTTAGTTCGATGAGAGGTAGCAAGAGCCATTGATGAGAACGAATCAGAATTTCACGAGGGTTCAGATGCGATTGATGAGAACGGAGCCATTGATGCGAAACCATGATGAGAACGGAGCCATTGATGCGAAACCATGGCAGAAGGGGAAGAAACCATGGCAGAAGGGGAAGAACATGAACCCTAATTGCAGGAAAAGGGAAGAATATGAACCCTAATTGCACAAATAGTAAAAGGCGTGGTGAAATATGGTTTTTGATTTTATAAGGGGGAGTTCATAAAAAAAAACTTCAGGGGGAGAAACCGAATCTCGCCCTAATAACAGGGGAGTTTGTATATTTATCCCTAAAAAAAAATATTGTGATAGTTGTTTCTATTTTAGAGGAGTTGTTACTAGAATCACAATGAAGTAATGTAAAGATAAATTGCAAGTGGTTAAAATAGAATTACAATTTAACAGTTATTCCATCATTCCATCATTCAGATGAAAGGTGTATGACACCGTGGTTAAAATAGAATTACAATTTAACCATCATTCCATCATTCAAATGAAAGGTGTATGACACATTCGTTATCCTCCATTCATATTTTAGTATGTAACTTCATATAAATTGTAACAAAATAAATTTGTTATCAAAAGTTTAATCTTTCTTCTCTAAAATTTTTTATTTCATCATACTCTATTGTTCATAGTATATTGTTTTCTTGTTAAACTTTTATTAAGAGTTGTTTCATATTATTATTAGAAGGTGACTCAAACAGAAGATGAGATGAATGACTAAAGAAGATTTGTATTTCCAATTGGCATCATTTACCTATAGAAAGGTGGATATTGGAATGTGATTGAGTGGTCATATTGGTTATTTTGTCTGTCACAACAATGTATAAATTACCCTTAGTGTAATTTGAATACTTCTCGTATCTTTTATATTGGGTTTATTATTTTTGGTTTTGGTTGAGTATTAACTCTTTACTTTTAGTTTAATTTGATTACTTCTCATAAAATTGTCATGTATATTGCCTAAGTAGAAGCCCTTAAAAATAATGAGAATTGTCATTGAATGCAATATGTGTGCCATGTTAACCTTTTCTAATGTATTTATACAGCTTAGAAAAATAGAAATTACGTATCACAAACCATGTTAACTACAATGTTGTTTAACGCCATGAACTTGAACAAACTGCTATCAAGTAACTGCAATAGCAGCACTTTGAACAATTAATTATTTTCCACGATTAACAACACTGGTTAATTATTCTCCAGAGATGTTGGGTACATTTTCATGACCAATGATGATAAGAAGATAGAATGCAACTATGAAGTTTAAAAGGTAGGACATCCCTTGGCTTTTACACCAGGAGCTATAGGACAACCAGCCAAGGAGCAGTGATCACCTCCATCAAGACCCCACCAATTTGGGCCGAAGATGTCGTAACTTTGAAGCGAAAAATAGAGTAACACACCCATGAAAGCAATACCAGCCTCCATAGCAGCTGAGAAAATGTAAGTGTGTTTAGCCCACCATTTCTTGTAGTTTCTGTAAATATAGACATTGAAGAAAATTCCAACAGCTCCCCAAGAAAGATAATTCACTGCTCTAGCTGGTGGTATATTCGAGCCACCTGATAAGATAAGTGGCAGGTGGATGAGTCGAATCCATTTGTGGTTCGGGTATTTGCGAGCTAGGAACCAAAACGGAACAGGCGCAAGTAGACCGATGAGGTAAAACCAGTTCATTCCAGGGTAAATTCCATCCTTGGTGAACATTTTCTGTGGTCCTATTATTCCCCATATGATTGAAGCACTGTAAAACACATCATCGCCGGGACAAGTCCAAGGACTACCTTCTGGCAACAAATCTACGTTACACATGTTTGGAATACTTACTAGAAGCCACCATGCTGTGGCGAAGTTTACAAATGTACCAATCACAGTTCCTACCAACTGTGCTATGAACATAGATCTCGGAGGAATTTTCATGTAGTGGCCTAATTTGAAGTCACCAATAAAAGTAAGTGCCTGCGACATGCTGATGTATCCGTAAGTCTTGAAGGCAACATTAGCAAGAGGCTTTCCGGGGTAAAGGAACCCAATGATCAACTCAGTGATCACATTTAACCCAACTTGCTGCATAAAAGTAGTTACATGTTTTAGCTGACTTTTTAGGGGCCCTTACAAAGAAGCCGGAGGATTAAGAAAGAAAAACTTACTAAGTTTGTTGTTGCTTGAATGACACCAATTGGCAAAGTGAAAACCAATGCAATTACTAGGGAAAGTAAGAATCCCCACCATGGAAGTTGGAGCTGCTTGTCAAAGCCTTCAGTACATACCAAGGCCAAAATAATCATAAGGACTAAAATTGTCAAGAACCACCACTCAGGCACTTGTGCGTAGTTTTTCTTCATGATTCTTGTATGCACGTCTCCGGCTTGTTCTTTTAGTGCGGCTGTTGTCTTCTTCCACAACAAAACAATCTCTCTTTCAAATTCAGAGTCACCAGAATATATATAGTTAGATGGTCAATTATCAAAATTGCATCAATAATACGTAACGAAGAATGTGAAATATAAGGAAACATACTTTCCATGGAAGAGGAAAACGTGAGAAAGGGTGGCAGTGAGAATTGCAAAGCTCAATCCATAGTCAAATGCAAATATGATACTAAGATAGAGTTTGCTGTAATTGTTATAACCATCCGAATTAAAGTCAAAGCCTTCTGAATTAAGAATCCTACTCACATTATATACTGCACCAGTGGAATCAAATGTATGAGAACTGATCAAGGGAAATTTTTTTGCTTCATAAAAATTGGTCCAATATGCAATGGGAACAACAATATAGAGATATATGAAAAATCCAGCAAGCTGGTTGATGATGGCAAAACCAGGAACAGGCAAAGGACTTCCTAAGAAACCAACAACAGTATTCCAATCAAGGGTAAATGAACCGAGACCGAGACCCTTCATTCCTGAACCAATTTGCTGGGCAGTAACAGACTTTTTCCATATCAAACAAACAACAGAGATGGCTGACAATGATGGGAAAAAGTAGCCTGGAATAACGTAATAAGCAAAGCTAGCAATAAAGACCAGGAAAAAGAATTGCAGCCTTGTGTTTCCTCCTTTAGGCCTAATTTCTTTTTCATGAAATGCCCTGTGTCATTCAAGATTCATTTACGAATGAGAAAAAACGAAAAAATTAACATCATATTTCTACACAATAAATATACGAAGCACATACAAATACTAGACACAAACACATCAATATTGCAAATAACATTAACTTTAATTACAGGTGTATCGGACAATGCACACTTCCAAAAATTGCAGGCTTTAAATATAATCTCATAGTAAATTTGTCACCGTTAAACCATGACTAAATATGACCCATAAATATTCCTTAAAAAAATGTTTTACTACCACTGTTCTAAGATATTTAAGGAGAGAGTAGTAGTTAGTTAGCTTTAAATATTTTAAATTAACATGAAAGAATTTGCACACACAGAGAGTGATAGAAAAAATGAAGAAAAACCTGAATAGAGACACCTGGACAAGATTTGCAGGCCACCACATGTAGGGAGAGTCCACAAGGATCTTTCTGAAAATACCAGCCCATCCATAACCAAGCATCTATAAAATTCATGAACAAAAAATATCATTATTTTGGATGATATTATATATTAATTGGAAAAATATGTTTTAACATTTAACAAATTTTTTTTTCACCTGAGTTGTCAATGATAGCAAAAAAGCAGCAACTGGATTGATACTTCTGCGGTAAAAAGCCTTAACAATGACAATAATGTTAATGGCGTAAGGACTAGATCCACAAGAAGCAAGGATGGTTATGAGGGCATGTTCCTTCGAATTGAATGGTCCAGGATTCAATGAGAAAGACCAATTGAGGAAGGGAAATTTATATATTGTGGTGGGGAGTATTGCAGCCATTAGTTTTCCAATTGGGAGAGAAACAATCTGTGCTGCCACTGTACTGACATACAGAGGGTTGGTTCTGTACTGAAAGAATTGGTTTACAAAGGAAAGGACAATGCAACATCCCAAACCAATAAACCATGTCCTAAATGTAAGTGCCGGTAGTGAAGGGTCGTCTGTTATTGGCACTGTTAGTCTCACCTGTTCTATAGGTGAATCATCCACTTCTGTTTCATCATCATCTGCATCAAACAATCTCTAGCTTTAGTTTCAAATTCTAAAACTACGAACTGAAACATATAAGGATAAGCCACCGTGAAAGTAATTTGACAAAATCTAGAATTGAAAACTTTTATAAAAATCACTCTGGCACAGTCCTTTTGTCAAAATCATTTTTCATTCAAACATGTTATCAAACACCTTAATGTCTACAATATCACACCGTGAAAATGAAAGTTTCTTCACATAACAAACATATATAACATATTAGAATAAAATCACTCCTTCAAAAACAACAGTATGAATCAACCAAGAACAATGAGACAACGCATGAACATGAAGGTTAACCTTTGATTGAAAGTTTGGATTCATGGTCCTTAGTATTAACCGGAAATGTAATTCCATCAACCCCTGCCATTGCAGAGACAGGAATCTTCGAAGAAATTGAAACCAAATTTGTTGTGACACGAGAATCTCTCTTCAATTATTCAACCTTTTTATAGGGATAACGTTTTTCATACAAAAGACAGCTGTTATTTTTAATAACAGTTATTATTATATGTTCACAATTTCACACATTTCATTATATAAACCGTTTTATGATAATTATTCATTTTTAATAAAATAATTAAGATTGAATATGACTCAGAATCATGGCAATGTGAGAAGTAAGAGATAACTATGGTGATTTTTATGGTAAGATATTTCTACTAATGATAAAGTTTATTAGCTGTCATAATTTATTATTTTCATTTTAGGAATTATTTTGATTTTTAAAATCAGATTTTTTTATGCTTTAAATAGATATATATATATATATATATATATATATATATATATATATATATATATATATATATATATATATATATATATATATATATATATATATATATATATATGTACGAAAATTTCATTACATCCTTTTTATGTATTTAATATTTTAATTTTAAAGTTTAGGGGAACCCAATGTTATTTGGGAGTTTGATACTATATATTTTTCTTAATTTATTTCAATTAACTAAAATTCAAAAAGTATTTAAAAATTATTTTTATAAAATTCTTTATTTTAAGTAAATGTAAATTTTTTTAATTTGTTAATTATTGATGCATTTAATCAAACTATTGAATATGATGTATCAGCTTTGTATATAATCCAAATACATAATAAGTTATTTAAAGGATCTTGTTAATCAGTGTTCTATGGCCATTTTTTAAGGTTTTTAAATAAAGAAATATTCTATAAAAAAGTTGATCATTTAAATTTTTAATGCATTAAATATACATATTTCCAAGAAAAATTTACTTCCTTAAGATTTTAAAAAGTGTCCCAAAGACACCGGTTAGTATTTTCTTTATTTAAAATATAGAAAAATATAAAATTTTGTTTATAGTATAATTATATTTTTATCTATTAAGACAATTTTACACCAATCAAAATATCTATAATTGTCATGCAATATCATTATTTTTAAAATAAAAATATATTTTATTCTGATATATAGTTGTGATTGATTCACAGTATAAAATATTTTACACATTTCTTTTTTTCTTCTTCTTTATAATAATAATAATAAATACCTTAATGAATATTTGGAATATTTTGATAATATAATATTTATTGTATTTTATTCATACATTTTTATTTATAAATAGTTATTTTACAATTTTACTTAAGAAAATTCAAACTAGTTTATAGGAATTAAGCTAGTAACATTGAACTACGACCACAATTTCAAATATTGCACAAATTCTAAAGCAAAACTATGATTGAAAACATAATAATAAATGTTTTCACGTTTATCACTCTTCTAGAAAGATTTTTTTTCCATAAGAGAAGCTTACAAAAGAAAGACTAAAAGTCCTAAGTAAATTATAAAAATTGTTAATTACGAAAGAAATAAAATTGGGTGAGAGACTGCTTAACAACATTTAGTCACGACAATGAGAAATGTACTAAGACGAGTCCAACATAAAGAAAGTTTGAGGTACGTGTCAGATAGTAGGCACAAAAAATTGGATCCTAAACACAACGAGAGCGCTTTAGGTATTCTTTTTGGTTTTACCCGTTTTCAAAGAGCGTCTTATAATTAGCGAGCGAGCGAGAGCAAAATCTTGGGGTCATTAGACATGGTTTGGTCAATAGCGTGAGAGTGTGAGATTATACCTTTAGATTGGTACTTCCTTCTGAACAACTTCAGCATCCATTTCAGTCCCGGAACCTATAAAGTCCTTAAGAACCCCAAAAATCAATCTACGACCTCAGTTCCCTTATTTGTTTAAAACCCTTTTATTTTAGTTATTTCCTTATCGTTTTTATCCGTGACAATCTCTAGCCTTAACTTTGCACCGCAACGATATATTACAATAGTTTGACATTAGTCTCTGTGGTTCGACAATCTTTTAAATTACTTCGATAGATTCGTGCACTTGCGGAGCGATCAAGTTTTTGGCGCTGCTGCCGGGGACCAACAATCAATATTCTTATTCCATTGTTGCACCGCATAGACTAAGGAACTCTCGTTTAAAATAAAATAATAATAATAATAATAATAAATAAAATAATTAATAATTATGTATCACCCAAACTTTCTCTATGATTATCACAGTATTTTGAGGAATCGCACCCAAATTCTCTCTACAATTATAACTCCCAAAATTTTGAGGAACCACACCCAAATTGTTTCTACAATCATCAGTCCCAGAATTTCTAGGAATCACAAGAATCCATATCCAACCTCGAAATACTAATGGAGGATTTCAACACGACACTAACTCATTCTCCCCCAAATTACCACTCCCAATATTTTGAAGAACAACTATAATCCCAAAATTCCAACCTCGAAAGATTAATGAAGGATTTCATTGAAATGACAACTAATTCTAGGCTAGAATCTATGATGGAGCACTTTGTGGAGACACAAACCATCCAAAATGAAGAGTTTAGAAATAAACATCTCCAAACTTATGAAACCTTTAGGTGGATGAACATTGTGGTTGAGTCCGTCGAGACTCACACCGAGGCATTGGAGACTAAAATCTCCATACTTGTACAAACAACTATAAGACCCTCCCTTGAGAGACATGTGGATGTCATAACAACCGGTTGTGAAAAACAAATCGAAAATCCTAAGGAAAGTGATAATGAGGTTGGGGAGAGTGACAATGAGATTGAGGGGAGTTATGATGAGAAAGGAGTAAAGATTGAGAAAAATCTGCCGATACCACCCAAAAAGGAGGTCGTCGAAGAGGTAGAGAAGAAAACATCTAATGTTATTCCTCATCCCTATACCCCATCGGTTCCTTTCCCGCATAGGTTTGTAGACTCCCAATCCAAAACAAATGTGGGTGTATTAGAAAATATCTGTACCAATGTACCCTTGTTTGAGATCCAACATAAAAAGAGAAAATTAGAGGAGCAAGAAACTAGGGATATCATTATTGTTAAGAGGGTAAGGCTAGACTTTGAGATGGTGGATGAAATAACTAAGCTGAAACTTGAAAAGCTAATACTTAGGATAGATCCAGAACCACCACCACAAATTCAAAAGAATGAACCACCCCACAGATAAAATAAAAAGAAAAGGTGACGTATATGTGAGATGGATTGATAAGTGGCCATGGAAACAAAAAATTATTAGTCGTCGAGTTATCGACGTTAAACAAAGCCCTGCGTGGGAGGCACCCCACAAAATTTTAATTTAATGTTTTACTTTTATTGTTTGTGTTTGCAGGAAATAATGAATTGTATTACTTGTCTCGTCTCAACTTCTTCTAGGTGCCCACAGACATTCATGTGAATGTCGCTGCTGGTGGTGACACCGATACCACACTGTATTTTTCTAACACTTTTGAAGGTACTTCCTCTGTAAATGGGCAGCATTATGAGTTGTTTTAGAAGAGAGAAAATTCAACAAATGGAGGTATCTCAAAGCACCCACCGTTGAAGCAAAAGTGGCCAGCGAAGACATGGACAATAAGAGAGGATCATAGAAGATTTGGCATGCAATGACATTCATACAGGTTCTATAATTACTTTTCCACCTTTTATCAAAACATTGAGGATAATGTTTGGTTTAAGTGTAGGGGAGGAACTTTACCGTTTTCAATTTATCGCTTTTTAGTTTCAGTTGGTTTCTTTATTGAGTCATATGTGCTATGAGTCAAATTTTACTTTAATTTTTCGTTGTTTGAAAATTCCCTGAAACTTGGCCTATTTTTTAAAAAAATCGTTATGATTTGTGACATGACACAAAATAAGTTACTTTATTTTGCTTAGGCTATGTTAGGATGGACTTGGGAAAGTTTTGAAAAGATCGGTACCATTTTTATACCCTAGAGTCTCTAATTATGTGATGCTAGTTTAGATAGGCATTATACCAATACCATGTTATAAATTTCTATGTAGCTTATTGATTAGTTTATCTTAGCAGTCAACATCATCCTTAGATGCGAACTAAGTAACGAACTGATGCAAATACGTGTTGATCTCAAAGTTATGTTTATGTGCTTTCATAGGAAAATGCGAATCAAAGACATGTTCTTACTAAGTCAGGTGGTCCTCACCTGACCATTTAGCCCAAAGGAGAGGAATCTTGAAATTTGTAAGCAAAAGAAAAAAAAAGAAAAAAAAAGAGAAAAAGAAAAAGAAAAGACAAATTTTGTGAATAAGAGTCAAACACTAACAAGTTCGATTACCGTGTAAGCAAAAGGATAACGAGCTGAATGTGATTGCGCAAGAATGAAAAAAAAGCGAAATAGAATGGTTAATAGTAGGTCGAAGTATAATGTCATGATTCGGGTTGATGTTGTATAGGAGGAGAATCTTTGTCCGTTTAAGTGGATTTGTGTCATTACAGTATCCTTAGTTTCACTATTTAGTACCTATCCACTTAACATTAGACTAGCATTCGAGTACCTTAACATTTGGTTTTATCGTGCCTAAGAGTCGAACTATGCACTTAATTGTTTACCTAGTGGGGAGTTTGCTTGAGGACAAGCAAAAGCCTAAGTGTGAGGGAGTTTGATAACTCGATTTTGTATAGTTTATTTCGGCTCATTTCGTGTATTTCTTATTGTAAATTTATCGAGCCTTTACTGTTTTATTTTCTATTTGCTTATGTTTCTCTTTATTTTGTCTTGACAGATGTTTAATCGGCAAGTATGGAAAAAGGAGCGAAATCTAAGCTAGAGTGAAGAAAGTGCAGAAAAATGATGATTCTGCCTCTTTTAGCCAAATGGCGTTCGCCATTTGCTTTTCCTTGAGGAATGGCGTTCGCCATTACCCCAAAAAGGAGGGAAAATTGGATTTGAACAAATGGCGTTCGCCATTTGCATACGACGTTCACCATTATGCGCGGGAGTATTTTTTCAGCAGCAGTTTGACAGTTTTGCTTCGTTTGAATTCAAATAACTCGAGGACTTCTTGGAGCCAAATTATTCTATAAAAAGACCCCTCTAGAGAGCAGTTAGGGGATCCGGAATTTGCGCGGAAGCGCTGCCGAATCACATTTAGAATTAAGCATATATTCTCACTTTCAAAGCAACATCTACTCATATTGAGGAATTACTGCAACTTTGTACTCTTATTTTCCTTGTACTGTTGTATTATTGAAGAATCAATACAATCCTGCCATTTTATTCGTTTCCAGTTCAGTTTATTCAAGTCTTTGTTTATTTCCCCGAATTTACAGGTTCTTTGTTTTATTGCTTTATTATTATTGTTTTCGCATTCTATAATTGTTCAAGCATGTTGTCCTTAATTTTGTTTATAATGTTTAGTTTGTTTATGTTTAATTACATGTCTAGTTAAATTTTCTTGAAACCGTAGTTTGAGGACCGTTGTCTCAACGGTACTCTGTAGGATAACCGATACCTTTTTGAATGTTTGAAAACTCTGGTTATGTTGTCTAAGTTAACTTTAGGTAGACTAGTCGCGACGGCGAGAGACTACTTAACATCATTTAGTCACGACAGTGAGAAATTCACTAAGACGAATCAAATAGAGCAAAAGTTTGAGGTACGCGTCAGATAGTAGGCACAAAACAATGGATCCCAAACACAACGAGAGCGCTTTAGGTATTCTTTTTGGTCTTACCCATTTTCAAAGAGCGTATTTTAATTACCAAGCGAGCGAGAGTAAAATTTTGGGGTCATCAGACGTGGCTTGGTCAATAGCGCGAGAGTGTGAGATTAGGCCTTTAGATTGGTACTTCCTTCAGAACAACTTCAACATCCATTTCAGCCCCGAAACCTATAGAGCCCCTGAACCTATAGAGCCCCAGAACCTATAGAGCCCCTAAACCTATAGATTAGGCCTTTAGGTTGCCCTTTCACACATAAAATTGATTTTTGATGGTGATCAATTTTCCATTCGGGACACCAACTAATCTAAGATGATTGTCAATGGTGACCTTATGTCAGGATTTTACATTCTCAAGACAAACAATACCAAGCATCATCTTAACTCACATAGATCTTGTAATACACTTAGCTCTTGTAATGTAGTTTCAGCAAGTAATAGTGCCAACTATGTCACCTTAGGTTAAAGCATCCTATATGATTCTATGTTTAGAACTGCTAGTAGTAAAATCCAACCCATTGTAATCTCTGATTTTGATTCACACAAATGTACTATTTGTCTTCTTGCAAAGTTGAAAACACTTCCTTTTAAATCTGAAAATCATTTTTCTGCCAAAAGTTTTGATCTTATTCATTGTGATTTATAGGGTCCTTATGAAAGACCTACATATAATGGAAATCATATTTTCTAACCATTGTTGATGATTTCAGTCGTTTCATATGAATTTACTTGCTAACTAACAAATCAGAAGCTCCCATCAAGATACAACATTTCTTTAAGCGTGTAAAGACTCAGTTTGGCAAAGTCATTAAAGTTATGAACTCTGACAATGCCAAAGAGCTACAAATGACTCAGTTCCTTAAGGAGTAAGGCAACATCCATTAATACTTTTGCCCTTATAAACCTGAGCAAAACTCAGTGGTGGAAAGAAAACATCAACACTTGCTAAATGTAGCAAGTTCATTGATGTTTCAAGTCAGGCTACCAATCAAATTTCGTAAGATTGTATAACTACAACCACATTCATCATAAATAGAACTCCATCAGTGGTTTTGAAGAGTAAGTCACCTTATGAACTCCTTTATGACAAATTGTCTGCATACTCTGAGTCCAAAGTTTTTGGATGTCTATGCTACATTTCCACAATTCCTCAACATAAAAACAAATTTACCCCAACGATACTCCACATTCCACGTCTGAAAGATAGCGAGACGCTTATTCTTCTCCTTGTGTATGTGGAATGACATCTTTTAAGGTAACAAATTTCAAACACAATTTGAATCTTCTTTACTCATTCACAAACTGACTTGAATTTACAGTGCGAACCTTGCAAGTACACCTCCATTTCGTCATATCAGAAGCTCATCTCCGACACTACTTCCACAACTCTTCGTATTAAAAATACATTTTGTTAAACTTTTAAGAAATAATTTTGTTCTTTGTGATGTACATTAAAATATAAAATTCAATTTATACTAAAAAAAGAAAATAATAACTTCTTCTTACTCTTCTCGCCCTATTTGTAATTTATACCAAAAAAAAAGAAGAAATAATAACCTTTTTTTTACTCTTCTTACCTAAAAAAGAAACTTAAAATTGAACAAAATGTGATTGATACTCTTTGTCCATCTCGAAACCCAACCACCCATGAATTGTGACATCCACTATAAGATAAATATCATTTAATGAATAAGTGGTCTATAATTTCAACCTAGGTCACATGCTCCATCATGGAAAAATATCACTTATTAAATATGCATATCTTCATCAATGCATCCACACTTTCATTCATATAAAAAACAGTAGAGTAATTAATACTATATAGAAAAAAAATAAAAGATTTAATTTATTATTTGTTTTTAATATTCAAACTTTAGTATTAATATCACAATATCAATTTTTGCCAATTAATATAAGATTCGATCTCTTCGCATCAATTTGCTGGCTTTTCCATTTTTCATATCCTAATAAATTAACTAATAATAGAAAATTCTTTTTTCACTTTCAACCAAAAACGTATGCGTTAAGTTAATTATATTATATTAAATGCAATTGCAGAAACTTTATAAACTTCCAACCATGGCTTATCTTAAAATAAACATTCGTATCACATTGAAAAAAGATTCTCTTTTTTGTTTTATTTTCAAAAATAGAAAATATACTTTAATTTTATTAAATGTAAATAAATTACATAAACTTCCTAATTTTTATTTAAGGGCTTCCAATTATTGCATCTATTTCCGTACAAAAAATAAATTCAGAGGCAAAGCTCCAAAAGCAAATACTGGATATTCCAGTTTTCTATGAACTTTCGACGTTTTTTTAATTTTAAAGAGAAAAAAGTTTTAATTTCAGTCTGAAACAAAAGTATATTATTGAAATTATTTCTATTGTCATTTATAATAAAATAATAATGTGTGGCATCTCTAAATAAAATAAAACGTATTACAAGCCCCCTCTTTTGTATTTTCCAAAATAGTGTTGCGTGTCCGTTTTTCAAGCTTTTAAAAATTGTTCGAGATATTTAAATTCAAATCAATCCAAATAAAAATCATAAATAGATTAAGAAAAAATCGAAAGTAAAAAAATTGAATATTATTTAATGTATTTATATGTCATTTTGTAAAAATCCTTGATTCGATTTGGATTTCGGATTGATTTTCAAAATCTATCAAATCGAATCGAAATGTATGATATATATTTTATTATTTAATAATTTTTTTAATATTATTTATTAATTTAGTTTAATCCATTTATCTTTACTATTTCATTTGTTTCGATCCTAATTTATCATTTTCATTTTCTAATGTCAATTTTTAATATATTATATGTTATATATTATATCAAATCTATTATTTATTAATTTTTTTAGAATTTTAAGAAAATATTTATATTTTAGATATCTAAGACTCAATCCAAATTAAACAATATGAAATTGGATTGGATTAGATTAAATTTTTTAAAATTAATATCTAAAACCGAATTAATCGTATAAACTTTTAGCGCATTTGTGTCTCTTCATCAATGTTATGAGTTTGATTCTCTAATAAGACAAATTTAGTAATTTTTTTAGTTTTTTCTTCAAAAACCGCAACAGTAAAATACAAAGCAAAATATTATTGTATAGGAGAATCGAACACCTGAGCTATGGAAAAAAAGTAAACATCCCACCAACTCAGCTATTATTGTTTAATGATAATTTTTGAAATTGAATATAAATATAATATTTATCTAATTTAAGTGGCAAAATTAAAGACTAATTGCTTAGTTTTTATTAGGAATTTACTTTTATTATAGCCTCGGGCCTCTAAAATGCCAGGACCGGCCCTGGTCATATACAAGAAACGAGTTCGATCTCTCAGCAAACTTAAGCTTCGTATAGGTTAACTCAAGAACAAATTATACAAGATACGTCTTTATGGGTATTTATGGTGTGTCGTTAGTTTGTCCATACATGTCTCTTAAATACAATAATGATCAAATATCCGATTATTATGGCCCATCATAGAGACTAAACGATATTCATGGCTCTCATCCCATATCAAGATAAAAGAATGAATTTAAATAGGGATAAACTTCAAACAAAAATGGACATAATTAATTGAACAGAGAAATCTCACATCGTGGCTATTTCTGACAAGCTTTAGAAGAGTTATTCAAATTAGTATTTTTTGTGTGAACATTTTGCGCCCACTGAGAGGCTATGGAAAAACTTGTATAAGCCATACAAAATTGAGAACTAACCGATCGTCATCCTTACAGGACCAGGGCGAGCACCAACAATAAATAATCACATGCTACCATGGAGGAAACATGTGTAAATAGAACCAAGTGTTGCAAGGTAATATTCACACCTTGCAGCAGAATCAACATCATCCTCAACCAGAGGACGATGACTTGGAAGATGCAATCGACCCGCCCATGTTAACCTTGGAAATCTGAAATCTGGGACATCAAGTCCTAAATAGTTTTAAATCGCCCTTGTTGGCCACATTCAATGCAAAAAGCAGTCCACATGAGTAAATTATAATGGTAAACACTCAGATGATCATCATCAGAGCTAATGGCTCGCTAAAGTGCAAGCTGATGGCGGACACGTTCAAAGATGTCACATTAGGATGGTACGTGAACCTCCCGGATTTTTCATAACTAGCTACCATTATCTGGAGAGAAAAATGATACATCAATTTTTTGCCACCAAACACAGGAAATTGTCAACCATAAGCCTTTTCAATGTCTTACAGGGGCAAAGAAAGTCTTTCCTAGAATATCTGCTTGTTTTAATCAAAAATACCATCAAGGTCACTCATCAAAATAAAGAGATGTTTGCATGGGCCTTTCAGAAGGGTCTCAAGGAGGGACACTTTAACGAGTCCTTAGCTCAAAAACTGGCGACGACAATGGAGAAAATAATCGTGTAAGCGAAATGTTTGATTTAAGGGGAGTAAATTAATGCAGAAAAGAGGTTGAAAGATGTAAAAGAGAATATATTGTAAAAGTCAGAATATGGAAGATAAAGGAAGCATAAGTATCAAGCCCCCAGGAGAAAGCATTGTTCAAGAAAAATTGAAGACCAATCAAAATATCTCACCCTGCTGAACACAAGGCGCGAAAGAATTCTGCAAAATGTTTGCCCTACAAAGATCCTCCCTGAACCTAACCTGCCCAAAGGGAACATGATTGGAATGAATACATACAATTGGTGTAAATATCACATGGTGTGAGGTTATCACACCGATGATTGTCACCATTTGAAACTAGAGATCGAGATGCTATTACAGAGAGGCTGTCTTCAGAGATATGTACAAGATAGCAGTCAAGGAAGTGACAAAAGAAGACGCTAGTTATAACACCTCATTTTTAATAATTTGTTCGTCGGGTATTTTTAGTGCATTGTTGACCTAGTTTAGAGCGTGTGTCTTGATATCTTGTTGTAGTGTCCTAGTGGGACGAGTATAATTTTGGTGCGATTAAGAGTATGGTAGAGTGTGGTAATAGTAATAAGTCCAATAAAAAATTATTTCTATTATTATTTTTATGTTAATAATATTAGTAATATTAGGATTATTATTATTATTATTATTATTATTATTATTATTATTATTATTATGTTTTAATTAAAATAAGGTTGAATTAGTAAAATCTATATAGTAAGAATAATAGAGAAAATTAGATTAATCAGCAAATTAAGGAAATATTAGTCATAACAAGTTTGGAGAACCAAGAGAGAGCTAGGAAGAGGAAGAACAGCTAGGGCAATCTCCATAGACAAAATTCGCTGGAAATTTCATCAAGATTCGAGGTAAGGGGGGAGAAATGGATTCTTATTAGGTGATATAACATGATCGGGTAGTGATGGGTCCTTTCCCTCGTAGGATTTTTGTTGTGTAAGATGCTATATGATGAATTTGTTGATTGTATGACTGTTGTTGCAAATTCGATATCATCTTATTGATTTCTGTTGTGGAATATTGTTGTTGTTGTTGTTCTGTATGTTACATTACTTGTACAGATTTTTTTTGTTGCAAAATGATAGTAATGAATTTAGATCTAGAATTGATAGAACTTAATTAGTTACAATAGATGAAAGAATAAGATGTTTGAGAGACTAAAATCCATGTAGAAACCTTCTTAGGACTGGTATGAAGTGTGAAAACAAGAATCGTAGGAAACAGATGCCGAATGATTGAGAAAACATGAAATTGATGAGGTCTCTGTCAATACACGTAATAGTATGTATTACGCGTATGGGCTTGCGCATAAATAGGGCAATACGCGTAACAAAGGATGCAATACGCGTGTGAATGTTGATTTTTCATGACCATCTGCCCATTCTAGTAGGATACACGTAGGGAATCAAGGCAATACGCGTATGAGGAGGCTATACACGTATTGTACTGAGAGGGGGGAGTGATACACGTATGAGGAGGCATATGGTGGGCATATGAGCTGGTCCATACATGTATTATTAAGTCATATGTGTTAATGCTTCTAAATCAACATCAGGTGCCAAATTAACATTTGCTAAAATGAAAAGATCATAAATTGAACAATGCATAACTTATGTCCTCGATCTTCTCCTTTTCCTAATACCAAAAAATCTGAGAATTTTCTCTCTTCTTGATACCAATTAATGTTTCAGCCAAAAGACACAAATTATACAACAAACAAAAATCATTTCTTCTTCCTTCACGTTTCAGTGTTTCAGTCAAACATCATTCTTAAATTTAGAATCAATAACCAAATCACCATTAAAGGAAACAACTTGTACTCTATAAAACAACCAAAACTCTTATGCACAGAACACATCTTGTGAAATAGAATCTCAAACTCACCCACGAATCTTCCACGATGTCCAAAACACATCTTGTGAAATAGAATCTCGAACTCACCCACAAATTTTCCACGAAGGTTACGATTAAGGGGTGATAGTCGGTACTAACGACAATGCAGTTGGGCTTCACCTTCGTTGTCGGCGTCAAGGTTTCAACATTCATAACTGCGGGGGAGAGCCATGAGATATTAGAGAGATGGTTAGAAATATTTGGACTTTCACATGTTTAATAACAAATAAAAACAAATAATAATTAATTGAAAATAAACAAATCAAAAAAGTCACATAAGTTAACATGCTGCTAGTAGACGGTCACATATGCACATTTTAACGTTTTTTTTTTCAAAATTTAACAAAATAAATTAATTTGACTAACAGAACCGTTTTAAGAGACTATAATGTAACGTTTTTTAATTACGAGAACAAAACGAAACAATAAATTAAATTAAGGGACAAAAAAATGAATTAAACCTTTAGTTAAACAACCCGATTTTCCGATCGTTTTTTAATTAAATTTTAACAAGTATTATGAAAAATCTCTTCCCATGAAACATATAATTAAAAAGTAGGCGTCAAAAGATTTTGCTTGACTTTTTAAATATTATATCAGACTTGAGTTAGAACCTAAATTTTCTACAATCATATTTAATTATTTATTGTGCAACCGATTATAGACTTGTTAAATAAAGAAAGAGAAAATTTATCTTTCACAATCTATTGGTCTACATTGCATGTCTTGTCTGTTTGAATTTTTGCACTTAATGTGAATACTTCTTCTTCATCATGGCCATACAAAGACGTTCATATCCCCACTCTATTTGGAAAGCTCCCACTTCTCAAAGACCTATCACATCTCACATTAATTTCTCTTAGTTTTTTTCTTTGCGCAAGGGGGTACCACAGACTTGATATACTATTGTTTGACAAGATTGCCAATATTGACTTTTGGCTTATAACCAAGAGAGGATATTGCACACTAGACACAATTTTGTTTAATGGTATATTAAGGTTACTCGGTGTGAAATATGGTGTGTATGCTAGTGGATATATGATCTACCCTATTAAATAAATTTTAAATTAAGTGTTAAGGAGTGCTAAAAGTTACAACATAGAACTAAGTTAAACGATACATCAGATAGAAACAAAGCCAAAGATTACAAAACCTACGGCCTGCACTAAACACCAAGGAAAAAACAGCTTAAAAGAAACTAATCAACTGAACTTCAACACCAACCAACAAGAAACTGCCACAGAAAATGCCCAGACAGAAAACAAACTCCAACGGAATGGGACGCCTGCTACCCGACTGAAACACCAAGCCGGACTAGAAGCTAATATATATATTTTTTATTTACGTCCAGATTCAGTCTTAAAATTATATGTTTAAGAAAAAAAAAATTATAAGGAGATTCTAAAATAAATATTACTATCTTAAATCCGAAACATTTACCAACAAACCAAACATCGAAGGTTTACTTATTTCTATTTTTATTTAGGCCATTTGTATTTTTTATTTGGATCTTATATATCTTCTGGAACATTTGCTAAGAGTTTACTTATATTTTCTTATAAATAGTTTTTCTTTTAACTTAATAAAAATTAAGATTCATTTTTTATTTGAAAATATGGAGAATAATTTTTTGGAAGAAAAGGATAAATGAAATTAATTAAAAAAGATAAAATAATACTTATAAATTTTGAATTTAAACTCTCGTATAATAATAAAATAGTTATATAAAAAATAGAAAGAAAAAAAAAAGGATTTTGAAGGTTTCTTATATTTGATCTTTATATAGTTTTTTTTTATATCAATAATATCACATATTTAATAGCATTTATATGTAAAATGCTATTAAAAGTGTTACCATGAAATATTTAATACTAACATTTATTTCATGAGCGCTATCATATGTTAGAATTAAATAAAAAACTTAATTGAGAGCGCTTTTATTATAAAAGCTATTAAATATTGAAAAAAAAAGTAAAAAAAAAATTGTAGCAAATTAACAGAATCAATAATAGCGCTTTTATTATAAGCGTTATCATAGATTATGAGAATTAAAACAATAAATATTATAATTTTAGCAAGCCAACAAGATTCGAACTCAGGTGTGTAGTATAAAAAATTAACATGCACTTATGATTTCACTTTAGTAAAAACGCTATCTTATATTTAGATATTTAAAAAAATAAAGTTATAGCTTTCGGTGTCAACTTGGAGCACGTGATCTTTGGACTGCCAAAACTTTACTTATCTGCTTGGTTATTTTATTTAATTGTTATATTTAGTCGGAACATAATAATATACTATATGATTAAATGTTATTATAGGAACAAACAAATTGAATTAACCCAATTCCTTATGTTCAAACATCCTGCTCTCTTCATCTAATTTTTCTAAAAATTTCCCGCTAGGTATCCATTCAGTAAACCCTAAACCCTGAATGGAATCCATTACCTGTTATCTTCATCTTTTTTTTTCCTGAAAATTTCCCACAAGCTACATCTTCTGTAAACCCTAATCTCTGAAAATCCGCTCTTAATCCCCTTACATTTCAAGTCAACAAGAAGTGGAGTAGAAATGGAACTAAGAAGATCCTTGGGTTTTGTGTTGTGAGGATAATCGAACGTAACTCACGCTCTCTGTATTTTCATTCATTTAAGGTTCTCTTGATCCCCTTTTCTCTTTGAACATACATAGATTGATTGATTGATATTATCTTCATGTTCTGATATGATTTTGTTACCACATATTCAGCAGAAAGAACTTATATTTGATCTTAAAAAAAAAACTCTCTAAAGATCAAATATAAAAGACCTTCAAAATATAGTTCTCCATGTGACTACATTTTTTTTCATTTATATATATATATATATATATATATATATATATATATATATATATATATATATATATATATATATATATATATAATTTTAGTGAACAAGACTTATATGCAATTAAATTGTTATTTGATATTAGAAATTTGATGCAATTTCTTTTGTAATCAGTTTTGTTTATATTTACAATTTGAAAATAAAATTTGTTTTGTTTTTGTTTGAATAACAAGTTGCAAAACCTCATTGTGTTTTTGTTAGTAAAATAATAAATGGATTTAAAAAAAAAAACTATGATAGCGCTTATGTTAAAAATGCTATTAAATATTGTTTAAAAAAATGAGGCTATGATAGCGTTTATAAAGGAAGTGCTATTAAAGATATAGTTTTTAATAGCGCTTTAAAGCGCTATTATAGGTAACCAACATATAATAACAGGAGTTTTATTAGCGCTTAAAAGTGCTATTAAAGATTGAAAAAAACACTATTAAATATTCTTTTTGGCGTAGTGGCAACTCATAATTTTGACGCTCTAACAATTTTTTTTCTATTCCATCCGTGATGTAAAATTCATATCACTAAAAAAGTCGTTATCAATTAAAAACACATAGTAACACTTGTAAAATAATAAAAAATTGAACTTAAAAGGGTGTAATTTAATATGTGTGGAAAAATTTTCAAGGACACGAAAAGACATTGCTATTTAAAATTTAAAATAATTTTAAAATGAAATGTAAATTTCCACGTGGGAGGATTTAAAAGTTTCAAAAATTTGTTGTGACGTGTATTTCACGTTGTTAATAAAATTTTAAAAATTAAAAAAAAAGTGAGATATATTACGATGGAATTGATTCTGATGTAGATACCATGACATGCTTTTATGTAGTGACATGAAAATCATGTTATAATCATATTACGGTTCAGACACAGTGTCGCATAGTTAGACTGTTCATTTTAAATTAGTGACATGAAAATCACTTTATTAAATATTTAAATATTTATTATTTTGTATTTTTTAATTATTTTATTTGTTTCTATAAAATATATATGTTAATAATTTAAAAATATATAAAATACTAAAATAGAATATATGCTATAAAATACAAAAGCATAATAGATATACTTTTTAAAATATAATATATACTTTTTATCATGTTTTTAGTTTATATATATATATATATATATATATATATATATATATATATATATATATATATATATATATATATATATATATATATATATATATATATATATATATATATATATATATATATATATAAAATATGTAATATGTAATTTTTAGCATTGTTTTAGTATTATATATATATATATATATATATATATATATATATATATATATATATATATATATATATATATATATATATATATATATATATATATATATATATATACTTTTTTATAACATAATAAATATTTTTTAGCTTTTTTTTTTCAAAGTATATAATGTTTTAATCATGCAAGTATATATATATATATATATATATATATATATATATATATATATATATATATATATATATATATATATATATATATATATATATATATATATATATATATATATATATATTATGTATAAAACTTATAATTTGTATGAAATATAGTATGAAAAGTATATATAATTTGTATGTATGAAATGTAATTTGTAAGAAATGTATAGTATTTATAAAATGTATAAATTAAATTAGTATGAAATGTATAATTTATATGAAATGTAGTTTAAATTAAATTTAATACAATACAATTAATTTGTATGAAATGTAGTTCGTAATAAAAGTTTGACCAAAATTTTCGAAATCGATTGATAGATTAAATCACATTCGTAATTAAAATGACAACGATTTTGTAAAATGTGCAGTATGGAATATTTTTGGTACCAGACAATAATAATGCACATGCATAGAGCATTCGATTACATATGGAATATGAGGAGTAATTTAATCTGATCGATGACATGGTTGACAATGCCTTTGGGTTGAACAAAACCTATGATGAACCTCATCATTTTGATAGGGAAGAGTTACCAATGAGGAAGCACACATATTTATCAGTTGTTGAAAGAAATGAATATGTCGTTGTTTTAGGGGTCGTCAAACTCAAAATTATCATTGTATTTGAGATTATTGGCTGTCAAGTCAAATTAGAATGTCCCTAATCAGTGTTTGGAATTTTTTGCAACAATGATGTTGGACGAGACTCGTACAAAAAACAACATGCCTACAAGTGTTTATAATGCAAAGAGGTTGTCGAAGTTGGGTTTAGAAGTAAGAAAGATTGATTGTTACATAAATGGTTGTATGTTGTTTTATGACAATGAGTTTGGTACTAATGATTGAGCGTTGGAGGAATGTAAGTTTTGTAAAAGTATGAGATATCAAGTTCACAATAAATTCATTAACCGTAAGTAAAAACGTGTAGTAGTGAAATCCATGTTTTATCTGCCAATAATATTAATGTTAAAAAGGATGTTTGATTCAATTCAGAGTGTAAGTCAAATGACATGCCATCATACAAATAAAATAAATGCAGGTACTATGTAACATCCATCTGATGGTGAGGCATGAAAACACTTTGATCAGATACATAATGATTTTCCTACATAACCTAGAAATGTCATATTCAAATTATGTTATGATGGTTTTACTCTATATTCCAAAATGTGGGTAATTGCATATTCTTGTTGGCCATTTATTGTAACCCCTTACAACCTTCATCTTGATATGTGCCTGACAAAACCATACATGTTTTTGACTTGCCTCATTCCAGGACTAGCGTAAACAAAAATTGATGATTTTACGAGGTTGTGGATTGGAGAATGGACTTATGATATATCCTGTAAACAAAAATTTACTTTGCGAGCTTCCTTGAAGTGGAGGATTAATGAATTTCCCGCAAATGGCATGTTGTTTGGTTGGGGTATGCAGGGAAAAATAGGATGTCCACATTGCATGGAATTTATGAAGTCTTTTACGTTGGAAAACAGGGGAAAAGTTCGTGTTTTAACTGACACCACAAATTTTTACCATAAGTTCGTGTCTTTAGAAGAAACAATAATTATTTTAAAAAAGAAGAACGAGTAACATATTTGTCTCCCACTCAATTGCCACCAGGTGAAATATGGAACCGAGTTTGTGAACTACCAAAATTCACAGATTATGGTGAAGCATGTTGGATTCAAGGATATGGCGTCAACCACAATTGGACAAAAATAAGTATATTTTGGGCCTCCCATATTACAAAGATAATTTGGTGCGACATAATCTTGATGTTATGCATATTGAGAAGAATTTTTTTGATAATGTATTTAACACAATGATGGATGTTCAAGGCAAAACAAAAGATAACGAGAAGGATAAAAGGGACATGAAAATTTTGTGTAACCGAAAAGACTTAGAGTTGAAGTCTCGACTTGATGAAAAATTATTAAAATCCAAGGCTACTTACAGTCTAACTTCCTAAGAAGCTAAAGCGGTTTGTTGATGGTTAAATGAATTGAGAGTGCCTGATAGTTATGCTTCAAACTTAACAAGGTGTGTCGACGCCAAAATTGGGAAGTTGCATGGAATAAAAAGTCATGATTTCCATGGAACTATTGTGAGATTAATTATTTAATTAATCAAATGTGTATTGACATAATTAATTATTAATATATTACATTATGGCTAATTATTATAAAAAACTAATTATTGATTAATTATTCGATCTGGTTTTGTGCCTGAGTGGATGGGTTGGACCATTCAATTAAGTCCAGTGAAAGATCTTTGTCCTCAGATGTTTAGTTATTTAAATGTTTTCCCATTATAGACGATTAATGTAACATCCACTTTACCCAAAATTATAAATTAGCCATTTTCTTAAGAAAAATAAGAGTTTTAACAAAAGTGAAATGCTACTTTTTCAACAAAAAAGAAAACAACACGCATAGTTCTTTATTAAAATAACAGAAGTAAATAGTTCATCATAATTCATGCTCAACGACATCGACAATACAAATTCAAAGTATGTCATTGACCTACTACATGGATACATAACAAAACAATTTCATAAAAACAAAATAAAACAAGACGACGATAGTTTCCCATTCCCGTGTTACATATTAGAGCGTCCTATGACTCGAACAAGCAACACAACTCCAAAGCACTCTCAAGTACCTGATTTATTTGTACTTCCCAAGAAGTACATACACAACAACAAATAAAAAAGGGATGAGAAAACAATTCAATATTTTAACAGTGCATTTAACATCTTAAAGATTATTCTCACACAATTCATCAACGTGTATCATATATCATTCATTCAATCAAATACAAAGTGATTCCATGACACAATGCAAATACGGTACTGACTCAACATTGGTTTATCAATTCGAACCCCGGATGCATCACTTACGCTCCTACTGAGACACAATCATCCCTGCACTATTGATTCATAATGAATCCGGATAATCGCTTACGCTCCTTCTGAGACACGATCATCCCACCAACCATACATGCATATGCAAAACACAATTATACATACGAAAGAAAGATGCATGTATGAACACAATCATACATATCACAATCCTCCTGATCCTCATAAGTTACCAAACATCCCATCGTATGGGTTACATAAAATCAGACAAGAGTCAATGCACACTATCAATACAATCCATTAACAAAAATCATACAAGTCAACACAAGCATATATGACTTAAACACTAATTACTGATTATCATATTCTATGAACTATTCATTATTTCTATCTTCAACACCTCAGACCAATGGACAAGCATTGAGCAAGAAATCAGACGAAATCATCATGGAATATGGAAAATTTTCCAAAACAAACGCCCGACACGACTCTCATGTCCCCTGACACGGCCCGTGTCACACGGCCTGAACACTCCCCTCTAAAACAGAATTCATGCCAAGATAGAAGGCTGACACAACCCCATGTGTCACGCAACACGACCCATGTCAGGCCACCTGTACCCAAAATCCCAAAATAACACATAATTCTTCAAGACAGAGGCCTGACACGGTCCGTGTCAGAGGCCCTGCGCCCAAAAAATCAGATTTTTCAAAAAATCAATTTCTTTTCCCAACCTCATACCAGTCTGAATTATGTCACTTATGTTGCATTTTTATCACCCAAAACAGCCCTAATGTTGTTCTTACACTGATTTTAAGACCTCTAACACCACATTATCTTTCCAACCTAACATTACTAATCAATTTAGAGAATTATAGGTTTTACTCCATCATCTCAATTTGCATCATCAACAACAATATTCACATGACAAATTTCGTACCAATCATATCATACAATTCACATAACAATTACTCCAAACACAAACAATCAACAATGTAATTTCATACACATACCACAAATTAATCAAAATAGACCAAAATTACACAATCCCTAAGAGAGTAAGGAACTCTCAACTACCCTTTCATGTTAGATTACCTATATAGAATCCATTTCTCCCCCTTACCTCGAATTCGATGGATTCCTTGCAAAATCTTGATCTTGGGGCTCTAGGGTTCTTGCACTTCTCCTTTTCCTCTTTCTCCAGAGTCAATTGTATCTATCAATTAACAATTTAATAATATGAATACATCAATTGGTATCAGAGTCGGACAAATACATCTTATAAAACTTGTTTTGATCAGTCCGAACAGATCCTCGTGGCCTTCAACGTGGGCCAGCAACAACAGTTGAGGAGAGGTGGTAGTGTACCTGCAAGGTACTCCGACTCTCAAGTAAGTTTCAGAGGGAGAGTGAGAATAAACAAAAACTTTTAGGTAAGGTTTTAGTTAATAGAATTTAATACCTGACCCTTAAAAGGGGGGGTATTTATAAGGATATATATGGCCGAAATATGTGGGCGCGTGATCCATGACTTAGTCCAACTATATATGTGAGTTTTGGAGGGGCAGTTGGTCCCGTGAACTGCCAAGCAAATGAAGAGGAGATTCCCAAAGACTATATTCTCCCCAAAAGCTATATTGTCCCATATTACTTATTAGGATTTTGCCCATAGATGGACTGGATTGGGCCTTGCCCAACTATATGGATATGTCAGTCCAGTCCAGAACAAGAGCCCCCCAAGTCGTTGCTTGTATAAAGGGAAATGACTTAAGCTAGCACAAATTGTCGAGGAGGAAAAGAGTTGTTGTGGTCGACATGATGCCAATTATTGTGTCGTGGGGATGCATGTGCATGGACGCCAGTTGTCTTCGAGGACAAGGTCACTTTAAGGAACATTTTTAACATCGAGTATTTGCATAGGGAAAAACCTTGGAGTTACCTTTGGAATACACATAGTTTGTCTTGAGAAGACAAATTGTTTGGTACTTTTTGACACGTATGACAGTGCAATAAATATTTTGATAAATCCTAGAGAATCTAGGTTTAGGCAATGATGACTTTTTCCCTTGCGAGCAAGGGCCTTATAAAAAGGGGGGACACAAACTCATTTTCACACCTTACGTGAATTCTTCTCCCCAACGTACCTTTGCTCTGCAACTTATTCCCTTCACTAGAGTTTCTTTCACCACTGTCTAGTCTTCTTCCTCAGTCGTCAAACTTCATCAACTTTAATGGATTAAGGTAATCTTCATCTTCAACCTCTATATTTTCTGCAAATAGGATGAAGTTCCTGGATCTTCATGAATTTTCTGGATGAAGTTCATGTGTTCTTCGAAGAATACATGAATTTTCTGGAAATTCCATGAAGATATTGAAGAACGTATAAACACGAGGATGAACATTAGGGTTAGCGTAGAAGAAGACTATTAGATCTTTATAGATCATTTGATAGGAATATTTAGTGTTTGTAGTGGGGCATTAGGCCTTCGTCGGGGATAATTATACATGTAGTCGGGGAAACTAAAATAGGGGATCTTCCTTGTTAGGAAGTTGTAATTTATAGTCGAGGATGACCTCCTCTCTGGGAATGTTCCCTTCCTAGCCGAGGTTAGTTCCTCGCAACCTTGTTATGGGAAATGGGTCGAGTCGGGGATACGTCCTCGACATTCACATCACCCTTTCACTTAATTTGAGGTGGAAAAGTGGAGCTGATTTCATCGAATTCACTTGTTTTCGTATGCTTTTCAGGTGAAACAACTAATAGAGATGTTGATCGTATCTTGGAAGAGAACGTCGCCTAAGATGATGAAGCAGGGGTTGCACTGATGTCCCCAAAGCAAATCGGCCTTGAATCATGCTGGAACCTTAGAAAACGACCTCACTATTTATTATTGACGACTCTGACGCGTTTAGCATGATCGACCACAATAAAAAGGGGGAACCCTTAAATTGGAAGGCTTTTTCTCCCAAGCCCGAGCATATGATATGCTCGCGTTACCAAAGGTTGAGTTTCTTCATGTATGAATTCTCCTTCTAGGAAGCTGGTTTCTGTCTTCCCTTCACCAATTTTCAGGAGGCCATTTTTACTCATCAGATGTTGGTGCCTTCCCAACTTTGCACCAACGCGCTAGCGTTCATCAGGGCCTTCGAGTTGGTGTGCCAAAGCGATAGGCATAACAGTGAATTTATTTTTTAGGGTCTTTCATCTTCAAAGACAGTCGCTGGATGGTCGATACAGTTGGGTGTCCTTCAAGCAGCCGAGCAGGCCGTTTAAAGCATACTTGGAATTTGTTCGCCACTTCAAGGATAAGTTCTATGTCATTAAACCTTGCTTGCGAAAAGCTAAAAACTCCCTTTACTTCAAGGAGGTCGTGGAGGGCGAGCTTAAAATGTTGTCCAAGTTTTCTTTTTATTGGGTGGAGGCCCACTTTAATCATGGAAACTACTATTACATCACCAAGCTAGATGAGCTGGGCGCTGACGACAGGCAAACATACCAGAAGCTTATGCAGTTTGTTACGGGCTTTCGTTCGACAGTGCTTTCCAATAGCAGCGATCATGTGCTTTTAATGTTGGACGGGGTGCCTTCTGTGTCGCCTAGGTTGATCAACACAAAGGCTCTCCTCAGCTTCCAAGACGATGATGTACCACTGGTGCTCTTGTCTTTGGGCTGCTGTTTAAGTGTCATTTTTCTGATATTTAACCTTTTTCTTTTTTGTGCAGGAAAAATGGTGGATATGCATGTGCGCTTGGTCATGAGCCATTATATATATATATATATATATATATATATATATATATATATATATATATATATATATATATATATATATATATATATATATATATATATATATCAAAAGAGATTGAATTTACTTACACGTGGTGCAACGTGTTGTCTGCTTTTAATGAAAACAAAAGTCTACTTATCCTGTGAACCTTTCAACTCGAGATTATCTGCTTACGAGCAGTGATTGATGCGTTGGAGGGAAGAATTGTCTGCTTTAATTAAAATAAAAGTCTACTTATCTTATGCATCTTTCAACTCGAGATTATATTTTGAAAGTTTTCTTTTGAGACTTATAAATCATTCGGAACAATAATGTCTTTTAGATAAAATAAAGGAAAAAGAACATGGAAAAAAGAATTTTATATTTTTCAGCAAGGAGAAAACTGAAAGCTTTTGACTTACACAATTTTGTTTTCAATGAAGTAAGAAGTTGACTTGGACTAGTGGTGTTCTCGATGCGGTTTTAACGCTAAAAATCATTCAAGCTAAAATCAAACTAAACCAATGCGGTTTGGGTTAGTTCTGTTGGTTCAATTTTATACAAGATTTTTATTGAGCCATACATTCACCTATAAATAATAATATAACTTTGTGTTTAATAATTCATACATGACCAAATAACAAAAAAAAAAAAATCATATTTTGACAAAAACTTCTCATTCAATATATAAAAATAAAATTAGACAAAAGTGGAATAAAAAATATAAAATAGTAGTATAAAATAATATCAAAAGTATTATAATAAAAATCATAAAAACAATGGAGAAAAAAAGGATATGAGAGATTAAATAAGATGAAGGAGAAAGAACATAAGATATGCAAGATTAGAGAAGAAAGGTGCGATAAAAACGTAATTGGAAGAGAAAACAATAACATAAAAATGAGAAAATGAAAAATAAAGAACATAAGAGATGAAAGATTAAATATACAAGGGGAGATGTATATGACAAAGAAGATGAGAAGAATATGTCTTACTACTAGGAGATATTTGAGAAGGATGATCCATTTTGACACCACTTGTACAAAGAGGAAGGGGATGGTTGGTTATGCTTAAATCTATTTATGCTTTGTCCATGTTGTCATGCTATTATGAAGTTAGAGACAAATAAAAGTGCAGGCCTCATGCTATTTCTTTCTCTCTTATCAGCCAATTAGAGGAAATCATTATTGCTTTTATAAGCCAATCAGAGGAAATGCACACTTTCTCTTCAAATTTTTTAGTTGTTTTTTATGCTATTTCAATAAACACTCTTGAAAATTTTAATATTATTTTATTTCAATATTGAATTTGAATACATGATTTTAATACTTCCTCTAATCCTTTTCACAATAAAAAATTAATTTTTATATTTATTAAATAATTAGTATATTTGATCAATAATACAATATTAATTAATTGATTATTCAATGAAACTTAAGAAGTAAATTTCAGCATCAAAGATAATAAGATAATTTCTTAGATCACTCCTTGATGTTATTAACCACTATGCGTGTTTTCTTAAATAGTCTTAGGTTTTGAAGATATATCTCTAGACGAACATCTTTTTTATTGAAAGTTAGATTTTTCGGAAATGTATCTACGAGAGAGTTTCCGAAGATACATCTCAAAATTCTTATCAGACTAGTTTTTTTATAAAAAATCCACAATTTTGTTGTTTGCAAATGAAATTTAATTGTTGCAGCTGAAATACAAAATAACATACATAAATATAATATATATATATATATATATATATATATATATATATATATATATATATATATATATATATATATATATATATATATATATATATATATATATATATATATATATATATATATATATAATGTCATAAGTCACAAAAGGTACATAAAAAAACTAGGAAAATGGTACAAACTATATTACATAAATAAAAATATCACATACACTATTGGGTGTGCCTGTCAACCTCTCTCTCGTCTCCTTTGTCGCCTCCTCTATCTCTACCGCCTCCTCGACCGCATGACATGCATCCTCGGCCATCGATCTCCCCGTCCTCACACGATGTCTACGATAATAAGTGTCTCACGTGCCTCCGCAATAATCTCATCCAATATTCACCTACCACTAGACCCCTCGAGAAAGAAACCGACGTCAATACCTGCTTGTGCCATATCAACTATCCGACGACAACGAGGCAAGGCATCCTGAGTGTGTTCCAAATGAGACTGTTGCACCTCTAGAATCTCTTGATGAGCTAGTCTGAGTGGTGATCCATGGAGCATTGGGCACCATGTACAGATGCGAGACCTCAAAGAACCAACTGATGTAACCGTCAACGTAGCTTCAATCATTCAACGTTATGGTTGCCCAAGCCTCGTCAGGTACAACGTGTCTCTCATAGTTAGTAAACATCTCATCGATTTGTATATGTGTCAAGCCAAGAGGAGCAGAGATAACAGAATGTCTGGGTATCGTCTAGGTGTACCCGAACTACCACATGATGCGCTCGAGAAGATAAGGAACAACGATGACCAAACTGAAGGCCAACCATCCAGAGTATAATGATATGTCATCAAAAGAACGTGTCTCACGATGATCGACTTAACAATTGTAGTGGATGTCCTAAGCAACCAACCAATCGAGATAGACTCTGAAAAGATCGACCGCATGAGCGGGGAAAAAGCACGGACACACGACACGTCCTCGGTGTAGCCAACCACATTGGCCCAACCATTAATCCTCGGGAAGTGCTGGATGATCCAAGCCTGAAATGAAAATAAAAAACATTGGGATCAAGCATTATCAAGAATATAAAATGAAAAGAAAAAAAACATTAAAGGATAAAAGATTGTTACCACAAGTAGTGTCGTGTTTCCCGCCACATGCTTCGTCGTTCACAAGCATCTCTCTTAACCTCACATACAGATACGCCAAAATATCCGCCCCTAGTTGTACTAATGTATCAGTATGAAATCCAAAATGTACCTAAGGTAAGCGACGTCGGTATAAGTGGTGCTCGTGTCCATAAATAGTGTCTTGTGTATCTCCACCCACAGCCTGATGTGCATCAGCGAGCTCATTATCAAATATCTCGTTCAGAAACGAGAACCTCACATGAACGCCCCAGGTCTTATCAACCTCATGAAATGCCTTTAATATATCAAATAATCAATTTTAAATGAAAAATAACAACAATCTAAGTATTTTTACCTTTCCCTCTCAGAAAAATCTGGTAGTGTGGTCTTGGTATAGTGGCAGCAAGGAAACATCTTATGGACTCCCTGGAAAACCATGTGGCTCAACATCGTGGTTATCAGTAACCTCTCCCTCTGGTCGTGGCATCAGATCAACAACATCAATTGGCACATGTGTATCCCAACGAAACATGCGGGAAGATGAGAGAAGTGATGCGTCATCTACAGAATCTCGACGCCTGCGGGAAGCAGAAATAGATGTAGAAGGAGTGTCCTGAGGTTAAGGCGAAGGCTAAGCACCAGGAGTGGACTGAGATGTAGAAGACATGGCCTGAATGTTAGTAGTAGGTCGTGTCTTAGTAGTTTGTGTGTCTCCCTGAATAAATGTACCCATTGCATCCGAAACGGGCTGGCTACACTCACGCCAGACGAATGCGTGTTGTGCAACCCATCCATGTGTCAAACGGTCGACTCTGTCGGCCATAATGTCTGGAAGGTATAACAAAAAATGACTATTAAATACAAAAAAATTATAAAACAAAAGGAAAAAAAACAATCTAAGGTTATTCCAGAGATATAGCTACAAAACAATTTATGCATATGCATCTCCGGAAGCACCTAAAGTGCATTAACGTAACATTTATCTGGAGATGTATCTCCGAAAACTTCTGCAACTCAGAGGTCGCGAAAATGACATCCTCTCCGTGTCAAATATTGATTTTTGAAGGTTTGATTGTCTTTTTAAGTCAACAAACAACACATAAAAGAACTATAAACTATGTTTCTATTACTATCTAAACATTTCTACCCCTAACAATGAATTCTAACTCATTTACAAGAAATACTCGAGTATTTATCAAAAAATAAAAAAATTAACGTATAAATCAAGTTTTGAAGGATTTGGAGTGTCCAAATTGTTGAACTGAATGCTCTTTGTTGATCTCGAACGAAATAAAATCAAGTTTTGGGGAAAAAGTGAAACTTAGGAGAATGTTAGAGGTTTTGAGAATAAAGAGAAATGAAGAAGTGAGAGAGAAGAAGAGTCTGACGCAAATATAAGTTTCAAATGGTTCCAGAGATATATCACCGAAAAAATATGTTTACTAATTTATGGTGCTTTCGTAGATGCATCTCCAAAAAAATCAACGTTTAATAAAAAAAAAGTGCGTACGAAAATATATCTCCGAAATCTAAACAATATTTCGAAAACACGCTAGTGTCTAATAACATCAAAAGGATGTGATAGAAATCCTCGATAATAATTAATAATAGATTTAAAGATTTCGTCACCAAATTCGGTTAGATAATGTAAGAAATCAATGAATCACCATAGTGGTGAATTGAGCAAAGAAAGAAGAAGAAATATGAGTTTCTCTGAAACTCTCTATGTGTGTATTCTTTTATTATATTCAAGGGAAAAAGTACAGCTGATATATATACAAAAGAGGCAGCTAGTAAAAAGGAAAAAGGAATTGGTTAGAGGTTGTTATTACAACTTAACCTAACCAAAACTACACTATACTACTTATTTTTCAATATACTATAATATCCCCCCTCAAACTGAAGTTTGGGATGTAGGATCTACAACTTTCAGTTTGTCACGAAGCACCGTGAACGCAGCAGTACCAAGAGGCTTAGTGAGAGTATCTGCAACTTGAAGTGAAGCTGGAACATGATGTATCTGAAGTTTTCCAGCTACAACCTTTTCCCGTACAAAATGTATATCTAGCTCAATATGCTTGGTACGAGCATGAAGAATAGGATTGTGGGACAGCAAAACCGCACTGATGTTATCACACAATAACATAGGAGAATGAAAGGGAACATGTAACTCCACTAATAATGATTCTAACCATAATAACTCAGCAGTGGTATGAGCCAATGCTCTATACTCAGCCTCAGTGCTGGAGCGAGCAATAAGAGATTGTTTCTTTGAGCTCCACGCAATTAGATTAGGCCCAAAAAATATGCAAGAACCAGATGTTGATCTCCTGTCATCTGGATCTGTAGCCCAGTCAGAATCACTGTATGCCTTTACAGAGAATTTGGAAGAAGTTTGAGAAGGTGATAACTGCAGACCATGAGCATGTGTACCACTGAGATATCTCAATATTCTCTTGACTGCAGCCCAATGAGTGTCTAACGGATTTGCCATGAATTGACAGGCCTTGTTGACACTGAAAGAGATATCTGGCCTTATGATTGTAACATATTGTAAGGCTCCCACTATAGACCTATATAGAGATGGATCAGAGGATTGGTCTTTACCATGCTTGCTCAACTTACATGTACTCATCATAGGAGTAGGCACTCCACTAGCCAGCTGCATATTAGCTCTTTTAAGAAGATCAATGATATATTTAGACCGAGTTAAGCAGATAGAACCATTCTTGTCATATTTCACTTCAATGCCTAAAAAATATTTAGGCCTTCCAAGTCTTTTCAAAGCAAAGGCATGATGCAGTTTGTTGATGAGCTGTGCAATTAGATCTTGACTGGAACCTGTGATAAGAATGTCATCAACATACACCAATGCAAACATTGTGATACCACCCTTGGAGTAAATGAACAATGAATGGTCACACTTTGATGTAACAAAACCAAACTGAAGAAAAGCTTCATGCAACTTTTCATACCAGGCCCTTGGGGCTTGTTTAAGACCATATAGAGCCTTTTGCAGCTTACACACAAGTGTTTTATCATAGCTGATAAACCCTGTTGGTTGTGTCATATAAACTTCATCTTGAAGTATGCCATTTAAAAAGGCATTATTCACATCTATTTGTTGAATATCCCACTGATAAGTTAAAGCAAGAGTCAGAATGACCCTGATTGTAGTAGGCTTTACAACAGGAGAGAAAGTCTCAGTGTAATCAAAGCCTAGCTCTTGATGAAAACCTTTTGCCACCAATCTGGCTTTGTATTTCTGAATAGTACCATCAACATTTTTTTTTGATTTTGAATACCCACCTACAACCTACAGCTTGCCTGCCAGGTGGGAGAGAAGTCAAAATCCATGTATTGTTAGCTTGGAGAGCATTGAACTCCTCAGTCATTGCCTGTTTCCAGGCTGGGTTGGCTAGAGCCTGCTTGACACTTGTAGGTTCAGTCTTTGCATGAGCTAAGAACACCTTAGGTTTCACCTTCCCTGTTTTAGACCTTGTCTGCATAAAGTGATTATTAACAGTAAGAGGAGCTTGATCTGTGCCTGATCCAATTGAGAGAGACTGAGATGAAGCAGAACAATGTAAGGGAGAGGAAATAGTAACTTCATTAGAATCAAATGACAGAAGTTGAGCTTTGTCATAAGAAACTGAAGGGCTAAGATGATTATTTGTGTCAAGTTGTTGCTGAGAAGTGAATGGTTCATCACTGTTAAGTGAAACTAAGGAAGTGGGAGTGAGAGGTATAACAGGTGAGGAGTTATTTGTATAAGATGTGTTCTGATCTTGCACAGTAGGAGTAGTCTCTTCTTGGACAACTGAAACACCCTTAGGAGAAGATAAAGCAGAAGTAATAGCAAGTTGCTTAGGACTTTATGCTAATTGGGACTCTACAGTATTGAGGCCAGTCTGTATAATACTTGGTGAAATTGAAATATCAACTACTGTTGGGGGAGGTAGGATAGCTGTGCCTGAGATAGAGGGTTGGATGTTATCCTGAGCTGGACTTGACAAGATTTGATTATTTCCAGTTGCAGGACTGGTATTGTGAAGCTGGCCTGTATCTTGAGAGGCTTGTACTTGTGCAATGCTTGTCAACTCATTTGGGTGGGAGACTACTATAGCAGGTAAGCTAGAAGGTAGTGCAAAGCTAGTACTGAGGGCCCCTCCTGCTCCACCAGGTCTAGGTAGCTCAGTATTTAAAAAGGATGGTATACCAGGAAATTTTGAGAACTGTGTTGAACTAGTAGTAGGCTTCAGTCCTGTTTCACTAGACTTTGCCATAGAATATGGAAACAAATTTTCATTGAAGACCACATCCTTTGAGATGTACACTTTACCATTCTTATCCATACATTTGTAACCTTTGTGTTGAGGTGAAGGACCAAGAAAGACACATTCTTGAGTTCTAAGTTGAAGCTTGTGTTTGTTGAAAGGTCTCAAGTGAGGGAAACACAAACATCCAAACACTCTTAAGGTGGAATAATCAGGTTGCTGGTGATAAAGAGCATGGAAATGAGAATTGAACTGCTCAAGTGCAGAAGAAGGCAATCTATTTATGATATGAACAGAAGTTGTGAAGCTATAATCCCAACATGAAATTGGTAGGGATGCATGAGCAAGGATTGTCAACCCCATTTCAACTATCTGTCTGTGTTTTCTTTCTACTGTCCCATTCTGATGGGATGTATGAGGACAAGTCAATCTATGTGAGACACCAAGAGCAGTTAAATAGTTGGTAAAGGGTCTAAATTCACCTCCAAAATCAGACTGGACAGCTTTAATTTGAGTCTAAATTGTGTTTTGACAAAGGCATTGAACAATTTAAAAGCATGAAAGGCATCACCTTTTTGCTTTAACAGATATAGCTAGGTATACTTAGAATAAGCATCTACAAAGGAAATATAGTATCTAAAACCTGTGCTTGACATTTGTGGAGATGGTCCCCATAAATCAGTATAGATCATATCAAAAGGACTATGATACACAATTTTAGAACTAGGTGCAAATAACCTATGTGACTTTCCAAGACTGCATGAAGTACAAACTGAATCACAACTTTTATTATCATGAGAAATATTACACAAGTTCAAGACTTTATTTACAAACTTGACATTAGCATGGCCCAACCTGTGATGCCATAGAGTGCTATTATTACAATTGACAAAATTAAAAGAATTGGATTTAGAGGCTACAAAAGTTTGAATGCCACCACATGATGAAGAGTTGTTATTGAGACTTAGAGAGCCTTTGGTCTCTAGGATCTTCTGAGTGAAACAATACAAGCCACAACTGTCAAGAACTCCTTCAGCAATGGTATGCCTAGAAGCCTGTGATTTTATGAAGCATTTGTCAGGAAGGAATTCAAAAAAGACATTGTTATCTAGAGAGAACTTTGAGACAGAAAGTAAATTCCTTGTAATAGAAGGAACATGTAAGACATGATTTAGACTCGGAGTACAATTGGGACTGGATTGAGACCTAAACTTCAGATTACCAACTGACTCAATATTAAGTTTCTGGCCATTGCCAATGTAGACTATATTATTTCCCTTGTAAGCTTTCCTATTAAGTAAAATGGTAGCATAAGGGGTAAGGTGATGAGATGCACCTGAATCCGCAAACCACGTCTGTGAATCAAGTTCAGATGGAAAATTGTACTCTTGCGTGTAGCCCGAATTCTTCCTTGTAGTTGCCATCATGGCAATGCTCTGAGAGTTTGGTGTAGCAGCTTGAGTAGAGTCAGATTTGGCATTTGGCATAGAAGAGGAGCCTTTGAAAGCACTGTTAGAATTGGATGGCATGAAATTCTCGTCAAACCGATGCCAACATGTAGAGACCTCATGTCCATATTTGCCACAAAGCTGGCATGTAGGACGATTTCCAGTAGTGTAACGACCTCTTCCTCGGTTTCTACCAAGATTAAACCTGCCCCTGCTGTAGCGGTAAAATCATGAGTGTAAGCTATTGATTAACTTAACTCAATATACACAGAGTCGCCACCGCGCTTTTATTTATTTCCAAAAGGAAAAAGGCAAAAAGAACGAAGAAAGCCTAATGAATCTAAAAGCAAAAGCTAAAAGAATCAAACAGAGAATGGGTACGGGGATTGGTTACAAATCGGGAAGGTTTTAAGCACTCGACTTGTCCGTGGTACTCCACGGGAACCCTTTGAAGTGTTTACTGCATTTTTGGTTTGAAATGGTTTGCTTGAAAAAAGATTGAAGAGATGAGAAGAAGAATGTTTTTTAAGATTTTGGTGTTTGAAGAGACGAACGTCTCATGCCTACGTACCCACAAAGTGCAATGCGAGATCAAAACCCCGTAGTTCGTGGTACAAATTGTGAAAAGGCAAATGAGTTGAATTGATTTTAAAATGTAAAGATAAGTCGTCATCCTTTAGCGAATAATTCCGCTAGAAAATATGAATCATATCTAAACATAAAAAATGGTTAAAAGAAACGTGCACAAGGGCACAAAAACAGTTGAATGAGTTATGAATGTTTTAAAGTTTTTGAGAAAGAAAATTTCGATATGCTTATGTGGTTTAGCATTTATTTAAGGAAATGAAATGAAAAGGTAAAAGCACATGACCAAAGTCAAGGTTTGATTGAGAAAATGTTTGAAGTTTGAGAACAAAGAAAGTTTTGAAAAGAGGAAGGAGATTTGAAAATTGAAGAAGATGAGAGGAGATGAAGGGACTATCCTAAGACTTGAAAATAAAAGCTAAAGGAAGAATGATCAAACCAAATGGCAAGCATCTTTAAAACAATTGGATTTCCATCTTCATAATCAAGTGAATTTAACCGGAGCCAAAATCTTCAATCCATAACAACTTGAGCAAATGGATGATCCTAGAATCTAAGTCCAACTCCAAGTCTCATGCTAAGGATAGTAACCATAGTCCGAAATTAAAGTCCAATTTTTAGATGTTTAATCCTTTATTAATATTTTTGTGTCCAAATGGACAAAGGAGAAATAACAAGCAACAATATAAACAATAAGCAATATGATGAATGATATAGAAGCATAATAAGAGATATAGGGAACGAGAAATTGAAGTAAAAGGATAAGGTGCGAGAGATTAAATTTAAATGTTAGTATATTCACATTATTATAATATTTACAATATAAAGTGGTATGATGAACTTAATCAAGCACAACCACGAAAAGAAAAATAAAATCGAGGCAACCGGATCCAAGTGGATCGCATTCCGAATCGGGACAACTTTAGGTCTATGTTAAGCAATCGCCGAGTAATTTACGGAGTAATTACCCTACAAATGAGGCCGGCCACCACTAATTAAAGTGGAAATATTCGTGTTAATACATGTTAGAGAAACGATATTATGAATCGTTCTCCGAAAACATGCCACACTAAAAGAAAGAGAACGGTCTAATCTTAATCGAGATTTTCGTTGAATTTATCGAAAGGCAATCTATCACGATCTCAAAGTATGGAGAGTGATCCAAATGATCATTCATCCATAGATTTGAAATAATGAAGATTAAACCGATCGGTAATCAACAATCACGAATCGGAGATTATCATCGACCAAAAGTAAGAGATGAAGAAAATGGATCTAAAAGTAGATCCATAAAAGAAATCAAAATATTTTTTAATCCTTTCTTAAAACTCTTTTTCTGAATTGTTTTCTAAAACACTTCTAAAATATTTTTCTAATTCTTTTCTAAAATAGAATTTCTAAAATTCTTTCTTCTATAACATTTTCTAAAATGTACTATAAAAACTCCTATCAAAAATTTTTGTACCATCATATTTAAAAGAAAATAAAGCAAATTAAAGAATAGAAAAGAAAAGAAATGAAAGAGGGAGGGGGAATATCCGCGTGGATAGGGTGATGGATAGTAAATCCACTTCAACAGCCCAAGCTCCAATTCTCTTTTAACACAGAAAAACAAATTAATGAAAACAAAAAAAAAATAATAAACCAAAAACGGAAAAAAAGAGCTAGTGTTATTCTCTCCTTCTTCTAAGCGCAAAAAAACAAACAGAGGCAAAGTGCTTTTCTTCTTCTTCATAAACAATGGCGGCAACAAAACAGGGGAGACGAAATCTCCTCTCCTCACCTTCAAATCAACGATCCGTTTGAATCTCGGAGTCAAAACAAAATCTCGAACCTCTCTCCTCTTCTCGCTTGCCTCTGTTTTGTTGTTCGTTGAATTGAGGAAAATTGGGAGAAGTCACGAATTCCGGGAATAAAAGAGGTATAGATCTTTATATTTGGTTTCAAACTCTCTTTCTTCTTTCTTTCAATTCAGTTTTCCTTTTTTTTCAAATTGTAGGTTGGAAATGATATTAGGGATTTTGAAATTGGGGATTGAATTTTTTTGAAGCTTTGTGTTTTCGTTTGGCAGGGATTTGAAGAGAATTTTGGGATGGCTTTCTAAGCTTGGAATGTGAAGAAGAAATCCCTTCCATTTATAGAGAGAGAGGCTGAGATTTGAAGATGAAAAGAAGTTCCGTTTTGAAAGTTTCCGCGCGTTTTGAACCTCACGGGTTACTCATGCTTGCTGTGTTTTCATGCTTAATCCTCTGCGTTTTATTCAGCTTGTTTATGCGTTTTGGATGAATTTTGAAATGAGTTTTTGGGCCTGATTTCGTGTGTTTCATTCTCAGTTTTTTTCTCAATTTTATTTTGCGTTTTATGCTTTTTTCAGGTGCGTTTCGAAAGTGAAGTGAGCTGCGTGCGTTTTGATGAGTGTTGTGGATTTCGTGATGTTCTTGTGTACATTCGGCTTGCTGTATTTTGGCTTGGATTTGTGACAGCTTGGAAATTGCTTTGAGGAATGTTGATCTGAATATTTTTCAGGCTTGGATGCGTACGGACGGCTTGTTGTGGCTGGGACTTTGTTGGCGTATGGATTTATCGTGGATGCGGCATGTGTTTTTGTAAGCTGGGAGCTTTGAAGTGAGCTGCGGCGTGAAGGGCGTACAGAGACTGGGCTTGTGTATTGACGATATGGACTGCGTGTGTGAACTTGGGATTGATGGCTTGAGAATGAGGCTTGATAGCTTGGAAGTTGTTGTTGTTTGGCAGGCGTGTGCAGCGTGTTGTTGGCTGATGGGAGTGTGGGCCTTGAGTGCTGGCCTGTGTGAGAAAAGGCTGGAAAGGTTGTAAGCCAAGCTGAGAGTATCTTTGTTTAGCTGATACGGCATTTGGCTGTAGGTGATGTGAATGGTGTGTACGTGAGGGCTTGCAAGTTGCTTGGGCAGACATAGGAAATGATGTGGGCTGATGGGCCTCAAATATTTTTCTAAATTGTAGCATGAGAATAAAAATGGGCTAACAATGATATAGATTTTTTATAAGGTATAAGAAAATGAAATTGATTTGTTTTTTTTTATAATTGTGAATAGGTGATGAATATGAATAAAAATTAGAAAAAAAATATGAAATATGGTAAAGTATAAAGAATTGAAATATGAGAAGAGAAAAAGAAAAAAAAAGAATGGATTAAAATGGATAATATTGGATGGATAAAAATAAATTGGATTATGAAATATAAAAAAAATGAATAATGAAAATTCTTGTGAACTGGATAAAAAGAAATCGAAAAGAATAGAAATTTTGGAAGGCGAATTTAATATGAAAAATGGAAAATGAATAGAACTGGATAATAGAAAAATTAAAAATAAAAAGAAATGGTTTAATCGGAAAATGGATGATGGATATGAAATTTGGTTTTCAAGCCCACAACAAATCTCTGATTTTTTCGCCAGCCACTGGATGAACACAGTCAATCTTTAAACCACTGAATGAATCGTAACTTTGCCACCTAAGCCACAACCATCGCCTGAAATCTGTCTTGATTATTTGAATTCATGCTGAGAAAAATAAATTCTCAGATGAATCACTGATAAACTGGCCGATTCAAACCGAATTTCACACAAAACACTGCCTGATAACTGGTGACTTCGCACATAACACAACCTTTGAACTTTTGAATACGCACAGTATGAGAAACAGACCACTGGCCCACACAACTTGCAATTGGACGATCTATTTGATAGTTTGACCAAGATTAGGTCAAACATCCATCTGAACCGAATCGTGACTGATCAAACGCATCTGAATTGAAATCACAGCCATGTCTTTGAAATCCTGCAACACAGAAGAAGAAGAAGCAACTGCAACATACTTTTTTGATATTTTGGTTAGAGGTTAGTGAATATAAATAGATAACAGAAATTAAACAAGGTGATCTCTGCAAGGCATAGACCTGCACCTGAAAAAGGATAAACGAACAATGCGTGATCTTGTTTATATGAGAAATGCAGATGAGATGCGAAAAATCTTAGGGTAAAAAATTAGGGTCTGACAGATGCCCCTATTTAAGTTTCTTCAATCCAGAGATAATGAAGATTGAAATCTTCGTCTCGACAAGATGGAAGATACTTAAATATAAAAAAAAACCCAATTTTTGATCCTAGGATGCCAAAAACTGGAATGAAATGAAATGAACCAAACGATATGAAGATGATATGGAAATGATACGAAGCATGTGAAACTGTTTATAAAAGCATATGAAAAATATATGAAGGCACATGAGATGTTATGAAAGAAATCATGAGATGATATGAAATGTATCTGGAACCAAATGAAATGTAGAGAAGTCCGTGAGGGACAAGACGACACATGAAAAAGAATACACGCTAGGGATAAGGAGCATAAGACTCCAACGGGAAAAACAACATGCTAGAGACCAACACATGGCTCAGCCGAGGTGAAAATGTCCAAGAATGGCAATTGGACAGAAGGGGTCACAACATCCAGAAATGGCACTGAATGAAGTGAGAAAATTCCCGAAAAAGCACACCAGAAGCATCCACAGATGACATTACTGACTTTAATAGGGATATCCGAGAATGGCAATCGGAAAAAGTTAATCACAAGATCTGAGAATGGCAATCAGATAAAAAGTGAATCACAACATTCAGGAACAACACTGAATGAAATGGGAAATATTCGGGAAAGTACATCAACTTAATGATGACTCCAACATGGAAATCCAAGAATAGCAATCGGAAGGCAAATGATCACAACATCTGAGAATGGCAATCAGATAAAATGCAAAGCACAACATTCAGGAACAAAACTGAATGAAATGGGAAAAAGTCCGGGACAGTGCATCAAATAAATGATGACTTCACTATGGACATCCGAGAATGGCAATCAGAAGGAAATGATCACAACATCTGAGAATGGCAATCAGATAAAATGTGAAGCACAACATTCAGGAACATAACTGAATGAGATGGAAAAAAGGTCCGGGACAGTACATCACATCAATGATGACTTCACTATGGACATCCTAGAATGGCAATCGGATAAAAAGGGTATAATATCTGAGAGAAACAACAGGTAGGTGAAGAAAAAGTTCTGGAGAGACAGACAAATGTCAAGTAAGTTGGACTTTGACCAAAAAGTAAGAAGTTAAAAACAACAAGACATCGAGAAAGGCATATGAGGACTAAAACACTCAGTATGCAGACACTTACGAAAATGGGAATTAAACCACCCAAGAATATGCATAGTGAGGACTAAAACACTCAAATATGCAAAGGCAAATAAGAATGGGGAATAACACACCCGAGAAAATGCATAATGAGGACTAAAACACTCAAATATGCAAAGGTGAACAAAACTGGGGAATAAAACACCCAAGGAGATAATATAAGAGAAAATGCCGACAACCAGTTTAGACTCTTAGAGGAGTGAAAAGATGAAAGACTGATTCCTCAACACAGAAATCACTGCCATTCTGCTCGAATATTAGAGATGCTACTGCTGAACAAATCTCTGTTACACCAGTAAACTGTACCAAGTCGAAAATCTCTTGAGAGAAGTCATGCAAAGATGCTTAGGGATTCTTGAAGAAAAATTGCCCCAAGTTAAATGATTGATGAAGATAAACTGATAATGGATTCAGTTCTCAACTACTGCTGGAGAAAATACTCAAATCTTTGAAGTAACTGTTGAGAAGAAATAACTGATCATGGCTTCATTTCTTGAAATGAATGTCGAGAAAATAACCCAGTGTGTAACTTGCAGAGAATCTTCTGACCAACCATATCTGAGAATAACTTGTGCTGAGCAACAACTCTTGAACCATAGGAACTGAGAAAAACTTGCCCCTGATAAGATCACCGACCAAGTTTCTTAACTGTTTGAAAATTCCTTAAATGAGGAAAGTTTATTTGTAAATAAAAATGTTTGTACAAACATGGTAATTTTAATGCAAAGTTCAATGCAAAGTTTGAAATCAAGAATCATTTTTTTGAATGAAATTTATTGATAGAAAGTAAATGAAAACAATGTCAAAACACGGCGGTTGAGACAAAATTAAAGATAAAGCCACAACAAGAAAACAAATGATTGGTAAAGAACTTGGGAGTCAGTTTACGCAACCTTGTTGTAGTATGCTTTTCAAAAGAAACCTGGATTCAATTAGGACTTTTGAAGGTTGTAATGTGGTCTGGTTCACGGTTTATGAAACAAAGGATATAGGCTCAAAGTTTATTTGTACCCAACCCAACTTCGTGATGAACTCCAGTCATTCATTCAATTAATTCAGCCTGTGCATTCAAGTTCCAAAAATTTTGGGATTGCACAGATGAAGATGGTTCATGAACCAAAGGATTTTGAGATAGCAGTCACCTCTTCCTTTTGTCATTTCCAGTGAGGACTTTAGTCAACTCAACTTATTTTTGCTGAGGATTTTGATGACCTCTTGATAAATCTTTCTTTTTATTATCCCTGACTTTTGCCTGAACTGTGTTATTTCAATTTACAGCCAGCGGGATGCCCCAGTTTTTTGCCTAAGTCTCCTTCATAGGTGTTGACTTAACGGGCTTTGATTTTTTTCAATAATTTTTCAATATCATTTTTTTTAAAGATAATGACTGCATGGCTTAATGATTACGATGAACCATCATTGGCTTTTGAATTGAGAAACATCTTCAACACTTCTTTAATGTGTATGAAGGAAAACTTGAGATTACAACCTTTATTGAAAGGTGTCTTGAATGATTCTCTTGTACTTGAATGCACATTTGAATTAATTGAGAACTACCCATCCCCGGGTTAAAATTGAGGGTTTTTTCAAATAGAAAGAAACTCCAATCTTCAAGGCTCAAAGGGGTTGACAAGGGATTAACTTCCTTATTTCTCCAGTGTTTGGGATTTGAAACAATGCCTGTATATCATCAACCAAGTCTCAATTGAAAGCATACCAACAACAATTATGGGTATCTTGTTTTCATCATCCTCCCTCCAATCATTGTAAAACTTTGAGAGAAAAGATAAATGAACTTGAAATGTAAAGCATAAAGATGAAAATAGTAAATGAAATTGAATCAAAACAGAGCAATGCTCATTTCATTAAAATCAACATGAAAGTACAAACAAGCTTAAAAGCAAACAACTTAATATGATTGAAGAAAATTGCAAACATAAAGAAACGATGGCCTAGTGATCAATCAACAACAAGGATGAGCTGTCCCGTCTGATATTCTGGCCTTGAAGAAAAATTGACAATTGAAGTCTTCTAGAAGATTCACTTCCCAAGCTTCGACAAAGGATTGTTTATAACATTGGGATTAAGGTCATTAAAGTAAAGGATGTTGTTCCTGATAAGTTCTTGCACCTTAGCCTTCAGTGCAAAGCAATGCTCTAAGTCATGACCAGTTCCACCTTGATGAAACTCACAGCGAAAATACGATCTATAACCAACTGGAAGAGGATTTGGAATAGGAGGCGGAGGCCTAGTAGTAATTAAACCTGTCTCAATCAAAGAAGGAAACAATTCAGTGTAAGACATCAGAATAGGATCAAAGTTTGGCCTATTGCGATACTGATTTTGTCCAGCAGCCGGATGAGGAGCCTGAGCTTGAGCTTGAGTTGGTTGAGCTTGACCTTGAGCTTGAGTTTGAGCAGGTTGAGTTTTAGCAACAGGAGCAACTACAGCTACGTATGGTTGAACATATCGTTGTTGCGGGCGATAAGGCCTCCTCTCAGTTGAAACAGCATAAGCATCACCATCTCTTCTCTTGTGAGGATTCCCAAAAGACTTTCTTGCAGCATTAGGAGCTTCAAAATTGGTAATCTTACCCTTCTTGATACCTTCCTCTAGTCTTTCTCCAATAGTGACTAGATCAGAAAAGCCAAATGAAACACTTCCTACCATTTTCTCCCAAAAGAACGGTTGAAGAGTGTCCATGAACAAACCAGTTAATTCCTTTTCGGGCAAAGGTGGTTCCACTTGAGCAGCTAACTCTCTCCAACGCTGAGCATACTCTTTGAATGATTCTTTCTCTTTCTGTGACATGTTTTGAAGTTGACGACGGTCAGGCGCCATGTCCAGATTGTACTTATACTGCCTTACAAAAGCATCAGGCAAATCTTTCCAACTTCGAATGTGACTTTTCTCAAGTCCAACATACCACTTCATAGAAGCACCACTCAAACTATCTTGAAAACAGTGAATAAGCAGCTTGTCATCCTTAGCATGCGCAACCATTTTGCGACAATACATCAGTAGATGAATCTTTGGACAAGTATGACCATTGTACTTCTCAAATACAGGAACCTTGAATTTATCAAGAAGAACTAAATCGGAAACCAAACACATGTCTATTGCAGCAGAACCAAAGACATCTTTTCCTTCTAGACCTCTTACCCTCTTCTCAAGAATCAAACATTTCTCTCTAACTTCATCCATATATCCAGGTTCACCCTGACTTTCAGCTTGTGGACCAGCAGCTTGGTACAAAAAAGGAGAATTCTGATAAGTAGTCTGAGCAGTAGCGTGCACAACAGGTTGAGGTTCGACAAAAGTCGGAGCTGAAAAGACTGGCACAACAGATAGACCACCCACTTGAGCAGTAGCAGAAACTGGCACATAATCCGGAGGTAACCCAAATTCTGGCCAAGTAGAAGCTGGTTGTTGAACAACAGGAGGGTCGACAACAACAATGAAAACTTCAGAGATAACAATCCTTTGAGGTGGTTCACCTCGAGCGATCAGAACTTGCATCATTTCAGTGAGTTTGGTCATACCGGCTTTCAACTCATCAATTTCCATTCGAACTTCCATGTTATGCTGTTCTTGGTGTTCCATTCTCAATCTGATAGCTCTTCGTCTGTTAGCAGCTCTAGTACCGTATCTGTGGTGAGGAGTCAGCTTGACGGATCAACAGACAACTGAGAAAGAAACAACCGGGATGAGTTCCCACACAACTCGGATGAACGCAAGAATATGCGAGAATGCAATGATATGCAATGTTCACTTCCATTTTCAGAAAAACAACTCGATTATTGCAAACATGGTCAACATCGAGAATACGGTCATGAAATATCTTGACAAAAAGGAATATTCATTCTTTCCAATATTTGCAATAATCAGAATTATCTTCCTTGAAAAATGGTTGTGAAGATGATCATGGTGAATATGTAGATGCAACAAACACAAACAAGATCACGCAAAACACTCAGGTTCAAAGGTTCGAATCACGAGCATGGAGTCATAGCAACAGAACAACAACCCACACAGGTATGTACTAAGGTTTGTCTTCATTGTACCTGCAAAAAACCAGAAGGGTGCTAACAGAGGTTCCCGGAGTTAACAGCCATCTTTAGAATATAATCGGTACGTTGGATTACTCCCCAACCGATAACATTCTTAAAATAGACCTCGTCCGAATGTAGCATCGCGTGACAACCACCTTAGGTTTACACCCAGACAGTTTCCGCACTACGTTCCTAAATTGGCTTAGATTGGTTAAGGGTTCTACGGTCCTCAGTATGATCAGCTCAAGGTCGGAAAATAATGCCACGTACGATTACTCGTCATGACATTGATAGTCCAAGAGAGCCTAACCGAGTGGAGATTATCAAATTGATATTGCTTTGGACTACTCCATCGCATATCGCTTCGAATATCGCCGTCCTATCATAAGTTCCACTCAGATCCGGGTTAGAATCTATCTCACAGAGGATCACCAAAACCAAAACAGAACAATCAAGTAACAAGCAAGTCAAACTAAAGCAGTAAACAAATCAAAGTAGGCCAAATCCACTTAGAGATTGACTCCCCAGCAGAGTCGCCACTTTTCTGTAGCGGTAAAATCATGAGTGTAAGCTATTGATTAACTTAACTCAATATACACAGAGTCGCCACCACGCTTTTATTTATTTCCAAAAGGAAAAAGTCAAAAAGAACGAAGAAAGCCTAATGAATCTAAAAGCAAAGGCTAAAAGAATCAAACAGAGAATGGGTACGGGGATTGGTTACAAATCAGGAAGGTTTTAAGCACCCGACTTGTCCGTGGTACTCCACGGGAACCCTTTGAAGTGTTTACTGCATTTTTGATTTGAAATGGTTTGCTTGAAAAAAGATTGAAGAGATGAGAAGAAGAATGTTTTTTAAGATTTTGGTGTTTGAAGAGACGAACGTCTCATGCCTACGTATCCACAAAGTGCAATGCGAGATCAAAACCCCGTAGTTCGTGGTACAAATTGTGAAAAGGCAAATGAGTTGAATTGATTTTAAAATGTAAAGATAAGTCGTCATCCTTTAGCGAATAATTCCTCTAGAAAAGATGAATCATATCCAAACATAAAAAATGGTTAAAAGAAACGTGCACAAGGGCACAAAAACAGTTGAATGAGTTATGAATGTTTTAAAGTTTTTGAGAAAGAAAGTTTCGATATGCTTATGTGGTTTAGCATTTATTTAAGGAAATGAAATGAAAAGGTAAAAGCACATGACCAAAGTCAAGGTTTGATTGAGAAAATGTTTGAAGTTTGAGAACAAAGAAAGTTTTGAAAAGAGGAAGGAGATTTGAAAATTGAAGAAGATGGGAGGAGATGAAGGGACTATCCTAAGACTTGAAAATAAAAGCTAAAGGAAGAATGATCAAACCAAATGGCAAGCATCTTTGAAACAATTGGATTTCCATCTTCATAATCAAGTGAATTTAACCGGAGCCAAAATCTTCAATCCATAACAACTTGAGCAAAGGGATGATCCTAGAATCTAAGTCCAACTCCAAGTCTCATGCCAAGGATAGTAACCATAGTCCGAAATTAAAGTCCAATTTTTAGATGTTTAATCCTTTATTAATATTTTTGTGTCCAAATGGACAAAGGAGAAATAACAAGCAACAATATAAACAATAAGCAATATGATGAATGATATAGAAGCATAATAAGAGATATAGGGAACGAGAAATTGAAGTAAAAGGATAAGGTGCGAGAGATTAAATTTAAATGTTAGTATATTCACATTATTATAATATTTACAATATAAAGTGGTATGATGAACTTAATCAAGCACAACCACGAAAAGAAAAATAAAATCGAGGCAACCGGATCCAAGTGGACCGCATTCTGAATCGGGACAACTTTAGGTCTATGTTAAGCAATCGCTGAGTAATTTACGGAGTAATTACCCTACAAATGAGGCCGGACACCACTAATTAAAGTGGAAATATTCGTGTTAATACATGTTAGAGAAACGATATTATGAATCGTTCTCCGAAAACATGCCACACTAAAAGAAAGAGAACGGTCTAATCTTAATCGAGATTTTCGTTGAATTTATCGAAAGGCAATCTATCACGATCTCAAAGTATGGAGAGTGATCCAAATGATCATTCATCCATAGATTTGAAATAATGAAGATTAAACCGATCGGTAATCAACAATCACGAATCGGAGATTATCATCGGCCAAAAGTAAGAGATGAAGAAAATGGATCTAAAAGTAGATCCATAAAAGAAATCAAAATATTTTTTAATCCTTTCTTAAAACTCTTTTTCTGAATTGTTTTCTAAAACACTTCTAAAATATTTTTCTAATTCTTTTCTAAAATAGAATTTCTAAAATTCTTTCTTCTATAACATTTTCTAAAATGTACTATAAAAACTCCTATCAAAAATTTTTGTACCATCATATTTAAAAGAAAATAAAGCAAATTAAAGAATAGAAAAGAAAAGAAATGAAAGAGGGAGGTGGAGTATCCGCATGGATAGGGTGATGGATAGTAAATCCACTTCAACAGCCCAAGCTCCAATTCTCTTTTAACACAGAAAAACAAATTAATGAAAACAAAAAAAAATAATAAACCAAAAACGGAAAAAAAAGAGCTAGTGTTATTCTCTCCTTCTTCTAAGCGCAAAAAAACAAACAGAGGCAAAGTGCTCTTCTTCTTCTTCTTCATAAACAATGGCTGCAATAAAACAGGGGAGACGAAATCTCCTCTCCTCACCTTCAAATCAACGATCCGTTTGAATCTCAGAGTCAAAACAAAATCTCGAACCTCTCTCTTCTTCTCGCTTGCCTCTGTTTTGTTGTTCGTTGAATTGAGGAAAATTGGGAGAAGTCATGAATTCCGGGAATAAAAGAGGTATAAATCTTTATATTTGGTTTCAAACTCTCTTTCTTCTTTCTTTCAATTCAGTTTTCCTTTTTTTTCAAATTGTAGGTTGGAAATGATATTAGGGATTTTGAAATTGGGGATTGAATTTTTTTGAAGCTTTGTGTTTTCGTTTGGCAGGGATTTGAAGAGAATTTTGGGATGGCTTTCTAAGCTTGGAATGTGAAGAAGAAATCCCTTCCATTTATAGAGAGAGAGGCTGAGATTTGAAGATGAAAAGAAGTTCCGTTTTGAAAGTTTCCGCGCGTTTTGAACCTCACGGGTTACTCATGCTTGCTGTGTTTTCATGCTTAATCCTCTGCGTTTTATTCAGCTTGTTTATGCGTTTTGGATGAATTTTGAAATGAGTTTTTGGGCCTGATTTCGTGTGTTTCATTCTCAGTTTTTTTCTCAATTTTGTTTTGCGTTTTATGCTTTTTTCAGGTGCGTTTCGAAAGTGAAGTGAGCTGCGTGCGTTTTGATGAGTGTTGTGGATTTCGTGATGTTCTTGTGTACATTCGGCTTGCTGTATTTTGGCTTGGATTTGTGACAGCTTGGAAATTGCTTTGAGGAATGTTGATCTGAATATTTTGCAGGCTTGGATGCGTACGGACGGCTTGTTGTGGCTGGGACTTTGTTGGCGTATGGATTTATCGTGGATGCGGCATGTGTTTTTGTAAGCTGGGAGCTTTGAAGTGAGCTGCGGCGTGAAGGGCGTACAGAGACTGGGCTTGTGTATTGACGATATGGACTGCGTGTGTGAACTTGGGATTGATGGCTTGAGAATGAGGCTTGATAGCTTGGAAGTTGTTGTTGTTTGGCAGGCGTGTGCAGCGTGTTGTTGGCTGATGGGAGTGTGGGCCTTGAGTGCTGGCCTGTGTGAGAAAAGGCTGGAAAGGTTGTAAGCCAAGCTGGGAGTATCTTTGTTTAGCTGATACGGCATTTGGCTGTAGGTGATGTGAATGGTGTGTACGTGAGGGCTTGCAAGTTGCTTGGGCAGACATAGGAAATGATGTGGGCTGATGGGCCTCAAATATTTTTCTAAATTGTAGCATGAGAATAAAAATGGGCTAACAATGATATAGATTTTTTATAAGGTATAAGAAAATGAAATTGATTTGTTTTTTTTTATAATTGTGAATAGGTGATGAATATGAATAAAAATTAGAAAAAAAATATGAAATATGGTAAAGTATAAAGAATTGAAATATGAGAAGAGAAAAAGAAAAAAAAAGAATGGATTAAAATGGATAATATTGGATGGATAAAAATAAATTGGATTATGAAATATAAAAAAAATGAATAATGAAAATTCTTGTGAACTGGATAAAAAGAAATCGAAAAGAATAGAAATTTTGGAAGGCGAATTTAATATGAAAAATGGAAAATGAATAGAACTGGATAATAGAAAAATTAAAAATAAAAAGAAATGGTTTAATCGGAAAATGGATGATGGATATGAAATTTGGTTTTCAAGCCCACAACAAATCTCTGATTTTTTCGCCAGCCACTGGATGAACACAGTCAATCTTTAAACCACTGAATGAATCGTAACTTTGCCACCTAAGCCACAACCATCGCCTGAAATCTGTCTTGATTATTTGAATTCATGCTGAGAAAAATAAATTCTCAGATGAATCACTGATAAACTTGATGAACTGGCCGATTCAAACCGAATTTCACACAAAACACTGCCTGATAACTGATGACTTCGCACATAACACAGCCTTTGAACTTTTGAATACGCACAGTATGAGAAACAGACCACTGACCCACACAACTTGCAATTGGACGATCTATTTGATAGTTTGACCAAGATTAGGTCAAACATCCATCTGAACCGAATCGTGACTGATCAAACACATCTGAATTGAAATCACAGCCATGTCTTTGAAATCCTGCAACACAGAAGAAGAAGAAGCAACTGCAACATACTTTTTTGATATTTTGGTTAGAGGTTAGTGAATATAAATAGATAACAGAAATTAAACAAGGTGATCTCTGCAAGGCATAGACCTGCACCTGAAAAAGGATAAACGAATAGTGCGTGATCTTGTTTATATGAGAAATGCAGATGAGATGCGAAAAATCTTAGGGTAAAAAATTAGGGTCTGACACCTGCCACGACTTGCTAGGTAGATTCCTTTGGAGTTACCATTTGACTGATCAACATGAGCTAAATTGGCTGCTATCGTAGTAGCAACTAGTTCTTCGCGAAACTTGTCTAATTGTGCTTCTTGCACATATAGTAAGGCTTCCACATCACATAGTGACGGCGGTATCGGATAACCATACATTTGCATAACAAAAGGGTTGTATTCCTCAGGAAGCCCCTGTAGAATAGAGTCTACTTGATCCTGTTCCGTAATCGAATCACCAAAAGCTAACAGAGAATTTGCAATTGCTTTGATTCGTAGCACATATTCCGTAACAGATTTCGTACCTTTCTTGGTGGACTTCAGCTCAACACGCAATTGCCGAACTCTCGCCTTCATCTGTGCATTGAAGAATTGGTGAATCTTGTCCCAGACTTCAAAAGCATGTTTACACGCAAGAACCCTAGGCAAGATAGATTCAGAAATGGTGGATAACAACCAGATGAACAAAGCCTGATCTTGAACAATCCAAGATTCGTACTCCTCGGACACCACACCTTCAAGACGATCTTGATCGGTCTTGAATTTGACCGGAATCTTCGGATTAACCACAAGCTTATGCATCTTGTGAGAAAGAATCACACCTTCAACTTGTTGATTCCACATTAGATAATTATTTTCTTGAAGCTTGACGAAGAGTTTCGGTCCAAACGCATTTGTTGATTTCACCACACCAAAGCCATTGGAGAACTCATGATTCGGTCCATATCCACGAGTAAACGACTCCATGTTATCAGAGGACGCCATAACCGAACCTTTGGAAGGAGCTGACGAACGCACAGTGAAGCTAAAAACGCAAAATAGCTGATGAATCACCCACAGAAAGGAACGAACAAGAACAGAGAAGTAGGGAAGCGTAGGGATCAAGAAGCGAATGATACCATGTAAGAAATCAATGAATCACCATAGTGGTGAATTGAGCAAAGGAAGAAGAAGAAAGATGAATTTCTCCGAAACTCTCTATGTGTGTATTCTTTTATTATATTTAAGGGAAAAAAGTATAGCTGATATATATACAAAAGAGGCAGCTAGTAAAAAGGAAAAGGGAATTTGTTAGAGGTTGTTATTACATCTTAACCTAACCAAAACTACACTATACTACTTATTTTTCAATATACTCTAATAGATAAGAACTAACCATTAAATCAAAGTCTTTTTAACATAAATTATTATTAGATACCAATTATGTATTTTAAGAGGGTCTAAGCGCTTTGCTTGATTTTTTTAATATTATATGGATTTTAGTTGGAACCAAAATTTTCTAAAATCAAATATATGGTTCAACCTATTATAGACTTGTTAAATCAAGAAAGAGAAAGCTTATCTTAATCTATTGGTCTACAAGGTACTCAACATTGCATGTCTTGTCTGTTTGAATTTTTGCACTTAATGTGAATACTTCTTCTTCATGGCCATACAAAGACGTTCATATCCCCACTTTATTTGGAAAACTCCCACTTCTCAAAGACCTATCACATGTCACATTAATTTCTCTTAGTTTTTTTCTTTGCGCAAGGGGGGGTACCACAGTTGATATAATATTGTTTGACAAGGTTGCCAATATTGATTTTTGGCATATAACCAAGAGAGGATATTGCACGCACTAGAAGCAATTTTGTTTAACAATATATTGAGGTTAATTGGTGTGAAATGTGAACGTGTGTGCTAGCTCATCTATCTATATCATTCGGTCTACCATAACAAATAAATCATTGGGAAAGTCAAACATTGTACTTTTAAAATTAAGTGATAAGGTAGAAGTTGATAGATGGGTGGGTTTGGAAAGAAGAGATGGCCAACAGAAGTTTTGGGAGGAAGTCTGGGACTCACGTTTTTTTCCTTTATTCTAAGACGATGTAAACAAAGTTTTATTCCTATCATGTACAAGAAGTAATAATGATTTCCACTCGAATGCGATGAGAATATAAATATATAAGATTCAAAATTATATTGTTCATTCTGACGCGATGGTAATGTTCATTTCTCTATATTTTAGATAGCAAGTCATGTTTTTTGTTCATTCTGACGCGATGGTAATGTTCATTTCTCTATATTTTAGGTAGCAAGTCATGTTTTTCGCTTGAATAAGAACTAAACTTCCTTTGTTAAAATTGACTAACAAACAAATACTTGTTACCCAAAACTACATAGACTCAAGTTCCGCATCGCATCTAAGGATACGTAGGAGCGAGATTTAATGTCTCGTGAGACACCTTAATAAAAAATTATTTTTAGTCATTTTCTTTTTCCTCTCAAACTTTTAATAGTTAGAGAAGCAAACAACGAAACCTAACTTTATATTTGTAAAACTAACTAAATGGTTTTCGTTGAGTACAACAAAAGTGATGAGTGCTAATACATTCCCATCGCATAACCAACTCTCGAATCTGAATTTGGTTGCGATGACCATTTTCTTTTTCTTCAAGGGTTTTAATGATATTTTCCCTTTAGTTTTGGAATAAATAAACTTCGGTGGCAACTTTGTTACTATTTTGAGTGTACGAACGCCCATAGTATTTTTTCGCGCCGCGACAACAACCCTAGATACCATCGCCAAATTCATTGTTTCTTACCTCATGCAGCTAGAAACTTCACCAATTTCACTGCAACCTTCAAATTTCTACCAAGAAAATATCATCATCTTCATACATTAAAAAATCACTACAAAAAAAATCTCACCATTTTTCAAAACCTTCAAACAATAACCCAAAAACTCATTTCCATATTCCAAAATTCATACACCAACCCTTTGTTTTTTCTTTCACAAAATCAAAAATAGCTCACCAATCTCAGATACATCTTTTGTTCTTGAAAATTTATTCTTTAAAATTCAATTTCAACCATTGATTCGTTCGTAATCCCGAAATCCTCATTCCTATTTTTATTGGATCCTTCTTTTTCTTGAATTGTTCCCAAGTATATTCCCTTTATGAGTTTTTGTTGTTGTTTTATACATGGATAATCATGATTCATTATTTGAAACACATTCGTAAAAACAAACCACCCAGAACCAAAACAATACATCTTCATCTGAAAACAATCACAAAACCACTCACACAACCACCAATACATAATAACTTGACATGCTTGATATATATTACATGAACCCTAATGAAATCCCAGGGCTTGAAATTGTTTCCCCCGCAGTTAAATAATTATAATTATCACTTACGATACCGTTCAATTCTTGATGCCTTATGTTTTAAAAGCAAAATGGGATTTATTGACGAATATATTATTCGGCTCGCTGACAATGATCAGATAGGTTCAACACCATGGTAATGGCTTGGATGAATAATTCGATCGAATGAGACATTGCGCAAAGTATACTTTGGATGGACATGACACATGACATTTAGATAAAGCTTAAAGATCAATACCATACAAGTGATATGTTTTGAGTATCCAATCTCCAAGTAGAAATTTCCAATCTGAGACAATGTGATTGTTCTGTTACTCAATACTTTACTGCCCTAAAAAATCTTTGGCAAGAATTGGACAATTTTCGTCCCCTTCCCACACGCTCATTCCCTGTTAAATGCACCTGTAACCTTTTCCTTACCATAAAAATTACAGAGATACTGATTATGTGATCCATATTTATCAAGGGCCTAAATGACCAATATGTTTTAGTGAGGTCAAACATCATGCTTCTGAGCCAATCCCCCCATCAACAAGGATTTTTCAATGCTAATAGAATAAGAGCGCCAATTTTTCCATTATGCTATTGATGATGACAAGCTTCTTGCAAATTTCTCCAAATCCCCCTACAAACCCCGTCACTAAACTTATAGTTGTGGTACATAAACTAAGACATATGATTAAGGTCAGCTTCAAGAAAGACGACCTTCATACCCTTATCAAGAAAAACAATATTCACCAAACCTCGGCCGCTATTGACAATTCAAAAGGGATTCTACCAACTCCTCAGAAGGATACACATTACTATCCTCCATCGGTCGCCTTCACTTCTGAACAACATCAATGTTTTCTTGTCTTACTCCAATAGACTTCTCGATCTTCCTCTGCTAATGCTCCTCAAATCTATACAATGGTTAGTAACTCTTTAGGTATTACTTCATCCTTTTTCTTCTTAAATAGAAATTACACTTAGTTTCTTGACAGTGAGGCCACAAACCATGTGTGTCACTACTCGAACCTCTTTCAATCCCCACCATACCCACATTCATTGTTAAATGGTCTAATAGTGTTACCATTACCACAAATAAAACAAGCACATTAAACTTAACTCTGACTTTTACCTAACCAATGTGTTGTTCATGCCCAACTTCTTTACCAACCTGATTTTTGTTCCTAGGTTAACTAATTCTTTAGTTTGAAACATTATTTTTAAATCTAGTCCTTGTCTCATATAGGGAACCATACCCTGTAGACGATTGGTACAACTAACCTTCACAATGGCCTATAGTACCTCACTTTTCGTAATTTTAGTGACACCTTTAGGATTTCTAATTTGAATGTTGTTAATAAATGTAACTTTTGGAACTATTGGCCTTGGACATCTATCTCATCATACTGCTACACATATTAATAAAACAATCCTTGCATGATTTTGCTAAAATTGAATCACCTTGTGATAATTGTTTTTACTGCAAAACAAAAGTGCTTGCTTTTTCCTTATAGTTTAAGTCTTTCTCATGTTTGTTTTGATTTAATGTACATTGATATATGGGGTCCCTAATCCACACCATCCATACAGGGCCATAAATACTTTCTCACTGTTGTTGATGACCATAGTCGTCACTGTTGGGTTTACTTGATGAATGTTAAATTTGATTGCATGTTGCTTATTAAGTCTTTTATCGTTTACATTCAAACCCATGAAGAATGATAATGGACCCAAATTCTTATTAAAAGACTTTTTTTCTCCATCAGGGTATCCATCATCAATCCTCTTTTTTTTTTCAAGCAAGAATTATATTAATAAAGAGTACCAAAAGTACTCGCTCTTGCTATAAAAGTGATCGAGGATACGCTCGACAAAAAAAGGAAAATTACCTACCAAATAATTCTTTGACAAATAAAACATTGGGAGTTTGTTAAACTCATATAGATTACAATTGGAATGGGTAATTTTACCTAAAAGCGACTACCTCCACAAGAAATTTTTTACTTTCCAAACTATGTTAATTATATTCCAATCAACATTCCTAAATATAATCTCATTTCTAAGATTCCATAAGCTCCACCAAATCTTCAACCACACAAAAGCTTCTCTACCCTTCTTAAACCTCTTCCTTTTGCAAGTGAAATACCAATAAAGAAATGACTTCATGCACCCGATACCTCCATCATCTTGGATCCCTATCCAAACCACCACTTCGGACCAAACCAAAGTAGCTACCGAACAACCCCGAAAAATATGATTCAAAGATTCCAAATGGGTATTGCAAAGGACACACATAGAATCGGGAGATGAGATAAGGATACCTCTAAACAAAAGAAGATCTTTTGTCGGAAGTCTATTCAAAAAACATTTCCACCCAAAAGCTTTTATTTTCAACGGTATCTCCGCCTTCCATAACAAATTGAAAGCTTTGTTGTTTCTATTGCACGGACCAAAAGGTATACAAATAGAAAAAAACCTTCGGTAGAAAGAACTAACCTAAAACGATAATCCATCCTCCAAAGACCATGTAATACGATCTTAGGCCTGCCACGTTGTACTTAGATCCGCCAACTGCCTATTGAGATCCAATAATTCTTCCGATGTCCTCCGATTGACATCGTTATGAATAACACTATTTGACCTCCCACCTCCTTCGATGTCAACAAAAATAGATGCAGATACCTGCATTACAGCCGAATTCGTCTCCGGTAACAACCCTTCCCCTCCAAACAAACTAAATCCAGCTGAATCTTTAGGCCCAAAAACCTGCAAATTGGTTTCGTCAGCCCCCCGAATTCCAGTTGTATCAGACCCAAAAACAGTGGGTGGGCAATCGGTGAGCTGCAATAAAATCTGCTCTTCGATGGAAGAACTAGGACCCGTTGCTCCCAAATGGTGGTGGACCTGAGTGTTGAATGAGTCATATTCTGAAACTGCAGCATCCCTAACATCCGCATGATGAAAACCAGAAACCGAACGCTGAACGAGCACGTTTTGCTGCATAAACAGGGCTCCGATGCTTGGACCAGAAACAAAATCTCACAGAAGTTGAATACGAGGGACTGGTAACAGTAGGAAGTAATGAAGTTTAAGGCGAGAGACTGGTAACAATAGGAAGCAAGGAAGTTGTTGAATTATTCAAAATAGTACAAGCATTAAAACTAAAAACGTTAGATAAACCAAAATCTCCCCATCTCCACACTCCATCCCCCTATCCTCCCATAGTCGTAACCACCACATCCTTGAGGGGCGTGATTGAAAAAATAGTCGGATACCTATCCTTCAAACTAACCTCCCCCGTCCAAATCCCCCTCCAAAAAGGAGTATGATAATCATTGCCAATCGAGAACTTGCAATTTTCCATAAACACATCTTCACCAAAATTACTCAAAATGGAAATCAAGTCACTTCACCAAGAAGAATAAGAATTCCAACACGATCCTTTAAACTCATCCCCCGACACATATAAACAAATGTCTCCATATCTAACTTTTAATATTTAAACCATAGATCCTCGGGTCCTAACAAAATCTTCCACCTTTTGTGAAGAACACTCCCCAAATAAATGGGATTGTAGAAAAAAAGCATCAACATATTTTCACCTTTTGTGAAGAACACTCCCCAAATAAATGGGATTGTAGAAAAAAAGCATCAACATATTTTAAGTGTTGCTAGAGCTATTCTTTTTCAATCCAATCTCCCTAAAACTTTTTGGGCTCATGCTATAACCCATGCAGTTTTCCTTATTAATTGTTTACCACCTAAACTTTTACATCACCATTCACCTTATTTTATTATGTATGATAAAATTCTTGATTACTCTAAATTAAACGTTTTTGGTTGTTTATTTTTTAGCGTGTCCTCTAACTTGGTAGTATTCTATTTGATTCCCATATTAGATAATGCATTTGCTTAGAAACTAAACATTGAACAAAAGGTCATATCTTATTTGACTCTCATAATAGAAATTTGTTTGTATCGATCGGAACACTATTTTTTTAAACATATATATAGTATCACGTTTGTGCTTTATTAGTGGATATTAGACAAACTACATATTAAACTATATATAAATAAATGAATCACATCTTAAAGTACTTCTTTATAAAGTACTACTACACTATTTTTAACACATTAAAAAGTGCAATGTAAACAATTATATATGAAATAAATTCAAGATTCCTTACATTATGTTTGTTGTGCCTCTCATTTTATTTTCCCACTTGCTATAGCTTTTGGGCCATGAATCTCTTAACTGTGGACCCTGCATCACATGTTCTATACATTGGCAACTAGTGTCCAGGATTAAATAATTCTTTTGAATCTTAAGTTCAGATCATACAATATCTATCAATATTGTTTTCATACAGTTGTCTAATGTTAATTGCTGGTCTTGTATATTTAGCTTGCTCCACAATTTGTGAGTTGGAGAACATAAATTAGGGAACATGCATTGTTTAAAAAAAAAATTAGAATAGTTGAGTTTCATTATGCTTCCTAGAGAGTGAAAGAATTTAATTTTTCTTTATTAGATAAAGAGAAATTTAAAAAGGATAAGAGTGAGTTGTGGTATAAGGCATTATCTCACAATTTTAGTTTTTTTCTTCTTTCTATTAGTTTAGTATAATCTGATAGAAATAGTTTTTCTTTGGTGAAGAGAAATGCATGTGATATGTGAATGTATTAATTTAGAGAATTTTTTTATTCCATTCCATAGGTCTCTCACACACCATGTGCGTTTTCAATTATGTTATTTTTTGTTTTGTTGATATACTATTTTTGTTTTATGTTGAAATCTTCCGCAGATATATCTTCGGAACTAGTAAATTTTAGCAAAATATTTTTTTTAATTAAGTCAAACTAAATAGTCGAAGATATATATATATATATATATATATATATATATATATATATATATATATATATATATATATATATATATATATATATATATATATATATAATGTTGAGACTAAAAACATATACTTAAAGTCAACATGATGAAGATCTTGAGGCAAAAGATTATGTTTTGCCAATAAAAAACTTTATCTGTATCTCTTCAATGTGTTGTTTTGGTGTATTAATCTTCATTAAATGTATTGTATAGATTCACTGCAAATAATATGTTTTGTTTATAGGTTAAAAAATGGATGAATTTATTCATCATGGAGAATCCTTTGTAGACGGTGATAAAATTGCTCATAGGATATCTCTTTTCCTATCTCTTTAGTGTGTTTTATTGCTAGTTATTGTGTTTATTATTATAGTAATTTAGTCACTTAGTCGCTACTGACTATGAGTGGAGAAGTTAAGGTGATAATCGAATAACAAGATATGGTATCTAAGATTAAATTTTGGGAAAACACGTTCATAATGTATGCCCTAGGGGATGAACTATTCATGAATGCGGTAAGAAAGTTTATGATGAATGTGTGAAATTTTGTCACACTTCTAGATTTGTATTACAACAAAAATATGTGAAAGACAAGTCCCGTATTGTTTAAATGTGGGAGAAGTCACACACTTATCACCTTAAATTTTTGGATGAGTATGTAGTGTGCCTCTCACAAATATGTTTTGCTCATAATAAAAGTCCCTAAAGTGAAAAAATGTTCCCTCGTGTTGACCCTTCAAATAACCCCAACGCACTTGAGGCGTGGGTTGTTAGAAAATATCAGAAAATAAATTACTGGCTAAGCATTTTGGTTTATTTTGATTCAAATAATCCTTAAGGTCCCCATATTGGGCCTTGAGTTGGGTGCCCCATGGCTTTGGGCCCCTTTGAAGTGGACTATGTCCCTATTCAAAGTTCTGACCCATTGATTGTTACGCCTTTACGGGTATCAAGACCTAAGAAAGTAAAACTTACCAATGACATTTATAATCAAATTAAGATTTATTTTTCCCCATCATACTTCTCTGCACTTATCCATCACTCCTTTCCCCAAAACGATGTCCAAAAGGATGTTGGTGGTGATAAATCTTGCATTCAGGAGCTTGGGAATGATTCATCCCAACTCCCGGGAGGATCAATAATATGTTGTGATTTATTGGGAGATTCTGATGTTATTCGTGGAAATGCAAGGATTTTGAGAGATGGAATGCAAAGATAGAAAAAAGTTTGAATCGCGGTTGGGGAATGAAATGAGAGTCCCATGAATTGTGTTACCTATAATGTGTGTGGGTGTGGATCCTTAAATTTTCTTAAATTTTTTTATTCTACTTGGAAGTCATTTATAGTTTTTTGCAGCTCAACTTATATATTGGTGAGAAAGTTTAGATACCTTAAAAACCAAGTGCGTTGGTGGAACAAGAAAGTTTTTGGCTGGCTCAATCTGAACATTGAGTAAAGTGTGAAGGCCCTTATAGAACTTGAAGATATGTTAGAATGCATTTAGGGGATTGATACTGATGAACAACTTAAGCAGTGGAATGCTAAAGTGGGGACTATTTGGAGTAATTTGAAGTGCAAAGAGAGTATTATTATGCAGAAATCTAAGTCAAGATGGATTAGAAATGGAGATTCAAATTCTCAATATTTTCATGCAATGCTCAAAATAAGAAATCGTAGAAACAATATCGCTTTGATTGAATTTGGAAATGAGTTGGTATAAGATGTGGATAAAGTGAAAGATACAATTAAGTCCTTCTATGAGAAGAAATTCAAAAGGGAGGAGGGCGTGGGTGTGCATCTCAACATGTCGAGCTTATCAAAACTTTATGTAGCAGATAATGATATGTTGATAGAACCTTTCGCGGAGGAAAAAGTTTCTAGTGACAGAAGCTCCAAAAGCCCTGGACCGGATGGGTTCAATTGTGACTTCTTGAAACGATATTGGAATACATTAGGAAGGGATATGACTGAGGTAATTGGTCACTTTCACAAGTATGCAACCTTACCAAAGGTCATGGCTTAATCTTTCATTACACTCATTCCGAAGAGAGATAATTCGCAAAATTTGGAACATTTCAGACCAATTAGATTGGTGGGTCGTATTTACAAGATTATTGCTAAGATTATGGCCAGAAGATTGAGCAAAGTCATCGGTAAATTGGTCAATCTTCAAAACCACATCCTACATTATATGAATTGATATGGATTGTGACTTGTTGAGTAATTTGGTGGATTAGGAACCAAATCATTTTCAAACGTAAAATGGATAGACTCAAAGATATTCCTATGTGAGTGAAGTCAACTTTGTGAGTATGTCTTTTAGTTGATCAGAGATATAATAAAAAAAAATAAAGACAAAAATGTAAGAAAATATAGCTTGATTGGGATATCTTTCTCAAACTTACATAACACTATTTGAATTTAGACTAATCAAAATCAGTTTGTTCTATTCATTAGAACTACAAAAAAAGTAATATTTAAATATAGAGGATTAACCACAAACTAGAGATGAAACAGAGAGTGGAAAAGAAAATGAGGTAGCATACTTGAAAGAAATAACACCCCCATTAGGAATGAGATTTCCACCATTAACTAAACAATCATCGATACTTAGACGCTTGAAGATGTTTGGATTGACAAATGTTGCAGAACTGAACGTGCCACATGCAACATGAACGTTAGAGATGGCACAACCATTGGCACATGTGTTTGCAATCTCAACTGTATATGTTGGAATGCCACTTGGAAGTGGAGCAGTTGGAGATTGATTTATTTGAATCATAGACTTGTCGCATTTTTCATCCAGATGTGAAGATACACTAATTGCTGCATAAGGTAATAAAAAAATCAACAAAGAATTTTACTTATCAGTAAGAATTAAAAGTATAATATAAATTATTCAATAAATCGCAGAGATATCATGTTGCATCCATTAAAGAAAAAAAAAAACTGACCTGTTTTAGACATTGAAGAGGTCTCATACAGTTTCATGATCAAGAAGCACAATATCACAAACGTCATGTTAGAAACCATTTTTCTCAAATGAACTCAAATTATAATTTCTTATAAGTTTTGTGACAAAAATATAAAATAACTGTTGGCAGAGTACCTTATATGTATATATAGGATATACATAAGAATCTCAATAAATATTAATTTTGAATTTGGACATCTTTAAGGAATATGGTGCAATATTATATTTTTATTCTATTTTTATCAAATTTTGATCTTTAAAAATATATTTCGACCACAATTAAATGTTATCATAAACCAAATTCACAATGGGCATCAATACATTTGTAATTGTGGTATGTTGCCGTAAATAAATAAATAATGACATAGAGGTGACCTAAAAGTATATTATAACTGGTCAGTATAATACAAATCTTGTATTAGATTTTTGTTTGTTTGTACATTGAGAGAGGGAGAGTGAGGGAGGGAGGGAGAGAATATCTTTAATAAAAATTAAAATGGTATTTTTGTATTTTAAGTAATTTGTAGTATAGACATGTTTTTAGTATTAAAAAAAAAGAGTATTTTTATATTTTAAATAAGTTATAATATGGATAAAAAGTTGTCTAATGATTTAGTGAGAGACAATCTTAATTGGTAGTAACAAAATTAACAAAATAAATTTGATTTGTAGGATTGCTAACATCCAAAATGTTGTGCATCCAAGAGAAGGTTGACTTCAACACAACAAGTTTTTATAAAGTTTTTAATCATTTATAAAGTTTTGACATTTCCTTTTTAATATTCTAATGGATAATAAATAAATAGTTAAATGATCAAAATTTTCAATTTAAATATTATTTAATTCCACTACTTCTAAACAAATAAATAAATGTAGGTGATTATTTAAAATATTTTATTTTTTTATTTTTAATATCTCAGATCATTAAAAATTGTAACACATAGCGAAATTTGAGAGAATTAAAAAGATTACAAATGATAATTTATATATTTTAGTTTATTTTTGAAATTGAAATAAAAAACAGATATTAAGGAACCATAATTTAAGGATTTTATAATAATAAAACTACTATTGAGGAAACACGTCAATAATTCATGAAAAATAATAATTACATTGTAATAAAAGGTGAAATTGGAATATCACAAGCATATTAAGGAACCATAAATTAAGGAATATGTTATATCACAACATGAGAGATAGAGAGGTCTTTCTTGTGCCTCTTTTTTTTGTTGTGGAATTTGTTGTGTCTTTGTGTGAAAATTAGGTTTAAACTAAAAAGAGAAACAAATCAAATTGATCAATGATGACCAAAATAAAATCGTATATTACTTGTGTAAAAAAGAATCATACAAAATAACACAGATAATTTTCTTTATCGCTAAGTTAATAATAATAATAATAATAATAATAATAATAATAATAATAACTCAAACTTGAATAGTAATAATAGTATTACTTGTAACTTTATATGGTCACTAAGTTTAAGTTTATAGTATGTAAAAAATTATTTCGATCTCTTTAACTATATATTTTTGGGTTGAATTTGATTTCTTTTTTTTTTTCTTCGTGCCAGATTGGTCATTTAATCCTTAGTATCATATTAATCATTTTTGTCTAATTAGTGATGGAAAAATTCAAAAATCGATCTCTAAATTTGTCGCTAATTAGACAAAAAGAATTAATATGATATATTTTAAGAGTTAAGAGGGAAAAAATATTAAGGAGTCAAACTGAATTCAAAGATATAGTTAAGAGACAAAAATAATATATTTTTACTTTATAGTAATAATAATCATTTTCTTGATCGCTAAGTTAATATATAGTAGTAATAATATTACTTATATTTTCTATTTTCTATGATTAATTAACAATCAAAATAAATGACTCAAACTTAAATATTTTTTATAATGTTTTGTGATTAAAATAGAAATCAAAATAAAACCTTTTTTATAAAAAAAAAATTTATGATTGAAATTAAAATAAAGGCAAAATACTTTTTTTGGTCCCTTAACTATCTCTTGTGTTCAGATTGGTCTCTTATTTTTTTTCCGTATCAGATTAGTTTCTTAACTCTTAAAACGTGTCAATTTAGTCCTTTTTGGTACTATAGCGACTGATTTTTGAATTTTTTTCGTCGCTAATTTGATGAAAAAGACTAACTTGACACGTTTTAAGAGTTAAGAGTCCAATCTGACACAAAAAAAAAATTTAAGGGACCAATTTAAACCCAAGGTATAGTTAAGAGACTAAAAAGGGTATTTTGCCAAAAATAAATAACTAAATAAATGACTAAAACAAATACTTATGTTTTATATATATATAAAAAATGAATAAAATGCAATATAATTTTCACAAAAAAGATTTAGATATCCGAACAAAATTAGAGTACGACAACTGCCCATATTTAATTACCTTTAACTCGAAAGAATGAATGGCGACAATCTTCATTTAGTCGTAGTGAAAGATAATTAAATACCCAAAAACCTGAATTTTATCCATCAAATGGGAATGAACTAGAACTAAATAAATCTTGGCAGTTTGCCTTTACTTGCAAAGTGGACTCATTGGGGATTAACGGGGGAAAAGTTCCAAGAGGAACTTATTGGGGTGAAACTCTATGGGGGATACTTCATAGAAAGGTGAGTTTTGGAAATCCTCAGAACAAAGTGATGATATTCGGTAATCCTCGGATTCTCAGAAGGTGAGTTCCGAAAATCCTCATAACGAAAAATGGGTTACGAAAATCCTCATAACAACATGGTGGATTTTGGATTCTCTCAGAATGAACCAAGTGGCATTTGGAAATCCCTATAACTAAATGGTGAGTTTTGGATTCTCCGAGTACGAAACAAGTGAGTTCTGGATTCTCTCAAAACAAAATAGTGGGTTGTGGATTCTCTAAGAACATAATATTAGGTTCTGGATTCTCTCATAACAAAATGGTGGGTTTTGGATTCTCTCAGAATAAAATTTTGGGTTTTGGATTCTCTCAGAACAAAATGGTATATTATTGATTCTCTCATAATAAAATGGTGGATTATGGATTCTCTCTGAACAAAATGGTTGGTTTTGGATTCTCTATGAACAAAATGGTTGGTTCTGGATTCTTTTATAACAAAGTGGTGGGTTCTGGATTCTCTCATAACAACATGGTGGGTTTTAGATTCTCAAAACAAAATGGTGGATTTTGGATTCTCTTGGAACTAAAAGGGGGATCATCGATTCACTCAAAACAAAATAGTGGTTTTTAGATTCTCTCAGAACAAAATGGTGGGTTCTGGATTCTCTTAGATCAAAATGGTGGATTATGGATCCTCTCAGAACAAAATGGTGAGTTATGGGTTCTCTTAGAAAAATGGTGGATTCTAAATTCTCTCATATCAAAATGGGGGGTTACGGATTCTCTCAAAACAACATAGTAGGTTTTAGATTCTCTCAAAACAAAATGGTGGGTTCTGGATTCTCTTAGAAAAAATGGTGGATTTTGGATTCTATTAAAATAAAATGGTATGGATGAGTTATGGAAATCCTTATAACGAAATGACGAGTTATAACAATCCTTAAACCGAAATATATGAGATTTGAGATAAAAGGAATTCAGATTCTTTGGATTCAAAAGAGAAGTTACAAAAATCCTCGTAACAAAATAAGTGAGATTCGGAAATCCTTGGATATAAAGGGGGAAGTTCCAAAAGACCATCAGAACAAAACAAACGAGATATTCAGAAGACCATTGGATTCTAAAAAAGGGAAAGTTCTGGAAGACTTTCAGAACAAAGGGTAGATTCTAGAAGACAATAAGAACGAGATAGAAGAGATCTGGAATACCATCAGACTCAAATGGGTGAAAGGTTTCATAAATCTACCAGAACAAAACAAAATAAGAAGATATTGTTGTCAATCATCAATGTTGAGTGGGCAAACTAGGAAAGAATAAGGTAAATGACTGGTGAGTTTCAATAAGAATTTTCACCAGGAGATGAAGTTCGAATGATTAATGCCAATGTCCATAGGGCTTTGAAGTGCCAAATGAATTGGACTTCGATAGTGTCGATGACAGACGATCTTTGGTAAGCATCACACATGACTCATGTTCTGTATGATAATTGAGTGATATTTGTATGAAATGTAATGACTAATGCATGAGTATGATTAACCAGTAAATGTTATTCCTCTCCTACGCTTAAAACACACATTTTCATCAATGAAATAAATAAGCATAAAATAAGACTGTGGAAAGAAATAACACATCTGAAAAGTTAATAAGGATAGATGAATGAATAAGTAGTGTTTCCCGATGTGAGCTCTTATATAGTTCCTTTTTCCAGTGTGGGACTCTCATAGAATAGCTTAAGGTGATGTCCATTGACTTTAAATTTTTATCAATGCATTTTGTTTTTATTCCAGGATTAAAGAACATTCTTCTGTAGGTAAAGTGTGTCGAATATACAAGTGAATATGGTCTTCTTTTTTTCCTTTAGTGCAATATAGGTCTCCTTTTTTACAACATCCAAAATCAAGGGGTAAAGCCGCCTTTGGGACTTCCTAACTGATTTTCCCCATCCTCAATTAGTATATGATGCCATACAGATTGATAAACTAATACCAGGAATGTCATCCAAGGTCCATCCAATTGCCTTCTTATGTTTTCTCAATACTTGTAACAACTTGTGTTTCTATTCAGATTCAGATTTAGGTGAAATTATTATAGACAAATTTTCATTAAATTCTAAAAATGTAGAGAGTGGTTTTAGCTCTAAAGCAGGTGGTTTCTCAATGGATGAATTTTTTTGGCAACAAGAGCTACATTTACATATGCAACATCAACTTTGCTATAGTAGAAATCTAATTAAAAAATATCAGAAAAAATATCACCCTATACAACATCTTCAATTTTAGTACAAACTGAACATAAGTGAGTATCATTATAAACATAAGTGTCATCAAATTCAGACAAATAAGAGAAATCAACAAAAAGTGAATCAGGTGTAGCATATTCTCTTAGAGTTCGTTGAACTTCAACCATATTAGGTTCTAGTCATGCAAGAAACAAACACAACAAATGTTGATAATTCCCATAAAAAAATTATGAAAATAAAATATGATTGAAAATATAATAAAATATGATTGAAAATCTAATAAAATGATTAAAATCTAATAAAATGTAATGAAAAATGAATAAAATAAAATCTAAAAATTATTAAAATATGACTAAAAATATAATAAAATAAAATAACGAATCTACAATTTAAAAAAAAATATGAAAATAGAAAACAATTCAAATAAAATAGAAATAATATGAGTTTGTGATTTGAGGGTAAAAATCCCTAATATCATCTACGGGAGTATAGTTTGTTGACTTTTTCTGATCTAAAGAAAAAAATTGGAGAAATTCGAAATGTAGCTTATAAAGTCATCAGAAAGAGTGAAATACTTACCAATGTTACCATTATACTGCGTTCCTGAAAAACAATAAAAAAATCTCTAACAAGACTCTAAACTAAATTTGACTAAAATAAACAGATATTCATTGGCAACGATGTCAATCTACAAGTTTTATGATTATGATTAAGAGAATTTGACTACGAATAATATTAACTAGTTAATCTATTGTTTCGATTTCCGACTTATCACTGGTTACTACCTTACCAATTCTCTAAGCGAATTCGATTCCAATTCGATTACAATATCGATTGAACAAGCGCAATTGATATTACATGATTTTCTCTCCTAATTTTCAAATTAAGCGAACGACTAAAGATTACGCGAATTGACGAAAAACTACGTTTAAACGCAATTACGGTTAAGGAACATAAATCACTCGAATTTAATCAAAACTACTCTATGATATATCGAATTAAGCATATGAAGTTCATAAAACATAATTCAAAAGGAAAATAAATTGAATTGATAAAGGTAAAAAAAATAATCTTAAAGTCTTGATAGAAACACAATCAATAGATCAACCGTATGGAATTTAGCTCTTCGTAGAATCCTTAGCGGCCGTCTAATTTGATTTAGGGAAAACTGAATACCTAGCGGTAACATTTCATTTTAGGTTAAATAGTATAAGAAATCAGACTCTAAGAATATCCGACCAAAATATCAAACTTTTGGTCCAACAAACTAATTATTTTATTAAGTTTGGAGCGAAATTCAATAAATTGACGCTTCTACACTCCAATTGACTTATGACATCAACATAAAACTTGTAGTCTTTCCCTTATATTATAAACTCTTATTAGAACACATTAAACGATATCTCATAGCTCAAAATATGATCTATACAATGAGAAAGTGTAAAATTACTATTTATTATAAAAATAAGTAACGGAAATAAAAAAGCCATATTAAATTAAACTTAGAAAAACATATTAAAAACAATAAAAATAACAAGAGAAACTATTAAATTATTGTAGCACAAAGTAAAAGAGTATGCATCAAAATGTACCGATCAAAAGGTCAACCATGGAAAAAGTTGTGGCAAGAAAACATAGGATCAAAAGAAAAATCAATGTGGCGAAATCTACTTCATTCAAGTTGGACAAACATAGAGACGAGGTTGGTTTGCGAGTAACTGATGGGACATGCAAACAAACACAGATAAAAGAAAAAGTCTTAATTAAGTGAACTATACCTTCAAACTCCTATAAATGGACAAAAATCGGGATTAGGGACTGAAAAAAAACTCTAATTTTTGTCTTTCACTAAACTATGAGACAACTTTTTGTTCATGGTATAAATTATTTAAAATACAGAAATACTCTTTTATTTTCTACTAAAAATATTTATTCTCTCATTCTCCTCTATTAATATATACAATATAAAAAAAATACTCTTTTGCCCCTATTATAAGTTAGGGTTAAATATGTTTATGGTCCTCCTAAATATCTCAATTTCGTTTTTAGTCCCTCAAAATATTTTCTTCAAAGAATGGTCCTCCTAAAAATTTTCATCCACACTTTTGGTCCCTAATACTAAAATTGTCGCTAATTCAGTCACTAAGTAATAAATTGTCGCTAAAATCAACTAATATGGTTATGAAAATTGTCACTAATTTGCAAGAGGAACCAATAGTGTTGATGAAAAAAATATAGGAGGATCATTCTTTGAAGGAAATATTTTGAAGGACTAAAAGAGAAAATTGAGATATTTAGGAGGACTACAAAAATATTTAACCCTATAAGTTATTTAAAAGACAAAAATCCCTTTTTTTTTTACTAGCACAAGTTATTTAAAATACATAAATACCTTTTTATTTTCTACTAAACATATATTCTCTCTCATTTTCCTCTATTAATATTTACAATGTGAAAATTATAATTTTGTCCCTAGTACAATGTATTAAAAGACGAAAATACCCTCTCTCTTTTTTCTACTGACCCAAGTTATTTAAAATAAAAAAAATACTCTTTTATTTTCTACTAAAACTATATATTCTCTCATATTCTCCTATATTATCATTTACAATATGGAAATACTATTTTGTCCCTAATACAATTTATTAATAGACGAAAAATACCATTTTATTATATATATATATATATATATATATATATATATATATATATATATATATATATATATATATATATATATATTGTTCCGGACTTCTAAATGACTAGACATGACCTAATCCACTCTTGCATTCAGGACGGTCCAATAGTCCAAATTCATCCCATTGAGGTCAAAGGAACCAATTTTTCCTCTGCCCCTCAGTCGAGGAGAGATGCTTGGTTGTCTCTGCCCTCCTCTGTATTTCTACCCGACAATATTGAGAAGTCACCTAGAAAAGACTCCGAAATACTTCTGCTCGGTATCACCCTCTGCCCGACAGAACCGCTAGTCCGAGCAGGATTCCAACTGCTAGTTTCTGGCCTTTACCTATTTTCGGGGGATCCATGATCCAGGCCTAAAATATGGATCAATGGCCAAACACTAGGGGCATTATATAAACCCTCTCATACGAGAGGGTCAGGTATCCAATATTCACTCTAACAATACTATCTCTTGTACTTGCTCACTATTCTGCCTATTACTTACTTTAGCATCGAAGTGCCTTGTAGGTACACATCCTCATCTCCTCGACAATCTAGCACCGAAGATGCAGTTTGTGACCCACTCAAGGTTTTGATCAACCAGGAAGATCAGTGGCACCGTCTGTGGGAAGTAGTCATCCAATCTTTTTTCCCTAGAGCTTAAATACTAAAGCAACAATTAAAGAATCCTTTTATGGCTAACCGCAACGTTGTTACCAATGCTTATATTACCACCATTGACCCCGTTAAGTAACTGGAGAGTGACAGGACTCATCCCTTCCTCGGAAATAGCATCCATCGCCAATGAGACGAAGCTTCTACCTCCCTGTCTCCTGACCCCATCGTTGAACCGAAGGTCATTCCCGAAGATCCCTAACTCCTCCCAGTGTCTCCCGGTGTTGATCCAACCATGGCTGCCTTATTCGAGGCTTTGAATCACACCAACATATTGATCCTCCGCCAGAGCAAAAGGATCGGAGTTCTAGAGGATATGCGCTATCCCAAATATTTTCCCTTAGCACGTGAGCGTAGGAAGCCAGCAATCCCTCTCCTGATCAAAGAAAGAACCGTCAACGACTAGAAGAATTAGGATCAATAAAGAAGCATGACCGCACACTTCCCCAGAGATAGTGCTCCCCAGGATCCAAGAAGACAAGGAGAGATCCTCAAGCGGAGAGTCGGTGCTCTTCTCTTTGCCGTGGCCATAATCCCTGACATCCAAGAAACAATCGTCCCCGTTCTCCCTCGTACAACTCCAGCGACGAGGATGAACCTCGAGTACCATTCTCCATAGATATCATGTCTACAAGGTTACCTAAGGGCTTAGAAAAGCCTCTTCGTATAGGTTCCTACGACGAAACAACCGACCCGGACGAACATATATAGAATATTGACGCTTTTTTTGACTATTACAACGTCCGAGGCACATACAAGTGTAGATTGTTCACAACACGCTCAGGAAATGGGCGATGGCCTGATATAAGAGCCTTCCCCATTAGTCAATCACCTCCTAGAGACAACAAGGGAGAATGTTTTCGAGGCATTTCACCGCCTCTCGTCGATACCCGAAGACCAAGGCCGCCCTCGAGGCGATTATACAAGGAAAAAATGAATCACTGCGAGCATATATAAAGAGATTTAATAAAGAAGATGTCCAAGTCTCAATGAAAAATGACATGAAGAAGTATCTAATGGAACGCGGGCTCCGTTCCTATAGTGATTTTGCTGAAGTTATCGGTATTGAGACCCTGGTAGCGCTCGACTCCTTTCTCCTTAAGGCTCAAGCATATATCCAATACGAGGAAAAAGAAGTAGCCAACACTGCTCATGACTCCAGGCATCGGGAGGATGCCAAACCATCAAGGTATGATGAGCCCTTGACATCTCGTCAGGGAGGAGACAAAAGAAGAGAAGAACACCCACGAGAGTTGCGGGATCACAAGGGACCCTCTGGTTGGTTCCATGAATACAAATATCTCTGTGTCGCGAGAGAAAATTTTGTCAGAGTGGGCAAACTCTGAATTTTGTCAGGATGGTGTATGGTTCCCCAAACAAATTCCGACCAAAGCTAATCCAGACAAGACGAAGTAATATCGGTTCCACAAGATCCACGATCACAACACTGGAGATTACATCCATCTGAAGGATGTTATTGAGATACTGATCAGGGATGGCCACCTAAAGCAATTCACTAAAGGAAAGGATAATCCATGCCTATAGGTCCTGGAGTCCAAAAAGGTTAAGGAAGTTACACCCTTCTCCTCCTCTGCAAATGCTACTCACCAGTTCGCTCTGAGCGTCACGTGCATCGTTCGAATCTTAGGCACGACAAAACCAAATAGTAAGGTACTTGAATGCTAGTCTAGTGTTAAGTGGATAAGTACTAAATAATGAATCTAAGGATACCGTAATGACACAATCTCAAAGTCTAACCTTACCCTCTTAATAGTAAGGATATCCCTAGTTTCATGTTCCTCTAATTTTCTCTTTTTATGTTGGATCTCAAACAAGGGTACATTGGTACAAATAATTTCCAATACATCCACATTTTTTTTGGATTGGGAGTCTACAAACCTACGCGGTAAATGAATCGGTGGGGTATAGGGATGAGGAATAACATTAGATGCTTTCTTATCTACCTCTTCGACGACCTCCTTTTTGGGTGGTGTTGGCAGATTTTTCTCAATCTCTACTCCTTTCTCATTATAACTCCCCTCAATCTCATTGTCACTCTCCTCAACCTCATTCTCATTTTCCTTAGGATTTTCAATTTCTCTATCACTATTGGTTGTTAAAACATCCACATGTCTCTCAGGGGAGGGTCCTATATGTGTCTGTGCAATCAGAGAGATTTGAGTCTCTAATGACTCAGTGTGACTCGCAAGGGACTCGACCACAATCTTTATCCGCCTAAAGGTTTCATAACTTTGGAGATGTTGGTTTCTAAACTCTTCATTCTGGATAGTTTGTGTCTCCACAAAGCGCTCCATCATAGATTCAAGCCTAAAATTAGTTGTCATTTCAATGAAATCCTCCATCAATGTTTCGAGGTTGGAATTTTAGGATTCTCGTGGTTCCTCAAAGTATTGGGAGTGGTGGTTTGTGTGAGAATGGGTTAGTGTCGTGTTGAAATCCTCCATTATTATTTTGAGGTTGGATATGGATTCTTGCGATTCCTCGAAATTCTGGGATTGGTGATTGTTGAAAATAATTGGGTGCGGTTCCTCAAAATCTTGAGAGTGATAATTGTAAAGAAAACTTGGGTGCGGTTCCTCGAAACACTGTGAGTGGTAATCATAGATAAAGTTTGGGTGATACATAATAATAATAATAATTTTTTTTTAAACAAGAGTTCCTTAGTCTATATGGTTCAACAACAGAATAACAATATTAACTGTTGGTCCCCGACAACGTGCCAAAAACTTGGTCGCTCCACAAGTGCACGAATCTATCGAAGTAATATAAAAGATTGTCGAACCACAGAGACCAATGTCAAACTATTGTAATCTATCGTTGCGGTGCAAAGCTAAGGCTAGAGATTGTCACAGATAAAAACGATAAAGAAATAACTAAAATAAAAGGGTTTAAAAAAAAGGGAATTGAGGCCATAAAGTGATTTTAGGGGTTCTTAGGGACTCTATAGGTTTCGCGGCTGAAATGGATGCTGAAGTTTTTCTGAAGGATGTACCAATCTAAAGGCCTAATCCCACACTCTCGCGCTATTGACCAAGCCACGCCTGATGACTCCAAGATTTTGCTCTTGCTCGTTCGGTAATTAAAAGACGCTCTTTGGAAATGGGTAAGACAAAAAATAATACCTAAAACTCTCTCGATGTGTTTACGATCCAATATTTTGTGCCTACTATTTGACGTGTACCTAAAACTTTCACTCTGTTGGACTCGTCTTAGTGCATTTCTCACCGTCGTGACTAAATGTTGTTAAGAAGCCTCTTGCCGTCGCGACTAGTCTACCTAAAGTTAACTTAGACAACAAAACTAGAGTTTCAAACATTCAAAAAGATATCGATTATCCTACAGATTCCCGTCGAGACGATGGTCCTCAAACTACGGACTCAATACAATTTAACTAGACATGTAATTAAACATAAACAAACTAAAAATTATAAACAAAATTAAGGATAACATGCTTGAACAATTATATAATGCGAAAAAAATAATAATAAAACAATAAAATAAAGAAACTATAAACGACTTGAAATAAATGCGGGAATTGAAATAGAGGAAATGGAACTGCAATGATCTTCTATTAATATGACGACAAGGTTGATCTAAGAGTACAGAGAGAAATACATAAAGTAAATGGTTGCGACAACCCCTCGATGTGAGTGATTGTCACTTTTACAAGTATTATAATGCTTAAATCTATGAAACAAATTCGGCGGCGCTTCCGTGCATAAACTTGGATGATAAATGCAGTCCTAGAGGTCTCTATTTATAGACAATTTTGGCTCCAAGAGGTCTTCAAACAATTTGAATTCAAACTGAAGCATAACTGTCAAACTGCTGCTGAAAAACTGCTTCCGCCACAAATGGCGATCACCGTTTGCAAATGGCGGTCACCATCTATTCAAAACGTGATTTCTCTCGTTTTTGAGTACTAGCGAACGCCATTCCCCTAGGCAGGGAAAATGGAGAAGGCCATTCATCTAGGGGAGACATAATCATCATTTTTCTGCACTTTCTTCATTCTTTAGCTCATATTTCGCTCCTTTTTCCAAACTTACCGATTAAACACCAGTCAAGACAAAACAAAGAGAAACATAAGCAAATAACAAATAAAACAGTAAAGACTCGATAAATTTACAATAAGAAATGCGCAAAATGAACCGAAATAAACTATACAAAATCGAGTCATCAACAGCTCGCGAAATGAGCACATGCAACGAACATTTCATAACACTTAGCGAAAATGGTAACATAAATATAAAATCATCGATCAAAATATAAACACTTGGAGAAAATAATAATCAAGTAAATGTGTCCCTGACGGATGAGCATACATGCACACATTCAAAAGTAAACAATGCAGTGAAATACAAGTTAACTGAAACGACCACCAAGGTTGGCGTTGCATAAAGTGATGAAATACGACCACAAGGTTCGACTTGTTTAGATGTTACATAAAGGGGGAAAAAGCCCCCGAGCAAAAAAACATAACAACATACGCCATGCAGGTCGTGCATAAATAAAAACTTAATGAATTCAAAGTTGAACAATGGTTAAGTCAGCATCTGCGGCCACTAGTTGATCCTCGACGATGGGTTAACCATGAGGCTAGTCATCGACATGCTCCCCTAGCACCGCTCTCCCCTCCTGGTCCTCTTTAGGCTCTTCTCATAGAAACACAGGGGATGAAGATTTCATCATCCACCACTTTGTGGAGATAGCCTATCCTTACAAGCGACAACTTGACGTTGGGGTTAAACACCTTCAGTTAGGCCACTACATTGTCAAAGGATCAGATGAAACCACCTGGAGATCATACTCAGCTTGATCAATTCAAGCAATTAGATCTTCCTAGGTCCTCAACTCTTTCTGGTCGTCGGACTCTTCTTCCACAGGGGTCATGGGTGACGCCAACTTGGGGTAACTTTCTCTCTGACTCCACAGTGGCAAAAGCCTCGCCCGGTTCCTTGATCTTCTTATCCTGATCTTTCTTGTCCTCGGAAGCCTTTCAGAGTCTCTCCTCGACCGTAGCCAGCGAGGCCTTGAGCTTCCTTACCTCGAGCTCATTGGCCAAGGTTCATTCAGTATATAACCAGGCCATTGCCAGCATCCGCATCACCGTAGCAGCATCTTGGGCCAGAGCCAGCCTCTTGCCCGACCTATCCATTTCTTCCAGGTGGAAATACTCTACTCGTTAGACCTGTAGTGAAGCCTCTTCGAAGAACTTAGGTTTCAAAAAGCAAGGAGGCAATTCATACATCGCCTTCGGGGGTCCACAGTCAGATCCAAGACATCCTCGACCCTTGCCCCTATGAGACAATGCCGTCGGAGAGCCTTGTTCAGTGCCCAGAATTGTCGAAGAGGTCCCCGACCCAGTGTCGGTCGTTGTTAGTCGATCGTTCAGTTGTGTTTGGAGGTTTGTCGAAAGTGTTGTGTAGCGGCGGAATGTTGTTTGTTTTGAGAGTGAAATTTGAATGGAGTTGGCTTTTTGAAAAATGATTGGGAGAAGAAAAAATCAAATAATAAAATCATGTAAATTGTAAGTGAGCAACTATATTTGTTAGGGGGTGCATAAGGTTCAAATGGTGGTGATATTGGGCCTATTCCCTTCATGTTTTGTCCATCAAATAATAAAACATTAGACAAAAACAAAACAACATAGAAAGAAGAAAACAACAAAACAACATTTGTCTCAGCTACAGAATAGAAATGATGATGTTCTGTGGCAATTCCCTACACTCACCACTTTCCATCTTTTCTTCTCCAAGACTTCAACTTTCTTCCTCTTCCTCTTCTCGTTTTTCTATCTCTTGCTCTCAGATGGATGCCCACAGCAACCAAGGCCGTAGCAAGTTCTTGGAACTTCCATTCGTTTCAGCACCCCACAAGAATCTCATGCTTGATCTCGTTTCAACACTTGAAGATCGACTTCAATCTCATCTTCTTCCTTGTTCACTTCCCTCTGATGTTCAATACTACAAAAACAACAGTGGTAGTTCTGAAATTTCATTGCATATCACACCAGGCAACACTCACTCCCCTGTAATTTTCCTTCTTCTCAAATTCCCTATTTGTGTTTTTTTGTTTAGCTTATGTTATTTACTTATTAAGGAAATTATTAACTTAATTATCTCTGTTGAAGAAAAATAATGCATTTGATTCATTAATTTGAGCTTATTTCTGAGAACTCATGAAAAAAATCATACTTTGTTATATGTTTTATTATAGAATTAACTTACACATAAGTACTTATATGATAAGCACTTGTGCCATAAACCCATTAATATTCAATTAAGTTGTTTGCAAGTTTTTAAAACACAACTGCCACGACAAATCAGTATCAGAAGGTTTCGTCGTTTTTATGGTAACGAAAAAATTGTGATTAATTCACCTTGCGACGACCCCAACCAGTGTTGCAACATCTATACTGATCGAAATTGGAAAAGTCTTTAAGTGACTGTGATTGTTATTTGTTTATTCAGACAGAGTTTGTTATTATTTTATTCTGAATTTGTTCTTTGCGCATTTTATTTGTATGTCTCAGATAGATTTTGTACTTGGAAGCTGGGTGCATTCTGAGCTACCAACAGGAGGATCATTAGATATAACATCTATTTCAGGTTATCTCAAATCATCAAATGATGCACCAAATTTCATGTTCGACCTGATCCGAAGCAGTCCAACAATGCTAATTCTTGCTCTCGATTTGCTGCCTCGAAAAGACCTTGTTCTTTCGCCAGATTACCTTAAAACATTCTACGAGGACACTGAACTTGATAAACCTAGACAGGCTTTGGAGAAAGTTCATGAGGTTACACCTTATTTCTCTTCTTCACTTTTCATCCGATCAATCTCATCTCCTACCGCAATATATGTTCGAGTTCAGACAGAAAATGATGGAGGAGAGCGGATAGATGAGATCCTTAAGAATCATATCGGCCCGATTTCAAAACAAGTGTTGGGGATCTGGTTGGATCATTCTGCTTGCGCTGAGAGAGAAGTTGGAGAGGAAGAAAAAGCTTATCTGAAAAAAAGAGATGGTTTTGTTAGAAACAAGACTATTGAGGTTGATCTTGGTACAAGTTTTCCAAGGTTGTTTGGTCAAGAAGGAGCAAATAAGTTACTGGATGCCATCAAGAAGTATTTTGCTGTCTAAGATAGAAATATTATTTGGATTGCAAATGGTAATAGTTTGTAGTTTGAAAGAGGTGTGTTTCTGTGACTTTGCAAGAATCTGTACTATGAATTATGATTAGTAAAGTTAACAGATGAATTAGAGAATTCTAATCTTTTTCAATAACAATGGAAGAGATGATTTGTTATGTTTATAAATCATTAGACATTTAGACTTTAAGAGGCATACCTTTATTCCTTAGAAGTTCATATATAGACTCAAAGTCAATTGATCAACAACAGCAAGAATATGATAATTTCTTTTCACGATATACTCAGACTAAGTTCTACAAAACAAAGTTATCTAGCAAAGAACAATCGTCGTGCACGCGGTCCTCATTTCAAGTAAGGAGCCCTATCTTGCATCTCCACCCTAATTAAAAAAAAAAAAAAAAAAACTAAATTACAGTTTTGGTCCTTCTGTTTTATCAAACTTACGGTTTTAGTCCTCCTATTTTCTTTTTAAACAGTTTTGGTCCTCCATCCCAATTTTGATCCATTATTCATGTACTGTTTATGTACTGTTCATGCAATGTTCATGTACGGATCATGCACTATTCATGAACAGTACATGAACAGTAAGTGATTTTTTGGACCAAAATTGGGATGGAGGACCAAAACTGTTTAAAAAGAAAATAGAAGAACTAAAATCGTGAGTTTAGTAAAATAAGGGGACCAAAACTGTAATTTAGCTTTAAAAAAATCTCACCACATCCTTTTCATTTTCTCTAATGAAATATTTCAATCCAATGATAACTAGTATAAACAGTTCAATCTAGAGCGAAGATAGCCTCCTTTTAATAAAGAATCATTCAAGAAATACATATTTTCATTGTTTGAGGAAATTGTGGTATTTAAAATTTGTGATTAATTTTATACTCTTTGATTAAGATCGTGCATAGTAATTTTGTTTGAGTAAATTGTAGCAGAAATTAAAAGGACCAGTTTTGAAAGATTGCACCAGAGAGTTTTCCAGATAGTCATGTCTCCCAGAGTTTTTCTTAAGATCTTAACTATAATTGTGAGTATTTATAGGTTATTCCCATAAGCTTATCCCAATAACCTTAGAGAGTTATCTAGATAGTCCTGTCTCCAAGAGTTTTTCTTAAGATCTTGACTATAATTGTGAGTTTTTATAGGTTATTCCCATAAGCTTATCCCCAATAACCTTAGAGCTTTTATAGGTTATTTCCATAGGATTACCTTTTAGAGATTTTCAGGATGACCTCAATCTTCTCAAGAATATCACATTCTCAAGAGTTAAACAAACAACAAAATCACTTACAAAACTCTTCTTCACTAGAAAAGTTTCACTCGTAAGCACTAAGACAATTTTAAGCAAAAAAAATATTTTCAAGAGAAAGAGGGAGATAAAACTTAGAGAGATACAATTTAAATAAAATGTAAATAGTTGGAAAGTGACGTGAAATGAAGTGGAGGTGAGCCTCCTTTTACAATCTGGTCACTCAGACTGATAGACAGACATGACTCGGTGAGTTTAGTCCAAGGATTTAATGTGTTGTGTGCTAGAGAGATGTCTCATAATGTGTTTTATCGCACTAAGATGTGATTCTTTCGTGGATGCTTGAAAATGTAACACCTCACTTTTCCAAAGCCAGAGAGATGTCTCATAATGTGTTTGATCGCACTAAGATGTGATTCTTTCGTGGATGCTTGAAAATGTAACATCCCACTTTTCCAAATAAGCAAAATTAATATATATATATATATATATATATATATATATATATATATATATATATATATATATATATATATATCGAAAATCAAAGTTTAAAGTGGAATGCCACGTTTTCAACAATAATAACCAACACAATATTCTCTCATTAGAAACAACGGAATAATAATCATTTTAAAACAACGAGGCAATATCAACAATATTAATCATATTTCATGGATTCATCAGAATGATAACAACAATATATCAACGAATCATCATCAAAACCATCATCATAAACACATATTCGTACAAACATCATACAATTCACAGATTCATCGTAAACATCATGAATAACAAAAATCCCTAAGAGGGAAGGATACCCCCAAATTTTGACCAGAAATTTTTCAATTTTTTATTCATCTGACGCATTTTTGCTGATATATCGAAAATCAATCATTTTGCATTTTTAAGTTAAAACATGTCTCCAATCATACATTTTACCATCACAATTGTCATCTTTTATTTATTAGATTTGGTTTCTTTTAAATAAAAAATGTTTGTTCGTATTTTAATCATTTTTGTATAGATCTTTTAGAATTTGATCCAATCTTAAAAAAACTTTAGTTAAAATATTTTGTCACACTTTGTCATTTCGTTATGTTTTTTAGTTAAATATTTATTTTAGATTATTTTTAAAGTTTAATTTAGTTTAATTGTAGTTTTTTAATACTAATTCCTAAGTTAATTTAATTTAAAAAGAAAAAAGAAAAAGAGTTAGATGGTTTAGAACTAGTTTCCAATTTAATTTTAATTTAGATCAATTTCAGTTTAGTTAATTAATTTAATTTAAATATTTCAATTTAGTTTAATTACAATTTATTTTAGAGATTAGTTTTATTATTAATTAGTTTTTTTAACTGTTTATTTTTCTCTAATTTATATTTAGGTTAATTTATTTTATAAAAAATAGAATATAGTTTATGTAACTAAGATTTGGATTTAGTTTCTGATTTAGTCCACATGTTTGGTTACCCCAACTTTCTCCATTACATGTTACATTCTCCAACACTCCATCAGACTTTCACCAAATTAAACCAAGTCAAACCTCCATCCAAAAAGTAAAAGGAGGAAATTCAATCAAAAAGGAAAAGGTTGGAAGGAAATTTCAAAAAAAAGGGAGAATGATGTAACAACACAGCAGGGGACCTCGGGGACCTCTTAGCAAAAAACAAGATCCCAAAAGCAAAAACTTGAGAATAAATTGAAAAAAACTGACATCAACGAAAGAAAATTTCCGCCACCCTTTCATCTTCGCTCAAGCAAAACCATAGGGTGGATTCATCTGTTCTTTTTCTTCTGGAACAAAACCTTTTTTTGACAAAACCACTTATCACCACTCAAACCTTCACACAAACTATAAACCAGAAAACCCATCCACAACTGCAAAAATACCTCAACGCAAATCACGGCAAAACCTCACTAAGCCGCGAGACACATTACCGGCGAGGATCCGAAAAACCCACCCAAACTGTAAAAGCAGGACCTTTGCAAAACACGAAAATGAAAAAAAGAACTGGAACCAAAAACTGACTCTTTTTTTTCACAAACCCAACATCTCATAAACATCGAAACGCCCCGACCCTTTCATCACCCTTCAACTCGTCCCCACTGCCATCAACACTTAACGCCAAAACCCTTTTCCGGCACCATTCAAACCCTTCCCACCTCTTCATCAAGCCTTCACAAAAACCTTCCTTCAAGAACTCATTCCAGCTCACCGAAAGCCATCATCCGCCGCGAAATATCAGACAGAACCTCAACCCCTCACCGCCGTTCAATCTTTCTTTTCCGCGAACACCTTAGCCATCACCGCTCACCACCGAAGAACTATCGCAGAAAAAACCACACGAACCACTATCCGCCGGAAAACCGCAACCAACACCACTCAAGCCACCACGCAGAACCACACCATCCTCCACCAATCCTTAACCGTTCACACAAAACCGCAACCCCAAAACGACATCAAACCGTGATTGAGTGAGAGAGAAACTCGATCTATACCACCGTGCTTATCTGTTGTGCGAAACCGAGAAAGAGTGGAATCGAGATTGAGGGAGATCTGAGAGTGAGGACTCGATCAAAATCGCATAGAGAGAGAGGAACGGTTTTGAGTGTTGAACCATGGAGGGATTTGTAGACGAGAACTCGGATCCGCGAGCTATCCCTGGATGAACGTCGTGTTTTCGTTTCTCACGAAGAAGGAGAATAAAATCGTTTCTCTACATAAACCTTTTTTGTACTTTATTTGTTCTTTTCTTTATTCATTTCCTTCTTTATTATTTTACCTTTTCTTTTTTCTTTTTTGGACAGTTCAAGTTTTGGTTGTGGCTGTTGGGCTTAATCCAATGCAACCTACTCTTCACACTCAACTGTGGCACCCCTTCTTGCTGACTTTGCCTCATGTTGATGGGCTAAGCCCAACTATTCTTCTCTCTACACCTTGAGATTTTCTGTTCATACACAGCTCAAATTATTTCTTTAATTTCTCATTCTTTATTTTTATTTTGTTTTAGCTTGTATCAAGTTTAATTTTTTAATTATTGTTGTTTGTGTTGTTTTAGTTTTAAAATATTCTATTATTGTTAGTTTGATTTGTTACTATTAATTTCCTTAATTAATTTGTGATTTTCTAACCTTGTGGTGGAATAGGCGGGATACCTCCCTTTAAGATGACGACTTGTCTCTTTCTTTTTTTCAAATACAATTTAAAACTTACTAACCAATTTAATTTATTTTCGTAATTAATCAGCGGAAGATAGAACTCCGGAGTCTAGCACTCCGCACGTTTTGGAATGAATCACTCCTGGGCTAGCCCCACGCGACGTGTTCCATTCGCCCTTTCGTTTAAAGCATCTTAACAAAGATTAAACATCTTTTCTCTAAAACGAACATTGTTTAAATCATTCTATCTTAAAACAAGCTAGCGCTTCAGCCTCCACCACGAGTATAAGCCAACGCTTAGTAGTAGAATGCGTTTTAAACAATCGTTCAATTAAAAATCACAAATCGTAGTAGCAAGAACTGCGAAGCTCTGACTTTCCCATTGCACAAGGAAATACGTAGGCACGAGGATTTTTAATCCTTCGCGAGCACAATAATAAAAAACTCTAATCTTTTCCCCGTAATAGAATTAAAATATTTCTTTAAAAGTAATCTTAACAAACTTTAATCGTTAAAAGAAGACAATACAACAAGTTAGCATTTTAAGCGCAAACTAGACTAAGAGGTTCCCGTTGAGTACAACGAACGTAAGGGGTGCTTAACACCTTACCTTTGCGTAACTGACTCCCGAACTTAGATTAGTGGTTTCGTTGACCATTCTTATCCTTTATTTAGGTTGTGTCTATATCTCCCTTTTCTCTCGTAGAATAAATAGAATTAGATGACGACTCTGTTGTTTGTTTTAGGATCGTATTTTTTCGAGGTACGAAAGTTAACCCACCTAATTTCCAAAATTTATTCATTCTCCAAGTTAAATCCCGATTAAACATGTCTTAAGATTCATCTTAGCACCTCACACCAAAAGAATCGGCTACGAACGCGAAATCAGGAGAGAAATCACAAAACTGTGCGTTTTTGCACTAATCACTGGCCATACGCGTATTGGCCTGACAATACGCATATTGGCCTGGGCCTGTACGCTCCCATACTCCCCCAATACACGTATCTATCCCCTCATACGCGTATTGGTCTAAATTCAAGCCCTCCATACGCGTAATGGCCTAATCCATACGCGTATGGGCAAAAACAACGCGTTTTCTGAGTTTTCGGCATAATTTCAGATCTATACTTCATTCCAATCGATTCCATGGTTCATACTTGTCTTAAAATCGTTTCTACACCAGTTTTATTCTCCGATTTTCATCCATCTTTCATCTATGTTACTATATTCTGATTAATTTTTGTTCTAGATCTACAATCCATCCAGTTCATCAATAACAACAATATTAATCATATTTCATGGATTCATCAGAATGATAACAATAATATATCAACGAATCATCATCAGAACCATCATCATAAACACATATTTGTACAAACATCGTACAATTCACAGATTCATCGTAAACATCATGAATAACAAAAATCCCTAAGAGGGAAGGATACCCCCAACTACCCATCATGTTAAATCCCCTGAATTTAAACCGTTTCCCCCCTTAAATCGAATTGGGTGAAAAGTCCCGCGAATTTCCTTAAGGTTGAACGCCCTAGATGAAGTTCTTCCTTCCTAGCCCATTTGTTCTTCTCACCAATTTTCACGATTCATCGTTCTACTCATTTTTCTGTTTTTACTAATTCTCTAATAACCCTCTCTTAACAATTACTAATCTGCCCCTTAATCCATTTAAGAATATCAATTTTAATTCTAATATTTACTAATATTGGTTTTTTATAAAATAATTAATAATAATAAAAATAGTAAATAAATGGTCTTATTAACATTCTCACCCTCTCTATTACTAATCGCACCCGATTATACCCATCTATTATACCCCAAAATGTTCCCTCCCACATTCAAGACCAGGTGTCTCAAAAGGTCTCTTAATAGTCACAAGATTCTCAATTGGTCAAAAGGATTGAAGGTTTCACTAGACAAAGCCTCCTCTTGAACAATGGATCTTAGAACTAGGGTTTTGAGTTTCCCCAAGCTAAATGGGCTTCCAAGGCCTCAAGTGGACTTCATAATATCCCATATACCTTAAATAATCCTCATGTCAAGTTTCAAAGCTTTCCCAACAAGTTTGGTCAGTCAGATGCTCAGATACTTGAAAATCAGTTAACTTGGTAAAAAAGTCAACTGAGGTCAACTATGGTCAACTCAAAGTAAAACTTCAATATTTTTGGTCAACATCAAGATTATTAGGTGAAATTCATCATTTGATCAAGGTTTGATCATGATTCATCAAGGAAATCTCAGATCATCAAGAATCAAGAAGTTTCTAAATTAGGGTTTTCATAGGAAAAGTCAACTGAACTCTGACCAGCCATAACTTTCACATACTTCATCAAAAATTTCCCATCCAAAGCTCATTTTGAAGAAAATTCAATTCTCTACAACTTTGTGTCTCACAAGCCAAGCCTAAAAATGCTTCATTTGGAAGGTATGAGCTAAAACATTATAGGTCCTTTTGAAAGTCAATAAAAAGAAAACTTTTTCCAAAGCTCATAATTTAAAAACGGTAAATGATATGGACATGGGACCAAAAGGGTTGGTTAGAGGATACTCTAAGCTTTCTAAAACGTCCTAGAACACCTTCATAACATTAAAATTGAGGAAATTATGCATTGTCAAAGTTGGATGATTTTTAAGGGGTGTATGAAGCAAAAAAGGCCATAACTTCATTTTTTTTTCCAAATGGGCCCATAAAGTTGCAACCCAAACTTGAAGATGAAGTCATGCACGACCCAATGACCATTCATTCTGATTTTTATAATTTATTTTATATTATTTTGGATTTTAATTGTTAAAATTCAATTTTAATAGAAATAAAATATAAAAATCAAATATTTTATCTCATAACTTATTTAGGGATCAAATATATGATATTTAAGATGATTGTAATCATCCAAATTCGTGCAAGATCAATATAGAAGGAGGATATTTGATTTTTGGACAAAAATAGTAAGGAGATTTCTTTATCATCAAGTAATGCAAATCCATTGTAAAAAGCCCAATGTTTTGACCTAGAATGCTTCATTATAAAGCCTTGATCATAACACAAGCAAATGACGAAAATTAGAACAAAAAAAGCCATTGTCACATTCAAATTTTTCCAAGAATATTCAAGATTCGGTTTTGGCCTTCCAGCCCCTTTCAAAGCTTTTCAAAGGTTGCATTCGCATCCTTGAGGGATTTTGAGTGTATTGCCATCATCACTATCGTTCATAACATCTCCAATCGCATGAACCAAACTCATATTCCTCTTTGTTTGTAATTTTTTGATTATGCTTATTTATGCATCATCAATTGATTTTGTTTGTATAATATTGCTTGTTTGAAGGTTTAGAACGATTCTGGATGCTTTAATTTGGTTTTTGATGCAGGAATAACAATTCACCATGTTTAGGGTTTACGAATTCAAAATCAGGAATTCAAGATGGAGGCTATTTCTTATGAAATTAATGACCATTTGGAACTTATGAACCCCTTATTAATCGATTTGAACCCTTAAAACTGATTTATTCTTCACGTTTTTCATGTTTGATTTCGCAGGACTTATAGTGACGGGCAAAATCCATCACTACAAGCTTTAGTGTCAAACGCCTGTCACAAAAAGCTAAACGGACGACTGAAGGTTGAAGGAGACGTTTGGCGCGTTCAGAAATTTGAATATATGATATCACTTATGTTGTTTTTGTTTCACAGGATAAACAAATGTGTGGCATAGCTCAGTTGGTGGAGCGCGCATGCCTTGGACCTGTAGGGCCTGAGCGATTCCCAGGTCCCTTTATTTTGTGTATTCGCCTCCTTTTTTCTTATTTTCTTTATTATTATTTCTAATTAATTTCTTAAAACAATAATTAATTAAAATAAATTAATAATTAACTATTAGATTAATTCTTCACAAATATTTTCTTAAAAAATACAATTTCACTAATTTTTTTAATGTGAATTATTTAATTTTAATAAATAAATAATAATAATAATAATTTTCTTATATAAATTAATTTTTTTTATTAGTTTGTAAATTAATTAGGTTAAGATTTTAAAACCCTAATTCTTTAAAACAAAAACCCTACTTTTCTAAATGAACCCTGGTTTTTCTAAAAAAACGATTAATTATTTTCTTAAGTTTGATTTTATTTTCTTATTGTATGGATAATTTATATTTTCACTTTTATTCCCGGTTATGTAAATGTTCTTCCTATGTAATATTTAATTAGGTTTAATTTTCCGTATTTTAATTTTTTTCCTGCAATCCCCTTAAAAAGACAAATGTACCCCTCTCCCATGATGTAATAGCTTAGGACTTTATTTTTCCGCTTTTAAATTCTGCTAAATATTAAATGTGTGGTTAGTAATTTAAGGAGTGCAAAACATGTATGATAAATAAATTGGACTTAGCCGATTAAATTAAAGATAAATAATTGAAATTGATATTCACACACGTAAGTCGATCGTTCTACGATCGCCATCTACACCTCCTAGGGTTACCCCTCTCAGTTGCCTTTAAACAAATGGTCAGATCCCTCGAAAATAGGGGTGTCTTAAGCAAGTGTCCCTATATATCATCATTGTCCCTTCCAGATTTAAAGATCAAGTCTCTACGAGGTTGCCTACGATATAATGATCTTGTCCCTTCGATAAAAAGGATGATAGTCCATACGAATTGCTAAAGACACCCCTACAAGTTGCCTTCATTGATCATACGATGACCCTACGCCCGTCCCTTAACAAAATCCAAGATAATGACTACCTACTCCTTAATAGTAGGGACAATCTTAACCTTGAAAGTAAATAAAAGAATACGAAAGACCAGTCTAGGGTAGGTAGCTCTCAGATACTTGCTCACGTTTTAAAAAAAAATACTCTTTACACCCCACTTTTCAAACAATTTTCAAACTTAAAAGCTTTGTATACATCCATACGAGGATCATTACAAAAATTTAAGAAAATTTCTAAAATCACACTACACCTTTTTTTTCCAAACAAATAAGTGAGCTAAGTAAGTAAGAGCCTATGGATAACCATGGATATAAAAGGTGCTTACACCTACCCCCCGAAGTTAGAATTTTAAAAAGGTCTTTCCTGTTCTTTTATAACCTTTCTTATTGGATAAAATAAAAGTCGGTGGCGACTCTTGCTATACGCAACATAAATAAGAAGTCAGTTCTCCCGCCGTGTTACACCATCCCACTAGGACACAACACCAAATAATAAGACACACACCTTAACTAAGGCCAACACAGACAACAAACAAATAATCAACGATTAAATATTAAAAACGGGGTGTTACAGAAAACATGCACACATGCATACTACAAGCATTATACCAGGATTAGATGTACTTAGATAGAGAAAAAAATTCTATCATACCCCTATATTTTCTCTCTTCAACTGGTTTTCCATCTTCTTCTTTGTTGAAGTTACATGAGGTTTATGTTAGGGTTGATATTACTTTGGACTTCTTCATATCAAATCTTTTCAACAACTCTTTCCAATATTTAGTTTGATTTATGAATATTCCCTTTTTAGTTTAATGGATTTTAATTCCTAGAAACTACTTTATCTCTCCCATCATTGACATTTCAAACTCATTCTACAACATATCAGAAAATTCCTTGCACAATATCTCATTAGTAACAAAGAAGATAATATCATCGACATAAATTTGAACTAATAGAATAACATGCTCGATTTTCTTGATGAAAAGAGTGTTATCAACTTGTCCTCTGAAACTTGTTTTCAAGCAAGAACTTACTTAGATGGTCATACCATATTCTAGGAGTTTGTTTCAACACATATGGTGATTTCTTAAGCTTGTAAACATGGTATGGAAAAGTTAGATTATAAAATCTAGAGGTTCGTAAACAAATACCTCCTATTGGATATAACCATTTAGAAAAATACTTTCTACATCCATTTGAAATAATTTGAAATTCATGATGCAATGAAAAGCTAATAACATCTTTATGACTTCTAATATAACTACAAGAACGTATATATGTTTCATTGAAATATATTTCTTCATGTTGATTGTATCCCTTCACAACAATTCTGACTTTATTTCTAAAAACATTGTCATCTTCATCCAGCTTGTTGTTGAAAAAACCTATCGAATGTCAATTACTAGATTAACTTAAGCTTTGGGAACGAGTTCACGGACGTTGTTTCGTTACATTTTCTGCACGTGTCTCCATTTATTTATGGTTTTTGACTCTAAAAATTTTCGAAAATACATTTTCGATTTTTTCTAAGATCTGAGTATATTTGAGTGCGTCCAGAAATGCATTTCCAAATGGTGAGAATAACAAGTGTGAGAAGTGTAGGAAAGTCTCACATTAGTTAGAAATATCGAGACTTGAGCATTTATAAATGAGAGAACTCACACACCTATATTACCTTAATAATTTTGATGAGTATGTGGTGTATCTCTTACAAAAACATATTGTTCATAAATAAAATCTCCAAAATAAAAATACTTAAATCGCCACATTTCTAACGTATGGGATTTTCTCCACACATCTTACCCTTTCTATTATTGACAAAGAAGAAAACAACAAAACAACATTCATCTTGGCAACACAACGGAAGTGATGATGTTCTGTGGCACCTTCCTACACTCACCACTTTCCATATTTCTTCTTCAAGACTTCAACTTTCTTCTTCTCGTTTTTCTATCTCCTGCTCTAACATGGATACCCACAACCAAATCCGTAGAAATTTCTTGGAACTTCCATTCGTTTCAGCACCACACAAGAATCTCATGATCGAACTCTTTTCAACACTTGAAGTTCGACTTCAATCTCACCTTCTTACTTGTTCACTTCCCCCTAATGTTCAACACTACAAAACCGAGAGTAGAAGTTCTCAGATTTCATTGCATATTACACTAGACAACACTCACTCCCCTATAATTTTCCTTTCTTCTTTATTCTCTCTCGAATTTCCAATTTTCAGTTTTAGATATTCAAGTTAGAGTTTATTTAGGATAATACCAATGTTTTGGTAGCAATAATAGTTCCTTTAATTTTTTTATTTTGCGATTTTGATTGCGGTCGTCACAGTGTGAATTAATCACAATGTACTTTCTAATATAAAAACGATGATATCGGTATCGGTATGGACCCCTTTCGAAACCATTTTGTTCGTGGCAGTTTTCACGGTCCTGGAATGATTTTTAAAACCGTGATTATATGATAAGTACTTATGTGATAAGCCATTAAATGTTCAGTTAAGTTTTTAAAATTCTAAATTTGTTTTGTCCATTTTATTTGTATGTCTTAGATAGATTTTGTACTTCAAGGGTGGGTGCATTCTGAGCTACCAACAAGAGGATCATTAGATATAACAACTATTTTAGCTTATCTCAGAACTTCAACCAATGCACCAAATTTCTTGTTGGAACTGATCTGAAGCAGTCCAATAATGCTACTTCTTGTTTTAAAGATGTTTAAATGAGAAATGTTTGATCCCATGAATTTGTTCAACATAATTCCATATCAGAAATTTGTTTAACCTTATAAGATGACATTGTTGAAAGTGTAATTCATTATGTCATATTTGATTTAGATTAGATTTGATTTTGTTTTAAATCTAGATTTGAATTAGTTCCAAATTAGATATTTTGGGTTTTTATAGTTTTGGGTTTTTAACTCGAGGTGAAAGCAAACCTAATTCTATAAATAGGGAGTATCCCTCTTGTAATCAAATAATTCCAACACATTGTAATTCACGGTTTGCAGTTGCAAGTGAAAAGAAAGAAAAATCCCACAATTTGTGGGTAGCAAAACTTTCTCTCTAAATTATCTTAGAACCCTAATTCTTTTCTACTTCATATTTCTTCTTTTCTTTGTTAAATTGTTAAATCTAGATTTGAATTAGTTCCAAAATAGATATTTTGGGCTTTTATAGTTTTGGGTTTTTAACTTGAGGTGAAAGCAAACCTAATTCTATAAATAGGGAGTATCACTCTTGTAATCAAATAATTCCAACACATTGTAATTCACGGTTTGCAGTTGCAAGTGAAAAGAAAGAAAAATCCCACAGTTTGTGGGTAGCAAAACTTTCTCTCTAAATTCTCTTAGAACCCTAATTCTTTTCTACTTCATATTTCTTCTTTTCTTTGTTAAATTGTTTCGCAATAACCTTTCTTGTTCATAAAGAAAGGGTCGAAATTTTCATAGGATTTGAATAAATTCCAACATCTGGTATCTAGAACTCCGGTTTCAACGATTCGTGGGAAGCAAAAGTGATGGCGATGAGTAATCCGAATGGGCAGTTTCCAACAAGCCTTCCCAATTCTCAAGAAAGATAATTATGAGAATTGGTGCAAGCAGATTAAAGTTGTTTACTGTTATCATGATTTATGGGATCTTTTGAAGGAAGGAGTAACAACGCTTGTAGAGAATGCAACAGATCAAGAAAAGGATGCACACAAAGAATTGAAGAAGAAATATTATAAAGCTCTCTTCATAATTCATCAATGTGTTGATCCAGATAACTTTGAAAAAGTTAGTGATGTTGAATTGTAAAAGAAGCATGGAAGATTCTTAAAAAGTCTTTTGAAGGTGCAGATAAGGTGAAATAAGTGAGGTTACAAACTCATAAAAAGGCTTATGAATTGCTTCATATGGAAGACAATGAAAGTGAAATTCTGGGATCAGGTACGTGATGTCGAATCAGATGTTTAAACACTTGAAGACTTAAACAAAACTTAAAGTGCTGATAAATTAAATAACATAGGAAATTGTTAACCCAGTTCAGTGTATCTCCACACTTACATCTGGGGGCTACCAAGCCAGGAAGGAAATCCAATATAAGTAATATTAATTCTGGAATTAAACCAACCAGTTTAATCCTTCACTTAATATCTACCCAAGGCAATTTCTACCTAGGACACTACTTAGATATGAGTACCTACTCACTCCCCCTCAATCACACAGTGATATTTTACAATGATTAATAAAATTGAAGTCACACTTCAAACACAACAACTTGATCTTACTTAAAAGTTTCAAGTAAGACACAATACACTTTTTGCTTAAAAGCTCATAAAGTGACAAATAATCAAAACCTGCTATAAAACACAAACACTCTTTTTGGTCTTCTAAAATTCGTACTCTTTTCTGAGAGTTTCAGTTCCTTAAATAGATGCTTGGTTTGTGGGCTTTTCGCAAATTATCCAGACCTGATAAATCCCACTGTCATCACCTTGAATTAGGGTTAGTTAGTTTGTTACCTCCTTGATTCAAGGTGAGTTAGTTATTCTGTTATACTGAAATCAAATAACTAAGCTCCCTAAAGATGCGCCTTGTATTGCTTATCTCTTTACAATTAATTCCAGATTAATTCCCCTGAATTTACTCAGTTCTGTTATGCATCTTTTAAGTCTGGTAGCAGGTATACGATGTCACAACATCTGGTGTGACATCCTGATGTCTTGACTTAATTCATTAACTTTTACTCTGTTTGACAATGTCACAACATCTGGTGTGACATCCTGAACTAAGTTCACTTATTCTAGTTTGTCAAAAATTCTGCCAATTCTTAACATCTACAAACCTTCCCCTTTGGCTAATTTATGGCTAACACAATCTTCTGGTTTTATCAGAGTGCAGCAGAGTTTTATTTATCAGAGTGCAGCAGAGTTCTTTTCTGTTGAATCATGTGAGAGCTAATAATTTGCTCCCCCTCAAACCTGTATGTATACTGCTATGACTTGTTCAACAGAATCTGATATACCAATGAGCATTCAAAAAAAACTTAGTTCAGAAGACAGAAATTAACTTCAGCATTGTTCATTAATCAGGCAAACAGCAGCAGGCATTGTTCATGACTTCTCCCCCTTGTTAGACAGAAATTGGGGCCAAACATTACACAAGCAGAGAGGAAAAAACATTCAAAATTACAAAGCAAAAATTACAATGCAGAACAGCCAATACAGTTTCCATCACACCCAGCTTCACTCAGACTCATCATACTCAGTATCTTCTTCATCCTCAGACTCAGCATCAGATCCATCAACATTCTGAGCAACCTCTTCCAGCTCCAGCCTTTGAATTATTTCCTCAAGCTTTTTCTTCCTTTCATCCAGCTCTTTGCAAGTTGTCTTGAGCTCTGCAATCAGGGCTGCTTTGGATATAGGAGTCTTGACATTTGATGGTCCAACAGATGTCCCACTAGGAGCTTCAACATCTGCAACATGATGGCTCAGAAACAGTTTGTAGTGGAAGGACAGTGGGCTTTCCCTCTTACAGATGGAATCCTTATCAGTAAGGATGCCTGGATATTGGTTGAGGATTATCCCACAAAGCAGTGAGGGAAAAGCTATTGGAAGCTTGATTGCTGATGTTCCTGCATGCTTTAGGGTTTGATCAAAGATATAAGCCCCATAGTCCAACTTGGTCTGGGTTCCTACAGCACAGATGAATCTTCCAAGCCCAGTAGCTATAGAAGAAGTGTGGTTGGTGGGTACCCAGTTGATAGTTCCAATTCTATGAAGCATAGCATACTTTCTTGTTAGCAAGCTGACATATAATTTGCCTTTGACTGGCCATGACTTGAACTGGTTGGCAGTGATGATCTTGCAGACTTGGTTGTCAGTTTTGCCCAGTTCATTTGGCCCATCAGATTCTCTCCCCAGGTACTGATTTATAACCCTAGGAGAAAAATCAACACATCTCCCCCTCACATAAACCTTCCTGAAATCCTCAGATTTCCCATCAGCACACCCCTCTTGCAGATTGACTATGAATTCTTTGACCAGCAGTTCATAGCAGGGAGAAAAGTTGGAGACAATTTTGAATAAACCAGCATTGGAGATTAAGTCTATTACCTCAGTGCACTCCAAAGCATTGCTACCCAGCTCTCTTTCCAAAGCCACCCTTCTTTGATAAATATACTTCCACTTGCCTACACTGGAGACATGATGGAAGGACACATTGTCCAGAGGTGCTTCAGGAACAGCAGTGGCAGTCCTGGGAGGTGCTGGCTTCTTCCTTGGTTGGGATGTTGGGACATCCTCCTCAACATCTGAGTCAGGTGGAGTTGTAGCTTTCCTCTTCTGGGTGCTTACCTTGCTCCATTGCTTAGTAGGTCCAAAGGAAACTTTGACCTTGTCCTTTTTAGGAGTAGACTGTTTCTTTTCAGGAGTTGCATGTGCAACTGGCTTCTTCTCCTTCCTAGCCCTAAGCCTTTTGGCTATGCTAGGATTAACAGAGGCAATGATCTCTGTGTCAGAGTCATCATCTATGTTTTCAACAGGTGGAGGTTGGGAAGCCTCTTTTTCAGTAGTTTGATCAACAGAAGCTTGATCATCAGTGGCTTTATCATCAGTGGCTTGATCATTTGAGGCTTTGTCATGGCCCTCAGATGTTTCAACATTTCTTGGGACATCCTATTGAGCAGGTATGTCCTCTTCAGCCTGATTGCTTGATTCTTCTTGAGGAGCAGGCATACTGTTCAAGGAAACATACACCCCAGGGACAACTCTTTGTTCAGAAAGAATCCTGTTTACAAGCTGTTTGATGGATGCATCCATATAATTAGAAGCTTTGGGGGTGCTTGTAGATGAAGGAGTTCCCTTGCTTTTGCTGAAAACAGGTTCCTTAGCTCTTCTTGCATTGGGAGTTCTAGGTTTTTGAGCAATAGGAACGCTTCCTCTGATCTCATCTATAGGAGTAGCATCCATTGGTACTATAGAGATTGGAGTTGTGTGCACTACATCTTCTTGATTGAGACCCTCATCACTGAAGTTAGGGTTTTGATGTTGAGACATTTTTCGAATGTAGTGGAAGAGGATTTATGTTTGATAGATTTTGATGAGCTTAGATATTCAGCTTTAGCATGCAAAACGTTTTGTGGAGCTAGAGGGAATGTGAGAAGCTGAGAACACATTTTCACTTTTATAGAATCCGTTACTAGTGGAGTTTTTAGAATTGGAATACTAACAGTTATTGACCAGACTGGTGCTGCCATCTGGTGATCATGCCACACGATGTCATAAGACATGCTGGCACTTCTCCATAACTGCTATATTTCACATAAGCAGATTCCCAATTTACCCCTTAGGTTTTCAAATTGGGTAGCATCCAAAGCCTTAGTAAATATGTCAGCTAATTGCAGCTCTGTGGCTACATGCTCTAATGTGATCACCTTCTCTTCCACAAGGTCTCTGATGAAGTGATGTCTGATGTCTATGTGCTTAGTTCTGCTGTGTTGGATAGGATTTTTGGAGATGTTAATTGCACTTAAATTGTCACAGTACAATGTCATGACATCTTGTGGGACATTGTATTCTGTGAGCATTTGTTTCATCCATACCAACTGTGAACAACTGCTACCAGCTGCAATATATTCAGCTTCAACAGTGGATAGGGACACACAATTTTGTTTCTTACTGAACCAAGAAATTAAATTGTTCCCTAGAAAGAAGCATCTTCCTGATGTACTCTTTCTATCATCAGCACTTCCAGCCCAGTCAGCATCACAAAATCCAGTGAGAATTGGTTCATAGCCATGAGAGTACATTATGCCATAGTCACATGTACCATTTACATAGTCCAATATCCTCTTAACCTGTTTTAGATGACTCACTTTTGGCTCAACTTGATATCTTGCACACACACCTACAACAAAAGCTATATCTGGTATGCTAGCTGTAAGATATAGTAGGCTTCCAATCATGCTTCTGTACAAGCTTTGGTCCACACTCTCACCTTTGTCATCCTTTGTCAGCTTTAAATGAGTGGGGGCAGGTGTTCTCTTGTGACTTGCATTGTCCATCCCAAACTTCTTGACAGTGTTCTTTGCATACTTGCTTTGGGATATGAACATGGAGTCCTCCATCTGCTTGATTTGTAGTCCAAGGAAGTAGGTTAGTTCTCCTACTAGGCTCATCTCAAACTCAGATTCCATTTGAGTAACAAAATGTTTAACCATCCTGTCTGACATCCCACCAAACACTATGTCATCTACATATATTTGAGCTATCATGACCTTTCCCTCTTCATCCTTCACAAACAAAGTTTTGTCTATTCCACCTTTCCTGTACCCATGTTTTATGAGAAAAGTGGTCAGTCTTTCATACCATGCTCTGGGGGCTTGCTTCAGACCATAAAGAGCCTTCCTTAGTTTGTATACATGATCTGGACAACTTGGATCAACAAATCCCTTAGGTTGCTCCACATATACTTCCTCATTAAGGTACCCATTTATAAAGGCACTTTTAACATCCATCTGAAATAGCTTGAACTTTAGGATGCAAGCAATTCCTAGGAGTAGTCTGATTGATTCAAGCCTTGCTACTGGTGCAAAGGTTTTATCAAAGTCTACTCCCTCAATTTGTGTGTATCCTTGAGCTACAAGTCTAGCCTTGTTTTTTGTAACTACTCCCTGCTCATTTGACTTGTTCTTGTACACCCACTTAGTGCCAATCACATTAATGTCATCAGGCATAGGAACAAGATCCCATACTTCATTCCTTGTAAACTGGCCTAATTCTTTTTGCATAGTAGAGATCCAGTACTCATCATTCAGAGCTTCCTTGATATTTTTAGGTTCTATCTTTGAAACAAAGCAGGAGCCTGAAATCATCTCTCTTGATCTAGTGATGACACCACTGTTGGGATCACCAATTATCAGATCTTTAGGATGATCTTTCTGGATTCTGATGGAGGGAGGTTTTTTGGATTGCTCTGACCTTGCCTCAGTTAGAGTGAAGTCAAGATTATCACTTTTTATTTCAACTTCAGTCTGATTGTCAGCAGATGTTCCAACATCATCAGCAACATCTGCAGAGGCATCATCAATAATCACATTTATTGACTCCATTATAACCTTGGTTCTGGAGTTAAATACTCTGTAACCTCTGCTATTTATGGAGTATCCAATAAAAATCCCTTCATCACTTTTAGGGTCCATCTTCCTTCTTTGATCCCTATCAGCCAGAATGTAACACTTACTTCCAAACACATGAAAGTACTTGACTGTAGGTTTTCTGCCCTTCCAGACTTCATAGATGGTGGATAAAGTTCCCTTTCTTAGTGTGACTCTATTGTGGATGTAGCATGCTGTGTTCATAGCTTCAGCCCAAAAGTACAGGGGTAACTTTTTAGCATGAATCATGGCTCTAGCTGACTCCTGTATAGTTCTGTTTTTTCTTTCAACAATCCCATTCTATTGAGGGGTGATAGGAGAAGAATATTCATGATTGATCCCTTCTGGAGAACAGAAGTCTGAGAATTTTTGATTCTCAAACTCCTTTCCATGATCACTTCTTATTCTGACCACACAGCTTGCTTTTTCTCTTTGGATTCTATGGCATAGATTTTTGAATACATCAAACACATCAGACTTCTCTTTGATGAAGCTTATCCATGTATATCTTGAGAAGTCATCAACAACCACATAAGCATATCTTTTTCCACTAAGACTCTCTACTTGCATTGGTCCCATAAGATCCATGTGCAATAATTCCAGGACTTTGGAAGTTGTCAGATGTTGGAGCTTTGGATGTGACATCTTGGTTTGCTTGCCTATTTGACATTCACCACACACTTTGCTTTCATCAATCTTAAGTCTTGGGATTCCTCTTACAACCTCCATAGAAATGATCTTCTTTATTCCTCTGAGATGGAGATGACCCAGCCTTTGGTGCCACAGCTTCACTTCTTCTTCTTTGGCTAAGGAACAAGTTGATGTGAGGCTGAAATCTTGGGGTTCCCACATATAGTAGTTGTCTTTTGATCTGGCTCCTCTCATGACAGCCTTCTGTTCTTTATTAGAAACTATGCATTCAGTTTTGGTAAAGTTTACACTGTAACCTTGGTCACATAATTGACTTATGCTGATCAAGTTAGCAGTTAATCCTTTTACCAACAGTACATCATCTAGACTTGGTACACCTGAGCAGTCCAGGGTCCCAACTCCCTTGATTTCTCCCTTTTCTCCATCTCCAAAGGTTACATATCTGGATGAGTGTGACTTTAAGTCTATCAGCAGATTTTTCAGTCCAGTCATGTGCCTTGAGTAGCCACTGTCAAAGTACCAGTCTTCCTTAGCTGATACTCTGAGAGATGTATGAGCTATAGAAGCAACAACCTTCTTGGACCATTTGTGCCTGTTGTGAGGTTTCCTTTGATGCATCTGTTCTGGATAGTGTCCATCTCTAGAGTTCCAAGGCTGCCTGTTGACCTTGTTCTTAGGCATGTTCTTGTAGCTTTGATCTGCATACAGACTAGCTTTAGGTATCCAGATTTTCTTGGTGACCTCTGTCTTATGCTTAAGAGGGTGCTGGGAACTCTGATTGGGGTATCCATGTAGCTTGTAGCAATAAGGTTTGATGTGACCAAACCTTCCACAGTGATGGCATCTCCATCTTTGATATTTCTTTTTCATCATGTTCTTGTCATGATGTTGAGACATCTGCTTGAACATCTTGTTTGGCTTCATGGGATTTGGAGTTGTTTGGCTGGTGCTAGCCTTAAAGTTTTGAGCTTTATTAAATCCCAGCCCAGTCCTATCCCTTGAGTGCTTGTTGTTGTTGAGAATGACATCCATTGTGTTTGAGCTACTGTTCAACATTCTGACAGATTTGGACATATGCTCCATTTTGGAGTTGAGTAGGCTGACTTCACTTTTCAAAGTGTCAATGATCTCTAGATTACTTGCCTTTTCAGCCTTTAATTCCTCAATCTTCTTCTTCTACTGTATATTCTCCATGCATACTTCAGTGCTCCTTTTACACAACATCCTGTAAGATGCTTCAAGCTCTTCAAATGTCAGCTCCTCATCACTGGATCCCCCTTTAGTTTCACATACTCCAGCTAGAGCAGTGATGTGCTTTGCAGATTCTTCTTCTGACTCACATCCTGAGTCTTCATCTGACCAGGTCACAGAGAGACCTTTCTTTTGCTTCTTTAGATAGGTTGGGCATTCACTTCTGATGTGTCCATATCCTTCACATCCATGACATTGAATCCCTTTTCCTTGGTTAGTCTTCTCATCATAATTTGACCTTCTATTAGAATCATAAGGTCTTTTATTCTCAGAGGTTGAGTTTCTTCCACTTGGTCTGGGTCTGTTTTCCATTTTCTTGAGAATTTTGTTGAATTGTCTTCCAAGCATAGCAATTGATTCTGATAAGTTGTCCTCAGAGCCTGCTTCACGACTTTCTTCTTCTTTATCAGTGTTTGAAATCAGGGCTATGCTTTTGTTTTTCTTCACAATTGTATCATTCATTCCCATCTCAAAGGTTTGAAGAGAACCAATGAGCTCTTCAACCTTCATTGTGCAGATGTCCTGAGCTTCTTCTATGGCAGTAACCTTCATGTCAAATCTTTTTGGCAGTGATCTGAGAATCTTCCTTACCAACTTTTCATCACTCATCTTCTCTCCCAAGGCACTAGAAGTATTAGCAATTTCCAGGATGTTCATGTGAAACTCATGAATGGTCTCATCTTCCTTTATCCTCAAGTTTTCAAACTTGGTGGTGAGAAGTTGAAGTCTTGACATCTTCACCTTTGATGTTCCTTCATGAGTGGCTTTGAGAGTGTCCCAAACATCCTTGGCCAGCTCACAGTGATGCACAAGTCTAAATATGTTCCTGTCAATGCCATTGAATAAGGCATTTAAGGCTTTGGAATTTCCAAGTACTGAATCTTCTTCCTCATTGCTCCACTCTTCTTCAGGCTTTAACACTTTTGCCCCATCCTTATTGTCTTGGACAGGGTGCTCCCATCCTTTGTTAACTGCTTTCCAAGCCCTGCTATCAAGATATTTTAAGAATGCTACCATTCTTTGCTTCCAGTAATCATAGTTGGATCCATCCAAGATAGGTGGTCGATTCACAGATCCTACATCTCTGTCCATGTTCCCAAAATTTGCAGTCCCTAGATCTCACCCAGTTAAACAGGCAGGGTGCCTGCTCTGATGCCAATTGAAATTCTGGGATCAGGTACGTGATGTCGAATCAGATGTTTAAACACTTGAAGACTTAAACAAAACTTAAAGTGCTGATAAATTAAATAACACAGGAAATTGTTAACCCAGTTCAGTGTATCTCCACACTTACATCTGGGGGCTACCAAGCCAGGAAGGAAATCCAATATAAGTAATATTAATTCTGGAATTAAACCAACCAGTTTAATCCTTCACTTAATATCTACCCAAGGCAATTTCTACCTAAGACACTACTTAGATATGAGTACCTACTCACTCCCCCTCAATCACACAGTGATATTTTACAATGATTAATAAAATTGAAGTCACACTTCAAACACAACAACTTGATCTTACTTAAAAGTTTCAAGTAAGACACAATACACTTTTTGCTTAAAAGCTCATAAAGTGACAAATAATCAAAACATGCTATAAAACACAAACACTCTTTTTGGTCTTCTAAAATTCGTACTCTTTTCTGAGAGTTTCAGTTCCTTAAATAGATGCTTGGTTTGTGGGCTTTTCGCAAATTATCCAGACCTGATAAATCCCATTGTCATCACCTTGAATTAGGGTTAGTTAGTTTGTTACCTCCTTGATTCAAGGTGAGTTAGTTATTCTGTTATACTGAAATCAGATAACTAAGCTCCCTAAAGATGCGCCTTGTATTGCTTATCTCTTTACAATTAATTCCAGATTAATTCCCCTGAATTTACTCAGTTCTGTTATGCATCTTTTAAGTATGGTAGCAGGTTTACAATGTCACAACATATGGTGTGACATCCTGATGTCTTGACTTAATTCATTAACTTTTACTCTGTTTGACAATGTCACAACATCTGGTGTGACATCCTGAACTAAGTTCACTTATTCTAGTTTGTCAAAAATTCTGCCAATTCTTAACATCTACAGAAAGCATTACAAATTTCTTCACAAGAGTTACGAAACTTGTGAATCAAATCAAAGTATGTGGAGAAGTGCTGACGAGGAAAGCAGTTGTCTCAAAGAGTTTGAGATCGTTGGCTCCAAAGTTCGACCACATGGTAGTAGCCATAGAAGAGTCAAAAGATTTGTCGAATGTGACTAAATAAGAGCTTCAAGGGACACTTGAATTTCATGAACATAGAATGGCTAAAAGAGCAGCAGGAAAGTCGAATAATGATGTAGCTCTGCAGACTCAATCAGCAAGAGATAAGAAAGGAAAAGGAAATGTGTTTGACAACAAAGGCAGAGATGGCTACAAGAATTCGACTGGTCAAAATCAGCAGGAAGGAGGCTGGTTGAATCAAAGAAAACCTTGGAACCAAGGCAACCAAAGAGGTGGTGCTGTAGGTAGAGGAAAAGATGGTGGTCAAAAGCCAGACAAGAGTCACATTCAGTGTTTCAATTGTAAGAAGTATGGTCACTATTTTAGTGATTGTCTAGAAAAGAAAAGGAATCAAGATTCTGATGCTAGTTGGAAAAACACGAAGAAGAAGAAATGTTACTGATGGTCACAACAAGAGATGAAAAGAGATTCCAGGACCAATTTTACTTGGACTCAGGATGCTCATCACACATGACTGTTAGGAAATATTGGTTTGTCAACATGAAGCCCTCAATGAAGAACATGGTGAAATTCACAAATGACAATACTCTAGCAGCTAAACATATTGATGATGTTCTGATTAAGAGGAAGGATGGCAAGAGGTCAGTAATTTCCAACATTTTGTACATACCAGGCATGAAGAGCAATTTTCTTAGTATATGGCGATTGGTCAAAAAGAACTACAAGGTGTCAGTCAAAGACAAGGTGATGAGAGTCGTCGATGCAGGTGGTAGAGTGATCTTGAAGGCTCTAATGTCTCAGAATAGAACCTTCAAGATTGAACTAAATGTGATGGAGCATAAGTGCCTTGCATGTGCAACCAACAAAGATGAATGGTTATGGCACTATATACTTGGTCATCTCAATTGCAAAGACATGAAAGATTTTAAGAGAAGAAATATGGTTTTAGGATTGCCATAAATCGACATCCTAAACAAAGTGTGTGAAGAATGTGTTCAGTCGAAACAACATAAGAATAACTTCAGCAAGGATGCAGGAAGCAGGTCGAAGAAAATTCTTGAAGTCATATACTCTGATGTATGTGGTCCTATCCAGGTGGATTTGATTGGAGGTAACAAACACTTTGTCAGTTTCATAGATGATTTTAGTCGAAAATTGTGGACTTACCTGATCAAGAAGAAAATTGAAGTGATCGAGCTATTTTCCAAGTTTAAATCTATGGTCGAAAGACAAATTGGTCGAAAGCTCAAGATTTTAAGGACTAATGGTGGTGGAGAGTATGTGTCGAAAGATTTCGATGCATTATGTGTAAAAGAAGGGATTGTGCATGAGGTGGTGCTGTAACGCCCCGTTTTCCTTTTAATTATTATTATTTATGAATAATTGGGAATTGTTATGATCGATGGTGTGTTCATTGTGCGTTGTTTATGTTGGTGTGCAGGTGTTGAAGGGTAGTGACCTTAAAAGTGAATCTTGGGGGTAGTAGGAGTGCGTGACCAATAATGTAGAAATCAGTGAAGAAGGGAGTAAGAATTAATTCTACTATTTTAATTTAATATTTTATGACCATGGTGCAGAATAAGTATTTAAATTAAATTATGTAAGGAGTTGTTATTTAATTATTTCATTAGTTGGGTTAATGAGAATATAATGGAATAAATAAAATAATAAAAGGTGTTGTGAGTGGAAGGGCATAACGGTAATTGGGTGAGGAGTTAGTGAAGGCATATTGGGGATTCCAATATTTGGGATCCAATGGTTATGTTGGGAATATGAGGAAAAGAGGAAGGGGATTCGTAGAAAGAGATCGTGAAAAGTTGTGAAGAACGTGAAGAGGAGAGAAAAGGAAGAGCTAGGGCAAGAGGAAGGAAGAAGGAGAATCCATTGAAGATAAGGAAAGCCCATCACTATAAGGTAAGGGTGGGATTTCTTTAATCACTAAAAGGTTAGATGATGTATTTATGTGGGTAGAAATCATTAGGTTGATGCCACGAAATTGTTGTTTGTGGGTGATTGGGGATATGGGGTTTTAAGAGAAAAACTAGGATTAAAGATGTAGAATTGATGAATATGATGATTTGTTTTGTGATGTTTGATGAGATTGATGTATATGTGTTAGATAGGGGTTTAAGGACTCAAACAGGGGGTTATTAGGGTTAATAAGGCAGTTTAAAGGTGTGAAATTGCAGTGGGAGAAGTTCTGTTATCACAGAAACTTGTCGGGACAGCGAAGAGCTCGCTAAGAGAGCTTCAAGCTCGCTCAACGAGTGACTCTCGGCAGCTTTACTGTAACAACCATAATATATATATATATATATATATATCTATATATATATATATATCTATCTATCTATCTATATATATATATATATATATATATATATATATATATATATATATATATATATATATATATCTATAATAATATCATACAAGTGTTATTTTGGTACTGACACCATCATAAGTGCCTAATAGCACAATTCACACTCTTGAACAATTCTAAATTTCTATACAACAATGATACAAGACATGGAAATTATACTAAAATAAAAATACTATAAGATCAAATACAATATCCATTATTGTACAAAGATAAAATACACAGTGGAAACTAATTCTATGCTTCTCTTTAAACATCCCGAGCATATCTCCACTTGTAATTCAAACCTGCAAAAGAAACCTAAAAAGCAACAACAACAATAATGGGGTGAGATATCAACATCTCAGTGAGTTCCCTATCTTAGAGTTCTCTCGGCTCTAAAGGTTATATCAAACCTAGCTCAAGTCTTTGGTCACTTTTCTATAAGGAACCATAACAAGATGGAACAAATACCCATACAATGCTCACACTACTAAACGAGTGGAACATCTACCTCAAGTCTTTACAGATGCTTCCCGTAGGACTAAAGGTAACTCACCTTAAGACTTACTCAAGAATTTACGGAGGGCTTGATATAACACTCACCCAAGTCTTTACGGATGCTTCTCGTGGGACTCAGAATAACCCACCTCAAGACTTACTCAAGACTTCCTGCGTAATCCAGTGTAGTACTCACCTCAAGCCTTTACGGATGCTTCCCGTGGGACTCAAAGAAACCTGTCTCAAGACTTACTCAAGACTTTATGGAGGATCAAGTAACATACACACCTCAAGTCTTTATGGATGCTTCCCGTGGGACTCAGAATGACCCACCTCAAGGCTTAATCAAGACTTCACTGAGGATCTAGTGTAATGCATAACACAAACCACTACCCACGCTTCACCAACAGTACCTCAAGCCTTTACGAATCCTTCCCGTGGGATTCAATGTAATACTCACCTCAAGGCTTACTCAAGACTATACGGAGGACACCGTGTAATACACACCTCAAGCCTTTACGGATGCTTCCCATGAGACTCAGAATAACCCACCTCAAGACTTACTCAAGACTCTACTGTAATACCCCGTATATTATTTAATGTTCTGAATAATATTATTTGATATCGATAGGGTTCCAGATTACTCTAAAATGTTTTAACAAAAATAATTGGAGCAATCGGTGAGTTAATTAATATTAACTAATATTAGCTGACTCATAGGTTTTATTAAATTGGTATTACTGAGACTTTTTGGATACTTTCTATTTGGACCCGTCGGTAGGAAATATGTTTTCCCTCTTAAGACTTAAGTTTTCTTTTTCTTATGTTATATGTTACATAGAAACATAACAAGAGAAAGAGGAAAAGGAAAGGAAAGAAGAGAAAAAGAGAGAAGAGGAAAAGCTTGGTGAAGAAGAAGAAACTCTTGCTCCTTGAAGATTCCATCATCCATTCATCTCTCATCTTCTCAATCATATTGCTATAGATGGGTTCTTAGTTAGAAGCTTTTGTTTTTGAATTTTATAGAGTTATGGTGTTTTTGAGGTTGAGGTCAAAATGCTAGAATTCATAGAATCAGTAGTTTGAACGGTTGAAAATCGATAAAAATGCATGAGTATGTTGGTAATAGATGTAGGATCCTTTGTTGAGAATCATTTCTGGTGTTTGTTGTATTTTGGATGAGTTTTGGGAAATTCTGCATTTTTGAAACACAACTGTTTAGAATCTAAGTATATTATACATAATTTTATAATAGTTTCGGTCAATAAATCAAATTAAATAGAGGATTGTTAGAAATGCTAAGAAACTTTTTAGATCCTTTCTATATGTTACGAGGGAAGGTTATGATAGAAGTCTATGCAATAAATTATCTCGAAATTAGATTCTATGAAACTTTTTGAAATATTAGTTTCAATCAAAAAATCGTAGTATATTAAACACAATTTTATACCAGTTTCAGTCAAAAAATCAAATTAAATCCAGTATTGTTCGAAATGTTACGAAACTTTTCAGATCTTTTCTACATGTTACGAGGGAAGGTTATGATGGAAGTCCATGCAAAACATTATCTCAAAATTAGATTCTATGAAACTTTTTGAAATACTAGTTTCGTTAAAAAAATCGTAGTATATTATACACAATTTTATACTAGTTTCGGTCTAAAAATCAAATTAAATCGAGGATTGTTCGAAATACTACGAAACTTTACAGATCCTTTATATATGTTACGAGGGATGGTTATGATCGACGCCCATGAAAAAAATCATCTCAAAATAATATTCTATGAAACCTTTTGAAATACTAGTTTGGGGCAAAAATTTGTAGTATATTATACAAATTTTTAATCTAGTGTCGGTAAAAAAATCAAATTAATTCGAGGATTGTTCGAAATGCTACGAAACTTTTAAGATCCTTTCTATATGTTATGAGGGAAGGTTATGATGGAAGTCCATGAAAAATATTATCTCAAAATTAGATTCTATGAAATTTTTTGAAATACTAGTTTCGGTCAAAACATCGTAGTATATTATACAATTTTATAATAGTTTCAGTCAAAAAATCAAATTAAATCAAGGATTGTTCGAAATGCTGCAAAAATGTCCTCTCTATACGTTACGAGGGAAGTTTATGATGGAAGTCCATGCAAAAAATTATCTCAAAATTAGATTCTATGAAACTTTTTGTAATACTAGTTTAGGACAAAAAATCGTAGTATATTATACATAATTTTATAATAGTTTCGGTCAATAAATCAAATTAAATGGAAGATTGTTAGAAATGGTACAAAACTTTTCAGATCCTTTCTATATGTTACGAGGGAAGGTTATGACGTAAGTCCATGCAATAAATTATCTCGAAATTAGATTCTATGAAACTTTTTTAAATACTAGTTTCAATCAAAAAATCGTAGTATATTAAACACAATTTTATACCAGTTTCAGTCAAAAAATCAAATTAAATCCAGTATTGTTCGGAATGTTACGAAACTTTTCAGATCCTTTCTACATGTTACGAGGGAAGGTTATGAAGGAAGTCCATGCAAAAAATTATCTCAAAATTAGATTCTATGAAACTTTTTGAAATACTAGTTTCGTTCAAAAAATCATAGTATATCATTTACAATTTTATACTAGTTTCGGTCAAAAAATCAAATTAAATCGAGGATTGTTCAAAATGCTACGAAACTTTTCAGATCCTCTCTATATGTTGCGAGGGAAGTTTATGATGGAAGTCCATGCAAAAAATTATCTCAAAATTAGATTCTATTAAACTTTTTGAAATACTATTTTCGGTCAAAAAATCGTAGTATAATATACATAATTTTATACTAGTTTCGGTCAAAAAATCAAATTAAATCGATGATTGTTAGAAATGCTACGAAACTTTTCAGATCCTTTCTATATGTTGCGTGAGAAGGTTATGATGGAAGTCCATGCAAAAAATTATCTCAAAATTAAATTCTATTGAACTTTTTGAAATAAGAGTTTAGGTAAAAAATTGTAGTATATTATACACAATTTCATACTAGTTTCGGTCAGAAATCAAATTAAATAAAGGATTGTTCAAAATTCTACAAAACTTTTCAGATCCTTTCTATATTTTACAAGGGAAGGTTACGATGGAAGTTCCGACAAAAACCTTATCTCAAAATTAGATTCTATGGAACGTTTTGAAATGCCAATTTTGGTCCAAAAATCGTAATATATTATACACAATTTTATACTAGTTTCGGTCAAAAAATTAAATTAAATCGAGGATTGGACGAAATGCTACGAAACTTTTAAGATCCTTTCTATAATTTTTGAGGGAAGATTATGATGGAAGTCCATGCAAAAAATTATCTCTAAATTAGATTCTATGAAACTTTTTGTAATGCCAGTTTAGGTCAAATAATTTTAGTATATTATACATAATTTTATACTAGTTTCGGTCAAAAAATGAAATTAAATCGAGGATTGTTCGAAATGTTACGAAACTTTTAAGATCCTTTCGATATTTTACGAGGGAAGTTTATGATGGAAGTGCATGCAAAAAATTATATCAGAATTAGATTCTATGAAACCTTTTGAAATTCTAGTTTCAGTCAAAAAATCGTAGTATATTATACACAGTTTTATACTAGTTTCGGTCAAAAATCAAATTAAATCGAGGATTGTTCAAAATGCTACGAAACCTTTCAGATCCTTTCTATTTTTCGAGGGAAGGTTATGATGGAAATCACCGACAAAAAAATTATCTCAAAATTAGATTCTATGGAACCTTTTGAAATGCCATTTTAAGTCAAAAAATCATACTATATTATACACAATTTTATACTAGTTTCGGTTAGAAAATCAAATTAAATATTGGATTGTTCGAAATGCTACGAAACTTTTCAGATCCTTTATATATTTTACGAGGGAAGAATTCGATGGAAGTCCATGCAAAAAATTATATCAGAACTAGATTCTATGAAACTTTTTGAAATACTAGTTTAGGTCAAAAAATCGTAGTATATTATACACAGTTTTATACAAGTTTCAGTCAAAAAACAAAATTAAATCGAGGATTATTCGAAATGCTAAAAAACTAAAATACCCTTTCTATATTTTACGAGGGAAGATTACGATGGAAGTCCATGCGAAAAATTATCTCAGAATTAGATTCTATGAAACTTTTTGATATACTAGTTTTGGTCAAAATATCGTAGTATATTATACACAATTTTATACTAGTTTCGGTCAGAAATCCAATTAAATCGAGGATTGTTCGAAATGCTACGAAACTTTTTAGATCCTTTCTATATTTTACGAGGGAAGATTATGATGGAAGTCCCGACAAAAAACTTATCTCAAAATTAGATTCAATGGAACCTTTTGAAGTGCCAGTTTAAATAAAAAAATCATAGTATATTATACACAATTTTATACTAGTTTCGGTCAGAAAATCAAATTAAATCGAGGATTGTTAGTAATGCTACGAAAATTTTCAAATCCTTTATATATGTTATGAGGGAAAGTTATGATGGAAGTCCATGAAAAAATTATCTCAAAATTATATCCTATGAAACCTTTTGAAATGCCAGTTTAGGTCAAAAAATCGTATTATATTATAAACAAATTTTATACTAGTTTCGGTCAAAAAATAAAATTAAATCGAGGATTGTTCGAAATGCTACGAAACTTTTAAGATCCTTTCTATATTTTACGAGCGAAGATTACGATGGAAGTCCATGCAAAAACTTATATCAGAATTAGAATCTATGAAACTTTTTGAAATACTAGTTTCGGTCAAAAAATCGTAGTATATTATACACAATTTTATACAAGTTTCGGTCAGAAATTAAATTAAATCCAGGATTGTTCGAAATGCTACGAAACCATTCAGGTCCTTTCTATATTTTTAGAGGGTAGGTTATGAAGGAAGTCCCGACATAAAACTTATTTCAAAATTAGATTGTATGGAACCTTTTGAAATGCAAGTTTAGGTAAAAAAATCATAGTATATTATACAAAGTTTTATACTAATTTCGGTCAGAAAATCAAATTAAATCGAGGATTGTTCGAAATGCTATGAAACTTATCAGATCCTTTCTATATTTTACGAGGGAAGATTTCGATGGAAGTCCATGCAAAAAATTATATCAGAATTAGATTCTATGAAACTTTTTGAAATACTAGTTTAGGTCAAAAAATCGTAGTATATTATACACAGTTTTATACTAGTTTCGGTCAAAAAATCAAATTAAATCGAGGATTGTTCGAAATGCTACGAAACTTTTAAGATCCTTACTATATTTTACGAGGGAAGATTAAGAAGGAAGTCCATGCAAAAAAATATATCAGAATTAGATTCTATGAAACTTTTTGAAATACTAGTATAGGTCAAAAAATCGTAGTATATTATACATAGTTTTATACTAGTTTCGGTCAGAAATCAAATTAAATTGAGGATTGTTCGAAATGCTACGAAACTTTCAGATCCTTTATGTATTTTACGAGGGAAGGTTATGATGGAGGTCCCGACAAAAAACTTATCTCAAAATTAGATTCAATGGAACCTTTTGAAATGCCATTTTAAATAAAAAAATCATAGTATATTATACTAGTTTTGGTCAGAAAATCAAATTAAATCAAGGATTGTTCGAAATGCTACGAAACTTTTAAGATCCTTTCTATATTTTACGAGGGAATATTACGATGGAAGTCCATGCAAAAATTATATCAGAATTAGATTCTACAAAATTTTTTGAAATACTAGTTTCGGTCAAAAAATCGTAGTATGTTATACACATTTTTATACTAGTTTCGGTCAGAAATTAAATTAAATCGAGGATTGTTCAAAATGCTACGAAACCTTTCCGATCCTTTCTATATTTTTTGGGGGAAGGTTATGATGGAAGTTCCGACAATAAACTTATCTCAAAATTAGATTCTATGGAACCTTTTGAAATGCTAGTTTAAGTCAAAAATATCATAGTATATTATACACAGTTTTATACTAATTTCGGTCAGAAATATATTAAATTGAGGATTGTTCGAAATGCTACGAAACCTTTCAGATCCTTTCTATATTTTTCGCGGGAAGGTTATGATGGAAGTCCCGACAAAAAACATATCTCAAAATTAGTTTCTATGGAACCTTTTGAAATGCCAGTTTAATTCAAAAAATCATAGTATATTATACACAATTTTATACTAGTTTCGGTCAGAAAATAAAATTAAATCGAGGAATGTTCGAAATGCTACGAAACTTTTCAGATCCTTTCTGTATGTTAAAAGGGAAGGTTATGATGGAAGTACATGCAAAAAATTATCTAAAAATTAGATTCTATGAAACTTTTTGAAATTCCAGTTTAGGTCAAACAATTGTAGTATATTATACACAATTTTATACTAGTTTCGGTCAAAAAATCAAATTAAATCGAGGATTGTTCGAAATGCTACCAAACTTTTCAGATCCTTTCTATATTTTACGAGGGAAGGTTATGATGGAAGTCCATGAAAAAATTATTTCAAAATTAGATTCTATTGAACCTTGTGAAATATCAGTTTAGGTCAAAAATTCATATATATTATACACAATTTTATACTAGTTTCGGTAAAAAAAATCAAATTAAATTGAAGATTGATCGAAATGCTACAACTTTTTTCAAATCCTTTCTATATATTACGAGGGAAGGTTATGATGGAAGTCCATGCAAAAAATTATCTCAAATTAGATTCTATGAAACGTTTTGAAATTCCAGTTTAGGTCAAAAAAATCGTAGTATATTATACACAATTTTATACTAGTTTCGGTCAAAAAATTAAATTAAATCGAGGATTGTTCGAAATGCTACGAAACTTGTAAGATCCTTTCTATATTTTGCGAGGGAAGATTACGATGGAAGTCCATGCAAAAAATTATCTCAAAATTAGATTCTATGAAACTTTTTAAAATACTTGTTTTGGTAAAAAAATTATAGTATATTATACACAATTTTATACTAGTTTCGGTCAGAAAATAAAATTAAATCGAGGATTGTTCGAAATGCTAAGAAATTTTTTAGATCCTTCCTTTAATTTACGAGGGAAGGTTATGATGGAAGTCCATACAAAACATTATTTCAAAATTAGGTTCTATTGAACTTTTTGAAATACGAGTTTAGGTGAAAAAATCGTAGTATATTATACACAATTTCATACTAGTTTCGGTCAGAAATCAAATTAAATAAAGGATTGTTCGAAATTCTAGGAAACTTTTCAGATCCTTTCTATATTTTACGAGGGAAGGTTATGATGGAAGTCCCGACCAAAAACTTATCTCAAAATAAGATTCTATGGAACGTTTTGAAATACCAGTTTAGGTCCAAAAATCATAGTATATTATACACAATTTTATACTAGTTTTGATCAGAAATCAAATGAAATCGAGGATTGTTTGAAATGCTACGAAACTTTTCAGATACTTTCTATAATTTTCGAGGGAAGATTATGTTGGAAGTCCATGCAAAAACTTATCTATAAATTAGATTCTATGAAACTTTTAGAAATGCCAGTTTAGGTCAAAAAATCGTAGTGTATTATACACAATTTTAGACTAGTTTCGGTCAAAAAATGAAATTAAATCGAAGATTGTTCGAAATGCTTCGAAACGTTTAAGATCCTTTCTTTATTTTATGAAGGAAGATTACAATGGAAGTCCATGCAAAAAATTAAATCAAAAAATCATAGTATAATATACACAGTTTTATACTAACTTCTGTCAGAAATCAAATTAAATCGAGGATTGTTTGAAATGCTATGAAACTTTTAAGATCCTTTCTTTGTTTTACGAGGGAAGATTTCGATGGAAGTCCATGCAAAAAATTATATCAAAATTAGATTCTATGAAACTTTTTGAAATACTAGTTTAGGTCAAAATATCGTAGTATATTATACACAGTTTTATACTAGTTTCGGTCAAAAAATCAAATTAAATCGATGATTGTTCGAAATGCTACGAAACTTTTAAGATCATTACTATATTTTACGAGGGAAGATTAAGAAGGAAGTCCATGCAAAAAAATATATTAGAATTAGATTCTATGAAACTTTTTGAAATACTAGTATAGGTCAAAAAATCATAGTATATTATACACAATTTAATACTAGTTTCGGTCAGAAAATCAAATTAAATCGAGGATTTTTCAAAATGCTACGAAACTTTTCAGATCCTTTCTGTATTTTACGAGGGAAGGTTATGATGGAGGTCCCGACAAAAAACTTATCTCAAAATTAGATTCTAGGGAATTGTTTTTTGAAATACTAGTTTCTGTCATAAAATCGTAGTATATTATACACAATTTTATACTAGTTTTAGTTAGAAATCAAATTAAATCGAGGATTGTTCGAAATGCTACGAAACTTTTCAGATCCTTTATATATTTTACGTGGGAAGGTAACAATGGATATTTCTGCAAAAAATTATCTCAGAATTAGATTCTATTCAACTTTTTGAAATACTAGTTTTGGTCAAAAAATCGTAGTATATTATACACAGTTTTATACTAGTTTCGGTCAGAAATCAAATTAAATTGAGGATTGTTCGAAATGCTATGAAACTTTTAAGATCCTTTCAATATTTTTCGAGGGAAGGTTATGATAGAAGTCCCGATAAAAAACTTATCTCAAACTTATATTCTATGGAACATTTTGAAATGCCAGTTAACGTCAAAAAATCATAGTATATTATACACAATTTAATACTAGTTTCAGTGAGAAAATCAAATTAAATCGAGGATTGTTCGAAATGCTACGAAACTTTTCAGATCTTTTCTATATTTTACGAGGGAAGATTTCGATGGAAGGCCATGCAAAAAATTACACCAGAATTAGATTCTATGAAACTTATTGAAATACTAGTTTAGGTCAAAAAATCAAAGTATATTAAACAAAGTTTTATACTAGTTTCGATCAAAAAATCAAATTAAATCGAGGATTATTCGAAATGCTACAAAACTTTTAAGATCCTTTATATATTTTACGAGGGAAGATTACGATGGATGTCCATGCAAAAAATTATCTAAGAATTAGATTCTATGAAACTTTTTGAAATACTAGTTTCGGTCAAAAAATCGTAGTATATTATACACAATTTCATACTTGTTTCGATCAAAAAATCAAATTATTTCGAGGATTGTTCGAAATGCTACGAAACTTTTAAGATCCTTTCTATATTTTACGAGGGAAGATTATGATGGAAGTCCAGTAAAAAAATTATATCAGAATTAGATTCTATGAAAATTTTTGAAATACTAGTTTCGGTCAAAAAATCGTTGTATATTATACACAGTTTTTTACTAGTTTCGGTCAGAAATCAAATTAAATTGAGGATTGTTCGAAATGCTACGAAACTTTTCAAATCCTTTCTATATTTTACGAGGGAAGATTTTGTTGGAAGTCCATGCAAAAAATTATATCAGAATTAGATTCTATGAAACTTTATGAAATACTAGTTTCGGTCAAAAAATAGTAGTATGTTATACATAGTTTTATACAAGTATAGGTCAGAATTCAAATTAAATCGAGGATTGTTCAAAATGCTACGAAACCTTTCAGATCCTTTCTATATTTTTCGAGGGAAGGTTTTGATGGATGTCCCGACAAAAAACTTATCTCAAAATTTGATTCTACAGAACCTTTTGAAATGCCATTTTAAGACAAAATATCATAGTATATTATACACAATTTTATACTAGTTTCGGTCAGAAATAAAATTAAATCGAGCATTGTTCGAAATGCTACGAAAATTTTAAGATCCTTTATATATTTTATGTGGGAAGATTACGATGAATGTCCATGCAAAAAATTATCTCAGAATTAGATTCTATGAAACTTTTTGAAATACTAGTTTTGGTCAAAAAATCGCATTATATTATACAAAGTTTCAAACTAGTTTCGATCAGAAAATCAAAATAAATCGAGGATTGTTCGAAATACTACGAAACTTTTAAGATCCTTTCTATATTTTACGAGGGAAGATTACGATGGAAGTCCTTATAAAAAATTATATCCAAATTAGATTCTATGAAATATTTTGAAATACTAGTTTCGGTCAGAAATCAAATTAAATTGAAGATTGTTCGAAATGCTACGAAACTTTTCAGATCCTTTCTATATTTTATGAGGGAAGGTTATGATGGAAGTCCCGACAAAAAACATATCTCAAAATTAGATTCTTTGGAACCTTTTGAAATGCCAGTTTAAGTAAAAAAATCATAGTATATTATACACATTTTACACTGGTTTCGGTCAGAAAATAATATTAAATCGAGGATTGTTCGAAATGCTACGAAACTTTTCAGATCCTTTCTATATTTTATGAGGGAAGATTTCGATGGAAGGGTATGCAAAAAATTATACCAGAATTTGATTCTATGAAACTTTTTGAAATACTAGTTTAGGTCAAAAAATCAAAGTATATTATACATAGTTTTATACTAGTTTCGGTTAAAAATCAAATTATATCAAGGAATGTTCGAAATGCTACGAGACTTTTCAGATCCTTTCTATATTTTACGAGGGGAAGGTTATGATGGAAGTCCCAAGAAAAAACTTATCTCAAAATTAGATTCTATGGAACCTTTTGAAATGCATGTTTAAGTCAAAAAATCATCGTATATTATACACAACTTTATACTAGTTACGGTCAGAAAATCAAATTAAATCGAGGTTTGTTCGAAATGCTAAGAAATGTTTAAGATCCTTTCTATATTTTATAAGGGAAGATTACGATGGAATTCCATGCAAAAAATTATATCAGAATTAGATTCTATGAAATTTTTTTAAATACTAGTTTCGGTGAAAAAATCGTAGTATATTGTACATAGTTTTATACTAGTTTAAGATCCTTTCTATATTTTTCGAGGGAAGGTTATGATGGAAGTCCCGAAAAAAACTTATCTCAAAATTAGATTCTATTGAAGCTGTTGAAATGCCAGTTTAAGTAAAAAAATCATAATATATTATATACGATTTTATACTAGTTTCGGTGAGAAAATCAAATTAAATCTAGGATTGTTCGAAATGCTACGAAACTTTTAAGATCTTTTCTATATTTTACGAGGGAAGATTTCGATGGAAGGCCATGCAAAAAATTATATTAGAATTAGATTCTATGAATTTTTTTGAAATACTAGTTTCGGTCAAAATATCGTAGTATATTATACACATTTTTATACTAGTTTCGGCCATAAATCAAATTAAATTGAGGATTGTTCAAAATGCTACGAAACTTTTCAGATCCTTTCTATATTTTACGAGGGAAGGTTATGATGGAATTCCATCCAAAAAACTTATCTCAAAATTAGATTCTATGGAACCTTTTGAAATGCCAAATTAAGTAAAAAAATCTTAGTATATTATACACAATTTTATACTAGTTTCTGTCAGAAAATCAAATTAAATCGAGGATTGTTCGAAATGCTACGAAACTTTTAAGATCCTTTCTATATTTTACGAGGGAAGATTTCTATTGAAGTCCATGCAAAAAATTATATCAGAATTAGATTCTATGAAACTTTTTGAAATACTAGTTTAGGTCAAAAAATCATAGTATATTATACACAGTTTTATACTAGTTTTGGTCAGAAATTAAATTAAATCGAGGATTGTTCAAAATGCTACGAAACCTTTCAGATCCTTTCTATATTTTTCGAGGGAAGATTATGATGGAAGTCCATGCAAAAAATTATCTCAGAATTAGATTGTATGAAACTTTTTTAAATACTAGTTTCGGTCAAAATATCGTAGTATATATACACAGTTTTATACTAGTTTCGGTAAGAAATCAAACTAAATCGGGGATTGCTCGAAATGCTATGAAACCTTTCAGATCCTATCTATATGTTTCGAGGGAAGGTTATGATGGAAGTCCCGACAAAAAACGTATCTCAAAATTAGATTCTATGGAACCTTTTGAAATGCCTGTTTAGGTCAAAAAATCAGTATATTATACACAATTTTATACTAGTTTCGGTCAGAAAATCAAATTAAATCGAGGATTGTTTGAAATGCTACGAAACATTTTAGATCCTTTCTATATTTTACGATGGGAGATTTCGATGGAAGTCCATGCAACAAATTATATAAGAATTAGATTCTATGAAACTTTTTGACATACTAGCTTATGTCAAAAAATCGTAGTATATTATACACTATTGTATACTAGTTTCGGTCAAAAAATAAAATTAAATCGAGGATTGTTCGAAATGCTACGAAACTTTTAAGATCCTTTCTATATTTTACGAGCGAAGATTACGATGGAAGTCCATGCAAAAACTTATATCAGAATTAGAATCTATGAAACTTTTTGAAATACTAGTTTCGGTCAAAAAATCGTAGTATATTATACACAATTTTATACAAGTTTCGGTCAGAAATTAAATTAAATCCAGGATTGTTCGAAATGCTACGAAACCATTCAGGTCCTTTCTATATTTTTAGAGGGTAGGTTATGAAGGAAGTCCCGACATAAAACTTATTTCAAAATTAGATTGTATGGAACCTTTTGAAATGCAAGTTTAGGTAAAAAAATCATAGTATATTATACAAAGTTTTATACTAATTTCGGTCAGAAAATCAAATTAAATCGAGGATTGTTCGAAATGCTATGAAACTTATCAGATCCTTTCTATATTTTACGAGGGAAGATTTCGATGGAAGTCCATGCAAAAAATTATATCAGAATTAGATTCTATGAAACTTTTTGAAATACTAGTTTAGGTCAAAAAATCGTAGTATATTATACACAGTTTTATACTAGTTTCGGTCAAAAAATCAAATTAAATCGAGGATTGTTCGAAATGCTACGAAACTTTTAAGATCCTTACTATATTTTACGAGGGAAGATTAAGAAGGAAGTCCATGCAAAAAAATATATCAGAATTAGATTCTATGAAACTTTTTGAAATACTAGTATAGGTCAAAAAATCGTAGTATATTATACATAGTTTTATACTAGTTTCGGTCAGAAATCAAATTAAATTGAGGATTGTTCGAAATGCTACGAAACTTTCAGATCCTTTATGTATTTTACGAGGGAAGGTTATGATGGAGGTCCCGACAAAAAACTTATCTCAAAATTAGATTCAATGGAACCTTTTGAAATGCCATTTTAAATAAAAAAATCATAGTATATTATACTAGTTTTGGTCAGAAAATCAAATTAAATCAAGGATTGTTCGAAATGCTACGAAACTTTTAAGATCCTTTCTATATTTTACGAGGGAATATTACGATGGAAGTCCATGCAAAAATTATATCAGAATTAGATTCTACAAAATTTTTTGAAATACTAGTTTCGGTCAAAAAATCGTAGTATGTTATACACATTTTTATACTAGTTTCGGTCAGAAATTAAATTAAATCGAGGATTGTTCAAAATGCTACGAAACCTTTCCGATCCTTTCTATATTTTTTGGGGGAAGGTTATGATGGAAGTTCCGACAATAAACTTATCTCAAAATTAGATTCTATGGAACCTTTTGAAATGCTAGTTTAAGTCAAAAATATCATAGTATATTATACACAGTTTTATACTAATTTCGGTCAGAAATATATTAAATTGAGGATTGTTCGAAATGCTACGAAACCTTTCAGATCCTTTCTATATTTTTCGCGGGAAGGTTATGATGGAAGTCCCGACAAAAAACATATCTCAAAATTAGTTTCTATGGAACCTTTTGAAATGCCAGTTTAATTCAAAAAATCATAGTATATTATACACAATTTTATACTAGTTTCGGTCAGAAAATAAAATTAAATCGAGGAATGTTCGAAATGCTACGAAACTTTTCAGATCCTTTCTGTATGTTAAAAGGGAAGGTTATGATGGAAGTACATGCAAAAAATTATCTAAAAATTAGATTCTATGAAACTTTTTGAAATTCCAGTTTAGGTCAAACAATTGTAGTATATTATACACAATTTTATACTAGTTTCGGTCAAAAAATCAAATTAAATCGAGGATTGTTCGAAATGCTACCAAACTTTTCAGATCCTTTCTATATTTTACGAGGGAAGGTTATGATGGAAGTCCATGAAAAAATTATTTCAAAATTAGATTCTATTGAACCTTGTGAAATATCAGTTTAGGTCAAAAATTCATATATATTATACACAATTTTATACTAGTTTCGGTAAAAAAAATCAAATTAAATTGAAGATTGATCGAAATGCTACAACTTTTTTCAAATCCTTTCTATATATTACGAGGGAAGGTTATGATGGAAGTCCATGCAAAAAATTATCTCAAATTAGATTCTATGAAACGTTTTGAAATTCCAGTTTAGGTCAAAAAAATCGTAGTATATTATACACAATTTTATACTAGTTTCGGTCAAAAAATTAAATTAAATCGAGGATTGTTCGAAATGCTACGAAACTTGTAAGATCCTTTCTATATTTTGCGAGGGAAGATTACGATGGAAGTCCATGCAAAAAATTATCTCAAAATTAGATTCTATGAAACTTTTTAAAATACTTGTTTTGGTAAAAAAATTATAGTATATTATACACAATTTTATACTAGTTTCGGTCAGAAAATAAAATTAAATCGAGGATTGTTCGAAATGCTAAGAAATTTTTTAGATCCTTCCTTTAATTTACGAGGGAAGGTTATGATGGAAGTCCATACAAAACATTATTTCAAAATTAGGTTCTATTGAACTTTTTGAAATACGAGTTTAGGTGAAAAAATCGTAGTATATTATACACAATTTCATACTAGTTTCGGTCAGAAATCAAATTAAATAAAGGATTGTTCGAAATTCTAGGAAACTTTTCAGATCCTTTCTATATTTTACGAGGGAAGGTTATGATGGAAGTCCCGACCAAAAACTTATCTCAAAATAAGATTCTATGGAACGTTTTGAAATACCAGTTTAGGTCCAAAAATCATAGTATATTATACACAATTTTATACTAGTTTTGATCAGAAATCAAATGAAATCGAGGATTGTTTGAAATGCTACGAAACTTTTCAGATACTTTCTATAATTTTCGAGGGAAGATTATGTTGGAAGTCCATGCAAAAACTTATCTATAAATTAGATTCTATGAAACTTTTAGAAATGCCAGTTTAGGTCAAAAAATCGTAGTGTATTATACACAATTTTAGACTAGTTTCGGTCAAAAAATGAAATTAAATCGAAGATTGTTCGAAATGCTTCGAAACGTTTAAGATCCTTTCTTTATTTTATGAAGGAAGATTACAATGGAAGTCCATGCAAAAAATTAAATCAAAAAATCATAGTATAATATACACAGTTTTATACTAACTTCTGTCAGAAATCAAATTAAATCGAGGATTGTTTGAAATGCTATGAAACTTTTAAGATCCTTTCTTTGTTTTACGAGGGAAGATTTCGATGGAAGTCCATGCAAAAAATTATATCAAAATTAGATTCTATGAAACTTTTTGAAATACTAGTTTAGGTCAAAATATCGTAGTATATTATACACAGTTTTATACTAGTTTCGGTCAAAAAATCAAATTAAATCGATGATTGTTCGAAATGCTACGAAACTTTTAAGATCATTACTATATTTTACGAGGGAAGATTAAGAAGGAAGTCCATGCAAAAAAATATATTAGAATTAGATTCTATGAAACTTTTTGAAATACTAGTATAGGTCAAAAAATCATAGTATATTATACACAATTTAATACTAGTTTCGGTCAGAAAATCAAATTAAATCGAGGATTTTTCAAAATGCTACGAAACTTTTCAGATCCTTTCTGTATTTTACGAGGGAAGGTTATGATGGAGGTCCCGACAAAAAACTTATCTCAAAATTAGATTCTAGGGAATTGTTTTTTGAAATACTAGTTTCTGTCATAAAATCGTAGTATATTATACACAATTTTATACTAGTTTTAGTTAGAAATCAAATTAAATCGAGGATTGTTCGAAATGCTACGAAACTTTTCAGATCCTTTATATATTTTACGTGGGAAGGTAACAATGGATATTTCTGCAAAAAATTATCTCAGAATTAGATTCTATTCAACTTTTTGAAATACTAGTTTTGGTCAAAAAATCGTAGTATATTATACACAGTTTTATACTAGTTTCGGTCAGAAATCAAATTAAATTGAGGATTGTTCGAAATGCTATGAAACTTTTCAGATCCTTTCAATATTTTTCGAGGGAAGGTTATGATAGAAGTCCCGATAAAAAACTTATCTCAAACTTATATTCTATGGAACATTTTGAAATGCCAGTTAACGTCAAAAAATCATAGTATATTATACACAATTTAATACTAGTTTCAGTGAGAAAATCAAATTAAATCGAGGATTGTTCGAAATGCTACGAAACTTTTCAGATCTTTTCTATATTTTACGAGGGAAGATTTCGATGGAAGGCCATGCAAAAAATTACACCAGAATTAGATTCTATGAAACTTATTGAAATACTAGTTTAGGTCAAAAAATCAAAGTATATTAAACAAAGTTTTATACTAGTTTCGATCAAAAAATCAAATTAAATCGAGGATTATTCGAAATGCTACAAAACTTTTAAGATCCTTTATATATTTTACGAGGGAAGATTACGATGGATGTCCATGCAAAAAATTATCTAAGAATTAGATTCTATGAAACTTTTTGAAATACTAGTTTCGGTCAAAAAATCGTAGTATATTATACACAATTTCATACTTGTTTCGATCAAAAAATCAAATTATTTCGAGGATTGTTCGAAATGCTACGAAACTTTTAAGATCCTTTCTATATTTTACGAGGGAAGATTATGATGGAAGTCCAGTAAAAAAATTATATCAGAATTAGATTCTATGAAAATTTTTGAAATACTAGTTTCGGTCAAAAAATCGTTGTATATTATACACAGTTTTTTACTAGTTTCGGTCAGAAATCAAATTAAATTGAGGATTGTTCGAAATGCTACGAAACTTTTCAAATCCTTTCTATATTTTACGAGGGAAGATTTTGTTGGAAGTCCATGCAAAAAATTATATCAGAATTAGATTCTATGAAACTTTATGAAATACTAGTTTCGGTCAAAAAATAGTAGTATGTTATACATAGTTTTATACAAGTATAGGTCAGAATTCAAATTAAATCGAGGATTGTTCAAAATGCTACGAAACCTTTCAGATCCTTTCTATATTTTTCGAGGGAAGGTTTTGATGGATGTCCCGACAAAAAACTTATCTCAAAATTTGATTCTACAGAACCTTTTGAAATGCCATTTTAAGACAAAATATCATAGTATATTATACACAATTTTATACTAGTTTCGGTCAGAAATAAAATTAAATCGAGCATTGTTCGAAATGCTACGAAAATTTTAAGATCCTTTATATATTTTATGTGGGAAGATTACGATGAATGTCCATGCAAAAAATTATCTCAGAATTAGATTCTATGAAACTTTTTGAAATACTAGTTTTGGTCAAAAAATCGCATTATATTATACAAAGTTTCAAACTAGTTTCGATCAGAAAATCAAAATAAATCGAGGATTGTTCGAAATACTACGAAACTTTTAAGATCCTTTCTATATTTTACGAGGGAAGATTACGATGGAAGTCCTTATAAAAAATTATATCCAAATTAGATTCTATGAAATATTTTGAAATACTAGTTTCGGTCAGAAATCAAATTAAATTGAAGATTGTTCGAAATGCTACGAAACTTTTCAGATCCTTTCTATATTTTATGAGGGAAGGTTATGATGGAAGTCCCGACAAAAAACATATCTCAAAATTAGATTCTTTGGAACCTTTTGAAATGCCAGTTTAAGTTAAAAAATCATAGTATATTATACACATTTTACACTGGTTTCGGTCAGAAAATAATATTAAATCGAGGATTGTTCGAAATGCTACGAAACTTTTCAGATCCTTTCTATATTTTATGAGGGAAGATTTCGATGGAAGGGTATGCAAAAAATTATACCAGAATTTGATTCTATGAAACTTTTTGAAATACTAGTTTAGGTCAAAAAATCAAAGTATATTATACATAGTTTTATACTAGTTTCGGTTAAAAATCAAATTATATCAAGGAATGTTCGAAATGCTACGAGACTTTTCAGATCCTTTCTATATTTTACGAGGGGAAGGTTATGATGGAAGTCCCAAGAAAAAACTTATCTCAAAATTAGATTCTATGGAACCTTTTGAAATGCATGTTTAAGTCAAAAAATCATCGTATATTATACACAACTTTATACTAGTTACGGTCAGAAAATCAAATTAAATCGAGGTTTGTTCGAAATGCTAAGAAATGTTTAAGATCCTTTCTATATTTTATAAGGGAAGATTACGATGGAATTCCATGCAAAAAATTATATCAGAATTAGATTCTATGAAATTTTTTTAAATACTAGTTTCGGTGAAAAAATCGTAGTATATTGTACATAGTTTTATACTAGTTTAAGATCCTTTCTATATTTTTCGAGGGAAGGTTATGATGGAAGTCCCGAAAAAAACTTATCTCAAAATTAGATTCTATTGAAGCTGTTGAAATGCCAGTTTAAGTAAAAAAATCATAATATATTATATACGATTTTATACTAGTTTCGGTGAGAAAATCAAATTAAATCTAGGATTGTTCGAAATGCTACGAAACTTTTAAGATCTTTTCTATATTTTACGAGGGAAGATTTCGATGGAAGGCCATGCAAAAAATTATATTAAAATTAGATTCTATGAATTTTTTTGAAATACTAGTTTCGGTCAAAATATCGTAGTATATTATACACATTTTTATACTAGTTTCGGCCATAAATCAAATTAAATTGAGGATTGTTCAAAATGCTACGAAACTTTTCAGATCCTTTCTATATTTTACGAGGGAAGGTTATGATGGAATTCCATCCAAAAAACTTATCTCAAAATTAGATTCTATGGAACCTTTTGAAATGCCAAATTAAGTAAAAAAATCTTAGTATATTATACACAATTTTATACTAGTTTCTGTCAGAAAATCAAATTAAATCGAGGATTGTTCGAAATGCTACGAAACTTTTAAGATCCTTTCTATATTTTACGAGGGAAGATTTCTATTGAAGTCCATGCAAAAAATTATATCAGAATTAGATTCTATGAAACTTTTTGAAATACTAGTTTAGGTCAAAAAATCATAGTATATTATACACAGTTTTATACTAGTTTTGGTCAGAAATTAAATTAAATCGAGGATTGTTCAAAATGCTACGAAACCTTTCAGATCCTTTCTATATTTTTCGAGGGAAGATTATGATGGAAGTCCATGCAAAAAATTATCTCAGAATTAGATTGTATGAAACTTTTTTAAATACTAGTTTCGGTCAAAATATCGTAGTATATATACACAGTTTTATACTAGTTTCGGTAAGAAATCAAACTAAATCGGGGATTGCTCGAAATGCTATGAAACCTTTCAGATCCTATCTATATGTTTCGAGGGAAGGTTATGATGGAAGTCCCGACAAAAAACGTATCTCAAAATTAGATTCTATGGAACCTTTTGAAATGCCTGTTTAGGTCAAAAAATCAGTATATTATACACAATTTTATACTAGTTTCGGTCAGAAAATCAAATTAAATCGAGGATTGTTTGAAATGCTACGAAACATTTTAGATCCTTTCTATATTTTACGATGGGAGATTTCGATGGAAGTCCATGCAACAAATTATATAAGAATTAGATTCTATGAAACTTTTTGACATACTAGCTTATGTCAAAAAATCGTAGTATATTATACACTATTGTATACTAGTTTCGGTCAAAAAATCAAATTAAATCGAGGATTGTTCAAAATTCTATGAAACGTTTAAGATCCATTCTATATTTTACGAGGGAAGATTACGATGGAAGTCCATGCAAAAAATTATCTCAAAATTAGATTCTAAGAAACTTTTTGAAATACTAGTTTCAGTCAAAAAATCGTAGTATATTAAACACAATTTTATACTAGTTTCAGTCAGATATCAAATTAAATCAAGGATTGTTCAAAATGCTACAAAACCTTTCAGATTCTTTCTATATTCTTCGAGGGAAGGTTATGATGGAAGCCCCGACAATAAACTTATCTCAAAATAAGATTCTATGGAACCTTTTGAAATGCCAGTTTAAGTCAAAAAATCATAGTATATTTTACACAATTTTATACTAGTTTCGGTCAGAAAATCAAATTAAATCGAGGATTGTTCGAAATGCTACGAAACGTTTCAGATCCTTTCTATATTTTATAAGGGAAGATTTCGATGGAATTCCATGCAAAAAATTATATCAGAATTAGATTCTATGAAATTTTTTGAAATACTAGTTTCGGTCAAAAAATCATAGTATATTGTACACAGTTTTATACTAGTTTCGGTCAGAAATCAAATTAAATTGAGGATTGTTCGAAATGCTACGAAACTTTTCAGATCCTTTCTATATTTTTCGAGGGAAGGTTATGATGGAAGTCCAAAAAAAAAACTTATCTCAAAATTAGATTCTATTGAAGCTGTTGAAATGCTAGTTTAAGTAAAAAAATCATAATATATTATATACGATTTTATACTAGTTTCAGTGAGAAAATCAAATTAAATCGAGGATTTTTCGAAATGCTACGAAACTTTTAAGATCCTTTATATATTTTACATGGGAAGATAACGATGGATGTCCATGGAAAAAATTATCTCAGAATTAGATTCTATGAAACTTTTTCAAATAATAGTTTCGGTCAAAAAATCGTAGTATATTATACACAATTTTATACTAGTTTCGGTCAGAAAATTAAATTAAATCGAGGATTGTTCGAAATGCTACGAAACGCTTAAGATCCTTTCTATATTCTTCAAGGAAAGGTTATGATGGAAGTCCCGACAAAAAACTTATCTCAAAATTATATTCTATGGAACCTTTTGAAATGCCAGTTTAGGTAAAAAATCATAGTATATTTTACACAATTTTATACTAGTTTCGGTCAGAAAATGAAATTAAATCGAGGATTGTTCGAAATGCTACGAAACATTTCAGATCCTTTCTATATTTTACGAGGGAAGATTTCGATGGAATTCCATGCAACAAATTATATCATAATTAGATTCTATGAAACTTTTTGAAATACTAGATTAGGTCAAAAAATTATAATATATTATACACAGTTTTATACTAGTTTCGGTCACAAAATAGAATTAAATCGATGATTGTTCGAAATGCTACGAAACTTTTAAGACCCTTTCTATATTTTACGAGGGAAGACTAAGATGGAAGTCCATGCAAAAATTATCTCAGAATTAGATTGTATGAAACTTTTTGAAATACTAGTTTCGGTCAAAAAATCGTAGTATATTATACATAATTTTATACTAGTTTCGGTCAGAAATCAAATTAAATTGAGGATTGTTCAAAATGCTATGAAACATTTCAAATCCTTTCTATATATTTCAAGGGAAGGATATGATGGAAGTCCCGACAAAAAACTTATCTCAAAATTATATTCTATGGAACCTTTATAAATGCCAGTTTAAGTCAAAAAATCATAGTATATTATACACAATTTTATACTAGTTTCGGTCAGAAAATCAAATTAAATCGAGGATTGTTCGAAATGCTACGAAACTTTTAAGATCCATTCTATAATTTACGAGGGAAGTCCATGAAAAAAATTATCTCAGAATTAGATTCTATGAAACTTTTTGAAATACTAGTTTCGGTCAAAAAATCGTAGTATATTAAACACAATTTTATACTAGTTTCGGCCAGAAAATCAAATTAAATCGAGGATTGTTCGAAATGCTACGAAACGTTTTAGATCCTTTCTATATTTTACGAGAGAATATTTTGATGAAGTCCATGCAAAAAATTATATCAGAATTAGATTCTATGAAACATTTTTAAATACTAGTTTAGGTCAAAAAATCGTAGTATATTATACACTATTGTAAACTAATTTCGGTCAAAAAATCAAATTAAATCGAGGATTGTTCGAAATGGTACGAAACGTTTATGATCCATTCTATAATTTACGAGGGAAGATTACAATGGAAGTCCATGCAAAAGATTATCTCAGAATTAGATTCTATGAAACATTTTGAAATACTAGATCCGGTCAAAAAAGCGTAGTATTATACTAGTTTCGGTCAGAAATCAAATTAAATCGAGGATTGTTCAAAATGCTACGAAACCTTTCAGATTCTTTCTATATTCTTCGAGGGAAGGTTATGATGGAAGTCCTGACAAAAAACTTATTTCAAAATTAGATTCTATGGAACCTTTTGAAATGCCAGTTTAGATCAAAAAATCATAGTATATTATACACAATTTTATATAAGTTTCGATCAGAAAATCAAATTTAATCGAGTATTGTTCGAAATGCTACGAAACATTTCAGATCCTTTCTATATTTTACAATGGAAGATTTTGATGGAAGTCCATGCAAAAAATTATATCAGAATTAGATTTTATGAAACATTTTTTTAAATACTATTTTTAGGTCAAAAAATCGTAGTATATTATACACAGTTTTATACTAGTTTCGGTCAAAAATCAAACTAAATCGAGGATTGTTCAAAATGCTACGAAACGTTTAAGACCCTTTCTATATTTTACGAGGGAAGATTATGATGGAATTCCATGCAAAAAATTATCTCAGAATTAGATTGTATGAAACTTTTTGAAATACTAGTTTCAGTAAAAAAAAATAGTAGTATATTATACACAATTTTATACTAGTTTCGGTCAGAAATCAAATTAAATCGAGGATTGTTCAAAATGCTACGAAACCTTTCAAATCCTTTCTATATTTTTCGAGGGAAGGTTATGATGGATGTCCCGAAAAAAAATTATATCAAAATTATATTGTATGTGTCACACCCCGAAAAAAACGACCTCACGCGATCCGAAAAGACGGAGTCGCGCGCTGGACAGACTGAAGAGTCGCCACCTAATTCTATTTATTCCCGAAAAGGGAAAGGGAAGATATAGATACAACCCGGGAAGAGAGGGATGAGGACAATGTTCTCGCAACCATTTCCTGGGTTCAGAATTCGGTTATGAAGGGGAAGGTATTAGCACCCTCTACATCCATCGTAATCGATGGGAACCATCTAAGTTGTCACGCGCGAAAGGATGTATATGCTTAATGAAATACTAGCTAGAGGGAAATGAGTTTGATTATAAGTTAGATTGATCCTAGGTGCTCGGCAAGGATTGAGATCCTTATGCCTACGTACTCCCGCGTGCAATAGGAAAGTCAGAGCCTCGTAGTTCGGCCTACTAAGGGTTGATGGTTGTTGATTTTATTACCTTTCTTCAATGAAAGGGTTTAGGAGTCGAATTGCACTAAAGACTATGGATAATTTATTCCGTCCAACAAGACGAGCGTCTTGCGTCGAAATAATCAGAGCGAGTAACGAGAGCTCGTTATCCTCCTTTCTACCGCTTAAGGCTCGTGGCGTACAATTTCTTCTCGTATTATCAATGTGTTTTATTAACCTACGACCGCTTGACGTTGGATCAAGGGTTTGGATCTAATCGAAACATTTTGGTTTTTTTGAGGTTAGAGGGTGAATGCGAATGGAGGTTTATTTTGTGGTTTGTTAGCGAGGCACAATGCGCGCGGCTCGCAAGGTGAAGTGGATCCTAATAAACGAAACTATAACTGAAAAATAAAGTGCGAGTGTGCAAGTGCAACAGCTTGGCGTTGGACCAAGGATTCACGAACTAAACTAAATCGATAAAATACGGAAAATAAAATGCGTACATAAAATGGGGGAGGGTTACAAAATAAATTACAGGGGATTGCGAGAAATAAATGGTCTCATTGTAGTTTGCCCAAGAGAAAGCGTGTGTGCAGTGTTTTCGAACTGTTCGAAGGTGTTCGGCCTTTTTATTCGGAGACAACTATTCGGAGGCGCTGGACCTTTTTGGATGCGTCGAAATTTGGTTCATTAACTACCTTAGAATCGATTCAAGGTTAGAATCATTCTATGAGGAGTTGAACAATATTTTTTTGAAATGCGAAAATAAATAAATGAATTGAATTTAAATCAGATGGTCTCATCATTAATCGAGATGTCGAGTCGGCTCGTGACGAATCTCAAGATTAATTCAATGTTCATCGATCATAAAAAAATAGTAAATAAATAAATGATTAAATTAAATGAACTGAATTAATTGAAATAAAATAAATAATTAAATAAATTGAATTAATGTAATTCGGCCTTTTGAAATGCCATTTTAGGTCAAAAAATTATAGTATATTATACACAATTTTATACTAGTTTTGGTAAGAAAATCAAATTAAATCGAGGATAGTTCGAAATGCTATGAAATGTTTTAGATCCTTTCTATATTTTATGAGGGAAGATTTCGATGTAAGTCCATGCAAAAAATTATATCAGAATTAGATTCTATGAAACTTTTTGAAATACTAGTTTTAGGTCAAAAAATCATAGTATATTATACACAGTTTTATACTAGTTTCGGTCAAAAATAAATCTAAATCGAGGATTGTTCAAAATGCTACAAAAATTTTAAGACCCATTCTATATTTTACGAGGGAAGATTATGATAGAAGTCCATGCAAAAAATTATCTCAGAATTAGATTGTATGAAACTTTTTGAAATACTAGTTCCAGTAAAAAAATCGTAGTATATTATACACAATTTTATACTAGTTTCAGTCAGAAATCAAATTAAATCGAGGATTGTTCAAAATGCTATGAAATCATTCAAATCCTTTCTATATTTTTTAAGGGAAGGTTATGATGGAAGTCCCGACAAAAAAATTATCTCAAAATTATATTCTATTGAACCTTTAGAAATGCCAGTTTAAGTAAAAAAAGCATAGTATATTATACAGAATTTTATACTAGTTTCGGTTAGAAAATCAAATAAAATCGAGGATTGATCGAAATGCTACGAAACATTTAAGATCCATTCTATAATTTAAGAGGGAAGATTACAATGGAAGTCCATGCAAAAAATTATCTCAGTATTATATTCTATGAAAAAAATCGTAGTATATTAAACACAATTTTATACTAGTTTCGGTCACAAAATCAAACTAAATCGAGGATTGTTCGAAATGCTACGAAAATTTTAAGATCTTTTCTATATTTTACGAGGGAAGATTGCGATGGAAGTCCCGACCAAAAACTTATCTCAAAATTAGATTCTATAGAACCTTTTGAAATGCCGGTTTAGGTCAAAAAATCATAGTATATTATACACAATTTTATACTAGTTTCGGTAAGAAAATCAAATTAAATCGAGGATTGTTCGAAATGCTACGAAACTTTTAAGATCCTTTATATATTTTACGATGGAAGATTGCGATGGAAGTACATGCAAAAAATTATATCAGAATTAGATTCTATGAAACTTTTGAAATACTAGATTCAGTCAAAAAATACACAGTTTTATACTAGTTTTGGTCAGAAATCAAATTAAATCGAGGATTGTTCAAAATGCTACAAAACCTTTCAGATTCTTTATATATTCTTTGAGGGAAGGTTATGATAGACGTCCCGACAAAAAACCTTATCTCAAAATTAGATTCTATGGAACCTTTTGAAATGCTGGTTTAGGTCAAAAAATCGTAGTATATTATACACAATTTTATACTAGTTTCAGTCAGAAAATCAAATTAAATCGAGGATTGTTCGAAATGCTACGAAAATTTTAAGATCCTTTCTATATTTTACAAGGGAAGATTGCGATGGAAGTCCATGCAAAAAAATATATCAGAATTAGATTCTATGAAACTTTTAGAAATACTAGATTCAGTCAAAAAATCGTAGTATATTATACACAGTTTTATACTAGTTTTGGTCAGAAATCAAATTAAATCAAGGATTGTTCAAAATACTACAACACCTTTCAGATTCTTTCTATATTCTTCGAGGGAAGGTTATGATGGACGTCTCGACAAAAAACTTATCTAAAAATTAGATTCTATGGAACCTTTTGAAATGCCAGTTTAGGTCAAAAATTCAAAGTATATTATACACAATTTTATACTAGTTTCGGTCAGAAAATCAACTTTAATCGAGGATTTTTCGAAATGCTACGAAATGTTTTAGATCCTTTCTATATATTACGAGGGAAGATTTTGATGGAAGTCCATGCAAAAAATTATATCAGAATTAGATTCTATGAAACTTTTTGAAATACTAGTATAGGTCAAAAAATCGTAGTATATTATACACTGTTGTATACTGGTTTCAGTCAAAAAATCAAATTAAATCTAGGATTGTTCGAAATGCTACGAAACTTTTAAGATCCATTCTATAATTTACGAGGGAAGATTACGATGGAAGTCCATGCAAAAAATTATCTCAGAATTAGATTCTATGAAACTTTATGAAATACTAGTTTTGGTCAAAAAATCGTAGTATATTAAAAACAATTTTATACTAGTTTCAGTCAGAAATCAAATTAAATCAAGGATTGTTCAAAATGCTACGAAACCATTCAGATTCTTTCTATATTCTTTGAGGGAAGGTTAGGATGGAAGTCCCGACAAACAACTTATCTCAAAATTAGATTCTATGGAACCTTTTGAAATGCCAGTTTAGGTCAAAAAATCTTAGTATATTTTACACAATTTTATACTAGTTTCGGTAAGAAAATCAAATTAAATCGAGGATTGTTTGAAATGCTACAAAACGTTTTAGATCCTTTCTATATTTTACGAGGGAAGATTTCGATGGAAGGCCATGCAAAAAATTAGACCAGAATTAGAATCTATGAAACTTTTTAAAATACTAGTTTAGGTCAAAAAATCTAAGTATATTATACACAATTTAATACTAGTTTCGATCAAAAAATCAAATTAAATCGAGGATTGTTCGAAATGCTACGAAACTTTTAAGATCCTTTATATATTTTACATGGGAAGATTACGATGGATGTCCATGCAAAAAATTATCTCATAATTAGATTTTATGAAACTTTTTGAAATAATAGTTTCGGTCAAAAAATCGTAGTATATTATACACAACTTTATACTATTTTCAATCAGAAAATCAAATTAAATCGAGGATTGATCGAAATGCAACAAAACTTTTAAGATCCTTTTTATATTTTACGAGGGAAGATTGCGATGGAAGTCCATGAAAAAAATTATATCAGAATTAGATTCTATAAAACTTTTTTAAGTATTAGATTCGGTCAAAAGATCGTAGTATATTATACACAGTTTTATACTAGTTTTGGTCGGAAATCAAATTAAATCGAGGATTGTTCAAAATGCTACGAAACCTTTCATATTCTTTCTATATTCTTCGAGGGAAGGTTATGACGGACGTCCCGACAAAAAAATTATCTCAAAATTAAATTCTATGGAACCTTTTGAAATGCCATTTTAGGTCAAAAAATCATAGTATATTATACACAATTTTATACTAGTTTCGGTCAGAAAATCAAATTAAATCGAGGATAGTTCGAAATGCTACGAAACTTTTTAGATCCTTTCTATATTTTTACGAGGGAAGATTTCGATGGAAGTCCATGCAAAAAATTATATCAGAATTAGATTATATGAAACATTTTGAAATACTAGTTTTAGTTCAAAAAATCGTAGTATACTATACATAATTTTATACTAGTTTCAGTCAGAAATCAAATTAAATCGAGAATTGTTCAAAATGCTATGAAACCATTCAAATCCTTTCTATATTTTTTAAGGTAAGGTTATGATGGAAGTCCCGACAAAAAAAATTCTCAAAATTATATTCTATGGAATCTTTAAAAATGCCAGTTTAAGTCAAAAAAGCATAGTATATTATACATAATTTTATACTAGTTTTGGTTAGAAAATCAAATTAAATCGAGGATTTTTCGAAATGCTACGAAACTTTTAAGATCCATTCTATAATTTAAGAGGGAAGATTACAATGGAAGTCCATGCAAAAAATTATCTCCGAATTAGATTCTATGAAACTTTTTGAAATACTAGTTTCGGTTAAAAAATCGTAGTATATTAAACACAATTTTATACTAGTTTCGGTCAAAAAATCAAACTAAATCGAGGATTGTTCGAAATGCTACGAAACTTTTAAGATCCTTTCTATACTTTATGAGGGAAGATTGCGATGGAAGTCCCGACCAAAAACGTATCTCAAAATTAGATTCTATGGAACCTTTTGAAATGCCGGTTTAGGTCAAAAAATCATAGTATATTATACACAATTTTATACTAGTTTTGGTTAGAAAATCAAATTAAATCGAGGATTGTTCGAAATGGTACAAAACCTTTAAGATCCTTTCTATATTTTACGAGGGAAGATTGCGATGGAAGTCCATGCAAACAATTATATCAGAATTAGATTCTATGAAACTTTTTGAAATACTAGATTCAGTCAAAAAATACACAGTTTTATACTAGTTTTGGTCATAAATAAAATTAAATCGAGGATTGTTCAAAATGCTACAATACCTTTCAGATTCTTAATATATTCTTCGAGGGAAGGTTATGATGGACGTCCCGACAAAAAACTTATCCAAAAAATTAGATAATATGGAACCTTTTGAAATGCCGGTTTAGGTCAAAAAATCATAGTATATTATACACAATTTTATACTAGTTTCGGTCAGAAAATCAAATTAAATCGAGGATTGTTCGAAATGCTACGAAACTTTTAAGATCCATTTTATAATTTACGAGGGAAGATTACGATGGAAGTCCATGAAAAAAATTATCTCAGAATTAGATTCTATGAAACTTTTTGAAATACTAGTTTCGGTCAAAAAATCGTAGTATATTAAACACAATTTTATACTAGTTTCGGCCAGAAAATCAAATTAAATCGAGGATTGTTCGAAATGCTACGAAACGTTTTAGATCCTTTCTATATTCTTCGAGGGAAGGTTATGATGGACGTCCCGACAAAAAACTTATCTCAAAATTAGATTCTATGGAACCTTTTGAAATGCCAGTTTAGGTCTAAAAATCATAGTATATTATACACAATTTTATACTAGTTTCGGTCAGAAAATCAAATTTAATCGAGGATTTTCGAAATGCTACGAAACATTTTAGATCCTTTCTATATATTACGAGGGAAGATTTTGATGGAAGTCCATGCAAAAAATTATATCAGAATTAGATTCTATGAAACTTTTTGAAATACTAGTATAGGTCAAAAAATCGTAGTATATTATACACTGTTGTATACTGGTTTCGGTCAAAAAATCAAATTAAATCGAGGATTGTTCGAAATGCTACGAAACTTTTAAGATCCATTCTATAATTTACGAGGGAAGATTACGATGGAAGTCCATGCAAAAAATTATCTTAGAATTATATTCTATGAAACTTTATGAAATACTAGTTTTGGTCAAAAAATCGTAGTATATTAAAAACAATTTTATACTAGTTTCGGTCAGAAATCAAATTAAATCAAGGATTGTTCAAAATGCTACGAAACCATTCAGATTCTTTCTATATTCTTCGAGGGAAGGTTAGGATGGAAGTCCCGACAAACAACTTATCTCAAAATTAGATTCTATGGAACCTTTTGAAATGCCAGTTTAGGTCAAAAAATCATAGTATATTTTACACAATTTTATACTAGTTTCGGTAAGAAAATCAAATTAAATCGAGGATTGTTTGAAATGCTACAAAACTTTTCAGATCCTTTCTATATTTTACGAGGGAAGATTTCGATGTAAGGCCATGCAAAAAATTATACCAGAATTAGAATCTATGAAACTTTTTAAAATACTAGTTTAGGTCAAAAAATCTAAGTATATTATACACAATTTTATTCTAGTTTCGATAAAAAAATCAAATTAAATCGAGGATTGTTCGAAATGCTACGAAACTTTTAAGATCCTTTATATATTTTACATGGGAAGATTACGATGGATGTCCATGCAAAACATTATCTCATAATTAGATTCTATGAAACGTTTTGAAATAATAGTTTCGGTCAAAAAATCATAGTATATTATACACAACTTTATACTAGTTTCGGTCAGAAAATCAAATTAAATCGAGGATTGTTCGAAATGCTACGAAACTTTTAAGATCCTTTTTATATTTTACGAGGGAAGATTGTGATGGAAGTCCATGAAAAAAATTATATCAGAATTAGATTCTATAAATTTTTTTGAAATACCAGATTTGGTCAAAAAATCGTAGTATATTATACACAGTTTTATACTAGTTTTGGTCAGAAATCAAATTAAATCCAGGATTGTTCGAAATGCTACGAAACTTTTTAGATCCTTTCTATATTCTTACGAGGGAAGATTTCGATGGAAGTCCATGCAAAAAAATATATCAGAATTAGATTATATGAAACATTTTGAAATACTAGTTTTAGTTCAAAAAATCGTAGTATACTATACATAATTTTATACTAGTTTCAGTCAGAAATCAAATTAAATCGAGGATTGTTCAAATTGATATGAAACCATTCAAATCCTTTCTATATTTTTTAAGGGAAGGTTATGATGGAAGTCCCGACAAAAAAATTCTCAAAATTATATTCTATGGAACCTTTAAAAATGCCAGTTTAAGTAAAAAAAGCATTGTATATTATACATAATTTTATACTAGTTTTGGTTAGAAAATCAAATTAAATCGAGGATTTTTCGAAATGCTACGAAACTTTTAAGATCCATTCTATAATTTAAGAGGGAAGATTACAATGGAAGTCCATGCAAAAAATTATCTCAGAATTAGATTCTATGAAACTTTTTGAAATACTAGTTTCGGTTAAAAAATTGTAGTATATTAAACACAATTTTATACTAGTTTCGGTCAAAAAATCAAACTAAATCGAGGATTGTTCGAAATGCTACGAAACTTTTAAGATCCTTTCTATATTTTACGAGGGAAGATTGTGATGGAAGTCCCGACCAAAAACGTATCTCAAAATTAGATTCTATGGAACCTTTTGAAATGCCGGTTTAGGTAAAAAATCATAGTATATTATACACAATTTTATACTAGTTTCGGTTAGAAAATCAAATTAAATCGAGGATTGTTCGAAATGCTACAAAACCTTTAAGATCCTTTCTATATTTTACGAGGGAAGATTGCGATGGAAGTCCATGCAAACAATTATATCAGAATTAGATTCTATGAAACTTTTGGAAATACTAGATTTAGTCAAAAAATACACAGTTTTATATTAGTTTTGGTCAGAAATCAAATTAAATCGAGGATTGTTCAAAATGCTACAAAACCTTTCAGATTCTTAATATATTCTTCGAGGGAAGGTTATGATGGACGTCCCGACAAAAAACTTATCTCAAAATTAGATTCTATGGAACCTTTTGAAATGCCGATTTAGGTCAAAAAATCGTAGTATATTATACACAATTTTATACTAGTTTCGGTCAGAAAATCAAATTAAATCGAGGATTGTTCGAAATGCTACGAAACTTTTAAGATCCTTTCTATGTTTTACAAGGGAAGATTGCGATGGAAGTCCATGCAAAAAATAATATCAGAATTAGATTCTATGAAACTTTTAGAAATACTAGATTCAATCAAAAAATCGTAGTATATTATACACAGTTTTATACTAGTTTTGGTCAGAAATCAAATTAAATCGAGGATTGTTCAAAATACTACAAAACCTTTCAGATTCTTTCTATATTCTTCGAGGGAAGGTTATGATGGACATCCCGACAAAAAACTTATCTCAAAATTAGATTCTATGGAACCTTTTGAAATGCCAGTTTAGGTCAAAAAATCATAGTATATTTTACACAATTTTATACTAGTTTCGGTCAGAAAATCAAATTTAATCGAGGATTTTTCGAAATGCTACGAAACATTTTAGATCCTTTCTATATTTTACGAGGGAAGATTTTAATGGAAATCCAAGGAAAAAATTATATCAGAATTAGATTCTATGAAACTTTTTGAAATACTAGTATAGGTCAAAAAATCGTAGTATATTATACACTGTTGTATACTGGTTTCGGTCAAAAAATCAAATTAAATCGAGGATTGTTCGAAATGCTACGAAACTTTTAAGATCCATTCAATAATTTACGAGGGAAGATTACGATGGAAGTCCATGCAAAACATTATCTCAGAATTAGATTCTATGAAACTTTATGAAATACTAGTTTTGGTAAAAAAATTGTAGTATATTAAAAACAATTTTATACTAGTTTCGGTCAGAAATCAAATTAAATCAAGGATTGTTCAAAATGCTACGAAACCATTCAGATTCTTTCTATATTCTTCGAGGGAAGGTTAGGATGGAAGTCCCGACAAACAACTTATCTCAAAATTAGATTCTATGGAACCTTTTGAAATGCCAGTTTAGGTCAAAAAATCATGGTATATTTTACATAATTTTATACTAGTTTCGGTAAGAAAATCAAATTAAATCGAGGATTGTTTGAAATGCTACAAAACTTTTCAGATCCTTTCTATATTTTACGAGGGAAGATTTCGATGGAATGCCATGCAAAAAATTATACCAGAATTAGAATCTATGAAACTTTTTAAAATACTAGTTTAGGTCAAAAATTCTAAGTATATTATACACAATTTTATACTAGTTTCGATAAAAAAATCAAATTAAATCGAGGATTGTTCGAAATGCTACGAAACTTTTAAGATCCTTTATATATTTTACATGGGAAGATTACGATGGATGTCCATGCAAAACATTATCTCATAATTAGATTCTATGAAATGTTTTGAAATAATAGTTTCGGTCAAAAAATCGTAGTATATTATACACAACTTTATACTAGTTTCGGTCAGAAAATCAAATTAAATCGAGGATTGTTCGAAATGCTACGAAACTTTTAAGATCCTTTTTATATTTTACGAGGGAAGATTGCGATGGAAGTCCATGAAAAAAATTATATCAGAATTAGATTCTATAAAATTTTTTGAAATACTAGATTCGGTCAAAAAATCGTAGTATATTATACACAGTTTTATACTAGTTTTGGTCAGAAATCAAATTAAATCGAGGATTGTTCAAAATGCTATGAAACCTTTCAAATTCTTTCTATATTCTTCAAGGGAAGGTTATGATGGACGTCCCGACAAAAAACTTATCTCAAAATTAAATTCTATGGAACCTTTTGAAATGCCATTTTAGGTAAAAAAATCATAGTATATTATACACAATTTTATACTAGTTTCGGTCAGAAAATCAAATTAAATCGAGGATAGTTCGAAAGGCTACGAAACTTTTTAGATCCTTTCTATATTTTACGAGGGAAGATTTCGATGGAAGTCCATGCAAAAAATTATATCAGAATTATATTCTATGAAACTTTTTGAAATACTAGTTTTAGGTCAAAAAATCGTAGTAAATTATACACAGTTTTATACTAGTTTCGGTCAAAATTAAATCTAAATCGAGGATTGTTCAAAATGCTACGAAAATTTTAAGATCCTTTCTATATTTTACGAGGGAAGATTATGATAGAAGTCCATGCAAAATATTATCTCACAATTAGATTGAATGAAACTTTTTGAAATACTAGTTTCAGTAAAAAAATCGTAGTATATTATACACAATTTTATACTAGTTTCAGTCAGAAATCAAATTAAATCGAGGATTGTTCAAAATGCTATGAAACCATTCAAATCCTTTCTATATTTTTTAAGGGAAGGTTATGATGGAAGTCCCGACAAAAAAATTATCTCAAAATTATATTCTATGGAACCTTTAGAAATGCCGGTTTAGGTCCAAAAAGCATAGTATATTATACAGAATTTTATACTAGTTTCGGTTAGAAAATCAAATTAAATTGAGGATTGTTCGAAATGCTACGAAACTTTTAAGATCCATTCTATAATTTAAGAGGGAAGATTGCGATGGAAGTCCATGCAAAAAATCATATCAGAATTAGATTCTATGAAACTTTTTGAAATACTACTTTAGGTTGAAAAATCGTAGTATATTAAATACAATTTTATACTAGTTTCGGTCAAAAAATTAAACTAAATCGAGGATTGTTAGAAATGCTACGAAACTTTTAAGATCCTTTCTATATTTTACGAGGGAAGATTGCGATGGAAGTCCCGACCAAAAACTTATCTCAAAATTAGATTCTATGGAACCTTTTGAAATGCCGGTTTAGGTAAAAAAATCATAGTATATTATACACAATTTTATACTAGTTTCGGTCAGAAAATCAAATTAAATCGAGGATTGTTCGAAATGCTACGAAACTTTTAAGACCCTTTCTTTATTTTACGAGGGAAGATTGCGATGGAAGTCCTTGCAAAAAATTATATTAGAATTAGATTCTATGAAACTTTTTGAAATACTAGATTCAGTCAAAAAATAAACAGTTTTATACTAGTTTTGGTCAGAAATCAAATTAAATTGAGGATTGTTCAAAATGCTACAAAACCTTTCAGAATCTTTCTATATTCTTCGAGGGAAGGTTACGATGCTCGTCCCGACAAAAAACTTATCTCAAAATTAGATTCTATGGAACCTTTTGAAATGCCAATTTAGGTCAAAAAATCATAGTATATTATACACAATTTTATACTAGTTTCGGTCAGAAAATCAAATTAAATCGAGGATAGTTCGAAATGCTACGAAACGTTTTAGATCCTTTCTATATTTTACGAGGGAAGATTTAGATGGAAGTCCATGCAAAAAATTATATCAGAATTAGATTCTATGAAACTTTTTGAAATACTAGTTTTAGGTCAAAAAATCGTAGTATATTATACACAGTTTTATTCTAGTTTCGGTTAAAAATAAATCTAAATCGAGGATTGTTCAAAATGATACGAAAATTTTAAGACCCTTTCTATATTTTACAAGGGAAGATTATGATAGAAGTCCATGCAAAAAATTATCTCAGAATTAGATTGTATGAAACTTTTTGAAATACTAGTTTCAGTCAAAAAATCGTAGTATATTATACACAATTTTATACTAGTTTCAGTCAGAAATCAAATTAAATCGAGGATTGTTCAAAATTCTATGAAACCATTCAAATCCTTTCTATATTTTTTAAGGGAAGTTTATGATGGAAGTCTTGACAAAAAAATTATCTCAAAATTATATTCTATGGAACCTTTAGAAATGCCAGTTTAAGTAAAAAAACATAGTATATTATACAGAATTTTATACTAGTTTCGTTTAGAAAATCAAATTAAATCGAGGATTGTTCGAAATGCTAAGAAACTTTTAAGATCCATTCTATAATTTACGAGGGAAGATTACAATGGAATTCCATGCAAAAAATTATCTCAGAATTAAATTCTATGAAACTTTTTGAAATACTAGTTTCGGTTTAAAAATCGTAGTATATTAAACACAAATTTATACTAGATTCGGTCAAAAAATAAAACTTAATCGAGGATTGTTCGAAATGCTACGAAACTTTTAAGATCCTTTCTATATTTTACGAGGGAAGATTGCGATGGAAGTCTCGACCAAAAGCATATCTCAAAATTATATTCTATGGAACCTTTTGAAATGCCGATTTAGGTCAAAAAATCATAGTATATTATACACAATTTTATACTAGTTTCGGTCAGAAAATCAAATTAAATCGAGGATTGTTCGAAATGCTAAGAAACGTTTAAGATCCTTTCTATATTTTACGAGGGAAGATTGCGATGGAATTCCATGCAAAAAATTATATCAGAATTAGATTCTATGAAACTTTTTGAAATACTAGATTTGGTCAAAAAATCGTAGTATATTATACACAGTTTTATACTATGTTTGGTCAGAAATCAAATTAAATCGAGGATTGTTCAAAATGCTACGAAACCTTTCAGATTCTTTCTATATTCTTTGAGGGAAGGTTATGATGGACGTCCCGATAAAAAACTTATCACAAAATTAGATTCCATGGAACCTTTTGAAATGCCAGTTTAGGTCAAAAAATCATAGTATATTATACACAATTTTATACTAGTTTCGGTCAGAAAATCAAATTAAATCGAGGATAGTTCGAAATGCTACGAAACTTTTTAGATCCTTTCTATATTTTACGAGGGAAGATTTCGATGGAAGTCCATGCAAAAAATTATATCAGAATTAGATTCTATGAAACTTTTTGAAATACTAGTTTTAGGTCAAAAAATCGTAGTATATTATACACAGTTTTATACTAGTTTCGGTCAAAAATCAATCAAAATCGAGGATTGTTCAAAATGCTACGAAACTTTTAAGACGTTTTCTATATTTTACGAGGGAAGATTATGATAACAGACCATGCAAAAAATTATCTCAGAATTAGATTGTATGAAACTTTTTGAAATACCAGTTTCAGTCAAAAAATCGTATTATATTATACACAAATTTATACTAGTTTCACTCAGAAATCAAATTAAATCGAGGATTGTTCAAAATGCTATGAAACATTCAAATCCTTTCTATATTTTTTAAGGGAAGGTTATGATAGATGTCCCGACAAAAAAATTATCTCAAAATTATAATCTATGGAACCTTTAGAAATGCCAGTTTAAGTCAAAAAAGCATAGTATATGATACATAATTTTATACTAGTTTCGGTTAGAAAATCAAATTAAATCGAGGATTGTTCGAAATGCTACGAAACTTTTAAGATCCATTCTATAATTTACGAGAGAAGATTACAATGGAAATCCAATGAAAAAATTATCTCAGAATTAGATTCTATGAAAGTTTTTGAAATACTAGTTTCGGTTAAAAAATCGTAGTATATTAAACACAATTTTATACTAGTTTCGGTCAAAAATCAAACTAAATCGATGATTGTTCGAAATGCTACGAAACTTTTAAGATCCTTTCTTTATTTTACGAGGGAAGATTGCGATGGAAGTCCTTGCAAAAAATTATATTAGAATTAGATTCTATGAAACTTTTTGAAATACTAGATTCAGTCAAAAAATAAACAGTTTTATACTAGTTTTGGTCAGAAATCAAATTAAATTGAGGATTGTTCAAAATGCTACAAAACCTTTCAGAATCTTTCTATATTCTTCGAGGGAAGGTTATGATGCTTGTCCCGACAAAAAACTTATCTCAAAATTAGATTCTATGGAACCTTTTGAAATGCCAATTTAGGTCAAAAAATCATAGTATATTATACACAATTTTATACTAGTTTCGGTCAGAAAATCAAATTAAATCGAGGATAGTTCGAAATGCTACGAAACGTTTTAGATCCTTTCTATATTTTACGAGGGAAGATTTAGATGGAAGTCCATGCAAAAAATTATATCAGAATTAGATTCTATGAAACTTTTTGAAATACTAGTTTTAGGTCAAAAAATCGTAGTATATTATACACAGTTTTATACTAGTTTGGGTAAAATTAAATCTAAATCGAGGATTGTTCAAAATGCTACGAAAATTTTAAGATCCTTTCTATATTTTACGAGGGAAGATTATGATAGAAGTCCATGCAAAATATTATCTCACAATTAGATTGTATGAAACTTTTTGAAATACTAGTTTCAGTAAAAAAATCGTAGTATATTATACACAATTATATACTAGTTTCAGTCAGAAATCAAATTAAATCGAGGATTGTTCAAAATGCTATGAAACCATTCAAATCCTTTCTATATTTGTTAAGGGAAGGTTATGATGGAAGTCCCGACAAAAAAATTATCTCAAAATTATATTCTATGGAACCTTTAGAAATGTCGGTTTAGGTCCAAAAAGCATAGTATATTATACGGAATTTTATACTAGTTTCGGTTAGAAAATCAAATTAAATTGAGGATTGTTCGAAATGCTACGAAACTTTTAAGATCCATTCTATAATTTAAGAGGGAAGATTGCGATGGAAGTCCATGCAAAAAATCATATCAGAATTAGATTCTATGAAAATTTTTGAAATACTACCTTAGGTTAAAAAATCGTAGTATATTAAACACAATTTTATACTAGTTTCGGTCAAAAAATTAAACTAAATCGAGGATTGTTAGAAATGCTACGAAACTTTTAAGAACCTTTCTATATTTTACGAGGGAAGATTGCGATGGAAGTCCCGACCAAAAACTTATCTCAAAATTAGATTCTATGGAACCTTTCGAAATGCCGGTTTAGGTAAAAAAATCATAGTATATTATACACAATTTTATACTAGTTTCGGTCAGAAAATCAAATTAAATCGAGGATTGTTCGAAATGCTACGAAACTTTTAAGACCCTTTCTATATTTTACGAGGGAAGATTGCGATGGAAGTCCTTGCAAAAAATTATATCAGAATTAGATTCTATGAAACTTTTTGAAATACTAGATTCAGTCAAAAAATAAACAGTTTTATACTAGTTTTGGTCAGAAATCAAATTAAATTGAGGATTGTTCAAAATGCTACAAAACCTTTCTGAATCTTTCTATATTCTTCGAAGGAAGGTTATGATGCTCGTTCCGACAAAAAACTTATCTCAAAATTAGATTCTATGGAACCTTTTGAAATGCCAATTTAGGTCAAAAAATCATAGTATATTATACACAATTTTATACTAGTTTCGGTCTGAAAATAATATTAAATCGAGGATAGTTCGAAATGCTACGAAACGTTTTAGATCCTTTCTATATTTTACGAGGGAAGATTTAGATGGAAGTCCATGCAAAAAATTATATCAGAATTAGATTCTATGAAACTTTTTGAAATACTAGTTTTAGGTCAAAAAATCGTAGTATATTATACACAGTTTTATACTAGTTTCGGTTAAAAATAAATCTAAATCGAGGATTGTTCAAAATGATACGAAAATTTTAAGACCCTTTCTATATTTTACAAGGGAAGATTATGATAGAAGTCCATGCAAAAAATTATCTCAGAATTAGATTGTATGAAACTTTTTGAAATACTAGTTTCAGTCAAAAAATCGTAGTATATTATACACAATTTTATACTAGTTTCAGTCAGAAATCAAATTAAATCGAGGATTGTTCAAAATGCTATGAAACCATTCAAATCCTTTCTATATTTTTTAAGGGAAGGTTATGATGGAAGTCCTGACAAAAAAATTATCTCAAAATTATATTCTATGGAACCTTTAGAAATGCCAGTTTAAGTAAAAAAACATAGTATATTATACAGAATTTTATACTAGTTTCGGTTAGAAAATCAAATTAAATCGAGGATTGTTCGAAATGCTAAGAAACTTTTAAGATCCATTCTATAATTTACGAGGGAAGATTACAATGGAATTCCATGCAAAAAATTATCTCAGAATTAGATTCTATGAAACTTTTTGAAATACTAGTTTCAGTTTAAAAATCGTAGTATATTAAACACAAATTTATACTAGTTTCGGTCAAAAAATAAAACTAAATCGAGGATTGTTCGAAATGCTACGAAACTTTTAAGATCCTTTCTATATTTTACGAGGGAAGATTGCGATGGAAGTCTCGACCAAAAGCATATCTCAAAATTATATTCTATGGAACCTTTTGAAATGCCGATTTAGGTCAAAAAATCATAGTATATTATACACAATTTTATACTAGTTTCGGTCAGAAAATCAATCTAAATCGAGGATTGTTCAAAATGCTACGAAACTTTTAAGACGCTTTCTATATTTTACGAGGGAAGATTATGATAAAAGACCATGCAAAAAATTATCTCAGAATTAGATTGTATGAGACTTTTTGAAATACCAGTTTCAGTCAAAAAATCGTATTATATTATACACAAATTTATACTAGTTTCACTCAGAAATCAAATTAAATCGAGATTGTTCAAAATGCTATGAAACATTCAAATCCTTTCTATATTTTTTAAGGGAAGGTTATGATAGATGTCCCGACAAAAAAATTATCTCAAAATTATAATCTATGGAACCTTTAGAAATGCCAGTTTAAGTCAAAAAAGCATAGTATATTATACAGAATTTTATACTAGTTTCGGTTAGAAAATCAAATTAAATCGAGGATTGTTCGAAATGCTACGAAACTTTTAAGATCCATTCTATAATTTACGAGAGAAGATTACAATGGAAATCCATGCAAAAAATTATCTCAGAATTAGATTCTATGAAACTTTTTGAAATACTAGTTTCGGTTAAAAAATTGTAGTATATTAAACACAATTTTATACTAGTTTCGGTCAAAAATCAAACTAAATCAAGGATTGTTCGAAATGCTACGAAACTTTTAAGATCCTTTCTATATTTTACGAGGGAAGATTGCGATGGAAGTCCCGACCAAAAACTTATCTCAAAATTAGATTTTATGGAACCTTTTGAAATGCCGGTTTAGGTCAAAAAATCGTAGTATATTATACACAATTTTATACTAGTTTCGGTCAGAAAATCAAATTAAATCGAGGATTGTTTGAAATGATACGAAACTTTTAAGATCCTTTCTATATTTTACGAGGGAAGATTACGATGGAAGTCCATGCAAAAAATTATATAAGAATTAGATTCTATGAAACTTTTTGAAATACTAGATTCGGTCAAAAAATCGTAGTATATTATACACAATTTTATACTAGTTTTGGTCAGAAATCAAATTAAATCGAGGATTGTTCAAAATGCTACGAAACCTTTCAGATTCTTTCTATATTCTTCGAGGGAAGGTTATGATGGACGTCCCGACAAAGAAATTATCTCAAAATTAGATTCTATGGAACCTTTTGAAATGCCAGTTTAGGTAAAAAAATCATAGTATATTTTACACATTTTTATACAAGTTTCGGTCAGAAAATCAAATTAAATCGAGGATAGTTCGAAATGCTACAAAATTTTTTAGATCCTTTCTATATTTTACGAGGGAAGATTTCTATGGAAGTCCATGCAAAAAATTATATCAGAATTAGATTCTATGAAACTTTTTGAAATACTAGTTTTAGGTCAAAAAATCGTACACAGTTTTATACTAGTTTCGGTCAAAAATAAATCTAAATCGAGGATTGTTCAAAATGATACAAAAATTTTAAGACCCTTTCTATATTTTACAAGGGAAGATTATGATAGAAGTCCATGCAAAAAATTATCTCAGAATTAGATTGTATGAAACTTTTTGAAATACTAGTTTCAGTCATAAAATTGTAGTATATTATACACAATGTTATACTAGTTTCAGTCAGAAATCAAATTAAATCGAGGATTGTTCAAAATGCTATGAAACCATTCAAATCCTTTCTATATTATTTAAGGGAAGGTTATGATAGAAGTCCCGACAAAAAAATTATCTCAAAATTATATTCTATGGAACCTTTAGAAATGCCAGTTTAAGTAAAAAAAACATAGTATATTATAAAGAATTTTATACTAGTTTCGGTTAGAAAATCAAATTAAATCGAGGATTGTTCGAAATGCTTAGAAACTTTTAAGATCCATTCTATAATTTACGAGGGAAGATTACAATGGAAGTCCATGCAAAAAATTATCTCAGAATTAGATTCTATGAAACTTTTTGAAATACTAGTTTCGGTTAAAAAATCGTAGTATATTAAACACAATTTTATACTAGATTCGGTAAAAAAATCAAACTAAATCGAGGATTGTTCGAAATGCTACGATACTTTTAAGATCCTTTCTATATTTTACGAGGGAAGATTGCGATGGAAGTCTCGACCAAAAATATATCTCAAAATTATATTCTATGGAACCTTTTGAAATGCCGGTTTAGGTCAAAAAATCATAGTATATTATACACAATTTTATACTAGTTTCGGTCAGAAAATCAAATTAAATCGAGGATTGTTCAAAATGCTACGAAACTTTTAAGACCCTTTCTATATTTTACGAGGGAAGATTGCGATGGAAGTCCGTGCAAAAAATTATATCAGAATTAGATTCTATGAAACTTTTTGAAATACTAGATTCAGTCAAAAAATAAACAGTTTTATACTAGTTTTGGTCAGAAATCAAATTAAATTGAGGATTGTTCAAAATGCTACAAAACCTTTCTGAATCTTTCTATATTCTTCGAAGGAAGGTTATGATGCTCGTTCCGACAAAAAACTTATCTCAAAATTAGATTCTATGGAACCTTTTGAAATGCCAATTTAGGTCAAAAAATCATAGTATATTATACACAATTTTATACTAGTTTCGGTCTGAAAATAATATTAAATCGAGGATAGTTCGAAATGCTACGAAACGTTTTAGATCCTTTCTATATTTTACGAGGGAAGATTTAGATGGAAGTCCATGCAAAAAATTATATCAGAATTAGATTCTATGAAACTTTTTGAAATACTAGTTTTAGGTCAAAAAATCGTAGTATATTATACACAGTTTTATACTAGTTTCGGTTAAAAATAAATCTAAATCGAGGATTGTTCAAAATGATACGAAAATTTTAAGACCCTTTCTATATTTTACAAGGGAAGATTATGATAGAAGTCCATGCAAAAAATTATCTCAGAATTAGATTGTATGAAACTTTTTGAAATACTAGTTTCAGTCAAAAAATCGTAGTATATTATACACAATTTTATACTAGTTTCAGTCAGAAATCAAATTAAATCGAGGATTGTTCAAAATGCTATGAAACCATTCAAATCCTTTCTATATTTTTTAAGGGAAGGTTATGATGGAAGTCCTGACAAAAAAATTATCTCAAAATTATATTCTATGGAACCTTTAGAAATGCCAGTTTAAGTAAAAAAACATAGTATATTATACAGAATTTTATACTAGTTTCGGTTAGAAAATCAAATTAAATCGAGGATTGTTCGAAATGCTAAGAAACTTTTAAGATCCATTCTATAATTTACGAGGGAAGATTACAATGGAATTCCATGCAAAAAATTATCTCAGAATTAGATTCTATGAAACTTTTTGAAATACTAGTTTCAGTTTAAAAATCGTAGTATATTAAACACAAATTTATACTAGTTTCGGTCAAAAAATAAAACTAAATCGAGGATTGTTCGAATTGCTACGAAACTTTTAAGATCCTTTCTATATTTTACGAGGGAAGATTGCGATGGAAGTCTCGACCAAAAGCATATCTCAAAATTATATTCTATGGAACCTTTTGAAATGCCGATTTAGGTCAAAAAATCATAGTATATTATACACAATTTTATACTAGTTTCGGTCAGAAAATCAATCTAAATCGAGGATTGTTCAAAATGCTACGAAACTTTTAAGACGCTTTCTATATTTTACGAGGGAAGATTATGATAAAAGACCATGCAAAAAATTATCTCAGAATTAGATTGTATGAGACTTTTTGAAATACCAGTTTCAGTCAAAAAATCGTATTATATTATACACAAATTTATACTAGTTTCACTCAGAAATCAAATTAAATCGAGATTGTTCAAAATGCTATGAAACATTCAAATCCTTTCTATATTTTTTAAGGGAAGGTTATGATAGATGTCCCGACAAAAAAATTATCTCAAAATTATAATCTATGGAACCTTTAGAAATGCCAGTTTAAGTCAAAAAAGCATAGTATATTATACAGAATTTTATACTAGTTTCGGTTAGAAAATCAAATTAAATCGAGGATTGTTCGAAATGCTACGAAACTTTTAAGATCCATTCTATAATTTACGAGAGAAGATTACAATGGAAATCCATGCAAAAAATTATCTCAGAATTAGATTCTATGAAACTTTTTGAAATACTAGTTTCGGTTAAAAAATTGTAGTATATTAAACACAATTTTATACTAGTTTCGGTCAAAAATCAAACTAAATCAAGGATTGTTCGAAATGCTACGAAACTTTTAAGATCCTTTCTATATTTTACGAGGGAAGATTGCGATGGAAGTCCCGACCAAAAACTTATCTCAAAATTAGATTTTATGGAACCTTTTGAAATGCCGGTTTAGGTCAAAAAATCGTAGTATATTATACACAATTTTATACTAGTTTCGGTCAGAAAATCAAATTAAATCGAGGATTGTTTGAAATGATACGAAACTTTTAAGATCCTTTCTATATTTTACGAGGGAAGATTACGATGGAAGTCCATGCAAAAAATTATATAAGAATTAGATTCTATGAAACTTTTTGAAATACTAGATTCGGTCAAAAAATCGTAGTATATTATACACAATTTTATACTAGTTTTGGTCAGAAATCAAATTAAATCGAGGATTGTTCAAAATGCTACGAAACCTTTCAGATTCTTTCTATATTCTTCGAGGGAAGGTTATGATGGACGTCCCGACAAAGAAATTATCTCAAAATTAGATTCTATGGAACCTTTTGAAATGCCAGTTTAGGTAAAAAAATCATAGTATATTTTACACATTTTTATACAAGTTTCGGTCAGAAAATCAAATTAAATCGAGGATAGTTCGAAATGCTACAAATTTTTTTAGATCCTTTCTATATTTTACGAGGGAAGATTTCTATGGAAGTCCATGCAAAAAATTATATCAGAATTAGATTCTATGAAACTTTTTGAAATACTAGTTTTAGGTCAAAAAATCGTACACAGTTTTATACTAGTTTCGGTCAAAAATAAATCTAAATCGAGGATTGTTCAAAATGATACAAAAATTTTAAGACCCTTTCTATATTTTACAAGGGAAGATTATGATAGAAGTCCATGCAAAAAATTATCTCAGAATTAGATTGTATGAAACTTTTTGAAATACTAGTTTCAGTCATAAAATTGTAGTATATTATACACAATGTTATACTAGTTTCAGTCAGAAATCAAATTAAATCGAGGATTGTTCAAAATGCTATGAAACCATTCAAATCCTTTCTATATTATTTAAGGGAAGGTTATGATAGAAGTCCCGACAAAAAAATTATCTCAAAATTATATTCTATGGAACCTTTAGAAATGCCAGTTTAAGTAAAAAAAACATAGTATATTATAAAGAATTTTATACTAGTTTCGGTTAGAAAATCAAATTAAATCGAGGATTGTTCGAAATGCTTAGAAACTTTTAAGATCCATTCTATAATTTACGAGGGAAGATTACAATGGAAGTCCATGCAAAAAATTATCTCAGAATTAGATTCTATGAAACTTTTTGAAATACTAGTTTCGGTTAAAAAATCGTAGTATATAAACACAATTTTATACTAGATTCGGTAAAAAAATCAAACTAAATCGAGGATTGTTCGAAATGCTACGATACTTTTAAGATCCTTTCTATATTTTACGAGGGAAGATTGCGATGGAAGTCTCGACCAAAAATATATCTCAAAATTATATTCTATGGAACCTTTTGAAATGCCGGTTTAGGTCAAAAAATCATAGTATATTATACACAATTTTATACTAGTTTCGGTCAGAAAATCAAATTAAATCGAGGATTGTTCGAAATGCTACGAAACGTTTAAGATCCTTTCTATATTTTACGAGGGAAGATTGCGATGGAAGTCCATGCAAAAAATTATATCAAAATTAGATTCTATGAAACTTTTAAAAAGACTAGATTCGGTCAAAAAACCGTAGTATATTATACACAGTTTTATACTAGTTTTGTTCAGAAATCAAATTAAATCGAGGATTGTTCAAAATGCTATGAAACCTTTCAGATTATTTCTATATTCTTCGAGGGAAGGTTATGATGGACGTCCCGATAAAAAACTTATCACAAAATTAGATTCTATGGAACCTTTTGAAATGCCAGTTTAGGTAAAAAAATCATAGTATATTATACACAATTTTATACTAGTTTCGGTCAGAAAATCAAATTAAATCGAGGATAGTTCGAAATGCTACGAAACTTTTTAGATCCTTTCTATATTTTACGAGGGAAGATTTCGATGGAAGTCCATGCAAAAAATTATATCAGAATTAGATTCTATGAAACTTTTTGAAATACTAGATTTAGGTCAAAAAATCGTAGAATATTATACACAGTTTTATACTAGTTTCGGTAAAAAATCAATCTAAATCGAGGATTGTTAAAAATGCTACGAAACTTTTAAGACGCTTTCTATATTTTACGAGGGAAGATTATGATAGAAGACCATGCAAAAAATTATCTCAGAATTAGATTGTATGAAACTTTTTGAAATACTAGTTTCAGTCAAAAAATCGTAGTATATTATACACAATTTTATACTAGTTTCACCCAGAAATCAAATTAAATCGAGGATTGTTGAAAATGCTATGAAACCTTTCAAATCCTTTCTGTATTTTTTAAGGGAAGGTTATGATAGATGTCCCGACAAAAAAATTATCTCAAAATTATAATCTATGGAACCTTTAGAAATGCCAGTTTAAGTCAAAAAAGCATAGTATATTATACAGAATTATATACTAGTTTCGATTAGAAAATCAAATTAAATCGAGGATTGTTCGAAATGCTACGAAACTTTTAAGATCCATTCTATAATTTATGAGAGAAGATTACAATGGAAATCCATGCAAAAAATTATCTCAGAATTAGATTCTATGAAACTTTTTGAAATACTAGTTTCGGTTAAAAAATCGTAGTATATTAAACACAATTTTATACTAGTTTCGGTCAAAAATCAAACTAAATCGAGGATTGTTCGAAATGCTACGAAACTTTTAAGATCCTTTCTATATTTTACGAGGGAAGATTGCGATGGAAGTCCCGAACAAAAACTTATTTCAAAATTAGATTCTATGGAACCTTTTGAAATGCCGGTTTAGGTAAAAAAATCGTTGTATAGTATACACAATTTTATACTAGTTTCGGTCAGAAAATCAAATTAAATCGAGGATTGTTCGAAATGCTACGAAACTTTTAAGAACCTTTCTATATTTTACGAGGGAAGATTGCTATGGAAGTCCATGCAAAAAATTATGTCAGAATTAGATTCTATGAAACTTTTAGAAATACTAGATCCAGTCAAAAAATTGTAGTATATTATACACAATTTTATACTAGTTTTGGTCAGAAATCAAATTAAATCAAGGATTGTTCAAAATGCTACGAAACCTTTCAGATTCTTTCTATATTCTTCGAGGGAAGGTTATGATGGACGTCCCGATAAAAAACTTATCGCAAAATTAGATTCTATGGAACCTTTTGAAATGCCAGTTTAGGTCAAAAAATCATAGTATATTATACACAATTTTATACTAGTTTCGGTCAGAAAATCAAATTAAATCGAGGATAGTTTGAAATGCTACGAAACTTTTTAGATCCTTTCTATATTTTACGAGGGAAGATTTCGATGGAAGTCCATGCAAAAAAATATATCAGAATTAGATTCTATGAAATTTTTGAAATACTAGTTTTAGGTTAAAAAATCGTAGTATATTATACACAGTTTTATACTAGTTTCGGTCAAAAATCAATCTAAATCGAGGATTGTTCAAAATGCTACGAAACCTTTAAGATCCATTCTATAATTTACGAGGGAAGATTACGATGGAAGTCCATGCAAAAAATTATCTCAGAATTAGATTCTATGAAGTTTTATGAAATACTAGTTTTGGTCAAAAAATCGTAGTATATTAAAAACAATTTTATACTAGTTTCGGTTAGAAATCAAATTAAATCAAGGATTGTTCAAAATGCTACGAAACCATTCAGATTCTTTCTATATTCTTCGAGGGAAGGTTATGATGGAATTCCTGACAAATTACTTATCTCAAAATTAGATTCTATGGAACCTTTTGAAATGCCAGTTAAGGTCAAAAAATCATAGTATATTTTACACAATTTTATACTAGTTTCGGTAAGAAAATCAAATTAAATCGAGGATTGTTTGAAATGCTACAAAACTTTTCAGATCCTTTCTATATTTTACGAGGGAAGATTTCAATGGAAGGCCATGCAAAAAATTATACCAGAATTAGAATCTATGAAACTTTTTAAAATACTTGTTTAGGTCAAAAAATCTAAGTATATTATACACAGTTTTTTACTAGTTTCGATCAAAAAATCAAATTAAATCGAGGATTATTCGAAATGCTACGAAACTTTTAAGATCCTTTATATATTTTACATGGGAAGATTACGATGGATGTCCATGCAAAAAATTATCTCATAATTAGATTCTATGAAACTTTTTGAAATAATAGTTTCAGTCATAAAATCATAGTATATTATACACAACTTTATACTAGTTTCGGTCAGAAAATCAAATTAAATCGAGGATTGTTCGAAATGCTACGAAACTTTTAAGATCCTTTTTATGTTTTACGAGGGAAGATTGCGATGGAAGTCCATGCAAAAAATTATATCAGAATTAGATTCTATAAAACTTTTTGAAATACTATATTTGGTCAAAAAATCGTAGTATATTATTATACACAGTTTTATAATAGTTTTGGTCAGAAATCAAATTAAATCGAGGATTGTTCAAAATGCTACGAAACCTTTCAAGTTATTTCTATATTCTTCGAGGGAAGGTTATGATGGACGTCCCGACAAAAAACTTATCCCAAAATTAAATTCTATGGAACCTTTTGAAATGCCATTTTAGGTCAAAAAATCATAGTATATTATACACAATTTTATACTAGTTTCGGTCAGAAAGTCAAATTAAATCGAGGATAGTTCGAAATGCTACGAAATTTTTTAGATCCTTTCTATATTTTACGAGGGAAGATTTCGATGGAAGTCCATGCAAAAAATTATATCAGAATTAGATTCTATGAAACTTTTTGAAATACTAGTTTCCGGTCAAAAATAAATCTAAATCGAGGATTGTTCAAAAGTCTACGAAAATTTTAAGACCCTTTCTATATTTTACGAGGGAAGATTATGATTGAAGTTCATGCAAAAAATTTATCTCAGAATTAGATTGTATGAAACTTTTTTAAATACTAGTTTCAGTCAAAAAATCGTTGTATATTATACACAATTTTATACTAGTTTCAGTCAGAAATCAAATTAAATCGAGGATTGTTCAAAATGCTATGAAACCATTCAAAATCCTTTCTATATTTTTTAAGGGAAGGTTATGATGGAAGTCCCGAGAAAAAAATTATCTCAAAATTATATTCTATGGATCCTTTAGAAATGCCAGTTTAAGTTAAAAAAGCATAGGATATTATACAGAATTTTATACTAGTTTCGGTTAGAAAATCAAATTAAATCGAGGATTGTTCGAAATGCTACGAAACTTTTAAGATCCATTCTATAATTTAAGAGGGAAGATTACAAAGGAAGTCCATGCAAAAAATTATCTCAGAATTAGATTCTATGAAACTTTTTGAAATACTAGTTTCGTTTAAAAAATCGTAGTATATTAAACACAATTTTATACTAGTTTCGGTCAGAAAATCAAATTAAATCGAGGATTATTCGAAATGCTATGAAACTTTTAAGATCCTTTCTATATTTTACGTGGGAAGATTGCGATGGAAGTACATGCAAAAAATTATATCAGAATTAGATTCTATGAAACTTTTTGAAATACTAGATTCAGTCAAAAAATACACAGTTTTATACTAGTTTTGGTCAGAAATCAAATTAAATAGAGGATTATTCAAAAAGTTACAAAACCTTTCAAATTCTTTATATATTCTTCGAGGGAAGGTTATGATGGACGTCCTGACAAAAAACTTATCTCAAAATTAGATTCTATGGAACCTTTTGAAATGCCGGTTTAGGTCAAAAAATCGTAGTATATTATACACAATTTTATACTAGTTTCGGTCAGAAAATCAAATTAAATCGATGATTGTTCGAAATGCTACAAAACTAATAAGATCCTTTCTATATTTTACGAGGGAAGATTGCGATGGAAGTCCATGCAAAAAATCATATCAGAATTAGATTCTATGAAACTTTTAGAAATACTAGATTCAGTCAAAAAATCGTAGTATATTATACACAGTTTTATACTAGTTTTGGTCAGAAATAAAATTAAATCGAGGATTGTTCAAAACGCTACAAAACCTTTCAGATTCTTTCTATATTCTTCGAGGGAAGTTTATGATGGAAGTCCCGACAAAAAACTTATCTCAAAATTAGATTCTATGGAACCTTTTGAAATGCCAGTTTAGGTAAAAAAATCATAGTATATTTTACAGAATTTTATACTAGTTTCGGTCAGAAAATCAAATTAAACTGAGGATTGTTCGAAATGGTACGAAACTTTTCAGATCCTTTCTATATTTTACGAGAGAAAATTTCGATGGAAGGCCATGCAAAAAATTATACCAGAATTAGATTCTATGAAACGTTTTGAAATACTAGTTTAGGTACAAAAATATAAGTATATTATACATAGTTTTATACTAGTTTCGATAAAAAAATTAAATTAATTCGAGGATTGTTCGAAATGCTACCAAACTTTTAAGATCCTTTATATATTTTACATGGGAAGATTCCGATGGATGTCCATGAAAGAAATTATCTCAGAATTAAATTCTATGAAACTTTTTGATATAATAGTTTCGGTCAAAAAATCGTAGTATATTATATAAACAATTTTATACAAGTTTCGGTCAGTAAATCAAATTAAATCGAGGATTGTTCGAAATGCTACGAAACTTTTAAGATCCTTTCTATATTTTACGAGGGAATATTACGATGGAAGTACATGCAAATAATTATATCAGAATTAGATTCTATGAAATTTTTTGAAATACTAGTTTCTGTCAAAAAATCATAGTATATTATACACAGTTTTATACTAGTTTCGGTCAGAAATCAAATTAAATTGAGGATTGTTCAAAATGCTACGAAACCTTTTAGATTCTTTCTATATTCTTCGAGGGAATATTATGATGGAAGTCCCGACAAAAAACTTATCTTAAATTTAGATTCTATGGAACCTTTTGAAATGCCAGTTTAGGTCAAAAAATCAAAGTATATTAGACACAATTTTATACTAGTTTCGGTCCGAAAATCAAATTAAATCGAGGATGGTTCGAAATGGTACGAAACTTTTCAGATCCATTCTATATTTTACGAGGGAAGATTTCGAGTGAATTCCATGCAAAAAATTATATCAGAATTAGATTCATTGAAACAGTTTGAAATACTAGTTTGGGTAAAAAAATCGTAATATATTATACACAGTTTGATACTAGTTTCGGTCACAAAATCAAATTAAATCGAGGATTGTTCGAAATGCTATGAAAATTTTAAGACCCTTTCCATATTTTACGAGGGAAGATTATCATGGAAGTCCATGCAAAATATTATCTCAGAGTTAGATTGTATGAAACTTTTTGAAATACTAGTTTCGGTCAAAAAATCGTAGTATTATAAACAAATTTATACTAGTTTCGGTCAGAAATCAAATTAAATTGAGGATTGTTCAAAATGTTACGAAACCTTTCAAATCCTTTTTATATTTTTCGAGGGAAGGTTATGATGGAAGTCCCGACAAAAAACTCATCTCAAAATTATATTCTATGGAACCTTTTGAAATGCCAGTTTAAGTCAAAAACGCATAGTATATTATACACAATTTTTTACAAGTTTTGGTCAAAAAACTAAATTAAATCGAGGATTGTTCGAAATGCTACGAAACTTTTCAAATCCTTTCTATATTTTACGAGGGAAGGTTATGATGGAAGTCCCGACAAAAACTTATCTCAAAATTAGATTCTATGGAACCTTTTGAAATGTAAGTTTAGGTAAAAAAATCATAGTATATTATACACAATTTTATACTAGTTTCGGTCAGAAAATCGAATTAAATCGAGGATTGTTCAAAATGCTACGAATCCTTTCAAATCCTTTCTATATTTTTCGAGGGAAGGATATGATGGAAGTCCAGACAAAAAAATTATCTCAAAGATAGATTTTATGGACCCTTTTGAAATGTCTGTTTAGGTAAAAAAAATCGTAGTATATTATACACTGTTGTATACAAGTTTCGGTCAAAGAATCATATTAAATCGAGGATTGTTTGAAATGCTACGAAAATTTTAAGATCCATTCTATAATTTACGAGGGAAGATTATGATGGAAGTCCATGCAAAAAATTATCTCAGAATTAGATTCTATGAAACTTTTTGAAATACTAATTCGGTAAAAAAACGTAGTATATTAAACACAATTTTATACTAGTTTCGGTCAAAAAATCAAATTAAATCGAGGATTGTTCGAAATGCTACGAAACTTTTAAGATCCTTTCTATATTTTACGAGGGAAGATTGCGATGGAAGTCCAGGCAAAAAATTATATAAGAATTAGATTCTATGAAACTATTTGAAATACTAGATTCGGTCAAAAATCGTAGTATATTATACACATGTTTATACTTGTTTCGGTCAGAAATCAAATTAAATTGAGGATTGTTCAAAATGCTACGAAACCTTTCGGATTCTTTCTATATTCTTCGAGGGAAGGTTATGATGGAAGTCCCGACAAAAAACGTATCTGAAAATTAGATTCTATGGAACCGTTTGAAATGCCAGTTTAAGTAAAAAAATCATAGTATATTATACACAATTTTATACTAGTTTCGGCCAAAAAATCAAATTAAATCGAAGATTGTTCGAAATGCTACGAAACTTTTTAGATCCTTTCTATATTTTACGAGGGAAGATTTCGATGGAAGTCCATGCAAATTTTTTTATCAGAATTAGATTCTTTGAAACTTTTTGAAATATTAGTTTAGGTAAAAAATCGTAGTATATTATACACTGTTGTATACTAGTTTCGGTCAAAAAATCAAATTAAATCGAGGAATGTTTGAAATTCTACGAAACATTTAATATCCATTCTATAATTTACGAGGGAATATTACGATGGTAGTCCATGCAAAAAATTATCTCAGAATTAGATTCTATGAAACTTTTTTAAATACTAGTTTTAGGTCAAAAAATCGTAGTAATACACAATTTTATACTAGTTTCGGTCAAAAATAAATCTAAATCGAGGATTGTTCAAAAGGCTACGAAAATTTTAAGACCCTTTCTATATTTTACGAGGGAAGATTATGATTGAAGTCCATGCAAAAAATTTATCTCAGAATTAGATTGTATGAAACTTTTTGAAATACTAGTTCAGTCAAAAAATCGTTGTATATTATACACAATTTTATACTAGTTTCAGTCAGAAATAAAATTAAATCGAGGATTGTTCAAAATGCTATGAAACCATTCAAATCCTTTCTATATTTTTTAAGGGAAGGATATGATGGAAGTCCCGACAAAAAAATTATCTCAAAATTATATTCTATGGAACCTTTAGAAATGCCAGTTTAAGTAAAAAAAAGCATAGGATATTATACAGAATTTTATACTAGTTTCGGTTAGAAAATCAAATTAAATCGAGGATTGTTCGAAATGCTACGAAACTTTTAAGATCCATTCTATAATTTAAGAGGGAAGATTACAAAGGAAGTCCATGCAAAAAATTATCTCAGAATTAGATTCTATGAAACTTTTTGAAATACTAGTTTCGTTTAAAAAATCGTAGTATATTAAACACAATTTTATACTAGTTTCGGTCAGAAAATCAAATTAAATCGAGGATTATTCGAAATGCTACGAAACTTTTAAGATCCTTTCTATATTTTACGTGGGAAGATTGCGATGGAAGTCCATGCAAAAAATTATTTCAGAATTTGATTCTATGAAACTTTTTGAAATACTAGATTCAGTCAAAAAATACACAGTTTTATACTAGTTTTGGTCAGAAATCAAATTAAATCGAGGATTGTTCAAAATGCTACGAAACTTTTCAGATTCTTTATATATTCTTCGTGAGAAGGTTATGATGGACGTCCCGACAAAAAAATTATCTCAAAATTAGATTCTATGGAACCTTTTGAAATGCCGGTTTAGGTCAAAAAATCGTAGTATATTATACACAATTTTATACTAGTTTCGGTCAGAAAATCAAATTAAATCGATGATTGTTCGAAATGCTACGAAATTTTTTAGATCCTTTCTATATTTTACGAGGGAAGATTTCTATGGAAGTCCATGCAAAAAATTATATCAGAATTAGATTCTATGAAACTTTTTGAAATACTAGTTTTAGGTCAAAAAATCGTAGTATATTATACACAGTTTTATACTAGTTTCGGTCAAAAATAAATCTAAATCGAGGATTGTTCAAAATGATACGAAAATTTTAAGACCCTTTCTATATTTTACAAGGGAAGATTATGATAGAAGTCCATGCAAAAAATTATCTCAGAATTAGATTGTATGAAACGTTTTGAAATACTAGTTTCAGTCAAAAAATTGTAGTATATTATACACAATTTTATACTAGTTTCAGTCAGAAATCAAATTAAATCGAGGATTGTTCAAAATGCTATCAAACCATTCAAATCCTTTCTATATTTTTTAAGGGAAGGTTATGATAGAAGTCCCGACAAAAAAATCATCTCAAAATTATATTCTATGGAACCTTTAGAAATGCCAGTTTAAGTAAAAAAAACATAGTATATTATAAAGAATTTTATACTAGTTTCAGTTAGAAAATCAAATTAAATCGAGGATTGTTCGAAATGCTTAGAAACTTTTAAGATCCATTCTATAATTTACGAGGGAAGATTACAATGGAACTCCATGCAAAAAATTATCTCAGAATTAGATTCTATGAAACTTTTTGAAATACTAGTTTCGGTTAAAAAATCGTAGTATATTAAACACAGTTTTATACTAGATTCGGTAAAAAAATCAAACTAAATCGAGGATTGTTCGAAATGCAACGAAACTTTTTAGATCCTTTCTATATTTTACGAGGGAAGATTGCGATGGAAGTCTCGACCAAAAATATATCTCAAAATTATATTCTATGGAACCTTTTGAAATGCCGGTTTAGGTCAAAAAATCATAGTATATTATACACAATTTTATACTAGTTTCGGTCAGAAAATCAATTTAAATCGAGGATTGTTCGAAATGCTACGAAACGTTTAAGATCCTTTCTATATTTTACGAGGGAAGATTGCGATGGAAGTCCATGCAAAAAATTATATCAAAATTAGATTCTATGAAACTTTTTAAAATACTAGATTCGGTCAAAAAATCGTAGTATATTATACACAGTTTTATACTAGTTTTGGTCAGAAGTCAAATTAAATCGAGTATTGTTCAAAATGCTACGAAACCTTTCAGATTATTTCTATATTCTTCGAGGGAAGGTTATGATGGACGTCCCGATAAAAAACTTATCACAAAATTAGATTCTATGGAACCTTTTGAAATGCCAGTTTAGGTAAAACAATCATAGTATATTATACACAATTTTATACTAGTTTCGGTCAGAAAATCAAATTAAATCGAGGATAGTTCGAAATGCTACGAAACATTTTAGATCCTTTCTATATTTTACGAGGGAAGATTTCGATGGAAGTCCATGCAAAAAAATATATCAGAATTAGATTCTATGAAACTTTTTGAAATACTAGTTTTAGGTCAAAAAATCGTAGTATATTATACACAATTTTATACTAGTTTCGGTAAAAAATCAATCTAAATCGAGGATTGTTCAAAATGCTACGAAACTTTTAAGACGCTTTCTATATTTTACGAGGGAAGATTATGATAGAAGACCATGCAAAAAATTATCTCAGAATTAGATTGTATGAAACTTTTTGAAATACTAGTTTCAGTCAAAAAATCGTAGTATATTATACACAATTTTATACTAGTTTCACTCAGAAATCAAATTAAATCGAGGATTGTTGAAAATGCTACGAAACCTTTCAAATCCTTTCTATATTTTTTAAGGGAAGGTTATGATAGATGTCCCGACAAAAAAATTATCTCAAAATTATAATCTATGGAACCTTTAGAAATGCCAGTTTAAGTCAAAAAAGCATAGTATATTATACAGAATTTTATACTAGTTTCGATTAGAAAATCAAATTAAATCGAGGATTTTTCGAAATGCTACGAAACTTTTAAGATCCATTCTATAATTTATGAGAGAAGATTACAATGGAAATCCATGCAAAAAATTATCTCAGAATTAGATTCTATGAAACTTTTTGAAATACTAGTTTCGGTTAAAAAATCGTAGTATATTAAACACAATTTTATAATAGTTTCGGTCAAAAATCAAACAAAATCGAGGATTGTTCGAAATGCTACGAAACTTTTAAGATCCTTTCTATATTTTACGAGGGAAGATTGCGATGGAAGTCCCGACCAAAAACTTATCTCAAAATTAGATTCTATGGAACCTTTTGAAATGCCGGTTTAGGTCAAAAAATCGTAGTATAGTATACACAATTTTATACTAGTTTCGGTCAGAAAATCAAATTAAATCAAGGATTGTTCGAAATGCTACGAAACTTTTAAGATCCTTTCTATATTTTACGAGGGAAGATTGCGATGGAAGTCCATGCAAAAAATTATATCAGAATTAGATTCTATGAAACTTTTAGAAATACTAGATCCAGTCAAAAAATCGTAGTATATTATACACAATTTTATACTAGTTTTGGTCAGAAATCAAATTAAATCGAGGATTGTTCAAAATGCTACGAAACCTTTCAGATTCTTTCTATATTCTTCGAGGGAAGGTTATGATGGACGTCCCGATAAAAAACTTATCGCAAAATTAGATTCTATGGAACCTTTTGAAATGCCAGTTTAGGTCAAAAAATCATAGTATATTATACACAATTTTATACTAGTTTCGGTCAAAAAATCAAATTAAATCGAGGATATTTCGAAATGCTACGAAACTTTTTAGATCCTTTCTATATTTTACGAGGGAAGATTTCGATGGAAGTCCATGCAAAAAAATATATTAGAATTAGATTCTATGAAATTTTTGAAATACTAGTTTTAGGTTAAAAAATCGTAGTATATTATACACAGTTTTATACTAGTTTCGGTCAAAAATCAATCTAAATTGAGGATTGTTCAAAATTCTACGAAACCTTTAAGATCCATTCTATAATTTACGAGGGAAGATTACGATGGAAGTCCATGCAAAAAATTATCTCAGAATTAGATTCTATGAAACTTTATGAAATACTAGTTTTGGTCAAAAAATCGTAGTATATTAAAAACAATTTTATATTAGTTTCGGTTAGAAATCAAATTAAATCAAGGATTGTTCAAAATGCTACGAAACCATTCAGATTCTTTCTATATTCTTCGAGGGAAGGTTATGATGGAAGTCCCGACAAACAACTTATCTCAAAATTAGATTCTATGGAACCTTTTGAAATGCCAGTTTAGGTCAAAAAATCATAGTATATTTTACACAATTTTATACTAGTTTCGGTAAGAAAATCAAATTAAATCGAGGATTATTTGAAATGCTATAAAACTTTTCAGATCCTTTCTATATTTTACGAGGGAAGATTTCAATGGAAGGCCATGCAAAAAATTATACCAGAATTAGAATCTATTAAACTTTTTAAAATACTTGTTTAGGTCAAAAAATCTAAGTATATTATACACAGTTTTATACTAGTTTCGATCAAAAAATCAAATTAAATCGAGAATTATTCGAAATGCTACGAAACTTTTAAGATCCTTTATATATTTTACATGGGAAGATTACGATGGATGTCCATGCAAAAAATTATCTCATAATTAGATTCTATGAAACTTTTTGAAATAATAGTTTCGGTCAAAAAATCATAGTATATTATACACAACTTTATACTAGTTTCGGTAAGAAAATCAAATTAAATCGAGGATTGTTCGAAATTCTACGAAACTTTTAAGATCCTTTTTATGTTTTACGAGGGAAGATTGCGATGGAAGTCCATGCAAAAAATTATATCAGAATTAGATTCTATAAAACTTTTTGAAATACTATATTCGGTCAAAAAATCGTAGTATATTATTATACACAGTTTTATAATAGTTTTGGTCAGAAATCAAATTAAATCGAGGATTGTTCAAAATGCTACGAAACCTTTCAGATTATTTCTATATTCTTCGAGGGAAGGTTATGATGGACGTCCCGACAAAAAACTTATCTGAAAATTAAATTCTATGGAACATTTTGAAATGCCATTTTAGGTCAAAAAATCATAGTATATTATACACAATTTTATACTAGTTTCGGTCAGAAAGTCAAATTAAATCGAGGATAGTTCGAAATGCTACGAAATTTTTTAGATCCTTTCTATATTTTACGAGGGAAGATTTCGATGGAAGTCCATGCAAAAAATTATATCAGAATTAGATTCTATGAAACTTTTTGAAATACTAGTTTTAGGTCAAAAAATCGTAGTAATACACAATTTTATACTAGTTCCGGTTAAAAATAAATCTAAATCGAGGATTGTTCAAAAGGCTACGAAAATTTTAAGACCCTTTCTATATTTTACGAGGGAAGATTATGATTGAAGTGCATGCAAAAAATTTATCTCAGAATTAGATTGTATGAAACTTTTTGAAATACTAGTTTCAGTCAAAAAATCGTTGTATATTATACACAATTTTATACTAGTTTCAGTCAGAAATCAAATTAAATCGAGGATTGTTCAAAATGTTATGAAACCATTCAAATCCTTTCTATATTTTTTAAGGGAAGTTTATGATGGAAGTCCCGACAAAAAAATTATCTCAAAATTATATTCTATGGAACCTTTAGAAATGCCAGTTTAAGTCAAAAAAGCATAGGATATTATACAGAATTTAATACTAGTTTCGGTTAGAAAATCAAATTAAATCGAGGATTGTTCAAAATGCTACGAAACTTTTAAGATCCATTCTATAATTTAAGAGGGAAGATTACAAAGGAAGTCCATGCAAAAAATTATCTCAGAATTAGATTCTATGAAACTTTTTGAAATACTAGTTTCGTTTAAAAAATCGTAGTATATTAAACACAATTTTATACTAGTTTCGGTCAGAAAATCAAATTAAATCGAGGATTATTCGAAATGCTACGAAACTTTTAAGATCCTTTCTATATTTTACGTGAGAAGATTGCGATGGAAGTCCATGCAAAAAATTATATCAGAATTAGATTCTATGAAACTTTTTGAAATACTAGATTCAGTCAAAAAATACACAGTTTTATACTAGTTTTGGTCAGAAATCAAATTAAATCGAGGATTGTTCAAAATGCTACAAAACCTTTCAAATTCTTTATATATTCTTCGAGGGAAGGTTATGATGGACGTCCCGATAAAAAACATATCTCAAAATTAGATTCTATTGAAATGCCGGTTTAGGTCAAAAAATCGTAGTATATTATACACAATTTTATACTAGTTTCGGTCAGAAAATCAAATTAAATCGATGATTGTTCGAAATGCTACGAAACTTTTTCGATCCTTTCTATATTTTACGAGGGAAGATTGCGATGGAAGTCCAGGCAAAAAATTATATAAGAATTAGATTCTATGAAACCTTTTGAAATACTAGATTCGGTCAAAAAATCGTAGTATATTATACACATGTTTATTCTTGTTTCGGTCAGAAATCAAATTAAATTGAGGATTGTTCAAAATGCTACGAAACCTTTCAGATTCTTTCTATATTCTTCGAGGGAAGGTTATGATAGAAGTCCCGACAAAAAAATTATCTGAAAATTAGATTCTATGGAACCTTTTGAAATGCCAGTTTAAGTAAAAAAATCATAGTATATTATACACAATTTTATACTAGTTTCGGCCAGAAAATCAAATTAAATCGAAGATTGTTCAAAATGCTACGAAACTTTTTAGATCCTTTCTATATTTTACGAGGGAAGATTTCGATGGAAGTCCATGCAAATTTTTTTATCAAAATTAGATTCTTTGAAACTTTTTGAAATATTAGTTTAGGTCAAAAATCGTAGTATATTATACACTATTGTATACTAGTTTCGGTCAAAAAATCAAATTAAATCGAGGAATGTTTGAAATGCTACAAGACATTTAAGATCCATGCAAAAAATTATCTCAGAATTAGATTCTATGAAACTTTTTGAAATACTAGTTTCGTTTAAAAAATCGTAGTATATTAAACACAATTTTATACTAGTTTCGGTCAGAAAATCAAATTAAATCGAGGATTATTCGAAATGCTACGAAACTTTTAAGATCCTTTCTATATTTTACGTGGGAAGATTGCGATGGAAGTCCATGCAAAAAATTATATCAGAATTAGATTCTATGAAACTTTTTGAAAAACTAGATTCGGTCAAAAAATACACAATTTTATACTAGTTTTGGTCAGAAATCAAATTAAATCGAGGATTGTTCAAAATGCTACAAAACCTTTCAAATTCTTTATATATTCTTCGAGGGAAGGTTATGATGGAAGTCCCGACAAAAAACTTATCTCAAAATTAGATTCTATGGAACCTTTTGAAATGTCGGTTTAGGTAAAAAAATCGTAGTATATTTTACAGAATTTTATACTAGTTTCGGTCAGAAAATCAAATTAAATTGAGGATTGTTCGAAATGCTACGAAACTTTTCAGATCCTTTCTATATTTTACGAGAGAAAATTTCGATGGAAAGCCATGCAAAAAATTATACCAGAATTAGATTCTCTGAAACGTTTTGAAATACTAGTTTAGGTCAAAAAATATAAGTATATTATACATAGTTTTATACTAGTTTCGATAAAAAAATTAAATTAATTCGAGGATTGTTAGAAATGCTACCAAACTTTTAAGATCCTTTATATATTTTACATGGGAAGATTACGATGGATGTCCATGCAAGAAATTATCTCAGAATTAAATTCTATGAAACTTTTTGATATAATAGTTTCGGTCAAAAAATCGTAGTATATTATACACAATTTTATACAAGTTTCGGTCAGTAAATCAAATTAAATCGAGGATTGTTCGAAATGCTACGAAACTTTTAAGATCCTTTCTATATTTTACGAGGGAATATTACGATGGAAGTACATGCAAAAAATTATATTAGAATTAAATTCTATGAATTTTTTTGAAATACTAGTTTCTGTCAAAAAATCGTAGTATATTATTCACAGTTTTATACTAGTTTCGGTCAGAAATCAAATTAAATTGAGGATTGTTCAAAATGCTACGAAACCTTTTAGATTCTTTCTATATTCTTCGAGGGAAGGTTATGATGGAAGTCCCGACAAAAAACTTATCTTAAAATTAGATTCTATGGAACCTTTTGAAATGCCAGTTTAGGTCAAAAAATCAAATTATATTAGACAAAATTTTATACTAGTTTCGGTCCGAAAATCAAATTAAATCGAGGATTGTTCGAAATGGTACGAAACTTTTCAGATCCATTCTATATTTTACGAGGGAAGATTTCGATGGAATTCCATGTAAAAAATTATATCAGAATTAGATTCATTGAAACGTTTTGAAATACTAGTTTAGGTAAAAAAAATCGTAATATATTATACACAGTTTTATACTGGTTTCGGTCACAAAATCAAATTAAATCGAGGATTGTTCGAAATGCTATGAAAATTTTAAGACCCTTTATATATTTTACGAGGGAAGATTATGATGGAAGTCCATGCAAAATATTATCTCAGAATTAGATTGTATGAAACTTTTTGAAATACTAGTTTCGGTCAAAAAATCGTAGTATTATAAACAAATTTATACTAGTTTCGGTCAGAAATCAAATTAAATTGAGGATTGTTCAAAATGTTACGAAACCTTTCAAATCCTTTTTATATTTTTCGAGGGAAGGTTATGATGGAAGTCCCGACAAAAAACTCATCTCAAAATTATATTCTATGGAACCTTTTGAAATACAAGTTTAAGTCAAAAAAGCATAGTATATTATACACAATTTTATACTAGTTTTGGTCAAAAAATTAAATTAAATCGGGGATTGTTCGAAATGCTACGAAACTTTTCAAATCCTTTCTATATTTTACGAGGAAAGGTTATGATGGAAGTCCCGACAAAAAACTTATCTCAAAATTAGATTCTATGGAACCTTTTGAAATGCAAGTTTAGGTAAAAAAATCATAGTATATTATACACAATTTTATACTAGTTTCGGTTAGAAAATCAAATTAAATCGAGGATTGTTCAAAATGCTACGAATCCTTTCAAATCCTTTCTATATTTTTCGAGGGAAGGATATGATGGAAGTCCAGACAAAAAACGTATCTCAAAGATAGATTCTATGGACCCTTTTGAAATGCCTGTTTAGGTAAAAAAATCGTAGTATATTATACACTGTTATATACTAGTTTTGGTCAAAGAATCAAATTAAATCGAGGATTGTTTGAAATGCTACGAAAATTTTAAGATCCATTCTATAATTTACGAGGGAATATTATGATGGAAGTCCATGCAAAAAATTATCTCAGAATTAGATTCTATGAAACTTTTTGTAATACTATATTCGGTCAAAAAATCGTAGTATATTATTATACACAATTTTATACTAGTTTCGTTCAGAAATCAAATTAAATCGAGGATTGTTCAAAATGGTACGAAACCCTACAGATTCTTTCTATATTCTTCGAGGGAAGGTTATGATGGAATTCCCGACAAAAAACTTATCTCAAAATTAGATTCTATGGAACCTTTTGAAATGCCAGTTTAGGTCAAAAAATCATAGTATATTATACACAATTTTATACAAGTTTCGGTAAGAAAATCAAATTAAATCGAGTATTGTTAGAAATGCTACGAAACTTTTCAGATCCTTTCTATATTTTAAAAGGGAAGATTGCAATGGAAGTCCATGCAAAATATTATATCAGAATTAGATTGTATGGAACTTTTGGAAATACTAGTTTAGGTCAAAAAATCGTAGTATATTATACACTGTTGTATACTAGTTTCGGTCAAAAAATTAAATTAAATCAAGGATTATTCGAAAAGCTACGAAACTTTTAAGATCCTTTCTATATTTTACAAGGGAAGATTTTGATGGAAGTCCATGCAAAAAATTATATTAGAATTAGATACTATGAAACTTTTTGAAATACTAGATTCGTTCAAAAAATCGTATTATATTATTATACACAATTTTATACTAGTTTCGGTCAGAAATCAAATTAAATCGAGGATTGTTCAAAATGCTACTAAACCTTTCAGATTATTTCTATATTCTTCGAGGGAAGGTTATGATGGAAGTCCCGACAAAAAATTTATCTCAAAATTAGATTCTATAGAACCTTTTGAAATGCCAGTTTAGGTCAAAAAATCATATTATATTATACACAATTTTATACTAGTTTCATTCAGAAAATCAAATTAAATTTAGTATTGTTCGAAATGCTACGAAACTTTTCTGATCCTTTTTATATTTTAAAGGGAAGATTTTGATTGAAGTCCATGCAAAAAATTATATCAGAAATGGATTCTATGAAACTTTTTGAAATATTAATTTAGGTCAAAAAATCGTAGTATATTATACCCAGTTTTATACTAGTTTCGGTCAAAAATCTAACTAAATCGAGGATTGTTCGAAATGCTACGACACCTTTCAGATCCTTTCTATGTTTTTTGAGGGAAGGTTATGATGGAAGTCCCGACCAAAAATTTATCTCAAAATTAGATTCTATGGAACCTTTTGAAATGCCAGTATAGGTCAAAATATCATAGTATATTATACACAATTTTATACAAGTTTCGGTCAGAAAATCAAATTAAATCGAGGATTGTTCGAAATGCTACGAAACCTTTTAGATCCTTTCTATATTTTTCGACGGAAGGTTATGATGGAAGTCCCGAAAAAAAACTTATCTCAAAATTAGATTCTATGGAACCTTTTGAAATGCAAGTTTAGGTCAAAAAATCATAGTATATTATACACAATTTTATACTAGTTTCGGTCAAAAAATGAAATTAAATCGAGGATTGTTCGAAATGCTACAAAACGTTTCAGATCCTTTCTATATTTTATGAGGGAAGATTTCGATGGAAGGCCATGCAAAAATTTATACCAGAATTAGATTCTATGAAACCTTTTGATATACTAGTTTAGGTCAAAAAATCAGAGTATATTATACACAATTTTATACTAGTTTCTGTCAGAAAATCAAATGAAATTGAGGATTGTTAGAAATGCTACGAAACTTTTTAGATCCTTTCTATATTTTACGAGGGAAGATTTTAATGGAAGTCCATGCAAAAAATTATATCAGAATTAGATTCTATGAAACTTTTTGAAATTCTAGATTCGGTCAAAAAATCGTAATATATTATACACAATTTTATACTAGTTTCGGTCAGAAATCAAATTAATTCGAGGATTGTTCGAAATGCTACGACACCTTTCAGATCCTTTCTATATTTTTTGAGGGAAGGTTATGATGGAAGTCCCGACCAAAAACTTATCTCAAAATTAGATTCTATGGAACCTTTTGAAATGCAAGTTTAGGTCAGTAAATCATAGTATATTATACACAATTTTATACTTGTTTTGGTCAGAAAATCAAATAAAATCGAGGATTGTTCGATATGCTACGAAACTTTTAAGATCCTTTCTATATTTTACGAGGGAAGATTTTGATGGAAGTACATGCAAAAAATTATATCATAATTAGATTCTATGAAACTTTTTGAAATACTAGTTTAGGTCAAAAATCGTAGTATATTATACATAGTTTTATACTAGTTTCGGTCAAAATTCAAACTAAACGAGGATTGTTCAAAATGGTACGAAACCTTTCAGATTCTTTCTATACTCTTCTAGGGAAGGTTATGATTGAAGTCCCGACATAAAACTTATCTCAAAAGTAGATTCTATGGAACCTTTTGAAATGCCGGTTTAGGTATAAAAATCGTAGTATATTTTACAGAATTTTATACTAGTTTCGGAAAAAAAATCAAATAAAATCGAGGATTGTTCGAAATGCTACGAAACTTTTAAGATCCTTTCTATATTTTACGAGGGAAGATTTTGATGGAAGTAAATGCAAAAAATTATATCATAATTAGATTCTATGAAACTTTTTGAAATACTAGATTCGGTCAAAAAATCGTAGTATATTATACACAATTTTATACTAGTTTCGGTCAAAAAATCAAATTAAATCGAGGATTGTTCGAAATGCTACGAAACTTTTAAGATCCTTTCTATATTTTACGAGGGAAGATTTAGATGGAAGTCCATGCAAAAAATTATATCAGAATTAGATTCGATGAAACTTTTTCAAACACTAGATTCGGTCAAAAATTCGTAGTATATAATTATACACAGTTTTATACTAGTTTCGGTCAGAAATCAAATTAAATCGAGGATTGTTCAAAATGCTACTAAACCTTTCAGATTATTTCTATATTCTTCGAGGGAAGGTTATGATGGAAGTCCCGACAAAAAATTTATCTCAAAATTAGATTCTATAGAACCTTTTGAAATGCCAGTTTAGGTCAAAAATCATATTATATTATACACAATTTTATACTAGTTTCATTCAGAAAATCAAATTAAATTTAGTATTGTTCGAAATGCTACGAAACTTTTCTGATCCTTTTTATATTTTAAAGGGAAGATTTTGATTGAAGTCCATGCAAAAAATTATATCAGAAATGGATTCTATGAAACTTTTTGAAATATTAATTTAGGTCAAAAAATCGTAGTATATTATACCCAGTTTTATACTAGTTTCGGTCAAAAATCTAACTAAATCGAGGATTGTTCGAAATGCTACGACACCTTTCAGATCCTTTCTATGTTTTTTGAGGGAAGGTTATGATGGAAGTCCCGACCAAAAATTTATCTCAAAATTAGATTCTATGGAATTTTTTGAAATGCCAGTATAGGTCAAAATATCATAGTATATTATACACAATTTTATACAAGTTTCGGTCAGAAAATCAAATTAAATCGAGGATTGTTCGAAATGCTACGAAACCTTTTAGATCCTTTCTATATTTTTCGAGGGAAGGTTATGATGGAAGTCCCGAAAAAAAACTTATCTCAAAATTAGATTCTATGGAACCTTTTGAAATGCAAGTTTAGGTCAAAAAATCATAGTATATTATACACAATTTTATACTAGTTTCGGTCAAAAAATGAAATTAAATCGAGGATTGTTCGAAATGCTACAAAACGTTTCAGATCCTTTCTATATTTTATGAGGGAAGATTTCTATGGAAGGCCATGCAAAAATTTATACCAGAATTAGATTCTATGAAACCTTTTGATATACTAGTTTAGGTCAAAAAATCAGAGTATATTATACATAATTTTATACTAGTTTCTGTCAGAAAATCAAATGAAATTGAGGATTGTTAGAAATGCTACGAAACTTTTTAGATCCTTTCTATATTTTACGAGGGAAGATTTTAATGGAAGTCCATGCAAAAAATTATATCAGAATTAGATTCTATGAAACTTTTTGAAATTCTAGATTCGGTCAAAAAATCGTAATATATTATACACAATTTTATACTAGTTTCGGTCAGAAATCAAATTAATTCGAGGATTGTTCGAAATGCTACGACACCTTTCAGATCCTTTCTATATTTTTTGAGGGAAGGTTATGATGGAAGTCCCGACCAAAAACTTATCTCAAAATTAGATTCTATGGAACCTTTTGAAATGCAAGTTTAGGTCAGTAAATCATAGTATATTATACACAATTTTATACTTGTTTTGGTCAGAAAATCAAATAAAATCGAGGATTGTTCGATATGCTACGAAACTTTTAAGATCCTTTCTATATTTTACGAGGGAAGATTTTGATGGAAGTACATGCAAAAAATTATATCATAATTAGATTCTATGAAACTTTTTGAAATACTAGTTTAGGTCAAAAAATCGTAGTATATTATACATAGTTTTATACTAGTTTCGGTCAAAAATCAAACTAAACGAGGATTGTTCAAAATGGTACGAAACATTTCAGATTCTTTCTATACTCTTCTAGGGAAGGTTATGATTGAAGTCCCGACATAAAACTTATCTCAAAAGTAGATTCTATGGAACCTTTTGAAATGCCGGTTTAGGTAAAAAAATCGTAGTATATTTTACAGAATTTTATACTAGTTTCGGTAAAAAAATCAAATAAAATCGAGGATTGTTCGAAATGCTACGAAACTTTTAAGATCCTTTCTATATTTTACGAGGGAAGATTTTGATGGAAGTAAATGCAAAAAATTATATCATAATTAGATTCTATGAAACTTTTTGAAATACTAGATTCGGTCAAAAAATCGTAGTATATTATACACAATTTTATACTAGTTTCGGTCAAAAAATCAAATTAAATCGAGGATTGTTCGAAATGCTACGAAACTTTTAAGATCCTTTCTATATTTTACGAGGGAAGATTTAGATGGAAGTCCATGCAAAAAATTATATCAGAATTAGATTCGATGAAACTTTTTCAAACACTAGATTCGGTCAAAAATTCGTAGTATATAATTATACACAGTTTTATACTAGTTTCGGTCAGAAATCAAATTAAATCGAGGATTGTTCAAAATGCTACTAAACCTTTCAGATTATTTCTATATTCTTCGAGGGAAGGTTATGATGGAAGTCCCGACAAAAAATTTATCTCAAAATTAGATTCTATAGAACCTTTTGAAATGCCAGTTTAGGTCAAAAAATCATATTATATTATACACAATTTTATACTAGTTTCATTCAGAAAATCAAATTAAATTTAGTATTGTTCGAAATGCTACGAAACTTTTCTGATCCTTTTTATATTTTAAAGGGAAGATTTTGATTGAAGTCCATGCAAAAAATTATATCAGAAATGGATTCTATGAAACTTTTTGAAATATTAATTTAGGTCAAAAAATCGTAGTATATTATACCCAGTTTTATACTAGTTTCGGTCAAAAATCTAACTAAATCGAGGATTGTTCGAAATGCTACGACACCTTTCAGATCCTTTCTATGTTTTTTGAGGGAAGGTTATAATGGAAGTCCCGACCAAAAATTTATCTCAAAATTAGATTCTATGGAACCTTTTGAAATGCCAGTATAGGTCAAAATATCATAGTATATTATACACAATTTTATACAAGTTTCGGTCAGAAAATCAAATTAAATCGAGGATTGTTCGAAATGCTACGAAACCTTTTAGATCCTTTCTATATTTTTCGAGGGAAGGTTATGATGGAAGTCCCGAAAAAAAACTTATCTCAAAATTAGATTCTATGGAACCTTTTGAAATGCAAGTTTAGGTCAAAAAATCATAGTATATTATACACAATTTTATACTAGTTTCGGTCAAAAAATGAAATTAAATCGAGGATTGTTCGAAATGCTACAAAACGTTTCAGATCCTTTCTATATTTTATGAGGGAAGATTTCTATGGAAGGCCATGCAAAAATTTATACCAGAATTAGATTCTATGAAACCTTTTGATATACTAGTTTAGGTCAAAAAATCAGAGTATATTATACATAATTTTATACTAGTTTCTGTCAGAAAATCAAATGAAATTGAGGATTGTTAGAAATGCTACGAAACTTTTTAGATCCTTTCTATATTTTACGAGGGAAGATTTTAATGGAAGTCCATGCAAAAAATTATATCAGAATTAGATTCTATGAAACTTTTTGAAATTCTAGATTCGGTCAAAAAATCGTAATATATTATACACAATTTTATACTAGTTTCGGTCAGAAATCAAATTAATTCGAGGATTGTTCGAAATGCTACGACACCTTTCAGATCCTTTCTATATTTTTTGAGGGAAGGTTATGATGGAAGTCCCGACCAAAAACTTATCTCAAAATTAGATTCTATGGAACCTTTTGAAATGCAAGTTTAGGTCAGTAAATCATAGTATATTATACACAATTTTATACTTGTTTTGGTCAGAAAATCAAATAAAATCGAGGATTGTTCGATATGCTACGAAACTTTTAAGATCCTTTCTATATTTTACGAGGGAAGATTTTGATGGAAGTACATGCAAAAAATTATATCATAATTAGATTCTATGAAACTTTTTGAAATACTAGTTTAGGTCAAAAAATCGTAGTATATTATACATAGTTTTATACTAGTTTCGGTCAAAAATCAAACTAAACGAGGATTGTTCAAAATGGTACAAAACATTTCAGATTCTTTCTATACTCTTCTAGGGAAGGTTATGATTGAAGTCCCGACATAAAACTTATCTCAAAAGTAGATTCTATGGAACCTTTTGAAATGCCGGTTTAGGTAAAAAAATCGTAGTATATTTTACAGAATTTTATACTAGTTTCGGTAAAAAAATCAAATAAAATCGAGGATTGTTCGAAATGCTACGAAACTTTTAAGATCCTTTCTATATTTTACGAGGGAAGATTTTGATGGAAGTAAATGCAAAAAATTATATCATAATTAGATTCTATGAAACTTTTTGAAATACTAGATTCGGTCAAAAAATCGTAGTATATTATACACAATTTTATACTAGTTTCGGTCAAAAAATCAAATTAAATCGAGGATTGTTCGAAATGCTACGAAACTTTTAAGATCCTTTCTATATTTTACGAGGGAAGATTTAGATGGAAGTCCATGCAAAAAATTATATCAGAATTAGATTCGATGAAACTTTTTCAAACACTAGATTCGGTCAAAAATTCGTAGTATATAATTATACACAGTTTTATACTAGTTTCGGTCAGAAATCAAATTAAATCGAGGATTGTTCAAAATGCTACTAAACCTTTCAGATTATTTCTATATTCTTCGAGGGAAGGTTATGATGGAAGTCCCGACAAAAAATTTATCTCAAAATTAGATTCTATGGAACCTTTTGAAATGCCAGTTTAGGTCAAAAAATCATATTATATTATACACAATTTTATACTAGTTTCATTCAGAAAATCAAATTAAATTTAGTATTGTTCGAAATGCTACGAAACTTTTCTGATCCTTTTTATATTTTAAAGGGAAGATTTTGATTGAAGTCCATGTAAAAAATTATATCAGAAATGGATTCTATGAAACTTTTTGAAATATTAATTTAGGTCAAAAAACCGTAGTATATTATACACAGTTTTATACTAGTTTCGGTCAAAAATCTAACTAAATCGAGGATTGTTCGAAATGCTACGACACCTTTCAGATCCTTTCTATGTTTTTTGAGGGAAGGTTATGATGGAAGTCCCGACCAAAAATTTATCTCAAAATTAGACTCTATGGAACCTTTTGAAATGCCAGTATAGGTCAAAATATCATAGTATATTATACACAATTTTATACAAGTTTCGGTCAGAAAATCAAATTAAATCGTGGATTGTTCGAAATGCTACGAAACCTTTTAGATCCTTTCTATATTTTTCGAGGGAAGGTTATGATGGAAGCCCCGAAAAAAAAGTTATCTCAAAATTAGATTCTATGGAACCTTTTGAAATGCCAGTTTAGGTCAAAAAATCATAGTATATTATACACAATTTTATACTAGTTTCGGTCAAAAAATGAAATTAAATCGAGGATTGTTCGAAATGCTACGAAACGTTTCAGATCCTTTCTATATTTTATGAGGGAAGATTTCGATGGAAGGCCATGCAAAAAATTATACCAGAATTAGATTCTATGAAACCTTTTGATATACTAGTTTAGGTCAAAAACTCAGAGTATATTATACACAATTTTATACTAGTTTCTGTCAGAAAATCAAATGAAATCGAGGATTGTTAGAAATGCTACGAAACTTTTTAGATCCTTTCTATATTTTACGAGGGAAGATTTTAATGGAAGTCCATGCAAAAAATTATATCAGAATTAGATTCTATGAAACTTTTTGAAATTCTAGATTCGGTCAAAAAATCGTAGTATATTATACACAATTTTATACTAGTTTAGGTCAGAAATCAAATTAATTCGAGGATTGTTCGAAATGCTACGAAACCTTTCAGATCCTTTCTATATTTTTTGAGGGAAGGTTATGATGGAAGTCCCGACCAAAAACTTATCTCAAAATTAGATTCTATGGAACCTTTTGAAATGCAAGTTTAGGTCAGTAAATCATAGTATATTATACACAATTTTATACTAGTTTTGGTCAGAAAATCAAATAAAATCGAGGATTGTTTGATATGCTACGAAACTTTTAAGATCCTTTCTATATTTTACGAGGGAAGATTTTGATGGAAGTACATGCAAAAAATTATATCATAATTAGATTCTATGAAACTTTTTGAAATACTAGTTTAGGTCAAAAAATCGTAGTATATTATACATAGTTTTATACTAGTTTCGGTCAAAAATCAAACTAAACGAGGATTGTTCAAAATGGTACGAAACCTTTCAGATTCTTTCTATACTCTTCTAGGGAAGGTTATGATTGAAGTCCCGACATAAAACTTATCTCAAAAGTAGATTCTATGGAACCTTTTGAAATGCCGGTTTAGGTAAAAAAATCGTAGTATATTTTACAGAATTTTATACTAGTTTCGGTAAAAAAATCAAATAAAATCGAGGCTTGTTCGAAATGCTACGAAACTTTTAAGATCCTTTCTATATTTTACGAGGGAAGATTTTGATGGAAGTAAATGCAAAAAATTATATCATAATTAGATTCTATGAAACTTTTTGAAATACTAGATTCGGTCAAAAAATCGTAGTATATTATACACAATTTTATACTAGTTTCGGTCAAAAAATCAAATTAAATCGAGGATTGTTCGAAATGCTACGAAACTTTTAAGATCCTTTCTATATTTTACGAGGGAAGATTTAGATGGAAGTCCATGCAAAAAATTATATCAGAATTAGATTCGATGAAACTTTTTCAAACACTAGATTCGGTCAAAAATTCGTAGTATATAATTATACACAGTTTTATACTAGTTTCGGTCAGAAATCAAATTAAATCGAGGATTGTTCAAAATGCTACTAAACCTTTCAGATTATTTCTATATTCTTCGAGGGAAGGTTATGATGGAAGTCCCGACAAAAAATTTATCTCAAAATTAGATTCTATAGAACCTTTTGAAATGCCAGTTTAGGTCAAAAAATCATATTATATTATACACAATTTTATACTAGTTTCATTCAGAAAATCAAATTAAATTTAGTATTGTTCGAAATGCTACGAAACTTTTCTGATCCTTTTTATATTTTAAAGGGAAGATTTTGATTGAAGTCCATGCAAAAAATTATATCAGAAATGGATTCTATGAAACTTTTTGAAATATTAATTTAGGTCAAAAAACCGTAGTATATTATACACAGTTTTATACTAGTTTCGGTCAAAAATCTAACTAAATCGAGGATTGTTCGAAATGCTACGACACCTTTCAGATCCTTTCTATGTTTTTTGAGGGAAGGTTATGATGGAAGTCCCGACCAAAAATTTATCTCAAAATTAGACTCTATGGAACCTTTTGAAATGCCAGTATAGGTCAAAATATCATAGTATATTATACACAATTTTATACAAGTTTCGGTCAGAAAATCAAATTAAATCGTGGATTGTTCGAAATGCTACGAAACCTTTTAGATCCTTTCTATATTTTTCGAGGGAAGGTTATGATGGAAGTCCCGAAAAAAAAGTTATCTCAAAATTAGATTCTATGGAACCTTTTGAAATGCCAGTTTAGGTCAAAAAATCATAGTATATTATACACAATTTTATACTAGTTTCGGTCAAAAAATGAAATTAAATCGAGGATTGTTCGAAATGCTACGAAACGTTTCAGATCCTTTTTATATTTTATGAGGGAAGATTTCAATGGAAGGCCATGCAAAAAATTATACCAGAATTAGATTCTATGAAACCTTTTGATATACTAGTTTAGGTCAAAAACTCAGAGTATATTATACACAATTTTATACTAGTTTCTGTCAGAAAATCAAATGAAATCGAGGATTGTTAGAAATGCTACGAAACTTTTTAGATCCTTTCTATATTTTACGAGGGAAGATTTTAATGGAAGTCCATGCAAAAAATTATATCAGAATTAGATTCTATGAAACTTTTTGAAATTCTAGATTCGGTCAAAAAATCGTAGTATATTATACACAATTTTATACTAGTTTCGGTCAGAAATCAAATTAATTCGAGGATTGTTCGAAATGCTACGAAACCTTTCAGATCCTTTCTATATTTTTTGAGGGAAGGTTATGATGGAAGTCCCGACCAAAAACTTATCTCAAAATTAGATTCTATGGAACCTTTTGAAATGCAAGTTTAGGTCAGTAAATCATAGTATATTATACACAATTTTATACTAGTTTCGGTCAGAAAATTAAATAAAATCGAGGATTGTTCGATATGCTACGAAACTTTTAAGATCCTTTCTATATTTTACGAGGGAAGATTTTGATGGAAGTACATGCAAAAAATTATATCATAATTAGATTCTATGAAACTTTTTGAAATACTAGTTTAGGTCAAAAAATCGTAGTATATTATACATAGTTTTATACTAGTTTCGGTCAAAAATCAAACTAAACTAGGATTGTTCAAAATGGTACGAAACCTTTCAGATTCTTTCTATATTCTTCTAGGGAAGGTTATGATTGAAGTCCCGACATAAAACTTATCTCAAAAGTAGATTCTATGGAACCTTTTGAAATGTCGGTTTAGGTAAAAAAATCGTAGTATATTTTACAGAATTTTATACTAGTTTCGGTAAAAAAATCAAATTAAATCGAGGATTGTTCGAAATGCTACGAAACTTTTAAGATCCGTTCTATATTTTACGAGGGAAGATTTTGATGGAAGTAAATGCAAAAAATTATATCATAATTAGATTCTATGAAACTTTTTGAAATACTAGATTCGGTCAAAAAATCGTAGTATATTATACACAATTTTATACTAGTTTCGGTCAAAAAATCAAATTAAATCGAGGATTGTTCGAAATGCTACGAAACTTTTAAGATCCTTTCTATATTTTACGAGGGAAGATTTAGATGGAAGTCCATGCAAAAAATTATATCAGAATTAGATTCGATGAAACTTTTTCAAACACTAGATTCGGTCAAAAAATCGTAGTATATAATTATACACAGTTTTATACTAGTTTCAGTAAGAAATCAAATTAAATCGAGGATTGTTCAAAATGCTACTAAACCTTTCAGATTATTTCTATATTCTTCGAGGGAAGGTTATGATGGAAGTCCCGACAAAAAATTTATCTCAAAATTAGATTCTATGGAACCTTTTGAAATGCCAGTTTAGGTCAAAAAATCATAGTATATTATACACAATTTTATACTAGTTTCGGTCAAAAAATGAAATTAAATCGAGGATTGTTCGAAATGCTACGTAACTTTTCAGATCCTTTCTATATTTTACAAGGGAATATTTGGATGGAAGTCCATAAATTTTTTTTTATCAGAATTAGATTTTATGAAACTTTTTGAAATACTAGTTTAGGTCAAAAAATCGTAGTATATTATACACAGTTTTATACTAGTTTCAGTCAAAAATAAAACTAAATCGAGGATTGTTCGAAATGCTACGAAACCTTTCAGATCCTTTCTATAATTTTTTAGGGAAGGTTATGATGGAAGTACCGACAAAAAACTTATCTCAAAATTAGATTCTATGGAACCTTTAGAAATGCCAGTTTAGGTAAAATAATCATAGTATATTATACACAATTTTATACTAGTTTCGGTCAGAAAATTAAATTAAATAGAGGATTGTTCGAAATGCTACAAAACTTTTCAGATCCTTTCTATATTTTACGAGGGAAGATTTTGATGGAAGTCCCTGCAAAAAATTATATCAGAATTAGTTTCTATGAAACTTTTTGAAATACTAGATTCGGTCAAAAAATCGTAGTATACACAGTTTTATACTAGTTTCGGTCAGAAATCAAATTAAATTGAGGATTGTTCAAAATACTACGAAACCTTTTAAATTCTTTCAATATTCTTCGAGGGAAGGTTATGACGGAAGTCCCGACAAAAAACTTATCTCAAAAGTAGATTCTGTGGAACCTTTTGAAATGTCAGTTTAGGTCAATAAATCATAGTATATTATAAACAATTTTATACTTGTTTCGGTCAGAAAATCAAATTAAATCGAGGATTGTTCGAAATGATACGAAACGTTTTAGATCCTTTCTATATTTTACGAGGGAATATTTCAATGGAAGTAGATTCTATGAAATGTTTTGAAATACTAGTTTAGGTCAAAAGATCGTAGTATATTATAAACTGTTGTATACTAGTTTCGGTAAAAAAAATCAAATTAAATCGAGGATTGTTCGAAATGCTACGAAACTTTTAAAATCCTTTCTATATTTAACGAGGGAAGATTTTGATGGAAGTACATGCAAAAAATTATATCATAATTAGATTCTATGAAACTTTTTGAAATACTAGATTCGGTCAAAAAATCGTAGTATATTATAAACAATTTTATACTAGTTTCGGTCAAAAAATCAAATTAAATCGAGGACTGTTCGAAATGCTACGAAACTTTTAAGATCCTTTCTATATTTTACGAGGGAAGATTTAGATGGAAGTCCATGCAAAAAATTATATCAGAATTAGATTCGATGAAACTTTTTGAAACACTAGATTCGGTCAAAAAATCGTAGTATATAATTATACACAGTTTTATACTAGTTTCGGTCAGAAATCAAATTAAATCGAGGATTGTTCAAAATGCTACAAAATCTTTCAGATTATTTTTATATTCTTCGAGGGAAGGTTATGATGGAAGTCCCGACAAAAAACATATCACAAAATTTGATTCTATGGAACCTTTTGAAATGCCAGTTTAGGTCAAAAAAACATATTATATTATACATAATTTTATACTAGTTTCGGTCAGAAAATCAAATTAAATCTAGTATTGTTCGAAATGCTACGTAACTTTTCAGATCCTTTCTATATTTTACAAGGGAATATTTGGATGGAAGTTCATAAATTTTTTTTTATCAGAATTAGATTTTATGAAACTTTTTGAAATACAAGTTTAGGTCAAAAAATCGTAGTATATTATACACAGTTTTATACTAGTTTCAGTCAAAAATAAAACTAAATCGAGGATTGTTCGAAATGCTACGAAACCTTTCAGATCCTTTCTATAATTTTTTAGGGAAGGTTATGATGGAAGTACCGACAAAAAACTTATCTCAAAATTAGATTCTATGGAACCTTTAGAAATGCCAGTTTAGGTAAAATAATCATAGTATATTATACACAATTTTATACTAGTTTCGGTCAGAAAATTAAATTAAATAGAGGATTGTTCGAAATGCTACAAAACTTTTCAGATCCTTTCTATATTTTACGAGGGAAGATTTTGATGGAAGTCCCTGCAAAAAATTATATCAGAATTAGTTTCTATGAAACTTTTTGAAATACTAGATTCGGTCAAAAAATCGTAGTATACACAGTTTTATACTAGTTTCGGTCAGAAATCAAATTAAATTGAGGATTGTTCAAAATGCTACGAAACCTTTTAAATTCTTTCTATATTCTTCGAGGGAAGGTTATGACGGAAGTCCCGACAAAAAACTTATCTCAAAAGTAGATTCTATGGAACCTTTTGAAATGCCAGTTTAGGTCAATAAATCATAGTATATTATAAACAATTTTATACTTGTTTCGGTCAGAAAATCAAATTAAATCGAGGATTGTTCGAAATGCTACGAAACGTTTTAGATCCTTTCTATATTTTACGAGGGAATATTTCAATGGAAGTAGATTCTATGAAATGTTTTGAAATACTAGTTTAGGTCAAAAGATCGTAGTATATTATAAACTGTTGTATACTAGTTTCGGTAAAAAAAATCAAATTAAATCGAGGATTGTTCGAAATACTACGAAACTTTTAAGATCCTTTCTATATTTTACGAGGGAAGATTTTGATGGAAGTACATGCAAAAAATTATATCATAATTAGATTCTATGAAACTTTTTGAAATACTAGATTCGGTCAAAAAATCGTAGTATATTATAAACAATTTTATACTAGTTTCGGTCAAAAAATCAAATTAAATCGAGGACTGTTCGAAATGCTACGAAACTTTTAAGATCCTTTCTATATTTTACGAGGGAAGATTTAGATGGAAGTCCATGCAAAAAATTATATCAGAATTAGATTCGATGAAACTTTTTGAAACACTAGATTCGGTCAAAAAATCGTAGTATATAATTATACACAGTTTTATACTAGTTTCGGTCAGAAATCAAATTAAATAGAGGATTGTTCAAAATGCTACGAAATCTATCAGATTATTTCTATATTCTTCGAGGGAAGGTTATGATGGAAGTCCCGACAAAAAACATATCACAAAATTTGATTCTATGGAACCTTTTGAAATGCCAGTTTAGGTCAAAAAAACATATTATATTATACACAATTTTATACTAGTTTCGGTCAGAAAATCAAATTAAATCTAGTATTGTTCGAAATGCTACGTAACTTTTCAGATCCTTTCTATATTTTACAAGGGAATATTTGGATGGAAGTCCATAAAATTTTTTTTATCAGAATTAGATTTTATGAAACTTTTTGAAATACTAGTTTAGGTCAAAAAATCGTAGTATATTATACACAGTTTTATACTAGTTTCAGTCAAAAATAAAACTAAATCGAGGATTGTTCGAAATGCTACGAAACCTTTCAGATCCTTTCTATAATTTTTAGGGAAGGTATGATGGAAGTACCGACAAAAAACTTATCTCAAAATTAGATTCTATGGAACCTTTAGAAATGCCAGTTTAGGTAAAATAATCATAGTATATTATACACAATTTTATACTAGTTTCGGTTAGAAAATTAAATTAAATAGAGGATTGTTCGAAATGCTACAAAACTTTTCAGATCCTTTCTATATTTTACGAGGGAAGATTTTGAAGGAAGTCCCTGCAAAAAATTATATCAGAATTAGTTTCTATGAAACTTTTTGAAATACTAGATTCGGTCAAAAAATCGTAGTATACACAGTTTTATACTAGTTTCGGTCAGAAATCAAATTAAATTGAGGATTGTTCAAAATGCTACGAAACCTTTCAAATTCTTTCTATATTCTTCGAGGGAAGGTTATGACGGAAGTCCCGACAAAAAACTTATCTCAAAAGTAGATTCTATGGAACCTTTTGAAATGCCAGTTTAGGTCAATAAATCATAGTATATTATAAACAATTTTATACTTGTTTCGGTCAGAAAATCAAATTAAATCGAGGATTGTTCGAAATGCTACGAAACGTTTTAGATCCTTTCTATATTTTACGAGGGAATATTTCAATGGAAGTAGATTCTATGAAATGTTTTGAAATACTAGTTTAGGTCAATAGATCGTAGTATATTATAAACTGTTGTATACTAGTTTCGGTAAAAAAAATCAAATTAAATCGAGGATTGTTCGAAATGCTACGAAACTTTTTAGATCCTTTCTATATTTTACGAGGGAAGATTTTGATGGAAGTACATGCAAAAAATTATATCATAATTAGATTCTATGAAACTTTTTGAAATACTAGATTCGGTCAAAAAAATCGTAGTATATTATACACAATTTTATACTAGTTTCGGTCAAAAAATCAAATTAAATCGAGGACTGTTCGAAATGCTACGGAACTTTTAAGATCCTTTCTATATTTTACGAGGGAAGATTTAGATGGAAGTCCATGCAAAAAATTATATCAGAATTAGATTCGATGAAACTTTTTGAAACACTAGATTCGGTCAAAAAATCGTAGTATATAATTATACACAGTTTTATACTAGTTTCGGTCAGAAATCAAATTAAATCGAGGATTGTTCAAAATGCTACGAAATCTATCAGATTATTTCTATATTCTTCGAGGGAAGGTTATGATGGAAGTCCCGACAAAAAACATATCACAAAATTTGATTCTATGGAACCTTTTGAAATGCCAGTTTAGGTCAAAAAAACATATTATATTATACACAATTTTATACTAGTTTCGGTCAGAAAATCAAATTAAATCTAGTATTGTTCGAAATGCTACGTAACTTTTCAGATCCTTTCTATATTTTACAAGGGAATATTTGGATGGAAGTCCATAAATTTTTTTTTATCAGAATTAGATTTTATGAAACTTTTTGAAATACTAGTTTAGGTCAAAAAATCGTAGTATATTATACACAGTTTTATACTAGTTTCAGTCAAAAATAAAACTAAATCGAGGATTGTTCGAAATGCTACGAAACCTTTCAGATCCTTTCTATAATTTTTTAGGGAAGGTTATGATGGAAGTACCGACAAAAAACTTATCTCAAAATTAGATTCTATGGAACCTTTAGAAATGCCAGTTTAGGTAAAATAATCATAGTATATTATACACAATTTTATACTAGTTTCGGTTAGAAAATTAAATTAAATAGAGGATTGTTCGAAATGCTACAAAACTTTTCAGATCCTTTCTATATTTTACGAGGGAAGATTTTGAAGGAAGTCCCTGCAAAAAATTATATCAGAATTAGTTTCTATGAAACTTTTTGAAATACTAGATTCGGTCAAAAACTCGTAGTATACACAGTTTTATACTAGTTTCGGTCAGAAATCAAATTAAATTGAGGATTATTCAAAATGCTACGAAACCTTTCAAATTCTTTCTATATTCTTCGAGGGAAGGTTATGACGGAAGTCCCGACAAAAAACTTATCTCAAAAGTAGATTCTATGGAACCTTTTGAAATGCCAGTTTAGGTCAATAAATCATAGTATATTATAAACAATTTTATACTTGTTTCGGTCAGAAAATCAAATTAAATCGAGGATTGTTCGAAATGCTACGAAACGTTTTAGATCCTTTCTATATTTTACGAGGGAATATTTCAATGGAAGTAGATTCTATGAAATGTTTTGAAATACTAGTTTAGGTCAATAGATCGTAGTATATTATAAACTGTTGTATACTAGTTTCGGTAAAAAAAATCAAATTAAATCGAGGATTGTTCGAAATGCTACGAAACTTTTTAGATCCTTTCTATATTTTACGAGGGAAGATTTTGATGGAAGTACATGCAAAAAATTATATCATAATTAGATTCTATGAAACTTTTTGAAATACTAGATTCGGTCAAAAAAATCGTAGTATATTATACACAATTTTATACTAGTTTCGGTCAAAAAATCAAATTAAATCGAGGACTGTTCGAAATGCTACGGAACTTTTAAGATCCTTTCTATATTTTACGAGGGAAGATTTAGATGGAAGTCCATGCAAAAAATTATATCAGAATTAGATTCGATGAAACTTTTTGAAACACTAGATTCGGTCAAAAAATCGTAGTATATAATTATACACAGTTTTATACTAGTTTCGGTCAGAAATCAAATTAAATAGAGGATTGTTCAAAATGCTACGAAATCTATCAGATTATTTCTATATTCTTCGAGGGAAGGTTATGATGGAAGTCCCGACAAAAAACATATCACAAAATTTGATTCTATGGAACCTTTTGAAATGCCAGTTTAGGTCAAAAAAACATATTATATTATACACAATTTTATACTAGTTTCGGTCAGAAAATCAAATTAAATCTAGTATTGTTCGAAATGCTACGTAACTTTTCAGATCCTTTCTATATTTTACAAGGGAATATTTGGATGGAAGTCCATAAAATTTTTTTTATCAGAATTAGATTTTATGAAACTTTTTGAAATACTAGTTTAGGTCAAAAAATCGTAGTATATTATACACAGTTTTATACTAGTTTCAGTCAAAAATAAAACTAAATCGAGGATTGTTCGAAATGCTACGAAACCTTTCAGATCCTTTCTATAATTTTTTAGGGAAGGTTATGATGGAAGTACCGACAAAAAACTTATCTCAAAATTAGATTCTATGGAACCTTTAGAAATGCCAGTTTAGGTAAAATAATCATAGTATATTATACACAATTTTATACTAGTTTCGGTCAGAAAATTAAATTAAATAGAGGATTGTTCGAAATGCTACAAAACTTTTCAGATCCTTTCTATATTTTACGAGGGAAGATTTTGATGGAAGTCCCTGCAAAAAATTATATCAGAATTAGTTTCTATGAAACTTTTTGAAATACTAGATTCGGTCAAAAAATCGTAGTATACACAGTTTTATACTAGTTTCGGTCAGAAATCAAATTAAATTGAGGATTGTTCAAAATGCTACGAAACCTTTCAAATTCTTTCTATATTCTTCGAGGGAAGGTTATGACGGAAGTCCCGACAAAAAACTTATCTCAAAAGTAGATTCTATGGAACCTTTTGAAATGCCAGTTTAGGTCATTAAATCATAGTATATTATAAACAATTTTATACTTGTTTCGGTCAGAAAATCAAATTAAATCGAGGATTGTTCGAAATGCTACGAAACGTTTTAGATCCTTTCTATATTTTACGAGGGAATATTTCAATGGAAGTAGATTCTATGAAATGTTTTGAAATACTAGTTTAGGTCAAAAGATCGTAGTATATTATAAACTGTTGTATACTAGTTTCGGTAAAAATAATCAAATTAAATCAAGGATTGTTCGAAATGCTACGAAACTTTTTAGATCCTTTCTATATTTTACGAGGGAAGATTTTGATGGAAGTACATGCAAAAAATTATATCATAATTAGATTCTATGAAACTTTTTGAAATACTAGATTCGGTCAAAAAATCGTAGTATATTATACACAATTTTATACTAGTTTCGGTCAAAAAATAAAATTAAATCGAGGACTGTTCGAAATGCTACGAAACTTTTAAGATCCTTTCTATATTTTACGAGGGAAGATTTAGATGGAAGTCCATGCAAAAAATTATATCAGAATTAGATTCGATGAAACTTTTTGAAACACTAGATTCGGTCAAAAAATCGTAGTATATAATTATACACAGTTTTATACTAGTTTCGGTCAGAAATCAAATTAAATCGAGGATTGTTCAAAATGCTACGAAATCTTTCAGATTATTTCTATATTCTTCGAGGGAAGGTTATGATGGAAGTCCCAACAAAAAACATATCACAAAATTTGATTCTATGGAACCTTTTGAAATGCCAGTTTAGGTCAAAAAAACATATTATATTATACAAAATTTTATACTATATTCGGTCAGAAAATCCAATTAAATCTAGTATTGTTCGAAATGCTACGTAACTTTTCAGATCCTTTCTATATTTTACAAGGGAATATTTGGATGGAAGTCCATAAAATTTTTTTTATCAGAATTAGATTTTATGAAACTTTTTGAAATACTAGTTTAGGTCAAAAAATCGTAGTATATTATACACAGTTTTATACTAGTTTCAGTCAAAAATAAAACTAAATCGAGGATTGTTCGAAATGCTACGAAACCTTTCAGATCCTTTCTATAATTTTTAGGGAAGGTATGATGGAAGTACCGACAAAAAACTTATCTCAAAATTAGATTCTATGGAACCTTTAGAAATGCCAGTTTAGGTAAAATAATCATAGTATATTATACACAATTTTATACTAGTTTCGGTTAGAAAATTAAATTAAATAGAGGATTGTTCGAAATGCTACAAAACTTTTCAGATCCTTTCTATATTTTACGAGGGAAGATTTTGAAGGAAGTCCCTGCAAAAAATTATATCAGAATTAGTTTCTATGAAACTTTTTGAAATACTAGATTCGGTCAAAAAATCGTAGTATACACAGTTTTATACTAGTTTCGGTCAGAAATCAAATTAAATTGAGGATTGTTCAAAATGCTACGAAACCTTTCAAATTCTTTCTATATTCTTCGAGGGAAGGTTATGACGGAAGTCCCGACAAAAAACTTATCTCAAAAGTAGATTCTATGGAACCTTTTGAAATGCCAGTTTAGGTCAATAAATCATAGTATATTATAAACAATTTTATACTTGTTTCGGTCAGAAAATCAAATTAAATCGAGGATTGTTCGAAATGCTACGAAACGTTTTAGATCCTTTCTATATTTTACGAGGGAATATTTCAATGGAAGTAGATTCTATGAAATGTTTTGAAATACTAGTTTAGGTCAATAGATCGTAGTATATTATAAACTGTTGTATACTAGTTTCGGTAAAAAAAATCAAATTAAATCGAGGATTGTTCGAAATGCTACGAAACTTTTTAGATCCTTTCTATATTTTACGAGGGAAGATTTTGATGGAAGTACATGCAAAAAATTATATCATAATTAGATTCTATGAAACTTTTTGAAATACTAGATTCGGTCAAAAAAATCGTAGTATATTATACACAATTTTATACTAGTTTCGGTCAAAAAATCAAATTAAATCGAGGACTGTTCGAAATGCTACGGAACTTTTAAGATCCTTTCTATATTTTACGAGGGAAGATTTAGATGGAAGTCCATGCAAAAAATTATATCAGAATTAGATTCGATGAAACTTTTTGAAACACTAGATTCGGTCAAAAAATCGTAGTATATAATTATACACAGTTTTATACTAGTTTCGGTCAGAAATCAAATTAAATAGAGGATTGTTCAAAATGCTACGAAATCTATCAGATTATTTCTATATTCTTCGAGGGAAGGTTATGATGGAAGTCCCGACAAAAAACATATCACAAAATTTGATTCTATGGAACCTTTTGAAATGCCAGTTTAGGTCAAAAAAACATATTATATTATACACAATTTTATACTAGTTTCGGTCAGAAAATCAAATTAAATCTAGTATTGTTCGAAATGCTACGTAACTTTTCAGATCCTTTCTATATTTTACAAGGGAATATTTGGATGGAAGTCCATAAAATTTTTTTTATCAGAATTAGATTTTATGAAACTTTTTGAAATACTAGTTTAGGTCAAAAAATCGTAGTATATTATACACAGTTTTATACTAGTTTCAGTCAAAAATAAAACTAAATCGAGGATTGTTCGAAATGCTACGAAACCTTTCAGATCCTTTCTATAATTTTTAGGGAAGGTATGATGGAAGTACCGACAAAAAACTTATCTCAAAATTAGATTCTATGGAACCTTTAGAAATGCCAGTTTAGGTAAAATAATCATAGTATATTATACACAATTTTATACTAGTTTCGGTTAGAAAATTAAATTAAATAGAGGATTGTTCGAAATGCTACAAAACTTTTCAGATCCTTTCTATATTTTACGAGGGAAGATTTTGAAGGAAGTCCCTGCAAAAAATTATATCAGAATTAGTTTCTATGAAACTTTTTGAAATACTAGATTCGGTCAAAAAATCGTAGTATACACAGTTTTATACTAGTTTCGGTCAGAAATCAAATTAAATTGAGGATTGTTCAAAATGCTACGAAACCTTTCAAATTCTTTCTATATTCTTCGAGGGAAGGTTATGACGGAAGTCCCGACAAAAAACTTATCTCAAAAGTAGATTCTATGGAACCTTTTGAAATGCCAGTTTAGGTCAATAAATCATAGTATATTATAAACAATTTTATACTTGTTTCGGTCAGAAAATCAAATTAAATCGAGGATTGTTCGAAATGCTACGAAACGTTTTAGATCCTTTCTATATTTTACGAGGGAATATTTCAATGGAAGTAGATTCTATGAAATGTTTTGAAATACTAGTTTAGGTCAATAGATCGTAGTATATTATAAACTGTTGTATACTAGTTTCGGTAAAAAAAATCAAATTAAATCGAGGATTGTTCGAAATGCTACGAAACTTTTTAGATCCTTTCTATATTTTACGAGGGAAGATTTTGATGGAAGTACATGCAAAAAATTATATCATAATTAGATTCTATGAAACTTTTTGAAATACTAGATTCGGTCAAAAAAATCGTAGTATATTATACACAATTTTATACTAGTTTCGGTCAAAAAATCAAATTAAATCGAGGACTGTTCGAAATGCTACGGAACTTTTAAGATCCTTTCTATATTTTACGAGGGAAGATTTAGATGGAAGTCCATGCAAAAAATTATATCAGAATTAGATTCGATGAAACTTTTTGAAACACTAGATTCGGTCAAAAAATCGTAGTATATAATTATACACAGTTTTATACTAGTTTCGGTCAGAAATCAAATTAAATAGAGGATTGTTCAAAATGCTACGAAATCTATCAGATTATTTCTATATTCTTCGAGGGAAGGTTATGATGGAAGTCCCGACAAAAAACATATCACAAAATTTGATTCTATGGAACCTTTTGAAATGCCAGTTTAGGTCAAAAAAACATATTATATTATACACAATTTTATACTAGTTTCGGTCAGAAAATCAAATTAAATCTAGTATTGTTCGAAATGCTACGTAACTTTTCAGATCCTTTCTATATTTTACAAGGGAATATTTGGATGGAAGTCCATAAATTTTTTTTTATCAGAATTAGATTTTATGAAACTTTTGAAATACTAGTTTAGGTCAAAAAATCGTAGTATATTATACACAGTTTTATACTAGTTTCAGTCAAAAATAAAACTAAATCGAGGATTGTTCGAAATGCTACGAAACCTTTCAGATCCTTTCTATAATTTTTTAGGGAAGGTTATGATGGAAGTACCGACAAAAAACTTATCTCAAAATTAGATTCTATGGAACCTTTAGAAATGCCAGTTTAGGTAAAATAATCATAGTATATTATACACAATTTTATACTAGTTTCGGTCAGAAAATTAAATTAAATAGAGGATTGTTCGAAATGCTACAAAACTTTTCAGATCCTTTCTATATTTTACGAGGGAAGATTTTGATGGAAGTCCCTGCAAAAAATTATATCAGAATTAGTTTCTATGAAACTTTTTGAAATACTAGATTCGGTCAAAAAATCGTAGTATACACAGTTTTATACTAGTTTCGGTCAGAAATCAAATTAAATTGAGGATTGTTCAAAATGCTACGAAACCTTTCAAATTCTTTCTATATTCTTCGAGGGAAGGTTATGACGGAAGTCCCGACAAAAAACTTATCTCAAAAGTAGATTCTATGGAACCTTTTGAAATGCCAGTTTAGGTCATTAAATCATAGTATATTATAAACAATTTTATACTTGTTTCGGTCAGAAAATCAAATTAAATCGAGGATTGTTCGAAATGCTACGAAACGTTTTAGATCCTTTCTATATTTTACGAGGGAATATTTCAATGGAAGTAGATTCTATGAAATGTTTTGAAATACTAGTTTAGGTCAAAAGATCGTAGTATATTATAAACTGTTGTATACTAGTTTCGGTAAAAATAATCAAATTAAATCAAGGATTGTTCGAAATGCTACGAAACTTTTTAGATCCTTTCTATATTTTACGAGGGAAGATTTTGATGGAAGTACATGCAAAAAATTATATCATAATTAGATTCTATGAAACATTTTGAAATACTAGATTCGGTCAAAAAATCGTAGTATATTATACACAATTTTATACTAGTTTCGGTCAAAAAATAAAATTAAATCGAGGACTGTTCGAAATGCTACGAAACTTTTAAGATCCTTTCTATATTTTACGAGGGAAGATTTAGATGGAAGTCCATGCAAAAAATTATATCAGAATTAGATTCGATGAAACTTTTTGAAACACTAGATTCGGTCAAAAAATCGTAGTATATAATTATACACAGTTTTATACTAGTTTCGGTCAGAAATCAAATTAAATCGAGGATTGTTCAAAATGCTACGAAATCTTTCAGATTATTTCTATATTCTTCGAGGGAAGGTTATGATGGAAGTCCCAACAAAAAACATATCACAAAATTTGATTCTATGGAACCTTTTGAAATGCCAGTTTAGGTCAAAAAAACATATTATATTATACAAAATTTTATACTATATTCGGTCAGAAAATCCAATTAAATCTAGTATTGTTCGAAATGCTACGTAACTTTTCAGATCCTTTCTATATTTTACAAGGGAATATTTGGATGGAAGTCCATAAAATTTTTTTTATCAGAATTAGATTTTATGAAACTTTTTGAAATACTAGTTTAGGTCAAAAAATCGTAGTATATTATACACAGTTTTATACTAGTTTCAGTCAAAAATAAAACTAAATCGAGGATTGTTCGAAATGCTACGAAACCTTTCAGATCCTTTCTATAATTTTTAGGGAAGGTATGATGGAAGTACCGACAAAAAACTTATCTCAAAATTAGATTCTATGGAACCTTTAGAAATGCCAGTTTAGGTAAAATAATCATAGTATATTATACACAATTTTATACTAGTTTCGGTTAGAAAATTAAATTAAATAGAGGATTGTTCGAAATGCTACAAAACTTTTCAGATCCTTTCTATATTTTACGAGGGAAGATTTTGAAGGAAGTCCCTGCAAAAAATTATATCAGAATTAGTTTCTATGAAACTTTTTGAAATACTAGATTCGGTCAAAAAATCGTAGTATACACAGTTTTATACTAGTTTCGGTCAGAAATCAAATTAAATTGAGGATTGTTCAAAATGCTACGAAACCTTTCAAATTCTTTCTATATTCTTCGAGGGAAGGTTATGACGGAAGTCCCGACAAAAAACTTATCTCAAAAGTAGATTCTATGGAACCTTTTGAAATGCCAGTTTAGGTCAATAAATCATAGTATATTATAAACAATTTTATACTTGTTTCGGTCAGAAAATCAAATTAAATCGAGGATTGTTCGAAATGCTACGAAACGTTTTAGATCCTTTCTATATTTTACGAGGGAATATTTCAATGGAAGTAGATTCTATGAAATGTTTTGAAATACTAGTTTAGGTCAATAGATCGTAGTATATTATAAACTGTTGTATACTAGTTTCGGTAAAAAAAATCAAATTAAATCGAGGATTGTTCGAAATGCTACGAAACTTTTTAGATCCTTTCTATATTTTACGAGGGAAGATTTTGATGGAAGTACATGCAAAAAATTATATCATAATTAGATTCTATGAAACTTTTTGAAATACTAGATTCGGTCAAAAAAATCGTAGTATATTATACACAATTTTATACTAGTTTCGGTCAAAAAATCAAATTAAATCGAGGACTGTTCGAAATGCTACGGAACTTTTAAGATCCTTTCTATATTTTACGAGGGAAGATTTAGATGGAAGTCCATGCAAAAAATTATATCAGAATTAGATTCGATGAAACTTTTTGAAACACTAGATTCGGTCAAAAAATCGTAGTATATAATTATACACAGTTTTATACTAGTTTCGGTCAGAAATCAAATTAAATAGAGGATTGTTCAAAATGCTACGAAATCTATCAGATTATTTCTATATTCTTCGAGGGAAGGTTATGATGGAAGTCCCGACAAAAAACATATCACAAAATTTGATTCTATGGAACCTTTTGAAATGCCAGTTTAGGTCAAAAAAACATATTATATTATACACAATTTTATACTAGTTTCGGTCAGAAAATCAAATTAAATCTAGTATTGTTCGATATGCTACGTAACTTTTCAGATCCTTTCTATATTTTACAAGGGAATATTTGGATGGAAGTCCATAAATTTTTTTTTATCAGAATTAGATTTTATGAAACTTTTTGAAATACTAGTTTAGGTCAAAAAATCGTAGTATATTATACACAGTTTTATACTAGTTTCAGTCAAAAATAAAACTAAATCGAGGATTGTTCGAAATGCTACGAAACCTTTCAGATCCTTTCTATAATTTTTTAGGGAAGGTATGATGGAAGTACCGACAAAAAACTTATCTCAAAATTAGATTCTATGGAACCTTTAGAAATGCCAGTTTAGGTAAAATAATCATAGTATATTATACACAATTTTATACTAGTTTCGGTCAGAAAATTAAATTAAATAGAGGATTGTTCGAAATGCTACAAAACTTTTCAGATCCTTTCTATATTTTACGAGGGAAGATTTTGATGGAAGTCCCTGCAAAAAATTATATCAGAATTAGTTTCTATGAAACTTTTTGAAATACTAGATTCGGTCAAAAAATCGTAGTATACACAGTTTTATACTAGTTTCGGTCAGAAATCAAATTAAATTGAGGATTGTTCAAAATGCTACGAAACCTTTCAAATTCTTTCTATATTCTTCGAGGGAAGGTTATGACGGAAGTCCCGACAAAAAACATATCTCAAAAGTAGATTCTATGGAACCTTTTGAAATGCCAATTTAGGTCAATAAATCATAGTATATTATAATCAATTTTATACTTGTTTCGGTCAGAAAATCAAATTAAATCGAGGATTGTTCGAAATGCTACGAAACGTTTTAGATCCTTTCTATATTTTACGAGGGAATATTTCAATCGAAGTAGATTCTATGAAATATTTTGAAATACTAGTTTAGGTCAAAAGATCGTAGTATATTATAAACTGTTGTATACTAGTTTCGGTAAAAAAAATCAAATTAAATCGAGGATTGTTCGAAATGCTACGAAACTTTTTAGATCCTTTCTATATTTTACGAGGGAAGATTTTGACGGAAGTACATGCAAAAAATTATATCATAATTAGATTCTATGAAACTTTTTGAAATACTAGATTCGGTCAAAAAATCGTAGTATATTATACACAATTTTATAATAGTTTCGGTCAAAAAATCAAATTAAATCGAGGACTGTTCGAAATGCTACAGAACTTTTAAGATCCTTTCTATATTTTACGAGGGAAGATTTATATGGAAGTCCATGCAAAAAATTATATCAGAATTAGATTCGATGAAACTTTTTGAAACACTAGATTCGGTCAAAAAATCGTAGTATATAATTATACACAGTTTTATACTAGTTTCGGTCAGAAATCAAATTAAATCGAGGATTGTTCAAAATGCTACGAAATCTTTCAGATTATTTCTATATTCTTCTAGGGAAGGTTATGATGGAAGTCCCGACAAAAAACATATCACAAAATTTGATTCTATGGAACCTTTTGAAATGCCAGTTTAGGTCAAAAAAACATATTATATTATACACAATTTTATACTAGTTTCGGTCAGAAAATCAAATTAAATCTAGTATTGTTCGAAATTCTACGTAACTTTTCAGATCCTTTCTATATTTTACAAGGGAATATTTGGATGGAAGTCCATAAATTTTTTTTTATCAGAATTAGATTTTATGAAACTTTTTGAAATACTAGTTTAGGTCAAGAAATCGTAGTATATTATACACAGTTTTATACTAGTTTCAGTCAAAAATAAAACTAAATCGAGGATTGTTCGAAATGCTACGAAACCTTTCAGATCCTTTCTATAATTTTTTAGGGAAGGTTATGATGGAAGTACCGACAAAAAACTTATCTCAAAATTAGATTCTATGGAACCTTTAGAAATGCCAGTTTAGGTAAAATAATCATAGTATATTATACACAATTTTATACTAGTTTCGGTCAGAAAATTAAATTAAATAGAGGATTGTTCGAAATGCTACAAAACTTTTCAGATCTTTTCTATATTTTACGAGGGAAGATTTTGATGGAAGTCCCTGCAAAAAATTATATCAGAATTAGTTTCTATGAAACTTTTTGAAATACTAGATTCGGTCAAAAAATCGTAGTATACACAGTTTTATACTAGTTTCGGTCAGAAATCAAATTAAATTGAGGATTGTTCAAAATGCTACGAAACCTTTCAAATTCTTTCTATATTCTTCGAGGGAAGGTTATGACGGAAGTCCCGACAAAAAACTTATCTCAAAAGTAGATTCTATGGAACCTTTTGAAATGCCAGTTTAGGTCAATAAATCATAGTATATTATAAACAATTTTATACTTGTTTCGGTCAGAAAATCAAATTAAATCGAGGATTGTTCGAAATGCTACGAAACGTTTTAGATCCTTTCTATATTTTACGAGGGAATATTTCAATGGAAGTAGAATCTATGAAATGTTTTGAAATACTAGTTTAGGTCAATAGATCGTAGTATATTATAAACTGTTGTATACTAGTTTCGGTAAAAAAAATCAAATTAAATCGAGGATTGTTCGAAATGCTACGAAACTTTTTAGATCCTTTCTATATTTTACGAGGGAAGATTTTGATGGAAGTACATGCAAAAAATTATATCATAATTAGATTCTATGAAACTTTTTGAAATACTAGATTCGGTCAAAAAATCGTAGTATATTATACACAATTTTATAATAGTTTCGGTCAAAAAATCAAATTAAATCGAGGACTGTTCGAAATGCTACAGAACTTTTAAGATCCTTTCTATATTTTAAGAGGGAAGATTTATATGGAAGTCCATGCAAAAAATTATATCAGAATTAGATTCGATGAAACTTTTTGAAACACTAGATTCGGTCAAAAAATCGTAGTATATAATTATACACAGTTTTATACTAGTTTCGGTCAGAAATCAAATTAAATCGAGGATTGTTCAAAATGCTACGAAATCTTTCAGATTATTTCTATATTCTTCTAGGGAAGGTTATGATGGAAGTCCCGACAAAAAACATATCACAAAATTTGATTCTATGGAACCTTTTGAAATGCCAGTTTAGGTCAAAAAAACATATTATATTATACACAATTTTATACTAGTTTCGGTCAGAAAATCAAATTAAATCTAGTATTGTTCGAAATTCTACGTAACTTTTCAGATCCTTTCTATATTTTACAAGGGAATATTTGGATGGAAGTCCATAAATTTTTTTTTATCAGAATTAGATTTTATGAAACTTTTTGAAATACTAGTTTAGGTCAAGAAATCGTAGTATATTATACACAGTTTTATACTAGTTTCAGTCAAAAATAAAACTAAATCGAGGATTGTTCGAAATGCTACGAAACCTTTCAGATCCTTTCTATAATTTTTTAGGGAAGGTTATGATGGAAGTACCGACAAAAAACTTATCTCAAAATTAGATTCTATGGAACCTTTAGAAATGCCAGTTTAGGTAAAATAATCATAGTATATTATACAAAATTTTATACTAGTTTCGGTCAGAAAATTAAATTAAATAGAGGATTGTTCGAAATGCTACAAAACTTTTCAGATCTTTTCTATATTTTACGAGGGAAGATTTTGATGGAAGTCCCTGCAAAAAATTATATCAGAATTAGTTTCTATGAAACTTTTTGAAATACTAGATTCGGTCAAAAAATCGTAGTATACACAGTTTTATACTAGTTTCGGTCAGAAAACAAATTAAATTGAGGATTGTTCAAAATGCTACGAAACCTTTCAAATTCTTTCTATATTCTTCGAGGGAAGGTTATGACGGAAGTCCCGACAAAAAACATATCTCAAAAGTAGATTCTATGGAACCTTTTGAAATGCCAATTTAGGTCAATAAATCATAGTATATTATAAACAATTTTATACTTGTTTCGGTCAGAAAATCAAATTAAATCGAGGATTGTTCGAAATGCTACGAAACGTTTTAGATCCTTTCTATATTTTACGAGGGAATATTTCAATCGAAGTAGATTCTATGAAATATTTTGAAATACTAGTTTAGGTCAAAAGATCGTAGTATATTATAAACTGTTGTATACTAGTTTCGGTAAAAAAAATCAAATTAAATCGAGGATTGTTCGAAATGCTACAAAACTTTTTAGATCCTTTCTATATTTTACGAGGGAAGATTTTGATGGAAGTACATGCAAAAAATTATATCATAATTAGATTCTATGAAACTTTTTGAAATACTAGATTCGGTCAAAAAATCGTAGTATATTATACACAATTTTATAATAGTTTCGGTCAAAAAATCAAATTAAATCGAGGACTGTTCGAAATGCTACAGAACTTTTAAGATCCTTTCTATATTTTACGAGGGAAGATTTATATGGAAGTCCATGCAAAAAATTATATCAGAATTAGATTCGATGAAACTTTTTGAAACACTAGATTCGGTCAAAAAATCGTAGTATATAATTATACACAGTTTTATACTAGTTTCGGTCAGAAATCAAATTAAATCGAGGATTGTTCAAAATGCTACGAAATCTTTCAGATTATTTCTATATTCTTCTAGGGAAGGTTATGATAGAAGTCCCGACAAAAAACATATCACAAAATTTGATTCTATGGAACCTTTTGAAATGCCAGTTTAGGTCAAAAAAACATATTATATTATACACAATTTTATACTAGTTTCGGTCAGAAAATCAAATTAAATCTAGTATTGTTCGAAATGCTACGTAACTTTTCAGATCCTTTCTATATTTTACAAGGGAATATTTGGATGGAAGTCCATAAATTTTTTTTTATCAGAATTAGATTTTATGAAACTTTTTGAAATACTAGTTTAGGTCAAGAAATCGTAGTATATTATACACAGTTTTATACTAGTTTCAGTCAAAAATAAAACTAAATCGAGGATTGTTCGAAATGCTACGAAACCTTTCAGATCCTTTCTATAATTTTTTAGGGAAGGTTATGATGGAAGTACCGACAAAAAACTTATCTCAAAATTAGATTCTATGGAACCTTTAGAAATGCCAGTTTAGGTAAAATAATCATAGTATATTATACAAAATTTTATACTAGTTTCGGTCAGAAAATTAAATTAAATAGAGGATTGTTCGAAATGCTACAAAACTTCTCAGATCTTTTCTATATTTTACGAGGGAAGATTTTGATGGAAGTCCCTGCAAAAAATTATATCAGAATTAGTTTCTATGAAACTTTTTGAAATACTAGATTCGGTCAAAAAATCGTAGTATACACAGTTTTATACTAGTTTCGGTCAGAAAACAAATTAAATTGAGGATTGTTCAAAATGCTACGAAACCTTTCAAATTCTTTCTATATTCTTCGAGGGAAGGTTATGACGGAAGTCCCGACAAAAAACATATCTCAAAAGTAGATTCTATGGAACCTTTTGAAATGCCAATTTAGGTCAATAAATCATAGTATATTATAAACAATTTTATACTTGTTTCGGTCAGAAAATCAAATTAAATCGAGGATTGTTCGAAATGCTACGAAACGTTTTAGATCCTTTCTATATTTTACGAGGGAATATTTCAATCGAAGTAGATTCTATGAAATATTTTGAAATACTAGTTTAGGTCAAAAGATCGTAGTATATTATAAACTGTTGTATACTAGTTTCGGTAAAAAAAATCAAATTAAATCGAGGATTGTTCGAAATGCTACAAAACTTTTTAGATCCTTTCTATATTTTACGAGGGAAGATTTTGATGGAAGTACATGCAAAAAATTATATCATAATTAGATTCTATGAAACTTTTTGAAATACTAGATTCGGTCAAAAAATCGTAGTATATTATACACAATTTTATAATAGTTTCGGTCAAAAAATCAAATTAAATCGAGGACTGTTCGAAATGCTACAGAACTTTTAAGATCCTTTCTATATTTTACGAGGGAAGATTTATATGGAAGTCCATGCAAAAAATTATATCAGAATTAGATTCGATGAAACTTTTTGAAACACTAGATTCGGTCAAAAAATCGTAGTATATAATTATACACAGTTTTATACTAGTTTCGGTCAGAAATCAAATTAAATCGAGGATTGTTCAAAATGCTACGAAATCTTTCAGATTATTTCTATATTCTTCTAGGGAAGGTTATGATAGAAGTCCCGACAAAAAACATATCACAAAATTTGATTCTATGGAACCTTTTGAAATGCCAGTTTAGGTCAAAAAAACATATTATATTATACACAATTTTATACTAGTTTCGGTCAGAAAATCAAATTAAATCTAGTATTGTTCGAAATGCTACGTAACTTTTCAGATCCTTTCTATATTTTACAAGGGAATATTTGGATGGAAGTCCATAAATTTTTTTTTATCAGAATTAGATTTTATGAAACTTTTTGAAATACTAGTTTAGGTCAAGAAATCGTAGTATATTATACACAGTTTTATACTAGTTTCAGTCAAAAATAAAACTAAATCGAGGATTGTTCGAAATGCTACGAAACCTTTCAGATCCTTTCTATAATTTTTTAGGGAAGGTTATGATGGAAGTACCGACAAAAAACTTATCTCAAAATTAGATTCTATGGAACCTTTAGAAATGCCAGTTTAGGTAAAATAATCATAGTATATTATACACAATTTTATACTAGTTTCGGTCAGAAAATTAAATTAAATAGAGGATTGTTCAAAATGCTACAAAACTTCTCAGATCCTTTCTATATTTTACGAGGGAAGATTTTGATGGAAGTCCCTGCAAAAAATTATATCAGAATTAGTTTCTATGAAACTTTTTGAAATACTAGATTCGGTCAAAAAATCGTAGTATACACAGTTTTATACTAGTTTCGGTCAGAAATCAAATTAAATTGAGGATTGTTCAAAATGCTACGAAACCTTTCAAATTCTTTCTATATTCTTCGAGGGAAGGTTATGACGGAAGTCCCGACAAAAAACATATCTCAAAAGTAGATTCTATGGAACCTTTTGAAATGCCAATTTAGGTCAATAAATCATAGTATATTATAAACAATTTTATACTTGTTTCGGTCAGAAAATCAAATTAAATCGAGGATTGTTCGAAATGCTACGAAACGTTTTAGATCCTTTCTATATTTTACGAGGGAATATTTCAATGGAAGTAGATTCTATGAAATGTTTTGAAATACTAGTTTAGGTCAAAAGATCGTAGTATATTATAAACTGTTGTATACTAGTTTCGGTAAAAAAATCAAATTAAATCGAGGATTGTTCGAAATGCTACGAAACTTTTTAGATCCTTTCTATATTTTACGAGGGAAGATTTTGATGGAAGTACATGCAAAAAATTATATCATAATTAGATTCTATGAAACTTTTTGAAATACTAGATTCGGTCAAAAAATTGTAGTATATTATACACAATTTTATACTAGTTTCGGTCAAAAAATCAAATTAAATCGAGGACTGTTCGAAATGCTACGGAACTTTTAAGATCCTTTCTATATTTTACGAGGGAAGATTTAGATGGAAGTCCATGCAAAAAATTATATCAGAATTAGATTCGATGAAACGTTTTGAAACACTAGATTCGGTCAAAAAATCGTAGTATATAATTATACACAGTTTTATACTAGTTTCGGTCAGAAATCAAATTAAATCGAGGATTGTTCAAAATGCTACGAAATCTTTCAGATTATTTATATATTCTTCGAGGGAAGGTTATGATGGAAGTCCCGACAAAAAACATATCACAAAATTTGATTCTATGGAACCTTTTGAAATGCCAGTTTAGGTCAAAAAAACATATTATATTATACACAATTTTATACTAGTTTCGGTCAGAAAATCAAATTAAATCTAGTATTGTTCGAAATTCTACGTAACTTTTCAGATCCTTTCTATATTTTACAAGGGAATATTTGGATGGAAGTCCATAAATTTTTTTTTATCAGAATTAGATTTTATGAAACTTTTTGAAATACTAGTTTAGGTCAAGAAATCGTAGTATATTATACACAGTTTTATACTAGTTTCAGTCAAAAATAAAACTAAATCGAGGATTGTTCGAAATGCTACGAAACCTTTCAGATCCTTTCTATAATTTTTTAGGGAAGGTTATGATGGAAGTACCGACAAAAAACTTATCTCAAAATTAGATTCTATGGAACCTTTAGAAATGCCAGTTTAGGTAAAATAATCATAGTATATTATACACAATTTTATACTAGTTTCGGTCAGAAAATTAAATTAAATAGAGGATTGTTCGAAATGCTACAAAACTTCTCAGATCCTTTCTATATTTTACGAGGGAAGATTTTGATGGAAGTCCCTGCAAAAAATTATATCAGAATTAGTTTCTATGAAACTTTTTGAAATACTAGATTCGGTCAAAAAATCGTAGTATACACAGTTTTATACTAGTTTCGGTCAGAAATCAAATTAAATTGAGGATTGTTCAAAATGCTACGAAACCTTTCAAATTCTTTCTATATTCTTCGAGGGAAGGTTATGACGGAAGTCCCGACAAAAAACTTATCTCAAAAGTAGATTCTATGGAACCTTTTGAAATGCCAGTTTAGGTCAATAAATCATAGTATATTATAAACAATTTTATACTTGTTTCGGTCAGAAAATCAAATTAAATCGAGGATTGTTCGAAATGCTACGAAACGTTTTAGATCCTTTCTATATTTTACGAGGGAATATTTCAATGGAAGTAGATTCTATGAAATGTTTTGAAATACTAGTTTAGGTCAAAAGATCGTAGTATATTATAAACTGTTGTATACTAGTTTCGGTAAAAAAAATCAAATTAAATCGAGGATTGTTCGAAATGCTACGAAACTTTTTAGATCCTTTCTATATTTTACGAGGGAAGATTTTGATGGAAGTACATGCAAAAAATTATATCATAATTAGATTCTATGAAACTTTTTGAAATACTAGATTCGGTCAAAAAATTGTAGTATATTATACACAATTTTATACTAGTTTCGGTCAAAAAATCAAATTAAATCGAGGACTGTTCGAAATGCTACGGAACTTTTAAGATCCTTTCTATATTTTACGAGGGAAGATTTAGATGGAAGTCCATGCAAAAAATTATATCAGAATTAGATTCGATGAAACTTTTTGAAACACTAGATTCGGTCAAAAAATCGTAGTATATAATTATACACAGTTTTATACTAGTTTCGGTCAGAAATCAAATTAAATCGAGGATTGTTCAAAATGCTACGAAATCTTTCAGATTATTTATATATTCTTCGAGGGAAGGTTATGATGGAAGTCCCGACAAAAAACATATCACAAAATTTGATTCTATGGAACCTTTTGAAATGCCAGTTTAGGTCAAAAAAACATATTATATTATACACAATTTTATACTAGTTTCGGTCAGAAAATCAAATTAAATCTAGTATTGTTCGAAATGCTACGTAACTTTTCAGATCCTTTCTATATTTTACAAGGGAATATTTGGATGGAAGTCCATAAATTTTTTTTTATCAGAATTAGATTTTATGAAACTTTTTGAAATACTAGTTTAGGTCAAAAAATCGTAGTATATTATACACAGTTTTATACTAGTTACAGTCAAAAATAAAACTAAATCTAGGATTGTTCGAAATGCTACGAAACCTTTCAGATCCTTTCTATAATTTTTTAGGGAAGGTTATGATGGAAGTACCGACAAAAAACTTATCTCAAAATTAGATTCTATGGAACCTTTAGAAATGCCAGTTTAGGTAAAATAATCATAGTATATTATACACAATTTTATACTAGTTTCGGTCAGAAAATTAAATTAAATAGAGGATTGTTCGAAATGCTACAAAACTTTTCAGATCCTTTCTATATTTTACGAGGGAAGATTTTGATGGAAGTCCCTGCAAAAAATTATATCAGAATTAGTTTCTATGAAACTTTTTGAAATACTAGATTCGGTCAAAAAATCGTAGTATACACAGTTTTATACTAGTTTCGGTCAGAAATCAAATTAAATTGAGGATTGTTCAAAATGCTACGAAACCTTTCAAATTCTTTCTATATTCTTCGAGGGAAGGTTATGATGGAAGTCCCGACAAAAAACTTATCTCAAAAGTAGATTCTATGGAACCTTTTGAAATGCCAGTTTAGGTCAATAAATCATAGTATATTATAAACAATTTTATACTTGTTTCGGTCAGAAAATCAAATTAAATCGAGGATTGTTCGAAATGCTACGAAACGTTTTAGATCCTTTCTATATTTTACGAGGGAATATTTCAATGGAAGTAGATTCTATGAAATGTTTTGAAATACTAGTTTAGGTCAAAAGATCGTAGTATATTATAAACTGTTGTATACTAGTTTCGGTAAAAAAAATCAAATTAAATCGAGGATTGTTCGAAATGCTACGAAACTTTTTAGATCCTTTCTATATTTTACGAGGGAAGATTTTGATGGAAGTACATGCAAAAAATTATATCATAATTAGATTCTATGAAACTTTTTGAAATACTAGATTCGGTCAAAAAATCGTAGTATATTATACACAATTTTATACTAGTTTCGATCAAAAAATCAAATTAAATCGAGGACTGTTCGAAATGCTACGAAACTTTTAAGATCCTTTCTATATTTTACGAGGGAAGATTTAGATGGAAGTCCATGCAAAAAATTATATCAGAATTAGATTCGATGAAACTTTTTGAAACACTAGATTTGGTCAAAAAATCGTAGTATATAATTATACACATTTTTATACTAGTTTCGGTCAGAAATCAAATTAAATCGAGGATTGTTCAAAATACTACGAAATCTTTCAGATTATTTCTATATTCTTCGAGGGAAGGTTATGATGGAAGTCCCGACAAAAAACATATCACAAAATTTGATTCTATGGAACCTTTTGAAATGCCAGTTTAGGTCAAAAAAACATATTATATTATACACAATTTTATACTAGTTTCGGTCAGAAAATCAAATTAAATCTAGTATTGTTCGAAATGCTACGTAACTTTTCAGATCCTTTCTATATTTTACAAGGGAATATTTGGATGGAAGTCCATAAATTTTTTTTTATCAGAATTAGATTTTATGAAACTTTACGAAAAACTAGTTTAGGTCAAAATATCGTAGTATATTATACACAGTTTTATACTAGTTTCAGTCAAAAATAAAACTAAATCGAGGATTGTTCGAAATGCTACGAAACCTTTCAGATCCTTTCTATAATTTTTTAGGGAAGGTTATGATGGAAGTACCGACAAAAAACTTATCTCAAAATTAGATTCTATGGAACCTTTAGAAATGCCAGTTTAGGTAAAATAATCATAGTATATTATACACAATTTTATACTAGTTTCGGTCAGAAAATTAAATTAAATAGAGGATTGTTCGAAATGCTACAAAACTTTTCAGATCCTTTCTATATTTTACGAGGGAATATTTTGATGGAAGTCCCTGCAAAAAAACTATATCAGAATTAGTTTCTATGAAACTTTTTGAAATACTAGATTCGGTCAAAAAATCGTAGTATACACAGTTTTATACTAGTTTCGGTCAGAAATCAAATTAAATTGAGGATTGTTCAAAATGCTACGAAACCTTTCAAATTCTTTCTATATTCTTCGAGGGAAGTATATGACGGAAGTCCCGACAAAAAACATATCTCAAAAGTAGATTCTATGGAACCTTTTGAAATGCCAATTTAGGTCAATAAATCATAGTATATTATAAACAATTTTATACTTGTTTCGGTCAGAAAATCAAATTAAATCGAGGATTGTTCGAAATGCTACGAAACGTTTTAGATCCTTTCTATATTTTACGAGGGAATATTTCAATCGAAGTAGATTCTATGAAATGTTTTGAAATACTAGTTTAGGTCAAAAGATCGTAGTATATTATAAACTGTTGTATACTAGTTTCGGTAAAAAAAATCAAATTAAATCGAGGATTGTTTGAAATGCTACGAAACTTTTAGATCCTTTCTATATTTTACGAGGGAAGATTTTGATGGAAGTACATGCAAAAAATTATTTCATAATTAGATTCTATGAAACTTTTTTAAATACTAGATTCGGTCAAAAAATCGTAGTATATTATACACAATTTTATACTAGTTTCGGTCAAAAAATCAAATTAAATCGAGGATTGTTCGAAATGCTACGAAACTTTTAAGATCCTTTCTATATTTTAAGAGGGAAGATTTAGATGGAAGTCCATGCAAAAAATTATATCAGAATTAGATTCGATGAAACTTTTTGAAACACTAGATTCGGTCAAAAAATCGTAGTATTTAATTATACAAAATTTTATATTAGTTTCGGTCAGAAATCAAATTAAATCGAGGATTGTTCAAAATGCTACGAAATATTTCAGATTATTTCTATATTCTTCGAGGGAAGTATATGATGGAAGTACTAACAAAAAACATATCACAAAATTAGATTCTATGGAACCTTTTGAAATGCCAGTTTAGGTCAAAAAATCATATTATATTATACACAATTTTATACTAGTTTCGGTCAGAAAATCAAATTAAATCTAGTATTGTTCGAAATGCTACGAAACGTTTCAGATCCTTTCTATATTTTACAAGGGAATATTTTGATGGAAGTCCATAAATTTTTTTTTATCAGAATTAGATTTTATGAAACTTTTTGAAAAACTAGTTTAGGTCAAAAAATCGTAGTATATTATACACAGTTTTATACTAGTTTCGGTCAAAAATCAAACTAAATCGAGGATTGTTCGAAATGCTATGAAACCTTTCAGATCCTTTCTATATTTATGGAGGGAAGGATATGATGGAAGTCCCGACCAAAAACTTATCTCAAAATTAGATTCTATGGAACCTTTAGAAATGCCAGTTTAGGTAAAATAATCATAGTATATTATACACAATTTTATACTAGTTTCGGTCAGAAAATCAAATTAAATAGAGGATTGTTCGAAATGCTACAAAACTTTTCAGATCCTTTCTATATTTTACGAGGGAAGATTTTGATGGAAGTCCATGCAAAAAATTATATCAGAATTAGATTATATGAAACTTTTTGAAATACTAGATTCGGTCAAAAAATCGTTTTATATTATACACAGTTTTATACTAGTTTCGGTCAGAAATCAATTTAAATTGAGGATTGTTCAAAATGCTATGAAACCTTTCAAATTCTTTCTATATTCTTCGAGGGAAGGTTATGACGGAAGTCCCGACAAAAAACTTATTTCAAAAGTAGATTCTATGGAACCTTTTGAAATGCCAGTTTAAGTCAATAAATCATAGTATATTATAAACAATTTTATACTTGTTTCGGTCAGAAAATCAAATTAAATCGAGGATTGTTCGAAATGCTACGAAACGTTTTAGATCCTTTCTATATTTTACGAGGGAATATTTCAATGGAAGTAGATTCTATGAAATGTTTTGAAATACTAGTTTAGGTCAAAAGATCGTAGTATATTATACACTGTTGTATACAAGTTTCGGTCAAAATATCAAATTAAATCGAGGATTGTTCGAAATGCATTGAAAATTTTAATATCCATTTTATAATATATAAGGGAAGATTACGATGGAAGTCTATGCAAAAATTATCTCAGAATTAGATTCTATGAAACTTTTTGAAATACTAGTTTCGGTCAAAAATCGTAGTATATTATACACAATTTTATACTAGTTTCGGTAAAAAAAATCAATTTAAATCGAGGATTGTTCGAAATGCTACGGAACTTTTAAGATCCTTTCTATATTTTATGAGGGAAGATTGCGATGGAAGTCCATGAAAAAAATTATATCAAAATTAGATTCTATGAAACTTTTTGAAATACTAGATTCGGTCAAAAAATCGTAGTATATTACTATACACAGTTTTATACTAGTTTCTGTCAGAAATCAAATTAAATCGAGGATTGTTCAAAATGCTAGGAAACCTTTCAGATTCTTTCTATATTCTTTGAGGGAAGGTTATGATGGAAGTCCCGACAAAAAACTTATCACAAAATTAGATTCTATTGAACCTTTTGAAATGCCATTTTAGGTCAAAAAATCGTCATATATTATACACAACTTTATACTAGTTTCAGTCAGAAAATCAAATTAAATCGAGTATTGTTCGAAATGCTACGAAACTTTTCAGATCCTTTCTATATTTTACAAGGGAAGATTTTATTGGAATTCCATGCAAAAAATTATATCAGAATTAGATTCTATGAAACTTTTTGAAATACTAGTTTAGGTCAAAAAATCGTAGTATATTATACACAGTTTTATACTAGTTTCGGTCAGAAAATCAAATTAAATCGAGGATTGTTCGTAATGTTACGAAACATTTTAGATCCTTTCTATATTTTACGAGGGAAAATTTTGATGGAAGTCCATTCAAAAAATTATATCAGAATTATATTTTACGAAACTTTTTGAAATACTCTATTCGGTCAAAAAATTGTAGTATATTATACACAGTTTTATACTAGTTTCGGTCAAAAATCAAATTAAATCGAGGATTGTTCAAAATGCTATGAAACCTTTCAGATTCTTTCTATATTCTTCGAGGGAAGGTTATGATGGAAGTCCCGACAAAAAAAATTATCTCAAAATTAGATTCTATGGAACCTTTTTAAAAACCAATTTAGGTCAGAAAATCATATTATATTATACACAATTTTATACTTGTTTCGGTCAGAAAATTAAATTAAATCGAGTATTGTTTGAAATGCTACGAAACTTTTCAGATCCTTTCTATATTTTACAAGGGTAGATTTTGATGGAAGTCCATGCAAAATATTATATCATAATTAGATTCTATTAAGCTTTTTGAAATACTAGTTTAGGTCAAAAAATCATAGTATATTATACACAGTTTTATACTAGTTTTGGTCAAAAAATCAAAACTAAATCGAGGATTGTTCGAAATGCTACGAAACCTTTCAGATCCTCTCTAAATTTTTCGAGGGAAGGTTATGATGGAAGTCCCTACCAAAAACTTATCTCAAAATTAGATTCTATGGAACCTTTTGAAATGCCGGTTTCGGTCAAAAAATCATAGTATATTATACACAATTGTATACTAGTTTCGGTCAAAAAATCAAATTAAATCGAGGATTGTTCGAAATGCTACGAATCTTTTAAGATCCTTTCTATATTTTACGAGGGAAGTTTGCGATGGAAGTCCATGCAAAAAATTATATCTGATTTAGATTCTATGAAACTTTTTGAAATACTAGATTCGGTCAAAAAGTCGTAGTATATTATACACAGTTTTATACTAGTTTCGGTCAGAAATCAAATTAAATTGAAGATTGTTCAAAATGCTACGAAACCTTTCAAATTCTTTCTATATTCTTCGAGGGAAGGTTATGACGGAAGTCCCGACAAAAAACTTATCTCAAAAGTATATTCTATGGAACCTTTTGAAATGCCAGTTTAGGTCAATAAATCATAGTATATTATAAACAATTTTATACTTGTTTCGGTCAGAAAATCAAATTAAATCGAGGATTGTTCGAAATGCTACGAAACGTTTTAGATCCTTTCTATATTTTACGAGGGAATATTTCAATGGAAGTAGATTCTATGAAATGTTTTGAAATACTAGTTTAGGTCAAAAGATCGTAGTATATTATACACTGTTGTATACTAGTTTCGGTCAAAATATCAAATTAAATCGAGGATTGTTCGAAATGCTACGAAAATTTTAATATCCATTTTCTAATATATAAGGGAAGATTTCGATAGAAGTCCATGCAAAAATTATCTCAGAATTAGATTCTATGAAACTTTTTGAAATACTAGTTTCGGTCAAAAATCGTAGTATATTATACACAATTTTATACTAGTTTCGGTAAAAAAATCAATTTAAATCGAGGATTGTTCGAAATGCTACGGAACTTTTAAGATCCTTTCTATATTTTATGAGGGAAGATTGCGATGGAAGTCCATGAAAAAAATTATATCAGGATTAGATTCTATGAAACTTTTTGAAATACTAGATTCGGTCAAAAAATCGTAGTATATTACTATACACAGTTTTATACTAGTTTCTGTCAGAAATCAAATTAAATCGAGGATTGTTCAAAATGCTAGGAAACCTTTCAGATTCTTTCTATACTCTTTTAGGGAAGGTTATGATGGAAGTCCCGACAAAAAACTTATCACAAAATTAGATTCTATGGAACCTTTTGAAATGCCATTTTAGGTCAAAAAATCATCGTATATTATACACAACTTTATACTAGTTTCGGTCAGAAAATCAATTTAAATCGAGTATTGTTCGAAATGCTACGAATTTTTTCAGATCCTTTCTATATTTTACAAGGGGAGATTTTATTGGAATTCCATGCAAAAAATTATATCAGAATTAGATTCTATGAAACTTTTTGAAATACTAGTTTAGGTCAAAAAATCGTAGTATATTATACACAGTTTTATACTAGTTTCGGTCAGAAAATCAAATTAAATCGAGGATTGTTCGTAATGCTACGAAACATTTTAGATCCTTTCTATATTTTACGAGGGAAAATTTTGATGGAAGTCCATTCAAAAAATTATATCAGAATTATATTTTAAGAAACTTTTTGAAATACTTGATTCGGTTAAAAAATTGTAGTATATTATACACAGTTTTATACTAGTTTCAGTCAGAAATCAAATTAAATCGAGGATTGTTCAAAATGCTATGAAACCTTTCAGATTCTTTCTATATTCTTCGAGGGAAGGTTATGATGGAAGTCCCGACAAAAAACTTATCTCAAAATTAGATTCTATGGAACCTTTTTAAAAACCAATTTAGGTCAAAAAATCATATTATATTATACACAGATTTATACTTGTTTCCGTCAGAAAATTAAATTAAATCGAGTATTGTTTGAAATGCTACGAAACTTTTCAGATCCTTTCTATATTTTACAAGGGTAGATTTTGATGGAAGTCCATGCAAAATATTATATCAGAATTAGATTCTATTAAGCTTTTTGAAATACTAGTTTAGGTCAAAAAATCATAGTATATTATACACAGTTTTATACTAGTTTTGGTCAAAAAATCAAAACTAAATCGAGGATTGTTCGAAATGCTACGAAACCTTTCAGATCCTCTCTAAATTCTTTGAGGGAAGGTTATGATGGAAGTCCCTACCAAAAACTTATCTCAAAATTAGATTCTATGGAACCTTTTGAAATGCCGGTTTAGGTCAAAAAATCATAGTATATTATACACAATTGTATACTAGTTTCGGTCAAAAAATCAAATTAAATCGAGGATTGTTCGAAATGCTACGAATCTTTTAAGATCCTTTCTATATTTTACGAGGGAAGTTTGCGATGGAAGTCCATGCAAAAAATTATATCTGATTTAGATTCTATGAAACTTTTTGAAATACTAGTTTAGGTAAAAAAAAATCGTAGTATATTATACACTGTTGTATACTAGTTTCGGTCAAAAAATCAAATTAAATCGAGGATTGTTCAAAATGCTACGAAACTTTTAAGATCCATTCTATAATTTAAGAGGGAAGATTACGATGGAAGTCCATGCAAAAAATTATCTCAGAATTAGATTCTATGAAACATTTTGAAATACTAGTTTCGGTCAAAAAATCGTAGTATATTATACACAATCGTATACTAGTTTCGGTCAAAAAACCAAATTAAATCGAGGATTGTTCGAAATGCTACGAAACTTTTAAGATCCTTCTATATTTTACGAGGGAAAATTGCGTTGGAAGTCCATGCAAAAAATTATATAAGAATTAGATTCTATTAAACTTTTTGAAATACTAGATTCGGTCAAAAAATCGTAGTATATTATTATACAGAGTTTTACACTAGTTTCTGTCAGAAATCAAATTAAATCCAGGATTGTTAAAAATGCTACGAAACCTTTCAGATTCTTTTTATATTCTTCGAGGCAAAGTTATCATGGAAGTCCCGACAAAAAAATTATCTCAAAATTAGATTCTATGGAACCTTTTGAAATGCCAGTTTAGTTCAAAAAATCATAGTATATTATACACAATTTTATACTATTTTCGGTCAGAAAATCAAATTATATTGAGTATTGTTAGAAATGCTACGAAACTTTTCAGATCCTTTCTATATTTTACAAGGGAAGATTTTGATGGAAGTCCATGCAAAAAATTATATCAGAATTAGATTCTTTGAAACATTTTGAAAAACTAGTTTAGGTCAAAAAATCGTAGTATATTATACACAGTTTTATACTAGTTTTGGTCAAAAATCAAACTAAATCGAGGATTGTTCGAAATACTATGAAACCTTTCAGATCCTTTCTATATTTTTCGAGGGAAGGATATGATGGAAGTCCCGACCAAAAACTTATCTCAAAATTAGATTCTATGGAACCTTCTGAAATGCCGGTTTAGCTCAAAAAATCATAGTATATTATACACTATTTTACACTAGTTTCGGTCAAAAAATAAAATTAAATCGAGGATTGTTCGAAATGCTACTAAACCTTTCAGATCCTTTCTATATTTTTCTTGGGAAGGTTATGATGGAAGTCCCGACAAAAAATTTATCTCAAAATTTGATTCTATGGAACCTTTTTAAATGTCAGTTTAGGTCAAAAAATCATAATATATAATACACAATTTTATACTAGTTTCGGTCAGAAAATCAAATTAAATCAAGGATTCTTCGAAATGCTACGAAACTTTTCAGATCCTTTCTATATTTTACGAAGGAAGATTTCGATGGAAGGCCATGCAAAAAATTATACCAGAATTAGATTCTATGTAACTTTTTGGAATACTAGTTTAGGTCAAAATATCATAGTATATTATACACAATTTTATACTAGTTTCCGTAAGAAAATCAAATTAAATCGAGGATTGTTGGAAATGCTACGAGACAATTTAGATCCTTTCTATATTTTACGAGGGAAGATTTTGATGGACGTCCAGGCAAAAAATTATATCAGAATTAGATTCTATGAAACTTTTGAAATACTAGATTCAGTCAAAAAATCGTAGTATATTATACAAATTTTATACTAGTTTCGATCAGAAATCAAATTAAATCGAGGATTGTTCAAAATGCTACGAAACCTTTCAGATTCTTTCTATATTCTTTGAGGGAAGGATTTGATGGAAGTCCCGACAAAAAACTTATCTCAAAATTTGATTCTATGGAACCTTTTGAAATGCCAGTTAGGTAAAAAAATCATAGTATATTATACACAAATTTATACTAGTTTCGGTAAGAAAATCAAATTAAATCGAGTATTATTCGAAATGCTATGCAACTTTTCAGATCCTTTCTATATTTTACAAGGGAAGATTTTGATGGAATACCACGCAAACAATTATATCAGAAATAGATTCTATGAAACTTTTTGAAATACTAGTTTAGGTTAAAAAATCGTAGTATGTTATACACAGTTTTATACTAGTTTCGTTCAAAAATAAAACAAAATCAAGGATTGTTCGAAATGCTACGAAACCTTTCAGATCCTTTCTATATTTTTCGAGGGAAGGTTATGATGTTAGTCCCGACAAAAAACTTATCTCAAAAATAGATTCTATGGAACCTTTTGAAATTCCAGTTTAAGTAAAAAAATCATAGTATATTATACATCATTTTAAACTAGTTTCGGTCAGAAAATCAAATTAAATCGAGGTTTGTTCGAAATGCTACGAAACTTTTCAGACCCTTTTTATATTTTACGAGGGAAGATTTCGATGGAAGGCCATGCAAAAAATTATACCTGAATTAGATTCTATGAAACTTTTTGAAATACTAGATTCGGTCAAAAAATCGTAGTATATTATACACAGTTTTATACTAGTTTCGGTCAAAAATCAAACTAAATCGAGGATTGTTCAAAAAGCTACGAAACCTTTCAGATCCTTTCTATTTTTCGAGGGAAGGTTATGAGGGAAGTCCCGACAAAAAACTTATCTCAAAAATAGATTCTATGGAACCTTTTGAAATGCCAGTTTAAATCAAAAAATCATACTATATTATACACAATTTTATACTAATTTCGGTCAGAAATTCAAATTAAATCGAGGTTTTTTCGAAATGCTACGAAACTTTTCAGATCCTTTCTATGTTTTAGGAAGGATGATTTCGATAGAAGGCCATGCAAAAAATTATACCAGAATTAGATTCTATGAAACATTTTTGAAATACTAGTTTAGGAAAAAAAATCAAAGTATATTATACATAGTTTTATACTAGTTTCGATCAAAAAATCAAATTAAATCGAGGATTGTTCGAAATGCTACAAAACTTTTAAGATCCTTTATATATTTTACATGGGAAGATTACGATGGATGTCCATGCATAAAATTATCTCAGAATTAGATTCTATGAAATTTTTTGAAATACTAGTTTCGGTCAAAAATCGTAGTATATTATACACTGTTGTATACTAGTTTCGTTCAAAAAATCAAATTATATCGAGGATTGTTCGAAATGCTACGAAACTTTTAAGATCCATTCTATAATTTAAGAGGGAAGATTACGATGGAAGTCCATGCAAAAAATTATCTCAGAATTAGATTCTATGAAACTTTTTGAAATACTAGTTTCGGTCAAAAAATCGTAGTATATTATACACAATCGTATACTAGTTTCGGTCAAAAAATCAAATTAAATCGAGGATTGTTCGAAATGCTACGAAACTTTTAAGATCCTTCTATATTTTACGAGGGAAAATTGCGTTGGAAGTCCATGCAAAAAATTATATAAGAATTAGATTCTATTAAACTTTTTGAAATACTAGATTCGGTCAAAAAATCGTAGTATATTATTATACAGAGTTTTATACTAGTTTCGGTCAGAAATCAAATTAAATCCAGGATTGTTCAAAATGCTACGAAACCTTTCAGATTCTTTTTATATTCTTCGAGGCAAGGTTATCATGGAAGTCCCAACAAAAAAATTATCTCAAAATTAGATTCTATGGAACCTTTTGAAATGCCAGTTTGGTTCAAAAAATCATAGTATATTATACACAATTTTATACTATTTTCGGTCAGAAAATCAAATTATATCGAGTATTGTTAGAAATGCTACGAAACTTTTCAGATCCTTTCTATATTTTACAAGGGAAGATTTTGATGGAAGTCCATGCAAAAAATTATATCAGAATTAGATTCTTTGAAACATTTTGAAAAACTAGTTTAGGTCAAAAAATCGTAGTATATTATACACAGTTTTATACTAGTTTCGGTCAAAAATCAAACTAAATCGAGGATTGTTCGAAATGCTATGAAACCTTTCAGATCCTTTCTATATTTTTCGAGGGAAGGATATGATGGAAGTCCCGACCAAAAACGTATCTCAAAATTAGATTCTATGGAACCTTCTGAAATGCCGGTTTAGGTCAAAAAATCATAGTATATTATACACTATTTTACACTAGTTTCGGTCAAAAAATAAAATTAAATCGAGGATTGTTCGAAATGCTACTAAACCTTTCAGATCCTTTCTATATTTTTCTTGGGAAGGTTATGATGAAAGTCCCGACAAAAAACTTATCTCAAAATTTGATTCTATGGAACCTTTTTAAATGTCAGTTTAGGTCAAAAAATCATAATATATTATATACAATTTTATACTAGTTTCGGTCAGAAAATCAAATTAAATCGAGGATTCTTCGAAATGCTACGAAACTTTTCAGATCCTTTCTATATTTTACGAAGGAAGATTTCGATGGAAGGCCATGCAAAAAATTATACCAGAATTAGATTCTATGTAACTTTTTGGAATACTAGTTTAGGTCAAAATATCATAGTATATTATACACAATTTTATACTAGTTTCCGTAAGAAAATCAACTTAAATCGAGGATTGTTCGAAATGCTACGAGACAATTTAGATCCTTTCTATATTTTACGAGGGAAGATTTTGATGGACGTCCAGGCAAAAAATTATATCAGAATTAGATTCTATGAAACTTTTGAAATACTAGATTCAGTCAAAAAATCGTAGTATATTATACACATTTTATACTAGTTTCGATCAGAAATCAAATTAAATCGAGGATTGTTCACAATGCAACGAAACCTTTCAGATTCTTTCTATATTCTTCGAGGGAAGGATTTGATGGAAGTCCCGACAAAAAACTTATCTCAAAATTTGATTCTATGGAACCTTTTGAAATGCCAGTTAGGTAAAAAAATCATAGTATATTATACACAAATTTATACTAGTTTCGGTAAGAAAATCAAATTAAATCGAGTATTATTCGAAATGCTATGCAACTTTTCAGATCCTTTCTATATTTTACAAGGGAAGATTTTGATGGAATACCACGCAAAAAATTATATCAGAATTAGATTCTATGAAACTTTTTGAAATACTAGTTTAGGTTAAAAAATCGTAGTATGTTATACACAGTTTTATACTAGTTTCGTTCAAAAATAAAACAAAATCAAGGATTGTTCGAAATGCTACGAAACCTTTCAGATCCTTTCTATATTTTTCGAGGGAAGGTTATGATGTTAGTCCCGACAAAAAACTTATCTCAAAAATAGATTCTATGGAACCTTTTGAAATTCCAGTTTAAGTAAAAAAATCATAGTATATTATACATCATTTTAAACTAGTTTCGGTCAGAAAATCAAATTAAATCGAGGTTTGTTCGAAATGCTACGAAACTTTTCAGACCCTTTTTATATTTTACGAGGGAAGATTTCGATGGAAGGCCATGCAAAAAATTATACCTGAATTAGATTCTATGAAACTTTTTGAAATACTAGATTCGGTCAAAAAATCGTAGTATATTATACACAGTTTTATACTAGTTTCGGTCAAAAATCAAACTAAATCGAGGATTGTTCAAAAAGTTACGAAACCTTTCAAATCCTTTCTATATTTTTCGAGGGAAGGTTATGAGGGAAGTCCCGAAAAAAAACTTATCTCAAAAATAGATTCTATGGAACCTTTTGAAATGCCAGTTTAAATCAAAAAATCATACTATATTATACACAATTTTATACTAATTTCGGTCAGAAATTCAAATTAAATCGAGGTTTTTTCGAAATGCTACGAAACTTTTCAGATCCTTTCTATATTTTAGGAAGGATGATTTCGATAGAAGGCCATGCAAAAAATTATACCAGAATTAGATTCTATGAAACTTTTTGAAATACTAGTTTAGGAAAAAAAATCAAAGTATATTATACATAGTTTTATACTAGTTTCGATCAAAAAATCAAATTAAATCGAGGATTGTTCGAAATGCTACAAAACTTTTAAGATCCTTTATATATTTTACATGGGAAGATTACGATGGATGTCCATGCATAAAATTATCTCAGAATTAGATTCTATGAAATTTTTTGAAATACTAGTTTCGGTCAAAACTTTAGAAATACTAGTTTCGGTCAAAGTTATATTAGGATTAGATTCTATCGTAGTATATTATACACAATTTTATATTAGTTCAGAAATCAAATTACATTGAGGATTGTTCAAAATACTACGAAACCTTTTAAATCCTTTCTATATTTCTCGAGGGAAGGTTATGATGGAAGTCCCGACAAAAAACTTATCTCAAAATTATATTCTATGGAACCTTTTGAAATGCCAGTTTAAGTCAAAAAATCATAGTATATTATACACAATTTTGCACTAGTTTCGGTCAGAAAATAAAATTAAATCGAGGATTGTTCGAAATGCTACTAAACCTTTCAGATCCTTTCTATATTTTTCGAGGGAAGATTTTGATGGAAGTCCATGCAAAAAATTATATCATAATTAGATTCAATGAAACTTTTTGAACTACTAGTTTAGGTCAAAAAATAGTAGTATATTATACACAGTTTTATACTAGTTTTGGTCAAAAAATCAAATTAAATCGAGGATTATTCAAAATGCTACGAAAATTTTAAGATCCTTTATATATTTTACGAGGGAAGATTACGATGGAAGTCCATGGAAAACAATTATCTCAGAATTAGATTCTATGAAACTTTTTGAAATACTAGTTTCGGTCAAAAAACCGTAGTATATTATACACAATTTTATACTAGTTTCAGTCAGAAAATCAAATTAAATAGAGGATTTTTCGAAATGCTACAAAACGTTTAAGATCCTTTCTATATTTTACAAGGGAAGATTACAATGGAAGTCCATGCTAAAAATTATATCAGAATTAGATTCTATGTAACTTTTTGAAATACTAGTTTCGGTCAAAATATCGTAGTATATTATACACAGTTTTATACTAGTTTCAGTCAGAAATCAAACTAAATCGAGGATTGTTCGAAATGCTACGAAACTTTTCAGATCCATTCTATATTTTTCGAAGGAAGGTTATGATGGAAGTCCCGACAAAAAAGTTATCGCAAAATTAGATTCTATGGAACCTTTTGAAATGCCGGTTTAGGTCAAAAAATCATAGTATATTATACATAATTTTATACTAGTTTCGGTCAGAAAATCAAATTAAATCGAGCATTGTTCAAAATGCTACGAAACCTTTCAGATCCTATCTTTATTTTTTTAGGGAAGGTTATGATGGAAGTCCCAACAAAAATATTATCTCAAAATTAGATTCTATGGAACCTTTTTAAATGCCAGTTTATGTCAAAAAATATATTATATTATACATAATTTTAAACTAGTTTCGGTCAGAAAATCAAATTAAATCGAGGTTTGTTCGAAATGCTACGAAACTTTTCAGATCCTTTATATGTTTTACTAGGGAAGATTTCGATTGAAGTCCATGCAAAAAATTATATCAGAATTAGATTCTATGAAACTTTTTGAAATACTAGTTTCGGTAAAAAAAATCGTAGTATATTATACATAGTTTTATACTAGTTTCAGTTAGAAATCAAATTAAATCGAGGATTGTTCGAAATGCTACGAAACTTTTCAGATCCTTCTATATTTTACGATGGAAGGTTACGATGAAATTCCCGACAAAAAACTTATCTCAAAATTAGATTTTATTAAACCCTTTGAATAATTAGATTCTATGAAACTTTTTGAAATGCCAGTTTAGGTCAAAAAATCGTAGTATATTATACACAATTTTATACTAGTTTCGGTCAGAAAATCAAATTAAATCGAGGATTTTTCAAAATGCTACGAAACGTTTCAGATCCTTCCTATATTTTACGAGGGAAGATTACGATGGAAGTCCCGACAAAAAAATTATCTCAAAATTAGATTCTATGGAACTTTTTGGAATACTAGTTTCGGTAAAAAAATCGTAGTATAATATACACAATTTTATACTAGTTTCGGTCAGAAATCAAATTAAATCGAGGATTGTTCGAAATGCTACGAAGCATTTCAGATCCTTTCTATAATTTACGAGGGAAGATTATGATGGAAGTCCATGCAAAAAATTATCTCAAAATTGGATTCTATGAAACTTTTTGAAATGCCATTTTAGGTCAAAAAATCAAAGTATATTATACACAATTTTATACTAGTTTCGGTCCAAAAATTAAATTAAATCGAGGATTGTTCAAATGCTATAAAACTTTTAAGATCTTTTCTACGAGGGAAGATTACGATGGAAGTCCATGCAAAATACTATCTCAGAGCTAGATTCTATGAAACTTTTTGAAATATTGGTTTCGGTCAAAAAATCGTAGTATATTATACACAATTTTATACTATTTTCGGTTAGAAAATTAAATTAAATCGGGATTGTCCAAAATGCTACGAAACTCTTAAGAACCTTTCTATATTTTACGAGGTAAGATTTCAATGGAAGTCCATGCAAAAAATTATCACAGAAATATATTCTTTGAAACTTTTTGAAATACGAATTTCAGTCAAAAAATCGTAGTATATTATACATAATTTTATACTAGTTTCGGTCATAAATCAAATTAAATCGAGTATTGTTCGAAATGCAACAAAACTTTTCAGATCCTTCCTATATTTTACGAGGCAAGATTACGACGGAAGTACTGACAAAAAACTAATCTCAAAATTAGATTCTATGGAACTTTTGGAAATACTAGTTTCGGTAAAAAAATGGTAGTATAATATACACAATTTTATACTAGTTTCGGTCAGAAATCAAATTAAATCGAGGATTGTTCGAAATGCTACGAAACATTTCAGATCCTTTCTATATTTTACGAGGGAAGATTATGATGGATGTCCATGCAAAAAAATATCTCAGAAATAGATTCTATGAAACTTTTTGAAATACTTGTTTCGGTCAAAAAATCGTAGTATATTATAAAAAAATTTATACTAGTTTCGGTCAAAAAATCAAATTAAATCGAGGATTGTTCAAAATTCTAAGAAACATTTCAGGTCCTTTCTATATTTTACGAGGGAAGATTTTGATGGAAGTCCATGCAAAAAATTATCTCAGAAATAGATTCTATGAAAATTTTTAAAATACGAGTGTCGGTCAAAAAATCGTAGTATATTATACACAATTTTATAATAGTTTCTGTCAAAAAATCAAATTAAATCGAGGATTGTTCTAAATGCTACGAACTTTTAAGATCCTTTCTATAATTTACGAGGGAAGATTATGATGGAAGTCCATGCAAAACATTATCTCAAAATTGGATTCTATGAAACTTTTTGAAATGCCAATTTAGGTCAATAAATCAAAGTATATTATACACAATTTTATACTAGTTTCGGTCAAATAATCAAATTAAATCGAGGATTGTTCAAATGCTACGAAACTTTTATGATCCTTTCTATATCCTTTCTATATTATATACAATTTTATACTAGTTCGGTCAGAAAATCAAATTAAATTGAGGATTGTTTGAAATGTTACGAAACTTTTCCGATCCTTTCTATATTTTACGAGGGAAGGTTATGATGGAAGTCTCGAATAATAACTTATCTCAGAATTAGATTCTATGGAACTTTTCTAAAAGCCAGTTTAGGTCAAAAATCGTAGTATAATATACACAATATTATACTAGTTTCGGTCAGAAATCAAATTAAATCAAGTATTGTTCGAAATGCTACGAAACTTTTAAGTTCCTTTCTATATTTTACGAGGGAAGATTACGATGGCAGTCCATGCAAAAAATCATCTCAAAATTAGATTCTATGAAACTTTTTGAAATACTAGTTTCTGTCAAAAAATCGTAGTATATTATACACAATTTAATACTAGTTTCGGTCAAAAAATCAAATTAAATCGAGGATTGTTCGAAATGCTACGAAACTCTTAAGATCCTTTCTATATTTTACGAGGGAAGATTACGATGGAAGTCCTTGAACAAAATTATCTCGGAGTTAGATTCTATGAAACTTTTTGAAATACTAGTTTCGGTCAAAAAAATTTAGTATATTATACACAATTTTATCCTAGTTTCGATCAGATAATAAAATTAAATCGAGGAATGTTCGAAATGCTACGAAAATTTTCATATCCTTCCTATATTTTACGAGGCAAGATTATGATGGAAGTCCACACAAAAAACTTATCTCAAAATTAGATTCTATGGAACTTTTTGAAATACTAGTTTCGGTCAAAAAATTATAGTATAATATACACAATTGTATACTAGTTTCGGTCAGAAATCAATTTAAATCGAGGATTGTTCGAAATGCTACGAAACATTTCAGATCCTTTCTAAATTTTACGAGGGAAGATTTTGATGGAAGTCCATGCAAAAAATTATCTTAGAAATAGATTCTATGAAACTTTTTTAAATACGAGTTTCGGTGAAAAAATCGTAGTTATTATACACAATTTTATACTAGCTTCTTTCAAAAATATAATTAAATCGAGGATTGTTCGAAATGCCATGAACTTTTAAGATCCTTTCTATAATTTACGAGGGAAGATTATGATGGAATTACATACAAAAAATTATCTCAAAATTGGATTCTATGAAAGTTTTTGAAATTTCAATTTAGGTCAAAAATCATAGTATATTATACACAATTTTATACTAGTTACGGTCAAAATTTCAAATTAAATCGAGGATTGTTCGAAATGCTACGAAACTTTTCAAATCCTTTCTATATTTTACGAGGTAAGATTATGATGGAAGTCCATGCAAAAAATTATCTCAGAAATATATTCTATGAAACTTTTTGAAATACGAGTTTCGATCAAAAATCGTAGTATATTATACACAATTTTAAACTAGTTTCTGTCAAAAAATCAAATTAAATCGAGGATTGTTCGAAATGCGACGAATCTTTTAAGATCCATTCTATTTTTTACGAGGGAAGGTTATGATGGAAGTCTATGCAAAAATTTATGTCAAAATAAGATTCTATGGAACTTTTTGAAATACGAGTGTAGGTCAAAAAATCTTAGTATATTATACACAATTTCATACTAGTTTCGGGTAGAAAATGAAATTAAATTGAGGATTGTTTGAAATGTTACGAAACTTTTCAGATCCTTTCTATATTTTAGGAGGGAAGTTTACGATGGAAGTCCCTGCAAAAAATTATGTCAGAATTAGATTTTATGAAATTTTTTGAAATACTAGTTTAGGTTAAAAAATCCTAGTATATTATACACAATTTTATACTAGTTTCGGTCAGAAAATCAAATTAAATCGAGGATTGTTCGAAATGCTACAAAACTTTTCAGATCCTTTCTATATTTTACGAGGGAAGATTTCAATGGAAGTCTATGCAAAAAATCATCAAAGAATTAGATTCTATGAAACTTTTTGAAATGCCAGTTTATGTCAAAAATCGTAGTATATTATACACAAGTTTATACTAGTTTAGGTCAAAAAATCAAATTAAATCGAGTATTGTTAGAAATGCTACGAAAAATTTAAGATCCTTTCTATATTTTACCAGGGAAGATTACGATGGAATCCATGCAAAAAATTATCTCGGAGTTAGATTCTATGAAACTTTTTGAAATACTAGTTTCGGTCAAAAAATCGTAGTATATTATACACAATTTAATACTAGTTTCGGTCAAAAAATCAAATTAAATCGAGGATTGTTCGAAAAGCTACGAATCTCTTAAGATCCTTTCTATATTTTACGAGGGAAGATTACGATTTAAGTCCTTGAAAAAATTATATCGGAGTTAGATTCTATGAAACTTTTTGAAATACTAGTTTTGGTCAAAAAAATTATAGTATATTATACACAATTTTTTACTAGTTTCGGTCAGAAAATAAAATTAAATCGAGGAATGTTCGAAATGCTACGAAAATTTTCATATCCTTCCTATAGTTTACGAGGAAAATTACGATGGAAGTCCCGACAAAAAACTTATCTCAAAATTAGATTCTCTGGAACTTTTAGAAATACTAGTTTCGGTCAAAAAATCGTATTATAATATACACAATATTATACTAGTTTCGGACAGAAATATAATTAAATCGAGGTTTGTTCGAAATGCTACGAAACATTTCAAATCCTTTCTATATTTAACGAGGGAAGATTATGATGGAAGTCCATGCAAAAAATTATCTCAGAAATAGATTCTATGAAACTTTTTGAAATACGAGTTTCGGTCAAAAATCGTAGTATATTATACACAATTTTATACTAGTTTCTGTCAAAAAATCAAATTAAATCGAGGATTGTTCGAAATGCTACGAATCTTTTAAGATCCATTCTATTTTTTACGATGGAAGGTTATGATGGAAGTCCATGCAAAAAAATATGTCAAAATAAGATTCTATGGAACTTTTTGAAATACGTGTTTAGGTCAATAAATCGTAGTATATTATAGACAATTTCATACAAGTTTCGGTCAGAAAATGAAATTAAATTGACGATTGTTTGAAATGCTACTAAACTTTTCAAATCCTTTCTATATTTTAGGAGGGAAGTTTACGATGGAAGTCCCTGCAAAAAATTATGTCATAATTAGATTCTATGAAAATTTTTGAAATACTAGTTTAGGTTAAAAAATCCTAGTATATTATACACAATTTTATACTAGTTTCGGTCAGAAATCTAATTAAATCGAGGATTATTTGAAATGCTACGAAACATTTCAAATCCTTTCTATATTTTACGAGGGAAGATTATGATGGAAGTCCATGCAAAAATTTATCTCAAAAATAGATTCTATGAAACGTTTTGAAATACGAGTTTCGGTCAAAAATCGTAGTATATTATACACAATTTTATACTAGTTTCTATCAAAAAATCAAATTAAATCGAGGATTGTTCGAAATGCTACGAAACTTTTAAAATCCATTCTATTTTTTACGAGGGATGGTTATGATGGAAGTCCATGCAAAAAATTATGTCACAATAAGATTCTATGGAACTTTTTGAAATACGAGTGTAGGTCAAAAAATCGTAGTATATTATACACAATTTCATACTAGTTTCGGTGTGAAAATTAAATTAAATTGAGGATTGTTTGAAATGTTACGAAGCTTTTCAGATCCTTTCTATATTTTAGGAGGGAAGTTTACGATGGAAGTCCCTGCAAAAAATTATGTCAGAATTAGATTCTATGAAATTTTTTGAAATACTAGTTTATGTTAAAAAATCCTAGTATATTATACACAATTTTATACTAGTTTCGGTCAGAAAATCAAATTAAATCGAGGATTGTTCGAAATGCTACAAAACTTTTCAGATCCTTTCTATATTTTACGGGGAAGATTTCAATGGAAGTCTATGCAAAAAATCATCAAAGAATTAGATTCTATGAAACTTTTTGAAATGCCAGTTTAGGTCAAAAATCGTAGTATATTATACACAAGTTTATACTAGTTTAGGTCAGAAAATCAAATTAAATCAAGGAATGTTCGAAATGCTACGAAAGTTTTCATATCCTTCCTATATTTTACGAGGCAACATTACGATGGAAGTCCCGACAAAAAACTTATCTCATAATTAGATTCTATGGAACCTTTTGAAATACTAGTTTCGGTCAAAAAATCGTAGTATATTATACACAATTTAATACTAGTTTCGGTCAAAAAATCAAATTAAATCGAGGATTGTTCGAAATGCTACGAATCTCTTAAGATCCTTTCTATATTTTACGAGGGAAGATTACGATGGAAGTCCTTGAACAAAATTATATCGGAGTTAGATTCTAGGAAACTTTTTGAAATACTAGTTTCGGTCAAAAAATTGTAGTATATTATACACAATTTTATACTAGTTTCGGTCAGAAAATAAAATTAAATCGAGGAATGTTCGAAATGCTACGAAAATTTTCATATCCTTCCTATAGTTTACGAGGAAAATTACGATGGAAGTCCCGACAAAAAACTTATCTCAAAATTAGATTCTCTGGAACTTTTAGAAATACTAGTTTCGGTCAAAAAATCGTATTATAATATACACAATATTATACTAGTTTCGGACAGAAATATAATTAAATCGAGGTTTGTTCGAAATGCTACGAAACATTTCAAATCCTTTCTATATTTAACGAGGGAAGATTATGATGGAAGTCCATGCAAAAAATTATCTCAGAAATAGATTCTATGAAACTTTTTGAAATACGAGTTTCGGTCAAAAATCGTAGTATATTATACACAATTTTATACTAGTTTCTGTCAAAAAATCAAATTAAATCGAGGATTGTTCGAAATGCTACAAATCTTTTAAGATCCATTCTATTTTTTACGAGGGAAGGTTATGATGGAAGTCCATGCAAAAAAATATGTCAAAATAAGATTCTATGGAACTTTTTGAAATACGTGTTTAGGTCAATAAATCGTAGTATATTATAGACAATTTCATACAAGTTTCGGTCAGAAAATGAAATTAAATTGACGATTTTTTGAAATGCTACTAAACTTTTCAAATCCTTTCTATATTTTAGGAGGGAAGTTTACGATGGAAGTCCCTGCAAAAAATTATGTCATAATTAGATTCTATGAAAATTTTTGAAATACTAGTTTAGGTTAAAAAATCCTAGTATATTATACACAATTTTATACTAGTTTCGGTCAGAAATCTAATTAAATCGAGGATTATTTGAAATGCTACGAAACATTTCAAATCCTTTCTATATTTTACGAGGGAAGATTATGATGGAAGTCCATGCAAAAATTTATCTCAAAAATAGATTCTATGAAACGTTTTGAAATACGAGTTTCGGTCAAAAATCGTAGTATATTATACACAATTTTATACTAGTTTCTATCAAAAAATCAAATTAAATCGAGGATTGTTCGAAATGCTACGAAACTTTTAAAATCCATTCTATTTTTTACGAGGGATGGTTATGATGGAAGTCCATGCAAAAAATTATGTCACAATAAGATTCTATGGAACTTTTTGAAATACGAGTGTAGGTCAAAAAATCGTAGTATATTATACACAATTTCATACTAGTTTCGGTGTGAAAATTAAATTAAATTGAGGATTGTTTGAAATGTTACGAAGCTTTTCAGATCCTTTCTATATTTTAGGAGGGAAGTTTACGATGGAAGTCCCTGCAAAAAATTATGTCAGAATTAGATTCTATGAAATTTTTTGAAATACTAGTTTATGTTAAAAAATCCTAGTATATTATACACAATTTTATACTAGTTTCGGTCAGAAAATCAAATTAAATCGAGGATTGTTCGAAATGCTACAAAACTTTTCAGATCCTTTCTATATTTTACGGGGAAGATTTCAATGGAAGTCTATGCAAAAAATCATCAAAGAATTAGATTCTATGAAACTTTTTGAAATGCCAGTTTAGGTCAAAAATCGTAGTATATTATACACAAGTTTATACTAGTTTAGGTCAAAAAATCAAATTAAATCGAGTATTGTTAGAAATGCTACGAAAAATTTAAGATCCTTTCTATATTTTACCAGGGAAGATTACGATGGAATCCATGCAAAAAATTATCTCGGAGTTAGATTCTATGAAACTTTTTGAAATACTAGTTTCGGTCAAAAAATCGTAGTATATTATACACAATTTAATACTAGTTTCGGTCAAAAAATCAAATTAAATCGAGGATTGTTCGAAAAGCTACGAATCTCTTAAGATCCTTTCTATATTTTACGAGGGAAGATTACGATTTAAGTCCTTGAACAAAATTATATCGGAGTTAGATTCTATGAAACTTTTTGAAATACTAATTTTGGTCAAAAAAATTATAGTATATTATACACAATTTTATACTAGTTTCGGTCAGAAAATAAAATTAAATCGAGGAATGTTCGAAATGCTACGAAAATTTTCATATCCTTCCTATAGTTTACGAGGAAAATTACGATGGATGTCCCGACAAAAAACTTATCTCAAAATTAGAATCTCTGGAACTTTTAGAAATACTAGTTTCGGTCAAAAAATCGTATTATAATATACACAATTTTATACTAGTTTCGGACAGAAATATAATTAAATCGAGGTTTGTTCGAAATGCTACGAAACATTTCAAATCCTTTCTATATTTAACGAGGGAAGATTATGATGGAAGTCCATGCAAAAAATTATCTCAGAAATAGATTCTATGAAACTTTTTGAAATACGAGTTTCGGTCAAAAATCGTAGTATATTATACACAATTTTATACTAGTTTCTGTCAAAAAATCAAATTAAATCGAGGATTGTTCGAAATGCTACAAATCTTTTAAGATCCATTCTATTTTTTACGAGGGAAGGTTATGATGGAAGTCCATGCAAAAAAATATGTCAAAATAAGATTCTATGGAACTTTTTGAAATACGTGTTTAGGTCAATAAATCGTAGTATATTATAGACAATTTCATACAAGTTTCGGTCAGAAAATGAAATTAAATTGACGATTTTTTGAAATGCTACTAAACTTTTCAAATCCTTTCTATATTTTAGGAGGGAAGTTTACGATGGAAGTCCCTGCAAAAAATTATGTCAGAATTAGATTCTATGAAAATTTTTGAAATACTAGTTTAGGTTAAAAAATCCTAGTATATTATACACAATTTTATACTAGTTTCGGTCAGAAATCTAATTAAATCGAGGATTATTTGAAATGCTACGAAACATTTCAAATCCTTTCTATATTTTACGAGGGAAGATTATGATGGAAGTCCATGCAAAAAATTATCTCAAAAATAGATTCTATGAAACGTTTTGAAATACGAGTTTCGGTCAAAAATCGTAGTATATTATACACAATTTTATACTAGTTTCTGTCAAAAAATCAAATTAAATCGAGGATTGTTCGAAATGCTACGAAACTTTTAAAATCCATTCTATTTTTTACGAGGGATGGTTATGATGGAAGTCCATGCAAAAAATTATGTCACAATAAGATTCTATGGAACTTTTTGAAATACGAGTGTAGGTCAAAAAATCGTAGTATATTATACACAATTTCATACTAGTTTCGGTGTGAAAATTAAATTAAATTGAGGATTGTTTGAAATGTTACGAAGCTTTTCAGATCCTTTCTATATTTTAGGAGGGATGTTTACGATGGAAGTCCCTTCAAAAATTTATGTCAGAATTAGATTCTATGAAATTTTTTGAAATACTAGTTTATGTTAAAAAATCCTAGTATATTATACACAATTTTATACTAGTTTCGGTCAGAAAATCAAATTAAATCGAGGATTGTTCGAAATGCTACAAAACTTTTCAGATCCTTTCTATATTTTACGGGGAAGATTTCAATGGAAGTCTATGCAAAAAATCATCAAAGAATTAGATTCTATGAAACTTTTTGAAATGCCAGTTTAGGTCAAAAATCGTAGTATATTATACACAAGTTTATACTAGTTTAGGTCAAAAAATCAAATTAAATCGAGTATTGTTAGAAATGCTACGAAAAATTTAAGATCCTTTCTATATTTTACCAGGGAAGATTACGATGGAATCCATGCAAAAAATTATCTCGGAGTTAGATTCTATGAAACTATTTGAAATACTAGTTTCGGTCAAAAAATCGTAGTATATTATTCACAATTTAATACTAGTTTCGGTCAAAAAATCAAATTAAATCGAGGATTGTTCGATAAGCTACGAATCTCTTAAGATCCTTTCTATATTTTACGAGGGAAGATTACGATTTAAGTCCTTGAACAAAATTATATCGGAGTTAGATTCTATGAAAGTTTTTGAAATACTAATTTTGGTCAAAAAAATTATAGTATATTATACACAATTTTATACTAGTTTCGGTCAGAAAATAAAATTAAATCGAGGAATGTTCGAAATGCTACGAAAATTTTCATATCCTTCCTATAGTTTACGAGGAAAATTACGATGGAAGTCCCGACAAAAAACTTATCTCAAAATTAGATTCTCTGGAACTTTTAGAAATACTAGATTCGGTAAAAAATTCGTATTATAACATACACAATTTTATACTAGTTTCGGACAGAAATATAATTAAATCGAGGTTTGTTCGAAATGCTACAAAACATTTCAAATACTTTCTATATTTAACGAGGGAAGATTATGATGGAAGTCCATGCAAAAAATTATCTCAGAAATAGATTCTATGAAACTTTTTGAAATACAAGTTTCGGTCAAAAATCGTAGTATATTATACACAATTTTATACTAGTTTTTGTCAAAAAATCAAATAAAATAGAGGATTGTTCGAAATGCTACGAATCTTTTAAGATCCATTCTATTTTTTACGAGGGAAGGTTATGATGGAAGTCCATGCAAAAAAATATGTCAAAATAAGATTCTATGGAACTTTTTGAAATACGTGTTTAGGTCAATAAATCGTAGTATATTATAGACAATTTCATACTAGATTCGGTCAGAAAATGAAATTAAATTGACGATTGTTTGAAATGCTACGAAACTTTTCAAATCCTTTCTATATTTTAGGAGGGAAGTTTACGATGGAAGTCCCTGCAAAAAATTATGTCAGAATTAGATTCTATGAAAATTTTTGAAATTTCAATTTAGGTTAAAAAATCCTAGTATATTATACACAATTTTATACTAGTTTCGGTCAGAAATCTAATTAAATCGAGGATTATTTGAAATGCTACGAAACATTTCAAATCCTTTCTATATTTTACGAGGGAAGATTATGATGGAAGTCCATGCAAAAAATTATCTCAAAAATATATTCTATGAAACGTTTTGAAATACGAGTTTCGGTCAAAAATCGTAGTATATTATACACAATTTTATACTAGTTTCTGTCAAAAAATCAAATTAAATCGAGGATTGTTCGAAATGCTACGAAACTTTTAAAATCCATTCTATTTTTTACGAGGGATGGTTATGATGGAAGTCCATGCAAAAAATTATGTCACAATAAGATTCTATGGAACTTTTTGAAATACGAGTGTAGGTCAAAAAATCGTAGTATATTATACACAATTTCATACTAGTTTCGGTGTGAAAATTAAATTAAATTGAGGATTGTTTGAAATGTTACGAAGCTTTTCAGATCCTTTCTATATTTTAGGAGGGATGTTTACGATGGAAGTCCCTTCAAAAATTTATGTCAGAATTAGATTCTATGAAATTTTTTGAAATACTAGTTTATGTTAAAAAATCCTAGTATATTATACACAATTTTATACTAGTTTCGGTCAGAAAATCAAATTAAATCGAGGATTGTTCGAAATGCTACAAAACTTTTCAGATCCTTTCTATATTTTACGGGGAAGATTTCAATGGAAGTCTATGCAAAAAATCATCAAAGAATTAGATTCTATGAAACTTTTTGAAATGCCAGTTTAGGTCAAAAATCGTAGTATATTATACACAAGTTTATACTAGTTTAGGTCAAAAAATCAAATTAAATCGAGTATTGTTAGAAATGCTACGAAAAATTTAAGATCCTTTCTATATTTTACCAGGGAAGATTACGATGGAATCCATGCAAAAAATTATCTCGGAGTTAGATTCTATGAAACTATTTGAAATACTAGTTTCGGTCAAAAAATCGTAGTATATTATTCACAATTTAATACTAGTTTCGGTCAAAAAATCAAATTAAATCGAGGATTGTTCGAAAAGCTACGAATCTCTTAAGATCCTTTCTATATTTTACGAGGGAAGATTACGATTTAAGTCCTTGAACAAAATTATATCGGAGTTAGATTCTATGAAACTTTTTGAAATACTAATTTTGGTCAAAAAAATTATAGTATATTATACACAATTTTATACTAGTTTCGGTCAGAAAATAAAATTAAATCGAGGAATGTTCGAAATGCTACGAAAATTTTCATATCCTTCCTATAGTTTACGAGGAAAATTACGATGGAAGTCCCGACAAAAAACTTATCTCAAAATTAGATTCTCTGGAACTTTTAGAAATACTAGATTCGGTAAAAAATTCGTATTATAACATACACAATTTTATACTAGTTTCGGACAGAAATATAATTAAATCGAGGTTTGTTCGAAATGCTACAAAACATTTCAAATACTTTCTATATTTAACGAGGGAAGATTATGATGGAAGTCCATGCAAAAAATTATCTCAGAAATAGATTCTATGAAACTTTTTGAAATACGAGTTTCGGTCAAAAATCGTAGTATATTATACACAATTTTATACTAGTTTTTGTCAAAAAATCAAATAAAATAGAGGATTGTTCGAAATGCTACGAATCTTTTAAGATCCATTCTATTTTTTACGAGGGAAGGTTATGATGGAAGTCCATGCAAAAAAATATGTCAAAATAAGATTCTATGGAACTTTTTGAAATACGTGTTTAGGTCAATAAATCGTAGTATATTATAGACAATTTCATACTAGATTCGGTCAGAAAATGAAATTAAATTGACGATTGTTTGAAATGCTACGAAACTTTTCAAATCCTTTCTATATTTTAGGAGGGAAGTTTACGATGGAAGTCCCTGCAAAAAATTATGTCAGAATTAGATTCTATGAAAATTTTTGAAATTTCAATTTAGGTTAAAAAATCCTAGTATATTATACACAATTTTATACTAGTTTCGGTCAGAAATCTAATTAAATCGAGGATTATTTGAAATGCTACGAAACATTTCAAATCCTTTCTATATTTTACGAGGGAAGATTATGATGGAAGTCCATGCAAAAAATTATCTCAAAAATATATTCTATGAAACGTTTTGAAATACGAGTTTCGGTCAAAAATCGTAGTATATTATACACAATTTTATACTAGTTTCTGTCAAAAAATCAAATTAAATCGAGGATTGTTCGAAATGCTACGAAACTTTTAAAATCCATTCTATTTTTTACGAGGGATGGTTATGATGGAAGTCCATGCAAAAAATTATGTCACAATAAGATTCTATGGATTTTTTTGAAATACGAGTGTAGGTCAAAAAATCGTAGTATATTATACACAATTTCATACTAGTTTCGGTGTGAAAATTAAATTAAATTGAGGATTGTTTGAAATGTTACGAAACTTTTCAGATCCTTTCTATATTTTAGGAGGGAAGTTTACGATGGAAGTCCCTGCAAAAAATTATGTCAGAATTAGATTTTATGAAATTTTTTGAAATACTAGTTTAGGTTAAAAAATCCTAGTATATTATACACAATTTTATACTAGTTTCGGTCAGAAAATCAAATTAAATCGAGGATTGTTCGAAATGCTACAAAACTTTTCAGATCCTTTCTATATTTTACGAGGGAAGATTTCAATGGAAGTCTATGCAAAAAATCATCAAAGAATTAGATTCTATGAAACTTTTTGAAATGCCAGTTTATGTCAAAAATCGTAGTATATTATACACAAGTTTATACTAGTTTAGGTCAAAAAATCAAATTAAATCGAGTATTGTTAGAAATGCTACGAAAAATTTAAGATCCTTTCTATATTTTACCAGGGAAGATTACGATGGAATCCATGCAAAAAATTATCTCGGAGTTAGATTCTATGAAACTTTTTGAAATACTAGTTTCGGTCAAAAAATCGTAGTATATTATACACAATTTAATACTAGTTTCGGTCAAAAAATCAAATTAAATCGAGGATTGTTCGAAAAGCTACGAATCTCTTAAGATCCTTTCTATATTTTACGAGGGAAGATTACGATTTAAGTCCTTGAAAAAATTATATCGGAGTTAGATTCTATGAAACTTTTTGAAATACTAGTTTTGGTCAAAAAAATTATAGTATATTATACACAATTTTATACTAGTTTCGGTCAGAAAATAAAATTAAATCGAGGAATGTTCGAAATGCTACGAAAATTTTCATATCCTTCCTATAGTTTACGAGGAAAATTACGATGGAAGTCCCGACAAAAAACTTATCTCAAAATTAGATTCTCTGGAACTTTTAGAAATACTAGTTTCGGTCAAAAAATCGTATTATAATATACACAATTTTATACTAGTTTCGGACAGAAATATAATTAAATCGAGGTTTGTTCGAAATGCTACGAAACATTTCAAATCCTTTCTATATTTAACGAGGGAAGATTATGATGGAAGTCCATGCAAAAAATTATCTCAGAAATAGATTCTATGAAACTTTTTGAAATACGAGTTTCGGTCAAAAATCGTAGTATATTATACACAATTTTATACTAGTTTCTGTCAAAAAATCAAATTAAATCGAGGATTGTTCGAAATGCTACGAATCTTTTAAGATCCATTCTATTTTTTACGATGGAAGGTTATGATGGAAGTCCATGCAAAAAAATATGTCAAAATAAGATTCTATGGAACTTTTTGAAATACGTGTTTAGGTCAATAAATCGTAGTATATTATAGACAATTTCATACAAGTTTCGGTCAGAAAATGAAATTAAATTGACGATTGTTTGAAATGCTACTAAACTTTTCAAATCCTTTCTATATTTTAGGAGGGAAGTTTACGATGGAAGTCCCTGCAAAAAATTATGTCATAATTAGATTCTATGAAAATTTTTGAAATACTAGTTTAGGTTAAAAAATCCTAGTATATTATACACAATTTTATACTAGTTTCGGTCAGAAATCTAATTAAATCGAGGATTATTTGAAATGCTACGAAACATTTCAAATCCTTTCTATATTTTACGAGGGAAGATTATGATGGAAGTCCATGCAAAAAATTATCTCAAAAATAGATTCTATGAAACGTTTTGAAATACGAGTTTCGGTCAAAAATCGTAGTATATTATACACAATTTTATACTAGTTTCTATCAAAAAATCAAATTAAATCGAGGATTGTTCGAAATGCTACGAAACTTTTAAAATCCATTCTATTTTTTACGAGGGATGGTTATGATGGAAGTCCATGCAAAAAATTATGTCACAATAAGATTCTATGGAACTTTTTGAAATACGAGTGTAGGTCAAAAAATCGTAGTATATTATACACAATTTCATACTAGTTTCGGTGTGAAAATTAAATTAAATTGAGGATTGTTTGAAATGTTACGAAGCTTTTCAGATCCTTTCTATATTTTAGGAGGGATGTTTACGATGGAAGTCCCTTCAAAAATTTATGTCAGAATTAGATTCTATGAAATTTTTTGAAATACTAGTTTATGTTAAAAAATCCTAGTATATTATACACAATTTTATACTAGTTTCGGTCAGAAAATCAAATTAAATCGAGGATTGTTCGAAATGCTACAAAACTTTTCAGATCCTTTCTATATTTTACGGGGAAGATTTCAATGGAAGTCTATGCAAAAAATCATCAAAGAATTAGATTCTATGAAACTTTTTGAAATGCCAGTTTAGGTCAAAAATCGTAGTATATTATACACAAGTTTATACTAGTTTAGGTCAAAAAATCAAATTAAATCGAGTATTGTTAGAAATGCTACGAAAAATTTAAGATCCTTTCTATATTTTACCAGGGAAGATTACGATGGAATCCATGCAAAAAATTATCTCGGAGTTAGATTCTATGAAACTATTTGAAATACTAGTTTCGGTCAAAAAATCGTAGTATATTATTCACAATTTAATACTAGTTTCGGTCAAAAAATCAAATTAAATCGAGGATTGTTCGAAAAGCTACGAATCTCTTAAGATCCTTTCTATATTTTACGAGGGAAGATTACGATTTAAGTCCTTGAACAAAATTATATCGGAGTTAGATTCTATGAAACTTTTTGAAATACTAATTTTGGTCAAAAAAATTATAGTATATTATACACAATTTTATACTAGTTTCGGTCAGAAAATAAAATTAAATCGAGGAATGTTCGAAATGCTACGAAAATTTTCATATCCTTCCTATAGTTTACGAGGAAAATTACGATGGAAGTCCCGACAAAAAACTTATCTCAAAATTAGATTCTCTGGAACTTTTAGAAATACTAGATTCGGTAAAAAATTCGTATTATAACATACACAATTTTATACTAGTTTCGGACAGAAATATAATTAAATCGAGGTTTGTTCGAAATGCTACAAAACATTTCAAATACTTTCTATATTTAACGAGGGAAGATTATGATGGAAGTCCATGCAAAAAATTATCTCAGAAATAGATTCTATGAAACTTTTTGAAATACGAGTTTCGGTCAAAAATCGTAGTATATTATACACAATTTTATACTAGTTTTTGTCAAAAAATCAAATAAAATAGAGGATTGTTCGAAATGCTACGAATCTTTTAAGATCCATTCTATTTTTTACGAGGGAAGGTTATGATGGAAGTCCATGCAAAAAAATATGTCAAAATAAGATTCTATGGAACTTTTTGAAATACGTGTTTAGGTCAATAAATCGTAGTATATTATAGACAATTTCATACTAGATTCGGTCAGAAAATGAAATTAAATTGACGATTGTTTGAAATGCTACGAAACTTTTCAAATCCTTTCTATATTTTAGGAGGGAAGTTTACGATGGAAGTCCCTGCAAAAAATTATGTCAGAATTAGATTCTATGAAAATTTTTGAAATTTCAATTTAGGTTAAAAAATCCTAGTATATTATACACAATTTTATACTAGTTTCGGTCAGAAATCTAATTAAATCGAGGATTATTTGAAATGCTACGAAACATTTCAAATCCTTTCTATATTTTACGAGGGAAGATTATGATGGAAGTCCATGCAAAAAATTATCTCAAAAATATATTCTATGAAACGTTTTGAAATACGAGTTTCGGTCAAAAATCGTAGTATATTATACACAATTTTATAATAGTTTCTGTCAAAAAATCAAATTAAATCGAGGATTGTTCGAAATGCTACGAAACTTTTAAAATCCATTCTATTTTTTACGAGGGATGGTTATGATGGAAGTCCATGCAAAAAATTATGTCACAATAAGATTCTATGGATTTTTTTGAAATACGAGTGTAGGTCAAAAAATCGTAGTATATTATACACAATTTCATACTAGTTTCGGTGTGAAAATTAAATTAAATTGAGGATTGTTTGAAATGTTACGAAACTTTTCAGATCCTTTCTATATTTTAGGAGGGAAGTTTACGATGGAAGTCCCTGCAAAAAATTATGTCAGAATTAGATTTTATGAAATTTTTTGAAATACTAGTTTAGGTTAAAAAATCCTAGTATATTATACACAATTTTATACTAGTTTCGGTCAGAAAATCAAATTAAATCGAGGATTGTTCGAAATGCTACAAAACTTTTCAGATCCTTTCTATATTTTACGAGGGAAGATTTCAATGGAAGTCTATGCAAAAAATCATCAAAGAATTAGATTCTATGAAACTTTTTGAAATGCCAGTTTATGTCAAAAATCGTAGTATATTATACACAAGTTTATACTAGTTTAGGTCAAAAAATCAAATTAAATCGAGTATTGTTAGAAATGCTACGAAAAATTTAAGATCCTTTCTATATTTTACCAGGGAAGATTACGATGGAATCCATGCAAAAAATTATCTCGGAGTTAGATTCTATGAAACTTTTTGAAATACTAGTTTCGGTCAAAAAATCGTAGTATATTATACACAATTTAATACTAGTTTCGGTCAAAAAATCAAATTAAATCGAGGATTGTTCGAAAAGCTACGAATCTCTTAAGATCCTTTCTATATTTTACGAGGGAAGATTACGATTTAAGTCCTTGAAAAAATTATATCGGAGTTAGATTCTATGAAACTTTTTGAAATACTAGTTTTGGTCAAAAAAATTATAGTATATTATACACAATTTTATACTAGTTTCGGTCAGAAAATAAAATTAAATCGAGGAATGTTCGAAATGCTACGAAAATTTTCATATCCTTCCTATAGTTTACGAGGAAAATTACGATGGAAGTCCCGACAAAAAACTTATCTCAAAATTAGATTCTCTGGAACTTTTAGAAATACTAGTTTCGGTCAAAAAATCGTATTATAATATACACAATTTTATACTAGTTTCGGACAGAAATATAATTAAATCGAGGTTTGTTCGAAATGCTACGAAACATTTCAAATCCTTTCTATATTTAACGAGGGAAGATTATGATGGAAGTCCATGCAAAAAATTATCTCAGAAATAGATTCTATGAAACTTTTTGAAATACGAGTTTCGGTCAAAAATCGTAGTATATTATACACAATTTTATACTAGTTTCTGTCAAAAAATCAAATTAAATCGAGGATTGTTCGAAATGCTACGAATCTTTTAAGATCCATTCTATTTTTTACGATGGAAGGTTATGATGGAAGTCCATGCAAAAAAATATGTCAAAATAAGATTCTATGGAACTTTTTGAAATACGTGTTTAGGTCAATAAATCGTAGTATATTATAGACAATTTCATACAAGTTTCGGTCAGAAAATGAAATTAAATTGACGATTGTTTGAAATGCTACTAAACTTTTCAAATCCTTTCTATATTTTAGGAGGGAAGTTTACGATGGAAGTCCCTGCAAAAAATTATGTCATAATTAGATTCTATGAAAATTTTTGAAATACTAGTTTAGGTTAAAAAATCCTAGTATATTATACACAATTTTATACTAGTTTCGGTCAGAAATCTAATTAAATCGAGGATTATTTGAAATGCTACGAAACATTTCAAATCCTTTCTATATTTTACGAGGGAAGATTATGATGGAAGTCCATGCAAAAAATTATCTCAAAAATAGATTCTATGAAACGTTTTGAAATACGAGTTTCGGTCAAAAATCGTAGTATATTATACACAATTTTATACTAGTTTCTGTCAAAAAATCAAATTAAATCGAGGATTGTTCGAAATGCTACGAAACTTTTAAAATCCATTCTATTTTTTACGAGGGATGGTTATGATGGAAGTCCATGCAAAAAATTATGTCACAATAAGATTCTATGGAACTTTTTGAAATACGAGTGTAGGTCAAAAAATCGTAGTATATTATACACAATTTCATACTAGTTTCGGTGTGAAAATTAAATTAAATTGAGGATTGTTTGAAATGTTACGAAGCTTTTCAGATCCTTTCTATATTTTAGGAGGGATGTTTACGATGGAAGTCCCTTCAAAAAATTATGTCAGAATTAGATTCTATGAAATTTTTTGAAATACTAGTTTATGTTAAAAAATCCTAGTATATTATACACAATTTTATACTAGTTTCGGTCAGAAAATCAAATTAAATCGAGGATTGTTCGAAATGCTACAAAACTTTTCAGATCCTTTCTATATTTTACGGCGAAGATTTCAATGGAAGTCTATGCAAAAAATCATCAAAGAATTAGATTCTATGAAACTTTTTGAAATGCCAGTTTAGGTCAAAAATCGTAGTATATTATACACAAGTTTATACTAGTTTAGGTCAAAAAATCAAATTAAATCGAGTATTGTTAGAAATGCTACGAAAAATTTAAGATCCTTTCTATATTTTACCAGGGAAGATTACGATGGAATCCATGCAAAAAATTATCTCGGAGTTAGATTCTATGAAACTTTTTGAAATACTAGTTTCGGTCAAAAAATCGTAGTATATTATACACAATTTAATACTAGTTTCGGTCAAAAAATCAAATTAAATCGAGGATTGTTCGAAAAGCTACGAATCTCTTAAGATCCTTTCTATATTTTACGAGGGAAGATTACGATTTAAGTCCTTGAACAAAATTATATCGGAGTTAGATTCTATGAAACTTTTTGAAATACTAATTTTGGTCAAAAAAATTATAGTATATTATACACAATTTTATACTAGTTTCGGTCAGAAAATAAAATTAAATCGAGGAATGTTCGAAATGCTACGAAAATTTTCATATCCTTCCTATAGTTTACGAGGAAAATTACGATGGATGTCCCGACAAAAAACTTATCTCAAAATTAGAATCTCTGGAACTTTTAGAAATACTAGTTTCGGTCAAAAAATCGTATTATAATATACACAATTTTATACTAGTTTCGGACAGAAATATAATTAAATCGAGGTTTGTTCGAAATGCTACGAAACATTTCAAATCCTTTCTATATTTAACGAGGGAAGATTATGATGGAAGTCCATGCAAAAAATTATCTCAGAAATAGATTCTATGAAACTTTTTGAAATACGAGTTTCGGTCAAAAATCGTAGTATATTATACACAATTTTATACTAGTTTCTGTCAAAAAATCAAATTAAATCGAGGATTGTTCGAAATGCTACAAATCTTTTAAGATCCATTCTATTTTTTACGAGGGAAGGTTATGATGGAAGTCCATGCAAAAAAATATGTCAAAATAAGATTCTATGGAACTTTTTGAAATACGTGTTTAGGTCAATAAATCGTAGTATATTATAGACAATTTCATACAAGTTTCGGTCAGAAAATGAAATTAAATTGACGATTTTTTGAAATGCTACTAAACTTTTCAAATCCTTTCTATATTTTAGGAGGGAAGTTTACGATGGAAGTCCCTACAAAAAATTATGTCAGAATTAGATTCTATGAAAATTTTTGAAATACTAGTTTAGGTTAAAAAATCCTAGTATATTATACACAATTTTATACTAGTTTCGGTCAGAAATCTAATTAAATCGAGGATTATTTGAAATGCTACGAAACATTTCAAATCCTTTCTATATTTTACGAGGGAAGATTATGATGGAAGTCCATGCAAAAAATTATCTCAAAAATAGATTCTATGAAACGTTTTGAAATACGAGTTTCGGTCAAAAATCGTAGTATATTATACACAATTTTATACTAGTTTCTGTCAAAAAATCAAATTAAATCGAGGATTGTTCGAAATGCTACGAAACTTTTAAAATCCATTCTATTTTTTACGAGGGATGGTTATGATGGAAGTCCATGCAAAAAATTATGTCACAATAAGATTCTATGGAACTTTTTGAAATACGAGTGTAGGTCAAAAAATCGTAGTATATTATACACAATTTCATACTAGTTTCGGTGTGAAAATTAAATTAAATTGAGGATTGTTTGAAATGTTACGAAGCTTTTCAGATCCTTTCTATATTTTAGGAGGGATGTTTACGATGGAAGTCCCTTCAAAAAATTATGTCAGAATTAGATTCTATGAAATTTTTTGAAATACTAGTTTATGTTAAAAAATCCTAGTATATTATACACAATTTTATACTAGTTTCGGTCAGAAAATCAAATTAAATCGAGGATTGTTCGAAATGCTACAAAACTTTTCAGATCCTTTCTATATTTTACGGCGAAGATTTCAATGGAAGTCTATGCAAAAAATCATCAAAGAATTAGATTCTATGAAACTTTTTGAAATGCCAGTTTAGGTCAAAAATCGTAGTATATTATACACAAGTTTATACTAGTTTAGGTCAAAAAATCAAATTAAATCGAGTATTGTTAGAAATGCTACGAAAAATTTAAGATCCTTTCTATATTTTACCAGGGAAGATTACGATGGAATCCATGCAAAAAATTATCTCGGAGTTAGATTCTATGAAACTTTTTGAAATACTAGTTTCGGTCAAAAAATCGTAGTATATTATACACAATTTAATACTAGTTTCGGTCAAAAAATCAAATTAAATCGAGGATTGTTCGAAAAGCTACGAATCTCTTAAGATCCTTTCTATATTTTACGAGGGAAGATTACGATTTAAGTCCTTGAACAAAATTATATCGGAGTTAGATTCTATGAAACTTTTTGAAATACTAATTTTGGTCAAAAAAATTATAGTATATTATACACAATTTTATACTAGTTTCGGTCAGAAAATAAAATTAAATCGAGGAATGTTCGAAATGCTACGAAAATTTTCATATCCTTCCTATAGTTTACGAGGAAAATTACGATGGATGTCCCGACAAAAAACTTATCTCAAAATTAGAATCTCTGGAACTTTTAGAAATACTAGTTTCGGTCAAAAAATCGTATTATAATATACACAATTTTATACTAGTTTCGGACAGAAATATAATTAAATCGAGGTTTGTTCGAAATGCTACGAAACATTTCAAATCCTTTCTATATTTAACGAGGGAAGATTATGATGGAAGTCCATGCAAAAAATTATCTCAGAAATAGATTCTATGAAACTTTTTGAAATACGAGTTTCGGTCAAAAATCGTAGTATATTATACACAATTTTATACTAGTTTCTGTCAAAAAATCAAATTAAATCGAGGATTGTTCGAAATGCTACAAATCTTTTAAGATCCATTCTATTTTTTACGAGGGAAGGTTATGATGGAAGTCCATGCAAAAAAATATGTCAAAATAAGATTCTATGGAACTTTTTGAAATACGTGTTTAGGTCAATAAATCGTAGTATATTATAGACAATTTCATACAAGTTTCGGTCAGAAAATGAAATTAAATTGACGATTTTTTGAAATGCTACTAAACTTTTCAAATCCTTTCTATATTTTAGGAGGGAAGTTTACGATGGAAGTCCCTACAAAAAATTATGTCAGAATTAGATTCTATGAAAATTTTTGAAATACTAGTTTAGGTTAAAAAATCCTAGTATATTATACACAATTTTATACTAGTTTCGGTCAGAAATCTAATTAAATCGAGGATTATTTGAAATGCTACGAAACATTTCAAATCCTTTCTATATTTTACGAGGGAAGATTATGATGGAAGTCCATGCAAAAAATTATCTCAAAAATAGATTCTATGAAACGTTTTGAAATACGAGTTTCGGTCAAAAATCGTAGTATATTATACACAATTTTATACTAGTTTCTGTCAAAAAATCAAATTAAATCGAGGATTGTTCGAAATGCTACGAAACTTTTAAAATCCATTCTATTTTTTACGAGGGATGGTTATGATGGAAGTCCATGCAAAAAATTATGTCACAATAAGATTCTATGGAACTTTTTGAAATACGAGTGTAGGTCAAAAAATCGTAGTATATTATACACAATTTCATACTAGTTTCGGTGTGAAAATTAAATTAAATTGAGGATTGTTTGAAATGTTACGAAGCTTTTCAGATCCTTTCTATATTTTAGGAGGGATGTTTACGATGGAAGTCCCTTCAAAAAATTATGTCAGAATTAGATTCTATGAAATTTTTTGAAATACTAGTTTATGTTAAAAAATCCTAGTATATTATACACAATTTTATACTAGTTTCGGTCAGAAAATCAAATTAAATCGAGGATTGTTCGAAATGCTACAAAACTTTTCAGATCCTTTCTATATTTTACGGCGAAGATTTCAATGGAAGTCTATGCAAAAAATCATCAAAGAATTAGATTCTATGAAACTTTTTGAAATGCCAGTTTAGGTCAAAAATCGTAGTATATTATACACAAGTTTATACTAGTTTAGGTCAAAAAATCAAATTAAATCGAGTATTGTTAGAAATGCTACGAAAAATTTAAGATCCTTTCTATATTTTACCAGGGAAGATTACGATGGAATCCATGCAAAAAATTATCTCGGAGTTAGATTCTATGAAACTATTTGAAATACTAGTTTCGGTCAAAAAATCGTAGTATATTATTCACAATTTAATACTAGTTTCGGTCAAAAAATCAAATTAAATCGAGGATTGTTCGAAAAGCTACGAATCTCTTAAAATCCTTTCTATATTTTACGAGGGAAGATTACGATTTAAGTCCTTGAACAAAATTATATCGGAGTTAGATTCTATGAAACTTTTTGAAATACTAATTTTGGTCAAAAAAATTATAGTATATTATACACAATTTTATACTAGTTTCGGTCAGAAAATAAAATTAAATCGAGGAATGTTCGAAATGCTACGAAAATTTTCATATCCTTCCTATAGTTTACGAGGAAAATTACGATGGAAGTCCCGACAAAAAACTTATCTCAAAATTAGATTCTCTGGAACTTTTAGAAATACTAGATTCGGTAAAAAATTCGTATTATAACATACACAATTTTATACTAGTTTCGAACAGAAATATAATTAAATCGAGGTTTGTTCGAAATGCTACAAAACATTTCAAATACTTTCTATATTTAACAAGGGAAGATTATGATGGAAGTCCATGCAAAAAATTATCTCAGAAATAGATTCTATGAAACTTTTTGAAATACAAGTTTCGGTCAAAAATCGTAGTATATTATACACAATTTTATACTAGTTTTTGTCAAAAAATCAAATTAAATCGAGGATTGTTCGAAATGCTACGAATCTTTTAAGATCCATTCTATTTTTTACGAGGGAAGGTTATGATGGAAGTCCATGCAAAAAAATATGTCAAAATAAGATTCTATGGAACTTTTTGAAATACGTGTTTAGGTCAATAAATCGTAGTATATTATAGACAATTTTATACTAGATTCGGTCAGAAAATGAAATTAAATTGACGATTGTTTGAAATGCTACGAAACTTTTCAAATCCTTTCTATATTTTAGGAGGGAAGTTTACGATGGAAGTCCCTGCAAAAAATTATGTCAGAATTAGATTCTATGAAAATTTTTGAAATTTCAATTTAGGTTAAAAAATCCTAGTATATTATACACAATTTTATACTAGTTTCGGTCAGAAATCTAATTAAATCGAGGATTATTTGAAATGCTACGAAACATTTCAAATCCTTTCTATATTTTACGAGGGAAGATTATGATGGAAGTCCATGCAAAAAATTATCTCAAAAATATATTCTATGAAACGTTTTGAAATACGAGTTTCGGTCAAAAATCGTAGTATATTATACATAATTTTATACTAGTTTCTGTCAAAAAATCAAATTAAATCGAGGATTGTTCGAAATGCTACGAAACTTTTAAAATCCATTCTATTTTTTACGAGGGATGGTTATGATTGAAGTCCATGCAAAAAATTATGTCACAATAAGATTCTATGGATTTTTTTGAAATACGAGTGTAGGTCAAAAAATCGTAGTATATTATACACAATTTCATACTAGTTTCGGTGTGAAAATTAAATTAAATTGAGGATTGTTTGAAATGTTACGAAACTTTTCAGATCCTTTCTATATTTTAGGAGGGAAGTTTACGATGGAAGTCCCTGCAAAAAATTATGTCAGAATTAGATTCTATGAAATTTTTTAAAATACTAGTTTAGGTTAAAAAATCCTAGTATATTATACACAATTTTATACTAGTTTCGGTCAGAAAATCAAATTAAATCGAGGATTGTTCGAAATGCTACAAAACTTTTCAGATCCTTTCTATATTTTACGAGGGAAGATTTCAATGGAAGTCTATGCAAAAAATCATCAAAGAATTAGATTCTATGAAACTTTTTGAAATGCCAGTTTAGGTAAAAAATCGTAGTATATTATACACAAGTTTATACTAGTTTAGGTCAAAAAATCAAATTAAATCGAGTATTGTTAGAAATGCTACGAAAAATTTAAGATCCTTTCTATATTTTACCAGGGAAGATTACGATGGAATCCATGCAAAAAATTATCTCGGAGTTAGATTCTATGAAACTTTTTGAAATACTAGTTTCGGTCAAAAAATCGTAGTATATTATACACAATTTAATACTAGTTTCGGTCAAAAAATCAAATTAAATCGAGGATTGTTCGAAAAGCTACGAATCTCTTAAGATCCTTTCTTTATTTTAAGAGGGAAGATTACGATTTAAGTCCTTGAACAAAATTATATCGGAGTTAGATTCTATGAAACTTTTTGAAATACTAATTTTGGTCAAAAAAATTATAGTATATTATACACAATTTTATACTAGTTTCGGTCAGAAAATAAAATTAAATCGAGGAATGTTCGAAATGCTACGAAAATTTTCATATCCTTCCTATAGTTTACGAGGAAAATTACGATGGAAGTCCCGACAAAAAACTTATCTCAAAATTAGATTCTCTGGAACTTTTAGAAATACTAGTTTCGGTCAAGAAATCGTATTATAATATACACAATTTTATACTAGTTTCGGACAGAAATATAATTTAATCGAGGTTTGTTCGAAATGCTACGAAACATTTCAAATCCTTTCTATATTTAACGAGGGAAGATTATGATGGAAGTCCATGCAAAAAATTATCTCAGAAATAGATTCTATGAAACTTTTTGAAATACGAGTTTCGGTCAAAAATCGTAGTATATTATACACAATTTTATACTAGTTTCTGTCAAAAAATCAAATTAAATCGAGGATTGTTCGAAATTCTACGAATCTTTTAAGATCCATTCTATTTTTTACGAGGGAAGGTTATGATGGAAGTCCATGCAAAAAAATATGTCAAAATAAGATTCTATGGAACTTTTTGAAATACGTGTTTAGGTCAATAAATCGTAGTATATTATAGAAAATTTCATACTAGTTTCGGTCAGAAAATGAAATTAAATTGACGATTGTTTGAAATGCTACGAAACTTTTCAAATCCTTTCTATATTTTAGGAGGGAAGTTTACGATGGAAGTCCCTGCAAAAAATTATGTCAGAATTAGATTCTATGAAAAATTTTGAAATACTAGTTTAGGTTAAAAAAAACCAAGTATATTATACACAATTTTATACTAGTTTCGGTCAGAAATCTAATTAAATCGAGGATTATTCGAAATGCTACGAAACATTTCAAATCCTTTCTATATTTTACGAGGGAAGATTATGATGGAAGTCCATGCAAAAAATTATCTCAAAAATAGATTCTATGAAACGTTTTAAAATACGAGTTTCGGTCAAAAATCGTAGTATATTATACACAATTTTATACTAGTTTCTGTCAAAAAATCAAATTAAATCGAGGATTGTTCGAAATGCTACGAAACTTTTAAAATCCATTATATTTTTTACGAGGGATGGTTATGATGGAAGTGCATGCAAAAAATTATGTCACAATAAGATTCAATGGAACTTTTTGAAATACGAGTGTAGGTCAAAAAATCGTAGTATATTATACACAATTTCATACTAGTTTCGGTGTGAAAATTAAATTAAATTGAGGATTGTTTGAAATGTTACGAAACTTTTCAGATCCTTTCTATATTTTAGGAGGGAAGTTTACGATGGAAGTCCCTGCAAAAAATTATGTCAGAATTAGATTCTATGAAATTTTTTGAAATACTAGTTTAGGTTAAAAAATCCTAGTATATTATACACAATTTTATACTAGTTTCGGTCAGAAAATCAAATTAAATCGAGGATTGTTCGAAATGCTACAAAACTTTTCAGATCCTTTCTATATTTTACGAGGGAAGAATTCAATGGAAGTCTATGCAAAAAATCATCAAAGAATTAGATTCTATGAAACTTTTTGAAATGCCAGTTTAGGTCAAAAATCGTAGTATATTATACACAAGTTTATACTAGTTTAGGTCAAAAAATCAAATTAAATCGAGTATTGTTAGAAATGCTACGAAAAATTTAAGATCCTTTCTATATTTTACCAGGGAAGATTACGATGGAATCCATGCAAAAAATTATCTCGGAGTTAGATTCTATGAAACTTTTTGAAATACTAGTTTCGGTCAAAAAATCGTAGTATATTATACACAATTTAATACTAGTTTCGGTCAAAAAATCAAATTAAATCGAGGATTGTTCGAAAAGCTACGAATCTCTTTAGATCCTTTCTTTATTTTAAGAGGGAAGATTACGATTTAAGTCCTTGAACAAAATTATATCGGAGTTAGATTCTATGAAACTTTTTGAAATACTAATTTTGGTCAAAAAAATTATAGTATATTATACACAATTTTATACTAGTTTCGGTCAGAAAATAAAATTAAATCGAGGAATGTTCGAAATGCTACGAAAATTTTCATATCCTTCCTATAGTTTACGAGGAAAAATACGTTGGAAGTCCCGACAAAAAACTTATCTCAAAATTAGATTCTCTGGAACTTTTAGAAATACTAGTTTCGGTCAAAAAATCGTATTATAATATACACAATTTTATACTAGTTTCGGACAGAAATATAATTTAATCGAGGTTTGTTTGAAATGCTACGAAACATTTCAAATCCTTTCTATATTTAACGAGGGAAGATTATGATGGAAGTCCATGCAAAAAATTATCTCAGAAATAGATTCTATGAAACTTTTTGAAATACGAGTTTCGGTCAAAAATCGTAGTATATTATACACAATTTTATACTAGTTTCTGTCAAAAAATCAAATTAAATCGAGGATTGCTCGAAATGCTACGAATCTTTTAAGATCCATTCTATTTTTTACGAGGGAAGGTTATGATGGAAGTCCATGCAAAAAAATATGTCAAAATAAGATTCTATGGAACTTTTTGAAATACGTGTTTAGGTCAATAAATCGTAGTATATTATAGAAAATTTCATACTAGTTTCGGTCAGAAAATGAAATTAAATTGACGATTGTTTGAAATGCTACGAAACTTTTCAAATCCTTTCTATATTTTAGGAGGGAAGTTTACGATGGAAGTCCCTGCAAAAAATTATGTCAGAATTATATTCTATGAAAAATTTTGAAATACTAGTTTAGGTTAAAAAGTCCTAGTATATTATACACAATTTTATACTAGTTTCGGTCAGAAATCTAATTAAATCGAGGATTATTCGAAATGCTACGAAACATTTCAAATCCTTTCTATATTTTACTAGGGAAGATTATGATGGAAGTCCATGCAAAAAATTATCTCAAAAATAGATTCTATGAAACGTTTTAAAATACGAGTTTCGGTCAAAAATCGTAGTATATTATACACAATTTTATACTAGTTTCTGTCAAAAAATCAAATTAAATCGAGGATTGTTCGAAATGCTACGAAACTTTTAAAATCCATTCTATTTTTTATGAGGGATGGTTATGATGGAAGTCCATGCAAAAAATTATGTCACAATAAGATTCTATGGATTTTTTTGAAATACGAGTGTAGGTCAAAAAATCGTAGTATATTATACACAATTTCATACTAGTTTCGGTGTGAAAATTAAATTAAATTGAGGATTGTTTGAAATGTTACGAAACTTTTCAGATCCTTTCTATATTTTAGGAGGGAAGTTTACGATGGAAGTCCCTGCAAAAAATTATGTCAGAATTAGATTCTATGAAATTTTTTGAAATACTAGTTTATGTTAAAAAATCCTAGTATATTATACACAATTTTATACTAGTTTCGGTCAGAAAATCAAATTAAATCGAGGATTGTTCGAAATGCTACAAAACTTTTCAGATCCTTTCTATATTTTACGGGGAAGATTTCAATGGAAGTCTATGCAAAAAATCATCAAAGAATTAGATTCTATGAAACTTTTTGAAATGCCAGTTTAGGTCAAAAATCGTAGTATATTATACACAAGTTTATACTAGTTTAGGTCAAAAAATCAAATTAAATCGAGTATTGTTAGAAATGCTACGAAAAATTTAAGATCCTTTCTATATTTTACCAGGGAAGATTACGATGGAATCCATGCAAAAAATTATCTCGGAGTTAGATTCTATGAAACTATTTGAAATACTAGTTTCGGTCAAAAAATCGTAGTATATTATTCACAATTTAATACTAGTTTCGGTCAAAAAATCAAATTAAATCGAGGATTGTTCGAAAAGCTACGAATCTCTTAAGATCCTTTCTATATTTTACGAGGGAAGATTACGATTTAAGTCCTTGAACAAAATTATATCGGAGTTAGATTCTATGAAACTTTTTGAAATACTAATTTTGGTCAAAAAAATTATAGTATATTATACACAATTTTATACTAGTTTCGGTCAGAAAATTAAATTAAATCGAGGAATGTTCGAAATGCTACGAAAATTTTCATATCCTTCCTATAGTTTACGAGGAAAAT